>CM064338.1:38988229-41388229 GCA_032595735.1 Pelochelys cantorii | reverse complement strand
AAGAAGGATTTGCCTTTTTTATAAAGGTCATACATCAGTGACGCACCTTCTAAACTCCTCCCTTGCCACAAAAAGCAACACACACACAAGCTTGCAGAATGGCCTTAGAGGCCATTCTTTCCGGCTGCCTCTGCCAGCTGACTCAGCAAGAAGCTTGCCATGCTGCAGAAGTTGTATGCAGCACAAAATATCTCTGTTAACCATTTGTTTGTGTGGACATCAGGTACTTTATTAGGCAGAGGACATACAGGTTTGCTAGACTGGCTTTTATTCAAGAATGACATTTCAATATCGCTACATTTCAGTCCCCTCCCCCCCCAAATAGCTGATTTTGCTAACATAGGGGATGCGAGACTGACAATCCAGGTGCAAGGGACAAGTCTATTTCATTTTCTCCTGGGGTAATTCTGCTCCACTGTGCGCATGCAGAATTTGTAGGTTTCTTTGCTTCCCAGCAGAAAAGTGGCTGACCCAGAAGCAAAGGCACATCACAAGAACGGTTACATGCCCCATTGCAGCAGCACGGGTGCTTGGTTGCGGGTGCCCAGCACAACCAGCTGAGAGAAAAGTCACTGGGAGGCAGCATGGGATGCCCTCACCGTTGCCATGCCAGCCCCCAGCACCATGCATCCCAACTCCCAGCCAAGCCTCACCTCACACATCCAGAACTCCCCTAACAAGCCACCATGACACCTGGCCCTCCTGAGCCCTACCTAGAGCTGGGGATGCCCCAGCTGGCGGCTCCTACACCCTTCTGCCAAGCTCAGTTGCTAGTCCCAGCTGGGCTAGAGGAGGAGCACATTTTCCTTGCACAGAGGTGGGTCAGACCCAACCCCAGCTTTGCAACCTCCCAACCTGCAACTTCCTGCCCCATTGTGGGAGGAGGGGTCAGCTGCTGGGAAGCTACTCCCCTGTCCACCAAACCCCCTGCATCTGGATGCCGCCAGACACCCCCCTACACACACCTCAAGAGCAAGCCCCAACCCATTTCATCCACACCCCCATCCCTGCATCCAGACCACTCCCCACTGAGCTCCCACCCTGACCCCCATGACCTAGACCACCCTAAACAGCCCCCTGACCACCCTGAGCCCCACCCCCATGCACCTAGACCACCCTAAAGAGCCCCCTATAGCCTGATCCCCAACTCACTGAGCCCCACCCCAACAAGCCCCACTGCAACCTACAGATCTCCACCCTTCCGCTGAGCCCTGAACACCTGCACCTGAAACCCTCCCTGTGCTTCCAGATCCTTCACTGAGCTGGCCACACCCCAAATGACCCAAACAGAACCCTCTCACACAACACTAGGATCCCCCACACACTAAGCCCCTCCACACTTGAATCCTGCCTGCCTACACCTGGTGTGCTTATCAGGGAAGGGCCCTGGGGTGTTTCTGAGGCAAGCCCACCCCTTGCACTATGTCTGAGTCAGGTGCAGCTTCAATGTCAAGTTCAAGTCCTGAGGAGAGGGTATGCAGGGTGATCTCCCACCTCCATGCAGCCAGTGGCCTGCACTCCCCACTGCCACATGGGAGCCTCATTTGTTTATTGATAACATTTGTAGAATTTTTAAATTGTGTGCTGAAATTCCCCCCCCCCCCCCCCCAGAAATTGTGGGACTGTCACCTGACAGTCCATAGGGTTTTCAATAGCCAGCAGGATTTATGCAATCTTTGGATGCATACACATGAGAATCTCAAGTTGCAGTAGAGAGGTTTTCATCACCTCAGCATTTGGCACTGATGCAACTGCTGTTGGCATAGTGTGTTCAGTGCCGGTCCCCACCATTTGAAAGGATGTTCTAATTAGAGAGTGTTCAGAGAACCATAAGAATGATTAAAACAGAGGTGGGGATCCTAAGGCCCAGGGGCTGGATGCAATGCCCGGCTTGCCTGGCTCTAGCCCTGAATTTTAGGGCACACCCCCAGCATTGGGGAGCCTGCATTGGCGCTCCAGTTTACCCCTCTCCCCTCCCGCCATCCCACTGTAGGGCTGGTGCACACAAAATCTACTAGCCTGGGCCCCTATGGGCTCTGGTGTGCAAGTGGAATGTGTGTGCGGGGGGGTATCTTTCTCCTTCTCAGTTAGGGGACCCATCCAAGAGGATTTACTTTTTGTTATGGGGGGGGGGTGTTGTTTGTTTCTTGTGCGTGGCCTCTGACTGATTTTTTCTGTGAGTCAGCAGCTCCCAACCCACAAAAGTTTCCCTACCCCAGAATAAAAGATAAGAAACTGCAAGGAATGTTGAGAGACTCTAAACTCAATCTATTTATCTTAATAGGGTAGAGGGGGAGGGAGCTTGACTAGTCTACAAATATTTAACCTAACAAAGAAAGGTATAGTACAACCCAATAGCTAGAAGCTGAAGTTAGAAAAATTCAGATCAGAAATAAGGTGTAAAATTTTAATGGTGAAATGTTAATGGTGAAACCAGAGGAACGTTACTAAGGATCATGGTGGAGTCTCCATCACTGATCAGTCTAAAATAAAGATTAGATTTTTTTTTCCTGAGTGATCAGCTCTAGAAGTTATTTTAGAGGAAGTTCAGTCTGTTATACAACAGGTCAGACTAAATTATCAGAGTGGTCCCTTCTGGGCTTGGAATCTATTTTGGCAAGTTTAGTGCAAGTTTTTAAACAGCTTTACAATGACTAACTGCATTCCTGTAGTGGGAACCCTTCAATTCCTTTTTTATCAAGTTCTAACTCATAACCATCAATGCATAGCATCCACTTGTTATGCTAGGGACTGAACAGTTTCTTGTTTAGGTAATTTTCTGTTGTACCCAAGTTCCCTTTTCCAACAGATTGTGTAGTATAACCCTGTAGCATGAATAGCAGCTAGTTTAGCTGCCCCTGCTCCCACCATCACCAATATTTTTGCTATATTTCCTAACTATTAAACATGAAAAACTTCAGTCATTCTGCAAACTTGCCAGGGTTCTCTTAGCTCGCCTGAGTTCCATGCTGTGGCTGACATCAATGAACAGTTTCTGTGACAATTTCAAAAGGAGCTACAGTATCCAATTATGAGAAGAAAATATCAGACACTCTTCCCCATCTTCCTATTTTCTTCACTTAATTGGGCCATTTTAACTCCTCCTGTATATGGCAGGGGAACTTCACACAACATCAGCAGATAAGACTCAGCTCTAACCCTGACAGAGGCAAAGACAAGTTATTCATAGTTAACACAGAGATAGTGAAAACTAAATTTGGTAACACTTTAAAAGTCTCTTTCTTCCTCACATACTCCCTTCATTTTTGGCATTTTGATACCATCCAGCATTCTCATGAATCCTTAAAAATCATTTTAAATCACTCAGAAGCTTGATCTCATGCTTTTAGCTAGAGCACAATACTTTTCTAGCTCCAGAAGTTAGAACAGCTACTAAAATTCTGGTCAGCGTCAAAGCTTCCAGTGGGTTTTATGTCATTGTTTCAAAGTCTAAATTCACCACACAATGGGCATTAGCAGTGAATGACCTTGGATGTAAAGACAGTAAGTCCCATACTTTGGAACAGTCTCTATCTGCACAAGGCAATAGGGATCCAAGGAGTATCAAGGTAAAGCATGCAGACAGGAGAGAAGGTTTTTAAAAAAGCAACAAGATGACTATTCTGGCTTACAGAGTAATCTTGAATGGCTATTAGCCCCGGGATGGGGTCCCTAGTAAGGATGTACGGGAGTAGTCAACTACTCACATTCCCCCTCACTTGCTGCCTCTGTATCAGAGGCAGTGGGGGGGATGGAGAACAGGAGCTGGGGGAAGCCAGCTTGTTCCCCTCAGCACTGCCTCCATGGTGCTGCCTGCCACACCTCACTAGAGTGGGGGGGAAGAGCAGGGGCTACTGCTGCGAAGCAGTCCCTGTCCGTGGGGGAGGGGCTCGCAACTCTCTGCTGGGGGCCTCCACGGACAGGGGCTGCTGCCGGCTGGACAGGCAGCCCAGTTCAGTTCCAGCTCGTGCTGGGTCCAGGATCAAACCCCACTGTGGCTCTGCAATTTAAAAGGCAGCAGGAGCCGGAGGCAGGCTGCCCAGCTCCTACTGCCTTTTAAATTGCAGAGCCACAGTAGGGTTCAGTCCCGGACCCTGCTGCCTATTGACTATCAACTACTCAATTTGTTAAATACCCATTTCTTAACATCCCTAGTCCCTAGCCTATTTACCAGAAGCTATGAATGAGCAAAAGGGGATGGATCATTTGAGGCTTACTTGTTCTGTTGATTCCCTCTGGGGCACCTGGCATTTGGCCACTGTCAGAAGACAGGATACTGAGTTGGACAGACCTTTAGTCTGACCCAGTATTGTTTCTAATGCATGTTAAGGCTGAACATCAGGACCAGTTGGGCTCTCATGGCAGCAGAACGAGGTCCAGAGTGCTTCCGCAGTCTAGCTTCCCAAGAATTACTTTCTTGCTGAACAGTTCACCTCATTACTCTTTGCTAGTCAACTGAAATGGAATACAGAATTTTTAAAGCAGCCTTATCAAGTGTCTTCCCATTTTTCAAGTTGAGACACTTCATTTTTAGCCAGCCTGCCTGATCACAAAGCATTATTTCTCCTTTGTGAGTTCACTCTTGCTACCTGGTTGTACCTTACTCTTACTTGTGAATGAAGGTAAATGAAATATAGCTGTTTTTATCCTCAATATGATCAAATCTGTGAAAACAGCAGCCAAGTGATCAGACCTTTGGGAATATTTATAATTAACCACTGTGCAACAGGGAAAATATTACACTTGTTAAATCATACTAAAATCTACTGTAATAATTGTTGGTAGCCTAAGTCCATTTATGGTTTAGGAGACCTTGTGAGCAACAATTAAAGGAAACAAACCAAGCTTATAAGCTTCGACATGATCCTTTAAACATGTGACACCACCAAAGCTAGCATGTCAAAATGTAGACGATCAAAAAAGTTAAAGAAAGTGAGATTCCAGTTTCTAATAAAAAAAAACAAATAGTCTAGCAGCACCTTAAAGACTAACAAAACATGTAGATGGTATCATGAGCTTTCGTGGGCACAGACCACTTTTTCAGACTAATGGAGTATTAAAAGTCCAGACCCAAGAATAAATAGGGGAGAGGTGGCAGAAGGGGAGAAAACAAATTAGAGCGTTCAAGTTACAAGAAGGGGATAAGAACAATTTGCACCTTCTCTAAGTACCCAATGTTTAGTTGGTTAAGTCATCAGAATGTGGAAGGTAGTGTGCTAGCCAGCCAATGTCTTTATTCATACCTCTGCGATAGGAACCAAACTTGTAAATGAAGTTAAGTTCCAACACTTCCCTGTGTATTTGGCTTGTGGAATTGGCCTGAAACATGGTGACTGAGATCCATTAATGAGTGCCTGGGCAGGTTAAAGTGTTCTCCAACAGGTTTTTGTGTGTTGCCTTTTTGGATATCTAATTTGTATGCATTAATTCTTTCCCGTAGAGACTGTCCAGGTTGGCCAATATACATGGCAGAGGGGCACTGCTGGCATAGCTCACATTAGTGGATGGTGCAGTTAAATAAGCCCCTGATGTAGTGGTTGATATGGTTGGGTCCAGTGATGAAATCACTGGTGTACATGTGTGGACAGAGTTGGCACTGGGGCTGATTGCAGGGGTGGGTTCCTGGATGATGATGATGGAGGTGTGCTATGTGGTTACTGGAAAGAATTTGTTTGAGGGTAGGGGGTTGTCTGTACACGAGGATTGGTCTTTCCTGTTAAAAGGTAGTCCTTATCAGATTTATGTTTAGTTAGCTAGTACAATTAGAGTTAGCATGACACTAAGCACTTGTATACTTTACAATAAGAACAATTCAACTAAACGTTTGTATTTTTACTATTGCTACTGCCACAGCAAGTCCAGTGAACAAAATGAAATTCCTTTAGTAGTTGTAATTTGACTTTGTTATCCGATTCTCTAGATAGTCCTGTACAAGTTTAAAATGTACATAAATTCAGCATCATAGGATGTATGAAAACCAAACTATTAAGATGAAAAACTGATGACAAAAGCTATGCAACTTTTCTTCCTATGTTTAACCTTTGCTTTTAAGTTTAAAGGCAACCATTTTCTTAAGTGTTTCAACTAACTAGTGAAATTATCTTCTCAGACTCCAGTTTAAACATTAATGGTGAACCCAGATCTACACATGTGCATTGTCTAACATATCGCTGATATGGATTCATTTCTGTATAGTCCCTTAAAGAATCCCTAAAACCCTCTGAAAGTAAAACACGCCATTTCACCCACTAATGAAATACAACCACTTCTGGAGTGGACTACAACAGCTATTTAAAAGCTAAGAGGAACATTATTAAGTTTAGGACACACTTACAAGCATTGAAGGCTTACTTCAGAAAACACTTGGATTCATTATTTCTGCTTTTATTCCCACCACAGAGCGCCATCTCTAACAACAACCCTTTACTATATTTTATATCTTTATATGCCTTATGTGAGGAGCTCTAAGTCTGCAAAGTTACTATACTATCTTCAAAACTCTCCTTAAAACCATTAATGCTGTGATGACCAAAAACTCTACAGATTGTACCTCCCTGAACTGGGATGCCCTGGTCCGGCAACATCCACGGTCCGGCAGAGACCACGGATGTTCCTAGACCGCAGAGCCCAGGAAAAGGGAGGTCTGGCGGTGGGGCAGGAGCACATTAGGGGGCACGAGCAACCCAGTTCTGGGGGGCAGGGAAAAGGCGGCACAGCGGGGAGCTCCAGCCTCAACAGTGGCTGTGGTGATCCGACCCCAGCTCTGGTTGCACAGTTCCAACCCCAGTCGTGGGGCCAGGTGGCTGCACAACTCCGGCCCCAGCTGCGCAGCTCTGCCCCAGTTGCAGCAGGGCCAGCAGCATTTAGAGAGCCCTGGTGGAAGGGGCAGCAGCGGGGGCAGGCTGGAGCCCTAACCCTGTGCCAGCACAGGCCAGTCAGGTCCCGAGGATGCCGGACCAGCGAGATCCAACCTGTACAATGGCTAGGCAATTGGTCAGCAGTGATAATATCACATTTCGCTCATCTCACTGTTAGTCTTGTGACCTCCCCCTTTATTGCATCATTAGAACATAAGAATGGCCGTACTGGGTCAGACCAAAGGTCCATCTAGCCCAGTATCCTGTCTGCCGACAGTGGCCAGCACCAGGTGCCCCAGAGAGGGTGGACCAAAGACAATGATCAAGCCATTTGTCTCCTGCCATCCCTCTCCAGCCTCTGACAAACAGAGGCCAAGGACACCATTTTATCCCCTGGCTTATAGCCTTTTATGGACCTAACCTCCATGAAATTATCTAGCTTCTCTTTAAACTCTATTATAGTCCTAGCCTTCACAGCCTCCTCTGGCAAGGAGTTCCACAGGCTGACTACACGCTGTGTGAAGAAGAACTTTCTTTTATTAGTTTTAAACCTGCTACCCATTAATTTCATTTGGTGTCCTCTAGTTCTTCTATTTAGGGAACTAATAAATAACTTCTCTTTATCGGCCCTCTCCACACCACTCATGATTTTATATACCTCTATCATATCCCCCCTCAGTCTCCTCTTTTCTAAACTGAAAAGTCCCAGTCTCTTTAGCCTCTCCTCATATGGGACCCGTTCCAAACCCCTAATCATTTTAGTTGCCCTTTTCTGAACCCTTTCCAAGGCCAAAATATCTTTTTTGAGGTGAGGAGACCACATCTGTACACAGTATTCAAGATGTGGGCGTACCATAGTTTTATACAGGGGCAGGAAGATATTCTGGGTCTTATTTTCTATCCCTTTCTTAATTCCTAGCTTCCTATTTGCCTTTTTGACCGCTGCTGCACACTGTGTGGAAGTTTTCAGAGAACTATCCACGATAACTCCAAGATCTCTTTCCTGATTTGTCGTAGCCAAATTAGCCCCCATCATACTGTACGTATAGTTGGGGTTATTTTTCCCGATGTGCATTACTTTACACTTATCCACATTAAATTTCATTTGCCATTTTGTTGCCCAATCACTCAGTTTGGTGAGATCTTCTTGGAGTCCCTCACAATCTGCTTCTGTCTTGACTATCCTAAACAGTTTGGTATCATCTTCAAACTTTACCACCTCACTGCTTACCCCTTTCTCCAGATCATTTATGAATAAGTTGAACAGGATTGGTCCTAGGACTGACCCTTGGGGGACACCGCTAGTTACCCCTCTCCATTCTGAAAATTTACCATTTATTCCTACCCTTTGTTTCCTGTCTTTTAACCAGTTCTCAATCCATGAAAGGACCTTCCCTCTTATCCCATGGCCATGTATTTTACACAAGAGCCTTCGGTGAGGGACCTTGTCAAAGGCTTTCTGAAAATCTAAGTATACTATATCTACTGGATCCCCCTTGTCCGCATGTTTGTTAACCCCTTCAAAGAACTCTAATAGATTAGTAAGACAGGATTTCCCTTTACAGAAACCATGTTGACTTTTGTCCAAAAAATTATGTTCTTCTACATGCTTCACAATTTTATTCTTTACTATTGTTTTGACTAATTTGCCCGGTACTGAAGTTAGACTTACCGGTCTGTAATTGCCCGGATCGCCTCTAGAGCCCTTTTTAAATATTGGTGTCACGTTGGCTACCTTCCAGTCATTAGGTACAGAAGCCGATTTAAGGGATAGGTTACAAACCACAGATAATAGTTCAGCAATTTCTCATTTGAATTCTTTTAGAACCCTTGGATGAATGCCATCCGGTCCCGGAGATTTGTTAACATTAAGTTTTTCTATTTGTTCCAAAACCTCCTCTAATGACACTTCAATCCGGGACAGTTCCTCAGATTCGTCACCCACAAAGGACGGTGCAGATTTGGGAATCTCCCCCACGTCCTCAGCCGTGAAGACTGAAGCAAAGAAATTCTCCGCAATGGCTTTATCGTCCTTGATTGAGCCTTTTATAGTTCGATCGTCTAGGGGGACCCACAGTTTTTTTTAGCAGGCTTCCTGCTTCTAATGTACTTAAAAAACATTTTGTTATTTCTTTTTGAGTTTTTGGCTAGCTGTTCCTCAACATCTTTTTTTGCTTTTCTTATTACATTTTTACACTTGATTTGACAGTGTTTATGTTCCTTTCTATTTATCTCACTAGGATTGGACTTCCACTTCTTAAAAGATGCCTCTTTGTCCCTCACTGCTTCTTTTACATGGTGGTTAAGCCACGGTGACACTTTTTTAGGTCTCTTGCTATGTTTTTTAATTTGGGGTATACATTTAAGTTGGGCCTCTATTATGGTGTCTTTAAAAAGTTTCCATGCAGCTTGCAGGGATTTGGCTCTAGTCACTGTGCCTTTTAATTTCTGTTTAACTAGCCTCCTCATTTTTGTGTAATTCCCCTTTTTGAAATTAAATGCCAGGGTGCTGGACTGCTGAGGTGTTCTACCCACCACAGGAATGTTGACTCATCATCAATGTATGGACTCATCTTATACTAAGACTGCAAGCTGTTTGGGGAAAAGAGTTTGTTTTGTGTTATGCACTACACATACACAACCCAGCTAGAGCTTCTAGGATACAAATGAATACATGCTAACCTAGTTCTCTAAGTTCATCTCCATCAGAGGCAGCAATGAGACTTGCTACATGACAAAATAATGCCTTCACTTGTAATGGAGAGAGAGGCCCAGAAAAGGTTTACTAGCATTCTAAACAGCAGTGGCTTTCAGATAACAGGTTTTTCCATAAACAGCAAGTATGAGACAATAATGCAAGGTCTGAAACCCAGACCAGCAGGTCTGTGCAGCTTTAGCAGAGCTTCTTTTAATAACCAAGTTGGAGAAAAATGAGCAAGATGCAATAAAAGCTTCTCCTGTCAAGCATAGCTAACGATCAGCTGATTGTCAGTGCAGTCAGTGCAGTCAGATCCAAATTCAGAAATGGGGAAGTGAATTTGCTGGTTCACTGAGCTGTAGCTCAGTGAAACATCCGCCCAGTTTGACAACTTTTATTTCCATTAAAACAGAACCATCATTTTGGTAGAAAGTTTCTATAAATGGCTCTCTTGTAAAATGAAAGATCAGGATGAGCATGGAAGGGGTAAGTGACAATGTGCAGTGAAGTCATCTTAAGATTTGTATAACATATCCAATACAGAGGGGTAGCCGTGTTAGTCTGGATCTGCAAAAGCAACAAGAAATTCTGTGGCACCTTATAGACTAACAGATGCATCTGATGAAGTGGGTCTTTGCCCACGAAAGCTTATGCTCCAATACATCTGTTAGTCTATAAGGTGCCACAGGACTCCTTGTCTCATATCCAATACATAAATTCACAGTGGGCAGTAGTTTGTGCTAAGTGATCTGCTGCTTAGATAACAGATTGGTTCTACAACATGGCTATAGAAGTTATATTGATAAATTCAGATCTAATCCTAAAGAAGGTCCTAAAAGGTCAATGGCTGCTAATGATTTCTTTTTTCCTGAGGTAAAAGTAAAAACTTGTTAAATGACTGAAAATCAGAGATCTCATCTGCTTTCTGCAGTGCGGCTTCAGCCATCACTGTCCTTGTGGCAGTACAAGGTAGGAACATGAAGGGCAACACACTGGAGTGGGACAACAAGAAATGATAAAACCCAACTTTTGTAAGTCTCAATGAACACTTGAACAACAGAGTCAGGAGACAGCCAAGTTGCAACAACTCCTCTGACTCACTTGTGACTGTATTCTAGGTGGGCCTATACCCTAAACACCAGCATTATCCACACAGATTTGGAGATAGGGTTGGCAGCCTATGACATTGTCAAGGAGGACCTACAATGTTTGTTCTGCAATGTCCCAACAGGGGCGGAGGAGTGATTTAATGGAAGGGGGGGAGGAGGAATAAAAAATATCATCCATGCTACTTTAAGTGATTGAACTCAGTCTCCCCATCCATAAGACCTCCCTTATGCTCACTTCTTTCTTGCATTTCCTTGTGGCGATAACACTTGGAATACAGACATAACCAGTTTATATAAATTTACATTTTGTGTTTTTCCATACAGAAGACTTATCCTTTAATATGTCCACATAATACAATTTTTGTAGTTCTTGTAATTTAAGATGGTGGCTTAAATAATTCAGTGTAAACAGTAGTGTAACCAAGACAAGAGCATTGGATATGCTTTTCTACAACGCAAAAGGCAAATGGATTGTAACCCTGCCAGATGACAACTGCTGTTGTAAACAGATTCCCTAACTTGGTTTTACTTGTTGTATACATTTGCCCTGACAGATGGTTCTACTGATGGGAAAAAGCAAAAAGCTGCTTTCTAAATGGAAGAACATACAAAATATGGGGGGGGGGGATATGGAGGGGAAGAAACCTTTACATTTTCCCTTCTGAGGTCCATCCCTCTATGTGCTGTGACACTAACATTTCAGAGCTGTTTTTCAATTACAAGGTATAAACTAATATTTTAAATCCAAGGTTCAATACATGCAGAATTTCATTACAGTATTACAGCAAGTGGCTATATCTAAAATATTTTCAAATAGGTGGTTTAAGTGATATCTTTAAAGTTTCACTGAGTGTTCTGCAGCACACCATTTCACTGGGTGTTTTTTCAGCACATCTTACTTGTGAACATTTGCAACAACTGCTGTTTCATTCTGCAGAAAGATAAATGTTAAAGGGTCCATTTGCTACATTCTGATGCATCTTTAACAAAACTTAGCTGAACCAAAATGAGAAAAAATGCACCCAGATCCTGGAAAACAAGGAATTTGTTTTCCTTAATCTTCCAGGAACTTTATGGAGTGACAAAACAGGAAGTGAGATCAGTGAGTGAGAGATAATGGTTACAACAACCACGGAGCAGAGATTCACCACAATATGAGGCAAGTAATGCAAGATTTACTACTGCATGAAAGTAGTTGTGCTTAGGCTATAGATGTCAACCCCAGTAAAAGCATAAAAAATAACCCTGTTTAACCTGTGAACTGCAATAGGACTACTCTCCTACACAATCACTAGTTACTTTAACACGTTTGCTGTTCTCTTAGTTCAAGAGGTGAACAACAGCACTGTACAAAGATCTGAAAGAGCCCATGATGGCTGTTTTATATTAAAACTGCTCCAAGATTTAGTTATAATTGATCATTTTAGAGTAGGCGTGTCCAAAACTACAGTCATTCCCTACAAAGCTCACATGTCCAGTACTTAAAACAATATTCTGCAAGGCAAGACAATCTAAAAGGGTTTCTGGAGCTACATTTTTAGTGGTCAGTATTCAGCCTTTTTTGGGCAATAAGAACCTGACAACACAAGGCTCCTTCCAAAGCAGTTGGCTCGAAATAGCAGGTCTTCATCTTAAGAGTTTGACTATACAATTAGACACTGAAATTTGAACATTAAATTACTCATTACACTATCAAATCAAGAAATAAGCACCTCTGCAAACCACTTCCTCTGTCCCACAAAAGAAAGTCAAGATCAGGGTTTACTAAACCCTCAGAGAAATTAAGACACTGAGGTTGCTTTGTAATGATGACAAAAATGGCTTCCAAACTAGTTTTATAGCAAAGCAACCGCTGGAATACACTTCACACAGGATAAAACATTCTCTCAGCCAAAATCAAATGCTGGGGGACACAAACATTACCAACAAGATAAGTTTTGTCCCACTCCATGATGCTGGTAGGGGGAGGTCAGAAGATATTACAGATGAATCAAATCCAGGAATAGATATTTAAAATTTAGGGACCTGACAAAGACTGGAACACCCTTACATCTTGCACTTTTACAAGGCTGGTTCCAGAAGTGGGGGGGGGGGGGGGGGGGGAGAGGCCTATTCTCCCACACACCCAGTCCACACATCAGGTTAGAGGACCAGCTGGCTGGTCCAGTTGAGGGAAATATTCCCCCCACACACACCCTGCTGGCCAGTTTGGGGGCGGGGGGGGGGGGGGGGGAGAAGAGAGGAGGAGAGAATGTGCCTCCCAATACACAGCCCATGCCTCTGGAGGAGGAGCCGGCCCAGCTGGGGGGAATGTTGCTTCCCCCATATCCAGGCCACACCTCAGGGGGAGGGGCCAGCCCAATTGGGGGGCTGGAATGTGCCCCCCACTTCCACTCCACACTTGGAGGGGAGCAGCCAGCCCAACAGGGGGAGGGGGGGAATGAGCCCCTCCCCACAGTCCTCACCTCCGGTTGGGGGTGCTGGCTGGCCCAGTGGAGGGAAATGTTCCTCTCACACCCTGCTAGACAGTTGGGGGGGGAGGGGGGGAGAGAACGTGCCTCCCCAAACACAGCCCACGCCTCGGGAGAAGGAGCCGACCCAGTTGGGGGCAACGTTGCCCCCCCACCATATCCAGTCCACGCCTCGGGGAGGGGCGGCTCAACCGGGGGAGGGGGCAGGCGATGCGCCCCCCTAGTCCACGCCCGGGCGGACCGCTCCCCAGGAAACCCTCCGCGGGAGGCGCCGGGTGCCTGGTGCGGAGGGCGGCAGGGCCCGGGGCTGGAGGGGACCCCCCGAGGGCAGAGCCCGGGCGCGCCGCTCACCTTTGAAGAGATAGTCGTACTCGTCGTCGCGGGTGCCCATGGTGCGCGCAGCCAGAGAGCGGCACAGCCAGAGCCGGGACCCCTCCCTACAGCCGCTGCGGCACTTCCGCTCTCGCGCCCCACCCGCCGGGGAACGGCTTCCGGGGTCACCAGGAGCACCACGCCCAGCGGGCGAGCGACGGGCGGGGGAGGAGCTTCACCGCCCTGATCCCGCCCACCGACGGGAGCGGCGGGTTGCCTCTCCAACCGCCTCCCCCCTGGGGCTCCGCCTCAGGGGGCCGGCGCGTGCCAACCGCCCGGCTCGCGTAACGGGCTCAGTGTAACGCGGTGCCCCCCCGCCCCCCGCCCTGTCCGTAGCCTTGGCCACAGCCCGGCCCCAGGGAGAGCTGGCCCGGCTGCCCGCCGCTCTGCCCCCCCCCCCCAGACTCAGGCGGGGCGCTCCCCCGGCTGCTCCCCTCCAGCGGGCCGCGCTCTGCTGCGGCTGCCCCCTTCCAGCCGGCCCCTCGCAGGCTTCCCCACGCCGGGGCGGGTCGCTGGGAGCCGGGCAAGCACCAAGTGGGCTCCCCGTGGCAGGCAGGAGCCGGCCCGCGGCGAGGACGAGAGCACGCCTGGGCGCTACTCTGCCACGGCGGTTCCATGGTGTAATGGTTAGCACTCTGGACTCTGAATCCAGCGATCCGAGTTCAAATCTCGGTGGAACCTGATTCTTTTCTCGCCCCCCCCTCTGAGCTGCAGGCGGCACCGTTCCGCTCCGTCTTACTTACATTACATCGGTTTTTTTTCCCGAGAGTTCGTAGCGACAGAATAATCGTTGTCAATACAAATACATTAATTCTGATTGGATCTCTGGTCCCTTACCCAGCCTAAGTGCTTTGGGAGTTATTGGTTGCAATAACCAGTAGTTAAGAGTAGAGTTCTTCTGTTACACTAATAATTAATATCAGTATCACTCGGTGTAGAATAATATTTAGAAGGAGATGCCTGTAAAACTGTTCGGCTGTCTCCCTGCAAAGAGCAGCTTTGAATTAGGTCAGGTGGGAGACTCAGGCTCACAAACCTCTCAGCAATAAGCACAGCGTGGGCTGAAAGTAGCCAAGTTACAAACAAATCAATGGTGAGCTGGAGTTTTGAGTCCCTGTGCTTAGGATAAGCTGGATCTGTGCAATACAAGTATTGTTAGGGAAAGACTTAAATTAAAAATGTGCATCTTTTACGTAACTTTCTTTGGCCTTGTGGCTACAAAGCGCGCTGGATGCTTTTCATCCATGATGGGCAACCTAAGTCAGTGAGTGGGCTGTAAGAATGGCCCTTCTCATCTTCGTGGGCAGAAAGACTGTCATAACCAAGACCATCTCCTAGGCTAGGGTAGTTTTGCTAGCTGTGCTTGCATACCCAGAATTTGCATGGTGTGCTGATTGAACTGTAGCAGCATTTTGACTGGATGTAGAGGGAGCGCACAGCTCTCTCAGTCAATGTTGCATGCAGTCAGCATGCATCTCTTCACATGCCCTTGCTCTGTGTGTCACTTTAGTAATACTGGAAGGAAAAAAAAACTATGCAGATGGAACCCAGCAGAATCTGGCAACTGTGCATGGACTACAGTAAACAAAATGTCTCATGTGCCACACATAGAATCCCCACGGGTCACACGTAGCCCACAGGCCACAGGCCGCCCACCACTGCTTAACATGTAACTCATTGGCCACAGGGCGTGAATAACTTGGCATAGGAGTTTTACATGGTGGATTTTGTACTCTAGCTATGACCAAGCATGGGATTCCGTACCCAGTCAACTGAAGAAAATGGTCTCCATATGTAGGAGTCTCCAGTGAGATGTCCATGACTTGGCAGAACTATCACATCAACAAGGGCAGTGAAGGTAAACTACCACTCCAGTCTGTGAAAGAGTTCACTATGTAGAGGGGGCTCATGGTGTGGGGGCTTGGAGAGGAAAACAAGTAGAACTGAGCTTTGGGTGTGAGGATCTCTGGAAACATGCTGTGTCCATAGAGAGTGTTAAAAAAATCTAAAGCTATTTGGGAACAAAATGAACAGTCAGTGTGCTCCACTTCACATCACCTCAGTTCAAAGATTGGGTAGGTTTTTGACCAAGCCTGTCTTTAGTCTTGAAGATCTTACATCTAGTCTTTCTAATGAAAAAAATTAACTGTTGGGGGGAGAAGTAGGTCATAAAGTTCTGCTTGGCAAGGGGAAACTCATTTAGCAGGAGAGAACAGAAGAAGATATTCAAACATTAGCCTGGGCTAAAGCAGAAACAGCTTTGAATGCGTCCTACATGATATGAATAAAAATCTGGTACCACAATCCCTCTTACCAGGGGATCAGAAAAAACACAGGTGAGCAAAGCTGTTTGGTGCCCTTATCCAAAAATGCTGTTGGGAGAATGAGTGTTGCTTAAGGACTGTCTAATGTAAGCGATGACACTTGGCTACAATCCCTGAAATTCTTATTTCATAGGGATTAGATTAAATTCTATGGAAGTCAGTGAGAGCTTTGCCATTGACCTCCATGGCACAGGATTGAGACCAAGATGTAAGGAGTTAAAATGATATTCATGGCCATATAATTGAACTGGAGCCTTTAAAATTTGTTCTTCTTCCACAAGATTGCTTTCAGCAGTGGAATTGATCGGTTACATATCTGCATAATTAAGGGGAATGTTCTGATCTCACTTTATAGAAATGTTGCCCACTGGCATTAAGGAGAAGTACAAATGTCAAGCACCATTCATTGGGATGAGAAGAAACCCTTTAATGGAATCTTTTGTTTATTTAAGAACACACCATGCTCTTAAATTCACACCAATGTGCGAACATTGAAAATAACATTGAAACATTGAAAATAAAAGATTGAGTGGAGCCATCGATTTGCAATAAAATAAATTACATAATAGTTCATCTATTAAAGAAGAAGGATGCTCTATAATAAGGGCACTAGATCAGCCCTCAGGAGATCTAGGTTTCATTCCTTGGTCTACCACAAACTGCCTCTGTGACCCTGCGTGTCACTTAATTTCTCCTGATATGTTTACATTGCAGTGAAAAGCCATAGCTCAGACACCAGGCTGTCTGATTCAGGCTGCTAGACTGAAAACTGCATTGTAGATGCCTGGGAGCTGAGGTCTACTTGCCTCATGAGATCATAGAGCCTAGGTTCTACACTGTAATGTCAGAGCCCTGCAAACTCAAGTCAGTTATCCTGTGCCACTCTCAGGTCTTTTATTGCAGGGTAGATTACTTGCGGTGCCTCAGGGCACAAGAGCTGATTTACATTTTTCCCTGTGAGTGCTCCATCCCTGCTCTGCCCCAGGACTCCCACTCCACTCTGCCTCTTTTCCAAGGCCCTGTCCATGCTCTGCCTCTTCCCACCCCACTCTCCTCTCCCTCCCTGAAGCTCTGCCCTAGCTCCAGCTCTTCCCACCCCCTCTATGCCCTCTCCCTTGAACCGACCTGCCACTCCCACCTCTCTGCCTCCTCTCCCCCAAGCATCTCCCACCTGACAAATAGCTGATTGGCCGCCAGCCCTGGGGCTGTCAAACAGCTGATCAGTGGCCAGTCCCAAAGCCAGAATCACTGGGGCTAATGGGTGATGAGCACCCCCTATTTTTTTTTCCTGTGGGTGCTTGAGCCCTGGAAAACCTACCAATTAGGTACCTATTCCTCAGGGAATGTCCACACTATAGAATTATGTCAATCTAAGGCTTTGGCCTTTTTTGTACTAACCCCCATCGTCAATCAAATCTGTGTGACTTCAGCCATGCAAGAAGCATAACTGAAGTCGACGTATTTACTGTGGCGTCTTGTGTGCAGTAAGGTCAGTAGGGGCTGCTTTCCCAAGACGCCAGCTACTTTTCTTGTCTTGATGGAATACTGGCATTGATGGCAGAGCGCTCATGGAGCGCGTTATCATGTCTAAGCAGACATGATAAATCGATGACTGGTGGATCAATCACTGCAGCATCAATCCCCGTCTATATGTTCAAGTTTCAAGTCCTGTCACTACAGTGTGGTCATGGATAAACACCTCCTTAAGGGGACTAGCTAACAGTGCTGGGAACCTGTTTACACTGCAGCTTTACAGGGCTGTAACTTGCTGCACTCTGAGTGGAGGGTGTTTTTCCTACCCCTGAGCAAGAAAGTTACCGGGACTAAGGTGCATACAGGATTGGGATAGCAGGAAGTGTTGCAAACCAAGAACGAGGAGCATTGGCATAGGTTTGAAGGCAGCCAGGTTTGAATTATATGGGATACTTCATATCGGTAATGAAGGGTAGTAACATTATTGAGATGAGTATGTGCTTCAGCACTGGAATAGCAGAGAATTCAGCAGTCCAGGGATGAGGTTCATTGGCATTACTGTCCTTATCCTTCTTGTATCTTGTCCGTGACGTTTGTTTCTCATTTGCATTAGTATTAAATTTAAGTAAATGAAAAAAAAACATAAACCAAACTATCACCACATTGCAGCTTCTCCATTCTTCATTTAGAGGATGCCCAGGTTTCTGTAGCTAACAGGGAAACAAAGCACATTCCCAAAAGCTATAGCCCAGACAAAGTATGAGATTCACTTAGATCCTGAATGTTTTATGTGCAGGAAAACAAAAGAACAGGTCACACTCATAATTATGCATTTATGGCCACATTCTGGAAATTGATAGTCTAGCTACCAAAACAGGCCCAGAAATATGCTGCAACAGCATCATTAATGTATGCATGTAGATATCTGTGTTACAGCTACGAGTTATGGCCATGCATGTCCGTGACTTGTAAATGAGACCTATGAGGAACACAGATCTACAAGGCACCATTGCTACATTTAGGGCATATGGTCAAAACCACATAGGCATTTACCCCTAACTCTTAGGGTGAAATCCTATTCCCACTAAACTGAATGGCCTCTGGTTTCACCCTGCAGATTGGTCCAAACATGGGGTTTGAAGGAAACAAAATGAAGGTTGGCAGCTGTCCAGCACTACCGTTGCAGGTTTTCTGGCAGATGCCTGAACTTGGTCCTCAATTTCCAATATATGTATTGTCAATCCCACCAAACAATGAGCAGTTCAGAGAATGGTTTGGATTAGCAAGTGATAATAATTCAGAATTGTTCTTGAAAGTATGATGATCCAAATTTCCACTTCCCCAATCAAAAGCCTTTCTATTTTAACAGGAAAGAGCGGCACCTGCAAAGCCACACAACCTATGCTACTCATTCAGAGGACAAATATTTCCTAGGGAGGAAATCCAATCAATATTTTCCAATTTTCTAACAAGCAATGACTCATTACAATGATGCAGAGATAATTCACTCCATTTTCCAATCAAGCCTCTAAATTATAGAAGAGAAGAGTCGCTTTAGGACTCACCACTTTCAGTCTCACATAATATCACCCAGGGAAAGAACTCCTGAGTACAAAATCTACCAGCTTAAATAACAAACATCCTTTTTAAACAGACTTGACCAAATTAAAGGGACTACTGGGTACAAGGAGTACCACTCTCTATGGCATTGTTGAACATAATAGAAATGCTTTGTGGTAGACAGGTTAGTTAACTGAATTACAGCCGTAAACTCTACACTAGGGTTTCCCAACCTATGGGTCAGGACCCAAATATGGGTCGCCATTACATTTCAAAAGGGTTGCCAAGTGTCTCCCCAGGTGGCTTTGCCCTCCTTCCTCCTCCTGTTTTTGAATTGCCTTGGGACACCAAGTCTTCCTGAATTGTCAAAATGGGTCCCCATCTGGAAAAGGTTGGGAACCGCTGCTCTACACTTTCTAGTGCTACAGCTCATATAACAAGGGTGGGGGGAGGGATGTCTCTAGAACATTTCTGTAAATCAACCTTTCTGTCCCCAAAGGAGGGGAGCAGGTTTAGAAAAAAATCAGCAGTTCTCTGGGACCAGCGTTAAAATAGATCAATGTTGAAATAAATGGGAAGGAAGAGAAGAGCTTTCTCATTTCTGTGGGGAACAGGAATTGAATCCCACTGTCCAGATGACTCAGTGCTTCATGTGTTGAGTCTGTCACAGTGTGAAATCATCAATTCCCTGCCGCCATTCTAGATCCCACGGACACACTTGCCTAGCCTGTTGTCCCCATAAACACGCTTTGCAACAAAGATTGCGCTGGCTGCTCCATGGTTGCATACTGGTCAAGACAGAGTCAGTCATTTCTGAAGCCTGTGCTTCAGCTCTACACCTTTTTAGGCCTTAAGATGTTATTTTCTACAGATGGACAAATTCTGGTCTTTGCTGACGTCTGTGCAGGTTACCGGGGCATACAGGCAATCCACAGGGCAAGTACAGCACGGGCAGTGCCAGCACAAGCTTCTCTATCCTGTCCACCAAAACACCTTGATTTTGATCTAGGGGGCTGAGAAAGAGTTTAAGCTCCACAGCCAATTCAATCCCTGCTCTTGCTGTTAAGATGGCCAGCAACGTTGGCAATTGGTGCCAAGAACTGGACTGAGACTATTAAACTTGTTGCACTTAGCTCAATGAACAGTCATCAGATGGGACCAGTGTTCACTGCTGCCAGACAGGGTTAGTTTTGATCTCGAGCATGTTTCCAATCCTCAGAGACAGCCAGTTCCCCCCCGCCCCATGCTTTTTTTAAGCCACTGAAATAAAAGCTGTAGTATCCGAATACAGTCTAGTAATAATAATAGTAATCTCTTAAGGTAAATGGGAAGCTGTGTCTTGAGTAACACAGCATACCCTGCTTTTACTGTGCTTCCTCTAAAACATATTCATGGTTTATTATGCCAGAAAAATGACAAAATGCTGATAATAATCCTCCTTGAAGTTATTCCTGATCAATCCACTAGGTGTCCTACTCTTTTAAAATAATTGAGCTGCACAGAGATTTCACTAGTCTCTGAGTTTGGGCTTCATTTTTCCCTTTAGTAGAATTTAAACCTGGACTTCTAGAGTGAGGAACGCTGTAGATCTGCTTTTTGCACTTTGCTGAGGCATTCAAGCAAGAAACACAGCTCATTCGGGAATTGTTCTGGTGAACATCCCCAAGTGCTTTCCACAAAGACCTGTGTGAGAATGGACGTTTCTTTAAAGAATCCGCCTCCTTCCCTAGAGGATGCCACAGTGGATTCATCAGAGCCAGACACGTGCCTTACTCTGCCTTAGGACGCTATTCTTGGGAGTTTTAAAGGGTGTGTCTCCAGCATACCCTAGGGCATAAAGGGTAAAGTAGTCAGAGACATCCCTCAATTCCCTTACTGATTCAGAATCCTAGTAAGATAAGACTCTGAAGAATCAGGGATGGAGGAATGGTCATGAGATGCACATGACAAAACATCTTGAATGTGCTGACTTGGCAGCAGTGATGACACATTCTTAATTGAAGATGCTCTTCACGTAGCGCAGTTTTGACATTCCTGGCCAAGACTCCGGCCCCCAGCATTTGAACACAATGCGCAGACTGGTTCTCTGGCATGCCAGCACTCACGCCTATCTTCTGTCTGTCACTGTACTCACTCAGAAGGTGTTCTGTCAGTTCCAGGACAGCGTCACTGTCAAATATCTGGTAAGAGAGACGAGCTGCGGAATAGCCTGCCACGCGGGCAGGGAACTGGACTTGACGACCTCTCGAGGTCCTTTCCAGCCCTGTGGTAGTGAACAGTGGTTTCTCTTGTCCACGAGACCCTCTTATTTGCTTTAAGTGCCACACTGGGATTCCAGACTTTCTGGATTCATATTCGTAGATGTCTGAGACCATTTTCCCAGCTTTCCAGTCTCTTTCCGGGGTCAGTTATCTGCTCAAGGCAAGCATGTGCAACACCTCAATGAGGGATGATTGTGAAGCTGCTTCTTGTCATTGAAGCACAAATCGCACTCTGCAAAAGCACTTCAATGTGGCATCCCTCCCTCAATCACATTTGGCACTAAGTGAATTATGGGCCAGATCTGCCTCTCATTTACACCAGCTTTATATAGTGTAACCCATATGAATGTAACAGAGCTACTCTTGATTTACCACGGGGAACGGAATAGGGAATCAGGCCCATGTTCCAGAAAATGCAGGAGACAGGTTCATTGTCAGACGATGAGTTTAGTATCTTCTCTTGACTATATTTAGGAAGCTTCCTGGCCAGAAATGCCCCCTAGCTATGAACTGTACAAATAGACACCAGGCAGAGCGTTTACAATAGCTTATGGTATTACCTGTAAGGGGAATGAGGCTGGGTTCTGACAATAGCCTCGTATCCTTAAACCAGTGGTCTCCAACCTTTTTGAGCACAAGATCACTTTTTGCAATCCAAGATCTACCTCAAATATAAATACCCTTGCCCTACCTCCTTCCTGCCCCTTCTCCAAGGCCCCACCCCTGCTCGCTCCATCCTCCCTCTCTTGCCCATCCTCACTCACTTTCATCGGGCTGGGGCAGAGGGTTGGGGTGCAGGCTCCTGTCTTGGATTAAGGGATCTGGAGGGTGAGAGGGGCTCTGAGCTGCTCTTGGGGCAGGCGGTTGGGATGTAGGAGGGGGTTCTAGATGCAGGCTCTGGGAGGGTGTTTGGATGCAAGGGTACTCAGGACTAGGACAAGGGTTTGGGGTTCATGACTGGGGTAGGAGTTTGGGATGTGGGCTCCAGCTGGGCACTGGTGGTGGCTTCTGGTGGCTCCTGGCTCACCCCTGCCCTGGCCCTGGACCACTCCCTAAAGCAGCCAGCAAACTCCATCCCAAGTCCTGTTGTGCCCCCTCTCTGCTCTGTGGAGAAAGGATACAGAGTGGGAAGGGGCACCTTGACATCAACACCCCTCTTCTCCTTCCCCTGCCCTGCACAGAAAGCAGGAGGCTCCCAGGAGCCAGGGGGAGGAAGGGGACAGCTCCAAGGCAAAGGGCAGGAGATGAGCAGCAGCGGGGGAAGGAAGAGGCAGCTGAAGTGCAGGCACTTGATAGCGTCTTGGCCAAACCAGTCAGGATCACCTGTCAGAGGCTCCAAGATCTACCAGTAGATCCCAATCTACTGGTTGGTGACCACTGCCTTAAACCATCAGCATTCGCTGCTGCAAGACACTTTGCCACTGGCTGAGGCCTAGTGCAGGGCTCAGCAACCTATGGCTCTCAAGCCCAATGTGGCTCAGTATGGAACCAAATGTGGCTCTTTTGTCATGCTCAAAATACATGCAACTTTTTTGATTAAATGAAACATTAATTCACAATTTTAAAAACGTGTCATTTTCATGGCAAGCTGGTCTGTTTTTGTCTATTTCACCTTATACCAAAGGTGACAAGAGGGCGGTGCACTCCAGTAAGCCGGCTGCGCTGCAGCAAGAGCTGGCTGGGGCACTCTGCTCATTCGAAGGGCTGGCTGAGCGTGCACTGTAGGGGACGCATGTGTGCTCCCAGCCGGGATAATGAGAGGAGCTGGTGGCGGCAGATGCCTCCACCTGGCTGTAGCAGCCTGGCCAACAAGGCCCAACTGGGGCCCAGCCTCCATCTGGCTGCTGCATCCTGTCCCTGGCCCCGATCCTGGGGCAGGCTCCGCAGTCTGACCTCCATCTGGCCGCAGGAAGGGCTGGTGGCAGCCCCCCTCCTGCCGCAGCGATCCTGGCCTGGCCCCTCATCCAGCCACTGCTGCCTGGGTGCAGCAGCCCAGCCCTAGCCAAGTAAGTCATCCAGCCCCAGGGCCCCTGCACATAGTCTGCTTCCTACCCCCAGCGTCCCGCCCTACTTCCTGCACCTCCCACACACCCCAACCCTCCTGCCCTGAGTTCCTCATGCACCCAGCCCTGATTCCTGCACCCCCACATCCACAAACCGAACCCCCAGCAGCAGCAGAAGTCCCCTTAAATAAAGTCTGAGAGCACAGTGTTTCCTTGCTGAGCTGCACAAGCAAGCCACAGGTTGGTATGGGGGCAATGCTAAGTGCTCACTTGAAGATAGGGTTGCCAGGTAGACCCCGCCAAAAAACCGGACACACTTGATCGTGGGCGGGGGGGGGGAAGAACTGGCTGGGAGGAGGGCGGGGCTGGCCGGGAGGTGGGCGGGGCAGGAAGCAGAGCTGGTGGGGGGGGCCTGGGGGCCGCGGGGCTAGATGGGAGGAAGAGGGGGGACAGGAGGAGGGGGGCAGGAAGCAGAGCTGGTGGGGGGGGTGTCCAGGGGCTGCGGGGCTAGCGGGAGGAAGGGGGATGGGAAGCAGAGCTGGGGGGGGGTCGGGGGCCGCGGAGCTGAACGGGAAGAGAGGGGGGCCTGGAGGAAGGGGGGCGGGAAGCAGACCTGGTGGCGGGGGGGGGGGGGTGTGCAGCTACTGGCCACAGCTAAAGTCCTTCGGGCTGTGCCCCCGGCAGGCACTCCCTTTAGTTGCGAGCAGAAGCCAGGCAGGGGCGGGGCTGGGAGCCACTCCCCCCGCCTGGCTTCTGCACGCAACCAGAGGCTCCCAACTGGGAGGCGGGGCCGCAACTGGCGCTGGGAGCCCTGTGGTCGCGTGCAAAAGCCGGGTGGGGGCAGTGGCTGGGAGTCCCGGCCCCCGCCCAGCTTTTGCACGCGACCACAGGGCTCTCAGCGCCAATCGTGGCCCCGCCTCCCAGTTGCCCCCCTGTAGCGGCACGTCGGGGTCCCCTGACTCCTGCCCCCCCGTAATGGCACGGACAGACTCCACCAGCCAGTAGAATAGAGGGAGTTTATTGCTTCTCCAGGATACAGCACAGCACAGATGTCATCTGGTTACAGGAACCGGGCCTAGGATGCCTCAGCCCCCCTTGAGATGGGGGATGCTGGGCCCCTAAATTCCAGCCCCTCTGGGCCTAGGCTGTCTCCTCCATGATACCAGACAGAAAACTGCTCACCCACTTCCAGCCCTGCCCCCAGCCAGGTCTGGCCTCGCCCCCTTCCTTTCCATTGTTCCGCTCCATGGGAGATACCTGTCTGACGAGTTTCGAAGCCCCCTTGCATAATGACTCATCCCCTGCCCTGCTGGGCCATGCTGCAGCCAGTGGAGGTCACTGACAACCCACTGCCCAGCATAGCAACCAGCAAGGTACCCCCACTACGTCACACCCCCCACCCCCGCCAGGCTTCTGTCCGGCGCCCAGCTGGGAATTCAGAAAATACTGGACATTGCACATGTCCGGTATTTTCTGAATTTTTCTACCGGACTGTCCAGCAGAAAACCGGACAGCTAGTAACCCTATGAAGACCATGTGGCCTAATGGATAAGGCCCCAGCTTCTGGTGCTTAGACTGGTAGGTTCATGGCCGCACCTCCCACAGTGGCTGGAGTGCCAACACCCTGTTTCTGCTGATGGGGAGAAAAAGCCCCCAGGGGAGCACAGAGACAGTGCCTGATGGAGGCTTTCCCCACTGTTGCCATTGACCAAATTGCAGTCAATAGGAACATTGGGAATTGGTGCTTCCCCCATCTCTCTTGTGTTGAGACCTTGTACCAGGGGTGTGGGGAGGGACATTTGCCCCCAGGTGCCAATTTAGTCCCCCTCTGCTACCCTGTCATTCCTTGGCCTGTGTGCTCCTCCTCTCTGCCCCCAGCCTGACCCTCCTCCATCTCCATTGGTGGGTTAGTGGGGGGGCAGCCCCAAACTGGAGGGGGCGGGGGAAGATGTGGTACAAGCTTCCTCCCAGGGTTGGGCTCAGCCATACACCAGGTTTGGGGCCCTGCGGGGGGTGCCCCTCATACAGCCCATCCAAGACTCCTGCACCCCCCTTCTATAAGACAGCCTGAATGCGTTCATGAAGCTGGATTTAACCAGTTTTGATGTAAACTTCAAAGAAGTGGACAAAAAGATGCAGCAGCAGAAGTCCCAATAAAGCCTGTGAGTACAATGTTTCATTAATGCTATTATTAATCCTCATGTCAATTATCAATAATATTAAGTTGTGTATTTTTAGTCAGGCAAATGGGCATTCTTATATGGCTCTTTGTTGACCACATGTTCTGAATTTTGATGTGGTTTGGCCCTTTGGTTTGAAAAGGTTGCCGACTCCTGGCCTAATGTCTCTCTCACACAAAATGTTTCATTATTGGGTGTCTTTCTGTGCCCTCTCTCTTTAAGTGCCTGATGAGTATTTCCCCACCACACTGTGAAAGAAAAAGAAGGCCAGCTGTATGTTTATGATTCCTAGGTAGCTGTTCTGGTTCTGTGCGTATGGGATGTATAGCTCACTGGGAAAAGGAATACATTCAGGAATCAAAAGTGGTCTCATACATATGTTTGCTGTCATACATAACAAATACCTCAAGTCCTGCCATGATTCAGTACGTTATGTTTGGGAGCCATCTGGTCCTGCATCTCAAGAGGCAAACTGCAACATTGTGGATGCCTCGTTGGTAAAACACACACAGCAGAAGTGAGGGAGAGGGAAAAGATCTGTTGACAGTCTACTCGAGATTCTCCCTCTAGGGGACTGGTTTCATGACCCATTTCATCCCTCCTGCTACTCTTGAGAGTTACCATCAGGCAGACTGTGCTGTCAGGTCTGTCAGTGTGAACCCCTTTGGGATGCTAAAAATGGGTTTTGTGTGCTTGTACAAACTCAGTGGGATAAGAGTTTTCTGAGTCTCATTAATCAACGGTGTTGTAGCAAGCACTGCAAGATGTTCAGTGTGGAGTGTATTCCATAAAACATTGCTTGAACTAGAATTCTGATTCCTCCTAAATTGCACTATTAATCTACATGCACGACTAGTCATTAGTATCTGCTCAGCACTATGTAGGATTCAGACCTATGGTTTTGACAGACCAAAAAAAAAAAAAAAAAAAAAAAAAGTCACGCCTAGCTTCTTTAGATGGTCACAGCTCTAGAGGATCCAGGGATGCAGAAAAGTCCTAGGAAGCAATAAGTGATGGCTTATCAGAAGATGTAGCAATGTAGGAAGGTTTCATGTGCCTCTGGGCTAGAGCCAAAGCTGCTATAAATCACCATAGCTTGATTAATGGGTAGCAGGTTTAAAACTAATA
The DNA here is from genome assembly GCA_032595735.1 of Pelochelys cantorii. Lineage (NCBI taxonomy): Eukaryota > Metazoa > Chordata > Testudines > Trionychidae > Pelochelys > Pelochelys cantorii. Next base: position 41,361,793 of record CM064338.1, on the reverse strand, counting down.
AAAGAAAGTTCTTCTTCACACAGCGTGTAGTCAGCCTGTGGAACTCCTTGCCAGAGGAGGCTGTGAAGGCTAGGACTATAATAGAGTTTAAAGAGAAGCTAGATAATTTCATGGAGGTTAGGTCCATAAAAGGCTATTAGCCAGGGGATAAAATGGTGTCCTTGGCCTCTGTTTGTCAGAGGCTGGAGAGGGATGGCAGGAAACAAATCGCCTGATCATTGTCTTTGGTCCACCCTCTCTGGGGCACCTGGTGCTGGCCACTGTTGGCAGACAGGATACTGGGCTAGATGGACCTTTGGTCTGACCCAGTACGGCCATTCTTATGTTCTTATGATTGTGGAGTTATGCCACTTTACATCATCTCATCAGCTGGTCTCCAGTGTTCACAAAGCATGAGAGAAGCAGGCATACAAAATGTGCCTATGTCTGGGAACCTGCAATGTGAAAGCACGCACCTGAGGCAGGTGAGAATTTGTTTCCCCAGGCGCCAGAACAGAGAAAAGCAAGTGATGAGTTTGTTGTTCCGTGATGGCAGTTCTAATGAAAGATCATTTCAGAGTCTGGCCTGTTTCCAAGATGGTTAGATACAATATTCAGATTAATCCAAACCAGTCTTCCCGGTGCCACACGCTTCTGAGACAGTTGTTTATTTATTCAATTAGGAATAAATGTGAATAAGTCAATTTGCTGTGAAATCATACAGAATGTTACACTTATACAAATAATACAGTGCTCAGCTTCACAGCCAGCACTGTCCACACCAGAGCAGTATGAGCAAGATGTGAGTTACTGATAAAAGAATAAATGTTTCTGTTTATTATTCGCCAATCTCCAGGGTTTAAAGCCACTTCAAGATAGTGTATTTTCCTATCTACATTATTTAAAACTTAGTAGTTCAACACAGGTACAGCTAGAGGAGGCAATATACACGGTCTCTTCTAGCACTATGTTATATTTCTTTAGATCCTCTTAAGATGTCCCTGTCCCATGTAAACTCCTGGTACTAGACATATGAGGGTGCCTTGTATTGAAAGATGCAGACACAGGCATTAAGTTTCTTGCTTTGATCAGTATGTCTCAGCCTTTATGATTTCAGTTGGAATGGCACTTGACAGAAATCAGTTTGAGTGTTAGTATGTAGCATTGCTATGTCTGTTTGCCAAATTAAGTTCCTGGTTTTCTGCAAATATTTGAAGGCATATTTCTATTTAATTTACTTGCAAACAAAATGGCATACACTGGTAGGTTAAATACAGAACACACACAGAATTGTACAAGACTCCAAAATATAACATTATGGGCTTTCATGGCCAAATTCTGCTCTCATTTATATGTGCGCAAATCTCCTTGGACCTCACTGGTGTAACATCAGAATCTTGTTCAAGTGCTGACATGCATTTCCATTTCACTAGAGTCAGGTCCAAAGTGTCTACCGTATATGGATAAATACAATTTCAACATAACTGTCGCAATTTCCTTGGGAGAATTACATTCTCAAAGGAAGTATATGAAAACGTGTTTACAGATTTGTGAATCCCAGTCCTGTAACAAGTATATGACAGTTGCTGTTGGTTAATAGTCACACATGCAAACAAAAATATAGCATCAAACTCTCCACTATTATAGCTGCTCCACTGTCTACCCGTTAGCTCCAGCAGAGAATTTGGACCAGATGCTTAAGTTTATTTTTAAAATGTGCATGTCCGATAGTTGTTCCCTGATCTTTTACAGAGAAACAGTGTGTGCATTGAATTGCTCAGTCCAGCTGGAAGTGAAAAATAGCTGTATTATGCATCCCTGGTATGTCTATGTTGTGCAAGGGAGGGTGTAGCTCCGTTCCCTGCACTATGAATTGACTGACATTTCTATATATTAAACTATGTTATTGTAGCTGGAAGGGTTTCCCTTAGCAGTGATGTTAGGTTGCAAATAGCTAGGTTTCCGTAGGTCCTGATTCACATAAGAATGTGGTTTCTTAAGCAGGGTTATAGTTGTTATTCTGTAAACAGTGTAATTATTTTTGGTCTTCTTTAAAAAAAATAGTGGGCATGTTAATTTCAGCTCTAAGGGAAAACACGGAAGTTAAAAAAAATCAGTGTTTGCAAATGGAAAATGACAGGAAAAATCATCCCATACAGCCCATTTCCCCCTTCCCTAGCCTTCTTATGGGTATTATAGACAATGGAGAGAAAAATTATTAAAGACAATATTAACAACCTACATGGCAGTGATCTTTTAGAAAAGACTCTACTTCTTTTTTAAGCTACAGTTTTGCACATATGCTGTTCAACAGCTGCTAGTATTAAAGTCCAGTCAAGAGGTATCAGGAACTGCAGGGTCTGAAGGTTTTCAGCAGTTGCTGAAGGCAAAACCTCCTGACGTAGCAGATGTTGCTTGCTTCCTGTATACTTATCAACCACTGTAAAAATGTTTTTCCTTTGTAGTTGTTATGTTGAGCATAACTATGGAGATTAACACAGTCTATGCAACACTGACTCATTGGATGATTTACTGAGTATTTGGTTTTGAATAATCAACCAAAGAACACTTCAAGGAACACTTCATTAGCCACTGGACTTTTGTGCCCACAAAAGCTCATGATACCATCTACCTGTTTCGTTAGTCTTTAAAGTGCTACCAGACTACTTGTTGTTTTTTAAGTTTATCCTGTATAGACTAACTTGGCTACCTCCTGAAGCTTTTGAAATCTAATGATAGTACAGGAAAAAAGTCAAGTGTTACATTACTACTGTATTCAGTAAAGATGGATTTAAATATCACAGATTTACTGATGCTTACTGCATTTATAATGGAATCCTTTTAAGTGAAGACCTGGTAAGTAACACATCCATTTCATTCCGACAATTGCCAGAGCAGAGTCCCTGTAATATATTGGTAAATGGCATGGCTAGTCTGTTTAATTGGTGTTAATTGCAAGCCTGTAGTTAAAAGAGGTGAACTAGCATTTATTTGCTTGCATAAACTTCCTGCTAGGCAACCCATTATGCACTTTTATGGCCTCCAAATGCGTTACTTTGGTCTTAATGTGTTAGTTCTTTGTATATTGCTTCTTGCATTCTGAAATTAACAACAATATATTCCAGCCCAATGTGTTCTTCTGAGGGGTTGTTTATACTTGAAAAGCCCATGTGTTAAACTAAATAAATTGAAAAATCAATTTAGTTAAACCAGTGCCAGCCCTAATGTAAATGCATTTAAACTGGTTTAATCCTTGCTTATCTCAATTCAGATTACGTTCATAAATTACAAATTAAATTTACATTGATATCAGCCAGGATTAACCAAATGCATCTATATTAGGGGGTTGTATCAGTTTAATTAGATTGATTTTTAAACTGATTTAGTTAAACTAAGGCACATTCCTAGCAGGGTTGCCGGCATTGACCAAATCGCCCCTCTCAGTTCAAATTAGCTGTCTTAACTATACCCCTAATTCGAACCCTGGGAGATTGACAGCAGAATGGTGTCCCTAGCCTCTGTTTGTCTGGAAATGGGTGATAGGAGAGCGATCACGTGATGATTACCTGTTGTGTTCCCTCCCTCTGGGGCATTTGGCATTGGCCACTGTCAGCAGACAGGATACTGGGCTAGATGGACCTTTTGTCTGACTCAGTATGGCCCTTCTTATGTTCTCTGTAGTGTAAACGTACCCCTTAAGGACAATAAGGCCATTGCGGAGAAACTAAATGAGTTCTTTGCATTGCTTTTCATGGATGAGGACATAAGGGACAGAGCCATCCTGTCCAAAGGATGATTTGGGGCAGCTGCCCCAGGTCCCATGCTTTGGAGGCCTTCGTGGTAGCCATCTTAACCATCCTATGGATGGGACAGTCACCCATGTTAGCTGCATGACATGAGGCAGCCTGGGGATGATGTGGGGAAGGGGGCCTGGCACAGGGTGGCAGTAAGGGTCAGCCCTAGTGAGGAAGATACCCAAACCTGAGTCATTCTTTTTAAATAACAAATCTGAGAAAATGCCCCAGATTGAGTCTGGGACTTTTTATCTGGGAAAAGAGACGAGAAAGGGAGAATATGATGGAGGTCTATAAAATCATGACTGGTGTGAAGAAAGTAAATAAGGAAGTATTATTTACTCTTTCCCATAATACAAGAATGGAGGGGGGGGGGGTGTCACCAAATGAAATTAATAGACAGAGGTTTTAAAACAAAATGAAATATTTCTTCATGCAATGCTGGAGAACACTCAGTGCAGCAACGATACTGACTGTTAGTGATTGGGCCTGCTTTCACACAATGGTGTGAGAAGGGAAGATACAACTTTGTACTCAGCACAAAGCCAGAGGTGTCACCAAAAACTGATGTCCAAATTGTGTCGAACACAGAAAACAGAAACTTTCAGGAGCCTAATCACAGTAGACTTGGTGAGCTCCAAGATTTGGCTTAATATGGCCATTTCTTAATAAAAAGATACTCATGTATTGGTAATTGTATTGGTTATAAGGAGTGACACATGCTGCACCATAATGCATGCAGGTAGTTTTCTTCCTGTGCTGTAGTTAGAGTCCTTGCTTTAGGGACAGAATGGTACACCTAACTCATATGAGGCTCAATCTTTCAAAGTGCTAAGAGCGCCAGCCCCAAAACCAGCAAAGCCCTTAAGCACTTCCTTAAATTTAAACATGTGAGTCATCTCATTGACTTGAGTGTTTTGCTGAATCAAGACCAGAGCTTTCAGCACCATGCATAGTAGATCTTTGGTTTGGACATGAACAGCCCTGCAGGAATCATTGAAATCTAAATAAATCTAGTTTATTTAGCTTGTCTAATCACTGGTCTACAATTTTTTAGAAGTCGTCTGCTTCAGAGATAAAATGTGCTATTTATTATGTATTTTGATGTGCTGAATTCAAATATGACAATTAAAACAACTGATTGGCTACTGTTTCCAAGATATTTAAGTTTTTACCTTTTACGTCTATGTATATTGTGTAGATAGTAGAGTTTTAATCATAAATTGTAAACCTAGGTCTTTTCATGTGTTTATGGTTGCTTTACCTGATAATATTTCACCTGTCCTATTTATGTAACACTTTAAAAATCAGCAAAAGGGTTATATAAATAAAATGTATTATGAAACAAAAGGCAAAAAACTATTATGTACATAGTTTAGTCCTATTCAGTGTCTACTCGGCGCTTCTTGGCTTGTCTCTTATATTCATTAAATGGAGCACCTTCCATGAAGAAGAATGGTACAAGATCCTTTTGATGGTCACGGAATGTGGAAACCCTAACATCACCTGCCAGGAGATTCCACTGCTGTAGTCTGGAGCCCAACAGCTCGGCCTTACTCTTGGGTAGTTCCAAATCCCTGACAAGGTCATTCAGTTGACCTTGTGTTATGAGGTGTGGTTCAGAGGAGGAGGATGGGAGAAAATGTGGGTCCTGTGACATTGATGGTTCAGGACCAGAAGTTTCATCCTCTTCCTTGTCCGACTCAAGTGAGAATGATTCTGGTGCATCAGGAACCGGCAGTCCTTCTCCGTGGGGTACTGGGCGTATAGCTGATGGAATGTTTGGATAATGCACAGTCCACTTTTTCTTCTTTGACACACCTTTCCCAACTGGAGGCACCATGCAGAAGTAACAATTGCTGGTATGATCTGTTGGCTCTCTCCAAATCATCGGCACTGCAAAAGGCATAGATTTCCTTTTCCTGTTCAAGCACTGGCGAAGATTTGTTGCACAAGTATTGCAGCATATGTGTGGGGCCCACCTCTTGTCCTGATCTCCAATTTTGCAGCCAAAATAAAGGCGATAGGCTTTCTTAACCATAGTGGTTATACTGCGCTTTTGTGATGCAAAAGTCACTTCACCACAAACATAGCAGAAGTTATCTGCACTGTTCACACAAGTACGAGGCATCTATGCTCACTTTGGCTAAACAGAAATGTGTCCCTTTGCAAAATCAAACACTGACAAATAAGAGAGCACGACACTGTATGATTTCTAGAGCTGATATAGGGCAATTTGTTCAGCAGAGTGATGTAAGCTTCGTTATGATTGCATCATCCATGACTTCTAGGAATAACATGATGCAATTCATATCATGTATGACGCAATACCAGCTTCAGATTGCATCATTCATTGTTTTGCCTAAAAAGCAAGTACTGTCCAAACCCAGTCATAGATTTATTCATAGATCCAGTCAAAGATGTATTTTAGTCATTTCTGGTTTAAATTGAGATCCCTTCCCTTTATAACTCACTTATCCTCCGCCATTCCCAAGTCAAGGGTCGTATATACTGACCCGATAGCATATCTTGAAAACTAGAGCCAATCAACAATTTTAAGCATCATTTTCGTTCTCAGTGACCCAGAATTAGTAAAGTTTGACTACATTTATTTCAGAAGCATTTTGGCTGTAGAGCAGTGTAATGGATAGAGCAGTGGATTCCTTCCTCCTGTTCTGATCTTCTGGGATTATTTGTTCTTTCACTCACTTTGTTCTTGACTTTTTGCAAGACCTGTGTTAACAGCCCTATAGCACAGTCTTGCCCGTTTGTAAAATGGAGATAACAATATCCATTTTGCACACATGGGAGCCTTAAGGATTCAAGGCATGCTATAAGTGCAATGTAATGGTAGTATGAATGGTAATGATAATGAATATCTGTCATCACCAATATTTTAAACTAGATATAAATACTTAAGAGAGAGACTGTATAAACCACTTGTAATATACAGTAAGGGATAGTCTTGCACTGTTTGGGAGACAAACTATATGGGCTAAGAGGGATTCATTTTACCAAACAAAAGATGTAGGTTTAAAAATAAGTTCTATTTTAAATGGGCTTTACTTCATTGTGCATACTTCACATTTTGGAAAAGCTGCTATTCCCTGGCCCCATGGTGAGTGTTTTAGCAGCTGTTTTCCATTGTTTTCTCAGTAAAAATAACCCATATATCACTAACAGGAACCATCAGCAGCATGGAATGAGCTGACTTGCCAAGAACATTTCCTCTACTATTGTTTATTTATAGTTAATTTTTTGTACGGCAAGTCAAACTGATTTAAGGAATTTGCCCTATTTTGGGGCAGTTTTGGGCCACAAATGGATGGATGTGTTTCACACACAAGCCACAGCTTTCCATTAACCTTCCACAAGACAGAAGTACAGTTTATAGCGCTCCTTCAATGTGCAAGGTATGCCCAGGTGCTCTATGGCCCTGATTCCCAAAAGCATCCCTATTCAGAACACTCACACCCATGTTCAAGTCTTCCTGATTCAGGAGGTATAATAATACTCAGCCAGTATTACAGGTTTGAAAAAATGTACAAGCATTCACTAATGAATCTTTGACACCCCTGTCTGTCTGTGCTATTATATGGTATTAATCACTGAGTGCCTCCCAACATTATCAAATGTGCGAATCTTCCTCTCCCAGTACTGAACTGGTAATGAAAGAGGTGCCGGGGCAATTAGGTGCCAAGGTTGCAATTTTTTTACATTCATTATTGAAGCAGCAAGCCTAGAGGTGCTGGAGTTGTGACCTGCCAAACCTAGAGGTTCCAGGGCTCAGCCGTGGCACAAATTAAGCACTGCCCTCTATTACAGTTAGCAGGGACTGGACTTTGAGGATACTTTAGTTGGGTTTTGGGTGGGGAGGGGGGAGATGGAGGGGAAATGATGGTGTTATTTTGGTTGGATAAGAGAGTTGCATTTTGTTCTGAAAAGGCATTTTCTTGGAAACAATCCATAACAATGAGTCAGAAAAGGCGCCCAGTGCCTTTCAAAATAAATCAGAGGGGTAGCTGTGTTAGTCTGGATCTGCAAAAGTGACAAGGAGTCCTGTAGCACCTTAAAGACTAACAGATGTATTGGAGCATAAGCTTTCGTGCATGCATCTGACGAAGTGGGTCTTTGCCCACGAAAGCTTATGCTCCAATATATCTGTTCGTCTATAACGTGCTACAGGACTCCTTGTCGCTTTTTCAAAATAAATGTTATACTTAGTGATGTCATTTGGATGGAGTGCTCTCTGTGTTTCCAGCAAGGTGTTCTGTTCAACCGTGCTTGGAAGAAAATAAAAGGGTTCTTCTGTGTGAACATATGTAGACAGGGGTCTCTCATGAAAACCCAGCAACAAATCTCCTAGTTGAATCGTAACAGCGCTCAGTCTGATTTTTAGGGGTCCTGAGTTTGTGATTGTCAGGTTATACCTCCCCTCCCCAGATATGTACAGAAATAAGGTACTTTACACCCTGAGTAATTAATAAATCAGAGACAGGACTTGACAGAGGGGTATCTTCGAGTTAATTTAGTTACTTGATTCCGAGTCCTGTATTATTTTAACATGTCATCCATGTGGTATAGACTGTTTTATGGATTAAAGAAAATGTTATTTCACTGCATCCATTGAGGCAGACCAAAAGAAGGTTACTATCATAACATACCAGGTCATGGCAGTAGTAAATGGAGGCAGGGTTCTCAGCATGTTTAAGACTGAGCAATCTTAACTCCAGTTTTACATCTCACTTTTTTCCATGCCTACCAAGTTATTAGCCTATTATTCACAAGCAGGATATTGTAAATTAATGATGATACTTTGACAGTGGTTTTCTTCTGGGGATTTCAATGTGTTCTACGACCACTAATAATTAAGCCTCATAAAATCTTGAAGAAGTAGCTAAGTGGCACGTATAGTTCAGTTAATCCACCATAATATATAGTGATCTCTGGAATGCAGTAGCTAATTAATTTAACACTGCACAAAAGCTTAGAATGGAAAGTAACTATCTTAACCAATGGAAATTGCATAGAAAATTTAGACATAGATTCTAATGATGTGGATTGGGATCTGGCCATGATTCTGGGGTGAAAACTCCTTATTTTTCCAAGAAGTAAAATCCTGAGATCTTTAATGAGCAAAGGTGCCTCAGAACACCCATTTTATATCTTCTCTAAAGGACCGTATCTCCATCATGATGGTACCTCCTAGTACTGTTCTGGGCAGGAAGTTCTCTACTGACTCAAGGGGAAAAATGCCACCTACATGCTTTCCCAGAGGTTTTCCGCCTCAATGCTGACTTGGCCTTTCTTGTGTGAGTTGACAGGAGCACAGAATAGTATGGATACAGGCCACTCTTACATGTACATTATTCTAGTGGAAGGTCTTCCCCTGTCACGTGACACTGTAGGGGGCAGTCTACTGTTCTGGTCCAGTTGTAGATTTTTACAAGCCAAAAGCAACAAGAAGTGATATATGGCATCCACTTTGCTCAGTGTCATATTAACCCAATTTCCTAGTCATAGCAACAAAACCATGAACAGTGGCAAAACTGGCCCCAGCTTCCCTCCTGTTAGTGCAGACATTCAGCCAATGTGTTTGGACCTCCTGGCATTTGCATGGAGAATGCTGCATAGCTGGAGCAGCTCACAAATAGCTCTGACATTAGCTGGCGAATAATCTCCTGACACCCATACAAAAGGTCTGAAGAAATAAACCCTCACTGTTCAGTGAAACTAGAGTATTTATAGAAAGACAGAGAGAAATTTAGATCATTTCTTTAGAGATGTTTTTCTTGTTGGTTTTGAAAAAAAAAGGACTTTTGTTTCCCAGCCCTTCTGTACGTCTGAGTCTGTGACCTCCTTTGCTGGCTGAAGTCCTGTATCAGTACTCCACACAAAGCCTTGCTGAGGCAATCTGCTCACAAGAGGACACTTCTAAGTAAGCACAACTACTAAGGTCAATGACTGGAGGGCCAAATCCTGTAACTGATGGAGCTGGCCTAGTGTTCTCCATGTTTCTCCGCTCTTGTCTCCCTCACAGATAGCTCTGACACCTCCACTTTGCTACCACCACTGTGTACCTTAGTTGGGCTATATATTGAGTTAGATTTAGATAATGGCATAGAGAGTATGCATATAAAGTTTGCAGATGATACCAAGCTGGGAGGGTTGCACGTGCTTTGGAGGACAGGGTCATAATTCAAAATGATCTGGACAAACTAGAGAAATGGTCTGAGGTAAACAGGATTAAGTTTAATAAGGACAAATGCAAAGGAACAATCATTTTCATACATACAGAATGGGAAACGACTGTCTAGAAAGGAGTACTGCAGAAAGGAGTCTAGGGGTCATAGTGGACCACAAGCTAAATATGACACAGTTGCAAAAAACAGTGTGACACAGTTGCAAAAAAAGCAAACACGTTTCTGGGCTGCATTAACAGAAGAGTTGTAAGTAAGACATGAGAAGAATTCTCCCGCTCAACTCTGCGCTGATTAGGCCTCAATTGGCGTACTGTGTCCAGTTCTGGGCACCACAATTCAAGGAAGATGTGGAGAAATTGGGGAGGGGCAAGAGAAGAGCAACAAGAATGATTTAAGGTCTAAAGTTTCTATGAGGGAAGACTGAAAGAATTGGATTTGTTTAGTTTAGAAAAGAGAAGACTGAGAGGGGCCATGATAGCAGTTTTCAAGTACCTAAAAGAGTGTTACAAGGAGGAGGGAGAAAAATTGTTCTCCTTGGCCTCTGATGTTAGGACAAGAAGCAATGGGCTTAAACTGCAGCAAGGGAGATTTAGGTTGGACATCCAGAAAAACTTCCTGCTGGGCTGGTTAAACATTGGAATAAATTGCCTAGGCAGGTTGTGGAATTATCTAAGTATCATTCTGTTTTGCCGGAAGGGAAGAAATCCCTCCATGCAAAGATCTCTCCTGGGTAGCTACTCACTTCCCTCCCTCCTGTGTGCATCCTTCCTGTGCTCCTTTTCTGCTGATCTAGTCAATGAGCTAATTATTTCCTTAGCTCCCCCCAGCTCAGGCTGATCTGGCCACCCCTTCCCTCAGTCAGACCCTCTTCAGGTGCTGCGTGGCAGAGGTGGAACTAATTGGAGGTACAGTGACCAGAGTCCTGGTTCTGCTGCTGGTGCTCATTGCTTTAGCACACATCCCCATGCAGTAGGATGGGTGGCATTCTTGCTCATTTGGGGCAATATTCTGTTCTGTTACCTTTATGCAGATTGCATTGAAATCACGGCAAGACAAGTGTAATGGAAGGCAGAAATGTGTGCTTTTGTGAATCAACTGGTTTATGCCATAAATGGTCTTAACCATATGGACATGATCCAAAGGCCATTGAAATCAATGGGAGACTTTCCATTGACTTCAGTGACTTTTGAATCAGGCACTGTGTTGGCGTCACATTTTTAACTTAGCACTGTGACTGATATTTTTTTTTTTTGCATGCGCAATAATCTAAAGCCTCTTTCATAATTTATAGGCAGTCAGTGTCCCTGCAGTTTAAAAACCTTTTAGAAAGATTGCATTGGAAGCAACCAAGTGAAAGGTGATTGCATCAGTCAGCTGCCACGTCATAACATTTAAACACTCTATTTTGTAACCCCTGCTAAAGTTTAATCATTCCAACCAGAGAAAGTCACACAAGATCAGTGCCAACTTTTCAAACAGACATTTTTTTTAAAAATCCTTCATGAAATTGCTGCCCAAATTTTCAGTATGAATAGTTTGCCAAAACCTTCATTTCATTGTATAATCCTGGAGATGTGTATGCATTATTGTATTTCAAGTGGATTACTGGTGGGAGTAAGGTAATTTATCTGCTGAAATGCAAAGTTGTTTTGTCAGTTACAAGTTTTATAATTACTGATTATCATTATCATAGAATCATAGAACACTAGAACTGGAAGGACTTCAAGAGGTCATCGAATCCAATCCCCTGCACTCATGGTAGGACTCAGTACCATCTAGACCATCCCTGATAGATGTCTATCTAACCTGCTCTTAAATAGCTCCAGAAATGGAGATTCCACAACCTCCCTAGGCAATTTATTCCAGTGTTTAACCACCCTGACAGTTAGGAAGTTTTTCCTAATGTCCAGCCTAAACCTATTATATTTGTAGTTATTTTTTCCAAGGTAATGTAACACCTTTAAAAAAAACCTTCTGTCAGGTTTGTTTGAACTTGTTGGAGTCAGATTCTCCTTTCACATCAGTGTATAGCAGGAGTATATCCAGCAGAATCAACTGAGTTCCACAGGAGTAAAATCGCGGTGAGTGTAACCAGAATAAGGTCCAAAGTGGCAAGTTATAAAAACTGAAGTAGTTATAACAATTAAAAAACAATTTCTACAGGGAAGTAATACTACTACTACTACTAATGTGCATTAAACCTTTTAAACCCCTCACAGTAGTTAAGCCTCACAACATTGGAATAAAGATTTTCTTGGTTTTTCCTCTGACCATCTGTCACTTATCCTCTGTCTTGCTTCAATTTACCCCTGGGTAAAATTCACTCAAAATAAAATCCATGCTCTGCAAATGACTTTAAAACCACAAGTTAGAAATTTTGCTTTGCAACATGGACAAGAAAGTTTTGTGGCTGCTGGCTCATAGAATCTCTCTGGCTGTCCTGTTGAGAAGGCTAAATATGCCTGATGAGGTCCCACCCAGTATTTCAGAGTCTGTAGTCCAGAATCATAGAATTGTAGGCCTAGAAGGGATCTCAAGGGGTCATCTAGTCCAGTCCACTGCACTCATGGCAGGACTAAGTATTACTACTTACGGCTAGCCATTCATGCTTTCAGTCCACAGTATGTGGCAATGGTTGACTGCTCAACTTAGGCTACATCTAGACTACAAAGAAAATTTGGAAAAAGATACACAATTTTTTTCCAATTTTCTTTTGAAAGAGGCTTTTCCGAAATTTGGTGCATCTACACAGTGCCAAATTTTGGAGAAACCTGCTCTGTCGAGCCATTCTTTCTTCTTCATGCAACGAGGTTTACAGGGACGACAAAAGAACGCATTCGCTTTTCTAAATTTTTTTTTTTGAAAAGCGGACACATTCCTTGGATGTGGCATTGATTTTCCAGAATACTTCCGGTATTGGTGGAAATTGGGTAAATAGTGTATTTTATTAATATCAGCAGACTGACCTAAATGGGGCCTGCATGTTGTGTAGTCTTGCCTTAATCTTTGTATTCATGCCCATCAGTGTGAAAGAAGCTATTTGCATATATATGCAACCAGACTTAAGTTGCAGCCCTCGGCATGTGCTGTGAGTATCATTGTGGTCCCCAGGGCTTCCAAAGTTGAGTAGTCCTGGGCTAGAGCCTTGAGGACATTCCAGAAGGAGTTTTCCTTAGCGATCTCTAATGTTCTGTTGAAGGGAAAGGCTTTAAATGACTGAGGCCTTGTCTACACTAACCCTCCCTCACTCCACCGATCTTACCCATGAAACTTGAGCTACGCAAATAGTGTAGCTGAAGTGGACATACTTACTGCAGTGTCTTCTGTGTGGTAAGGTCAGCATGGACTGCTCTCCCATTAACTCTGGCTACTCTTCTCATCCTGGTCGAGTACGTACCAGAGTCGATAAAAGAACACTCGGAGATCAGGACACCATAAATCAACCACTGGTGGACTGATCACTGCAGCATCAATCCACCAGTGGCATAGTGAAGACAAGCCCTGACTAACAAATCACTTCTGTGTAATGAGCCTGCAAGAGCACTGTATACAGTAAGTACATCCCTGCCAGTACAGTAACACTACTCACTGGTTCTGGTTGTCATTGTTACAAATACAGTATTATACTCGTCTTCACACATGGCACTACACAAGTCTCTGTAGAAAAAGTCAATGACAAGCCAAACAGAAACGTTTTTAAGGCTAGTTTTAAAGTGGAAGACATGATTTAATGGTTCAGGGGGAGGGAGAAAATTCTGAGTACCTGGGTCTGTGAGTAAAAGACTAAATCTTGGTAGCAAAGAGCTTGGGGCAGACCCGAGGGTACCTTGACTAATCAAGAAGTCAGAGTAGCAGATGGATCAAAGTCAAAGAGCAAGTTGGAGCTGAGTGGAATGATCAGACAGGTTACACTGTATTTGTATGCTGCCTATGGGGTCCTGCTCCATACAGCAGCAGTTCCAAGTCATATAAGAACATAAGAATGGCCATACTGGTCCAAAGGTCCATCTAGCCCAGTATCCTGCCTTCTGACCAAGGCCAATGCCAGGTGCCTCAGCGGGAATGAACAGAATAGGTAATCAAAATGATCCACCCCGTTGCCCATTTCCAGCTTCTGGCAACAGAGCTAGGGACACCACTGTATTCCACAACAAAATTGGCTGTAGAATCTTCACCTTGAAAAAGAATTGTGCTTCAGAATTTCAGCTTTCATTACAAATATAAATTTCAACTACTAGTGACTGTGAAGAAAGGTGAACTAGATGTGAATCAATGCAGAGATGGTCTGCATGAACGCAGAAAGCCTGGAACAGTAATGCAGAGAGGTGTGAACTGTTCCATTATTCCCAATCAGGTGTTAACTGAAACCTAAAGGTGACATCAAACTGAAAACTCAGCATGTAAAGATTGCATAAAATATTCTGAATTAAATATGAAAATAAGTAACATAGGTCACTGCATAGGCTGTATTATTCAAGTTAATATATCATAAAACAGTTTTATTATTAAAACATATCTGAATCCACAACAGAATTTTGAAGAATTTCCATCAGAGCATTACAGTGTCTGAAGACCTTCCTGCACAAAGTTCAACTCTGCAGCAAACTCCAGGGGGCTTTGGCTATAGGTCTCTTATCCCATTGGCCCAGATCCTCAGAGGTATGAAGGCTCCTACCTTCCATTGACTCTATAGGTCTGGATCATTGTATCTAGCAGAGTACCTAAAACAGAGATGGGCAACCTACGCTAGTGGGTGGGCTGATGAATGGCCCTCCTTCATCTCAGTGGGACACAAGATTGATCGAACCAAGGCTGGCTCCTGGGATAAGGTGATTTTGCTAACTGCTCTTGCATACCTAGAATATGCAGGGTGTGCTGATTGAACCATAGCAGGAATTTGATTGGATGCTGAGTGAATACCCGGCTCTCACAGTCAATGTTGTGTGCAATCAGCACAGACCTCACTTCATGTGCCCTGGCTTTACATGCATGTCACTTTAGCAACACTGGTAGGTAAAAATCTATGCAGATGGAAACCAGTGGAATCTGGCAACCCGGCACATGGGCAAGGATAAATAAAATGTCTTGTGGGACACATACCAATGGGCCTCATGTGCCCCGTAGGCAGCAGGTTGCCCACCACTGTCCTAAAAGGTTTATGTGGTGAGGCTGTGCAGGTAGCTCATGTTTTGTATTTCTTGCTCAAAACAAGGATTTAGTTAATTATTTAGCACTGTGCCTCACCACAAAAAAAGGGCCAGATACAGCTCATATATATCAGGCCCAGCAACAGAAAGCAATCTACATGTGCAGGCTTGAATAGTGTGCTTCCACTGTGTTAGAGATTTGCATATGCTAGGAGTGTATTTTTTGTTCAGTTTCTTACATTCTTTTGGGGGTGAGAAAAGACATCATTTCAGGCATAAGAAGGACATTGTGAATGAAAATGTGCAAATTTTAAAGTAACACTTTATCTTGTTAGCCCATAACAGTTTCCTATTATTAGGAATGACAGAAATAAGCCAACACCTTGGATTTGAATATTCCAGAACTTTGGAAGAGTGTACTGGCCAAATCCAGATTTATATGTGAATTTCTTGTCTCTTTATAATAAGCCACATCAAAACGCTCAGTCCTGGTCTTCCAGAACTTGGGTTGTTTAAAATCCAGACACATATTTTATGTCTTGAGCCTACCCCTAAATACCAGTTTTAAAACTTATATTGGCACAAGATCCTAAAACATGGGATTACAGTGATACTTCAGTATGGCATCATTTTATTTTGCATGTGTCAGTCCAAGCAGAAGTATTTATTTTGTTGCACTCAGAGAGCTAACCATATATCTTGACATACCAAATTACTCTTCTCTTGATGTTCGCAACTATTTTTTTATGTCTCTAGATCTTTTATACCTTTGATGTAACAACTTGATGTGAGCTATTAAGACTGCAAAAGGTTCTCTGGCTGCTTGTTCATGTGTATTAAAGATCGCTGACACCTGAATGGATGCTGATTGATATAGGAGGTGAGTTCAGAAGCCATGACAAACACTCTGGCTAGAGATGAACTTATTAGACTGTTTATAAGAAAGAAGTAGCTGTCTACACGTGGGCTTAGAAATGGGAAACAGTGAAATGATCAATAAGTCATATTTTAATTTTTGTCATATAATTTAGTGCTTTTTCTTCACGTGTGGTTGCAAGTCTGCTAACCTGGAAGAGGCTTGGTGAAGGAAACTACTTGGACAATGAGTTCTATACAATAGTTGTGCTGTTCAGAGGCTTAGAATAAGAATTAGGATTGGTTTCATGTTGAAAAGAACATATTTAAAACTTCGGTAGTATAGTCAGCTGTGCAGTTTTCTATCTGAATCACTTGATCCTGAAGACCTCTGTTCCCACAGGAGAGAGACTGCTGTTGTGTTGTTTTGTTTTGTTTTTTCCTGCCCCAGGCCCCATTGCAATTGTGTTGAGAAAGGATTTGCAATTCCATAGGGGACTAATCAGAAGAACTACTAGTTCTGTTGGGGGTCTCTAATACTGAGGGCAGGAATCAGGAAAGTTGTGTTGAAGTTGAGTGAGATGTGCTTCTATCAAGAAACTTTTTCAACCTTTGATCTTCAAGGACTATAAATAAAGTGAGGGCAACAAAAAAAGCATCTTGGAGCCATGAATGCTATAGTAAGACTAGGTAGATGCTTCTTCAAACCAAACCCATTTGAACGTACAGCACTGTAGAATTTTAGCTGTTACTTTATATACAAAGTATGTTGCTGGGGTGAAATTTGATGGTATAATTGTCCTGACCTCTCTCTTGTAAGAACTGGGACACAGAAGGGAAGTTTCTTGTCTTGGAGCCATTAATGTTTGGTCTATGGATACCAGAAGCATCTCCTTTTGTTGTTGATGTGTTCAGCCATAGGAAGGTCCTACTAATCTAATGATGCAGGTAGTAGAATGACTAGGAAAGGATGGGAGGATTTAAAATTGAAGTAAGTCTGGGATGAATTTAGGATTGATTCCTATTCCCTTTTCCCAATGCCTAACCCATGCACTTTTAAACCCAGAAATGTGTAAAAAGTAGCCAGTATTTCCCCAGAGCACAGACTAAGGCAGTATTTCCCAATTTTATTTGGCCACAGAACCCTTTTAAACGCGAAAGAATTTTGAGGAACCCCTAATAACAGTCTTATATACGGAGCTGAAAAAGTAGACCACAAATAAATAAGGATAATAATAAACAAATGCTAAACAAGATCATGATATGTAGATTAAATCTATCATAGTCAATTTATATTTGTCACGGTTAAATTTTTAAATACAAGAAATCACGCAACTATACTGAAGTAAAGTATTTGTGAGAGCACTGCCTGTGCACTCCCATACAAGCAACTGGTTTGACACCTGAAGCTTCAACTCTGTCCAACACGGCACTAGTATATTTGTATTCAGTCACCCACGTGGTCCACACTCCGTGAGAGTGAGTACAGGGATTTACGGTGGTATATAACAGGCGATTGCACAACTGACTGGCCGCGTGCACAGCGCTGAGTAGTGACATCATCGTCCCCACTCTCTGGCTAAGCTGGCATTACACAGGGACACTTATTGTGGCAAACACAAATGGAAATTGTTTTCAATAAAATTCACAAATGCTTAAATATTGTTTTAATCATATAATGTTATTGTAATGGAATTTTCTCACAGAACCCGTATTTTCACTTTGAGGAACCCCGGGGTTCCACGGAACACCATTTGGGAAACACTGGACTAAGGGATATATACTCCACTGTAGGTGCGGACTAGTGGGCACAGACTCTTTATGGAGCAGGCAGTTCATAGAAAAGTAGTAGGTAGCTGAGGACAAGACTCGACAACTGATAATAAGGAGTAGCACAGATCAGCCTTGTGTCAGAGGCACCGACTCTGTGGGTGCTCCAAGACTGCAGCACCCATGGGGAAAAAATGGTGGGTGCTGAATACCCCCTGACAGCCCCCGTCTGCTCCCTCTTTTCACTCAAGGGGAGGCCCTGCCCCATCTGTGCTTCCCATCTGATGCAATCATGTTTTGTGGCATGAACGAGGCTGAGGGAAAGGGAAGCAGTGGGCATAGGGTGTGCTTGGGGGAAGGGGCGGAACTGGGGGGGAAGAGGTGGGAGTGGAGCTGAGTGAGAAGAGGTGAGGTGGCATGGAGCCTTGAGGGAACAGGTAGACTGGGAGTAGGTCCTGGGACAGAGGTGGGAATTAAGCACCCCCTGATAGAAGGGAAGTCAGTGACTGTGCCTTGTATAACTACAAGGAAAGGGAGAGACAAGACTGCTATTGTACAAACCATTTTGTCTCCACGGGAGATGGGGGATTGTCTCTCTAAATTTGGTCTACACAGTACCAAATTTTGAAATTATCTGCTATTCCGAAACACCCCATACTCCTTGTGGAATGAGGTTTAGAGGGATGTCAGAATAGCGAGCCCAAAATAACAGGCTTGTTATTAAGACACAGGATAGCTATTTCAGCATACTTCAGAATCCCAAAATAGTGTTGCAGTGTAGCCGGAGCCCCAGAGAACAGTGCCTGCTGGCTGGGCGCCGATCTCTGAAGTCAGAACCACTGCCAGCAACCGCACAGAAGGATGGTATAGTGTGGTATTACCACCCTTCCTTCTGTGCTGCTGCTGGTACACTGCCTTCAGAGCTGGGTACCTGGCCAACAGCTGCTACCCTGTGGCCAGCCTGCTCTGAAGGCGGCGCAGAAGGATGGCAGTACAGCGACTCTCCCTAAAATAACCTTGAACCCCCCCCCCCCCCGAACCTGTTTTGGGGTCCAGTCCCCAGTTTGAGACACGCTGGTCTCCCTTGGGAAATCTGTAGAATAGCAAAGTAACAGCACACACCAGGTCAGATTGCAGGGGAGAAACCAGCTTTCACGAGCCGCCGGGTGTGGGTCCATGGGCAGGAATCCGCTGGGGCCCTCTGGGCACACGGAGCTGCAGCTAAGCACGAAACGTTTCCCCTGCCACGCTGGGCGCACGCGGCCAGTGTTCCCCGCAGTGAGAAGTCACACGACTGTGGCGCATCGGGGGGGGAGTGTGGATCGCTCCTGAGCATCCCTGAGCCAGGGGCTGTGTGTGTCCGGGGCAGGGCGCCGCTAGGCTGCCGGGGCAGCTTGCCCTGAGGCGTGGGGGGCGGGGGGGGGAAGGGAGCGCGCTTCGCGCCCCAGTGTAACCTCGCTCTCGCCCCGCGCGCGCAGGCGGGGGGGGGAGCCGAGGGCTGCCCCCATCTGGCGGGCCCAGCGCGAGCTTTGGCTCCCCCCGAGGACACCCTCCCCCCCCGCACGCTCTGCCCCAGCCCAGGCAAGATGGCGGCGGCAGGAGGCGGTGCTGAGGGGCGGGGGAATCCCGCCTGAGACACCCACGCGGGCGGGCGGGGGACGCGGCGGCGGCTCGGGCTCGGGCTCCCGTTAGGATGAGATAAGGGCGCTGGGGCCGGCTCGCTCTCTCCATCGCGCAGGGGGAGGAGGAACCCGCCGCCGCCCCCATGGGGAGCGCAGCTCCGGCCTGAGGTGAGCGGCGCGGGCGGCGGGAACGCGCGGCGCTGTCACCGCCCGGGCGGCTGCGGGGAGCGTCTCAGACCCCCGGAGCCTTGTCGGCGAGGCGCTCAGGAAGCCGATATAGCGCCGGGGGGCCGATGCGACTCCGCTGTCGCGATGGGGCGGCGATAGGCGAAGACCTGTCCTCGCCCTGTCGGGGGCTACCGCTGTGCGGGGGGAGGAGGCGATAGCCGAGATCCCGCCCCCCCCCCCGCGGCCCGGGGGGTTCGCGAGCGCGCGCGTGGGGTGGCGGGGGTCCCCACGGCAGGGGAGCCGGTGGCGGTCCCGTGAACTGCACCTCGCCGGCCCCCCCCATGTCCCTCCGCTGCCGGCGGCGCGATGGTGCGAAGGCGGCGGGCGGCCCGGGAGAGCAGGCTGGCTGGTGGGGGGCGACGGGTGACTTCCCCGAGGGGCGCTAAAATGGCCCCGGCGCACCGCGAGGCCTCGCCCCGAGCAGGGCAGGGGGCCCCTGCTGCCGGAGCTCGCCCGTGCACGTTGAGTGCGAGCTCCTGCCGACCTGCCATGTTACAAGCGCGGCGCAGGACCGTGATCGCTGGCTTGGGCGGCCGCGAGGCGGGAGAGCGGTTGACATTTCGGCGCAGTGACTCTGTCAAGTGCCCATTCCCTTGACGAGATGGGTAGCTGGGGTGACAAACACAGGTCCGTGATAACCTGCCCTTCCTTCCCCGGGGCTTTCCCTTGGCTGCACCATCACGGGCTACAGCAAAACTGCTGGATTACTGTACTAGATCATGGTTTAAAAAAAAAAAAAAAAAAAAAAGTAGGCTTTAAAGCCTTGGGATTTTTGCCTTGTCATGTCTGAATTTACTAGACTCACTGGGCCACATGCTAATAATAGTTAATGGGTAGTTAATTATTTTGATGGCTTTGAGCCACTGCTCATCTCAAATTGTGTTTAAAGAACGCACTAGGTCTCAGCCCCCCAATACTTGTTTGTTTACAAGGGAAATTAGGAGATGTAGACTTGGCAGTCAGTTCCTGACATTTAATGTTTGAATTAAATGGAGTAGAAGAGTAATGATTTGGACAGCTTTTTACTTCATTTCACAATTTATTCTTGAACAGTTGCTCAGCCAGAGTTTTCTGTCAAAAATACAATGTACAGTACATAGTCTTTCACTTTCTGAATGATTAAACACAGAAATATTTAATCCTGGCTAGTAGCTACACTGGTTAAGGGAAACTATTTGAGTCAGTCTAGCCAAGAAAAGGGTTTGGGAGTATGTTGGTGAATTTTCGTTTTGTGTTGGATGTGCAAGCCCAGCCTTGCAACACTCTTTTAATTTAGATGTGTTCAGAATCATGCTGCCGAAAAAGAATCAACTAGTAGAGAACCTTGAGTATAGTCTTAATGTAAAATAAATATGAAAACCAAATTGTTCCTTGGCAGCTTAATCTCTCTCAACACATGCAGGTTTCATTGGGCTGTTCATGATTCTTGGCATTCACTTCCTAATTATTTATAGGAAATAGAGCATTAAAGCTTTTGTGTCCAGTTCATGCAATGAATCTCAAAGTCTACAAAGGGCAAAATAGGATAATGTGATCTACAGCCTTTGTGGTTTCTGATGATTCTGTTTATACTCTGTGTATCTTTTAATCAAAATTGTTTCTTAATAATGTAGTCTGAAATTTAAAGGCCCGCTTATGAGAGGTATTTCCTGCAAAGTTTCTGAGGAGCTTCCACTCTCTTTGGAGTAGGTATTAAGAGTCTAATCAAGTAAGGACAGTGCCCTTCTAAACAGAGTATCCACTTACTGCACTTACTGGAAACTCGTGCCAGATGTCTAGCTTACTGTAGGACCACAACGCTTTGTGACTTTTTTTTTTTTTTTTTTTGGTTCAGTATTATGTATGGGTCATTCAAAAGTAACAATTCTATGCTGATAAATACTTCTATATTAATAAGATGTGCTGGAGTTGTTGGGTTGTTTCTGTAGTATCAACTACACTTTAACATTCTTGCAGGCTACTTGCTTTTCAATTTTTGATTATATTAACATATCTGGGGCAATTTGTGTAGACGTACTGTAACTCCTCTTTTAAAGTGATTCCAGTTAACATTGTTTCATTATTAGGTTGCTGATATAGTAGGTACCAGTACCCACCAACAGCAATGTTGGGTCCCAGTGTAGAAATCAATGGACCCTTGCCTCACTCCCACACAGTTCCCCCCCCCCCCCCCGAAGAGCCATAGGCTGGCTCAGCTTGGGTCCCACACCTGCTATTCCAGGGGCAGCTGCACAGAGCCTCCGTTCTCCTCCATGGGCCTAATCTGCCTGCTATGGGGAAAGTCGTAGAACAGTGGTCTCCAACCTTTTTAAGCACACGATCACTTTTTGAATTTAAGTTCAATCTAGGATCTACCGAATACCCTTGCCCCACATCCTTTGTGCCCCTTCTCTGAGACCCTGCCCCTGCTTATTCCGTCCTCGCTCTCTCCCACCCTTATTCCCCCTCCCTTTCACCAGGCAGGGGCAGAGGGTTGGGTGCAGGATCTGGTCTTGAGCTAAGGGATTGAGAGGGGTTCTGAGCTGAGCCTGGGGCAGGGGCTTGGGGTGCAGGAGGGGGTTCATGACTGGGGCAGGGGCAGGGCCAGACCGAGCCATTCCGGCGCCCCCGGCAGACAGTTTAATTGCGCCCTGGGTTGGGGGAGGGCACATGCGCGGCCCCTCCCCCCCCCCCCCGCCAGTGCGTGGGGGAGGGCGCATGTGCGGCCCCGTGCCGGCGCGTGTAGGAGGGCACGCAGAGCTGGCGGTGGCAGGACACACGTGCCATGCTCGGCTCGGCCCGGCCCGGCCCGGCCCAGCCCAGCTACCACTGCTGGTGCGCAGCCCGGGGTCACCTGGGGCGGGCCGAGCCTGGCCATGCAGGGCCCCATGGCCGCAGGGGGAAGGGCACTGCTGGCCAGTGCTACAGGGGTTAACGCAGCCCCCGCCCCAGGCAGCCGCTGCAGGGTGGCCGCTGGGAGCTGCTGCAGCCCACGATCTGGGAGCCGGGCGCGCGGCGCCTGATGGCAGATATAAAGGGCGCTGTGCGCCCCTTACAGCTGCCATCAGGCACCCCCCATAGGTTGGCACCCCGGGCAGCTTCCCAGCTAGCCCATGCCTTAATCTTGCCCTGGGTAGGGGATTGGAGCTGGCTTCAGCTGGACACTGATCACCTCAGGTGGCTCCTGGGTGGTGGTGCAGTGGGTCTAAGGCAGGTTCACCCCTGCTCTGGCCCTGCACAATTCTCAAAAGCAGCCAGAAAACTCCCTCCATCCCAAGCTCTGCTGTGCCCCCTCTCTGCTATGTGGAGATAGAATACAGGAGGAGAGGGGATACCCTGACATAAGCACCCCCTCCTCTCTGCTCTGTACCACAAGCAGGAGGCTCCCAGGGAGGGGCAGCTACAAGGCAAAGGGCAGGAGATGCACAGCAATGTGAGGAAGGACAGCTGAAGTGCCAGCACTTCATAGCCTGTTGGCCAAACCAGTCAGGATCACCTGTCAGAGGCTCCAAGATCTACCAGTAATTCTTGGTCTACTGGTTGGTGACCACTGTCGTAGAAGTGGTCTTGATTCAAGGACTAACACATTTATTTGGGCATAGTCTTTTGTGGGCTGCAGCCTATTATGTCAGGTGCATGAAGTGGAAGCTTCAGCTTGGAACACACTAACACATATACCCTCTGAATCTTGATTCAGAGATACTTTTGATATGTCCCATGCAGATTCAAGGACCCAGCAATCCAGCCCCAGAACCTACATGGGAAATATCAAAAACATCTTTGAATCAAGAGACACTTTGGCAGACCTACAGTGGTAGCGGCCAGGACACTGGCTCCTGGGCAGTTGTCCTTCTCCCACCCCTGTTGGTGGGCTTGTAGAGGGCATACTTGTTTAAAGTGGTGTGATGTTCAGTTATAAGGTTGTTCAGCTTGTTCTGCTCCACCTGCCTGCCTGGCGTTCCAGCCAGGGAACAGGGTTGGGGTGCAGGGGCTTACCCCATGCTGCCTGCCCAGCATTCCAGCCAGCACTGAGCAAGCCTCCAATCCTACTCTCCAGCAGGAGCACTGGGCAGGTGGAATGGGTCAAGCCCCTGCACCCCCAGCTTTGTTATGCTGTTGCTTCAATCAGGCTTCATAGTCATCATTAGTTAATATGGTATTAAATTGTTTAAAATTATTTAAAACATAAGAACGGCCATACTGGGTTAGACCAAAGGTCCATCTACCTCAGTATCCTGTCCTCTGATAGCGGTCAATGCCAGATGCCCCAAAGGGAGTGAACAGAACAGGCAATCACCAAGTGATCCCTCTCCTGTCATCCATTTCCAGCTCCTCACCAGGGGACCATTCCTACCCATTCTGACTAATAAGTATTGATGGACTTAACCTCCATGACAGCAATGTACTATATAGTACATATGTATACTATATATCTGTATATAATGTCTTTTATCTAACAAAATCATTTCCCTGGAACCTAACCTCTACTACTTACATTAATTCTTGTGGAGAAATTGGATTTGCTTAACATTGTCTTGCTTATAGTAGTAGCATTTTTCAGGAACATAAATATAACATTAAGCGAGGGGTTACTGCAGTAGATATAAATTCTGTATCTGAGCAGACTTAATTGTGACAAGGATAGAAGTGTCAAAAGTTGATAGAGCTTTGTCTACAGTAGGTCTCCCATTGGTATAGCTTATCTAGTGATAGCATATGAGGGGCAATTTTTCTGTTTTTAACATACTTGTTAGGCAGCAAACACATAAGTCTTGCCTATCATTCATTGTTTTTTAGAAGAACATAAGGGGCCCAGTTCATTCTTGTTGCAACTGTGGTGTATATATTATAGGAAAACCAGAGAAATCTCTAATGCTTCTGACCCACATCAATTTTCCACTAGGAACTATGGCTATCACCATTTAGGGATGTTAAATACTGGTTAATTGAATAGTCAATTAACCTTATGAATTCTTTTCCGTTACTTGATTGTTCTTTAGTCCCTGGGGGTGGGGCGGCAGCTGGTGTGCTCTGGCCCCACTCCCAAGGAGCTCCCTGCCACTCTGCACTACTGCCTCTGTATCAGAGGCAGCAGCGCGAGGTGCCAGATGGGAGCTGGTCCACGAAGGGAGCCAGTTTAAAAACCAGCTCCTCTTACAGAGCAGCTGCCTGTCACCCCATGTTGCTGCCTCTGACAGAGACAGCAACCCCTGTCTGGGGTGAGGGTCTGAGCTTCCGGACCCGGCGCAAGCTGGAACTGAGCTGGGCTGCCTGCCTGCCTGGCTCCTAATATGCTTTAAATGCAGAGCTGCAGCGGGGGTAGGTCCCGGACCTAGTAGGAGCTTGGACTGAGCTGGACTGCTGGCTAGACTGCTAAAAAGTTTACTGGGGAGGAGTGTGTGTAGCTTATAGCATTAACCTATAAGCTTTTATGAGTTACAACAATTAAATGCATTAAACAGCTTACTTACCCAGCTAGCATGTGTTTGTGTTACAGGATGAGGAAAAATAATTTATCTGACTCATTCATCTGTATGCTCTTTTTCTAGTCTGAATGTTGTCATCTGGTTAATTTGAACAATTGGATTAACTATTAGAATTCTAAAATTGTCATAACTTCAGATTTAAAATGTAGGAAATCTCTCCACTTCATTCCCTTTTACACATGTTTGCTGAGAATTGGCACTTTTTTGCAAGTCAGAACAGGTTGAAGTAATTCATAAAACAGTAGCTACAGAAGCCAATATAATCATGGAGAAAGTTAAATTGGTATGTTTTAGAAAGTTGAAAGATTCTGAAAGGACTTCTGCCCATTATTGAAATTAATACTCACAGGAAATCTCTTGTTTTGTTAGAGGTCCATTTATTAACTCTGCTGTGAATATAATTATAAGCACAGTGGCAGCATGTTTTTGAAAAGTTGGAGGTTAAAACAGGTTGCACAATATAAGTCAGGTCTAAGAGAAAAGATGGTGTAATATGTGTTCAGATACAATGTTTAGTTCCCAGTAGCAAAATAGCGGTTTCCTAATATCTTCCTGCTTGACATAGGAGAGAATTTAAGTAGAATAACTTCTACTGCCTTGTGAACATGGATTTTTAGATATCTGCTCTAATGTGTATTGCAAGGATGAAAAATTGGTAAATTTCCTCAGGGAAGAAAAATTTGTGAAGAATTGTACAAAGACCCAACTTTGTCAAATTATTTCAGTTTTACGGGTTTCATGATTCACTATGATCCACTTGATTTTCCTAAGAAACGACAGTTTTGAATAACTAGTGTTGTTCAAATAAAAGACTTATTTCCTAAAATAGTTAGGATTGCCAATTTTAAAAATAACCAATTATGATGGGGAGGTTTGATATCTTAGCATGAAAAATGTCACAATTTCTGTCAAGTCTATTGAAGCCACTGTCTGTTTTACTTAATGCTGATTTTAAAGTCAATAGGGAGAACAAACATTTCTGAAGAAAGATTAAGCTATGCTTGCAGAGAAGACGATGATGCTTTGATATAAAGCAAAGGGATGAGTCATAGCTATTATTCCCCCTCCCCCCAACTCTGCCATAGTCTTTCTGGGAGGCTTTAGGCAACAATGCTTCAGCTCTTTTCATTTTTTTCCAGTATATGTAGTAATGGGGATGATATCTGCTTTATAGGAGTCTTGTGAAGCTTTATTTAATGTTGAAAAATGCTTTGAGATTTCTTAATAGAATGCAATTAAGAATATTTTATATGCTTTACTTCTCTCAGCACTTGCCAAAGTGTGCACTTAAGGTATTGATTGTAATCACAGTATTGGAGTCTAAAGTTTTATCCATACCTAAACAGTGCAAAAGATTCTTTGACACCCTGTCTGACATCTCCTAAGCCTTGTTTGCACTATCTAAAAGACACATCTTTCAGGGAACCTGATTGCAACTTGCTTGCTCCTTAATTAATTTCTAAATAAAATCTTAAAATATAGTGTCTCTGATAAATTTAGCCTGTTCAACAACTAAATATGAAGTGAACACCCCTGGAAATCTGGGCCCAAGTGTCTAGCGTTTTTTAAATATGTCAGGTGCCTCTGAATTTAGACTTGGTCTGCACTACAGAGTTAAATCAACACTAGGGCTATGTCTACACTATGAAGTTTTTCTGGGGTACCAGAGGTATCCCGGAAAAACTCCGCTGCGTCCAGGGAACATGTCTGCTCTTCCAAAACTTTTTTCGGAAGAGCAGACGTGCTCTTTCGGAAGCCCTGTATTCCTCATTTTATAAGAAATAAGGGCTTTTCTGAAAGAAGAGGTTTTTCCAACATTTGGCCCTGTGTAGATGGGCCAAATGTTGGAAAAGTCTCTTCTGAAAACAGAATTATAAAAAGGTACACAACTTGCGGTTCGCAATTTGCATACCTTTTTCCGAAATAAACCAACAGTATTGACATAGCCTAGGCTGACTTAATCAGTAAAGCATCTACATTAAAATGTAGTTCCAACCAGTGTAACTTGCCCACTATACCAATTTAATAACTTCACTGCTGCGAGAGATGTAGCGCTTAGGTCAGTGTAATTATGTCAACACAGTGTCAATGCAAGTGTTCCAGGTGAGGACTAGGGATATAAAGTGTTAACTGGTTACCCGATAAGCATTGCATTACCGGAATGCCTACTAGGGTAATTGGTTAACCAGCACCTGGCCAGGTCAGAGAAGCCCATGGTACGGCAGGTGTGGCCCAGCCTGGCCAGAGTAGCTCCCTGCCCACGGTGCAGAGGGCTCAGCACAGGTTGACTGGAGCAGCGCACGGTGTGGCAGGAACAGGGGGTTGCTTCTGCTGAGTCTGTTAACCGGTTAAACATAATGTTTAACTGGTTAACTTTATAACTGGAATTTTACATCTCTAGTTAAGACATACTCTGCTGATAGAAGGAGCTCAGTGTGGACATACAAAAGTGGTTTAATTTCTGTGGTGGCTGTACTTTGACGTACCTTAAGTAAATGTAATTCTGTAGTGTAGGCTTGCCCTTTGGTTGAAATATATCACACCTGTCCTTTTTAAGGAGTGGCATTAGGTCTTGGCTTTAAAAGCCAACTTTCGTTTGATTTGTGATAGCTGCCTTTTGATCCTGATGCAATCTTCAGGATTCCTCATCTTGTAATTATGGAATTACATTTTTGGTTCCCGCAACTTCATCTCTTTTTCCTTTTTGGTGGCTGTAAGTGCCACATAGCCTTTCAATAGGAAGGAGTAGGATGAGTGCTCCTTTTGACATTCAGTAGGTGCTTTTCTAGAAGTAAATTGATGTTGGCTTTCTCTGGTTTTGTTTTGTTTTGTTACATACCACTCAAATTGAGCCAAAAATACCTTGTTTTACTGGAGATTGACCAGCTTTGTGGGTGAGAGATGTGCCTAAGTCAAACTTATAGCATCTTCATGTCAAGATGGAATAGTTTTTACAAACCTTAGAATGACAACGTATACTCATTTATTCATGCATGTTTTTAGTAAAACTTTAAGGAAATCTTCTGCCTGATGGAAGAAGTGGATTTTAAGACAGATTTGAGTAAGAATGTTAAAATTGTACAGAAAACTGGTTGACCTCTTTCTCTCAGCTGTTCTGTTCCTGTTTGACTATTGTGAAATTAACTTTCCTGCTTATGACTGGACTTTCTTTGCCTTCCACGGATTGGCTTTTTGCTCCAACTCTCCATCTTTTCCTGTTCCCTCCTCCACTTCTCACCATTTGAACATCCCATCTTCCCCTTTTCTGCCCAGTCTGCTTTCTGTTGCCCCTTTTCCTTTAGCGTATCCTTTCCTAAGTAAATCTACCCCACTTCACAAAATCAATGAACTAAGATAGCATTTCCCACCATTATGTTGTTTGTTTTACTTGTGTGATATACTTATCTTCCATCCAATGTCTGTCTTGTACGTGTACATTATAAACTCTTTAGGTCGGGACCATCTACTTCTGGGTTTGTGTGGCACCTGACACAATGAGGCCCTATGACTCTCTGGTCCTGAGGCTCTGTTGTAATAAACATGTTTGTTGATAATTCACACAAAGAAAGCAAAAGGTTGGGTATATGGTAGAGAATGGATCTTATTGTCTAATGGTAATCTTTAAAAGAAACCCACCTTCACCTATATATCAGAATATTTCCCTGAAGTATTATACACCCTTTCTCATAAAATGCACTCTTTTAATTGCTCATTTTCTGCTCCTAACCAAAAATGCACTTGAAATAAATAATAGCATGTCACTATAAGAACATAAGACTGGCTATACTGGGTCCGACCAAAAGTCCATCTAGCCCAGTATTCTGTCTTCCAACACTGGCCAATACCAAATGCCCAGAGGGAGTGAACAGAACAGGCAATCATCAAATGATCCCTCTCTTGTCCTCTATTTCCAGCCTCTGACAAACAGAGGCTAGGGACACCATTCCTACCCGTCCTGGCTAATAGCCATTAATGGACCTAACCTCCATGAATTTATCTAGTTTTTTTTTTAACTCTGTTAAAGTGCTGGTCTTCACAACATCCTCTGGCAAGGAGTTCCACAGGTTGACTGTGCACTGTGTGAAGAAAAACTTCCTCTTGCTTGTTTTAAATCTGCTACCTCTTAATTCCATTTGGTGACCTCTAGTTCTTATGTTTTGGGGACAAGTAAATAACTTTTCATAATTCTCTTTTTCCACACCAGTCATGACTTTATAGACCTCTATTATATCCCCCTTAGGGCACGTCTAGACTACATTCTAATTTAGAAAGAGGATATACAAATTCTGTGGGAATTTGCATATCATCTTCCAATCGCTTCTTGGAAAGCGGGTCTTTCGAAAGTGAAAGTAGTCTGGATGTGGTGGTGTGTTTTTCCTCCCCCCTCCCGAAAAAACCCCTTTGTCGAAAAAAACCCCATTCTTCCTAAAAGGAAGGTTTAAGCAGTTTTTGGGAAAAGGTGGGTTTTTTTCCCTGAAAAAACTGTGTCCAGAGTACTTTCACTTTCAAAAGACCCCACATTCGAAAAAGTGATCAGAAGAAGATATGCAAATTCCCACAGAATTTGCATATCCTCTTTCAAAATTAGAACGTAGTCTAGATGTGCCCTTAGTCTCCTCTTTTCTAAGCTGAAAAGTTCCAGTCTTTTTAATCTCTCTTCATGTGGGACCCGTTCCAAATGAGGAATAATTTTTGTTGTGCTTTTCTGAGCCTCTTCCACTGCCAATATGTCTTTTTTTGAGATGAGGCCACCACATCTGTACACAGTATTCAAGATGTGAGCGTACCATAGTTTTTATATAGAGGCCTTAAGATATTTGTATTATTCTCTATCCCTTTTTAAATGATTCCTTCACATTGAGTGGATGTTTTTCAGGGAATCATCCACAATGACTCCACGATCTCTCTCATTCTTAGTAGGTGATTAACCTTTCCAGATCCTGTGTAACTATTATTTGTCTTTCTGACTCTTGCTGAAAACAGTTTTTCTGTTTAGATCCAGAACTTGCTCTTTTCCGAGTACTAAAGAATGGTGCTAATATTTTAAACACATTTTACCACAAATTGTTACATTGGGAATAAATTTCTCTCTACTCTTTTTGGGGAGAGGTGTTTTTTGGCTTAGTATTTTCCCATACCAGACCACCAGAACCTATATTTTTATGGTAGTGATTAGTCCTTCAAAATACAATCTTCTAGATCTGCAAACAAGTTATTCAAATGTAAATAATAGGCTAGATAATTCAAATATAGTGGGGCGTGAAATGGTTAGGCTGATGGAGCTTAACCACAGGAGTTGGAAAAGCGATTCTTTTTCATTGAAAGGAAGGCTGCTTTTGGAAAGAAGGATTGATGTCCTTTCAAGCACTGGGTTGAGAGTTAAGGGAGGGAGCTGTTAGTGCATGAAGCCAGGAGAGAGAGGGGAAAAGACACGTCTACTAAAGAGTAATAGAGAGGTATTAAACTATCTTGTTAGTCTTTAAAGTGCTACATAGTTTCTACTAAAGAGGTGAGAGTGGACTATGTGAGAAAATGAACAGGGTTACAGCTTCAGAGGGGTAGCCGAGTTAGTCTGTAACTAGAAAATAACTTCAACCAACCAATAGTCTAGTAGCAACAAAACATGTAGGATTACAGCTGTAACAATTGGCAAGTTTGTCTATCCTTATCTAACTTTTCCTTCAAGTTTTCTGTTCTGTGGGTAATTTATTTGGTATTTTTTGTTTTAGGTGGTGGGGTTTAGAGTACTTGTTTTAGAGGGGACGCATGCCATTGCTTACACAGATCTAATACAAAGTGCTCTCTGACTCTGGCACTAAAAAATAGCCCAGCAAAAAGTGAAAGGCATGAAATTAGATGAATTTGTATGCAAATAAAAAAAATCCTAGGGAAACACCCTTTTGCTGAAACAAGCTTATACACATAAGCAGAAGATGACTATTGGGTCAGATTCTCATCTTGGTTGTACATTTTTAATTTCAGAACGAGTTAGTTGCCTTCAGTGAAGTTATTCTGAAATCACAATGGTGTGACTGGGCCAGATTTTGAATTGTCAATTTAGATAAGTTGGCAGATTTGGCTGTGTAACTGCATAAACTTAAAAATAACAGGTAGTCCTGTGACAGCTTAGAGCAGTGTTTCCCAACCAGGGTTCCGAGGACCATCAGAGGTTCCACAAGAAATCATGGAATAAATAACGCTGGGTGGGGCCTGGAGCATCTGTCATGCCCTTCACCTCCCGCCCTGGCGCTTGGCTGACTTCTGCACCGCTCAGCTGGGCCGCAGCACGGGAGCAAGCAGTGCAAGCTGCGCTCCAAATGGCCGCTTGCTCCCGCACGGCAGCCCGGCTGAGCGGCGCAGAAGTCAGCAGAGCGCCAGGGCGGGAGCCTCTGTCATGGCCTTTGCCTCCTGCCCTGGCGCTCGGCTGACTTCTGCACAGCTCAGCTGGGCTGCCATGCAGGAGCAAGCAGCCATTTGGGCTCCGCGAGTGGGAGGCAGGAGGGGGAGGAGAAGAGAAAGAGAGAGAGAGGCAGGAGGGGGAGGATTAGATAATACAAAGATGAGATAATAAAAAAAAAGACAGGAAAAATACTCCAGTTTTTTTCTTACAATGTACGTACACAGCCCCCCCCCCCCCAGCTCTTTGCTAAATTTTTTAAAGAAAATTTATTTGTAGTAATTGAATTGCGCTCCCCGCTGTCAACTTTTTCTGGCCAAGCAAACGTTTTCATAGGTAGGGGTTCCTCGGGATATGAAAAATTATTTTAGGGGTTCCTTCATGGGAAAGGTTGGGAATCACTGCCTTAGAGATTAACAAAAGTATATACAGTATCATGAGCTTTTGTGGGCAAAATCCACTTCTTCAGATGAGCTAGAGAAGTGAGTTTTTCCCACGAAAGCGCATGATTTTCTTTCTCTCTCTCTCTCTCTCTCTCTCTCTCTCTCTCTCTCTCTCTCTCTCTCTCTCTATATATATATATATATATATATATATATATATTAATATTAGTCTCTAAGACTAAGTCTAGACTACAGTCCTTTGTCGGAAAAAGCTGCGCAGATTGCGCTCCACAATTTGCGTAGCTTTTTCCAATGGCTTTTTTGGAAGAGGCTTTTATGCCATTTGGCCCTGTGTAGATAGGGTCAAACGGTGGAAAAGCCTCCTAGAAAGAGGTATACAGGGCTCCCCAAAAGAGCGCGTTTGCTCTTCCGCAACAAAAAGAACCGGAAGAGAAAAGGTATTCTCTGGATGTGGCGGAGTTTTTCCCACATCTTAAATACTGTGTACAGATGTGGTTACCTTATCTCAAAAAAGATATATTGGCATTGGAAAAGGCTTAGAAAAGGGCAACATGAATGATTAGGGGTTTGGAACAGATCCCATATGAAGAGAGTTGACACTGGCTCTTTTGTTGTTACAACTAAAGAAACTGTACCCTTGATAGCAATGGTAAAATACTTGATCAGTGAAAATCTAGAGTAAATATAGCCATAAGAACATAACATAAGAATGGCCATACTGGGTCAGACCAAAGGTCCATCTGGGCCAGTAGCCTGTCTGCCAACAGTGGCCAGCACCAGGTGCCTAGGAGGGGGTGAACCGAAGACAATGATCAAGTGATTTGTCTCGTGTCATGCCTCTGACAAACAGAGGCCAGGGACACCATTCCTACCCCCTGGCTAATAGCCTTTTATGGACCTAACCTCCATGAATTTATCTAGCTTCTCTTTAAACTCTGTTTTAGTTCTAGCCTTCACAGCCTCCTCCAGCAAGGAGTTCCACAGGTTGACTATGCGCTGTGTGAAGAAGAACTTTCGCTTATTAGTTTTAAACCTGCTACCCCTTAACTTCATTTGGAGTCCTCTAGTCCTTATTATGGGAACTAATGAATAACTTTTCTTTATTCACCCTCTCCACACCACTCATGATTTTATATACCTCTATCATATCCCCCTCCCCCCAGTCTCCTCTTTTCCAAACTGAAAAGTCCCAGTCGCTTTAGCCTCTCCTCATATGGGACCTGTTCCAAACCCCTGATCATTTTAGTTGCCCTTTTCTGAACCCTTTCCAAGGCTAAGAGATCTTTTTTGAGGTGACCTTCGTTTAGCCAGTGGCCTTCGTTTATAGGGAGAGAGGCCTTGTATTTATTCTTCTAATGCCTGAGTAAAATTGCATATGCCATCTAGTGTAGATATAGGCAAGTAAAATAATAGCCTTATGTAGTACAGTTTGAACCTCCCTAGTCTGGCAACATCCCATAGTCCAGCATGATTTTTAGTTAGCTGATTGTCCGCTTATCATGGATGTGGCCAAGTTTCCCACAGTCCCATAAAGTTTGTTTACAGCCACCAGTCCTGGCTCTGTTCTGTGCTATTACTTAGTTCTTTCTGACTTATCCCTAAATGTATTCTAAGAGCTCAGTAAGCAGTGGAAGTGTTGGTATTGATACTTGACAATATAGATCTCCCATAGTTCGGCAAATTCTCTGGTTTGGCACCCATCAGGTCCCAAGGGTGCTGGACTAGAGAGGTTCAACCTGTAGTGAGATGTTGCAAAACTTCTGTTGTGAACATTTGGTGACTAGATTTAAAATAATAATTTGTTTACCTTGGTCTCACAGGCATTACATTTAAACTACAGCTACATATTTGGAAGAGGCAGATCATAGCAAGGAAATGGCTATGCACACTTTTAAGATGAAGTCAACTGGAAATGAATTGCTAATTGAGGACACTTTTTTTTTTTTTTAAAGTAATGATGGGTTGAGGGGGGTCGGATTTCTTTTCTAAAGCACTGAACTGTTTTCTTAAGAATGAACACTTAATTTGGAAAAATGGTAATGACAAAAACGGAGCTGAGGTCAGATGATAGACAACATGGAAAATTAATAGTAAGTTGAAAGTAGGGCTATGTGTACCCAACAGCATCCAAAATAATAACGTATCTACCATTCAAGCCATTATTTCGAAATAATGGCGAGCTGGAGGACTTCTTACTCCAACTCCTGTAACCTCATTTTACGAGGAGTAACGGAAGTCGAAGGAGGAGTGTTCTTCCTAGGGTTGCCAGGTGTCCGGTATTGACCCAGACAGTCTGGTATTTTTGCCTCCTCTCTGGTAAAAATAAATAAATAAATAAATAAATTCAGAAAATACTGGACACCTAAAATGTCTGGTATTTTCTGATTCTCCCCCCCGCCCCCCACTGCCAGGAGGCAAAAATACCGGAAACCTGGCAGCCCTACACACACTCAGCAACCAGGCCCAGCTCCCGGGCCCAGTGTGTCATCCCCCCCGTGCTTACCTGGTTCTGCAGGGGAGCTGTCTTCTGGCTCAGAGCAGGAAAACAAGATGGCCACTGGGAAAAAGCCTCAAAGGCATTTCTTAAAGGGGCCATGCTGGGTTTTTTATTTTTAATGCTTAATAATTCTCAGGGTACTTCCTCCCCCCCCCCCACTCAACAACTTTGGTCTCTTCCCCCCCCCCCCCCTTTTTTTCTCAACAGAATATTTTCCCCAGTGTTTTTTTTGGGGGGGTGGGTGTTCGGTATTTTTGGTTAAGCCATCTGGCAATCCTAGTTCTTCCTTCAACTTCCTGCTGTGTAGACTGGGCCAAAAGCTGAATTAAGCTATTTTGACTTAGCTCAAGTTGTGTAGCTTAATTCAACTTTAGCCCTGCTAGGTAGATGTACGCTAAAAGAATTAGGCCAACACAAGTAGTTTACATTTAAAAAATGTATTCATATGCATGCACTGTTTTAAGTGCAGTGAAATCTGCAAGTGATCCCTCTTCCCCAAATAAAATCAGTTGCCTGACTCAGGCAAGTCTATCACTCGAAATGTCTGTCCCAAAATCTTGGGGATACTTTGGAGTAGTATTCTCAATCTTGGATCTATGGAGCCTTTCCATTTGTCTAAAGAAAAAAACATTTTGAGAACTAAATAGTGGGGGACGGAAGCCTCCAAGTATGTCTCTCTTATGAGGTGGTCTGCAGAATAGCAGTGCTATACAATTACTGCCTTAAAGTGTTTACATATGATAGAGGTTTGCCTGTTGGAGGTGGCCTTTTATGCATGTTTCATTGTTTTAAAAAAAAAAAAAAAATTGTTGTTCAGTGAATGTGTATAGTCAGTTCAATCTTTAAATATATCAGATGAGGTCATTGAGAGGATAGTGAGATAAATAGTCTAGAATAGAAATATGCAGATCATAAGAGCTCCTGTGGCTTGAAAGTTTGTTTCTCTCTCCAGCTAAAGCTGGTTCAGTAAATGTTACTTCACCCACCATGTCTCTCTAAAGTAGAAATAGTTGGACTTCACCACATCTGAAGAACTGATCCCATTTGTTATTAAAAAAAAAAAATGGCAAATGGGTAGAAAGCATCTAATTATATTAGGAAAAATTACTAAAATAGGGACAGGGCTAGGGGTGAAAGACTATGTATTGCTGCCAGGATGGAGAGTTGAGAGCAATCTGCTGGAATACTGTATCAAGATATTGAAAAGAGAAATGACATTGTAAAGCAAACCTTGAAAGAATATTAATCCAAACCCAAAATACACTTTTGTTTTAAAATAAGTGCAAAGAAACACTTCAGAGAGGAAGACAGAAAACTATTGAATGGGAGTAAAGAGCATTTGGTATATGAGAGGATGGTGAAAGAAGAGAAATCAAACTATTAGTATGTCTACTCTACGCCGTAGAAGTTGTTCATGGGCTAGTCTATTCAAGTAAGCTTGAATTCACCAAGCATGGAGAACAATAACAGTGAAAACAAGCGTGGCCTTAAGAGCATTGCTAGAAAACAGAATAGGTGGCCAGAAGGGAGAGTGTGTTTGTATTTCTATTACATTGCTGTTCTGATCCCTAGATAATTCTAGCTAATAAGTTTGCAGCTCTACCTTTTCTGTAACTACCTCTAATACTCTTTCACTCAAGGCATGTATACTCAGCAGCGTTATTTCAGAATAACATCATTTATTCCAAAATAACGTAGTGTGCGTCTACATGGCATGCCCGTTATTTTGAAATAAATTTGAAACAACAGGCTTCTTACTCTGACAAGCTTCATTGTATGAGGAGTAAGGGAAGTTGGGGGGAAAGTGCTCTATTTCGAAATAAATACTGTGTAGATGTGCCCAAAGTTAAAATAAGCTCTTTTGACTTAAGCTACACAATTGACATAGCTTATTTCAAGTTTAGTTCTGCTGTGTAGACATGCCCTCAGTCTGCTTTTTTGTGATAAGATAGTTAGGATCCTCTGATTTGAATAATTGCAATTCCTCATAGTTTCACCAAGCTGCAGTGCATAGATGATTCATTACAATGTTACTGCCCACAAATAATCTTGAATGGCCACAGTGAAACATTAATTTCACTCTCCTGCTGCTTGGCATACCTATGAACAGCAGCAAAGGTGCTGAAGTATTCATGCTTAAGAAGAAAATACTTCATTCGGTCCCTATTTGCAGGGCTGTATATGAAATATTAAGAGCTACTAGGAGCTTGCAGTCAAACTTCCAAAAGGAGCCACTGACATTTTTGGTTGGTTGTTTCTCTCCATTTTTCAGTATCCAAATTGAGGATGTTAAAATGCAGTTAATTTACTAATCGAGTGGTCGATAGAATTTTTATCAACTACTTGATTAGTCGATAAGGGAAGGCATCCCAGCTCATGCTGGGTCTGGGCCCAAACCTCCAGTGGCTTTGCAATTTAAAAGGCAGTAGGAGCCGGAGCGGGGGTAGCCTGCCTGGCTCCTGCTACATTTTAAATGCAGAACTGCAGCGGGGGTAGGTTTTCCCCCCCCTTCTGCAGCTCTGCATTTAAATACATATAGTCAATAGCTTTTGCTTATCGGTTCATCAGTTATTCAACTATACTATTACATCCCTAATCCAAGTTGAAGTTTTTTCTTTTCTTAGATTGCAGTATTAGTGAATATGTCTGTCTGAAAAAACATTTTAAGATTTTGGCCTTAAACTGTGTGTGTGTTAAGTGAAAGCGTAAATTATGCTGAAACTCATTTTTTAGTCTCCTATGCTTTCCAGAGAAAGTTTCCTACTTGGCAATGAATATTTTTATTCCTTATTGTTTGGTAGAGATCACACGCTACAGCTGGCAAATAAAGTAAAACCTTCTGCTTAGGACATATTTAGCAGATACAAATACCTCTTGGACCCTAGAAAGAAAAAATAAGTTAATAACAAGCTTTTGAATATTCTCCAAGGAAAATGCAGGTAGGAAGAGAAATCAGGACAAGAAGATTAAAAGATGATCTTGCAATATCTGTGGAATCACTTAAGTATTAAACATGCCTGTTACTGCAGATCAATCGGTGAACACTTTTTTTTCTTTATTTGTTACCCGCACAAATTTCTCTATCTTCTACACTTTAGGGACACACACCTTTACCCAGTTCCTAGGGCTCAAGGAGCAACCCTGTTAATTTACACACCGACCCTTACCCAACTCGTAGGGCTCAGGGCATAACTTCCTGCCGGTTGGCAGGATCTTTAGCCACTAAACAAGCCTCACACAGTAATATTCTTATTCTCTATTTATTGACGTTTCCCAAACAAGCAGAATACACATGCTAAGCACACAGTGTCATGCTCACCAATCCTGATAAAGGCAGGCAGACTTCCCTTGTTGGCCAGGCCAGATTAGTCTCTCTGGATCTTTGCTGCTGCACCTCATGGTCATGCAGGAGAATCCTGGCAGCTCTGGTCTTAGGCTGGGTCTTAGAGGTGAGTTCTTCCAGGTCTTCCCCTTTCTTCTTGGTGTTCCTTTCTGTGCTTGTTTCCCTGTTGCTCTTCTAGCTGGTCTCCTTCTTTCCTTCTGCTTCTATTACTTTTTGGACCCCAGTTTATATAATAAAACCCGAGTCCTGCTTAGCTATACCGTAATTAATTATTTTAGTATAATTTTACTAACCAATCATAACAGAATTAGCTAACCAATCATACCCCATCACCTTAATTGATTTACACCTAGCAAAATTAATTATATAGCTGACAAACAGTTACAAACTAGACAGAGATCATGCAGACAAACAATAGGAAAGTGAGGACACTTAATCAGAGTGTGGATTGCACAACCTCAACTATTGATAAGCAGTTTCTTGCCAGACAGAATGGTGTTACTTAAGTTTTCTTTACCCATCTTGAGATATGTTTCTTTATCTGGTGATAGTGGGGGGCTATTAGGACAAAATCCCTTTCTCACAGCCTGGTGTGACGCTATTTTAATGCAATGTAGATGGAATGTGAGTGTGTGACTCTAGGCCTTACAGCTAATGGCTGCTGCTCTCTACTCTGGCTGCAGAAGAAGGCTTTGGCTACAGGCCTTCCAACATGGTTACAGGAAAAAACATATTGTTACAGTTTTTTACTTGAGAATGTATATAAACTAGCATGAGGGCCAGCATGGTTTCTGGATACCCATTAGTTTCACGGTTTTGTTTGATTTTTTTTTTTTTTTTTTTTTTTTTGCTTTTGATTTTGTTTGAATGGAAGGTGCACACAGTCCTAAAAAACAACGGAAAACCGCATCTTGACTTTGAAAAGTGTAATGGTGAAACTAGTATGTGTGCATTACATTGTAATCCCAGTGATATTTCACTTGTTTTTATAGAGTCATCTTTTCTTTATGATAGGTATTGCAGTAGTGTTTTGCTATTTGCCATTCTTTACTGGTAGCTTCTGAAAAGACATGATTTTTTTAAATTGCTTTTTTTCTAGGTTAGTTGTTACATTTTCAGCCTTCTGACGAGGAATTTATGTCTATTAAGCTGTCATACACCTCTAAGCATCTGTTTATAACCTCAGTGTTTCATACCATACAAATGGTACTGATTCCTGTACTCAACACTAATATAAAATAAATTTATCCAGTCTCAAAATGTGTTAATCGTAGTTCTAACAATCGTAGTATATATGTTATTCGATATGATAAAGCAAATTTCAATACTTCCACGCTAAATGAGCATTACAAATTTCTATTGAAGGTGACACAAGACTATAAAATAATAGAAATGTAAAATTTGGGGAACTCAGAAATCTAGCTCTCTACCAAGTATTCAGTTTCAATTAAAAATCTAGTTTTGTGCTAGTTTTAGTCAGTCTTCTGAAATACGTTTTCAGCATTCCATTCTGCTCAGCCAAAAAAAAAAAGGTTTTATGGTGTAGGGTCATGATCCTTCTCAACTTTGTAAAAACAAAATATGAATGAAAAATATCCCTAATATTTATAAGGATCCATAGTACGGGTTGGGGGGGGGGGTGTAATTTTTCAAAAGTTGCAGGTAAATTACAGAAGTCTCGAGGGTGGAGAAAATAAGTTCATGCTTGTATTATATACCAGCTTTACCTGTGCCACACCAGCTCCACACTTTACACAGGTGAGAGTTTACAAAAGCCAATCTGACCAAATCTGAACAGGTTCTCCCAGTTCCAGAGGACCAGTCTCAGTCCCAGGTCAATTTATACCTCTGATCTTACCTAAAAGAGCACGCTGTGCCAATCCTTTAGAATCTAAAATCTAAAGGTTTATTAATGAAAGAAAGAAAAGGTTGAGAGTAGGATTATTAAAGGAAGCACATTACATACATCAATCACCAAGTTCTTGACGCAGGCCCTTAGCAGAGATGTAACAAACTGCTAGCTTAAAAAAAATCTCTGGAATACATCCTATGTTAGGATGGGTCAACGAATCCTTCCAGGCCCTCTGTCCTTAGCAAAGGTGCTTCTAGAGTAGAGGGCAGGAGCAAAGACCAGGATGGAGGAATCCCCTGGATCTTTTTATAACTTTGCCCATGTGGAGGGAAATCCATTGTTCTCCTGAGTGACATTATCTCCCAAAATGGGCTGATCACTAACATACCCATGTCCTTTAGGCAAGCAGCCATGGTGTACCTGCTGGTCTGCAGGTTCCCAGCAGAATTCCCCAGATGTTTATTGGCAACACTTAAGACCCATTGTCCATGCAGCATAGCCATTCAGCATACCTATTCACTGAATAACAAACACTTAAAATATAGGTGGTCAACACCTACTGCTGTCTCCCAGGCAGAAAACATTTAAAATACAAGTACAGAGCCCATATCTGTAACTTCACATACAAAAATCATACATGTATATGAGTAGCATAGACCGAATCAGCTAAGCATAAGCTTTCATTAGACACCTCACTTGGCCCACTTTGCGCAGAATTTGGGGCAAACACACAACAGTGGGTGCAACAATAATCTGCATTTTCCTATTAAAATTCAATAATGTGACAATGCTATATTAGGTAGGGATGTGAAAGGTTAACTAGTAAGCACCCTTAATGGATTCTGGTTAACCAGTAGGGACAGGAGTAGCTCCCTGCCCACTGTGGGCAGGGAGCTGCTCCAGTCCCGTGGGACCTGTTGCAGAAAGGAGCGCTCCTGTTACTTTGTGCAGTGTCTAACAGAACAGGAACCGATTCTTGGTTGGCCTTTAGGAATATCTTGGATACCCTGCATCCAAAGTGATAGTCAGGCCCACTAATGAGGGCTGGGAGGGTGCAAAGAGGACAGTGGCCCCAGGGCCCAGTGATTCTAAAGGGCCCAGGGCTCCCAGCTGCTGCTACTACAGGAGTGGTGGTGTCCAGAGCCCTATACCCTTTAAATTGTGTTCAGAGTCCTGCACAGCACACTCTGAGGTGGGTGGGGTGTATGTGGCACTGCATGCTCTGGGCAGCACTGAGGGCTGGCTGCCCCCAGCCCTGTCTCTTCTGCCCAAGGACCCACCCCTTCTGGTAGTGCAGAGCCCCCCCCCCGCCCCCCGATAGTGGTCATCGGTGTTCCCTCTAAACTGCAAGGCAGCACAGCTTCATAGGTGATTAATCAGCCCCACCCAGTCAGTCAGCCCTGTGAAGCTGTGCTGCCACACAGCTTAGAGGGAACACCGGTGATCACAGGTGTGATCTTCATAGCATCCTCGTAGGGTCATGACACGAATCCTTGGTTTGACTCCTGCAAGTACCAACAAAACTCTAGGGGGATGTCTAACTAAAAACTTCAATGGCTGTATTCAAGTATAGTTATGAGAACATTGATAAATACATGTTTGCTTTTTAAATATACATTTTAAGAAAGAAAACAAAACAATAAAATGCCTTATATAGGACAGGTACAGATCATGGTGTCAGTGCTTGACCACGCCTACTACCACTCTTTCATACAGTCCTTCGGAAATGCTGCTATGCTAATTTTATACTACATCTAAAACTTGATTGATCTTAAAGGGAAAAAATTATCTATATATTCTTTATTGAATTTTTTAAAATGCTTTGGAGAAAACCATAGTTATATGTATATAGTGACCATATTTTCTGAACCAAAATTAGGGACACAGCCATGCCCCCTGACCCTCTTTAGCCCTCCTCCCCCCACCAGAAGAAGTCCCACCCCTGCAAGTAGTATCCTGGAGTCAAGATGGACATATGACCAGAAATAAAGGGTGTCGTGTGACGGCTCTAAGAACTCCTCTCACTGTCCTCCTACCAGTAGGGATGGGTTTGGCCCCCAGAGGACCCCCATCATGCAACTATCCTGAAATTGCATTAACCCAGTTTGCATTGTATTAAGTTGGGGAGAGAGGCTAGGAGAAGTGTTACCTCTAAGATCTTCCTCCCATGAGTGGAGTGAGTTTTGTCTTGTGTACCAGTATTGAGTTCATGTGCACTTTTTCGGATGTGTGCCACTGTGGCACCCAAGTTATTAATAAATATCTTATAAAAATCTCCCTTTTCCCTCTGTTGCCATGTCTCCTACCCTTCCCTGGCCCCATCTGCTCCCCTGGTGCCTGCTGCTCCCTCACCCTCCTCTGCTGTCCTGGCTCCTGCCCTTCTCACTCCCCTCAGCCCTTGAGGAGCTTCCCCCCCTCCCCTGTACAAGCCCTTCTCTTCTCCCTGTGCCCACTCCTCCTCTAGCCCCACTCTGATCATCTGTAGCTACCCCTCCCTATCCCCTCTCCTAACACCTCCCTCTACCCACCTGCCCTGCCTCTCTGCTTTGTCCTCGGTGCCCATCCCTCCACTCCATGTGTCTGCCCTTCTGCTTCAACTCCACAGTCCCCTGACCCCTTCACCTTCCTGGTGCCACCCCCTTCCCTCACTGCCCCCTGCCCTCCTTGCCCTCTTTTTCCCTGGTGCCCACCCCCTCACCACCCTCTGTCCCAGTTCTCCTCACACCCCTCTGCGCCCTCACATATGATTTGCTCCATCCCCTGCCTTCCTCATGCCCACCCATCCTTTCAACCTCTCTTCTGGTACCCACTCCTCCCCTCTCCTTCTTGTCCCTCCCCTCTCCCAACATCACTCTGTCCCCTCCCTTCTCCCACTCCCACTGACAGCCTCCCTCCTGTCCCCCCATCACCCTTTCCCTTCATTGTCTCCTCTTGGCCCCCTGGCACTTGTCTCTCCTCCACGCTGCCCCTTGGTGCCTTTTCCTTTCTTCTCCTGCCCTGGCCTCCTCCTCTTCCATCAGCACAAGCCCCTTCCTCTTCTCAACCTCACTTCCCCTTAGTTCTCCCCCTGCCTCTTCTGTCACCTTCTGCTTTCGATGTGGAAACAGTTTGTGGGGCTGGAGCCAGGCTGTGGCTCTATTTTTTAGTACCGTGGTCTGGCCCCAGCCACTCCTGGGGCAGGACCACGTGCTGAGACTGAAGCAGAGACCGCCTATGGTGCTATTTTTAGTACCATGGTTCAGGTCCCTGCAGGCTCCCCAGCTCCAGCTGGAGTCAAACAGCAGCCACACAAGGCCAGTTCCGGTGAGGCTGCCCCAACTGGAACATGCCTCGTGCAGCTGCCACTTAACTCCAGCTGGAGCAGGGGCTGCCCGCAGGGACCCAGACCACAGTACTAAAAATAGCACTGTGGGCGACCTCTGCTGCAGTATTGGCACCTGCCGAGCCCAAGCACGCAGCACCCCAGCTGGGCTCTGCACGGCTCCTGCTGGGCCTCCAAGGCAGCCCGGAGGAAGTGGTGCTGCTAGACCAGGATCCTGCATGGCAGAGGTGGTCCTGCAGGGGGAGAGGGAGGGGCCGCACGCTATCAGAAGCTGTCCGGCTGCTCTACACGCCCTCCTGGAGGGAAGGGGGAGGAGGGAACTGTTGTGCCACGCTGGTATCCCCATCAAGTAGTGACATGTCCAGCTGGGTTTTCTGGGACATGTCATTACTTGATGGGGCACCGGGACAGAATATTTAAATTCGGGACTGTCTCAGAAAAATTGGGACACGTACGTGTGTGTGTGTGTGTGTGTGTGTGTATGTATGTGTATATTTTTTATATAATATATAAATAAATAAAGATTTACTTGGGATTTCTTGGGTCCTTAACTCAATTAATTTTTGTTTTTCAGAACATAAAATGAAAATGTCCATGCTTCATTAAAATCATTGCTCTGGGGTGGGGTTGGGGATGAAGGGTTCAGTATTCAGGCTGTTCCAGAGAGAGAGGACA
Organism: Pelochelys cantorii; assembly: GCA_032595735.1. Taxonomy (NCBI): domain Eukaryota; kingdom Metazoa; phylum Chordata; order Testudines; family Trionychidae; genus Pelochelys; species Pelochelys cantorii. Next base: position 41,318,240 of record CM064338.1, on the reverse strand, counting down.
ACCCCAACCTAGGGATGTTAAATATCAGTTAATCGAATCGTCCATTAACCTCATGAATTCTTATTGGTTACTTTACACTATTGTCCCTGAGTTCTGGACCCACTCATGAGGAGCCCCCTGCCACTCTGTGCTGCTGCCTCTGTATCAGAGGCAGAAGCGTGGGGCAACAGGCAGCCAGTCTGCTAGGGGAGCTGGTTTTTAAACTCTGTTATGGTGGCAGCAGCCTCTGTGCGTGGGGGGGGAAGGGTAGGAGGAAGGAGTCTGAGATCCCAGACCCAGCATGAGCCAGAACTGAGCTGGGCTGCCTGCCTGGCTCCTAATACACTTTAAATGCAGAGCCACAACAGGAGTAGATCCCGGACCCTGCGCAAGCTGGGACTGAGCCAGGCTGCTGGCCAACCTGCTAAAAAATGTACTGACAAGGTGGCAGGAATGCATGTAGTATACAGCATTAACTGATAAGCTTTTGGTTATTGGTTAATCGACTACACTATTACATTCCTACCCCAGCCCTCTCTAATCCCAGCAGCTTGGGACCACGTGAGAAGCACCTGCTGCAGCTCCAGGGGGCACAGCCGGGCGAGGGGAGCATGTCCCCTGACTGGGGTAGGTCCAGGTTTGTCTACTCCCTGCACTTCCCAGCCAGAGTGAGGAATGCGGAAACTGCACTTTCTCCTTGCTCCATGACAAAAGGGAGCAGCCAGCAATGTTCTAGTCCAACCCAGGGCAGGGGGAGGGAGGGACAGACTTGTGGCAGGGGCAGTAGCAAATTGGGGGGCATTCTCCCACCAGCCCCTTTTACCTGCCTGATTGTCTCTTTTCTGTGTGCTTCTCATAAAACCAATCCTATTCTAGGCACATCCCATTGTCCTGGTATAACTAAACCCTGACCTTGTTTAAGTTATGAAAGAGGAAGCTGTATACTGAATTTGGTGTCCTAGCCCATACCGTTTAGGAGGAGTTCTTGAACAGACAGACAGATGCACATTTCTAAAATATATAATAAGATTTTAGGGATATTAGCGACTAGTTGACTATCTGATAAGCATTTGTTGAGTAGTGGCTTGACTAGTCACTCTCCCTCCCGCCCCCTTGCTGCTTCTATCAGAGAGAGGCAGCAAGGTGGGGGGAGCAGGAGCCAGTGCTGGGGGGAGTTGGTTTTAAGCCAGTTCCCCCCAGCACCATCTCCATGGGAGGCAGGGAAGGCAGAGGCACAGTGGGGAAATGGTGCAAGCGGGGACTGCTTCAGTCCCCGCTTGCACAGTTCCCACTGCAGGCACTTCTGCTTTTTAAATGTAGAAAAGCCCTCGGGGACTCCCCCCTGCACATTTCCCACCAATTAAATAGTTTGTTCCCATGCAGAGTTTGGAGCCTTTCCTGGCAGTTAGCATGGGGAAGGGCTGTGCTCTGCAGGCTTGTGGGCCTCATGTGTAACCCAAAACCAAACACAATCTGTAAAATGGGGCCCAACTCCAAATGAATCCCCTTCATTGCAGGTGTTCCTAGGCACCCAGCTTGCTAGCAAGGGGCAGGGGCTGGGTTACGTACGGGCAGCCAGGTAGGGAGAGAATTCCCCGCTCTCCGCACCTGCTTATTGCCCATCTTTGCAGGGTGGTAGCGCTTCAAATGTATCCTTCCAGCTGGCAAGTGAGCTCCCGCCGCAGGGCTGGGACATGCTCCTTGTGGAAAGAGCGCAATGGAGAGACATGAAACCATGGGGGAACCCCCAGCTTTATGCACCCGCGCCCGACTGAGAGAACCAGATTTGGGCCACGTGGGAAGATAACCTAGTGGGATAATCTGGGATGCCAGTTCATATCCTGGAGCTCCATGGCCCACAGCTCACCCCCCCCGTTCCATCCCTACCACCACCTGCATTTCGACACACACCCACCCATCCTTCCCTAACCCTTCCCCCTTCGCACCCCTACACTGCCTGTCCCTATGTAGGGTTGCCAGGTATCCGGTATTGACCCGGACAGTCCGGTATTTTCCTCCTCCTGTCCAGTAAAAAATTTCAGAAAATACCGGACACCTAAAATGTCCAGTATTTTCTGATTATTTTTTTTTCCCAGCCGGGAGGTGAAAATACCAGATGCTTACTTGGTTCCTCAGCGGGGGCTGTGTGGCCTGGAGCAGGAAGACAAGATGGCGACAGCCACTGGCAGCCTGTTAGGGCCAAAAAGCCCCAAAAGCATTTCTTAAAGGGGCCACGCTTAACAACTCTCGGGTGTTTTTTTTTGTTGTTGGGTGTGGTGTTTTTTTTTTTTTTTTTGTGCAGCAACAACAACAACTTTGGTCTTCCCCTTTTTCTTCTTAGCAGAATTTTTTTTCCCCAATGGTTGTGGGGGTGTGTGGTGTTTTGTTTTTTTTGTTTCCGGAGTGCGGGGGGGTGTTCAGTATTTTTGGTTAAACCATCTGGCAACCCGATCCCTGTGCCTTTGCTCCTATATCCCCTCACCCCACCTGTCCGCCCATCCCCAGATACACCCTATCCCCATTCCTCCCTCCCTACACACCCTGCCCCTCCCACAGATTCATCGAGCTGTGAGCATGGGCTCAGCCCAGCCTTTCCAAACTGGCCTGTTGGGGTTTGTGTAATGCTGTGTGAATGGCCTTTGGGGCAGCTTTGCTCCATGGCGAGCCTAGAGCATGGAGCAGCCACTCTGGAGAACTGGGGAAGCAGCAGGGGAGCAGTATAACCACGCCGTTCCCAAAGGGCCGGATGTGCGGTGTGGCCAAGACCTGCTCAGCTTGAGAGCAGGGAGAGCCTGACTGAGCCAGGGGCCTGGCCTCGATGTTCCACTGGGCCCCTTTTCGTCTGCAGGCCATCAGCCCCTCACTGTAGCATGGGCCCCACGCCAGCCATGTCTATGCTCTTGATCTCCTGCAGAATCCACTCATGCTCAGGGAGGCTCTCCACCATCTTGGTTTGGAGGGAACCAGGCAGCGACGCCATTGTGGGACATGCTGGAGAGGCAGTGCTGCTGCTGGGGACTGGGGCCCTGCGCTCCTAAGAATATAAAAATGGCCGTACTGGGTCAGACCAAAGGTCCATCTAGCCCAGTATCCTGTCTGACAGTGGCCAGCACCAGGTGCCCCAGAGAGGGTGGACCAAAGACAATGATCAAGCCATTTGTCTCCTGCCACCCCTCTCCAGCCTCTGACAAACAGAGGCCAAGGACACCATTTTATCCCCTGGCTAATAGCCTTTTATGGACCTAACCTCCATGAAATTATCTAGCTTCTCTTTAAACTCTATTATAGTCCTAGCCTTTACAGCCTCCTCTGGCAAGGAGTTCCACAGGCTGACTACACGCTGTGTGAAGAAGAACTTTCTTTTATTAGTTTTAAACCTGCTACCCATTAATTTCATTTGGTGTCCTCTAGTTCTTCTATTTAGGGAACTAATAAATAACTTCTCTTTATCGGCCCTCTCCACACCACTCATGATTTTATATACCTCTATCATATCCCCCCTCAGTCTCCTCTTTTCTAAACTGAAAAGTCCCAGTCTCTTTAGCCTCTCCTCATATGGGACCCGTTCCAAACCCCTAATCATTTTAGTTGCCCTTTTCTGAACCCTTTCCAAGGCCAAAATATCTTTTTTGAGGTGAGGAGACCACATCTGTACACAGTATTCAAGATGTGGGCGTACCATAGTTTTATACAGGGGCAGGAAGATATTCTGGGTCTTATTTTCTATCCCTTTCTTAATTCCTAGCATCCTATTTGCCTTTTTGACCGCCGCTGCACACCGTGTGGAAGTTTTCAGAGAACTGTCCACGATAACTCCAAGATCTCTTTCCTGATTTGTCGTAGCCAAATTAGCCCCCATCATACTGTACGTATAGTTGGGGTTATTTTTTCCCGATGTGCATTACTTTACACTTATCCACATTAAATTTTATTTGCCATTTTGTTGCCCAATCACTCAGTTTGGTGAGATCTTCTTGGAGTCCCTCACAGTCTGCTTCTGTCTTGACTATCCTAAACAGTTTGGTATCATCTGCAAACTTTACCACCTCACTGCTTACCCCTTTCTCCAGATCATTTATGAATAATTTGAACAGGACTGGTCCTAGGACTGACCCTTGGGGGACACCGCTAGTTACCCCTCTCCATTCTGAAAATTTACCATTTATTCCTACCGTTTGTTTCCTGTCTTTTAACCAGTTCTCAATCCAAGAAAGGACCTTCCCTCTTATCCCATGGCCATGTAATTTACACAAGAGCCTTCGGTGAGGGACCTTGTCAAAGGCTTTCTGAAAATCTAAGTATACTATATCTACTGGATCCCCCTTGTCTGCATGTTTGTTAACCCCTTCAAAGAACTCTAATAGATTAGTAAGACAGGATTTCCCTTTACAGAAACCATGTTGACTTTTGTCCAACAAATTATGTTCTTCTACATGCTTCACAATTTTATTCTTTACTATTGTTTCGACTAATTTGCCCGGTACTGAAGTTAGACTTACCGGTCTGTAATTGCCCGGATCGCCTCTAGAGCCCTTTTTAAATATTGGTGTCACGTTGGCTACCTTCCAGTCATTAGGTACGGAAGCCGATTTAAGGGATAGGTTACAAACCACAGATAATAGTTCAGCAATTTCCCATTTGAGTTCTTTTAGAACCCTTGGATGAATGCCATCCGGTCCCGGAGATTTGTTAACATTAAGTTTTTCTATTTGTTCCAAAACCTCCTCTAATGACACTTCAATCCGGGACAGTTCCTCAGATTCGTCACCCACAAAGGACGGTGCAGATTTGGGAATCTCCCCAACGTCCTCAGCCGTGAAGACTGAAGCAAAGAAATCATTTAGTTTCTCCGCAATGGCTTTATCGTCCTTGATTGCTCCTTTTATAGTTCGATCGTCTAGGGGACCCACGGGTTTTTTAGCAGGCTTCCTGCTTCTAATGTACTTAAAAAACATTTTGCTGTTGGTTTTGGAGTTTTTGGCTAGCTGTTCCTCAAAATCTTTTTTTGCTTTTCTTATTACATTTTTACACTTGATTTGACAGTGTTTATGTTCCTTTCTATTTATCTCACTAGGATTGGACTTCCACTTCTTAAAAGATGCCTTTTTGTTCCTCACTGCTTCTTTTACATGGTGGTTAAGCCATGGTGACACTTTTTTAGGTCTCTTGCTATGTTTTTTAATTTGGGGTATACATTTAAGTTGGGCCTCTATTATGGTGTCTTTAAAAAGTTTCCATGCAGCTTGCAGGGATTTGGCTCTAGTCACTGTGCCTTTTAATTTCTGTTTAACTAGCCTCCTCATTTTTGTGTAATTCCCCTTTTTGAAATTAAATGCCAGGGTGCTGGACTGCTGAGGTGTTCTACCCACCACAGGAATGTTGAATGTTATTATATTATGGTCACTATTCCCAAGCGGTCCTGTAACGGTTATTTCCTGGACCTGATCCTGCACTCCACTCAGGACTAAATCGAGAATTGCCTCTCCCCTTGTGGGTTCCTGCACCAGCTGCTCCAAGAAGCAGTCATTTAGGCCATTGAGAAATTTTATCTCCGCTTCTCTTCCTGAGGTGACGTGTACCCAGTCAATATGGGGATAATTAAAATCCCCCATTATTATAGAGTTCTTTATTCTGGTAGCCTCTCTAATCTCCCTCAGAATTTCAATGTCAGTATCGCTGTCCTGGTCAGGTGGTCGGTAATATATCCCTACTGCTAATTTCTTATTATTGGAGCATGGAATTACTATCCATAGCGATTCTATTGAACATGTTGATTCACTTAATATTTTTATTTCATTTGATTCTACATTATCTTTCACATACAGTGCCACTTGGTCCCATCCTGAAAGCTGCAGCACAGAGTCCTGCTGGGGCAGCCGGGAGGTGCCACTAGCGCCAAGCACATCCGCTCCATAGTGGGCTGCTGGGAGAGGTGCACACCCTGAGCTGAAAGGGCATGGGGTTGTTGAGAAGGCAGGAACTAGAGGGGAGAGCAGCGATTCAGGGGGAATGAACTGGGACTGCAGGAGAACTGGGAAAGGAAAGAGGGGGACAGAGGGAGGAGCATCAAGGAGGGGGGAGGCCGAGTGACTGAGCGCGGAGGCAGGAGAGATCTATTTAGCTACTTTAAGGATCAGTTAGATGTAACTATTACATTCTAGTACAAGTGCTGTATCTCAAGATTCTTTTATAGAAGTTGTGGGCATCAGTTTCTCAGTAACCATATGTGACTTTAAACTTTGCTTCTTTATTTACTCAGTAGGCAGGAAAAATTGAAAGTTATAGCCAGCTTTGTTTCACAACCCTCCATTTTAAAATTCTATACATTACAACAAAAAGATTAGAAGGAGAAAAGGGGTGAAGTAATACCTTTTGAGCTTATACAGAGCTCTTCCAACATGGCTACATTGCATACAACCAAAAGGTTTTCAGTTTACTTGAAACTATATAAGCAGGTCAATTCCACCCCCGAGCGCAGAATAGATAACAGGAGAAGGAAGAAAAAAATTGTGCTTTTCTTCTGATCAGGTGTATGGTTGTCAGCTTCATGCTGTTCTTCTTTCCTTTGGTCACCTGAAGTCAGGTTGGAAAAACTGGTTGAGAGGTGCAATCTCAACTTTGGACAGAGTCCTGTCACTTCTTTCTCCACTCTCTTTTCCAGTGCTAGCTGACAAAACAAATTTAAGACTACCTAAAGCTTGTGAGTGAGGTCCAATCAATACCTTGGCCTGATGTTCAGTAGGCTTCATACCCGTAACGTGGAACGGAAAATAATGAAAAGCAAAGGAAAAGACAGCCACACAGCAATCAAAACAAAACTGCTAGAAATAAATTCAGGCCACTGCTGTCGTTTATTCTATTGGTTTTTGTTATATAAAAAATCAGTCCATGGAATAGTTCTAGGCTCTTCACAACAGTCCGTTAGGGTACGTCTCCACTTGCACCCTAGTTCGAACTAGGGATGCAAACGTAGGTGACCGAAATTGCTAATGAGGTGGGGATTTAAATATCCCATGCTTCATTAGCATAATCTCACCCGCGCACTATTCTGATCACTAGCTGATTTGAACCAGGAAGTGTGCTCTGGGCCGCGTTAGTTCGAATCAAACCCCTTGGTTTGAACTAACGTTACTCCTCAGTTAGTTCGAATCAAACCCCCTTTGATACTAACACGGCCCATTAGGGTGCAAGTGTAGACGTACCCTTACAGTGTCTTCGGGTAGCATTTCTGACACAGGTGGCTCAAAAACAGGGGACCTTGAGTAATTTCAGAACATGTCTTTCCTCACAGCCCCAGAACAAAGGGATAAAAGTCTAGTTCTTGACACAAGCTTCAGCAAGGTTTCAGCATGCATTGTGTGGTTTCTAGCTTGACTTTCAAAAATGATTTCAGGTAGTTTCTCAAAGGTTTATGGTAATAGTTAATAATGTCCCCTTACACAGTATAATATCTATTTTGCAGATAGAGAAAATGATACAGGAAGGTTAAATGATTTGCCCAAGGTCATGTGGGAGTCTGTGGCAAAAAGCTGGGACTAGAACCTAAATGTCTACACATCTAGTCCCTGATTTAATTTCAAGGTTGTCCTTCCATCTTGCAGGGATTGCTTTCTCCTACACTGAAATTTACCCATCTTAGGATAGAAAATGACAGCTATTTAAAAGCTGCACAATAATCATGTATAAAACAAGCTAGGTCTGGATGTGAAGATTTCCTTATTCAGTTAGGGTATGTTTACACTATCCCCCTAGTTCGAACTAGGGAGGCTAATGTTGGCATTCGAAGTTGCAAATGAAGCCCGGGATTTAAACTTCCCGGGCTTTATTTCCATCTTCCCGTCTGGGCGCCATTTTTAAATCCCCCTAGTCCAAACTAACTGCCCGCGGCTACACACGGCAGTCAAACGTTAACTCAAACTAAGTCCTTAGTTCGAGTTAACTGTTACACCTCGTGGAATGGACTTAGGACTTAGTTCAAGTTAACGTTTGACTGCCACGTGTAGCCGTGGGCAGTTAGTTCGGACTAGGGGGATTTAAAAATGGCGCCCGGATGGGAAGATGCAAATAAAGCCCGGGATATTTAAATCCTGGGCTTCATTTGCAAGTTCGAATGCCTACATTAGCCTCCCTAGTTCGAACTAGGGGGCTAGTGTAGACATACCCTTATACTGTAATATCCCAAACTGAGATCTGGTCAGAACAGCAGGACTAACATCCCCAACTGTTATGAAAAATTCCATGTGATCTTGATTGATTTTTCTATCCTGACCATTTGATCGTTGAAGGAATTAGATGATCATGAGCTTGGCTTTACATGTCATCCAAAGGCTTGCCTCTCAAGCTGCACAGTAAACCTTAATGTATTCTGGATACATTGTATGAACACAGACCCAAGAGAGCAGTATCATTTACTGAACTGATACCAGTTATTAACGCTTCAAAATATTGCTTGTGGATCTGGCATTAATGCTGGTTATGTTGTAACATCTAATGGGCTTATGGCACAAGATGATATGACTTCCAACATAATATAACCTACTATGTTTAGAATATGGAGGACATTTCCTTCCTATATATGTATTTAAAAAGTAAATTAATGGTTGCAGATTATAAAATATAAATCCACTTCTGTGATACATACTGAAATATGTAAGCATATGAATAGGTGAGCACTACCATTTGGATCTGCAGCAGGATTTAACTAACAAACTATTCCAAAACTGCACCTTCTTGCTGTCGCTGATGATGCTAATACTCTAATATGTATATTAACAAAAAGAGGCTATGTTGTCTCTCCTTTCCTTAGGGAAGGGGTTCTCAAACTTTGTGATACTGCAACCCCCCTCTAAGTTGCTTGTGACCCCCCAGGGGGTCGCGACCCACAGTTGGAGAAACATGGCCTTAGGGAGAAAAAATCTGTGTCAAATTGTATGAGCCAAAATGTGAGCATTTTTAAGTGTTGCGAACTGGTACAGTACATGTTGAACCTCTCTGGCACCCTGGTGACCTGACTGGTGCCAAACCAGAAAATTTGCTAAACCATGGGAGGCCAATATTGTCTAGCAGCATTTCCAACACTTCCACTGCTTGCTGGAATCTCAGAAGACATTAGGGGTAAGTTAGAGCTAAAATAACAGCACAAAACACTGAGTGTCAGGACTGGTGGCTGTAAACATATTTTATGGAACTGCGGGAAACTTAGCCAGATGTCCACTTATTGTGGGTGTGGTCAACTAAAATCATGCCAAACCACGATAGAGATGTTCAATCTGTAATAAGAAATGAAAAATGTTATAGCAGTTCATTTTAGGGGGGGGTGTGTGTGTGTGTGTGTGTGTGTGTGTGTGTGTCCTTTTTAGTGCACTCCATATTGTGGCTTGTAGTTCATATATGATACAACTTAAAAAAAAAATTATATAGTCATAGCGTTGGTATTGTTTTTTCTGCTTTTCTTATGTTTTAGGAAACAAAATTCTCAAATATGTATCTATATTTATTACTTACCAGATATAGCTTTCTGTGATGGAAGATGGAAGACAAAGGAGCTCGTGTTGCTGACTACTTTGTTGTAGCAGGATTGACAGATATTTCAAAACCACTAGAAGAAGAAATCCACTTCAATGATGCTTGCCATAAAATAGCTAAACCAAAAGAACCTATCACTGATGTGACAGTAATTATTAAATCTCTGGGGGAGGAAGTGCCTCAGGGATATAAATGCATAGATGTTACTCCATCAGGACTATCAGCAGATCTCAATAATGGGAGTCTTGTGGGTCCACAGATATTTCTTTGCTACAGGAGAGCAAGGGACAAGCCTCCACTTACTGATCTGGGGTGAGTAACTTTTTGATTCTGTCATTTTAGGTGGCACTAATAATTACCAAATAGTGCAAGTTTTGCAAAAATAAATGGAAAACTAAAAACTTTGTGTGTGTGTACACACACACACAGAGAATCCTAGGACTGGAAGGGACCTTGAGACATCATCATGTCCAGTCGTCTGCAATCATGACAGGACCAAGTACCATCTAGACCAGGCATGGGCAAACCTTTGGGCCCAATGAAAATATCCAGGTTAGGAAAATTGAATGGCAGACCATGAATGTAGGGCTTTGGCATGGAGTTGGAGTGTGGGCTCCAGCCTGGTGCTGGTTACCTTGGGTGGCTCTAGGGTGGTGGCACAGTGGGGTGAAGGCAGGCTCTCTGCCTGCTATGGTTTTGCATAGCTCCTGGAAGTGGCCAGCAGCTCTTGGAGGATGGGGTGTAGCAGTAATTCCATGCACTGCCACCATATGCATGCACCTACCCCACAGCTCACATTGGTCGTGGTTCCCGACCAGTGGGAGCTGTAGGGGGCAGCACATGGAGATCTCTCTCTATCCCCAGGGGATGCAGGGACATGGCGGACACTTCTGGGAGTGGCATGGGGAAGTTTTTCCTAATGTCCAATCTAAACCTCCCTTGCTGCAATTTAGGACCTAATCTAAAGTCCTCAAAGGATGGGGTCCCATTGACTTTAGTTAGGTTTAAATCTGGCCAATATTGTAGACAAACATCATACTTAGTAAATGTTGGATCCTATATCTTGTCTGTGTGGCAAGTTAGTGCACAGCAAGCTAAGGTCTGAATCTACAGTGTACTTACTTGCTGTAAGCTAATTCACCATGTGACCCTGCTGCAGCTCAATAAAAGTCTGGGGCTTGTAAGCCCTTAGTTAATGACAGCAATAATCCTCTACGTTTCGGCAGAGGGGGAGACTCATAGCGTTTTACAAAATTCAGCTTCACAACACATTCTTTAGATAGGGCATCATCATCATCTCATTTTATACACGAATGAGGCTCGAACTAAGTGACACTACCAGAATAGCACAACAAGTAGTAATAGAGTTGAAAATAGAACCACGGAAGTCCTGACACGTGTGGGCAAGCCACTAGGCGATGGTTCCCTCCCATATGTCGTGATGGTGATCTGTTGAATTACAAGTACAGATACAATAGTGTATACAATAATTACACTTTGGAGTTTCAGTAATTGACAACAATACATATGAATACACATCAAAGAATAATCTCTCTATATAATGTTTTTTCTTGTGGACAGTTGCTCCAACTCCCGCTTGCTCCCCAGGGGGCAGTGCCACTGGGGAGGTGCTGCTGGAGCTGGGTCCCCTCCGCCATATGACCACCCCCCCGGCCGCCCCACATCCCCTCTGCCATCTGAGCCCAACCTCCCTGCAGTCCCTTCAGCCAAGACCCAGCATCCCCCCCCAGCCCGTTCCTGCCCCTCTCCCTGGACAGACACCTGCTCCCAGCCCGCTCCTGCCCCCTCTGCCTGGCCAGACACCTATCCCTAGAGAGAGGGGGGGTTGGCGAGCGTAGCGAGCAGGGGGCACAGCCCCCTAGTTATATACAAAGAAAATTGGTAATCTAGCATCAGAATGGAAGTTTCCTGTTTGAACGTGTTTTTATATAATGTGAACTGAAGTAGCTTTTTTTTTTTTTTTCCCCCCCCTTCGGGGAAAATATATTCCCATCAGAAGTACTATAAGGTTTGTCTTTAAATGTTTAGTCTTCAGTTACAGCTCTGGATCTGTCTTCACTGTGTTTAAACAATTACTTTTGCCCTTTGATTTGTTTTTAATCTAGGGTTTTATATGATGGGAAAGAGAGATTAAAACAGGGCTGTGAAATCATTCAAGCTACTCCATATGGTCGTCCTGCGAACATTAGTGGCAGTGCCTCATCACAAAGAGTGTACATCACTTACCGAAGAGCCTCCGAAAACATGACCCAAAACACCTTGGCTGTCACAGATATATGTATAATAATACCGAGTAAGGGAGAAAGCCCTCCACATACATTCTGCAAGGTTGACAAGAATCTTAATAACAGTATGGTAAGATTACATGTCTGGATTTGTTCAGTTAACATTCAATGCTTTAATGTTTGTAGAAAATTTATACAAAGAATCCTTGAGACACTGGTGAATTAATTGAATTGATTTACCTCTAGCAAGTAATTGAAATGTATTCTTGAAAGTGGGTAACATTTCCTTTGTTCCTATGTGAGAATGTCTAAAAATGCTGGATTACATATGTTGACTTCAGTCGGCTTTAAGTCAGATCAGAGTACAGTCATGTTGGTTTGTAGTAAGATTTCTAACGTAATTATTCTCATTGTAGATGGGGATTTCTAGTTCTGTGTTTTAACCATGTTACCAAACTATGTGATAGACTACCTAAGGGGTAGGTAGATAGCTTCTTTAACAGTTTTATTATCTCCACTAGCACTGTCCTGAGAAGAAAAATCTTGTTCCAAGTTGTTCTATGTTAGACTATTGCTAGCAATAACCATGTTGGAAACTTTATATTAATAGTTTTGATACCCATTTGGGTAGGTCAGATTACCTAAATAAGATAGGATTCATTGATCATTTCAAGAACTGAACTGAGTCTTTATTTTGTACCCACTTACAAATATATGAAAAAAAAAATGTCCCTACCTGAATTAAAATAGATCCTGTATTATATATTCATGGTTCTGGTCATGGATGCCAGCCACCTTTCTACGTGAAGGTGAGACATGAACAGTTCTCTATAGGTACTAACCAATGTCTAAGTCTAGCATAATATTGGTGAGCACGCCACAATTAAGGCTGTTTTAATTTTGCCAACCTGCACTTTAAACATGAAAAATAAAAAGGCAAAATTTTGATTTAGTTCAGTAAATCTTCTGTTCCTGAGATGGATAAAAATTTGGCATATGGAAAATGACAGTGACGGTATTAAAAAAACAAAAAAAAGACACCACCAAAATTTCTGTGTGTGTGGATAATGCAAGTGATGAATGCAGAACGCTTGTAAAGGGATGAAAGCATCCTGCTTTTACATCCATTAGTTATGCAGCCGAACAGCTGCATGCATTTCCCTCCCCTCCCCCCAAACTTACAGACTGAATATTGTTTGGTATATGTTACTATTAAGTTTTTATTATTTCCTGTTAGTTTATTGTCCAGAAAGTTGCTCAGATACCACAGTGAGATGCATGGTGTAAAGATAGCTACTCATATATCATTAATAATTTTGAATGGGAGGATCTTGTATGTGGTCTGTTCTGGATAGAAGCAAAGAGGAAAAACAATTTCATGGACTTTGTAAATAAGAAAAATAGGTCATTCTGGGCCTACTAACTTTGACCGTGTCTCTTTAGTAAAAGATGAGCTCATTTTATTGCTTAATGTTGCAGAGGCACGTTCACTCTGAGCAGTGTTTGATCCTTTTTTGGGGCAGCTGCTTCAAAGAATGACTCTCTTTTAATCCTGAAACTGAGTAACGCAGATGTTACGAAATTTGGTAACTTAACTGTTTGAGATTTTAAATTAATAACTGTCAGCAGACTTTTAACCTTCTGAATCTAAGTCATTATGCTGCTTGTTCTACTGTTTCATGTTGTGGCTTGTGGTCAGGCAATTTTCTTTCTTTTTTCCGCACTGAGAACTTTTTAATGGCTTGTCTATAAAGCATTAGAGGTCCAATTTCTAGAGTGCTGTAGTATGTTGCTCTCTAAGGGTATGTCTACACTACTTGCTTATTTCAAAATAAGCTATTTTGGATTAATAACTCCTGAAATAACAATTTCAAAATAGCACGTCCACACTACAAATGCCCATCGAAATAGCAAGTCCACACTGATTGGAGCTGGAATCGCGTTTAAAGCCCCTTGGAAGTACTCCAAGCAGAGCTCCAGGGCAGCAGTCACTTCCTGGAGCTGCTGCGGAGGGAGGCTTGTGCTTAAAGGGGCTACCATCTACAGCTGTGTCTCAGACTTTACACCTTTGTCTGCCTCCTTGAGGGACAGCAAACTCTTCTCTCTGCACGCTCTGGTTACCCTTGCAGATGCCACAGCACTTCTGCCATGGAGCCGGATCTGCTGCAAAGCACTCACAGACCTCATGCTGCACCTCCTGGCGTAGTTAATGCAGGCTGCCCCTGTGCCACTGCAGGCCCACAACCAGCAGCTCACTTTGGGGCACCTCCTTACCCTACTCCACGTGCTTCTCATGCATTACAGCCCCTCGCATGCCTCCCTGCACACCATGTACCACTGCTTCTGGCACCAGAACACCAGTTCCAACTGGTGGAACCAGATCATCATGGAGCAGTGGGACAACCAGAAGTGGCTCCAGAACTTCCGCATGCTGAAGGACACCTTCCTGGAGCTGTGCAAGTGGCTTGCCCCTGCCCTCTGGTGATGGGACAGCCACATGTGACCTGCCATCCCCCTCGAAGCATGTTACCATCGCTATGTGGAAGCTTACCACGCCAGACATCTACTGCTCCATCGGGAACCAGTTTGGCATGGAGAGAGACTGTTGGGGCCATGCTTATGCAGGTTTGGCTCTCTTGCTATTGTCCTAGGAGTGTGAACTCCTGGAATGGGGTTCCCCTAGGGAAGGGGGTGTGGACTCTCCTTTCCTAGAGGTTTTTCAGTCCCACCATCACACAGCCCTGTCATGTATGGCAGCGGTGCACAACCCGTGGGTCGCGACCCCCTTGTGCCTGTACACACGGTGGGAGTGGGGAGGGTGGCAGGGGCAGAGCGGCAATTAAAGGGGCCACGTGTGGGGTTTTTTGTTTTTGTTTTTTCCTCAACGAAAATTTTTCTGGACCCCTTTTATTGGGTCCTGGGGTCACGAATGCAAAAAGGTTGTGCACCCCTGGTGTATGGGGTAGTTAGCATTGGTTCTGGTGTGGGAAAGGGGTTGGGTTTGGGGAATTCCTGAGGGCTCTGGCAACCCTGTGATTCCGTGATTCTATCATTGTACTGGTGGTGAATGCCATAATGCCATTCTGCTGTGCAGGGTCGTCATCCTGGGCAACGTCAACTCCATTGTTGCTGGCTTTGCGCCATGGACTTTCCCAACTGTGGGGGTGGGGATTGATGGCACCCACATCCCCATCCAGGCCTCCGACCACTGGGCCTTCGACTACATCAAATGGAAGGGATACTTTCCAGTAGTGCTGCAGGCCCTTGTGGACCATTGGGCCGGTTCACCAACATTAACATCAGGTGGTCGGGGAAGGTGCATGATGCCCATGTCTTTAGGAACTCCGGCCTCTTCCAGAAGATGCATGCCAGCACTTTTTTCCCTGTCCGAACCATCAGGGCCGGGGACGTGGACATGCTCATGTGCATTGTGGGTGATGCAGTGTACTCATTATTCCACTGTCTAATGAAGACCTACAGCAAGGATTGGTTCAATGCCAGGCTCAGCAGGGCCCGCATTGTGGTGGAGGGTGCCTTTGGCCATTTGAAGGGAAGGTTCTGGTGTCTCCTCACACACCTTGACCTTGGCGGACAGAACATCCCCCAGGTGGTGGCAGCCTGCTATGTCCTGCACAACCTGTGTGAGAACAAGGGGGAAATGTTCCTGCCAACATGGGGGGAGGCTGAGTGGCTGGCCAAGGACTTTGAACAGCTGCCCACTGCTGCCATCCAGCAGGCACATCAGGGGACTGTGAGCATCTGGACAGCCCTGAGGGAGCGTTTCAGACAAGGCGAGCTGTGACACTGTCTCCCCTGGGCCTCCCCACAAGCGGCTCTGCATGGTCCCTCCTCCCCCATCCCTCCCTTTCCCTGCCTTCCCTCCCCCCCCCACCGCCCCTCCGACCAAATAAACCAGATTTTTTGGTTTGAAACAATCAACTGTTTTTATTTTGGGTAATTATGATTGGGGAAAGAAACTGGCTGGGGGAAGGGGGAGAGGAAGCAGAGGTATGGAAGGGGAGGAGGGGCTCAGGAATGGGGCTGAGACTGGCACCTGTCTTGGGTGGTCCCACTGCCTCGTGTGCGGGGCCAATGTAGCCACGGGTTGGGGGGGCTGGGAGGGTAGCTGGAGGGGCAGGAGCAGGTGTGGGGTGGGGTGGCTGCTGGACTGCTCAATTATGGCGAGCAGGCAGTCAACAGCGGCGGTGTATGCCATGCATGTGCTGCAGTGCTGCTGGGACAGCTTCTGCCAGGTGACGTGGCGCAGCTCTCGGTCAGCATGGCACTCCTCCAAGTCGGCATCCCACCTCTGCTCCTGCCGCTTGAGACACCACCACAGGGCACGCAGGCAGGCGATGTGTTCCCGCTCCAGGTCCTTGTCAGGTCATCTGCGGTGGCAGCTCTTGCAGGGATGGCGCGGGAGGTGGTGGATGCACTTCACTCGCAGCTGGTCCAGCTGTGAAGAAAAGTGAGGCCAGTCATCTCAGAAGACACTGCATGAAGCCTAGCCCTCATCTCTGAGCTGACACCAAAAGGTCTCGGTTCAGACAATGACGATGTGCTTTGAGCAAGGCCATCTGTGGCCTAGACAGCATGCGCTGTCCTGCAGGTGCACAGATGTCCCAGGGGAGCCTCATTACACCCATGTCGTGGGATAAGCAGGCATGAGAAGGCTAGCCAGGTAGGAGCCTGCGGGTGGGAGGGTGGCATCGGGGCAGATTGCCTGCCTTCCTTCCATGCTGCTCACGTGCTGGGTCTGGTAGTGGTGGCGTCCCACAAGGAGGGGACGTTTATCCCTGCTTGCTGAAGGAGGAGGGTGGTGGGGGAGGTGTGTGTGAGTGACAGACACCACTTCCATGTAGGGGCTTGGTGTTCTCTGCCTTGCCATGCTTGACCGGGAGTGCTTGCTGCCCCAGAAGTGCAGGCATGAGCCTGTGCCATGTGTGGCCCTGCTGTGTGTGTCCATGACCCAGCCTCCTTAGTGGTGGCTTGTGGTGAGAAGGTATCCCACCACAGAGTCAGAAGTAAGGCAGGCCTCTCCAGAAACCCTGTGAGCGGGAGTGAAAGATTCCTTTATGGTAGCATCTTGTGACTGTCTGCTCCGGATTAGTTCTTCATGTGCACTCCTGCGCACAGGCTTCTATGCGATCCCCAGGCCATCCCTCGCTGCCCACTGCCTCCTCCCCCATGTGTCTAGACTCTAGAGAAAGCAGTGGAACTCACCCAATGGGCCTTCCCCAGCTTCGTCCAAACCCTGGGCGACATTCTGAGAGGCGGGTACTGGCGCCAGGGAAAGGATGACGACCTGGCTGGAAGGCATTATGTTCTGGTTGGCCTCGTTTTCCTTCTCCTTTTCCGCAGCCCCGCCCTCCGGGAGGCTCACAGTGGGTATCTCCAGTCTGGAGTTCATGATGAGGGGAGGGGACAGAACCGACCCCCATCCCCTCCCAGGTTGCAGTGCAGCTGCTCATAAAAGCAGCAGGTCTGGGGGTGCCACTCCTGAGCAGGAACTGCATTCCCTGGCTTTGGTGTAGACCTGCCTAAATTCTGTGTTCCGCTCCTGAGTACGAATGTGGCCCTTCTGGCCCAGGCTTGCGGCCATCCAGCCGCAAACATCCACATTCCTGTCCCAGTGCAGAGATGCTGGAGGTTAGCCTCCTTTCCCTAGACCTCTAGTGAAATCTAGGATCTCTGCACCAGACCAGGAAGGGGTCCTCTCCTTCTGCCCTTGGGCAGGGGCTTGGGAGCTGGCTGCTGGCTTGCTAGCAGCCCTGGGGAGTTCAGTGGGAGCCCTGGGGTTGCTCATGGCAGCACAACAGGGCTGGCAAGGCTGGTATGGTGTCACAAGCTGTTTCCTTTCTGGCTGCAGCTTTAAAGACTGCAGCAGAAGGGAAACTATAGAGTTTTGAGGGGTATAGACAGAGAAGCCCTGGAGGGCAATTATTGAAATAACCACAGCTGTGCCGTCCACACACATCTTATTTCAAAATAGCTATTTTGAAAAAGACGTTATTCCTTGTGAAATGAGGGTTTATTATTCCAGAATAAAGGTATGTCTACACAGCAAAGTTATTTCAGAATAATGGCCGTTATTCCGAAATAACTGCGAGTGTCTACACAGCAATTCCATTATTTTGAAATAATTTCAAAATACTGGATGGCTTATTCTGAATTCTGTAAACCTCATTCTACGAAGAATAACACCTATTTCAAAATGGCTATTTTGTAATAAGGAGTATGTAGATGCTACACTTCTGCTATTTCAAAATAGCCCCTCAACAGGGCCATTCTAAGTTATTCCTCCTGGGGCGCTAAATCAAGATAGCACATCTACACTGCAGGGAAGCCTCAACGTTAGTCCGAGGCTTCCCTAATGTTGATGTACTATTTCAAAATAAGCTATTTTGGAAAAACTATTTCAGAATAAACTATTCCGGAATAACTGTGCAGTGTAGACGTAGCCTAAGAAGCCTGGTATTTCAAAATCACTTCAGAATAATGGGCTTGCTGTGTGCATGCTCACCTTGTTATTTCAAAATAACACTGTAGTGTAGACATGCCCTAACTGCCCTGTGCGGACCTTGCTGGTGTCTTCTAAAAGATACTAGATTGTGCGCATGTGGTTCCATCTGAGTGTTTCTAGGTAAGGATAAAAGAGGTTAAAAATCAAAGATGATGGAATGGTAGGGGTCTACTGCAGACCACCTAATCAGGAAGAAGAGGTGGATGAGGCTTCTTTTAAACAAAGTACGCTATAGTCCAAAGCACAGGATTTGGTGGTAACTATCCAGACATCTGTTGGGGAAACTAACACAGCAGGGCACAGATTATTTAACGAGTTCTTGGAATGCACTGGGATTGATTTTTTTTTTTTTTTTGTATTTTTTTAAATTTCAGAAGGTGGAAAAAATTACTAGGCAGGAGGGTGTTCTAGATTTGGTATTAACAGAGAGAAAGGAACTGGTTGAGAATTTGAAAGTGGAAGGAGGCTTGGGTGAAAGTGATCATGAAATGATATAATTCATGATTCTAAGGAATGATAGGAGGGAAAACAACAAAATAAAGACAGTTAATTTCAAGAAGGCAGATTTTAACAAACTAAGGGAGTCGGTAGGTCAGATCCCATGGGAAGCAAGACTAAGAGGAAACCAATTGAAGATAGCCAGCAGTTTTTCAAAAAGACATTAAGTATGCAAGAACAAACTATTCCACTATGTAGGAAAGATAGGAAGTATGACAAGAGACCATCCTGCCTTAACCAGGATAATTTGAATGATCTAAACAAATTGCATAAGTATGTAGAGGCAAAATTAGCTCAAACAAGCTAGAGACAAAGGGTAACAAGAAAACAGTCTATAAATACATTAGAAGCAAGAGGAAAACGGAGGACAGGGTAGGCCTATGACTCAATGAGGAGAGAAAAACAATAACAGAAAATGTGAAAATGGCAAAGGTGCTTAATGACTTTTTTTTGTTTCCATGTTAACCAAGAAAGTTGGTGGTAATCGGATGCCTAACATGGTGAATACCGGTGAAAATGGGGTAGGTTCAGAATCTAAAATAGGAAAAGAGCAAGTTAGAAATTACTAAGACGTATTAGATGTCTACAAGTCATCAGGGGCTGATGGAATGCATCCTAGAATACTCAAGGAGCTGACTAAAGAGATAGCTAAGCCATTAGTTATTATCTTTGAAAAGTCATGGAATATAGGAAAGATTCCAGAAGACTAGAAAGGGGCCCATCTATAAAAAGGAAATAAGGACAACCCAGGAATTGCAGACAAGCCAGCTTAACTTCTGTACCAGGAAAGACCAAGGGAGCAAATAATCCATTTCCAAACATCTAGCAGATAATAAGGTGATAAGTAAAAGTTAGCATGGATTTGCCAAGAACAAATCATGCCAAACCAACCTGATAGCTTTCTTTGAAAGGGTAACATGCCTTGTGGAGAAGGGGGAAGCAGTATATGTGGTATATCAGTCTCACATGACCTTCTCATTATCAAACTAGGGAACTACAATCTAGATGGAGCTACTATAATGTGGGCACATAGTTGGTTGGATAATTATTCCCAGAGAGTAGTTATCAGTGGTTCACAGTTATGCTGAAAGGGCCTAATGAGTGTAATTCTATAGGATTAGTTTTGGGACTGGTTCTGTTCAATATCTTCATCAATGATTTAGACAGTGGCATAGAGAGTACGCTTGCGTAAAGTTTGTGGACAATACCAAGTTGGGGAGGGGTTGCAAGTGCTTTGGAGGATAAGATTGTAATTCAAAATGATCTAGACAAACTGGAGAAATGGTCTGAGGTAAATAGATATTTAGGAAGGAACAATCAGTTGCGCACATACAAAATGGAAAATAACTACCTAGAAAGGAATACTGTGGAAAGGAATCTGGGGGTCATAATGGATCACAAGCTAGCTATGAGTCAACTGTGTAATCACCACCATTGCAACCATTATGCTGGGATGCATTAACAGGAGTGTTGTAAGCAAGACATGAGAAGTAATTCTTCTGCTCTACTCTACTGATTTAGGCCTCAACTGGAGTATTGTGTCCAGTTCTGGGCGCCACATTTCAGGAAAGATGTGGACAAATTGGCAAAGTTCCAGAGAAGAGCAACACAAATTATTAAAGGTCTAGAAAACATGAACTGTGAGGGAAGATGAGGAAGACAGAACAAGTTGGGGTTGTTTCATCTTGGAAAAGAGAAGACCGAGGGGGGACATAACACCTTTCAAGTACCTAAAAGACTTTTACGTGTTGTAGAGAGACCAGTTATCCTCCTTAACTTGTGAGGATAGGACAAGAAGCAATGGGCTTAAATTGAAGCAAGGGAGGTTTAGGTTGGAATTAAGAAAGACTTCCTAATTGTCAAGGTGGCTAAACAGGAATAAATTATCTGGGATGGTTGTGGAATCTCCATCATTTGGAGATTTTTTAAGAGCAGGTTAAACAAACATCTGTCAGGGATGGTCTAGATGATGCTTGGTTCTGCCTCGAGTGCAGGGGACTGGACTTGATCTTTCAGATTCCTTCCAATTCTATGATTTCAGACAGGACTAAGTAGCTGTTAGTGTGCCAGTAGGGTACACAATGCAATTAGAGTGCAGTTTGCTAGTTCACTTAATAAATCACACCCCTTTAGCACATTTTGCTGTGCCATGTAGACAAGCCCTGAGACTTCATGTAGGTTGATGTTCAGGACTTCATCCTCCTCTCATCTGTGGATATTTTGTCATTCACTTCAGTGGGAGTAGGCTCAAGCCCTTATATAGTATTCAAAAGTGCCAAACCATTCCAGCAGATGAGTAAGAGTCAAACACATTGGATTTCATTGTATGCTGTATTTGCTCTTTACTATGAAGACAGAATGCTGCAATCACATTTTCAAAAATGGAATATAAATTTATGCCTCCAAAATTGCATATGTGAAAATGTATGTTTGGGCGTGCAGATTGGGTAGACATATAAATAAGGGGTTTCATGTGCTTTAAAAGGCTTTTTCTTTTTAAACATGTCCTTTGTTTCACATTGTGATCCTGCTGTTGCCTACATGTTATATGTTCGTATGACAGTAAAGAAGTACTTAAAAATAATTGACTCTGACAGAGCTGATAGTACTTTCCCTTCCTATTAGAGGAGATGAGTTTCAGTTTCCTTATTGAGGAAATAGAGGGTCAGTGTCCATACTATAGGTACAGTATTACTGTCTTTAAACAAGGACCAATGAATATATAAAAGGAAAGATGACTGCTAAAATTTGAGTGTAATATGGTTTTGTTTTTTATTGTGAATAATCAGCATGTAGGATCAAGAAGTAATGGTGGAATACACGCATACTTTGTATAAAAGGACACGGTCAACATGAAATCCTGTCAGTTTCAAGTTTAAAAAGTAGTCGCTGTGTGGTTTTACGACTACATTTCCTGTTTTGGGTGGTTTTTTGGGGGGGGCAGGGGGAGGAGTTGGTTTTTGTTTTTCAGTTTTGCTTCTCTTCTCTTGTTTGGGAAAATACCAATACAAACAGGCAAAAAATACTGACTCTGCACACCAAATGTTATTGTATGCATAAGATAAACAAACAAACTGAAAAATCAGACATGTTTTCTGATCTCTGTACTGAAGTAATTATTGGTATAACTTTTAACAGTAGCAGAGTTTTAAAAGCAATGTCTGATGTTGCTTTATACACTGAAAGTTATTAAAGAACAGATGTTAAGAAATTGCTCCTTAGTTGTACCAAAACCACACAGTCAGCTTTTGGTTGTTGACACTTAAATGTCCAGTGAACTAACTTGCATGCTTCTTCCCTTTTCTCCCCGAAAGGAGGAACTTTCTATGTTGTGCATGCATTCATTAGTGGACCTTACTCTTTCATTTCTGAGGCCTTTACATTTTCTTTATTTTTCATGCCTATTTAGCAGTTGGGCAGGAAAACACTTACTTTTAAGTGGAAAGTTATAATTATTTTGACTTAAATCACTACCAACAGGAGATCTAGTGTTTGAAAATTCGTAAAATATTATGACATTTGTGTTAAAAATGTTTTACAGAGTGTGAAATTATAGGTTACGTGGAGCGAACCTGTTAAGATTATGCATCAGCATGATTAGTGGAAAAGCGAGCAGAGAAAAATCTATTACTTTATGGGTCAAATTATGCTATTATACTGACTCGTGAGTAGTTCCAGTTGAAATCAGCATGACTGTAAGTGTGAGTAAAATAGTACTGAAGCCAAGAATGTAGCAAAAAGAATTAGACATTTATATGGGTAACAAGACTATCTAGAATTTTATAGTTAATGCTAAACAAAATTAGGAAGGGATATTAAACCTCCTGCTTTGTAACTTAAGCCAATTTCTAATGATAAGAGAGAGGCTGAGACCTAATAGGAGGGGCAAATTGTATCACATTTACTCATGTATGGTTATTACACCTTTCTCTAAATCATCTGGTGCTGGCCACTGTCAGAAATAGAATGCTGGATTAGCTGGACCTTAAGTCTGATCTAATATGGTAATTCTGTGTTCCTAGGACATGACTCTATGAAGATTACAGAAGTTGTCAGGAGTCCTTCCCTAAACCAGTTCTTTTCTCCGTATATAATTTCTTTTTTTATATCTTGTCAGATAAATCAGTAAAAATGTGTTGATTTTTGTGTTGTTTTTCTACAGTGGGGCTCAGCAGTATACTTATGTTACAAAAAGTCTGTGGCAAAAACCAATACCATATCATATAAAGCTGGTGAGTAATTATTCTGTATCTTTGTTGTTCTGTTAAGTTACTGATATGGGCGCTCAGCCACACTTTCATCTTGACATAGATTCGTCTGGAAATTATTTACTTAAGTACAGGTATTGTTTTTGGCACTGGACAAAATAAAATAAGCCTCTGAACTAATGAGTTTTCTAATAAATAATCTAGACTACAGTCTTGTATCACTATGTCTTTCATTTTTAAAAGTCTGTAATAAATATAGGCTTAGTCATCTTTTTCTGTTGCAGAATATGGCAAAGATGCTGTAATTACCTTTTGGTTGAAAATCTGGCCGCATGAAAATCAATGGCAAAACTCCCATTGACCTCAGTGAGGACAAAATTTCTTCCAATGTTTGTAATAGACTTGTAATTTTATTTAATAAAACATAGTTGATTTTTTTCATTTCATCATACATTCCCTCCCACTATAATCCCAAGTGTATATACCAAGATTTTTGGACCATATCAAAATAAATGAACTCAGCCCTGAAATACTTTTCATATTCACACTGTCTGTGGCAGAAGTTGAAGGAAATAGAAGAGTTATGTAATATACCCTAAGGTCAACTGGCTTGAGTTCCGTTTTATTATAACATATTTTGAATCTTCATTAATTTTTTTTTCCTGTTTTGGGGAAGAAATGTAATTCACTGATTGCCTGATAATACATGATGATGATAAGCCTCCTTGACTGCCACTGAAGTCAGCGTTAGATGGCAACCATCATTCAGAACTAGGTCTTAAATGCATTTGTCTTTTTTATCAGAGTGGGGTAAGAATATGCCCCCCATATGCTACAGTAGGTTAGGCCTCTGGCTAATAGATACTTAAGTATGTACCAAAATACTTTTTTTTCCCTTTTGCATCAAATTTTGCATATACAAAACACAAATGCTTTCCTGTTAAATTTGATTGAAGGAAAATATTATTTTCTAACTTACAATTCATTATACTTCCTGAGACTTGTCTTGTATCATTGGGATTCATATTTCTCTAGAACAGGGCCACTCAACTTTGGAAGCCCCCGGGGCCACAATGATACTCACAGCACATGCTGAGGGCCGCAACTTAAGTGTGGTTGCATATACATGCAAATAATGCACACAGCTTCTTTCACACTGATGGACATGAATACAAAGCACTTCCCACAATGCCCCAGCACTCCTGGCACCTCCTCCCTGAGAGCTAGAAATGCCGACACCCTGTACCCATCTGTTTCAGCCAACCCATCCGCTTGCGTCTTTCAGTGCTCACCCTGCCTGGGAGACACCTCGTCATGCAGCGTGTTCCCAATGGAGGCCATATTCAAAAGGATCCCACCTATGGCAGCATGTTGAGCCCCGCATAAACTGAAACTGTACTGCGGGGCTGCAAACAAACGGGCTGTGGGCTACATGCGGCCCACGGGCCACATGTTGAGTAGCCCTGCTCTAGAATATCACTTCAACTGTTTCCTTAATTATGACCTTCAAATGCTCCCACTGTCTAGTAATAGGGAAGGGACAGGTGATTGCACCCCTCAGGTTGAAAAACCTTTGCTCTAGAGCAGCCGTGGCCAACCCGCGGCTCGCGAGCTGCATGCGGCTCTTGCCCCGCCAAAAGTGCGGCTTGTGAAGCCGCTCCTGCACCACCCCCCCCTCCCCAATGGCTCCTGGCTTCCCTGGGCTTACTGGGTCAGAGCTGCGGGGTTTTAAAAATGGCGCCCAGGGTGGTGGCCATCTTAAAGGGGCAGCCTCCTTAAAAAAAAAAAAAAAAAAAAATTAATTGCTCGACAATTCTGTTCGGGGGGGGCTTCTTTTTGTTTTGTTTTTTGGTTTTGTTGTTGCTGTTTTGTTTTGTTTGACAATTCTGGTGTGGCTCTTTGCATTTTTTCCGCTGCTGTTTTGGCTCTCTTTGTTAAATGGGTTGGCCACCCCTGCTCTAGAACTTAATGTATTTTGAAGTTGTAGCTAAGAATAAAAATGTTTAGTCTGGTATAACTTAGTCTGATCTTCATCTAGTGTAGACTTTATTGATGTCAGTGGAGTTATGCCCATTTATATCCTCTGAAGAGCTCTCTAGTTTTAATGGTAATTATATAAAAATAGAAATTTAAAGGTTTTTTTCCTACATTTTTAAACACATTGTTGAATCAGACTAAATTTTATTCAAAGATTTATTACCTATATTCATCACATGCAGTTTTTTCTTTATGGTTCTGAAATGTAATGAAACATTTTTCCATTGTTATTTGTGATTATAGAAGAAAATGCACTTAAGACTGTTTGTTTATTTTTCCATATCTACAATCTTATTAATTTTTCTTTACTGTGTGGTACCTTGAGAATCAAGCATTTCACAATATTCTTAGTCATGTACTTTGGAGTTGTGCTATTAATCTGAAGTTATACACTAGGCTTGACATTTTGAAAGTTCTTCAGGATCTCATGATATGAATTTGTTCTTTTATATAGTTTCTGCATATGAAATCATGTCTCATGCATACTTGTTCTGTAACTGCCTTTTAACCATTGCTTTAATAGGTTTAATATGCAGATTTCCTGAAGAAGACTATGAGTCATTTCCATTACCAGAATCAGTGCCTCTCTTTTGTCTACCCATGGGTGCAACTATTGAGTGTTGGCCATCTAATAGTAAATACTCCTTTCCAGTTTTTTCTACATTTGTACTAACTGGAGCTTCAGCTGAAAAGGTATTGAAAAAGTTTTCAAATATCAAACTTGAGATTTTTTTTTTGTAACCTTGAAGAGTTAATGCTCAGAAAAGAGCAGATTATAAGTGCAAGAAAATTACATTAGTAACAGTGAAATATTTTGTTATACAGTTTGACATTTGTTATAAACACATTCACACAGTTAAGAAAAAAAAAACTAGAGCTGTCAATTGACATGCATTAACACCTGCGATTAACTCAGTCCAGGATTAATGCATTAAATTTTTTAACGTGTTAATCACAGGCATTAATGCTGCACTGCCCCTTTGAAGTGCCTCTGTGGACTCCCCAGCTGAACCCGGGCTCCACTGTCTCTTTGAAATGTGCAGAGGCAGCATTTCAAAGGGGCAGCCACCTCACAGCTGAGCTGGGGACTTTCCATCTGATCTGGGCTCTGCGCTGCATTTCCCCAGAACCCGGGATCAGCTGGGGAGTCCCCAGCTGATCCTGAGCTCCGCACGGCAGCGGAACCCGGGGTCAGCTGGGGACTCCCCTGCTGATCCCGGGCTCTGCATGGCATTTCCCAAGAACCCAGAGACAGCTGGGGGACCCAAGAGAAGCTGGGAACCCAGACGGCCCAGGATAAGCTGGGAGCCCGCAGCTGACCCCAGGTTCTGCTGCGACGCAGAGCCCAGCATGAGCTGGGCAGTTCCCAGGTGACCTTGGTCTCCACGGCAGCTGCCCCTTTGAAACCTCAGAGGTGGTGTTTTAAAGGGGCAGCTGTGGAGCCTGGGGTTATCTGGGGACTCTTAGCTGATCCTGGGCTCCCCGGGGCAGCGAAGCCCGGGGTCAGCTGGGGAGTCCTCAGCTGACCCCAGGCTCCAAGGCTGCCCCTTTAAAACGCTGCCTTGGGGTTTCAATGTGGCTGTTCGGTGCTTCCACTTTGAAGTACCCCTTTCCCCCACCTCCCTTTGCTGCCTCTGTCCGATAGAGGCAGCAAAGGGGGGGTGGGATCGACTAGTTCACTAGTTGACTATTCTTTAACTTTCCTACCCGGGATCAACTGGGCTCCTAATGTGCTGCCCCTTTGAGGCACCGGCGTGGCGTTTCAACAGGACAGCACTTCATGGAGCCCGGGGTCAGCTGGGAACTCCAGCTGACCCCGGGCTCCATGCAGCGCTGTCCTGTCGAAACGCCATGGTGGCCTTTCAAAGGGGAGGTGCACGCAATCGCTTGACTGCCCTAAAAAAACCCCTTTGGATCCTATTCTTTAAGGGCTTCACTGAAAGACTATTAACATGGTGGATCTTTCTGTTATCTTCAGTGGGTTCAGGACCAGTCCCTAATCCAAAATACCCTTTCTTCCCCTTTTTCCAATTACCTTAGTGTGTGAAATCGGAAATCTAAAAGAGTAAAGTAAATTTTCATAAATGCAGTGTGGATTTTCATATTGTAAGCATGGGAACAGTCTTACTGTTTCCATGCATGTATTTCTCACATAATGTAAGATGGATTTCAGGAGGGCTTTACTGAAGAGTTGTATCTACTGCTTTGAGTTGCTTATAGAGCACCCCCAAAAGTAGTTTAAATGGCAGCTATAGAGACAGCTGTACTCTGTACCATTATTTCCTTGTCTACCTTAAGAATAGTTGTTTTAACTTGCCTTTTTCATATCTGGCTTTATATTGTTTTTTAAAATTATTTTGAAAGGGTGTGGTTTATATGTGATCATAATATTTTTAAAGAAATTTCAGAAGATACATTTGTTTAGGCAGATGTACATAGCTGTAATCAAATCTATTATTGTTTGCAGGTATATGGTGCTGCTATTCAATTCTATGAACCATATCCTGAGGAGAATCTCACAGAAAAACAGAAATCTCAGTTAGGGTTAGTGGCTACTGGAGATGGGAAGTCAGATAACTCCAAAACAGTTCAGACTAACAAATGCATTTGTCTACTCTCCCACTGGCCTTTTTTTGATGCTTTCAAGAAGTTTCTTACCTTTCTTTATCGTTACTCCATCTCGGGTCCTCATGTCCTGCCTATTGAAAAGTAAGTTATTTCATAGTTAAATTCTTGCGGATAATTCAAGTTGTTGTGATTCTCTGTGTTACTTTGATAATTGACTGACTTTTTGATATATTATTTTGTGTTTAATTCTCAATTCTGCTGCTATTTTGATTAATCAAATGTTCATTTTCCCATGGATAAACTTACCTCTTGGATGTACCCTTGCTTTAAATACCTGTTTTTGTTTCTAAAATGTATTTTATCTCCTTTCCATGTACCACTTAAGCCATTCATTTCTTTTTAAGATTGTATAAGTGACGCCAGGATCTTTAAACATTTTGTTTAAGAGAACAAAGATTATAAACACTTCATCAGATGCAATGGGTCAAAAATATTATAAAAATGCCTAGTCACGTGTGTGTTCAGAGATGATAAAGGAGTTAGTTTTATAATAAAATCTTTGTCCCTTTGCAGAGAGTAATCTGTTGAACTGAATTTTAACACAAGTGAGAATAGTCCTTTAGCTGTTTAAAGTGTGATCTGTCTCCCTATATCCAAAGAGTAATATCTATAATCTGAATGAAGAATAAGGCTTGATACACACTTACAAGTTTTGTACCTTTGGCCACATTAGGCATCATAGGTGTGAAAAAAACACACCCTTGACCGACAGTCTCCAGTGTAGACATGCCTATGTCAATGGCAGAAGGCTTCTGTCGACCTAGCTAATAACTTTTGTGAGGTGGGTATTCCTACACCAACCAAAAAACTTCCTTCTGTCGGTGCAGGCTGCATCTGCATGAGGGAGCTACGCCAGCATGCCTGTGCTGAAATAACAAGCATAGGCTAGCATGTATGGGATACTTCTAAGCTAGGTGACGTTTATAGCACAACTTCAAATCAGGTATCTGTTTTGATATTTTTTTCTGACTATGACAGATTTTTAAATGCAGTTTAGTTGTAGCTATGTCAGGGTGTCTAGACTACAGGGTTTTTTCAAAAAAAAGTGGCCTTTAAAAAAAAAAAAAAAAAAACCACCAACTTCCCCTGCGTCTAGACTGCTTCCACATTCTTTCGAAAGAAGGCAGCAGTTTTTTGACCATGTTCATTTTACAAGGAATAACGCCGTTTTTTTGAAAGTGCTCTTTCGAAAAAAGGTGATATGTAATGCAAACTATGCTTTTTTGAAAGAGAGCATCCAGACTGCCTGGGTGCTCTCTTTCGAAAAGGTGGCTTGCTTTTTCAAAAGTACTGGTTGTAGTGTATACACTCTTTTTTTTGAAAGAGGCTTTTTCGAAAGTATCTTTTGAAAAAAGCCTCTTTCAAAAGAGGCTTGCAGTCTAGACGTAGCCTCAGTCCTAGGATATTAGAGATACAAGGTGGGTAAGGTAATATCTTTTATTAGACCAGCTATATTGGGCCAAGCTTTCAAAAACTTGTCTCTTTCTTTCACCAAGAAAAGTGGGCCCAATAAAAGGTATTACTTCACCCACCTTGTCTCTAAGATTTTTAAAGGTATTTAGACATTGTTCCTCTCAGCATTGCAATATCAACTGACTTAGGCTCTGAAGTTCTATTTTCAAAAGTGACTTGGGCACTCAGTCTCTTTGGCTTTCAACTGCGTAAGTTGGTTTTGCAAATAAACTTAGTGTGCTTCATCAGTTGGGTGTTGCAATGTTGAACAGAGCAATGCAAATACCTTTAAAATCTATGACTGCATTCACACCGTATTTTTTTCCAATTAAACTTCACTAGGGGTCTGCGCCCCCTGCTCACTACACTTGCCAACTCCCCTCACTGTGCCCCCTAGAGAATCTGGCCAGGGAGAAGGGTGCAAGAGCAGGGGAGCATGTAGGAGCAGGCTGGGGGTAAGTGTCTGGCCAGGGGGGAGTGGGTAGGAGCAGGCTGGGAGTGTGGGGTCTTGGTGGAAGGGGTAAGTGAGGGGGGCTAGGGTTGCAGGGTCTCAAAAGGGTAGTGAGTGAGGTGGCTGGGGTGTAGAGTCTCAGGTTCGGGGGGATATGAGTGAGTGGGCTGGGGGTGTGGGGTCTTGGCCAAGGGAGCATGTGAGGGGGCTGAGGGTGCAGGGTCTTAGCTGAGGGGGTGTTTTATAGGGCTCGGGCAGAAGACGTGGCTTGTGGCTCCCTCCCCTCTTCTCCCCTCCTCCCCCCAGAGTACCGGGGAAGGCGCATGGCTTCCTGCCTCCCCTCCGCGAGGGGGGAGAGCACATGACTCCTGAGGCTCTCCCCTGCAAAGGGGGAGGGCGCCTGGTACCAGGGAGGGAGGAAGGAGGCAGGGCGGCTGAGGGCAGAGGGAACGGTGGGACAGAGTGACATGATGTCACTCTGTGATCCCTCAAGTGTGTACACACCTCTTAATGTAAATGTATTTCTCACAGTTGAGGGAACCTGTACCTATCTTTCCTCTCTTTGGTCCCTTGAGGGCACCCACTTGGGTTTCTGTTGGAGGTGGAGATCCATGTCTCTCCTTCCCAGCTGGGGCTTTTAAGGGTGCACACCTCTCTGCTACACTGTGATATTTCCAGCAAGCCAGTTTATCTACAAGCCAGTACCTCCGCTTTGCTTTCCCTGAGGAAGCTATTAATAGCATTGCTAGCTCTTTCAAGTTACCACACAGCTCTTTCTAGGCAAATACATTTATTCTTAAAGTAAAATCATTACAGAAAATATGTAATAACAGTAAACAGACTAAAATATACACTAAACCTAACAGAGTCACCCATCTGTCTTAACAGGTCCTAGTAGCCAAAGTCTTTCCAACAGGTCTACAAAAGCTGGAGCCCTGTCTGTTTACTGGATCAGAGAGAAAGCCCAGTGGAAGTGTTTTTATGTCAAAATCCATTTCTTTGTGTTAGCCTCTGAAAACTTGATTTGAACCATTATATGCAAGCCTTCCCAGGGAGTGGTGCCTCTCTGAAGGCATTTACACCCTGAGTTCATCACCTTAATCCCCAACCCTCTCGTTTTTAGTACCTTAGATAGGGTAGGCTCCCCCTACCATGGAGCAGAACAAAATTAGACAAAAACCCTTCATAACCACAATACAGTGTGACCCCAAAGATTCCATGGGATTGTGACCCTGAAGATTACAACGTCTGTCACAATATTTTATTCCAGATGGTAATAGCAGTGTTTTTCTTCTACCATCTTTACGCTATTTTTTGGAGTACTATATTATTAGATGTATTTCTCTTTAGATGCTCAAAATATATAGAGGTTAACTAGCGAACTGCACCCATGCTCGCTGGCACCCTCCCCCCCCCCGGCCACTTTTGCAGCCAGAGAGCGTGACAGCATGATGACATCATTCTGTCGCCCGTCAGGAAATACTTTATAGAAAGATAATTCCTTAAATGATATTTATTACCTACCACTAATTTTATTTTTCCAGTAATATTTGTCATAATGTGAAGGGTTATGTTTTATGTTTTAATATTATTTAGTGGCTTGGGATTTGGAGGATGAGGAGACTAGGGGCCAGTCAACGTTTTACTTATTTTGATTGCTGAGGTTGAAATGCATATGATCTGCCAATTTAATGTACTCTAGTTCAACATTGTGTTATGCTTTTTGCATAACTTAGCCTATTTATTACCCGTATATATTTAGCCTAATTTATTTGGCTATTTAAGCTTTGTTGAAGGAAAATGTGTTTCCATGTGATCCATACATCCATTTAAATAAGTTTAGCACAGTTCCAGAAGGCGGGGAGGAACTTAAAGTGAATATTCATTCATGCATCTCATTGTGCAGTATTCTGCAACGTTTATTCATTTATCCATTGTAGATTTGCGTGTGGAAAATATGAGGGACTCCTTTTGTAAAGCAATATAGGAATTAATGTTGTAGATATATGTACTTAGAGGGCTTTCTAAAATTCTCCCACAATTCTCCCAGTATGGAGAGGAATGAATCTATTCCAAGTATTTTTGTGAAATACAAAAATCTCTTACATGATCTTTCAGAATTTTCCATTGCCATTTTGAACAATTTGCATGATTATAAAGTAGTTTTCATTTACAGTTTAAAAAAATAGATTTATAGCCATACATTTAATACTGCAATGTGAATGAGCTGTAATATTCTACTTATTTTTTTTTTCTGTCACTGATCGTTGGGTACAGTTTGTTTCTGAAAGTTTGAAGTTAAGCAGTTCATTAACCTCCTGGTTTTACCTAATGTTACTGTGCAAAGATCATTGGCAAATGGTGTTACAGAGTAAATATACTAAAACTATGACATTGGAATCTAGTTAGTTTGTAGGGTTGCCAGTTTTGGTACAATGTGTTTCTGGAGGTTTCATCATGTGACATCTTTAAAGATTAATCTTTAATTTCTGGCGGCTGCAGGACAATCCTGCAGTGTTGGCAATACTTCTAGTCTTTGAAAAGTGACTATATAAAAATGACAATATGTGTTTCAAGATTAGATAGTTTTAGTTTATAAATGGCAAGATTTTTGTAATTGCTAGTTTGCAGACTCAACCCTGGAGTCTGAAAGATAACTTGGGTTGCTGTCATCTTGCACAGCAATATTCAGGCCAAATTACACCCTCTGGGATACTTATGCGACCCCATTGCCTTCATGGACTTGCACAAGTATAAGAGTTTTTGTTTGGTTTGAATTTTATAACCAGGTTTATTGATTCACAAGAACGAAGTAATACAAGAGCTTTCATTTAATAAATGTGTTAAAATACCTTAATGATCAGGATATAATTAGAACCTACTTCTCTCTCTTGACTGTTCGCTCTGTAGTACTAACCATGACAGCAGTTTATGTTAGTGATTAAAATAAGCAAATGTGGCTAAATACATTCTGGGAGCCAATTTACTGAGCAATATTGTGCCATTTTTATATGGCCACTTTTCATGTTGCCTGCAATAAGCACTTGAGGTGATGTACAGCATTTCACAAACAGTTTTCAAGCTGTGATTTCAATTATGTTTAAAGTCAGTATTCTCTTTTTCTTCAGACATATTTCCCATTTTATGCACAAAGTTCCTTTTCCATCTCCTCAGAGGCCAAGAATTTTAGTTCAGGTAACTTTAAAATCTTTCTTACCTATATACAGTATTGGTCATATTGTACAGCTGCTTGTATGTGGAAAATATAGTATGGTTTTCTTTAAATATTCATATAAAAATAAAAACTAGAGCCAAATACACACATATTTCACACTTAAATAAATCTGATGTTCCATGCTTCCAGTTTAATTTAGGTTTATAATAAAACATTTTCTTAGGCATTATATTTCAAAAGGTATATTTGATTTTGCACTTAACAAGTACATAAGGTGTGTGGTGTTCTTTGTTTTTTTTTTTTTAAAGGGATAAATTCCAGAAAGCCAGCACAGCTGTGGGAATCCTTCATAGTTCTTGAAATATTTTCCTCTTTTTATTTTATTCATCTTAAACAAAAGTGAGATGTTGTAGGTTAGGGATGTGAATGGTTAACCGGTGGGGGCTGCTCCAGCCCCACAGGCCCTGCCGCAGGAGAGGGGAGGTTGTTCATGGTGGGCCTGGCTTTGGCATGCCTTTGCTCATGATGGGAGGGCTGCCGCCCACCCCTGTTTAATCCATTAACCAGTTAAACATAACTGGTTAACTAATTAAATGGGATTTTACATCCCTACTGTAGGTTATCCCTCTGGAGTACTACTTTTTTTAAAGGGCCTCATTCAGTCCTCTGCGTGTATGTGGTAACCACTGAAGTCTCCAAGAGTGCTGCACATTCAAGAGGCACAATTTATGAAACTTATGACCCTTATTGTCCGCTCATGTAAAGGAATCTATACTATGTCCAGTTTGTAAAAATGGCACAGAGTCAGACGTTTAATTAAAGATGTATTCTGTTCAATCGTATGCAGAGTTGGTGGGGATAAGGAAACCTCTAATGAAGGACTTTGTGAGAATTATTATTCAGTTTCCTGATTTGGTTGTACCCTGTTGGAAAAGAAGAAAATTACAATTTTATGAGTCAGACTGGATAAAAGCATGTTAGGTTAGAAACTTAGAGCAATGAACAGATGCTTATTTCATAGCCATACAGCAAAAATTAGTGGAATAAGTTCTGCTGTTCTGACCAAGTTACAAATGGTATATGACAGGGTTGGGCAAAATCCAACCTGCAGGTCATATTCGGCCTGCCAAGCATTTCTCCCTGGCCCACCCAGCTTATTAGCAGAGTGTGCATACTTACAGGGGCAGCCTGTTTTCAACTTCCCCTCCCCTCATCTTGGGGGGTGGAGGGGAGAGGGAGTGCTGAAGTCCAGGCAAGGGAGAAACACAGTGGAGCTGCTCCAATCTGAAGCATGGATGGTAAGTGACTCAGAGGAGTGCCTGTCTTAAGAGGCAGTGCATTGTTTCTAGAATTTCAGTGCTCGCTCTCTCGCTTTCCCTCATACCTCATCTCTGTAGAGCGCGTGAGGGAGGAGACAACGGAGCAGGACAACTTTCCCTGTCTTAGAGACAGAGAATGGCTCCTCTTAGAAACTTACCCCCCCCTCCCCCAAACACACTGTCCAATCTCTGAGCCATATACAATCTGTGTCATGAAGTCTGTTTCTCACACAGAGTGTCTCTTTTTCACGCTCACATACTTTCTTTCTCTCTGCTGGCCTCTGCTGCTGCCCCTGCCCCCACACTAGGGGCTGGCAGCGGCAGCCCCGCACAAGGGGCGCCAGGGATGGGACGTAGCTTAATTGGATAACTGGTTAAAATTAAGGTTTAACCCGTTAAATGATGAACCAGGATTTTCCATCCCTACTCACACCACCAACCCCTGAGGGGGCTGGAACAGCCCTCTGCCTGTGGTGGGTCATGGGCAGGGGGGCTGCTACTGAATACAGTTCACATCCCTCGGTGTGGGACCATACATACATATTACATCTACGTTAGTGTACGTGACACCTTAGATATATGCAAAAGGTCAGGTACATATCAATTTAGTACAAGTAGCAAAATCAGCTTTAATAAAAATTACTTACAAGATGTCTGATGAAGGACATCCGTGAAGTTACTCCAGGCGTACATTGGTGTTACAGAGATCTCTAACATTGTCAGGAAAATTTATCTAAAACCTGAAAGATTATTTTAAGTCTTTTGACTAAGTAGCTGTTTAGCCTTGCAGGTTCTTATTTCAATGTGTCAGTGTGGATCCTGCTGTATGTGGCACGCATATAAGACTGGAAATTCTTCTTTGAGTGATTGCACATGTGCATTTCATTCTGGGTCTGCACACACTCATTCAGGGTGGCTTGAGCATGCTGTGCTGGTACATGCCGGTTTAAAGGGCCAAGCTGACTCAGAATCCCCTCCGTTCCTTCTTACCACCCAGGATAGTCATTAGAATTGCTTGGCTTCCCTTAGCGATTGCTTTCAGCGTGCTTGTTGTAAATTTCTTGTAAAGACAG
Source organism: Pelochelys cantorii (assembly GCA_032595735.1). Taxonomy (NCBI): domain Eukaryota; kingdom Metazoa; phylum Chordata; order Testudines; family Trionychidae; genus Pelochelys; species Pelochelys cantorii. The sequence goes on along the minus strand of CM064338.1, from coordinate 41,283,126 downwards.
GTTGAACCTCTCTAGTCCGCATGCATGATTTTAGTTAGCCAGATGTCCACTTATCATGGATGTGGCCAAGTTTCCCGTGTCCCTTAAAGTTTGTTTACAGCCATCAGTTCTGGCTCTAAGGGTTCTGTACTGTTATTTGGCTCTAATTTACCCCTCAATGTCTTCTAAGAGCCTAGTAATTAGTGGAAACATTGGTAATGCTGTTAGACAATATTGACCTCCCATGGTCTAGCAAATTCTTTGGTTCAACACCAATCAATTACTGAGGGTGCAGACTAAAGAGGTTCAATCTGTAATTATCTAGTTTTGTAGTTACTTAGTAAGTGTAAGATTTAGTTTTCTTTTTTTGTCCCCACATCTCATGTTTCCATTTCTTGATATCGTGGGATGCCTCGGTCACTGGGCTGCAAGCCTGAATATTTTGCTCTAGACCCACACCCCACACTCAAACTGCTTGAATGCTTGACTGTTGTGCAATTTCTGTTACTTTTTATTTTGGACCTTAAAAATATTTATATACAAATTCTTTTTTATAGCTATCACCACATGATAACTTGATTCTTAGTCAGCCGGTGTCATCACCTCTACCACTGAGGCAAGTAGAACAACTGTTCTGTTTTTAATTGTGAAACGTACCTTGATACAATGGTGACATGAAGATTTATAGCTTGGAAATATGAAATAATTTTAGCAGTCTACTATATTTTGTAATTGATGTATCTGGCAGTGACTTGCTTTCTTTCTTTGTTTTTAAACCAATTGGCCTTTTTATAAAGGCATGAATTGTAGGTCTTTGTATTTTATAACTGTGTAGATTGAACCTCTCTAGTCTGGCATTCCCTGGTCTAGCAACATCAGTGGTCCAGCATGATTTCAGTTAACCAGATGTCCACTTATCATGTACCAATGAAGTTTGTTTACAGCCACCAGTCCTGTCTCTCAGAGTTCTGTGCTATTATTTAGCTCAAATTTCCCCGTCTTCTACGAGCTCAGGAAGCGGTGGAAGTGTTGGTAATGCTACTAGACAATATTCGGCGAATTCTCTGGTTTGGCATTGATCAGATTCCAAGAGTGCTGGACTAGAGAGGTTCAACCTCTATCTAAAATAGTGTAAGTCACTCTTGCAACAGTAACATAAAGGTATTTTGGTACTTCATATTTAATCTTTCTCTCAAGATAGTTTTCCCCCCCCCCCCTTTTTTTTTTTTTTTTTTTAAATCTCAAAGTCCATATAGCTTATGAAAATCATATGCAATATATATAAATTGTGGAAATTCTCGGTAATGACTCCATAGGCCATGTCTTCATTTGCAGTGCCAGAGATTGATCCTCTGGTGTTTGATTTAGGAGGTCTAGTTAAGGCCCACTAAATCGAATGCTGAGAGCAGCTCCAATACTCCTTGCAGTTGCGAGGAGTAAGGGAAGCCAACGGGAGTGTTTGATCCCCTTGGCTTCCGATGTGAAGACAGCACCAAACTTGGCTTATGTATTTTATGTGGCTGGAATTGCATACCTTAACCTGACCTTCCAAGTCTAGTGTAGACCTGGCCATAGTTGAGGTAGAGTTCTTAAATGGGCTTAGCATTGGACATAAGTTCCTGATTTAGTCAAAATGTTATGTGGCCAATCAGTGCGAAAAGAACACCGAAGGTTAGCTTAAGTCTTCCTACCTGATGGTGTCCTTTGCAGTCCTAGCTTTTAATTTTTTTACCACAAAACTTTATAGAGAGCTGGATTCTGAGGATTGTCTATAGACTTTTAGTTTTATGTGTAGTTTTAAAAAAAATCTTGGATGTAGGACCATTATTTAGCTATTCCTTATTGTTGTAACAGAAAGTCTGTGCTATGTGCTCAAACCTGACTGACAGGGAGCCATGTTAAGTACAAGCCTGTTTGATAGTGAGTCAGGCACTTTACTTTTCTGTCAGATTTTATCCTACAACAAAAGTGGTCTTGTGCACAGTTGCTCACAGATAAAATATTTTCCATCCGCAGCTGCATTTTGGTCCCCCTCATAGCTTTGTATCGAATATCCCCAACTACTGGTGTTGGAGGTATAATCTGGTGAAATGGTGTGTACAGAAGGAGCAAAATGAAGTAGAGTTCAGGATGCAAAGAATGGTCTGTGTTATAGCAGCAGTACTGGTAAAGATGTTTACTTTGGGATGGAGAAGTAGAGTGTATATACTCAGGTAGCTTAACTTTTCACTTCTGTGCTTTTGTGAGTTTGTCAGGTAAACTCTAGCTGTCAAGTAAATGTCTGTATGTGAACCCTAACTGCTTCACAACCAAGTTATATGTATTAACTATTTCATATATTTATTTTTATATAATATAAAACTTTTTGCTAAATATTAATTTAAACAAAAATGCTCCCATATTTTCAATGCAAAGAATAAAGATGCTATTAATATTGAATATTAATTAACATAAAGAAATTATTTGGGACTGGCAGGGATTAAAATGTATACATTGTTGTGTAATCCACGAAGATCAATTAGCAATGTGATAACTTTCTTTCTGATCAAATAGCATTCACATAATAGCTATGGGATTACAGCACAAACTTGAGAATTGTGAGCATTTTCCATTACATTTAAGGGAAAATCACTAGACCCTCTGGCATTTATGAAACAGTCCTATAATTTACAAATGTCACTGTCTAGGTTTAATGTTTTCTTTAATGTCTGGGAAATATCAACACACTAATTCAAAGTATTAGTCATGCATTTTAAAGTACTCTGTAATATGAAGACACTGGTTAGATTTATATTCAATTAAATAAGACTATATTGTGTATAAAGCAGCTTCTATTATTTCAGCTCTTTAGTGAAATAATTTTGCATCTTTTGAGTATGTGTCAATGTGGATCCCACTGTAGGTATGCATGCACGGGCCTCATGTGAATGAGATAAGAATCTCTCTTGAATAATCCTGTGTATCAGGGCACACATTTGTCCTGTGCTTCATCATGTGCCTGTGTCTGGGCATAAAAGGCAGGGCAGCCTTGACACCTTCTTTGTTACCTCTTGCTGTCCCTGGCAGAGATGGAACCTAATGAATATTCAATCTTCTTGTTAACTTTGGCTACACCCTTCAGAAATCTTCCAAACTCTCATCTTGTTTGCTCTATGAAACCACAACAAACCTGACCCATCAGGACTTATTCTTGGCAATTAGACCCCCTCCCTCACCTGTATAGAGTAATGGTTCATCCCCTTCCACTTCATGATGAACTGTAGGTCCTCAGGCTTCAAGACCTGTCCTTTGTGTCATGGGTTAACCCTGTTAACAGATGTAGATATCTCTTCTGCTTGGATGAGAGCCATATACCAGACAGAAGCTTGCCAGCACTTTGTTCCAAGATTCTCAAGTCCACTGAAGTTCTGCTTACTAGAGCAGTCAATGAGTGTCTTCAGACCTTGAGAAGTCAGGTACCAACTCCAGCCATGCAGCAGAGTCAGTGATAGTACTGCTGATGTGTCCTCTGAGGAGTCTGGGCTGATGTCAGAAATGACCCCAGGACCAAGGCAACAACTAGCACTGATGTGGATACTAGTACTGATAGCATCATGTTTCTTAGTGACAATCTTAGAGGAAATCTGTTCTTCCTCCCTGTCACCAGGACGAATAGCCTTACCTTCCGCAAGCAGGGAGCGAGCTCTCTTGGGGCCATGGAAAGACCGAATGGGTCTCCTTATAGGACCTCATCACAACTGCACCAAGACTGGCCATCATCAGACTAGGGATTTTACCTGGAAGCATCACTCTAATTGAGCAGGCAGAGGGTTGCTCCAGCCCTGTGGGGGTTGGGAGCCAGGAGCAGGAGCCAGCTACCTGGGTACGACGGGTGGAAGCAGGATCTCACTTAATCGGTTAACCAGTTAAATCTAAAGTTTAACCAGTTAACTGATTAACTGGAATTTTACATGCCTCCATCAGACAAGCCAGTAAATTCAGGAGCTGATGCCTGTCCTATTCTAGGAAGAGGAAATTGCACTTTCAGTGTCATCCATGGCCATATTGTTAGCTTTGGGCTAAGAAGAATGTCAGGAATTGCATAGTGTGGGACAAAAGGAGCAAATGCCATCCTTCCTTGCCTCGCAAAGACTTTGTCATCAAGCAAACAATAGCCCTAGAGCCAGATAATTTTTAGACATTCCAGCATCCTGCAGAAAGCTTGTGAATATTTTTATACCCTTGGTTCGGACTACTTTGTTACCCAGCTAGAATTTAGAGGAAGAGACTTTTACTCCCAATATATCCTAAATGTGAGGAAGAAAGGGGGGCTTCATCTGTTCCATCAGATTTTGCCTGTTACCCCTGAATTCTGGCTGAGGTCACAGTCCCACCTCAAGGTCTGCAAAAGCTGAGATGGTGGCTAGAGCCTGAGAAAGTATGAAAAGAATTCCATTCTTGATTCCCTCTCTGAAAGTGACTGTCATCACAGATCCACCTGGAACAGTGTGGGGAGCCTACCTGAGCCACCTGCAGATGCAAGAGATCTGTTCCCATGATATCTTGAAATGCCACATAAGCATCCCAGAGTTTGGGATTATCAAGTCTGTCTTGTATGGCATTTCTGTCTGTTCTATGGAACGCCAACATGTAGATCTCAATTGACAATACATCTGTAGTGAACTACATAAAGAAACAGGTGCTCAGTCCTCATCCATCTGTCATCCGCCTATGGATATGGGGTCATCACTATGAGAGAGCCCAATTAGGTCAGAACCTTCCAGGAGTCACAGCTTTGAATCATGAGGGAGCTGAGGAGGGGGTTGTGGATGCCCCACCTTTTATGCCTTTTCAAAGGGGCACAAGATGTTTGAGTGCCTGACTGATGCAAGTATTCAAAAGTTTACATTCTCATCTGTTTGAAGTGTGTGTATTCTTACAGTGGGATCCACGCTACAACATTGCAACCACAATTACTGTAGGAAAAGGTGTTTTTATGGCTAGTGTAATTTCTGAAGTTGCTGAGTTTATTAATAAGAATGCAAAAAATAAACGCAAATGAAAAACTTGAGTTTGACATGTTTACAACACCCCAGTTTAAATTCAGTTTATGAATTCTTCATATTTTTTTATATTTTCAGTGCAATGTATTATAATATTTCTCTGCCTAATTTTTTGATACTCACCAATGTTTTATGTTTTGTAACAGTGGTGGCAAGTTTTCTACGTTGCTTCAGAACCTAGGGCCTGAGAATGCAGTAACTCTACTTGTATTTGCTGTAACAGAACATAAAATTCTCATACATTCCTTACGACCATCTGTCCTTACTAGTGTGACAGAGGCATTAGTCTCTGTAAGTAGCATTATCTTTTCATAATCATATCTTTTAGTGAAAAAGAATATTGTTTAAATAAACGGTAAAATAACAACATAGTACTACTTCTGGGATTGAGTGTTACTTAGAAAATAAGGCCCAGGTTTCCCCTCTGCCATCTCACAGAAGTAATTGAGGTTAAATAAGTTGAGAGTAGAATTTCATCCTGTCTTTGGCTTTTGCTTATTTACACTATTATGCCAGTCACTTTAATATGTATGCACTAAATGCAGGAATTCTTTAACTTCCTAAATGGCTCCCTGTGGGACTATATTCTTTGCCTCTATCCTCAGAAGGGTGGTAGCTGTATATCGTTTTTATAGTTCCTCCCTTTCACAGATCAATGGCAGTGTCTCTACTGAGAAATGGCTAGTATGCAGAAAATCTTTTATAGAGTAAATAAGCAAACTAAAAAAAATTAAATTGCCTTTTCAAATGACAGCAGTTATTTTAATATTAGTTTACAATGTCAATCATATGCTGTTACTTTTCCTGTTAAATGTTTTTATAATGTGGAAAACAGTCTGAGATTGTATCCTCCTATAAATATCAGTTGAATATTGTGCGTGTGTTTTTTTTTTTTTTTGTTTTGTTTTGTTTTTTGTTTTAAAGATGATATTTCCTTTCCACTGGCCATGCCCATACATTCCTCTATGCCCCTTGGCACTGGCAGATGTGTTAAGTGCACCATGTCCATTCATAGTAGGAATTGATTCAAGATACTTTGATCTGTATGATCCCCCACCAGATGTTAGCTGTGTCGACCTAGATACCAACACCATTTCTCAGTAAGTATTATTACTGATGTTCTTGTATGGTTGTGATGTTTGTTTATTTCCTGTGGCAAAAACCTGAGAGATTCCATATGCAGCTTGTTTTTTACTCCTCATGTTTCAGTTGTGTAGCAGCATCTTAACACTCTGTCTTCTATGACGGAGCTGCTTCTCTGGCCAGAAGCAACTGCTCATTTATATTTCTGTCCAATTCAGCAGAAAGGAGGCAGGATCCTCATTTACTATCATCACCAGACATCGTCTGTCTGTCTATATATCGCATAAGCAGTTAAATTCAAAAGTCTGCTAGACACCACAAATTAGGAACTAAACAAAGATACTGGATTTATGGCTTATTGCAACAGTTTATAACTCACGAACCCCTTTTTTCCCCTCTAACTTCAGAGATCTTAAAGATCCTGTTTGTCTTGAATGGTCCCTTAAAATATGTTTTAACTACTTATGATTAACAGTCTGTTCTACCTTCCATTTAGCTGTCAAGCTCACCTTTCCCAGACCCGAAGAAGAGCTGTGTGTGTGGTTCAAAAGCTTGTGTGTCTCACCCACAGAAGTTGGTCCAAAAAAAAAAAAAATGACCTCACCCTCCTTGTCTCTTCTTAATAGTTAGCATGTTGATTGCTGTCAGGTTGAGTGCTCAGTACAAATATTACCAATCTAATCTGCACAGTCCGACTGTGAAGTCAGTGGGTATTAGTGCAGTTTTTCTGTTGGTACACTGAGACACAGAGGGTATGTCTACACTTGCACCCTCTTTCGAGAGAGGGATGCAAATGAAGACATTCGAAATGGCAAATGAAGCCAGGATTTAAATATCCCACGTTTCATTTGCATATTCACATTCTGGCGCTATTTCAAAATAACAGACGCTGTTAAAACGCGGTTATTTTGAGAGAAAACCCTTCTCTCAAAATAACCCTTATTCCTCATACAATGAAGTTTACCAGTTATGAGGAATAAGGGTTATTTTGAAAGAAGGGTTTTCTCTCAAAATAACCGCGTTTTAACAGCGTCTGTTGTTTTGAAATAGCGCCAGAATGCGAATATGCAAATGAAGCATGGGATATTTAAATCCTGGCTTCATTTGCAATTTCGAATGTCTTCATTTGCATCCCTCTCTCGAAAGAGGGTGCAAGTGTAGACTTACCCTCCCTAGAGGGTAAGTGACTTGCTGAGAGCTCCTGCTAGGTAGGGATGTGGGCTCTGGGAGTGGAGCTGGAGATGGAGTGCTGGCTGCAGCAGCCAGAGGGGATTCCCTCTCCCCTTGCCACAGCCCTGGGCTTGGGGGAAGAAGTGTCTCTTCCCTGGGGCCAGAGCTGGGGGACAGGAGCTTCTCTCCACTGCAGCAGCTCTGGGCCTGGAGCAGGTGTCTCTCCCTGCTGAAGCTGTGAGTGCTTGCATGGCCTTTGGTAGGCTACTGTGTAACCACACAGCTTAGAGGGAACTTTATCTGGCCCAGGGCTGCAGGGGCTTGGGCCCCTGGACTCTTATTGCTGTGTAGGCTTTTGGGCTGGTACACAGGCACTAGGACCCTACAGGATGGGAAGGCCTCCGAGCTCGGGCTCCAGTGCAAACACTGAAGTCTACAAACAGTGAAAAGACCTTGCATCTCGAGCACTGCAAGCCCAATTCTGCTGTCAGGGGCTAGCCATGGGTTTTTCTTTGCTGTGTAGACAAACCCTTTGGCTACGTCTATACTGTGCTGTTTTGTGCAAGAAATATGCAAATGAGGTAAAGCGTGGAATATTGCCATGCCTCATTTGCATAATTAATGAGTGGCTGCTTTTTGCACACAAGGCTTTTGCTCAAAAAGGAGCCATTTTTATGGCTCCTTTTTGCACAAAACCCCCCCTCTTGCGCAAGAGCTGTTCTTCTGCCTTTTTTTTTTTTTTTTTTTTCCAGGAAGAACGGTTCTTGCGCAAGAGGGGGTTTTTGTGCAAAAAGGAGCCATGCAGACGGCTCCTTTTTGCGCCAAAAGCCTCTTGCACAAAAAGTGGCTGCTCATGAATTATGCAAATGAGGTGCGGCGATATTCCACGCTACGCTTCATTTGCGTATTTCTTACGCAAAACAGCGCAGTATAGATGTAGCCATAGTGTATTTTCAGGAGGTTACCCAAAGGGGAAACTTGGTAAGTGGATGAAACTGCATGAATGCAGATCAATCATTCAATTTCTTAGATAAATAATATTGATTTCATTCTTCCTGTGCTCTGCAAATGAGAATCTTTTTGTTCATTCCATCATGATCACCTGGTCCACAAAAAATAGTCAAACAATACATAGACTGGGTTGTTATTAAGGGATGGGGGACAAGAAGCCTTGTACAGATATTTTCTAACTATAGAGTATTGTTAACTGCAGTAGTTAATTTTTGAAATGATGTAGTCATAATTACTAGCTGGATGCAAGGCATGAGGTAAACACTCTTTGATCTGGAGTCTGGAGACATTTGCAGGCTAAACGGAGCTCAGACAGACTAGTGAGATAATTTGAATGTTACACAGACCTATTTCTTTGTTTCAGTATCTTTTTGTGTTTTAAATTCAGTCTCCACATATTGTCCAGTGAGAACTTTTGCACTGAAAAAAATTAAGCCTGGTACACTTCTCTGGGATAACCTGTAAAAATGACCTCGTTTGAGCAATATTGTCCTACTGATAGAATTGAATTAAAATTATTCAGAATTGAAACAAACTACAGTAATACTAAGTTACTCTAAAAAAGACCTTTGGTACTGTTGGACTACTGTATATTTTAATACAACTTTATATCATATAAAAGTTTCAAAACACCAAAAATAAGAAGGAAGCCATAGTTTTTAAGCTCAATTAAATATTTTTGTAGCTCATAAATTTTAAGAACAGTCTTATGTTGTCCTACTACTAGCTTTTCTTTTTGGTATCATTTTCATTAATTTTTCATTAAAGAAGCTGGCAAGTTCATTGATCTTTTTTGTTTTTAAATTATCATTAATTATGGGATAATTATCTGTCTCATTTTTGTGCAAATTTATGGCCACAATTTAACAAAAATGTTTATGGAAAAAATTGTGTTAAGGCACACTGTCTTTATAGATTATGTACAACTCTCTTCTATTCTGCATTTTTGACAGTCTATTGAAAATGGACTGATTTATCTGTTTTTATTTGTTTCTTTTGTGTGGGGAAGGAAGGGCTCCCTAGAAAGCAGCATTTCCTTCCCACTGCTGTCTTTTTATGTTAACATTTTAAGTTTTTCTGTTGATTCAGCTTATCCTCTGCTTCTCATTATTACTGTACTCATCTTCTACAGCCAATGGCTAGCTTCAGCTGCTTTTCTTTGAGCATGTAAAATTTGTGGATATCATGTACATAAACTGTTTAGTAAAAAGCAGATGGACAATGGTTGAGTGTTTTGCTGTTTTGCACTTTTAGTGTGTCACTGCCTTCTGTTGACAACGAAACAGTGTGATTTCTATATCACCTCAACCCAGCTCTTCACCAGAGTTGGTTTCACCTCATGCGTTAATTTATTCAGGTCATTGCATAATTCTAGTCATCACAAAATTCCAGACACTTCCATCTTCAAACCACAATTTAAAAAGTACCATATATAGTTTTTGTATTTCATAATATGCAAGCCCCTTCTTTTCTGTGCAGCAAAATAATTTATAAACTTTATGAAATAGAAAGTTAATAAATACGGACAACAATAAATAATATGCAACCTTTTTACTTCTTTAAACTGCAAAAGCAAATTTTAAATGCCTGCTTCTCTCCTTTGCTCAGAAGACCATTCTTTCTATAGTGGATTGTGAATGCACACCCATTTTTATTTATACATATAGGAGTACATCCTTCTTGAGATGATCCTGGGTAGAAATATATTTCCATTGTTATTTTTATGTATTCATTTGTGTTACTGTAGCTCCTAGTCATGGAGCAGGACCACAATTGAGCCAGCAGCTGTACATGGAACAAGAAGATGTCTCTGAATATTAATATTTTTTCTTCTTCCCTTTCTAGAACTGGAGATAAGAAAACTATTTCATGGAAGATCTTACCAAAGAAACCTTGCAAAAATCTGATGAACACTTTAAATAACTTGTATCAACAATTGGCAGAATGTGAGTGGGGCAGGAGTGAAGTATAGAAAGATTTTTCACTAACTGTGATGCATTGTAGCTAACATTAACAGATTGGTAAATTTAATTACAGTACATTTTGCAGAAGGCATCCTTTGTGATAAATGTCATAAAATGTTTTACAGAAAAGGGAAGTTTTGCATAAAGATTAGAAACAGTTACCATTAGAACCTCAGAGTTACAGACACCTCAGAATTGGAGGCTGTCCATAATTCTGAAAGGTTCATAACACTGAACCTGAATGAAGCTTGGCTCCTGATCCAGCAGCTGATGCTCCAGGCCAGGTTTAAGCAGCAACTGAACTCTGTGTTCAGTACTCTCATGACTTTGCAAGCTTATCCCCCTCCTAGCAGGTCTGTGTGAAAACAGTATGTTGCTATGTGGGGGGCAGGCTGGAGGAGGGGGACTAAAACAATCCTCCTTCCAGTGTGGTGGAGGTAAAGCGGCACAGACCCCAGTGCTGCTCCTGCTGTGCTGACTGACTCAGGCAGCCCCAGTAGTTTGTTGGAAATGGCACTTCCATGCTTGGGGCTGAGAATAGGCAGTCCAAATGTATTTTAAACGTAGGCACAATACAAAGACAGTATAATATTTTGCTGCTTTTTTTTTTTTTTTTTTTTTTTTTTCTCTGCTGCTCCATGATCAGTTATTTCCAGTTTCACACGGTGTCAGGTTAACCATTCAGTCCATGACTCTGTTGTTCATATCTTTGAGATTCTAGTATACCTGGCTTTTGGCATGTGTAAACATCAATAGAGATGAAGCTCTAGGGAAAGGACATCTCTTCACCCTTGCCACTGCCATGGTTCCCGCTAAGCTGCACGGTAGCACAGCCTCGCGGCTGCTTAATGACCCCAGCCTCTACTGGCTGGGAGAGACTCACTGCTCTGTCCTCAGCAGAGAGATGCTTCTGTAGCTAAGGAAGAAGTGCCCTTCCCCCAGCCAGGCAGCTCTTTGCGGGGAGCCCTGAGCCCCTAACTGGGTGGGGCTCATTAAGCAGCTGTGGAGCCATGCTGCTACGCAGCTTAGAGGGAACCTTGCCCACTACCCTCACAAAGTGAAGATGCATGATGAGAGGGGACAGAAGAGCCAAAAGGAGGCCAAGACCTATAAAGCTCTTACTTAGCAGATTGTGCCTTATGGACATCTGGTTGTCCTCATGCCTTTATCTGACAGTTGAGGTATTTTTGGCCCATAAGCTAATTGTGTTTATTAACCTGATTCTCCATTGCTCCATTCCTGTGCACAGTTTTATCGTGCAGTTTGCATTTTTTTTTATTCTTGGGACAGCTGCTCAGCCCCGGTATAAAATAGGGCATCTGGAGGGTTATGCTAAGGCTGCTGTTGAGGTGGGCAATGGAGATGAAATTAGAGTAGCTGAAGTCCTGTGCACACTGTTGCTACTCACCTCCTGCATACCCAGTACCAAGGGCCGTGAGTGGAGCTGCAAAGCCCTGCCACTGGTCCCTATAGTAGCTGTGGTAGGTATGCTGAAAAGCAGCATTTTCAGAGGATTGACGTGCATGAGCAGGAGATTAGACAGAGGAAGAGAGAGGAATAACATGGACTAAATACCTTGACCATTGAAGCTATCAGAAACTAATAATGTCTTTTATTGTTCAGAACTTATTAAAAACAGCATGCTGCATAAATGTCAGTATTTATTATTTAAGATTGAACTATTTGGAAGATGATATAGTTTCTCAATGGCTACATATAACCTTGCAGTCAGAAAATGATTTTCTTTATATTTTAGAAGTTGCTCACAGTCTATATTGGGGTGGGCAAAAGGTGGCTAGTGGGCCAGATGCAGCCCACCAAGCCATTGGATCCAGCCCGCGGCCACTTCACCGGCACCCTTACTACACAGCAGCTCATGCCGCTGGCTTCTAACTGCTCTGGATGCTGGGGAGGGACAGGGAAGTTTCATGCACTGACCCTGCCACCTAGCAACATCCCTCAGCTCCCATTGGCCAGTTTCCAGCCAATAGGAGCTGAGAAATTTTGCTGGAGGCAGGGTCAGCGAGGAAAGCCTCTTCCCTCCTTCCCCCTTCCTGTGCTGGAGCAGAGCCTTGTGGAGCAGCCAGCCCAGCAGACAAGCATAGTGCCTGTCTCAGGTTCCTGCAGAGGTGCTGGCTGGGAGTTGCCTAGATAAGAGCCTCCCTGCCAAAGCCTGCCTCTGGTACCCCACCTCCTTTTTCCCCCCCAACTTCTTGTCCCAGGTTACCACCCAAACCCTCTGTATCCCCTCTCCCCACCTCCTCTAGGTCACAACTCCCTCCCAAATCCTGCACTGCCTCCTATACCAGAATTCTCTCATGCACCCTTACCTCCTCCCAGATCCTGCACTCCATTTCCCTGTCCCACCCATAGTCCCTGCCCCACTCCATTTCCCTGTCACCACCCATACTCTCTGCACCCCCTTTTCCCCCTTCTTCCAGGTCATAACTCCTTCCCAGACCCTGCACCTTCTCCTCCTACACCCGTCCCCTGGGCCAGAATCCTCTCCTGAACTCATACCCCCTCTGGACCCTGCACCCCAACTCCTACCCCAGATCATAACCCTCTCCTTCACTCAACTCCTTCTCAGATCCCACATCTCCTCCTGCACCCCAGTTCTCTATCCCAAGCTCCCTTCTACATCCCACCCGCCATCCTAGACCCCACACCCACTCCATAGAAGTGCAGCCCTTGACCACTTACTAAAATCTTGGAGTGGCCTCCCATTAAAAAATATTGCCCGCCCCTGGTGTATATAATTTAGAATAAAATAGATTTCTTTTCAAATGGTCACCAAGTCTAAATTCATATGAGCATGGTTTCTAATAGAACTATGGGTGCACCCGTAATATGTTGGAACAGTGGGACACAATTATGAAAATATATTTCTTTTCTATATGGGCACTGTTAGCATGTTACCATTCTGTGTGTGGGAGAGAGAGAAGCTTTGGGGATCAGGATACTAATGCCTTTGTATGAATACTAAAGACCTGAAGGCATCTTTCTGCTGAAAATGTTACAATTATGATTCCATAAACTACATTTTTATTAGCATACCACTAAACAGTGTCTGCACTAATTCTGTCTCTGTTGCCATAGTAACTATACTGAAAAGGTAAATGTGTTTGTCTCTTCTACCTCTTGTAAAATCCAGACTAGTGATTTGTGTACTGTCATATTAAATTAATCATCTTATTTCACTATTCTGTTTAAACCAGATAGAGATTATATAATATTTGGATTCTTATCTTACTGGTTTCACATATCCCCCAGTAAGTCAAGAAGGATATCATAGCTTTGGTCAACACTGAGAATTTTTCCTAACATTGATGTAGGAGAGTGTTTTAACACTATTATTGTTCACAGTGCAGCAAAGACCAAGAGAAGATGCATTAATGGAATTAGCAATGAATGACTATGATTTTAATTCTGGGAAGAAATTACATTTGATAGATATTGAGATCCAGGAGGCATTTCTTTGTTTCATGGCTTCATTGTTAAAAGGTTATCGGTCGTACCTAAGGCCAATAACACAGGCACCTTCTGAGACAGCCACAGATGCAAGTTCCCTCTTTGCACTACAAGGTAAAGGGTCATATTCTTGATATTTAATCATAAGCTAATAAAATATGCAAAAACTATTTTCACTGGAGTGTTGAAGAAACAATTTTCACGTTACTGTTCTGAATGGGGAAAAAAATAAAAATATCATAATGGTAGTGGACAAAAATGTTATGATTCCACTGGCAAAATAGTACTGAAAAGGCAAAAATGTGTTTAATTGATAGTATTTGTTAACACAATAATAGAGAAATTTAATAACAATTGCTAGTTTTTAAAGATTTTTGTATAACTTCTGTAACTATTGTCCTGTTTGTTGGTGGAAATATAAGCTGTTTCCTGTGCTTCAAATTGTTCTTACATGCATATATTTTGTTTTATAGGATTCTTAAAAAGTCGAGATCGATCACATCAAAAATTCTATACATCAATGACCAAAACTCAAATGTTCATTCGCTTCATTGAAGAATGTTCCTTTGTTAGTGATAAGGATGCAAGCCTTGCATTTTTTGATGATTGTGTAAATAAAGTAAGTGTATTTGTAGTATTTGACTTACCTTTTCCCATTGCTACTTCTGTACTGTAGATGGCATAATATGTTTGTTTATATAATTGTAACACGCTTGCTATGGCTTCATTTATAAATGTATTTCCATTTCTGTTTTTCCTTTTCTGTCTCACTTCTATTTTCTGATGCCCTCATGTAACTATTACTCTAGAGTCACTATCCCCTGATGTTGAAGTGAAAATTCAGGTAAAATGAATAAGTAGAAAGCCCAAGTACTCAAAGTGCATCTCCAGTGCCCTATGCATGTATGCAGATTGTCAGGGCTTGACAAGTGGTGGCGAGCCCTGCTTGCCAGCCGCGCAGTTTGGCATGCTGCACATGCGCAGACCCCGCTGTGCATGTGCTGATCGTGCTGTGGCGCCGTGCCGGCTTAAAATCTACTAGCCCCGGGCAAGTAGATTGATTAATTTGTCGAGCCCTGCAGATTGTGATTTATACACGCACATACCTAGACACTTGAAAGTTTTGGCCCATATTAAGAAATACGATATTCCTAATTTTAGTTGTTCTTCCTGCAGTTCCCCAGGGCAATACCACATTCCTTAAATAGTGGTTTAGTTTTGATAGGATGTATGATATTTTATATAATTGTTTGGAATGGAATATTAGCCCCATAAGAAAACTGAATAGCATCATTTAGTTACTTTTTATGTTTTCTGTATAGAAAACATAAGATCCACTTGACCTTTGCTGACATTGAGTTGATTTCTTTTAATCAATTGTACTTCAGTACTTGCATCTTTCCTAATTTTTTAATTTTAAAAAGTTGTTTTATTTCAGACCCTTGGATGTAAAACGAGAAAACATCTGTATCCTTACTCTTTGCACTTCTAGGCAAAAACAATTACATGCGATTCCCATAAATCATATTTCTTCTTCAAGAGATGTCCCTGTGGGTGCTCCATATCTGGTCTTGGGTGCTGTCCTGGCACCTGGATCAGAGATTTTGAAGAAGTCCCATAAATCATTGTTCTCCTTCCTGTTGTAGCTGTTTTTAAATCTAATTCTTTTATTACTATTATACTTTTACCTTTGGATATTTCCTAATACCCAATATATTTGATGGCATGTGTATCTGGTATGGAATTTCTCAGCTAGCAAGATACATTATTACAGATTCTCAAAAAATCTTCATCAAGTTTTCTTGTGACCTGTTTTGTGGGTAGCATTAATTTAATATGATGGCTTTGTACTTTATTTAATTAAATACTTTTTGCTGCTGTAATTTTATTGCCAAGCTGATCTCATATCTATAAAACATAAAAAAGAGGAAAAATGGTTCTGTGAACTGCATGTGGGAATTCTTCATAATTGTGAGTAGTGTCTTTCAGCATCTTATTAACCAGCATAGGCGTGCGCACAGGGTGTGCCGGGTGTGCACAGGCACACCCTAATGTTTCAAAGGGCTGCCTGTGGTGCAGGGACGAGAGCCCCCGCACTAGAAGGAGCGCCGCTTCAGTGCTCTGGGGAACGGGCGCCATGCTGGGTTTGCCGCGCATGCACGGCTGCGCGGTCAAAACCAGCGGATCTTAGGACCCCGCGGAAAGAGGCGGCAGGGACACAGCAACGTCACCCCGCCGTCCCGTCAAGCGTGGTGAGTTTAAACCCTGGGGGCGGGGAGAGGAAAGAGTAGGAGACGTGGCGGGTGCCCCGGGCAGGGGATCGGGTGCAGCGCAGCTGGCCCAGGGAGGGGTCGGGTCGGGAGCAGCGCAGCTGGCCTTCAGGGGTTGGGCCCTGAGGGGCCGTGTGCGCGGGCTTCCCTACTTCGCGGGGGGGTCGGCCCCAAGGGGTTGCATGCTCGGCGAGAGGGGGGAGGGAATGCGCAACGGGGCTTCCTTCCTCTGCGGGGCAGGGAGGGTCAGCCCCGGAGGCAACGTGTGGCGGAGTCTTCCCTCCAAGGCTGGTGTAGGGGACTCCCTGCCCCAGAACTTTGGCCCCCACCCTCCTGCCCCCATTCCCTCGCCCCTGCCCCCAGCCACAGAACTGTCCCCCTGTCCCGCCGCCGCAGAAACCTGCCCCCTGGCACCCACTGCAGAAACTTGTCCCCCGCTGGCCCCCTGTCCCCTGCTGCAGAAACCTGTCCCCTGCCTCCCCTGCCCCCTCCCCGGCACCCTGTTCCCTCTCCCTGCGCCCACTGGCACCCTTCCCCAGTACCATGTCCTCTGCTCCCAACTGACTTTTCTGTGGGTCAGTGACCCCTGACTCAAGACAGGTTCCCTGCCCTTCTTGTAAATAAAGACAATGCAGAAACTTTTTGTGTTTGACATAGTATTTTATTTAAAAATGAAGCCTGGCCAACAAATCCCCAATTGGGGCCAAGCCCCCATGTGGCCACAGCCACTCCTGCACTCCCTCTTGCCCCACACCTTATATCTGTACACTGGTACCCCCTGCCCTGAGCCCCTCACATACCCCAACCCAAATTCCTGCACCCTCACATCCACAAACCAGTGGTTTGCTTAGTACCCCAACACTGCCCAGCCTGGAGCCCCCTCCCTGAGCCAGCGTCCCCTTCTCCACCTCCTCCTGCATCCAGATTTCCTCCCAAAGCTTGCACCTCTCACCCCTTCCCACACCCAAATCCCTCATTCCCATCCCAGAGCCTACACATCCTATCCTCAACCCAGCAAGGGTATGGCTAGACTGCAGGAGTTTTTCAGGATTCTGGAGATATCCCAGAAAAACTCTTCTGCATCCAGGGATGCGTTTGTTCTTCCGCTTTTTTTGTGGAAGAGCAAACATGATCTTTCGGTCACCCCTATATTCCTCTTTTTCCCTCTGCCCCCGTTCCCCCCACACATGCCTTGCTCCATCCCCGCCTTCCTCATGCCCACCCCTTCTTTCAAGCCTTCTCCCAGCACATCCCCTTCTCCCCTCTAGCCTCCAAAGCCCTTCCCCTCTCCTCTCCCCCCCCACTGACACCTCTCCTCCTGCTCTTTTTCTCATTGTCTCTACTTGGCCCCCTGGCATTTGTCTCTCTCCTCCACCCTGTCCCTTTGCGCCTTCCCCTTTCTTCTCCTGACTTGCCCCCCTCCCCTCAGCACAAGTCCCTTCCTCTCCGACCCTTTCCCCCTATTTTTCCCTCCTCCTCCAGCAGCCGCCAGCTGGTCTGTAACAGAGTTCTAGGGTCACCCTGACTTTCACCCTTCTGGTGTTCTGGTTCACCCTACTCCAGCAGTTTCCAACCTTTTTACACCCAAAATCACTTTTTAAATGACAGACCAAGCCAAGATCTACCACTCTGCCCCTTCCTTGAAGCCCTGCCCTCTCTATTCTCCTCCTCTCCATCACTTGCTATCCCCAATCCTTATACTGCTGCTTTCCTCCTCCCCCTCCCCCCCCACCCCGCCAATTCTTCTGTAGGAAGACGTTTTTCCAGTGTTTGCCCTGTCTAGACTGGACCAAATGTCAGAAAAAAACCCTTCTTTTGGAAGCCCCCTTATTCCTCGTGGAAAGAGGAAGGAGAATAGAGAGGGCAGGGCTTCAAGGAAAGGGCGGAGTGGTAGATCTTGGCTTGGTCTGTCATTTAAAAAGTGATCTTGGGTGTAAAAAGGTTGGAAACTGCTGGAGTAGGGTGAACCAGAACACCAGAAGGGTGAAAGTCAGGGTGACCCTAGAACTCTGTTACAGACCAGCTGGCGCCTGCTGGAGGAGGAGGGAAAAATAGGGGGAAAGGGTCAGAGAGGAAGGGACTTGTGCTGAGGGGAGGGGGGCAAGTCAGGAGAAGAAAGGGGAAGGCGCAAAGGGACAGGGTGGAGGAGAGAGACAAATGCCAGGGGGCCAAGTAGAGACAATGAGAAAAAGAGCAGGAGGAGAGGTGTCAGTGGGGGGGGGACGGACAGAATAATGCTGGGAGAGGAGAGGGGAAGGGCTTTGGAGGCTAGAGGGGAGAAGGGGAGGTGCTGGGAGAAGGCTTGAAAGAAGGGGTGGGCATGAGGAAGGCGGGGATGGAGCAAGGCATGTGTGGGGGGAACGGGGCAGAGGGTGGTGAGGGGTTGGGCATCAGGGAAAAAGAGGGCAAGGGCAGTGAGGGAAGGGGGAGGCACCAGGAGGGTGCAGGGGTAAGGGAAGGTGCAAGTGCCAGGGGATTCTGGGGGTGAAGCAGAAGGGCAGACCCCTGCAGGGGAGGGACCAGCACCAGAGGAAAGAGGCAGGGCAGGTGTGTAGAGGGAGGTGTTAGGAGAGGGGATGAGGAGGGGTAGCTCACATGATCAGAATGGGGCTGCTGGAGGAGTAGGCACAGGGGGGAGAGAAGAGCTGGTGGAGGGGGCAGGTCGCAGGAATGCTGAGGGCAGTGAGAAGGGCAGGAGTCAGGACAGCAGAGGTGGGTGAGGGGTTGTGGGGGGGGGGGGCAGCAGGCACCAGGGGAGCTGATGGAGCAAGGGGAAGAGACAGGGCTGCAGAGGGAAAAGGTAGAGGTTTATAAGATATTTATTAATAACTTGGGTGCCACAGTGGCACATTCAAACAAGCCACAAACTCAGTACTGGTGTACAACACAAAATTTATTCTGCTCATGGGAGGAAATTCTTAGAGGGAACACTTCCCCCAGCCTCTCCGCCCCCGGAGTTAATGTCACATACATTGGGTTAATGCAATTGCAGGATAGTTGCATGAGGGGGGTTTGGTGGGGGCCAAACTAATCCCTATTGGTAGGAGGATGGTGGGAAAAGCCCTGGGGGGAGGGGGTCACATGACACTTTTTACTTCTAGTCATGTGTCCATATTGCACCGAGAGTGTTACCTCCAGAGGTGTGGCTAATGGGGGTCAAAGTACATTTTTAAAAAATTCTTTGGGTGCACACCCTAATGAAATATGCTGCACACGCCTATGTTAACCAGTAACTAAGAACTTGTTTGCATGGGAACACTCAGCAAAAATTAATCCAAAGTGAATGCAAACTGGATTAGTTAAACAACATTAAGCCCCAATATGTACATTTTACTTAGAATTAAAGTAGCCTTAATTCTGTTTTATCTTCATTCATTTCCAAAGTTAATTAGCCTAAACTGAATTAAGGCCACTTTAATTCTGAATAAAAGTGTCCACACAGATATTTTATGTGGTTTAACCAATCCACTTTAAATTCTCACTTTTAATTAATTTAGATTAATTTGTCTGAGTTCCCCATGTAGACAAGCTGTAAACTTAACTTTTTGGAGAAGGTCTGAATGCTTTGCTGGATTTGGCTGAGAGTGGCAGGTTATTTTACAGTGAGTGCTGAGCTTCCGATTTCAAAATAGGTTTATGTTTGTGGATCATTTGCTATAAGTAAATTTGTTTAGCCTGGATACCACCTAGACTTTAAGACCTGTTTTCTTAGTGGATATGGCTGATAGTGACCAAAACAATGTACATGCACTCAATTGCCATGTTATGACATTTTTACAGGCAAAAACACTTGTGTACACACTTTTATTGATGAAGTTAGTTTCATGTACAAAAGCAGGTACCCAAAATTGGCTTGATCTTAACTGGAAAGTCTACCTCTTATTTTCTGCATTATGTCAGAGGAATGTGTATCTGTTTAGGGAGGGTTAAATTGCAACATACAGTTTTAAATATTATTTTATTTTATATTATTATTCATAGTCCACTCTAAAAAAAAGTTCTTGTTAATATTCTTGGAAATATAAAACCTGTTTGTTTGTCTGCTAGGTACCTGGAACATTCTGTTCTGGGACATTGATGTATAAGCAATTCATGTTGTTGTCTAGGATTTCCTGTAAAGTAGGTCACCTGCTGTTTGTTCCACAGGAATTAATGTTGAAGATTATTAGAATAAGTTACTTGTTAGGGGGCAAAGCATAGGAAAATCTGAAGAATTGGTACCTTGAAAAAAATCTTAGAAGGGTTTGACTTATTGTGTTGAAAGATTTGATAAAGATTTTTTTATAAAGTGGTGTAATTTTGCACAATTCCCCTTTATCTACTTTTTCAACCTTTAGTTTCCTTTCCTTGTTATCTAAAATCAAATTAATAAAAGCATAATTGTATATGTTGTTAGACCATAAATTGATTTTAATTAAACATTTATGTTAAATTATGAAGACATCTTGAAGGTTTAACAGAAAAAAAATCTTTAACTGGCTTCCTATTGAAGAATGTGACCCATGTTAAACTATTTAAGAGGAAAATTGCAGACAGGCAAGAATGCACTCAAATGACCATTCAGACATAACTGCAGTGCAGACTAATTGTGTCTCTGATGTTAAATAGGGCTTTTTTTTTCAAAATGAGATTATTCTACAAAGGCCAAGCTTACTCTGCTACATTTCATTTTATTTTATTGAATGGTTTGCATGTGCTCATAAATCAGTGTCATAGCTAAAATTATTATTTTGTTTAGGATTTCAAACAGTACTCTGAAGTACCTCTTATGTTGATGCTGCCCCTATACAATCAGCAAACAGTCTATGCAGCTCTTAAGACAAAGCAAGAGGTTCTACTTTTAGAAAAGAATAAAAAGACAGCGTTTCTGAGTGAAAGGCTGAGACTCTGGAACTCATTTATCCCTGTCCTAGTTCTTTCTCTGCTTCATTCTGTGGGCAGCCTGTCAACAGTATGTCTGTTTCCAATCTCTTTTATGAAACAAGGATAATGTGTACTGTCTCACCAGGATGTTGTGAGAATAAAAGTCTAAATACTGTGCTTTTAATAATGCTTGCATTGTGCTTTTCATCGAAGCATCTTCATGGACTTTACAAAAGTGAGTGGCTACTTCTAAAGATAGGGATACTGAGGCACAGTAATATTGCACCTCTAGGATGTGCTGATCCCTGCGGAGTAATATCCCCCAGCCAGACCTTTCTCAGTAGGCTGAATAGATCTTTTCAAAGGGATTTCTTCAACTTCAGAGCAATAGTAAGGTCCTTTCACGTTGTATTCCTCTGGCTCCCTTACCTCTGACATTGTTTTTGGGTTTAGGATAAATCCAGCTAACTAAAATTTAAAAATGCAAGAACTATACAATGGGAAAATCAACAGGTAGCTAGGTAATTCTCCTTCTTTCCCTCCAATGACCAGATATTTCTATTGGCCATCAGTCCATGATGGGAACGGTACAAAGGTACTTGTTTAGTGTTAGTAGTCTTTGGAAAAAAAACTGGATGATGAGGTTGCCTACCACCATGTTGGTTATCTTTCAGATAACACTGGCTCCAGCTGCACATACCATAAAATTGGTTATGGCCCTGTTCCATACCCCCACCATGGAAGAATCTCAAGCCAAGACATAGTCTCTTACTCATCTTCATCCCCTACACAAAAGCAATTCTTCTATTGATTATCCATTTTGCGTACTGAAAGGACATTGATAAGGCCGTATTTAATTTGTGATATTGCAGAAATTGTGGATTCCTTCATATTAGGCTTTCACCTCAGTTTTGATGGCAGAAGCCTCACCATGTTCAGTGTTGACAGTGGGAACCCAGGGTCACCGACAGCAGGAGCTCCCATTCTCCACCCCTGGGCAGCCAACAGCGGAAAATCACAGAAAAAGTATAGTGAAATTTATTGCCACAAATAATAAAGGTCCATTATTATTTTTCTGCCATTCTCCATGGCTTGTCTGCAACTCAGCTGTAATTTTTTGACTACTTCACAATTCAAATAGGATCTTACGCATTCCTAAGCTATTTCATAAGATCTCGTTTTTCCTGAAACTATTCAGAAATGCTTCAATCCATTTAAACTACTGAGTTTAATATACTTCATTGCTGAAACCAAACATAAAATCTTGTTTTTGTGGTTTCTCTAAATCTTTAGAAATATTTGAATTATCAAGTAAAGTTTAATTATTTTTGCTTTTTAAAGAGCCATATGTTCTTGCTGTTCACGTGACTGAGTTACTAATTCTCTCAATGTCGCTCATGCAGTAAAATGCATAAGTAACAGTATCTGTGTACCAAAAGAAATGTGTTGATCAATGTATGTATCTGTTACACAGTAAAGAGAAAAACCATGACATTATTTTAATTGCATGTTGCTGCAGAAATCTGTTTTTTCTGTACCTGGATCCACTGATGTTGAACTTTCAGGAATTAACAGTATCAATCTGTAGGTTTCACAGTTCAAGTTTAGAAAATACTTTGCTATAGGAAAAAACACCTAACTCTGTACAAAGCTTTTAAAAAACAAACATTTGTAGTCCATGACCATTTAGTACAAATAAGCCCGGGTTCAGAGCGTATTATTTGCTTAACAGTATTGTATATTTAGAATGGTACAAGGTGTTTTGACTTACAGGATGCATGGACAAATTGTTTTTCATAATAGCTAACTGGATTGGGGAATTGGCACTGGAATGTGCCACCTCTTGTCTGGCATGTTGAAGTCCAGCTCAGATTAGTAATTGACCGCAGTTTGTTAGCCTGTGTGAAGTGACTTGTAGTTATTTTATTGGTATTATGGTGTTGACCACAACATGTAGGAAGGCAAAGAAAGAACCAAACTGTAAATTCATCAGAACGGTGGCTGAAACTAGTTCCCAAAGGACGTATTATGTGTTCAGTTTCCATTGCTATTGACTCATTAGCTTCTTTGCAGAGAGTAGACTGTCTACTCACCTGTTCGAGTGGTCCTCTCTAGATCAGACATGTGGCAGCTTAAGAAAGCCTATCCTGTTGTTGTTTGTGGTATGCTTGTGTGCATAAAGAGAAGACTTCAGTCTGTCAGCCCTTCAGTTTGGCGCTTTTGACCAGCACTAAATTTTTGGTTTTCAGTGTACTTTTAAAATATAATGATTAATTAGTGTGCATCTTCCTCAATTTTAGTGCAGTTTTTATTCATTTAAAAATCTATATACGCATAACAGTACCACTACCTGCTGCTGATACTGTTTACACTTGGTTTCAGCCAGGTACATCTCACTCTATTTATTGGCTGTGATATAGAAGATCTATCTGTAGCAGATTATATCAGAAACTGCCAGAGAACATGTCTGAATAGTCTGAAATTTCGACAGATAACTCTGAATCTGAATTAGATAATGTGTCTTTTCAGTTTCTGATACTATGATGCTTAGAATGGGCTGGAAGACGATGACATTTACTCTTCCAAAAGAGAGCAAGAATACATTTTTAGATCATTACAGTGAATGTGAAATAGGTGTCATGGTATCTGAGTTGAACACAGCAGCTGCAAAAATTGAGCATTTTGATGTCCTAGGAAGGAAGGAGACTTTCCCTGATGTCAGTTAATTGTTGTTGGAAAGGTGCATTACAGTACCAGCAGAAAATAGCATTGCAGGGACAGAAAGCCAGAAGTGATGTCAGATCCAACAGGGTAATTAATTTTTACAAAAAAGACAGTGGCAGAGGTTGTTCATCTCAGTCAGCATTTCTTGTAAGAGAGAACTTGCCATCCAAACACAGTAACACTACAGTTTCCTTCTCCGTTTCTGATAACTAGGGCCCTGCCAAATTCACAGACATGAAAAATAAGTCTCAGACTGTGAAAACTGGTCTCCTCCTATGAAATCTGATCTTTTGTGTAATTTTACTCTGTATTATAGAGATGGGAGGGATCACTGTTTCTCAATCTGAGGGTCCTGATCCAAACAGAGGTTGCAATGTTATTGTGTGTGTGGGTCATGGTATTGCCACCCTTACTTCTGCGCTGCCGTCAGAGTTGGGTGGCCAGAGTGGCAACTGCTGGCCGGGGGTGCCTCCCTGAAGGCAGCAGCACAGATGCAAGGGTGGCAATACCATACCATGTCATCTTTACGTCAGCACTGCTGCTGTCAGTGGCACTGCCTTCAGACCGTCATGTCTTGGAGGAACCCCGCCCCCAGGATCAAATGTCTATCATCTCATCCTCCAGCTCCGCGTCATCTGTCTCCCTGTTGCCCTCCTCCTCCAAAGTCAGGTTGGGGTCATCAGCTTGAGCCAGGCACTTGGGGCACGAGCAGATGAACAGGTAGTTTTTCAGAGCTGGGCTTCCGGACAGCAGCTGCTGCTCTCTAGCTTCCCAGCTCTGATGCAGTGGCAGCACCAGAAGCAGCAGTGCTGAAGTAAGGATGCAAGCAATACAGTGACCTCCTGCAATAACCTTGCAATCCTCCAAAACCCCATTTTTGGTTAGGATCCTGCAGTTGCAACACTGTGAAATTTCAGATTTAAATACCTGAGATCACAAAATTTACAGTTTTAAAAATCCTTTGACTATGAAATTGACTAAAATGGACCATGAATTTGGTAGGACTCTAGTGATAGGATTGAAAGATTTTTGTAAGTGGTATAGTATATTGGTGGCTGGTGTTATGCTATCAAAGTGAAGTCCTGATTAGGATCCTGATTGCAAATGGCATGAATTTCAGAGGTCCTGCTGAGCATCTCTAGTTCCTGTTGGGAGTGTCAGAGGTGCTGAGTGTGCTTGAAATCAGACTTTATTAAACTTTAGTCTCTCCGTGAAGGGGTTAGATTTACCATCCTTCATGTGCAGTATTCACAGAGAAATAAATGTTCAAAGGGAAATAATATAACCTCTTACAGGTGCGTTATGTGTAATAAGCTTATTAAAAGCAGCTGAATGCTAACACAGTAAGAGACTAAGTTTAGGTATGTTCTCAGTAACTATCTTTCAAGGAGAAAAGACTGAGGGTAAAAATCCAGTACATTGTCTTAGAGCCAAAGGAGCCTGCTATATATGTGACATACATGATGAGGACCTATGCTATGGCATGACTTAAATTTTAATTCCAGTCCCCTTCTTGTTCTTATTTCAGTGGTTCATTTCAGAGCTACAAAGCCACTCATGTAATTATAGATGTTTTTGGACTAATAAAATATTACCTAGGTGAGAAATATTAAATGAGTAGCTTGTTTTGAAACCCATCTGAAATTCTCCAGTGCAACTGCTCCTGACATCCATACGTGATTCAAACTACAACACTAAGATCTGTTAGGGTGTGTATTCCAAAATAATTATGCAAGCATCTACACAGCAATTCCATTATTTCGAAATAATGGATGGCTTATTCCGACTTCTATAAACCTCATTCTACAAAGAATAACTCCTATTCCGAAATAGCTATTTTGATATAAGGCGTGTGTAGATGTCCGTTTCTGCTATTTCGAAATAGCCCCTCATCAAGTCATTCTAAGTTATTCCTCCTGGGGCTCTAAATCGAGAGAGCTTATTTCGAAATAACATGTCTACACTACAGGGAAGCCTCAAAATTAGTCCAAGGCAGGCTTCCCTAATGTAGATGTGCTATTTCGGAATAACTATTCTGGAATAGCTTATTCCGAAATAACTGCAATGTAGACATAGCCTTAGTGTCTGGTAAAAATTCTCTCCTTTTAGTCTTCCTTTCTCTCCAGTGAAATAACCATACTTTCTTGTAAGAATATTTCTGTGGCTCAAGGAATGGAAAGAAAAGCTTTCAGTAATATTGTTAGGCAGCCTCTGTTTCCTTTTGCTTCTTGAGGAAAACAGCAATTTTTTTTTTTTTTGACAAATTGAATGTTACAGCTGAGTCCAATTCTTCCTGTCTAACAAGGAGCCAGAAAGTTTGAGCAACAGCCATTACTTTGAATAGGTCAGATGCCTTAAATATGGCATCTCTTTAAATATGTGTATGCTAAGCAGACAGAAAGATTTGCCAGTTTATATCAATTACAGAAGTTAATTACTATGTAAGAAATTGAAATTGCTGTGCAGAGCTATCTGTTCTCATTAAATTACACCTTAGGATCAGGCTTCTGTTACTAGTTTAGTCAGCAATCAAGTTGAAATAGAAGAATAACTGTGAATGTTCATATTGGAAAATTAAGTTGAAGCAATTTCTTCTGTTTGCACATAAGTTTTCAATGTCCTACATTTGAAAGTTGATATTCTTCACAAAACCAACTGCTCTGAACAGTTAGAGGGATCCATCAGGAAAGAAAATGGCTATGAACTTATATGAATGAAAAATAAATTAATCAGTAAGCAGATAAATGTTCTGAGATAGATATCTGAAAGGTGATCATAATGTCAACACTGAAGTGCTAAAAACAATTACAGCTAAAGTATCCAAGTATCCAAAGGTGTTTTCTTAGCCCCAAAGCAGAGAAGGAATGCTGCTATCCCATATATTTTGACTGGAAAAAGGCATTAGCAAAAAGAACAAGGAATCCTGTGGCACCTGAAAGACTAACAGACTGTGTGGAGCCACAGGACTCCTTGTTTTTGCAGATACAAACTAATACAACTACCCCTCTGAGACTTTAGCAAAGAAGTGCATCAACATAACATAGCCAGTCCTCTTTTAACCTCCTTCCAATAGCTGTGCTTCTTAATCATCACCTTGCCAGGAGTTATTAGCTCCGACATAGAATCCTTTGCTAGCATTGCATAATGTCTACCTATGCTGTGCAGTAGACTTAAGTTAATTTCCTATAACCAAATATAGCTTTAATTACAACACAGTGTGTTAAATTTCTGTAGGTAGATATGGACAGGAGTGGTGAAACACGGCTTATAGAACTGGATGAGTCCTACAAGAGTGAACACACCGTTTTCATCACACCGCCTGAGATCCCTCACCTACCTAATGGCGAAGAGCATCCTTTGCAGTACAGGTATTCAAGGGAGCAGGATAAAATATTTGCAAATAACAAAAATGTGCCTGGCTGGCTTTCTATAGCTACTTTATAGAGCTGTATGTAATAGCTATAGAACAATACTTTTCCAGTCTCATAATTTTTCATTCTGTTTTTTTTTTTTAACGCTTACAGGTGAAAAACCTACTGTGCCAACTAAACTAAAACTTTAAGGACTTCCATGTGTGTGGACTAAAATTACTTTATTTGGTATTTTGATCTTAGTCACAGTGGCTGTTCATATTTATATCTAAATTTTTAAACTGAAAATTCAGGGTCACTGTCTGCAATATACAGAAGACCTCTTGTAAAATATTTAGTGTCCATCATAGAATACTATAACTGGAAGGGACCTCGTGAAGTCATCAAGTCCAGTCCCCTGCCCTCATGGCAGGACCAAGTACCATCTAGACCAGCGGTTCTCAAACTTTTTGGGCTCCTGGAGCCCTTTACATGCGTAAAAATTTATGTGGCGCCCCAGCGGTCCACTGATTATATGTGTTGTACCTATCGATGTTTCCAGTTTGTCAACATCGCAGAGCCCCTGGAGATGTCTCCACAGTTTGAGAAACACTGATCTAGACCATCTCTGATAGGTGTTCATCCACCTTGCTTTTAAAAATCTCCAGTGATGGAGATTCCACAACCTTTCTAGGCAATTTATTCCAGTGGCTAACCATCTTGACAGGATGTTTGTCAGCTCCTATTGATTTCTGTACAAGCTGAGCATGCTTACTGTTTTGCAGGAGGAACTGTATCTCATTGAATCAGGCCCTTGAGTTAAAACTGACATTATTAATTTAGTAATTACATGTCAAATTAGATTATTTCTATTGGCATCTTTGTTTCATTGCTAAATTAAAATGGACTTGTAGAGATGGGTAATCTAATTTTATCTTTTAGATGAGTTTGTAGTGCATATATTGATTTTTATGGGCCTCTGTGTTCTTTGTTCATTAGACACTAAATCAGCATATGAGTTTCTTCTTCAAGCTACAGTCAATGTTAATACATTTGACTTGTGCTAATTTATTGGCATACTAATAAAGAAAAACTGTCACTTAAGAATCAAAATTGTTTTGATAAGTGGATGCAACAAGTTAAGAGCTTTTGTGTTTATGCAAGTCACCCAGAATATTCAGTAAAAAATTGTCATACTTTACCTGATGAAAGTATGACTGCTTCTATCCACTGACATTCTTAGACCTTATGTTCACTTCTGATTGAAATGGTCTTATAAACATTAGTTTATGGCATATTTTTCTTTTACAGCTATAATGGATTTCCTGTGCTGAAACTAGATTTGTTTGATCGACCTGAGGGGTTCCTGACTACACCAAATAACAAACTGTCTTCAAAAGGCAGTAGTCCCAACAGCCCATCCCCAATGTTCAGGAGAACAAAACAGGTACTTTGAAATATTTATATTACAAGTTTGCTCTCTCTAGTCTGGACGTCTGTAGTCCGGCAACATCTGTGATCCAGCATCCCTGCGGGTGCTCCAGGCTGGAGCACTCATGGGGAAAAGCCGGCCCCATACTTAGCAACTCATTCCCTACCCTCCCAGAGCTTCTGGAGTGTCACAAATAGCTCATTTGCGATGCTGAAGCTCATGGAGGGAGAAGGAGGGGTGGGGTCGGGGGATGCTCGAGAGAAGAGGCAGGGTGACTGTGGAGCCCTGTGGTTAGGAGCCAGGAGCACAGACCCACGACCTTTGGCAGGAGCTGGGAGTGCAGTCTGGTGGCTTTGGGGCTCAGTGTGTTCCCATAGGGCTGCGCTCCTGATCTCCAACTGCAGGGCTCTGCAGCCATCCTGCCTCTTCCACCAAGTGTCTCTCCCTCCCCTCCCCCCCCCCCCAGTTCCTGCTTGGTCAGTGCTGGCCCCTCTGCCGGCGACAGCAGAAGGGTTGGCATTGACCTTCCCTTATTCAGCAGATTCCCTGGTTGACTGGTCAGGGTGCAGGGCCAGCGAGGTACAACCTGTACTAGAGAAGTTTTAAAAGTTTACAAGGGCTTTCTGCTTGCAAGCTTAGCCATCTGTTCTCTTGGTTACCATGGCTGTAGATTGAATGAAAAATAAGTTTCTAGGTGACCAAAATTAACTTGGGCAACACTGATCTTCTTAAACTGTTTGTGCACATATATTCTGGGGTGTATGTCTGTGTGAGTTTGGATTCTGTTGGTCAGCCATGTCTTCTTGGGATCCTGCGTGTCCCTGTACTCCCAACTTAGGGCATAAATGCTAAGTTGATGCTATTTCTCAGGTCCTTCTCATCACCTATGTCTTTAGAGAAGAACTCTACAGTATCCAAACCTCTTTGCTCCCTATGTGGCATTATCACCAATAGTGAGTGACTTTTAGTGATAAAATTAGTGTAGATTTACCATTTGCCTTCCCCCTTTTCCATTAATTTTCTCATCTTAAGAAATAGATAGCAGGCAGAACACAGTACTGGATTATCATGGCACCAAGGTCTCCAGGATTCAGAAGCTGTCTGTCCTGCAAGGCCATAATTTCTCTTAATGATGGATACACCAGATTCCTTTTGTGTCAGGTACTTGTGTTCTCAAAGAGAACTCAAAAAAAAAATTAAGAAAACTCCTTAGTCTCTAAAGTGCCACAGGACTACTAGTTGTTTTAAAGTTACAGACTAACACTCTTCTGAGACTCAAAAAAACTAGGAGATGAATTAAATTATAAAATTAATTTCTGTTTATGCAAGCAGAAGGCGTCAGTAACTTAGTATAAAGTCTTTGAGAAGTAAGTAGCTTTTTTGTGAGCAGCTATTAGTCCACAGGAGCTGTTCTACAAGACACATTTCTACTTATCTTGGGTAAGAACTGAGCACTTAGTGTGGGGCTGCTTCTCCTACCTATCTGTCTCTCTGTCCAGCCATGTGTCGACTTATTTTGCCCATAAAGATCTCAGAGGACTCAAGCAAGCTCTCACTTTTATGAAGGACTGATTCATTTCTAAAAAATCTAATATGTATATTAAAGATACTAACTGAATGCCTCTTTACAGGAAATAAAGTCAGCCCATAAGATAGCTAAGAGGTACTCCTCCATCCCTCAGATGTGGTCCAGGTGTTTGCTGCGGCACTGCTATGGCCTATGGTTTATCTGCCTTCCTGCATATGTGAAAGTGTGCCATTCAAAAGTCAGGGCTCTGAGAACTGCATATGACGTGCTGCGAAAAATGCATACCAAAAAGATAGATCCACCTGATGAGGTAAAAAAGTGAATCCTGGAGGTTTTGTTTTGAATTATGTATAAATTATTTTATAAAATGAACACTGAAAATGTCTGTTTCCAGGTATGTTACCGGGTGCTTATGCAGCTATGTGGGCAATATGGCCAGCCTGTGCTTGCAGTGAGAGTCCTTTTTGAAATGAAAAAAGCCGGTGTTGACCCTAATGCCATTACATATGGTTACTATAACAAGGTGAGTGTTTGCGGGAGGAAAGAAGGGAGGCTGGTATATTCCTATAGCTGCATATAATTAAATGGCAAGCAAAAATTACTGAAGGAATAATTTCTTAAAAATAAGCTAGAAAATTGCTTCTTTTTTACATTCTAAGATTTACTTTATTAATGTAGCATGTTTCTTGTCAGTTTAAGTCAATGAACCACTTTTTGAACATCCTCGTATTTAAAAATCTTAAGCAAATCTGTAAAGAAAGCAAAGACTTCTTACCATCATTTAATCTAACTTTGTTCATTGAATAGGCTGTTTTGGAAAGCACCTGGCCTTCAAGTAATAGAAGTGGCTATTTCCTATGGACAAAGATAAGAAATGTTGTATTAGGAATTGCACAGTTTAAAAAAGCTTTAAAAAAACTACCTGTAAACATACCACAAACAGCTCTTTCCGGTAAAGTATTCATGCATTTTTATATTAGCTTACACTGATAAGCAAGTTGTATTCTTAAAATATTTTTCTGTCAAAGGATTGAATTAATTCTATATTAGTTATTTCATAAAAATTACATTAACAATAATATTTTTAAAATAAAAATAAATCAGTTTTCTGTCTCACAACTAAAATGCCAAATGTTCATCTCTCTTTGCTTCATTCATATTACTAGTAGACTTCTCCATGCAGCATGTATTTTATTGTGTGACTTTTTTTCAGTTCTTACGGTCAGATTTTTGGCAAGCAATGTCAGCTTGCATGCATAATTTTTAATATGCTAACAATTGCAAAGATGCTGCATGTGCACATTTTAGAAATCAAGAGATAACACTTGTACACACAGAGCATTGAGGCTGATAAGCTTGGTGTGTGTGTATATGTATATCCCACTCGATTCGCCTCATTTAGCACAAACTCTCTTAATTGACAATATTTTTTTCCTATTTTTTTTCCTTCTCTTTCCCCTCTCTTTCTCTATTTATTTGTACCCTGGACCCCTTACTCCATTCATCTGAAGAAGTGGGTCGTGCCCATGAAAGCTCATGATACCATCTACATGTTTTGTTAGTCTCTAAGATGCTGAAGAACTATTTGTTGTTTTTTCAGCTACAGACTAACACAGCTACCCCTCTGAGAATTATATATAAGGTTATTCTTTCTTTGCACTTTCTTTGGCTGGCTTATTTTGAACTCCATAGACATTATTTTAATTTGTATGTACATTTGGTGGCACTAGTGTTTGTATTAAATTAATCTAGTCTTGTCCTGACATTCTATAGCAATTTTTATGTGGTAAAGTGTTCAATATTTTAGTTGGAATTTACCTAGTAAAAAAAACCCACTGTATTATTATAGATATTTCATTTGTTCTACTACACAATATTTCACTGCATGGCAATATAGTGTTAATTCTCTTTATTCTGTCAATTCTCCTGTTGCAATAGGGGGACTTTCAGATCTTGGCAGTAATTTGTCATCTAAAGAAGAATTTAGGCAAGGGGAAACGTTTGTTCGAGATATTAAAAAGCAAAAAGAGGACAAGAAAGAGAGTGATTCCAGTTCTTGTATGTATCTTATAAATATTGATGTCCTGTACACTTTTGTATAAATGGTGATGCATTGTTATCTAATAGGGGACTGCATTGTGGAGAGCATGCCTAGTTCCTTCTGTAGCAAGTACAGTTTTGCTGTTCTCAATCTGCATATTTTCACCAAACTAAAGGAATTGGCCTACTATTGTATAAGCCAGGGTAGAACTTGATGTTCAGGCAAATTGAGCAAAGGATTTAGAGATAAGGGGACTCAAAATACAAATGTGATCTCACTTGTTGCATGCTTCCTAATTTATTTTTAGAGCCCTGCAAATCTGTGGATATCCACGGGTATTTGCAGATGTGAATGTGGATATATGCACCTCCTTTTTGCAGATACAAATGTTGTATATGCGCAGGGCTCTAATTATTTTATAATGTCGTAACTCAACTAGCCTTATAGACTATGGACTTAGTTTAATATGTTGTCCCTACTGAGTATCTTTGACTAATTTTAAAGTGAATTATTATTTATTTATTAACCGCACTTTCAATGTATGTTCTGTATATCACATGTCAGCTTGTATTTGCTTTGGACAGTGAATACTTGTCTGCTCCATGCTTCCATCAGTGCCCTGTGATCTCTGCAGGAGTAGGATCTCTGTCTAGTTTGCAAGCTCTAGATAATTCCCCACTTATCTACATATGAGAACATCCTACTCCTTTTTTGTGTGTCCTCCAGACTCGGAGGATTCCAAGGAGAGGATTTCAGAGACCCTCCATCACAAGATTCTTTCTCATTGCCATCATAAATCTCGTAGAAAGTGCTTAAGTGGTGAACTCAGGGCTTCTCTTCCACTGACACACAACCTGGGGAGGTGAAAGTCCCAAATGAAGCAAGAGGTCTTGTAAGGAATTGTTCTATATATTTTTTTCAAATAAAAATGTTAAGCTGAATTTAAATTAAAGGAAAGGTATCAGTTACTTAACAGAAAAAATTAAGATTCGTTATATTTTTTAAAAGTCAAAGTATTAGACATCCAGGAAATTCTAAATTAAAATTAAATTTCAGAATAAAATAAACCAGAAATGCCAACTATAAAAACAGAGTCAAGATGGGTCACCTGATTCCATCTCTTACATTAGTTTTAGAAACATAATTTCACCACTAGCTTTGGTGAAAATGTTTTGCACTTGTAGGTGGCACCTGTTGAAAATGGTCAGTTGCTTGCAAGTGCACTTGAGCTCCTACTTAGATGTGCAATTGCTTGTGCATTTAATTTTGACACATCTTTTTGGAAAATCAGTTCTAAAACAAATACAGTTCTGTACTGGTAAGTATTGCAGAATTACGTATGTTCTTAGGCTGTGTATATAGTGGAAATGCTGCATGGCACTGCTCATAGCACTTCAGTGTCAACACGCACTACAGCGATGTGAGTTTTCCCATCGCTGTAGTTAGTCCATCTCCCTAAAAGGAGGTAACTGTGTTGATGGAAGAATTCTTGTGTAGAAACAGCTAGGTCAACAGAAGGGGTTAGTTTGGCTTAACTATATCGCTCATGGGTGTGGATTTTTCAGAGGCCTGAGCATGGGTGCCATGTGAACTGTCAGCTGGAGGAGAACTAGCCCTCAGCCCTGCCCCTTCCACCCAAGGCATTGCCCCTTCTGCACACATGTCCTGCTGGAGCCCAGAGCTCATTCCTCCCTCACAGCCAATGGCTCCAGCCCCAGAGGACCAGGAGAGGGGTGGGTGGCTAGAAGAGGTGGGAGGGGACGGAGAGTGGTTGAAGACTCATTTGGCTGTTTGAGGAAGCACAGCCTCCCCCAGTCTATGGTACCTTCTGTCCTTAGGGATGAGTGATGTGACGGGGTCGACCTAACTTTCTAGAGTTCATCTGGGTTTAGTTATCTCTTGAGCAGCAAGGGACACTGGGAGTAGTTGGATCTGCACTGAAGTAGATCCAGTGGCCCCAAACCCATGCACACAAATATGAAAGGGTGGCAGCCTGTCTTCTGGCTCCTAAACCTTCCTTTGGATTAAATGGATGAATTTCATTTTATCCCTCCCATCCAAAGGCTATTTTCTATCATACAAAACCTGGTTTCTCCAAATGTGTGTGGAGGATATGGAAGAGAGGTAATTGGTCTCTGTCATGGCAGATGACAGAACAAGAAGCAATGATCTCAAGTTGTAGTGGGGGAGGATTAGGTTAGATATTAGGAAAAATGACTTCACTAGGCGGGTGGCGAAGCACTGGAATGGGTTGCCTAGGGAGGTGATGGAATCTTCATCCCTAGAGGTTCTTAAGTCCTGGCTTTACAAAGCCCTGGCTGGGATGATTTAGTTGGGCTTGGTCCTGCTTTGGGCAGGGTCTGGACTCTGTGACCTCCTGAGGTCTCTTCCGTATCGTTCTATAATTCGATGTTCAGTGCTGTTCTTTCTTGATCAACCCTATTCATTATCAAACAAACAGAGATGAAATGGTCAGTGGAGCAAATGTGCACTAGCACAGAAACATAAAATCTTTTAGCTTATTCAGGTGATTAATTTCCTAGTCCTTTAAATTTGTTATTTTAAAATCACTTGTACACAAATCATTTTCAGTTTACCTAAACCAAAAATGAATAAAAGTAAAAACTTGCATTTTCCTTCAAGTGATTGCTCATGTGCATTCCAATGGACGGGTGTGTGCACCCCACCTGATTGTCAGAAAGTTTTCCCTTAGCGGTACCCGTCGAGTCAGCTGTGGGCCCCCCTGGAGTGGTGCCTTCATGGAACAGTATATATGACACTGCTGCCTCACCGCCCCTTGAGTTCCTTCTTACCACCAGTGATAGTCTCTGGAGCTTTGTGCTCTTGCTTCACAAGTCCTTGGTTAATGGACCCATAGTTAGCTGTAACCAAGGGTGATTGCCACTCTTTGTATTTCACATGCCTGGGAGAGGGCCATCATATAAGTAAGTGCATTATTTGCAAAAAAACTTTAGGCCCAGGACAAAGAAAGAGCAGAACTATCACCTAAAGCACCTGCTAATGGTGGCAGCTCTTCGCCCCCAACCAGGGCTGGCTCTAGGTTTTTGCTGCCCCAAGCAAAAACATTTTTGGCTGCGCCTCCCCACCCCCCCGCCCGCCCTGCTTTTTGTTGGCTTTTACACATTTGCACTTTGCAATTTTTTTTGTTTTGTTTTGGTGACAGAGACAAGATTTCCAGCTCACACAAAGCTCTTTTTCAAGAGTGGGAAATGTACCTTAAATCTCTACTTTATTGTTATTATAGAAATAGGCTACTTTTTAATTGTGGTTTGAATGCATGAAAAACTATTAACACAAATAGTTAAGGAAATATAAACTAAGTACCAAAAATAGAAGGGAGAACTTGTGCCACATCTAAAACTCAAGTAGTTTATGGCTATACTTAATCTTCAAACCAATTACAATCAGCTAACAATACCACTCTGTTTTAA
The DNA here is from genome assembly GCA_032595735.1 of Pelochelys cantorii. Taxonomy (NCBI): domain Eukaryota; kingdom Metazoa; phylum Chordata; order Testudines; family Trionychidae; genus Pelochelys; species Pelochelys cantorii. The sequence goes on along the minus strand of CM064338.1, from coordinate 41,247,746 downwards.
CATACTTGTCAATCAATTATGATAACTATAGCACATAAGACATCTAAACTACATCAATAAATAGTTGTATTGTTAAACTAGATTTGTTTTGGAATGTAGTGGCTCCTTATGTGGCTCTAACACATCTATGTTATCCGATAAACTGAGATCAGTCGGTGTGCATGTGCACATTATTTTTGTGTGTCCATCTTGTTAGTAGCCATTATATATTCAAGTTTATGAGGTGTTAGAGGGAGTGGAGAGTTGTATGTGCCCAATACAACTATATATGGAATGAAGCTTGCCTTAGAGACATCAAACACAAAAGTTTACCCAGATCAATGAAATTTAATCCTTTAAAGAAATATCTATGAAACAGCATGTGTGGCTCTTTGAAGAATATAGAACAGTTAATATTTTGTGTGTGTGTGTGTGTGTGTGTGTGTGTGTGTGTGTTGGATCCTTGTTTGGTTCTACTTCTACTACAAACATGAACAAGAGAAATATACTAGGAACAGACTTCAAAGGGTCCGTAGGGCTGAGGTTGTCAGGGGCTGGGCCAGCAGGCTGAGTGTTTGTAGGTTTGCCAGGTGTCCGGTATTTTCTGATTTTTTATTTATTTATTTTTTTTTAAACCAGACAGGAGGCGAAAATACCAGACACCTGGCAACCCTAGGCGGAAAGGGGGCATCTTACCTGGGATTTCCATACGATGTAGGCAGAGGGGTGGCTGATGGCTTGGAGTGGAGAGGTTCTTGGAGGAGGTAGAGGCCTCCGGGGAGGAGCAGGACTCAGGACTAGGAGACCGAGCTGGCCAGCAGGCTCCTGGGCCAGGTGCATATGGTGCCAGTGCTGCCTGAGCAGCCGTGGCGTCTCCTGCAGCCCTTTAAATCAGTGGGCCGGGGAAGGGCAGGGCTAGGCGTTGCCGGGGGCGGGGAGGAGCAGGACAGAGAGGAGACGGGCGGCCAGCAGGCTCCGGGGCGCATTGGTGCTGCCAGCTGGCTGCACGCAACCGTGGCGTTTCCCGGGCCGCGGCCCTTTAAATCGGCGGGGCGGGGCTAGGTGTTGCCAGGGGCGGCACCAGCTGCTTACCTGAAATGCTGCCCCTGGCAAAGTGCTGCCCCAAGCACCTGCCTGATTTGCTGGTGCCTAGAGCCGGTCCTGCCCCCAACCACTACCAGAATCAGCAGCAGCAGCAATCAATGCGCTGGCCCCTGGACACTGAAGAAAGGTGCCTCGAGAGAGCATGTCAGTGCTCCCTGTCTCTCAAGGTGGGGTGGAGCATGTGGCACTGTTCACACTCCCTGGTGCTGCATAAGAAAAAGAAAGTGGACAATAGGGATATTAAAATGCATTTAATTAATTGACCATGTAACCGCTGAACATTTCAGCAGTTACACACAGGGGTCAGGGGGCTCCCTGGGAGTTGGTGCATGAGGCACGAATCCCCTTCACTGCCTTACCAGTCTCCGGCACCATCAGCCTCAGCCCCACCATGGTTAGGTTCCGTGTGCTCATCGGACTTGGGCAAGGATTCATCAGTCTCCCAACATAGCTGGTATCCGCACTGAAGCTCATGGAATGTCCTAATACCAATGCTGTCCTGGCTGAAGCAGTGACAGGTGCCTGTCTTATGGCCCTTTTGGATGCCTTGGGCCTATGACCAGGCTTAATGACAGACCTTCAGAGCCACATCCGTGGCATCAATGTAGCCACGTTCAAGCCATGTCAGATCTTTAGGGAGCAGGTGGACCTGCCCATTCAAAGGGAGCTGGCCTTGGAATTGAAGCCAGGACTCAGAGCCACTGCCCAGTGTAATGACAGCACCTGAGGCCGCCATGGACCCAGCAGTTGTACCTGGCTCAACCTCTAGAGAGCAGGAAGGGCAAGAGGATCCAGTCCCAAGGGCCTCCTTGTCCTCGTCCCCTAATGAGGCGGTAGCTGGTACCTGCACCACGACACTCCCAGCAACGGACAGTAAAGATCACCAGGATCTTTTCTGGCAGGTGGCCCAAAATGTAGATCTTCAGACCAAGGAAGTCATAGAAGATGCGAATCCAGTGGGGGACTTACCCTTGATAAAGACCATTCTGAACACAACAAAGGTGCTCTGACAAACTCCAGCCTCCATACCGCCCACGGCCAAGGGGGTTGGGAAGAGGTATTTTGTGCCACAAAAGTGGTATGAGCACCTTTTCACATGCCCAGCCCAGTACTCTAGTGGTTGATGCCACTCTTTGTGGTTTGCAGCAGGGTCAGCTAGGGCCTGTGCCCAAATCAAAGGATGCACAGGAACTGGACCCGTTCAGCTGTAACATCTATTTAATCAGGGGCCGTGAGCTTTGAGTGGCTAACAAGCAGGCAGAGCTGAGCTGCTGCTCTTTTATCTCGTGGAGTGCCCTTGCAAAATCTCAAGTGCTGATCCCTGCTGACTCCTGGCAGGAGTTTGCAGCATTCATCAAAGAGGGCAAAGGGGAGGTCTCAAGAGCCTCTTTTCAAGCAGCTTTGGACTCAGCAGACTCTGTGGCCCACACTATGGCAACTGCTGTTATCAACAGCTCATTGTTGCAGGTCTTGAGCATGCTCCCAGAGACCATTCGGGGCCTGCCCATCAGCTGTTCTGGGCTGGTTGCAGAGAACATGAACTCCTGTTTGCATAGCCTGAAGGTCTCAAGGTTGACTTTAAAATCCCTACGGATCCTTACAGATAGTCTGGTTGCATTTTAAAGACTAACAAAACATGTAGATGGTATCATGAGCTTTCGTGGGCACAGCCCACTTTTTCAGATGACCAAAGTGATGGATGTCCAGAACCGAGAGTCAAGTGTTGGGTGGTCTCCCTAGCCACTATCATCCCCTTACTGGATCTGGGGGACAGGTACACTGTCCTCAACTTGTAGGACGCATACTTCCATATATCTATTATATCAGCACACAGGAGGTTTCTCTGATATGTAGTCAGCTGTCACCATTATCAGTTCACCGTGCTCCTATTTGGACTATTGACGAAATGCATGGTGGTCATACAGGTCTTCCTGTACCTGGACATCTGGCTCATCATGTGCAACTCCCGAGAGCAAGTTCTAGCATACGTGGCAATGGTGAGGGCCATCTTTGCAATACTGGGACTTATTGTAAATGCTCCCAAGACCACCCTGGTCCCAAAAGATAGATATCATTGAGGCCCTGTTGGATTCCACAAAGGCAAGAACCCTCCTGCCTGAGAACCTGTTCAAAGCCACCAGGTGTAGGAGAAAAAAAGAGCCTGAAGCATGGGCCCGTCACTAGAACCAAAGTAAGCAGGAGTTATACTATGAGTAATAGACAGGCCTTGTCAAAAGCAAATGTTTTCCTGCAACTCAGGGTCTCTTGGCACTAGAACTGCTAGCACTGATAAAAGCACATGAAGTATGTAAATACATTCCATTAGGACAGTACAAGGACAAGCAGCTGAGTACGTGATAAAATAGTTTGCGACAACAAAAGTGGAAAAAATAACAACGGGTAGTGAATGCTTTGGAGGAAAGTACAAGGAGAGATACCAAACATGTCATTAGTGCGTAAGATGATCTGTACAGTGTGTATCATAGATTGTTCATTTCTGTCTAAATATTGGGGTACCTTGCCTCAATTCTTTGGTCGGCCTAGGGGACGATAGTGAAATCCATAATATTGATTGAGCTGCATCCATTGTCCCGGGTACAAATACATAGGGGCTCAGAGGCCGTCTGGCTTCTGACAACTATTAATGTACTTTGTTCAACAATAAACCTGACTCGGTATCTTACCTGAGTCTATGGGGGCTTCCGTGAAGTCTGTTATGCTAATTATATATTGAGGTAGCATACAAAAACGTATGAAAAGATCAAAATAATTTTTGTTTATCCTAAAAAGTGAAAATGAGATACTCTGGTAGACTGTGTTGAAGTCAGGCCTCCATGTGATATCACTGTAAATACTCTGAGCCTCAGGTGGACTTATACAGGGTTGGCTAGCTTGTGCTGAAGCCAGTGCCACTACATTTTCAGTATTGTTACTACCCTCGCTAGCTAAATTAAAGCTATTGCGGGTATGACTGCTTACACCCTGGTTACACCTTAATTTATGGTGAAGACATGCCCCTTTAGTGGTGATTAAACCGCTGTAGCTCCTTTTGGTTTCAGTTTGGGTTGTAGGTGTGCAGCAATTCTGCAAATCAGGATCTAATGCTCTTACATCCAATTATATTTTGAACAAATATATTGTTGTTTATTATTTTTAATGGAAATGTTCATTGAATTATCAAATACCCTGTGTTACCATCGCAAATAATTTGTAAGAGAAGACATCAGTGGCTAGAGCATGTGTTCTGAATGGATCATAAGAGACTGTCGATAATGGCTGTCAGTTGGATGCCAGGAAATCCAACAAGAAAGAGGGGTAGACCTAGGATGACTTGGAAGTGTAATGACATAGGAAAATTTAATTTGAAATAGGAGCATTTAGGTCACATGGCAGCGGATAAGCAAGCATGGAGAATGTGGGTAGCCCAATGTGCTGAAAAGCATGGGATGAACTATGGTCTAAGGTAAGATCTAGGTCAGGGCTACTCAACTTTGGAAGCCCCGGGGGAGGAAGGGGGGGACACAATGATACTCACAGCACATGCCGACGACCACAACTTAAGTGTGGTTGCATATACATGCAAAAATATATACAAATAGCTTCTTTCACACTGACATTGGTGTTTTGTTTTGTTTTGTTTTGTTTTGTTTTTTTTAATTAGAGCATGAATACAAAGCACTTCCCACAATATCCCGGCGCTCCCGGCACATCCTCCCCGGGGGCTAGAAATGCCGACACTCTGTACCAGTCTGTTCCAGACAGCCCGTCCGCTTGTGTCTTTCAGTGCTCACCCCGCTTAGGAGACGCTTCGCCATTGTGGAGCGTGTTCCCAGTGGAGGCCATGTTCAAAGGATCCCACCTGCAGGCTGTGTGTTGAGCCCTGCGTAAACCCAAACCGCACTGCGGACTGCAAACAAACAGGCTGCGTGTTGAGTAGCCCTGATCTAGGTTAACAGGTGTTTTTTCTAGTTTTTGCAGTATGAGGAAGTATTGGAACTTATTTGTATTTGTTTTCCTTGAAATAAAATGAGCTAGTTTTAAATTAAGCATTATTTAATAGTATATGTAATTGGTTCCAAATGAGATAAAACATGTAAACCTGCAGCATTAAAAAGTGTGCCTCTGAGTTCAGTAAATCTCACACTAAAATTTTATTGCAGTTGTAAGATGTAGTTCTGAAATATTTTAAAAACAACAGCAACGTTCATTTAGAAAATTTTATAAAATTAAACATAGCAAAAGAGGGATTGTAGTTGGTCACTGGAAAGTTTCATTTCATATGCATAGATCTTAAGGCCAAAAGGGACCATTCTGATTATCTAATCCGTGGATTCTCAAACTTCATAGCACTGTGAGCCCTTCTGACAACAAAAATTGTTACACAAATCCAAGAGGTGGACAAAAACCTAAATCAAAGCCTGATCCCTGCCATCCCTCATGTGGGGCCAAAGCCCAAGGGCTTCAGCCCAAGCAGGAAGCCAGTAACATGAGCCCCACGGTCAGGCCTACAACCCTCAGGCTTTGGCTCTGGGTGGTAGGGCTTTGGCTTTACCTGTGGCTTTGAGCCCCTGTAAATCTAAACCAATTCTGATGCCATTAAAATGGGATCATGACCCACTTTAGGGTCCCGATCCACAGTTTGAGAACTAGTGGTCTAGTCATACCTCTTGTATAATGCAAGCCATAGAGTTTCTCCTACAGTTTGGACCTCCCTGGTCCAGCACCCTTGGGACCTGACTGGTCCTGGATGAGGGATTTTGCTGGACCAGAGGAGGTCATTTCAGGCCCTTCCTGCTGCCAGCCCCTGCCCTGCTGCACGCCAGCCTTCCTGGCTCCCTCTACCCCCGGCAGCCCATCTGAGCTGCGCACTGGGCTCCCCCTCCCCTGCAGCACAGCAGGATCCCTTCGTCCCCCGCAGTGTGATGGGAATCTCTGATCCTAGAACATCCGTGGTTGCCAGACCAGAGAGTCCAGGTTTATAGTGGTGCAACTTATAGTAGTAGTATAATGTCATTTCATGTTACAATCTTCAAGATTGTGAATTATATTTAGATGTAATTTTCTCTGCTGAGCTCTTCTAGAAATGTATCCGTGAACGATTCAGTTAGCCATTCTTTGATGTAGTATCTTTGCTAGTATTGTCACAAGACATCTCAGCAAAAAAAAAAAATCTTAGCTTGCTTTTGGTATAATTCGTCAGTGTCCCCACATGCTATCATTCAGTTACTTAACTAATCCATTAAAATAGTTCTCTATAGGTAATCAGAATTTTGAAACTTGTTCTAAAAGTTACCTCAGTCCTAATGAAGTTTTGCATGTATTTTTATGCACAGTGTCTGAAACAGAGAGTGCAAAAGGGAGCGGTGACTGTCTTCCCAAGCTAAATTATCAAAATTCAAGTAGCACTTCAAGTCAACTAGCAAAAACTGCTTCTAACATAGTACGACTCAATGGTACCATTGACAATGCTGACAGCACAGTTGGGGAAGTCAGCACTGGTGAGTTAATAGTTCATTATACTTCACCTTTTTATTTAATGATGATTGTTTGTTTTTGTTTTGTTTTGTTTTTTTAATCAGAGCAAAACGTGCATTATTTGTTGTGAAGCTGTTTCTCTGCTAGGTTTGTTTTAGTTCTTATGTACACTAATGTGATGATAGGGAGAAAAGTATTGGAGGTTAAACAATTTTCTTTTCTCTGGGTCAGCTTTTTATGTATATTTGCACTGATTTTAGTTTCCTCCCCTATCCCTTTAACCACCAAAGTTGCTGGCTGCTAATGCAGTAACTGACTTGTACATAATTGTATACTGCTCTTCAAGGCCATCATAGTACTACTTTGGGCTTGGACCACGAGAGTCTTTGTTTTGTCTACACATCACCAATGTTACTGTCATGACACATGTGTTCCTCATTAGTTTGAAAACTAAAAGTGCTGGGGTTGTACCTGAACTCTTGTCCTGAATCATGGTAGCAACTCTTTTAGTGGAAAGACAAAAAAAAAGGGGGGGGGGTTATCCAATGGCAGATGAAGTAAAAAAGTTTTTTTTTCAGTAATGTCAGTAGGAGTTAGATACAGGTTGGACCTCCTGGCACCCTTGGGACCTGACCATTCTCAAATGAGGGATTTGCCAGACCAGGGGAGGTCATTTCTGGTCCCCCTGCTACTGGCTCCCTCCAGCCTGGCTGGATCTCCCAGCCAGCTCCCCCCTCTTGCTGGCCCCCACTGTCCTGTCAGCCCCTGCTGCCTCTGCATGTCCGGCTTCTGCTGCCGTGCCAGACTCCCGCTGCTGCGCTGGGCAGCCCCACTGCGTGCTGGCCTCCTGCTGCCATGCCAGACAATCCCACCACTTCTGCACACCAGGCTCCCGCTGCAGAGCCCAGCTCCTGCTGCCTCTGCATACTGGACTCCCACTGCCCTGCTGGAAAGCCTAGCCATGTGTCAAGCTCCCACTGCCCTGCCAGCCTGCAGTGCTCCCAGGCACTAGCTCTCCACCAGCACTCTCTGGTCCTGGAACATCCATGGTCCTGCCAGACCATGGATGTTGCTGGACCAGAGTATCGGTTCAGAGAGTTTCAGTCTGAATGTGCTTGTGTCAAGGAAACAACTTTGTCAATATTGTGGTTGGATTTCCAGAATTTTTTTTATTGATTTTTCTGTTTGTGTTTTTTGCGTGTGCTCCCTAACACCTGTAACTCTACAAATAGCCTTTTCTTCTGTCTCTCACTTGTGACCTCCTGCAAGTATCAATGTTCCTTCAGGTCAGGGTAGAAATGTCTAACCAGTATAATTAAATGAAGCTTCTAACTGTTTTATAAGCCTTTTAGTAGTGTCAAGTCTAATTATTTGAACGCTGGCAGCTATGGTTGAAATAGCGTGATATGTCATGTTTTCAAGTCTGTGGTTTATAATGCAATGTCAAAGCTAAGGAGTCTGCTCTGACACTCAGATTTCTTATGTTAGCTCCAATTTATTCACATTAGAAAATGTTGGTTTTTGCCTTGAGAAATGATTGTTTGTTGACCCCAACTATCAAACCTCTTTTTAGTGAAACCATTTCTGTAAAATGGAAACCTGTAGTGGGGTTGACTCACCACCTTGGCACTTCCTGCTGGTCAGACAGGGAAGACACCATCCTTTGGTCAGTGTCTCGCCCATTGTCACTTCTCCACTCTGCTCGTCTCAGTTTGGACCCATGTCGCTCTCAAGACCACAGCGTCCACTTCAAGACACTGTCCTCTCATAGTGCCCACTACTTCAATTTCTCGCCTTCCTCTGGGGCATCAGCCATCCTTCGTCTCACCTGCCACTGAGAGACTAGCCCCTTTTCTTCAGGGGCAAACCACAGTCTGTATATGCCACTCTGATGGCACAGTGTGGTATAAGGGTGAAGGGAGTGACCTTCCTACTACTCTGGGTCCCAACCCAGAATCCTCTAGCAGAATCTTTATCCTGCTCTCCTTCACTCTTCCTGAACTGCTCACATTTCCTAGTCACTTCCCTGTGACCCCTTGCACCTTCTTGGCTCTTATATCAAGGCTGTAGCCTGGGGGTGTGTCTAGACTACAGGGTTTTTTCCAAAAAAGTGGCCTTTTTTTCAAAAAAAACTTCACCTGTGTCTAGACTGCTGCCACGTTCTTTCGAAATTAAATCAAAAGAACGCAGCAGTTTTTTCACTGTGGAAAACCTCATTTTACAAGGAGTAACGCTTTTTTTCGAAAGTGTTCTTTCGAAAAAAGGCATTATTGAATGCAAGCAGTGCTTTTTTGAAAGAGAGGATCCAGACTGCCTGGGTGCTCTCTTTCGAAAAAGCAGCTCTCTTTTTCGAAAATACTGGTTGCTGTCTAGGTGATCTCTTTCGAAAGAAGCTTTTTCGAAAGATTCTTTTGAAAAAGCCTCTTTCGTAAGAGGCTTGTAGTCTAGACGTAGCCTGGGACATAACAGGTTGGATTCTCTCTCCTGCTCCCCTGAGCCTGCCCAGCTCTGCTCTTTCCAGGTGCCTCTCCCTCCTTAGTCAGGACCCAACTGCCCTTTGCTCTGCTGACCAGCTCTTTATAACGGGTCTTCCCCAGCAAGCTGCTCTCCGTTTGGCTTCTTATAAACCCTTTCCTAATTGTCCAGGGCTCTGCACAGGCTTTCTTCAGCCTGCTTAAACCCCTTCCATGCAGGAGTACAGAACCTAATCTCACGAGCCTGAAATTTCTTGCTACTTCTTTCAGAATATTTGTGGATGCTGTATCTTAGAGGCCCTTTGACTGAAGCTGCCAATTCTCTATACCTTTCTACACCCGTGGTTTAGAGAATATGGTGTGTGTTCTAGTGGGGAGCATAACTCCTTCCTTTCCTTCTCCTGCTAAATTCAGAGGGAGAGCTCCTCTTCATAGATTCCAAGGTCAGAAATGGGGGACATTGTAATCACCTGGGATGACCTACTCTAGAACAAAGGTCATGGAACTCCCCTCTCCCCAAAAATCCCTAGATCTTTCAGAAAAAAATCTAATCTTGATTTTAAAATTGAGTAATGGAGATTCCTCCACAATCCTAAGTAAATGGTTCCAGTGATTAATTACACTCACCATTAAAAATTCTTGCCTTTTTCCAATCTGTATTTGCCAGGTTTCAATTTAGAGCCATCGGACTGTGTTATACATTTTTCTCTGCTGGACTGAAGAGCTTATTTGTTTCCTGTGTAGATACTGTCAGCCCTTAACCTTCTCATTTTGAAGCTAAATAGATTGAGGTCTGTGAGCAAGATTCCCTGTAAGCTACAGGGCAGCAGGGCTCCTCAGCTGCTTAATGAGTCCTGCCCAGCCAGGGGCTCAGGGCACCTTGTGCAGAGCTGCCTGGCTGGGGGAGGGGCTCTTCTCCCTCAGCTCCAGCTCCAGCTCCCTGCTGAGGACAGAGCAGCATGTCTCTCCCAGCTGACAGGAGTCCAGATGGCTCTGAATCAGTGCTTGTCTTCATTATCTATCATTCCCCTGATTTTTGTGCCCTCTGCAAACTTATCAGTAAAGACTTTTTTTGTTTTTGTCCAGGTCAGTGGTAAAAATGTTAAGTAGTGTAAGGCTCCTGCCCCCCCCCCCCCCGACAACACACCCGCTTACTGGCAATTTTTTTTACAGTGACATCTATTATCCAGTTTTTAATCTGTTTAATGTGTTCATGTCGATTTTAAATTATTTTAGCTTTTTAGTCAGAATGGTGTATGATACCAAGTCAAAAGCCTGAGAGAAGTCTAAATATATAACCTCAACAATAATACCTTTATCAACCAAAACTATAATCTCATCTAAAAATATAATGTTTGTTTGACAGGATCTAGTTTCCATAAACTTATGTTGATTTGCTTTAATTTCATTATCCTCCTTTAATAATCAAGCACCATACTAGCCACTCCACGATTTTGCTTCCCTCCCCCACATCCTCTAAATTAGAGGGGCGGGATTGTTGTTAGAAGGGAGGCCATGGCTGCATTACACCTGAAGGAACCTATCTGCCACGTGGGGAAAGCCCACACAGCTGCACAAAGAAGCTAACTACCACATGGGGGTATCCAGTAACATGCAAGATTTCCCTGAATCTCTGGACAGCTGTGCATTTTAATGGCTGTGTCTGTTTTCTCTGTGCAGTCAAGCCAATGCACCCCTAGTTGGCATGATGTATAGTGAACTCCACAAACTGATGATGTAACCACTTTGAAAGATGAAGCAGTATTACATTCTAGGGTGTTTTTTTCCCCTAATTTGGACTTTTTAAATTTCTTGTCATTTAACAAAAGTGAAGTAATTCATTTATGTTTTTCAGATAGCCCAGCAGGGCTGCTGTTCACATCTGCTTTTGAGGATACCAATGAAGCAGAAGTTATTCAAAGTAAAACCCTAAGGAAGAGACATAAAAGTGCTATGGAACCTGACCTAAAACGGATGGCCTGGGGAAGCAGGAATCGTAATCTGAGTGGTGATGCGTTGATGGGGCTTGTGATCAATAGAATTAACCAAAATGAGGGCCCTGGAGATATTGTTGAAAAATTAGGAGCGGATGCAAAAATACTATCTAATGTATTCCAGAAGAGCATAAGGCCAAATAGTCTTGACATCAGGAAATCATCTTTGGGATCTAAGAGAGAGAGTCTGGAGAAGGAATCTAGTGATGAAGATGCACCTTTCTGTGTCAGTTTTGCAGATAAAATAGAGTCTCCTGTTATCTTTGAATTAGAAGACTTAGATGCTGAACCTGACGTAGCCAGAACAGTAGAGTTATCTACTAAAAAGCCTAAGACGCTACAGCGTAATAGTAGCTTTCTGATAAAACCAGTTGAAAAAACAGATGTGGAAACTGGATTTGATCCCCTTTCGCTCCTGGTTGCTGAGACAGAGCAAAGGAAAGAAGATGATGAAGATGATGATGACAAAAGTGTTTCAACACCATCTGCAAGGCGCAATTTAGCTGAAGAAATAGTGATGTACATGAACAACATGAGCAGCCCCTTGACAAGCCGCGCACCAAGCATTGAATTGCAAAAAACATACGATGACAAAAATGTTAGTAAAAAGAGTCCAACAGTCACCCAGTCGTGCAGACGATCCAGCCTTCCTCCAAACTCTCCCAGGCCAGTGAATCTTACCAAATCTAAAAGTTATCACATAAAACATGAAGAGAGGCCAAGGGACAGGCTTTGGTCCTCTCCAGCTTACACACCAAACAGTCCAGCAAGAGAACAATCACAGGACATGGCTGGTGCATTGACTCTAGTGTCTCCACCTTCATTCAACTTGGATACGCTATTAACACCTACATTTGATGTTCTGAAGAGCAGCGTGTTTTCTGCTGGGAAAGGGGTTGCAGAGAAAGCCAGCAAGTGGTATTCAAAGTTTACTACGTATGCTGCATCCTCAAAGGTAAACTTTCACAATTACTTGGAGATTTTTCAGAAGATACATTTCTATGAAGAAAGGACATGATTTGGTAGAGGTTGAAACACTGAACACTGTGTTGGAAAAGGCCTAGTTCGCTGACATAAATCAAAGCAGAGTATATGCACAGTATCCATTAGTTGGATTCACAGTCCATTTTTGTCAAATTTCACTGTCCATAGGATTTTTTAAATTATGAATCTCATTATTTCAGCTATTTAAATCTGAAATGTCAGTGTTGTGGTTGTAGGGATTCTGACCCAAATGGAGTTGTGTGGGGGGGGGGGGGGGCGCATCCCAGAGTTATTGGAAGGGGGTTTATGGTACTGCTAGTCTTACTTCTGTGCTGCTGCTGGCGACAGCGCTGCCTTCAGAGCTGGGCAGCTGGAGAGTGGTAGCTGCTGGCCAGGATCCCAGCTGTGAAGGCAGAGCTGCTGCCAAGAGCTGCACAGACATAAGGAAGGTATGATACGGTGTTGCCACCCTTCTGTGCTGCTACTGGCAGGCTGCTACTCTCTTGTCAGGCAGCTCTGAAGGCAGTGCAGATGTAAGGGTAGCAATTCTGCAGTCCCTCTGCAACTCCGTTTTATGTCAGGACCCTGAATTTGAGAAACACTTTTCTCCCCGTGAAATCTCTTTAGGGTAAAAATGCACAACGGACCAGACTTCTTGTGAGGAGACCAGATTTTCTGGTCCGTGGCACGATGTTCATGGCCATGAATTTGATAGGGCCCTGTCCATTAGTGATGGAATGAGATTTAGTGTGCTGGATCATACCATTATTCAATTAAATGCAGTGATTGACATTTTCAAAGCAATTGAAGGTCCTAGACATTCTGACAAAGTCAATGGCAACTACAGATTCAGTGTGTATTCAAGTAATTATAGTATTAGCAGTACTAGCCTCTCATTTTCGTGCACCAGAGGTGTCTGGGGATGTAATAAAATTAGCATGCTGTGCCCTGGAAAGAGAGCAGATATGATAACTCTTGTCAATTAAGAAGCAATATTCATGGGTTTGGAAGGGCATCTGATTCATTCAGCTGCCAGAAGGATGGTGTCTTTAAGGGGTTTGCTTTGCATATGAGGGGGAATTTAATGTGAAGTAAAATAGGGGATTCTTGAGCATTTTCATTTAGGCTTAGCTGGCTCAAGCACAGAAAAATTCTTAGTAGTTATTGCTCAGAACAGATATTTTTTTCCTCTGTAGTGTAATCTTTTAATAATGATACTTGGGAACAAGATGTGTGTGTTTTCCCCTATCAGACTAGAATACATGCAACTTTTATTTAATGTGTGTCTTTATGGAGCAGGATAAGAGTCACTCATGAAAAAGATTCTTTGATCTTTATTTTAGAGAAGAAAATGAAAGTTTGTCCATCATAAGCAAGACATTCTCAGATAAATGCAAATTAACTTTGAAATGTACATCTCATGTACAGTATTACAGTCACTAAACCCTTTACTTTTTATATAAAATATTTTAAATATCTTTGCACCTCGGAAAATACTTTTTCAAATAGTTTGAATGATGCAGTATTTTTATATAGCAAATATCTTTTATATTTGTCAGTTTAAAAGCCACTTCTGTCTGTCTTAAAATGAACAGCAACAGTCCGAAGAAAAATAGATCCAGTGTTATTTGAAAAATGGAAGTCATCTTATGTTAATTAATTAGGTGACTTGAAGTTGTATCTTCATGAGAACTGTTTTGTTGGAATTCCCACCCACGTTGTCACTGGCTGAACTTGTATCAGTAATAGAAACAGTGGAAATGCTCCCAACAAATGCTGGGGATCTAACCCAAGGATTTTTTTTTTTTAAAAAAGCCCATAGAGATCTACTAAATCCTGAATAAAAACTAACTTCTCTTTTATACATAGATAGGTTCTCAATACAATTCTCGAGCTGAACTATTTATCAGGGAGAAATACTTGGGCATCCAGCTTCTTAAAAATATGTTTTGTTATATTATATCTTTCAGACATGTTTCCTTTACCTTTCTGAGCATAGAAAATAACAATATCACTGTTTCTTTGTAGGATCAAAATTCAGACCGAGCAAGTGTTTCATCTCTTGGAGTCCTGGATTCAGAATCTACCTCTCTAACTGATGAAGATATCTGCAATGACTTTGAAGATACTACTTCTCCTCAAGAGAACAATGACACCTCAGTAAATAAGGGAATTGGTCTAAGCAGGACAAGCCTAGAAAGTTCATCTTCTCATGATGGCTCATCCAAGCAATTTTATCCCTGTGGTAAGAGGCTTTTTATATATTTTAATTAATTTTGTAATCCCTTGCTCAGAAGTGTAGAGGTAAAAGCTGTGGTTTCTCTTCATAAATTTTGCTCATAATTTGGGATCACATTAGATACATTAGCTCTTTTTGTGAGGGGAAGCAACTTTATTCAAACTACTACTCACTGCATGTATTTCCCCAACCGGGTGTGTTCTTATTGCAGCTCATTGAGAAAGAGATGTTGTGTGTTTACACAGCAGCTAGTACAATGGGGTTCTGATCCATGAGTGGGGGAGTACAATTAGTAATAATAATAAAAATATATTCATGAACTTTATTGATTCCTGGAGTTGATCTTCTATACCTCCAGCGTCTTCAATGACTAAGAAGGACAACTGCAGCTTATATAATCCTCTCATAGTTGAAAGGTGCAATTGTCTTCAAGTTTTATTATTTGGTAGCTCATTTTATTCTTCTTGGGTTTGCTCTTTACTATTACTATTCAGAAGAAACAAAAATCCTTATAAAAAGTAACATTGTGGTGGTCTTTGAGCTATTTGCTCCTGTGTATTTCAATAGCTGTGTGTGCACATTGTATGAATGATGGTCAAAAGGTTTTCCCTTTAGCAATACCCATCAGGTTGGCTGTGGAGACTCCTGGAGTGGCGCCTTCATGTCATGGTATATAGGTCACTGCTGCCACACTGTTCTGTTCACTCCATCTGGGGCATCTGGCATTGACCTCTCTTGGAAGACAGGATACTGGGTTAGATGGACCTTTGGTCTGACCCAGTATAGAAGTTCTTATGACTAGACATGCTGTTATTTCAATTGAAGTGTCCATATCAGTAGGGTGTGTTCTAAAGAATCACCAGTGTGGTTTATCAAAGGAGTGTATTCAGTAGTGCAAGCATACTCTTCTCATAGCCATGAGGAGCTGGTGAAGGAGTTGGACCTCCCCTCACACCTGACACCCTGGAGATTGCCAGGATCATCTTGTCATCATAGCGCACTCCCCAGCACAGCAGGCGAGGGCACAGATGTTGACTCAGGCATGAGCACCAACCTCTGCACCTCCATCTCTGCCAACACTGTCCCGGTGATTTTCGTGGCATCTCAGCAGCGCTGGTACTCCAGCACTGGGGCAAGCCTGTGATGATGTGGCACCAATCCCCTTTGCCATGTGACCAGCTGCCAGCATCGTTGGCCTCAGCTCCACCGTGGTTGGACTCTGACTACTCATCATACTTGGACGAGGCGTTGTCGGCCTCCAAATGAGTTAGTACCAATCTTGATCCCACCTTTGCTTTTGGCACCTTAGCTCATGAGCCGTCCTGGCATCAATGCCGTCCTGGCATCAATGCCGTCCTGGCCACAGCAGTGGCAGGTGCCTGTCCAGTGGCCCTTTTGGATGCCTTGGGCCTAACACCAGGCTCAGGGGCAGATCTGTAGGCCCACATCTATGGCATCCATGCCTCACCCTCTGCCATGTCTGAGGGAGGAAGGGGATTCACCCGCTCAAAGGGAACCAGACTTGGCACCTAGGCTCCATCTTGCGGAGCCACTACCCAGTGTTATGCCGGCACCAGAGACTGCCATGGCAGCAGCGCTCATGCCTGTGCCAACCTCCAGGGAGCTGGAAGTACAAGTGAGACCCCGTCCCAGGCTATGTCTACACTACCAGGTGATTTTGAAAGAATAACTCCCGAAATAACTATTTCGAAATAAGCTTATTCCTCTTCACAAGCAGGAGTTATTATTTCAAAGTAACAGGTTTGGTAGAGTGGATGCTCGCTTGTTATTTCGAAATAATTCCCCAGTGTAGACATGCCCCTAAGGGCCTTTTGTCTTTGCCCCCTGACGAGGTGGTAGCTAGTACATCCCCCTTGATGTTCCTGGCAGTGGACAGTAAGTGTGACCAGGACACCAGTCCTGCCTCTCCCTGCGTTCTTGCTGTGCCCCCATCCTGCCCTTGCTCCACCTCTCTCCGCCTCTTCTCAGCAGTCCCTGGAGCGGTGCTGCTGGGAAGTGGCATTGTGTGGGCTGGAGTCTGTGCTGGAGCGGTGCTGCTGGGGAGTGGCATTGTGTGGGCTGGAGTCGTCTGGCCTGCACCTTCCTTGCCGCCGCTGCCAGTGAGAGGAGGGGGGGAGGGTTGCACTGCGCAGCACGGACTTCTGCTGTCAGCTCCTGGCCATCCCACCTTGAGGGTGCATGTGGCCCTGCAAGCACTCCCCTCACATATCTCACCAGTGTCCGGTGGCCTATGACACAGAATTTGCATCTTCAGGCTGAAGAGGTCATAGAAAATGCAGATCCCATAGGGGACATACTAGCCCAAGAGGATCTCCCTAGAGTGCTTTTATTCTTGGTAAAGACTACTCAGAATACCACAAAGGTGTTCTGGCAAACCCTGGCCTCCATACTGCCCATGCCCAAGAAGCTTGAGAGGAGGTACTTTGTGCCACAGAAGGGGGACAAGCACTCTTTTGCACACACACCCAGACCAGTACCCTAGTGGTTGATGCTGCTAACCACAAAGAGCAGCAGGGTCAGCCAGAGCCTGTGCCCAAATCAAGGAGCTAGACCTGTTTGTCCACAAGGTCTACTTGACCGGGACCTGCAGCTTTGAGTAGGTAATCAGCAGACAGTGCTGATCTGCTGACACTTGGAGTTCCCTTGCCAGATTTCAGGAGTTTCTCCATGCTGACTCCTGCCAGGAGTTCATGGCATGAATTGAAGAGGGCAAGGTAATCTCTAGAACCTCCCTTCAGGTGGCCCTAGACTCTGCAGACTCTGCGGCCTGCACTATGGCAATTACTATCACCATGAGATGCTGCTCATGGTTGCAGGTCTTGGGCATAACCTTGGAGGTCCAGAGTATTCTTTAGGTCCTGCCCTTCAACTGTTCAGGCTGTTTGCGGAGAATATGAACTCCTGTTTGTACTGCTTGAAGGATCTAGGACAAACCTGAAATCCCTGTGGATCCACACCCCTGCATCCCTGCACCCCAAAGAAAGCCCTTCAAGCCCCAGTCCGGTTCTATTCCAGGCTGCCCAGAAATGGCTTCAGACAGAGGTGCAGAAACAGCAGGAGGCATCAGTCTCACTTCTCCTCCAGCAAGGGCCAGGCCCCTCTAAACAACCCTCAGGGCTAAAGCCCAAGTTTTTGAAGGTGTACCTGAGGACGGAACACCAAAACCTGAACTAGATCCCTTCCCTTTTGTGAACTAGTTATCCCACTTCTATCGTGCTTGTACCCAGAATACCTCAGACCACTGGGTCTTGAGCATCAACCTTCCCTGTCCCTCTTCAGGGACCCTTTTCTTGAGCAATACAGTTTACATGAGGTGCAATTTCTCCTCGCTGTAAGGGAGATAGAGGAGGTCCCTCAGGAATTCAGAGGAAGATGGTTCTACTCCTGATATTTTCTTATCCCGAAGACCAAGGGCAAGGGCGGGCTCAAGCCCATTCTGGACCTGCGAAACCTCAGTGCCTTTAGAAAAAGGCACAAGTTTAGAATGGTATCCTTAGCCACCATCATCCCCTCATTGGCTCCAGGGAACAGGTATGCTGCCCTCTACCTGAAGGATGCATACTTCCATATATCACAACACACAGGAGATCTCAGATTTGTGGTCGCTGGCCACCATTGCCAGTTCACTGTACTCCCATTTGGCCTCTTGTTGCCCCCCCCCCCCCTCCCGCCCCTCGGTATTCAAGAAATTTGTGGCAATCATTGTAGTCTTCCTCCAGAAGCCAATCTGACAGGTACTGCTAAGGGAAAACGTTCTGACGATTGTGCACGCACACCTATTAGAATTCACATCTTGTTCTCTGCTGCTTTTATCTAATCTTTGGGGGAGATTAAATGGTTGGTTTTTATATATCATGACATTATGCAGAAATCTGTAGGTTAAAGTACCCAATTTTAACCACAACTAGACTGAGAGAAAGCATGGTTTAGTAAGGAAAATAGGCTCTGGCAGTCAGGAGACCTGGGTTCTCTTTGGGACTATGCCACTGACTCATGTGGACCAAGTCATTTCGTGTCACCTTTTTGTCCCCACAAAAACCAAACTGTATTTATTTAACCTCTTCTGGTGAGAAATATCAGTGTGTCTTTGGAGAGTAGACAGTAGGGGGCTTCAAATATATTTCATGGAATTCTGCTATTGGTTTCCCAGGAATGGATCTAGGAGAAAGAAGTTCATTGCTGTTGCTAGAATAGAGAGTGTTTCTGGAGTGGAGGTGTGAGAGTATGGGGTAATCAGGGGACTGACGCATGGAAGGGAAATGGATTTATATCAGGAATTAATTTCTCACTTTAAGACGTAAAGAGTTCAGCACCATCACTGTTCCTTTGGAGTAAGGTCTATGCCTGGATGACAGGCATACCAAGGCTGTGGGAGGTGAAGGCTTCACAGCATACTCTTAGGGGGTTGGGTTCTATTGGGGGGGTGATCATGCTTTTCCTTTTTTAGTAAGAATTGAAAGAAACTGCATTTCAACCAAAACTATGTAACCCTCTTCCCATTCTACCATTTGGCTGTATGTGCAGTCATGCACATGTACATTGCTATTAGTAATTGTCAAGTTATTGCTGACTGAATTATCAGGGTGGGGTTTTTTGTTTAGTACCGTAGAGAGATTTTAGTACTTCATTTCCCCATCTGTAATGGTAGTTCTGTCTAGTTGCTTCTGTAGAAACATCTTTAATCCCTCCTTAGCTTTGATTTATACAGGAACCACATGAATTGCTTCACCAGAACCTGTTCCTAGCTACTAGCTTGTTTCTTTCATAGTATCTCCATAAGTTGGATTTCCATGCTTGGCAACTCAGTTATCCCCTGTTGTTGGCCTCAGGCAGGAAGCAGCCTCTGGCCCTGTCTTAGCAACTCATTCTGTTCAACGGCATCTCCAGTCCTTCTGTAGCTCCCTAAGCATATTTTACTATGAAAAGACCAATGTCGATTCTGTTTTAATTTGTATTCTGTAATAACAAGGATTTTCTTTTATTTCCTTATCATCAATTAATAGGTTCCCTTTCAAAGTTCCCCTTGCCTGACAAGTCAGAGTTGATCTCTTCTTGCAGCACAAGCAGCACCAGTGTGTTTCAGAACTATGCGATGGAGGTATAGTATGATGTATTTTGCTATAGTATCTTAATTTGGTTAGCAATTTTTGGTATGTATTTCTTACATTATTTTGTCTTTATTTGAAATATATCTATTTCAAGTAAAGACAAAATGCCACTTTAAACTCCGTTATAGAAGAAAGACTCAGTATAGAAGAAATTGGTAATTGCTTTCAATTACAAAGCTTGAACTCCTCTCTAAAAGTGTCTTGATTATTCTCACGATCCCTTCGGATTTAGAATAAAGGCTGGGAATTCTCAAAGGATCCTAAGGAAATTAGTTGCCATGGGATTTGAGCATCCAAAAGCAACAGTAACACATCTTAAACAACTCTGTCAGTCTAAAAATTATTCTTTCTTTTAATGGTAACTCTGTCATATTAGTTTTTTTCCTTGAGTCTTTGTCTACACCAACCCTGCTGTGGGTATGTATGTCCCCTGCACGTGATCCTGGAACCCTTCAGCCCTAAGTGTGCCTGTTGGGGCCACACATGCATCCTATACATCCTCACCCAGGGCCGGACGGAGGCATGGGCGAGCGGGGCAGCTGCCCAGGGCGCCAACCGATGGGGGGCACCTGATGGCAGCTGTAAGGGGCGCGCGGCATCCCTTACAGCTGCCATCAGGTGCTGCACGCCTGGCTCCCGCAGCGCCAGCCCTGCGGCGCCGGCCAGCAGCACCCTTCCCCCCACAGCTGCGGGGCCCTGCACAGCCCGGCGTGCGCGCCAGCAGCGCTGGCCAGGCTGGGCTGGGCAGCGCATGTACTGTGCGCCCTGGGGGCGGGCCCCGGGCTGCACGCCAGCGGCCGTGGCTGGCCCGCGCCCCATGGGCAGGCCCGCACATACGCCGTGCGCCCAGGGATGGCACCGTGTGCCCGGCCCAGGGCACCAAAAGGGCTCTGGCCGGCCCTGCCCCCACCCCTCCTACAGGGAAGGGATGAAGGTGAACATTCAGTTTCTTCTCTCTACCCATGGTAGTTAATTGCCACCTGCTGACCAGATTGTCTAAGATTTCCTATTTGTTCTCACCTCCTCCCTCTTGAGTTAGGGCATGTTTTACAGGGACTCAGTTGACATCTGTAGTTTGCGATAGGAGAGACCCTATTTCTGAGATATCTGGGATGATTATTTGGGATTTAATTCATATATTTACCAAACA
Organism: Pelochelys cantorii; assembly: GCA_032595735.1. Taxonomy (NCBI): domain Eukaryota; kingdom Metazoa; phylum Chordata; order Testudines; family Trionychidae; genus Pelochelys; species Pelochelys cantorii. Next base: position 41,227,218 of record CM064338.1, on the reverse strand, counting down.
CCAACATCATTGTGGCAGCTTCCAGATCTGTGTAGCAGAGCTGTCCTAAACTTATTAGATAGGACTCCTGTCACCCACCTCTCTGAGAGATAACTACTAATCATTCGCTTACCATGCAATCTTTGTGGACAAATACTCAGATGAGTGTTATTCTCCTATTGTAACTGGAGTTCTTGGTGAGGCTTTAGTCTAGGTAGATCTCAGAACCCACCCATCTTCTTTCTCCACTGATTATGAAGCCCTTACTTGGATTTCTGAATTAGCGAAGGAACTGAGTGGTAATTAAGGCTGATGTACCATTTATACTTTGGATGTAAGGATGTGCAGCTCCCACAGACACCACTGGCTGTTCCAGATTTGCACAGATGGGGTGCACACACTGATAGTGGGATCCAGGTGGCCAGTGGTCACTTACTTGTGTCAAATAACTCCAGTTATTGTAACTTCTCTTTATTGATGCTGAAAGAATACTTAAGGTGTAATTTATTTTAACTCTACTGCCATTTATACACTTTCTGCATTTCGCTGAATTTGACAATGAAAATGGATTAGTTACTTTTCTCTAGTAAGTTTTGTTTTAGTTCTCATGTACTAGCCATTATTGCAGGAGAATGTTTAAATTCAAGCAGTTATTTATTTTGTTACTTAAATTAGAATAATTTGCCTTTTATTAGATTGTTTTGTTTTGCTTAACAAATCCTACCTTTTAAGCCTAAACAATTTACAAGTCACTTTAGCAAACTGGTAATAAAGCCTGCATTATTATTCTAGACATCAGTATTTGCAAGGTTTGAGCTATTCTGGTAGGCCAGTAAGAAGGGAAGCCAACAAATTCAGCTAAAATGTATTTGTGTACTGCACGATCAAGTTAATTCAGTCCCTATTCTGTTTATATCAGCCCCAATCTGTTTATATTACTATAAACCCGAGTCTTCACAAACTCATTCTTGCAAGTAATTAATTCCTCCGAGATGCATCATCATTGGTTCCATCATTCACTTCTGTTTTCACCCTGTGACACTGATGTGTTCATTGAAGCATCAACTGAAAACTAATGTACTTTGAATTGAAACTTCATACTGATGTATTGAAATACATAAATTCAGGCCAAATTTTTCATTCTTGGGTGTTTAAAGTTAGGTAATTTGTGTTATTTTTAGGTGCTTAAATATAAATTCATGTACTAAGCCTTTAAGGCACCTAAGCATGAACATTTTGGTCTTAGTCTGTTCTTTTCCATGAGCTTTTTTTGTTACAAAAGAGCAAAGCAGTTGAAGCCCCTATAGAGCTCCTTCTTTTAATTAATTCCTTTATACAGGTACTCATCTCCAGCTGTTCGCGATGTCGAACGTGTGACTGTCTGGTTCATGATGAAGAAATCATGGCAGGATGGACTGCAGATGATTCAAATCTCAATACTACATGTCCCTTCTGTGGCAACCTATTCCTGCCCTTTTTGAATATTGAAATCCGAGATCTGCGGCGACCTGGGCGGTAATTATGTTATTTCTTCCTCAGGGTTTTATGTGCTCAAATTGTATTTTTTTTTTAAACTTTCTAACATCACATTAACACGTCATTTCCTCATAGGTACTTTCTGAAGTCCAGTCCTTCTACAGAAAATATGCAGCTTGCATCACCTTTTTCAAATCAAACAGGAAAATCCTGTATCTCTACTCCCACATCAGGTCTTGCCACATCTGTAATGTCCGTTCAAGATAATTTTAATCAAAAATGGTAAATGTGCATTTTCTATTGACTGATACTTTACCTGAAATAACTAGAGGGCATGAGTAAGTACATAACTAGTGGAAAGAAATTTAATTACAAAGAGATTAAAATGTGAAAAGATAGAAGAAAAGTCTCTAACACGAGGATCTCCTTACTGTTTCTTTCTTTCCCATGTGAATTGGAGATTTGTCAGTTTTATGGGTTAACTGTTTCCATTCCCTCCCTGTAGCAGAAAGTCACTGACAATACTTCCATAATCCGGCAGCATTGGCAGTAGTCCCTGAATGAAGTCCGTATCCATCATGGTTTTCTCATACCATGCTGCTGTGCAAAAATCATATTTCTTTTGATGGTGTTTCTGTTCCTTGCAAGGAAAGAATCTCTTGTCTATGGCATGGGTAGTATGGTTGGCTGGATGGAATTTGAGGTGCCGCTCAGGGTCTGGGGTTCTCAATCATAATGAGGGTCGAGATCCAAACAGTAGTGGGCCATTAGGTTTTTGTTTTACATCTTTGTACACCTGTATGTATGAACACTAAAAGAAATATGAAATATAAAAGCTAGTCTTGTTTGTAACCATATGTTTTCTAGTAAATCTAAACATCAGGACAATTCTTGTGCCCGAAGTATCCAAATCCCTTCGGGAAGAAGACAAAATATGACTGGGTCAGAATGTCCAAGTCACGCTGTAGCAAGAAGCATCAGTACTTATGGTCCACTGGAAGAGGCCGAGAAGGGAAGCCGGAAACTCAGCCATATTGTTCCCACTGGCAGCCTGCCCACTACTCTGCAAGGAACTACAGTATGTAGTGGTTTGTTTCTAATTTAAGCAACAGTGTTTGAAACTTGCCTCTCTGGTCCAGGACTCTCTGGTCCGGCAACATCCGCGATGTGGAAGAACCATGGATGTTGGGGGACTAGAGAGCCCCAGCAGCAGAGGTTGCAGGTGGCTCAGAGCGGAGCCTGCTGGGCAACAGGGCAAAGAAGCCGGCGGGGAGGAGGAGCGGAACTTGCAGGGCAGTGGAGCCCACAGCCAGCAGGGCTGCTGGGAGCTCTGGCAGGGTTGCCATGAGGCCGGTGGGGCCACCAGGCACTCCAGTAGGGAAGCGAGGCTGCCACAAGGTTGGCAGGGCCATTGGGAGCTCCAGCAGAGCTGCTGGAAACTCCAGCAAGTCTGACGCAGCTTGTGGGGCCAGGAAATCAGCTGGGCTGCTGCAGCTTGCAGGGCTGGGGAGAGGAGCCCAGCGGGGAGGCTGGCACCCACTCTCTCAGACCTTTCCTGGTCCAGCAAACTCCCTGGTCTGGGACCAGTCAGGTCCTGAGGCTGCTGGACCAAGGAGAATTCAGCACGTAGAATAGTATTAATGTCAGCTGAAATCATCTTCCCAAGTTACAGTCAGAAATAGATCTCATTAATTTAATTTGAACTAAAGTTAATTTCAGCAAGTAGACTTTGGTATTTCTGGAAGGGAACAGTTAACATTCAGAGATGGTTTTTATAAAAATAGCTACGTTTCATATAATTTCTTTTCTTCCTTTTTTACAATAGGATTCTTTGGGACTAGAATGGCATTTATGTAGTCCTGACCCCATCACTGTTCCTTACCTAAGTCCTCTAGTGGTATGGAAAGAGCTTGAAAGCTTGCTTGAAAATGAAGGGGATCGTGTGATAACAGTGGCAGATTTTGTAGACCATCATCCTATTGTGTTTTGGAATCTAGTGTGGTATTTCAGGCGTCTGGATTTGCCTAGTAACTTACCAGGACTAATACTTTCTTCTGAGCACTGTAATAAAAACTCAAAGGTATGGGAAAAGATAGGACAGTATTGAATTATGATAATAACTTGAATGTTCGTTTTTCAGGAATTAATTTGATTCTGTAGCCTTTATGTAGAAATTGCTCTTGTGCTAGTGCTTACAACTAACTGGGCCCAATCTTCAGCTTCTGTAAATTATCACTTCATTTACTTTAACTGGCCAAGTGTATTTCCGTACCTTAACTCTTGAACTGAGATGCAGCAGTGCCTGTATTGGTGTAGTACATTACTGGTGTCCGCTTCAGTGAAGTTTGGTGCGCTATTCCAACTACAAGATACTTTACAACTCAGGTTTTTTATTATTTCATGGAAGAGAAAAAGCTGAATGGAATGGGGGTGGGGGGTGAAGATGTTGATTGTGGAAAGGTAAGGAGGAGAATAAACCCTTCAGTCCTTGTTGCAGAGCCCTGGGCTTTGATCATTACCAGCATCACCAGTATCCAAACTATAATGGGAAACGGTGGTTTTGCTATAAACAAACCAATTTACAGTGGATTAGATTAAAGCTGTTTTCTTCTAAACCACTGGTCTGATGTATATCCATTAAACTGTGAAAGCCAGCTCTTATAACCATGTCATCAACTATCTTGGTGTTCAAAGGCTTATGTATTAATCTTTCTATTCAGATTCCACGAAACTGCATGTCAGAGGACAGTAAATATGTTCTCATTCAGATGCTATGGGACAATATGAAGTTGCATCAGGATCCAGGACAACCCCTGTATATTCTGTGGAATGCACAGAGTAAGTTGTTTGAGTCATTTTGATTTTTTTTTTTTTAAGCAACTAACAAACATATTTTGAAAAGAGATCTCTTTTGTCATTTTAGTTACCCTATATAGATATGCAACTGATTTTTGATCAAACCACTTTCTTTGTCTTGCAGGTCAAAATCGTACTCTTTTGTTTGAGAGTGAGTGTTCTGTTTGGTGTTGCTATTGCTAACTTTTTTGTGTGATTTTATTTATTTATTTGGTGTGTGGGTGTGTTTTACAGTAGATTTTAGCTTCCAGCATACTGCTTCAGCAAGTTTTGTTTTCCTGTATAAATAGGCTGCCATTTCCAGTCAATGTTTCCTTTATGGGGGAGATAGGAATAGTAGTATTGTGCTTAGTGATTCACAAAACTTATACAGTGGTTTTTACAAAACATTTCAATAAATCCATCCATTTAGCCTCTTCTTATTTTAGAATTTTTGTAAACTAAGTACTTGATTGCTACTAACAGACCTACTAATGGTCATTAATCCCATTTATGGTGATTTCTTTTTGCTTGTCTTATATATTCCTATTCTCTTTCTTTACCCTGATATTGTTCTGACTTGATGTGTGTTTCTTATTATTTTTGATAACTTATTGAGTGTATCCACATGTTTATAGCCTTCCATTGTTTTTGGTTTTCTCATATCATGCTCCTGTACTAAAAACATAATATTCCTATGGTGTTTTTCTTTGACAGCCCAAAAGTATCCAGTGGTCCATTTATTGCAAAAAGATGATGACTCCTTTAACCAGGATCTCTTGAGAAGCATGGTGAAAAGTATTAAGATGAATGATGTCTATGGACCAATGAGTCAAATCTTAGAGCGATTAAACAAATGGCCACAGATGAAAAGACAGAGGTAAGAATATTCATGTGTCAAATTGAAGAAAGCTTTTGCAATAAGCACATATCTCAGGATGCACAGTATGTTCAGAGGTTTATAACCATTCAAGCTTTTCCGCAATGTTCTCTCAAGAGTATCTACTAAATATGGTCAACATTTAAAAAAAAAATATGCTATTGAAAAAAACATTTTTAAAAATACCTTCAATTTCTTAATTTCATTCCATATTTTCTAGAAAATTTTTTGTTGGGGTTTGGGTTATTTCTTTTGGCTTTTTTGGAGGGTGTGTTGGAGGGTTTTTGGTTTTGTTTTACAAACTGGAAGAATTTTTGTTTCACTTCATATTTTTCATTTTAAGATTTGTTTCTCACTTTCTTTTATTCATTCATTTATTTATTTATTTATTTATTTATTGCTTTTCTTCCCTTTTTTATACTTGTAAAGTATATAGGAGTCTCAAAAAGGAATTAAAACGTTGCTGAGTTTCACCTCTTACACCTTTCTCCTTCACTTTTGCAGTGGAAAAAGCAGGGAAAGTAAATAAGTGAGAGACTAGGAGGGGGGAACGAAATGAGATTTTTTTTCGAGTGCTTGTTCATGTTGATTCCAATTCGGTGTGTGCACACATGTGCACAGTAGCTGGAAGATACTTACCCTAGCAGCAAGCCATAGGGTTAACTTGGGCATCCCTTGGAGTCATGCCTTCATGGCACCCAATATAGAGCCCTGCTCTCATCTGAAGAATCATTGGTACTGCACAAGGTGAGTAACTTCTTCATCCCTAGTAGCTGGAACTTTCCCTTGCTCTTCTCTTGTTTTGGCAAATGAATCAGCATTTCTTTAGCCAAAGACATAGTTTCTAGTAGTTGTTATAGTTAGTATAGTCGTTCTTATAAGTTTGAGCTATGGGAGCCCCTCCCCTTTTTTCTTTTTCTCCATTTGTCACTGGGGCATTTGTGATCCTTGGGCTTTAATACTTGTCAGACTTGCACAAAGCGCATGCCTAAAAGTGACCCTCCCCACTTCGTGCTTAAAATGCTCAGGTGAAGATCATCAAAAGGACCACTGCCAAGATTTGTCAGGAATTTTGACCAAGAACCATTAAGAAAACAGCAGGCATTCAAAATGCTCCTTATGGAAGCTTCCCTCCAGTGTCAGTCAGACCTATGCACCAGGGACCTCCCTCACTACATCCTCCTTTGTGCAGAGTGCCCCAGCACCATCATTGTAGGAGCCGCCAAAGAAGGACCTGGGCAAAGACTGGCACCGCCATGGAGCCTCTTGAGAGCACTCTATCTGTCCCGTCTACCCCAGAGGCTTTTGAAGTGGCATAGAACCTACTGAGGCTCTCAGTGCCATTCTCGCCACTGAGACAGAAAGGTGTCCCGGCACCACAGACCCCATCCCAGCACTCCGTGCAATTGAAGGGAAAGTTAGCAATGATGGCACACTGGTCACCATCACCCCAGCACCCGTCTACACCAGTCCTGCCATCTAAAGAGCACAGCAATCCCCTGCTTCTCGATACTCCATGCTGAGAGGAGCAGGGCCAGCATGGTACTTACTGCTCAGAGTCATTCTCACTTATACCTCTGCAGCTATTGTAAGAGCAGAAGACCCTCCTCAGGGCACCATAACCTCCGCCCACAATACAGTGAGTCTCTGTGACCCTTTTGAACTCCATGGGCTTTCCATCAAGCCCATTGGAGCCAAGGGTCTTATTCGGGGCAGCATCAATTGCATCATTAATTGCACCACAATCAATAATGGAGCCATTACCCAGGACATTAACACCAGCACTTACATTGACCACTTAGCCACCAGAGGCTTCAGTGGCCCGATTGCGGCTTCGGCGCACGACCACACCGAAGTCATTGGCGCAGACCATGACAGTACTTACCGGGACTCCGGCACACGTTCTGCAACAGGAACTGGCACTGGGGTGGAACTTGACACTGGCACCTGTCCCCTCCCAGTACCAGCAACAGTCCAACCTACCGCATTTCCCCCAACGTCAAGGGATCCCTCGGGTGAGGATGGTAAGGAATATCCACCTCCTCTGGCAGCCATCTCCTCCTCACCAGTTGAGACCTTGATAGGCACTGCAGTAGCCTCAGCCTTGGAGAATTCCAGCGTGTTGCAGCAGCTGCTGGATAGGGTTGTTCAGGGGTGGGGCGTTGAAGCTGAGGAAGTGGTGGTTGATGCCGACCCAATGGTGGACATCTGGGCTCCCTCCAACCCTTCCCGTATTGCCTTGCTTTTGATAAAGACCATTACAGATACGATAAGGCACACCTGTGCACACCTCAGCCTTGCTACCACCTACAGCCAAGCACAGTGAGCACCGTGCCCTTTAAAAGCTAAGAACACCTTTACTCTCACACCCATCCTTAAATGTCTGGAGAAGCAGGGATTTCAGTGCCCTTTGCCCAAGAATAGTGATGCAAAAAAGGGAGATCTCTTTGGGAGAAAGGTCTACTTGACTGGGGCTGCAACTCCAGATATCAAACCAGCCGGCTATCGTCCGTAGGTACTCCTACAATAACTGCTCAGCGATGGCCAGATTTACAGACTTGCTCCCCCCGGACTCTCGTGCTGCATTTTCGGCATTGGTTGAGGAAGGGAGACTGATATGAAGTACCTTCAGGTTACCCTTGATGGGGCAGACACAGCCATCAGGATTACGGTACTCGAGTGGCAGGTTTCTGGCTTCCCCTATGAGATACAGCAAACTATACAAGATCTGCCATTTGAGGGTGAGACTCTCTTCTCAGAGAAAACTGACAAAAGGCTAAACAGCCTTAAAGACTCCAGAGCCACCCTCAGGTCCCTAAGGCCTTTATACTCCCATTGCGCAGCAGAGACACTTCTCTCTGCAGCCCCAACAATACTTGGGTTAGCAGAAACCAAGAACAGAGAATTGGAACCACAGGAGAAGGACTCGACAACCCTCAGGACAACCCAAGCCGTCCTCAGGAGCCAAACTTCTCTTTTGAAGACACGGTCAAGGAAGATGTGCCACACCAGGGACGGGATTTCCCCCTGCCTTACTTTCTTGTCCTGACTGTCCCCTTTCTACTGGGCATAGTACCATATCACCTTGGACAGCTGGATACTCTGCACAGTAGAGAGTGGATACTCCATCCAATTCTGTGTCCTCCTGCCTTTCCACAACCCTCCTTCCCAATCCCTCTTCAGAGGCCCTTCTCAAGACTCTTAATTCAGGAGATGTAGTCACTCGGTTTTCTAGGGGCAATGGATGAAGTTCCTCAGGAGTACATGAGTGAGAGTTTCTATTCTCTGTATTTCCTAATACCAAAAGCCAAAGGAAGCCTCTGGCCCATGCTGGTCCTGGGAGAACACAACAAGTTTGTAAAGAAGTACATGTTCTTTGTGGTCTCCATCATCCTCTCATTGGATCCAGCAGGCTAGCATGCCTGAACTTGAAGGATGCATACTTTCATATCATGATCACTCAGCCCCTTGGGAAGTACCTCAGGTTCATATTGAATGACACCCACTACCAGTTCACAATCCCCATGTTTGACCTGTCAGCAGCATGTTAGGTATTCACCATGTGCATGACAATCATTGCCGTATTCCTGCACAGACACCAGGGGCAGTGTTTCCATATCTCGTCAACTTGCTGAATAAGGGCTGCTCCAGAATTCAGGTACAGGCTGAACCTCCTTGGTCCGGCATCCTCGAGACCTGACCGGTCCCAAACAAGAGAATTTCCAAGACCCAGGGAAGGTCCTTTGCCACCAGCCGCCAAGCCCATCCCCTGATCAGTACTGCTGGCTCACTACTGCCCCGCTGGCCACTAAAGACAATGTTGCCTTTGGACGAGTCTTGCTGCAGTCAGTGAAAAACTCTGACCCCAATTCCTGAACTTGGGCTTGTGAATGACCTGATTGGAATCGACATGAACAAGCACTCATCTTCGCGTAACTGTTGTTCTTCAAGATGTGGTGTTCATGTCCATTCCAGGACCCACCCTCTTTCCCCTCTGTCACAGTAGCTGGCAAGAAGGAACCAAAGGGCTGGCAGGTCAGCCGGGCTCTATATTGGCCACCGTGAGGGTGCAACTCCAGGGAGTGCCCAAGCTAACCCTATGTGTTGCGACTAGGGGAAATACCTTCCAACTACTGTGCATGTACATGTGCATGTGCACATGCACACATCTAATTGGAATGGACATGAACAACAGTTAGAGAAAGTGAGTAATCTTTTGTATGTTTTATTTAGAAAAAATCTCAGCATTTTGAGAGAATCAAAATGTTTCCATGAAAAATCTTTAATCCTCGGGGGGAAAAATCTTCAGAAAGAAGTTTGTGACAATTTTTTTTTTTTTTTTTTTTTTACCATCTAATATCTTTTATCACTAGTTTATTTTGTCTGTACTATATGTTCGTGTTCCATTGACTGATACAGATTCCATTGACTTCACTGGGTGTTTGATTAGGCTGTTGGCTTATAAAGGAACATGGATCATTTTCCATATTTGAGCACCACACACAATAGAGAGGCTCAACAAATTATTTTCAAGGTGGCATTTTTTTCAACAGTGTGTTAAAATAGAGTTTACTTATGTTTTTGCATGATTTTGAATTGTCTGAAGTATTGCTTTCAAATGGTACCATCTTTCAGAATTAAAATTAATGATTTTTTTTACTTTTTCTAGAAGCCTCTATAGAGAAATACTATTTCTTTCACTTGTTGCTCTAGGAAGAGAGAACATTGATATAGGTAAGTTATAAACTGTATTCGGGTAAACGTAAATTAATAGTTTATACAAAACACTATTTCAGCTTTCAAGGAGAAAATATCTATCTGTATCTATTAGTGATGTGATGGTTTAATAGGTTAACTGGTGGGGTTGGAGCTGCTCCCTGCCTGCCATCCCATGAAGCAGCCTCTGTCACTTGGTGTTAATGAAAACCACTAAAAATAAGCTTTCCTAGTATGTACCTTTACAATAGATAGATACGTATGTAAAATAAATACTGTTACAAGGAATGTTCAGCTATTTCATGAAAAGAAGCACAACTATAATATTGGCATAGGGTTTCCACCTGTCTGAATTTTTGCTGGACAGTCTGGTTTATGGCTTCTGTGTGTGGATGTACTTTAGGCTTGCCAGCTGCCTGGTTTTCTATCAGAAAATCCAGTCAAAAAGGGGACTTGGCAAATCTAAATAACACCTAAAACCAAAAATCCGATTACCATGGGGAATGGGGAAGCGCTGGGTCGTTAACCCATGCCAGCCTCTGCTGAGCTGGGGCTGCCTCCTACCTGCAGGCAAGCTCCTTGAGACGATCCAGCAAGCAACAGGGAGGAGAAGGAACAGGAGTCAGTGGTGTGGTGGGATGAGCAAGTGATGGGGCAAGGCCTTGAGGGAAGAGGCATGGTCTTGGGGGAAGAGGTAAAGCAGGGGTGGGACCTCGGGATTTGTTTACCAGCAACTAGAAAGGTGTTAACCTTACCTTAGCATCTTTATAAATATAGTACAATACATAAATTTTCTTTTTCTTTTCTATAGAGGCTTTTGACAGAGAATACAAAATGGCCTATGATCGTCTCACAGCTAATCAAGTCAAGAGTACTCACAACTGCGATAGACCGCCAAGTACTGGAGTGATGGAATGCCGAAAGATTTTTGGAGAACCATATCTTTAATATATATGAATTATATACATGTGTAAAGTAACACTTCAGTCACAGAGAACATCTCAGTCTTCAGTGTTTAAAAACATATTTACAATGTACAGTGTCAGAAGAACTGGACCAATGAACAGTTACAAAAATGGACAATGATGCAAAGAATGGGCCTAATACCACTTTCCCCTCTTTGCTTCGCTCTCCAAATCATTGTGTGGAGTAGGGGACCTTAAACTAAATCAGTTCTCTAATAAGGGACAACTTTTACAGTCCTTTAAAGAAAACTTGGAGAGGCAGGCAAATGTGATGCACTGAAACTGGCATGAGTGAAGTAAATCCTGCAAATCTGTTTACATAGAATATTCAAAATGTTATGAAGAGCATACAAAGTTGTATTATATATATTTTAAATTGTTTATAGTATGTTGATATTTTTTTAATTTTTTAAATTACTCTAGTGAATTTTAAATGATCTTATTGCATAAGCAATAGAGTGCTCATTTTTTTCCACTATTTATAGTAATTGGTCCAATTAGGTTTAGAAAAAAATCAATTGTTTTTGAAGTGGTCTGTACATTTCAGCACGGTCTTAAGTAACATTCTGAAGTCGGTATTTCTCTTGCACTTACAAAATTTGTACTACCATTGCAATCAGATGAAAAGGATGGCAAACTTGTGTAAAACTATGGTTATTAACACTCTGACTCTGTATAGTATCTTCATTTCTATAGCAGTCCTCCACAAAATTCTGTAATACATTGAATGATCTTGCAGTTTAAGGAGATCCAACATGCTAACTGTTGGCATTCACTAATTTAATACGTCTATGGATATATATTACAAGGTGCATAGCAATTAGCATACAAAAATATTGCCACATAAAATGTATAGTGTATAGTCCTCCATATGGGAGTGTAGGTATGTTTGTAAACGCCCTAAATAGGGCACGTAGTTCATGCTGGTCCAAAGCTACACTATTTTTTTAAAATAAGAAATTTGGATATGGCAGATATACTACATGAAATATATAGGGAATGCAATACGTTGGGATATGCTGTCTGTAATAAGGTGTATTTGGAATGGCCAATATTATATTTTACAGGCAACACAGTAACTTTGGCTTTGTGAAGCTGCATAACTCTCCACCTTGGAGCCGTGATTTCTGGCACATGCTTTGAAGATCTAGAAATTTCAGAAAATGTTATACATTCATCCACAGCAGCTGTACACCAGAAAGTGGGATTTATATATAAAGTTTCAGAGTTTTTGAGGGCAAGTTCTTTTCCTACCTCCCCCGACCCATAGTATTAGAGGTGCAGAAGACATTCTTTCAGTCTTTGAGAAATGGGTTTGGGTTTGCCTGCTTGCAGATATTCTCTCAACTTTCTCTCAACCTCTCTAATTTCCAAGAGCAATCATACCATAATATTTACCTTCATGGGAAAAATAAATATACCCTTTTGGTAGGAGATTTTTAAATCGCTCCAGACACTTGTGCCAGCCATCTTGTAAGAGCTAATGAGAGGCAATGAGGACTCCATCTTATTTCCACTGAAATAAATAGAAAAATTCTATTGACTTCATTATTATTATTTATAAATGAAAGGAAATAGGATCAGACCTTTAGAGGGTTATTTCAAAGCACCTACCAATCCCTCTACAAAAGTTAAGGGGATGCTGGCCCAAGCAGAAAGTTTTAAAATGTCAAGAACTCCAGTTTACTCTTGATGTTGTATGCAAGATACATCTTGGACCCACATGTGGCTTTTTTGGATACAGCTTTCATTGAATACTCTTCTCTAAAATGCTGCTTATTGTGTAGCTATTTTTTTAGGTGGAAATAGCAATGTTACATTTACCACTAGTTTTCAATGCTTAATTATTTTAACAATTTATGATGCTTTACTTTTGTAGTGCCCACATTTTCTGAAAAGTATTCCACACTGATGTAGTGAAACTATCGTGTTAATTATAAGTTACTGTATACAAGTACTCTGCCAACATGCTCAACTCAGTCTTCAAAACCAGCTTGCAGAAAACATGGTCATTACTTTTGAACTTACTCATTGTAAGTACCTAGTTACATGCATGCATGTTCTGCTGTAGCTACATTGTATTTACCAAGTAAAAGTTACCTACAATAGTTGCCATGTGTGGAAATAGCGTTCTATATATTTCTGCTGTGTATAATGCAGTGTCACACCACTTTCTTTAAATCCTGTTTTCTGCTACAATTACCACTACTTGAGGATCACCATTTTTATAGCACCTAGTAGCCATGATGGAGGGCAATTTGTTTCTTCAGAGCTGTCATTGGTGTTATAAAGGTACTTGGGAAAACTGTGAGGCAGGCTTCAAGTTTTAGTCTGAGAAGTTGGCCTGTACTGTCACAAGTATCTGAGTTTGGTCTCCAAATCAAGTCTGATGTGATAGTGCGTTACATTGCAACTATGCACTTGTGCCAGCACAAGAATATCAACATCTTTAATACCTAGCCCAATCCTTTAGCTCAGCTTGCTTATGAGTGCTTTCTGCTACCTCAGTTGTAGAAGGCCAAACAAGTTTGCCAGCTTACGCAGGTATGAAAAGTCCCTTCAGTATTATATTGAAAGCACTCTTAAGACTGCAGTTCTAAAAGATTGCCAATGTTTAGTTGTGCTTGCTTTACATTAATATATAATGTAGTTTTTATTTATCAAATGAAATCATAATAAAAGTAACCTTTAAATACTCTTTTGCAAAATCTGTGGCAAGTCAGTCAACTGTAGAAACATTAGAACATAAGAACAGCCATACTGGGTTAGACCATCTAGCCAGTATGCTGTCTTCTGACAGTGGCTAATGCAAGATATTTCAAAGGGAATGAACAGAAAAGGGCAGTTATCCATCCTATGACATCCAGTCCTAGTTTATAGCAGTTAGGGCATGTCTACACTGCTGAGAAGATCTACCTTCCGGGGGTTGATCTTCTAGTGTTTGATTTAGTGGGTCTAGTGTAGACCCCCAAATCAAATGCTGAGGGCAGCCGAGGAAAGGGAAGCTCCAATCGCCATCCTGCAGTGTAACCGTGGCAGGTCGGCTTAAGGTAAGCCGAATCTAGCTATGCATTTTGTGTAGCTGGATGGTGTCCCTTAAGCTGATCTGCCTGGTCAGGTGTAGACCTAGGCTTAGAGACTTAAGGAGATCTACTGCATGGGTGATGATGATGGCTAATATATCCCTGATCATCTTGGCTAATAGCCATTGATGTACCTAATTTCCATGAACTTATCTAAAACTTTATTTTTGTGCTGTGACAGTTTTAACTTTTGGCCATCACAACATACAATATACATACATGGCAACAGGTTCTACAAGTTGACGGTATGTTGTGTGAAGAAATACTTTGTTTTAAACCTACTTTCTGTTCAAATGTCTTTGTTTTTGTGTTACATGAAGGGGTAAATAACACTTCCTTATTCATTTTCTCTGCCCCATTCATGATTTTATAGCTCTCTGTCAGAGCCTCCTTAGTCATCTCTTTTTTCCCCAACCTGAAGAGGCCCAACCTTTTTAATGTTTCTTCCTATGGAAGCTGTTCCTTACCCTTAATCATTTTTGTTGCCCTTCTCTGTACCTCTTCCATTTCTAATGTATCTTTTTTTAATTGGGATGACCAGAACTGCATGCAGTATTCAAGGTGTGGGCATACCATGGATTTATATAGTAGCATTATGATATTTTTATCTTATTATCTATTCCTTTTCTAATAGTTCTTATCATTGGGTTTAGCTTTTTTTTCAACTGCTTCTCACATTGAGCAGATATTTTTAGAGAATGCCAAGATCACTTTCTTGAGAGGTAACAGCTAATTCAGACCCCATCATTTTGTCTGCATTATTGGGTTTGTTTTCAAATGTGCATTACTTTGCAATTATCAGCATGGAATTAATCAGCCATTTTGTTGCCCAGTCACCCAATTTTTTGAGATTCCTTTGTAACCCTTCACAGCCAGTTTTGGACTTAATTATTTTGAGTGATTTTGTATCCTCTGCAAAATTTGCCACCACATTGTTCGTCCCTTTTTCCAGGTCATTTGTGAAACATAAAATGATCTCTGAAAAGTTGATATATTTTTAGATGAATGAGAAATTCTCATTCATATTGTTATAATGTGGTGGTCAGAATGCAGGTCCTGAAGGTGAAAAGTTTTTAAGCATCATACAATCCAATATTGAAATCATTTAAAAACCTTTATTGTCCTTTATTTAAAAAAGCATTTTGGTTACATTTTCCAGTACTGCTGTGCTGGATGTATTTTCTTATACTTCTGGAATATATTATCAATTAAAAAAATTGTAAAATATTGAACATTTTCCTTCTGTGTACGATATAGTGTTTCTTTCCATTAACTTAAAGTAAGTGTTTTACATTTCAGTGCAATAGATATACCATGCTTTTCTCTTGTTCCACTATGGCAGCAAAGGCAAAAATGCTGTTAGGGATGGAATAATAAGATGCCATGAGAGTGGAATTTTTTCTCAGTGACTGTTAAATACTGCCCATTGCCATTAGGTTTGTTCTTGGTACACTTCAATAAAATGATTTCTTATGGACAAATTAATGAAATAATTTCCACCGCAAACAATGAAAGAAAAACAATTTCTGCATGTAAAATCTTTGTATAACAAAAGGAAGGTACACGTTTTTATTTCAGAGAGGGGGTATCTCTGGATATAATAGTCTCACCTGGATTTTAAAATGGTACTTTGTTAGTTTGCAAACAGCACTTTTTAAATGAAAGCTTGTAGATTTGTAAATATGTAATGTTTACATTTTATTTACCAAAAAACCCACATCAGTTTGTTAGATGTTTATTTTGTTTTGTAATTAATTTCAAATATATAGGTCATAACGATAAACCTTTTGTCTCATCTAAAAGAATAAAAGTTCAAAGTTTTACAAGTAAATAACCATACTGAGATTTTTTTGTTTATATTTACTTAAATTGTATTAAATGGTTTAAGCATGACAGAAGCCTTTATAGTTTATCATCACTTTGCTGGTTTAATTGGTAGCCTTAAACCATACAATCTAATTGATAATGGTAGATGACAATTAGCATTTCTTCATGTGACACAATTATGCAAAAGACATTAGTGTTAACAGGAGCTGAATACAATTACTTTCAGGGGCTGAAAAGTAATGTAAGATTATTTCAGCTTCCTCTTTTGATAATACTTTTAACTTCCTGTTTTTCCTTACCTTTTACTGCTTTGCAGTATATTCTCCTGGTCCCAGATCATGCAAAGCAATGTGTACCAGTGGTCTCGTAGGTCCACGTGGAGTCCTACTAGTTTATGTAGGACTTCACCAAGCCCTGATCTACACTAGGACATTATTTCAAAATAACCCCCGCAACATCGAATTAAATGCAAAACCTAAAACCTAAAATTTTGAAATAATAAGCAGAGTGTCCACACTTCCACGCCCATTATTTCAAAATAATGTGCTGCAGAATTCGAAATCAGAACTCCCACTTTTCATCAGGAATAACGCTAATTCCAAAATAGTTATTTTGAAATAACGGTAATGTGGACGCTCCAGTGCCACTATTTCAAAATAATTACTCCCCAGAGTTGTTCGAACTAATTATTCCCCAGTGCTTCCTGGAGCTCTAAATCAGAAGTCGCGCATCCACTTTAATGGAGCCTGCCTCGGACTAATTTTAAGGCTTCTCCGTAGTGTGGACACACTAGTTCAAATTTGTTAAGTCAAATTTAGTAATTTTGAAATACTTTCCTAGTGTAGATATGGCCCATGAGTTTAGGGGTCACATTGCAGGATTAGAAATCTATTTATATTGGGGCAGAGTGGATATCCTTCAGGATTGCTGTGTAACTGATAAATGCTTCTCTGAGCCCTGGTCTACACTAGGGAGTTATTTTGAAATAACCCCACTTATTTAAAAATAAGTGGAGCATCCATATTACCATGCCCATTATTTTGAGATAACAGGCTGGTTATTTTGAAATCAGTACTCCTGCTTTCCTTGGGGAATAAGCTTATTGCAAAATAGTTATTTTTGGAGTTATTTCAAATTTAGTTATTTTGAAATAATTTTCTAGTGTAGACCTGTCCCCACTGAGCACAGAAATCAGTGTATTGCTCTTTCTCTAAAGAGTTTAGGGTGAAACTCCCCTATGTTTAGAAGGGGCCAACTCAAGGCCTGTTCAACACTTATATCCCACATAAGCCCTATTTTGTGGGTGTAAGAAGATCAGAACTGTCTCTCTCCACAGGGCTGAATTACACTGTCAGGGTTTGACCCCACATTCACTGAGCTCTGTGACAAAAGTTTGACTTCAGTGGCTTTACGATCAGGCCCTTTCATTAACAATTTAGACCTTGATTCTGCAAAGACTAATCATACTCTGACTTCTGCAAAAATTGCTGAGGATCTTCAGTGACTACAAGTAGATAGGGCCTTCGTCTTTCACTGTATTATTTCAATAGGACTACTTGCCATGCATTACATTTTAAACTCTTCTGTGAGTTTTTAAAGGATTGGGGCCTAAATCAGTAAAGCTTTTAATACTGATCACCTCAGTCTCTGGTCATTAAAGAGAGATAGCTGGGTTAGGCTTGGCCAAAATTTTAGGATTTGCATTTAAATATGTTAATAGAAACCTTTATTTGAATTTTTGAAGTATCACTAAGCTTGGTTTTCACAATTTTCAGTAAGCTTACAGTGTATTTAAGTAAAACATAACTACCTTAAACCCATTTTCAAGTTTATTTACACATATATTGAGATGGTGGTTACACCTAAGCCTCATATAGATATTGGGCAGGATATGATTCTATCTTCTAGCATCACACTAAGAATCAAAAATACAAAGTAAAGAGCAAACATGGTGAGCCCCAATAGTTTGTTCATTTTCCATTTAGACACAGCAATTGAGATGATCACAAACAAGAGCATGAGAAAAAGCAGAACAATTGCACAAAATAAACCATTACTACTGACAGCAACTGCACTGAGTCCATTGAAGACAGAATAAAGGAACCAAGGAACTGGCAAACTGCAAGTAAGAGAACAGTAGTTTAAAAGAATGTTTAAAGAAGTTCACACAAATGCTGAATTTTATACATAGCTATAAAGCATTTGGAGTCAAGATTCATGTAGAAAAACAATGTCATCTTCATAATATTTTATCTAAAATTACTTATCTTGCTTTCGACTCTAGGAATCAAGTTCAGGATAGTACTGTGCTCTGCTTTCATTCTTTTCATTGAGGAATCACAAAGCACCTTACTAATAATATTCACGAATTAAACCTTCCTGTACCACAAAGTCAGGTACATAAGTCATATATATCTCTGTTTTACAGATGCAGAAAACTAATTTATAGTTTGTGTCTTGAGTAAAGTTACACAGGAAACCATGGGACATAAGAATGGCCATACTGGGTCAGACCAAAGGTCCATCTAGTCCAGTATCCAGTCTGCTGACAGTGGCCGATACCAGATGCCCCACAGGGAGGGAACACAACAGATAATCCTTATGTGATCCCTCTCCTGTCGCCCATTTCCAGACAAACAGAGGCTAGGGACATCATTCCTACCCATCCTGGCTAATGGCCATTGATGGACCTAACCTCCATGAATCTATCTAACTCAGTGGTCCCCAACACGGTGGGTAATTATGTGCGCCTGCCAAATCATCTGGGCTGCCCACCCCCCCGCTGTGCGGCACGTGCGTGGTGCCAGCCCCAGGCGCAGGGCACATGGGCGGCCCCGCCCCTGGACGCCCGGCAGCCCCGAAAGGCTGGGGACCACTGATCTAACTCTTTTTTTGAACCCTGTAAGGGTATGTCTAGACTACAAGCCTCTTTCGAAAGAGAGCGTCTAGACTACAAGTAGATTTTTCGAAAAAGCGAGCCGCTTTTTCAAAAGAGAGTCTAGATGCTCCCTTTTGAAAAAGCAGTTTGCATTCAATAGTGCCTTTTTTCAAAAGAGTACTTTCAAAAAAAGGCGTTATTCCTCATAAAATGAGGTTTACTGCAATCGAAAAAACTGCCGCATTCTTTCGATTTACTTTTGAAAGAATGCGGCTGCAGTCTAGACGCATGTGAAGTTTTTTTCGCAAAAAGGCTACTTTTTGAAAAAACCCTGTAGTCTAGACACACCCTTAAAGTCCTACCTTCCCCACATCCTCTGGCAAGGAGTCCCGCAGGTTGACTGTGCACTGAGTGAAGAAAAACTTCCTTTTGTTTGTTTTAAACCTGCTGCCTATTAATTTCATTTGGTGACACTAGTTCTTATATTGTAGGAATAAGTAAATAATCTTTCCTTATTCACTTTTTCCACACCAGTCATGATTTTATAGACCTCTATCATATCCCCCCCTTAGACAAAACTTGGATCTCTTGACTCCAAAGCCTGAGCATAAGGCCAAGAGAT
Source organism: Pelochelys cantorii (assembly GCA_032595735.1). Lineage (NCBI taxonomy): Eukaryota > Metazoa > Chordata > Testudines > Trionychidae > Pelochelys > Pelochelys cantorii. Next base: position 41,207,957 of record CM064338.1, on the reverse strand, counting down.
CATTGTTTCTCTCCTGAAAAATTGTTACTAAGGGTACATCTACACTGCAACACTATTTTGAAATAACTAGCACTATTCCCAAATAACTTAGTCCGTGTCTACACAGCAGGCACGTATTTCGAAATAGTGTCAAAATACTATCAAGCTGGAGGACTTCTTACTCCGACTCCTGTAACCCTCATTGTTTGAGGAGTAAGGGAAGTTGAAGGAAGAGGGCTCTATTTCGAAATAAGTGTTGTGTAGACGCTCCCTATTTCGAAATAAGCCATTTTGAAATAAGATACGCAATTGACGTAGCTCCATTTGCGTAGCTTATTTAGAGTTAAACCCTGCAGTGTAGACACAGCATAAGGCTACGTCTACATTGCAGTTATTTCAGAATAAGCTTTTCCAGAATAGTTATCCCAAAATAACTTATTTAGAAATAGCATGTCTACACTGCAGAGAAGCCTCAAAATTAATCTGAATCAGGCTTCCCTAATGCAGACGTGCTATCTCAATTTAGAGCCTCAGGAAGAATAACTTAGAGTGGCCCTGGTGAAGGGCTATTTTGAAATAGCAGAAGTGGAGCATCTACACAGCCCCTATTCTGAAATAACTATTTCGGACTAGGCATTATTCTTCGTAGAATGAGGTTTACAGAAGTCAGAATAAGCAGTCCGTTATTTCCAAATTATTTCGAAATAATGGGATGGCTGTGTAGACACTCGCATACTTATTTTGGAATAATGGCCGTTATTCCGAAATAACTTTGCTGTGTAGACACACCCTAAGTGATCCTAGCATAGCCTTGGCAGAAGCGTGTTCTTTTACAGGCCACTTTTCCTCCTGTGAATGGTCACATACCCCTCTTTCCATCCCATTTTATATTACAAAACATCCCTGCTGCAGCAACACCAGATGCTAATGTAAAACTGGGGGGGAAAAAAAAAACTCCTTCAATGCAATATACGTGATCTGCCCTGGGGAGGGAAAAGGGGAAGTGAAATCTGACCCAACCGTCTCCTCTTGCCATTCATTTCACCTCCTCTGCTCTATCTCTAGGCTCCATCACTGACTTTTGTGCTTCTCTCACATTGGGAATGGGTCTCATTCTTCTCGTCCTCTACTTATGGTTTCCTGCTGACTTGTCCTCTTCTATCTCTGTATGTGCTGCCCAGGCACCTAATTTCCCAATATATCCTCTCCTAATGACAGCACAGGGCCCACTGGCAACTGGTGTTTCCTGTCCTACTGCTGGCTTTGTTCCTATTTCTGCAGCGCAGCATCCCCCCACTCCTGTGTGACCTATGAGCTATTCTCTTCCTGTCTGCAGTTTCAAAGCCTAACATTAGCGCAAATAACACTGCTGTGCTAGCCCTGCCGCCTGCTCTGGCCTGGAGCCAGTTCTGCCTCCCTGGGCCATCAGAGTGATCCTCCGTACTCCTGATCTTTCCTTTGCCTTTTCTTTTCATTTTGGGGTGGTGTTGAGCAGCCTGCTTTGTTCTCTCTGCTGCTTGGACCAGGTATGTAGCAGCATGTGGCTCAAGCATCTCCACCAGCTTTCAAGGATGGCAGAGCAGCCATGCAAGCTGCAGACTTCCCCCAAAGAGGGCTCCTTCTGTGAGGCAGCTTTACCAGGCTCGACAGAGGGAAAATTGTGCCCTGCCTGTTGTCAGCTATTTTTTTTTAAATGACAGAGCTATTTCTTTTGAAAAAACGGCTCCTCGGCGAGTAGCACTGTCTGTATTACTTTAAAGATAGCAAGAGTTTAGCGCAGATCTCTAGATCTTCTATAAAGTACTCATCAAGCTCTGTAACAGGGTCAATGCAAGTCCAAATACCCTAAACGGTAAAAAAAACAAACCCAAAATTTTAAAAAATATCAGTTGAGGGGAAACCAATCTCAGCCAAAGGAGGGACATTGTTGCTGCCTCTCATGCCTTGGGGCTGAAAGATTAAATGTTTTCTGACACATGCTGCAATCCATGGATAAAGCTGCTGCGATTATTTATTGTGTGCCACAGGCTCATGTTCAGTGGCACGACAGCAGACAAGACTAAAAACTTGCATCACTTACATTTTTGTGTGTGTTATCACCTCACTGCTGCAGTACAAAAGCAAAAGGGATTGTGAAGAACTACAAAAAGATCTCAGCAAACTGAGTGATTGGGCAGCAAAATGGCAAATGAAATTTAATGTGGGTAAGTGTAAGGTAATGTATGTTGGAAAAAATAACCCAAATTACACGTACTACATGATGGGGTCAAATTTAGCTACGACAGATCAGGAAAGGGATCTTGGAGTTATAGTGGATAGTTCTATGAAGACATCCACGCAGTGTGCAGCGGCAGTTAGTAAGGCAAATAGGATGTTAGGAATTATTAAAAAAGGGATAGATAATAAGACAAAAGATATCATATTTCCCCTATATAAAACTATGGTACGCCCACATCTCGAGTACTGCGTGCAGATGTGGTCTCCTCACCTCAAAAAAGATATATTGGCATTAGAAAAGGTTCAGAAAAGGGCGACTAAGATGATTAGGGGCTTGGAAAGGGTCCCATATGGGGAGAGGCTAGAGAGACTGGGACTTTTCAGTTTGGAAAAAAGGCGATTGAGGGGCGATATGATAGAGGTATATAAAATCATGAATGGTGTGGAGAAAGTGATTATAGAAAAATTATTTACCTTTTCCCATAATACAAGAACTAGGGGACACCAAATGAAATTGATGGGTAGTAGGTTCAAAACTAATAAAAGGAAATTTTTCTTCACACAGCGCACAGTCAACCTGTGGAACTCTTGCCCGAGGAGGCTGTGAAGGCCAGGACTCTATTAGGGTTTAAAAAAGAGCTTGATAAATTTTTGCAGGTTAGGTCCATAAATGGCTATTAGCCAGGGATAAAGTATGGTGCCCTAGCCTTCATAACAAGGGCAGGAGATGGATGGCAGGAGATAAATCACTTGATCATTGTCTTCTGTTCTCCTTCTCTGGGGCACCTGGCATTGGCCACCGTCGGCAGATGGGATGCTGGGCTCGATGGACCTTTGGTCTGACCCAGTATGGCCATTCTTATGTTCTTATGTTCTTACCTGGCATGGGGTTGTAGTTATAAAATCTCTCTTTGGGTCAGGTTAACTAACAAATTCTGTTCCAATGAACGTGTGTAACTAATTGTCCAGCTGTGCTTTTATTTGGCTTTAAACCAACATCAAAGGAACGAGTCAGATTTAGACTGGAATAGAAATCCGCATTTTCTACTTCAAAACAAACACGGCATTTCACATGTGGCTGGTACTTACCCAACAGTGATATCAAAGATATTGCTGCCCACAGAGCTGGAGACAGCCATGTCGCCCAGGCCTTTACGTGCAACAATAACGCTTGTGATGAGGTCAGGGATTGACGTCCCTGCTGCCAGGATTGTTAAACCCATAATTTCCTCTGAAATCCCAATTGTTTCTCCAACCTAATAAACAGCAACAATGATCCTGAGTTTTTACATAGAGAATTTAATTACCCTATTTGTTCCTGAAGGCCTGATGCATATTCGAGTTATCATTTTATTTGAAATCCTCTTACCAGCTGCAACCTATTTCTAGGATTAACCAAAAATACCAAACATTCTCCCCCCCTCCCCCCCCAAAAAAAAACCAGGAAAAAATTCTGTTGGGGGGGGGGAAAGGGGGAGACCAAAGTTGTGAGAAAAAAAATTAAAAAATAAAACAGCATGACCCCCTTCAGTGCATGAAGAGTCAGAATAGGGATAGGCACAGGGGAGCGGTTGAGCACTAAGACCCAGGGAAGGCATTGCTTCCCCTTGGTCTTTAGCTTTTTGCCGGTGGCCATGTTGTTTTCTTGATCAAGCCAGTACACAGCTTCCCTGCGGAACCACGTAAGCAGGGGGACCAGGGCTGGGGGGAGGCCGGGCGCTGGGCCCGGTTGCCGAGTGTGTTGTAGGGTTGCCAGGTGTCCGGTATTTTCGCTTCCTGGCAGGGAAAAATAACAGAAAATACCAGACATTTTAGGTGTCCGGTATTTTCTGAATTTTTTTACCGGACAGGAGACGAAAATACCAGACTGTCCGGGTCAATACCGGACACCTGGCAACCCTACCTATTTCTCCTTTTAAGAGGCAAAATGGTCCAATTCTAGAGAGTGTTTTGGTAGGAAATCCTTTCTTTAATGGAAATAGATTTCTTTTAACCCCTTCTAACTGCAAAATTGGGTCTTAGATGTAAGATCAAGTGGGAAGTTACAGTCCAGCACACCACTAACTTGGAAGACCTGCAGAAGATGTGGAGTTATCTTTACAAATTTAAAACTGACCTAAATTATGAAAATGTTTTTTTGTCTGAGTGGTCTTCCTAATTGGACAAACAATCCCATTTGCTGATTGACATGTCTGCTGTGGTTTGGTATCCATAACTTCCGTTGAGTCATGGTTTGATTAATTGTAAGAGAAATGCACAATACATCACCAAATACATATTCCAGGCCCTAATCCTGTTCCTTCACATCCTCTTAAATAGCAAATTGATATTAAGTCAAGGGGCACTGAAGGCACTCAGCGCCATATTATATAGCTGACCTTATATTCCTATAAATGTATTAAATGAGATATGGATAAATCACCTATGTCCCCTATAGAAACATGTGCCGATAAAAAGATTAAGATAATTCTCAACATGATGACATCTCTTCCACTAATGCACAAACTCCCTTAGAAACTGGGGGACAAAGAATTAATCTTTGTCAAATGAAAAAGGATGAAATTGAAAATCCTCTCTTGGGTTCTCCCAGAACAAAATTTCTAGTGTTAGTTGGATGGCAGTATTTGCAAAGCCATTGAAAACAAAGGATAATATCTGTACTACAACAGCACAGCTGTGTTGCTGTCACTGTAGTATAGGTACGTCTGATGTCGACGAATAGCATTTTTCTCTTGATGTAACTAGCCTCTCCATCAGACGGTGGCTAGGTCCATGGAAGAATTCTTAGGCTGACCTAACAGTTGCATTTTTTTCGTCCCTGTACTACGTAGTGAGGTCTATTTCATTTTTAGGTGTAGACCAGGGATGGGGGTGATCCCAGGGCTGGGGAAACACATCCCATCAGCCCTGCCCACCAGAGTCCATGTTTCCCCCCACTGTGGCCTGCTGGCCCCTGCCCAGCCTCCTCTACCTCCCACCCCTGCAATGTGGCTACTGGCCCTTGCCCCCTCCAAACTCCCCTGGCCTTGGAGCTCTGAAAAGCCAGTGGTTGGCCCAGCCACAGCCTCCTCTGGCCCTGAAGTTCAGAGGAGCTTGCGGGCAGTGTGGCCACAGCCTTCCCCGGCCCCGGAGAGCTAGCCAGCAGGCATGGCAGAGAGCTGGGCATGGGCAGGGCCAGGTAAGGCAGTTAGGGAAGGCAATGCCTTCCCCTGCCTAGGATACCTGCCACCTACGCCCTAGATCAGGCCAGAGTGTCTGCTGCATTGTTCCCCCTCTCTACTTGTTCTCCTTCTGCCTAGAAAAACCTCTTACCTGATGTGCCCACCACACCATGAGGTAGGAGAAGGCAGCAATCCAGATGATGGCTCCAAGAAATGTGATGGCAAAGAAGTTTCTGGAGTTCTGTTCAAAGCAAGTTGGAAAAGAAAACAGTTAGGTGTCTGGCCTTCCCCACAGCCCTTAGGACTGGGTCGCATACCAGAAAACCTGTCTTCTCCACACCCCATCACTCCACCTTAGGCAGTTTTTTAATACGGCCCCATCATCTCTGGTCTCATTTTGTTTGATTTTTCACCCCTTTACTGGGAGCCCAGTCTCTGCTGATCCCTTGAGTGGTAGCTTAAAATCAGCTTCGCAGCGCTTAGTTTTCAGTCCACACTATTTTATTGCCTGTCATCCCACCCCCAGTGCTTTTTTTTCAGTGGATCTGGTAGTGCTGCCTCCTGTCATGGGAGTGGTCAGTGGGTGAATGGCCCGTCGGAGAGGTAACCGGTGCTGTGACTACACGCCGCAATGAAATGCCCTGGATCTAGGCAGCAGAAGCGTGTACGAATTCAGTCTCCTCTTGTGTAACGTACTCTGCGGACAGTGCTAGGCAGGCAGAGACCATTGTTGTTTATTTCTTCTTGACATTTTTCAGTGCTTAAAAAAAGAAAGCGCTGTCACGAAAACAGAGCTCCGAACGCAGCAGCAGCCCACGCTTCCCTGCCACGCTGCCTCGCGCAACAGGGACCGACTCCTTGGCGAAGACAGAGGGCAGCGCTGGCCCCAGGCTCATCTTGATGTTTGCCTCTCTGCTGCCACTGCCCGCTGGGCGAAAGTGGAGGTTTCTGTCATGTCAAATCTGGGACTGAGCTAGCCTCTGCGGTTTCCTAGAGAAGTCTCTACTTCGGCCTTAGCCGTTGCCTGCTGGGTTTGCCTTGCAGAGGTTGGGGAGGTAGAGAAGAATAGCTGCTTTCAGTTACTTTGAAAGCCACCCCACTACCAGAACTGGGGCTATGCTCCAGCTCCCATGACCGTCAGTGGGAAGTAGTAGCTAGAGGCCCTAGCTATCTACAGAGAAAACAGAAACACCATGGCTCTGTTAAAGCTAGAGATCAGTTATCCAGCGCAATGGCATAAAGAAAGTAAAATCTTACTGGGTTCCTAACGTCGGGCACAGTGAGCCAGAGAGGGAACACAATAGGCAGGAGGAAAAGGTAAATAGCTTGTTTTCTCCTGGTCTCTGGCCACTTGAGGGATAACGGCTCTCCATTTTCTTCCTCCTCGTCTTCCTCCTCGCTCTCCTCATCACCATCTTCCTCCTCCTCAGAGCTGCTGCCTTCTATGTCACCACACTCTGGAGAGAGCTGGGAAGTAGAGATCTAGGTTTTGATGATCCCTTTTGGGAATAGTTGCAGAATACTCTGTCCCCCAGGTCACCACACCGTGACCACATTATGAATGGTCCTGCCATGAGGGCAGGGGACTGGACTCGATGACCTCTCGAGGTCCCTTCCAGTCCTCGTATTCTATGATTCTGTGATCTTAGTGCAGATGCCCAGGGAAACTGCAGTCAGACCTGGGAGTATGTGTACTGCAGTTGTGCCCAGAGGCCATGGTCAGGGATTTCCCCTTCCCCCGTGTTGGGCCTGGGACACACCTAGACCATACATGTTATTTGCCTTTCAAACCACCAGGTCATCAGCACAGCTTTAAATATCCTCATCTTTGTAAAGGGGCCACTATCCCTTCACTGGGGTAGGGCACATAGCATTAAAACAAAAAGAACAGCCCCAGAGAATGACACGATCTTTGCCCCAACCAATTTACCCAGGTTATGGTAGCCTGATTTCTACTGCAGAGTCGCTTCTCGAGCAGTCCCCCTGGAATCCATGGGCCAGCTGGAGGAGTAGAGCAGTACATTATGCAAGGCTAGGATAGTAGCAGTCATACCTTTGAACCTGGAATTGACTAGCATTGGGAGGGCTTAGCTGAGTCAAACTAGTTACTCATGTTAGCTCCCCCTGTTACTACTCAAGATAGCTCATTACTACAAGGACAGTCTCTTTAGTGTGGTTAATCCCTAGTGTTGGGCTGTGCCCCTCTTCCAACATGCAGGTTTGGGCCTGGGCTGAGCTCTTGTCCACGTGGTTCCCATTCACAGTACCTGCCTGCCATGCGGGGGGTCCACACCGTGTTCATCCTGCGTGACACTGAGGTCGGAGTCACTGGCATGTGTTACTTCAACAGTGGTGGGCACTTCTGCTTCCGCTCTGTTCTCTGCTCAAAAGGAGAAGAGGGATAGCTGGGCCCAGCCACACAAGCAGCAAGACATGATCTCCCCCCTTCTCCGCAGGGAGCTTGAGAGTGTGAAACGTTTACGTTTCTGACCTGTCAACTGGAGCAGTGCGGAGCAAGCTCTTCCAAAAGGCTGGAAGGTCAATCTATTGTTCGTTCCCTCTGCGTATCCTACTGATACACCCAGTTAGAGAGTCTGGCCAGCAAAAGCTGGCCAGCCTCGGGCCCACAAACCTCGGACATAAGCCTCTTGCGGTCGCTTTGCCTCCCTCCTTTATGCTGAGGCATCTCTTATGTAATACTATGCAGCAAAGGCCCCCCCCCCCCATGGCAAGGCAGGGGAGTGCTGATTGGCAGATTGCTAATGGACATGTGTCACAGCGCAGTCTGAGAATTCTAGGAAAGCCAGCTCAGCACCCAGGCAGGATGTAGGGCTGTGCTTCCTTCTTTCCACCGTGACGGGGGCACGCTCAAGGGGCCAATGCAGTTCAAGGTTTCTCAGAAATGACTCTTCTGGCTGCCAGGCGTTAATCCCTAATCGCCTGGCACATGTCCAAAGAGAAAAGTGCTGACACCCAAGCACACAATGCAAAAACATCCCCGACTGCTCTGTGCTGATCCCTCCAGGCATGTAATTATCCCAGGTGACCAAAAGCAAGAGACACCAACAAACAGCCACGCAGAACAGCGCTGGAACATGGATGTTGCACAGTAGCAGGAAAACAGGCATTGCCTCAGACTGTGGTTTTTGACACGCTGCGGTGATGCGACTTAGCAAATATGTTCTGGGCCCTTCTGGATAGCCAAATCTGCTGGGTCAGGAGACCATGTTAGAACAAGGTCTTACCTAGACTAGTATTGTAGGATGATTTGGTCTGAGCCGTGTGGGCTCAACCAAACTCCCTTGTAATGGTCTTAGTGCAGCCATGTTTATAGCTTTTAAAAAGGTGAGGTCAGGTGTTCAGACGCTGTCCTTGGCATGTGCCCTTCAGGAGTGCGTAAAGAAGAAGGATTTCAAAACCTTCTGGCCCATGAACATAGCACAGTTTTTCCTTGAGTGCTTGATCAATGGTACTGGGACACACCATCATATGAAGTGGAGCACCCCCAGGGACCCACATCTCTAAGGACCTTGGTCACTGCACATCGTCAGTCACCGTCTCTTTGGTAAGATGGGTAGGATGTAGCCTAGCCACATCTATACAGGAAAGAGCCTTTTGGGAGCAGATTCTCACCCAAGGGTGGCTCTGCTGAAGTCAGTGGAACTGTGACAATTTCCTTTGGCTGAAGATATCCTTCCCGATCTTTGTATATGGCTTTGCTCCAGCGTGGTCCCATCTACACAGGCAAAACCGAACTCTGTTATCACATGGTCAGGGCACTCCAATGGTACAGCACCTGCCTGTGGGGATGGGCATGTCTGTGTGAATTTTACGCATTCACTGTCAGCTGATGCCAGCCCCACGCTCAGCATCAATCCATGTTGCAGCGCTGGACCTCTACAACTGCCAGCGCAAGCAGCCTACGACTCACTACTGAAAGAGAAGAAGCCATCAGCTACCCAGAATACAGTCGCATGGGACGTTTCACCCTGTGTGCCCCTTGCAGTCACCCCGCCACGTCCCGTTGGAGAAGTCAGTCCTGGGCCCTCACCCAGTTTGCAAGCCAAGGCTCTGTCGTTTGTTTTAAAGACCAAATCCCATTTGCAGCTCCCCTGGTGGCAGGGTGGCACAAACTTCCCTTCCGACTGAATAGCCTGACTCATCCTGGCCATTTCCTCTGGGATGCTTACTGACTTAACGCACTCCCAGGGCTCCCAGGAAAGCACCTAATTGCCAGCTTGGTGCCAGTTCATATCCTGAGCGTTCACACAAGACCACTGCAATGCGATCAGCGCTCACAAAGCAGGAATTTGTGGGACAGAGCTATGCTACATGGGCAGCCCAGGATCTGCAGCCCTGGTGGGGTGAGCGAGCGCAGTGCAAAGCAAAAGGACTCTACAGGCAAATGGCGACGTTTGCCCTGAGCTCACCTTCCGGTTTCACTCCTGGTCTGGCCTGGGAGCCTACTTTGCCCATGGCCAACTTGCTCATGATGTCAAGCTTGTCTTTAAATTTTGCTGGGAATGAGAAGAGGGACAGGACAGGCCGGTCATCAGGCGTAAGGAATTAACTCCCACCCAACGAGCCTCATAGTACAGGCTGCAGTCAACCCTGAGACCCAAGGGGTGTGTCTAGACTACATGGCTCCGTCGACGGAGCCATGTAAAGTAGTTTACCCGACATAGTCAATGGGGGTAAAGTCTGCAGCATTGAATATCAGCATTGAATATCAGCCAAGCTGCTGAGCGGGAAGGAATCCCTCTCTCCCCACACATCTTATCTAGACTTCCTTTGAAAGCTGCTTATTTTAGACCCCAAGCAAACCACTTTTTCAGGGCTCAGGGATAATTACTGCAGTACTAACTGCCTGTAGAGAGAGACTATAACAGTCCTGGACATTAGCAACTCTCTGGAGCTGAAAACTATGTCTAGACTACACGGCTCCATCGACGGAGCCATATAAAGTAGTTTACCAGACATAGTCAATGAAGCGGGGGATTTAAATAACCCCCGCTTCATTAAAATAAAAATAGCCACCGTGCTGTGCTGATAATCAGCTGATTCGGCACAGCGCGGCAGTCTAGATGCAGATCGGTCGACAAGGGAAGCCTTTGTTGACCGGTCCTGTAAACCTCGTTTCACGAGGCATAAGGGAGCAGTCGACAAAGGCTTCCCTTGTCAACCGATCCGCGTCGAGACTGCCGCGCTGTGCCGGATCAGCTGATTGTCGGCACAGTGCGGCGGCCATTTTTATTTTAATGAAGCGGGGATTATTTAAATCCCCGCTTCATTGACTATGTCGGGTAAACTACTTTATATGGCTCCGTCGATGGAGCCGTGTAGTCTAGACATAGTTTTCAGCTCCAGAGAGTTGCTAATGTCCAGGACTGTTATAGTCTCTCTCTACAGGCAGTTAGTACTGCACTAATTATCCCTGAGCCCTGAAAAAGTGGTTTGCTTGGCGTCTAAAATAAGCAGCTTTCAAAGGAAGTCTAGATAAGATGTGTGGGGAGAGAGGGATTCCTTCCCGCTCAGCAGCTTGGCTGATATTCAATGCTGCAGAGCAAGCGAATGCGGAAGGAAGGCGTTGTGAGGTAAGATAATGTTGAGGCCTGCGTAGTTCAGGTTTTGATAACAGGAAAGCTACACGTGGTGCCTCCTCTTGTCATGTGACTGGAGAAGAGGCTTGACCAGTGTCTCTGCCGCCTGGCAAATCCAGGGAATGGGATGAGAAATGTTCTTTAAATTCCATGGATCGTGAGGTTGACAAACTCCTCCACATCACTGTGAGGCCCCTCTTCACTGCAGGGTTAACTCATGCAATTGGCTCGTGGATTGGCCTGGCCCACTCGTGAGCAGCCACAAAGCCCCCTCCCTGGGTTACTGTGTTCTCACTGGCACTGCACTCCCCCATGTGTGGTGTTAGGATGGCTGAGGGTACATCCTCCGGTTCTTTGCATCAAGCTCAGCTGCTCTAGGATTCTTTCCCCAGGAACTGTGGGAGAGCCTGGCTGTCCTTCTGGGCATATGGGGCATTGTGGGAAGGCACTGGAAGACTATCCACATTTGGGTGGTTTACCAAAGTCGGAGGAGTTACCAGCCCCAGTGAAAGCAGCACCCGGGATCTAGCCTGATCCCAGGATGGGCCAGCAAGCCTGGGCTGCAAGCACCACTAAACTGAGAGGTTCTGAGGCTATGTCTACACTAGAGGGTTTTTTTTTTCAGAAAAACGGCCATTTTTCCGAAAAAACTTGCAGAGCGTCCACACCTCAAGCGCGTTCTTGTGCAAAAAGATCGAAAGAACAGAGAGGTTTTTCTGGTGTAGGTAATCCTCATTCTGCGAGGAAGAACGCCTTTTTGTGAAAGAGCTCTTTCGCCAAAAGGCGTGTGTGGACGGGGAAGAGGGTTTTTTGGGCGGAAAGAGGAAAAAGCACAGGTGCCCTGGTGGCCATTCTGTGCATAGCAATCAGAGCTTACTTTCGAGAGAGTGTCCGTGCAGTCTGGACGCTCTCTTTTCGATGCACTTTTGCAGTGTGGACGCGCTCTTGCGCAAGAAGTTTTTGCGGACGATCTCTTCCGATAAAAGCTTCTTGCGCAAGCAGGGCCGACTTTAGGAAGTGCAGGGCCCAATTCAAACCATTTCGACGGGGGCCCCGGCAGCCAGGATTTTTTGTTGAGCAAAAAAAAAAAAAAACCACACCACACGCAAAAGTTTTGACGGGGTCCCGGCAGCCCCCTCCCGCAGCACGTCCAGCACGCCAGCACGCTTCCAGCTTTAGGCACAGGGGAATCAGGCGAATCGGCCTAAAGGTGACCCTGTGCGCAAGAAGCCTGCAGTCTAGACGTAGCCTGAGTGTGGAGCGGAGGAGTTAGGGAAACACCTGAAGAAGAGCTGGCATTCACCCGGCAATGCAGAGATTCTCAGAGGCAGAGCACTGCAAATCCCCATATATCTGCATGCACCACTGCGGCTGTATTGTTTGCCCTCTTTGCAGACTGAATGTGGATCCAAATGCAGGCGCTGACAGTGAGAGCGGGTGCTGCTATGGCTATGGATCCCTATAAAAGCTGGAGTGCAGATTGCAGGGGGGATAGAAAAGAACGATCCTAGATGCAGATTGGAAATGGAGCCACAGGTCTGTGTCTGCGCCAGGCTCTGCTCAGAGCACCTAGAAGCAGAAGCTCAGTGAGCCATGGGCAGTCAGTACTTTACAGACATGGAAGGCCAACGCCGTGCTTTTCTACACGGTAGCCCTGGACGTGAATTTCCTCTGACAGTTTCACCAAATGGTTTCCGCTGCTGGCTGTGTAATAACAACATCCCACTGTCACTCACCAGTTTGTCCCCTGGGGCTGGGCCCTGTCATTTGACAATGGCACCAAATGAATAAAATCAATAACCTGAGGCCCTAGGCCTGCAAGTTGAGCCACACAGAGAAATTCTTGTATCCACCTGAGCCCCCTGGATGCTGACAGGGCTCAGGCATCAATTCCAGTAGACTGTGCTTGCAGGATCAGGGACTTTGTAAGGAAGAGATCACCTACCGACCTGGGCTGAGCCTGTTATCTCCCATGCTACCAACAGGCAAACTAGTGGAGCCCATCGGTATAGCTTTGTGCTAGGTCAGGCATAAGTCACAGCCGTAAAGCAATGTGCCTATAGGCCTGCAGCTTGTAAGACAACAGCAGAGCTAAAGAAGACAGAAGGCCTCAAACCCTTAGTATATGCAGTTAACCAGCAGCAACCCCGGGTCATAAGAGAGTTCTGTAGTAACTAAACTGCTGACAGGTAAAGCCCAGCTCCTAGTTTATACCAGCTTGGGATGTGAGGCGGGTGAGGAACAACTAACAAGGAACAGGGCAGAACCCCCTACTGAGGATGAATTAGGCATAGCGGCACCAGCACAACACGGTTTACACGTTCTTCCCTCCCTTGAGCGCGGTAGCGCTTGGGCAATGCTGGGCTGATGGCTCCTGGCAATGGTGATGATGTGAGCGGTGATAATTAATGGTTCACGTTGTTCTGCCAGGACTGGCGCGAGGGGACGGCTACTCGGCTGCTCGTGCGGTGTTCTCTCTCTCTACCTGGCTGGGTTGGCGTGTTTGTGACTTCTCTAGCGGTGCTAATGAAACGCTCGCGAATACAGAAGGGCGTCCTAAGTGTGATTGCGGCAGCTGTGCGCATCAGGGTTCCCAGCTGAGTAGTAATACTGGGCCTGATCTTGGGAGAAGACCCTCTCCGAGCATTAACTGGGAATTCTTAAGTAATCAGTATCATTAACACATAAGCCATCAGTCGGGCAATGCTAGTGTCTCAGCCCACGGTCTCATGGCACCTGACAAGGGCAGCTGATGTCAGAGTTGGTGGGGGCATTTTTGGGCAAACAATATGTCAATGAGAATGGGATGGGGGTGGTAAAGTTGCAGCCCAGTGTTTTCTCATCCCCTGGGTTCAGCTGGGGGAAGGATGAGTACGAGCTCAGAGCAAGACTCCCAGCATCCTTGCCCTGGTATTGCCATTGAACCACGTGCAATGTGGGTGTGAAATGCGCCAAGACAGAGCCCTCCCATCCCTGCTGCTATACACAGATGCAGCTAGGTGCTGTGGCAGACACCTTGTCTTGATCTGTAACCACTAGACCACATTGTCTCCCTGACACTCTCCCACCGGTTAGTGGGAGATAAAGCATGTGCATTGCGGAGGGGTTGGATCCAGGCAGTTATGCCCCTGCACTGAATGAGACTAAGGTAAGCGCCAGCTGTTGTCTCCCTGCCCTGGCCTGAGCTAAGGCTGTGGAGCCCTCTAGGAGAGGAGCATGAGGGCTTCGCTGGGCACCTCTCAGGCTTGACTGGCCCATGTGCATGGGATCAGGCTAGAGATCTGACATTGATTCTCCTGACTCTGGTTCCACGGGGGGCTGTCATTGGCCCAGGAGGCAGGCAGCTGCCTCGCCTGAAGGTTGTGGGAGGGAGAAGGGATATTTGTAGGTTCAGTCACTGTTAGTTCTCTGGCTTGTTCCACAGCCTCGCTCCATCAGCACCTGCCCTCCGTTTATCCCGGCAGCCCTGCCCGTGTTCAGGCCTCCTCAGAGAGTTAAGGCTTTGGACATATTTGGGGGAGATGACCCACTGCAATGGGGGTGGGCAATCAAGAGCCCTGAATAACCCACATTAACTGAACAAGGCTGGGCGGTTACAGTCAATAAGTCCTCCAGAAACCCATGGGCCTATCTAGGAGCCTCACCTGTGAGACAGACACTGTTGGAAAAACACAGTGCTCTTCACCTGTGTTATTAACCATCCCCAGACTGGCTCATCACCGCCGATGCCTAATGATACTGTTGCCTGTCACTAGGCAATAATCAACTACCCACTGCCGAATGGGTTGTTTTCCCCATTCCCAGTGACAGCTTTTTTCTTCCCTTCAGCACATGTGGCGCTGTCATTAGCACTGTACCCAGGAATCTGAGCTTTTCCTCTCAGGAGGAAGCTATTGGCTATACAAGAGGTCAGATAACTTGTGCCAGGCCTTGCATTTCAGCTGCCTAACAGCCACACAGACAGAGTAGCTCAGATAAGAGCAAAAGGCCAATTAACTTACATGTAAATATCAAAGGAATGTCAAGTGTATTAATTCACGTGAGTGTTAAGTAATCCAGTGGAACTAAGAATAATATTGTCATCACTGTTGATTGTCATTGACTTACATTATGTGTATCCCTGTACTTAACTCTAGGGTTAGGAGTAAGAGGAGAGTTTACTTGATGTGTGAACTCCATGAGACACTATGAGAAATAATACTGTGTTCTACGCGCCGGATACCAGCAATCATACAATGGGCCAGAATTAGCCAGCGCATTAACTAACATTTTGAAACCATGCCTACAGCCACTGGGAGTTCTGGAGAATGATGGTGCTATCTGCACAGCACAAGGGGAGAGGCTGGCATGGTCGGGGGGAAGAGCAGACGCTGCATGCTGCATGGAAGCAAGCTGAGCTCACCAAGACCGAAAGGCCTCAGGGTAGAGTTGTGATCAGAGTTGTGTTACTGAAGCAAGAGCGCTTTACTTCCCAAAGCACATTGGGACCAGCTGTATCCTCCCCAATCTCTAACGGGTGTATTTTATGGCCCGGCAAAAAGAAAACATCTGGCTACAAATTTGCTGAGCTATTCAACACCAACGTGGGAGAAGTATGTGCTCAGTCACCCTCCACCGGCTGGGGGAACTCTTCAGTGCCACGGCAAAACCACGGCTGCTAATTTGGTCATTACTCACCTCTTCCCAGGTGTATTTAATGGGCCGGTGTGGGCTTTGTAAGAATGGCTTGCACAGCACGTCAGATATGGAGTGCCGTTCCCACAATGCCCAGGGCCCTGGATGAGAGAGGGACTGAACTTAGGAAGGGAATCCCGTTCTCAGGCCAGCCCACAGGAGGGCCAAAGGGTCCGGTGACTCAGAAGGGTCTGGGGCTCTCAGTCGCTGCTTCTGCTATTGTGGCAGCAGCAGGGCTGGAGCCCCAGGCCCTTTAAATTGCTGCTGGAGCCCCAGGCAGCGTGCTCCAGGCGGTGCTGAAGGGCTGGTGGGGGGAGGCTAGCCCCACCCCCATCACTTCCGGCCAAAGCTCCACCCCTTCTGTGAGTGCGGCACTGCGCCTCCCCCCCGCCACACACACACACCTTGTCCAGGGGCCCAGCAATTCCTCCTGCTCACTCTGAAATAGCTATCTGCAGACAATGCTGTGGAACAGCTCCTCAGCTACTGGAGCAGCCCAACTGATCTCAACGGAGCCACGCTGCTTTTCGCTGGCCGCGGCCCTGCTCCTGTGTGTGTCGCTGTGAGCGTGGCCTGCATCCAGGCGGCAGACCTGAGTGTCAAATCACACAGCGGTGGGGCATGAGCTCACCTTCGGCCAGGGGGTCCAGGGTGTGGATCATGAGCTGGAAGATGGTGGTGCGCATGTGGCTGTTGTGCAGAGAGGCGGAGCTGCCTCCTCGCTGCAAGGATGGAATGAGCTGTAGAACAAGGGGAATGTTAATCCCAGCCCACATCAGACTATTCCTGCTGTTGGTTGCCCTATTTCAGTGGTGGGGAAAGGTGGGACTGACGCCCAGCGGTGCTGCAGCACGCCCGGGTTTGCAGTGATTTCCACCATATCTGGGCTTTACGGATTGGTTCAAAGGCTCTCAGCCCCCCCACTAGAGAAATGGTTCCAGCACCTCTGCGTCGCTCCTGGAGACTGATGGCTCTGAGCCAATCAACAGGGCTGGGCCACGCAGCCGCAGGGTAGGTTCCCATCCCTGCCCCACCAGCTCGAGGGAGGCGAGCGTTCAGTCTCCATAGCAGGGTTGCCAACCATCAATACATTTACGGACAGTCCATAAAAAATTAGCTGAAATTGGACATGTCCGTAAAGTCTGTAAAAAAAGTAGATGTCCGTAAATTTCGTAAAAGTGCAATAAATTTAAAAAAAAAACCAGCAATTATTCTATAGTAATTAAATTTCTTCTGTGCTGCTTCAGCCATTTTACTGCGGAGCAGCGGAAATTGGATGTTTTAGTTGTTTATTTAGCTCAATGGTTGAGGTGACGTGATGTTATCATCTACATTATCCCACCGAGTTAGCGTCAGCACACTACCAGGACCAGGACTAACTCAATGAAAGTGAGTTAAATAGCAGATTGTTCTTGTGATGGATGAATGACAACGATGACTTTTCACTTTGGGCCATTTATGTCGTCTTAATACGGTATAAAAATTATGTCCGTCAAAAAAATTTGTCTGTCCGTAAATTTTTCCCATTTTGTCCGTAAATGAAATTTCTGTGGGTTGGCAGCCCTGCTCCGTAGTCTGTCCACGGCCACTCGGCTGAGACTCCCAACAAGGAGCATGATCCAGCAAGGCATACGCTTAAAGTTGAGCCCATGTGTACCCGGCTGGCTGACTTGGGGCTTTACTGCCAGCTACACAGTGGTTTGTCTATTGTGGGCCCTTGTCTGCTGGGAAGTGGACTGAGAGCCATCCACATTTCTCAGACTGAGCCTGCGCCTTTGATCCATCCACAGTATCCCGAGAGTAATTAGCCTCAGATTGCAGCATGGGCCTATCCTTAGACAATAAGCCAGTTTCTGCTTCCAGCGCTACACGGGGGGCTTCCATTTGCTCACGGCCCACGGCTCCTCCTCTTCACAACAGCAGGGTTTGACCCAAACTCCCTGACACAGAGCAGAGGACGTGTTCTGAAAGGAGTCCGTGTCCTTTCCATCCCTGACCAGCAGAACAGTCGCTGCTCGGGGGCATGTATTTCATGGCCGAGCCAGTTCCAGCTGCAATAAACCCAGATCCACACAGTGCCTCACAGACTTTTATCCACCTACCTCCATCTTCTTGCTGTCGCCTGAGTGCCTTGCACCGTCTCCTGCAACTGACCCATTGCCTTGCTGCATGGAAACGGACATAAAATGATGGGAATGCCATTAGTGTTTCAGCCAGCCTGGCACAGAAGAGTCTACACCTCTCTGCTTGGGAGGTTTGCTCACAGAACTGGAGTCAGGCCAGTGGGAGGAGCTTGTGGCCATGCAGAGGGGTCAGGGACTGGTCCTGGAAACCCTATAGATCCCCAGGATCTGTGAGCAAGGCAAAGCGCCGTCGTATGGATCTTGAGCCAGACCCAGGAGGACCTCCCCTTCTGCAGTGCTTCCTGAGGAGCCGGACAGCCACTGCCTCTCTCCACCTGTTTGCTGACAGGCAGAGCCAGTGCAGAGGGGGCAAATTGCTCATGGCGGATTCCAGCAGCGATAGGTTCTGCTGCTGTCTCACAGCTAGAGTTCTCCCTTCGCTTGTGCCTGCGGTGTGGAAGACGTAGGTTTGATTCTTGCTGTGATCATGGTGCGTGTGTTAATTCGGGATGTAAAATCCCGTTTAACTGGTTAACTGATTAAAGGGGAGGCAGGCAGGAGTGGTCCCCCCTGCTGTGAACAGGAGCTGCTCTGGCCAGCCAGAGCAATCTGGGCTAGGGCTGCCATGGACAGAGGCTGCTGTAGCTGGTTGGAGCAGCCCTGCCTTTGACAGGCCCTGCAGAGCTGGAGCAGCCTCCAGCCCATGGTGATTGGGGAACTGTTCCAGCCCCCACTGGTTAATGGGAAACGGTAAGATCACCCATTAAGGGTGAGACTTACTGGTTAACCAGTTAATGGGTTAACCATTCACACCCCTAATATCGATGTACACACACCTTTGATGTTACATACGGGTTTCCTACAGGAAATTTGCCATGTTCAGAGGGGAGCATAATTTATGGACAGGCAGCTCCTTGGCTCCATGTTGCCTCGCTCTGTAATCATGGATCTCCAGCCCACTCTTGCTCCCATTGCTCAGTTCCTCGGTTTGAGATCCGTGGTTCGAGAAAGAGGCAAAACTCCTGGGCAAATCTTTGCCAGTTTCATAGGTTGTCTTGCTGTATTTGCGTGTGTGGCTCCTGATTTACTTGGTGTGCTCTTTGCACCATTTGTCCCTTTCTGTATCACCCTTTGCTTTCCTGTTCACATCTGTACAACAAAGATGCAGTGCTGCCACAATTGCACACAGTTTTCATAAACCCTAGGAGTCAATAGCCTAGAGTCAGGGCTGTCCCACAACATTTTGGCACCTGAGGCGGGGAGCTCAAATGATGCCCCCTCGCTTGGGCCAAAACTCTGAAAGGTCTCAATTCTTCCTTCTTCCTGTTCTACTCCACCACCGCTGTGTATCTAGAGCAGAGAGAATACAGATGCACCAGCAGCAGCAGACACAATTTTCTACACTTTGGTTCTTAGGGGTGCCCCCCCACAGTCTGGCATCTGAGGCGACCGGCTCAATTCGCCTCATGGTAAGGCCAGCCCTGCCTAGAGTGCTCAGTATCTAGCCCAGTGATGAGCAACCTTGACAAGTGAGTGGGCTGCATGAGTGAGCTTCCTTCATCTCAGTGGGCTGCAAGGTTGTCATAACCAAGACGGTCTCCCGGGACAGGGTAGTTTTTCTAACAGCGCTTGTGTTCCTACAGTTTGCTGAGGGACTGATTGAACCTTAGCAGGGCTTTGACTGGATGCAGAGGGAGCACATGGCTCCCATAGTCAATGTTCACGTGCCCTTGCTTTATGTGTGTGTTACTTTAGTAAGACAGTAGAAAAAATTATGCAGATAGAAACCAGAGGTATCTGACAACACTGCGTGTGGGCAACGTTAAACAAACTGTCTCACAGGCCATACATAGAACCCTGATGGGCTGCATGCAGCCTGTGGGCTGCAGGTTGCCCACCTCTGATCTAGCCTGACAGGTGAAAGGGAAGAGTACCTAGTCTGACAGGTGAAAGGGAAGAGCTGTGATCCTTAGCTTGTTTAGAGTCAAACAATCCAAGAAATGCTCCCATTGGCTCCTAGAATGCTCATTTCAAGCAAGTATGTCTTCTACATAGAATAGCTTCCAGACTGCTAATGTAGGCCCTGAATCTCCAGCCCTAAATGGGATTGAGCCTTCTAGTTCCCTTTAATGATAACTGAGTGGAAAACCCCAGGCATCTTTCTGAAAATGGAGAGGTACCCCTAATGGGTACAGTGTGAGTTGTTCTACAATTGAGCCCCCTTTGAATAGACTCTTCCTTGATTTACAGCTCACTTCCTAATATTTAGATTATGTTCCCTCACCATTTAACAATAATTGGTAAGTAAAGCAATTGTCTTGACCAACAGGTATAGTTCTGAAGAGGTTGATTGGGTTGGTCCCAATCCCATGTACCCTTTGCCAAGGAGATACAGCCTTTCCTTGTGTTTTAAGTGAAAAGAAACATTCCCAACTAGGCAACAGAACAATGAGGACACTAACCTTCTCCGTGTCTTCAGAAGCTGTTGCCTTCACAGTACTTCTCATCTTGTTCACCTGTTCCTTCACCCACTGTTCTAAGTGAATGTTCCATTTCATGGTAAACACATAGAAGGCGTAGGCGCTCAACAAAAGGAGGCTTTCCCACCAGACAATGAAGCTGTCTAGGAAAAACAGGATGAGCATCAGTAAGTCTAGAATGTAGAACGAGACGTCTCTAAACAATGGCCACCAGGTCAGGTGGAGTATCTCCCTCGAGAAAAGGGCACACGTGCCAATGACAAAAAGAATATTAAACACCGCTGAGCCCACAATGGTGCCAATGCCCACATTGCTGTGTGAGATGAAGACACCAATGAGAGAGGTGAAGAGTTCTGGTGCGGATCCGCCTGCTGCCATGAAGGTGGCCCCCGCCACGTCGCCGGAGATCTGCAACTTATCCGTGATTACATCCAAGGCAGGAACAAAATATTCATCACACACTATGGCCAAGGCCACAAACACATACATCATGCCAAAGATGTGAAGTATGACCCACCCTTTCCTGCGCTCCTCCAAGCTAAAAAGGTCTTGAGGGTACTCTCCATGGGTGGGGAGTGTTGGGTAACTCCCCTCTTCATCCAGGTGGCTCAGATTGACACTTCCTTGGGGTAGGGTTGCATTCACTGATGATGTGACGGGCACGGCTGGTGTAGCATCCACGTATACACAATGCCTTATCTTGGATACCGTTGTCCCATTGCCCACTGCTGAGGCCTTGTTGCTGGCATTGCTGGAAAGGTCCCTGGTGGTCACTTTCATTTGGTCCTCAGGCTGAGATGCTGTCCAACGTGCTGAAACAATTTTAGGGCCACAGAGAAGCTGATAGATGGAAAAAGCCAATACCATGGCCAATAGGAAAAGAACCTGGTTCCACTGAAGCCTTCTCCTCGGTGGTAAATGCATTTCCCAAATGCTCACAGATCGGATCAATGTTCCTGGAGCCAGTGGAGACGTTCTCTGGTCAGCACCCTGCATTTACACGTATCATTTGGAGTCCCTTGCTGCTCCTAAATGTGGGGATCTCAACCAGACTGGAACTACATGCTACACAAAGTGCAGGATCCTGCAAAAGAAGACATTCTAGTGTGAAACACATGGTATAATGATCTACTGTCACCTAACATCTACTGCTTTGCAACTCAGCCTCGGTGCAATATTAGCTGGCATTATGTTTGCATGATACAAGCTGGTCCCAAACTGGCAAATTCAGATATGGGTCCAGATTTCAACCCCCAAAGTTTGGGGCTGTTCAGATCTGCCATTTTGGTTGGCCTCGTGATGGAGATGAGCTAGCCATAAGCTTCAGCTCTGCCTCTGGATTCAGTTCTCCCCCACCACTTCACCCCACAGAGCTTAGGGTTGTTCAGATCCAGGTTTTTATTTGGGCCCATCTGATATTTTGTAGCACTGACAACGTGCTCAATGCTTTATAAACAATCAACATTGTCCCTGCTCCAAGGAGCTTACTTACAGTCTAAATCACTCTGAAGATTAAGCACTAAGGTTGACCCTATCATGTTAAATCCTCTCTGTACAGGCCTGTTACTTACTATGTAAGCGTGACAGGTTGCTGGAAATGTACCTGGCAATTGCTCTAAAATCTCCCTGCTAGTGCCACTCTGTAGCTCCCCAGTATTTGCACTCACATAAGATACAAACCAAGCAAAAGGTGATTTCTATGTTTGCTTACAGTTTGAGAAGGGCAGAAGACAAGGCCAGGCTATAGCAAAACCAAAAGTGCTGAGTATTCATCTGTTACTATGGCTACATCTCTTCAAACCTGCCATCCAAATTAAGACTGGCAAAGTGGGCTCGCTATCACACTGTCCATTTGGGGATAATGAGCATATCTTGCATAATTATTTGAACAACACTTTACAAGAGGAGCTAAACTGTAAATACCAAAGCAACACAGACGTGGGCTATGACAGCATAAAACCATTGATTTGAAGGTGAATCGCATGTACCTTTCAGTTTGGAGTTGATGCCTCTGAAAAATATTATTTAAACGGAACGGGATTATTATACTAAATGAGAAGAGGATGCAAATAGAACACAGCTGTAAGCCGTTCACTAAGTTGTTCTTCAAGCACACATACTCACATATATAAAACTCCATGAACTAATCAATGTAAATTTCTAACTAGGGGAAAGGAAGGAAAAGACACAGATGTTGCAATCTCTGCTTTAAATACGTGGGAGGTACTCAGAGATGACAGTGATGAGGACTTACAGATGTGTCCACAGAGAGATCATATAAATTCTAGTCTGATTGTCTAAAAAGTACATGTGTATGCGCATATACTGATTGTAAACATGCAGTGGTACTGCCAGCTGTATTCCTCTCTAATGTGTACAGGAGTAGTGCAATAAAGGAAATGAAGTCACCCTTTATAACAACCAAAATAAAGCAAAGCAAAAGAAAGAGAAGAAAAATAACAAACACAAAAGATACTTGAACTAACCCCTTGTTCAAATGCAATAGTTTACAACAACTCTCCAAAATGAGCTATCTAAGCAACTTTTGCAAGTAAAGGAGCAGTTCATCGACTGGTGCAAATTGTTAGAGTTCTATGACTTCAAGACTTTCTGAGGCTCCAGCCTTTGTTTTTCCAGTCTCAATGACTGAACGCTATTTTAATATTCTTATGCACGCAAAATATTTTCTTTTACAAGTCTTATTCAGATCCATTCCTTTACCTTATGATTAGACTGTCTGACCTAACAGAGCCCATCTCTGACAATCATATAGACCACCACAGCTTACCTTTAGAAAACGATGTCCAAGAGGAACTGGTATTCCATGGTTAGCATTTAGTGCTGTAAGCTTCTTTGACATGGAGCACCTGGAAAGGAAATGAGTTACGGGTGAAAGCAGCAGCAAATGATCCCATTTTCATTAGGTCTTGCCCAGCTGAATTCCAATAAGAGAAAGGGTCAGGTGTGAAGGGCATATTGCTGGAGGAACAGCCAATCCAGTTTAATACCTGCAGCCTGTAAGAAGATTAAATAGTATTTTATAGGTTCGGGACTATCGCTGAAGCAAATATCTTTGTCTGAGACTATGGATGTTCTTAGTTTCAAGGCAGGAGATAATCTCTTCAATGAAGCACACAGTAACAGTACCAACCCCAAGACAGTGAGACGCGATAGATCTTTCCAATCGCAGACTTGTGGGGATGCAGTCTCAGCTGATGTAAACTGTCATGGTTCCATTGACTTCAAGGGAGCTATGATCATTAATACCGGTTGTGGATCTCCTCCTGAGTTCCATTTTAATGATGCGTCACACATTGCTATTCCCCAAATCCGAGTTTCTGTCAGCAACAACGCTACTAGAAGCTTAAGTTCCATGACTAGCAAAGGAAAACGGGCCAGGCCCTCCATTTGGATGAGGTTGCTTTGCCTTTCATCTCTGTAAATCTCTGGAAAAAGGAAAATGTAGTGCCCATCTTTAAAAAAGGGAAGAAGGACAATCCAGGGAACTACAGACCAGTCAGCCTCACCTCAGTCCCTGGAAAGATCATGGAGGGGAACCTCAAGAAATCCATTGTGAAGCACTTGGAAGAGGGGAAAATGATCAGGAATAGTCAACATGGATTCACTAAGGGCAAGTCATACCTGACCAATCTAATTAGATTCTGTGATGAGGTAACTGGCTCTGTGCATATGGGGAAGTCAGTGGATGTGATACACCTTGACTTTAGCAAAGCTTTTGATACAGTCTCCTACAATATTCTTGCCAGCAAGTTAAGGAAGTATGGATTGGATAAATGGTTTGTAAGGTGGACAGAAAGCTGGCTAGATTGTCAGGCCCAACAGGTAGTGATCAACAGCTCAATGTGTGGCTGGTGGTCGGTTTCAAGAGTAGTGCCCCAAGGATCGGTTCTAGAGCCTGTTTTGTTCAACATCTTTATTAATGACCTGGAAGAGGGAATAGATTGCACTCTCAGCAAGTCTGTGGATACACTAAGCTAGGGGGAGAGGTAGGTATGTTGGAGGGTAGGAATAGTGTGCAGAGTGACCTAGACAAATTGGAGGATCGGGCCAAAAGAAATCTGATGAGGTTCAACAAGGACAAGTGCAAAGTCCTGCACTTGGGATGGAAGAATCCCAAGCACTGTTACAGGCTGGGGACTGACTGGCTAAGTAACAGTTCAGCAGAAGAGGACCTGGGGATTACAGTGGATGAGAAGCTGGATATGAGTCAGCAGTGTGCCCTTGTAGCCAAGAAAGCTAATGCATATTAGGGTGCATTGGGAGGAGCATTTCCAGCAGATCTACAGAAATTATTATTCCCCTTTATTTGGCACTGGCGAGGCCACATCTGGAGTATTGTGTCCAGTTCTGGACCACCCCATTACAGAAAGGATGTGGACACATTGAAGAGGGTCCAGCGGAGGGCAACCAAAATGATTAGGGGGCTGGAGCACATGACCTACGAGGAGATTTGGGCTTATTTAGTCTGCAGAAGAGAAGAGTGAGGGGGGATTTGATAGCAGCCTTCAATTTCCTGAAGGGAGGTTCCAAAGAGGATGGAGAGAGGCTGTTCTCAGTAGTGACAGATGGCAGAACAAGGAGCAATGGTCTCAAGTTGAAGTGGGGAAGGTCTAGGTTGGATATTAGGAAAAACTATTTCCCTAGGAGGGTGGAGAAGCACTGGGATGGGTTCCCTAGGGAGGGGGTGGAATCTTCATCCCTCGAGGTTTTTAAATTCTGTCTTGACAAAGCCCTGGCTGGGATGGTTTAATTGGGATTGATCCTACTCAGGGCCGGCTCCAGGCACCAGCAAACCAAGCAGGTGCTTGGGGCGGCACATTGCCAGGGATGGCATTCCGGCCCGCAGGAGGAGCAGGGTGGCGGGGAGCCCCGTGGAGGCTGCCCTGAGCTAGGAGACCCGCGCCCGGCTGCTCGGAGCCTGCGCCTGGCCCCGGAGCACTGGGAGCTTTGCGTGGGCAGCCCTGGGTACTTCCTGGGGGGCGGCTGCAGCTGATGAGGCTGAGCCCAGGGGCCTCTTCTTCACCTTCGTGAGTGTGCCCCCCCCTCCGGCTGGCAATCCCCCCTCCCGTGCGCTCTTCCCGCAACTCCCCCTCTCCCACCCACCCCGCCTGTGTTCTCTCCCCTGCAACTCCCCTGCCTGTGAACCCCCCTTGACTGGCTGCCCCCCCCCGGCCTGTGTGCCCCTGCCCACTATCCTGAGACCCCCTTCCCCTCCGTTACCTTCCCCCTCTCTTCTCCTCCCCGGCTCGGCCTCTGCCCAGCAACCCCACCTCCTGGCCCACTGCAACCTGCTGGGACCCTGTCTCCTCTTCTCCCCCCGCCTCCCACCTGGATCCCCATCTCCTGCCTGGCTCTCTAAACAATCCTCCCTCCCCCTCCTCTCTGGGCCCTGTACCCTCCCCCTACACACACCTGCCCAGGAACCCAGGCCCCTTGTGCTGTGTCCTGACAACCTCACCCCTGCCTGGGACCCAGGTGATTCTCCCTCTCCCTTTGTCTAAGGAAGGGGGACTCTGGTGTTCGCAGAGCCCATGTCCCCAAGTCCCTCCCTGGACAAAAAAAGGTGTGCGGGGGGGGTGGCCAAAAATTTTTTTGCTTGGGGCGGCAAAAAACCTAGAGCCGGCCCTGGTCCTGCTTTGGGTAGGGGGCTGGACTCGATGACCTCCTGAAGTTTCTTCCAGCCCTAGGATTCTATGGTTCTATGATTTAGGGCAGATGCCTGTCTTTTGGCACGCCCAGGTAGAACTTGTTATAATTTTGGCTGCTTTAGAAATAATAAGAATTTCATGATCATCTCTCCTGGCACTAGGTCTTTACTGGTAGTTAAGGCCCGGTTTGTGAGTCCTTACTTTGTTCTCAAAATGGATTTCTAAATGGTTGCCATAGATATGGCAGGTGGCATTTTGACTGGATTTTATGTGGTGATGTGGCCCTGCCTGGGGCACTATGAACATACTGTACATCTCCATGTGGAATGAAGCATACTTAAATCAGTTGTGGGTGTCTGGGTGGCCCAAGGGCTTGGGAATTAATCAGGGGATCTTTCGTTCCAGTTTTTCATTTGCTCCGTTTGGTGGTGACCAGAAGTTAGTACCGTCTGATAGCTGAGAACTGTGACTCCCTTTGATGAGGGTAATGGATACATTTGGCTTTTTGCCCTCTCCTTTCCTGGTCTGGTGTAAGAGGATCCTATTAGGGAGGCCAGAATGCCTTTCTTCCTTCCCCAGATGAATTTTTAGGGGTAGGATCATCTTCAGACCATATTCCTTCTCTTTGCCTATATATGAGCCCAGTTTTTTAGTTCACAGCTCCTTTTAGATTTCTCCAACTGCTTGTCCATTCGGGATGTTAAAATGAGGTTAATTTACTAATCGAGGGGAAGGCAGCCCAGCTCAGTCCTGGCTCGTGCTGGGTCCAGGACCAAACCCTGCTGCAGCTCTGCAATTTAAAAGGCAGTAGGAGATGGGTAGCCTGCCCCGCCCCCGGCAGCAGCCCCTATCTGCGGGGGGTCCCAGCTTCTCACTGGGAGCCAACATGGACAGGGGCTGCTGTCAGAGCAGCCTCCCATGTGCCCCGCTCTGTGCTGCTGCCTCTGATAGAGACAGTGGAGACAGTGCTGGGCGGAACCGGCTTTTAAGCCAGGATCCCCCCAGCACCGGCTCCTGCTCCCCCCCCCCCTTGCTGCCTCTGAAACAGAGGCAGCAAGGGGCGAGGAATGCGTGTAGTCAGCTCGACTACCCAATAAGCCTAGGCTTATCGCGTAGTTGACTAGTTGACCACTTGCTTACAACCCTGCTGTAGCGAACTGGCCACACTCAACTGGCCAAATAGCCACACGTGGCTAGCTAGTGTGTTGGAAACGATGGCCCTAGAATATTAATTGCCAAAAACATGACTGACATATATGAAGAAGATACTGGGGGAAGTCACAGTCTACTGCCTTAGGGGAGGGGACACTGCCCAATGCAGCTTTCTGTGGCTGCTGGAGGGGAGATGATTATGTGATGACCACCATCTTGGCTGATACTGAGAAGCGAACTGGGACCTTGAACACTAAAAGCTTAAATTGCTATGGTGGAGCTGTAACTTACTTCCTTTCTGGCTCTGGCACAATGGGGGATACATAACACACATTGACCAGTGGGTTACATTTACCCATCAAATAGCATACAGTCTCCATTATTTGTGGGTTACTTATAATCATTCTCAGCCCTTATATAGTGCTTTTCATTGGTAGATTTTCAAGCACTTTATAAAGGAAGTCAGTATTGATATCCCCATTTTATAAATGGGAAAACTGAGGCACATAGTCTGTGAAGCCAAGACTAGAACTGAAGCTTTTGCAGGCCAGCCTCCAGTGGAAGCGCCTTTTGTATGCACCAATTACAAGAGTTTGGTCCTGTTCTCCCTTATCTGAGTGTAAATCACACTGTGGCTTGGAAGTTGTGCATTGTACATATATGCACAAGCCCTGTAACCTCCTGGCTTGATCTGCGAAAATACTGCGCACCTGCCTAGCCCATTGACTTCAGTGGGCTTTGTTCGTGCTCTACTGATCTGGAAAATCAGGGCACGTGCCCAAGATGTGCAAAGTTGTTCCAGATAAAATTGTAGAACAAACGGCACATTTAGCTCCCTCTGCTGTGTGATAAGGGTTCTGCTGGAGCGGCACTGCCAAGGATAACGAAGCATTCACAACTTACAACCAGCACCAGCACAATCCCCGCCAGGCAGTAAAACACAGGGACAGCCAGGGCCCCGCTAAAATCAAGATACAAGTTTTGCCACTTCCTTCAACCAGAGCAGAGTGGGAGCAGGTCCATAATGTGAGTATGGGATGTGGCCAACCTCAAGCGTTTAAAATTTCGGTCAGGCTCCAAAAGACCGTGAGATTTTAAAAACAGATAGATACACGGGGGGGGAAGGGGGGGCTTTCTCGAGCATGCATTCATATCACATTTCCATGCTGTTCTCGGCGACCGTAAGTGCGACAGAGTTGCCTGAGAGCGGAGCGTCTCACGCACTCGCACTCGCACCCCCGCCAGAACGACACGGGACGGATTCAGCCGTAGCTACTGAACTCGAAGGGCTTTCGGGGTGAGCGGCAGCGGGCGGAGCGTGACATCTCGGGGGGCCTCGTCCCTCCCCCTGCTGCCCGCACACACCGGAGCCCTGCGGGGGGGCTCGGAAGCAGCAGGACGAGTTACACGGTGCGGCGGCTCCAGACAGCGCCCCCCCCGCCCCCCCCAGCAGGACATGTCCCCGGGGCGGCCCGTTCTGCGCCCGGCCCCTGAGCTCCGGCAGCCGCAGCGGGGGAAGGTTTCTGGCGTCGGACTCATGGAAGCGGCGGCGGGGCCCGGACAGCGGAGGCCTCGGGCCGGGGTGAGCGAGCGGCGGCCCCACAACGGCTGGGTGGGATGGAGCGGCCCTGCCCCCCCCCCCGGGACCCTGCCCCCTCCCTCCAGCGCCCTGCCCCCCCCCGGGACCCTGCCCCCCTCCCTCCAGCGCCCCGCCCCCCAACCCTCCGTCCCCCAGCACCTCAGGGCCCTGCCCCCCCCCCGGGGCCCTGCCCCTCCCTCCAGCGCCCCGCCCCCCAACCCTCCGTCCCCCAGCACCTCAGGGCCCTGCCCCCCCCCCGGGACCCTGCTCCCTCCCTCCAGCGCCCCGCCCCCCAACCCTCCGTCCCCCAGCACCTCAGGGCCCTGCCCCCCCCCCCGGGACCCTGCTCCCTCCCTCCAGCGCCCCGCCCCCCAACCCTCCGTCCCCCAGCACCTCAGGGCCCTGCCCCCCCCCGGGACCCTGCTCCCTCCCTCCAGCGCCCCGCCCCCAACCCTCCGTCCCCCAGCACCTCAGGGCCCTGCCCCCCTTGCGCCCCGGGATCCTGCCCCCTCCCTCCAGCGCCCCGCCCCCCCACCCTCCGTCCCCCAGCACCTCAGGACCCTGCCCCCCCGGGATCCTGCCCCCTCCCTCCAGCGCCCCGCTCCCCACCCTCCGTCCCCCAGCACCTCAGGACCCTGCCCCCCCGGGATCCTGCCCCCTCCCTCCAGCGCCCCGCCCCCCAACCACCCTCCGTCCCCCAGCACCTCAGGACCCTGCCCCCCCCCCCGGGATCCTGCCCCCCTCCCTCCAGCGCCCCGCCCCCCAATCCTCCGTCCCCCAGCACCTCAGGACCCTGCCCCCCCCCGGGACCCTGCCCCCCTCCCTCCAGCGCCCCGCCCCCACCCTCCGTCCCCCAGCACCTCAGGACCCTGCCCCCCCGGGATCCTGCCCCCTCCCTCCAGCGCCCCGCCCCCCAACCACCCTCCGTCCCCCAGCACCTCAGGACCCTGCCCCCCCGGGATCCTGCCCCCTCCCTCCAGCGCCCCGCCCCCCACCCTCCGTCCCCCAGCACCTCAGGACCCTGCCCCCCCGGGATCCTGCCCCCTCCCTTCAGCGCCCCGCCCCCCAACCACCCTCCGTCCCCCAGCACCTCAGGACCCTGCCCCCCCCCCGGGATCCTGCCCCCTCCCTCCAGTGCCCCGCCCCCCAACCCTCCGTCCCCCAGTACCTCAGGACCCTGCCCCCCTCCCTCCAGCGCCCCGCCCCCCAACCCTCTGTCTCCCAGCACCTCAGGACCCTGTCCCCCCCCCCAGGACCTTGCCTCCTCCCTTCAGCGCCCCACCCCCCAACCCTCCGTCCCCCAGCACCTCAGGACCCTGCCCCCCCCGGGACCCTGCCCCCCCCCCCTCCAGCGCCCCGCCCCCCACCCTCCGTCCCCCAGCACCTCAGGACCCTGCCCCCCCCCCAGCGCCCCGCCCCCCACCCTCTGTCCCCCAGCACCTCAGGGCCCTGCCCCCCCCGCACCCTGGGATCCTGCCCCCTCCCTCCAGCGCCCCGCCCCCCAACCCTCTGTCCCCCAGCACCTCAGGGCCCTGCCCCCCCCGTACCCCGGGATCCTGCCCCCTCCCTCCAGCGCCCTGCCCCCCAACCCTCCGTCCCCCAGCACCTCAGGACCCTGCCCCCCCCCGGGACCCTGCCCCCCTCCCTCCAGCGCCCTGCCCCCCAATCCTCCGTCCCCCAGCACCTCAGGATCCTGCCCCCCCCCCGCACCCCGGGATTCTGCCCCCTCCCTCCAGCGCCCTGCCCCCCAACCCTCTGTCTCCCAGCACCTCAGGACCCTGTCTCCCCCCCCCCCCCAGGACCTTGCCTCCTCCCTTCAGCGCCCCACCCCCCAACCCTCCGTCCCCCAGCACCTCAGGACCCTGCCCCCCCCCGGGACCCTGCCCCCCTCCCTTCAGCGTCCTGCCCCCCAACCCTCCATCCCCCAGCACCTCAGGACCCTGCCCTCGCGCCCCGGGATCCTGCCCCCCTCCCTCCAGTACCCCGCCCCCCAACCCTCCGTCCCCCAGCACCTCAGGACCCTGCCCCCCCCAGGACCTTGCCTCCTTCCTCCAGCGCCCCGCCCCCCAACCCTCCGTCCCCCAGCACCTCAGGACCCTGCCCTCGCGCCCCGGGATCCTGCCCCCTCCCTCCAGCGCCCCACCCCCCAACCCTCTGTCTCCCAGCACCTCAGGACCCTGCCCCCCCCCCAGGACCTTGCCTCCTTCCTCCAGCGCCCCGCCCCCCAACCCTCCATCCCCCAGCACCTCAGGACCCTGCCCTCGCGCCCCGGGATCCTGCCCCCTCCCTCCAGCGCCCCACCCCCCAACCCTCTGTCTCCCAGCACCTCAGGACCCTGCCCCCCCCCAGGACCTTGCCTCCTCCCTCCAGCGCCCCGCCCCCCAACCCTCCATCCCCCAGCACCTCAGGACCCTGCCCTCGCGCCCCGGGATCCTGCCCCCTCCCTCCAGCGCCCCGCCCCCCAACCCTCCGTCCCCCAGTACCTCAGGACTCTCCCCCCCCCCCCCGCTCCCGAGGCCTCTCCCCCTGCCCCCCAACACTCCAGGATTCTGCCCCCTTCCCGAGCTTTGCTCTCCAGCGCCCTGGGACCCTGCCCTCCTTCCCCAGTCTCCTGCCCCCCGGGATCCTGACTTCTCCTTTCCCGAGCCCTGCCCTTGAGTGCCTCAGACCCTGCCCCCCACACCTCCAGTGCCTGCAGTCCTGAGTCCAGGTCTCTGCCTGCTCCCGCACCCTGGGCCCCGGCCTCTACACACACCCCAGCAACCCAGTGATCCTGGACTGTCGCCCCCTGCTCCCTCCAGACCCTGCCCCTGCCCCCCAACCACCCTGCCTCCTCCAATCCTGAGACTCCAGGCACTGTCAACTGCCCCCATTACCTGCCCCTGATCTTTGCCAGTCCTCTTGAGACTCCTAAATTTTCCCCTGGCCCCCAACCCTATCCTTCAGTGTCCGCTGATTCCTGTACCTGCTACCCAGTGACCCTGACACCAAACCCTGCTTCCTCCAAACCCAAGACTCCCTCCAAATGTCTGTTCCCAAAGCTCCACTGAACCCTGCTCCCCACACCACATCCTCAGAATCTGAAACCTTGCCCCCTTTTCCCCCACGCCCCCAACTGCTTCTCCTGCCAGCTCCAGGATTACCCCAAACCTGGTTCCCTTCAGCCACCAGCCTTGTCAGCTCCATGGGACACAAAATCCTATCTCCTACTAGCCCTCAGATTCCCCCAAACTTGCCCCCACCACTCTCTCTCAGCTCTCACTGAATCCTTCCCCCCACAGACGTGGGACACCTCCAGAATCTGTCCCTCTCCTTCCCTGATCTCCTGCTGCTTCAGGATTCCTGAATCTTGTCCCCCTGCCCCAGGATACTGCCAAAACCTATCCTCCCTGGGTTCCCTCAAATCCTGATTCCTCTGCTCTGGGAATGCTCCCCAACCCTGTCCCCTTCAGCCATCTCCGCTCCCAAATCTGCCTGAATCCTGTTTTCCCTCAGCCATTCCTGGTATCCCGGCTCTAGGACTTCTTGACTCCTACCCCACACGTCATTCCCAGAACCCCTGAAATTTTGCCCTTCCTGGTGTTCCAAGCCTGTCATCCCAAAGCTCTAGCTCCCTTTCTAGCTAACCCCCTTCTTCCTTGCTCACGCATTTATCTCCCTCAGAAAATTGCAAGTCCTTTCCTTATCCCATTTCTGGGATCCTTTAAATACATAGCCCAGAACATCACAAATCTTTACCCCAACAGCACCACCCGTTATCCCATTCCTGTTCTCAGCCTGAGCCCTAGTGCACCTCTCTCTACACATGGAGTTATTCAGGAATATCTTGTCTGGAATACCTGTTCCTAAGTAATTCCATGTGTGGACACTTTTATTCCAGAACAGGAGCGTCTTGTTCCGGTTTAGCTAAATCTCTGTTTGAACTATGATTCTATGACCCATGCTGATTTTGGGGCGTAGCTGGTTGTTTCCTTTGGAAGGAGAGATTGCTGACGTAGTCAGGTGTAGCTTTAATGCAGTCCTGTGTATTTACAAGAATGTGTACAACATCCTGTTTCCCTGAACACAGGAGGCCTCAAACATCAGGAGACCGTTTCTTTGCCCACAGCTCCAAGCCTCTTATCAGCCATTGCTCATCCCAAAAGCCCATTACAAGTGCTTTTTTTTTCTTGATTACCCTTACTGCCTTCTCTGGGTGCTTCTGTGGTGTTTCTGCTTCTCTCCTCCTCCTCCTCCTCTTTCTTTAGCTTTATCCAGGAGTACTACTTAGACCACAACAAACATAGCCCAGTTTGGATTAAAGGTAAACTGATATAGGGCACTCTTGGTCCAGAATAAGTGTGTCCACATTAAGGATGTTAAAAAGCGGGTCATTGACTAATTGTGTAGTCAATACAATTTGTATCGACTACATGATCAGTCAATAAGGGGAAGACTTGCACCGGGTCCAGGAGCTACCCCCACTGCGACTTTGCAGTTTAAATTCAGTAGGATCCAGGCTGCAGTGGGGGGGTAGGTCCCAGACCTGGTGCGAGCTGAGTCCCAGACTGCTGTGCCTCTGCCTTCCCCTGCTTCCTCTCCCCTGCACCACAGAGACAGTGCTGGGGGGAACTGGCTTTTAAGCCAGCTCCCCGCAGCACTGGCTCCTGCTTCCCACCCCTTGCTGCCTCTGATACAGAGGCAGAAAGGGGAGGGGGGGCGTCAAGTAGGCTTATTGGTAGGCTTATCGGGTAGTTGACTAGTTGCTTACATCCCTAGTCCACAAATGGAGCTATTTAGGAATATCATTGCATTTTAAATTCACACCCTTTAATCCAAATTAATTTTAAAATATAGGCAAACCCTTATTCTTGGCCTCCAGCTACCCCTCTTATCCCAGTTCTAACTCCCTGCATCCTCTCATACACCAGTCTTGGGCACTTTACAGTTTTAAGCATGTAAAGGTCCTAATGTGTTGCCAGTGCTACAGTGTGACAAGGCCTCAATTCTGTAGGATTGGCCAGGGCATGTGTTTCTCTTCCAGTGCTCTGGGATATTCACTCTACAGAGCTTTTCCCCCTTTGCAGTGAATCCCTCTTCTTGGTAACGCAGAGAAAGGATCATCATGCCGACTGTGGTGGTGATGGATGTGTCGCTCTCCATGACCCGGCCTATTTCCGTGGAGGGCTCTGAAGAATATCAGAGGAAACACCTGGCTATCCATGGACTGACCATGTTATTTGAGCACATGGCCACCAATTACAAACTTGAGTTTACAGCCTTGGTGGTCTTCTCATCACTTTGGGAGTTGATGGTTCCCTTTACAAGAGATTACAACACACTTCAGGTATGTTGTCTTATAAAGAACATACTGTGGTCAGCAAGTCACTATTCCTCAAAACATTCAGTGTTTCATGGCAGTAGGGAAACCTTTGCCTTCCGATCCCAGGATCTCGTATCACTTTATGCACTGATAATTAAGCCTCATAACAACCTTATGAAGTGGGTGTATCCCTATTTTGCAAATGGAGAAACCAAGGCAGGGAAAGTTGTGTTTTATAATCGGACAAGTCAGTGATAGTGCCGCCTGTAGATTCGCCTGAGCATCCAAAAATGTGCTGGGTAGTTTACAAAAACAAGTAATGAGACTCTTCCTGTCTTGAAGAGTTTACAGGCCAACTTCAGATGTCACACAACAACGTAGAACTAAGGAAGGCAAAGGTGGGGATGAAAAGAAGTTGTTTAATGAGTACCAGTTATCAGGGTGGGGGACTCAGGGGCTACGTCTAGACTGCATCCCTCTGTCGACAGAGGGATGCAAATCAAGCACATCGAAATTGCTAATGAAGCTGGGATTTAAATATCCTGTGCCTCATTAGCATAAACATGGCCGCCGCTTTTTTCTGAAACGGAGTTTTTTCGAAAAAACGGCAGTCTAGACGCGGATCTGTCGAAAATAAAACCTTTTGACAGATCTGCATCTAGAC
This sequence comes from Pelochelys cantorii, assembly GCA_032595735.1. Taxonomy (NCBI): domain Eukaryota; kingdom Metazoa; phylum Chordata; order Testudines; family Trionychidae; genus Pelochelys; species Pelochelys cantorii. The sequence goes on along the minus strand of CM064338.1, from coordinate 41,173,357 downwards.
TGCCGTTTTTCCCCCAAAAACCGGCGGCCATGTTTATGCTAATGAGGCACGGGATATTTAAATCCCGGCTTCATTAGCAATTTCGACATGCCTAATCTACATCTTTCTATTGACAGAGAGGTGTAGTCTAGACACACCCAGGGAGGCATGTTTATACACTTATGGTTTTGTGACTTTCCTGTTTTGTGAGAGTGTTTTGACCTGTTCTCCGGAGGTGACACAGCAGAAGGGAGCTCCAGGAAAGGTTTTGAATAAAGTGAACCAGTTTAGAAGTGGTGGTTTGTGCTTGGGGTAACATGGAAACTGGATGACAGTAGGAAAAGAGAGTAAGGATGCTTCAGGCCTGGCATGACTGGCAGAGTGGAACGGATGTGGGGAGAACATGAGAAGGAAATAAGAGCTGAGAAAGAGGTTGGGGTTAATGGCGTGTGATGTTGAAAGCCTTTGAGCCTATTGGGAGTTGCATCAATGTATCTGAAGTGGAATTTGTCTGTAAGTTTGAAAAGTATAGAACCTTTTCAGTGCTTTAGAGGACACTGGACAAGACACTCCAAGTTTCATGTTGCTTCATTATGTTACATGTGCTTTTTTGGCACCTATTGGGAATCTGGGATTGTGCCTGCCCACATCTGAAGACTCTCTCCCCCTCCCCCAGCCTAAGGGGAGGACCTACCAGACTCAGATCTCAAGTAGAGGGGCCAACTAATGATAGGGACAGGAGTGAGAGTCAGAGTCATAAGCAGGGAGCTGGGGTGGAAGGATGTTACAAACGTTGCAGAGAACAAATTCTCTTTGCTGTTTTCCTTTTATTGTATGAATTCTACTACATTCTCATTGCTGCTATTCATTTTTTTGAGGGGTGGTCTTGGGGAAATCTATCCCGGTCAGATGTCCAACCCAGTTGCTTATATTTCTGTATGTGTTTTGGAGCATCACACATTTTATGTGATGTGGGTAGCCTCTCTGTGGCTCAGTTTCCATATCTATAAAATGGGTATAAAATGACTGACCCACTTTACAGGCATGTTGTGAGGCTACATTATTTAAAGTGATACCAACAAATACACTTTCAAGGCATCAGCCATGTTCTGTTGACTTCACTGGGTCTGTTTGTGGAATAAAATACTACTTCATGTCAGTGAAGGAGCTGTTAATGGTTGTAAAGCATTTAGAGATCTTTGGATGGACAGCACTATCAAAAGGCAATTGATTATTATTTCGCACGTATTATGGGAGCTGCAAGATCAGAACAATGGGAGTAGATATTTTGTTTTATTTGAGGGAACAGCATAGTTTCAGGTTGTGAGTGTTCTGTTCTTGGAGACCTGCAAGGGATTTTTTTAAAAACAGATTTGGGCCCTTTGTGGACCAGAATTCCTTCCCTTTCAGCTTTTGCTTGCTGTTTGCGAGGTCAGAATTTCACTTGTTCCCCAGACAATATGTAGTCTTTCAGGTTCTAATATAAAGAAAAACAGAAAAATACTTAACAAATCAAACCTCTTGTTTTTCTGGCCTGCTTTCTACATCCTAAAAAAGGGCATACACCTAATTTTTTAAAAATTCTGCAGCTCATCCCAAAGAATATACTGCTTCCCTAATAAAGGCACAATGAGAAGGGAAGGAATTTATGAATTGCTTCCGGTTTTTGAATAAACTGCAGGTAACAATTGTCCCTGATAACAATTGTCCACCCAGGCAGGATAATATGTAATTTTTCTTTCCAGGAAGCCCTCAGTAACATGGATGATTATGACAAAACGTGCTTAGAATCGGCACTGCTTGGAGTTTGTAATGTAGTACAACAAGAATGGGGTGCTGCTATTCCCTGCCAGGTAATGACTGTTCTCAGAATCCACCTTGCGGTATTTGGTGAATTCTATATACTGCAAGTTATCAGTAAACATACAATAAAAGAGCTCCGGCCCAGATGCTCTGTTGGGGTAGAGAGAAGAATGTTTGAAGATCCCTTTCAACAATGATCCCATTTCCCTCCTGATGTGCCTATGGGTATGTCTACACTGCATGTTTATTTCAGAATAAGCTGTTCCGGAAGAAATACTTCGAAATAGCTTATTTCGAAATAGCATGCTACACTCCAGGAAAGCATTGAAATTAGTCCAAGGCAGGCTCCCCTAATGTGGATGTGCTACCTCAATTTAGAGCTGCAGGAAGCCCTGGGAAGTAATTACTTTGAATGGCCCTGGGGAGGCGCTATTTCGAAATAGCAGCAGTGGAGCATGCACACTACCATTATTTCGAAATAGCAATTTTGGAATAGGCGCTATTCCTCATAGAATGAGGTTTAGAGAAGTTGGTATAAGCCGTCCGTTATTTTGAATGTATTTAGAAATAATGGAATTGCTGTGTATGTTTACGGCCCTTATTTCGAAATAGCGCTGCTGTGTAGATGCACCCTACACGTCACAAACTAGAACTGTTCCCTAGAACTCTTAGAGCACTTCAGAAAGGCTTGGCTTATGCTCCTGCCTGCATTTCCTGCTCCGGGGAGCCACTGCCAGCAGGGAAGACGCATGGCCAAACAGAGCGCCTTCCGGTGTCTGAAGCAGTAGTAAAGTCTGCTGCTGGATGCGCTCGCTCTTTGATCTAGGGATGTGAAGGACTAGTCGACTAGTCCTTCCTCCCCCCCCCGCCCCCCTTGCTACCTCTATCGGAAAGAGACAGTGGGGGGGGGGGGAAGGTGAGGGTACTTCAAAGCGGCAGCGCCATGTGGAGCCTGGGGCCAGACCCCGCGATGCTGCCACTTTGAAATGCCGTGTGCAGCCTGGGGCCAGGTGGGGTGTCCCCAGGCTGCACGTGGTGTTTCAAAGCGGCAGCAGCGTGTGAAGCCCAGGATCAGCTGGGGACTCCCTCACTGACCCCAGGCTCCGTGAGGAGCTGCCGCTTTGAAACACGGTGTGGAGCCTGACGCTGGGTTCCCCAGGGCGTTTCAAAGTGGCAGTGCCGCATGGAACCTGGGGTCAGTGGGGGAGTCCCCAGCTGACCCTGGGCTCTCCGTAGCGCCCTAGTCAATTACTCACAATTTAACATCCCTACTTTGATCCTCAAGCCTTTCTGAGCCACTGTGCCTGCATCTACCATGCTCAGCTAGAAGCACTCAACTTCCATTGGGCCATTACAGGTTTGTGCCTGGTTTCCCCTCTCATGCAGTGTTCCGTCTTGGACAAAAGCCTGTATTGGGCCCTCATTTTTCCAAGCTGCTCATAGCCAGTTCTTGGTTGGTCACAATTTGCATTCATTGATTTTCCAGCTTCGTGAACTGTAACACAGCCATCATAAAGGCCCCTTGAAAAAAACAGACATCAGAGCCAAACAGAAAGATGTGAAACTCTAGTATATATCAGATCTGCAGTAGGGTGATCTCTTCCACCATAAGCCATTGTGCAGGCATATCAGGTTCCTGAAGGACGAAAGGCCCCGGGAAATGTGCAAAGTCTTGTAACAGGCAGGTTATTTCCAAGCATGAGAGCAAACACAAGCACAAATGACACTATGGAAGTGACAGGTGTGTTGGGGAAAAGGGAGGAATGTTCTCTCTCATATGAAAGCCTGGGTTCTAAATCTGGATGGAAGGAATAAATGCTTAATTTCAGCTGGGTTTAGTAGTCTTCTCTTGTGCACGGCAACATCCTATAGCTGCCATGTTCCACCAGAGCAATGGCTGCATTTCAATGGAAGGCAAACAAATCCAATGATTTTATTTCACCTTAGAGTGAGTTTGTTATAAATAACTTTTGGGATCCATATCGCATTATTGCCTTAGTGTTGCTGCTGAAAAGCCAGAAAGGGCTGAGAGAGACTGTAGGAGTTACCAAAGGACTGGGGGACTGGTGTAGCTGACGGATATTTTCTTTTTTTATGGCCTGTGTTGACTTCAGTAGGCACTGGGTTGGCCCTTAGCTTCTGAAGTGTGATTATAATAATTTCACACTTCTAATCTCTTTCATCTGAGCTTTTTGAGTCACCCAGCAGCTGGATATCCTTGTGACACTGTACTTCCTGCACTGAAAGGGTGTGTGGCTTTTTAAAACTCAAAACACATCCCCTTTTTGTTGTTGTTGTTACTCTGTGTTCATTAGTAGTAGGGCATGATGATAGCTTATAAAAATAAATCCTACCAATTATTTTTGTCATTAGATTTCTTGTGGATAAGGGAGAAGCGGTGGATGTGGTATACCTAGACTTTAGTAAATTTTAATAGCTATGTCTATTACATACAGTCGTTATGGCTAGCAGCTAGCGTGCTGGACACATGTGGCTATTTGGCCTGTTAAGTGTGACTAGTTCGCTTCAGAACTGGTTGACACCACAGATGTAGAGCATTGATATTGTAACGGTTAATTGCTTAAATATATCATTTACATACAAACCTTACAAGAGTATTCCTTATGTAACTAATTCATTGTGAGTAAGGGCTGCTCATCTGAGGAAGGATTTTTAGGACCAATTCCTCCCAAGGGAACTACTGGCAGAAGTAAAGCTATAGGTGTATGTATTTACAGGATTGGGGCACATGAAGAAATATGTTTAGATGAAAATGCTAATGTATCCTTTTGTGTGTGTTTGCTCTAGGTTGTTCTAGTAACTGATGGCTGTTTAGGTATTGGCAGAGGCTCTTTGCGGCACTCCTTAGCAACTTGCAACCAACGAAATGACAGCAGTCGATTTCCACTGCCTTTCCCTTTCCCATCCAAGTTATACATCATGTGCATGGCTAATCTAGAAGAGGTGACTTCTTTGAAAACATTCTTGCTGTTTTTGTGACACTGATTATTTTTCTTACAGAATCACATATTCTCAAGATTTATTCTAACAATCTGGTGATAAAGTGTTTGGTTTTAGTGATAAGTGTGTCACATTCACCTGCAGAACATGTAAGTTAATTGTACAAAGCTCGCATCCTTGAGAGAGAAACTAACCTAAGCCCCAGTATAGCACTGCAAGGCCAATGGAAGACTCATATCATCAACCTAGCTACCACCTTTTGAAGCGGTGGATTAACTACAGTGATAGAGCATCTGTCCTGTAGACATAGCCTAAGCAATTCAAAGACTCCTGTGCTCTTGAAGACTGAGAACCTGTGAATTTATTCATCTTAACAAAGAAATAGTAAAGAGGTGATTGATCAGAGTTTATAAAAACTTGAGAGGGAAACAAATATTTGATGATCGGCTCTTAAATCTAGCAGACAAAGGTATGACATGATCCAAGTGCTGGAAGTTGAGGCGAGACAAATTCAGACTGGAAATAAAGTATACATTTTAATAGCGTAATTAACCATTGGAACAATTTACCAAGGATAGTGCTGAATTCTCTGTCACGGACCATTTTTAAATCAAGATTTGATGTTTTTCTAAAAGTGCTGCTCTAGGAATTATTTTGGGGAAGTCCTATAGCCTGCATTACACAGGTCAGACTAGATGATCCATTTTGTCTTTCGAATCTATGACTATAAGAACTGGAAGTTAGGTCTGACTTGATAAAACAATGTATTACTAACCCCAGCACAGGGCCAACCTTCTGAGCTAATAATAAGGAATAAACCTCTTGTAGGGAAGAAACTTCGGCTTCCTTAAAAATTAGAAAGATTAGATTGTCCTGATTTTTTTTTTCTTTATTACCTTAAAGCTCTTCTACCTTAAAAAAAACATGACAGCCTTGCCGCAGTAGTGCTTTGGTATAGACACAATCTGTGTGAATGGGTGGAGTTCTCCCATCACCGTAGGTAATCCACTTCTCTTGAAAGACAGTAGCTAACTCGGGCTTACAGGGTCTCCTTAGGCACTAAGTTGATTTGTTGCTGCTCATGGGGTGTGGATTTTTCACACCCTAGACCAAATAGTTAAACCAGCTTAATTTTCTAGTGACAATCAGGCCTCAGACTTGTACTCTCATTTACATTTGTTTCTTAAAAGCAGTCTAGTGCCTCTTCTGTTCTTATCCTGATTTTTTTTTTTTAAGGTATAATTTTTTAATTAAAAATTTTTTTGTGCAGCTCCAAAGCTCAGATTCTTTAGATTGTCTGGAACGACTTATAGATTTAAATAATGGGGAAGGACAGATTTTTACCATCGATGGACCCCTTTGCTTGAAGAATGTACAGTCCATGTTTGGGTAAGTATTTTTTTTTAATTGACATGACTGAAATTAACGTGTAAAGAAAACAAAGAAGCATAATGCAAGAAATTTGATTTGTTTTGAATCATAGGTTTCTTTATCTTTCCTACTCCAATATGTTGACTACTATTGATTGATCTTTGACCTCGATTGATTAAGAACTTGTTTTATTCACACTCTAATTAAAAACAGTAGCATCAGTAACTACAGATATTTTCCTTTTGTCAGTGATTAGACAACTTGAAATGTTGAGTAGGTCATAGGCTTTATGGGAACTGCTATTAATTTGTCATAAATGTCATAATGTATCATGTGCGCAGTGTTGTTGTAGACATGCTGGCCTCAGGATATTAGACAAGGTGGGGAGGGCAATATCTGTTATTGGGTATTGCCTCACCCACCTTGTCTCTGTAATGTGTTGTAGCATTTCATAATTTGACAATGCCAGAACTACTGAGTTAACTCTAGTTTTTTTTAAATAATCTGTTTTGGGAGCTTGGTATAATGCACTTAAATACACGTACATAACTTATTTTCAACTGATTTGTATTACTTTCTCCCTAATAATAAATGATCGTGTTCTAGAAAACTAATAGACCTGGCTTATACACCATTCCATGCGGTTCTCAAATGTGGCCACTTAACATCTGATGTGCAAGTATTTCCCAGACCAGAACCTTTCATTATAGATGAGGAAATAGATCCCATCCCCAAAGCTATTAATACAGGTAACCAATGTTTGTTTATTTTTTAACCGTGAGTCATGTTAACTTTTCTGTTGACATTCCTTGCCCTGCACAGTGACTGTCCCTCCCCTCCTCCCCCCTCCTCCCCCCCCCGCTTCTCTCTGACCCAAAGAGACTGGAAGTCAGTCTCCACTAACCTTTCAATGGCCAGCAACATCTGGAAGCCTCACCCTGTTTTGGCCCCTGTACAGACAGCTGTGAGCTGTTTTCCACAGACTCTCTTGCAATCCTTCTGTAGAGGGGCTGGTTGGGACTAGGGCAGTAGCACATAATCCTGCTGAGATTCGGGCTGTCCACATACAGCCTGATGAAATCCAGGCACCACTCCAACTGGAAGACCAGTTGGGCCAATGAAACAGCCCAAAGCTGGATGGGTGCACAGCCACAGATGCACCCCTGGGCTGTGAGTTCTGGCTGTGTCCCTTAGAGGTAGGCTGCCTGCATCAGGATATGGAGACTTTTACTTCTAGGCCGCTGACCTGCAATCAGTCCAGTTTGGAGGTGAGCAGAAGTCATTTTTCTCTAATGGGAGCCCAGTGGCAAATGAGCTAGTGATGTCAAGGCAGTTTTTATTAGACTTGCCTACATTACAGCCCACCCCTTCCTCTCATCTCAGTTGGAAATAATTTTGTTGGCAACCTCAGCTAAGAAACCAAGGGTTGGATCCTGTAGAACCTGAACTACCCTCCAAGGCTGCTATTGAGGCACTGGAACATTGAGGAAGCTTGCATTGCCCTTACTTACGGCTTCATTCTTCAGGAGCCTTAATTTGCACCTTTCATCACCACTGAATTCACTTGAAAAACAATTGTGCAGAGTGCAACCTTCCTCCTTCGTCCCAGAGACTAAGTCTCACCTGGGAAGAGGGGGTCCGTGGGTCCGTTTTGTCACTGATACACGCGTACAATGTGCAAATAAACAAAGGCACCTCATGGAGAGAAGAAAATGCAAGATGTGATCCATGTGATGGTGTGAAGGTTTACTAGTTTGTGCCTAATTTAAAGAATTGTAGAGAGCTATGTGCTATGGAAATTGCAGACTCCCTTGCTTTCACTTCAATTTGTCAGGCGTGCCAGGTTGAAATGCACTCATTTAAATCCAGTGGGCAGGTGTTCCCATGTGCAAATGTACAGAGTGCACACTGGTTAACCAGGCCTGTTCGTTATGCCAAAGTAAACTTCCATCCTCAGTAGTGCACTTGGTCTATGTTTTATTTTTCTTCTTTACAGTTTGGCAGTAGAGGGCTATGGTAGACTACTCTGTGTGACACTTGCGTTCCCAAACCCGCTCTGTGACGTGTCTTAAACAGTATTTGGCTCTATTGGATTCTTCATCAAAAAGTGTGTGGTTCTTTCAGAAAAGCTGAGGGGTGCACAGTTCAGGTTAAATCCTTATAGTAAATGAAGTAGGAAGTCTGAAATTAACGCTATCCAAGTTTCATTGATTTTTCCAGCTGCAAGAGAACTCTATCTGGAGTGGGAACACAGTAATAACAAGTTTTATTTGGATCCATACTGAATTTGGCTAGTATACAGTAATTTTTACATGAGTTGACTACTGGAAAATAGTGCAACCGAATGAAATCGGGAGGGGGGCACGAAACTTATCTAGACAAGAGGATTGTATTTAAGGTGTTGATGGCGCGTTTTCCTTTGAGATAGGGGAACTTGATATAAACGAGATTCCACTCTACTTTCATTAAAATACACCTTTGCACATGTTCAGTCAACCATTGAATGCTTTGCAGGGGGCGGTCATTTAAGCAGTATATTATGTAGTTATGGAAAACATCAACGTTATCAGCCTTTGGGACAGATTCTTTGCAACAGATGAGAGGGCTGTTGGGTTCTCTAGTTCTTGGCCTCTGCACAAGTTAGAATAAGAGCTTGTCTGACTTCTGCTATGGTCTCTGAAGGACCATGAGCAAGCTGGGCATAACCAGAGAGCATCATGCTTTGGTCGCTCCCCTTCCTGGCCCTCTGCAGAGATGCTCTGGCGATGGGTGTAGAAGGTGGCTATCTTGGCTTTTACCTGCTAAGGCCTCTCCACACTGGGACTGTCCCAGGTGGGGTATTTGTGCCACTTTAGCAATGCAAAGGAGTGGATGAGGGCAGATAGTCTGCCCCTTTGTTCCTGAAGATGACTGTCTTATGTTATTTCTGTCTTATGGGCAAAGTGTGGGGCTCCAATGAACAAAAGCATGGTATACAGCAGTGTGTTTCTCAGATAACTTCCAGGAGATACATCAGGTTCTGTCTGTGGTAGCTGCTTTTCAGCTGCCCATCTTAACGTTGCTCATTATTGTACAGTAAATATTTGTATTACAGTGGAACCTATATTTGTGAAGTGCTGTAGATATATAGGCTCCATGCTTCAAAAAGCTTACTGTCTAAGGAAGAGTGTTCCTATTTTGATGCTAAATTTAACATGAATACATTCTTGGCTGTTTCCAGGGCTGACATGAAACTGTTTGTTTCTTTGCAGATCTAGAAATTGTTGGTTTTATAGATATAGCTGATATTTCTAGCCCTCCCGTATTATCCAGACACTTGGTACTGCCCATTGCACTCAACAAAGGTGAGCCATTTTTGTTTATAATAGTGAATTATTGCGCTGCTTGGAATTGACACGGTTTTGCAAGAATGCCGGTGGTAGATTAGAGCCAGATGATCCACAGTTCTCTTAAAGGACAAGACCCGTGCCATTAGAACACATTTTGATGATCCCATTAAAATTAAAATTTTAAACACAAGTTCTTTATCTTAAAAAATCTTAAAAGTGCACCTGTACCTGAAACAGCATAGTTAATAAATGGGACCGTGTCTCTTCCGTGACTTCATAAATAGAACTGTCTGAACTTAGAGTTAGAATAATTTCAGACCAAGAATCAAGTGGAATGTTTAATGCAGGGGTGGGGAACCTAAGGCCCAGGGGCTGGATGCAGCATCTGGTTTACCTGGATCTGGCCCCCAAGGCTCAGCGCTCCCCCAGGCCCAGGGGAGCCAGTGCTGGTGCTCCAGCCCTACCACCACAAAATCTGGAGCACACAAAATCTACTAGTCTGCCCCCCTGCATGGCTCTGGTGCATGAGGGGAAATGTGAGGAGTGTCTCTCTTCTCAGTCAGGGGCCACGTCAGTGAGGGTTTGTTTAGATTTATTTGCTTCTCACTTTTGTGTGGCCCCCCAACTGATTTTTTTGGGTCAGTGGCCCCTGGCCCAAGAAAAGGTTCCCCTCCCCTGGTTTAATGCATCTTCTATCTGCTTGTAATGGTTGTAGTTTTGTAAAATAGTCTTCAGAACAGAGCTTGTCTGCATTGTAGTTGAATCTTTATTGGTCCTAGGCTATTAGAGAGATGAGAGAGGAGAGAGAATGTTTTATTGGGCCAGTTTCTATTGGGGAGAGAGACAAGCTTTCATGCCACGTGCAAATTTCTCTCTCACCAACATAAGTTTGTACAACAAGATATAACCTCATCCACCTTGTCTCCCACAGAGCTTAGTATTTGTGCTTTGATTTCTCCTTTGTTGCTCAGGAACACTAGTTACTGCTCACCTCTGTTAACATTTGTATCTGGATGGCTGGTGTAAGTAGTAAGGAAGGTTAGGTAAATCTCAAGCTTTTGCATTATCTGTCTATGCTTGTGGTGCCATTCAAAAGAGCCTCTACTGCCCTTTCAGTGTAGTTCTTAGTTATGCTTCCTAGGTGGAGCAGAGGCAATACCATGAGGTTTCTGTTGGGGACAGCTGAAAGGACCAAACGTGCAGTTAGTGGGTTATGGCTCTATGTATTCACACTCCTTTGTGCCTCACCTTTCCTCCCTGTGGGAACCTCATGCTGATGACTAAAGCAGAACCGTTTTTCAGCTCCTAAAACTCAGTAAGTTGCTCATGACAGAAAAGAATCCTACAAAGGGAGGGGTTAAGGGTTCCCTTAACAAGGGTCACTTGCAGCCAACCCAGTGTGGGAATCGCGTATTTTACTCTGGTTTTCCCAAAGGTGAGGGGTCACTTGAACTGGGGTGAGAACAACTCTTCAAGGCAGCTGTGGGAGTAGGGCAGACACAGGGGTTTTCAGACTGGGGGTCGTGACTCCTCATGTGGGCACAAGGTGGTTACATGAGGGTCATGAGCTGTCAGCCCCAAGCTTCCATTCAATTAAATTAACCCCCACCATTTTTGGAGGCTCACACGCAGAGGCTTGCTGTGTAAAGGGATAACCATACAAAAACCGGAAAAATCCCACACTAGCAAAATATGCCAGGCGGTGCCTCTTTAACCACATCACCCACATGCCCCGGCATCTCGCTTGACCTGTTGGCACCATGTGCCAGAGGCTTAATGCAAAAGATCAAGCTTGTCAGACAGGAGGTTGACATTGTCAGAACCACAGCATTCTGATACCTTGCGTTTTCCAAGTACCTAGGGACCCATGGCGCCTTCCTAAAGAGAGGAGAAGGTGCCGTGTGCGGAAGGTTGCTCTGTCGAACTGCCCTGTAGGGTGGTTTGCTTTGGTGGTTGTTTCAGGGTGACTTGCCTGGCAGATTGTAAGATGCCGAGCATGACAGAAAACAAAGCAGCGCTAGTGAGTGTGACTCCCTCTTGTTTTTTTGCACAGAAGGTGATGAGGTGGGTCCAGGGATCACTGACGACACTGAGGATGAGAATTCAGCTAATCAGATTGCTGGGAAAATACCCAACTTCTGTGTGCTGCTGCATGGGAGCTTAAAAGTGGAAGGCATGGTGGCCATTGTTCAGTTCGGGTATGGAAGTGCATTTCCCTTCGCAGCATCCTTTTGGGTGGTGTTTTAGGCCCAGTCCTTTATGAAACACTGCACAACACTCTGCGAGCCCTGGGGGCCTTGATAAGAATGTATGTTTTACTGTGATTCTGCGTTGGAGTGGTATAAATAATGAAACCCAGAGCTCCCCAGTAGCGAGGGTGGGAGGTGAATTTTAGGTGGGAGGAATGGGCAGTTTTCAACCTTAGCAGTCTGCTCTTTTCTTTAGGCCTGAATGGCATGGGATGCTGTATTCCCAAGCCGATAGTAAGAAGAAATCAAACCTCATGATGTCTCTTTTTGAACCTGGTCCTGAGCCCCTGCCTTGGCTCGGGAAAATGGCACAGCTTGGGCCTATTTCAGGTAGTAACCAAATGGATTTGAAAGTTTCTCGTGCATTTGATGTTTTCTGGGTTAATAACCTTGCTACATCTTATTCTTGAAAAGCTTTATTTTCTTTCAGATGCTAAAGAAAATCCTTATGGTGAAGATGACAATAAGAGCCCTTTCCCTTTACAACCCAAAAACAAGCGCAGTTATGCACAGAATGTCACCGTGTGGATCAAACCAAGTGGCCTTCAGGTAACTCAGTATTGAGTCTTGGTGCTCTGGCACAGGTCAGTGTCAGTGCTTTGAAAGGGGGTTCTTACTTGGCCAGTAGAATGGTCTCTGTACATGTCACTTCTATCAAGTGTAATTCTTTAATTCATATTACAGTTTCCTGTTGGAAGTGTCATGATTAAAATACTCTGGCACATATAGTTTATTTAATGAAAGCTTTGCCTGGTATCTAGTTAGTGTCTTTGCTGGTATGACCTGCGTTAACTAATGACTAATTACTGAGCTTATGGGAGTGATTGATCTGTACAGTTAGGGATTCTTTCCTGCAGCTTTCCCCAAAAGGTTTTTTTTTTTTTTTTTTCAGACGGATGTACAGAAGATCTTGAGAAATGCAAGGAAGCTCCCTGAAAAAACTCAGACATTCTATAAAGTGAGTAACATGCAATGGGTTTGCATGTAACATGTGACTGTAATGATGCATGTTTGAGCTGTAGAGAGTGATGAACAATGAAGTTAATGATTCTCTGCGTGTCTTATCCAAAGAGCTTGTACTGCTTTGCAAACTTGAATTCTGAGCCACCCTTGTGAGGAAGGTAGCTGCTGGGCCCATTATACAGATTGGCAAAGTTGTAGCCTGGAATCCTCTGATCTAAGCTCCTCTGACAGGACAGCATACTGGGTTCAATGGTGGGAGACCTAGGTTTGAGAGCCAGTGACCCTTTGTAATCTCAGCTGCTTGTGCTCACAGACAGCATATGTATCCCAGAGGTGGTGTACATATCCATGGGGCAAGGCAGAAATGGAGTGCACTTCTAACAGCCCTTGCCAGTTGGACTCTGGAATGAACCAGAGAGCAGCAGGAGACCCTCGCTTATCCTGCCTCCTAGGCAGAAACGAGGGACTGCTTTTGTAGCAGGTACTATGAGTAGTGAAGGATCAAAGAGCACAGATAGAAATGGTAGCACAAACCTATGCTTGGACACTGTGACTGTGTTTTCCACCTCTGATTTGGAGAGGGCAAGAAATCCAGAAAGCTAGATGTAGTTAGCTACCTAGTCTGGTTTAGAGTGGTGCAATCATCATAATCCTTCTCAACCCTAGCAGTGACAAACCCCCTCAACGCCCCAGCCAGGGTTCTGATACGTGCTGTGTAAACGCACATTGTACCATCTGCTGGACAGATTGGCTGAAACAGAGCAGATGACAAAGCACACCTTTCTGCCAGGGGGAGGGCTGTCCCCCAGAGCTGGGAGCTGATGAGGCATGCTAGGAGGGTATTATGGGAAAGCTAACACACTGGTGTGTTGTACCTGCTGTCTCCCAGCTGGCAGCAGCACTAGAATTCACTCAGATGCGGCTCACAGTTGGGAAGCTTGCCAGAACTGTAGCGTGAGCCCCCTTGTATCTCTCTTCTAAGAGAACAGACTTGCAATGAATAAAATAGCCTTTCAGAAGACTCAAGAGGGCTTTAAATGGAGCTTTTCTCCCTTCTAGGAACTCAACCGCTTACGAAAGGCAGCCTTGGCCTTTGGGTTTTTGGACCTTTTGAAAGGAGTGGCAGATATGCTGGAAAGGGAGTGTACCCTGCTGCCTGATACTGCTCATCCCGATGCAGCGTTTCAGCTTACCCATGCTGCTCAACAACTCAAAGCAGCAAGTAATGGGACCTCGGAATATGCCGCCTATGACCATAACATCACTCCACTGCAGACAGACTTCTCTGCTAGCAGCACTGAGCGAATATGAGATGCACTTCTTAGAACGTCCTGTACATTACTTTTAAGTCACAAGTGGTCCAATTTTCCTCTATTTGTTTTCTAGGACTGACTCAAATACTGTTTGAAGAACTTTTTCTGTGCAAATGGGGTTTCAAACAGTCTAGTTTCTTAATCTGGGATTAACTCATGGTTCTCAGTGGATTTAACATTTTATCTAGAAATTGTATTTAATGCCTCCTGAACATCTCACAGTGAGAAGGGAGGTGATACAGTATTGATTGTTCAGGTGTGTGAAAGGAGAGAGGAGGAAAATGTTGTCACATGCTGACTGGTGACAGTAGCCTACAATTATCCACCCCCCCCCTTTTATTTTGAAGACCAGTCATTAGCTAACCTCAAACCCTAACCCATAACAATTAGACAGGTGCACAAAAGTTCTGTGTAAAACTGTTCTGCTGAGACAGACGGGTGTTCTATACTAGAGCCTGGCTTTCAGAAATGTCACCTATGCTCAGCCAAAGACAGTGTATGCGCAGTGCATCTGGCAATTTCTGAGTAGTGTCTCCTAAAGATTTAAAGCCTGCTTTTCAAAATGTAAAGTTACTAAAGTTTTAGGTCTATCATTTGCCTTGACATTCATACTTGAGAAAGTAACTTACATTCTAGCAAGATAAATTGATTTTTTTAATAAAATTGTAATATCACATTAACAAAAAGCTTTTAGTGGCTTTGATTCATTTAAAAAAAAACAGATACGAATTTTTAGCATTACAGAGGCTTAAACCTTCATCAGGCCCCTACTTTAAACTCCAACTTTCCTTCATGAAGGTCAGCTAACAAATTGCTCTTGTTCGCTTGCATAAGAGGCTGTACAACTATGAAAGACTTTGCATTAAATCTTTATTAACAGAAATACATATCTGTCTGCCTCCAGAAGGACAAGCAAACTCAGTAGTTGAAGATCCAGGGCAAATCACATCAAAGACAGGCTGCAGTGCCTGTCCCATACCCTCAACACCATGTATTTTGAGTGTTTAAATGCCCTTAAAGAATGAATGCTGTGTTAAGTTTTCAGTGTCCACGCTAGGCTATTCAATCCCTCAATTCATTGTCAAATAGCTGTGTCTATAGAAGTGATACAGTGCAAAATCATTGTGTAAGTAGCCTGAGGAAGCTGGACATGTGCTTTTTTTTAGCCTCTCACGTGGAAAGGTTCCTTTTAACACATTTAGGTCAGACCTATGCTACAGACCCATGCCAGTCTAACATATCTCGGGGGGAAATCATATTCCAGAACAATGCAGTTATACCACCTAACCCCCTGCATAGACAGCACTATGTCTGTGAGAAAGTGTCTCCCATCAACATAGCTGCCACCTCTTGGGGATGTGGATTAACTACACTGACAGGAACAAGTACCCTGTGGCACCTTAGAAACTACCAAAAACATATATAGCATCATGAGCTTTCATGGACAAAACCCTCTTCCTCAGTCACTTCTCTGCAAAAACCTCAACTAAATGTTCTCGCATGAAGCTCACAATTAACAATCAGTAGGGAAATTTTTCACACTGAAAAATATAGCAAGATATCTGCTACGTTAGGAATGGAGCAGGGAAAGTAGCTACTTTCCTGGATAGTTATTTTTTCCAGTGTTATGCTTTCAATAAACAAACCCATACTGTGGAATGACAAGACACTGACCTCCTTAAACCAGGGACTGTGCTAGAGCACTGGAAATAACTTGCACAAAGGTTACACTAGGTGCTAGGGAGAAAGTATTAGACTCAGCTGGGTCAAGGGTGCAACTAATTGCTCTGTAGTCAAGGATACAATTAAGTTTAAATCAGACTTCTACATCTTTTCTGAAATTAACTAAAGGTCAAAGGGGAGCTGAAACCTGGTAGGGTCAGATGGGGGATGCAGAAGTAATTTGAACAAAGTGTGCCATGATTAGAAACAGCTCATTTTTAAGCAATGGGGTTTTCTTTGTTGCAAAAATAATTTTATTTGTTTAAAATTCACCGGAGCATAAATCTGAAACATTGCTCGCCTCCCACTTGCTGAGATCTGGTACAATATCAAAATGGTCCCTAACTTGTTACGGCTCCCAACGCTGCACCCCAAAAGCAGACTGCGAGCCCAGCATGCAAACCCCTTAGCTGCACTCCTCTCCATTCAGGGAATAGGAAGACAAGTGCTTGCTTCCTTCTGAACAGGGTTTGAGCACTTACACCAACCACCATTCCCATAAAGGAGAAGACACAGACTGGTCTTGCTTTGCAGGCCAAAGAAAGATGGGGAGATCATCTCAAGGGAGGCCTGCTTTACCGCTGCATTTCCAGGTAAAATTCTGATTTTTGAGAGCTACTGGGGGGGGAGGGAAGAATGGCAGAGAAGGGAACCTCAACCCTACATTTCCTGGTTTTCAAGTGGCTAAAGGTGGGCATTTAAATTCTCACCATCTGGAAGGGTAGTTAGTGTAAAAATAGCAGCTAAGTCAACTGGTGAGGGAAATCTGAAGGAGTCAGTAGCTCCCACTAATGTCTGGATAGGACATATGCAGCCAGACAGGGGACACCCAATACCACAACGTATTTCTATTCCATGGAGGGGGGTGGAGACTAAGCCTTCCTATCATTCACACATTAAAAACAAGCTGGTAGTGACCAATGCTGATACTAGTTGCTCTCAGGCTTACATGTATCAGCAAAAGCCTGCTGAGAAGAAGCAGACCGAGCACTGACCGTTAATAAATTCACTCTCCATGCTGCTCTTGGTCTCTGGCTCCTCAGGCCCTTCCTAGTCAGTTTCATATAGCAGGGAGTAGATGGTCTGAAATATATCCCAGCATCACAAACCCTATCTGCATTCAACAGTATCTGAAAGAGAGCCAATACCCAATTAAAAATAACCATTCTATTCCCAGTCAGAGCTGCTCAGTTTCTTGGTAAGCACATTATACAAAGAAATCCTATTATCTGTGTATAACATGGTAACTAATTGGAAACATTTAAATATTGCCATTGCTCAACATTAAGTATCATGCATACATGACTGAAGAGTGTATGGGAATGTTATCTGAAGAATCAATATGAAATCTAACATGATCATTTAGCTGTACAAAATCCTTTCCATTATTAGAATAGGTAAAATTGTAAAAATTAGATGCGCCTGTCGTTAAGATAAGTTAGATCTAGGAAAGCTCTGTAGTATCTGCTTTACTTCATCTTTCTCTTTTTTGATCCAAGGTGCTGCCTCCTTTGCTTGTAGAGGTGCCGTAAGTTCACAAACACTCCTGAAAAAGAAAAATGATTGTTCAGACAGAACTGAAAATCCCTGCAGGTTACTTGCAACACAGAGTTAAACATTATTTAGGATTTTCTTTTCACTAATGTACATAAAACTATGAAAGCTGAAGACAAACAAGTCCTGGCTGGGGTAGCGTAGAGATTGCAACAACCCACACTGTTTGTTATTGCAGGGTTGCTTAGGAGTTGTAGCTGTGACCCGTTAGGGGTAGCATTATTGCAGAGGGCGGGAAGGGAAAATAATTCTAGAATCTTGCCAGAAAAAAGTATCACAAAGCTAGATACCCCACATTAGACTAAACAATAGAAACAGGGATTGTGTCAGGTAACTTTTTTCATAGAATGAAGTTTGGAGTTCAATTTTTTTTTAATTTAAAAAGCATGAGCTGGGTTCTATGCTCCTGACGTCAATGAGACTTTTCTATCCAGAGAGATGTAGGTCCAGGCTGCACATAGTATAATTTTATCATCGGTCCACTAATGACAGAGAACAAACTATTGTAGCTGACCAGTTAAACATTAAACTGCTATTTAAAAATTCCTATGATGCTCCCCAGGGAACAGTTCTCTCATATTCAATTAGTATCAGTGTTATTTAGGGTAACATCTGTGTAGTTTTGTACTACATGCAGAATCCAGCAAAATCCTGCAGAAGTCCACACTTTTACCCAATAGCGCGGCGAGGAGTCCTGTGGCACCTTTATAGACTAACCGAAGCGTTGGAGCATAAGCTTTCATGGGCAAAGATCCACTTCGTCAGATGCATGTAGTGGAAATTTCCAGAGGCAGGTATAAATATGCAGGCCAGAATCAGGCTAGAGATAACAAGGTTAATTCAGTCAGGGAGGGCGAGGCCCACTTCTAGTAGCTGATCTGGTGGTGTGATGACCCAGAGAGGAGAAGCTGCTTTTCTAGTTAGCTAGACATTCACAGTCTTTGTTTAAGCCTGAGTTGATTGAGCCAAACTTGAAGATGAACTGTAGCTCAGCAGTTTCTCTTTGAAGTCTAGTCCTGAAGTTTTTTTGCTGCAGGATGGCTACCTTTAGATCTGCAATAGTGTGTCCAGGGAGATTGGAGTGTTCCCCTACAGGTTTTTGTATATTGCCATTCCTAATATCTGATTTGTGTCCATTTATTCTTTTACGTAGGGACCGTCCAGTTTGGCCGATGTATATAGCAGAGGGGCATTGTTGGCACATAATCGTCTTTGCCCACGAAAGCTTATGCTCCAACACTTCGGTTAGTCTATAAGGTGCCACAGGACTCCTCGCTGCTTCTGCAGATTCAGACTAACACTGCTACCCCTCTGATACTTTTACCCAATGATACTGATATCCTAATTGTATATGTTTTTGGCCTCTGGTGTATCTGCATATGCTTCAAGGTGACCTGTTACTGAGGTCTCCTTTTTGGGTTAACCTGGGCCTTTGGCTACAAGTATGAAGATAGTTCAAGCTCAAATTGGTATAACAAGGACCTATCAGATATGCTAATTTAAAGTTCCAATCTATTACTCCCTTTTTGTACACAATTGACCTTTGGTATTTCTCACCTGGTGAAATACAATGAAACAACAAAAACTTACCTAAAAATAACATTATAAGGTAGATTTGAAGAAAGAATGAAAATTTGATTGTGATGCTCAGCGGATATGGCAGCGTGAAACTAAACTTCCCTGTTTCATTGAAGAGTGGAATTGCCTGAATCAGAGAGACAGCTGAAAGCAGAAGGCCAAAAAGATTATAGGCAAACACAAAGTGCAAGGTAAACTCTAGAGCTGGAAAAAAATTGAAGCTTCTCAAAGCTGCTCCCTTTTTATGGTAAAAGTATTTTGATATTTTACCAACTCTTGTAATCTAGAGAGACTTCATCATAAACTAGTTTTACGTGGCAACTTTCAACACAGCTGCACCTAAGTCATGATACTTTCCTAGTTTCTTGGGGTTGGTGGGCAATACTATGAACCCACCCACAGCAACAAGATATTAGCCTTGCTGGGTTCAGTGCACTCTGCTGTTTCTCATGTAATTAGAAACTAAAGTTGGTACAAATTTCTATTGCAGATACCCCAGCCAGTGAAACAGAAGTTAATGCGAACACACCATTCAGCTCCAAACAAGAGGATGTGTAGCAAGGCAATCAGAGCCCTCCCAGAGAAATTGTTTTCATATTGGCCTCTGAAGGTGGCCACATTCCTTTTGTGAGACCACTGTACTGAGAGCTCTACAGGAAGAGCTGCAGCCTGGAAATGACTTCCACTCCATGGTAGGGATGTTAGATACCATGCAATTGAATAACTGTAACTGCACCAAAAATTATCGGTTACATGATTATTCAGTAGTCCCCCGGGTTAGGGCTGGCAGCCAGTGCGCTCCCAGCCCCACTCCCAGGGAGCCCCCGTCACCCCATGTTGCTGCCTCTGTATCAGAGGCAGCAGCATGGGGGGGCCTAAGCTCCTGTGGACAGAGGCTGCATGGGCATCCCAGGGAGCCGCCTTTATCCATGGTGAGGCTGGACTTGCCGTGGACAGAGGTTGCTCCGCAGCCTCCCCCGACTCCCTGCTTCTGCCTCTGCTAGAGGCCACAGAGCTGGGAGAGCAGCTTCTATCCAACCACAGCTGCTTTCCAGCTATTTAGCTCTGAAGCCAGTGCAGAGGAGTGGCAATACGGTGACCTCCTACAATAATCCCGCAACCCCCCTTTAGGGTCAGGGCCCCCAGTTTGAGAAACACTGGCCTTCCTCATGAAATCTGTACAATTAAAAGCTTCCAAAGACAGATTTTACAGGGGGAGATTTCACAGTCCGTGACACATTTTTCATGGCCAAGAATTTGGTAGGACTCCAGACAGGATTAAGAGACAATACAGCACATTTGATGTAACCAGCTCTCAGTGAACATTTTCAGTCAAGTAACAAATTTGCTAAAAATGCAATTGTCATGCAACCAAAACTGTTCAAATTCAGAAAATGATTATGGCTGACTAAGAAATGAGGGGAAAACATAGAAGTGAAAACGAAACTGTCCCTCCCCCCCCAATGAATTAATCTTGAGTCAGAATAAACTAATTTTTTGTCAGGTGTTTCAATTCTACCAGCAAACCAAAATATGAATTATTCACTCAGCTCCACACACCGCAGCATGATCTACAAGGTTTTGTTTTTGAAGCATACCTTCTGCCAATGTTCCTAAAGGGTAGAGAGGAATCCAGATGGTGTATCGGATCCAAGTTAGTAATTTCCATTCTATACCAATGCAGGAAAGCATGTAGAATGGATACCTGGAGTAAAATTCAGTTTGACAGAGATTACTTAAAAGTTTAACTTTCCACTTCCGTGACAATATCGTGCACAATCACTATATGGTATCATGCATGTCAACTGGTCATGATAAACAATGTAACCCTTCGATTAGTTACGGTCTTAACTGTAAATAACGATTAAGAATTTTCAAAAATTGTTTCACATGGAGCGGCATGCAAGCACATCTGTTTGTCCTCTGATAGATTACAGTACTAGACCTATTATCCTGGCAACATGGATAGGTTTAACTGCCTGCTTTCTTCAATGAGTATTTCAATTTAGATCCTAAAAAATTAGCAGAATACAAACACTTCAAATTCCAGAATCCATAAACTTCTTTAGCCAAAGGTTTGATTTTCCTGTGGAGAGTGACATGTACGTTGGATTTCCCTACCAAGGGCTAGAAAATGGGCAGAGGAACATAGCTACAAGTTATCCCAGGCGTGTGCTCTGGCATCTCGCACAGGACTCAGTCCGAGATGCTGCCAGATCCAGGAAGCTAGCAAGACAGTTATGCTGTGACAAACCTAAGCCCCAAGGACTGTTTTACCAGCAGGGGCTCTCATGCTAATGCCACAAGGTGTTTTGTTTCTTACTGGCAAAATCAAAATGATTTTAAAGCAAAGGCTGTTTCTCAGTAGACCCTGGCATTCCATGCACGTCTAAGGAAAATCATACACACCTGAATATCTCAATAATACTCCAGCAGTAAAATATACAGAACACCACAGCTTTGCTTTGCATTTCCTCCACATTTCCAAGGACAATAAACAAGACAAAATTTCTTCCCAGTACCTGTTTAACAAAACCCCAACACGTACATGTGAGCACACTGAACAAATATCAACACAGCATCATTAGAAGGCAGCAGAGCGCCCCTGCCTCTGGGAATACACAACCCAGGCTCCTACAGCTCAGGACCAGGACATATCAGTGGACTGAGCTGTGGACTGGGCAACTGCTTCTTAAACCAACAGCCCTTGTATGCACTGTGAGCAGCTGTATTAAGAGCTAGTCCTGCAGCAGACAGGTGCTCACACTTTTGTGACGCAGCGTCTTTGCCATGGACAGCTGAGCTGGTTCAAGCCCAGAAGGTCATCCGCGCCCCCCGCTGTTTCCTCTTTGCCCCAAACTCCTTTGCCTTACCACACAACCCAAGAAAGCAACCTAGCAACCCAGGCTAAAAAGCATGGATTTCCACCTATGGGGCATAATACATCCCTGGGGCAACGCCAAGTTGATGCCATCCCTCTCCTCCCAAAGCTTCAGAGGGGTAGCCAAGTCAGTCTGTAAGTGGAAAAACATAAGAAACAACAAATAGACTAGTAGCACCTTAGAGGCTAACAAAACATGTAGATCTACACGTTCTGTCAGTCTCTAAGGTGCTGCAAGACTATTTGTTGTTTCTTAAGTCCATCCCCACCCCCCCAAGCTTTTTTAAAGCAATGTCTAAGACTATCACTATATAAACCGTCATAACATGGGGTGTGAGGAATCGGAAAATATTACCTGGACTAAAGAAGGTACAAACGGCGACCTGACAATTCCTACTAGTGAATTCAGGATCTCCATAAATGCTAGCGTTTGACAGAAATACATCATGTCAGCAATGGTGTGAAATGTATCATAGAAGGAATCTATCACGAAACAAAAGACCATTTTAAGGCATCTGAATTTGCCTGCCAGGACAAACCAGCGTAACTACACAGCCCCCAACATAAACCATCTCGCTCAAATATTTTAGAACTAGATTTGGGTTGGGCAAATGTAGGGTTCAACCTTGTACATAAAGCCTGTGTGATGGGCATCTGACTCGCACTGGCCCTTTAAGGGTTGAAATCCAGCCCTGGGAGAGGTGGAGCTTACAGCTATGGCAGGAAGGAGCCAATTAGGGCCCAGCTGAGGACAGTATAAATATAGGCTCCTGGAGGGGAGGAAACTCAGACTCACTCTTGCTCCAGCTGGAGAACAGGAGGGACCAGGCTTCCAGAGAAGCTAGATACTTCTTGATGCAGAGGGGGAAGCTCTAGCCAGGCAAGCGCCCAGGCTGCAGGGCCGCACAGACACAGGCAGGGGAGGCAAAGGCAGCAGGTTCAAACCCCTTTGCCAATGATGAATGGCCACTTCAGACTGCAGTTTGTCCTGAGGTAAGGGACTGGATGAAGACTGGCAGTTGGTGGGTCACTGAGGCAAGGCAGGAATAGGGGGGGTTGGAGGTTCTCCAAGGGGGATGACCCCAGAGTGTGGGCCCTGCAACAGAGCGGTAGCAAGAAGGGAGGATGCCACAGTCTGGGAGGGATGTGGGCCCTAACACAGCGGTGGAGGAAAAATAGGTAACAGCACGTGAGACACCAGCCAAAAGGGGGTGCTCCAGAGCTGAAAAGCTAATTCCCGAGTGACCAGCAGGAGGCGCTGCGGCGGTAAGTCATGCTGTGTTATACAGTAGGCTGGCGTGCAGTCAGAGTAAGAGCCTTAAAAATGTTATCTGACCAAAGTAAAAGTCCTATGCTGAAAGAATCACAGTATCGAAGGGACCACAAGGGTCATCTAGTCTAACCCCAATTCAAGTACAATTTCTGCTATTTCAGTACATAATATGGAAAAGAGAGAAGTGTGTGCTGTGGATTAACAAAATGGACAATCGAATCTTTTAGAAAAATATTTCAGCCAATCCATTTTTAGTAATACCGGCTTTCTAAATATATGGAACGTCTGTCTCGAATGCAAGGCAGCGTAGTTGTATCTGTGTTGGTCCTAGGATATTAGAGAAGGTACAGGAAGTAACATCTTCTACTGGACTAATTTCTGTTGGTGAGAGACACGAACTTTCAAGCCCCACAGAGCTTGTCTCACTCACTAACAGAAGGCAGTCCAATAAAACTCACCCCCATAGTCTCACTTGAGACTATTTCATTTCCCCTGCCCCGCTCCACCCCCCCACTAACACAATTTTTCTAAAAGTAAAACACTTACAGAATACAGCAAATATTACTGATCCCAGCATTCACAGGGCCTGTGATTACTTACAGGTCCTGCCCATGCTATGGCAACTCTGGGGTGAGTTTTGGTGTGCATTTCAATGAGGCATTTACAGTTTCATTTGACTTAATTTAGATGTCACTGTTTAGCAATTACTGCAAAGGGTAACAGAGGAAGAAATAGCATGGATAAAATAGTGCTTATTACTTGCCTTTTCCTAATATAAACAGGCGAACTGTCATATTCACAAAAATCCAGGAGAACCCCAAAAACTGCACAAGATTATACATGAACAAATATCCTCTCTTCAGCTGTCTGAAAGCTACAATGTTAAACAATCATGTTAGCAAAAAGCAATAGCACTGCTATTTTCTGCAACCCACTTTCAGTGGTGAGATGGGTTAGTGAGTTATCTCTAGATTTGAAAGGCTGGGTTACAAGAGAAAATGAGATTTCACACTTCTGGACAATATGGGGCTACCAAACAATTTCCCATGAGGGCTTAAGAGAAACTCAGCACTGGAATAAGAGGAGTACTGCACTTATTTCAGCTTGGGCGGGGCTTTCACATGACCTGCTTGCACTGTTGATGACAAATTGGTGAAATCTCCCATGCAACAGCAGTGTAGTTTACCAAGCTTGCAAGTAGTTACATGCATAATAAAGTACTTTATGCTAGTTTTAGAGAGAGAACCCATCTATCACCACTACTGTGATAGCATCAAAAGTACTTAAGCACGTGCTTAAAGAGATAATATTTTGCCTGGGGCATGTGTCAGCAAACTATTACCACAATCTTAGCCGCCAAATCAACCTTACTAATACCAGTACCCAAAGATAGTCGCTTACTTACAGTCTTTAGGGACTCTGGACTCAATTCTCACTTTGTTAATCCTTTCTTCTTCCTAAAAAATGAGGGATAATGTTTTAAAGGGTGTGAGTGTAGTATTTCTATACAGTAATCAGCAACTAATATTTAGTTAACTGGCTGCAAAGCAAGTGGGGTTTTACACTGAGCTAACATCCATTCACTAGTCTAAAGTGTTAAATTTTTCATCTAGGAAAAAACATACAAATTCTTCCTTGTCGGTAAAGAGGGTTACTGTAAAAGCTCATGGCGGTCTAACCAGTTACGTGTCCTCCATTATATATTTTCATCTAATGAATGCATGTTTTTGAGGTGAAAAGTGTCATTTTCCATGTTAATTCTTGATCATTATCATCACTCAAAATGGTTTCTTTTCTTATGAAAGTGTGAAGTCCTCCTCTGGCTCTCTTCAGACCATTGAACACACACAACAGAACTCTAGGGAAGCAGTAAGGTCCTCCTGGACTACTGCATCATCAAAACAGCCCTTGCAATATTCTGTATGACTTATGTGGCCATTAGGATGTCAGAAATGGACTTGTCCTACTGACTGTGGGGCGCTGTTTGTTGTAGAACCGACACCACTCACACCTGTGCCTGGCTGCCTGTGTCCTTTCCAAGAGGGATTGTTATTTCTTTGCTAACCAATCTGGATACAGTGGAAAGCTTGCTGAATCCATGTGAATTACCACGTAGCTGAATGTTAAAGATGGGGCTAACCGGATGGCTCAGGAGGCTGCTTCTGGAGACTCCACCTACAAATCCTCATTTTAGAAACAACCTTGGGACTCCTGTTTTTCACACAAGTGAAGCCAGGATGTTTTAGAAAGGGAGTCTCTTGGTCTTTGACCCGAGGAAACAGCACACACACACTCATTAGGAGAACTGCCAAGTTCAGAGCCAGACCTGTTTGAGAGCATTCTGATTTGGGGCCAATTCTACTAGCAATATAAACAAAAAAGCAAGCATGAGCTTGAGACGGTCTCGTTTAATGAGAGCAGAGGACATACTGTCTTTGATGGTTGGGCACCGTAACTTCTGGAGACTTTGGTTTGTAGCTTGAGCCCTCTGCCACTATCAGATATCCTGTGGATTTTAGCTTCTTTAGACTGTGAGGTGTTTGGAGCAAGGGCCATCCATAGGTGTGTATATAAAGTCTAGCACAGTGGTCACCAAGCAGTAGATCAGGATCTACTGGTAGATCTTGGAGTCTCCGACAGGTGATCCTGACCGGGGTTTGATCAGGAAGCTATCAAGCACTGGCACTTCAGTTGCCCACTTGCCCTTTGCCTTGAAGCTGCCCCCCTGGGAGCCTCCTGCTTGTTGTGCAGGATATGGGGGAGAAGAGGAGGGAGGGCTGATGTGTAAGCAGAATTGCATTAAGGGCATAAAAGATCAGATATAATAATATTTGTATGAAAATGAGCCTAAATGTAAGAACTATGAAATGCCTATGTACTAGAACTAGTGTACTGGATGTATTAGATCAGACTAACAACTGTCAATCAAAAGGAAACCATTACTGTATAAGGTAGTTTGCACGTAGTCCATGTAGAACAACATATCTGTTAAGATTTGAAAGTTAGTTAGATGCAGCTGTTATGATCTTGTGACCAATTTGAAAGTATGTAAAATAGCATCGTATCAGAACCAATCAGTTCAAAGTATAATATCAATGAATATTCATGAGTTTAGGGTATAAAAAACCTGTGACACACACACTTACCTGTTGCGTCGGGTCTAGAGTTAGGCTAGAGTGATTGAGGTCCAGTCTTGTCCTAGGTCTAATGGGTATGTGAGTTAAGGGCATCTAGGGTATAGCAGGGCGGAAGGCTTGTTGCTTATCCTATAATCTTATCTTTGGTTAGGTTTAGTTAGTTTAGCTTTCGCTGTCGAGTCTGTTCGGCAGATTACATCGGGGGTCCGCTTATCGGTCATCATCGTGACTGTCCGTCGGGCGCGTCGGTGAATAGCTTTAGGGTTTTATTTTAGGTTAAGTGTAGGACAGTTAGGTCAGAGTTTAGCATCCATCGCCTGTTCCAGCTGCGCTGAAGAGCAGGAAGAGGAATCATACATCGCGGAAGGCAGGCAGCCATCTCTCATGCTTAAATTTAATTCTTGGAGTAGTGAGTTCTAAAATGCTTAACCTATCGTGGCTGGAGTAATTGTCCCTGTGGTAACTGCTGCTCCTGGAAGTGGCTGGCATGTCCCTGCAGCCCTGAGAGGCAGAGTGGTGGGGGGAAGAGGTGTTTCCACATGCTGTCCTTGCCTGCAGACACCTCTCCTGCAGCTCCCAATGATCAGTAATGGGGAACCGTGGCCCGTAGAAGCTGTGGCCTCAGTGCCTGTAGATGAGGGGCAGCACATGGCACCACGGAGCCATTGCTGTACATGCCAGCTGCTCTCAGGAGTGGTGCAGGGCCAGGGCAGGGGTAAGCCTGCCTTAATCCCACTGCTCCACCACCCGAAAGCGGTGCCCAGCCAGAGCCTGCTTCCTGAACCCCTGTGGCAGCCTTGAACCTCCTCCTGCACCCAACCTCCTGCCCCTGATGTGAGTCCCCTGCACCCAAACTCCTTCCCAGAGCTTGCCCCCTGCAACTCCTCCTGGACCCCAATCCCCTGCTCTGGGCTAAGCCCGGAGCCCCTTCCACACTCCAACCCCCTTGGCCCAAGACCAGAGCCTGCAGCCCAATCCCCTACCCCAGCCTGATGAAAGTGAGTGAGGATGGGGAAGGAAGGGGGATGGAGTGAGCAGGGTGAGGCCTCAGGAAGGAGTGGAGCAGGGGCAGGGTCTCAAAGAAGGAGCAGGAAGGAAGTAGGGCAAGGGAATCTGGGTCTGAAATAGATCTTACATTGCACTTAAATTGAAAGAGACCTTGTGGTTAAAAAGGTTGGAGACCACTGGTCTAGCATGATGGCACCCTGATCCAGTCTGGGGCCTCTATGCATAACTTACAGGCAAGCTCATTTTAAAATCAACTACCCCCCCAGCTTCAGGTCTTTATACAGAATCCGTTTATTGTTGAATTTGGATCTTGCAGCCAGTATGCTGGACAGAACTCCAACCAAATATAAATGATAAAATGAAACAACAAATGGTCTGGTAGCACTTCATAGACTAACAAAACACGTAGATGGTATCATGAGCTTTCGTGGGCATAGCCCACTTCTTCTTCTCTCCAGTCATCTGAGGAAGTGGGCTGTGCCCACGAAAACTCATGATACCATCTACATGTTCTGTTCTGTACAGGATAAACTTAAACAACAAATGGTCTGGTAGCACTTTATAGATTAATTTGGCTACCCCGTGAAGCTTCCAAATATAAATGTTAACTCAATGACAAGAGTCCATGCAAAATAAAGTAGCTACTTTTATTTCTTAGGACATGCACTCTGAGTTGCTTATTTAAACTGCACTGAAAACACATGGAATACTGACCTTTGCTTTCAGTTCCATTTCAGCATCCGACTCATCTAGCCAGCGATCAAAATCAGGAGTTAGGAACAACGGGCGCCTCTCCTGTTTGGTGAGTCTTTCCCACCAGTTGCTTTCTTTTTTCTGCACTGTGATGCTCAATTGCCTTTGAGTCACTTTGTACACCAACTGTGAAACACAATGGGTAGACAGCCACACAAGCATGTTTCATTAGAACAGGGGCCCTCGTAACAAGAATGTTTTGGATTAAATCAGGGCTGGTGAAAAGTTCTGTACTGACAACTCTGGCAAGCACTTGGATTATAGTGGAGGATAAGGCCAAGAACTTTTACTACTTTTGCTGCAAAGCTTCACTTTGATATTGACGGGTCAGCAATTACCCTGGCATTCAGCCATTTATCCCTCCAGAAAGGAGTTAAATTCTGCATTTCAAGGGAACAGACTCCTCTCCACTCAGCGAGAGGGGAAGGGAAGTTCTATCTACCCCAAGGAAGGAAGGCAGAATTCCTGACTCCCAGATTTACTGCAGCTAATCCTAGTGGGCAAATAAAGAGCCAGGAGAGTTACAGGCCAAGTCTTGCTACTGCTGTTCCCCACTGGGAGTGAAGATCAGTTTTGCAGGATGCCCTGTGACTAAAAGGATGGGCAGAGCTTTGATCCTTCCTGATACTTCATCTTCCCAGTCTCTCTCCTGTTATGAAACGGTGTTTTGCAGTAAGAGTTGTAACATGTTCTGATTGGAATTTTGAGCAATTCATACAAGCAATGAGAGCACAAGTCAAGATTTATAGCAAGGTCACAAAACACGTAAGACATGTCATTGACTTATTTCAGAGGCTGCACTTCACAGATGCTGTCATAACAGATGATATTTTCCCCCAATCTGGAATGCTTCATTCAGAAAAATTGCTAGTCTCTATTTTATGGTGCCAGTAAACTCTTTCCAAGCTACTCCTCGCTCATTTCTGTAATTAATTTAAAGCTGTGATCCTGTGAACCCATATTTAGACACGCAGTCAGATATTTGAGTAAAGGTTGCAGAATCAGGCTCAAAGATGGGATACTGAACATGTATGGCAGGCGTGGGGATTGCCTGGATCCGGCCTGCAAGGCTCGGGGCTCCTCCAGCATTGGAGAGCCTGCATTGGTGCTCCGGATACCTTGCTGCCCCACTTCGGGGTTGGAGCACACAATCTACTAGCCTGGGCTCCCCTAGGATCTGGTGTATGAGGGGAATGTCTTTTTCCTTCTCAGTCAGGGGCCACATCAATGAGGGTTTGTTTTGGTTTTTTGCTTCTCACTTACATGTCCCCCCCCGCCCAACTGACCTTTCTGTGGGTCAGCGGCCCTCCAACCCAAAAAAGGTTCCCCACCTGTGGTGTACGGCATTTAGAACTTTTAATGACAATAAAAACATCTGCTACAGCATTAGGAAGCAAAGCAACAACCCTACATAGCATAGCTGACTTAAAGCATAGCTGAAAAGTATCAGAGGGGTGGCCGTGTTAGTCTGAATCTACAAGAATGAGAAGTCCTGTGGCACCTTATAGACCACAGATTTATTGGAGCATAAGCTTTTGTGGGCAAAGACCCACTTGAATCTGACGAAGTGGGTCTTTGCCCATGAAAGCTTACGCTCCAATAAATCTGTTAGTCTATGAGGTGCCACAGGACTCCTCGTTCTTAAAGCATAGCTGTTTCCCTCTGGGGAATTTTTAAGCCACTTAACAGTAACACTTTTCTTTTGTAAAGCACAGAGGGGGAAAAAAAATACATACTTGAGGCTTGACTGGTTCTAGAAATGCAAGCTGAAATTCATATATATTATCCCCCTTGGCACCGTGACCCTGGGCTAAAAGAAAAGGAACAACAATCAGCGTAAAGATCTAACGAGTCTTCATCTGCAACTCTGCAAATCAATCTGCAACTGAGTGATGATTTACAAAATGCCCTCTCTTGCCCAATGCAGTGCCTGGTCATGCTAGTAATAATGGAAATGCAAAGACAGAGTTCCAGCTTTTTAGAATTTCATTTGCTTTTAAAGAAGTAACATTTAAAAACGTGCTGGGTGCCTTATAGGAAGGTTGACATTCTCTAGAATAGCACTGGAAAAGGACCTTTCTGTGAGATAGGCATGGATGAGGCTTGGGGAGGGGCACGTTCTACCCAATGGGAACTATTGCAGCAAAGGATCAGCTGCCTAAGTTGAGATGCAAAGAGGGAATCCCTGCACAGAAAGCAAATATGCACCAGAATTCATCAGTCTCCTTACAAAGCCAGGTCCTTCCCCATGAAAGCCCAGAGGCTCATCCAAAGTCCTATTTTAAAGGGTGGCATTGTAAAATAATCCTGTCCACATAAAGCTCAATACAATTTAAGTCAACACATTACTCTCGCACCATGTGTCAGGAATACAAGATTGGAATAAAAACTCAGGGATTCAGTATGAAAGAGCCACAGTAGATTCCTAATGAAGGAAAAAAAAGGCAACAGCATGTTCTTAGTACTAACCTAATAAACAACACTGCAAACTGGGTCCCTTTAAGTTGAACTGCTCAGTCAAAAAAAAAAAAAAAGCCACCACACACCCTTTACAAAGGAATCAATTTACCTTTCAAACTGAATTTTAGTTCCTGATCCAAAACCCGATAGTATTTGCATACAAGGTCTTTGTGATAGCATGCTTTCAATGGGAAGTTTCAGGAAATTAGCTGATGGATTTAAATGCAGTGCATTTTAAAAAAATTATACATGACCTGCTACCAGGACTTGTGATCATAACAACTACCCTACCTAATCCTAGAGCACTTAGCTGAAACCCCAAACCACTAGCTCCAGGTGTATTGTGTTATGCTTTGGCCCAGAAGCTCTGGATGAGGGCAGCGGTCCAAGACTAGGGACGTAATAGTGTAGCTGATTAACTGATAAGGAAAAGTTCATAGGTTAATGCTACAGACGACACACATTTCCCCTCCCCGCACCAGTAACTTTTTTAGGTCCAGGACCTACCCCTGCGGCAGCTCTGAATTGAAAGTGTATTAAGAGTCAGGTGGGCTGGCAGCCTGGCTCAGGTCTGGCTCAGGCCAGGTCTGGGAGCTCAGGACTCCCCTCCCCCACCCCGGACAGGGGCTGCTGCCATTGTATCAGAGGCAGCAGTGCAAGGCAACAGGCAGCGGGTCTGTGAGGAGAGCTGTTTTTTACACTGGCTCCCCTTGCGGACCAGCTCCCACTTGGCACCCCACACTGCTGCCTCTGATAGAGGGGCAGTGGCAGGGGGCTCCTTGGGAGTGGGGCTGGAGCGCACTGGCTGCCGGCCCCACCCCTGTGGATGATAGAATAACTGAGTAACCGATACAAGTTCTGGAGGTTAATTGACTATTCAATTAACCAAGGACAAGGGCCTAATCATTTTCACTAAAACTAGAAAAGGGAGGTAGCAATCCTATCCTCTGTGCATGTCTCTGCATCACTAGGAGTCCGCCCTGCACAGATGGGTTAGGCATCATATTAACTTCAAAACAAAATAAGCCACTTACCTTTGAAATAAAGCACATTGTCCGCAATGGAGATCGCGGGGCTCTGAGGAAAGAGGGGGTGTTTTAGGCAGCGGGTGCATGCCATTTCAAACACACAATTTTAACACCAGGCTTGTGGCAATGGGGTTGGGCTCAGAAAGTGACCCCGGGGGAAAAAAAAATGGGAGCCTCAAGCAACCAGGTATGCAGGTTACCGTTACATCTGCAGTGCTCCAGCCTTTTTCTTGGTGCCTAATGGCCCAGTCACCGGGGTGGGAGAACTGTACACAGAGGAAGGGATGTCCCTGGGCTGCACGCCCCCTGCATGGGACAGGACCCGTGTTCCCTGTAAGCTGAACACTCGGGCAGCCGCCTGAGAGAGTCAAATGCCACCCAGCTGGTGAGCAGGGGGCCACCTGTGCGTCCAGGGGTGGTGCACAAACGCACGTGCCTCAGTGCACACAACAACATTTATTCTGCACGTGGACGGGGGGGGGGGAAAAAAGAGCGGGCAACGTCGGACAGGAGCAGCCCCGGCCTGGCACGGGGGGAGCTCCCGGGGGTGCACGGGCCGCCTGGCCCCCTGGGGGGGGGGTGCCGTGGGGCAGCGGCGGCCCGGTGGGAGCGGGGCCCGGAGGTACCTGCACGTCGCTCAGCTCCACGCGCAGGTAGAGCTCGCGGTGCCGCTGCGCCCAGTGCACGGGCGGGGTCAGGCTCGGGCGCTGCATGGCGGCGGCGGCGGCCGGGCCGGGCTCCGGGGGCTCCGCGCGGCGCTCGGCAAGGCCGGGGTGGCCCGGGACGCGGGGCGGAGCGAGCGCCGCGCATGCGCGTTGTCACTCACGCCGCCCGCCCGCCCGCGGGAGCTGGGGCCAGGCTGGGGCTTGGTGCGACCGGTCCGCAGCCCGGGCGTGGTGCAGCTCGGTAGGGCAATGCAGAGCGCAGGGCGGGGTGGGTAGGTAGGTAGGGCAATGCACAGCGCAGGGCGGGGTGGGTAGGTAGGTAGGGCAATGCACAGCGCAGGGCGGGGTGGGTAGGTAGGTAGGGCAATGCACAGTGCAGGGTGGGGTAGGTAGGTAGGTAGGGCAATGCACAGTGCAGGGGGGGGTAGGTAGGGCAATGCACAGCACAGTGCGGGGTGGGTAGGTAGGTAGGTAGGGCAATGCACAGTGCAGGGTGGGGTAGGTAGGTAGGTAGGGCAATGCACAGTGCAGGGTGGGGTGGGTAGGTAGGTAGGGCAATGCACAGCACAGTGCGGGGTGGGTAGGTAGGTAGGTAGGGCAATGCACAGTGCAGGGTGGGGTAGGTAGGGCAATGCACAGCACAGTGCGGGGTGGGTAGGTAGGTAGGTAGGGCAATGCACAGTGCAGGGTGGGGTAGGTAGGTAGGTAGGGCAATGCACAGTGCAGGGTGGGGTGGGTAGGTAGGTAGGGCAATGCACAGCGCAGGGTGGGGTAGGTAGGTAGGTAGGGCAATGCACAGCGCAGGGCGGGGTGCGTAGGGCAATGCACAGTGCAGGGTGGGGTAGGTAGGTAGGTAGGTAGGGCAATGCACAGTGCAGGGCGGGGTAGGTAGGGCAATGCACAGTGCAGGGTGGGGTAGGTAGGTAGGTAGGTAGGGCAATGCACAGCGCAGGGCGGGGTGGGGTAGGGCAATGCACAGCGCAGGGTGGGGTAGGGTAGGGCAATGCACAGCGCAGGGCGGGGTAGGTAGGTAGGTACGGCAATGCACAGTGCAGGGTGGGGTAGGTAGGTAGGTAGGGCAATGCACAGCGCAGGGCGGGGTGGGTAGGTAGGTACGGCAATGCACAGCGCAGGGCGGGGTGGGTAGGTAGGTAGGTAGGGCAATGCACAGTGCAGGGTGGGGTAGGTAGGTACGGCAATGCACAGTGCAGGGTGGGGTAGGTAGGTAGGTAGGGCAATGCACAGCACAGGGTGGGGTAGGTAGGTAGGTAGGGCAATGCACAGCGCAGGGCGGGGTGGGTAGGGCAATGCACAGTGCAGGGTGGGGTAGGTAGGTAGGTAGGTAGGGCAATGCACAGTGCAGGGCGGGGTAGGTAGGGCAATGCACAGTGCAGGGTGGGGTAGGTAGGTAGGTAGGTAGGGCAATGCACAGTGCAGGGCGGGGTGGGTAGGGCAATGCACAGCGCAGGGCGGGGTGGGGTAGGTAGGGCAATGCAGAGCGCAGGGTGGGGTAGGTAGGTAGGGCAATGCACAGCGCAGGGCGGGGTGGGTAGGTAGGTAGGGCAATGCACAGCGCAGGGCGGGGTGGGTAGGGCAATGCACAGCGCAGGGTGGGGTAGGTAGGTAGGGCAATGCAGAGCGCAGGGCGGGGTGGGTGGGTAGGTAGGTTGGGCAATGCACCGGCGCAGGGTGGGGTAGGTTGGGCAATGCAGAGCACAGGGTGGGGTAGGTGGGTAGGTTGGGCAATGCAGAGCGCAGGGTGGGGTGGGTAGGTAGGTAGGGCAATGCAGAGCGCAGGGTGGGGTCCGGAGGTAGGTTGGGCAATGCAGAGCGCAGGGTGGGGTGGGTAGGTAGGTTCGGCAATGCACCGGCGCATGGTGGGGTCGGTAGGTAGGGCAATGTAGGGAGGTTGGGCAATGCACAGCGCAGGGTGGGGTCGGTAGGTAGGTAGGGCAATGCACCAGCGCAGGGTGGGGTAGGTAGGTTGGGCAATGCACCAGCGCAGGGTGGGGTAGGTAGGTAGGGCAATGCACCAGCGCAGGGTGGGGTAGGTAGGTAGGGCAATGCACAGCGCAGGGTGGGGTAGGTAGGTAGGGCAATGCACCAGCGCAGGGTGGGGTAGGTAGGTTGGGCAATGTACCAGCGCAGGGTGGGGTAGCTAGGTTGGGCAATGCACCAGTGCATGGTGTAGCAGGGCTGTGGGTATCACCCATGCATGGTGTGGTTGGGCCATGAGTAGCACCTGTGCATGGAGTAGGTAGGTAGGGCAATGCATCAGTGCACAGCGCACCTCGGCCATGGGTCACTGCATGGTGCGGTGAGACTAGGCAATGTTGCTCTTCGGCTTGGTGCAGCCAGGCGTCACCCGTTCAGCCAAACTAGGGATTGTGGCATGGATGGTTGGCCCAGCAGGACGATGGACAGCACCGTGTTTGGTGCAGCAGGGAAAAGGGGTCGTGCCTTGTCTGGTGTGTTTTTGGCACTGATACCTCAGGAAGAGGCTACTTGAATTGATGAGATTTTCTGTCTGGTCTGACTCTGGAGTTGCTGAGACCACTTGTGCTGGGTGTCTGTACAGAGGGGCAATCTGCAGGATAGCCATATTTCCTAAAATAAAAAAGATGCTTATGGCTTACAGGAGCTACACCCCAACATGCGGGGCTGGGGCTGACCTTTCAGGCAGCTGATGCTGACTCTTGCCCCAAGCTCCATGCCTCTTGTGTCAGCCATATAGATCACTTCTGTAGTGATCTGCCATGGTGAATGAAGTAGATGTGCAGAGTCTAACTGAGTAGTCTGCATCCTCTGTGGCACAGTGATCTTAAGGCAGGGGTGGGCAAGACAGCCTCTGCAGGCCGGATCTGGCCCTCTAGGCAGATGGATCCAGACCACAGTCACCTGATTGGCCTGGGAGCGGGGGGCGGGGGGGGGAAATTCTCCTCCGTCTGTGGCACCTAGAAGGAACTGCCAGCTGGCGATTCTCTCTTGGAGGCGGGGGAGGGAGGGAGCGGGGAGGCAAGACTTCATGCACTCACCCGTCCCCATGCTAATCAGCATCCGTGGGCGGGGGAACACGAGAATTCTCCTGGTCCCACCCCTTCTGGGCAGCCTGGGGCTACTTCAGAAATTTATGAAATTCCTGCCTCTTAAATATTATTGTCCACCCCATCTTAAGAGCGCAAACACCAAGTACTCTTAAGTTTCAGGTAGTGCTGTGGGCCATAGCTCATGGATTGATCTGTCCTTCCTAGCTGAAGAAAGCCATCCACTGTTAGTTGAGGTGATCTGTGTTCCCCATGGACATAGTGTCCACTGGCCTTAAGACAGCTGAGGCTAGCATCCTTGGATGCTGACTGGGGATGTTAAAATGCGTATATTTCGGTAAACATATAACCTCTGAAAAATTCAGTGGTTACACATTTAAGTGTGGGGCCAGGCAACTCTGCTCTATGTGACAGGCAGCAGTGCGGAGGCTGAGGGAGGTTGTTCTGGGGGAGCTGATATATGCGGGGAGCCAGCTTGAAAACTCTCACCTCCCTCTCCAGTGTGGGGGTGGGGAGGCAGGCAGCTTCACAGGAGCCCGTGCACATGGGGGGCTGGCTTGAATCAGAGGCAGCAGCATGTGGGGACTGTGCGTAACTCTGCACGTTAACCATGCATCAGTTAACTAGATACACGGGTACACCTTCACATCCCTAATACTGACAACTACTTCTTAGCTATAGATCATTGGAAAGATTGTCCGGGCAACAAGGACCCTCTGATTTCCTTGATCCTGGTTAGTTAGGTCTTAGGCCTGGGTATAGTAATTTCCTAAGAGTGCGTGCGGATAAAATTTCCAGGCTGACTTTTTGCTAGCTATGTCAGAGGCACATGCATTGCGCTACCTGTAGGGCTGTACCGAATTCATGGCCATGAAAAATGAGTCACAGACTATGAAATATGGTCTCCCCCTGTGATATCTGGTCTTTTGTAAGGTTTTACTCTATGCTGTGCACATATTGTGGGGGGACTAGTGTTTCTCAAATTGGTGGTCTTGAACCAAAAGGGAGACCACGGGGTATTTTTAGGGGGGTTGCAGTATTGCCACCCTTGCTTCTGCACTGCCTTCAGAGCTGAGTGGTGGCTGTTGGCTGGGTGCCCAGCTCCGAAGGCTGAACTCTGCCAGCAGTAGTGCGGAAATAAGAGAGACAGTACCGCAACCCCCCTAAAATAACCTTACTCCTGTGCTGCTGCCTGGAGAACTGGAGAGTGGTGGTTGAGGACTGAGGCAGCAGCACAGATGCAAATGTGGCAATGCCATACCATGTCATCCTTCTGTGCTGCTACTTCAGAAGTGGGCTCCTGGCCAGTAGCTGCTGCTTTCCAGGCACCCAGTTCTGAAGGCAGCACCACCACCTGCAGCAGTTTAGAAGTAAGGGAAGCAGTACCATAAACCCTTCGACAATAATCTTGCAACCCCCCACAACTCTTTTTTGAGTCGGAACTCCTACAATTCTGACACCATGAAATTGCAGATTAAAATAGCTGAAATCATGACATTTACTATTTTTAAACTCCAGGGTCTGTGAAATTGATCAAAATGGACTGTGAATTTGGTAGGACCCTGACTATCTATAATGCGCACCGGCATGCAGCCTCTTCAGACAAGTGAACATACAGCCAACGTAGAACTGTGCAGTTGTCCAGATGGAATTAACACAGTATGATCTTTGCCAGCTGTTGTGTATTGCCTCAGAGCAACCTTCATGGGTCAGCTTTGCCTGTCCACTTTCAGCTGCTGCCAGCCAAACATGTGACTTGTGATGTTTTGGGAGACAGTAGAGTAAGTGTGGGTTACTGGCTAGTTTGTGCAGAGTTTTCTTTGCTCTGGATCTAAGTTACACAAATGCACTCAAACTTATGGACATGTTTTCTTCTTAAACCCTTATACTCCGAGTGGAGCATAGGTCATCTACAACTCTCCTCCACTTCACTCTGTCTTGAGACAAAACTTCCAGCTGACTCCAGAAGTACCCCAATTGTTGTCCTTCAATCTCAGTAGATCTTCTCCATATTGTCCGAGGTCTTCCTCTTTTGCATTTTCGTATGAGCACCTTGTAAATGTGTGTGTTGCTAATTATAATTATCAGCATTCAGGAGCTGCACTAAGGTACTTTGACTCTTCTTTTTAATATTTGCCATGGTTATTAATATGGGTGCTGCTATTGCATAGTGTATTTCTTAATGCTGATTGTAAAGCCTTTTGAAGGTTCAAAACTCTGCCTGTACTAATATGTAGCACCATAAATGGGTGGACTGTGACTTTGGACATATAGGAGTGATCGAGGTAAAAGGTGGTGTGGTCAGGGCAGAAGCTGAGGTGGAGTAAGTTGAATAAGAGGGTGGCAGAAGAAAAGCACACACAATCTAGAGATCTGTGGTTGGCTGCTGGTTTGTCAGCTCTTCTGTCAGCTGCCCCTGACTTCAAAGTAATTTTCTGCCAAAGCCTGTGGTGCTCTGTAAGGACTGTGAGTCCTTACAAAAATCTTACTTTTTTTTTTTTTTTGCTAGAGGAGAGGAAAAGATGTATAAATAATCATTCAGCGTTTGCCCAAACAGGGAGCCTGACAAAACGCATCTGGTATTCACACCCTACACGTTACTGTAACCCTCTTAGTGCAAGGCGTGGCATTTGAGGTTATGTTTTGGAAACTTGTAACTTGCCAATCAGTAGCATCATGGTAAAATGCATACAGCAACATTGCATGTAAAGAAGCTTCAGGCGGTAGCCGAGTTAGTCTGTACAGGATAAACACAAAAAACAACAAATGGTCTGGTAGCACTTCATAGATTAACAAAACATGTAGATGGTATCGTGAGCTTTCGTGGGCACAGCCCACTTCTTCAGATGACTGGAGTTTTGAATATGCGGAGTCATGACTGAAATGTGTTTCCCAGCTGAGTCTGTGGAGTGGCTAAACCAGTTTCTCAAAGACAAAGGGCAAACTGATGTCCCAGCCAGGTGTTAATAAAACTAATGGGCTGTCACCTATCACGTAGATTTTTCTGGCCAAAAATGATGGCAGAGACAGAGAAGTTAGCTTTTTATTTTATGAGAATAAATTTTATATTTGAATTTCTCTTGGGCCATTTCTAGATCTATCCATTATTAGGGATGTTAAATTTAGATTAATCAACTAATTGAATAGTCAATGGAAAAATCGACTACTTGATTAGTCGATAAGGGTGCCTCTGCCTGAAATGTAGCAAGAGCCCTGCTGGCTTTTGCTACATGTCACGGGTAGAAGTACCACCAGTTCTCTGCTGTGCCCCTGCCCACCCCACAGAGACGGTGCTGGGGAGGGACTGAGCTTTTAAGCCGGCTCCCCCAGCACCAGCTCCTGCTCTCCCTCCCCCACCCCTGGAGGCAGCAAGGAGGGGAAAGTGACTAGTGAAATCACTAGTCAACTATCCGATAAGCATATGCTTATCGGATAGTTGACTAGTCACTTATATCCTATCCATTACACAAGTGAAGGCTTCAATCCTGCATTGAGATGTATACAGGTGTATATTTGTGCCTGGCTGAAGCCCCATTGACATGATGTGGATCCTTGCTGGTGGGTGGGGTATACTTAGGGCCATCCCTAGGAGGTGAGGGCATCCCCCTGCTCCCCCTCCCGCCTCCATTGCATTCCTTGCCCAAAGCCCCCTCCTTCAACAGTGTGAGCTGGGGGGCTTGCTGCAGCATGGCCCCCACTCACCATGGCAGCAGGAGCCAGAGAGAACTGGCAGCCTGCTCCACTCCACCCTGCTGCCCATCTTCCAGCCTGCTGTGCTCCCCTTCACCATGATGGGAGGAAGTGGAGCACCGTGGGGTTTTGCTTGCCACTGCTGCAGTGAAGCAGAGCGCAGCGGCTGGGAGATGGGTAGTGGGGTGGAGTGGGCTGCCAGGTTGCTCCAGCTACTGCCACGAGGTGAGGGGCAGAGGGCAACCCCTTCTGAGCCCTGTGCCACGCCCCCAAGGAATCTCCTCTAGACTGCCCTGGACTCTGTCCATAGGACACTTGAAGTGGCCACCGCAGGGGCCTCCAAAGCTGGAGGCCTGGAGCAGCTGCCCCAAAGCACCCTATGGAAGTGGCAGCTATGGGTGCAGCAGCACAGACTTGCAAGACTGTGACCTAATGAGCTGCAGAACATTTTAATTCTGGGATGTCCTAAAAGCGCATTATTTGATGGGCAGTGACAGCTAGAGTAGATCTGGAGGTTCTGGAGTCTGCTTAAGGGCTGTTTGCTGGATGACAGTGAGTGCCCTGTGTCCTCTCAAGCTCATCTTTTTATACCGAAAGCTCTTTCTTTGGCAGAATTTCTGGAAAACCCAGTTTGACTAACTGCTCCAGCTGGGCTGCTTTTTGTTTACAAGTTCCAGAGTACTACGCCCCTTCCCTAATGCCCATGTTTGTAGTTGCTGGAGTGGTGGTGGCAGTAACCCTCCCACAGGGGCTACCTTGCAATCTTACAGCAACTGATTGGTTTCCCCCCCCCCCACAAATACTGTAATGCAGGGGTGGTCAGTAGGTGGGCTGCAGGTCAAAGCTGGACCCCGTAAAGAACAGCAACACTGGGTCAGACCAACGGTCCATCTAGCCCAGTATCCTGTCTTCTGACAGTGGCCAATCCCGGGTGCCCCAAAGGGAATGAACAAAACAGGTCATCATCAAGTAATCTCCTTGCCCATTCTCATAGAATCATAGAATACTAGAACTGGAAGGGACCTCGAGAGATCATCAAGTCCAGTCCCCTGCCCTCACCATGGTGCAGGACCAAGCACCCTAGATCATACCTGATGGATGATATTCTGGCTAATAGTCATTACTGGACCTATCCTCCGTGAATTTATTTAGTTCTTTGTTGAACCCTGTTAGAGTCTTGGCCTTCACAGCATCCTTTGGCAAAGAGTTCTGTAGGCTGATTGTGTGTTACGAGGAGAAATATTTCCCTTTGCTCCTTTTAAACCTGTTGCCTATTAATTTAATTTGGTGACCCTTAGTTCTTGTGCTACGAGAAGGCATAAATAGCATTTCCTTGTTTACTTTCTCCACACCAGTCATGATTTTATAGCCTTTCTATCACACCCCGTTTAGTCATCTTTTTTCCTAGCTGAAGAGTCCCAGTCTTTTATTAATCTTTCTGTCTTTTTATTTATTTATTGATTGAGAGGAGACATCCACATCTGCATGCAGTAGTCAAGTTGTGGGTGTACCATGGACTTGGATCCAGGTGATACGCACGGTATTTTCTACCCCTGCCTTAATGATTCCCAGCAGTGTTTGCTTGTTACACTGAGGCCCCCCCATGGAGTGGCTGTTTCTGGGGAAGTCTCCACAGTGACTCCAATCTCTCTCTCCTGAGGGGTGATTTAGCCAATGTAGACCCCAGCCACTGGAGAGGGACAGTGGGATTATTTGTCTTTACTAATTGCCATGACTACCCCTTAGTATTTCCTCTGCCAGCTGGACCTTAATTATGCTTGGACCAAGAAATGGGGACCCTAACAGGCTGTCCCTGGGAGGGGGGGGGGTGTCCCACGACAGACTATCCCTGGAGGGGGCCCCATGGACAGGCTGTTTCTGGGGAGGGGGGGGAGTCTCCACAGTGACTCCAATCTCTCTCTCCTGGAGGGGTGATTTAGGCCAATGTAGACCCCAGCCACTGGAGAGGGACAGGGGGATTCATTTGTCTTTACTAATCCTGGGGGGGCCATGACTAGCCCCTTAGTATTGGGGTCCTCTGCCAGCTGGACCTTAATTATGCCTTGGACCAAGAAATGGGGGACCCTAACAGGCTGTCCCTGGGTGGGGGGGGGGTGTCCCACGACAGACTATCCCTGGAGGGGGGTCCCACGACAGACTATCCCTGGAGGGGGGGGTCCCACGACAGACTATCCCTGGAGGGGGGGCCCATGACAGGCTGTCCCTGGGGAGTGTGTGGGGGGGGTCCCACGACAGACTATCTCTGGGGGGGGGGCCCATGACAGGCTGTCCCTGGGGAGTGTGTGGGGGGGGTCCCACGACAGACTATCCCTGGAGGGGGGGCCCACGACAGACTGTCCCTGGAGTGGGGGGGGTCCCACGACAGACTATCCCTGGAGGGGGGGCCCATGACAGGCTGTCCCTGGGGAGTGTGTGGGGGGGGGGTCCCACGACAGACTATCTCTGGGGGGGGGGCCCATGACAGGTCTGTCCCTGGGGAGTGTGGGGGGGGGGTCCCACGACAGACTATCCCTGGAGGGGGGGGGCCCATGAGAGGTTGTCCCTGGGGAGTGGGGGGGGTCCCACTGCCTGCCCAGGCTCCCTGGACCCCCGACCCCAGCGCCCCCCGCCGCCCCTGGGCCTGGGCCTGGGCCTAGCCCGCGCGGGGGCGGAGGGCGCGCTGCCGGCAGCGCCTCCTCCCTCCCTGCCGGGGGCAGTGTCCCGGCTCGGCCGTGCGGTCGGCTCTCGGCGGCCGGGCTGCGGCTCCCTGGCGCAGGGACTCAAGGAAACGGAAGCGCCGGCTGCGATCGCTGCTCCAGCCCGGGCCCGCCGCCGGGAGCGCCGCGCGGTGAGTACGGGCCGGCAGCGCCTCTCACCGCGGCCACAGGCCGCCCCCCGCCTCCCACGGGCCGTCACTGCCCCCCCCCCCCCCGCCCCAGGGGCTCCCCCCGGGGTCCCCCCCCCACGGGCCGTCACTGCCCCCCCACCGGGCCGTCACTGCCCCCCCCCCGCAGGGGCTCCCCCCGGTCCCCCCCACGGGCCGTCACTGCCCCCCCACGGGCCGTCACTGCCCCCCCCCCCGCACGGGGCTCCCCCCTGCCCCTCCCCCCCACGGGCCGTCACTGCCCCCCCCCGCAGGGCTGGGCTCCCTCCGCTCCCCCCCACGGGCCGTCACTGCCCCCCCCCCGCAGGGCTGGGCTCCCCCCGCTCCCCCCCACGGGCCGTCGCTGCCCCCCCCCGCAGGGCTGGGCTCCCCCCGCTCCCCCCCCCGCAGGGCTGGGCTCCCCCCGCTCCCCCCCACGGGCCGTCACTGCCCCCCCCCGCAGGGCTGGGGCTCCCCCCCACTCTCTCCTCTCAGGGCTGGGGCTCCCCTGTTTCCACCGCCCCCCCGGGCTGTAATTGTCCCTGTCCTTGCAGGGCCAGGACCCCACCAACCTCCCCTTCTTCATGGTGCTGTAACTGCCCCCCCCCCGGGCTGCCCTCCTCCCCTCCGCAGGACTGAAGCTGTCCCTATTACCCTTCACCATGGAATTGTAGCTGCTCCCCTTGCAGAGCCAGTGCTCCCCCTCCATACCCTGCATTGAGTTGCAACCTGGCCCCCATATTCGCCATATGGGGGCC
The DNA here is from genome assembly GCA_032595735.1 of Pelochelys cantorii. Taxonomy (NCBI): domain Eukaryota; kingdom Metazoa; phylum Chordata; order Testudines; family Trionychidae; genus Pelochelys; species Pelochelys cantorii. The sequence goes on along the minus strand of CM064338.1, from coordinate 41,130,975 downwards.
CTGTCCTCCGCGCTGGGCCAGTGCCCTTCCCTCACCCCTCCCCTGCAGGGCTGTTGCAGAGTCCATCTCTCTCCCCCCCACCCCATCCCTTTCCAGGGCTATGCACATAGCTAGCACTCCCTCCCCATGGCAGTCACTTCAGGGCCACATCCCCCCCCCCCATCTTTTCCCCACTTTCCACAACACATGCTTTCCTTTACCCCGTCACAGCCCCTTCTGTCCTACACACAATTCTTGTGCTCTCCACACACCTTTGCAAATCTATACACTCACAGCTCCTGTGTTTCTTCCTTTGTGGAGCTACACACATCCTTGGGCTGCTTCTCCTCTCACCCCTGTGCTTCCTTCCCCTGCTCCATAAGTGCATGCATTCCTGCTGTGCTTTCCAACCTGCCAGACCATATACCCACAATCCCCATATTTTGCCCCCCCACCTGGCAGGGCTCCCCATGCATCCCCTCCATGCATCCATCTGCTCTCCACTGCAGGGCTTCTCTAGCCCCTGTGCTTTCCCCCACCTGCTATAAGTCTTTTGTAATAACCCCCCCCATCCCCGTTTCCTGCTAAAGCATAGGTTCCTAAACTGGGGGGCATGCCCCAGGAAGAAATTCCAGGGGGGGCATGAGGCGACCCAGCCTCCCCCCCCCAAGTTTTGCTGCCCCAGTCAGTTCCTTTTTGTTTGTTTGTTTGTTTGTTTTTTTCTCAACAAGTTTTGCTGCTATTTTTTGGGTGGGGGGAGGGCGTGAGGGTTTTTCAAAAATAAAAAAGGGGGCGTGATGCCAAAAAGTTTGGGAACCACTGCGCTAAAGGGCTCTTACCATAAGGGCTTTATGTGCTGGACTCTCATACATAACACTAAGTGACTTATCTGCAGGAATAGTCTTCCAGCCCACATGCACGTTTGCCTGCACTGGGACATGCTTCCCTTTGCTCTCACACATGCATTTGGCCATTTGCCCTCTGCTGATGTGCCACTTGCACGCAGGATCCTTCCCCAGATGGGTCATGCCAGTAGGGTCATTGTGGCTTGGTGATACTTGAATAGGGAGCTGTTATGCAGACATCGCTGCCAGGTGAAACAGGATGTCTCAAAGTACAGGAGCAAAATGCAGCCTTGGGAAAAAGCATAGGCTTGGGAACAGCCTCCTTCTGCATATGTGGCTATTTGGGTCAACACTTTCCAGACAGACCAATCAGGCCTGAATGGCTTTTTTTCCTAACTTCACTCACACTCCAGTTAACAGGGATATTTAAAGTATGTGGTGGTGGTGGGGAATCTCAGACCTTCCATTTAGTATCTCTCATACTCCACAATTCCCAAAGCTGCAGCAGTTATCCTAGCTTTTCTCTACGCTCCCCTTAATATCCTGAGAGATTGGGGGTGGAGAAGGTATGTATTAAGAATCAGCAAAATAACAAGTTCTTCTGCAGCGCTTCTTATTCATCTGTCTCAAAGTGCTCTGTCTTCTAAGCAACACTGCCTTTTTTTCCAAAAGAGGAAGTGATCCCTTTTGCCACCCAAGCTGCAGACCCCTGACTCTTACAGACTGAAAGCTGTTTGTTTTCAGCTGGTCATACTCCAACTTCCTCTCCTATTGCAGCATCCTCTCTTGACTTCTAATGCATCTGAATAGCTTGGAAGTCGTAGCTGTAATAAGAAAGTATGTCTTCCTAATTGGCTGTCTGGGCAGATGTTCAGCAAGCTCTCAAACCTGACCTGCCTGACACTTGCACAGCTTAGCCACTCAAAAGGATGTTATTCATAAGATATTGTTCTGTGGCGGCTTGTGAGCAGAGACAAATGTGGGCATCTAATTCCTCACTCCGGCTCTGTCCTCCGTGCAGGATGCAGTGATGCCATGAAATGGGCTTAAGCAAGTGGTATTTTGATTCCCTAAATATATTTGGGAGAGGGGTAAAGGGAGGGGGCAATCATGAGTGTCAACCGAGTGAAAGGGGCTGGTGACATTTGTAATTCAAATTCAGCTGTGCGTGGGCAGACCTCTGCACCTATGTAAAATCCCGTTGTCTTCAACTCTTTATGTGGGTAGGCATTTTTCATGCTTATCTGCCTGTTAAAAGCTGCTGCTTTTTTTGAGGTATGTTGAAAACTGCAGATTTTTGAAATCCTACCCAGATAGAAGAAATAACCAGGAATATTTTTTGGACATTATAAAATATACAAGAGGCTTCTGATGCAAATGTGAGGTCTGACCTCCTAAGTTCTGCTAGGTTGTGAGCATAGTATTGTTTTAACCCACCTAAAATTTTGGACACTCATCCAGTCATGCTTTGATTGTGGTGGATGAGGCATATCTATTGTCTGTTTTGTGCATAGTACGTTGCTGGGAGAAACAGGGCAGAGATTTATTTGGAGAGGCCTGATGGCTGGAAAATGAGACTGAAACTGAGCGAACTTGGATTTTATTTCCAGCACTGCTTGTAGCCTGCTGTGTGACCTTGGGCAGGTTGTTTCCCTTTCTTGTGCCTCAGTTTTACCCTACTGAACATGGGGATAATGATGCTAAACTCCTTTGTAATACACTTTGGGATCTACAGATGATTAGCTTTGGATAATGTGATTATTTTGCAAAGATGGGACCAAACTGGAACTTTTATCCAAACATATCCTCCCTAAACCCCTGAATTTCAGCTGTTTGTATTAAAATGGGCTGGGTCCCATCAGGGCCGGACCAAGCCATTCTGGTGCCCTGGGCAGACAGGTTAATTGCGCCCCGGGTTGGGGGAGGGTGCATGCGCGGCCCAGCCCCCGCCTGGCACGTGGGGGAGGGCGCGCGGAGCTGGCGGCAGCAGGCACTCAGCCTGGGGCCGCTGGGGGCGGGCCGAGAAGGGCCCCGCAGCCGCGGAGGGAAGGGTGCTGCTGGCCGGCGCTGCGGGGGTTAATACGGCCCCCGCCTCGGGTGGCCGCTGCAGGGTAGCTGCTGGGAGCTGCTGCAGCCCGCGATCTGGGAGCCGGGTGTGTGGCATCTGATGGCAGCTATAAGGGGCGCTGCGCTCCCCTTACAGCTGACATCAGGCGCCCCCCATAGGTTGGTGCCCCGGGCAGCTGCCCGGCTAGCCCATGCCTTAATCTGGCCCTGGGTCCCATTTATCCCCATCTGCTTTGGCTGGTATCTGGTGTGTGGGGGGGGGGGGGAGCATGCTAGTGTGTGTGCGCGTATTGTAGTTGAACACAACTGCCTGGGAGCTTAGACTCATGTGGCTGATATAACTTGGACTTGCAACAACATGGCACTTGTTTTATAAAATAAAATGTTTTATTTATTTTTGTTTTAGTTCTTGGATAACGTGCTGGACTGACACTCCTGTATGCTGGAGCCCTCTTTGTCCCTAGAACAGGTACAAAACCCTTAACGTCAATGCCATCTTCTCTACAGTTCCCCACTGACCTTCCTCTGTGCTGAAATGACCTTCTCTAGAAGTAAGCAGTCAGTTCAGTTTCCATGCTGATGGCTCTCCATCCTGGCAAACTGAACATTAGCCCAGTTTGTTAACTTCTGAAATGGGGCTCTGGGAAAACACAAAACATGAGTCAGGTTTGTTGCTAGATGTTCACTTTCCTCCATTGGAACTTAATGACACAACGGCATAGCAATGTCTTGTGTCTAAGGAATGTTGAACCACAATGTCAACTGTTGTTGTAATATGTGCATCATTATTATTTAACAGTAGCTGCACTGTAGTGCACAAATGCCCTGATTAGGGTCAGGTTGCATTACACAAAAGTAGACTTGATCTCTGCCTTCTAACTTGAAAGATTTATCAAGTGAACGCAAGAAAGAGGACAATGTTAATAAAATCCTGTAGTTGCATGGGTCAACAGTTTGGTTCCATGTACAGTATTTGAAAACTTTCCCCCGACTACTGCACAGCCTTAGTCATCGTTGGTTGTAATGTAGGCTTATACTATGAAGTAGGTAACATGTGCAGGGTTGTGACAGAGAAAAGTAGTCATGCAAGATTTAAAAAGAAGAACAAAGGAATTGTGGTACCTCCTCCATAAAACGGGAGTAAACAGCTATTTAACAAGTTTAGAAAACTTCATATAAAATATATGTTGATCTTAATCCCAGTCCCACAAGTTTGGGCCTGAATGATGACAAAGTGTTTTCCAAAATGAAAATCTTTTTTTTTTCAAACTTGTATTGGAATAGCTGTTTGCTTGTATTGTTTTCACTGGGCAATTTCTTCTTTGGAGTTGAAAGTGCATATCTGCTAGCACACTAAAAGGCAGCTGTCTGAAGTATCCCATATGTCCCGTTCTTCCAGAAACATGCAACATGGCAGCAGCCATGGAAACTGAACAGCTGGGTCTTGAAATCTTTGGAACGGCTGATTGCGAGGAACATGCTGAGGCAGAGGAGCAACCAAAGCTGGAACCCTTCTACGTGGAGAGGTATTCCTGGAGTCAGCTTAAAAAACTGCTCACAGATACTAGGAAATATCATGGCTACATGGTAGCCAAGGCTCCTCATGATTTCATGTTTGTGAAGAGGAATGACCCAGAAGGACCCTTTTCTGATAGGATCTACTATCTCGGTAAGTTGCTAGCATGACCCATATTTTGATTCAAGCCCAGACAGCTTCGGTGGGAGGTTTAGAGTTCTTCCAGTGAATGAGATTTATTGGGCAGCGAAACCAGAAGGACTCAGTATGGGGTTAATGCTAGAATTACTGGCCAGACTAAGTGATCATTCTGGTCCTTTCATGTCTTAAAATTTTCTGGGAAAAAATCTCCCAAAGGGAAGCAGGGAGGGTGGTGGAAACGTCATCATTTGGAACTCTTAGAACTCAAAGAATTAGGGTTTTCCCTAAAGAACACTTTCAGCTGGAGAGATGGAGTAGCTGCCTGTGGAGGTCTTTCTGGGCTGATGTCTCTCGTGGTTGTGGATTTTATACTATTAAAAATGAGTTTGAAACACCCCTCCCCCCCCAAATATTGGTAGAACTTTTTTACGTATTTGCTTGCAACCTGCTGGAGGGGGAAAAGAGCACATCTATATATTGGCCATCTAAAAAGAGAAATTGTAAGCAAAACTTTCAGGCACATCAGGGTTTAGTAATTTTGAAATGTCCATCTGGTCCCGATATTCACTTTCCAGAGAATTTCAGTGTTTTAGTAGCAGCATGTTTTTGGCCTTGCTGTGGTGCTTTGATCAGAAATTTCCCTTGCACTTCCCCTCCCTCTGCCACCACCCATGCTATGAGGGTTGGGTCAGTTGACCCAAGCGTTGTGTAAATATCCTGGCTCCAACCCAATCCCTAAAGTCCAAACCAGCAGTTTTTAGCCTCTTGAGCCTGAATCAACTAGTCTCTTATCTTCCATTTGTAGATGTCCCCTTAAACTCTGATTAACCATTCAGAATGCAGGTTTTCCAGGGGCACTGTAGCTCACTGGGAGGATATGCAGAAATGGGAGGCACACACGTTTACAGAAATGAACTGCTTTGTTTTTCCTGTAGTTATCGTTGACTTCTCTAGTGAATGAATATATTCAAATTGTTATTCTTGGCCTATTCTCTTCACTTCTGACTCAATTTTACTTATAGTGGTTCACTTAAACTTGGTAAATCTAGGTTTCTAAGTCGATACTGTGCCAATTCCATTACTTCCCTGTGGTTTTGTAGTGTGAAAGGTGATAGGGGTAGGGATTAGCAGGTTTTGTGGTATCTGAATGTTGCTGTCCAAAAGACACAACTAAGCCTGAAAAATCCTGTCTACATGTTTCGAGAACTGGGAACCAGAGTTGAATTCTAACTCCAGGGTTTATTTCTTGGGAAAGCTACATGGGAATAAAAAACCTGCGGCTGGGCTGGGTCAGCTGACCCAAACATTGTGTAAATATCCTGGCTCCAACCCAGTCCCAAAAGTCCAAACGAGCAATTTTTAGCCTCTTGAGCCCGAATCAACTAGTCTCTTATCTTCCCTTTGTAGATGTCCCCTAAACTCTGATTAACCATTCAAAATGCAGGTGTAGAACCTCACTGAAATCCATGGAGTGCCACACTCTGGTCCCAGAATTGAAACTGACACATCTTTCCCCCTTTAGTTACCCCACTAATAAAAAGGGGATTGGTAACATTTTAACTGGCCTTCATAGAATCCCTGTGAGGCTGTTTAATGGACACTGTCAACTTGAAACTTCATCCATTAATAGCTAAACTTTAAAAGTAGTATCAGGAACTACACCAACCCTGCCACTCCATCACATTTGTATATGTTTAAAAGGTATACAGCCGCTCTCCGAGTTACGAACAAGTTACGGACCAACACTTTGTCCGTAACTCGAACTGTTCGTAACTCGGATCCCATTGAGTTACACGCGACCGCGCTGTTCGTAAGCATGGGTCGCGTTCGTAACTCGGGGACCGCCTTTACGACCGCTCCTTGGGAGCATTGGTCGTAAGTGCGAACAGTCGTAACTTGACCGTTCGCAACTCGGGGAGCGGCTGTATATCTTTATGCTGCTATGTGAAAAGCCCATGCAATTAACTGGGGAAGTGGCTGATACAAGGGATGTGAAACTGAGTAGACACTAAGCAATGAGAGAAATTTGTTCTTTCATGCTGGAGACATGTACTTCTTTTAACAAAAGAAGGTAAAAAATCTTCAGGTAGAAGAGTGACTGTCATGTTGAAAGTGATCCATAAATAGGTCCAGTCCTGCTGCTGCTGAAGTCAATGGCAAAACTCCTTACTGCTGGAGCTTAATTTTGAAATGTCCATCTGGTCCTGGTATTCACTTTCCAGAGAATTTCAGTGTTTTAGTAGCAGCATGTTTTTGGCCTTGCTGTGGTGCTTTGATTGGAAATTTCCCCTGCACTTCCCCTCCCCCTGCAGCCACCCGTGCTATGAGTGAGGCTGCAGTGTGCAGACTTTTCGTGGTTCCCCCTTAGGGAGTCTTTTGCTCATGCTGCTGTTATGTCTTTTGGTTTCTGTCTTTATCAACTCCCAGCAGAGCATTTGTCATATTTTAATAATGGGGAATGACTCCTTTTTTCCTTTACAGCCATGTCTGGTGAGAACAGGGAGAACACACTGTTCTATTCAGAAATCCCCAAATCCATAAACAAAGCTGCAATCCTAATGCTTTCCTGGAAACCCCTTTTGGATCTGTTTCAGGTAAGTGAACATCATGATGCCTTTTTCCCTTCCTGGCAGGCACACTCACTGCTCAGGCAAGCTGGAGTTATTGCCGTTGTGAGCCACCAACAGCCAATGCAGTGAGTGTCTGAAGGTCTTAAACATTTTTACTTTCCCCCCATGCTTAGCTAACTTCTTTACTGTTACACTTTAAAAAGATTTCCTCTTGGCAACGTTAGGAATGTTGTGGCCTTTAGTAAATCATCAGGAAAAAAATCCTTTTCTGATGGTTTCTGCTCCCCCTGCAGAGGTTGCAATTGCTGCATGACCGCTGGCAGTAATTTTTCTGAAGGAAGAGCAAGGGATTTATTATAGAAGCCTCCCTTCTTTTGAGTCCAACTGTATAGTCAGAAGGCACCTGGTTTAAAGGTGTTACAACCTTTGCCTTCTTCAAATTCCTCCTCTACCAATCTACTGTCTGGCTGGTGTCTCAGCTGCAAGACTGTATTAGTCCACAGTGAATACCATGCTGTGAAGGGAGTTATTGATCTACATGCTTGATCCCCCACCTGCTTCTGGTCCTTATGTTAGACACACACTTGTCAGGGATGGTCTTAGATGGTACTTGGTCCTTCTGTGAGTGCAAGATACTGGACTTGATGACCTCACAAGGTTCCTTTCAGTCTATGTGAAAAGGCCCTGTGGATGCTTTTGGTGTAAAAGCAGCTTATTTTGGCTTAGCTTAAGCTGATTAGGAGCAGGTTTTAAAAAACCAAAATGAACTCTTTGTATTCTGAAATAAGAGTGTCCAGATCACCTTTCGACAGCAATTTAATTGTATTTGGAAAAAAAACTATTCAAGTTATGAGAGTGCATCTTTCACAGATAGGCAAGCTCTAAGTCATATCCATGCAACTTGTGTGTAGGCCAGCCCTAGTCACTTTTGGTTTCTGCCCTTTCCTTGAGAGCCAGAGCTGCATCCAACAGGAAGGAACATTCTCCTCTCTTTTCCTGTTCATTGGCTCAAAAGGACGTATGTAAAACTCCCGAGACAAAATTGGCCTATGTCTGCCCTCCATGCACTGACACTGGGAAAAGGGTGGATCCTGCAGAGAAAATGGCTACATCTGCGAGGAACATCACAGACACCTGTTACCATGGTTCATATAAGATCCCCAAAGACTGCATGTTGCAGGGAGACTTCCCAGACCACTATGCATAAGAGCCAAAGGGCCGCTATTTGCTTCTACCCTCCTTTCCACAGTACGGGGCACTATTCATCAGACTCTTTCTTCTGTCTCATATCAGCAGGACTTCTGCTCAGGCAGGGCCACCTTCTGCTCTTGTTCTCCACAGGGTAAATTGGGGATAACTCCATTTGAATTTGTGGCAGAATTTCAACAGGCTTTACAATGAGGTGACATCGAATCTGGCCCACAGTTACTGGTACAAAGACAGAGACTCAAGAATGCACAGGCTGCTTGCAATGAGTGGCATTTTCATTGTTTGCCAGAGATGCTAACATGGTACTCAAGCAGCCAGCCATCCTTGGCTCTTTGGTGCCGGCGGAGATGCCTTATGCACATTGAGGATACCCAGTAAAAAGTAGAGCAAGCCACATGACTTCTCTTCTCTTCCTATTCAGGCCTCCCTGGACTATGGGATGTATTCCCGCGAAGAAGAATTACTGCGTGAGAGAAAGCGCATTGGGACAGTCGGAATTGCCTCTTACGATTATCACAGAGAAAGCGGCACTTTTTTGTTTCAGGCTGGCAGTGGAATTTACCATGTAAAAGATGGCGGTCCTCATGGATTTACTGTGAGTTCCTGTGCATTGCTAATCCTCATGTTAATGGACTGTATCAGGAATTTGTTTGTAGTAGGGTCAAGGCAATGGGATTGATTTGTAGATCAAGCAGCCAGTTATGGATGCACTAGGAATGCTGAGGGTCACTGAATTGTGTTCTCGAGATGGGAGGAAATCGCCTGAAGCCAGTTATCAGTAATGTTGAGCAGAAAAGGAAAAGAGGAGAAAGGCATGAGGGCATAGTAGCATTTTCTGGATTTATGGTTTAGTGTAAGAGTCTTTCCATGAAATTACTTGTTACAAGGTTGCTACTCATTAGAGTGGGCTGAAGAATTGAGATGAGAACTTTGTGGCAGAGCAGCTGGGTTCACTGCTACCAAAGTGCAGAAGCTGGACTCTGACTTCCAAGCCAGAGTAATTTCTTTTTAATATAACACATGCCTGTTGTCACTCTAATCATATCATCTGATGGATGCTGCTATATTCTCAGCGGGGTTAGTGGACGAGGCTATTGCATGCTTCAGCCAGCTCATCCATCAGGGTGAGGGTTTTTTTTTAAAAGTCTTTGTAAACAAGCTGACTTTCTGCTAGTGCGGATAAAAGCTGTCTGTCTTTGGGGGCATTAGCGTGGCATCTGTGGAACCACTCAATAGGCACATTGGCAGCAGACGCTTCCATGCAGACACTGTGTAGGTTATTTTTGTTCTTCTTGGTCAAAAAGGGTTTGCTTCCTCTCACACTAAACCCTCGCATTTGAATGCAAGTAGAAGTTGGTTACTCAGTGCTGGTAACACTTGTATCTGTGCTTAATGGTAACCATCCATCTTTTTGGAGATGAACAGAATAACACGGTTCATCTCCTGTTGTCAGTGTGTTTTATATTGCTGTCTAATTGGTTTTTTCTTTTTTTAAACAGCAACAGCCCTTAAAGCCCAATTTAGTGGAGACCAGTTGTCCAAACATACGGATGGATCCAAAACTGTGTCCAGCTGATCCAAACTGGATTGCATTTATCCATAGTAATGACATCTGGATATCTAATATACTAACCAAAGAAGAAAGGAGGATAACCTTTGTTCATAACGGTAATGCATCTTCAATTTGCAATCCAGATCTTTGATCTCTTCAGCCTTGTGTCTGTGTGTGGATACTCTGTAGACTAATTTTGGCTCTGGCATTAATGGCTCCTGTTGAAATTCATGAGACTTGCCCCTGTTTATTGCAGGGCTGAATTTTACCATCTGTAAGTCACGTTCTTTGTCAGCGATGGGCAGCCTAAGCTAATGAGTGGGGCACATGAATGGTCTTCCTTCATCTCAGTGGCCCAAAAGTTTCGTAACCAAGATGGTCTTCTAGGAGAGGGTAGTTTTACTAATTGCACTTGTGTACCTACAATTTGCAGGGTGGGCTGACTGAGTTGTACCAGCGCTTTGAATGCAGAGGGAGCACCCGGTTCTCTCGGTCAATGTTGTGTGCATTCAGCACACACCTCGCTTCACATGCCCTTGCTTTAAATTCATGTCACTTTAGTAATACTAGTAGGAAAAAATCTATATGGACGAAACCAGCAGAATCATGGGCAGAGGTAAACAAAGTGTCTCATGAGCCACACACAGAACCCTGATGGGCCACAGGTTGCTCACTTCCATTTTCGTGTCTCTGCTGTTGGCATCGTGGAGAAATTCACTCCCATGTCTGCAGAGTGGCAAGATGGCTCATTCCCTGAATGCATTAGGGAGGCTTTTCTCATTGAACCCAAAGTTTACCCTTTTCTCTGTGGCTGCTTCCTTCAGAGAGGAGGTACAGTGAGCTGGACAGAATGCAGCTTGTCTGATCGCTGGTGGGCAAAGTTCTAAAAAAGTGATCTAAAGACCTTCTGACTTGCATGCTTGCTTCTGCCTCTTGCTCAGATAATAATTTATTTCTCTTTCTTCGCTTTCACCTTCAGCTGTATTTTACAAATATAGCAGTGTGTGATTTGGATGAAGGGATGGGGTAATACCTATTTCTAGGGTAGATAAAAATACATTAAAAATAATTTATTTGTAAGAGTTAAATACATTCTTCTTTTTAAATGTTAACCTATTAAATATGAAACTGACAAACTGTGTTAAGACAACCTTAGCTTCCTAAAATCTATATAAATAAATAATGCTGCGCTAAGGAGCCCTCCTCAAATTTTAAATAGTTTAAGGGTGTTGCTTTTTTCAATGGTACAAGGAAGCATGGGGATAATACCTTTAACTTCTAAGCTCAACTCAAAGTAAGTCACAGTGTCATGCCCTACATGAAATATCTATATTATTTTCAGTCTTTACCTGTGGGGGGGGGGGGAGGAGGGGAGAGGAGGTTAGTTCTGGTATTTGTTTTTGCCAAAGTATGTACTTTCAGTCTGTTGTGCAGAAAAGCTTTTGCTATAATTATTTTAGGTTTTAGTTAAGTTATCAGATACAAAGAGGATGTTTTCTTTATTAGTAGTAGTTCATTTAAAATTGGGAAACTGGTTGGCAGTTGAAAAAAAAACTGGAAAACAAACCTTCCTGCTGTTTGTCCCAGGGGGCAGTTTGGCCCATCATTGGATAAACACAACTTGGGAGTGTTTTTAGATGCTGTGGCAACATATAAGCTCAGATCTTGCCTAACACTCTCTCATGTTGCCTGTTAGAATTGTCCAACATAGAAGAGGATCCCAGATCTGCTGGGGTGGCTACTTTTGTGCTGCAGGAGGAGTTTGATAGATACACTGGCTACTGGTGGTGTCCGAATGCTGAGCCAAGTAAGTATGCTAAGTGTAGTCATCTGTCTGACAGGCATGAAACATTGTCACTCTGTCTGGAGTGCCTACTTCCAGGGCAGACTGTCAAAAATAGGGCAGACTCCCCAAACTGGTGGTGTGTTCTAGAATTAGATTTCACCAACCCAGTCCCAAATGTGACCTCACAAAGTTCTACAGTCGTCTTACAATGAATTCATAGACAGTTCTCTTAGACTGGGGGGGGGGGGGGGGGCCAACAATGGGTCATGGGAGAAGCTAGCCTCATTCCCAGGCAGCATAGAAAGCACAAATTGATAGCCCCAGGCCACTCCCTTTCTGCCCCTTCCTGCCCCCCTGGCAGCTTCAGCTCCCCTAGTGCTTGGTCGGTGCAATCACTTCATTGCAAGCCCTGATGCTCTGGCCGTGCCAGGTGGGAGTCTTGGGGGGTGCTCAAGGGGTGTGGGGTGGGAATGGACTGCTGGGGGGGGGGGGGGCGCTGAGCCATGCCTGGCTGTTTGAGGAGGCACAGCCTCTCCCAGCCTTCCCTACCGTACCTGATGTGGCCCTCACCAAAAATCAGAAAACATTTAGGTTTCATCCAGTCCCAAGAAGACCCATCACTCACCCAGGTTGATTTGCATCCTAGAAATCACACCAAAGACAATGCTGGTAGCTAATTCTATAGCAAACAAAAGATTTATTGGAAAAAAGATGTCAATTATTAAGAGGTTGAAAGAGGTAAAATACATATTTTACTGGTGATTCACAGTCTATCATTCCAAATGGTAACTCAGATGTCGCAATCTGTCTGTTTCCCAAAAGTCTTTGAGGGCTACCCACAATAACTCTGGGCATCTCCATCTTCAGCCCTTATGAAATCCAAGCAGTCCAGAGATGAAGAAGTTTTCTTGTGTGCTTATTGACAGTTTCTTCCTACAAAAAACAAATTGACATTCCGGCTACCCATGCGGGCTCTTTTTTTTTTTTCCCCTGATGGGGGAGAGAGGAATGCATTTACGGGTCGTTGATTTCCTATCCTCACACACAGTGACCGCTTGCTTTGAAATGCACTGGAATTAGCTCCTTCCTGCTAGAGTTCTTCATTTACATTACTTGAGGCATCTTTCTGTTTGATGAGTTCCGTAGGGTTTGTCTACACTACATAGCTTTTAGCAGCATGGCCTTGTCACTGAAAGTGTGGCAATGTAAAAGTCTGTTAATGTAAAGGAGAGTGCTACAGGCTATTCACAGCACCACTTGCTGCGGCAAAACTTGTGTCTTTGGGGGCTTTTTTAAGCACCTGCGAATGACAAAAGTTTTGTCGTTCAGTGGGTAATGTAGAGAAAGCTTTAGTTTCAGGGGTTTAGGGCTTTATACACGGTCTGGAGGTGGATATGACCCAAGTGCCGCTGCTTAATTTCACTTCCTGCTTCTCAGCCCGCTTTGCGGTAGGACCCTCTCTGTGTAACTTCACAATAGTTTGTTGTGAAATGCATGAGGCCGCAGACAAAACCATGATTTCAGAGGGAGAGAGTAAGGCGGTGATGTCTTAAGAAATGAAGAGTTGCTTTTAGACAAATATCTTTATAATAAAATTGGAGAAAAGAACAAGAGAAAGGAAGTATGTACAATATGTAGCAAAGAGACTAGTCTTTTTCTGTTCATGAGAGATCAACTCATGCTTGGGTCATGTAACCCAGAAGGAAGAGGTTTTTACTAACACAAGTTCTAACAGCATTTGTCAGGCTATGTCTACACTGCGCTGGTTTTGCGCAAGAAATATGCAAATGAGGCTGTGTGGAATATTGCCGAGCCTCATTTGCATAATTAATGAGCAGCTGCTTTTTGCGCAAAAGGCTTTTGCACAAAAAGGAGCCATCTACATGGCTCCTTCTTGTGCAAGAGCCGTCTTTCCAGGGAAAAAAAAGCAGAAAAACGGCTCTTGCGCAGTGTAGACAGCTCCTTTTTGCGCAAAAGCCTCTTGTACAAAAAGCGACTGCAAATGAGGCTCGGCAATATTCCACACTTAGCCTCATTTGCAATTTTCATGCGCAAAACCTGTGCCATGTAGACATAGCCTCAGAGAGTGAAGATTGTTTGGTGCAGTGAAAGGTCAAATTCAGTTTACTGCCTAGTTGGAGCTGCGGCGTGTGGAATACAATAGAGCTTCCTGAAAGGAACATGCCACTGTGTGAGATATTTATGTTACAGCTACGTTGAATGTGAAAAAATATTTGTTCTTTTCTAGCTGCCACCGGGGGCAAAATTCTTAGGATTCTTTATGAAGAAAATGATGAGTCAGAGGTGGAAATTATTCACGTCACATCACCCATGCTGGAGACCAGGAGGACGGATTCTTTTAGATATCCCAAAACTGGTGAGACCATTGCTCTCTTCTCTCTTCTTTCTCCCATCTCGTCGTCTGGGAGGCTCTCGTCATATTCTTCCTGTTTTATTGTAATGCAGTATTAGCCTCCAAAGACAAGGTTGTGTGAATGGCGCTGCCTGGGTTAATCCGTGTGGCTCTTTTAACTGACTGCTGTCCTGGTGGACTGAACATGGCTGGAAAAGCAGTCTCCATGAACATCAAGCTTTCCGGCCACATGGGTGGCATAGGTCCTAAGTTCATTGCCGAGCCTGGGTCTGTTGTGAGTTGGCAGCACACTGCAGTGTCTTCACTGTTCTGGAGCTGCTGTGCTACGTTTGTTTGACACTGTGTTGTTTCTCTTTACAACTCCGAATCTCAGTGTGAACTCTGCAGAGAGATCACATTGCACTGTCGCTGGCAGTGCACTAGTGATGTGGCATATGGATTAGGAGCGCTGTGTGCTGGGCGCACCTCACATCCGGACACTTTGCTTAGAGCCTGGGCCACAGGCTTTGTGCACTCCTAACCCAATGTACAACCAGTGGGTCCTGGCAAGAGTAAGTCTCCAGCAGCCAGACTTGGGTGTTTATGGATATTGTTTTGCAGCAGGAGGGCGAGACAGTATAGAAGCAAATATAATTGGGCATTGGCGTACGGTAACATTTGGAAGTGGGGAGGCAGAGCTGACATATAGCGTTCTGAAGGCTGACTTACAACTGCATGTGAAGATCATGCTGCAAGTCTAACCAGGTCAACACCTGTACTGGAGAGCTGCTGTTCTTACAGCAGGTTATGTGGTTCCATTCCATGCCTCCTCTCCCTAAATCTCAGGCCGATCTGTTACTTCCTCTTTGCCGCAAAGTCCATGCCCTCCACGGGCATCATGTTGAGGCTAATCAGTCAAAGTGTGTTCTGTTCTTTGCTCACTTCATTTCTACATGAACCTACTTTCAAATTGTTCAAAACACGGACATGTCCCCTTGGAGGCAAACCCCTTCTCTGTTGCACAGCTGGTGTGTCTGTTAATGTCTGTCTGTTTTATAGGTACAGCAAATCCAAAGGTCACTTTTAAGATGTCTGAAATAACAGTTGATGCTGAAGGAAGAGTAAGTTTTAAGCTCCATTTACTTCCAACATTTAATTTACATTGATGACTTTTTATTTAATTAGTATCTCCTGTCAGAGCAAGCAGATGCGCAAGTGTCACAGTGTTTCTAACAGAATAGCTCCATTCTGGTGTCATACACCTGGTGTGTGTATATCACAGCACACCTCCTGTCCTGCCACCATGCTGAGAAGCCATGTTACAGCGTGTTCCGTTTCTACTGTGGGTGATCAGACCTTCTGTTCTGGTGTCTAGTTGGCTGCAGATGCTGCTTCTTCATGGGAAAGCTTGAACTGGGAAGAGAATTTATGATCATAGAATCCTGGGGTTGGAAGAGACCACAGGAGATCAAGTCCAACCCCCTGCCCAAGGCAGGAGCAACCCCAACTAAATCAACCCATCCAGGGCTCTGTCAAGCCGGGACTTAGAAACCTCTAGGGATGGAGATTCCACAACCTCCCTAGGTAACCCATCGCAGAGATTTACCACTACATCTGTAAACGTGTTCCTGCTCAGGATCTTCTGATGGCCACAAAGGCTGTCGGAACAGGCCTGTCCAGCCCAGTGCAAGATCTCGTAACCAACACCAGCTGGATACAGCAACCCTCAGTGTATAATTAGGGTCAGGATTTTGCCATTGGTGGCTAATAGTTAGGCAACTGACATTAGTGCCAACTTCAAGTGTAGACAGGCAAAAGAATCACAACCTAGGATTTGTTGTAGTCCAACTGTAAACAGTGAGGAAACTGAGGCAAGGAGGGGAGAGGTGACTTGCTCAAGGTCACCCAGCAGGCCAGTGGCAGAGCTGGGAATGGAACTCAGATCTCTTGGGCCTCAGTCCTCTGTGATAGGGGTTTGCAGCCCTTTGGCTATCGTGTCTGGGGGATGGATGGCTGTAATGGGCAAGGAATGAAATGTAAAACCTCAAAAGCTGACTTGGAGGCATGAATACTGGGCCTACACATGAATTGATAACTGGTTAAAAGATGGGAGACAGAGGGTAGGAATAAATATGGTCAGTTGTCAGAGTGGAGGGAGGTAACTAGTGGTCTCTCCCAAGGGTCCGTCCATGGACCAATCCTATTCAACATATTTATAAATGATCTGAGAGAGGGGTAAATGGTGAGGGGGCAAAATTTGCAGATGACACTAAACTGTTCAAGATAGTTAAGACCAAAGCAGACTGTGAAGAGTTTCAAAAGGATCTCCCTAAATTAGGTGATTGGGCAACAAAATGGCAAATGAATTTTAATGTTGATAAATGCAAAGAAATGCACATTGGAGAAAATAATCCCATCTATATGTACAAAATGATGGGGACTAAATTAGCGAATACCACTCTAGAGAGATCTTGGAGTCATTGTGGATAGATGTGTCACGTGTACGCTGACTGCTTTTGCTCTGTACAGTGGAAGGTTTTTAGTCTGTATAGGTATGTGCAACGCCCCCCCATATACACACACTGTACCTTTGTGAGTTTATTTTGGTATCACTGGTATCATATATTGGTTATGTTGCTGTCCTCTTCAACAGATTGCTGCTGCCATGGATAAAGAACTGGTGCAACCATTTGAGATCCTCTTTGAAGGAGTAGAGTATATTGCTAGAGCTGGATGGACTCCAAAAGGAAAATAGTGCGTATGTTAAACCTGTGTCTGCTTACAGGGATTGGTACAGTTAGAAATGGACTGTTCTGGCTTCTGTCCTTCCTTAAGCCTGCCCCTGTTTATGTCCAGCTCCTCACTAGTGATGGGATGGAGGCACTGCTGCAAAAATCACATCAAATTGTCAGTCTCTGGTACTTATCAAGCCCCATCACTACAGCAGCTGAGCACCTCGCAGTCTTTTTAATATAGTTATTCTCCCAATCAATGTTTCCCTCCATTTTTTCCAGCCACGTAGAAACCAGAAACCTAGATGTAATAAGTATGTTTTAAAATGTACCGTCCATTACCATGGATAATTACTCCAGCCAGGCCAGATCAGGCATTTTGGAACTCACTACTCAAAAAATTAAATTTAAGTGTAAGAGAGAAATACAAATATGAAATGCACAGACCAGTCAAATCCCTAAAATAGCAACACTTAGAATAAAATGGCAGAGAAGATATGTGCATGGCAGGAGTAACAACAGTAACACAAGACTGTGTGTGTGTGTGTTGGCTGCGAGGGGAGAATATGGGTGACCCTTCACTGTCTCTTTAAGCACAGCAGCACTCACCACAGTGGCTTCATCCTGCACCTGCCCCTGCACTGCAGATATGGGGTACACGTGTGGGTGGGAAGGTCACCCTGACATCAGCCCTGCAGTCTGCACCGCATGCAGGAGGGGCACTGGAGCAGCAGACCAGGGGCACGAAGGCAGGAGAAGGGGGTTTCAGAACAGCAAGTGGAGGGACACCTGAATACCTGTTGCCAGATGGGTGCGGCTCTGCTAATCAAGTGTGGGGCACTTGATTGGGTCTTGTGCAGCCACACAGCTCATAGGAAGCACAGCTCCCAGGCCCCCTGGGAGGCAGGGAGAGAGAATATCCCCATTTACAGATGGGGAAGTTGGTGTTAGAGAGATCGAATGACTTGCCCAGGCTCACAGAGGCAGTCTGTGGATGTGGAGAACATTGAACCCAATTCCCAGGGTAGCACCTTAACCACAGGGCCATCGTTACTGACCAAACCTACCAGTCAGAAAACCCACTGTAAGTGCCAGCTGTGTTTTCGTGAAACTTTTAACCCTAAAGACTCATGTTTCTAACTCCTCCGTGGTTGTTCCAGACTTGAACTTATCCCACCCTTTGGATCAACAGTTGACAGTCTCTTTTTAATATCTTTTTTACACGGAAGAAATATAGGAGTCAGGTTCCTGTGTTTGCTTGGCTTCCTGCAGAAATGTTAACAAGGCTGCATGGATTCCGATCAACAGGCTGATGGGAGCCACAGGAGAGGACACTGTCAAGCCATTTAAGCTCCAGAATTATTTTTTAAGCATCTAAAAGACTAGAAATATCACAAGAGGCTTTTACATTTCAGTTTAAAAGCTTCTGCTTCCTCCTTTCCTTTAGATTTTCTTTTCTTTGCTCCTCTTTCCATGTTCTGCCCTAAGCAGAGTCCATATCTGGTAACATTAGAGCTAGTTGAGCTTTTGAAACCAACCATGGGACTGAAATCAGGCAAAACTAGTTCTTCTACCCCTACTTAAGAACTGATGTGATTCCTTGAAATGCTAGGGTAAAAATATATTATCCCTGGTCAAAGTTAGATGCATCTTCTAACTGGCTCTGAAACTGACCATTCTTGATGCCACCAAAATACTGGGTGTTTTTGAAGGTCAAAATGAAATTCTTTCAGCTGTCTAATTCCTTTAAGAAAAAAATGCTGCCATAATTAATAATTTTTTTTCTGCAATAGTGCCTGGTCCATCTTGCTGGATCGCTCTCAAACACGGCTACAGATAGTGTTGATCTCCCCTGCATTATTTATTCCAGTAGAAGATGATGCTATGGAAAGACAGAAACTAATAGATGCTGTGCCAGACTCTGTTACGCCACTTATTATTTATGAAGAAACAACAGACGTCTGGATAAATGTAAGAATTTTAATTTTAGACACTTCTGACAGTCTATGGTTCAGGGGACTGTCACACTCTTAGCGGCATTGGTGGTGTTTGCATTATTCTAGTGCAGTGGTTCTCAAACTTTGGTCCTTGGATCACTGGTGGTCCGCAGCTGCCTTCCAGGTGGTCCACAGATCAAGCTCAACTCCCCTCCTTCCTCTCTTTCCCCGCAGTAAGGAACCTGTGCTGGTGCTCCAGTCTCGTGCCCACTTCCACGAGGTTGGAGTGCCAGCGCTGGCTTCCCTTTGGGGGTGGGCAGGGATGGAGAGAGAGCCGCGATCCTCTCTGTCGGATGTGGCTCGCGGGGGAAAAAGCGGCGTCACAATCAGCTCTGAGCAGTGCCGCTCCCCCTCCCCTGGTTGGGGAAACAGCAGCATGTGGACGTGCTGCCGGGAGGCTTTCCCCGCTGCTCCCATTGACTGGATTCCGGCCAGTGGGAGGCTGTGCCTGGGACACGGTGCATGGGAGCAGTGCGGGGTGCAAAAGCAGGTAAGTTCCCTCCTACCCCCTCATGCCCAGCCCCACACCCCCACCCCCTCATGCATCCTGCTACTGAGACCCTGCACCCCCAGCCTGTTCCTGCACCCTCCCTCCTGGTCAGACACCCCACCCCCAGCCTGCTCCTGCACCCACCCTTGCTCTTGTCCCCTCTTCCCTGGCCACACACGCTACTCCCAAGCTTGCTCCTGCACCCCACCTCCCATCCAGACCTCGCACCCTCCCTCCCAGATCCTGCACCCCCATCCCTGCCCCACTTGCTGGCAGCCCTGTCCTGCACACTGAACCCCTCATTTTTGTCCCTACCCCAGAGCCTCGGGGGTCCACAAAATCCACTAACCCTGGAACCCAGAAGAGTAAATCTGGCCTATGGGAAGCCTTGAACCTCAGTCCTCCCTGTCGCTCCCTTCCCCCCAGTAGTGCTGGAGTGAGGTGTCTCAGTTGGGGGCCACATCAGTGAAGGTTGGAGGTTTTTTTTGCTTCTGACTTTTGTGGTCCCCAACTGATCTTTCTATGGGTCAGTGGCCCCTGACCCCAAAAAAGTTTCCTCACCCCTGCCATAAATAAAGAAAACATGGAAACCTTTTATGTTGGACATAAATTAATATTTTACTTTATTTAAATGAATTTTGATAAACTAACATGAGACTGTTAAAGTGCTTAATCTGTTTAATAATTTCAATTAATATTTCCTTTCTTACTGGTTAAATTAAACCATTCTCCCTAGCTGCAGCGCTAGCAAAATGGCCTGGGCGTAATTATGTAATTTAATGACGAGTTTCCATTAGCACCTGGTGGGCTGCGGAAAGGTTTGCATGGAGCCAGGTGGGCTTTGGGCCAAAGTTTGAGAATCACTGTTCTAGTGCCTAGAGGGTGCAATCAGGATAAAGGTCTCTGTTGTGGTGGGTGCTTTATTGACAGAGTAAGCCAGTCCCTGCCTTGAAGAGCTTGCAAGGTATACCAAATATAGACCCACCAGTACAAGGTTAGGAAAGCAGAGAGGACAAATAATGTCCAAAGTCACATGGCAGGAGCATGGCAGAGTTTGAACTAGAACCCATCCAGCACCTAGTCCATTAGACTACACTGTCTCTCAGAGCTGCTTTATATTGGACTCAAGTTCCTTAAGCCTCCTTAAGATCTTTCACTGATACCAGATTCTAATGGACTCTTGCTATTGGAGTACAGCTTATCTTCTAGCATTAAGCACCAAAACACAGAGCCCGCATGCTTACCTGATCACAACTATCTAAAGCCCCCTTTTTACCTAAAACAGAGTTGTGTCCCTCAGTGTCTGTTAATCACATTTGCCCTCTTCGTTAAATTTATTCCCTGTTCCTCTCCCTCTTGCCTCTGTAAGGCGAGTTGGGCCTGTTCTGTGTAAAATGCATACAGTCATACTACAGTCTGCAGAACAATCATGGGAAATCTGCGGCCCATCGGGGTTCTGTGTGTGGCCCACGAGGCATTTTGTTTCCTTTTGCCCGCGTGCAGGGTGGCCAGATTCCGCTGGTTTCCATCCACATGATTTTTTTCCTGCTGGTATTACTAAACTGACACGCATGTAAAGCGAGGGTGCATGAAGTGGGGTGTGTGATTGCACACAGTGCTGATTGTGAGAGCCGGGCGCTCCCTCTGCATCCAGTCAAAGTGCTGCTACGGTTGAGTCAGCCCACCCCACAAACTGTAGGCACGCAAGCGCAGTTAGCAAAACTACCCTATCCCAGGAGACCATCTTGGTTACAATAATCTTGCGTCCCACTGAAATGGAGGAGGGCCACTCAACGCAGCCCATTCACGTGGGACTGAGTTGCATATAGCTCAGCTGAAACCAGGCAAATGCTCCTTCTCTCCACGTACCTAAAATTATTATCCCCATATGGCAAGCAGAAGGAGACTAATACCAGATCACCTTTCAGAGGAGAAATAGCCCTTTTCTTCCAGGGCTGCACTGCAGACTTCTTAAATAAGAGGCAATTGACTGTGGACCTTCTCTTCAGTTAGCTTTTTGTCATAGGCTGCCAGTCTTCCTCTGCAGAACTCAATGGCCACCTGCGGATCTGAGCAAGGGGGAAGAGAGAACTTGATTGAGAGTTTCTGTGAGCTGGCATTCAGGAGTGAGATGATGACCAGGACAGTGAAAAGCAAGACAGTGAATGAAACTCTGTCTAGGCTTGCATGTGTAATGTTCCCAGCAATCTGCAGGGTAATCCATTGCAGGATTATGGGCTGTAGATGGGTTTTGGAGTCCTTCGATCAGTTCTGCAGAATGAGACCTCTTGAACAAGTGTGTGGGGATAGGCCCCACATAGGTTCTTCCCTTCTTGGAGTGGTTAGTCCCTAGAATGAAGTTGGGTGAACCTCTTCACTACAGTATAACATTCAGCTCTTGCACTTGTTTGTTCCGAATCAGTGAGAAATAATGTGTGTGTCCAAGCCCTGTCGATAGCCACAAACAAACCACTTTGTTTCTGCAGATCCATGACATCTTCCATGTTTTCCCTCAAACCCGCCAAGATGAGATAGAGTTTATTTTCGCCTCTGAATGTCCGACGGGATTCCGGCACCTGTACAAAATCACGTCCGTTTTGAAGGAGAGCAGATACAAGCGATCATGTGGAGGCCTCCCTGCTCCAAGTAAGCAGCCCCACTGTCTCTGTAATTGGGCACTTGCTACTGAATATTGTTGAGGCAAGAAAGATCTCTTCCTCCCCAGTGAAGACTTTCCCCTCTCCCCGTTCCAGCAAAACTTTGAGGAATGTACATCATAATCATAATTCAAAGCTTTTATATAGCACTAGTCTAATTACCATCACTGGGTATACTCACTCATGCTAAGTATCACATGTGCTTGTAACGGAAGGCAGGATGGATGGCACAGATAATTCTGTATTTATATTCTGACTTCAGTTTTAATCCTAGTTCTTTCGATTAACCAAGGGGGACAGTTTTCAGACATGCAGCTGGGAGTTAAATGTCCACATTCCATCCGTCACTGAGAAATGTGCTTGATTGGGTTTTTTTGGTCAAGTTCAATGGAGGGCCTATGGAAATGCTGCCCTGGTCTTGCAGATTAACCAGTCTAGTGGTGGCGTGGTTCATGTCCAAAGGGGATTTTGCCTTCTGAAAAATAAATTGGGTGAAGTGTGGGGTCTCCAAGTAATAAAGCCCTTTGGTGCACAAGGCTGGGCTTGAACTGTTGGCATGTAACATGTAAACATAAATCTACTCTCTGCCTTTTGGCACAGATTGCTATAGAGAGATTTAATTGAAAGAACACATGCTGGTCATAGTGCAGAAACTTTGGGTTTCATGCCTTAGAAGTACTGAATATCAGATTGGGGCCAAAAATGTGGAACATTTGGTTTAAATACAAAGTAATGCCCCAGTCAGGTGTACAGTGCAGTTTTGCACAGAACCCTTCAACATCTTGCTTAGGGATGTAAGAGACTAGTCAACTAGTGATGCGACTAGTCACTCTCCCTCCTTTTCCCCCCCAGCCTCTATCAGAGAAAGGCAGCAACGGGGTCAGGAGCCGGTGCTCGGGGGAGCTATCTTAAAAGCCAGTTCCCCCCAGCACCGTCTCCGCGGGAGGTAGAGGCACAGCGGGGGACAGTGCAAAAGGGGACTGAAACAGTCTCCACTTGTGCCACTTCTGCTGCAGTTCTACTTTGGAAATGTACAAGAGCCCCCCGGGGGATCTTGTACATTTCAAAGGCTCAGATACTGCAGGGAGCATGGGGCCAGTCCCTTCTTGGCCCTTCACTCCCTGCCTGGCTTCTGCTTTTGAAATATACAAGAGCCCTGGGTCTTTTGTACATTTCAAAGGCTGAGGTGCTGAAGGGAGCGCTGGGCCAGCAGGGGACTCTCCCACTGGCCCCGTGCTCCCTGCAGGGCTTCCTTTTGAAATGGAAGTCCCCCGCTGGTCCCACGCTCCCTGCAGTGCATCAGCCTTTGAAATGTACAAGAGCCCCAATGGGGCTGTTGTACATTTCAAAAGGAAGTCCTATGCTCCCTGTGAGGCTTCCACTTTTGAACTGTAGCAAGAACCCGGCGCCCTTATAGACTAATCGAATAGTCTATGGAAATTCCATCAACTATTCCATTAGTTAATCTAAATTTAACATCCCTAATCTTGCTGCATTGTGTATTCTTTCCACTAAACTCCCATATTGCAAATTGTGCCTGGAGGGAGTCAGGATACTATTAATCTATTTGCTATGTAAGGACAGCATGCTCAGCCCTGCATACCAAACGAAAAATGCATCTAATTATACTACAGATTGAACTTCTCTAATCCGACACCCTTGGAACCTGACTGGTGCCATGCCAGAGAATTTGCCAGACCACAGGAGGTCAATATTGTCTAGCAGCATTGCCAACGCTTCCACTGCTCACTGAGCTCTGGGAAGACGTTTAGGAGTAAATTAGAGGTAAACACAACAGAACACTGAGAGCCAGGATTGGTCGCTGTAAACAAACTCTATGGGACTGTGGGAAACTTGGCTACACTCATGATAAGTGGACATTTAGCTGACTAAAATCATGCCGGCCCATGGATGTTGCCAGACCAGAGGGTGCCAGACTAGGGAGGTTCAGCCTATAATTATAATGTCCCAGTGTCAGGCAGGTGATTTTTTTTCATAAGGCAAAATCCCTCTTTTGGAATAAAATTCATTATTCCTATAGTGGCTAAAAATCTAATAACTGGTGTTGATGTGTCTAGCCTGACTTCCCTTCCTCTGGCAGTGGTAAATAGCTGATGCTCTTGAGGAAGGCAAGATTTCTGGTTAACATGAGGCTGTGTGTAAGCTTATGGGAGAAATTAGAAAATCTGGACGTTTCCAAGTTTTACTCTTCAGTTTGATTTTAGCCAAATCCCTTGACTTTGAAGCTTCCCTCAAAAAAGAACTTCTTTCTGAATGAAAGTGAGCCCACTTGAGCAAAAGCGGTGCTGTTTTTTCCAGCAAAATCCCTTCTTTTTACCACCATACCCTTACCAATTCCATAGATCTCGTTTTGCATATTTCAGTGCAAAACCTGCCCTTTTTGAGCAAGTGCAGTAGGAAAAGACAACTCTGACTGTTGCAGAACAAGATGGGGGCAAACTGTTGAACTCAGAATTCTTTGACATTTTTCCCAGCATGTCAGTGAGCCCTCCTGCTCTCCCTGGAACACTGGTCAGCTGTGCAATGCTGAGTTGGAGAGTTCCAAAAGGTGTAATTCTTTTCCAGCCCCAGTTTGTGACTAGGTTAAATCAAGCCAACTCTGAAAGTGACATTCTGTTTGTGAGGTTTTGTTGTGCTGTAAATCTCTCTGGAAATCTCTAACTATATGTGTCTTGTTTATAGGCGACTTCAAGTGTCCCATCAAAGAGGAATTAGCAGTTACGAGTGGAGAATGGGAAGTGCTTGGTAGACATGGTTCCAATGTATGTCCCTTCATTTTATTTTACTTGAATAAAGATTTGTATCTGTAAGATGTGTCATAAGGCCTATGTGATAGTCTGGGTTTAACTCTGGGTTAGGTCCTAGAATCCCTCATCAGCCTCTTGTTTCTCTTGCCAGACTGTACTGCTTGCCTCTTCTGGCTAGAAAGGGAGCCAGTCATGTCTAAGGAACAGCCAGGGCACGTAGTGGTGAGGAGCTAGATAGAGTGGTAGAGCTGTATGGAGGGGTGCCCAGTTTATCATTGTTACGCAGCTAGATGATCACGATGATCCCTTCTGACCTATTGTGAATTTGATCTTGGCATTGAGCCTGATGCCAAAGCATCTCACTGAACAGGGAACAGTCTGGAACTTTTCCCATGTTGAAGGCCAAAGGTAAGAAACAGGGCTCCTGACTGAGGGTGCAGGGGGAAGGGCAGCTGCCTGGGTCCCAGCAGTTTAAAAGGCCCTGGGGCTCCTAGCTGCTGTAGCCAGGCTGGAGCTCTGGGCCCTTTAAACCACTGCAGAAACTCCAGCTGGCTCTGAAGCCCCCAGCCGGCCCCTTCTGGCCAAGGCCCCACTCCTTCAGGGAGGACCCTGAGCTGCTTCCCCCCCGCTTCCACTCCCCCCCCCCCCACACACATTTCCCAGGGGTCAGCATTTCTGTCCTCAGCCTTGGTCACAAACTTTGTTGTGGGGGATGGGGAGAAGGTGCAGGCTAGACACTCCTTGTGTAGCTCTGCTCAAGGTGTCTTTGGCCATACATTTCCCCCCCCCCCCCTTTGTGAGAGGAGAGAAGTGCTGGTATTGTAGTTTCTGTGAAGGGCAGGCTTGCTGAGAGGCCGAGAAAAAGAAAAGCTGCTTGGAATGGCCTGAGGTCTTTCAGCTGTGCAGGCCATGCTGTGATACTGGTGTTTGTGGAATAAACAGTGCTGTTCACAAACTCCTTAATTTCACCCCATAATCAGCTCTCACATCAGTAAGTGAATGTGGAAATGCAAGGGGTTGAGTGTGCCCTGGAAACGGAGCCACTGTCTCTCTCTCTCTTGAGGTCAATTTTGGGGCAACATTGAGAAACCTGCCCAAGTTGTATTCATTCTGGGTTAAACTCACCCCTGTGCAAAGAGCCAGCGCGAGGGCGGTGCTCTGTATCTGCCCACCTTTCAGGGCTAGGCACCTCTTGGCCACTGAAGTCCTATGCAAGACAGTGGGCGGAGGGTAGGCCTTCTGCAGGCAGCGTGGCTGGGGATACTAGTACCCTGCTGAATTAACAGAGGAACTGGGTCTCCCATGAGGCCGCAGCTTTAAATACAAAGTGGGGATGGTTGTTAGGCTTGACTGGGGAGCAACAGTGGCCAGCTGCTTTACTTTTAATGTTAGCAGATTCCAGTTGTTTAACTCGCCAGTCCAGCATTGAGTCTGTGATTTCGGTCGTAGAGATAAGCAACGTAGAGGCAGTTCTAGCTGACAGTTTTCTTTGCTTCGTGCCTTTAGTTTCTCAAGAGTTTGTCTAGTAAAGACAGTAACTAGTTTGGACCTGCAGGGAGCTGGAAGGGGGAGGCAAATAGAATTGCAAGTAGGCGGAAGGAAAATTTTCAAGCATCCCCTGAGCAGTAGGATGGAAGGGCCAAAGCTCTAGCACCCAGCTGCTGTCCTGTATTGGAGGACTTTTTCAAAGGGATTAACATACTCCTGGGCAGCTCTGCTCTCTTTTCAACTTCGCCCTCTTCTTTCTCCTTTTTGTGTATTCCCAGTATTAGTGTCTCCAAGTCAGCTTTTGAGGTTTTACATTTCATTCCTCCTGCTGAGTGAAAGTGAGCTGGCCTGAGCAAAAGAGGTGCTATTTTTTCCAACGAGATCCCTCGTTGTTACCATTTTATCCTTCTGATTGTTTCTTTTCTAAAATGTTAGAGAATTCAAGTGAGGGATGTCTGTGGCTACTCAGCTCTGACCATGTTTCTCTATTACACAAAAAAAGTAAGGCTAAAATATGTGCAGTTTGTGTAAGGGCCGGCAAATTTTGGCAATGCAACACACTTGGAAAACCAGGCAGCAGAATAGCAATGAAATTCAGTGTTGACTGATGCAAAGTTGTGTGTATTGGATGGGACAGTTTGAACTGGCTCTTTCCATTGATGGGCTCTAAATTAATTGTAACTACCGGGGGAAATGGGGCGGAAAGTCCTGGGCATCCTGATGTGGTTACCTCAGTGATTTGGCTGGCACAAACTGAGCTTGTGGTTGGGTTTTTTGGCAGATCCGCGTCGATGAAGCAAAGAAACTGGTGTATTTTGAAGGCACAAAGGATTCCCCTTTAGAGCATCACCTGTACGTCGTTAGCTACGAGAATCCTGGAGAGGTGAAGCGCCTGACGGACCGTAATTACTCTCACGCCTGCACCGTTAGTCAGGTATCTGTATTCCATGGGACTCTCTTTTAGGAAAGGGCTGGGCCTGATGTTTTTTGGCACACCTTGCGCTAGCTGTGTTCAGATCTCTTGAATTTGGCGTCAGCTTTGTAAAATCTGTTATAGAACCCAGGGGGGCATATATTAGCAACTGCGGAAACCTGAACTCTGTGTGTGCAAGCTGGAGGATGGCATGAATCGGTGCCGACATACAGATGGAGGCTAATGCCACTGCTAATTTTACATGTTTCAGAGTCTGGCAGAAAACTTGGAATATTGCCACCTTTGTGGCTATATGATGCTGTCTGTAGCAGAGTAAAACTATGGCTCCTAAGACTATCTTCTTTCTCAAAAGAGCTATAACTGCCCATTTTAATTTGAGCTGAGCTTCTTCAGAGAGCTCTGAGTGCAAAAGTAAAGGAGCTTTGGGCTCGTGTTTCTTCACTGTGTTGTTCAAGAAAATATTGTCATCTCTGTGTAGGACTGTGACATGTTCATCAGTAAATTCAGTAACCAGAAGAACCCGCACTGTGTGTCACTGTACAGGCTGACTGGTTCTGAAGATGAAGTTGCTCATAGAACAAAGGAATTCTGGGCCACGATTTTAGATTCAGCAGGTAATAACTTTGGCTCTCCTTACAGTTCTTCCTCAGAGACTCCTAGATATATGGATGTTTGTACAGGTTGAACCTCTCTGGTCTGGCAACATCCGTGGTCCGGCATGATTTTAGTTAGCTGGATGTCCACTTATCATGGGTGTGGGCAAGTTTCCTGCACTCCCGTAGAGTTTGTTTACAGTGACCAGTCCTGGCCCTCAGTGTTCTGTGCTGTTACTTAGCTTTAATTTACCCTAAATGTCTTTTAAGAGCCCACTAAGCAGTGGAAGTGCTGGCATTGCAGCTAAGCATAAGCATGGTTTTCATGCTTTGCTTATTTCCTTGTGCTGATACAGTAACTTTGTGTAGCAGCATGAACCCTTTGTTATGAAGAGAGCCAATAAGCCTTGGTTAGGTGTAGGCTTATATAGGGTATATCAGCACTATCATACTTTACTAAGCAGCATTGCAAATACTGTTCCATTTATTTGCCTCAGTGGACTAAAAATAGAGACCCACTCGCTACAATACTGACCTCCTGTGGTCTGGCAAATTCTCTGGTTCAGCACCACTTAGGTCCCCACGGTGCCGGACTAGAGAGGTTCAGCCTGTAGTATCAGTATTCTGTGTTCCTCTCCGTGCTTTTACTCCTGTGAGCAGTTCCACTCCAGCCTGTGGGAATGTGTGACAAGTAAGGATTGCAGGATCCGCCTTTGGTTTTGTGCTGATGTCTGGAAGGGGCAGCTGGCCATAGTATTCGAGTCTTTTATATGTTTGACTGATGTATTTCTGTGCCTGGTCATTTTGTAAGTGCTGCTCCAAACCCATTGAAGTGTACGGGGCTAAGACATTTACACAGAAAACTCTTTGATTTGAAGGGTTGTTTCCACTAGTTTTGTATTTTGTGCCTGGCCAGAGGCTGCACGCTGCTCTTTTTTTTAAAGCTTGTGCAGATGATAATGTACATAGTTAGCTCCTGGGCTAGTTAGACTTCATGGCCAGGTGGCATTTAGGCAGTGAGTTCAGTTCTGCTCTGTTACATTGCTATACGTCCAGAGTCACCCTGAGAGACTTAATGGAGTGACTCTTAACATGCGCTCATGTGACAGAGCCAAATCTGGCTCAGTGTGCTGTACCTTGGTCAGAAGATCATTTCTTCATCAAGCTGCTACTTCTCTACCCGCCACCTGTATGTAGGATGGGGAATCTTGGATCACTCCTCACTCACCCAGATCTCAAAGTTTTCTCTGTTTCATAATCCTTTTAAATGTATTTTAGACGTGGGTGATTCCAATTATGCCCCAACTCTCTCCTGCAGATAAATTGGGCTTGTTTTGTTTCTTGCTTAAAGATTTTTAGCTCAGTTAAGGGAGTCCCGTCCAACGGCAGCTTTTCTTTTCTGGGACCTCAGCTAGCTAGTTTAGTGCTAGAGTAACTCAGCTCGAGTGGCAAGTATCAGAGGGATAGCCGTGTTAGTCTGAATCTGCAAAAGCGGCGAGGAGTCCTGTGGAGTCTATAGACTAACAGAAGTGTTGGAGCTTTCGTGGGCAAAGACCCGCTTCGTCAGATGCATGCATCCAATCAAAATGCTGCTGTGGTTCAATCATCACAGCTTGTGAATTGCACACCTTGTGCAAGTGCAATGAGAGAAACTGCCCTATCCCGGGAGACCGTCTTGGTTACGACGATCTTGAGACCCACTGAGATGGAGGAGAGCCGCTCATGCAGGCCACTCACTAGCCTAGGTTGCCCATCCCTAGTCTAGCAAGATCAAATGGCAGGAGATTGAAGCTAGACAAATTCAGATTAGAAATAAGGCTGATTCCTATAGTCACAGTGTGGATAATTGACAGTGTGAATAATTCACCAGCAGAACAGTTTACCAAGGGTAATGGTGAAGTCTGGCAATTTTTAAATCAAAATTTTTTTTTCTAAAAGAGGTGCTGTAGTTCAAAAAGGAATTAATCCAGGGAAATCCTATGGCCAGCGCTAGACATGAAGTCAGACTAGATGATCTCAGTGGTCCCTTCTGGCCATAGGAGGCATGATAACAACCCCGCCTCATGCTGGAATTATCTGTACTGTGGGTAGTTTTGTGAGCTCCCATTGTCCATCAGGCCCTTGTTAAAATGGGTCCATTTCTTCTCACCTGCCCACAGGGCCTCTTCCCGACTATGTTCCCCCGGAAATCTTCTCCTTTGAGAGTTCTTCGGGCTTCACACTGTATGGGATGATTTACAAACCTCATCACCTACAACCGGGGAAGAAATACCCCACGGTGCTCTTCATATACGGAGGACCTCAGGTGAGTGCAGTGTGATAGAGGCAGATAGAAATGCCTGCCAACTTTTGTCTCTTACACTTACTGTTCCTGAGCTGAGGACGGTGCTGGGAGGGCCTCTCTCCCTCTTGCTACTGGAATTCTTTTAAGCTGTTTTGCTAGGGTACCCTGAGTGATCGGGAAACTGATTTGAAGCTGAGGCCAGAATCCCAGGGAAACCAACTGAGGTTACTCAGGGTCAAATTGCAAAGAATGGAGAGCCACTCCCCAAAGCCAGTGGATATTCCAATGCTTAGATTTACCAAGCCAGCATAAAACAGCTTCCGTAATACCTTACTGATTACCTAGAAGCCAGACAACACAGTTCCCTTAAAGCCGTGGTCACCAACCAGTCGATCACGATCGACTGGTCGATCCCAAGGCATCGACCAGTCGATGGCAAGGCGTTCTGGGCCACCCATTTCCCCCCACCCCCAAGAAGCCCCACTACCTACCTCGAGCAACAATAGAGGTAGTGGCAGCTTCCCGCGTGGTGGACGGAAGTCCTACAGCTGCGCATCACTTCCAGGGGTTCCAGAAATGCGCTAGCTGTTTCCTTGCCCCAGCTCCCTGGCGTTCCGGGAACTTACCGGGTAAGTCCCCAGAGGCTTTCCCTTCTCTGCGGGAGGGGGGAGTCGACCCCGAGGGGTCGTGTGCGTGGGCTTCCCTGCTCCGTGGGGTGGGTCGGCCCCGAGGGGTCGCGTGCGCTTGCTTCTCTGCTCTGCGGGACAGGGGAGTCAGGCCCGGCGGAGGCGTGCGACGGGGCTTCCTTCCTCCGCGGGGGGTGGAGGGGGTCAGCCCCGGAGGGAGCGTGGAACAGAGGCTTTCTTCCGAGGCTGGTGTA
Source organism: Pelochelys cantorii (assembly GCA_032595735.1). Taxonomy (NCBI): domain Eukaryota; kingdom Metazoa; phylum Chordata; order Testudines; family Trionychidae; genus Pelochelys; species Pelochelys cantorii. Next base: position 41,100,134 of record CM064338.1, on the reverse strand, counting down.
GGGGACTCCCTGACCCCACTGGCCCCCCGAACCCTGTTCCTGCCCTCTGCCGCAGAACCTTGTCCCCCTGTTCCCTCTCCCCTGCCCCCAGCCACAGAACTGTCCCCCAGCCCCCCCTTGCAAAAACTTGGCACCCTGCCCCTGCTGCAGAAACCTGTCTCCCTGCTGCAGAAACCTGTCGCCCCTGGCCCTCTGCCCCCCGCTGCAGAAACCTGTCCCCCGCTGTCCCCGTCCCCCGCTGCAGAAACTTGTCCCCTGCCCTCCCGGCCTTAAAGCTTTTCCCCACTAAAGCATCAAGCAGATCTGAGATACAAAGGATGAGAATCCAAGGTTTCTATATAGATCCCAGCTTCTCTTCAGTTCAGAGTCTTTAGGTGAACAATAGACAATCCTAGAGACTTCCAAATTGACTTGTTTCCCAAGCATCATCAGGAATTAGTTATACACATTGACATAAGAGAATCGCTTTCTGCTATTCACAGATGATTTGCTGTACACTTCAAAGAGAGATGTATACTGTATAATTGTTACATTGTTAACCTCTCAGGCTATATGTTGTCAGAAGCTAAGTGTTACCAAACATTGCCTCTCCCCTGTGTGCGCGCACTCTCTCAAAAACACAAACATTATCTGCTATGTCCCCAAAGGTTGAATGTGAGTCATTTGTCCTGCAGGATGTTTAAGCCTTTCTGGCCATGCGTCACAAAAGCACTTTCTCTCCCACCATTAAAATGAAGTTACAGAAACACACAGCATCTTCCAGGGAACAAGGTTGGGGAGATAAATCTAATGTGAGACAGCAGCCTTGCAAAATCATTGGGAGGATTTTCCAACCCAGGCATAAATCAGACTCACTTGAATACTGGAAAGCCCAATATTTCATATACCTGGGAGCAGGGAAAATCTCCTTGGATGAGGGGGGCTGAGTAGAATTCAGAAGGCAGCCATGCAGCACTGAACATGGTCCATGGCTCCCAAGGAAGATGCTGGACCGGCTAAGGGAGGAGAACTGCTTGGGCCCTGCCCCTGCAAAGGGGAACTCGGTATCCCTGCACACATGCGTAAAGAGAGGTGCAGCACCCACAATGAGTGGGTGAATTCAGGCTGTGAAAGACTTGAGCCTTGAGACACTGGGGACGTTACCAAACAATCCTGAACCAGATTGAGATGAGGAGTCAGGTCGTTAGCTTGTAACCCCTGCACTTATTTCCAGTGGTCTGTCTGATGTGGCTCTGTTCATATTTCCAGTTGTCTTTTTCCAGGTGCAGCTGGTGAACAATCGGTTTAAAGGAGTCAAGTATTTTCGCTTGAACACGCTGGCCTCGCTGGGTTACGTTGTCGTTGTCATTGACAACAGGGGGTCCTGCCATCGAGGGCTTAAGTTTGAAGGCGCCTTTAAATACAAAATGGTAAGTGGCAGGAGGTGAGCCAGCGTCCAGAGGTGTTTCTGAGCAGTTCAGATGAGGAGTGGGGGCGGAAGAAGGGAGTCTTGCTGGGTCATCCTACAAAAAGAGGATAAAGAGAGCTCTGGCAGGGATTCCAGTGCTTCCAACACACAACAGTGGAGCGTTCCACTGTCTAGGCTTGTGAGGGGGTGGATGCATCCAGCTGTTGTGGAATTAGAGAGGAAAATGAGAGAGAGGATATGAAATAAGCTAGAACCTCACCTGCTTCAGGGTAAAGCCAGCCTCTGAGCTGGGCGAGTTAGCCCCTATCTTTCCATAGGTGGGAGTTTTGGAACCTGCTTCTGGTAGCCACTCACAGGTGGGATACCTTCAGACAGGGGTGGGGGCATGACAGTTCCTAGGGTCCTGTTTGTAGCGGAACCCTGCTGAGCCCTGAACTTTGGATTGGAAGGAGGTGCCATGTGTTTTGAAATGCTTTTGTGCCAGTTTGATGCACAGAGCCAGAATCTGGCCCTAGATCTTGTCTCTTAGGTTAAGCGAGTCCCGTTCCCCAAATGAGAACACCCCAGACCAGAACACCACCCCATGAACATTTCCCATGAGGAAGCTGAGCAGGGTGGAGGTAATGTGCACTTAAGTGTCCCTACTATGTCAGCAGTCTGGGGAATGTTCCTTTTGTTCCATGTTTGTACAGCACCTAGCACAATTGAGGCCCAATCCTGGAATGGGGCTCCTAGGTGGTACTCCAATAGAAATTGTAATCGGCAAAGCTTTTTTTTTATACTTTAAGAATATTACTTTTGTCAAGAACTAACAAAAAAAATCTGTATCCCCCAGGGTCAAATAGAAATCGACGACCAAGTGGAAGGCCTGCAGTATTTAGCTTCCCAGTATGACTTTATTGATTTAGACCGAGTTGGCATTCATGGCTGGTCCTATGGAGGATACCTGTCTCTTATGGCATTAATGCAGAGGTCAGATCTCTTCCGGGTACGTTAATGCATCATGGGCTTATTTTTGTGGCACAGGATGTTTCTTAATCGAACTGTCTCTCTATGACCCATGTGTGTTTGTAGATACAAAGACTCTTGAACTGTAAACAGTGCTATGCAGTGCAAAGAGTCTGGTTTTTATTTCACTCCAAGACACAAACAGTGGAGGGGAATAGGAGAGAACAAAGTTACCACAAAGTAAATTTCCATTTCCAAAGTACATTTCTACCTGGTGTTTGCTTGAAAATATTTGAATGTAACCTTTTGTACTTGGCAATTTTTTAAAATGTAGACACTTTTCACCATGTTATGAAATTGTTTTCAAATTCAGGTTACCTGATCATTTTAATCTGAGTTTCAGGACACATTGCAGTAAACAGATAAGATTCTGTGTGCGACTTTGGATAAGCCAGTTTGTTTCACTGGGGATGGTAGGTTCCTACACCATAGCATATTGGGAATATTAGTTAGCATTTGCAAAGCAGTTAGGCTTTGTCAGTACATGGATTTTGTCTCTGTATAATTGTTGGTTCTGGTATGATTTTTTTTAAAAAAATATATCCGGCCAGATCTACACTGCTGGAGAAAATCAATGTAAGATACGCAACTCCAGCTACATGGATTGTGTAGCTGAAGTCAACGTACCTTGTATTGATTTTCTGAGGCAGCCCTGCAGTGGGAGGTCGATGGGAGAAACTCTCCTGTCAACTTCCCTGACTCCTCACAACTGCAAGGAGTACTGGAGTTAATGAGGGCGTCCTCAGAGTTCAATTTAGCAGGTTCTTACTAGACCTGCTAAATCAGACACCAGAAGATCGACCTCCAGAGTGTCAGTCTTCCCAGAAGTGGAGACGTCTCCTAATTATACCAGTACATCTCCTAGTGTGGGCTCGGTTATATTCATATAGCCAGTTATTCCCCTTTCCACGCAGGTTTAGCTATGCTTGTGTATGCTGATATAATTGTGTCCACACTAGGCAGGTTATACACTTTATATTGGTGATGTTAAAGTGATGTGTCTCTGTGTAGATGAGGTAGTAGAGGTTCTTAGACAAAACGTGTTTAAAAAAAGTGCAAAATACAATTATAATTAAGGATGTTAAATTGCGGTTAATTGGCTAGTCGAGTAATCAATGGAATTTCCATCAACTACTCGACCTGTCGATAGGCACTTGCACATTCCTCCTTTGAAATGTACAAGAGCCCTGGTTGGGGCTCTTGTACATTTCAAAGGAGGAATGCGGAACTCGGCGTGCAGCCCGGGGCCAGTGGGAAGTCCCGCTGACTCCGGGCTGCATGCGGGTGTGCCTGCTTTGAAATGTACAAGAGTCCCCAGCGGGGGCTCTTGTGCATTTCAAAGCCACAGCGCCCTCATGGAGCCCATGGTCAGCCGGGAACTCCCCAGCTGATCCCAGGCTCTACTTGGCATTTCCCCAGAGAAATGGAGAAAGGGTACTTCAAAGCAGCAGAGCTGCACAGCTGCTGCTTTGAAACCCCAAGGCGGCAACGCCATGGAGCGTGGGGTCAGCTGGGGACTCCATGGCACTGCCCCTTTGAAATGCTGCCTTGGGGTTTCAGAGCAGCAGCGCCACCCAGCTGATCCCTGGCTCAGCTGTGCGGTGCTGCTGCTTTGAAGTACCCCTTCTCCCCCCTCTCTCCCCCCCGCCCCTTTGCTGCTTCTATCTGATAGAGGGGGAGAAATCGACTATCCGATTGACTATTCGATAAGCATTTGCCAATCGGATAGTAGACTAGTCAACTAGTCCTTAACATCCTTAATTATAATTATTCTAATCTGAGTTGAAAATCAATTTTGTTCTTTGTGGCTCTTCTTACTTCGCTGCAGTGTGTAAAGTGGGCCTGAAAGACCTTGTATTTATTTAACTTTAAAAATATTTGCAGTGTCAAGTCTCTTTCCTGGTTTTGTTGGTGGTCTTCCCTGGAGCACCTTGACCTGTGGTGTGGTAGCGATCTCAGCTCTTAACTGAAGAGGCTGGGGTTGTCAAATCCGAGAGAGCTTTTTCTCCCAGAAACATGTCATGCATTTGGTGGACAGAGATATTGCAGACAAACACCAGAGCTTTGATTGATCTCCGTAACAGCTGCTCCCCCTCTCACTTGGGTTTCACTTCTTCAGCATAAATTCGTTTTTCATCCAAAGGGCCTTCGAGGATGAACAGGGGCCACATTTCTAATGCAAGTCCTTTTCTCCCCTGGGAGGGTTTTGCTGGTGCGGACATTCCATTATAGCTGTACTGGCAAAGCCCTCTAATGCGGATGCAGTTATCAGGGTAGAAAAATACTTTTCCAAGTACAACTTGTGCTGGTTTGAGGAGCTGGTATAAGCACAGGAAAAATGCCAGTGAAGGATCAGTTCCCTCAGCTGACATAACTATGGTGACGAAACTTGTATGTGCAGACCATTCCAGAGAGAGGCTTTTGGTGCCAGAGCCTTCACTGGTGACATGATTATAAAGCCATGGATTTCAATGGAGCCATGATGATTTATACAAGCAAAGTCCCTGGCCCCCTAGCACTGTCTACGTAAGAGGGAGGATGCAAGATGCTTCCCTCACATACTAGTCGCTTACATGTGAGAAGGTGCTTTGTAGCTTGATGTTGGCTAATTGCCATTACGTCTTATTTTTGATCGGTTGCTTTATTGCCAGTATCCTTTGGAGCAAGCTGTATCATTGCATCGGTTTCTTTTCGGCGTTCGCGGTAAATATCTGCAGGTGCTAAGCGTCTCCATTGGGTGATCACAGTTGGACGTTGTGAGTAAGACATGCTGCCTGTGTCCCTTTCATTTTTTATGTTGATGATCCTGTTGAAACTTCCAGGTTGCCATTGCTGGAGCACCAGTCACACTGTGGATATTCTATGACACAGGCTACACAGAGCGTTACATGGGACACCCTGATCACAACGAACAGGGGTATTATGTAGGATCAGTGGCCATGCAAGCGGAGAAGTTTCCTTCAGAGTAAGTTCAGGTCCCCCTCTCCTGTGTCCCCAGCAACATTTAATCCTACCCACACATTTTTATCTCCTAGTTCTTGGCAATTAAATTCTGAAACCATAAATGCCAGTATTTAAAACAGCACTTAATAAACTTGAATGGACATTTGCATAATTATGGTCTTTTCAAGTAATCCCTTTTATGCTGGCTGTAATTAAAGAATATCTCTTATGCATAAAGAAATGGCAGACATAGCTTCAATTACATAATTAGCCCCTTAGTCTGCGCTCCATTGAACTAGGCAAAAAGTTATGTTTGATTAAAGTGCTTTATCTGAGATGTAAGAGCATATCTGTGCTTGCGTATGTGGCTGTGTGTTTAGAAGGCAAAGATATTTGATATGTCTTGCTAAAGAATTAGTGTCCGGTGGCTATTTAAGCACATGTAAACCATTTTTAGCATCCCATCTCAAAAATCTTTTGGAGGAGAATAAAGTAAATACGCAAATATAAGGCCCAATCCTGAAAACGCCCAGGGAGGGGAAAGTATGGCATTGAAAGCCAGTGGTATTCCTGCCCCAGGGCAGTCTGCAAGATTGGGTCAAGAGTTTTGCAATATTTAAATTAAAAGGAGTGTGTTTTGATGGTTAAAATTCAAGGCAGCAGTCTAAATGTTTGTCTCATGCCTTTCTCAGACCACACCGTTTGCTTCTGCTACATGGTTTCTTGGATGAGAACGTTCACTTTGCGCACACAAGTATATTGCTGAGTTTTTTAGTGAGGGCTGGAAAACCATATGATTTACAGGTAAGAGGCTTCCAAAATGTGAGAACCTGGATATGAAAATGACACAGCTCTGGACGAAACTCAGATTGGAACACGTGGAGTGTATTTGATCTGTAGTGGATAATAAACATCTAATGACAAGCTGGGGGGATTAAGAAACTATTCTGAAACCAATGTTTTTTCCTCATCCAACTCAAAATTAGGATAGGCAGTGAAGTGAGTTAACATTGGGTTTTACCCATTTGGACCTGTTTATCTTATGCTTGCTTTGGATTTAGAAGAGGAAGGAAGTAGTTGCCGGTTTCTTCCGACCAAGTTCTGTGCAAAAGACAAGAATATTGTAAAAGGAAAGTTTCTCCGTTGAATGTTGGAATTTTGGGGTTTCGGTCTCTGTACAAGGGACGTTAAAAAGCAATTAAGTAACCATGTAACTGCTGAAGATCTTAGTTGCTTACATGCTGCAGGCTCTGCGGTATGGTACTTATGCTACAGAGCCCACAGCGCAGCCTGCTCCCCAGGAGTAGGGCTGGCAGCCAGTGTGTGCTGGGAATTGATTCCCGACCCCACTCCCAGGGAGTCAGCTGTGGTGCAGGCTCCGCTTTATAAGCTTTATCTTGCAGAGCCCTCAGTGCAGGGCAGCAGCCGGTTCCCTGGGAGCTGGTGTGAGCTGGAAGCCAGCTTTTAAGCTGGCTCCCAGCATGTACTGGCTCCTGCCTGCCGGCTCTGCTCCCGGGGAGCTGGCTGCTGCCCCTGATAAAGAGGCAGCAGTGCAGAGTGGGAGCTGGTGTGCACCGGCTCCTTCCTGAAGCCCTGCTCCTGGGGAACTGGATGCTGCCCTGCGGTGCTGCCTCTGATACAGAGGCAGCAGTACGGGATGGCAGCTGGCTTCCTCTCACTTCCAGGGAGCTGGCTGTCACATCGTTCTGCAGGCTCTGATACAGCTTGCAGTGGTAGCTGGCTTCCCAGGAACAGGGCTGGGAGCCAGTGAGTAATCATTAAGCTCATGCTTATCAGTTAACTGTTGTTCTGTTACATCCCTGCCCTATGCCTAGAAGAAAACAGATTTTTCCAATCAGTCTGCTGCCCTGCTCTTAGCAGTGGCTGTCCAGGCCCATACTTAGCAGTAACCAGCTTCTAGCTCTTCCCTCTCTTCCCCTCTCCCTTCCATCGGAGAGATGGGGAAATTTATATTTGGTATTTTTTACTGTTCAAGTCACGTATTGATCCAGCATCTTACTATAGTTTCCCTGCAGATGGGGTTCTCTAGATCCTCGGGTGCATCCACCCTCCCTTTCTTTATTGCTACTTGGGAGAGGCATGCTGAATCTCTCTCTCTCTCTCTCTTTTTTTCTTTTCCCTATTGTAACATGGAGGCCAGGATGTGGGAGGGGCTGGGAATCACTGCTCTCTGTCAAATATTCTTCTCTAATCTCTCACGCAGCCACTTGCCTGTCATTAATCTGTGCCAGGTTGCTGGTTTGTGCGTGGCTGAGCGCCAGTTGTGTGTGTTCACGACTCTTTATTTTACCTTTTTAGATTTACCCGCAGGAGAGACACAGTATAAGGGTCCCTGAATCTGGAGAGCATTATGAACTCCATCTGCTGCATTATCTTCAGGAGAATCTTGGCTCTCACATTGCTGCGCTGAAGGCCATGTAATTTGTGACCTCTGTGGAACTCTGACACCAGCTGCTTAACCAAATGAGGAAACTGGTCTTTAGAGAGAATAGAACAGAACACTGCGTTTTGGTGCCTGCCACATATGCACACGCGCGCGCACACTGACTCTTTTTTAAGTAACTTAGGTGCCATACAAGGAATCTACAGGATAACGGCCTAATCATTTTAAAACGGAAACAATATCAAATGTCTGTGGTACACAGCACCACCATGCATATACTTTGGGAAGAAGCTGAAAATTCAGTAACACATTTCCACAATACTGTATCTTTACCATCTGAAAACACTGAGCTGTGTGAGTCTAATTGGTGTATTTTTTTACAGCGGGTTTCTCAGTTTCTTACAACAAGGTAATATTGGATGATGTGCTCACATCCTGGCAAAAATCTGAATGGTTACAACTTTGATAGCATTTAATAATGTAATGCCTAGTTTATGTCACATGCAAAGGATGTCTGGCTCATGAGGAATTAGTTGCACATTAGACACACATAATCAGATGCTGGGGATAATTATTTTTAAAAAGAAACACTTTTAGCTGCCTTCTGAAGAAGTTTATAATTTGGTTTTAATGCCAATCAGACCAATTTTCCAGTGAGCTCATCTCTGTGTATCTTGCTGCTTTTTTCTTTTGTATTGTGTTAAACTGGTTGTACCTCATTTCCCACTGGTACATGAGATGTATTTTACATAACATGGGCACAGTTAGCCTTGTATGCTGAGAAGCTAACTAGTTTTTAGCCAAACAACTGAAACTTTGTATATGTCTCATATTTTAAAAATCAGTGTATTCCCATGGACTTTCTCCCAATGTGCATTCTGGGGCTGTTTTCAAAATATGACCTTATCTCAGCAGGTGGGTATCTAAATATTCTTCCACTAAGATTTTAAAATTCCAACACCCAAGTGGGGAGTTGGTGGCCTGTCAACACTACATTGAAGCAATGCAAATTGTGTTTTATTAAATTTTGTGTTGTCATTATTCTAACATTATTCTCAGATCACTGTTGAGAAAGCTTGTCCGAGTCACCCTGCTCCCATAAATATATAGGAATCCATCACCCAAGGGTCATCTCTAGCACTGTGGTGTAGCATGGTTATAGGCTGTCCCCTGGAAGAAACCCCTGTCTGTGTTGCTTCAGGTAACGCTTCTAGAAGCTAGCACCCTGCGATATAAAATCACACTAAAGCATGATTTTCTTTCCTGGTGTGGTTTTAACTGTGATACAGACTTGGCTGAAAAACATGTTTGGAACTACTTTTATCTTTCAAAATGTTGTTTAAAATAGAACACCACAGTAAAATTGTTACTTTTAAACCTGAAAATTCTGCATGGGTGCCTGTGTTAGCTTCCCATAATTTTCAGCTTCGTTCTTTTAAAAAAGCCAAGAACTTTTTCCCTTCTATTTTGATGCTATAAGAGAGAAGCAGAGCATGATTCTCTTCTGAAATTGGGACACCCTGTGGCTTGTGTTTATACGTGAAATACCCCAGATTTTATAGGAATGTACTTGAGTAACTTTTGTAGGTGTATGAATGATCAGTAGACCCTACAACTTGAACATTTAAAACAATAGGCCCTGACCTTGATGGTAGTGACACTGGTATTAATTGGGAATAACTCCCCTGGAGTCAGTGGAAACAACTGGATTATAAAACCTACATAAACCAGCTCCATTGTATTATGTTAATGGTTTTCAAAGCAAACACATGTCATGTAAGCCATTTTTTTTCCAGCTCTGACACAATTGTTCTGAATTGTACAGATGATATTTAAAGTCCTGTAAGCATACGGAAATAGGTTTATAGGTTTTGATTTTGGGAAGACTGAGGGAATGTAAGAAGCCCAACACCTACAGTGACTTCTCTGTACCAACAATAGCTAATTATTGTAACTAATATGAATTCCCTTGTGAAAAAGCCAGAGTTTTCAGTAGTTCTGTGCCGTAATCTATTAAGTACAGACAAGCTGGTACATTGATAAGTTTGAAGAATAATAATGCGCCAGTGAGTAACAAATGTGTAGTTTTTATATTATGGTATCCCACCTGGTTCTTTACGTGTTTATGTTGTAGTATAGATGCATATAGCTATGGGTATGCCTACACAGCAAAAGAAAACACAGGGCAGCAAGTCTAACAGCCCAGGTGCACTGCAGGCTAAAAATAGCAGTGTGGACAGTCAGGCTTTGGACTCTGAGACGTGCACAGAGAGTTCTTTTGTTGCTGTGTTGATGTGCTCTGTATCTGACCATATATACGTATATGTATAAACTAACACGTGGATGTTATCACATTTTCAAGATTGTTTTATATTTTGTTCAATGTTAACTTAACTGGCGTTTCGGGGTGTATTTTTGTCCCTTTTCCAGAGATGATCTCTTGAATATAAATGTATATGATTCTCACGTGAAAATTAATCCTTTTGTACAAAACAACCTTTATGGAACAGTGCTTACAGCAAAGGAGGAATTAAATGCAATTTTGGTAATCAAGTCTAGATTTTGGTTTAGTAACGAACATCATAAAACTGTTTACATGTAGCTTTTTGAATAATGCATTCTCTCTTTTAAATATCATATATATCAGAAAGCTATTAAAGTATCAGGTATGATATGTACCCTATTTTGCAACATAATTATGTATTTTTTTCTGACAAAAATAGTTTCCTTTACAGCTGTTGGTCACTTTAAAACTCCATATATTCTTGTGAAAATGCTGGAAGGATTTGCTATCAGTATTTCATAGTTCTGTACAAAGGATGGTTACCGTATGTAGCAGTAATGAAAGGCATATCCTATAGGGCCTGATCCAGCCTCTTTTGAAGTTAATGACCAAACCCCGGTAGATTAAAAGGGGCACGATCAATTCCACAGGGAATGAGCACAGCTTTGTGGCACCCAGAGTATGTCATTAACTCTAGAGATACTGGTGACTAGATCCTGATGGTGTTGGTAGGACAAGCCACACTGCCACAGCTAAGCTCAGCAGTTTTGTGCCTTTTTCCAGCTGTAAGCCAGTCTTCCTGTACTACAGTATCCATCTGGAGTACTGTGTATGATGGTTGTATTACTGCAGTTTGGCCCATCAGACTTGCCTACTTGAAAATCTCTGTATTGAGAAGATAGCACTTTCACCCAAGTAGAATTCCCTGTGAAGTTTTACATTTGGATTTTGCTTTTGTTTATGAACTTCTTCTAAAAATTGCAAAGCTGTAATAATGTTACTTCACATTTTAAGCAGAGCTAGTGGACTTCTCAGGCAGAAAGTATGAGAACCAACTGTTCCATGGAGGAGGGAGGCCACCACCTCGCACCACAAAAGAAATCCAGAGCTGGGAATATTGGAGGGTATGTCTATGCAGAGAGAGAAACCCCACAGCTGTCTCAGGCTCATGGAACTTGGGCTCTGCACTGAGCAATGGCTGTATAGGTGTTCAGGGTCGAGAGTTCCAGACTTGAGTTCTGGCCTGAGCCCAAATGTCTACACAGAATTTTAGCACTATGAGCTTGAGCCCAAATCAGATGTTCCAGATCAGCCACGGGTTTTTATCCTTGTGTAGACATACCTCTTGAGCTCAGCGGGGCTATTACTCCCAGCAATAACCATTACACAAGCGGTATATGGTAGTGCGATGGGGCCCTAAGTGCATATTGAATGTAAAATCTCTTTCCTATGGGTACAGGTGTGTGTCTGTCTTACCTCTAAATCCTCTGACTAATAAAATTACACGTGTAACTTCTGCTGGAAAATGATAGAGCATATATTGAAGGCTGGATTTTGAAGAGTGAGGGCCTACTGGCGATAGGGATGCCAGTGTACATATATTTTCTTTACTGTTTTCATTGTTTAGAATTGTGTCTGTTTGCTTCAATAGGGATAGATTCTATGGTTTAACGTTTTGAGATGGTTTCCATTACTTAAGGAAATCTTTCTTTTAATAAAAAAAACAAGGGGAGGCAGGGAACATTTTAGATTGGGATAAGTAATTCGCATTTTTTACCATATTTCCAAATACATAATTTGAATTAATGTAAAACTAATTACCTAGAGAACTACTCCATTTTTATAAACTCTGTTTACTACCAAATATTAATTAAAGTCTCAGTAATTCTGATCAGCATGTGAAGCTTTGAAAATCAATTAATTATACTAAAATGGAAAATGTATTGCTCACTAATAGGGGCATTTGGGAATAGGGTTAGCAAAGACTTTCCAGATGGGCTTGACACATTGAAGGTGTAGAAGTGTGTGGGTGGGTGGGTGGGTGGTTTGCTGTATCTAGCAAAGAATCCAGGTGTGCTATTAACTGACAAAACAGAGTCCTGACACTTAACCTATAATAGTAAAATAATTGATTGTGTTTCTTTCTGATCTGTGTGTTCCATGAGTAGGGCAGTGTGTTTTGCTGCTGGCATGACTGAATATTGAGAAGGCAATAACAATGGGGGTGGGAGGAGGGGAAATCAGCCAGATTAGAACACTGCCTTGAATTGTCTGTTTACTTGAGTACCAGACCCCTGTAAATACAAGTACTGTATCCTGGGGGTGCTTTGGGCCACCCTTCTGAAAGGACAGAGCGGGTGGCTTTTACTTGGATGTTCTGCACAGTAGAAATTTGGGTGTTTTAATTTTAGAACATGAAGTGCCTGCTCTTCAAGCATTGACTTGTATTCACAAAATTGCATGTCGCACCCTGGTAGGTTTATGGGTTTCCCTCCATTTCTAGCTAAATGGCTTTTTAATTATGTAAAGTGGAAGCGTTAGCTTTGCTGCCTTTTATTACAAATCCTTTGTGTTGCAATAAAGATGCTGCTAAATAAATCGAACTAAACGTGTGTTTTTCTCTATTTTAAACGGTCTCTTTTCTTGATTTAGTAGGAGTTTATTTAAGAGGACAATTAAATCCCATGCTCCAATTCCACCCGGGAGAATGAGTGTGATGGAAAGCATGTGAGTGCTTTAAATACGAGTGATTTTCTTATCTTCATTGGTGAGTAGGTAAATCAATGTAAATAGGAGGGTTGGCATGTGATTGGATTAACTACAAACAGTTTCCCGTTGGACCACAGAGGGAATGACATCAGCTCTCCTGTGCTGATGGATTCTGTGTGGTTAACACCCCTCGCTAACCACCAGTTGGTGCTGTAGCACAGGGTAAGGCATCATTAGTCACCTTAAATAACATGGCTCAGAGCCACAGCTGTTATCAGCTGGCACAATGGCCCAGCCTCAGTGGCACCATCCTCCAACACCAACCACCTGCATGTCCGGGGTTTGAATTTGGGGGCAGATCTAGGGCATAGCAGGTAGCAATGGGGGAAAAAACCTGCTGCGCCATTGAGTCCTTCAGTTTCCAAGCGCATCACCGCTGTTCTTGTGCTGACACTGTGCTTGGACTTAGCCAAAATAGTTCAAGCTCTCTGGGGTCTTCCCTGGCTGTCTGGGGAATTTGGTAGTTTCCTGTGAAGACTAATGATTAAAACCTGTGCAGCCTAGAGGAGACTATTTCCTGCCTTAGGAAAGGCTTCCCCTTTCCTAATGTGAAGAGAAATAAAAACTTGGCCCACAGCTGAGTGGCTTTAGCATTTTGAAGGCTGAGTCACTCAAAAATGCACTGCCCCCCAGAAGCTCCTGCAGCATTAGTGGGCTGCCTGGTCTCTGAGGTTAACATGCCCTCTTTTTTCCTGGTCTCTGCTAAAGATACAGTCTGTACTGTCACCATGTGTAGGGGAAGGGAAGGAAATGCACCAACCAAGCTTGGAACCCTCCCCAACATGTCAATGCTGTCAGCGGCTGAAGATCAGAGAGAAAGGAACAAATACAGGCCATCTTCAGAACTCCTTTCAGCTCCTGAAACCCTGGAAACAGTGCTCTGGGTCAGTGTTTCTCAAGCAGTGGTACGCGTACCCTTAGGGGTACTCAAGAGAAGTCTGGGGGAGACATCAACGCAACTGAAATTTGGAGAAACTAAATTTTTGTTTTAAGTTTTACAGCGTTTTATTAATTTTTTGTACTTTTTACACCCAAAAATTTCATTGCCCGCCCAGCTACGATTAAGTTGTTTAAGCAAATATGTTGCAATGGTAGAAAAGAAATTGTGTGTGTCTGAAAACTGTAGGTACTGGGGGTACTTGTAACTTTTTTTTTTTTAAATAGGGGGTACTTTGTAAGAAAAGGTTGAGAAACACTGCTCTGGATGGTCATTGCTCCAATCTTTCAGGCTTTGGGTGGGAGGAGACATGGGCTCGTGAGCCAATCAACCCTCCTTACATTTCTGCTTTGCCTGGCACCTGAAATGTAGTGCAGCCCCTGAGGTGCTAAATGTTTTCCATGGGTTCCTGCCCTCTTAAAGAATTCCACAAAAATGGATTGAGGGGTGCATAGTTTCTGAATATAGACCCTGGTTTCATTTACCCTTTCCTGCCAGAATTCATTTACCCACATTTAAAATAAAAAAGGCCTTCCACTTTGATGGATTTTAGGAATTAAGGGGTTATCTAATGGGTACTTACGTGTGTCACAGTAATAACATGTAATAGTCACGTGTTCCCTGTTCATACAGCCGATAGCATAAGAGGACCCCGATCCCTAACTGGTCCACAGATGCTACTGCAATATAGCTAACAAGAACTGGAACAATGAGCAGTCCTGTGGCAACTTAGACACTAACATATATCGTGAGCTTTTGTAGGTAAAACCCACTTCATCATTTAAGTTGGAGTGGAAATTACAGAATCCAGAGTATGTATAACAGCAAAAGCAGTTACCTGTCAATTGTGGGACTGGCGTTAACAATGCTAATTAAGTCAGGCTGGATGTGTCCCATTCATAGCTATTGATATGTAAATGCCTCAGTTAGCATCATTAACCCTGGTGCTACAATTGACAGATAACTGTTTTTGCTGTTGTAGATACCCTGGATTCTGTAACTTCCACTCCAACTCATCTGATGAAGTGGATTTTTCCCCATGAACGCTCATGATCTAATATATTTGTTAGTCTCTAAGGTGCCAAAGAACTGTTACAGCGACACCCAGCTCTTTGAATCCTGTAGCTTGAGGCACCTGTTAATATACTAGCTGCTGCTTTAAAGCCGGGCAGTTTAGATTTTTTTTAAATTGCTACAGCTCAGGGAGAAGGTGGCCTCACCAAGTGCTGCTATATTATAGACTTTTATAGGGGGAAAGTACCTTTTTTAGAGTATTTATGGCCTCGTTTCATGTTCAGTTGCTCAGAACTGGGCAGCTGCAAAGATTTATAGTCTGTGTTTATAGCTGGCTATCAAACTGCTATTGAATAACCAGACTGAGTTTTTAGCCCACCCTATTCCGTAGCCCAGTGTAACATAGTGTTTTCCTGTCAGTGCTGCAATAGCAATCAGGGGTTTCGCCAGATGCTGTCATTGTAAACTCATCTTCCACTTGTCTTGTTATGCTGCTTTATAAAATGTTCCTTCTGCACGAGAGCCACCCTCAATGAATTTGGGGGATTCAGAGCAGCCTCTGACACCATAGTGCCTGGAAGAACAATCTCTTAACTTGTTTACTCACCCATGCTTTTCCTTTCACTCTCACCTGTGTAACTAATTGGGATTGGTCCTGCCTTGGGCAGGGGGCTGGACTTGATGGCCTTCTAAGGTCTCTTCCAGCTCTATGATTCTATGACCTGTGCTTGGAAAGTATCTTAGGCTTTGTTTACACTGGCAAATGTAAAATGCTGTCAGTTACAGCACCACTTGCTATTGTGTGTCCACACTGTTAGCTGCCAGTGCACTAGCGTGACCGCATTTGCTGCTGCATGTGGAGCAGTGCACTTTGGAAAGCTATCCCACAGACCTCTTCTGCTCCTGAGGCTTGTGGGAAGGCGGGGAGGGGGTCAGGGGGCATCGCTTAGCATCCAGCAACCCCTGTGCTTCCATCTGCATTTGGCATCACCTATCAATGGCTTCTGTGCTGCACACGCTGCTTCCTCAGGCGGCGGGAATGGGTCCACAGCTGTTGACGAAAATGCTGATAGGTCTCACTTACACATCACGCGTGGCGGCTGAGTTATTCCTGAAGCTGTAGAGTGGGGAAGAAGAGTCAGAGACTGAGCTTGCCATGCATCGTATGTACACCACATGATGTCTCGTGGCATGCATGGAGGCGCTGACCCCAGTGGCAAGCTGCTTTCAGACTTGGGAAACAAGCAGTGAATGGTGGGATCACATCAGCCTGTAAGCTTGGGAGGACGAGCTGTGGCTGCAGAGCTTTCGGATGAGGAAAGCCATTTTCATGGGACTGTATTTTGAGCTCACCTCCACGCTGTGGCACAAGGACACGTGCATGAGAGCTGCTCTTCCGGTGGAGAAGTGCCTGGCAATCGTACCGTGGAAACTGGCAACCAAACCGTAGGTGTCTGGAAGCCAATCAGTTTGGAGTGGGAAAGCCGATCGTCGGACTGGTGCTGATTATTCTGGGCAGTGTGTGTGAAATTGTGGATGGCTGAGCACAGTTGCGCTTCTCTGTGGTGGGGTGATAGTAGGAATGTAATAGTGTAGTCCAGGCCTGGGCAGAATACAGCCCCCGGGCCAGATCTGGCCCACAGAGGCAGTGGGGAGCCCCAGGCAGGCTCCCCTGCTTGCCCCGCACGTGGCTCAGAAATGTGGCTGTGGGGCACTTTCTCTTTGTCAGATGCTGCTCCCGCCCCCTACACAATCCCATTGGCTGGTTTCTGGACAGACACTGGCCAATGTGAGCTGCCTGTTTGAATAACAGGCAGCCACAAAGCACAACCCTCCTGCTCATTCACTCAAGCACATGGCCGAGCAGGCAGAAACATTTTAAGCTCTGCAAGCCTTTAGCTCTGCAGGCAGGCAGGCTGGTAAGTCTCCTGGTGAGAACCTGCCTCTGGCACCTCAGCCCATCCCTCTGCCCCACACTCCTGCCTCCCTACTCCACATGCATCCATACCCCCTCCCAGATCTGGCACCCCAATCCTTTCCTATCCTAGATCACATTCCAAAACCCTGCACTCCAGTTTCCTGCCGTAGGTCACAACTACCTCCTTCACCCAAACTCCCTCCCAGACCCCATTTTCCCTCCTGCACCCCAATCACTTTCCCCAAGCTTCCTTCTGCACTCAACCTCCCTCCCGGACGCCGTTCATCCTCCATTAATATCATGGAAGAGTGCGGCCCTCGACCACTTCCCAAAAGCTTGGGAGCGGCCCCCCCCCATCAAAAATTGCCCACCCTGGTGTAGTTGATTAATCAAAAAGCAAACACTTATAAGTCAATATTATAGACTACCCACGTTTCCATCCCTGCCCCTTGCCAGCAGCCCCACTCAGCCCTGGCTTGTGGTGGGTCTGGGATTTACCCCTGCTCTGGCTCTGCATTTGAAGTGTATTAGGAGTTGGGTGGGCGGGCAGCCTGGCTCAGTTCTGACTTGCACCAGGTCCACTAGACCGGGGCTGCTTCCTCTGTATCAGAGGCAGCAGCATGGGGTGACAGGCAGCCGGTCCGCGAGGGGAGCTGGTTTTTAAATGGGCTCCCCTCGTGAACCGGCTCCCTCCTGGCAGCCTGTGCTTTGCAGAGTGGCAGGGGGCTCCTTGGGAGTGAGGTCAGAGCGCACTGTTTGACAGCCCCGCCCCCGGGGACTGTAGAATAGCCGACTAACCGATGAGAATTCATGAGGATATTTGACTATTCAATTAACGGATATTTAACATCCCGAGGTGATAGATGCTATGCACATTCCAGTTCTTTGTACAGGAACCAGAAGAGGTATTTCTCCGTGGTTCTCCAGGCATTTGTGGGTCATTTCATGGACATTAATGCAGGCTGGTCCAGAAAGGTGCATGACCCATGCATGTTTCGGAACACTGGCCTGTTCAGGAAGCTGCAAGTGGGGACTTTCTTCCCAGACCATCTGATCCCCATGGGGAAAGTTGAAATGCCCATTGCGATCCTGGGAGATCCCTCCTACCCCGAATGCTGTGGCTCATGGAACCATACAGTGGGAGCCTTGACTGCAGCAAGCTGAATGGCTGTTTTTGGCCATTTAAAAGCTGCCCATTTTCCCCAGGCTCTGGCAGTGGCTATTTCACTGCTGAGGCTGAGAAGGGATGCAAGGGAGGTGTCTTCTATGAGACTGCAGCTTCCATCCTGGCTCTTCCATGGCTTGTCTGTGTGTAGCAATGGCCCCCCCGACGGCATGGTGGTTGGGAATGTTGCCCTGAATTGGACAATGAACACAACAGCTCTGCCACTGAACCTGCGGTGGTGAATAGCCCAGCATCGCCGTGACGCTTCCGATGAGATCCGTGAGGCTGATTACCGTGAAGAGACAGCGTCCATCAGCACCCTCTTCTGCATCTGACTAGCCCCATGTTGTTACTAGAACCACGCAGACCCACCCCCAACAACTCACTCCAGTGCTTCCCAAAATCCAAAGCTGCTTACCAGGCACATCCTCTGCTGTTTGTGCTTCCCCAGCCTCCAGCTGCTCCGACTGGCTTGTCTTCTCCGGCGTAGAAAATGGCTCCAGGCTGCATGCACCTGTAACTAGGTCTCGCTCTCCCTTCACACCCTCATCCAGGATTTCCTCTTTCTGGCTCAGTCCACTCTGGGGTGGGCTCTGACGTCCCGAAGTATCCACAGGGGTCTTCAGAGCAGAGGTGGGGTTGCCCCCTACTATTTCATCCAGCTCTTTGTAGAACTGGCAGGGGGTGGGCGCAGCACCGGAGTGGCCCTTGGCATCTCACTCCTTGTGGTTGGTGTTCCCTGCACTGCATCCTGATCATGGCCCCTTTCCGTGATGCATCTCAGGGTCTTCATGTGGCTGACATGCAGCTGGGACTGGACAGCCTGTTCTGCCCAAATGCTGATGAGGTCCAGCACCTTGGCATGGCTTCAAGCAGGGGATCTCCTGGTGCATGGAGCAGGCATGGCCAGCTGGAAGGATGCACTGAGAACACACCATGCATTACCATGCAAACAGGAAAGGGACTTTCCAAAGGAACGCAAAGGGTGGGTCTGAGGACACGTCACCTGGGGGGATGACAGTAGAGTTCAAACTGATGGCCAGAGAAGTGAGAGCGTGCATTGTGGGGTAGGTACTGGAGGCCTGTCACAGCACTGTAGTACATCAGGGCCTGCTCACTGTCACCCCCGTGTTGTATCCAGAGTGCAGCAAGCTTGTCTCCTCTGAATGAGATGGTTTACCTAGAGCACCTAAGTGCCTTGCCAGTGTGCATGGCTCGAGAGTTACTTGCCAGTGCAGACTTGACCTCAGTTTCTATTCTTTGTCTGAACAAGCTTTCTGCCCATGTACATGAAGCACTCTGCAATCTCTCTGGAACATCTGGCGGAGTTCACAGGTAACGAAGAAGCCCCCCTTCTAGTCCCGTGGAAAGGAAAAGGCAACGCGTGCTTGATTTTTCAACAGGAACGGAAACAGGCTTTTGACGTTCCATGGCTCTTATGTGCTGCTGATTGTGGAGTTCGTTTCAGCAGGGGGAGTCAGGCAACACAGAACGGTATAACGCCTCCAGTTCGCTGAACTCACACCCTTACACATTTTTCATTGTGTGTAGAAATCTTAGTGTCGCGAGGAGGCTGTCCAGTCCCAGCTGCATGCCAGCCATGTGAAGATCTTGAGATTTGTGACCCAAAGGGGCCATGACTGGGATGAGGCCTACTGTGGAGTTATTAGGTAGTGTGAATGTTAAATATGAGGTGCAAGGTGTGTATACAAAGGGGTGTTAAGTCCACTTGCAGCTGTGATTAGTCTCAAAAAATGACTCTTGTAACTAACCCATGTAACTCAGAGTTTGGACACTGCAGCTGGGTCTGCTGCAATCTCAGACCTTCAGGTGAAGGGAGACGGGGAGACTCTAGCACCATTCTTAAGATGGTCACACCAGGGCCAATGCAGCCATCGGATTTTCTAAGGGCAGCCCTGCCCAAGTGCCTAGTTTCTGAATGACACTAGTTCTGTGATGCAAATGCTTATTGTAGATCAGAAACTCTTAGCAGGCTAGTAATAGCGATGTAGCCGTGTTAGTCTGGTCTTGCTGAAACAAAAGATAGGACTATGCAGCAAAGTGCTGCATACTCCTGTCTTAGCAGGCTGGTATTCTGTGCTCTCTTCCTGTCCTGGACCGCATGATGGCGGTCTTGCCGTGATTCAGACTGAGCTCTGATCCATGAGGCTGCACGGTCTCCTTTGGAATTTGGAAAAGGCCTGGGCCGCCTCAGCATTGCCATGATACCACTGGCCAGCCAGGCCCCGACATATGATTCTTGATCCCCCTGTCACCCAGCAACCAATTTCCTGATTTGGTTTTGGCTCCATAGGAAAAAGAAAACAAATCTAGGCTCTTTTTTTGCACTATTCTCTTTCCCGCCCCCACGCCCACCCATGCACACAACTTTTTATGTGCACTGTAATTGCTTTTGGACACTACTGTAAACTACTTGAGTGGGCCGGGGTCAAAGTACCCCTAATTACCAAAAAAGTAAATAAAGACACAATCTGTTTCTCCGTCTATGAAACGAACTCAACTGAATTGAATAGAAGACACTGGCTGGGTGAGGGAGCAGTGAGGCACGCAGGAGTGTAATTGACACACACACATTCCCAACGAGGGGCTGTGTATTATACATCCACTTATGGGCCTAAGTGGCCAGGCACCTGCAACAGGCAGCTCCTGTCTTGCTCACTTAAATGAGGTGTGCATGACTATACACATGCAGAAGCCTGTAAACAATTCTGAAAATGTAGCTCATATGTAATTGAGAGCGGGGATTATTACGCACTCTAGGATAGGTAAAGCAGAACCATGGTCTAGGGAGGTAGGAGTCAGGCCCCCTGGATTTTATTTTCAGCTCTGCCACTGACCTCTTGTGTGACCCCAGGCTGGTCACATCACCGCTCCGTGCCTCAGTTTCCCCTGTGCCTGTTTTGTCCATTAGAGTGTAAACTCTACATGGCAGGGGCGGCCTCTGTTTTGAAGTGCTTAGTAGCAGCAGAGCAGACAGCCTGGCCGGGCCCCTGGGCAAGGCTATGGGGGCCCTGCTCCGGGCCTTGGGCAGAAGGGGCGGGCTGGGATTAGGCAGCCCTCAGTCACCACCGTTGCCCCTTTTGTATGGCTGGGCCCTGGGGCAGTTGGTCCCTTCCCTCCCCCAGCAGCAGGCCTGCTTAGCAGTGTGTGTGGGGGGAGGGAGCCTCTCTAGACACTACTGCAACTACACATAATAAACATGACTTGCCATTGCAGAGCCATTTGCATATTTACAAACTGCTCCCCTAGACAAAGAGAGCACTTCTACGTCTCTCCCTAAGGAAACCCACGTGAGCCCTCGCTGTGCAGACAGAGACGTGCAGCATGCGGGGAACGGATTGGAAACACCCTGCCAGAGACGGCGCCGTCTCTCAGCAATGCCCTGCTTCGCTGTGGTCTGGGAGGGACGGGTGAGCAGCCTGCCGTGCTTCTGGAGTGCTCTGGCAAACGAGCGCTTGTGCAATCCTTCTCATTGTAAACGGCTTTTGAAAACACGTGGCGGTGCCGCGAGTAGCCCCTGATCAGAGCATTTGCAAAGTAGAGAGGGAAACCAATTCCATGAGCCGTTAGGCGGTGAGGGTCTAATGTTTAAAGCGACGGTTGGTGTCTCATGCCTTTGCTTCGTGGCTTCGGCTTCCAAGCAGGTAAAACGATGGAAGGATTCTGCTATGGAGCAGCATTTTGACCTGGAGGGAATTATTTTCCTTTTAAGCTTGGGAGGGCAAGTCCTCTCTGGGTGTGGTAGGCAGGCAGCAGAGGGCTTCTCTGGCCATGCTCCCCCTCCCTCAACCGCAGGTTCTGAGGAGAATTGTGGAGCAGTGACCCTTACAAACTGGAGGCCTCCTGCTGGCCTCTACAGTGAGGCAGAGAGAGGGAGGCTGAGTGGTATAAAATTGGCGGGAAAGCTCCTAGGCAGCAGTAGCAGCCGCAAGAGGTGGGGAGGGAGGGGATGAACCAATGTGCTGCCTTTCTCCAAGCCTGTGGAAACCTCTTCTCTCTGACCCTGCATGCTGTGGAGTCTGAGGGGGCCGGGGCGTTGTTCTAGGCTGAAAGGCTGATCTTGTTGCTTTCCATGTGCATGTGTCTCATTTTTCTGTGCTCCCTCAGAGACAGTTAGTGAAGTGTGCGCACACCTCAATTGGGGCACTGACCCACCATGCTTTGTGTGTGACAAACGCACAAGAAGACATTGCTCCCCACCCGCCCTTGGAACATAACGATCTAACTGTAAGATGGGATGCAACACAGCAGTGTAATGCCCTGCAGAAGGGGCCTCGCAAGGGTAAAATCACCAAGATCATGCGGTTCCATAGACTAGATGCTTTATCCTGGTCCTCATACCCCACTGAGCACCAAAATAGAGTAGCTCTGCAGGGCCATGGCACAAAGCTGGTTGTGGAAGCCATGTGAGCCGATGAGATCGCCTGAGGAGAGACAAGGATGGAGCGCTGTGGGACCCCACAGAGAGTGGGGGAGAGAGAAGACGATGCCGAATGCCCCATCAGAGAGAGGACAACCAAGAGGAGACAGCTCCAAAAACCAAGGTAGGGCAAAATAGCAAGGAGGAGGGAGTGTTTGACATGTATGAGAGCAACAGGGTGACCCAGGAGGGTGCGGATGGAGTAAAGACCTCAAAACTTGGCTAAGAAACTTCATTACAGAGTCTGACAGAGCTTCAGTGGGTGACAAGGGCAGAAATTAGTCAGGGTAAGGTCCAAGGTCGAGACAAGGGAGTGCACCTTGAGGCAACGGCTGAAGACATTGGGTTTGGAGGTAGAGATGAAAAGGGGTAGGAGTTGAAAAGGCAGGTCTGGTCAAGGGCAGGCTCTTGTTAACTGATTCCCTTATCCTCATTGTCAGTGGAAGGCTAGAAGTGGCAGAGCGGTCAGAAGCAAGGAGAGATCAGAAGCTCTGAGGGCTGCGATCACTCGCATAAAAGCGGGGTACTGGAGGTGGAGAACTGCGCGAAACCTTTGTTCATAACAAGGGGTCATAGGATAGGGGGATCATGTTGGGTCTTCTCTCAGAGAGAGTCAACACTGTCCTAAGCTCAGGGAGGAGGGGAAGTAATGAGAGTCAGGGGTTTTGTTGGGGCCAGGGGAGCAGTGGGAAAGGAATCTGATGAAAGTGGGAGTGTAGTGCTCCTTACCAAGGAATAGGACCAGACTACATTAGGAGAAGACTGACATCTTGCAAAAGAAGACTATATGGACACGGGATTTTCTTTATGGGCACACAGGAGTCTGAAAGCGTGTGAGCAGGGGAGGAAGCAGGGATTGGTGCCACGCCTTGCGGAGGGAGATTGAGGCGAGGGAATCGGGTGTGGGGGTACGAGAGGGCAGTGGAAGGAGTCAACAGCTGAAGGGAGAGTGAGGAAGAGGGGTCTGGGAGTGGAGGAGAATCCTGTGTAGACTGTGACTGCGAGTCACGGAAGATTCATGGAGGGGTGGCTGGTGGGGAAGGGTGCGGAGGAGGTGGTGGTGGTCTGAGAGTAAGAACTCAGCTGCTGGGAGGCCAAAAAAAAAGGGGCCATTGTTGAAAGACAAGGTCACATGCATGGCCTTTTTGGTGCCTGGGAGAAGCGATTCGAGGCTGAAGGTAAAATGAACAGGTGAGGCCAAGGCAACAGAGGGGTCTGAGGAGAACAGCCATTGGCAGCATTGCTCAAAGAGCACTGTGGTGCTCTGGCAGAAGAGAAGGCGGGGCAGCAATGCGGAGAGGCCAGCACCCTGTGGAGCTGGGGCTCCCTTCTGCTTACTCAGTTGCACACATGGGCGGCGGGTGAACGCCTAGCTAGAGGAGGCAGCCAAAGCCTTCTGCCCAAAGCCACACCCCTTCCCTGAGACCTTGCCCCTTCACAACCTTTCCCCCCCACCGCCCAGCCAAGCTCTGCCCAACCACAGCTGAGGGCCAGGGCTGCCGTGTGGCACGGCCCCAACCTTCCCCAGGATCCGGCATGGCCTCTGCCTTCCCCAGCCACCGGGGAGCCAGGCTGCTGCATGGTGTGGCCCCCTGCTGGGTGGCTGGGCAGAGCAGGCAATTTTGGGAAGGCAATGCCTTCCCTTGCCTACATTACTAGCCACCCATGGGTGCACAACTTGCATCTTAATAACTGGCCCCTTAGGTTTCTTCTTCCTGAGGGGAGCCTTCCTCAGAGAAAATCCAAAGTATAACCAAGGGGGCTACCTGGGTACTTTAGCCCCTGGCTAAGCTTGTCGTTGGACTCTCATCTCAGTGTCACTTTTCAGGCAGCCTAACAGAATGCTCAGTGTAAACAGCCAAGACTTCCCTTCACCAGGGCTCCACCATTGATGAATGTGCTTTGTGCCTGTCTACCCTTGCAGCTAAAGCAGGGGTGGGCAAATGTTGGCCTGTGGACCGGATCCAGTCTGCCAGGGTTAGCCCCTGGTGGCCCGTCACTTCTATTTTTACCCATGGCTCCTCAGGTACCAGCCCTCTCAGCTCCCATTGGCCACGGATTGCCATTCCAAGTCAATGGGAGCTGCAGAAAGCGGTGTCCCCGGTCTGTGCCACTTCCTACCACTCCCATTGGCTGGGAACGGTGATCCACGGCCAATGGGAGCTGCAGAAAGCAGTGTCCCAGTCTGCGCCACTTCCTACCACTCCCATTGGCTGGGAACGGTGATCCACGGCCAATGGGAGCTGCAATTGCCAGTACCTGTGAAAGTGCAGGTAAATATAGCAGCAGCCTGCCAGGGGCTGACGCTGGTGTAGGTCTGCTGTTTTATTGCCCACTCCTGAGTTAACCCATTTTAGCCCATTTTAGCTGCTGACCCTTGCTAGAAGCAGATATGTTTCCTAGCCCTAACAAGGTTTATGAGACCAGTTTTCTCCATGCCACTGTCAAGACCAATAAGATCATCCAATCCACTCTCCTTATTTGTAGTTTAATAGGACCTAGGAAGTCCTATCAACTGGAGTCAGCACAGTTCAAACACAGAGTGAGACGGTACGTACAGCAGTGGTGGGCCACCTGCAGTCCGAGGGCCACATGTGGCCCACTGGGTTTCCATGTGTGGCCCACGAGACATTTTGTTCACTCTTGCCCACACGCAGGTTTGCCAGATTGTGATGGTTTTCAGCTGCGTCACGTTTTTTCCTATCAGCATTACAAAAGCCACACACACTGAAAGTGAGGACACACGAAGTGAGATGTGTGCCAATTGCACGCAACACTATGGGAGCCCTCTGCAGCCAATGAAAGTGCTGCTATGGTTTAATCAGCACACCCCGCAAATTCTAGGTATGCAAGTGCCGTTAGCAAAATTACCCTATCCTGAGAAACCGTGTTGGTGACAACAGTCTTGCAGCTCTCTGAGATGGAGAGCCACTCTTGTGGTCCATTCACTAGCCTAGGTACAGTCTGAAGAGGCAAGACAGACAAAAGGATAGTAGAGAAAACAAGTCACCCGAAGTCAGATAGCTGGTCAGTTACAGAGTCAGGATTAGAACCCAGGGCTCCTGACTCCCCATCCTGTTCCCAAACCACTAGACTTGATTGCCTCTCTTCAGGTGCTGAGTTCTGGGGAGACTGGGGGAGTGAAGCTCTCTGGTAGACCTTGGTTGACTGGGCTTCTCTTCCACTGCTGATTCAGCAGCGCCTCAGGATTTGTCTCTACTGCGCAGCTTTTAGCAACACGGCTGACTTGCTGCAGCCATGTCACTAACAGTTGTGCAGCATAGCTGCTGTTTGTCTGCTTCTTTGCTGACAAAACGCTTCCACCTCCACGAGAAGCCTAAGCATTGTCGGCAGGAGAGTGCTCCTGTTGACAAAGTGCTGTTCGCACTGGTGCTTTCGCAAACCTTGTGTCTTTTTGGAAGGAGGGGCTATTTTAACACCTATGAAAGACAAATGTTTTGTCCTTTGGTTGCCAGTGCAGACACAGCCTGAGTTTGAGATCAGAGCGTGGGGATAGTCCATCGTACAAGACTGTAGTAACGGCTTTTGCAGGAGGCGACCAAGCCGGTTGGGGGTGTGAACGAGTTCCCATTGTGGCACATTGTCCTGGTGTTTGATTTAGTTTCTAACAGTAGGTGGCAATGGACGCATATTTTAAATAAACCTAAAGTTTCCCAATCTTGCTCCCACTGAAGTCAATGGGATTTTACACCCTGGGGGACAGATTTTCCACTTGTGAAAGAACAAGAAGGTGAGCATGCATCTGCTACAGTGGGTTTTTACCCACACAAGCTTATGACCAAATAAACCTGTTAGTCTTTAAGGTGACACAGGACCCCTTGTTTTTTATGAAGCTGAATGTTGCTTATGCACCACGGATGGAAGAATCCCAAATACTGTTACAGGCTGGGGATCAACTTGCTAAGCAGCAGTTTGGCAGAAAAGGACCTGGGGATTACAGTGGATGAGAAGCGGGATATGAGTCAAGGGTGCTTGACTAACGGCATGTTGGGGTGCATTAGGAGGAGCATTGTCAACAGATCTAGAGAAGTGATTATTCCCCTTTATTCTGCACTGGTGAGGCCACATCTGGAGTATTGCGTCCAATTCTGGGGCCCCCATTACAGAAAAAATGTGGACACATTGGAGAGGGTCCAGTGGAGGGCAACAAAAATGATTAGGGGGCTGGAGCACATGACCTACGAGGAGAGGCTGAGGGATTTGGGCTTATTTAGTCTCCAAAGGAGAAGACTGAGGGGGGATTTGAGAGCTGCCTTCAACTACTATTTCACTAGGAGGGTGGTGAAGCACTGGAATGGATTGCCTATGGAGGTGGTAGAATCTCCATCCCTAGAGGTTTTTAAGTCTCGGCTTGACAAAGCCCTGGCTGGGATGATTTAGTTGGGATTGGTCCTGCCTTGGGCAGAGGGCTGGACTTGATGACCTCCTGAGGTCTCTTCCAGCTCTATGATCCTACCTGAAGGGAGGTTCCAAAGAGGATGGAGAGAAGCTGTTCTCAGTAGTGATAGGTGGCAGAATGAGGAGCAATGGTCTCAGATTGAAGTGGGGGAGGTCTGGGTTGGATATTAGGAAAAAACTATTTTACGGGGTGGGTTGGGGGGAGTGAAGCACTGAAATGGGTTCCCTAGGGAGCTGGTGGAATCTCCATCCCTAGAGGTTTTTAAGTTCTGGTTTGACAAAGCTCTGGCTGGGAAGATTGAGTTGGGCTTGGTCCTGCTTTGGGCAGGGGGTTGGACTCGATGACCTCCTGAGGTCTCTTCCAGCCCTCGGATTCTGTGCCTACAATACCAGAAGCTGTGAATGGGCACATCTTGTCCTTCCTTTCAATAGGCATTGGCCCTGATAGCCAAAGGGCAGGGGACAGTTCTCTGCTGCCTAGTGAGCAAAACTCAGACTGTTTTACATAATGTACATCAAAATGAGAGCCTACCTATAAATGTGACGCCCAGGCGTGACTGGATTTAATCCCTCCGTGCATCTTCCAACCAGTAGCACTGGTCCTTCTCCTGTAACAGATACCTGTTGGCACTGCTCCCCACCCGATTATTGCCATAATGCTTTGATTCCAGGACACAGCGAAGGTCCGAGGACGGCCTGTGAGAAAGGTATGTCTCCTGGCATATTTCAAATGCCGCAGCAGCAGCTATAGACACACAATCCAGTGGTTCCTTTGCTTTTTCCACTGCTGAGTCATGATCCCCTGCACCCAGACTGGTTCCAAACAAAAAGCTTTTATTATGCCTGATCACGTGCTACCTGAAGTCAGGGAGGGCAGGAAGAAACCAGAAACTGCCTTCTGTGCAGAGCCTTGAGCATCAGGAACCCCTGTCTGCTCACTCCAAAGAGGCCATGGGTTTCTCCATCAAGCTTTCAAGGAAAACCCTCTGCTGCTGCTCTAGGGAAGGGAAAACTACTCAGACAGTTCCCTGGGGCATTTGCTCTGTCTCGCCTCAAATGGCATGGGTCACCCTGCTCTCCACCACGAGCAATGATGAGAATCCAAGTGCCATCAGAACTCATTAGCTAAGAGTTTTCTCATTACCTCCCAGTCTCTGCAGATCCATGATTGTCCTAGTACATTGAGGGACTCTTCTTCTATAGAAAGGACCTATCTACCAGTAGGGATGTTAAAAAGTGGGCAACTGGTATAACCTCTGAAAATTTCAGCAGTTACATGCACCTGCAGCACGGGGTGGCTGAGAGCTGGTGCGCACCAGGAGCCAGCTTTTAAGCCAGCTCTCGGGGTGTGTACCAGCTCCTGCCTGCTGGCCCTGCTCCCAGGGAGCTGGCTGCTGCCCTGCACTGCTGCTTCTGTATCAGAGATGGTAGCATGGGGCGGCAGCCAGCTCTCAGGAGCCGGTGCGCACTGGGAGCCAGCTTTTAAGATGGCTCCCGCTACCGCCCCATGCTGCAGGCTCTTATACAGAGCCAGCAGTGTGTGGTGGCAGCCAGCTCCCTGGGAGCAGAGGGGGAGCCTGTGTGTAGCAGTTCATGGTAACGGATAAGCCCAGGCTTATCGGTTAACTATGTAAATGATTATCCTGTTACATCCCTACCTACCAGTGTTCCCTGTAATCTATGCACTTGTGCAGCTGCTCGGGAGAGATCCCAGTGCCACCCAGCTGATTAGCCGAGCGCCACAGCTAAGTTTTTGGTTTTTATTGGTGGTGCACACGTGCACATGCCTCGGTGCACATAACAATTATTCCACCAATACATGGAAAACATCTGCACATGGATGGAAAAGATTAGAAGGAACGTTGCTATCTATCCCAAAGTTCCCACCACTGTTGCGGGGAGAGAGAACTTTTTGCTAACTTCCCTACACCAGGTGCTGCCTGGTGGGCTAGAAATAGGAAAGATGGCTGTGCTGGTGCAGCTGCAACACTTGTGGCTTCCTCCCATGCTGGGAGCTCTATACATGTGACCTGGGAGCCTTGAATTCCCAGGGTCCGTTAAGACGGAGCAGGAGAATAGATGCTGCCACCACGACTGACTGTGCTACAGGCTGAAACTCTGTAATCCGGACTTCCCTAATCTGGCATCACCCCTGGTCTGGCATCATTGGGGTGACCCCATGGGACCAGAGACATTGCCAGACTAGGGGGCTGAGAGAGCAGAGCCCTGGGTGGCAGCAGAGCCACAGGGGATGGGGAGAAAGCAGAGCCCCCCTGGGGAGAGCAGAGTCTTGGCAACAGCAGGGTGGCCAGGAGGAAAAGTGGAGGGCCCAGTGCATTGACCTCCTCTGGTGCAGCAAATTCCCTGGTCCAGGATCAGTCAGGTCCCCAGGGTGGTGAACCAGGGAGGTCTAAACTGTCCCAACATACTAAATTGTTTAAAATGCTTGTGACTTCGCACAGATCTCCCAGAGTTACATATGCGTGTCTGTCCCTCTGCAGTGGCTAGACCACATAAAGGGGTTTGTCTGCTATCCTGTCAAACTAATGGACCCAGGCTAGGAATGTGAAACAGGACGTCAGAGCAGAAGTCCCCTCTGATGCTTTTAAAAATTGGAGCCGGGGCCTGTTTGCTGCAGTTCTAGAGGCTCATGCTTTTAGAGGCTGAGGTCTGGGTTTGATCCCTAGAAGTGATCTCACCGGGGCGTTTTACATACATACCAGAGGTGCTGCTGTCACTATGGACACTGCTGTTCCTCTGGGCAAGCCATGATGTTGCCTCTACCATAGCGTGCTCCTCATTCTGCAGTGATTTTCTTTTCCTTTTATCTTGAAAGGGTTAAACAAGAGCAAAAATTCCCTTTCTATTGCACTGATGTGAACTAGAAAAGATCAGGAAATTCAGATCTTTTCATCTCACCTTTCACACCTGCCTTTTTGCTTCTCACTCCAACGAAGATACAAATTAAAGGACAGTGGCATCACAGTGAGGGCTGTCAAGTGATGAAAAAAATGAATCACAACTGATTGCCTGATTAAAAAATTATTCATGATTAACAGCACTGTTAATAATAGAAAGCCATTTATTTAAATATTTTGGGTGTTTTCTACATTTTCAAATATTTCTATTTAAATTACAACAGAATACGAAGTGGACAGTGCTTACTTTGTTAATTTTTGTTACAAATATTTGCATTCTAACAAACAAAATAAATAGTATTTTTCAGTTCACTTCACACAAATACTGCAGTGCACTCCTTTTATCATGAAAGTTGAGCTTACAAATGTGGAATTATGTACAAAAAACCCCTGCATTCAGAAATAAAACAATGTAAAACTTTAGAGCCTAGAAAGTCCACTCAGTCCCACTTCTTTTCCAGCCAATCACTCAGGGGAAACAAATTTGGTTACAGTTGCAGTAGCTTCTTTTTACAATGTCACCTGAAAGTGAGAACAGGTATTTGCATGGCACTGTTCTAGTCTGCATTGCAAGCTCTTCATTTGCCAGATATTCTAAACCTGGTGGCAAGTATCAGAGGGGTAGCTGTGTAAGTCTGAATCTGCAAGAACAACAAGAAGTCCTGTGGCACCTTCTAGACTAACAGATGTATTGGAGCATAAGCTTACGTGAGCAAAGACCCACTTCGTCAGATGCATGTAGTGGAAATTCTACTACATGCATCTGACCAAGTGGGTCTTTGCCCATGAAAGCTTATGCTCCAATAAATCTGTTAGTCTATAAGGTGCCACAGGACTTCTCGTTGTTCTTGCAGATATGTCCCTTCTTGCTTCAACCACCATTCCAGAGGACACATGTCCATGCTGATGATGGGATTCAAAACATCACGAACTAGTGCGTGTTCATTTTCATCATCTGGAATTGTAGGCTCTAAAGTTTTACATTGTTTTGTTTTTGAGTGCAGTTATGTAACCAAAAAAAAAAAATCTGCATTCATGGTAGAGATTGCTCTACAGCAGGGGTTCCCAACCTGGGGTACGAGAAGCTTGTCAAGGGGGCCTGGGGAATATTTGGTAAATAACTAGATTATCCTAATTGAAATATTCCAAAAGTAGTAGAGTTAGTGAAAAAAGTTGTGGATTCTAGAGTCTAGAATTTATTTCCTTTCATATTGAATTGGGGGTACGGGAAGGTTTACTAAAAGCCAAGGAGGTACGGGGACCGAAAAAGATTGGGAACCCCTGCTCTACAGTATTTTATGAGGTGAATTGAAAAATACTATTTTTTGTTTATCTTTTTTACAGCACAAATGTTTGTAATAAAAAATAATAGCAAGTGAGCACTGTACACTATATTCTGTGTTGTAACTGAAATCAATCTATTTGAAAATGTAGAGAAACATCCAAAGTATTGAATACATTTCAAATGGTATTTGATTGTTTAACAGTGCAATTAAAACTGCAGTGAATCGCGATTAACTTTTTTCATTGTGATTAATTTTTTTTTAGTTATTGCATGAGTTAACTGTGATTAATCCACAGCCCTAATTACAACTCTCTTTCCTTTTGTGTGGGTAGAGGGGCAATTGCTAGTCTTCAATCAGCTTTCTTTGCTTAGTCCCCATCTCGTTATCTAAGCCAATGCCAAATGTATTGCCAATTGCTAGGCAATTGCTTTTGTGCTCAGATACACTGACCGGGGGGAAGGGAGGCAAAGGGGGCAACTGCCCCAGGGCCTGACATATAAAAGGTCCACGGCTCCTGACTGCCACTACAGCAGCAGTGG
Source organism: Pelochelys cantorii (assembly GCA_032595735.1). Taxonomy (NCBI): domain Eukaryota; kingdom Metazoa; phylum Chordata; order Testudines; family Trionychidae; genus Pelochelys; species Pelochelys cantorii. The sequence goes on along the minus strand of CM064338.1, from coordinate 41,068,681 downwards.
TGCCTGGTGCCCCGGGCCCTTTTAAATCTTTGCTGGAGCACCGCATGGCATGCTCTGGGAGGCTCTAAGGACCAGGCGAGGAAAGCCAGCAGGGCACATTCTGGGCAGTGCTTAAGACTGGCTGCCCTAGACCCGCCCCTTATGCCCGAGACTCCGCCCCTTCCAAGAGCGTGACCACCGCCCCCACATTGCCCAGGGGCCCAGCGTGGCTGTCAGCTCCCCTATCTGTGCTAGAAGTACAACTCCATGGAAAGATGATTATGGAGGCTTGTGGAATCCTGCCAGAAATATCAGCTGTTAGTATGTTATTCCATGCCTTCCAGAAGCACTCTGTGGGTGTGTGCTTTTAAAGAAGCTTGCCAATAGCAGCGGTATTGCAACATAAGCATTTATCTCTCAGTTCAGGCTGGATCTGAGTTTTGCAGTGTGTGTTGAGTCAGCTGATGCTTGGCCATTGGTGTTGCTTTCATGTTCCACACGTCAGACAATTCTAGAGTATGTTTGGCCTCCAAAAGCGGTTAGAAAGTGAAAGTTCAGCCCCAAATCAAAATGTTTACAAAAACTAACATCCTGCTCCCACCTTAAAACCAACTGAAGCACTAGACCTTTATTATTATTCATATGGCCATCAGGGCCCCATTGTGCTAGGTGGTGTACATACACATGATATGTGACAGTCTGGGCTCCAAAGAGCTTGCAATTTCTACATTAACACAAAAGGTGTGAGGAGAATGGAGGCAATTTTCCCCATGAGGTCACACACCGAGTTAGTGTCAGACTAGCAGGGTAGGGCGGAACCTTAACCACTAGGCCTCAATGCTGGAAGATGCCCCAAGGATCTGATGAAGTGGATCTGAAAAAGCAGGTCTTTGCCCACAAAAGCTTATGCCCAAATGAATCTGTTCGTCTTTAAGGTGACACCGGACCTCCTCAGAAACAGACGAACATGGCTATCCCTCTGCTGGTTGACAACTGAATGAGTCACTTAAATCTGAACCAGATGCCACATTGAAGTGTGTGTGTGTGTGTGGAGGGGTGGGGTGGGGGACAGTTCTTTTGTACTGACAGGGCAGGGCTGAAGTGGCCTACAAGGTCTCTTCCCTCTCCTGTTTCTATGAGCTGTTTCTTTACTCTGGCTACATCTAGACTACGGGTTTTTTTCGAACTCTGGGATCCCGAAACCACCCCCACTGCATCCAGGGAACGTGTTTGCTCTTCTGCTTTTTTTGCGGAAGTGCAAACAAGCTCTTTCGGAAGCCCCTGTATTCCTCCTTCCATGAGGAAGAAGGGGGCTTCCGAAAGAGGTTTTTTTCCCCCAACATATGGCCCAGTCTAGACGGGCCAAATGTCAGAAAAGCCTCTTCCAACAACAGAATCGGAAAAAGCTACACAAAATGCGGAGCACATTTTGCAGAGCTTTTTCCAACAAAACTTTGTAGTCTAGACCTAGCTCTAGTCACATGATGATTCTAATCAGTGTCTAGAGAGGGAGGCAGTGTTACCTTCTGGCTAGCATTCTGCACTGCGTTAGCTCTGCAGGGAGGAGACCTGAACTGTAATTCTAGCTCTGCCACTGACCTACTGTGTGACCTTGAGCAAGTCTCTTTGCCTTTCCATGCGTCTTTCCTACCCGTTTTGTTTATGCAGCAATCTCTTCCAGTCAGGGCCTCACTCTTACTCTGGGTAAATGCAGAGCTTAGTACAACAGGGCCCCGGTTTCGGCTGGGATTACCAGGCTGTAATAATGAAATAGATACACCGGTGGAGCCAAATTGTAGGCTTGAGTCTGGAAACTCAATGGCTCTATTGCGCTTTCCTGTTAAAAGTGGGGTGTTGGATAACGGAGCAAAAGGAAAGAAGTCGCATGAGCAAATGGAAGCTAAAGAGGAGAAAATCTAAATCTGTCCTCACAGGGGCTTTCGTTTGTGTCCTGCTACTTTGAATCACCTCAGCAAGTGAAGGCGCACCCGTCACCCACCCTGACACAAACACTCAGTGTGTTGGCACCGTGCCCTTTCATGGCTCATGGACACAGAGACTTCTCTTCCCATCCCTGGCAAAATGTCAAGCGTGGCAAGTTGCTAGTCCATTTGCACTGCTTTTCAAAGTAAATAAATGCTTGGTTCCCATGGAAACCTGTGCCTCTTGTGGTATCAATGCAGCCAGACCCTCAGCACTTTACAGCCTTTTCAGGCTGCGGCAAAACATGTTTTCCCTGATGTTTAAAAAGGGCTTTTTGCTGGCTTTTCAATGAACTGGCTAGTCTGTGTGTGTTCTGTTGACCTCTCTAGATGGATGGCAGAAAAACTCCGTGTTTCATGTGTCCTATACTGCTCATAGTGAACTGTGGTACCTCCGTTAGTGCAAGGGACAGGGAGTTGTGCTTGAAAAGCTGGAGTCTCGGCGGTCTAGCTCTGATGTTGCTATTAAGTTTTCAGTGGTCATAGGCTAGTGGCAACCATGAAATCCTGCTTTTGGTGTCTGCAGATTTGCTATAACATAGCATACGCCATATAGATGCAAGTGAGGCTCATTTCCAGCACAGCAGCTGATCTTGACTTGATTTCAGGAGTCTGGTTTCTGCATTGTTAATGCCAGTTATATTGGACTGATGCAATCTGCCCTTAGAAAAGGGCAACAAAAATGATGAGGGATTTGGAATGGGTCCCATATGAAGAGAGGTTAAAAAGACTGGGACTTTTCAGCTTAGAAAAGAGGAGACTAAGCGGAGATATTCTAGAGGTCTATAAAATCATGACAGGTATGGAGAAAGTGAATAAGGAAAAAATACTTGCTTGTTCCCACAACATAAGAACTAGGGGTCACCAAATGAAATTAATAGGTAGCGGGTTTAAAACAAACAAAAGGAAGTATTTCTTTATGCAGCGCACAGTCAATCTGTGGAACTCCTTGCCAGAGGATGTTATGAAGACCAAGACTTTAACAGGGTTCAAAAAAGAACTAGACAAATTCATGGAGGTTAGGTCCATCAATACTTATTAGCCGAGATGGGTAGGAATGGTGTCCCTGGCCTCTGTTTGTCAGAGGCTGGAAATGGGTGACAGAGGAGGATCATTTGATGATTCCCTGTTCTGTTCACTTCTTCTGGGGCATCTGGCCTTGGCCACTGTCGGAAGACAGGACACTGGGCTAGATGGACCTTTGGTCAGATCCAGTAATGGCCATTCTTGTGTTATGTTCTTAAATACAGCTTCAGTGGCATGCACAGTTAAATCTTTCTTAAGTGACCACCAGAACCAGCAGGAACAGGATGCCTAGTCAAGGTGAGTTTTAGCTAAAAATTGAATTGTATTTGGAACTTTGGGGATACTTTGGAGCTTCGGGGATAATTGTATTTGGAGTGTGGTTGCCTAAGAGGAGTGGGTTGCCTCTGGGAATGGAGGCTAGAAAGGATGGCACTATGGTTAGAGCATAGGCCTGGCTGTTGGGATTTTTTTCCTGTGTGACTCTGCCCAGCCCTTTCTGCCTCAGCTTCCCCATCTGTAAAATGGGGATAATGATGCTCCCTTGTCTCCTGGGGGGTCTTGGGAAGCTAAAACCATTAATGTTTGCAAAGAGCTTTGGGATACTCTGGAGGAAGGTGCTATAGAAGGGCAAAGAACTGTTAGTCTTCCAGGTTATCCTTGCTGCTGACTTTCCTTTACAACAGAGAGCCAACCTGGTGTCCAATCCTAAATGTATGCTCAGAAACTATAGCCTAGATATGTGCTCATAAAACTGCTCTTAGTCAGCAGAGGCCTGATTTCATGGTTCGTCCTCTGTTGCATGAAGAATGTTTATGCTCTTCGCCTAATGAAAAGTCTGTTCTATTGTGATTTAATTATGCAGCACCAGGAATGACTGCAATTATTCCTTACAAACATACACAGCTCAGCATGAAAAAGGAACCACCGAGGTAGATTATTTTGAGTAGGGAATCTTTGGTCTGAAAGAACCATCTTTCTTCCCTTTCCATGTCTCCCCCTTGGCCTTTTCTTTATTATTGTTTATCTTACTATATATTTTAGCAATGTGTGCCTGTCTGTCTCTGTCTGTCCGTTCAACTGTGAGTCCATTTGTTCAAGAACTCTTCCTAAATGACAAGAGCTAAGACCATCAAATTTGGAATACAGCTTCTGCTTATCACAACTTAACGTAAGCTCAGGGTTTGGTTGTGCCAGGACAATGGGATGTGCCTGGAATCTGATTGTTTTCCGTAACTTGGAAAGGGAGGGGCATGATAGGAGGGACAGTTATGCTCCACAATGACCACAGGGGGGCAGCGAGCGCGAGGGACAGTTATACTGCAGAGTGACCACAGGGGGGTGGCCACAGCAGTAAGAGAGTTGGCAGATGGGGCTGGGGCTCCACATGTTGTAGGCCACTGGCCTGGGTAAGTGGGCCCCCCCTGCTCCAAAGTCTTTCAGCTCCAACACCAGACCATGGGGAGGACCCCCGGTACCCCCCCTCCCCGGGGAACATCACCAGACAGGGATGGGCAGCCACCACTGCTGCAGCCCCACCGAAGGAGCTGCTGGTAGGGTAGCGCAGCCCCTGCTAACCCAGCACTCCCTTCTCACTGAGGAGCTTCTGGCAGGTAAGCACAGACCACCCCCCCAGGGTTGAGTTGCCAGCAAGGCAGCGCAGCCTTGGCCAGCCTTGGGGCTCCCCTGAGCCCCCTACAGCCCCCACATCTCCCAACCCTCTGCCCTGAGCCTCCAGCTTCTTGCCCTAAGCCCCCCACATTTGCCTTGACCCCCTCACACTTCCCAACTGGGATGTAAGTGATTAGTCGACTACCCAGTAAGCCTAGTTGACTAGTCACTTCCCCCTCTGTATCAGAGGCACCAAGGGTGGGGGGAGCAGGAGCCAGTGCTGGGGGCAGCTGGTTTAAAAGCTGTTTTCCCCCCAGCACCATCTCCATGGGGGGCAGGGGAGGCAGAGTCACAGTGGGAGAAATGGCAGAAGCGGGGACTGAAGCAGTCCCTGCTTGCGTGGGGTCCCAATTAGCTGATGAATCGAAATTTAGCATCCCTATTCCCAACGCCCTAAAAAAAGAGTTACAGACCTGAGCAATGCCAGGACAACTGAAAGAGTCCAATTAATACATGAAATGAATGCCAGTTTTCATTTTCATTTTAAAAAAATGCCTAGCTTTCATGGTTGCAGAAAAGCTTGAAAATGCAACCTAACTCCACCCAGAAGGCTCTGAAACTGGAAGATGAACAGAACCCCAAATTAATTATTTACAAAAATCTCATGATGTGGGGGGTTGGAGGACTAGCTCCTTAGTTAGGAATGCTTGTCGTTGGCAATATCGGTGCCTGGACGCCCTGGTTAAGATCTGTATCCTGTTGTGCCAGATGCTATTGGCATGTCAAGAAAAGGTTCTGCCACAAAGAGTTCAGAGTCTGGGCAAAAGAAATGTTACAACTGTCCTTGTGCTACCAAAATAGAAACGTAGCTGGTTGTCATGACTGAATGTCTGTAATTACTTTCTTCTCAAGAGTTAAGTCCTTTTCAAGATGAGCCATACTCTAAAGCTGCCTTTGCCACTAAAGTTAATAGATAAATTGATTGGGTTGATTTAGTTGGGATTGGTCCTGCCTTGGGCAGAGGGCTGGACTTGATGACCTCCTGAGGTCTCTTCCAGCTCTATGATTCTATAAATTAATAACAAGCTTTTATGGCTCCATGGACCTTATGGAGAAGAAACATTTCTGGTGGCTTTTTCCTGATCTTTTCCCCACTTTTTCCCTATGCAGCCTAACTTGGCCTCGGTAGGAGCTGCATTTTGTGGAGAATTCTATGATTTTGGGGGGTGGAGGGTTTCTGTTCTGAAGTGGAATGATAAAAAAAATGAAATTTCCCATTAAATGAAATTCTGGAAATATTTAACTGGATTGATTGAAACATTCCATTTCTATAAATTGGAAATGTTTTGTTTTGATTTAGACTTTTTTACAAGGTGTATATGACATAAAAGTACAAAGTTAAAGGAAATTGTGAAACAGAACATCTAAAGGTCGAATGGAAAGGGAATATTTTAACCACACCAAAACATTATGTCAAAATTGTCACATTTCTGCAAAACTGTAACTTAGATGAGCAAAGAGCCCAGCTGGGCAAAGCAAAAATAGCTTTTCAAGGTGTTACCATCTGTGGTGGGGCGACTGCCAGAAGGGGTTAAAGCAGGCAGGAGGGAGCCTGCAGAGAGCCCTGGCCAATCAGGGAGCAGCTTTTAAGGAGCCAATCAGGGTGTAATGTACTGAGGCAGCCCTGTATAAAAGGATCTGCTCAGCAGAGAGTAGGGAGTTGGGCCCTCACCAGGAAGGTGCAGGACCTGGTTCCCAGAGAAGCACCTTCAGGAGAGCAGGACTGGGCAGGCTCAGGGAGTCTCTAGCCTGATACCTGCCAGGCTGCAGGCCTTGCTCCAAGGGCCAGGAGGGTGCAAAGGGTCACAAGGGAAGTGGCCCAGGGAAATAGAGGCAGTAAAGGGGAGTAGAGGAGGGCAGGACAAGGCTGCTTCCACAGGGTCCCTGGGACGGGAACCAGAGCAGTGGGCAGGTCCCCCCCGCTTGCACTACACCTTGCCACCAACACGTGGGCTGATACAGATTGTGGCTAGCCTCTGAGACTGAGGGGCTAGACTTTGGGGCTGCAGTTGGTCACAGTGGCAGGTGAAACACAGGACTGCCGATATAACCCCGGAAGGGGGTGAAAGAGTGGGCCCTGCCAGAGGGCAGTGTCCTGAAGAGGACGCCATGATCGGGGGGTGAGGTAGATCCAGAGCAGGAGGGTGGAGTGAGGATGGGAGAGACACCAACCAAGAGGAGGGGCCCTGCTGATAAAAGAACTAATTTCCTGGCGCTACCAGCAGGAGGCGCCGTGGCTGTGAGTCCTGCTCCGTAACACTGTCCTTAAATCACACGGTTCATCAGACTCAGCCAGTTATGGTGTCATGCAGCCACGTTGTGGAAGTTTTAGTGCATGATGAATCCATATTTTCTAATGGAAGAACATTCTGCCGGAAAACTTCCCACCCGCTTTAGCCATCACTTGCCTGGACAGAGCTCCCTAATTCAGCCACCGAAGCACTTCACCTGTTGGCAGCTGACCTCAGAGATGAGGTCAGGATTGCTATTTCCTTATCTTTGTAGCTGTCAGTCTTGGCATACAGGGCGCCCCCGCTATGAGTCACCCCGGTGTACATCCGTTCCACTCTGAAGTCACTTGTAGGAATTGATGCGTTTGAAGTCCTCTCATTCCCAGCTCTGAAGCTGTGCAATCCTCTGCCCTCCCACAATTTGTGCAAATGGAAGTCAGCCATGGGGGAAAAAAAACCCATTTTAAGTTGTTCCACTATAAGTTCCAAGTTCTTTGGAACGTATCTTGGACTTTTAGCAAGGACGACCTATACCAAAACGGACAATGCTGGCACACAAGTCCAGGTATTTATTATTACCGATTACCTTGATTTTTGGCTTGGTGTTGTAATGCTATTCTCCAATGCAAGTTTCTAAAGCGTGCTATGTCCCTGACATCTGATTGACGTGTCACTGCAATAAGAAAGGCATCTCTAATTTCGAGAACACACCCCATTTCAATAACCCTTAAAGCTTCCAAAGTACTTTCTGTGCCTGGAATTAAATCCCCTTGGAATGCAAGTAATAAACACACTAAATTCCACACAGTGCTAGTGATAAACTGAAAGGTTACCCGTAAGATTGCTTGGATTGAAGCTTTGTTAAAAGAAATCAGTCTTGTCTCATTCTGACACCGGGCCATATGGAATCTGCGCCTGAGGTCTGCTTATAAAAGAAACACTAGAATTATTTAATAGCTAGTTAGATGCTACAGAGACCATTGTTACGTCTTCGATCAGTCTATGGCAGGGGTTTTCAAACTTTTTTTTCCTCATGACCCAGTAGAAGGAAATTATTGATGCCGTGACCCAGCGTAATTTGACTAGAGCATGGGCTCTGGGTAGGGCTGAGGATGGGAGCTTTGTGGCATCGGAGGGGGGGGTCCGGCTTTGGGGGGGGGTGGCAGGGCAGGTGCAGGAGGGGCTTACCTTGAGTGGTTCCCAGTCAGCGGTACAGCGGGGATGCTAAGGCAGCTTCCTACCTCTCCTGGCCCTGCAGACCAGGCTGTGCCCCAGAAGCAGCCAGCAGCAGGTTCCCAGCCAATGGGAGTGCGGAGCTAGTGCTCGGGGCAGGGGCAGTGCGTGGAGCCCTGTGCACTCCCCCACATGCACCTATGAGCCGGTCCTGTTCGCGCCGCTTCTGGGGTGCAGCGCAGTCTGTGGTACAGGACAGACAGGAAGCTGCCTTAGCACCCCCGCTGCAGATATAGTGTAGATTAATTAGTTACAAATAAGGATTAGATTTGTCACATGCTCTTCTAGCTACTTGACAGCACTTGAGAGCTATTTGTAGTAAAACTAAGATGTTGTCTTTCCACAGGTGTAGCTCTGGCTTCATCAGTGGTTGTGGCTGAGGTGAAAATAAAATACAAATGTGAAATAATATTGAGTAGCTAAAGTTCACGTGTGGCATTACTGGGTTATGTGGGATCAGAACCTGGAAGTCTTGACCCTCTCTTTCCCCGTTCTTAGCATTAGCCAACACTCCTCATGGACCCAAACGCCCCCTAAGGAAGGAGTTGTGGTTTGATCCTGTCACCACCACACACACCTACAACTGGGTTTTAAAGATAACCGTTACACACTTGGGACTCTTTCCTGTCTGTAGGTGGAAGGACACTGCTTGTAGGCTTCTTTTTTCCCTATGAGGGAAGCCCCGGAAGGCTTAGGAGCCTGTCTGTCTCCCAAATGACATATCTGAAGTGAGATATTTGGAAAGCAAACTGCAGGAAAAGTCTTTTCCACACTCTGACTGCAGGCAGCATGACACCAGAACTGGCGGCGTCTGATGGACCTCCCACGTGACTCTAGTGTCTTGGCAAACTATTTTTCGTTTGCCCGGTGGGCGCTCTGCTAATCCAGGTTATGGTTTAATTCCCGTATGAAGACACAAGTGCAATCTTCAACTGTCATTGAGGTCCAGCCTCGACTGATCCTGCTGCTGCCATTAATGTGAGCGCAGATCAAACAGGTTCTCTGCTACGACTGGCAGGCAGCTTGCATGTTCACCATCCCCATACGGAGTCTGTATTCTCTCTATTCTGTGGCACGTTGGACTGTGACCCCCTTGGCCACAGCATCACTATTAACACACTGTGTGGTTTCATTCATTTCAACAGGAGCAGCAAGAGGGCATTCCAATGTTTTGTTTTGTTTTTATTCCCTGTGCTAAACTGGGCTGCATCTCTCTAGCAAAGGGAGCAGCCGTAAGAGGAAGGCCAGCCCAAGAGGCAGCGATAGTTGAGTGGTTAGGGTACTAGACAGGGCCTCAGGAGCACAACTAATTTTTGGTTTGTTAGCAGTTCTGAAAAAACATATCGACCCGGTTAAACCGAAAGCAACATTTTTCAGACTTTTTGGCAAATTGAAAAGATTGAGGAATATTTTGTTTGGGGGGGGAAGGGAAAATAATTGTTTTGTTCTATGCAAAATGTTAATGCTGGGGGCCGGCCCTCTCACACTCGACACCCTGGAGTGCCCACCTTGGAGACAGGAGAGCTAGGTTCTAATCCTTTCCTGGGACCGGAAAGAGCCCCGCCCATCAGGCTGCAAGGAATTCTGGGATGGGTTTCTGCATCGCTGTTGTTGGAGATTTTCCACTTTGTATCAATAATTAAATATGCATGGGAGCAGGGACTGGCTCCCGTCCCAGGGGAGTTCTCCAGTGCTGAACTTAAAGAGCCATTCTTGCTTTTTCTCCCTGGCCCAGTGACTTCTCAGAATGGAACAGCTTCAATGAGACATGGAGAGAGCCCCATCCCAGAACAGCCAATAATCCCATGGCTTACTTGGGAGGGAGACGAACACCTGCCTCTTGCCCTGTGCTGACTGCATGTTTCATTTAGTATAAATTAAATATTCAAGAGATTAGGCGTCAGGCGTTCCTGGCTCTTGGCTGTAAGCTGCAATGTGCCAGGCTGTGCTACCTCAAAAATGGAGCTTGCTTTCCTTTTCCCCCCACCCAGTTCGCAAGGGTCTGGTGATCGTATGGGTCAGGACTGCTCCGAGAGAGAGCTGCAAAGTGGGAATATGCTGGCCTTACAGAGTGTGTGTGATGGTGCTAAAACCCAATGCAGCCTTTGTTTTTCCGGAGCAGATCAGTCTTTCCTCTTGTTTTCGCACGAGGGAGAGGGGTGGGGAAGGTGAGTGTCTGGCAAGCTGAGAGGGGCTTGTGGAAGAGAAAGCAGCTGAGAAAAGCAGCATATGGCAGCCTCAGGCAGGAAGGCAAGTTCTGGTAGCTCCTTTTACATTCAGCTGCAATTTCTGTTGGGGCCACACTTGCAACTCTACCACCTTTGACTTTGGAGAAGAAGAAAACGAAGGGAAGAGGGAGGGGGAAGCAAATGCCAATATTTTATTCCTGCTAAACTGCATGCACAGGCAGGCAATCTGTGCAAGCAGATCTGACAGCTGGTAATGCATCTTTCTCTTTTGTGAGGCTGTGAGTTGCCTATAATGAGTCCAACAGCGGTTCCGTAACTATCAGTTACAGAAGCTACATCAGCGAGGGGCAACCTAGATTAGTGAGTGGGCTGCACAAGCAGCCCTCCTTCACCTCAGTGGGGCTGCAGGATTGTCGTAATCAAGGCGGTCTCCTGGGACAGGCTAATTTTGCTAATTGCGCTTGAGTATCTGGAATTTGCGGGGGTTGCGGACTGATCAGTGCTTTGGATACAGAGGGAGCTCATGTTGTGTGCAGTCAGCATGCACCTCCCTTCCCGTGCCCTCACTTTACTAAAGTTACATGCACTTAATACCGATCAAATCCAGCGGAATCTGACAACCCTGTGTGTGGGCAACTGCAAACAAAATGTCTCCTGGGTCACACACATAGACCCCCAATGGGCCACAGGTCGCCCATCATTGACCTAGGTCAATGTCAGAACCCAATTAGCCATTAGACTACTGTATTTCCCTCCCCACCGTCATTTATATTTCTGTGCTGTGTTACTATTCACTAATAAGCATGGGTGGTGGGTGAAGGCAAACCTCATACCCACTCCTTCCACCGGATCCGCAATTTCCACCCCATGGAGCCAAGGCCGGCCCCCATCCCCGGTTACTGCCCCTAGCTCTCTGACCATCCCGAGGCCACTTAGTCTCACCATCTCAATGGCTCCCGCCCTCCCTGGTGGCTGGAGAGCCGGGCAGCTGCACCATGGCCCCAGCTCTCCCGGGTAGTAGGAGCGTGGGCAGTTTTGGGAAGGCAGTGCCTTCCCTTGCCTACATTACCTGCTGCCCATGCTAATAACACATGCTTAGAAGCACTGGGAGGAGAGGAAACATGACCACATGTGAGGTAAAACTGATGAGCTGCAAGGTGCAGCTAATTGGCAGAGTTAATTATGGGGCAGTGATGAGAACCAGAAGGATTTCAACTGAATTATTTTCATGGACGGCTGAAATTTTCAAACATGACAAGGGATTTGGGGTACCTCCATTTTCGAGTGTCCAACTTCAGACTCCTTCTCAGGCCCTGAATTTCAGAAAGGGCTGAGTCCTGTGGTAATTAGGCCCTTTTAACTTGCCTCAAGTTGGGCACCCAGAATCTCCCGTCGCTTTTCAGAATTTTGGCCCGAGCGTCTGGTACGTGTGTAATAGAGGTCCCAGGTTCAAATCCGCCCGGTGGTGGTTACAAGTGGGGGCTCTGGAGCTTAGGATAGGGGTATGTTTACACTACAGAGGTTTCTTAGGAAAAATGATGGTTTTTCCAAAAAAACTTCACTTACATCCACACTGCAATCGTGTTCTTTCGAAAAAAAAATCAAAAGAACAGAGGGGTTTTTCCGATTGGTAAACCTCTTTCTATGAGGGATGAAGGAGATGTAGTCCTTTGGAAGTGCCAGGATGATGGCCCCTGCTGATGATGGGGAAGGCAAAGGTGATGAGGAAGATGATGTCTAGCGCCTCAGGATGGTGTGAGTATATGGGATGGAAATATAGATGTACATTCCCTATTTGTGACTGTGCTTAATTAATGAACTATATTTGCAAATATGCAGGAGTTCCTATAGTGCAAGTGTTGCATCTGTACACATCAGGATCCTCAACCACAGAATAACTGAATACTGGGCCTGATCCTGGGACAAAGGACCTGTCAACCCTAAAGGTGGTCACTGGAAATTTATAAGCAATCTTAGATCAGGCAATACCCAAGGTCTAGCGATAAATTTTCCTCAGCGCTTTCCCTGCTCTAGCAGAACCACAAACCATTGGTGTGACGACATCTGTCAACTCTGGGGCTACTCAGCACGTGGCCCTTTTGTTTGCAGCCTGCGGTGTGGTTTGGGTTACGCGGGGCTCACCACGCGGCCCGTGGGTGGGAGCCAAAACAAACAAGTAGTCAATATAATGGTCTTCTGTTGATAGGCATGTTAGTAGTTAAATTCCTGGACTGTCATTGCTCATTAAAAGTGCTGTCCTATGGGTGGAAATCGGGTAAATGTTATATTTTATTAATATCAGCAGAACTGACTTAAATGGGGCCTGTGTGTTGTGTAGGCTTGCCTTAATCTTTGTATTCATGCCCGTCGGTGTGAAAGAAGCTATTTGCATATATATTTGCATGTATATGCAACCACACTTAAGTTGCGGCCCTTGGCATGTGCTGTGAGTATCATTGTGGCCACCAGGGTTCCCAAAGTTGAGTAGCCCTGGTCTACTCTCTCCCTATGTCGATTTGCTGTGGTCATTTCAAGTGATGCGGTTTTGCATGATCAGAAGGTAGGGCTGCCAGACGTCTGGTGTTTCACTGGAACACTGGGTAGAAAAGGGACCTGGTGACTCCATCAACACCATTAAAAGTCTGGTTGGCGGCGCAGCAGGGCTAAAGAGGCTCCCTGCTTGAGCTGCATGAACCCAGGATCTGGAAGTAGATGGCATATCCATGAGGCCCCTAGGTGCAGGGGGGGACCAGGGAGGCTCCGTATGCTGGCCCTACCCCAAGTGCTGGCTCCTCAACTCCCATGGGCCAGGAACAGTGGCCAGTGGGGAGCTGTGTGGGTGGCATCTGTGACTGGAGGCAGCTCACAAAGCTGCCTGCTGCTCCTGTACCTAGAGCCTGCAGGGATGTGTTGCTGTTTTCTGAGAGCCACCTGAGGTAAGCGCTGCCTGGAGCCCACACCCTAAGCCTCTTCTTGCCCTGGCCCTGAGCCCCTTGGCCTGAGCCCAGAGCCCCATCCTGCATCCCAAACCCTTCACCCCAGCCTCACCCTAGAGTTCTCACCCCCTTCTGCAACCTGTACCCTTGCCCCAGCCCAGTGAAAACGAGCCAGTGAGTGAGGGTGGGGGACAGCGAGTGACAGAGAGAAGGGGGTTTGAGTGAGCAGGGATGGGGTGTTGGGGGCAATGTTCCCTCTAAGTTTTTCCATTTATGTGCAGAACAAATATTGTTATGTGCACCAAGGCATGCACAGATGTGCACCACCAATAGAAACACATGCTGCTGGCTGTGGTCAGCTGTGGGCACTCTGCCAATCATCTGGGAGGCACCTGAATCTCTCCTGGGTGGCCGCCCAAGCACTCAGCTTACAAGGAACACTGGTTGGGGGGAGTGGCAGGGGGTGAAAAAGGATGAAAAAAGAACGGGAAGGAAGAGGGGAACAGGGCAACAACTAGGAATGAGTCAGAGAAAAGGGAGGTAGGATTAATGGCTTGGGGAGTTTGTGAGAGGCTCAGGCAATGCAGTTCGTGCTGTGTGGGGATGCTCTCCAGACCAGGACAAAATGGATTTTGCCTGTTGAGAGAGAGAGAACACGGGGTGCACCCAAGGCTGTGCATGGAGCTGGGAGCTAACCCTTGGTCTAGCACTGACCCACTGAGCCTCAGGCTATACAAGCATAGGTGCTGACTATGTGGGTGCTCCAGCCCTAGAGCCTCCAGGGAAAAAAACTAGTGGGTGCTCAGCAGCCATCAGCTGCAGCTGTTTGTGGCATGAAACGGGAGGGCAGAGCGTAGGCAGGAAGGGGCGGAGCAAGAATGGGACATTGTAGGAAGGGGTGGAGAAAGGGCAGGGCCTCGGGGGAAGGGGTGGGGCATCCCTGGAGAAAAGTAAAAGTTGATGTCTACGTAGATGTCTTTAGACACTAGCTGCTTTGTCTTCTTCAAACTAGGTCATTCACCGAGAGGGAGCGTGGCTTTAGTGAGTTAGCAAATCATGCGGACCCAGCATGCTGTGGTAGGATACTCAGTGGGGAGGAGTTACCACAATTTGCCATGGATGGAGCGGTGAGAAGGTTGTAGCTTGAGCTGCTTTTCAGAAAGAGAGAAGCCTCAGGAGGGATCTGCAAAGCCTGGACTTCCCTTTGCTTGATAGTTACGTACAGCTGGCAGAACGAACGTAGCATCCTTAGTGTTGTGTGTCTGCTTTGAGAGCCTCACGTCAAGTGTCAGGAGCACAAAAATGCTAGAATGAGACCACACTGGGGTGGATTACATTACTCCTTGTGTCATTGTTACTGTCCACAACTACACTGCTGCTGGCTGTTGCTAGACTACAGGTATTCATTTTGTTTGTGCAGACAAGACCAAAGAGAGAGGTTGCTGGACCAATGGTCTGCTCTGGCAGGGCTAATTCCTATGTCCTGACAGTCCATCTTTAAAAAGAACTAACCAGAGGAGGCAACAGGGAGAGACACTATCATAAGAATGGCCATACTGGGTCAGACCAAAGGTCCATCTAGTTCAGTATCCTGTCTGCTCATAGTGGCCAATGCCAGGTGCCCCAGAGGGAGTGAACAAAACAGGTCATCATCAAGTGATCCCTCTCCTGTCATCTGTTTCCAGACTCTGACAAACAAAGGCTAGGGAAACCATTCCTGCCCATCCTGACTAAAAGCCATTGATGGACCTAACCTCCATGAATCTGTCTAGCTCTTTTTTGAGCCTTGTTAAAGTTGTGATCTTCACAACATCCTCTGGCAAGGAGTTCCACAGGTTGACTCTGCACTGCATGAAGAAAAACTTCCTTTTGTTTGTTTTAAACCTCCTACCTTTTACTTTCATTTGGTGAGCCCCCTCTTCCCAGTTCTTACGTTATGGAAACAAGTAAATAACTTTTCCTTATTCACTTTCTCCATATCTGTCATGATTTTATACACCTCTATTATATCTCCCTTTAGTCCGCTCTTTTCTAAGCTGAAAAGTCCCAGTCTTTTTAACCTCTCTTCATTTGAAACCCGTTCCAAACCCATAATCATTTTTGTTGTCCTTTTCTGAACCTTTTCCAATGCCAATATATCTTTTTTGAGATGAGGCGACCCCATCTGTATGCAGTATTCAAAATGTGGGTGTACCATGGATTTATATAGAAGCAATAAGATATTCTCTCTTATTCGCTATCCCTTTTTAAATGATTCCTACCATTCTGCTGTACATTGAGTGGATGCAGTGGATGTATCCACAATGACTCCAAGGTCTCTTTTGAGTGGTAATTGCTAACTTAGTCCCCATCATTTTGCTTGTATAGTTGGGATTATTTTCTCAATGTGCATTACTTTGCATTTATCAACATTAAAATTCATTTGCCGTTTTGTTGCCCAATCACCTAAGTCGAGTGAGATCCTTTTGAAACTCTTCACAGTCTGCTTTGGTCTTAACTGTCTTGAACAGTTTAGTGTCATCTGCAAATTTTGCCACCTCACTGTTTACCCCTTTCTCAGAGCATTTATAAATACGTTGAATAGGATTGGTCCCAGGAGGGACCCTGGGGGGACCCCACTAGTTACCTCTCTCCATTCTGAAAACTCTTCCCAACTTAGTTCCTTTCAGGACATTTCCTCTCCCTAAGCAAGAGAGAGTTGGGCTTCCAGCAATTCTTAATGCATTGCATTGTCTCCATTTTCCTGAGAGTTCCAAGCACTTTGCATAAATGCTACTTACCAATGTGCAGGTGCCAATTCCAAGTACTTAGAGCTTTTGTCTCTTTAGTTTCTTACTGGGATGTAGACACACTAACTCCAACAGAAGATTTATGACTCTCAGCAACACCATTTCAAGTATTAGCAGCACTCACAAGTAAAACTGCACCCCGGCAAACAGAGAGAGCCCTTTGGAAAACAGATAAGGAGTCCAATGGGTTAAAATAGAGGTCTGGTAGTTGGAATTCTTGGATCCTAGTTCCGGTTCTGCCAGTGAGTTGCAAGTAATTTACTTGGTTTCCCATCTGTGAAATGGGCATAAAAACTACTTGTTTGCCTCACAGGAGCAATAGGAAATAACACACCAGAAAGAGGGAAAAAAGGGACACATTTTCAGATACTGGCTTCCAGTTTTGTCAGCATAAATCAGAGGTGCTTTTTAAAAAATGTCAGCTCTGTAGTCAATGCTGAGTCATCCTACCCCCCCACTGTGGGTGGCGGGGTAGCCCTGCTGCTGCTGTGTGCAGAATTTTAGAGGATGCTGATGTCAATATCTCCATTCTCAATGTCTCTAAAGGCTGGGTGAGGATCCATTCCAGCCCCTTGCATCTACTCATTTTTTTAAATATGGTGAGGATGCCCGTTTGGCCTGCAGTTTGTCCTCCCTCCACCACCATCTGACCCAAAGCATTTCGGAGAAAGCTTTCTTATGCTGTCTGACAACTGGGGAAGCAAGATTGTGCAGGAGGGACAATTACATCCCTTCCTGCTCTTTAGAGGGGGCCTCTAGATTTCTCTCTCTTGCTTGCCAATTGAGGTGGTTTGAGATTCTCCATCCCTTGCTCCTGTTCTCTTATGGTCCCCACATCAATCCTCTTGCAAAGTAATTCTATCTCCCCTGCCTCTTTCCAGACCCACTGTATGTCTGGTATATAACTCCCCTGTTACAGACACACTGCATGAGCGGCAGCTAAAGCTGATGGGCTACAGACAGATTCCCAGATTTCAAGACCAATGTGGGATCTGGCCCCAGAACCTCAGCTTTTATCCTGGGCTAGCGAGTGTCTATTATTTGTTTTGCAAAACTGACACAGATAATAGTTTTGTAACAAATCCTTGCCCATCCTAAAGCTTCCTGGCTCTTCTGTACCGCACGCTGTGGCAGCTGAAAGCTTAACACCAGTGACAACAGAACTAGGAGCTCCCTGCTCCAAAAGCACACCTATCACTTCTGCTAGAGGTGAGTCTCCTTTAGGAGTTAGTAGTATAGGCCTGATGTCATCCACTTAAGCAATTTTGATTCCTTCCAGTAGAGGGCAGTGCTGCACAGGTGCACTTGCCAGGTCATTTCAGTATTAGCTTGTTGCTGAAGCCAATTTTGTTTTCCCGAAAATTGCCTTCTCACCCTAATTTCTCCTTTCATTGATTTCCCTTCCTCCAAGTTTCTCTCTGGCCTTCAATCATCAAGCCCTGTTCTTTCTGCCATCCTTTGGTTGAAGTTCCTCAACCAAAGGATGGCAGAGGATAGCCGTGTGTTAGCATGAAGGCAAGTAGCTGTGAAGAGAGGGAATTGAGCTGGAATTGCTGCGAGGAGGCTAGGAGAACCTGTTTTATTGGGCTTAATCCATGTCAACCAGGAAGGAGATTCACCCACACTCAGATCAGGCTCTGTGATGCTTACCCCAAATGGAGGTTTGTTCCCCAACTTTCAAACTAAGCTTAATATCAGTGATGGGCAACCTAGACTAGTGAGTGGGCCTCCTTCATCTCAGTGGGACACAAGATTGTCGTAACCAAGACGATCTCCCAGGATAGGGTAGTTTTGCTCACTGCGCTTGTATGCCTAGGATTTGTGTGGGGTGCCGACTGAACTGCAGCAGCACTTTGACTGGATGCAGAGGGAGCGCATTGCTCTCACTGTCAGTGTTGTCTGCGATCAGCTCACACCTCACTTCCCGTGCCTTTGCTCTAGGTGTGTGTCACTTTAGTAATACCAAGTAGGAAAAAAACTACGCGGATAGGAGCCAGTGGAATCTGGCAACCCAGCACATGGACTACGGTAAACACAATGTCTTGCAGGCCACCCCTAGAACCCCGAAGGGCCCTGGTTGTCTGCCACTGATTTATTTAGTTTGGCTTCAGCTGTGGACATTTAGCAAAGCTCTGCCCAACAGCTCTTTCTGGGAATTGGGATCTGCTTTCTTTCTGGTGGTAGTGATGGGCCCGAGGGGCAAATCTAGATGCCCCCAAACCTGGGGGTATTTGATGGGGCCCAAGGGTTCATTTCAGCCTGCTATAGAAAGAGGAGACGGTTAGAAAAATGGGGAACAGATTTGGATATGGAGACATCATGGTGTTCATATGCAAGATCTGGATTGAGGCCTCATCTCATACCAACTTTCTCCCGTGTTTTTCCCCTAATTCTTCCCCACCCCCCAAAAAACTCCTGTATCTGACTATAGAACGCTTCTAATTTCTAGCACAGCAGAAAACGTGTTTACCTATGTGTAGTCTATTGTTGTTAGCCCCGTCCCTCAGTCCCTAGAGTAAGCAACGTTTAAAATTCTCTCCTCTCTTCCCAGGAAAGCTCCTTCAAAGATTCCCCAACAATATCACCTCAAATGCTCTAGCTGAGAACATTTTTGCATGCGTTCCCGTGAATTTCCCCCAGCAAAGTCCATGAGTCTTTTTAAAAACCCTTTCAGCGTGTGGTTTGATCAGCACTTTTCACTTCGATAAAGCTATTAGCGTCACAGAGGTTGTTTAAGAAAGAAAAACAACAACAAACCAAAAAAAAAAAAAGGGCAGTGAATTAGTAATGTACTCTGGTCTCAATGGAGAAAAAAGGACCATTCAGCAGCAAGGCAGGCTGCCTCGGAGTGCATTGTCTCATTGTATAGGAGTAGTGAAGTGAGTTGAGCTTCACAATAATCCCGCTGTCAGCTGGGACTTTGTTCTGGGCTGCTTTGCATTCTGTGTTTAGTTTTCTCACTAGAAAAGGCCCTTTGCTTTTCTAACAAGGTTGTTTTTGATGATTAGCTTTCACAGGCCTCTATTTTCCTTTTCTACTTTAAATTTCATTAGAAATAGATGAGTAAATACCAAGTACTGCCCTTTGGGAGTTGGGTATTTTTGGGTTTGGGTCATTCCCCTCCCTCCCTGCCCCAGCTGGGATTCATTGCTTTTTAATTTTCATAATTGGTTTCTCCTTTACAGCCTAGCAGCTGTCATGATCAATGATATTGCTTGACATTATTTACTTCGCTTTTCTGTTACTGATTTGTTGAGTGAAAACTATTTATCTGCAAGTGACATGGGTCGTTGGGACCTTTTGAAAAGAGACAAATTGGGAGGAGGATGATTTTTACTCTGAAATCAAAGGAGTTGGGTGTTTACACTAAGATTCCTTCAGCGGTGCTGTCTTAAAATATCTAGCGCAATGTCTTGCAAATGCAAACGGTCCTGCCCTTATTCAAAGTAGTGCTCTGCTTCCGGTCCCACAAAACATGAACAACCCTGATATCTGGTTTCTTGCTTAAGGTAAACTCGGCCTTTATCCAGTGGTCTGGTTGTTGTAAGTTATTAGTCCAGAGACAGCTGATGAATGGCAGGGATTTGGTGTACATTTGCTGTTCTCATTTGCCTGGATAACCACAGGACCGCAAAGGGAACAGTTTCCTTTAACAGTATCTGAAGAAGTGGGCTGTGCCCACGAAAGCTCATGATACCATCTACATGTTCTGTTAGTCTATAAAGTGCTACCAGACCATTTGTTGTTTTTTCCTGTACAGACTAACTTGTCAACCCCCTGAAGCTTCCATTCATAAAGACAGTGATAGTTCACTGCATGCTTCAAGGGTATAGGACCTGCCAGGTTGAATCTAGTCCAGTATCCTGACTCTTAGGGCATGTCTACACTAGGAAACTATTTCGAAGTAACTAACATCAATTTAATAAATCCCAGAATAACAAAATTGAAATAACGTGGCCACACTACAGGGAAGCCTCGAAATTAGTCTGAGGAAGGGTTTGTTAATGTGGACGCGCTACTTCGACTCAGAGCCCCAGGAAGCACTGGGGAGTAATTAGTTTGAATGACTCTGGGGAGTCGTTATTTCG
Organism: Pelochelys cantorii; assembly: GCA_032595735.1. Classification (NCBI taxonomy): domain Eukaryota; kingdom Metazoa; phylum Chordata; order Testudines; family Trionychidae; genus Pelochelys; species Pelochelys cantorii. The sequence continues at coordinate 41,048,560 of CM064338.1, read as the reverse complement.
AAATCGTGGCACCCAAGTGTCCACGCTGCCGCTCTTTCAAAATAACTATTTCGAAATTAATGTATTCCCCAAGGAAAGCAGGGGGTACAGATTTTGAAATAAGCGGCCCCTTATTTCAAAAGCACGGGCTTGGCAGTGTGGACGCTCTGCTTATTAATTCAACTTAAGGGAGGTTATTTCAAAATAAAGCCCTCGTGGAGACCAGGCCTTATAGTGGTCAGTAGCAGATAATCCTGTGGAAGGTATAATGACCCTACAGTAGGGCAGATGTCAAGGAGATGATTATTCCATATTATGTCTCATCCTGGTCTCTTGTAGTTAGAGATTGGTTTAAACCCAGAAACATGAGGTTAATCTCCTTTCCAAAATGATGGTTGCTGTGAATTATGATAAATTCTAGGCATTCTCATTTGAACATTCAGTTAGGTTTCAACCCATCTAAAAGAACTCTTCAGTTATGACAGCTGAAAGTTTCAGTATGGGCAGGACACAGCTTGTGGATGGCTGTGTATCAGTCGTCCAAAATAAACCTGTACTTCGTATTATGTTGCACTAGCCCCTGGGATTTAGGGCCCAATGGGGTGAGGTTCCATACAGGCACATGGTGAGACGCAGACTCTGCTGCCAAGAACTTACCTTTTCCTGCTTTTACAGGCACCAGTGGAGAGCATTGGTCACAAGATCTTCCTTCCTCTCCTTTTACAGGAACTAAGGATTGGAAAAAAAAAAAAAAAAAGAGAGAGAAAATAGATGTTACCATACTCACACTCATTGTTTGCATTTTTAAAACGTGAGACTCATAAACATTAAATGGGCAAATGCCTGAGATGAGCTAATCTGTTTCACTGCCCATGCTTCTCGAGGCTGGCTGTGTTGCTCAGAAAAATTCTACATTGTTAATTTAATAAATAACATTAGCACAGGGTGATGGACAAGCATCACCCAAGGAATCTACTGTTGTTTCAGTGATTCCGGATTTCTTTTTTCCACCCAGCAATAGGTCCTTTTTCTTTCTTTCTTTTGTTTGGAACAATACACTGTCCAGCTCCCTTTCTTTTTTCTTCTGCTTTCCCACATTCTGCTCACACCTTCATGAATATTCAGTGGCAACTGGCCATATGAGGCTATTGAGAGCTCTTGTTAACACTCCTCCTAATGACATGCACCTTCAATAGAAAACAAAAACACAGATAAGAGCTTGTTAGTAGGGGACCCTTGTTCTCCACCTAACAAGGTTTCCATTGACTTGGACACTTGTGGTGACACATTGCTTGCTCCAAGTGGTGCCTCTTTTGATTGGTGACTGGCTTTTATGGAGGATTTTTTTTATAGTGCAGTTTTAAGCTAATAGAGGAGGTCGGGTCTCCACTGACAATGAGTTATGTAGCTACAGTGAGCCTTGAAAGCAGCATGCAGTCCTGAAATACATAGGATAATGCTGACCCAGTTTGATGGACTACGTACTGTGCAATAGTGCCTGGTAAAAGCTAAGCGGAAAGCTTCTTGCAATGGGCTGGATGTAGGAAGCTCTAGAGAGCTCAGTGAGAAGGAAGTAGGACAAGAGATGAATGGGGCATGCAGGCAATGGTAGGGCCTACTATGAATGGGAGACCACCAGCCCCCTTTCCCAGCCAGGGTCCACCAACCAGCCAGCTGCTTGTATTAAGTTCCAGTTGCTATGGATTGTTGCTATGCTTGGTTAAACGGGCGACCCTCCCCCCCCACACTTACCCCTCATGTCCCGACCGACAGTGAGGGTGAGATTCTTGGTCTGTGCTTCAGGCTCTGTGAGGATGCAGTTCCAGGACACAGCAGCCAGGAAAGCAACCCCTTGAATGGGAACAAAAACCCCAAATAAATCAATCTTTCTCTGAGTAAAAGTTTGACACAGTGAAAGCTCATCTGGTAAGCTCCCTTTATCAATGCAAGAGAGATACACAGTGGTTATTCCCCCCCAGGTACCAATTATTTGCACAAGTCCTAATAGTAAACGAAAGTGTTTTTATTAAGTACAAACAGTGGGATTTAAGGGGTTGCAAGTGAAAACAGACAGATCAAAGTAAGTTACTAAATTAAAACGAATAGAAAATGCATCGCTAGTTCTAATCCACTAAGAAACAGATTCTTCTCCTAAGGAGCTGTTCTTATTTCAGGCAAAATCTTCAAATCAGAGACAAACTCTTTTACTCTGATTTGAGTCTCTAGCCCTCTTTGCATCTTCTGGAGCATGCCAGGCCAGCTTAAGACAAAGCTTCTCAGGGCGAGAATCTTTTGTTTTACATCCCCCTTTCCCTAGAAATTTACCAAGTTCAAGATAGTATTGGGACCCAGTACTAGGTGGTATAGTCCCATCTCACCAGTCTGACCCCTTTCCAGACTTGCAGGACAAACGAGGCTGTTTACAAGTCGTTAAGTTGATCACTCAGTCATTAAGCTTATTAACATATTTAAAACTATAACAGACTCGTGCTACATACTTCTGACTTCATGTATATTGTACAAGATTGATACAAGCAGCAAAACAGGATATACAGATCCAGCAGATTGTAACATTACAGTTGATCAGTTACATGAGGTATTTTGTCTAAAGCATCTTCAAGTTATGCATATTTGTATTCATAAGCCAATTTTCATAAAGCATGGAGAGGAAACCATCACACACATCTCAAAGAACCTCCATTTATATGTAAGTAACCTCGTCTTCTGAAACACGGAAGAGCCACCTTTCCGGCCAAAGACAGATTCTTGGAGCTGGATTTTCTCCTCACTGGTACCAGTCTGGCACCACTAATGTCCATGATGATACTCTGGATTTACAGCAATGTATGTGAGTGTAAATCAGTCCCATCTCTTGCTAACACCGTGTGATGCAGCAATCCCTGCAGTGATGACTTAAAAAAAAAATCATTCTGACACACACTGCTCCTTCATTGTTGTCATATGTTACTTCCATTTCTACCAATACTCCCTCCTGTTCTCTAGTGCTATGTCTACACTGCAATGCTATTTTGGGATATCGGAGTATCCCGAAATAGCTATCCCATGTCTTCACAGCAAGCCCGCTACTTTGGGCTTGCCATTCCCACGTCCCTGTAAACCTCATTCTAAGAGGACTAAGGGGCGTTTCGGAATAGCGTTTTATTTCTAAATTTGGTGCTGTGTAGACAGTGCCAAATGATGAAATAAACTATTTCGAGAGAGCATCGAAATAAGATATGCAATTTGTGTAGCTCAAACTGCGTATCTTATTTCGAGTTATGGTGCAGGGTAGACGCACCCTAGGAGGGCTGTATGCCTGCCCACTCAGGACCACAAAACTCCTTATTTTTAGGCTACACCATGTTATACCTATCCTGCGGCTATTAGGATCTTGCAGCGTTGTTCGTCATCTTGTCAAGGTGCCTTAGTTTCTATGGATACTGCTTCTCTAAGTGACCGTATGGGCAATTAGGACAGCTTGGCATCGGAGCTCTTCCAGAAGATCTTGTAAAGTTCTGTAGGTTAGGGGGTCTCAACCTTTTTTTTTCCGAGATGCCCCCTGAACATGCTATAAAAACTCCACCACCCACCATAGCCACTATAACTGATTTTCTGCATCAAAAAACCAGGGCCAGCATTAGGGGGTAGCAAGAGGACAGTTGCCCAGGGCCCCACACCACAGGGGGCCCTGCAAAGCTAAATTGCCCAAGCTTTGACTTGAGCCCCAGGGGGGAGCATTCAGGGCCCCCAGCTTCAACCCGGCATAATGTGGCTTTGGTTTTCTGTCCTGGGCCCCAGCAAGTCTAACGCTGACCCTACACAGTGGATTCCCCTGAAACTTGCTCAAGGCTCTCCAAGGGGCCCCAGACATCTGGCTGAGAACCACTGCTGTAGGTAAATTTGCCTTCATAAAGGCTGGCTGCAGTCCAGGGGTGGGGAACTTTTTTGGGGTCGGGGGCTGCTGACCCACAGAAAAATAAGTTGGGGGCTGCACACAAGTGAGAAGCAAAGAAAAAACCCCTCTCACTGACGTGGCCCCTGACTGTGAAGGACAAAGACACTCCCCCCGTTCTCCTTACACAGCAGTGCCTATGGGGGTCCAGGCTAGTAGATTTTGTGTGCTCCAGCCCTGCAGTGGGGCAGTAGAGGGACTGGAGTGCCAACGTATGCTCCCCAATGCTGGAGGGGAGCCCTGAGCCTTGGGGGCTGGATCCAGGCAAGCGGGGGCCGGGGGGGGCTGCATCTGGCCCCTGGGCCTTAGGTTCCCCACCCCTGCTGTGGTCTGTTACATGGCTTGTTTGTTAAACTGTCTTTTGGTAAAAAATATTCTGTTACTGAAAAACTGCAGAGGAAATCCAGGAGAACCTTGAAGTTCACAGAATTGCTATTCATGGATCTCTCCTGTCCCCCAAAGCCCCGCCCCTTCCTGCCACTGCCATGCCATGCCTCCCCCACATTGCACCCCATCCCCCAGCCTGTGGGGGATGCAGCCTCTGGGGGACACAGTCTCCCTCCCACTCACTCTGTTTCCTCCCACCTCCAGTATTCGCAGATTTTTGCCTTTCACGGTGCTGTCAGGAATGTTTCCACCACGAATGGCGAGGGTTTCCAGTTACCCATAACAATCAAATGCCCCAAGATTTTCAAAAGTGACTAGTGATTTTTGGGAGCCTAAATATTATTATTATTTATTTTTATGTTGGTGCCCATCTTCAGACAATCAAAAAGCACCTGATTTTGACAGAGAGATGAGCTCCTGCCTTCTGAAAATTAGGCCGCTTAAAGTTGTCCCAAGAGAGAGACCCAAAACCAATTCCGTATTTTTGACAATCTTGGCTCCTGCTGTTAGTCAACTAAAATGCAACCATCTTATTTTACTAAAAACGACTTCTACAAATGGGCAAATGAGACACCTCAGAATAAATGGGCCCATTTCTTTTTGTTTTAGGTTGTGTTGCAAATAAACCTGTGCAGGAAAAGGTTTCCCCAGCCTGTGAACGTTTTTGAGTTGTTTGGATGAAACTGAGAGGTTCTGAGCAAGAGAGAGACCTCCATCCCAGAGTAGTCAGTGCATTCCCTGGGATGTAAGACAGGTTCCATTTCCTGCTTTACCTGTTAGGGTTAGTTATGTGATGTTCCAGATAACCACTAGGCCACTGGCCATTTTAGAGTTGGCTGCCCTGCAAAGTCAACATTCTGTCTTGGACTCAGAAAGTTTCATCCAAAAGTTTCAGTTTCAACTAATGTTTGTTTTCTGATGGGGGAGGGAAAAACCCATCTACTGTAATTGAAAACTCCCAACCAGCTCCTGGAGCAAAGCTCCTTTGCTCCAGCCACATAGCAATAACCCCTGTTGGGGGTGATGTGGGACATGATTTGTCCATTGCCCCAAATGTTTTACTATCCCCTTGATGTCCTCTTCCCCAATTTTAAGACTAATATATTGTGACAGCTGGTCTTACCCTCCCTTCCAGCCTTTTTATGTGGCTGAACAACAATGGTAGAGGAGATCTTCCTGTAAGAACAACCTTTTCTTCTATGTCATCTGCTAAATCGCCCTCCAAACTCCTTCTCCACCCCCCAATTTGGTTGAAAATATCATGAAGCAGCTTTTCTTAAAAGTATCTGAGATACTGCTAAGAGGGCAATTTAGCGGTTCAGCCAAAGGACTTAGAATTTGGACACCTCTCTCTGCTACTGACTCACCGTGTGACTCTGGGCAAGTAACTTTCACATTGTTGTGTCTCTTTTTCCCCACCTATAAAATCAGGATATTTAACAACCCGTCTGAGCTGTTTGGAGGTATAAAGCTTGCAAAAGAGGTTGGGTACCTCAGAACCGTTTCTGGAGGGAATACAGAACACTGTTGAGAGAAGGAAAAATGGTTTGGTTTGTGTTTTGGTTGGTGGTTACCAATGATTTTTATATGATCTAACCCAGATTACCTATCCCTCGGTGTAGCCATGCTCCCTGCATTGCTAGAACAGCCATTCAGGGCCACCCAGGGAGACAAGGGATAAACTTGTAAGTTATTTAACTAATACAGGAAAGTGATTTGATACGGGTCTCAGACGCTGCAGCAGATAAATAGGATGATAAATGTTGGCATTAGCGGACGTAACTGACTCCTCTGTCCATGTGATTGAATAGTTTGAGTCTAATGTATTTTAAACTAGAGAGACAGCCTGCAAATCACGGAGATTATGCTTTTCCCCTGCTGTGAGGATTCTAGGTTGCCAGGAATTTCCAGTCCATAAATGCGGCTGTCTTTAACCCACTGCTGGGTTTCCCATCAGTTAGAGACCACGAGAGGCAGGGCTGGCCTCTGCAGGGGCTCCAGGATAGTAAATCCATTCTGTTCTGAAGGGAGATTAGCCGTGGCTCATTCGCAGACCTGTGAGGGCCTTGCTGTGTGCGTGATGGCCACGAGCGTTTACGAAAACTGAAGCACCTACCCAAGGTACTTTTATTTGGCGAATGTTCCAAATGGAACTGTAGGGTAGGAGTGTCTGCTGTGCAGCAGCAGCCTGCCTTGGGTGTATGGCGCGAGACTCCGAAGGGCCAGACTCAGGCCTATGGAATAGGGCACAGTTGTCTGGAGCATCTGGAGAGCTGCCTCCGCCTTCCCATCTCTAGCATGCTGGGTGAGTGACTGTGGGTAAGTCAGTCTTCTGGGCCTCTGTTTTCTCTCCTGGCCGAGTCTTGTCTGTGTTGCTTGCAAGATGTCAGAGCAGGGGCTCTGTCACATCACGTGTTTGTATGGGGCCTAGCACTGAGAACATCAGAACGGCCACACCGGGTCAGACCAAAGGTGCATCTAGCCCAGTGTCCTGTCTGCGGCCTATGCCAGAGGCCCCAGAGGGAATGAACAGGACAGGGAATCATCAAGTGATCCCTCCCCTGTCACCCATTCCCAGCTTGTGGCAAACAGAGGCTCGGGACACCATTCCTACCATCCTGGCTATTAGCCATTGATGGATCCAACCTGCAGGTAAAGCATGGATACAGTCTCGCATGACCTTCTTATCAATAACCCAGGCAAATACAACCTAGATTGGGCTACTATACGGTGGGTGCGTAACTTGCTGGACAGCCGTTCTCAGAGAGTAGTTATTAATGCTTCACAATCCTGCTGGAAGGGCATAACAAGTGGGGTTCCACAGGGGTCTGTTTTGGGACCGGTTCTGTTCAATATCTTCATCAACGATTTAGATGACGGCATAGAGAGTACGCTTATTAAGTTTGCAGATGATACCAAGCTGGGAGGGGTTGCAAGTGCTTTGGAGGACAGGGTCAAAATTCAAAATGATCTGGACAAACTAGAGAAATGGGCTGAGGTAAACAGGATGAAGTTTAATAAGGACAAATGCAAAGTAGTCCACTTAGGAAGGAACAATCTGTTTCCCAGACACAGAATGGGAAGCGACTGTCTAAGAACAACGTAAGAACATAAGAACGGCCACACTGGGTCAGACCAACGGTCCATCTAGCCCAGGATCCTGTCTGCTGACAGTGGCCAATACCGGATGCCCCAGAGGGATGGACCACAACAGGTAATCCTCACGTGATCCCTCCCCTGTCACTCTTTTCCAGACAAACAGAGGCCAGGGACACCTTTCTACCCATTCTGGCTGATAGCCATTGATGGACCTGACCTCCAGGAATCTATCTAGCTCTTTTTTGACCCCTGTTAAAGTCCTAGCCTTCACCACATCCTCTGGAAAGGAGTTCCACAGGTTGACTGTGTGCTGAGTGAAGAAAAACTTCCTTTTGTTTGTTTTAAACCTGCTACCTATTAATTTCTTTTGGTGACCCCTAGTTCTTATATTGTGGGAATAAGTAAATAAATTTTCCTGACTCACTTTTTCCACACTAGTCATGATTTTACAGACCTCTATCATATTCCCTCCTTAGTCTCCTCTTTTCTAAGCTGAAAAGTCCAAGTCTTTTTAATCTCTCTTCATAGGAAGAGTACTGCAGAAAGAGATCTACGGGTCATAGTGGATCACAAGCTAAATAGGAGTCAACAGTGTGACACTGTTGCAAAACAAGCCAACATGATTCTGGGATGCATTAACAGGAGTGTTGCAAGAAAGACACAAGAAATCATTCTTCTGCTCTACTCTGCACTGATTAGGCCTCACTTGGAGTATTGTGTCCAAGTCTGGGCACCACATTTCAAGAAAGATGCAGAGAAACTGAAGAAGGTTCAGAGAAGTGCAACAAAAATGATTAAAGGCCTAGAGAACATGACCTATGAGGGAAGACTGAAAGAATTGGGCTTGCTTAGTTCAGAAAAGAAAAGACGGAGAGGGGACATGGTAGCAGTTTTCAAGTATTTAAAAGGGTGTTACAAGGAGGAGGGAGAAAAATTGTTTTCCTTGGCTTCTGAGGATAAGACGAGAAGCAACTGAGGATAGGGCTTAAATTGCAACAAGGGAGATTTAGGCTGGACGTTAGGAAAAAGTTCCTAACTATCAGGGTGGTTAAACACTGGAATAAATTGCCTAGGGAGGTGGTAGAATCTCCATCACTGGAGATATTTAAGAGCGGGTTAGACAGACACCAGTCAGGGATGATCTAGATGTGGGTCGGTCATGCCGTGAGGGCAGGGGACTGGACTTGAAGACTTCTCGAGGTCCCTTCCAGTCCTAGTGTTCTGTGATTCTATGAATTTATCTGGGGCTTTTTTGTTAAAGTCTTGGGATTCACGACATCCTCTTTCAGGGAATTCCACAGGTTGACTATGTGTTGTGTGAAGACCGATCATTTGGTACAGAAGCTGATTTAAATGATAGATTACAATCCACAGCTAGTCATTTGAATTCCTTCCGAACCGTTGGGTGATACCATCTTGTCCTGGTGACTTAGGACTAATATATGGTAATAGTCATTAGCTGTGTAGCTCCATACAAGACCCTGACTTCATTGCTTCTGGATTTGCTGGTAATTGAATGCTGCTATTGAGAGCCTCAAATACCTGCTGGATGGGGTTTGGACAAGCACAAAACTGAGGAAAGAAGGACTCAAGCTGCAGCATTTGGATACTCACTTCCTCTGTATGTGGCAGGGTCTTGCACCTGGGATTTAAAGCCCGTGTTCTAGATGTAAGAGCAGAGCAGTATTTGGAACTGGACATGGGTGGGGACTGTAAGCCCTCTTCCATCACTGCAGTAGGGGCTGGCAGCCAGCAGGGTCCTCAGTGGTGCCCGTGGCGCTCCAGCAGCGATTTATAGGGCCTGAGTTTTGTGGGGCTGGAAGCTCTGGCCCCTTTTGTATCTCTGGGCTCTGGGGAAATTGCACTCTTTGTGCCCCCCACCCCCACCCCTTTGGCAAAAGTCACGCAGCCCATTCCAGTACCAAGTCCCAAGAAACCAGCTGGCTTCATAGTGCAGAACTGGAGAGTGGGTGGACTTGTTATTGTCTGATGTCAGAACTTCTAATGCCTAAACTCCTCTCACCATCCAGCTCTCTTGGCTTCATTTGCTACTAGTGCTGGGGTCATGGTAAAGGACACACTCTATGCCTGTGTCTGTCAGGATGAGAAACTCATTGCTGATTTCCCGTTTAAAGGTCCTGTATCAGCCCAACCTCTGATTTCTGCCACAGACAGTCTTGGAGGCAGGTCCCTCCAGAGCCCATCCTTGCTACTCCAGAACCAGCTGTGGGGGAGCGGGGTTCACGGCCCTTCACCCAGGGAATAGATGCACAGAGTAAGAGTCAGAGCTGTGTGTGGGAGGAGCTTGCCCAGGACCCACAGTTCGATTAGACATGCACTTTTCTAAGCACTGAATTCAATCACATTAAAAAAAAAGAGGAGGAAGGATTGGGACAAATATTATCCTTGTGTGTTTAATTGCCCCAACATACCAAGATCTGTATTTGTGAAAGCCTTGTGCTTTCTGGGGTGCAGCCCCAGCCTCCCCTGCCAGGGGACATTGGAAGGCAGGCCCAGATTCTGCAAACGTCTTTGCACACACCACGTGTTCATTCCCATTCCGTTCATTGCGTGGGCAAAGTTCAGAGCCTTAGGGTGGGAACTGCTGTGGGTTGCCATTCCTTCCCCTAGTTTTGGCCTGGATTTCCAGCTCATTTTTTGGTCGAGATGGGCTAGACTTTGGGGTAATTCAGAAGAGAACTTTGCAAGTTAGGTCTCTCTTGAATTTGGCAGATACACCCAGGAATGCAGCATTATAAGCTCTTTTATGGACTTCAGCAATCCTTGTTTTTGTTCCACGTTCAGCTCAAAATCTAGCTGGTAGAACAGCAGAATAAAATGAAATCAGATTAGCGAGTTGAATGTGCTGGTCTTACACTTAATTGATGTAAAGGTCAGATCTTACATTGGGTGACTTTTTCAGTGTTCTCTGCTGCCTAATATAATTCCTGATAACTACCAGCACATTTTGTTAATTGCATCTATACTCACATTTTGAAAATCTCTGGTCTATTTCTCACTCCATCTTCCCTGATACCTCACACTTTAAAAAGTTCTGTTTTACTCTATATTCCTGTCCTGGAGGTAGCAGGTAACTCAGCTATTTCCAGTTTGGTTTGAAACAAAACAAAAACTACCTTTATTTTTATCAAAAACAATTAATGTTTAGGTTTTAAATCCTTTTTATTGGCCACACTTGATTCTTTTGAAAGGCGTTATTTGTAAATACATCATGTATCACCATTATCCTTTAGCAAAGGACCACAGATTTAAACATTTCTGTAGTACTGGGAATTCAGGCATTTTACTTCTCTGAAAAAAATGCCCCTTCATGTGGTCTGGCTTTCATTTGAAAAGAATATCACTGTGGTAACTAGTCACAGACTTAGCAGACAACTTTTTACAAGAGATTGGTTCTAATGACCTTAACCACATCCAGACATGTTGCCAAAACCACAGATTGCGGTAAAATTTAAATAGACGTTTCCTGAAACCATTATTCTCAATTAAATTCTAGCTATGCCTCAAACCTCGATACGCTCATGCATTTTAAAATGAAACACCTACCTCTACAATATTGCTACAAATTGTGATCATCTAGGATTTCCTGCCAGGCTGCACATGAGCACATTAGAAACTCAATGTTGAAACCAGGGATAGAATATGGATTCCCCTTCTGCCAGAGCTCACTTCAGCTAGTGCCAAACAGCCTCTACTTGTTATCAGCATGGGCTCTATGACACATAAGGGGATGGTTCTGAGACCATCCAGCAGAGGGTAGTCTGACTGGTTGAGAGTGACACACTAGCCAGTGTGTTGTGTGTTTAATGAGCTGATTAAAGCAGATTTGCTGAGTTGGAGGGTTAATGAGAGTAAAACAGCCACTTGTGTTCTGAAAATGACTATGCTACCCCTACTCATGGTAGTAACCCAGGGGTGGACAATAAAACAGTGGTAGTTCATCAGGGTCAGCCCCTGGCGGGCCGCCATTATATTTACCTGCGCTTCTACTGGTACGGGTGATTGCAGCTCCTGTTGGGTGCGGATTGCAGTTCTCAGACAATGGGAGATCCATGGCCAACAGGAGCTGTAATCATATGTACCTGCGGAGGCTCCGGTAAATATAGCCGTGGAATCCAGTGAGGAGCTAACCCTGGGGAACAGGATTTGGCCCACAGGCTGGTATTTGCCCACCCTTGCAGCAATCCAACAGAAGTCAGTGGAACAACTCGTGTGAGTAAGAGCTACTGGATTGCCCTACGTTTGTAAGTTTAAAGAACTCCACACTAATTTAGATGAGACAATGTGTTCTGACTGTATTCTGCGGAACGTATTCTGACTCTGGCCGGTTCCTCATCCAATTGGTTTCCATTTGCGCTAAGCAGCTGTCCCCATATTTGGTTTTACAACGTTAGTTTGCTTTTAAATTATTCCTCTGTTTCTTCTTCCCTATTGCTCAGCACTATCCCTGCTTCACTGAAGGTCAGTTTTAGTCTGTCAGGGTAGGTGTTTCCATTAGGGATGTCAGCATGTAGAGGACTACACGATTAACGTAAGCCTGGGCTTATTGGTTAATCTTGTCGACTACACGCATCCTCCCACCTTGCTGTCTCTGTATCAGAGGCAGCAAGGTGCAGGGGGGGCGAGAGCCAGTGCCTATGAGAAGCTAGTTTAAAAGCCGGCTCCCCACCAGCACCGGATCTACCTCCTCCCACCCCTGCACTGCTGCCTCTCATGCAGAGGCAGCAGCTCGGAGGGTGAGGGGGGCAGGCTGGAGCAGATGTGTGTGGGAAGTTGGCTTTCAAGCAGGCTCCCCACATGTGCTAGCTCTGAAGACTTGCCTCCTCCCCAACATTACCTCCTACAGAGGCAGTGGGGAAGGAGGAGCAGGTGTTGGGGGGAACTGGCTTTTAACCCCTCCTGGTGCCATCCCCCCGCTGCTGTGTGCCGCAAAGCAGGTTTTTAAATTGGCTCCCCTCATGGTCTGGCTCAGTCTGCCACCCCACACTGCTGCCTTTGATACGGAGGCAGCAGTGCAGGGTGGTAGGGGGCTCCCCGGGACTGGGGTCGGAGAGCACTGGCTGCCGGCTCTGCCGCTGGGGACTATTGAATAGTTGTATAAATGCTAAGATATTCAATTACATGACATCTAACATCCCTAGTTTCTATGACCCCCGATCCAACACTAATTAATGCATCCATGCACCATCTTTCTCAGGTAAGGATGTGCTATTCCCATTTTGCAGGTGTATTACTGAGGCACAGAGAGATTAAGGCTATGTCTACACTGCAGGAATTTGTCAGCAGAGGCAATGCAAATGAAGTGCTCATTAGCATTTTGTGCACTCATTTGCATAGTCTCTTCCGATCTTTTTTGCGGAAGAGGTTTTTGCACAGAAAATAGCAGTGTAGACAGCCATTTTGCACAAAAACTCCCTTTTACGCAAGATCCCTTATTCCTCAAAAAAGGAGGTATACAGGATCTTGAGCAAAAGGGGTTTTTTTGAGCAAAATGGCCCCATCTACACTGCTTTTTTTTGCGCAAAAACCTTTTCCACAAAAAGGACAGGAAGAGACTATGCAAATGAGAGCACGAGAAATGCTAATGAGTGCTTCATTTGCATTGCCTTTGCCGACAAATTCCTGCAGTGTAGATGTAGCCTAAGTGATTTGCCCCCGGTTACATGGGAACATCAGTGTTAGAGCCAGGAACTGTAGTCACATTTCCTGAGTCCCACACCACTGCCTTAATCTCTGTCTTCCCTCTGTGCTGTTCTTTGAGCTTCAGTATCAGTATCTAGATCATGGGTTCCCATACTGGGGAGAGTGCCCCCTGTATCAAATTTTGAGGCTGGTACATGAGCAACAAAAGTTGTGGAATTGTGACTCAAATGAAAATGAAAATAGGTGTATGACACCCATATGACATAACTGAGATGCAAGATGGCTCATGCAAGGGGTCATTGGAAAGGGTATGATTTATTTAACACGAGTATCCCATTTGTATGCAGATATCGTGTGTATATCCGAAGTTAGAAATATTGACCTGTGTATCTGTATTTCACTATGCTGGTTTGGGTCATTCCCACTGCTGACACTTCAGGGACTCCATTGGAAAAGCTGGACAGGACTGGTGGCTCATCAGCTAGTATAATGCACTGCGAGTAAGGCATGGCTCTCCTGGGGATGTGCTACACTGCTACTGACTCAGGTATCTCGTCACCGGATACTAACCTGCATCTGGGGTCAGCTGTATATTTCCACTGAAGGTTGGGGGAATCAAAGGGTTCTCTCTCTATGGAAATTCTATATAAAGCGAGGGAGCAAAACAATGATTGTCCTTGGCTTGCCTCACCTCTGTCTCCCCACCCCAAAGAGATATTGAAAATAGACCTGTAATGGGGGAGGGGAATGGATGGACCCAGGCTAGATGAGTTATCAATGGCCTGTGAAGGATTTTACCTAAAACCGTATCTATGGTGAAAAATTACAATTTGTGATCAGTTTCTTAGTGAGTCTAGCTTAGACTGCGTAGTTTGTATTATTTTATTATGAATCGGTTTGTTCTGTTTACTGTCCCTTTGACCACTTAAAAGACATCTTTTATAGTCAATAAACTTATTTCTGGTTTCTATTACAACCCAGCGTATGTAATTTCTTCACGGGAGAGGAGCAAGAGGCTGTGCATAGCTTCCTCCACATTGAGGGAGGAAGTGAACTTCATATAACTTTGGGTTTGTACCCCAAGGTGGGGTGTGAACACCTGGGTGCTGTAGTCAGTTCCGTAAGCTGAGTCCTCCCAGAGCTGTTCTGAGTGTCTGTATCTTCTGGAGCTGGGTGTGGCCCTGCCCGTGAGCTTTGCAAGAGGAGCCTGGCTCAGCAAAACAGGGCTCAAAGGAGCCCAGGCTGGCAGGAAAAATTAGGCTCAGTGGTCTCTTCAGCACCTCACTTGGCATCCCAGGAGTCCTAAAGCACCACAGGGAGCTGCCGCCGAACTGCAGAGGCAGTTTCTGTGAAAAATTGTTATTGACAGTGACCGTAGGGCAGACGGAGAGAAGAATGATGGTGAATAATTGGCGTAGGGTAAAGAAATGGCAGATTTGCTTAACAGCTGTTGAACAGATAACCATGGGGCTGACTGTGCAATAACTGAATGCTCCAGGGATGAATGAATCACTAGCTCCAGGGAACATGTAGCCATAAATTTCAGGGAGGAGGGAAGGTACCTAAGATGGATGAAGTCCCTCTCTAGCTGTCTATGTGCTCATTCATTCTTTTTCTGGGTCCTCCCTCTAGCTGCCAGGGCTACCATTTTGGATTTTGGTTGGGGGATGGGGCAACTTTAACCATGATTCCAGGGGGCTACTTAGGCTTTTGGAAACTCAAGTTTTCTAGCAGACAAATTAGCAGTTAGCTGACAGGAGCCCTGTATCTGATTCCTTCACAAAAGAAAGACTAATATAGGCCCACTCAGATCTAATAACATGTTCTGACTTCTTGTGGTAAATCACTCAAGGGACACTGCGAGGTTTAAAATGTCAAAGTTTATTCTTACTTTGTGAGAGAGAGACCCTGTCAGAACTCCTGGGCTCTGTCTCAGCTCTGAGAGGAGAATGGGGTCTTGTGGGTTACAGCAGCCTGGGGCAGATACATCTGGGTTCTACGTAAGAACATCAGAATGGCCACATTGGGTCAGACCAAAGGCCCATCTCACCCAGTATCTTGTCTTCTGACAGTGGCCAATGCCGGATGCTTCAGCGTGAATGAGCACAACAGGCAATCATTGAGTGTAGGGTTACCAGGTGGCTTCAGAAAAAATACTGGACACACTTGATCTCAGATGGGGGGAGGGGAGACCGGCCGGGAAGGGAGCGGGCTGGCTGGGAGGAGGTCGGGGGGAGTGGGGCTGGCCGGGGGAGATCGGGGGTAGAGGGAGAGAACCGGCCGGCAGGAAGCAGGGCTGGCTGGGAAACCAACACTTTCTTTTGTTTGCTTTAAATATGCTACCTATTAATTTCATTGAGTGACTCCTAGTTCTTGTGTTGTTGGAGGAGTAAATAACATTTCCTTATTCAATTTTTCCACTTCATTCATGATTTTATAGATCTGTCTTATCTCCCCCATAATCATCTCTTTTCCAAACTGAAACATCCCAGTCTTTAATCTCTCCTCATATGGAATGGTTTCAGTACTTCTAATAATTTGTGGCCCTTTTCAGTACTTTTTCCAACTCTAATATTTTTTTTAAATGAGGTGATCAAATCTGCGCACAGTATTTGATATGTTTGCATACCATGGATTTATATAGAGGCAATATGATATTTTCTGTCTTATCTATCCCTTTCCTAATGAATCCTAATATTCTGTTAGAATTTTTTTTAATTGTCACTAGAAATGGAGCAGATATTTTTAGACAATGATCCACAATGACTCTAAGAGCTCTTTATTCATGGGTTCTGCTAATTTAGAACCCACCTTTTTGTATGTAAATTTGGGATTATATTTTGCCATGCGCATTACACTGCATTTATGCACACTGAATTTCATCTGCCCTTGTGTTGCCCAGTCACCCAGCTTTGTGAAATCCCTTTTGTAACTTTTTGCAATCTGTTTTGAACTTCACTATCATGAATACATTTTGTATCATTTGCAAAATTTACTGCTTCACTGGGCTACCCTTTTTTTCTGGATCATTTATGAATGTTGACCAGCGCTGGTCCCAGGAGATACCCCTGGGCAACACCGCTAGTTACTTCTCTCCGTTCTCACAATATATTGCCAACCTTTGCTTCCTATCTTTGTTGGGCGGGGGGGGGGGGGAGAGGTGCTTGACAATGCTTTTGGGATCATCTAATGACCCTTAGATTGCTTTAATGACAAGCCTTTTGTTATCTTAATCACACTGCCCTTGTTTATAAATACACTACCTGCCACAAGGCTGTTGTGCCCCAGCCTCTGAATTCATCACATATTACATCAGGCTCCATTGCAGTTAAGAGCTAGAGCCACCCAGTCCTTCCCCCTCCCCCCAAGGGGGACCCCTGGAGCCTCTCCAAAACTCTCTTTAAAGAAAAGAGCGGCACCTGTGGTTTCCCAAAGCTCCCTTGATTTATCTTGAATGTAAATGGCAAGTGGAAAACATTAGAAGCCACCTGATCAGCTTCAAAGGGGATTTGGATGTTGTAGGTGAGTGAGCCAGTCAATGGAAAATGCAGCAGGCAAATGCAACATAATAACTGGGAGCGGTCGCCCAAACCAGGTTGTGTATTAAATGAGGTACTTATGCCATGTGAAAATCACAGAGGGGAATTGGGGGGGTGATGCTTTGGGGGTTCACCTAGACCAATGGGGGGGGGGGCGGCGCCACCACCTGCCCTGTAGTCTTGTGTCCTTCTGTGCTGGGCAGTTGTGACTCCAGACCCAGCCTGCTTGCAATACAGTGGCCTCACCTTAGCTTCAACCAGCCTGATTCCTCTTTGCAGGGTAACCCCAACAGCCCTTCCAGTCCTAAGTCACCGCAAACCGTGTCCCCTGCAGCATCCAGCCCTCTCACTGGGCCCTCACAGAAGTTACCGTGTTCACTGCCTCCATGGAGACATGCTGGCCTGCTAGATTAGCTAAACACACACACCAGTTTAATACAAGCCATGAGATGGTTTTGTGATCAAACAAAAGCCAGTTCATTAGCAAGGGGCACAGGTTTAGGTGATTACAAGCAAGAATGAAAGAGACAGGACAGGTAACAGATCAAACAAACAAAACACACCTGCTAGCGCCTACACCTTCATTCTGGCAAGTTACAATCTATGCTTGAGCAGCTTTCTTCCTTACACCCAGTCATCAGCAGTCCTCACCCTCCAGACTAGGGGACCCATCTTTCATTGGTCTAAGGCTGCTGTACTCTCTTGTCCCCCCAATGATGAACAACAAAAAGGCTTTTTGACTCTGTTTATATTCTATCATTTCCAAATTCTCTGACCCTGTTTCAAGCCAAAGGGAGGCTTCTGGGATGCAGTCGCCTTCCCCATTGAGATTGTTCAGTGGTCCTCTTGTCCCGTTTCCTTGCTAGATGGCTTTGTTTACCTTGCATGTAAATAAATGTGTTTTTCATTATCTCTGGTCACACCTTGCGCAGGAGAGCCAGCTAAACAACATTCCTTTCTCTAGAGCCAGCTGCTCATGGGCACTGTCAGCCAAACATCTCTTAGTAACATACTTCTAGCACATGTCTATAATTCTTTATATGCCACTTGTACGTACGTTACACAATATATTTGTAGTCAGCATGTTACCACTTTGGTCTGGCACCATATACAGCACCTTTTACCTACAGCTCATCACAGGCAGTCAGGCTGACTCTCCAAGTTGAGTACAACGATCTTCAGAAGTTGGAGAGCCGGAGAAGCCTCCGAGGCTCAACAGGGAAGGAGTCTCAGAGCTTTAGCTCCTTGTGGAGCTGATGCTCTTTGCCCCACTGCAGAGCAGAACCCCCAACCTCCCCCCCATTCCTCCAGTCTGATAGGCGGAGAATGGGGCGAGAGGCGTGGGGAGCTCCACGAGCCACACAATGTAAAAAAACCCACGGTTTGTCCACTACTGGATTATAACAGCAAGTCAGGAGAATGAATGTGTCCGATCTGATGAACATGATGGTAGGAGGTGCCCTTCTGCCAGTTAGCAGTGAGGGGCTCCCTGGCTCTCAACATGCGTTACTGAAGAGAAATTCTGGAACACACAAGCCAGACATTGCCGTATCAGCAGGGGCAGCAGACAGATTATAAGGTATGTTTTCTTGTGTATCCTATTATGTCTTTGGAGTGGGACACATCTTCACTCCCTGCTGAATTGGTGGACAGAGATCAATCCAGTGGGATTGATTTACTGTGTCCTGTGTAGACGTGATAAATCAGCCACCAAGCACTCTCCCATCAACTCCGGAACTCCAGAAGAGAACTCAGAACAGAATCTGTAGGGCATCAGCTGTTGACTTATTGTGGTCAACTTGTAACCACCGCTGGGTGGATTTGAAGCTGGGCCCTCTGGAGCTTAGCATAGGAGCCTCTACAGCTTGAGCTCTAAAGCCAGCTGGCTCTCAGTTGAGGTTGTAGAGCACCCTGGTTCTTATCTCTCACTATAAGTGGTCTAAGTGCCACTACTTGGGACAGTGAACCACACTAAGGCTGTGTCTACACTACAAAGAAAAGTTGGAAAAAGATAAGCAAATCGCGAACAGCAATTTGCGTATTTTTTCCCGCTTTTCTTCTGAAAGAGGCTTTTCTGACATTTGGCCAAATGTCAGAAAAAAACCCTCTTTTGGAACATCCCTTCTTCCTTGTAAAATGAGGTTTACAGGGATGACAAAAAAATGCATCTGCTTTTCCCAATTTTTTTTCCCGAAAAGCAGACACATTCCTTGGACACGCAGAGCTTTTCCAGGATACTTCCGGTATCCCAGAAAAGCTCTATGCTCTAGACATACCCTAGGTGTGTGGGTTACAAGTAGATCTAAATACATTGACTTCAGCTACATTATTCACGTAACTGAAGTTGCATAACTTAGATTGACGGCCCGCGGTAATGTAGACTAGACCTCTATGTAGATACTTCTGCAGCACTTTCAGTCTGACACCGAGGTACTGGTGCATTATAAATGTCCAAGTCAGATAAATGTTGAGAGCATGTTACAAACATTACCGACTTAATACATTTACATGTGCGTGTGTTTGGCTTTGCTGCGCTGATCAGTTAATTTTCTGGATAAGCTCTATAGAGCTTTCCTGAATCCTCTGACTCCAGTTCTGGGATAGCTTTGTTGTTCTACAATTATTCTGCAGAGCCCAACATTCTTGCTTCTAGGATGTTGCACAGATTTCTTTATCTTTCGCGATTGGAAGAACGAAATAGGACAGCCAGGAAGATTACAAGATTTAAGCACATATTTTATAAGCAAAGGGTAAAGATACTGAGCATATGTGAGACTGGAAAAAAAAACCCTTTAAATCTGCTGTTCACTCTATGGAAGGACTTAAAAAGCTGGGGAAACAATCTTACCGCTCAGGAAATTAGACATGAACTGTGAATTTAGGCAAAATATCTAACTTGGAAACCCGAGAAATTGCCAAGTGCAACAGCAGTGAAGGCTCAGCTGTGGTCAGAGTGAGCTGATTAATAGTCAGGTGGCCACATAAAACCTATTTTCTTCTTCAGTTCTGCATTTCGTTTAGGATGGTCACGGAGCCGTTTTCACTGTTCGTAGCTGGCATCACGGTAGCATTTGGCTTTACTAGGCTGGAGAGAACATTTCTGTGCCGACCCCTTTTGAGTCACCGCAGTTCCAAAGCTAGCCTCTGTGGGTGCCCACAATAATATTTGGCATCACAGAACCCTCCCTTTGTGAGTGTGGCATCAGGCTCTTCTGCTTCCCACCTGGGGCAGATGGCACCAGTCGCCCAACTGTGATAAGTGATCTTTGAGAAATCAACAAGTCCCCCTTGACTTGGAGGAATGGGCACGGTCTCTGCCAGGCTCATCGCTTGTCTTTGTAGCTGGACCTTATGGCTCTTTGCTGAGAGACCAAAGGCAGGTCTCCTTGTACAGGAGATAAGTCAGCATGGACATGATCCAAAACCTGCTGAAGTGAATGAGCCTTTCCACTGATTCTATCGGGCACTGGATCAGGCTGTGTAGTCAGGGTGAAAGGAAGAGGTAAGCTCCCCGGTGGCTATGTACTACAGATGTTAGAGTGTACGCGACTTACCATTTAACTACTAAGTGGATGCTTATTGGTTAATGCTGTCAGTTACATTCAGCTTCTGGGGATGCGACTTCGCTGTGGCAGGACAACAAAGCCTCTTCCCCGGGAGCTGGGTGGGCAAGGGCTGGCCGCCCTGTTCCCAGGAAGGCTTCGCTGCAGGCTTTGTAGAATAAAGCTAAGCTTTATACCGCAGACCCTGCAGCGTGTGTAACTGCTGAGATTTTCAGCAGTTACACGGTTACCCTGTTACGTGATTTTTAACATTCCTACTGTATACACCCTTCCATCCAGAACCATCCGAAGCACCTGTGAACTAAAAGCCTTTCCTGGAGAAGAGTAATGATGATACAGCAGAGCCAAAGTGTGTTTAAGGGGCAGCCCTTCTGTATTCCTGTCGGGTCTCCGAACGTGTGCAGTGGGATACGATTTGCAAACGGGCCCATTGCTGGCCCCCCTCTGCTCTCATTGAAATCCATAGGAGTGCCTGGGCTTGGCTTTTAAACGATTTATTTATTTAGCAGTTTTAACAGGTCTACAAAGCCTTGCCAAGTAAGAATCAGCAACCAAACAAAAAGCACCATTAGCTTCGGTTTAAGGACAGAGACCTTTCTAACCTTAGAGCTTGCTTTTTAACTTGCCTAGCACTCATTAATGGATCTCAAAGTCACTATATCACTTCAGGCCAGGTTCCCAAGCCAACTCCACAGGGAAGCCGTAGAACTTAACTTCATTTACAAGTTTGATTCCTATAACAGAGGTATGAATAAAGACAGTGGCTGGATGGCCTGCGACATTTCACATCCTAATGACATGACATAAAACAAACAGTACCTTCTCTATCAGCTTCATGTAGCATGGACACTCTAAGGGTATGTCGACACTTGCACCCTCTTTCAAGAGAGGAATGCAAATGAAGACATTCAAAATTGCAAATGAAGCCGGGATTTGAATTTCCCGTGCTTCATTTGCATATTCGCGTTATGGCGCTATTTTGAAATAGCGCTATTTCGAAATAACAGATGCTGTTAAGACGCAGTTATTTCGAGAGAAAACCCTTCTCTCGAAATAATCCTTATTCCTCATACAATGAGGTTTACCAGTTATTTAGAGAGAAGGGTTTTCTCTTGAAATAACCGTGTCTTAACAGCATCTGTTATTTCGAAATAGTGCCATAATGCAAATATACAAATGAAGCACGGGAAATTCAAATCCCAGCTTCATTTGCAATTTCGAATGTCTTCATTTGCATCCCTCTCTCGAAAGAGGGTGCAAGTGTAGATGTACCCTTACTGATTATTTCTTTCCCCTTTTCTTCTGTTTTTCCCTTTCTTTTTCCTTCTCCCCCCCCCAACCCCCTATTTATTTAGAAACTGGACCTTTAATTACTCCATCCATCTGAAGAAGTGGGTTGTGCCCATGAAAGCTCATGATACCATTTATATATTTTGTTAGTCTCTACGGTGCACAAGACTATTCATTGTTTTTTAAGTTTTAACAGGGAGTTACCCTATTACGGAGAGAGCATTGTCATAACACTTCTGTCATTCTATCTGAAATCAGTGGGACTTTATTTACAGATTCAGTGGCAACAGTTACGCCAAAACAGAGCTGCTGTGAAAATCTCTCCCCTGGTCTTACTGGTGAAGAGAGAGTTTCCTAAGGCTACCTCTACACTAGAGAGCCTACGGCTGCATGGATGCAGCTGCACTGCTGTAAGATCTCTCATGCAGCCCCTCTGTGCTGACTGGAGAGAGCTCTGGTGGCAGAAGGACACAAACCCCAGTGAGCAGCGGTAGCTACATCAGTGGGAGAAACTCTCCCTGTGCATGCTACTTCTTATGCTAGTTAGTTTATTCTGCTCAGGGGGTTGGAATACTCACCCCGAGTGACACAAGTTTTGCTGACGTAAGTGGTAGTGTAGACATGGGCTAGAGCATGAAAAGATTTAGAAGCACACACCCCATTGACTTCCAGCAAGATTTGTTCTCCTAAGTCCCTCAGACACTTCTGAAAACTTCCTCCTGCAGAAGAAGTTTCTGGGGTTGGAGAGAAAGTAGGAAATACAGAAAATAAAGTAGGAAAGACTAATTTTGACTGAGATACTGAAGAGCTTAAGAACTGCCACGTACGGTCAGACCAATGGTCCATTTAGCCCAAAGGTGGGCAAATTCCAGTCAGCGGGCTGAATCCATTCCACAGGGTTAGTCCCCGGCGGGTCCTCACCTCTATATTTACCTGTGCCTCCACAGGTGTTGGGCAATTGCAGCTCTCATTGGCCACAGTGCGCCATTCACAGCCAATGGGAGTGGCAGGAAGTGGTGTCTCGCCATTCCTATTGGCTGCGAACAGCGAGCCGTGGCCAATAAGAGCTGCGATCGCCCAATATCTGCAGAGGTGGAGGTAAATACAGGGGCCTGCCAGGAACAGTGGGCTGCCATTTTTCTTTTATTGCCCACCTCTGATCTTGCCCAATATCCTGTCCACAGTATCTAGAAATTTTCCTCCCTACTCCTTTCCATAATCACACAAACTTCTTTGCTGACTAACTACTGGTACAGGCTGCCTGATATTAAACACATGAACTAGTGTATGGTCTGACTAGAAAAACTTTGCTAGACTATTCTCCTGTGGGTACTTGCAATTATAGAAACCACAGAATGTGTGTGAAGTAACCCTTCTTTGACCCCTCGGCTTGTGTAGTTTGCTAACTAGATATTTCCCCCCTTCTTGCAATTAAAATATACATTTTAAATGGTGAAAGTGGGGAGAAAAAAATACTTCTTTTGCCAGAGGGACTGTAAAACTTCCCTCAGATTGGCCAGGTCACAAGAGACCCAAAGCTAACAAATTGATCTTACAGTCATATAATAAACTAATTTATTAGATTTTTATTTTAAGAGATGGTGGCATTAACTAGACTGATGTGGGCCATAAATCACTTGGTTGGGATAAGTCCTCAGATACTTGTAATTTAAATTAATACAACTGCATCTTAATTAATCCGATTAAATCCCAGGCCCAGTCATGTACAGCCTGTACCATGTAGGAGGTAAGTGTCAGAGGGAAAAAGTACATTAATGAAAGGCAGATTTCTCATTGGGTGTTGGATCTGCTCAGCTGGTGGATGATGGGGGATGGGAGGTGGGAGTTGAAAATGGCCTGCAGAGGAGGTGCCCTCAGGAAAGAATGGAGATGTATGACAGGTACGAAAATGTAACTAAAGCCTTGTGTATAATGACTCTTTCCCTGGTTACAGCCACCAGCTGTTGGGTTATGAAACCTGAATGCGGTCTCACTCCTCAGCGTATGCTGGCACTACCAGAAAGTACAACTTTGTTGGTTCTTTTAGATACTGGATATGACCAGACCAGGGCTATCCCTTCACTCTAGTTCCCCTGAGGCAGTGCGATGCACTAGGCTGTATGCCATGAAGCACTTGGGTTTTGCAATGAACACTGTCCATTAAAATGCATCCCTGCTAGGATGCTGGTTTCTCTGAGATGTTTGTGGATATTGTTCTTTTCCCCCGCTTGTTTTGTTTCATTTGTGTCTGGGTGACATGTATCCTCAGGCACATTTTGGGGGCTGTACTACTGTGCATGAGGATTTAGATGGATAGAGAATAAGACAGAGAATACTTTATTGCCTCTGTATAAACCAATGGTACACTCACATCTTGAATACGATGTACAGATGTGGTCGCCTCATCTAAAAAAAAAGATATCTTGGCATTGGAAAAGGGCAACAAAAATGATGAGGGGTTTGGAACGGCTGCCGTATGAAGAGAGATTAAAAAGGCTGGGACTTTTCATCTTAGAAAAGAGGAGGCTAAGGGGGGTAGGATAGATGTCTATAAAATCATGACTGGAATGGAGAAAGTGAATAAGGAAAAGTTATTTACTTGTTCTCATAACATAAGAACTAGGGGTCACCAATTGAAATCAATAGGTAGCAGGTTTAAAACAAATAAAAGGAAGTATTTCTTCACGCAACACACAGTCAACCTGTGGAACTCCTTGCCAGAGGGTGTTGTGAAGACTAGGACTTTAACAGGGGTCAATAAATTCATGGAGGATAGGTCCATCAATGGCTATTAGCCAGGATGGTAGGGATGGTGCCCCTAGCCTCTGTTTGTCAGAGGCTGGAAATGGGTGACAGGGGAGGGATCACTTGATGATTCCCTGTTCTGTTCACTCCCCCAGGGGCATATGGCATTGACCACTGTCAGAAGACAGGATACTGGGCTAGATGGACCTTTGATCTGACCCAGTTTGGCCATTCTTATGTTCTTCCTGTTCCTGCTGATATTTTCTTTTCAGACTTGACAAACCAGAGTCCGCACAGGTGTTTATAGTACAACTTACTTTTGATCAAAGGCTCTGGGCTGACAGCAACAGAGAAGGATGCTGTTTATCCTTCTGCCCACAGAGCATAGACAACTGCAGTTCAATCTTCTCCACATCTCCCCACTAATCTGTCCAAATCCTGAGCTTGCGAGACCTCCCCTAGGAATTAAAAATGGAATTCATTTTCTGTTGACCATTCTATCTTTGATGCTTCTACTGAGCCTTCCCACAAGAGTTCTGAGCATGAGAGTGACATAGGTTTGATGTGAAGGACTAGTAACTAGATGTCCTCCCCTATAGAGAGGTCACCAAATGCTCATGCCTGCTGATCACTAATGACGTAGCCCACAATCCATGCACTTCTGCATATATAACTAGGTTCCCTGAGCCAAACAACTAATTCCTCCATGGTACATGTGAATGAAACAGATTTTCTTTTCAGGCGGGAGGTTATTGTAGTGATTGCCTATCTACACAATATCCAATAGAATAGGACAGAGGAATCTTATTAATCCAAAGAGAAATCTGATTTGTGGCTCATTCTTACAAGATATCAATAAATTTATCCAAGAAAACCTTATGAGGCATGGATAGTACTAGCAAAACTTTTAGCTCAATAAATAGAAATTAAATTTCCCCACAGATTTCACTTTTAGCATGAAACAATCTCTTCATGTTACAGCTGTAGATAGTTGCCTTACAAACATTTTGAATATTCTTATTCCGACCCCAGTTGGGAGAAGAACAATAATGCTGAAAACCCTAAACAAATCTAACACCGGAGAAATAATGGACCAATTAGAGGCAACGTTCTCTTAACGATCTCTGGCCAGCAGAGGAAGCACATGTAAAACAATAGCTTTATTTGTGAATATTTTAATTGGATAGCTCCCAGGGAAGCTGATGAGACGTCTCTGATTTCTTAGACTTAGCGGAACTTTTAGATCTGTTTCAAAAGCAGTTCTGAATGCTGCGCGGCAGTCCTGCCTGCTGGCCATGGCGATGACCTTTGGTGTTAATTAGAGTTTATGTGAAATCAAATTAGCTCGCAAAAGAGTGCTGTAAAATGAAGATGGCAGAGTAATTGCCGATTTGTGTGCTTCTAAATGAAAGGGATAAACAGGTCTTTGGATTAACAGGTTTACATGAAAATAATTCTGGAGATGGTTTTACTTTTTTGCTATGTTTCACTATCATTCCACATCAAATGATATTATTTCTCTTATTAATACTCAATGCTGCCTTCATCTTTGCTGACTCCACCGGTCCATGATGCTCATCGGAACTTAAACCATAAACCAACACTGAACAATGATAAATTATTTATAGCAGACCTGTAGAGCTGTCAATAGTGCAAAGCTTTTCTTGCTTGTGGTCAGCAATCCATAAATAAATAGATCATTTACTTAGGTTTGTTGAGCAGTCAGAGAGGTGGGAGCACCCTTCATCATTCAGTGAGGGTACTGAAGACATTGTGAAAGATTTTCAAAGAAAGCAAAATTTTCATCTCCAAATGACACGGTGAAAACCTGTCACCATGAAAATTTAGCAGGGGACTAAAATCGGCACACCCATAGTGTCCCTCCTAGCACCCACCAGTGGAACTTTATCAAAGAAGGCAATAAAAGAGATCGGGATCAATTTTCAGTGCCGGAATAGACAAAAACTGGTTAGACTAAGTCTTTGTGAAATATTCAGCAAGTGAGGAAATTGTATGTCTCAACTAAATGCATCGGCAGGAGAGGCAGGCACAAGAGTCGGCCTGGACCAGAGACACAAAATTCAGCTCACTGTCCAGATCTGAATTCCTGAAAGTTTTAAGATCTGGGACTGTACGTAGGTCCAGTCTATACAGAGATCAGATCCAAACTTTTCCAAAGTTCAAGAGTGTATCCATACAGGCCCAAACTTTGCTTCTGAAGTATCACCAGGTGATGCCAAATGAAGGCATGAATGTAGAGGCATATGTACAGGCACCTCATTTGTTAGCAGGATCAAACGCAAGACCATCAGCACAAAGTTCTGCCCTTTGAGCTAAAGCAGTTAGTCTGTTAGCTCGGACAGCTGGTTATGTTTTCTGAGGCCAGCCACTAGAGGGCGACATGATCACATGTTCTAAACCTCTTTAAGGGTTTGACTATATTTTCCCAAGCTTGTCGTTTTACCATAATCTTTGCACACTTTATGAAACACTGGAACAGATCTTAATTTTTGGCACATGGATACATTTGCTAGCACAAAGGCGCATGACTGTTATTTCTGAAGGCAGACCCCGCTGTGCTGAACTCTTTGATGTCACATGTGTTATTTACACTGAAAACCAGTCCTGGTTCGTAAGTTTTGTAACAAGCTATGAAATGTGAGTAACTTAACAGATTCAGACTTCAGGGTGACCACTCTTTAAAAAGTTCTGCACGGTAAAGCGTAGATATTCTTTTATAACACTGAGCAAATATTATTTTTCATAATCAGGCCTGTTTACAAGAGTCTATCAAACTGCCACATAATATACTGAGATGTTTCCAGTAAAAATGTATTTTATTATATTGGTAGTGAACTTCTTTAGAAAAAGGGAGTGAACTAATGTGACGGTACAGGAGACTCAAATGAATTGGATGAGGCTAATCTAAAATATGTCCTTTATGTGCTGTTCATATAAATCCTGCATAATTTTTGTGAATTTAAAATTTCACAAATCTAGCCCAACCCAGTAGTCCTGTCAGAGCTTGAATAATGATCCAATTGGGGTGTGTCTGTGTAAAAAGTAAGGGAAGTTACCATTTGGTTCTGCTCTCACTAACTCACATAGTTAGTCCTGTTAAGTAACTCACGAGCGTAAGGGTTCATTGCATTTAGAAAATATCAACTAGTAGAATAAATGCTGCATGTATTTTACGTGCGTGGAGTTTGAAACCTTACTTGTTTTGGTGTAACGTAAGAAGTAAAGCCCTTTCTCCTTAGACTGTAACCCTTTTTATATAAAAATTGCTCACTGCGGCAGTAGTATTTAAAATACTCTTTGGCCATACTCTGTACTGTGTCGAGGTCTGACACTAGACCATGGTAAAAGTCCCAGCCTCCGTGCTATCATTGGATCTGTACAGAGGCCTTACGGGGGTATAAGACTCTGTCCCCAGGGATCAGATTTGGGGAGCGGGGCTCTAGTTTGCAGAAAGGTATCATGCAATGAGCATATTTTAAAGACAGGATGTCTATAGTTGCACTACTTTCTGCCTCCGTCCATCCTGCCCCCCCTGGAAAATGCAGCTGCAATTGTCCAGCTGTAAAGTCCTGTGTTAGGTGACATTTTATACTATTATGTCACTCTCATTTATCCCCTCTCCCTGACTTCCAGCTGCAGAAGGGGACAGCCGGCAGCAGGAGGCTGAGGACCAGAAGAGCAGGGAAAGTCTCCTGTGCATATAACAATAATGCAACACCCATTCTAGGAAGAATGATGAGGTATTATGTGTAATAAATATTTATGAGGGCAAGCATAATGAAATGAACGTGTATTATACAGCGGCTCCCTTAGGGCCTGGCTATCAAATGCCTCTCCCCCCCGCCCCCTCCCCCTTTTTCTTTTCTGTTATACAGAATTGTGCTGATGTCCCTGGGTTGTTGAGCAAATTGCTTACTGTGCTGCTCACTTACACAATGCGTGTTATTAAATGTAAGCAGCTGCTCTCCGTTTGGCATTGCTCACACATACAGAACAGGAGGGCGCGGACACTGGGTTGTTTTTTTTTTTTTTCTTTCTGCATTTCCAGTAGCACACACGGCACCACCAGATTGGAATAACATTGGCCGGGAAGATCTCCCTTGTCCCCAGCCTCCCCGCGGCCCAGGGCCACGTTCCCAGACGGACTCATTCTCCCAGGAGGTAGAGCATTGGTGGCCTGTGCTGGTGTCAGAGAAACGCGGCAAGGAGTTGTATTTGGGCATGCCTGTGGGGTGTTACAAATGTATTCATGCTAGGGAAAGAACAGCTTTGTGGTGAAGGCACTAGACTCCTGCCATATTTACACGTGCACTGTGTTAATCTCGGTAGGCAGATCGTGGCTCAGCGCCATTCAGGGAGGTGGTTTTATTGTGTAGCCGGGGGGTACTTACAGCAGCTGAAGACAAATTTAACGCACAAATAGGGCAATGCATAGCAGCTTACAGAAACCAGACTCTGTTCTGTAGACCAGCCCTATGACTCCAGAGTCTTCTTGTCTCGGCCTCTGACCTTCTTGGTGACCTTGGGGACTCACTGAGGACTTACGTACACAGAGACACTGAGGAAAGCTAAGGGTTTGTCTAGGCTACCTCTTAAGTTGATGTAAAAACTGCCCCCCGAGGGACGTCCGTCACACTGACTTAAAGCAGTGTCTGTATAGTGATACGCTGTCAAAATAGCTTCTGCCTCTCGCTGAGGTGGAGTAATTATGCCCACAGGAGAGTGTTCTCCCCTCCACATAGTGGGTCTTTGTGCACTGTCGACTAACCCCAAGACAAAGCAAGTAAAAGTGTGACATAAAACCCTGTGAAACTCCCAGTACAGTATCCACCTAGACAAGCCATATGTTGCGCTGTGCCTCCATTGTTCCTCATCTGTAAAATGGGGCTAGTCACTTTGCCTTGTCTGTCTTTTCTCTTCAGATTACTAGCTCCTTGGGACTGTTTCTAGTTGTGCATTTGTTCAGATTAGGCCTCTCTTGTCACTGCCAATACTTGTTCATCCACTGGAAATAGACTAGCACTACTATTAAAAGCCTGAAGATCTTTTGGTTCTGACCATCTCTGGGGTGCTTGGATCCAAGGTTTAGGCTTTGACTCCCTACCTCCCCCAACACAGATCGCTGCTCTTTGTCCATTTCTTGTGGTGTTGGCGACAAACAATTGGCAGTGACACTTTAAAAGGGACGGGACCCCAATTGTTGCACTGTAGCTGCCTCTGCCAGAGCCGTGCTGAGCTTGGGAAGTTTACCGAAGCTTTTATGGCTTCCAGCATAAAGGAATGTGACAGGAATTCCCTCTGCTCTCTCTATAGCCAGGCTCTTATGCAAACCAGGGGCTAGTATGCAATTTATTGCTCTTATACTTGAATTATTGCAGGGGTTTTGGAGCGCTGCAATGATGTCTCCAGTGTGGGGAACAAAAGGCTGCACCACAAACACCTGCCGCTGCTGCGGCTGGTTTGCATCATCCAGAGTGTGTGTGTCTCTGCTCAGCACACCTGAGGCTCTGTAGATACCGGAAGCTTAACTGAAGCTGCCTGCTGAAGGGAACAGAAAGTTCCTGCTGGTAACATCTGAGATGCTCTGCCATAAATTCGTCTGGCTTCTTGCTTCTAAGAAGGGTCGAAGAGGAAATGCCGGCACCCGGGAAGGCAGAGTTCCTTTATTGGCACAGTTGTGTTCCGAGAGTTTGCTGTGAGCTTCCTCTTGAGAGGACATTGGATGCTTGAGAAATGCAAGCAGAATGCCTCTTCCTTCTGGCTTCCTCTGTCTGGAAATACCACAACAAATCTTTTAAAAAGGAGTAGGGCACCCCAGGGCTTTTAAAGCTAGCTACCTCACACCTGCCAGGAGTTCCCTGGGATTCCATGAAGGCCAGCTCTGGTTGTTGGTCATACTTCAGTGGGTATTTTGCCTGAATAAATCCTGCTGGAGGTGGATCTTCTCCTGAGATCACCTTGTCCATGTCCATCCCACAGGGGCCTTGATACTACACTTAGCAAATAGCCAGTTGCAGGTGAGGCCACACCTGCCTTTGAAGGTCAGACACAGCATCTTCCGATTCCCTACACCCAGGTACTATTTATTCATATATTTCTAGTGTGTAGCATTCCCAGAGGTGTAAGTCACTATAGAGTAGGACAGAGACCCTGTCTCAAATTGCTTACAATATACATAGGCAGGAGAGGCAAAGGGAGCGGAAAAAAAGAAGTATTATTTTATGATCAATTTATTTTATTAATTTTATTACAGCTCGTTGGAAAATGGAATGGGTCTTTTAATGGAAAATGTGCTATATTCTTTTTAAGGAAAGAATTAAATTTTCTGCAGAGAACAGATGCTTTCTGTGGAAAACTTAGTTTAACGGAAAACGCAGCCTTAATTTTCATTTCCATTTTACATATGGGAAACTGAGGCATGGAGAGATGAAATGATTCACCGGGCATGGGGGTCGGCAACCTTTGGCTCCTGGTCCATCAGGGTAAGCAGTTGGTGGGCTGCGAGATGCTTTGTTTACCTTGAGCACCGGTAGATACGGCGGCCCACATCTCCCAGTGGCGCTGGCGGTGCTCGTTCCTGGCCAATGGGAGCTGCGAGAAGTGGTGCAGGGCACAGGGATGTGCTGGCTGCTGCTTTCTGCAACTCCCATGGCTGTGAATGGCGAACCGCAGCCATTTAGAGCTGTGGGCAGTCCAACCTGTGGGCGCTGAAGGTAAACAAAGCATCTTGTGGCCAAACCCATCTTCAAGGTCTTCAACCAAAGCCACCCTTGCTCATCTTTCTAGGCTAGCTTGGTGCGGGAAACTCAGTGGGTGGATTTCCTCCATGGTCTTGATGACGAATGTAGATGCGGCTGCCATAAGCCAGGTTGTGTGTTTCAATATGGACGCTTCTCTGGAGTCATTTTTCTGTCACTGGTTTCACTTATAGGCAAGTCATGCCTCTGGGCCTGGCTGTGGAACACCTTCTTGTGGATCTGTGAGTCTGGAGGAAAGTCCGAATATATCAGCCAAATCCTAGCTCTTGTTGCTGGGTGCAGATTTTCTGACAGGTGCACAGATGCTGCACCTGTCTGAATTAGCCACAGAATTTGGCCCATAATTCCTAGGGCACCATATCTGGTCTCTTAATAGTCCTGAATTATTGCACTAGTTTACACAAATGAAGTACTGTTAACCTTACCAGGGAAA
The DNA here is from genome assembly GCA_032595735.1 of Pelochelys cantorii. NCBI lineage: Eukaryota > Metazoa > Chordata > Testudines > Trionychidae > Pelochelys > Pelochelys cantorii. The sequence continues at coordinate 41,017,130 of CM064338.1, read as the reverse complement.
GCCCATCTCTTCTGTACCAATTTAAGTCTTTCCACGTTTTTGTTGTTGTTTTGAAGATGTGGACTTTTAAAAAGAGCCCAAAGAGGCCCTCAGCTGCCCTTTGTCAGGGGGATTTAGGGATCCAGTTCTCTTTGGAAAATCTTAGCCTAGCCAAAATTGCTGGCAAAGGAACCAACATTATGCTGTCAAAAAGACAAAGGAACGTGGCCTCATTATAATCTTGTGCCCAGCAAGATATACTGCACTGTATCGCTAGATATACAGCAGAGCTGGGCTCTGAGCTAAGGCAAAGTTGAGAAGTGGATCAGATCCTTCTGGCCCACCTCTAATGCATGCCCGAGACACACGTTTAGCTCTTCAGCCATAGCACCGCACTGTTGGCTCACAGTCTGTCAGTGCAGCCTGGTAACTAAGTGCCAAGTGCAAAGTTAAAGTTGCATAACTAGTAAACATGAGAAATTTGCTTCGCACATGCAACCTTTCTTGTTTTCATAGTTCACTGAGCAAGCTCATAAATAGAAATCTCTGGAATAAAGAGGTTTCTTTGGTGCAGGAAGGGGTTTTTATTTCCACAGTGGTCAGCGCTCTGTGGTTTTTTCACACTGCAGTGGTAAACCATCTCTCTGCACCAGGCAAATCTATTTCCGACTTCCTAGCCCACAGCACTCAATCGCCTACCTGTGTGGGAGATGAATGCCTTCTGTTTTATGGAATGACCACGTTCAGGGTGCTGGACGGCAAAACAGTCACTGGGATGTTATTCTCCTCTTGGGCCAGAAATGCACCTGAGCGGATTTATATGAGTGTGCATTGAAATAACTTTTTGTTATTTGCCAAGCTACTGAGGCAGCGGTATTTTTGCAGCATCTCCCCATGCCTGAGGAATGGGCCATAGAATATAAGAACTGGAAGGGACCTCGAGAGGTCATCAAGTTCAGTCCCCTGCCCTCACAGCAGGACCAAGCACCTGTCTGGTTCCACGGTACAGAATCCCTATGTTCAGAACAAGTGAAATCAATCCTCCTACAAAGTAAAAGGCCATCAACTAGGACTATCCATCCCTGATAGATAACTATCTAACCTGCTCTTGAATATCTCCAGAAATGGAGATTCCACAACTTGTAGTTTAAGCCCATTGCTTCTTGTCCTATTATCAGAGGCCAAGAAGAACAATTTTTCTCCCTCCTGCTTGTGACACCCTTTTAGATAATTGAAAACTGCTATCATGTCCCCCCTCAGGGTTTTTTCAGAAAAACGGCCATTTTTCCAAAAAAACTTGAGTTACATCCACACTGCAATTGCATTCTTTCGAAAGAAAATCGAAAGAATAGAGGGTTTTTTCCAACATTAGTAATCCTCATTCTATGAGAAGAAGCCTTTTTCCGAAAAAGCTCTTTTGGAAAAAGGCCTGTGTGGATGGGGAAGAGGGAGTTCTTTCGAAAGAAGAGGAAAAAGCACAGGTGCCCTGGTGGCCACTCCGTCCATAGTAATCACAGCTTACATGCGAGATAGTGTCCATTCAGTGTGGACGCTATTTTTCAAAAAAGCAGATGGCTTTTTCGATGTGCTTTTGCAGTGTAGATGCTTTCTTTCGGAAGACATTTTTCTGGAAGATCTCTTCCAGAAAAGCTTTTTCCAAAAGAAGCCTGCAGTCTAGACATAGCCTTGGTCTTCTCATTTCCAAACTAAACACACCCAATTCTTCCAGTCTTCCTTCATAACTCATGTTCTCTAGATCTTTAATCAGTCTTGTTGCTCTTCTCTGGACCCTCTCCAATTTCTCCACATTTTTCTTGAAATAAAGATTACCTGCTATATTTTATTTAAAAAGCAATGGAAGCTGTAAGTCATAGGTTGCATATCACCGACACCAGGAAAGCCTGGAGACACATGACTAAAACCCCAAACTCACACCCAGGTATGTGGAGCTTATGGTTAATGACTGGCCCAGTTTGGATTTGGTCTTGCTCCGAGTGGGAGTGATTTGGGGCTTCAGTTCAGGCCAGCAGCTCCAATTTTGATCAAAGTATAATCCATAGATTTTTTTAAAATACCAGATACATTTAAGTGCCTCTTACATTTGCATGATCTTTGGATCCAGATTCTAGCCAGGGCTCTGCAGGAGGGAGGAGATGGAATCTTTTTTTTCTTTCCTATGCATCATGGTCCACTCTGTGACTGCTGCTGGCTCCTACCCCACATTGCTGTGTGAGTGTGGGGAATGTAAATGAATCTGTGCTGTCATGGTCCACCAGCTCTGCCTCTTTCCTGGCCCACCCCCCCAAATCCATTTGCAAATGAAAGAAAACGCTGCCCCCAAGGAATTCAGCCCTGTAGCTCCACATGGTACAAATCTTCATCTTCGTCCCTGCTACCCTGTGCGCTGCTTCTGCTGCCAAGAGAGCCTCCTGCTCCCACCCACTGTGGCTGACTAGGATTTGATCCTTAAAAAGAGAATAGGGTGAATACATACATAGGGCAAATATGACTGGATGCGGCCCCTATCTTGCAGCTGGAGCATTGGACTTAGCTGCCACATAGCCATGGTCTGGAGTGACTTAGGAGGAGAAATGTTGGGTTAAAATTCTTGTTTAGCAAAATTATTTACTGTAGAATTTACTTGATTGCATGCTTTATGTCCAACATGCCAAGGCTGGGATCCGTGCTCAGTTATCCCCCTGCCCTAAATTCCCCTGTAAGACAGCGGGCACTTGCCTCATGAAGACCAGAGTAAATAAAACAAAGGTCCTGATCCTGCAGTCAGAGCCATCTGGGTGGGTTTGGCTGAGACTCGACCCTATTTGTTTCTAATCACGGAGGTTCTCAAGCACTAGCCTAATTCTGCAAGGCTTGGAGTTCTGTGGGGAAATGTTTGCTTTCCCCTTAAATATGTATTTCTCTCTAGCTCCCTCCTGGTAGTATTTCTTGTGCAATCTCTTTTGTAAAAGAGTGTGCGTGTTTTCTCAGTTCCCTCCCCAAAATCTTCTCATCTGGGACTGAAATTGACCTGCCCCGTCTCATAGGTGTTTGCAAAACGCTTTGAAGAGGAGAAGTGTGAAGAGTGAAATGTTTATATCCCTCAAACACTCCATATTCTTGGGGAAGGGGAAAGTGTGAGACTTTCTGAAGCGTTTAGCAACCTGTTGAATGAGTCCTTACTTTTTAAAAAAATGGCATTCTTGGGTGATGGTCACCCCGTCTTGCTAAGCTAGGGGCAGGGTGTGCAAGCTAAGATCTGAGCCCTCCAATTCTCCCCACTCACACAAAAAAAACCCCACAAAAAAGCCAGCAGCAGACCTCTCCCCGCCAGCCCTTTTATTTTTGTCACATTCTGGGGCTTGTTTGCTAACCCTGCACACGGATCAGGGCTTTTCAGCAGCTGGGCGCTGCACAAGGAGTGACCAATCTGTTTCCCTCAAAGCTTCCAGCATGCGGCTGCACGGAGAAACAGAAAGGGGGGTGTGCGCGCTGGGTTGTTGGCAGAGGTTCAGGCGTCTCTAGTGGACACCTAAAGTGGGACTTGAGTGTGTGTGTGTGTGTGTGTGTGTGTGTGTGCAAGCCAGCAACTCACATACTCTCTAACATTCACACAAGATGGCGATGGAGTGGAGGGAGACTCAGCTGCCCTCTTAAATGTTCTTCTTCTGGACATTCAAGGCGCCCTGCTTTTTTTTCCCTCCTGGAGATTTTAAGGGTTTACATGGCGCTAGAGGACTTGCTTTGTCTCTGTTTTTTCTCCTTGACCGTCTGTGTCCTGGCTGTGGAAGGTACTGAGTGCTGCGCGGGGAGGCTCTTTTGTGTGGGTGATGGGGGCGGGGGGGTGTCGGTATTTGGGGGTAGCCCCCGGTCTCCCTCTTCTGGGCAAGCAAGCCAGGGGGCTGGGCTGGGCTGGGGAAGGCTTGGCCTCTCCCCTTCCACTCCCTGCCTGCCACAGGAGCGTGCACCTCACCCCTGACCATAAAGTAACGCCTCGGCGGGCGCTGCAACTCCCGCTGGGGAAGGCAGAGACCCGCGCGGGGTGGGGATCGGCGGCCGGGAGCCCCGTGCCAGCGCAGCCCCGCCGCCGCGGGGATGGGCATGGCCCAGCAGCCGCTCCCGGGCGTGGTGGCCCGGCCCCTTGGCCCGCCGCGCAAGGCGGGGGGGGGGGGGACGGACCAGCCGCGCCCGGGGGACACCCGCCCAGCCCGCCGCCCCAAGTTAGCGGGGCCGGGCTGGGGCTGGGGCTGGGGAGGCAGGTCCCAGGGCGGCGGGGGGGGGGGGTCAGGCGGGAGGAGTTGGACTAACCCCCCCCCCCCACACACACACACGCACACACCCGGCAGGCAGCTGCGCTGGGCGGGCAGCGGTGCCCGGGAGCGGCCGCTCGGTGCCGCGTGTGGCCGGGGCGGGGGGAGCCAGGCTGGAGGGCCCGGGGGTTGCTTTGGAGGCGGGGCTCCCAGCAGGGAGACCAGGGCACAGGCTGGGGGGGGGGGTTTGGCCCGTGCCCCCCTCTCCGGTTCGTTTCTCCGCTGCTGGCGCTTGGGGAGGGGGGCAGTGTTGCCGGCGCCACGTGCCTTTGCTGCCTGTCCCAGCCAGGGGCAGAGCAGCAGCTGCGCCCTGGGGCTCCCGGCGCTGGGGGGGGGGGGGCGCACGAATTCCTCTGTCTAGGGGCCGGGGCAGTGGGTGGAAACCAGGTGCCCCCAAGGGCAGGGAGAGCAATTAACCCCCCCAGCCTGTGCCCTCGCCCCCGTTTCCCCCCCCCCCCGGGGTGCTGAGCCAGGCTGGAGTGGGGCTCCCTTGCTAGCTGGGGTTCCGGATGCCGGTGCCGCTGCTGCGCCCCCGTACACAAGGGGAGGGACAGCCGTCTCTCCTCTCCAGATTTGGGGTGGCTAATTCAGAGGGGTCATTTCCAGCCAGAGGAGAGTGGGGAAGGCCGGAGGTCATCCGTGGCGGGGGCCAAAAGGGGGAGGGTGGGGAGCGCTTCTGGCAGGGGAGGTGCAGGCCACTGGAGAGGAGAGGCCAGGTGAGGCAGAGGACCAGGGAGCTGATGGAGAGCAGAATTTGGAGGCAAGGAGCAGCCTGAAGCTTTCTCCTGGCAGGGGAGAGCTTGCTGGTGGGATCTTAGCACGCTGAGCGGCCCATCAACATTTCTGATGAATCCACTTGCAGAGTCCGTAGATCAGGGCCTGAAATGCCAGCGCCCAGCTCGCAGGGGTGCAGCGGATGCTGCTGCTGGGCTCCGTGAGGCCTTTGCGTTGTGCATGCCCCAAGTGGTGCCCAGCAAAACAGTCAGGTGTCCTTTACAACCAGGGGAAGCTTGGCGTAAAGCTCTGTGTAGCCAATTGAAACAGCCTCCCTTCTTCAAATGGGAGCCTCTGGGTGAGCATGAAATTTGCTCCCCATATCGTCCAGTCAGGCTAGGGGCTTCTGGATACCTTTTTTTTTTTTTTAAAGGCTCCATGACTCTACTTTCAGTTCACTTGTTCCCTGCTTACCAGCGCAGTTTTCTGAGTTCTACTGTATTAGCAAATATTTAGTTGATCAGTCAGGTAATCCAATAATAAACATACCGGTCACTCCCCTGTTTGTGGGGATTGGCTACATACATGGGCGGTGAGCCCGCCTTCACCTCTCTCCGATCTAAATCCTTGACTCTCTCTGTTTAGCCATGGAAGTGTTCAAGGTTTGTTCACGTTGTGAACCCTTTGGATGTATTGCTTTTTCCAAGGTGTCTATTTGCCCGTGTAAGCATTTAGCACTGTCTCTGGAAGAAGTATTAGAAAGGTATGGTTTGATAGAACTGCACTATCATGCACATTAAATGTCCATTAGACTTATGTTTTTGGTGCGCAAAACAAAAATGAAAGCCTGGAATGTTACGCCTGTTTCACTGCCTGTACTTATTCAGTCCTCTGATGGATTCAGTTTCAGCCGAGTATAAGCTTCCATTTCTTAAAGTTATCTATCCCCGACAATTGCAAAGATAACCCCTTTTCATGTGTGTGGGTGGATGTTGGGATGTATTACTCCTGAGAGAGATGAACTGTTGTTTTGTGAGAAGCTGGGAATGGGCGACTTGGTTACTTGTTCTGTTCATTCCCTCTGGGGCATCTGGCATTGGCCACTGTCGGAGGACAGGACACTGGGCTAGATTAAGGATGTTAAATTGTGTTTAATCAACTAATTGAGTAGTCAATGGAATTTCCATCGACTACTCGATTAGTTGATAAGAGGGAGAAACTGCAGAGCTGCAGCTATGTCTCTGCCTTTTAAATGTAGTAAGAGCCGGGCAGCTCTTACTACATTTAAAAGGCAGAGGCGCAGTGGGGGGCTGGGTGTGAGCTGGGATAGCTGAGTCCCCTGCTGTGTCTTTGCCTCCCCCGCCCTCCCTCTGGAGATGGTGCTGGGGAGGGGGGCACCGGCTTTGAAGCCAGCTTCTGCTCCCCCTCCTTGCTTCCTCTGATAGAGGCAGCAAGGCGGGGGGGGGAGAAGCGACCAGTCAAGTAGTGACTCACCTAGGCTTATTGGGTAGTCAGCTACTCAATTAGTCGCTTACAACCTTAGACTAGATGGACCTTAGGTCAGACCCAGCATGGCTGATCTTATGTTGAACAAACAGCACAGTGGGTGGAGCCTTTGGGTACCACTGCAGTATTTATAACCAATAATAATGATTTTAAAAGTTTAAAACTTTAGTTTGCAAACAAGATTCAAAAAGAGATCTGGAATTCCTTCTCTAGGATTTTGTAATTATGGCTTGCCCCGTTTTTGAAATCAGCTTAAAGAGAATAATCCAAATTTGTTTTTTAACTGTTGAGTATATGTTGTTGTGCAAGAAAAAATTACCTCTACTGTAATATTGCTACTTGCCAGGCTCACCGATGGCAAAAGAGACAATTGCCCCAGGGTCTGGCAATTTAAAGGTGCAGAGGTGGTGGCTGAAGACCAGGGCCCTTTAAATCACCGCTGGAGTGCCAGAAAGCTCCAGGTGGCTCTGAGGGCTGGATTCCCTGGCCCTGCCTCTTTCAGGAGTGCTGAGCCAGCCCTTCCCATACCTTGCCCAGGGGCCGGTGGAGGCTTTCAGCTCTCCTGCTACTTGCTGGTTTACACCAGTGCAGGAGTATCCTGCCCAGTGTGCAGAAAGGTTTAGAAGCAAAGTTGTCGATGGTGGTGGAAATGTGTGTCATCAACAGGTGGATTTCACTGTGAAAACAAAAGTCTGGAATTACTTCAATCTCAAATTCATTCTCTGAAAAGTTGAAATGCTTTTGAAAAGTTGTGAACTTGAACCCACGGCCACTTATTTCAATCCAAAATTCAAGCATCAGGTGGCATGAGATACTTATGAAGAAACTGGAGTGGAAAAATCCTTCCCCTATTTACTTTAATGAAGCTATGCTGTGGGTCGGGCACAATATTTTTCAAAACCGCCTGTTGTCTAATTTGACACAGTTTTCCTTGAAGAGCCAGGAAGGATTTTTTTTTTTTTTTGAAAGACTCTAGCTTGGCCCTGCCGAGGAGATTTGTATGGCTTGCTTGACAGGGGGCTCTCTAAAGGGATACAGCTTGCACTTGTGCAGCGGGAGGGGGGAGCGCCGGCTTTCCAATGGAACGATCAGATGAAATCCACCTAGCTTGATGTAATTGGTGTCTTGTAAAATCCCCTATGTGGTTTCTGAGCTGTTTTTCTTCCTAAATTACCTAACTTTTCACTCTGTTTTGTTCTTGGTGCATTCTTTCTGGCTCCATAGCACTGCGGCGGGCTGAGTACAGCTTCGTGCCTTTGCCTCGGAAAGTCAGTTCTCACGATTGTTGCAGAGGTCACATGTCTTGTCTTTTGCTATGGGAGCCTGTTTTTTGCAGTCTGTCCACGGCATGCAGATTCGCCTACCCTGCTGCCTGCACTCATGCAGTGTCACCTGATTGCAGTCTTGTTTTGGTGATGGGTGAATTGGCAGTTTGTTTGGTGAGCCGAGGAGAGCTGTGTGGCTCAGGACTCAATTTGCCATTACATTTGAGATACGCCCAGAGCATCTGCCGTGCCCTTGTGAAAGGCCATATACTGATGCACACAGGAATCTGATTTCACACATGGCTCATGTCCAGGTGCAAGTCTTTCCCATTCTTGAGCTTGCCGCAGTGGTGATGTGGCGGTTGGGAGAGTCTTTCTGGCAGATCAGTAGGTCACTTCTAATCTCAGATCTCTAAAGAATAAAATCTGGCTGGCATAGTTTTTTTTCTTTGCACCAGGTGAAGGGGAATATTGAATGTGTCGGGGTGTCTCTCTCCAGCTCCATACAGAGAGACTTGTTATTGCTTCAGAGCAACTCTCACATTACTCTGAAGCAATAAGAAAAAAGAAAAAGCTAAACTCTTAAATACAAAACCCTCCCCACTAGGTATGTTAGTGAGTAGTTGACTAGTTGACTAGCCGATAAGCATAAGCTAACCGCGCGTTTGACTGGAATACCGACTACTCACCCTCCCCTCTTGCTGCCTCTATAAGAGGCAGCAAGGAGGGGGAATAGGAGCTGGTGCTGGAGGAGCGAGCTTAAAAGCTGGTTTCCTGTCAGCATCATCTCCGCAGTGCCGCCTGCCCACCCCCCCGCTGCCTTTTTCAGAGGCAGTGGGGGGCGGGGGAGGCTGTTGTAGGTTGAGGTTCACTGTGGGCAGAGGCTGCTCTGGCAGCAGCCCATGTCTGTGAGGGTCCCAGTGGGGAGGTGGGCCCCACTGTGGACGGGCTGCTGCCACCAAGCAGCCCCTGTTTGTGGCAGCCTGGGCTGGCTGCTGCAAACAGGGGCTGCTGGACTCAGCGCGAGCCAGGACCGAGCAGCTCTTACCGGCAGCTCTTACTACATTTAAATTGCAGAGCCTCAGTGTGGGTGGCTTGTGCATGGTGTTGGCACAAGCTTGTGCCTCTGCTCCTGGCGCTACCCTAGCCGCGCTCTGCAGAATGGCCCTTATTGGCCAATTGTGCAGTTAGCCAGATAACCTCAATTCAACATCCTTACCTCCTACTTTTCTCCTATTTTTTTGTAGCAAACTTTGCTTCCAGTTACGGGAAGCTTGGTCTAGTGGGTAGGGCACTGAACTTTGTGTTCAGTTGCCAGCTCAGCTTCTGCTGAGAGTATGGGCAAGTGACTTAATTTACCTTTGTGCCCGAGTTGCCCCTCTTAAAAAGAAATGGGGATAATACTCAATCTCCTTTTTTTTAGCCCCATTTAGGATGGAAGCCATTAATGATTGTGTGGCACTTAAATGCTGCAATGATGAATACCAGATGGCACAGAGATGAGTGTGCTAGAAAACCGTAAAGACATAGATTGCCGGCTTGCCATGTGTGCGTAGAAGTTTGATTGTGACCCTTTGGTACTGTTGCCACTACAGCATTTGTGTACAATAGTAGAAGCTTTTGAGTGGTGTTCCTGTAGATCAGCCATAGGAAGACAGCTAGCTGTGCACTGCCATGGGCAAAATGCAGCTGTATTTATTTATTTGCATCATTGCAAGTACTTGGCACCCTGAAAGGGTCAGGACTGTACACTTAACACACTTTTCTGGCTTTTAATGGCTGTGATACCGCTGAGCCTAGTCGTGGTTATATAATGAAGATGGGAATTAATATTTAATCTGGTTGTAATTTGTTGTTGGAATCCATCCCAAACCTTTGCGTGGGTGTGTGTGAGTGGGTGTGTGTGATGGAAGTGTTACAGTCAGGGGATTTTTGCGTGGGTAATTGAGAGATTCTTAGCCCTACTGGGGAAGGGTAACCCAAACATTTACAAATCCAATCTGATCATCTTAGTCATTTTGTTATCTGTAGAAAGCAAATGTTTGCTTCACAGTCAGCTGTAGCACTGAAGGGAATATGATAAATCTTTGTTATAAGTGCTTGCCTAACACATGTTAGACCAAATCCAACCCTGATGCAACTCCATCACCTTCAGGAGAGGAACTTGGCCCAATGTCTGTAATTTTTTTAAATCTAGTTTTATGCTTCAACAACAACAACCCAGAAGCATGGTGCCAGCACTTGCGTCAAGTGGCTGCCTCGCTATTGTGCTCTTAGGGGTTTTGGACTGCCATATGATGAGAGATTAAAAAGACTGGGACTTTGCCGCTTTAGAAAAGAGGGGACTAAAGAGGGAATATGATAAGAGGTCTATAACATTATGACTGGTGTGGAGAAAGTGAATGAGGAAAACTTATTTATTTGTTCCCATAATATAAGAACTAAGGGCCACCAAATGAAATTAATAGGCAGCATGTTTAAAACAAACAAAAGGAAGTACTCCATACAACACACAGTCAACCTGTGGAACTCCTTGCCAGAGGATGTTTTGAAGATCAGGACTTAAACAGGATTAAAAAATGAACTAGATAAATTCATGGAGGTTAGGTCCATCAATGGCTGTTAGCTAGGGCTACGTCTACACTGCTTCCTTCTTGTACAAAAGCCTATGCAAATGAAGCATGGATTAGCATATTGCTATGCTTCATTTGCATAATTAATTAGAAGCTGGTTTTGTGCAAAACGGCTCCTAATTAATTATGCAAATGAAGAGCGGAAATATGCTAATCTGTGCTTCATTTGCATAGGCTTTTGCGCAGGAAGGAAGCAGTGTAGACGTAGCCTAGGATGGGTAAGAATAGTGTCCCTAGCCTCTGTTTGTCAGAATCTGCGAATGGGTGACAGGGGTGGGATCGCTTGATGATTACCTGTTCTGTTTATTCCCTCTGGGGTCACCCAGCATTGGCCACTGTCAGAAGACAGGATACTGGGTTAGATGGGACCTTTGGTCTGACCCAGTATGGCCCTTATGTTCTTATGGGCTTTCATTTCTTGTAGCGAGAGCATGGTTTGAAAATAGCATTGAAAGCCAAGAATCCCTGTGCTCCTACATTGACACCCTTGAATCTGGGCAGGCTATTCAACCTCTCTGCCTCAGTTTCCCCCTTTTTAAAGGGCAGATATTACTGTTTACCTACCTGGCAGGGAATGTCATAAGGTGCTGGGAACGTGTGGAGAAGTCTGTCACCCTAAGTAGCTTTATTGCCTTTATTTGCCTCCTATGCTTCTGTAACCCCAGATACACTCCTTTCTGATTTATCCACCTGCAGCTGGTTTATGTTTTTAAATAATGGTGCCACCCCTTGTCACTGAGGTGCTACAGCCTTCCAGCCTCTAAATTATTCCTTAAAAAAAAAAAAAGCCCCATTTTCCTCTGATTTGCTTTCCTTTTCCCACCCGCATGCAACGCTTGCGTAGAAGAGCGGCATGTAATGGTTTGTATAGCATGCTTGTACTAGGGATGTTAAATAGTGATTCATTTGGTAGTCAAGTGCTAGTCGATAAGCACTTCCATGTTCCGCCTTTGAAATGTACGAGAGTCCCCTGTTGACCCCAGGCTCCATGCTGCGCTTCCTCTTTGAAATGCATAAGAGCCCCTGCTGAGGACTCTTGTATACTTCAAAGCTGGTATGCAGTGTGGAGCCTGGGGACAGTCCTAAGCTGATCCTGGGCTCCATGCGACGCTGTCGCTTTTAAATGCTGCAAGGAGCCTGACGCCAGGCTCCCTGGGGCATTTAAAGCAACAGCGCTACACGGAACAGCTGTCCCCGGGCTCTGTGCGGTGCTGCCACTTTTAAGTACCCCCTTCTTCCCCCTCCGCCCCGCTGCATCTATCAAATAGAGGCAGCAAGGGGGGGAGTGACTAGTTGACTATGCTGTCGGCTAGTCCTTTACATCCCTAGCTTGTACCATGGAAGGAGAGCTAGAAAAGTGGCAGGGAATTGTATTGTTAGTTTCACATGGGCAGTGAGAATTTGTGAGTGCGACGGCAGCGGCGGAAGGCCCAGGCACCCCGCAGGATTGCTTTTTTGTCTATTCCGTGTGTTGCGGAAATTGAATCTTGGTGCTCAGGCCCACAGTGTGGAAACACTGACTTTGGCCTCGTTCCTCTGTGTTATCCAGAGTGATCCCGTCTCTGAGCTTTATGAGTCTGGTACCATCCGGAAGCTCTAGACAGACCCTAGGAATGCTAAACATCATGCTGGGGATGGCGTCCTGGTGGTAGGGAAGAGACCTCCCCAGCATTTACCCTGCCAGAGTGCTGAATCCAACCCCTGTCGAAGTTCTGTGGGCTGCTAGCGAGAAACAGAAGCGTAACCGTCCGGGGAAGAGCTAATCAGTGTTTACATGAGGCAAGGTAAAAACCTGCTAGAGTGGCAGCTGCTGAGAAGTGAAATTCCCTGCAGGGCTTGGCTTGCTGATTGTGTGTGGGTTGACAGCAAATCCTCATTACAAGGCAAATCCGAGCAGAGCGGGGGAATCTTCGGCAAGCCACCTCCATGCTCGTATCCCCTCCCCCCTGACTTTCTCCCCCCCCTCCACTTCGTGTGCAGATCTCAAAGCACTTTGCCTGCAGAGGGTGGATGGGTGATGTTCCTAATTTACAGATGCTCCTGTGAACTTTTTATTTCTGGGGCTATTATGCGTGTGGCTGGGCTTCTCTCTGTTTCTAGGGCAATGTGCAATCCCATCGATCCACCCTGGATCTGTTTAATGGTAAAAGTCCAGTCCTGCTCAAAGAGTGCCACGGATTGCGAGTGGCTGGGGTGTGATTACTCTGCCTCATTGCCCATCTTAATTAGGGATGTAAAGGGTTAATGGTTTACCTGGTAAGCATGCATTTTACTGGCATGCTCACTGGACTAGCTAGTTAACCGGCGGAGCGCTGCGGCCAGGCCTGGCTGGAGCAGCCTGTGGCAGGCCCGGCTGGACTGGAGCAACCTCTCCTCCCCCGTTCGTGTCCCACTGTGGGTGGGGTCTTCTCCACCCTGGCTGGGCTCACCGGGCTGCGGGCGGCGTGCTGCTCCATCCCAGCCGGGCTGGAGCAGCCCCCCACCATTGGGGTTACCATTAACGGGTTAAACGTTACGTTTTAAACGGGATTTTATATCCCTAATCGGAATGGGTGATAACATGGTCCAGTGTTCATCATGGAGAGGGAGTGATTTTCACAGGAGATGCACTCAGTTAAGATCTGCATTTTGGGCCCAAATTACCTGGCTCTGCCTCTTTAAATGTGTGTAACCCAGGTAGCGATGCTCCTGCCCTAACTTGTGCATATTCTTTTTTAAAATTCAATGACACAGATTCATGGCATGAGGGCTGTTAATATTTAAGAGAGTTGTTCCTCCTGCGTAGGCCCTGGTGGGGCTACGCACTAGCTAAGCGGTTAGCCGGGGGCAGGGGAGCAAAGTTTGTTCTAGCACAGAATCTGTCAGGGGTTGGACTCTGGGATCTGTGGCTGCAGCAAAGTCAGCAGGAGGCTACCCGGCTGTCTGCCGAGGAGACGTGTGCCCCACACGTCCTCCTGCCACTTCCCCACACGCTTCGGGCCTTAAACACGGTGACCATGGCAACGTGGCTGTGGTAGAGCTCTGCTCCTGGAGGTTTCCTTGTGCACTGGTGTTGCTTGAGCTCCCGCACCCAAGGGGGGCAGAACTGGAGTAGAGAGAGGAGTACACCTTTGCACGAGCTTCACCCCCTTTATTCTCAGGCCCCCCTCAGAAGGCCATTGAACGTGAGGTTTGGCAGTGCTCCCCTGCTTTGCTTCCCTGCCCTACCCAGATTGGCTGGGCTTTCATTCCTGTAGAGTTGGAACCATTTGGCCAGGGATGGTGGGCGACCCCATGGCTTGGGGAGGCAAGCCCCCCCGGCCCTGCCCATGAGAGACCATGCTTCCCCCCCACACACTGTGGCCTGCTGGCCCCTGCCCAGCCTCCTCCTTCCCCACCTCTTACTCCTTGTAATGTGGCTGCTGGCCCTTGCCACCTCCCTGCCCCAGGGTAGCACCACCCAACCTCCCCTGGTCCCAGAGCTCCAGAGAGCCGGTCAGCAGTGTGGTCCCAGCCCCAGAGCTCTGGAGAGCTGGCGGGTGGCACGGCCCCAGCCTGCCCCAACCTGGAGCTCTGGAGAGCTGGCCAGACTGGGCATGGGCCGGGCCAGTTGAGGCAGTTTGGGAAGGCAATGCCTTCCTCTGCCTAGGATACCCGCCGCTCGTGCGTTTGGTCCCATTTTAATTTTACAGGCCAAGACCTGAGCAGGTTAAAATGCATCTCCAGGTGGGAAAAGGTCTCAAGGACTCTTCCTGGTGAAAAGCAGCAGTCGTGTTTCACAGGTTAGTTGTCGAGTAGGAGAGGAAGGAACAGGATACATCTGAAGGGGACAGGCTGTCTGTGCTTGGGGATCTGCCCCCTTGCTATTCTGTAAATCAGTGGTTCCCAAACTTTTTGGCATCACGCCCCCCTTTTTAATTTTTGAAAAAACTCTCACGCCTCTTCCCCCCCACCCCCCAAAATAGCAAAACTTGTTGAGCAAGGAAAAAAGGAACTGAACAGGGCAGCAAAACTTGATGGGGGGGGGAAGGCTGGGTCACCTCGCGCCCCCCCCCCCTGGAATTTCTTCACACCCCCCAGTTTGGGAACCCATGCTGTAAATAAATTATCAATAAACCATTCAGTTAATTGGTGTGACCAGATAGGTCATTCTTGCCAGGGTGGGTTTCTCATGCTGTCTCCACTGAAACTGTTAAGCATGTTGGGCCAAATACTTTGGTTGCCTACAAGGACTTTGGTTATCCATTCGTCAGGGGAGCATCCTTGGTGACCAATGTTCTAATTTTTTTCCATCCATGTGCACAATACATTTTGTTATGTGCACTGAGGCATGTGCAGATGTGCACCACCAGTAGAAACACATGGTGTTGGCTGTGAGTGCTGTCCTGATAAGATGGGTAACATTTGAATCTCTCCTTCGTGGCCGTTCAAGTGCTCAGCTTACAGGGAACACTGGTGGTGACTCCCTAGTTTAAAGCTGCCTTTATATTTGCAATTAAATCAGGACTAACCTCAGTGGTTTCCAACCTTTTTAAGCAGACAGACCCCTTTTCAATGTATTACAATTTCACAGGCACCCTTCCCCCCACAACGATCTATTTTTGCTAGCAGCCCAACTAAACCCTTTCCACCACTCTAATAGCTTTTGAATGGTTACAGCAGGGCGACATATTTAAAAAAGAGAAAAAAGTGGTAAAAAGTGACTGTCCCATTGATAAGCCGGCTCCAGAGGACAGTCGCAGCTTGTCAGCTTCAGTGTGGGCTGAGGGATGTGCAGACTGCAGGGCACAGAGCTTCTGAGGTCCCGTTGGCTTCTGCTCACCCGTGCTGCTTCCTCCGCTCCCGTCCCCTGCCCATCCACGGAGCAAAGGGACTCTCGTGGCCAAAGAGAGCTCTGGAGCTGCCAGCTCCTCGAAGGTGGAATTTTGGGAGGGTAGAGGGCACGGGCAGAGCTTTGGCAGTGCAGGGGGGTTGGGCAGGGCAGCAGCCGTGCGCTCTGGGTTGCGCCTTGCTTTTAATCCTGTTCCCTGGACACTAAGAGAGCGAGGGGAAAAGTGCTTGCGTGCCATGCATGCCTCTCACACATCAGCCAGGTGTGAGAGGCATGCATGGTATGCAAATACTTTCCCCACGCTCCCTTAGCTTCTGGGGAATGGGATCAAAAGCAAACCGTGTCCCGGTGTGCGTGGCAACTGCCTCCCCGCACTCCAGGAATGGGGGGGAGATGAAAAGGAAAAGAAAAGTAAGGATCGGGCCCACTGCGGTGGGCCTGATCCTTACTCCTAAAAACTTTCTGCGGACCACAGGTGCTGGCTTTAGCTGAGGAAGGAGTGAAACCTGCTGCTTTTGGAAATTTCTTTAGGTTAATCAAAGCAACCCAGAGTTTCCACCAAGTGTCCACTGTGATGCACTCCCCATTCTGCTAACATTAGAGCCACCTGAATAAATGAAACACAGGGTTGTGTTCCTCATCAGAGTCATCCTGGTGAGCTGTGTTAGTTCCATTAGTTAGTTTAGTTCCCAGCCATTGCCAGCTTTGTGTGCTAGCTCCGCTCCTGACAAAGCTTTGGGAAATCATGCTGGGCATCCAAGGAGAGATGGAGCTCGAGGAGGGGACGGACGCCTGGGGAAGCAGAAGAATGAGCCAGGCATTGGAGGTGGGAGTGGTTCTGCAGAGGGTGGGAGAGATGCAGGTTTAGCTTGAAGGCTGGGGCTCACTGCAGGAGATGGGGCTGGTTTGCGCATGTTCACAGCTGTGTGCCAGGACCTGGGTTGCAGGAAGCCCAGTGCCTTTTGCTCTGGCTTCGTTGGCTTGTCCAGCCTTATTCCCCTACAGGGTGTTGTGTAGTATTCTGCCAGTGGGGTCAATGTCCACTCCTGTTCTGGCTAGGGATGTAAAGGGTTATGCTTATGGGAAAGTGGTTAACTGATGGGCTGGAGCAGCCGTGGTGTGGTGGGGCTTGCCCGGCTGGAGCAGCCTGTGGCCGTGCGTGGGAAGTTGCTGGGCCAGAGCAGCTCCCGTGGTATGGTGTGGTGAGGTTGCTTGGCATGTGGGAAGCTGCTCCAGCCGAGCTGGGCCCACTGCGTTTCCAATGCTCCAAGGTTAACATTTTAAAGCTAGAGGTTAACATTTTAAACAATCGTTTAAAATAGTTTTAACCAGTTTAAACAATAGTTAACATCCTAGTCATAACACAGGAAGTTCTGTTGTTACAGATGCCCGTTGATGGTGCTACTAGTCAAGGCGTGATTTCACTAGGGAGGGAGCGTTTACTGGTCATCTGTAGCTAATCCATTGCATAGGCTTGTTTGCATACTTGCATGGGCTGCATGTGTTATTGCTTAGTCAATGCCTCCTCTGAGATCCGTGCATCGAAGATCAATGGGACCAAAGCAAGCCAGCGTCCGATCAGATACTGACTGCCAATCTCTCTCATCTGGGCTGGCCAAGAAAATAGTTGCAATCTCCCTTCCCAAGCATGATTCTGTAAACATAACGCAGGCCATTAGGCAGTGATAGGAAAACGCTTCGTCAGCTCAACGAGGTCCTGCTTGACAAGTTTATCCCTCAGGCCCTTGAGATGGTGTAAACAAGGAAATACTTTAACAACAGGAAAAGATCAAACAGAGCGATGGGCAAGAGGTGCTAAAGAGACAGCTACCAAAGGGAACTATTGACTTTGACAAAGAAGCCAATAAAAATATTAAAATCTGAGAGAGCAGCTGGTGGAGTCAGAGGCTTTGTCTACATTTATCAGTTTAAAGTAAAGCCGCACCAGTGCTTTTAACTGAAAGGATGGCCATGGCACGCATGCTGGGAGAGCTCTCCCAGTGCTGTGTGTAAACCACCTCTGCAAGGGGAGTAGCTAACAGTGTTGTAGCCTGGTTCCCACTGGCACTTTACAGCGCTGTAACTTGGTGTGTGTGTGTGTGTGGGTGGGTTTTTTACACCCTGGAGCCAGAAAGTCACAGCGCTGTAAAGTGCCAGTGTAAACTTAGCTCAAGTGAATGGAGAAATGCCAAAAGCTTGAGTTGATGAGACCTAGGATGGGGGAAAATCCTCCAGAACACAGGAAATCTGAGATGAGAGTCAAGATACCTAAGAAAGCTGGTATAAGTGGTTGCAATAACTGGTGATGTGGTACAGGTTGAGCCTCTCTAGTCTGGCACCCTCTGGACCTGACTGGTGTCAAACCAGAGAATTTGCCGAACCACAGGAGGTCAGTATTGTCCAGAAGCATTACCAACCTTTCCACTGCTCACTGGACTTTGAGAATACATTTTGGGATAAATTAAAGCTGCATAACAGCTCAGAACACTTCAGAGGGGTAGCCGAGTTATTCTGTAACTGGAAAAAACTTTAGACTAACAAATCAGGTAGATGGTATCATGAGCTTTCATGGGCACAGCCCACTTCTTCAGAACACTGAGAGCCAGGACTGGTGGCTGTAAACAAACTTTATGGGACCGTGGGAAACTTGGCCACACCCATGGTAAGTGGACATTCAGCTAACTGAAATCACGCCGGACCAGAGAGTGCTGGAGCAGAGAGGTTTCAACCTGTACATTTCTATCCGCGATAGGTAGTCCACTGCTATAGAATTTTAAGTAGAATAAAGGAAGTGGTTGTGGTGAATCTGGATTTCAGCCCACAAGATCACGTGCTGGCCAGATTTCCACATTTCGAATGATCATCAAATGGCAAAAAACACTTCAATTTTGTGGATTTCAGGAAAGTATTTCACAGGCCCCGTTGTAGTTCATTCCGGAACATCTTGGAGTGGCTACAGAAGGCCAAGAAATAACTTTAGAACAAGATGAAATTTGTGCAGTTAAAGTAAATGCAGGCTTGAGTAAATGGCTCAGACATAGACACTGGTGTCGAACAAAGATGGATTTTTTTCACGTCACTGTCAGCTTCCCTATGCGAATGAGGGTAGATGGGTACAAAACAAGCACGATATGGTGTGGCAGCAGTCCACAAGAAGCTCTAGGTTTTACTGTTGATGTAGCTGTTTTCTGTGACCGCTCAACCATCACCCAAGTGATGGCTACCCACAGTGCAAGAAAGTGGGATTCATAATCAGTGCTGGGAAAACCAATCTTAATTTACCCCCATGCTCAAGCATGACTTTTGAAGGCAAAGGAAGACAAGGTATGTACTTCAGCAGTAATGTGCAAACCAGTGGGGATATTCAGAAGGAAATAATGTCACAAATTATATGCAGTGAGCTGCATTCATCGGCTTCAATAAGTTTTGGTCCCTGAAAAATCTGAAGCTTAAAGGCTAAATTACAACTCTTCAACTTCAGTGCTGTTTCCATCCTCGCATTTGGATGAGAGAGCTGGAAATCCACCAAAGGGAAAGAGAGACGTCTGAATGCCATAGAAGAATACTAGCTCTTAAGTGGAATGAGCTTGTAACAAATGCTGGGGTTCATCTCACAGGGTATGTCTAGACTACATGCCTTTGCCAGCAGAGGCATGTAGATTAGACTACCCGACATAGTCAATGAAGCGGGGATTTAAATCTCCCCGGCTTCATTAAAATAAAAATGGCCGCTGCGCTGTGCCGGCTCAGCTGATTGTTGGGACAGCGTGGCAGTCAAGATGCGGATTGGTTGGCAGGGAAAGCCTTTGCCGACCGATCTCTTATGCCTCGTGAAACGAGGTTTATAGGATCGGTCAGCAAAGGCTTTCCCTGCAGACTGATCTGTGTCTTGACTGCCGCACTGCGCTGACAATCAGCTGAGCCAGCACAGTGTGGCGGCCATGTTCATTTTAATGAAGCGGGGATTATTTAAATCCCCGCTTCATTGACTATGTCAGGTAGTCTAATCTACATGGCTCTGCCGGCAGAGGCATGTAGTCTAGACATACCCACACAGTTCAATAGTCCCTTATCTCTCGAGTTATTCGGAAAAGAAAATGGAAATATTTGGGACATGTGTTAAGACTGAGTCTGCTGGGGCAAGTGAGCCATTGGACAACTGAAAAAACTCATAAGAGGGGTTGACCAAGTAGCATTTGGGGGAATTCATTCGGAGTGGAAAAATGTATCGGAATTAACACAACAGAAAGGACATACAAAGAGCAGCCCAGAATAGATAGAGAATGCAGAGCCTTTTTATGCCCTAAGAGATATTTAAAAATGAGTAGTCCTCTGGCACCTTAGAGACTAACAGAAATCTCTATGGTATCATGAGCTTTTGTGAAGAAAACCCACTTATATTTTTGTTAGTCTCTAAGGCTACATCTACACTGTGATCTTCCGCAAAAGGTCTTGCGTAAGAGAGCGTCCACATTGCATGGATGCTCTTGCATGAGAAAGCTCTGATTGCCATTAACAGAATGGCCATCAGAGCACCTGTGCTTTTTCCGATAGGCTGTTTTTGCACAAGAAACCCCTGTTTGCCATCCATATACATCTTTTTGCATAAGAGCTCTTGCACAAAAAGGCTTATTCCTCGTAGAAAGAGGAATAACTCTTGCACAAAAAGCCCTCTCTTCTTACAATGTACTGTCAATTGTCTTGCGCAAAAACGTGCTTGTAGTGTGGACACTCCGCGAGTTTTTGTGCAAAAAATCTGCAGTGTAGACATAGCCTAAGGTGCCTCAGGACTTGTCATTTCTTGAGATGAGATGATAGAAGAGATATTTAACAGCAAGGAAAGAATTCAGGTTTAGGTATTAGCAATGTGAATTACTGTGATGGAAAAGTAAGTGTCTTGAAACTCTGGTTTGATTTTCTTCTTAGGGTTCCTAGCTAGTTGTTTGTTGATTGCGGCTTTTGTTAGAAGACACAAAATATTGATCTGAATTATTTAGCTCCATTTTTGTAGATCAGGGTAAATCCAACTTGTTTCTTCCTCTCTGCCCTCTCTTATCTCTGAATAATGCACAATGAACATTTTGCTGAAGCGAGAGATTTTTGGTCCAGAATATCAAATGGTGACCTATTAGTGAATGGCCTGTAGGAGCACACTTGGTATCTTGTGCCCTTTTAAATGTTACTAGTTGAAAAGCAAATTAGGAAGGTTTCAGAGAGGTAGCTGTGTTAGTCTGTTTCAGCAAAAACGATAAGGAGTCTAATACCTTCTAAACTGGTTAGTCGTTAAGTGCCACTGGACTCCCTTCAAATTATGAATGTTGTCTCAAGCATTGTGGTTGGTATTTCTGTGGAGGTTGCGTCTAGCTGCCAGCACAGAATAGCTTCCAATTTAGGCAGTGTTTGGGGTGTTGTCAAAATGTTTTGCACTAGCAGAGAGTTGTCAGTGTAGTGTGAAAGGCTTTCGGCAACACTTCAGCTGCACGGTGAGCTGTCCAATTGTTCATTTTACTCTTTGTTCTTCTGGAGCAGTCCAGATACTTTGGTCAAGCTCCTTTCAGCCCTCAGGCAGAGACATTGCTGTGGCACGGTTCTGGTTCCCCATACCCACGCATTAGTCCCTGTGTAGAACCAGGGTAGGTAGGGAGCCTGGCTTAGCCTTGGGCCACAGGCCCCAGGAGGCACTGGGAGGGAGGGGGAAGATTTGTTCAGCTGAGCTCGTGGACTTCAGTCAGAGGTGCTGAAAGTAGGAGTGTGGGGGTGCTCTAGCAGCCCCGGGTTTTGCACCCAGCATGGCCCTGCTCCAGGGGCTCAGCTGCCAGCCCCGGGGTCCTGGTCGTCGGTCCTGAAGTCCTGGCCATTGGCCTTAATTGCAGTGGCTCCATCCCTGGCTCCAGAGACTTCCTCCCGGGCCTCTGCCTGTGGCCCCAGCCTGGGGCAGTGAGGGTCGCGGAGAGGAGCAAGTGGGGGAGGTACAACTCAGCAAGATTGTTCCAGTGCTACTGCCCCCGGTTTGAGAAACATCTTCCCTAATAGCCCCCCCTGCCACGGGTGCAGCCGCGTAGAGGGCTGCTCCCACCAGATGCAGGAAAACTGGCCACTCGTCAACTCAGCCTAGTCCTTGAGGGAGCCCTGCCTCCCACCTGTCCCTCAGCCCCCTGGCTGGTGAGTCTTGGCTCTGTCCCATTTCCTGGGGCTGAAAGGAGCCATGGGTGGCAGGCTGAGCATGCAGAGCCAGGCCTGGTAGGCCCGGCCACATGAAGTGTGTGGGGATTACCAGCTCCCGGCACAGCTCACAGGGAACACTGGTCCTGAGTGGCAAAACGGGGCACCTGACATCTTCTTACCAGCAATGGGCAGGGCAGTACAAAGAGTGGCCACGGGGCACTTTTCGGGGTAAGCTGCGAGAGGAAAGGGCTGAGCCCAGATCATTTCTGCAGGCCTGGTACGTGGTCACTAAGGTGTGAGGCTTTTCGTTTGGACTCTGGTACCTAGCTGGGGTTAGGGTCTAAGCATCTTGGCCAGAGGCCTGAGCCAAAGAGTGGCCAGCAGGGGGTGACAGAGACAGAACGGCTGCTGTGCCGTGGCCAGCCATGAGGGGCACAGACATTGGGGACTGAACTTTCTACGGACAGGAAGGGTGGGATCTGAGACCCCTTAGTGACGCCAACCTGTCCCCCCTTGTGAGATGGCTGACCACCCAGGCTGGCCAGTGGAGCGACAGTGGCCATCACAGGAGTTCTGGTGTCAGACTCGGCAGGGGCCCAGTGGCTACAGCAGGTTCCAGACTGGCCTGGCTGTCATGGGTGGTGGAAGAGAAGGAGACCAGTAGTCTGGCTAGGTGGGTGCATGGACTGTGGGCAAAAGAGGCGGATAAGTGGTGCCAGCCCCTTGAGGAACAGTAGCTATAGGGATTGGCGGGTGACACTTAACACTGGGGAATTCCAGGCTGTTGCAGATGCTTGGAAGCCAGAGTCCGGGTACCCGCATAACTGAAGGAAGCTGAATGGAGGAGCTTTCTCATGTGGCTCCTAGAATCCCTGGCAGCTTCCTGGAGCCTCTTTATGTCTGCTGCCCTCTCCCGTCAGGGCAAAGCCCAGTGGGGAATTACGCTCAGTCTTGCAGTTCACCTCTCTCACTCTCTCCCCATTAGCCCTTTATAGGAACCACCAGCTTGGTTCTGCCCAGCTGGATCCAAGTCTTAATCCAGGGGCCACAGAATAGGCTAGTTGGCTTCACTGGCTCCCATGAACCATGTCACTCCCAGAGTGGTGTTTATACCCCGACCACTAAGGATGTTCAGGAGTGGGTATGTTGCTAATCGTGTAGTCGATACAATTTGTATTGACTACAGGATTAGTTGATAAGGGGAGGCTTGCTCTAGGCCACTGCACCTCTGCATTTTAAATGTAGGAAGAGGTGCAGCGGTCCTGGACCCATATGAGCTGGGACTGCTTGGTCCCAGCTTGTGCCGGGTCCAGCAGCCCCATTCGTGGCGGCCCAGCCGGCCAGAGGCAGGGCTGCTCCGGCAACAGCCCCTGTCCGCAGCCAGCCCGGGCTGCCGTGATCAGGGGCTGTTTCACAGCAGCAGCCCCTTCCCCGTCCTGTTTCTGATAGAAGAGACAGTGCTGGGGGGAACTCGCTTTTAAGCTGGCTCCCCCCCCCAGCACCGGCTCCTGTTTTCCCCTCCCTTGCTGCCTCTCCTACAGAGGCAGTAGGGGTGGTGGGGAAGGCAGTTAGTAAATTACTCCACTTGACTACCTGATAAGCTTATGCTTATGCTTGTTGAGTAGTCGACTACTCACTTACATCCCTACCTACCACACTTTCATATATGTATATCATAGGTTGTGGTTTACAAATGTACATAGCCCAGTAAGGAATATTCTCATCAGAAACTAGTTAGACTGGAAATTTCACAGTATTAATTTTATTGCGTTCCCTAAGCTGAACTAATTGGGTATTTTTTTGGGGGGGGGGAAATGGTGTGTGTATGTGTTTCTTGTAGATTTCATTTAAAAAATGTGACTTGGATTATCCTAGATCTGAGTGATACATGTAGGAGCTGTATTGGAAAATGCAAGTGATTATAGGCCGGTAACTAAGGAATAATCCCTCGCTAATGTGAAGTGAGCTCAGTTAAGGCTAATCCTGCTCAACGGTAATGAAAGTTGGATCAAGTCAGTGAGACTTTGCAAGGCTTTCCTGGCCTTTCCATGAGAGAGATGGGCGTGGGTTGGTGGGGAAATAGTCCAGTTCTTTTTGTGTTTAATAGGAAAGCAGAATGTCCAGAAGTTTCAAAGTGAAATGAAATTTGTCCTGCAGTCAAGATGCATGCTGGAGCAGGTAGGCCTTGTGAGCCGCACCTTGGGCAGTAGCAGGTAGTTCTGATTTATGGAAATACCAATGTTTGGGTTTTAGATACAACTGAGACTTGGCCCCTGCCCAGCGGAGCTTGCAAGAAATAAAGGTACTGATTAGGGATGTTAAATTTCGATTAATCGACTAATCAAATAGTCAATGGAATTTCCATCCACTACTCGATTAGTCGATAAGGGCACCTCTGCCTTTGAAAAGTACAAGAGACCCTGGGGTCTCTTGCACATTTAAAAGGCAGAAGCGCTTCGGGGAGCAAGGGGCCAGTGGCGGACTCAAGCAGTCTTCCTCTGACCCCCTGCTCTTGAAATGTACAAGAGTCTTGTATATTTCAAAAGCAGGGCGCAGGAGGCCTGGGGGGGACTGCTTGAATCCCCTGCTCGTCCTACCCTTCCCCACAGTGTTTCTGCTTTTGAACTGTACGAGAGCCCGGCTCTTGCTACATTTCAAAGGCGGAAGTGCCGCCATTTCCCCCCTGCGCCCCTGTCTCTCTTCCCCCCCTCCCCCCCTCAAGACGGTGCTGTGAGGAACCAACTTTTAAACCGGCAGCAGGGAGGGGGGAAAGCAACTAGTCCCTTGCATCTCTAGTACTGCTCCTCCCACGTGATTCACATGGGTGGCCCTTTTACACTTGCATGGTGCCCTGTTGACTTTGTTTGTTTTGCCCATGGATGCAATAGGATCTCTCGGCTGCCCTGGTTCTAGACATGATTCAACAAGAGCAGCAAAGAGCAAGGAGGGTTGGAGCAGAAAGAGAACCCAGGGGTTGCAAAATAAGGGTATCCTATGTGGCACAAAACTCAAATTATGCAATAGGAACCTCAGAACAGTTAGCGGTGGTGTTTAAAGCATCTTGTTTGCCCAGGGCAAGAAACAGGCCAGTGCCCAGCTGTTTTGTGTTTGAAGGTTTTTGTCACCACTGGACAGGCTGGAGATGTAAACTTTTTTGTGGGTGTTAATGAAAGCTGAGATTCCAGAGCACAGCGAGTTACGTGCCAGATGTGAAAAATGAACCAGCAAGTTCTGTGGAAGTTCACACAGCCATCTAATCACAGCTCTGAAACCCATAAAGCCCTGATAAGAACCAACACCTAGTTTCGGGCACATATTGATGGCATTGGAGTATAATGTCTTGTTCTCAAGTCTGCGTATCGTGGCCTTGTGTTTTCCCCTCGTGTTTTACAGTGGAGTGGTGTGGCTTTCTGACTGCACCTTGATGATAGTTGTCTTTAATGATGTGAAGGGAGGAGGGTAGCTAAGGCCAAGCTTTTTCCCTCTCCATCACGTGAGGCTGGCAAGTAGAGTCAGCTCTAGTCTGCACCCAGGGCAATGGAGGAGTATCTGGGTTTTGTGAGTTGCCCACCTCCATGCTGTTGAATGAGCAATTGATTTGGGTCTAGTGCTGATGTGCTCCATCCTCCCAGACCATTCTGGGTCTCTAGCATTATGCTAATGAGACCTGGCAGGTTCCCTGTGGTCATGACTCGGGTCGGTCCTGGGCACCTATGCTGCCATGGCAGTGGAGATGATCTGTGAGGTCTTTCTCTTTTCTCCCGGGCTATGTGCTGTTGAGATGGCGGGAGACGAGTTGTGATACCATCGTCCACAATGAAATATTTAAATACATTTTCCTATTAGTTGTCTTTGTTGCCACATTGGGCTGCATGCCAGGTCATTATTTCTCATTAAGTCCTAGTGTGCCCAATTACCTGGGAAATGCAGGGTGATGAACGGAGACTTAATGTGCCTGACTTCTCTTCCCAGGCACTAGCATTGACTTTGTAAGTGCAGCGTATGATGTTTGGCGCTCTCACTCCTGGAATACTTATGGATGCACAAGGAGCTGCCCTCCTGCTCAGTCCTAGGTGTTCTGGTTGCTCGCCGTATTATTGTCTGAGCAATGGAGACGAACGAGAGCTAGATACAGATGCTTCCTGTTCAGTTTTCTCAAATTCCTTGTGGGACCGAAACAGGAGCTATTCTGGGGAGCAAGTCTTGTGGCTTAGGTGTACGCTGATATTCTACATCGTACCCCGGAGAGAATCTGCTGCTATGTCACACCCACGAGTTGGCACCTGAGGCGAAATAGCGCAAAGGAAGAGAAAACGGCAGTTTAACATTTTTTTTTTAATGGAACTTCAGATTAGGGATATGAACGGTTAACTAGTGGGGGCTGGAGCAGGCAGAGGGTTGCTCCAGTCCTGTGGGGCTCTCCCCGCAGGCGGGGGCTGCTTGAGCATGTCAGGGGCTGCTTCAGCATCTGGAGCAGCTCCTGTCCGTGGTGGGCCCGGCTGCCCCACAGGCTGCTCCGTCCCGGTTGGAGCAGCCGCTGTCTGTGGCAAGGGGGCTGCTCCAACCCACCGATGGGTGCTCGCCCCCCTTCTGTTGGATAACCGGTTAAATAATATGTTTAACCGGTTAATCAATTAAGCGGGATTTTACATCTCTACTTCAGAGAGTTTAAATATAACTGAGTTGCTTTTAGTCTCTACAGAGGCTTCCAGCTTTGTCTGAGAAATGATTCCATCTTGTGCCCAGGAACTAAAGTGTAATCCAGCCCTTGTTTTCATTTACACAGTGCTTTCCACGGCACTGCCCACGGCACTCCTTCTAGGGAAGTCTAACACCCGTCACTTTATCCCCTTTTTTAGAGAGGGAGAAACTGAGGCCCGGCTAGGTGAAGTGACCTGCTGGATTAATGATGTCAAATCATCATCATGTTTCATGCAATAGTTCCCCTCTCGCGTGTGGCTGCATTTGTGCACTACATCCACAACTCCTGCAAAGGCTGAAGAAATGAGATTGTGGTTTGACAGTAGGGATGTAAAATTCCATTTAATTGGTTAACCGGTTAAACAATATATATTAAAGCACTGTGTTAACCAGTTAAAGGGGTGTGAGTGGGGTTGCTCCAGGACTTCTGGAGTGGCTCCCCTGCCTGCTGCTGGGCTGGAGCAGTCCTCCCAACCCCCCCCCCCCCCCCCCCCCCCCCCCCCGGCAGGCAGCGGCTGCTCCAGCCCCTGCGGGTTAATGGATTACATGTTCACATCCCTATTTGACAGATAACTTTCAGATAGGAGATTTTGGCTTGTCGCAGCAGAATGGGCTTCCGTTGCATAACTCTGCACTGCCTTTTTTTTTTTTCCCCCCTTTTCCCCATGTGAATTGTAAAATCTTCATTAGCAACAGCAGTGGCAGCACTTTGAAGATTTTCCCTTGGATCATGCGATTTGTGCTCTGTTTAGAAGTGGAAATCCATTGTGATTTTTTGTTATGCCCCTGGTTGTGTGTGTGTGTGTGTGTGTGTGTGTGTGTGTGTTTTTTGTTTTTTGTTTTTTTTTTTTTTACGGTCTGGGGAGCATGTGATCTGTAACCCTCTGGTTTGCACTCCCAGCATAGCTTGTGCTAAGCAATTGCTAACCGGCCTGTCCTAAATAATTCTTCAGAGGGGTAGCCGAGTTAGTCTGTACAGGATAAACTTTAAAAACAACAAATAGTCTGGTATATTCTCAGGAGGCAGAAGAAGTAGAGAAAGAAGTTTTAGTTTGAGTGGGAAATGTGGGGGTACACAGGCCCTGTTCTGTTTAGCCACAGATCATTTCTGGAGAAAGATGATTTGGAGAGGGGTGAGACTCTGGGTTTGGCGAATGGAGAAGAAACAGGCAGAAGGGCTGCTGATGAGAGAACGGAAAAGGTGGTAACGACTGATAGAGAGGATGGCGGCTACTCTTGCTGGGTGAAGCATATTTTTTGTGTCGACTGGAACTGGGAATAGAATGAGATTGGCAGTGTAAAGATTGGTGTTCTCTGCAAAAAGAATGAGACTTTAACCTCTTTTGAAAAAACAATGAATAGTCTAGCAGCACCTTAGACACTAAAAAAACATGTAGATGGTATTGTGAGCTTTCATGGGCACAGCCCACTTCTCCAGATGACTGGAGTTAAAGGTCCAGGGCATGACCATATATACCAAAGAAAATACAATGAAAAAAGTGAACACATTATTAAACTGACAAATCAGATTTAGTACAGAAGGTGGGGTGAGGGAGAGGGAGGGTTTGAGACTCTGGATAGCATAGCGTTCAGCACGGCTGAGATTATGTCACTTGTTGTCTGTGCATAATGTCAGTCTGTGCATTGTTGCCCCACCTTCTGTACTAAATCTGATTTGTCAGTTTAATAATGTGTTCACTTTTTTATTGTATTCCTTTGGTATATATGGTCATGCCAATTCTCTTCCAGAATATGATCTGAGGAAGTGGGTCTGGCCCACGAAAGCTCATCACCTATTAAACCATCTTGTTAGTCTTTAAAGTGCTCCATAGCTTTTCCTTTTGTTTGAGTAGTCCCCATCATATTGTATATATAGTTGGGATTATTTTTTCCAATGTGCCTTACTTTACATTTATCAAATTTATCAACATTAAATTTCATTTGCCATTTTGTTCCCCAATCACTTAGTTTGGTGAGATCTTTTTGAAGCTCTTCACAGTCTGCTTTGGTCTTAACTAACTTGAGCAGTTTAGTATCATCTACAAATTTTGCCACCTCACTGTTTACCCCTTTCTCTAGATCATTTATAAATAAGTTAAATAGGATTGGTCCCAGGACAGACCCTTCGGGGACCCCACTAGTTATCTCTCTCCACTCTGAAAACATACCATTTATTCCTACCCTTTTGTTTCCTGTCTTTTAACCAGTTATCAGTCCATGAAAGGACCTTCCCTCTTATCCCATGACAACTTACTTTACTTAAGAGGCTTTGGTGAGGGACCTTGTCAAAGGCTTTCTGGAAATCTAAGCATACTATATTCACTGGATCCCCCTTGTCCACATGTTTGTTGACCCTCTAAAAGAGCTCTAGTAGATTAGTAAGGCATGATTTCCCTTTACAGAAACCATGTTGACTTTCCCTCAACAAATTATGTTCATCTATGTGTCTGACAATTTTATTCTTTACTATCGTTTCAACTAATTTGCCTGGTACTGAGGTTAGACTTACCATTAATTGCCAGGATCACCTCTAGAGCCCTTTTAAAATATTGGCGTCACGTTAGCTATCTTCCAGTCATTAGGTACGGAAGCCGATTTAAAGGATAAATAACAAGCCACAGTTATTAGTTCCTCAATTTCACATTTGAGTTCTTTCAGAACTCTTGGGTGCACGCCATCTGGTCCCTGTGGCTTGTTACTGTTAAGTTTATCAATTTGTTCCAAAACATTCTCTAATGACACCTCAATCTGGGACAGTTCCTCAGATTTGTCACCTAAAAAGATGGCTCAGGTTTGGGAATCTCCCTAGTATCCTCAGCAGTGAAGACTGAAGCAAAGAATTCATTTAGCTTCTCCGCAGTGACTTTGAGTGCTCCTTTAGCATCGCGATTGCTAAAGTCACGTCCACCATCTAGGTCCCTTTGGCTTGCTCAGCCGAAGGGGGCCTCATTTGACAAGGGAGAGGGAATGAATTGCTTTAATAGTTTTATGTAAGTGCAAAATGCCAGTGTTCAAATCAGACAGACATTCGTTTTCTTATTCCTTACTGGCAGTTCTTATCAATCCGACAAAGCATCAGTGATTCTAGATTAAACATAAAGCAAGTGTTTGTACACTCGATGGAAAATCCTGCGAGCGCGATTGGTGTTCTTTGTCAGCTATTCTTCTGCAAGATGCATACGCAGCATAAGCTGTTGTTGCAAACTCATGAATGCTGCTCAACGACTTTAACCTTTTCAACTGCCTTTGGAAGATCAATCCTGCATATTTTGATCTCCTTGTTGTTCGGTCTTTACAGTCACATGAATAGGACGCTGGTGAACCCCTCTGGATTAATTTAGTCCACAAAATGTTTGTAACAAAGCACTTAAGAAATCTGCTACCTTGAAGCCAACTGAGGTTGTGAACGTAATGGATCTTAGCCTGGCTTCATCAGAGCTTCTAAGGAAAATGAAAACTACTGCCTGGTTCTCCCACCCTCCTGTTTCTGAAGTTAAGCAGTTTGTTTTGGAAGGCTTAATGGAGTCTTTGGGTCAGATCTTTACAGTCACCTTTGGTTAAATTGTCCCTGCATTAGCCTGGAAGCAGCCTCTGAGTTTCCTTGTTTGGGGGAAATAAAAGTGAGTCGCCCACCATGCTAGTGTTATATGGCAGTGGGGTATTAATTAAGGATGTTAAATTTAGCTTAATCAACTAATCGACTAGTTGATGGAATTTCCATCAATTATTCGATAAGCATGGGAGCCACAGTGGGGTTAGCTCCCGGACCCAAGAGCTAACCCCACTGTGCTTCTGCTTTTTGAATGTATTAAGAGCCGGTGCAGCGTCTGAGACTGGGCGTGCAGAGGTGCAGCATCTGAGACTGGGCGTGAGCCGGGAATCAGCTGATTCCCGGCTTGTGCCTGGTCCCCTCTGCCATCCCTGCTCCCTGCGGAGACGGTGCTATGGGGAACTGGCTTTTAAGCTGACACCTCCCAGCACTGGCTCCTGCTCCCCCCCCACCCTTGCTGCTTCTGATAGAGGCAGCAAGGGGCGGGGGAAGAAGCGACTAGTTGAGAGACTTGTTGACTATCTGATAAGCTTATGCTTATCGGATAGTCGACTAGTCATTTACATCCCTAGTATTAATAGTCATTTTTGTCTTAGCTTTTCCCCATGAAAAGGGAGTTGGGAGACGAAGATTGCAATAGCCACATGCAACATTTGCAGATTTTCCTTCTGTACTTATAGGTTAATGAGCAAGGGTATTCAATTACCTTATTTATTTTGGCATAACTCAGAAAGCCCACCAAAGGGATTTCCCTTCAACTTTCACTGTCCTGAGATTTGACAAAGAAAGTTTGAGCAAAATGATAAGTGAGTGAGGCCAAAAGCTATAATAGAGATCATTTTACTATAGGTAAAAATGATCTTATATGTTGTTTTGGAATCCTCCTTGTTGAAAAGGGCCAATCGAAGAGAAATGGAATGGAATATGGGATTTTATGAATGGTGTATAAAGGAACGGCATACACCCGCATGTCCCTTCCCATGAGAGTTTGTCACCTTTTTGCCAGTATTTCTCTGTGACGCCTCAGATCCTGTTTGACTTCCACTTGAATTAATAAAGGAGGGATTCACTTCATGGTTTGATGGGTTTAGTCTGCCTTAAATGAGGATCTGGTCTTGTTTTCTATTCTGACATGATTTATATCTCAGGCCATAGCTGGTGGGATGGTCATGGTTTCAGTCACTTTTCCTCCCTGCCCCAGTATTATTAGCTGTGATAGTTTAATGCAGTTAGATGGGAAATTTGATAGAACGCAGACCTGGAGACTGTGCCTGCATTATACGTGGCTGTTACAGCATGTGATGCAGCCAGCATGCTAATTGCTTTTGGTCTTATCTCTGAAGAAGTAGGAGGTACTGAGCAGGGTTAGGGTGAGTCACAAGGACAGATGGGAAACCGTGGAAATATGGACCATTGTATTGAGATGTGTCTGAAGCTGTAGGCACGTGGAATATTGACAGACAATGGTATCTCTAAATGTTGGGTATCAGTGTGAACTGGGGATTGTATTCAGGCTCCCTTGAAGAGGGTCAGAGAGTTTTCTGCAGGAACTAAAACCAGTGGGTGGTAATTACAGCAAAGCCCCAACAGGCAAACAGCTCCAGAGAAGTGCCACCTGCTGGGGAGCAATGCATAGACTTGTTCAGACTTGTTTTAAGAGACTCAGGAGAAAAGAACAGGCTCTTGGTACAAAGGGGAGCCTGAGCTGACTCACCAGACTTCATCTGATACCTGAACTGTCATGAAGCTATAATTGAGAGGGCCAGGTCCTGCAGTAGGGATGTCAACGTGTAGTCGACTAAA
Source organism: Pelochelys cantorii (assembly GCA_032595735.1). Lineage (NCBI taxonomy): Eukaryota > Metazoa > Chordata > Testudines > Trionychidae > Pelochelys > Pelochelys cantorii. The sequence goes on along the minus strand of CM064338.1, from coordinate 40,985,697 downwards.
TGATTAACCGATAGGCCTGGGTTTATTGGTTAATCCTGTTGATTACACACACTCTCCCCCCCCCTCCCTCCAACGCCCTTGTTGCCTCTGTATCAGAGGCAGCAAGAGGTGGGGAGGCAGGAGCCGGCAAAAGTTGGCTTCTCATGAGCACCAAATCCCGGGGAGCCCCTGCCCCCCCCATCCCCATGCTGCTGCCTCTGATAGAGAGGCAGCAGCATGGAGGGTTGGTTTGCAGGGGAGGTGGGAGCCAGTACTCGTGAGAAGCCAGCTATCAGAGGCAGCAGCATGGGGTAGAGAACAGGGGAGGCTGCCACATCATGGACAGATGTTTGTCTAACCTTGTCTTCAAAACTTTCAGTGCTGGGGACTCCACAACTCCCTTCTGAATCCTGTCCTAGAACTTGGCTTTCCTTATAACTAGCTTTTTTTTGTTTTTGGCCTAGTACAGTAGTCTCTTGCTGCAAACTAAGCACCATTCTCGTTATAACAGACCTTACCAGAGTTGAAGACTCCTATCGTGTCCTGTCCCATGCCCTCAGTCTCGTCTTTCTTAGGCTAAATGTGCCCTGTTCTTTCTCCCTTTCCTCTCAGGTCATGTTTTCTAAGCTTGGTATAATCTCTTTTGCTCTCCTCTGGACTCTCTCCAATTTGTCCACATCTTTCTGTAAACTAAATATGTGGTGCCCAAAATTGGACACAGTTCTCCAGGTGTGACTTCAGCTGTCATATCAAACCAGACAACTCTCCTAGTGGGTTATATGGATGGAATTTCTAGAACAGCAGTGAAAGTGAGTAAGTGGCTGGAGGGACTGATATAGGGGGGAAGATTAAAAAAGTTAAATATGTATAAGCTTGGTTCAAAGCTGACTAAGAGGGCGGGAAAACATGAGATAACCGGGTTCTTGTGTTTGAAAGGTGTAATGGGATGAAATTAAGAATGGGAAATATAGATTGAATGTCTGGCCAGTGAAATATAACAGACTGTAGCCTAATGTTCCAAGGGAGTTGGTGGGAATGCTGTCGATTTGAACTCTGCAAGCTAGAATATTGTTCCTTCTCCGGATCCCTAAGGAGTTGAAAGTTTGTGCCTACAAAGGCTAAAGAAACAGCATGGGGTGGCATCTTGAAATATTAGGTGGGACCCATACAGTGACTTCCATCTCAAGATCTCAAAGCTCTTTGCAGCCAGTCCTCCCTTAGCACTGCTGTGAAGTAAGGCGATATGATCTTACAGACAGACAAAGGAGTGATTTACCCAAGATCCCACAGGGGCAAAGCAGAGCTAGAAATACAAGCCAAATCTCCTGAGCCTTGAGTCTGTGTTTTAGCTACAAGGCCACCTTTCCTTCCTTGGAATGCGATGAAATGGTGGAGAGGGAATTTCTAATCTGTCCCCTGGAATATAGTACTTTAAGGTCAGACACAGGAGATCTTCCAAACATTTAATAGAAAAGGTGAGGTCAGTATATTCTTAACAGCAGGTATTCCAGCCCATTCACCTTGGCCAAGAGGCTCCACATCTTTCCTGTAGAACAAACATCTCTAACTGAGCCAATCCCTTTTAAAAAAATTGAATATTTAAATTATCTGAAGGCAAACAACAAGTAGTAGGGGCAAAGGAATATTGCAAATTGGATCATCAATAAAGGGCAGATGGACGGGGAGTATCTGTGCTGTTTAAACTGTTTTCCTGCGTTTTAGAAAGGGTCTTATTAAAAAACACCCCCTCCCCCGCAGCACTATAACGAGGCATCGCTTATGTACTGACTCAGAGGGAAACATGTCTTCCTTTAAAATAAATCACCACCACCGTTTCCTGCAGTTACCTGCGCTTTCTTTGGGTCAGCAGCCAAATATTGCGTGGGTCTGATCGTGTTTCTTTTAACTAATAAGATCAAAACCGGAAGAGGCTGTAGGCAAGAATTTGTCTCTGGGTAGTTTGCGCAGGAAATCTGCCCCCGGCAGCAAATCTCAGAGCCTGGGTCAACCGAGGCAGGCCCCAGGGACTTGTGTTGCAGGGCTAGAAGTAGTCTCGTAGACACTTGGGCTTGGGGTGGAGCCCAGTCTCCAAGAGCTTACTCCTGGATTTTTTTTGTTTTCTCCACTGCTATTATTGTCCCAGCAGTGAGATGCCGAGGTAGATGACCCAGACTCCAAGAATTGTTGACTTGCGAGATTTTCTGCTATATAGATGTACCTTTCTGTGCCAAGTAGCCTTTTGCCTGAGGTCAGTAATAGCATCCTGGCATGCTACCTTAGCGTACACTTGCTTATACAATCTCGAAGTCACCTTCCCAGGGCACCCAATTACCAGCTCATTGCACGGCAGCCGTTCCACAGAGATACGTAGATCTTGTGAATGTGGCAGGTTGAGTTGGCACAAATGCTCAGCAAACAAAGGGGACCCTGGGGCTTGAACGAATCCTCACGTTATTGATGTGCTGCTTTGCACTTCCATCCGGCTGGCCTCTAAAAACCGATCATTTATTCCTAATAACACACCTCTGTGGGTTGTAGATCTAGAATACTGATGATGTAGTCAAATATATGTATGGAGAGAAATAATTCTTGCACATTTGCCGGGAAGAAAAATAATTCTTCCACATTTGCGGTAACTCCAAATCTCATTCCGTTGCAGTGGGCTCCGAATTAGCAGCTGGAAGAATGTAATTTTAGAAAACAAAAGCTGTTTGGGATTTATCAGTTCAGATGCTAGGCAAAGAAGCAGCAGAAAACATATTTCCCCTCCCACCTACCATCTCCTTCTATGTTAATATGGACAAATTGATTTAAAATGCATAAAAATGCATTTCCTACAACCTGTATATATACTATTGAGAATATTCTCTTCTAGACAACAGGGGTTTAAGCATTTAATCCTGGTTTATCCACATGACGACACACCTATGCTTTTTAACTGGAGCTAGAGTTCATAATAGTTATAAACCTTTTAAGACTGGATTTCCTAATGTTAAACAGTGAGGCATCATTAAATTATAGCAGTGCAAACACACCGCTGTAATACCGTCATTATCAAATGCCAGTTGCCTTATTATTCCACACCTAACTGGAATGATTCAGGCTGGTGAGAGATAACATACTGTCCCTGAGAAGGCTTTAGAATGGGCTTAGATTAGAGGCTAATTTTAGTTTCTCAGGCAATTTCTTCCTTTCCTCAGGAGAGAGATAAGGAACGAGTGTATGCTGTGTTATCTCGTCTTCCCTGACAGAACAACCTGGGGGGAGGAGCAGCCTCGGAAGAGCAGACTAGAGTGTGTATGATCTGGAATAAACCAGCCATTACCAAGTGGCCTCCTACCCTCCGTTCAGAGCTGAATCTCAACTGCCCCAGAGTTAGGTGGGGTGAGAATGCTTCTGGAGCCAGAAGTTGGGTTTAGTTCATTACGGTGAGATGGGCAGTACCAGCCAGTACTGAAATGTCCTCTAGGGCTAGGTCTACACTACAGAGTTTTTGTGCAAAAATGGCTGTTTTGGGGCAAAAACACGCAGAGCGTCCACACCTCAAGCGCGTTTTTGCACAAGTAAAATGAAAGAACAGAGGGGTTTTTCCGGTGTAGGTATTCCTCCTTCTACGAGGAATAACTCCTTTTTGCGCAAAAAAGTGTGTGTGGACAGGCAACAGGGGTTTTTTGCACAAAAACAGGAAAGAGAAAAAGTACAAGTGCCCTGGTGGCCATTCTGTGGATAGCTATCAGCGCTTTCTTTCGAGGGAGCGTCCTTGCAGTGTGGACGCTCTCTTGTGCAAAAGTGCATTGCTTTTTCAATGCACTTTTGCAGTGTGGACTCTCTTGCGCAGGAAGTTTTTGCAGAAGCTCTCTTCCACAAAAAGCTTCTTGCACAAGAAGCCTGTAGTGTAGACATAGCCTTAGTTTGTGAGCGCTTTAGGTTATGTGTAATTCTCTCATATCCGCACACACGTTGCATTAGCTTGTAGGCCCGAAGACGGAATTCAAATGAAATAAAAATTCCCCGCTAATGCACCTTCATCCAAATCTGTGCTCCACTTCCAGGGATTGGAATTTGGATCTTGGTTTTCCAAGCCTGCATGTCCTGGTCCTTGTTGCTTCTTTGTTTCTTTGAACCGACCCCTTTCCTTGTTGTTTCTTTGAACCGACCCCTTTTCTGGCCAACTGAAACGGTGGTATAGATAGGTTCTGGAGTTGTCAGAGCCTAGGTCTCTTTATTAGAGGGAAGGGTTGTTGTCTGGGTTCAGGGATGCTGAGGGGGTAGACTGTAAGGGAAGGAGAAATAATTAGACAATTTAAAAATGTTCCTTATGCTTCATCTAGTGCTGAAGCCCTGGTCCTGTAGGCAAAGCCCAGGGTTGGATGTCAAGGTTCTATTCCCAGGTCAAGTCACTTCATATCTATGGGCCTCCTGCCCTTAGTTCGTCTTGTCTGTTTAGAAGGTTCTCGTTAGTGCAGGGACTGTCTCTAACTCTTTGTACAGCCCCTAGCACAGTAGGTCTACCATCTCAGTCAGGACCTTTTGTACAGTAATACACATCTAATATCTAATACTCCTATGGAATCTGTCAGATTTTTTTTTCAGTGCTAAAAGGAGATGCCTTTAGAACAGGGTAATAATATTTTGCTGGGGGCCACTTCAGAAATGTTTGAAGTGGGTGGGGAGGGGCGGGGCCTCATGTGGAAGGGGTGGGGCCAGGCTACTTCCCTGCTTCCCCACCCCCAGACCATGATTGGTCTGGGGGTGGGGAAGCGCCTATGGCCCCTCCCCCCCCCCCCGCAGCGGTTCCCCCTAGGCACCCTGTGTGATGTTGGGCAAGTCAGTTGCTTTGGCTTTGCTTCAGTTTGTGCGCTCCCCCTTCTGCCCCCAGGCCAATCAGAGTTTGGGGCGGGGGAGCACGCGAAGTCTCCTCCTGCCCTGCCAGGAGGGCGTGGCACTTAGAAGCACCACGTGTTCCTGGCAGGGCACAGGAAACTTTGTGCACTTCCCCGCCGCCCCCAGGCCCTATTTGGCCTGGGAGCAGGAGAGCGGCAGGCCCTCCGCGGGCCGGATCAACACACTTGGCGGGCCACATGCAGCCCACGGAGGCCCTTTTGCCCACCCTTGCTTTAGAACAGGGTTTCCCAACCTATGGGTTGGGACCCAAATATGGGTTGCCATTACATTTCAAAAGGTGGTCTCCCCAGGTGGCTCTTAAGGAGCCATTCACACATTTTTTGAATTACCCTGGGTCACCAAGCCCTGAATTGTCAAAGTGGGTCCCCATCTGGAAAAGGTTGGGAACTGCTGCTTTAGACGTTCAGGACTAGAACTTGGGACATCTGGCTACTCCTGGCTTTGTAGCCAATTTCCTGTGTGACGTTGGGCAAGTCAGTTGCTTTGTGCTTTGCTTCAGTTTCCACATCAGATGGGGATATTGATGTTTCCCTACCCCACAGGGGAGATGTGCGATATATTAATTAATGTGAATCACTGTTAGCTCCTTGGAGAGAGGTGCAATATTAGTGTCAAATCTTATTTTAAATATAACATCAATGGCTTGCCTAATAGTCAGGTTCGTTTTCCCTGGAAGTAATTGAGGTATTAAGTACCTGATCACGAACGAAGAGCTAGTAATTAGCAAAAGCTTTTTAATGCTTAAGAAACTCTGAAGTAGAAGAGAAGAATAAACTTTGTCTCTAGATTTTTCAACTGTTTTCTCCCCACTGATATTTCCCAGAGTTCCAGATGATATCACCATTCTGTCTTTGCTTGGTGCCAGCTAGGGATGTAAAAATGTAACCGTGTAACCACTAAAAATCCTAGCAGTTACACCGTCACACACGCAGCAGGCTCTGCAGTATACAGCTCATGCTTTATAGTGCAGATCCTGCAGCAAAGCCTCCCTGGGAAGGGGGCCAGGGGTCAAATCTCCTGGCTTCTTTTCTCTCTGATGTGAGACTTTGGGCAAGACACTTACATTTCTGGGCTTCGGTTTCTCCATGTGTAAATGATGATCTTGCCATCTCTTCATGTTCTTGGAAATTTTAGTACTTTAATGCTTGTGAAGCATGCTGACATTTTTCAGATGAAAAGAACTATGTAAGTGCATCATGGTATTATCGGAGAATAGGGTTACCAGGTAGACCCTGCCAAAAAACCGGACACACTTGATCACGGGCGGGGCGGGGGGGGGGGAGGAGGAGAGACTGGCTGGGAGGGGGGCGGGGCTACCTGGGAGGGGGGCGGGGTGGGAAGCAGAGCTGGCGGTAGTGGACTGGGGGCCATGGGGCTAGCCGGGAGGAAGTGGGGGGGACGGGAAGCAGAGCTGGGGGGGGCCGCGGGGCTGGATGGGGGGGGGGCCTGGAGCAAGGGGGGCGGGAAGCAGAGCTGGCGGCGGGGGGAGGAGTGCAGCCACTGACCGCAGTCAGAGTCAAAGGGGCCGTGCCCCCGGCAGGCACTCCCTCGAGTTGCTAGTAGAAGCCGGGCGGGGGCGGGAGAGGGGCTGGGAGCCACTCCCCCCGCCTGGCTTCTGCACGCAGCCAGAGGCTCTGAGCTGGGAGGCGGGGCCGCAATTGGTGCTGGGAGTCTCTGGTCGCATGCAGAAGCTGGGCGGGGGGAGTGGCTGGGAGTCCCGGCCCTGGCCCCCCCCCCCCCCCCCCCGGCTTTTGCACGCGACCACAGGCTCCTAGCACCAGTTGTGGCCCTGCCTCCCAGTCACTCCCCCGCCCCCGCCAGGCTTCCATCCGGCGCCCAGCCGGGAATTCAGAAAATACCGGACATTGCACATTGCACATATCTGGTATTTTCTGAATTTTTCTACCGGACAGATGGTGCAAATACCGGACTGTCCGGTAGAAAACCGGACACCTGGCAACCCTATCGGAGAAGTAAGCAGCTACTGACGTCATTGTGCCTAAGAATTTGGGCTGTTCTTTGAAAACAAAGCAAAGTTTGAGAGTTTGGTATTTCTGCTGCAAACCCCTGGTGCTGATTGGGATTTTATTAATTTCTTCATTTGAAACTGAACTCTGTTGGAACCTGGTGAAAAATTGCCAGCTATATTTCTTTTATACAAAAATAGTTTAAAATCTGTTTAAAGCCACAGACGGGGTCTGTAGGAAAAAAAACCTGGATCAGTAACACTCTTTGGCTCTGGGAAAGTTTGAGTGCAGCTCTCTCCTCAAAACCATAAACGTTTCAAAAAGGCAGTGAGATGTTGCCCGGGGTCAATGTGAAACATTTAAGAGAACTCTTCTTGATGTGGAATAGAGGCCTTCCTTTCGGTGTTGTGAAGCCCCTGGGGTAACTCCTGCGGAAATGAAGTTGTGTCAGGAGGGCCGGTGTGATTGTAGCTTTACAAATAAGCACGGTAGTGAGCATGAGCCACTAGTTTTCAGAACCCCCCTTTTGTTTGCTTTGGAAGTCGTTTGCCTGAGTGCAAGTGCCAATGTCAATGCCAGTGCGTGCAGCTCACATTGCAAATGTGAGATTACAGCTGTGGGCTGATTTAAATGGGTGTCTGTGGACACTGTGCAGTGGTGCTGGGAAGTAACCCATTGGACAGTCTGGACTGTCCCTATGCAACAGAATAAATGGCTGCAAATCAGACATCAGGAATGGTAATATACAAAAACAAGTGGGAGAACATTTTAATCTCCCTGGAAACACAGTTGCAGACTTGAAAGCTGTCATCCTCAAGCAAAAAAAAAAAAAAAAATCTTCAGAAACACGCCGCAAGGTGAAACTGCTGGGCCTGGAGTTCATATGCAAATTTGACACCATCAGAATGGGTCCACCCTGATTGAGTTAGCTCTGATGTACTCCCATCTCTGTGTGTCTCCTGTCTTTTTCTTTTTCTTTCACTTAATGCATGTGATGAAGTGAGTTGCAACTCACTTCACCTTTATGCCATAGTAAAATCGTTAGTCGTTAAGGTGCACCAGACTCCTCTGTGTCCCCTGAAATCGTCACCAGGCAATTGTGATGGGAGAGGGTTTTTTCCTTCCTGATAAGGCAGGGGTGGGCAAATTCCAGCCAGTGAGCCAGATTTGGTCTGCAGGGTTAGTCCCTGGCAGGCCCCCACTGCTATGTTCACCTGCACTTTTACAGGTATTGGAGGATCGCAGCTCTTGTTGGCCACGAATTGCTGTTCCCGGCCAATGTGAGCAGCGGGAAGTGGCATCCCGGGCCATGCTGCTTCCTGCTGCTCTCATTGGCCGCGAACAGTGATCCACGGCCAATGAGAGCTGTGATGGTTCGATACCTGCAAAAGCGCAAGTAAATATGGGGTGGTGGCCTGCCGGGGACCAACACACTGGCAGGCTGCTGCTTTTTTTATTGCGCACCCCTATGCTGAGGGAATGTTCTGGAATGACGTGTAGATAACTGCAATAGACACGCTCGCTGGGCAAGGCAGAGGAGCTCTGCCGTGGGGGAGACCACCCCAATCAATCTTCGTGCTCTCTCTGCTGAATCTACCAAATGTTATGGCGTAGCGCCGTCTCCAATATTGACCCTGTCACAGAAGAGCCCAATTTAGATCATTACTGGCTCGTTTCACTGAAACTGCCATTATCAAATGGAGAACTGCTCTTGGTCACTACCTACTCAGAGCCCTTTCCTGTAAAGGCTGACGTAGGTGGGTTCAGTCAGACCCTTCGCAGGGTGTCAAGCACTTTTCTCTGTTGAATAAGGGAAAATTTTGGCTTTTGGTCTTTAGTTCAAGTGCCTGAGTCATTTAGTCTGCTAAGTGGGTAATACCATGCTGGTTGTATAGTACTTTCCAGTGCCAACTCACTGTGTGACTGCTAGTCCTCACAACACCTTGCTGAGGAAGGAAAAGAAGAGCTGGCCAATGTTCCCTCTAATTTTTTCCACCCGTATGTGCAGAATACATTTTATGTGCACCAAGGCATGTGCAGATGTGCACCACCAGGAGAAACACATGCTGCCAGCTTGGCTGTGGGTGCTCTGCTAATCAGCTGGGAGGCATTTGACTCTCTCCTGAGTGGTTGCCCAAGCACTCAGCTGACAGGGACCACTAGCGCTGCTGGCCTTACTGACTTTGGGGATTGGCCCCTATTTCACTCATTGGTGGTTGATCACTGGGGTAGCTGCACGGTTGCAATCTCTACTGTAGACTGGCAAAGCTGTTGTTTGAACTGGGGGCGTTTATTTCTGTTGGAAACTGTGTATCCTAATGGCTGAAATAAGGCAGTGTAGACAAAGCCTTAGCAAAGCAGCAGTGCATGCCAGCAAGTCAGTCTTCGCTCCTTCCACTGGGTGATGTTTAGAAGGAGGCTGGGGCAGGAGAGCAGTTTTCATTTGTAGATGTAACTGCCAGTCAGTGAGGCTAGGAATTTTAAGAGCAGATCTGCAGCTTTTTTAGAGACAGTGAGCAATTTAAAGTGCATCCCCCCAACGCAAGTCAGACCTGAAGGAGGTTTGTTTTTTTTAATCTGTCGTCTCATATGGAGTCAGTTGGATTTTTTTTTAAAAAATGTTTCCTTCTGGAAAACTTCCCCTTTTTTCAAAACTGCTGTGAAAAATTGTCAGCTTTGTTGAATTCTTCTTCTTCACGGAAAACATCAAAAGCATTATAAAAACAGCATGACTGCAATCTGAAAACCTGGTTGAGAGAATTTTTGTCAGATTTTTTTTTTGAAAAAGCACATTTTGAATCCTTCAATATGAAGACAACTCAAAGATTTTGAAATATTTCAAGAAACCTCTTTTCAGTTGTTGACTAAATCTATTTACATGTAACAACTGAAATGACTCAAATGGATCAAAGTTAGAAGAAAAAAGTGGGCTGTTTTTCCCCAGTTGTTTTCAGTGATCATTAAACTGTGCATAGCTCCCAACTCAGTAAGATACTTAATAGGGTTGTTAAATATCGGTTCATTGAATAGTTGATTAACGTCATGAATTCTTATATGTTAGTCGACTATTCTATAGTCCTCAGGGGTGGGGTTGGCAGCCAGTGTGCGCCAGCCCCACTCCTGGGGAGCCCCCCCCACACCGTGCGGCTGCCTCTTTATTAGAGGCAGCAGCACAGGGAGCCAGGCAGGAGCTGGTCCTTGAGGGGAGCCAGTTTAAAAACCAGCTCCCCTTGTGGACTGGCTGTCTGTCACCCTGTGCTGCTGGGCAGCAGCATGGGGTGGCAGCAGCCCCTGTCCGGGTGGGGACTGAGTTCCCAGACCCAGTGTGAGCTGGAACTGAGCTGGGCTGCCTGCCTGGCTCCCAATGCACTTTAAATACAGAGCCACAGCAGGGGTAGGTCCTGGACCTGGCGCAAGCTGGGACTGAGCTGGGCTGCTGGCCAGTCTGCTAAAAAATTTACTGGCGGGGGGAGGGGAAATGCGTGTAGTCTATAGCATTAACCCAGGGGTGGGCAATAATTTTTGACCAGGGACCACTTCAGAAATTTTTGGAGTGGCCCCGGGCTGCCCTGGAAGAGGCGGGACCTCCGGCAGAAGAGGCGGGGCCAGAACACTTCCACGCTTCCCTGCCCACAGACCCCGATTGATCTGGGGAGAGGGGAGCGCGTGAAGTCTTTGCCCCTACTGCCCCTCCCACAGAGAGAACCACCAGCTGTTCTGAACAGCTGATGGTTCCTTCTAGGTGCCTATGCCCCTGACAGTGGGAGGAGACTTTGCATGCTCCCCTCCATCCACGGCCAATCAGGGCTTGGGGGTAGGGAGGAGCATGCGAAGTCTCCTCCCACCCTGCCCTTGTCCTGCAAGGAGAATGCAGAGCTTAGAAGCGTTGTGCCCCTTGCAGGATGGGGGAAACGCACGAAGTCTCCTCCCGCCCTGCCCTGTTCCTACAAGGAGTGTGTGGCGCTTCTAAGGACGGGAGCAGGGTGGGAGGAGACTTCGTGCACTCTCCCCCGCCCCCAAGTCTCTTGCTCCCTGCCCTCGGGCTTGTGGGGCTTAGACTCAGCCACCAGATTGACTCTAAGCACTGCACGCTCCCCGGTCTCTAGGCCCTGATTGGCCTGGATCCAGCCCACAGAAGCCCTTTTTCCCACCCCTGCATTAACCTATAAGCTTTTGCTTATCAGTTAATCAATTAATCGACTGTACTATTACATCCCTAATACTTAAGCACACGAATGTGCTAAAAGTTAGGCTCACGCTTAAGTACTTCTCTGGATCTTGGCCATGGTCATTTTCCCTTGTTTGTATGGGTTTTTCATCCAGCAACATGGTACAGAGGCATATTTTAAAATAGCAAAATTGCCTGAGGTGTTCAAAATTGATTAGATTCAGGTTTGAAATTGATTAGATTTTATGCTGCCAGTGTTTTTCCTAAATTCCAGATGTTCACATTGAGTTTATGGCGAGCAAAGGCTTCCAGCCACATCCACGTTCCCTAGCCTGGTGGCAGGTGTTGCATCCTTTGTTCTTGATGTTGCTGTATGTTGTCGCAAGATTGTGGGCGACTGCTTGAATCCTGTGTCAAATGTGTAAAACTCCCCAGTGAAGGTTTCCAGTTTATAGAGCAGCTTCCCTCCGGAAGGTTTGCAAAACTCTTATGAGGCCCATTGTGTAGCTGTTGTGGGTGCGGAACTAACATCAGTTTTGTCATGATGACTGCTGCACTGAGTCCTTAATGTATGCAGGAATCAGTCATGTACTCTGTTTCCGGTGGTCCTCTGTTCTCATTCCTTTAGGCTATTTGCAGCAGTACGGGATCTCTGTACTATATAACTTCAGGTGGATAATAAGCAGCCAGAGGAGGTGAATGGCTGAGAAGTGGAACTTCTGTTTCCATGCAAATAGCCCTGGTGATAAAGAATAAAAGAACAAGAGGGCTGCATGCAGAAGGCAGATGGGCTGTAAACAGAATTGTTTCTAAGTAGGTTATCCAGGAAGCAGCAGCAGCTCCCCCTCAAGGACATCGTTCCTGTGCTTAAGTGTCAAGTTGAACACAAATGCACGACCGCTTTTGTTAGTAACTTCTCTAGGATTAAATCGGCAGCCCATTGAAGTCAATGCGAATTTTGCCATGGACTTCAGCGGGATGAGGATTTGACCTTTAGGGCTTATCAGTGCTGCAAAGTGAACTTGAGTTCCCTACGCGAGTTGCCCCATTAGAGTCAGAGTGACCACCTAGAGAAATAACGCTGGAGCAGCTGTGTCCACATGGGAGAGGCACTCACTTGTGTGGTGCTAAGACTTCTGGGACACGTCTTGGGGTTCTTAGAACTGCAGTAAGAGGAGCCTCTCTGAGTTCTCTCCGTGTGAATTGTGGGAGATCGTATCTGTCCTTTCTAGTCACTCAGGGGGAATTGTGGGAAGACATTGGTGGACTTTTGGCACTCTGATGGAGCCAGCCTGCTGGAGTGATCGTGTTAGCAGCTGACAAGCTGTGCGGACTTCAGTTGTATCCTGTACCCCTCTGGAGCCAAGTAACTCAAGTTAAAAGCACCACCACACTTGACTTCAGGGGTTCGTGTGTGGAGAGTCATGAGTTAGGCACAACACTCTTGTTAATTTTGCAGTGAAGACAAGCTCTTAGTTGAATAGTGGAGTTAAAAAAAAAAGCCCGTCTTTTCTCCATGATTTTATCTGTATAGATTTGGTTTCAGACTAGCTGTGTATAGATGTAGGAACTCTCTCTCGATTGCTGCTCTATATTATATGTTGACATAGAGTGCAGAGGAAGTTCTCTAAGCTGCACTGTGTAGCTACAGTAGACTTGGTAATTTGCAGAGAAAATATGGTTTCTCCCTACTCTTCAAAGATTGAACAGTAGTGTTGTCATAACTCCTAAGACCTCATCAATGTGATAGAATTACTATTAGGGATGTAATAGTGTAGCCATTTAAATGGGCAACTGATAAGCTCATGCTTATTGGTTACCCAAAAGGCTAAATGTAGGTCAAGGTGTGGCTCTTAGGGAGCTGCCTGCCACCGTGTGCTTCTACCTCTGTATCAGGGCAGGAGCGGTGTGGCAGGTGGAAGCCCGTGTGTGCCGGGAGCTGGCGTGAAAGCCAGCTCACAACATGTACCGGCTCCCGTGGAGCTGGCTGCCGCCCTGCGTGTAATCATGTAACCGCTGATACTTTCAGCGGTTACAGAGTTAATCAATTACTTGTGTTTTAACATTTCTAATTACTATACAGATCACTTCCTAATTTATTATTCTAAGTAGAAAATAAGCTACATTTGTGGCCCATTATGTTTTGTCCATTCACATACTTGTCAATTGAACAACGTCTGTTGTTTTTGTTTGGTCTCCTCCCAGGCATTGGAGTGTAGTTGTGAGGTTGCACATTTTGGGTGTTTTCTCTTGTGCATATAGGCCAGTTATTAGAGACTGATGCTTGTTTTGTCTAGTTGGAAAACCACTTAAACATGGCACGTTTAAAAATTTGAGTCCCACTAGAATGTTATCAGAGAAGTGAGTCATTAAGGAGAGACTGGGGGAGAACAGGATGTGAAATGGAGCACCAAAGAGAATTATAGAGGAAAAAATAAACATAGTGTCAATGGGCACCGTTGTTTGCCAGCCTGCTTTGGGGAGAACCCCAGGAATAGTTTAGAGAGACGCACCCTTCTCTGCTGCTGATTGTGGGAGTGCTTCAGTATACAGTGCCAACAGGAGTGGATGGTATATAATTAGTTAATTTTTCTTTTCTTATCAACTAGTGTTAGTGTTCCACACTGGGTGTGAGTGCGTTGTCGACTTGCCGATCTAGTTAATCCCCCTGGAAAGTGTCTGTCACTGTGGTATCTAAACATTCTCCGTAGTTTAGTTTTTGTTTGCAGCATTTCTTCAAGGGTCGTGAGCAGGTTGCTCTAGATGTTGGTATACATGCTAGGGGTGATCTGCCTCCAGTACGTGTGTTTTGTACAGGCAACCCGAGTTCTGCTCTCGGTTGCATTGTAACAGAGAATGTGGCTCCCGGTTTCCAGCTCATTTCTTTGTCAAGTGCTTAGAGAAGCTTGGAGCATGAAAGGTGCGATATAAAACTACTCTCTGTTCTGTTCTGTACTAAAACAGTCCTGGCAAACCAGGGAGACCCACAGTGACTACAGCATAAGGCCTGATTTAAAGGCAACTGCTTCCCTTCATTTATTGAAAAATATTACCCAGTGGCATGGCTGAAAGCCAGATACCGGTTGATAGAGTGATTATGACAAGCAAGCAGTGTTCAGGACTGTCCAAAGAAAGATTAACTTTTCAAGTCAGCTTTGACTGATGCAAACTGTCAACCACTGTGTTGCAATAAAGAGTAGAAATAACTAAATATGATACACTGACCCTTAAAGGGGTCACGGAAAGTGCTTTGTGTTGCAAGATGAAATGAAAATGGTTTTGAAACGGTCTCCTGCGTTTACTTTTTAAAAAGTGAGTTCTGCCAACTGACAAAGTATTGTCAACACCAGGTTAGTTCATAGATATTCGGGCTGAGACAGATGCATCAGAGCATCTAGCCCATGTTGAAAGGGCTGGCGCAGGATTGTTCCTTAAACGTTATTGTTTTATCCTCCATGGTTTTCAAAACCCCAGAGATTGGGCTTCCATCATTTCACTTGGGTGACAGTTCCACAGACCATTAGATCTCCCAGTCAGGAAGGTTTTTCCTGACGTTAAAGAAGTGCTCTAGAAATGAGCTGTCTGCATGTATGTAAAGAGTCCGTTAATAGGTAAATTGCCAGTAGGTGGCACTCAAGAATATGTAGCATGGTACCTGGGTTTTGTAGGATCAGTACAACTTGTGGTGCCCTCCAAATGGTGTCCTCTTTCTTAGAGTTCTTGACTGCTAATCTCCAGCGTGATTCTTTTCTTTCTTTGCTCGGTCCCATCCTTGTCCTCACAGCTCCCTCATCCCTGTCCCCCTGCAATGATTATTCATCCCATGCACAGGTGTTTATTAATTCCTCAGTTATTTACAATGGCGCTCTGTTTCTTAAAATCTCCCTGTCACCTCACCTTTGTGTTCTCCGGTCGTATTTTACATTCTAATCTAAAACAGTAAAGTCTTTGGGTCAAGGACTTTTGTCTTGACTTTTCACTTCTGTGTCTGTATAGTGCAGGGGTTGCCAAAATAGTTGTGAATATAGCGCAAAGAACCAGGGGGAAATAGCTGTTGAGCCAAAAAAAAAAAAAAAAAAAGATACTACCCCTTTTAAAAAAATCAGGTTTTTGGCCACATCGGGCGGCTGGCCCCATTTTGCCAGCACCATTTTGCTTTGCCATGCCAAATGGCTCCCCTGCACCTGGAGAGCACAGGGAACCGGGGGCTGTTTCTAAGGGCGCAGGGGCGGCTTCGCGAGCCACGGGGGAGGCTTCGCGAGCCGCAGTTTAAGGGGGGAAGAGCCGCATACAGCTCGCGAGCCGCGGGTTGGCCACGGCTGCTATAGTGCTTATTACAGTGAGGCCGCAGTATGAAATAATGCATGAAAACCTCTTAGGCAAAGCCTTTCACAGTTTGGAGGTTCAGACCCATGGCCAAGCTATGAAACGGGTTCTGTTGGGCTGAGCCAAAACTGTACATTCAAACCTCTCAGGCTTTTTCAGAAACTTGCTGCAGCTTTAAATTTTGCAGCCTCCAGTTCCTCTCTAATTAAAACCATTGTGTCAAGCACTCATGAAGCCTGCCCCAATGCCTTGGCAAGTGATAAATACTAAGGATGTAAAGGACCAGTCGACTACCTGATAAGCAGGTGCTTATGGGGTAGCACTATCAACTACTCACTCATTTCCACCGCCCCCCCCCCCCCCCCCGCGTTTTTAAAGGGAAGCCGGCAGGAGAGGTTGCTGGCTGGGTCCCAGGTTTCAGCACTCGCACTGGCTTCCCTTTAAAAATGCAAGAGTGGCAACCAGTAAGGGGGAGGGGGTGTGGGTGTAGGTGTAGGTGTAGACCCAGGAACAGGGATTCAGCCAGCGTTCTCTCCTGCTGGCTTCCCTTTAAAAATGCAAAGTAGCAGTGGGAAGTTGTGCTGAGACCCGGCGTGAGCCGGGATGGAGTGCTGACACTGCCCTCCTTCATCAACTAATCGAGTAGTCGATGGAAATTCCATCGACTACTCGATTAGCCAATTAACCGCTACTTAACATCTCTAATAAATACGGAGCAGTGAAAACTCTGGCTCACTCATCCATGCTATGTAGTCATAAGAATCTTGTTAATTTTTAAAAAGCCCTTGCCCACTAATCCAAATCAATTTTCATTTCTTTCATAAAGTCGAGCTTCCATTTAGACTTTGGCTAAGAATTACGGCTAATTTGTTCGATTTTATAACAGTATAATTGAAAAAGTGATTTGAATGCCCTAGCAACCATATTCCCTTTCTTTGGTTGTTAATGAAAGAATCCATTAAAGTTAAATGATTTGGGCACCGTTTCAAGTTGAATTGCCTGAATATTCTAGGAGAGTGTTTCTGACCATCTGCTGTTCCGGGTCCGTCACCAATGTTTATATTGTAAATGGGGATGAGAGAAGGACTTCGTATGTCTCCTTTGTGCTGCTGAGTACAAAATATCATTTTAATTTTCAGATCTCATTGTAAATGGTGGAAATATACTGGAGAGCTAAAGCTGTTCTATTCTGCAGCATCCTATGCTCATAAATATCATTTGATGAGTGCTTTGTGCATGTGGCTTTCAGAGTCTGCCTGTGGCTATTTGTATGGATTCACAGTACATCATACAGTGTCGCATTTAAGGATGTAAAATCCCATTTAATTGGTTAACCGGTTAAGCTTATTGTTTAACTGGTTAACCGAATAAAGGGACGGTGGGTGGGGGGGGGCAGCTCCCCCGTCTGCTGCTGGGCTGGAGTGGCCTTCTGCCACGCCATAGGCACCAGGCCTGCCACGGACAGAGGCTGCTCTGGAGTTAGCCCCCTGGCTGCAGCAGGCGGGGAGTTGTTCCAGCTTCCATCGATTAACCGTAAGCATCACCTTTAATCGGTTAACCTTTCACATCCCTAGTTGTGTTGTCATTTTTTTATGGCTACTCACGGTAGAGTCTGTGAAGGGCAACGTACATTTGATGGAGAAGTAATTGAAAAAAATCCACCCTCAATGTGTTTATTGAGTTATGGAATGATTCCTTGTTGTGCATAGTGTGGAACGGGGAAGCCTTGTTAGTTTCTGAATTTTGCTTTTTTAAATGAGGGGAGTGTTTAATCAGAACTTTCTTCTCATCTTCCTCCACATCCTGTCATCAGACTGCACAGGTAGTGAATGGGGAGGCTCTGATTCCAATGCCAAAACCCAAGGCTCTCAAAAGGAATGGTGAAACCCCATCATTTAATTTCCCACATGGGGTCAGAGGTATGACAGGGCCCTGTGTACCTAGACAAGGTAGCTGATAAAGGGTCAAATTCTGCTGCCACCTCCCAAGTCAATGTTGTGTGTAGTCAGCATGCACCTCACTTCACGTGCCCTTGTTTTATGTGTGTGTCACGTTAGTAATACCATTGGGAAAAAGATGACACAGATGGAAACCAGCGGAATCTGGCAACCCTGCGTGTGGGCAACATTAAACAAAATGTCTCACAAGCCACACGTAGAAACCTGATGGGGCCGCATGTGGTCCGTGGGCCACCGGTTGTCCACCATTGATCTAAGTAGAGCTCATACTGTGTACCTTCTATTCTTTGTATCATGACTGTGGACTGTTTATGAAATTGTTAATGTTTATCCATTCAGTTCTGGGCCACACTGTTCCACTCTCTCAGGAATATGTATAATACAAATTATTCACCAATAATTTATGTACCAGCCTTGCATGGAAATCACCCACTGTACATCCCAGCTGGATACATAGAGGCTTTTAAAAAATGAATGGATTAGGGCAAGACTGACTCTGTCACTTAGTTACGCAGAAGTGCGAGTAAAAATCTTCATGAAATTTGTCTTGAGGAGGTATACGTTCAAAGAGGTCAGCAGCCTGGTGCGGGGCCTAGAGCACTGAAGGAGGAGTCTGGAAACCTGGATTCTTTCCCCAGTTCTGCCACTAAGGCCTTGTTTATATTAGCCGTCGACCTACGTGACACAACTTCAGCTATGTGAATAACATAGCAGAAGTTGATGTACTTATTCTGCTTTACGGTGGTATCTTCACAGTGGTTAGTCAACAGCTGATGCTCTCCCGTTGACTCCGCCTACTCTTCTCATTTTGGTGAATTAGCAGAGTGGACAGGAGAATACTCAGTAGTCGATTATTGTGTCTGTACTAGACACGATAAATTGACCCCCGCTGGATTGATCCCTGCATGTTAATCCAGCGGGTAGTAAAGACATGCCTTGAACAAGTCACTTCACTGCTCTCCACGTCAGATTCTCCATCTTTAAAAAAGAGATGGCAATCCCTCTCTTCCGGTGTAAAATGCTTTCAAATGTACAGATGATGACCTGCATATTATTATTACATTTTCTGGTTTAATGTTTTTGGAGTACACAGAAACCTCTGGGAAAGGAACTACAAAATGTACTCCATCTATTAAGTACAGAATTGGAAATGTTAAGAAATAGCCAGAATGCTTCTTTACCCTTTTTCTTCCTTTATTTTTATTTAGGAATATTAGGTCCAAGTTAAAGGCGTGCTATCAAATGGCATACATTTTTGTATCAACCCTTGTTTGTTTTAATTGCTATAAAAGCATCGAGACACAAAGATGCTAAAATTAGAATTAATTAGCGTAGGCTCCATATTTAGATGTTTGGTAACTTTGTAACAATACATTTCATTCAAGCTCCCCTCTGGCATTTGCATCCCAAGTCCTTGCAACCTTGCAAATGCATGACAGGACTAGTTTCACTCTTTCAGGCCACATCTGTAATATAGGGGAAGGTCAGCTTAAGGTATATAATTCCAGCTACGAAAGTAACATAGCTGGGGCTGACATACCTTAAGCTGAACTTTGTTCAGCACCGTTCCCAGGGCAAGAGGTCAATGGAAGAAATGCTCCCGTCAATTTCTCTTGCTCCTCGCAACAATAAGGAGTACTGGTGCTGATGGGGGCACCCTCAACATTCGATTTAGTGGGTCTTTTCTAGATCCGCTAAATTGAACGCCAGAAGATTCACTGCCATAGTGTCGATCTTCCTGCAAGTGTAGGTGTGGCCTAAGCCAGTGGTTTTCAACTTTTCCGGACTACTGTACTCTTTCGGGAGTCTGATTTGTCTTGGGTAGCCCAAGATTCACCTCATTTAAAAACTATTTTCTAAAAAATCAGACCTAAATATACAAGTGTCACAGAATAGTATTACTGAAAAATTGCTTATTTTCTCATTTTTCCATATAATTATAAAATAACCAATTGGAATATAAATGTAGTGCTTACATTTTAGTGTATAGTATATAAAGCATGATAAACAAATAATTGTCTGTATGAAATTTTAGTTTGTTCTGACTTCACTAGGGCTTTTATGTAACCTGTTGTAAAACTAGGCAAATATCTAGGGGTACGTCTTGATTTAAATGAAGCGGCGATTATTTAAATCCATCAACGGAGCCATGTAGATTAGCTTACTCGAAAAAGGGAAATGAAGCGGCGTTTTAAATAATTGCTCCTTCATTTAAATCAAAATGGCCACAGCGCTGTGCCGATCAGCTGTTTGTCGGCACAGCGCGGCAGTCTAGACGGGGATCTGCTGACCCCAGAACCCTTGTCGGCAGATCCTATAAGCCTCGTTTCACAAGGCAAAAAGGATCTGCCAACGAAGGGTTCTGGGGTCGGCAGATCCTCGTCTAGACTGCCGCGCTGTGCCGACAAACAGCTGATCGGCACAGCGTGGTGGCCATTTTGATTTAAATGAAGGAGCAATTATTTAAATCACCGCTTCATTTCCCTTTGTCATCCTGCCTCATCTACATGGCTCCGTCCATGCAGCCATGTAGTCTAGACACACCCTAGATGAGTTAATGTACCTGCTGGAAAACATCTGCGCACCCCTAAGGATACATGTCCCCCTGGTTGAAAACCATTGCTCTAAGCTGAAAGAAATGCAAAAACTAATTGTGTTTGTAAATATTGTGCATGAAATTCTGAAAATCTGGGCAATTAATTTTAACCTTACAATCCCCCTCTAGGTTCTTGAATCTCAAATTTTAGTTTGGACCACAGTTTAGCAGCAAAGTTTTGAACACCTCCACAAATGAAAGTTGTATTAGCAACATAGGGAGATAACAGTAATGGGACCACTTCTACACTACAAAGTTTTGTCAACACGAATTGTGGCAGCCTGCAGCCGCCGCGGGTTGTGTATTGCTTGTGCACTTGCACGCTTGGTTCCTTGTGTTGGCACCAGACACACTCACCAGGAGTGCTTGTGTCACTGCACAGTGTAGTGCATGATGGGTAAATCATTGCAACACTCATCACTGTTCAGCACACTGTTCTTTGCGTAGTTTTGGCAATGCATGGTGGGGCAGAAATAACTTGTGCAGGGGTGCAAGACAAACTACAGGAAACATGCTGATTTCCTGGCAGTCAGTTTGCTGTGGGACATAGCGAGAACCAATTCATGGTGGTGATTGGCATTTATGGAGCAGCTGCAGATGGTGGAGCGCTGATTTTGGGCCTGAGAATGATCACTCCCTAGTGGGACAGTGAGCAGAGGCTGCAGTATTTCGGACACAGAAGGTTACATTTCTAGATCTGTGTGCTGCGCTTGCCCTAGCCACCCAATGTGAAGACACCAGAATGAGAGCTGCAGGGACAGGGTAGAAACAAGTAGCGATCACGCTGTAGAAACTTGCAGTGCCAAATTACTACAGGTTGAACCTCTCCAGTCCAGCATACTCGAGACCTGACTGGTGCTGAACCAGAGAATTTGCTGGACCACATGAGGGCAATATTGTAGCGAGTGGGTCTTTATTTTTGTTTCGCTGAGGCGAATAAATGGAACAGCGCTTGCAATGCTGCTTAATAATGTAGGACTGTACTGATATACCTATATAAACCTACGCCCAGCTCTTTTCATGACAACATGTTACTGCTGTTACACAATCTTACTATATTGGCACAAAGAAACAAGTAGATAAAGCATGAAAGCCACGCTTACACTTTGTGGCATTATCAGCACTTCCACTGCTTACTGGGCTCTTAGAAGACACTTAGGGGGTAAATTAGAGCTAAATAACAGCACAGAGCACTGAGAGCCAGGACTGGTGTCTGTAAACAAACTTCATGGGATCACGAGAAACTTGCCCACACCCATGATAAGTGGCCATCCAGCTAACTCAAATCACGCCGGACCTCAGATGTTGCCAGACCAGAGAGGGCCAGACTAGAGAGGTTCAACCTTTACTGGTCAGTGGGAAGCCATTTTGGAGTGGGAAAATCAACCATGGGGGCCATTGTCATGCAAGTGTGCAGGGCCTGCTGTGCAGGACTGTGACTCTCGGCAATGTGCAGGACTGAGGGGGTGGCTTTGCAGGTATGGGGTTCCCAAACTGCGGTTGAGCAATACACAGCATGCGTATCCCTGTTCTGGCCCCACACCACCTTTCCATAGAGCACACCGACAGAAAGGGCTGTTGTCCTATGGTTAAGCCAATGCCGGCAGATCTGTCGGGCTGTTTCAGTGACATCAGTGAGAAGGTTCAGGATGCAAGCCTGTTCAGAGAGCTACAAGCAGAGACCTCCTCTCCTGACACAGATTACCAGGGGTGACTGCTGAGGAGGGACACATGTGGGTGGCAGCTCCTCCATGTGACTCCTCCCCGTGTCGCCTCTGACAATCCCTCTCAGCCCCACGCCCTGCTCAGCCTGGGGAACTAGCGGGGGTCTGGTGCTGGCAGCAAGGGTCTTCCCCCCGCACACTCCCCGGCAGGAAGCAGAGTGATAAACCAGGAGCAGGGGACCTGAACAGGCTAGGACCATGTCCATCTGCTTCTCCCCGCCACTGCTGGTGAGAGTGTGTGTGTGTGTGTGTGTGTGTGTGGGGGGGGGGTGCTCCTGCTGTGGGCTCCAGGCCTCTTCCACCCCTCCACTAGTCTCCCAGGCCACCTCATGTCCCCGCCCCCCTCCACACTTGGCAGATTGCCATTGGCAATGTTGAAATGCTGTTAGTGGTCCTGGGGATCCAGCCTGCTCCGTACTCCGCTGCTCACAAAGCTGTACCCTGGAAATGGGTATCGGAGGCAGCGAGCGGGGGATGAGGGGGAAAAGGCGGGAACTGGTGCCTGTGGGCTTTTAAGTCGGCTCCCTGCACATGCTGGTTCCCGTGGAGCTACCTCCTCCCCACCCTGCTTCCTTCCACAGAGGCAGGAACCCGGGGGGCAGGCTGGAGCCGCCTGTCTCCCCACTCCCGTGCTGCTGCCTCTGATAGAGAGGCAGCAGCGTGCGATGGCTGGGGGCTCCCCGGGAGTGGGGCCAGGAGTGCACTGGCTGCTGGCCCTGCCCCTGGGGCATATTTTAGTAACCACGTAACCAATACATGTTTTTGTGGCTACACAATTACTAAAATAAACGTGATTAAACATCCCTAATTTAGATGCCCTTGAAAATGGGCTTAGAGCCCCTCAGTCTTTGAAACCCTTTCGAAAATGTAGTTTTATGCGATTTGTAAAGGGGACCTTAGTGTGACACACCAGGACTGTGAGGGGCACACACAGACACAGAGGTGCTGGAACTAGGGGGTGCTGAGGGTGCTTTTCCCTCCCCCAACCCCCGCTTGAAGTGCTTTCCATTATACACAGGGTTAACAGTTTGTCAATGGCTCTCATACAAATTGTTCCAGCGCCCCTGGCCAATGGACAAAGACAAACCATTCACTTTGCATTCAGTCCTAATTTGGATAAAACCTCCATAGAGGGTCCCGATCAATGTTCCCTCTAATTTTTTCCATCCATGTGCGGAACAAATATTGTTCTGCGTACCAAGGCATGTGCAGATGTGTATCACCCATAGAAACACTATGGGATGCTGTGGCCGCTCTGCTAATCAGCTGGGCGGCATTTGAATCTCTCCCAGGCAGCCGCCCAAGCACTTAGCTTGTAGGGAACACTGGTCCTGATTAAAGACTGAGTTCAGACCTGTAGTTTTTAATTGTACCTGCTGGCTTAAAGACCTTTCTGAAGGCAGAGGGAAGGAAAGTGAGCGACTGCCATTTATGAAGCTGTGACAGACACTGATAATTCAACACAATGAATAAATTATTATTGCTATTGATTTGTTTTATCTTTCGGAGAGATTTGTTTTCAGAGGATGTGCGGGAGGAGCTGAGTTGCAATGAAATATAACATCCATTCCATGTAAAATCTATTTGTGTATAACCGCTCTCTGGAGTGTCACGGTACGTAGATAAAGCGTGTAGGCAATGACAGCCAAGCGCGAGACTCGCATGGAAGTGCCTTCCTGTCATCCTTTCTAATGGCTGATCCACTGCAGAATAAATCTACTGCTGCTGCCTGCTAATGGCATTATTCCTTTTGCTCACGACAGAGAGTTTTAATGGTGTATTGGGCTGCGTTAGTAGGAGCATTGCCAGCAGATCAAGGGAAATGATTATATTCCCCTCTGTTCAGCACTGGTAAGGCCATGTTTAGAGTATTACGTCCAGTCCCCCCCCCCCCCCCATTACTGAATCGATGTGGATAAATTGGAGAAAGTCCAGCAGAGGGCAAGGGGAATGACTGGGTACTGGGACACATGACTTATGAGGAGATGCTGAGGGAACTGTGCTTATTGAGTCTGCAGAAGAGAAGAGTGAGGGGGGATTTGATAGCAGTTTCAGCTATCTGAAGGAGGTTCCAAAGAGGGTGGAGCCAGGCATCTCAGTGGAGACAGATGACAGAACGAGGAGCAATCGTCTCAAGTTACGGGGGGGGAGGTCTAGGTTGGATAGTAGGAAAGACTATCACTAGGAGGGGGGGTGTATAACTGGGATGGGTTCCCTAGGGAGGTGGTGGAATCTCCATCCCTAGAGGTTTTTAAGGCCAGTCTTGACAAAACCCTGGCTGGGGTTAGGGATGTAAACTAACATGTATATGTGTAAATGTGTAACTGCTGGGTTTTTTAGTAGTTACACGTTTACACGTGGAGGGGCAGGTGGGAGCCAGTGTTCCTTCCCCTCCCACCCCCCACTGCCTCTGACAAAGAGATAGCAGCAGCACAGGGGGCAGGCGGCTTTGTGGGAGCCAATACTTGCAGGGGGCTGCCTTGAAAGCTGCTTCCCGCATGTACCGGTTCTTGCCTGCCTTCCCGCCTGCCCCTTTTCACTGCTGCCTCCCACAGCAGGGAAGGCATCTGGCTCCATGGGAGCCAGCACACATGGGGGCCTCCCCAAGGGCACCGGCTCCTGCCCCCTCTTGCTGCCTCTGATACAGATGCAGCAAGGGAGAGGTGCGTGTAGTCCTTAGGATTAACTGATGAACCCAGGTTTATTGGTTAACTGTGTCACCAACTACACGCTAACATCCCTGGCTGGGACGATTTAGTTGGGATTGGTCCTGCTTTGAGCCAGGGTTGAACTAGATGACCACCTGAGGTCTCTTCCAGCCTTCATCTTTTATGATTCTATGAGGTCTCTGCTGTGGTACGTGAAGTACTAAGTTCCAACCCTGCTGATGATCCACGTGGGTGGTTTTCATGAGAGCCTGAGATCAGAACTGATCTAGTTTTATATCACTTCATTGAATTTATATTGGGTTTATACCACTGTCTGACTGCTGGGTAGGAGGATTGTTCCAGAGATCAGCTCTCCATTCTATAATATGTGCAACATCCTCAGCTCCCAGTAACATGAGAGGGATTTGCTTTCACCTTTGTGTATCATAGAAGTTGCTTAACACCTCACCAGATTGGACACAGGCTGACTAAAGCAGTCAGGTAGGTATAAGACCAATAGTGAAAAGGGACGGTAGAAAGAGGGAAGAATCAGCACAAAATTGAGACTTTGAAAACAGAATTAATCAAGGAGCTAAAGGATGTGAAGAGCAGAAATTCTTCAGTTGCCTATATACCAATGCTAGGGGCTTGGGGAACAAAAGGAGTTAGAAATACTCATTTAGGAGCATACATTGTATCGAGCTGGTAATACTGAAATCTGCTGGGTTGTGTCTCATCCCTGAAATGTTAGCATCAGGGGATATAACCTATTTAGGAACGAGTGAATGGACGAAAGAGGAAAAGTGGCACTCCGTGTTAAAAATCTTGTTTCCAAGCCACCAATACCTCAGAAGACCGTGATCTTGAATGCTTATGGATCCTTGTCCTGATCAGCAAAGCACAAGATGGGGCGTTAGTTGGTGCCTGTGGTAGATGATCTGATTACACTGAGGAGGAGGATGACGTGCTTCCTATGCTCCTGTCTGTAGTGGGTAGGAAAAAACTGTGAGATCGTGGGGGACTTAATTTGACTTCCATGTGCAGGAGGGTTCATGGCTCCAGGACTAAAACATACTCATTACTAACTCAAACAGTGTTGCATCGAAGATGTGGGGACCTTCCCTTGACAGATAAAGATGGAACTGATCGCAGAACTAAAAAGTAGTGATCATGTTGTTGCTTGATCATGTTTATAGTGTGTAAACAGAATGAAGTCCAGATCAGTGAGATTATATGTATATTTTTCCTGGTGTTTTTAAATGGGCCAGCTTCAGAAAGCTGAAAACTACTATTAGCCAAATTATCTGGGAGGAATCATTTAATCAAAAAAAGTGAATGATAATTTCACATTAAGACTTCCCATTAAGAATCCCAAAGCGCCGACTGAGGAAGAAAGGCCATATTGGTTCAAAAACCAACCTGGTTTAGAGGGGTTGTGAAGGCAGTTGTACAAAATTTAAAAAAAAGCAACATATGACAAATGGAAGAAAGGGGAAGTTGATAGTAATGAATATGAATCAAGAGTTGGCTGCCTCTAGCCTTACCCCTTGTACCTGAGGCCCCACCCCTTCCAGGGGCCTGGAGCCAAGCCAGCCTGTTCTAGGGCTAGAGCTCGCTGCTTCCTGCCACTGTGGTGAAGCAGAGCAACTCGGCCGGCCTGGGAGATGGTGATGGAACAGAGAAGGTTGTCACACAGCTCCACTTCCCCATGGCTCTCACTCCTGTGGTGAGCATGGGGAGGGGCCCGACCTCTGCTGCTGCCCTGCGCCAGGCCCCCCAGTAATCCCCAAAGCCCACATCACTTGGGGGAGGGCAGAGCAGGGGCAGGAAGATGCACAGCGGGGGGCAGAGCAAGGCTGGACTTGGGGGAAGGGTATGGACACCTCCCCCAGGACAGCAGGGACTGATGTGCCATCAGCTTTGTGTGGGCTGGATTGTGAAACTGCTCGGGCCACAGATGATCTCTGGGCCGTGAGTTTGAGACTCCTGTTGTAAACAGTGGAATCTCGAGTAAGAATAGTTTATCTGCATATTTGGTACTGGTGCGACTCCTGCTGAAATATTCTGTCCAGTTCTGACAGTCACAATTTAAGAAGGATGCTGGTAATTTGAAGAGGATTCAGAGAAGGAGCCACAAGAATGATTCAAGGCTTGGAAAACCTGTTTTGTAGTGATAGCCTCGAAGAACTCAATGTTTGGCTTAACAAAGAGAAGGTTTCAGGGCTGACTCAACCTCAGTCTATAAGTATCTACATGGGGAACAAATATTTAACAGGAACTCTTCATTCTGTCAGAGAAAGGTATTACATGGTCTAGTGGCTGGAAGTTAGACAAATTCAGGTTGGAAATAAGGTGTAATTTTTTTATAGTGAAGGCAATTAGCTAGTAGAACAATTTTCCAAGAGTTGTTGTGGATTCTCCATTACTGATGATTTGTAAATCAAGATTGGATGTTTTTCTAGAAACTCTGCTCTAGAAATTGTATTGGGGGAGGTTCTAAGGCCTTTGTGATACAGGAGGTCAGACACAGCTAGTTCAGATGGCCTTCGAATCTATGGCCACATCTCCACTTGCGGACAATCAACGTTCTGGCAATCGATCTTCTGGGGTTTGATTTAGCAGGTCTAGGAAAGACCTGCTAAATCGAATGCTGAGGGCACCCTTCTCCTACTCCTTTCAAGCAAGAAGGGAAGTCAATGGGAGCATTTTTCCTGTCGACCTCCCACTGTGAAGCTGCCCCAGAAAATTGGTGCAAGGTACGTCGACTCCAGCTATGCAATTCACGTAGCTGGACTGGCATATCTTACACTGATTTTCTTTGCCATTGTAGACTTGGCCTATGACTGTAAAGCAGGGGTGGGGAACCTCAGGCCCAGAGCTGGATGTGGCCCCTGGCTTGCCTGGATCTGGCCCCCAAGTTTCAGGCCCTCCCCAAGCATTGGGGAGCCCACACTGGTGCTTCAGCCCCCCGCTGTCCCACCACAGAGCTGGAGCATACAAAATCTACTAGTCTGCCCCCACCCCCCGAGCTCTGGTATGCAAGGGGAATGTGGGGAGTGTCTTTCTCCTTCTCAGTCAGGGGCCACATTTTTTTTTTCCTTCTCACTTGTGTGCGGTCCCCAACTGATTTTTCTGTGGTTCAGTGGCCCCCAACCCAAAAAAGGTTCCCCACTCCTGCTGTAGAGGAAGGTGATATCTCATCATGACACCAACCACAGTCTTGCCCCACCCTAGTATGAGAGGTGGCGAATCCTGGCAGCAGTGCTTGATTTGAGAATGCTTGAAACAGCAGGAGTGTTGCAAACCACAGCTTAGTCGGTGGTTGTGGAGAAACAGTCTAACCTATATTCATTTCATTGGTGCTGTGTGCGCCATGCACCCGCCCAATGATATTCATCTACCAGAGTGACTTTGGCAGCCTTTGGAAACATTTAGAGAAAAGCAATGAATAACACACTGTACCCTAATTATAGTTTCAAATAGCTCTTGTATGCAGTTATGTCCTCTGCGCAGCAACACAGCACAGTGGTTGTTGAGGCATCTATAATGCAAGTGCTTTCTGGGTTTTACTGAGTGTGGAAGAAGGAATGGAAAACTGATCTGAAAGAGAAGCAAAATAAGTGTGAAAGATTTACCCCAGCTCCATTGTTTAGTGAGCGATGCTATTAGTGTGGGGGGAATGTCATTACTTCATTCTGATTTATTTAAAATGCACACAGAGTCAGAGATGGGCCCGTGCAAATAAGACCAGCCACTGAATGGACGCACTGGATCAACGTCCCACAGCCTCCTTAATGCAACTCCCCGCTCTTGTGAGCGACAGTTGCCAAGGGCTTTACTGTCAGCTTCCTGATCTTGTGTTGCTATAGGCCAGGCTGTTTGATCTGAGAGCCAGTGGAGTGCTAGGGCAGCGTGGATCCCTACACAATGCCTGCAATAAGGCAGTGAGGAACATGCTCTGAAGTGGCATCAGCCACCACTCTAGAGAAGTGCAGCAGGGCTGTTCTCCCCCACGTTTAGAAGGAGAACTGGGGCACGGGGAGACTTGCCCACGCTCACACAGGAAGTCTCTGGAAGAGCAGGGATTTGACCTGGGCTTTTCCCAGTTCTAGCATAGCACCTTAACCACTGAGCCATCCTTCGGGTATGTTGTGTCGTGCTCTAACTGCCACACAGTCCTGCCTCCACAGTATTGCGCAATACTTTTCCTCCTTCGAATGCAATACGATGCTGCAATTTCAGTCCCCGTGTCTTTCCGAGACCACCCTCTACGGCATGTGATTGTCCGGAACAAGGGTGAAAGCCAAGCTCTTGCTTTTTTAATGGGCGGTGCTTCGGGTTGTCTGGAAGCACATGATGAGGGCGCACTCAAATGGAATTGCTCTTTGAAGTAGACAATAGAATTTAAAGATTTAAGCTCAGAGCACGTGAAGAGCTGCAGCAGGAATGTTACACTGCTGGGGGGAAAATGCGGCAGTATTTGGCTCCCTGATATAGTAGGAAACCCCTTTGGAAGGAGTAACTTTTGTTTGTCTTCAATGCTATTCACTCCTAATTAAATGAGCTGAATCGTGCTGTTGAATCTCCTGGTTCGACCTCCAAAATAAATACATAAATTAAGACAGGCTACAATTTAGAGGCTTAACTGTGAGTTGAATTTGCGCCCATACACTGCAAAGAGGAGGGGAAAAAAGCGCTTTAAGAGAAAAGTGTGATATCCAGCAGAACACACACGATCAGGGAGCGTTTTCCACATGCTGTTCCAAAAGCTTTTCTTGCTCTTTGGAAGGTTTTCTTTGGCTTGGTTTCTGCAAGGTGCACTAGCCAGTTCCAGTGTGCCAGATGTGTATGGAATAGGAAATGCACTGGCTGGTCTCCAGGCAAAGTGGGACCTGTAGCACAGTAGCAGCTCTCCAGGAAAACCTCTTGCTGCCAAGAACGAAAAGTGATGTCAGCACTGGAAGTGTGTCAGATTAGCAAACTTTTGTGCTTTGCTCTTTGTGAAGCATTAATCTTCCAAGGCCCATGCTATAATGAGTCCTCTCTTGCTACATCCTTATTTTTTTTAACTGTATTCAAAGATTTTCACATAAATACTTTGGAAGCTTTCAGCTGGTGATAATTTAATTTGGGGCAAATCCTGTCCAAAAGCTGATCCATAGTATCAAGATACACTCCAGCTATGTAGTTGGAATCGATGTACCTTGATTCGAGTTTCCCAGCCATCCTCACAGTGGGAGGCTGACAGGAGCAAAAGTCATGCTGACTTTCCTTACTCCTTGCAGGAGCAGGAGTACTGGCCGCTGATGGGGGCGCCCTCTGAGTTCAGTTTAGCTGGTCTTAAC
The DNA here is from genome assembly GCA_032595735.1 of Pelochelys cantorii. Lineage (NCBI taxonomy): Eukaryota > Metazoa > Chordata > Testudines > Trionychidae > Pelochelys > Pelochelys cantorii. Next base: position 40,956,081 of record CM064338.1, on the reverse strand, counting down.
TAGACTTGCTAAATCAAACTCCGGAAGATTGATTGCAGCAGCGTTCATCTTCCCTGTACTAGAGCACCTTAGGGTAATGGCCCAGAACATGACAGCCTACAATGGAGAGAGTGCAGGCTTGGGGGCATGATTATAGGTGGCTTTAGCGATTTTTGTCAGAGCAGCAGGATTCCTACTTAGGTCAGTGCAAGTGAGGACTTTGGCTCATTGTGAATAATAATTGATTATTAACCTGAAACGAGCATTTAAAGTCCTTGTGTAACAGCACTACTCACGATTGTCATCGAGGCTCAGAACCAGAACCACTTAACAGACCTCTGCTGTTTCAGCTGAAGGAATAACTCCATTAGTAACTGGCAGTAGTAGGCTTGTACCTTCTATGTGGACCAGCCACTTGATGGGAGACCAGACATACACTATGCAAGTGTGTTGAATGCATATAACTCCTACTTGCCTTTTCATAGACTCATAGAATACTAGAACTGAAGGGATCTCAAGAGATCATTGAGTCCAGTCCCCTGCCCTCACGCAGGACCAAGCACCATCTAGACCAGTGTTTCTCGACCAGCGGTACGAGTACTCTTAGGGGTACTCGAGAGAAGTCTGAGGGGTACGTCAACATAACTGAAATGTGGAGAAAACTGAATTTTTGTTTTAAGTTTCACATCGCTTTATTATTTTTGTACTTTTTACACCCAAAAATTTCATCGCCCGCCCGGCTACGATTAAGTTGTTTAAACAAATATATTGCAATGGTAGGAAAAAAATGTTGTGTGTCTGAAAACTGTAGGTACTGGGGGTACTTATAATTTTTTTAAAAAGGGGTAGTTAATAAAAAAAAGGTTGAGAAACACTGATCTAGGTCATCCCTGCCAGATGTCTGTCTAACATGCTTTTAAATATCTCCAGTGATGGAGATTCCACCACTTCCCTAGGCAATTTATTCCAGTGCATAACCACATTTTCCTAATGTCCAACTTAAACTGCCCTTGCTGCAATTTAAGCCCATTGCTTCTTGTCCTATTATCAGAGGCCAAGGAGAACAATTTTTCTTCCTCACCCTTTTAGATACTTGAAAACTGCTATCATGTCCTCTCTGTCTTCTCTTTTCTAAACTAAACAAGCCCAGTTCTTTCAGTCTTCCCTCACAGCTTATGTTTTTCTAGACCTTTAATCATTTTTGTTGCTCTTCTCCGGACCCTCTCCAATTTCTCCACATCTTTCTTGAAATGTGGTGCCCGGAACGGGACACAATACTCCAACTGAGGCCTTATCAGTTCAGAGTAGAGCAGAAGAATGACTTCTTGTGTCTTGCTCCTAACACTCCTGTTAATGTAGCCCAGAATCGTGTTTGCCTTTTTTTTTGCAAGTGTCATACTGTTGGCTCAAATTTAGCTTGTGGGTCCACTATGACACCGAGATCCTTTTCTGCAGGACTCCGTCCTAGACCGTCACTTCCCATTCTGTATGTGTTCCCGTTTTGTATGTATTTTCATTGCCTTTTACTCATTTCTCAAAGTTTTATTCCACTGCCACAAAAATGCAAAAAAGTGTGGCAAAGTAACAAAAGGGCCAGGCCTGATATTGCAGGGTCCTTTACCCCATGATGATCCAAGAGACACAGCACTCTCAACCACAGAGCCAACTTGCCTGCCTTTGCCCAGTTGCAGCCTTTTGGGGCTGCCCAGGGAGGAGTTTGCTGCTCCTCCCTGCAGAGCTGGGTCTAGCTGGGAATCAGAGCCAAACATTAGCTACTGGTCAGTTGGATCAGTTGATTTCCAACACCTGAGGGCTTGCTGCTACCTGGCTCTGCAGGCCGTTAAGGGGCAGACTGCCCTACTACCAGCCCTTCTCTGTGTATACCTTCTCTCTCAGAATTCTGCCTGTCTGCTCAGCTCCATAACCTGGGCATCCGCTTCAGCTTGGATTTCTCTCTTGAGCCGCACATCCTGCCTGTGCGTAAATCTTGCCTGTATTTCTCTACAGCGCCTGTAAGGAGCTGCCTTTTCCCCAGCTAAAACCTCTTCTCCAAGCTCTGCTCCAATCACATCTTGATCCCTGCTCCATCTTCCTCTCTGGGCCTTGACAAACACAATCTTGCCCCCCTCAGAATAGGGATGTGAATGACTAGTCGACTATCTGATAAGCAAATTGACTAGTTGCTCCCCCCCCTTTGCTGCCTCTATCAGAAAGATGCATGGGGGGGGGGAGAGGGAGGAGAGAAGAAAGGGGTACTTCAAAGCGGCAGTGCCACGTGGAGCCCGGGGCCAGACCCCGGGCTCCACACGGTGCTGCCGCTTTGAAATGCCACCATGGGAGCCCGGCATCAGGCTCCTCCCGGTGTTTCAAAGCAGTAGAGCTGCACGGAGCTCAGGGTCAGCGGGGAATCCCCAGCTGACCCCGGGCTCCACATGGCGCTTTCGCCTTTAAAATGTAGCAGCAGCCCTGGGGCTGTTTCTACACTTCAAAGGTAGAGACGCCCTATTGACTAGTCATAGTCAATGCAAAATGCATCAACTATTCAATTAATCGATTACCTGCAATTTAACATCTCTAACTGAGAATGCAACTCCGACCACATCACCTGTCTCTTGGAATCTCTCCACCTGGCTCCCCCTTTTCTTTCACATCACGCTTAAGCTGCTGCTTGTCACTTTCAGGGCCTTTCATGCCCTGTCTCCACTCTGCCTACCATCTCAACTTCACTAACAATTGATTGTGCTGTCAGCCTCCATCCTTCATTTGATACATTTTCAAACAAGCCCTTTTGTGCTTTCTCCCCTGCTAACTTACATGCTTGGGAGAAGTTCCCTGCACACAACTACAGATTTCACTCGGGCCAGGTCTACACTATGGGGTAATGGTGACCTAAGGTGCACAGCTCCAGCTACATGAATACCATAGCTGGAGTCGACATACCTTAGGGTGAGTTGCCACAGGGTCTCCACCGGGAGTCGATGGGAGAAATGCTCCTGTTAACTTCCCTTATGCTTCTCAATCCAGTGGAGCACTGGAGTCGATGAGAGAGTAATCGGCGATCGATTTAGCAGGTCTTTACTAGATCCACTAAATCAAGCCCTGAGGTATTGATCGCTACAGTGTCGATCTTCCGGTAAGTGAAGACCTGCCCTCATTGTCCTCTTTCATCCTCTTTACAACTCTCCTTTTCTATGATGCCTAGAAAACATGTGGCAACAATCAGGACACTGGTGTGCTGAGCCCCACGGCCCACCGTGCTGACTACTATTGTCTCATTGGTCCCTGGAGTGCTCCAATCTGTCTGCCAGTTTCTTGTCTTATGCTCAGATTTGAAGGTTCTTTGGGATGGAGACCCTCTGTCCTGGGTTTGTGCAATGCCTAGCACCATGGGGCCCAGCTCCCTTGCTAGGGCTCCTAGGCATTGCACTAATACAAATGCATCATGCTTCATCTGTCATTGGGAATGTTTACGTAAAGCACAGCCCTTCTCCTCTCCACGGAACAAAGCCATTTGTCTCCTGCAACCTTTTGTTTGCCCAGGCCAGGTTACAGAGATCAAGGACCTATTTGCTTCTGAGAACTGAAATGTTACCAAGCTGTGTGTGCCTCTGGATAGATCTTTAAGGAGACAGATTTCCGGATGTGGACTGGATGGGGAAGGAAGAGACCTCAGCATGTCATGAGACAAGTTTTTACCGGACACAAGGTGCAAATTCTCGGCAGATTCATGGCCAACGGTTACTGGGTATCCTGTGTGTGAAAACTGCACTCTCAGAGCCTTGCTTCTAACCCATCAATTGCCAGTCAGGAATCTGTCAAATTTGGCTGGATAGCTCGCTCGCACCAGACTGAATTATTTATAGTTTCGTAATCCAGAAGAGCAAGGGGGAATCAATTTTTACCTCTACTCAAATTGAAGTCTTGAGCTGCTTGGCTGCTGCTGAGCGTGTGTGGGTCTCGTGGCATTCTCCATTGTATGTCATCCCGTACACGTACGAAAGGTGTAAAAGTATCCCTCTGTCGTGAGCCAATTGTTCATACTCTTTCTACTCTCCTGTTAGTTCTGTGTAGTGCCTGGATCAGGGCCTTTTATGCTGGGTTGTGTACTAACAAGTAAAGAAGAGGACCGCGTCTGTTCAATTAATCAGAAAGGGCGTGATTTAATTCCATTTAAGTCACTGGGATTCTTTTGGTTGACTTCAGGAGCCTTTGGAGCATTCCCCAAATTCAAGAGGTGATTGAAATGAGCAAGCAGGTGGGATAAGGGAGGGGAAGGAGAAAAGGAAAGTTTCTGCATAGATTAATGTTGCGCATGAAGCAGATTGCCACCTGCCTTGCCGTTATCAGTGCAATCAATAGATTGATATAATAATGCCCTGCAGAGCCTGTTTCAGAGAAGCTAGTTTTGATGAAAAACCTAATGCTTTAACTCAAGGCACCAGGGCCTGTTTCCAGTCTCAAATGCACACTGTATTTCTATGGGTTTCAAGCAAATCCCTGCCCACCCATAGCTGGTATAGGCATGGAAGCCAAACTAGAAAGTTCTGCAGCAATGATGGTCAGGTTTTCAATAGCACAGTGACTTATTTGTGTTAATGGAATTTGAAATCGACTCACTTCAGCGGTACTTTATGTCTAAATCTGAGTTTAGTGAGTGTTTTCCTCCAAACTCCTTTTGCCCACCCACCCTTTCTTGTTTTGTTCTTGAGAAGTTATCTTAAGATGTTCTTAATTACTCTCAGGCAGTTTGTGGATAGTGGGTAGCAAGGTCAGAGTATCCCCGTGGTCTAAAAAGCTGTTTTAAATTTAGTACTTCATGGTGCTCTCCCCGAAGTTCTTAGTGCTGGATGTGGAAGTCCATGCAAGTAGAGTATTTTATATCATGCTGGACATTTGCACTTGAAATTATCATGCTGCTAAGAGGAGCCAATTCTAGCAAGCAGGTCCTAAATTCAGAAGTAAATATGATTCATAAGGCCTTATTTTGACTCCTCAGAAGATCACTGCTGCCGCGATCAATATTCCGGAGTTTGATTTAGCAAGTCTAGTTAAGACTCACTAAATCGAACTCAGAGGGTGCCCCCAGCAGTGGCTGGTACTCCTGCTCTTCTGAGGAGTAAGGGAAGCTCCTGTTGGCCTCCCACTGTGGGGACGCTGCCAAGCTTGGCTTAAGGTAAGCCAACTCTATGTAGCTGGGGTTGCGTAACTTGCGCTGAGCTGCAGTGTCTAGTGTAAACCTGGCCTAAGTGTCGACTCTGCGGTTAAAACATTTGACAGCTGGCATCTAGAGAGACTTTGTGACTATTGAATCAAGAGTCCACTTAATTAGAAATAATTCTGGAATAACCATTGTTTGTATATTAAAAGCACATTCTATTAGCTAGTAAATTCTTTTCAGTTTGGATTCATTAGTAAGTTAACTCCAGCAGATAGGTAGCTAGGTGTGTGGGTTTAAACAGCCATATCTCTTTGCATCGGTACATAAGAATAAACAGAAATGGAAAATAGTCGGCAACATTTAAGAATCCTTGATTGCATTTGTTTTTCCTCTGATGTGATCCTTTTCCTTGAAAATACTTTCATCTTGTTGTCGGGTGCACTAATGTATTATGGAACCAGCCCTCCTGCTACATTTCCATATGCGGTGAGAGGTTTCTCTTTCAATCCATTAATGTTTGTATCGTTCTTTGAACATCTAGGACCATATTATGATTATTTTTATCATGGAAGTGCCCAGCACCCACTCAGGAAACAGGGCCCTATTGTACCTGGCATTGTGCAGATGAACCCCAAGTCCCTGCCCTCCGGAACTCACACTCCAGGGTTTTGATAAAATGCAACAGCAGATGAATGGGGCAGGTGGGAGGATGAGGTGACTATAGAGAGGTGCAGTTACATGGCTATCCCAGCAGTCACGTGGAAGTCAATGGAGCTGCATGTCTTTACACTAGTTACGATTTAGGGATGTAAAAGCCCGTTTAATTGGTGGTAAAGGTAATGTTTAGCCAGTTAACTGATTAAAGCAGTGGTTCTCAACTCGTTTCAGTCCATGGACCACCAGGCCAATCAAAAAAATTTTCGTGGACCACCTCCAGCACATGTAGCACAGGACGAACGACACAGCAACCGCTCAGCACGACGGCGGCAGCTACACTGACGCTCAGAGCCTCAGACGGAAGTTACCGGCAACACAACGCTGTTGCGTCCTAGGTGACGCTATGGATGATGCGCCGTGTGCTTGTGAACATGGCGTAAAACAGCCTAACGGCGGCGCCTGCTCACGCCGTGTGACTTTGGACAATGTTCCTGTGGACCACCGAAAAAGTCGCCATGGACCACCAGTTGAGAACCACAGGATTGAAGGGAGTATGGGTGGGGAGGAGGGGAGCCCAGCTAGGCGGGAACAGTCCCCTCCCCAAGGCAGTGGCTGCTCCAGTCCAGCCGGAGCTAGGGATGTTAAATTTAGATTAATGGGCTAATCGAATAGTCGATGCAATTTGATTGGTCGATGAGGGCGCCTCCACCTTTGAAGTGCAGCAATAGCCCCAGGGCTGTTGCTACACTTCAAAGGCGAAAGCGGTGGCTCTGTGCTCCCCGTGGCAGCGCTGCATGGATCCCGGGGTCCCCTGCTGACCCTGGACTCCGCGCGGTGCTGCTGCTTAGAAGCACCCCCTCCTCTTCCTCTTCCCCTTGCTGCCTCTTTCTTATAGAGGCAGAAAAGGGGGGGAAGCGATTAGTCGACTAGGGTGTTGACTCTCGGATAAGCATTTGCTTATCGGATAGCTGATTAGTCGACAAGTCGTTCACGTCCCTAGCCGGAGCAGCCCTGCCTGCGCCCCCTCCTCCCCGAGCCCTCTGTGGACAGGGGCTGCTCCTGCCATGAAGCATGATGCTTACCTGTTAACCTTTCACATCCCTGGTCTGAATGTGGGTTGTCAAGTGCTATGCATAGTGCTAAGCAATGGTGAGTTGTCACGTGTCTGAGCAAAGATTCTTCCTCATTAAGACTCATCATGGTCAGACACTAACTGGGCTATTAATTCGGAAGCAATTTGAGAGAAGGCCTGGACTTTACTTGTCTCCGTGGTGAAGCACATTTTGGATGCCAATGAAATGCAGCTAATGAATTGTAACTGCTCAGATACGGCCATATGGCTTTTGCCAGCCCTTTCCTTCAGATGCTACAGTTCTTTCCTTTCCACTCCTTTGCTCTGTGTGTCAGCAAGAGCTGTATCACTGGGGAACTCCATCGAATAACGGTGGAGCTGGGACCGCTTGGAGATGCTGATAGTGTCCTGTCTTTGGCTTTACTACTGGCCTGTTCTGGAGCCATGCACAAAGTCTCTCTCTTTTGGTTTCCAGTGGGACTTTAATGGTAGGACAAGGTCTGCAGGTGTTGCCAGTGTGAAATGTGCTGTTGGCCAGCACCTGTGTGTGCTAACTGGAGCCCCCACCCCGTTGCCTGTGGCACGACAAGGCTGGCCAGAGTAGCTCCTGTCACCCGCAGCAAGCCAGGGCTGGAGAAGCCCCTGCTGCTCGCGGCATGGCAGGGCTAGACTGGAGCATCCGCGCCTCCTGCAGCGAGCTGGGGCCGGAGCAGCCCCCATCTTCCGCGGCTGCGGCATGGCGGGGCTGGAACAGCCCCTGCTGCCCACAGAGAGCCAAGGCTAGAGCAGTCCCCGCTGTCCGCCATCTGTGGTTAACTGTTCTGGGTGGTTTTTAACTGAGTTGGGGGGCTTTGTCTGCTGGGATGCAGGAGTGTACACAGCCCACCAGAGCATTTCATAGGACTGTGACTTGCGTTGGCACAGTATACTAACGGCCAATTCATTAGTGTTTTGTCGTCATCTTTACATCATTTTAGTGTACTCGGGTTTAATTTATATAAGAAAGTATCAAAAAATACTTAACAACAAATAATCTAGCAGCACCTTAAAGACTAACAAAACATGTAGATGGGCTCATGAGCTTTAGGGGCGCAACCCACTTCTTCAGATGACTGGAGTATTAAACGTCCAGATCCAATACTGTGCATGGAAACTATCTATCTATCTAAATAATCTGAACATAAAATGTGAATCAATACAAGAGACTTCAAATCTTATTAAAATATATGTAGAATCTGGCCTGCACAAGATTGTGCCCAGGTCTATGTGGCCCTCCTTCCTGGGTAATAAGATCGCATTAGCCCAGCGGTGCCCATAGGGGACGGGAAACACGGTTTCCCTGAATAAGACTAGAAGACAGACCCAGCAAATTCTACTAGCTGTGTGTGATTTGAGCGCATTAGTTCATCACCAGAGCACAGAGCTGTGAGTGCAGGACAAGAGCCAATATTCTGTTGCCACCGGTGTTCTCTGTACGCAAGGTGCCTCCCCATGGAGCTCAATGGGAGGGGGTGTTTGGCTCCCATTTATGCCTTTGACAATGACCCCCATAGTGTCTACAATGCCTGTATTTGCAGGGAGACCAAGAGAGGGAACAAGATGTTTTGCTTGCTCAGCGCTGGGGGAGCTAGCTCGTTAACGCCAAACATGCAGGAACTTGTCCAAGGGCCACTTATTCTTGTGAAATCCTGACCTCTGGTGCTGCTCGTTGAGGTCAGTGAGGCCTTTGGTGATCTGCTTGAGTGAGTGCTGGCCCCCAGAATGACCCGTGCCTATGGTCATGTTTGAACTCCCCTCCACCCCCACTTCTTAAGGTGATGGTGCGGGGACATGCACCTGCGTGCGTGCCCCGCCCTTACTGGTAATGGTGATTAAAGTGCATGGGGCTAGGGTGAGAAACAGACTTTCCATTTTTGGGAGGATGGTTTCTACTGTTCACCTTTCAGGGTCCACGTCCCCCTTCTGCTTCCCATGCCAGGCACGTCTGAGAGGCGTGTGCATGATTACATACAGCTGTAATGCTTCTGGGTGCACTGGAAGGATGCTGCAGGCTTTTCAGTGTAGGGATGTAAAATGTCAATTATTCAGCTAATCGAATAGTTGATGCAGTTTGCTTTGACTATTCGATTAGTCGATAAGGTGCTTCCGCCTTCGAAGTGTAGCAACACCGCTGACCCCAGGCACCACCTGGCACTGCTGCTTTGCAACATCGCGTGCAGCCCGAGGCTAGCTGCTGATCCTGGGCTGCACGTGGCGTTTCAAAGTGGCAACACCGCGTGGAGCCCAGGGTCTTGGCCCCAGGCTCCACGTGGCGCTGAGGCTTTGAAGCACCCCCTCCCTTGCTGCCTCTTTCTGATAGAGGCAGCAAGTGTATGAGGAAGTGACTAGTCGACTAGCCCAGCGTTTCTCAAACTGTGGGTCCGGACCCCCTGGGGGGTCGTGAGCAACTGAGAGGCTGGTTGCGGCAATGGAGAGGGGGGTTGCGGTATCACAAGTTTGAGAACCCCTGGACTAGCCTGTTGACTATCCGATTAGCATTTGCTTATCATATAGTCGACGAGTCGTTCACATCCCTATTTCAGTGTAAAAACTTGTCCTTGTGTCGAGGGACTGAATGGCTCAGAGCATGGGAATTGTAGTCTGGACAGGTGAACGTCTAGGGCGGCGGCTGTTTCGACGAGGAATGTAAAATCTATTCTGTATTTTGACGAGTTTGTTTGTTTGTGGATTTGTTTGTGGCAAATAAAGTCACGCTTCATGATTACCTACAGAGATCAAATTTTGCATAAACAACTCTGCCACGTAAATTAGTTGAATGCACCCAGAAAAGTGAAAAGTTTAAATCAGTGGTCCCCAACCTATGGTCTGTGTCAGTATTGCAGGGGGTCTGTGGAAAGTTTAAAAATAAGGATCGGGCCCACTGTGGTTGGCCCGATCCTTACTTTTTCTTTTCTTTTTCTTTCCTTACTTTTCCTTTCCTCTTCTTTTTTTTTTTTTTTTTCTCCCCCAGGGAGGGGGGTCCATGACGTTTTAATAGATCGTAAAGGTTGGGAACCATGGCTTTAAATCACTGTTTCTCAAACGACGAACCACAGGCGAAGGTTGCTCTGGAACCAGTGAGTAAACAAACCAGAATGGCCCAGTAGCAGCGTTCTCAGAGTGGGTCCGTGGATCACTTTGAGAAACACAGATTTAAATCATTATTTTTGTTTTTCGTCAGAAAAAAGTCATGACTGTTATGATTAGAGTTCATAAAAATATTTGCTAATGATGGGCCTCACCTGCTAGTTAGTAATAAAACATGAGAAAATAGTATAAATCATAGCCATCAAAGGGCCCAGTATGCAAGGTACTTGTGCACGGCTTGTGAAATATGCTATGGCCACAACTGAGTGGCTTCAGTGGGTGTTGCGGGTGGGCAGCATTTTGTAGAACTTTGGCCCCAAGGAAGCTACAAGAGAAACAGTTTGTTCCTGTCTGATCCACGGACATTTATTTATTGGGATAACAAATGGCTTTACCCTTGTCGAGAGCCCCCACTGGATTTGTATTGCTTGCGTCTCAAATCACTGTGTCTCATGTTTTCATTCTGTGAGAAAAGATGAGTAGGCACTTTTACTCTGCTAATAACTCTGGTGCTATACTGAACACACACCATGCTGACTGTGTTCAAAGACTTCACAGATTTCAGTCCTCCAAACACTGCAGGCAGGGCAGGCAGTGAATATTACATGGGAAGTGGTGTTTTAGGGTAATAAGATAGCTATACCCCAGAGAAATGCAGTACTCTGAAAATGCCAGGTGGGGTGGTTGGTTTGATGCAAGGCAGAAGGTAAACTGAGGCACTAGCAGGGCTCTACTCCAGGTCTGAAGAACTAAAAAATGTATTTTTCAGGCTGGATGCAAATTAGTTTCTTAATCATCAGAACCTTTTAACTCACTGTTAATTTTCTTCTTGGCTATAAAAAGCCATTGTTTGGATGAAAAGGGGGTGGGAGGAGAAGCCATTATAATCTGTAGGGGTGTGTCTACACTGCACCCACAGCTCAAAATAAGCTACACAATTTGAGCTACGCAAATTGTGTAGGTTATTTTGAGTTAATTTCAAAATAGCTTATTTTGAAATTTGGCACTGTCTACGCAGCACTTATTTCAAAATAAATCGCTATTCCGAAATGTCCTTACTCCTCGTGGAATGAGGTATACAGGGACTTTGGAATAGCAAGCCTGTTATATTTTGAAATAACAGGTGCACTCAAAAGACGTGGAATAGCTATTTCAGGATACCTCCAGTATCCGAAAATGGCGCAGCAGTGTAGACGTAGCCTAGGAGAGTGATAGAAGAGAACACCTCTGTTTGTGAGTCTGAGGCCATGTCTATACTTACTGAGCTGGAGATTGATCTTCTGGTGTTTGACTTTTTTCTTCGTGCAGTGCATAGTGACCCTGTGGAACTCCTTGCCAGAGGAGGTTGTGAAGACCAGGACTTTAACAGGGTTCAAAAAAGAATGAGAGAAATTCATGGAGGTTAGGTCCATCAAACTTATTAGCAGGGCTCGACAAATTATGTAATCTACTCACCCGTGGCGAGTAGATTACAAGCCGCAAAGCCAGCGCAGCCCACAGAACCGTGCGGCTGGCGAGCAGGGCTCGCCGCTGCTTGGCGAGCCCTGCTTATTAGCCAGGATGGGTGGGGATGGTGTCTCTAGCCTCTGTTTATCAAGGGCTGGAAATGGATGGCAGGAGAGGGGTCACTTGATGATTACCTGTTTTGATTCACTCCCTGTGGGGCATCTAGCATTGGCCAGTGTCGGCAGACAGGACACTGGGTGAGATGGACCTTTGGTCTGACCCAGTGTGGTCATTCTTATGTTCTTTTGATTAAGTGGGTCTAGTAAAGACCTGCTAAATCAAACGCTGAGGGTGTCCCTGATTGGCACTGGTATTCCTTGGAGTTGCAAGGAGTAAGGGAAGCTGACAGGAGCGTTTGCTCCCATCGACCTCTCATTGTGAAGACGGCTCCAAACTCAGCTTAAGATACATTGGCTCCAGCTACGTTATTTACCTAGCTGGAGTTGCGTACCTTAAGCCAACCTTCCCCGTCTAGTATAGACCTGGCCTGAGTTGAGACTGCACATCAGCAGGCCTCTGTGTACATGAATGCTTAGCCCTGAGCTAGCTGCAAGCTGACAGGTTTTCTGCACAGCTGGGGAATCACCAAATTAACGGTGCACTTGTGTAGTGCAAATTCCTTCTTTTCAGTTGCACCTGAGGTTCCCACTGCCTGCCTAGAAACAATGCCATTCCCCTGCCTGGGTAATTTTGCGTGTCATTGCCCCTAATTGCATGCTTAAAGTGCGCTCTTTTAAAAGGCAGCCCTTTTATCAGCCGTAGGTAGTAGCAGGTTTAATAGAGTGTTTGAATTCCTATAAAATTAATCTGTAGCTTTCTGTGATAGGGGATGGGCAGGGAGCCATGTGGTTCGTATCCAGTGTTGATAAACTCGTTAGAGAGGCAGGAAACATTGTCGATTGGAGCAGTGACAAAATAATTTGGAGGGGAGCCATAAAAAGAGTGGATGTGATGCTTCTAGCAGAGTGGAGATTGAAATTGCTGGTGTGTGGAAGGAGCCCTGCCAGCTAACATTGACTTAGTGTCTCTGGAGACCTGTAATAGCAAATGCATTTTATTAATGACAATATTCTTTCAGGAAATGCTGAGGCATTGTTGTTAGAGGTGGAACTCTCTTGCAAGTGAATTGGGTGTGTGGGTTTGGAAACCTTCCCGACCAAGACCTGTTCAAGTTTACTGTCTCACTGCTGGTAACTGATCAAACATCTCATTGCGGCAAGCAGGCTGCAATCAGCTTGGTAAGAAGACATGGTGCTGGCTTCTCAGTGTGCAGTTGTTTGTAGCGATAACATCCTTCCTTTTGGCTGACAGTGGAGATACAGCACTTTCAGACGTGCTTGCAGGTAGGGGCGTAAAATCCCGTTTAATTGGCTAACTGGTCACATGTAGTGTTTAACTGGTAAAGGGGCGGTGGAAGGGTTGGGGGGGGGTAGGCAGAGGCAGGAGGGGGGCAGGGCACTGCCGGCTCCTTGCCCCTCACAGGGTGGCTGCTTCTGGCCTGGGCTGGGAGTGGGCAGCCCTGCACAGGGGCCCAGCGGGGCTGGAGCAGCCCTGTGCCCACAGTTGCTCAAGGGTAGGGGGCTACTTCTGGGTATCGGAAAACTGTTACCCAGTAAGCAGCACATGTTAAGAGTGATGCTGACTGGTTAACTGGTTACCCATTCACATCCCTAATCGCATGAGTCATCATGGGGCTATAGTGCGAAGACAGTGGAACAGATATTTTGATCGTTTTTCTGTTGCTTGTTCACTTTTGACTGTGTGGTTACGTTATGATAAACTCTAAGCCTTGCATTATCTGTTACTCATTAAAGCAGGAAACAGATATTCCCTGCTTTTAATTTTTTTCACCCTTCTCGGCCCTTGCTGTGATTCTCTCTTGATTTGTTGCTAATCAGCCCTTGACCTTGATCTTGTTAATGTTTGATCTCTCTGAATGAATTTTTTTGGAAGCCAGATTTGGTTCTCAGCTGAAGACTGCACTGCTCATGTCCAGCTGTCCAAGTTTGATTTTTCTCCCGTCCATGTGATGGGGGTGTGGTTGTTTCATGGTACCCTGCTCTTCAGTTTTCACCAGTCGCCCCTCAGCGTTGGAGTTCTGCATGCAAACATGTAAAATGCCCATTCTGTTAGAAATAGTGACATGCTCGAATCAGATCCCCAGGTCTCACCCCTGGATCTGAACTTTGTGGCAATTTACATCTGGATCCGCATATGGACCTGAACTTCTTTTCTTGTGCTTACTTCGATAGGGGGGTCTGAAAACCCTCGAAGTTAGGACTTGGTTTATAATTGCCTGCTCCGGGGGGGATTTTGTGCCAAAAAATTAAAAGTCCTTTGCCAAAAAGGGATGTAAGTGACTAGTTGACTAGTGGACTGTCGGACAAGCAAAGCGTATTGGATAGTCGAGTAGTGACTCGTTGCTTCCCCCTCTTGCTGCCTCCATTTCCGTGGGGGGAGCAGGGGTGCAGCGGTGAAATGATGCGAGCGGGGACTGAAGCAGTTCCTGCTTGCGCCGGTTCCTGCTGCGGCGCTTCAGCCTTTGAAATGTACAAGAGCCCCGCGCGGCTGCAGTGGGAACATGTGGACAGTGGGGACTGCTTTAGTCCTTACTGGCTCCGTGCTCCCTGTGGTGCCTCCCCCCCCATTGCTACCTCTATGAGAGGTAGCAAGGGGGGGGAGAACAGGAGCCAGTGCTGGGGGGGAGCCGACTTAGAAGCCAGTTCCCCCAGTACCATCTCCATGGTGCCCCCTGATGCCTGTATCAGAGGCATCAGGATGGAGGCATAGGGGAGGCTGCTGCGATGTAGCCCCTGTCTTCAGGGTCCCAGTGGGGAGCTGGGCCCTCCTGCGGACAGGAGTTGCTGATGCCAAGCAGCCCCTGTGTGTAGCAGCAAGGGCTGGCTTCCGACAGGGGCTGCCGCCAGCCCTGGCCGCTGGGAACAGAGGCTGCTTCAGCACCAGCCCGTGTTTGCAGCAGAAAGGGCTGTCTGCTGGGAACAGGGGTTGCTGGACTCAGCACTGAGCTGATGGCTGCCCCTCTGCGTTGTAAATGTCGTAAGAGCCCGGGGCACTTTTTGCATTGCGGGTGGCGCACTATTCTAAAATTCTGCGTATTTGATTTGTCAGGGTAACACTCCACAGCCATGCCAGTTTCTATTATTAGGGTGATTTGTTTTAGCAAACATACCTGTCAGCAAGTATATCTGTAACAGTACAGACACACAGCATTTCCCCCAGGAGGAGAGAGTTAAAGAAACCCCTATGACAACCCACTTCCTGTTTGTCTGCCTCCCAAAAGGCCAGCAGGGGAGGGGGCAGATACCCACAACACCTGCCCATGAACCCGTCATGCCTCCCACATGTTCCCATGTCCCAGCCAATACACCCGAACCCCCTCTAGCCCAAGCCCAGCTATGGGGACCCCCAGCCCAGATATCTGCACCCCAATTGCCCCCCAGAGCCCAATCAGGCCCCACCTGCCAGTCCAGACACCCGTCCCCCTCCTGCCCAGCGATCCAGAAAGAGAAACAGCCTATTGCTGGCTCCCAGACCTGTGTACAGGGAACTGCAGCTGCTACGAATTCTCTGCTCCCTTCCCCTTCCCCACCTGTAGTGTCTTCTGTGTGCCAGCTGCTTTCTGCTTGGTCCAGGTGCCCCTAGAGGCAGCCAGCGGCACTGCAACCCATTTCTGGTGGCAAGGGAGGGGGGGATTGGGCACACAAACCATTAATTTCTGCAAAATTCTGCATTGCGCAGATTTCCCCCCCGGGAGTAGACTACCCAAAATGGCCCTGCTCCCTCTGTGCAGCCAGGTTAAGCGGCATGGCTGGGCATTCTCAGCAAAAGACTTTTGATTAAAGTTCTCTTCTTTATGGAAAAGTTTTGCAGATCTTAATAAGGGTGAAATTGATAGGGTTACACTATCAGATTAAAGGAGCTAAGAATATCAAAGAATTTCTATAGGCTTTTAGCCATCCTAGAGGATGCTGTTGCAGGGCTATACTTCTCGGTTACATCTTATAAGATAGTTAAAGTTGCTCGGAAAATCTGATTTTCTTTAATTTTGGAGGAACATAAGAACGGCCACACTGTGTCAGACCAAAGGCATATCTAGCCCAGTGGCCAATGCCAGGCGCCCCAGAGGGAATGACCAGAACAAATAATAGTCAAGAGATCCATCCTCTGTCGCGCATCCCCAGCTTCTGCCAAACAGAGGCTCCGGACATCACCCTGCTGATGTGTCTGCCAGATTTTGCACAGCTCTGTGTGTGACATTTCATGTTAATGTCTTGACTAATTCACATACTTGCAGAGAATTTGTCCATAGCCATAAATTTCAGTGTATGTGTAACTGCCTGCAGGCAGCACCCAACCTGGGCCTCTGGCTCTCAGCTTAAGCTGTAGAGCTCACTCATTCTGATCTCTTGCCGTAAGTGGTCTGAGGGCTACTACGTGGGACAGTGAACCACACCCACTACACTAGGGGTATGTCTAGATTACATGCCTCTGCCAGCAGAGGCATGTAAAATAGGCTATTTTACATGCCTCTATCGGCAGAGGCATGTAATCTAGACATACCCTAGGTGTGTATGTTTCATATGCTCAACACACCCTGCCTCTAGCTAGGGGTGTCACAGGGTAACGAGAAGCCTGGGTTTATCGGTTACCAGGAACAGTTACATTCAGGGTCCTGCCCCTTTCCTGGGAAGCAGGTTGCTGCCTCCCGCTGTGGGCTGTGCATTAGAGCACGCAGCCTGGGGCAGCAGCCAGCTCCCTGGGAGCAGGCTGGGAGCCAATATGCACCTTGAGCCAGCTTAAAAGCCAGCTCTCGGCACGCACTGGTTCCTGTGGAGCTGGCTGCCTTCCCACGCTGCAAGTGTGTGCAACTGCTGACATTTTCAACGGTTACCCAATTACCTGCTTTTGAACATCCCTACCTCTAGCAGGGCAAAGGATTTGACGGGGGGCTGCAAGGAACTGGACAACTGTGGCTTGGAGGCAGATGGGTGTCTGACAGTGTAGAAATGCATGGGGGGATGCTGATGGGAGTATGGGGGTGCTGGGGTATTTGGGATCGCTAGGTGCTGTGGTGGGGGGATTGCTGGGGTGTGTGGATGGGGTGTCTGGGAGACAGGTGGGAGAGACCAAGGCTGGTGCTTGCTCTCCATTGCCCTGTATGTCTGATGCCGCTGTTCCTGCCACCTCTGCGGCCTCCTGTTGGCGCCATCGCCACTTGGCTCAGCACAGGTGTAGCAACCCGGGAGGCGGAGCGGCTGTCTGCAGCGCTGGCCCCATAGCCTTGAGACGATGCTGCAGGTCCTGTCTATAGCCCAGCATCATGGGAGGCAGCTCCGCCGTGCAGGAGAGACGCACCAGAAGGGCTGCCCCCTGTGAGTGACATGTCGGCTGCCAGGCCTCCGGCAGGGCGGAAGTTTGTGTTATGTGCGAAAAGTCCCATCCCTCCTGATTGCCCCCCTGTCTTTTCCCAGCAGGGAAGCTGTTGCAGGAGTCTTCTCTGGAGCTGAGCTGCAGTGCTGCCTCCGCAAAGGTGACCCTAGAGCCGAGCCGAGCCGTGGTGTTGGACTGTAACCTGGCTCCCGCCGAGCAGCTGATCAATATTACATGGAGGAAGAACGGGCTTCCATTAGTGGAGCAGGAACACCTTCACGTGCTTCCCAATGGCTCGCTCCTCGTCTCGTCCCCGGCTGCTGCTAAGGAGAGCAAATACCCCGAGAGGCCGGGTGTGGACGGTAATTACTCCTGCGTCTCCCAGAGCTCCTTAGGTGCCGTGGCCAGTCAAACGGCTGCAGTTAGATTTTCAAGTAAGTATTTTTCTGATCCTGATACCGACTCCTCAGCCCGACTTCAGAGCCGAGAAGGAATCGTCTGGGAAAGTGCGGTGCCTTTAAACGTCAGCAGGCCTCAGAGTGGCCTGCAAAATAAGTTACGACGACGTGTTCTTTTTCTTCCTTCCCAGTTACGTTTTAATTTGCCCTGGAACCTTTCCAGATTCCCCTCCTGACACGTCCCGCCTGTTCTCAGAAAGCCTGCCTTTTCCCTTGGGCATCGCCTCGTCAAGTCCTTTTGTTTCAGGACACTCGGTCTGTATCCAGCCTGCCCTATATTTCTGCACTAGGTTCAGTGAGGGCTAGATCCTTAGGTGGCCTAAATCAGTGGGAGTCAAGGGGGTTACACCTGCTTACACCCTTGAGGATCTGCTACCTGCTAGCGTTCCTTCAGTGACAAAAAGCCGTTCCGTCCTGTGCTAAACTGATGTCCTTCCTTCTTTAGTCAGTCTCTTAATTGGTCGTTTATGCTCCAGTGTTATTACAGAAACTGCGGTGCTGGGTTTTGAGAAGATGAATTATTCTGGGGTGTATATATATAATTATCCTGGCACATCCGAGCTGTACTTTGATTAGCTGTTGGTATTAATTAGTGTTACCCCACCCATGGCAAGAAGAGTAGCTTGAAGAGTGACTTACATGGGACCTGAGTAATGAGATCAGAGGTCAAAATATTTTCTTAGCATGTCACCATTCAGTTATTTCCATTGGGAACTGGTAGATAATTAGCACTGCTTTATGCTCATCTAATGTGGGGAAGTGAGAGGAGCTTTAGTCTTTTCTCCTTTTCTTTAGTATTCAGATCGCATGTTAGCACAGAGGAGGGGTGGCCTGGGGTGGCGGGAAAAGGGAAAACAATACTCTAGAACAATGGATGCTGAAATAGACCCTACTGAGGAACAAGGGGAAAGAAACAATAAGATTGGTGCATGTCTTTGAATAATGCAAAGGCATCAGACATTCTGACTTCTCCTTACCTAAAAATTCCATGCCCTCATTGCAGGCCATCTGCTGTGGCGTGGTAGGTCCCGTCTCCCTGGGCCATATATAGAGATTGGGGCACCTGCTACAGCCTGGGTTAAAAAAGCAGAGGCCTTGTTGCACAAACAGTAGAAAACACCGTATTTAAGATCCAGAAGTCCTTGCTTTGTTCCCCACTTGGGAGGGCAACCCACACAGGTGTGTCGTATTACACAGAACCAGTTAATCTGTTAACTTTTTCTTATTCCATGTTTTCTGTCCTTGATGGTGGTGGTATTTTTTTAAAGCTACCTATAGGTGCATCAGCATAGTCCCCTTGGAGTGTGCCACATGGACATTTGTGGAGACTGAAGCACTTTTGGCTCATATAACAGGTCCGCCCCCACCCCCTTTACAAAGCTGGGTTGACTCTTCCCTAGAAAACAGGGTTCATCTACATGTCTGATAATTCTCTCCTTTTTTTTTTTTTTTTGCTATTAGTTTTTGTATCTTTAGCTAGCTGCTCTTCTAATTCTTTTGGGGTGTGTCTAACTAAACTGGACTGTCTGGCCCCCTCCTCCTAACACCAATTTAAGGAACCAGAGGGACATGATCAGCTCCCAGAAGATTCTGAGATACAGCCATGTAAAGAGCAGCAGGTGAAGAGGTGCATGATGAACATCAGGGTTGGATTTGGGCTATATTTAAAGCAAGGCCTCCATCAGCAGAGTTGTGTGTAAGATATAATACAGGGCTAGAGAACTTCCGGGTGGTGGATACACACGGTGAGTGTCTGTGGTGGCTGCCAGCTTCACTGTTGTCAGAGATTGAATTGGAGATCACCTGAGCTAAAAGCACATGTCTCTACTGCTTCAGCTAAAGAGCCATGCTCTCTAGTTGGAAGAAGCAGCCGTGGTATGCTCCGTGAATAGGTCTGAGAGAGGGCACATTGGATACTGTCTCTGTGTGGACTGAGAGAAAGGCATGGGTGAGCTAAAGCGGGGTGAAGATCCTAAGACCTAGGGGCTGCATGCGGCCCCTGGCTTGCACATCACTGAGGGTTTTTTTGTTGTTTTGTTTTGTTTTTTTGCTTCTCAGTTGTGTCCGGCCTCTGGCTGATTTTTCTGTGGGTTAGCGGCCTCTGGCTTAAAAAAGGTTCCCCACTGCTGAGCTAAAGGATAATGAATGGATATGAAACAGAAAGAGAAACCACAATGGGATGGAGCCTCTTAAGACAAGGAGGGAAGAACAATACTGTGAGATCCTGGCACAGCTGGTAGCTACAAAATTTCAGAGAGCTAAAGATTCGGCAGCACCATTTCATTGCCAGGAGCCAGATTATGCATGGGGGTCCCACCTGAAGAATGGATATTACACTCTCTAGGCTGGGCCAGTGCACACACATGCCATGTCCACCCCTCAGAGAGCCAGAGTATGCTGTGATGCATTGGGGACTGTATTCACCCTTGTAGTCCCTGTATTCACTCTGTTTTGTATTCACTCTGTTTGCTCTGTTGTGTTGTATGTGATTCTACTGTGTTGTGCTGTTCTGTTCTGTAGTAACTCTGTGTGTGTGTGTGTGTGTGTGTGTGTGTGTGTGTGTGTGTGTGTGTGTGTGTGTGTGTGTGTGTGTGTGTGTGTGTGTGCCCTGCCTCAGTTTCCCTGGGCACTGCAATGCTATCTGGATGAGGAGGACTCACTGTGGACGTATGTTCAGTCTCTCACATCCTGAGGACCAGGTGACAGCAGATAACACCTTGGTCCCAGGAAGCAGGACAGAGGAGTGGGTGGGGCTGCCTAGAGGCCTGAGACCAGTTGCTGGGTGCGTGAGTTCAGTTTTTCGGCTGGCTTAGGGAGAAGGGAGTCTAGCTGGCTTGTGGGGCCAGGCAAGGGCCTAGAGCCCTGGCTCTTGCCCCCCTATTTCCAAGATGGATCGTACTGAATGCTCCTGGTTCCTGTAATAACAAGTCTGTGCTACTCTGTGCCCCTGTCAACAAATAAACCTTCTGTTCTACCTGCTGGCTGAGAGTCACGTCTGGCTGCGGATGGGGGTGACTCCCATCATACTCCATGACTCCCCCATAGCCCAGTGACTCCCCCATACTCCGTGACAGATGCGTGTTTGGAAAGGCCTTTAAAGGCAGGGAGCGGGGAGCTGCTTCAGTCAAAAGAGGCTTCTGATGACAAGTAAGATCTTGCACCAGGTGTGATTTCATTCTATGACAGAGCTAATACGTAGAAAGGCATGACTGATAATGTGCTGGGTGGATGGTTGGCTTTCATTTTTTTCTTTGTTTGTTTTGTGGTTCCTTATCTAACAGTTACCTCCTCCACACAGTAAATGAGACATGCTTTGGTAAATAATGGAGAGAAGCTAAGTGGCACTTTTGCAAAATGTACAATAAAAATCAATGCCTCTGCCCTGGCTGGGGAGTTTGTTGTAAATTACAGAGCTAACGTTTAAAGAGCAAATAATTTTAAGGACGTTGGCAGCTTGAAAATCACGCTTTTCTCCAAATGGTTGAGCTACTGTTGGCTGTGAACTTAGAGAACAGTATTTGTGCCTATCTCTTGAGTAGCTGCTCTCCCCTGTAATTTATTTTGAACTTTCTCACATACGCTGTCTTCGTAGCATATGTGCAACATGCTTTAGGAGGCACATGACCGGGATTCGTCACCGAATTTGGTCCACTGGTTGGATCTTTAGCTTCCCTGGCCCGGGCCGGGTACCGACATGGAATGTGACATGAATGTTGATCCATGTCCCCTATCCATTGTAAAAAGGGATAGAAAACATAAGAAATAGACATGGTGACACCACAAAGCCTGGCAAGGGGATTCAGGGTGGGAAACACAATCTGCTCTTAAAATGACTTGATTTCAGATTAATAACATTCCTTTGATATGCATGTTTGCTTGTTCATTATTATTATTTGTATTTTGGACCACAGTTCTAACAGAGGTCCCTTTGAGCTACACGTTATACAAACACATAGATAACTTTAAAAAATCTACACCACAAATGACAGAAAACATGTGGTAAGAAATCTTAACGGTTTAATTAACTATATGTAACTATGTGACATACCTGTGTGGGTTGTCAGCCCAAGTGGGGATCAAGCCAAGGACTTCTGAGTCTTAAATATTGTGTTTTCTACAGTCAGAGATGGAAAGGCCCTGGCTCTTTTAATCAAGGCTGTGGCAGGCTCCTTGAGCTCTTGTCAGTGGAAGGCTGCAGTGTGTCACTAGGGATGTAAGCGACTAATCGACTAGTCGACCCTCTGATCAGCAAAGCTTATTGGACCGACGACACACTAGTCGATGAGTCACTTCCTACCCCCTTGCTGCAAGCTACCTTGCAGCTCCATGGGTGGGGGCAGGGGTGCAGTGGTGGCGTTTCACCGTTGAAATATACAAGAGTCCCCTGTGGGACTCTTGTACATTTCAAAATGGGAGCGCCACATGGAGCCTGGGGCCAGCGGTGGACTCAAAGTTCCCCGCTAGCCCCAGGCTCCATGCTGCATTTCAATCTTGTACATTTCAAAGGCGGAATACCTTTGAAATGTAGCAACAGTTCTTGCTACATTTCAAAGTGGAAGCGCCCTTATCGACGAATTGAATAGTCGATGGAAATTCCATCGACTGTTTGATTAGCTGCTTAATCTAATTTTAACATCCCTGTGTGCCACACAGAGTAAGCCCTGGTTACATGGGTAAAACTGAAAGGACCCTCTCTAGATGATGCAGTAGATGGATTGATTGACTGAGAGTAATGGGTTCTTACAGGGAGGTAGTTCACCGGGATTGTTGCCTTGCAGGATGTGGCCCAATGCACTAACAGGCTTACTCATAAACTGCAAAAAGGAAACGAAATATTAGAAATGTTGAGTGCTGCGGGTTGTAATCAAACTTGTGGTGAATAGGATTGGATGGGAGGTGTGCGTTTCCCTTTAAAAAGAGAGGCCTTCATTAGGCTATCTCCTTAAGTCAGTGTGTGCAAAAAGCCATCAAAAAGGAGAAAGGGCAGGAGGTTGTCCTAAATGGCATGTTAGACGAATTAGTGAGACCTGACCCTACCAGGAGTCCTGGCAGGCGAAATTAGCCCATACATTTTGTAAAATGAGTTCTTAGGGAAGCCATCAGTAATGTCTCATTCAGCTAAACAGAAAATGTGACAAAGGAAAATGCCGAGGCATCCCAAAGTGCTCAGATATCCTGGAGGTGAGCGCAGAAGGGCTAGACAGACAGATGGGCGTGCTGAGACAGTACTGACGTAGGTCCTCCAGGACTCAACATTGTACAGGTATGTTTCCATAGTGCTCTCTCAAAAAGCCAGCAAAAAACTTTTCATTGTATTTTTAAGGTATGAAAATATTTTTATTACTCAAGTATCAGAGGGTTGGCTGTGTTAGTCTGAATTTTCAAAAGCAACGAGGAGTCCTGTGGCACCTTCTAGATTAACAGATGTATTGGAGCATAAGCTTTTGTGGGCAAAGACCCACTTCATCAGATGCATGTAGTGGAAATTCCAGAGGCAAGTATAAATATACAGGCATAAGAAAAGAGTTCCAATCAAGAGTAAGGCTAGAGATAACGAGGTCAATTCAGTCAGGGAGGATGAGGCCCACTTCCAGCAGCTGATGTGGAGGTGTGAAGACCAAGAGAGGAGAAACTGCTCTTGTAGTTGGCTAGCCATTCACAGTCTTTTTTAACCAATGTAATATACGCTATCATGTGCCAGCAATGCCCCTCGGCTACATACATCGGCCAAACTGGACAGTCCCTACATAAAAGAATAAACGGACACAAATCAGATATCAGGAATGGTAAAAAATAAAAACCTGTCGGAGAACACTTCAGTCTCCCTGGACACACAATAGCAGATTTAAAGTTAGCCATCCTGCCGCAAAAAAACGTCAAGAACAGACTTCAAAGAGAAACTGCTGAGCTGCAGTTCATCTGCAAATTTGACACCATCATCTTAGGATTAAACAAAGACTGTGAATGGCTAGCCAACTACAAAAGCAGTTTCTCCTCTCTTGGTCTTTACACCTCCACATCAGCTGCTAGAAGTGGGCCTCATCCGCCCTGCCTGAATTGACCTCGTTATCTCTAGCCTTACTCTTGATTGGAACTCTTTTCTTATGCCTGTATATTTATACCTGCCTCTGGAATTTCCACTACATGCATCTGATGAAGTGGGTCTTTGCCCACGAAAGCTTATGCTCCAATACATCTGTTAGTCTAGAAGGTGCCACAGGACTCCTCGTCGCATTTTTATTACTGTGAGATTTCTTAATATAATTTAACAAAACCTAAATACTGAAAACAGTTCTATTAATATTAGATTTTGAAAAATAATTGAATGAAACCTAAATAGTGAGTGGTGTCCCTTTAATTATAACTGCCTTAGAAGGCCACCAGGGATTGTAATTAGAAACAGTTACTTTTACACTGGTCACATCAGGGTTGCTCTGAAATTATCATTGCCCAATAACTTGTTGTTGGTAATAAATTACTGTAAACGTATCACTGTTCTTGGTAATGGATAACCCCCAAGGAAGGATTTCCTGCAACATATTACTTATAAAGTTCCAAAGCAGCTACAAACTATGTTTTCTTATTTCTGTCAGTCCTGTATATTTGCTCCTTAACCACAACTTGGGTATTGTGGTTAGTAGTGCCAGTCTGAGCAGAACTGGTCAGGCTGGCCAAGTGACTTGCATGGTATGTGCCTACAAAAATAAATCTAGGGGCTGCTGGGAAAACTGGCAGTTTGAATTTTCTGAGGAGTTTATAATGATAGCCTGCTGCAGATTCCCAGATGGGCGGCGGAGATAGAATAAACTACCTTTAAAAAGCAACTAAATTTGATCTGTGTGGTGCTTTTCTAGAGAACACTGGCGGCCATGACCGGTTTCTGACCACAAAAGCACGGTAATTTTCTCAAGCACGCCTTTTGGTTTGGAGATGGAGATTCTAGAAGGAGACGGTGTTGACAATTCCAGCAACGATGAGAGCAGGCAGGCAGGGAGGGAGTGTGGGTTTTTAAAGAGGCCGTCCCCAGCCCATGGCGTGCTTTGCAAACCAGATTGGAGGGGGCCTCTCTCGAAAAGGTCTTTCAGATTAGCCATTGAAACACTCGGAGCCTACTGTGTGTCCACGTCTGCCAAACTGAAGCTGCAATTAGGCTGCAGGTGTTCAGTCCATCTTCATCCAGGGGGAGCTACGCAGCCCAGAATCATAGCAGCATGATGGGCCCAGTCCTACGCGGTTACTAATGCATGTTGCTTCTCTTGCATTACTCAGGAGGATCAGGCCAGTGTGGAGTGCAGAGGGACCCGAGAGCTCCTGCCATTGGAGTTTCTGTGGGAGCCCCAGCGAAAAGTTAAACCAAGAGGCACAGCCTCACTCGGTATACCTTGCCACGCTCCCGTTGAAGTCACGGGAGCAGTGGCAGCGGATGCCAGCGAGGGATCTGCCCCCAGACGAATTGGTTAAAGATGTTAATGAAGCAGTTCTCATGAGGCAGCAGTCCAGGGAATTTGGTGGGCCACTTCAAGGTTAGAAAAGGGCTCTGAATGGGCCAAGACCTGATGGAACTGATACAGGCACAGGTTGGTTAGTTTGGAGGTGAAGTCACCGTTTGGGAGCCAGTGGCCTCTCTCTTCATGTAGGTGGGGAGCTTTCTTCGGCAGTGGTGCCTTGTGTTTGTGATAGCTAAGTTCCGCCCCCCGGCCCTGAGCAAGGTGGGGGGTGGAGCTCTGCTCTGGGTCCCCTGAAGGAGTGGGGCTTCAGGCAGAAAGGGCGGGGCTGAGAGCTAGGCTCCACCCCCAGCCCTTAGTGCCACCCAGGCCTGTGGCGATTGAAAGGACCCCGGGCTCAGGGCAGCTGTCCCCTTTACTCCTCCCTGTCAGTGGCCCCGGCTTTGCCTTTGCTCCATTAAGTAGCAGTAGGGCAGGGGCTTAATCTTTGGCAGGGAAAGAGATGTGAGCGGCGTCCCAGCTGGCATAAAGCAAGAGCAGACAGGCTCTTGTTCTCAGGTGTCTGGTGTAGTGTTCTACAGCACCCCGGGAAGTGGCTGAGAAGGGTAAAATGGGTTTTGGTCCCAAGCTTTATGTTCCTCCAGTACAGCAGCGCTGATTGCGGGTGCCAAAGAAAACCAGGCGGTGCCTTTATTCGCCAGGCAAGGCAATTCCAATGAATCCAGCCCAACATAGCAGGAGCAGTCAGGAAGAGATAGAAACGCACCTTCCATTTTCCAGGGTAAGCATCGAATCTTCCGTTTGCCATCACCATTGAAAATGAGGGCAAGACACAGCCCGCCAAGCCTTTTAATCCGTCCTGCAGCCTGCTCCACTGGGACCCTCCGGCATGGAGCAATCTCAGGCCACTTAAAGCGGCTGGCTGCTCCATGAGGCTCTCTACGCCGGTTGGGAGTGGGGAAGCTTCATGTGCTGCCCCATCCCCAGTTCAGTCTCTCAGCTCCTATTGGTTGGAAACTGGCCAGCGGAAGCTGAAAGACTGTTCTGGGGGTGGGGACACTGTTCTGGCCACTAGGAGCTTGAGAGATTGTGCTGGGGGGGTGGAGGCAGAGTGGAAGGCCCCACCCTCACCCTTCTCCCGCAGTGCAGAGAGCCACATGGAGCAGCCTGGGGCTCCGGCAGGCAGGGAGCTTGCCTGAGGGTGCTGCAGGGCTGCTGGCTGAGAACTGCCTCGGTAAGCACCTCCCAGCCAGAGCCTGCCTCTGGCACCCCAGCCCCTCCCTCCCTCCATCTCCCTGACCCGGGTCATCACCTCTATGTGCCCCAAGTCAAAAACCAAAATTCGCTGCATCCCCTCCCTTCCTGTCCCAGGTCACAACTCCCTCCCAGACCGTGCACCCCCTCCTAAACAACTCCCCCAGGCCAGAACCCTCTCCGGCACCCAAACCTTCTCCCCGACCCTCCACCCGAATCCCCTGTCCCAGGTCACAACAACCCTCTCCTTCACCCAAACACCCTCTCAGACCCCACACCCTCCCCTGCACCCTGATCCCCTGCCCCGAACTCCCTTCTGCATCCAGCCTCCATCCCAGACCCTGCACCCTTCTCCAAAGAAAAGTGCAGCCCTCGACCACTTACCAACATTTTGGAGTGGGCCCTCCTCCACAATTATTGCCCTCCCCTGTCGTAGATGGAAGTGGCAGTAGAGGCCTCGCACTTGAGTGCTCAGTTGGACCTTTCCCAAGGAGAGGCACAACCAAGACAGGGCAGGGATTAGCCTCTCAGGCCTTCCTGCCCAATCCCCTTCTGAGCCACCTTGGCCCCAGAGCCAGGATTCAGCAAGGCAGCTTCTTCGAGGACTGCAGGCTGAAAATTGTCCTTTGGAAGCTTTTTTCAGTGTGTCATGAGAAGTGTCTGCTTTCTAGGGATGTGATATTGTAAACAGTTGACCGTCACAGCACACCCCACATCCCCGGTACTCAAGAGGAGGCAGCTTTTCCTGCCCCCACCCCCTGCGCTGCAGCCTCTGATAACAGAGGCAGCAGGGCATGCGGGGGTACGGCACGCTCGCCGGCTCCCTTGGAACCACCTCTGCCCGTGAGTAAACATGTAACCGCTGTCAATTTCAGCAGTGACATGTTTACCATAAAAAACACCTTTTAACATCTCTATCGCTTTCTGCAGAAGAGTTCAAGGTTTTGACAAAAAATGATCTTTTGTGTGGGTGGGTGGGGGGAGAACCCGGCTTTCCATTCGTCCCATTCTGTCTTTTTTTCTTTTACTGACCTTTCTGTAAAAAGTAAAAAATAAAATAAAATAAAATCTGCCGCATGTTGAGTGAGTACAATAAACACTCAGCCCTCCAGCTGTTACCAACCCCAGAGATATGTGTCCCCCTTCGGACGGAGGGCTTCCAATGCAGGACAGGCTAGAATTGTAGGGGATGGGCATGCATCCAGAATATCTGAATCATGTGCGTTTCCAAACCTTCCTTTCTTTTCACATTCAAAGTAATCCCTGGGACTGGATTGAATTGTACCAGGGGTATTGGTCTTGTTTTTAAAGGGCGTCTTTGAGCAGTGGGGTCACAACCCTGTTGTTGATCCAGAGGCAGCATTCTTCACTCTCCTCATGGGGAGTGCTGATGCCTAAAACTCAGCTGCTGTGTCATTAGAAGTGCTCAGAGCCCGGTAGCCCCCAAGCAGGGGAGCTGTGCAGTGAAGACCTACCAGGAGAGAGAGCATGGGAGGGACCTAGAGAGGTCAGGGTAAGAAATAAGAGGTTGCATTCTGCCGTAGGGGTCCATGCCTGCAACTGAGCATCACGGGTGCTACTGCAGGCAGAATTTGTCCCAGTGTCTTTTGATGCAACAGCAAGGAGGATGAGTGGTCACTGTGTGTCTGATGGCCCCCCTCTTGTGCTCCAGGGGAAAAGTTCTAGACAGTGATGAGTAGTAAAAAGCAGGAGCAGCTGTCTAAGTTGCAAGGATTGTGCATTGTCTGTGCCGTCTCGCAAGGTGACTATCCATTTATAAAAGGAAGCAGAGATGAAAGGAAGGGCTCTCCAGTTCTGGCTGGTATTAATTTTAGGCCCAGAAAGATCTCTCTCAGGATCTGAGGAATTGCAATAATAAAACAAAGTAATATCCTAGATTAAAGACCCTTGCATTTGGAAATTGCCCCCAGAGCTTTTAAGAATGTGAGAGCCAATAAATAACCAGTCCTTGACTTAAAAACGAAGCTAGGCAAGAAAATAATGGGAACACGGTAATATTTTTCTGTGCTAGAATACCGCTCACCCTGCGATCTTAGTGTCTGCTAATGAACGTGAAGCAGGTAAGTAATATTATTATCCTTGTTTGCCACTGGGGAAATTGAGTTACAGATTGGTTTGCATTTACACAACATCTGCAGTAGGATCAGGGATGGGACCCAGGTGTCCTGATATCCGGACGAGGGATGTGAATGTTTAACTGAAGCAGCCCCGGTCCTCAGTGGACCCGTCTTCCCTCCACAGGCAGGGGCTGCTTTGGCATCCGGAGCAGTTTCTAAGTTCACGATGGGCCTGGCGCCCCACAGGGAGGGACTGCTCCGGCCCCTCTGCCCACCTCCTTTAATCGGTTAACTGGTTAAACATTACGTTTAACCGGTTAACCAATTAAATGGGATTTTACATCCCTAATCCAGGCCTGTGCTTGATCCACTGGAAGACAATTACTCTGAGAGAAGGGCAGATAGTCCTGTAGCCTGTCAAACATGTGTTTTAACTGTGTGCTGTGTGAGCCGTCCCTCTGAAGCCACTGCTACTCACAGTGCGCAACATCTTTGCCAGATTGGAGCTGTAGTCCTTTGGCTCTCAGCTGATGTAAGTTTCTGTGTAAACCAGTTGGTTTGCTGAGGAAATATTAGTCACAGTGTACCCAGAATGGTTTTTCCCCTCCCATTTTCTCTTCCTTCAGTACCAGATGGATAGCAACAGGCAGTATTTAATAAACTGGGTCACTTCTGGGGCTTGTGACATGCCAGGGATCGGACAGGACAAAGATCCGTATAGTGCAGACAGACAATGAGCAAATCCTGATGGTTAGAGCTGGAAAAACCACCATAGGTCCATTCAGCCCTTCCCCTGGTAGTGCGGGATTGCCTGTCTGCCTTGCACTTCTCTCAGACCGGATGGAAAATTTCTCACCTTACACAGCAATTAATTTCCTTCAGAGATTCTAAATGCAAATGGGCTGTGTGAACCATAGGTCCTGACATGTTAGGCAACCAAGGTCATTGTGATAATCAACGTTCCCTCTAATCTTTTCCATCCAGGTGCGGAATAATTTTTTTGTGCACTGAGGCATGTGCAAATGTACACTACTAGTAGAAACAAAAAACCTGGCTGGGAGTGTTCTGCTAGTCAGCTGTGCAGCATTTGAATTTCTCCTGAGTGGCTACACAAGTGCACAGTTGAAAGGAAATGTTGGTGATAATCTAGTCTGACGCCCTCATGCCCCTGTACAAAATCAGCCTTAAACCTTACCTGACAATTCCCACATCGAAGCCAGTAACTTCGGGTTGAACTAGAGTGTATCTCATAGAAGAGATGCCTCCTTTGAGCTAAGGTCTCTGAGCGAGAGTTAACCACATCCCTTGGTAAATTATCCCAAAGATTAATTACTCGCACTGCTAAAATCTTGCACTATATGATACAGCAATGCACTTCACAGTCTGGTTTTGTTGACTGGTTCCCTCTAGGGCAGACCAATGGAAAAGATACTGGCTCAAAAACAGGACAACATCCTCATTTTTTTTAAAAAAGTTCCCAACATTTTTGTCTCCAGCTCTTTGAAAATGGATATTTGTAAGAATATGGGGAAAGACACCCCCTACCCGCCACGCTGAAAGTGTCACATGGCATCCAAATTCAGACGAACGAAGACTTGTTGCTCTTCATGCGTTTATTCGCGTCTCATTTTATTCCCGTCTGCTTTAGGAAAGTGCTCAGTCCTCCAGCAAGCACTTGCACCTGACATAACATGTTTATTTCTGAATCGAGGGTGACGAGGAAGTTGATGAATGAAATGCATCCCCCTCCCTCCCCCCCCAGCTCATTTTGTTTTTTGTAGGCTGGAGAGCAGCGTTTGCGAGATTAGCATGCGTTTCGTGGGAGTGGAGTATTCCAAGGGCTCTGTTTCTGGGCAAGCAGAATGGAGCCTGGTGTTCTATCAGAACTTGTTTACATGCAGCTGGAGTTATTCTTCATCCCGATTGCCTCGGCCCTGGCTGATTAAAATTAGGTGATAGAACAAGACTCGTCTGGAAGGCAGGGGAGAGAAGTCAGCCAGCAACCTTTTGCTCGGGGGGATGTTTCTGTCACTATATGGGCCTGTGCTGCAGATCATCAATATGGCTCTGGGACTCTTTTTTGATCACTGGGATGATGCAATAATAATAATAATAATTAATAACAATACTTGGCTCTCATAAAGCATCCAAACATCTCGGGTGCTTAATATGAACTTAGCATTGTAATGCCAGTGATAGGACAAGAAGCAATGGGCTTAAATTGCAACAAGGGAGGTTTAGGTTGGACATCAGGAAAAACTTCCTAACTGTCAGGGTGGTTAAGCACTGGAATAAATTTCCTAGGGGGGGGTTGTGGACTCTCTATCACTGGAGATATTTAAGAACAGGTTAGACAGACACCTGTTAGGAATGGTCTAGTTCAGTGGTTTTCAAACTATGGGTCACGCCCCAGCAATGGGTGGTGGAATGTCAGGCACTGGGTCTCCTTGCTGCAGGGGGATCAGGTGGCCAGTGGGGGTGCTAAGGCAGGATTGTGCTGCACCCTGGAAGCAGCCGGCAGCAGGCCTGGCTCCTAGAGAAGGAGAGTGCACAGGGCTCTGCCCCCGCCCCGAGCACTAGCTCCACACTCCCATTGGCTGGGAACCTGCTGCTGGCTGCTTCTGGGGTGCAGCACGGTCTGCGGTGCAAGGAGAGGCAGGAAACGGCCTTAGCCCCCCTGCTGCACCGCTGACCTGGAGCCACTCAAGGTAAGCTCCTGCTGCCACAGCCCTGACCCCCCTCAAAAGCTGGAGCCCCCTCCTACACTCCAAAGTTCCTCCTCAGCACCAGCCTGGAGCCCACACCCTAGTCAAACTATGCTGGGTTGTGGCATCCATAATATTCTTCAACTTGGTCATAAGAAAAAAAGTTTGAAAACCCCTGGTCTAGATGGTGCTTGGTCCTGCCATGAGAGCAGGAGACTGGACTTGCTGACCTCTCGAGGTCCCTTCCAGCTCTAGAATTCTATGATTAAGTTGGGATGTGAAATCCTGGTTAAACAGTTAGCCAGTCAAACAGTCGGTTAGCCTAACGTTTAACTGGCTAACTGCCTAACGTGGGATCCAGGCAGGGGATTGCTCCAGTACAGCTGGAGCAGCTCCTAGCCTGTGGGGCTCCTGCTTCCATCCCCGCACTAGGGCTGGCTGCCCGCTCCCAGCCCCTGCCGGAGCAGCTCCTCTACTACACAGCAGGCTGGGCTCCCTGCAGACAGAGGCTGCTCCAGGGTATGTGCCTATGGGGCACTAGGGCCCACTGCGGACAGAGGCTGCTCCGGACGAGAGCAGCTCCTCTCCATGGCAGGGCCCCTGAGGGGCTGGAGCAGCCTCCACCATTACCGATTAACTAGTTAACCCATTAACTTTCCACAACCCTAATGTGAAGTAGGTAACTATTGTGTTCACAAGCAAAGCAAGGGTGTGCCCGCTAAGTGGGCCAGTCAGGTCGCAAGCTTCCTGCTGAGTCTGTAAGCCACTTGCATGGATTCTGCTGGAAACATAAGACAGTAGCTGTGGTGCAGGAGTTTATAGTCTCAGAAATTTGGGACCACTGTGACGTTTCCATTTATAAGGGCTTTTGGCTCCCACACCGGAGAAGGGAAAGTATCCGATGGTAACTAGTTGAGAGTCTCCAAGAGACCGAAGAGCGGAGACAGTCTGTCTCACCAGGAAAGTTTGCAAGTGGCTAGGTTTGGAAGCTATGTACAGGCCTGGCCGTGTGACAAGGAATCCAATGTCATCAGAAAGAACCGAGTATTCTTCCTCAGTTTATGGGATTGTGACAGCTGTTGTTAGAAGAGGATATGTTGGACAAAAGCTCATTTCCTTTATAGGATCGTATTTGCCAAGATGTATGGGTACTTGTCCTCTATGTCAAGCCGTAAGAATTGCTCTATCGTAAGAGTTCCTGGATGCATGCAGCCCAGCATCCTGTCTGGCTGAGACTGGATGCTTTAAAGACAGGTGGAAATCCTCACAACGTGCTTACTTGTGCAAAACTATCACACAAGGGAAATTCTCGCCTGGCTCTCCAGCTGGTGAGCTCGTTACATATTCTGAAGGACCGGTTTTGAAAACCTATAGGATTTGTGTCTTCACTAGTGTATTTGCAACTACTGCTATTATTGTTAGAAACTCAGTTATGTTTGGCGACAGAAAGATGTGACTTTCTTCATACATTGCCTTGAAAAATAAACTCGCCTTGATCTTTTGGTGAAATGCCTTTTAATTTCCTCGGATGCCTTCCTACTCTTTTGGCTTGGGAAGGAGTGACTGACAGCATTCTCGCAGTCAGGTGATCAGCTATTGCAAGGGCCTGGATGCAAAAGAACCCGGCGGTTCCACAGACAGGCCCCAGGGTTTGAAAGGTTTCTAGAGCTGACGGTGCGATTATGACAACTTCATTTTGATTCAGCTAGGACCCTTCTTTCTCCTTCTGAAAGCTGGTGCTATTCTCAACTGTTGTACAGGTTGAACATCTCTCATCTGGCACTTTCTGGTCCGGCAACATCTGTGGTCCAGCATGGCTTTAGTTAGCTGGCTGCCCACTTAACACAGGTATGGCCAAGTTTCCCACGGTTCCACAAAGTATGTTTGCAGCCAATAGTCCTGGCTCTCAGTTTTCTGTGCTCTTATTTAGCTCTAATTTACTCCTAGGGTTGCCAGATGGTTTCAACAAAAATACTGGACACACTTCATATTACATCATGTGATGTAGATCTACATTACATCTTATTTAGAAAATACTGGACATTAATATTTTCTCCTTTATATTTTCTCAATTTGTTTCCCGAACAGAAAGCTCAAATACTGGACTGTCCAGTTCAAAACCAGACACCTGACAACCCTGTTTACCCCTAAATGTCTTCTAAGAGCCCAGCAAGCAGTGGAAGTGTTGGTAATGCTGCTAGACAATATTAGCCTCCCATGGTCCAGCAAATTCCCTGGTTTGGCACCGGTCAGGTTTCGAGGTTGCCGGACTAGAGAGGGTCAAGCTCTAGCAGCAGGCCCGTGGAGAGCAATTCCAGGCCTTAGAGCAGAACAATCAATGCTCCCCCCCCCCCCCCCCCGCTGTCCCATCTAGTGGCACTTAGACCACTTACAGCAAGAGAGAGAATGAATCTGCTCTACAGCCTTAGCTGAGAGCCAGCTGGCTTCTAGCTCAAGCATTAGAGACTCATGCACTAAAGCAGGGGTCGGCAACCTATGGCTCATGAGCCAAATATGGCTCTTCTGGAGCTCCAGCTCAGCCTTATGGCTCCCCGCAAGATTGAAATGCCAGCGCCAGTTTCCTGCGGGAGGGCGGGGGAAAACGCTCCGAGCCTCCTCGCCAGATCCGGCATGCAGGGAACAAGTGAAGCCAAAAATGTCTCTGTGTGCTGCTGTTTTCCTTCCCCCAGCTGGGGGAAATGCCTTGCAGGGACTCACTTCCTGGAGACTTCCCCTTTGCTCCCATTGGCCAGAATCCGGTGAATAGGAGCAGCGGGAGACCGTGTTACGTGGTGCCTGCGACACAGTGTGAAAGCAAGTCAATGGGCCCCCTAGCCCCTTCATTTGCCCCTCCCTGCTGAGACCCTGCCCCCCAGCCTGCTCCTGCCCCTTCCCCGGGCCAGACACCCTGTCCCCAGCCTGCTCCTGCACCCAGACCTCCCACCCAAACCTCACACTCTCATCCTATCCTATACCCTACCCCCAACCCAGACCCTGCACCTCCATCCCTATCTCACTGACCAGCAGCCCTGTCCCACACACTTCACACATTTTTGCACCCCCACATCAACCCGGAGCCCATCATACACCTGAACCCCCTGCCCTGAGGCCCTCATATCTTCACATTCCCAGACTTCTGCACCCCACACCGCCCCAACCTTGTGCCTTGAGTCCATCATACACCCAAATCCCCTGCCCTGAGCCCCTCATACACCTCAACCCAGACTCCTGCGCCCCCACATCCACAGCCCCCCTGCCATAAGATTGACAGAAGACAGCCTGAATGTGCAGGAAGCTGGATTGGACCAGTTATGATGTAAACTTCAAAGAAATGTGGGAAAAGATGCAGCAGCAGAAGTCCCTTAAATAAAGTCTGTGAGGACAATGTTGCATTTGAGCTATTATTAATGATCATGTCAATTATCTAGAACCAGAGAACACCAGAACTGGAAGGGACCTTGAGAGATCACCAAGTCCAGTCTCCTGCCCTCACGGCAGGACCAAGCACCATCTAGATCATCCCTGACAATGTCTGTCCAACCCGCTTTTAAATATCTCCAGTGATGGAGATTCCACAGCCTCCTTAGGCAATTTATTCCAGTGTTTGACCCTGGCAAGCAGGATGTTTTTTCTTATGTCCAACCTCAACCTCCTTTGCTGCACTTTAAGCTCATTGCTTCTTGTCCTATCATCAGAGGCCAAGAAGAACAATTTTTCTCCCTCCTCCTTATAACACCCTTTTAGATACTTGAAAACAGCTATCATGTCCCCTCTCAGTGTTCTCCTTTCCAAACTAAACAAGCCCAGTTCTTTCAGTCTTCCTTCAGAGGTTATGTTCTCTAGCTCTTTAACATTCTTGTTGCTCTTCTCTGGACCCTCTCCAATTTCTCCACATCTTTCTTGAAATGGGGTGCCCCAAACTGGACACAATACTACAACTGAGGAGTAGAGCGGAAGAATGACTTTTCGTGTCTTGCTCACAACATTCCTGTTAATTCAGCCCAGAATCACGTTTGCTTTTTTTGCAACAGCATCACAGTGTTGACTCCTATTTAGCTTATGGTCCACTATAGCCCCTAGATCCCTTTCTGCAGTACTCCTTCCTACACAGTCGCTTCCCATTCTGTATGTGTGAAACGGATTGTTCCTTCCTAAGTGGAAGTGGAATAATACTAAGTTGTATATTTTCAGTCAGGCAAATGGGCATTCTTATCCGGCTCTTTGCTGACTTGTCTGAATTTTGATGTAGTTTGGTGCTTTGGTTTGAAAACGTTGCCGACCCCTGCACTATAGCCTCGAAGTCCTAGGTTTGGTTCTGCCTGGCGGCATTACACCAGCATGACCACGGCTTCTACATGCCTCACCAGCAGGGCTGCCAATTGTCTAATCACGCAAACCCAGATACTCTCATCCTGCCCCTGCCCTGAGGTTCTTCCCCATCCCACCTCTTCCCTGAGGCCCTGTCCCCACTCACTCCATCCCTCATTCCTCTATCGCTTGCTCTCGCCCACCCTCACTCGCTTTCACCGGGCTGGGGTTTGGGAGGAGGTGCAGGCTCTGGAAGGGAGTTTGGGTGCTGGATCTGGCCGGGGGCAAGGCGTTTAGGTGTTGGCTTTGGGCTGGGCTTGGATTTGGGCAGGAAGCCTGCCTTAGCCCTGCTGGCGGCAGCTGGGACTCCTGGACCCTTTTAAATCACCCAGGCAGCTGGGCAATTGCCCCCTCTGCCCCCCTCCCATCAGTGGACCTCTGTGGCAGGTTATACTTTTGAATTCTTTGCAGCATAGAGATTTGCTGCTATGGTTACAGCCTTGTGGCACTGAACTGCTGCTCCTTTTCCTGCAGCATGTGGGTTTCCTTTACCCTACCAAGGCTGACTGCACTTAAGTCTCTGCTGCCTTTGGACAGATGTACCTCATAGAAAACCATTTTATCCCCAGGTTCGGCTCCCGGATTCAGCAGAATGCAGAGGTTGGCTCCCGCGGCCAAATCTTTATGTTCTTCTGAAATCTGGCTGCCTGCCAGAGACAGAAGAACAAAGCAAGGGGAAGGATGGGTCTTTTTGCAGCCCCCCCTCTGGAAGGATGGATTCTCTTCTGTCCAACATTTGGCTGGTTTCCGTTGCGTCCCAAGAAGATTGTGCTATTGAATTGGGACTAGTTCTCTGAGAGGAACACCTAGATTCAGAAATCCAAGTGTGTACGTGACGTCATCTGCCCTCTTCTAAATGGGAATGATGGTGGATAGTTGCTTGGATTTCTTCTTTTGCCAGCCGTGTTCAGACGTAGCCCTAGCCACCTGATGGCACATAGGGACCTGTGTTCGCAGTGGAACTGAGCGTTGAATTCAGTCTTTGTAGCATAGATGATGTGCCAGTGGCCACTGGAGACAGTGGATACTGAGTCCTGTCACATGCAGCAGCGTGGGATATTTCTCTGAATGGTCAGCAGTACTGGCTGGAAAATTTGGCAGCACTTCCTGGACTTCTCTGGCAGCTTTATTCCCAAACCAATGGAGTTGGGTGGCCTCATTCTGGCCAAAGGTTCAGACACAACCTAGTACGTGATGTGCAAGAGAGACAAGGTTAGTGAGGCAGTATATTTGTATTCTGGGACAGATATAGCCACAACGACATTGTGTACGACATGCGACAAGGCTGGTTTATAGAGCCCTATGCAGCTACAAAATGCAAAAATGAGCCGCAGATATCCACATCCACATCTGCAGCTACAAAGCAGATATCCATGGATGTGCAGAGCTCACCTGATTTACTGGTGTCAGTCAAATGCCCTGCATCAGGGATAGAAAGGGATGGATTTTATCCTGGCCACGTGGCAGAATCAATATGCTGATTTTAGGGGTTACTGTTACAAATGAGACAGAGTTAATCTGTGATGACTTCTAGTTCCAATCTGTTTTCTAGGTGAATAGATGTTGAGTCAATTAATTAGATTTGCAGGTTTCTCGGACCCCTAAATACTCCCCATTTTTGCTGCAGAAAGGTGTATCTCTGCCTGTTAATCACGCCGTTTGTCAAGATTTGTGAAAGCTGTGAATTTACTGTAAACAGTTTTGTGAGGGAGGATCTATAAAATTACAGTAATTGTGGCCTCCGGGTGAACGTATTTGCTGTGTCTGGAAGGAGTGGTGCTGCAGCGTATCACGTTTCTGCCGACAGAAGCTGAACATGAGTGCCAAAGTGCTGCATTATATGCACGATGTGTAATTTGTGTTTCGGGTGTCGTGCGATTGTATTAAAAGGGTCACACAAAGCTTACAGAGGACCTAGAAGCAAACTTGAAGAAATAGCGGTTGTAGTGAAATTGCATGTCCATTTATGTTAAAGGACACAGAGAAGTGAAGCCATGCAGAGTCCTAAAACATTTTAAGTGTTGATGAAAGATCCCAGACTGGCAGCCCCAGAGAGCAAAGTCCTCACTGCAGAGTGAGCTGTGCAGCGGTAGTGCAAGCTCTTCTCCTTGCCCACCAGTTTGCTTGTAGCCCATTCTGGAATAAGCACCTTCATTATGAGAGGGTAGTTTCACTCATTGGTCCATTTACTCCTGGGTGTAGGCACAGATTTCCCACTGTCACTTCAGTTATTGCAGTGGGGTTTTGGGGGACATCTACTGAGACTACCAGCGCATTGCACACACTGGCCATGGGACAGTCACCAGATGTTACTTTGAGTCTGACCTGGAAGCAGAAGACTCGAGGTCAAAGGCGCTGCATGTCATTACTAGTCGCTGGGAGATTGGCGTGCGCAAGAGACCCAACAAAACTTAGAAGGGCAGTATGGTGAGGGCATCGGGCTAGGGCTCAGGAGATCTGGGCTCCATTCCTAACTGCTACTAGTCTGCTGGGTGACCTCTGGCAAGTCCGTTCCTCTCTCCAGGCTTCTACTTGCCTCCCCCGCTCTTTGCTAGTCCGGTCAATGTAGGGCAGGGTACTCAACATGCGGCCCGTGGCCCATTTGTTTGTGGCCCACGGTGCGGTTTGGGTTTATTCAGGGCTCAACACGCAGCCCGCGGTGGGATCCTTTGAACATGGCCTCCACTGGGAACGTGCTCCACAATGGCAAAGCATCTCCCAGGCGGGGTGAGCATTGAAAGACGCAAGCAGAGGGGCTGGCTGGAACAGATGGGTACAAGGTGTCGGCATTTCTAGCCCCCAGGGAGGAGGTGCTGGGAGCACCAGGGCATTGTGGGAAGTGCTTTGTATTCATGCCCGTCAGTGTGAAAGAAGCTATTTGCATATATTTGCATGTATATGTGCATGTATATGCAACTACACTTAAGTTGTGGCCCTCGGCATGTGCTGTGAGTATCATTGTGGCCCCTGGGGCTTCCAAAGTTGAGTAGCCCTGATGTAGGGAGTGCAGGGGTTTTGTAACAGTGGTTTTCTACAGTGTCCTCATGGGGCTCCAGTCTCAGCTGGGGTATCTGGATGGTACCATCCTATAAATAAATACTAATAATTGTAACAGGAACAAAGGGAGAAAATACATGGAGACAGAATTTGGTGGCAAGATGAGAGAGGCATTTTGAGAAGGCTGAAATTCCATGCATAGACGGCATTTTCTGACCAGGGTGTAATGTCTCCGGCAGGGAATCTCTCCAAGCTCAGAGCTCTCTGTACTGATGAGACTGACCTTTGGGGAGAAGGGTGGGCAGTCGCCTTTTGAGATGGGTTAAAAGTCTGATT
The DNA here is from genome assembly GCA_032595735.1 of Pelochelys cantorii. Lineage (NCBI taxonomy): Eukaryota > Metazoa > Chordata > Testudines > Trionychidae > Pelochelys > Pelochelys cantorii. Next base: position 40,917,551 of record CM064338.1, on the reverse strand, counting down.
GGGCGGGGGGGGAGGAGGGCTTAGCTCCAGCTCAGTGTAAAATGTCAGCGGAGGGTTGTGCACTAGATTTGAATGTGTTGTTATCGATGTGCAGCCAGCCGCTTGGGTTCCGTTTCATACCCAGGCAGGCTTGCAGAGTGGCACTCGCTCACCTGCAGCGTGTCGCTTCGGCAACTGGAGAGTAAAATAAGAAGCTTTTCATTCCAGTCATCATCCTGGGAAGGGCAGGGATGGAGGTTTTCTGGCCAGCTTGGTCAGTTTTCATGACAGATTTGCAAGGCTGAAGGGAGACTTCCAGCTAAACCCGACAGAGTGATTTAAACGATGACATTCATGTCTTTCACCATTGCATGCCAGCCACCTTGCCTCTTCAATGCCCACGTGGTTGCAATGCTTCACCATTACTTTTCCCACGGGAGTGTACTGCAGGACTTACCCAGTTCTTAATCACTGGGCCCTGGAAAATGGCCTTGTAGTAAAATGGTCCAGGCTGTGGTCCTGGGTCTTACCTTAAGGTCAGATTCTGATACCCTGAGAGATGCTGAGGAGCACTGTAATGCAAGGGTGAAGAATCTAAGGCCCAGGGGCCGGATGTGGCCCCCAGCTTACCTGGATCTGGAGCTGGTCCCCCAGGCTCAGGGCCCTTCAGCATCAGGGAGTCTGCATTGGTGCTCCAGCCTCCCCCCCCACCCCTCACCATTCTCCCATAGGGCTGGAGCACACAAAATCTATTAGCCTGGCCCCCCCTTGGCTCTGGTGTGTGAGGGGAATGTGGGGAGTGTCTTTCTCCTTCTCAGTCAGGGGCCATGTCAGTGAGGGATTGCTTGGGTTTTGTTTGCTTCTCACTTATGTGTGGCCCTTGACTGATTTTTCTGTGGGTCAGCTGCCCCTGGCCCAAAAAAGGTTCCCCACCCCTGATTCAATGAATAGTCTTGCTTAGGGTTGTCAGATGGTTTCAACAAAAATACCGGACACACTTGACATTACATCACAGTCTACATTACATCTTATTTAGAAAATACCAGACATTTCTATTTTCTCATTTCTATTTTCTCAATTTGTTTCCCAAAAAGAAAGCTCAAATACTGGACTGTCTGGTTCAAAACCAGACACCTGATTTCAAAACCAGAAATCTTGCTGATTTTAGTGAGACTCCTAGCAGAATATGGTACTCCCTCCCCCCCGCCCCCGGTCCCACTGATGGGGGCGGGGAAAGGGGTAAACTGCCCTGTGGCCCGGACTATTGAAATGGCTGCCAGAGCCCCAGGTAGCGTGCTCCGGATGGCACTGGGGGAGTGTCCAGGCCACACTGAGGGCCAGATGGCTGGCCCCACCCCTTCCACCTGAGACCTTGCCCTTTCCAAGGAAGGGTTTGCCATTCAGCCCTGGGCCTCTCTTCTGAGACTGCCAGCAAAGGTGCCAGCCTGGGGCTTGGTCTACACTTACCTGTTTAGAGCGCAGCCGTGGCAGCGTTTTAAACGGAAAGTGGCCACGACATAAGGGGCGTGGCTAACAGTGCCGGGAGTGTGGCTCCCAGTGCTGTGGCCTGGTTCACACTGGCACTTTACAGCGCTGTCACTTGCTGTGCTCCGGGAGGGGCATGTGTGTGCTCCTCCCCCCCCAACTCCCCGAGCCGGTAGCCTATAAAGAGCCAGTGTAGACTTGGCCACAGGGGAATAATTCTTGTGGGGCAGACACAGGCCCTCAGAGTACCACCCCGATACCACCGTCTGCTCTCGGGTGACATAGGGCACTTCAGTGGGAGAAGGTTGGGGCCCCAGGGCAGGTGTGAATGGACACTCACCCTGGGTGAAACAGGAGCAGGAAGAGCAGAAGCAAATTTCCAGCTCCTTACTCTAAAGAGTAAAACTTGACAAGGGGGGGCGGGGCTTGGGTGCGTTTTAGGAGGGAAGCCCAATGCGCTTCCTTGTAATGAGGCCTCCGGGTGCATCCTCTGTGGCCCCACAGCCAATCAGCTCCTTGGCAAGAGGGAGAAAAGCCCTGTGGGTAAAGCAATGGCCTGGCACTCAGTACGCAGGTCTCGGCTTCTGGCTCAGACACACTCGCTGTGACACCGTGGGCCAGTCCCTTCATCTTTCAGTGCCTCAGGCCTTCATCTGTCCAGTGCCAATAATAATACTCCCCTTGTCTGTCTGTCTGCTTAGCTGATAAACTTGTCAGAGCAGGGAGTGTGCAGGCCCGCCAACAAGGGGGGGCAAAGAGAGCAATTGCCTCGGTGCCCTGCAATTGGAGCAGAGGCAGTGTCCAGAACCCCAGGCCCCTTAAATTGCCAGCCAAGTGCCGGGCTGCGTCCTCCAGGAAGCACTAAGGGTTGTGGGGACGGGTATGCTGTGCTCTGGGCAGCACTGAGGGCTGGCTGCCCTTGGCTCCACCCCTTCTACCCTTGGCCACGCCCCTTCCGCCTTTGGCTCCACCCCTTCTGGGAGCACAGAGTTCCCCCTGCCCCAGCCCTATCCAGGGGCTCGCGGAAGCTGTCGACTCTGCTGGGAGTGTGTCTCGTATGTCTGTGCCGTGCCTAGCCCAGGGGGCCCTGACTTGGGTGTGGGCTCTAGGTGCTAGTGTAATGTCAATGGACAAGCGGGTTTTCCTTCTTTATACCGGTCTGTGCAACACATGTGCTGGGCAGTGCTGAGCAGGTGAAATTCACCCTTCTCTGCACAAATTGTGTGGCTCATCCAAAAGCAACCTGGGTCTCCGATTTGGTTGTCTGACACACAAGTATAGTTCTCTCCACTTCTAACAGGATGAGTGGAAACCAAAGGGCCATTTCTGAATCTTCTGCTAAGTAGTTGGGCAGGCAGACAAATGACCTGCTGTTTTTGCCATTCACATAAAACGAGGCAGGAGGCCAGTTTGTATGTTGAGATGCTTCTGAATCTGCACCCAGGCTTGTTCAGGGCATGCCAGCGAGTGGGCTGGAGGTCAGTGAGGAATTGCATTTCTCTTGTCCAGCCTGGTTATTTTGTAGTCCCAAGTTTTGCCACACAATAGGGGTCTTCCTAGCTTGTACATTGCATTAGTATAGATTCATGTGTGTTAGAAAATGTGAATTCTCTTCCCTTCTGATCTAGCTTCACAAACAACTGAGAATGCGTTTGTTTCTCAGAGCACAGATGTTGAGGAATGAACTCTCTTCTTTTTTCCAGGTTTATCACGTTTTTTTCAACAGCCAGAATCCCAGACAGTGGAAGAAAATGGTATGGCCCGATTTGAGTGTCGTATCGAAGGATTGCCCACCCCTGTCATCACCTGGGAGAAGGATCACGCAGCTGTTCCTGCAGAGCCCAGGTGAGTGGCCTGTGTTTTTCTATAATAATACAACTATTGCTACTAACAGGTTGAGGTGAGTGTCTTTTATAAAAATGTGGTATTTAAGGTCCAGTGTCAGGGCAGTTTTGGACCTAAAATTTAGACTTTGTAAGGACAGATGTTCTCAGAACCACTAGAAATGTATCCATAAAACTTTGGAAAAAGAAAACAAATTTCCCTCCCCCAAATTTGCCCTTCCCCTGCAGCATTTGCTACTTTAGATCTACTGCATTATAAGTGGTAATGGATAATTTCATGGAAGTGAAATTGACTAATAATCAAAACCATCAAACAGGGCTGTTGCGTGCCAGTTGTCCATTCATCAAAGGGTGGTGTTCAGTGACAGTCTGTAAGTAAGTTTGTAAGTAAGTATGTCTCCTTTTGCCCATTCGGTGTGTTTAATGATTGATTGGAATTAGGCACTTGGCAATGGAGAGAAATAGCGAAGGAGACAAATGGCATAAAGCGTGTCAAGGAGATGCAGCTATTTGATATTCAATTGAGTTTTTGGTCCTGCAAAGACTTAAGAACACGTTTAACTTCCACCCAGTTAGCAGCCCCATTGACTGAACTGGGTCTGCTTACCATGTGTAAAGTTAAGTCTTTGCAAGTGTTGATGCTGAAGGCAATGTTTTGCAACAAACTGAGACTGTGTGTGTGGCTGTCTCTAAACTGTGCACTGTGGGATATGGTGTTCTCTGGTGGAACTGAGTGCAGAGTTTGGTTCTGAAGACATTTCTGGGCCAACCGGTCCAAATTCTCTTTCTTTAACTGTTTCGCTCAGAGATTTAACAAGGGCTAAAGATTTTGTTAGTGGATCCTCTGGGACCATCCAGTCAGAATGTGGACTTCCTCTTAGCAAAATATATAAATAAATTTAAAAAAAATCCTTCTGCCCTGCTTCTTTGTCTTAATCAAAGTGTATGTGGTTTGGGAAAGAGAAGAGGACCTTCTTCTAGTGGCGGATACGCAGACTTCACAGCTCTCTGAGGCTCTAATGATGACATTGTTCTTCAGTCCCTTAAAGTTCATCAGGTTTCATTTTCTGAGGAAAGAGCCATTCCCTCAGAGGAGAACGTTAACCATGTGATCGCAGGGGGAGATAAAAAAAACACCCAACAAGATTCAGAAGTGATTTGGGAACAAAGGCTGTTTCTGCAAGTTGTTTATATCCTTGAGGCTGTCATGCGGAGATCTGAAGCTTGTGGGAGGCTATTGCTTTGTATGAGAAGAAAAATAAGTGTTTTTTAAGAAAAGGTGGGGGCATGGGGGAGGGGAGATGCATGCCATAGATAGGGCAATGGCTTTTTAATATGACAGCTCGATGGATGTTGTGAAATTACTTGCTTGGAGATTGCTTTCAACATAGGCGGCTTGAAAATTGCTTTCCTTGTAACAGCCAGGCATAATCATTGGCTTCAGAGCTTGCTTTTAAATCATGTTTAGCTAATATACTATTTCAGGGAGATTTGCTTGCTGGGGTTGACTTTATACAATCGGCTTTAGATAGAATTAAGTGCTCAAAGACATGCTGGCTGTGGAGCATTTGCGGTGTCCATCAGCCATACCCCCCCGTGTCTAAGGATCTCGGGTTGCTGACACCCAGAATCTCTCTGCAGTACCAGATTCCAGACAAGCCATATGCTGGCCACTGATTTTTGCAGCTCACCCTTCTTGAGGCATCTGATTGGGCCTATGGAAGTGTGTACATTTGTGCACACAAATGGGATGGGTTAGTCACCCAGTGCTTTGACTTGCACATCCAAAGTTGGAGGGAAGAGGTCATTTGAGCAATGATAATGAGATAGTTTAACTGCCTTCGCACCTTGATGCTTCAAAATCCTTGATGATTAAGGTATCTATATGAGTATTAGTGTTTAATCTCACATTTTTTTAATCACTTGACATCTCTAGTCATTTGTTTATCACGTGTTTTTTCAAGGGATAGTGTTTCTGCAATATCAAAGACTGGAGCTGTAAACATGACCTTTACTTGTATCTTAAGGTATCATTGCATTTGCTTTCCCTGAGTGATAGCATAAGCAATGTGCTTCCCCTAAAATAATCCTGCCTTTGAGATCCATTCTTCATTGCTTTTTGATTTTGTCTTGGGTCCATAGATGGTCCTTTGGGTGCCAGTGGGACACATGGGACTGTTGTCTCTCTGGTTGGAGTACAACGCGTGAGCAGATGGTTGCATTTGTGAGGGTTTTGTGTTGTATGAGACCCGAGCATTGGCAAGGCACTTGTTTTCATCTGCTGCATTGTGCGAGAATCCCGAAATCTTGGAATGCAAAATGGCATTGAGGCCCGTCACTGCCATTTCCTGTGGGACACCAGATGGAGGGAATGTTGCCGAGGGCCAAGCCCTCAGACAGGGAGGGAACTGCTTTAGCTGTCATTGTAAACATCAGCATGCTCACCGTTCCTGTGGGCCCCGCTAAACGGCACCCTTGCGTTTTTTGGACATGCTCCCTCAAGGTGTATGCTGCTGCAGTAGCCTGCGGGCATTGCCAGTGCTTGAAGAGAGAGGCCTTGAAGTGAAAATGAAACTTCTAGAATAGCTGTGGGGACTCATACCTCAGAGAACCAAAGTCCTCAATGGCAGCTGCGGGGTTGCAAGTCTTGTGGGCTAAACTCTGCCTCTGCAGGTTATTCTGGGGGCTGGGCTGCATCTTTTGAAGCGGGGTATCCAGTAAGGATGTTAAAACGCGATTATCTGACTAATTGTATAGTCGATACAATTTATATCGACTGTATGATTAGTCGATATGCGCCGCTCTGCAGAGCCGCAGCAGGGGTAGTTCCAGCAGCTGACTCAAGCCGGGACTGAGCAGTCCTGGCTCGTGCTGGCTCCAGAGCAACCACCGCTGCGGCTCTGCATTTTAAATGTAGGAAGAGCCACTGGGCTCTTACTAAGTTTAAAATGCAGAGGCGCAGTGATCAGTGCAAGCTGGGACGGCATAGCTTGCGCTGAGTCCAGCAGCCCCTGTTCGTGGTGGCCAGCCCTGGCAGCAAGAGCAGGGAAGGACTAGTTGAGTTGCTACTCAACTATCCGAGAAGCATTTGCTTATCGGATAGTCAACTAGTCGCTCACATCCAGGGCTGGCCCACAACATTTTGGCACCTGAGGCGGGGAGCTCAAATAACGCCCCCATGGCCCCTCGCTTGGGCCAAAGCTTTGAAAGGTCTCAATTCTGCCTCCTTCCTGTTCTACTCCTCTCATGGGACTGCTCTGCTACCTACATATGCACCAGCAGCAGACACAATTTTCTACACTCTGGGTCCTAGTGGCGTCCCCCACAGTCTGGCACCTGAGGCGGCTGCCTCAGTTCGCCTCATGGTAAGGCCGTCCCTGCTCACATCCCTAGTATCTAGCTCAGCCAGCGGGTTTCACGTTAGATCATGAGGTTTTTGGAGTCTGCCTTGTAGTTGTAGCACAGCACCGAGCACCGGGGGCATACTACCAGAAATCGGCCATGAGAGTTAATTGTGTTAAAGTCCCTCTGAAGATGTTGGTGGGTTTGAGGTTGGTTGTTTTTGTAAACTGGGGTTTCTGTTTCCTTGTGGAGCAGGAAAGTATTTACGCAATGGATCTCCACCATATGCGTTGGGAAGTGTGTTTGACTTCTATATTTGGAACTGGTAGATGCCTTTCCTGGTGTTTGAAGTATGCTGTTAGTAATTATGCACACTCAGAGCAGATGTGCGATAAAAATAAATCTTATCGCACTGGGGAGCTTTCTCGGCAGAGAGAGAGAGAGAGAGAGAGAGAGACAAATATTTGGCTTAGTGCTGCTGCATTTGGCCAAAGAGCCCTTGCAGTGGTTCTCAGGATAACACTGTCCCGTCCGGAGCATACATGACTCGGTCCTGCAATCCTGAGTCCAGTGACTGGACACGTTGGCTCCAACAAGACTGCTCCTGTCAGTAAGGACTTCGGGTTGGGCCCCGTGCTGACAACATCACTCCCCTGGCTGAGCTGCCTTAAAATGTTCTCTTCGAAGTCGCCAGCGTACACAAGCCAGAGGAACTGATGTGTGACTATCTAGCAGGATCAGTGAACAAAACGCCCATGACTTGTGTGCTGCTACAAATAGCTGAGATTCCCATCAGCATTTTGTAGAGTGGAGCATTAGCGCAGCGGGACCATGAAACCAGCATTCTTGCTTTATTGCTCCTCTCCCTTCCACACGTGCAGAATATCTGCTGCTTCTTCTTTACCCGTCCTCTTCGCAGGCTGGTAGCCCACAGCTGCCTCTCAAAGCTCTGCAGCTCCGCTTATAGCCTTCTTCAATTAAAACTGGGTCTCCTCTATAATTAAAAAGGCTTGCGGAGGCTTGGGCCTTATATTAAAAAATAAAGAGGCTGCGGTGTAGGAATCCAGGCAGCCACCTTGTTCTTTGTGCTAATGGCTAATCAGGTGTATGATTTAGGGTGATACCACATAAACTGGATTTTTAATTACAGACCAGTGTAGCCGTCAATAGGCGGCCATGGCAGCCTGGGTGGTAGGAGATGAGAGCAGTGCTGCCACTAATTCCTCAGTCTCCAGGAGCTACCCGCCAGCACCTCAAGGAACTGCATGAGACTCCTCGGGCACATGGCGGCCTGCACGTGTGTTGTGCAACATGCCAGGCTGCACCTTTGCCCCTTACAGGCTCGATTTGCCGGCGTGCACAAGCCCAACGGGGACCCGCTGGGCATTCTGCTTCCACCTCTGTTCTCCACTCCCTCGACTGGTGGCTTCAGCCTCAGGAAGTCTGCATGGGAGTGCCCTTCACCAGCCCTCCCTGGCTCTTGTCACGGCCGCCTCTGAGACAGACACCTGGGCGGCTCCAGAAGGCAGGGACTCTGGTTGCGAGCAGTGCTCTCACTGCACATGGATGCAGAGTTCAGAGCAGTTTGCCTTTCTGGCCACACCTTTCTGCCCCAGCCACAGGGCAAGTGCATCGCAGTACTGACAGCACACACAGAGACGTGCTCTATAGACAGGGCAGTGCTCGCTCCTCTCCACTGGGCCTAGAAGCCCTTTGCCCTGCAGGGTTCCTACTTGCTAGGGTCACAGAACAACCTGGACGACCGTCTCAGCTGCTCCTTCAGCACCCACGAGTGGTCCCTCAGGGCAGACCCCAGAGGTGGGGTCATCCCCATATGGACCTCTTAGCCACAAGGAGGAAAAAGAAGAGCCACTGGTTCTGCTTCTTTCGGCAGACACGTCCCACCTCTTGTGGTCCAATCACCTACATTACATGTGCCTGCTTTTCCCACTAGGTCCTCCTCAAGATCCAGCAGGACAAGGTGGCGATCATCCTCCTAGCGCCCACGTGGCTCCAGCAGCATTGGTTCACCAGACTGTACAGCCTATCGGTAGACAAGCCAATAGTCTTCCTGCTCTATCCTGATCTCATCCACTCCCTCGACTGGTGGCTTCAGCCAGTTGTGGCCAGTTGCAGCATCCTAACCAGGAGACCCTTCACCTCATGGCATGGAAACTCCATGGCTAAACCAACTGGAGCTCCAGTACTTGGACTTGGTCCTGATAGGTAGTCCGGTCAGCATACCCAGTGGGAGCGTTTCTTGGTTTGGCTCCTCCAGAAGGAAATTTGCCCACAACAGGCAGCCATACCTTTGGTGCTTGGATACCTTTTACACCTAAAACACCAGGGACTGGTAATATCTTCCATTAAGGTCCACTTAGTGGCCATTTCTGCCTTTCACCCAAGGTAGAGGACAGATTTTTGTTTGCCAGGCCCCTGGTAGAAATTTCCTCAAGGGTCTGGAGAGGCTGTATCCCCAGGTCAGACACCCTGTCCCTAGGTGGGATCTTAACCTGGTCCTATCTCAACTCATGCCCCCCCACCCTTTGAAATCCTTGTGACCTGCTCTTTGTCCGCGCTGGATGGTGGTGGTCTTCCAAGTGTTTATAATTTCAACCCGATGAGTCTCAGAGCTCCAAGCCCTTATCGCCAAGCCCCATACGCTGACTTGTACAAGAACAAAGTGAAACTCTGCCCCCACCTGGCATTTCTGCCCAAGATAGTCTCCCCCTTCCATGTCAACCAGGACATTTTCCTACCAGTGTTCTTCCCAAAGCCACACGCCAACTCTCAGGAGCGGGCCCTCCATTCACTGGACGTCAGACGCGCCCTCGCTTTCTATATCGAACACACAAAGCCATTTGGTAGGTCTCTGCAGCTCTTCATTGCAATAGTTGAAAGGATGGACTCCCCTCTCAACCCAATGCTTCTCATTGTGGCTCACATCCTGCATCAGAACCTGGCCCTGGCCCCGGCATTGAGAGCTCACTGACTGAGAACACTGGCTTCCTCAGCAGCATTCCTTGCCCAAATCTCCATTCAGGACGTTTGCAGGGCAGCAACATAGTTGTCCAGTCATACCTTTGCGTCGCGCTATGGCATCACTCAACAGGTAAGGGGTGACACAGCGCTTGGTAGAGCAGTTCTTTTGGCAGCAGCTTCTGACCCCTTCTCCAGATAAAATACTGGGGAGTCACCTACTGTAATGTACCCGAGCAATCACTGGAAGGACAAATGGTCACCCGCCTTACCTAACGCTGTTCTTCGAGATGTGTTGCTGCTGTCCATTCCAGTTCCTACCCGCCTCCCCTCTGTCAGAGTATTCCAACAAGAAGAAACTGAAGGGCCCCATATACTGCACCAGGAAGGTGCCACTCCAGGGTACTACATGGCTACTCCCTTGGTACCATGAGGAGAAAAACCTTCTGGTAACATGCACAAGGTGCACGCACGTAACTGGTGGAATCGACGTGAGCAACACTTCTCAAAAAGCAACGGTCACAAAAGGTCGGTAAACCATTTTATCTTTTGAAACAGAACTTTTTCACACCCCCATTGTCAATTCTGAGTGACTTCAATAGAGTTTCTTAGGATTTAACTGAGATCTGAATTTAGCCCTTCCACTATTTTAGGTATTTTTTAATTGTCTGGGAAGAAAAGGAACGGCCTTGGTTACATAGCACATGCCAGACTGTTTTAGGACTCTGAATTTTTTGTTTTCAGGTGCAAAGGGTTAGGAAAGTAGAGGAGGAGTAGAAAGTGCAAATAGGAAGGAGTAGAGAATAGGTGTGTGAAAGAATGTGAAAGGTTAACCGGTAGGCCTCACCTTTAATGGCATGTGGCAGGCCCAGCCTGGCAGGAGCAGCTCCTGTCCATGGAGGGGGGCACGGGCACTCCAGACCACCCACCCCCATTTAATCACAATTAACTGGTTAAACAAAGTTTTATGTAGGGGCATAAAGGAAGGGCAAGAAAGAGCTGGGGTGGGCTGGGCAGGGAGGAAGAGTGAGAGAGAGTCAGGGAGTGGGAAAAGCTGGGGCCAGGGTGGCCTTGGCCTGGGGCCCTCCCCGGCTGAGAGGGTGGTTTGCGAGCATAGTAAGCAGGCCTAGTATACTTTATAGCCAGAAGTTACCATCATGATAACTTTGCCTGTGTTTTGCAGGTCAAACGATGGAATTCTACTGAGTAATTACTGAACCAAACACACAACTTCTGTGTGTGTCTGTCTTTTGGAAAGGTGGTTCTTCGAGTGATATCCCCGGCAGTGCTCCACTGCTGGTGTCGGGCTCGTCCTGCGCCACAGATCGGAGACTTTTTCTAGCAGTGTCTAGTTGGGCCACGCATGCGCAATAGTGGCACGTGCCGTTCGTGCCTTTGGAGTTCGTGCGCGCGACCTGACTCCCCTCAGTTCCTTCTTGACCACCCTCAATCGCAGCCGTCAGGCCTCTGTGTCAAAAAAATTTAAAATTAATTCATAAATAAGAGAGAGAAGAAGAAGAAGAGAGAAAACCTAAACAACAGAGAGGATTCACGGCTCACACGGGTAAAGCCCACAGAATAAGAACCACGGGTCACATAACCACCAAAAAAACCCCAACAACAATGGAGGAGACGAGCTGGGGAATAGCAAAATGCTGGCCTCCTATGGCTTTAAAAAATGTGAAAAGTGCCGCCACCCTATGCCTGCGTCAGACGGTCATGGGTCCTGTATTCGTTGTCCGGGAGAAGCACATTCCCCAGAAGTGTGTCCATTGCTGTAGCCGTACAGCCCGAGTCCGTAAGGACAGGGAGCTCGGGCTACCCATGTTATTTGATAAGGCTCAAGCCACAGATGAGCAGTGACACTGACTCGGCCTCAAAGCAGAAGAGAACCCCAAGGTCACCACCACATAAACCCTCGGCCAAAAGAAAGGCTTCTCCAGCCTGCTCCCCACTACCAAGAGTCAGTACAGGAGACAAACTTGGCACTTTGGGCACTGCGCGACTACGTGCAGTGTTGGTGACCGAACCAACATCGCGCTCTGAACAAACTGTAGTACCGACTACCACAGCACTGAAGAGACCTGTGCCAATGAGCAGGATAAGGTGCCGTCCAAGACTCCGGTGCCGTCCAAGATCTTGGTGCCCACCAAAGCCAGGTCAAAATCAATAAAACCGGTGCCACGCACACCGAGTCTGGAGTCGGTACCAGCCCCATCGTCACTGCACAACCCGGCATTGCAGGAACCAGTGCCCAGCAGTCACTGTCCTGCTGCATGCACACAAGAATGCAATCCACCGGTGCCGCATATGGAACCGAGATCTAGATCTGCATATGGTTCCCCTTTCAGGCACCATTCCCGATCCCCCTTCTTATTGCGTGGCTCTCCTCCCCCACCATGGCTGCCAGTACTGTCACACCATAGCGACTACGAAGGGGATTGTCAGAGTGTATTTTCATCCCAGCACTCTTCTCCAACCAGAATGCATTCACCCTGTGGTATACACCAGCCACGCTATCCCTACCATCCCCCATGGCATCCAGACTGGTCCCATCGTCCACATCACCTACCCTGTTGATCTCCATACCATCATTGGGCACCCATATGGCACCAACCTACTGCACCGTCAATGCCAGCCCACAGCTCAATACCTCCTTCACGCCCCCATACTTCCCCCTCCCAAATGATGGTTATGGTCACAGAGAAGGGACAGATCATCGACGACCTGGACACTGACCACCCTGAGATGTCACCAACGGACAAATCAGCCTCATCACCGGATGAGGCATTATCCCCGAGGATCTGTCACCAACTGATGGCCTGAAGCAATTTCAGGATTTGTTTAAAAGCGTTGCTACTAGCCAGGAGGTTGTACTATCAGAAGTGCCAGAAAATCAGCACAAACTATTGAAAAACCTTCACCCTTCCACTACGTCAAGGATCACACTACCTTTAGATGAGGCAATTCTAGAAGCAGCGAACGAGGTCTGGCAAACACCAGTCCCCTCTAAAGGCAAGGACTTTTTATTCCTCCACCCTCAACCAAATTCTCTAGCGGTTGATGCGAACACAAGGATCTTAAGTGTTTAGATCAGTTTGGCAGGAAAATGTACTCCTCAATGCTACAGTCGCAGATTGCCAACTATACAGCAAACTATTAGCAAACTATTTGACAACTGTTCTAAACTGTCAGGATTAATGCAGCACCTTCTTGGTAATAAAAGACCTATATTAAAATCTATAGTGCAGGAAGGCTACACTACATCTCAAACAGTGCTACAAATGGTGCTTGACACGGCTGAGAGAGCAACGGCAACATCTATCGTAATGAGACGCATGTCATAGCTACAAGCAGCAGGGATCCCGGAAGAGCTCCAGACCAAAGTGGAGGACCTACTATTTGACAAAGATGAGCTCTTTGTGGTAAAGACTGACAAAGTCCTTCGCTTTAGCAAGGACTCGAGGACTGCCTTACGCACATTGGGGATGTATATGCCCCATATCTCAGGAGACGGTATACTCCCTACCAAAGACTTAGGGTATGTATACACTACAGTGTTATTTCGAAATAGTTAATTCGAAATAGCTTATTTCGAAATAACGCATCTACACACAAAATGCATTTCGAAATAGCGTTTTGGTCTTTTGAAACAGCGCATCTACACTGAGTGGACACTGAATTGCATTGAAGGCCGGCCGGAACCAGGTCCAGCAGGGCATCAGGTCAGGAGTTTATTTGTGTGGCTGCTGCCTGAGGTTATCTGAGGCTTGTGCTTAAAGGGACCCCCCCACCCTGGGCAGCCGGTTCTCAGCTTTCCCTGCTTGCTTGCCTACCTCGATGAGGGACAGCAAAGCATTTTGTCTCTGCGTGCTCTGGTTGCCCTCACTCGGGACACCACAGCACTCTGCAACATGGAGCCAGAGCGGCCCCTGAGCACTCTGGTGCTTCTTGTGGACGTGTTGCTGCGAGCCTGGCTGCACTTTCTGCAGGCTGCCATCCAGGAGGTCCATCGGGGGGCTGTCAATATCCAGGAGGCCCTGCGGGAGAGCTTCCACCCTGAGGAGCAATAAGAACCTCCCTGGTCTGCCCCACTGGGGACTTGTGCTTCATTCCTTCCCCACATCATTCCACTTACCCTCCCAGCCCCCCTTCCTGATGTCAAATAAAATACACGTATTTTCATGAACACAAACTCTCTTTATTTAACAAAACTGGGAGGGAGGGGATGAAACTGGTGAGACTGGAGAAAGGAGGTGGGTGAGGGGAGGAAAAAGGGTGGGAGAGGGGAGGGGGAAACGTGGGAGGAGGGAGGTGGAAGGGGGAAGCAAGAGGAAGAAGGGGGAGGGGAAGCTCAGGGCTCAGGGTTGGGGGTCTTGCCGGACCAACTTGATTTTCATGCGAACCTGCTCCTGGGTTCGCATATGGCCTTTGGAGGCCAGGCTGGCAGCTATCCTGCCATAGATGGCTGCGTTCCTCCGTTTAGTGTGGAGATCATGGACGTTGGGGGCATCCCCCCAAACCTAAGTAAGGTCCACCCTGATCTCCACCCTGGACCAGAAAGGCACCCACCTTCTCCAGCCCCTGTCAGGCTCCTGGGAGCTGGCAGACTGCTCCTGGGGAGCGGCAGAGGGCTGGCTGCCAGTGGCTTGCTGGCTCATGTTTTGGGGCCACTGGGGCAGGGTCAGTGACTTCTGGCTCTGGGCTGGCAGGCTTGGAGCTGGCACAGGCACTGTGGCCAGAGTCAACCCCTTTAAGGGCTCTGGGGAGGGAGGGGAGGGAGAGGAGTGTTCTTGTTTGAGGCTGGAGTGGCCACCATGGCACCCTGGGAAGGCTGGAGGCCCCCTATTTCGAAATAAGTGTCTATACAGCACTTATTTTGAATTAGCTATTTTGAATTTGGCATTATTCCTCGTAGAATGAGGTTTACCAAATTCGAAATAAGTGCTCCACTATTTCGAATTAATTTCGAAATAGCGGTTTGGTTGTGTAGACGCTAGTAAAGTTAATTCGAAATAACGGCTGTTATTTCGAATTAACTTTGATGTGTAGACATTCCCTTAGAGACTTCATTTTTGGCAGGCAACAACAGCAAAGACCGTTCAACAACAACCATTCCAGGCCAAGAAACCAGTACCAACGAGCCAATAACACTTGCTCGTTTAGCCATCAAGTCTCCAGGCAACAGGTTTGAGGCCTTGGTTGAGGGCCTGCACGACCTCTCCACTCCACCACTGACTTTCCAATATGTTGTATTCCATCACCATTTGCACCCCTTTTACATCCAGTGGGCAGCAATTATCACGGACTGCTATGTCCTAGAGATTATGAAGTAGTTTCCTGGGTTGTTCTTATTTCCCTTTTTATAAATGGGCACTATATTTGCCCTTTTCCAGTCTTCTGGAATCTCTCCTGTCTCCCATGATTTTCCAAAGATGATAGCTAGAGGCTCAGATACCTCTTCTATCAGCTCCTTGAGTATTCTAGGATGCATTTCGTCAGGCCCTGGTGACTTGCAGGCATCTAACTTTTCTAGGGGATTTTTAACTTGTTCTTTTTTTATTTTATCTTCTAAACCTACCCCCTTCCCACTAGCATTCCCTATGTTAGGTATTCCTTCAGACTTCGTGGTGAAGACCGAAACAAAGAAGTCATTAAGCATCTCTGCCATTTCCAAGTTTCCTGTTACTGTTTCTCCCTCCTCACTGACCAGTGGGCCTACCCTGTCCTTGGTCTTCCTCTTGCTTCTAATGTATTTATAAAAAGTCTTCTTGTTTCCCTTTATTCCCGTCGCTAGTTTGAGCTCATTTTGTGCCTTTGCCTTTCTAATCTTGCCCCTGCATTCCTGTGTTGTTTGCCTATATTCTTCCTTTGTAATTTATCCTACTTCCCATTTATTATAGGACTCCTTTTTTATTTTTACATCATGCAAGATCTCATGGTTAAGTCAAGGCGGTCTTTTGCCATATTTTCTATCTTTCCGATACAGCGGAACAGCTTGCTTTTGGGCCCTTAACAATGTCCCTTTGAAAAACTGCCAACTCTCCTCAGCTGTTTTTCCCCTCAGTCTTGATTCCCATGGGACCTTACCTATCAGCTCTCTGAGCTTACCAAAATCCGCCTTCCTGAAATCCATTGTCTCTATTTTGCTGTTCTCCCTTCTACCCTTCCTTAGAATTGTGAACTCTATGATTTCATGATCACTTTCACCCAAGCTGCCTTCCACTTTCAAATTCTCAACCAGTTCCTCCCTATTTGTTAAAATCAAATCTAGAACAGCTTCTCCCCGGTAGCATTTTCAACCTTCTGAAATAAAAAGTTGTCTCCAATGCAGTCCAAGAACTTATTGGATAGTCTGTGCCCCGCTGTGTTATTTTCCCAACATGTCCCTCTGGCTCTTATGCTCAGGGGCTCACCGCACTGCCCCCACCCCGAATGCTGGCTCTGCATTTCCCATTGGCCGAGAACCCATTGGCAGAGCCGCTTGGCTGGGACTGTGCCTAGGAACAAGAGGGACATGCCGACCAGCTCCAGGAGCCATGTGAGGTAAGCACCCGCTGGGGACGAGAAAGGTGGGGAGGCTGGTGGAACTGAAATGAGGGGAATAAACTTCTGTGCCAGGGAAGATAATGGAGCAAGTAATTAAGGAAATCATCTGTAAACACCTGGAAGGTGGCAAGGTGATAGGGAACAGCCAGCATGGATTTGTAAAGAACAAATCGTGTCAAACCAATCTGATAGGTTTCTTTGATAGGATAATGAGTCTTGTGGATAAGGGAGAAGTGGTGGATGCGGTATACCTAGACTTTAGTAAGGCGTTTGATACGGTCTCACATGATATTCTTATCGATAAACTAGGCAAATACAACTTAGATGGGGGTACTATAAGGTGGGTGCATAACTGGTTGGATAACCGTACTCAGAGAGTAGTTATTAATGGTTCACAATCCTGCTGGAAAGGTATAAAAAGTGGGGTTCCACAAGGGTCTGTTTTGGGACCGGCTCTCTTCAATATCTTCATCAACGATTTAGATATTGGCATAGAAAGGACGCTTATTAAGTTTGCAGACGATACCAAGCTGGGAGGGGTTGCGACTAATCTGGAGGATAGGGTCATAATTCAAAATGATCTGGACAAATTGGAGAAATGGTCTGAGGTAAACAGGATGAAGTTTAATAAAGACAAATGCAAAGTGCTCCACTGAGGAAGGAACAATCAGTTTCACACATACAGAATGGGAAGCGACTGTCTAGGAAGGAGTACGGCAGAAAGGGATCTAGGGGTTATAGTGGACCACAAGCTGAATATGAGTCAGCAGTGTGATGCTGTTGCAAAAAAAGCAAACATGATTCTGGGATGCATTAACAGGTGTGTTGTGAGCAAGACACGAGAAGTCATTCTTCCGCTCTACTCTGCGCTAGTTAGGCCTCAGTTGGAGTATTGTGTCCAGTTCTGGGCACCGCATTTCAAGAAGGATGTGGAGAAATTGGAGAGGGTCCAGAGAAGAGCAATGAGAATGATTAAAGGTCTAGAGAACATGACCTATGAAGGAAGGCTGAAAGAATTGGGTTTGTTTAGTTCAGAAAAGAGAAGATTGAGGGGGGACATGATAGCAGTTTTCAGGTATGTAAAAGGGTGTCATAAGGAGGAGGGAGAAAACTTGTTCATCTTGGCCTCTGAGGATAGAACAAGAAGCAATGGGCTTAAACTGCAGCAAGGGAGGTTTAGGTTGGACGTTAGGAAAAAGTTCCTAACTGTCAGGGTAGTCAAACGCTGGAATAAATTGCCCAGGGAGGTTGTGGAATCTCCATCTCTGGAGATATTTAAGAGTAGGTTAGAGAAATGTCTATCAGGGATGGTCTAGACAGTGCTGGGTCCTGCCATGCGGGCAGGGGACTGGACTCGATGACCTCTCGAGGTCCCTTCCAGTCCTCGTATTCTATGATTCTATGTTGGCCACTTCCTGGAGCCGTGCAGAGCCAGCTAGGGAGGGAACCTGACTCTGCCGCCAATTGGACTTTTAACAGCCCACTCGGTGGTGCTGACCAGAGCTGCCAGGGAGCCTTTTTGACCTGTCTTCCAGTTGAAAACCGGACATCTGGCAACCCTAGTGGGAGGTAGGTAAGTCTTTTACAGGAGTGGTTTTCAGTCAGGCACGTCGGAATCTTCCGGGGGTACATCAGCTCATCTAGCCATTTCCCTTGTTTTATAACACGCTACGTAAAAAGCACTAGTAAAGTCTGTAGAAACTAGACTTTCATACAGACAAGGACTTGTTTATGCTGACATGGAAGTACAATATTTATACTTCAATGGATGTATAATTATAGGGTAAAAATGAGAAAATCAGCAATTTTTGAGTCACAGTGGGCTGTGACACTTTTTTTGTATTTTTATGTCTGATTCTGTAAGCTGGTAGTTTTTCAGTGAGGTGTAACTTTGTGATACACAAGAAAAATCAGATTCCCGAAAGGGATACAATAGTCTGGCAAAGTTAAGAACCACCGCTTTATGGTATTTTACCAAAGGGAGAAACTGAGGCACGGACAGAATAAATGACATGCCTGAGGCTAGCCAGTGAGTCAGTGGCAGAACTGGGAAGAAAACCCATAAGTTTGACCCTCAGTCCCTCTCTCTATCCGCTTACTCCCCTGTGGAATTGCTAACGCAAGTATGCTATGAGCATTGCTTAGTCTCCAGTTTCCTTCCTCCTTACCCAACATTCTGTTACAAACGGTGTTTGCTGACCCAAAAGATCATGGCTTCCAAGGCAAATTCTTGTTTGTTTTTGGAACTGTTGTGAGGAGGTTCTTCCTTACCAATATCTAATTATTTTTACATGTGTTGGGTGCATGATCCCCTGCATTTAGCTTCCATGCAGAAAATGCAGCTTCCCACTTGGAGACATCAGCAAATTATGTCATAAAGAATTGATTTAAAACAAGCGTTCTTGGATCCTTATCCTAGGGCAACTCCCTGAAATCCTCTTAGGGAAGCGGGGGGAAGTTCTTAGAAGTTCTGGCCCCTTGTTCAAACAAAGGCAAATCTAGTGGGTTTCCACAGCCAGTAAGGCAAATTAATGCTACCACCTGTCTGCATGTGCAGCCAAATATATTTGTTATTCATTCTTGTGTGTCCAATGGCACAGAAAATAGATTTTCAGCTCCCGTCTCAACAGCTGGTACAACCCTGGTTGCTGGGACTTTCTATTAAGCAAGGCACTGAGACTTGCCAGTGGAGTAGGTAACGTTAAACTACATTGGTTGTTGGCCTCATTCGCTGCCCAGTGGACCCTAAGCTGGAGTGAGCCCCTGGTGGGGAGGAAAGTTTGTCAGCAGCTGGCTCAGTGGGCTTCTAAGCAACTCCCACAGCACTGGGGGATCTGGACCTGGACAGGGAGAACTAGAGATGGAGCACGGACAGCTGAGAAGTTGGCAGGGCCAGGGGTCCTGCTGCCTGGGGGAGATGCTGAATTAGTGCCCTTGGGGATGACTCTGGCACTAGGGGTCTGATCCTGCGAGATGCTGAGCTCCCTCAAATCCAGATCAATAAGATCCGAAGGGTGCTAAGTGCCTTGCAGGATTGGGCCCCGTTTGAGCGTGCACAGCGCTAAGGTGGAGGAGGGGTTTTCTGGGGGCTGGAATCTGCTCAGGAAATCTCCAGGATATCTCAGCAGCCACGTCTCAGTGAGGTGGGAATGAAAAGCCCTTTGACCTCAGAGATTAGCCTCCGCAGCAGACCGTAAGCTAAAGAATCCATTTGCAACGTATAGCTGCAGCTTCATGCAGAGTTATGAGCATTCATACCCTTATAGGATCGCAGATGGCATTCTTCCTGCTGACCATCTACCTACTTTAGGGATGTGAAAGATTAACTAGTTAACTGGTAAGCATCACCCTTAACGGGTCAGGCTTACTGGTTCTGGTTAACTAGTGGGGGCAGGAGCAGCTCCCTGCCCACTGAGGGCAGGGTCAGGGCCTGCCATGGACAGAGAGATCCCCTTATTTGCCCCCCCCGTAACTGTTTAACCAGTTAACCAATTAAATGGGATTTTACATTCCTCACGTACATATGCACACCCACACTCACATACACATTTATATAACACATATACATGTGTGGGTGCATATATTTTTCAATATAGAGTGCTTTCAGCAGCCAAGATCTGTAGGCTTAGTTTTATTGCTGCATCGGAATCATGGCTTATAATGGGTTGTACATTTTGCATTATTTAAAACTCTTTCTATTGGGAGGTTTAAGGGTTTGTCACCTACTCTTCTCTGCCGGGGCTTGGGTGCTGTGCACATCATACTTTCCGAAGTATAAGGAAAGGATAAAAGTAGCTGCAATCCAGCAGCGAGGGTATGAATTGTGTTAGGTGTGAAAAGCACATCTCATGCTCTTTATTTTACTTATTCAGGTTTATAACTCTCCCCAATGGTGTCCTCCAAATTGTAGATGTGCGGGAAAGCGACGCTGGGGCCTACCACTGTGTAGCAACCAATGCAGCACGGAAACGCTACAGTAATGACGCTATTCTTAGCGTCCTAAGAGGTAAGACACAAAAGGGCATTTTGTGTGGCTGTGTTCATCTGAGCTGGGGATTCTGCTCTCTAACGAATGAAGAGCTGCCAGGAAATGCTGCTGATGATATTCTCCCTGTGGGTGTGACTGTGGTTGTGGGATAGCTGGGCTGTTTCTAGGGGTGCTGTTAAATGACTGTCTTTATAATAAAGGGGTATCCTTGCATCTGTTACTTAAAGTGCTGAACTGACTTGCACAGCTTATTCATGCGTTGTACTCGGTGGGCAAAGATGAGATGTTTTTGCCCAACCAACACGACTTCTGTACTTGGTCCTAGCGCCCTAAAACCCATGGAGCTGACCAGTGTAGGTTCTCTCTGTGTCCACTGTGCATTGAGCTGTGGACGGTTCCATGCTATGGTGTGGATATCTGGCATGGATGCATCCTTAATCCAGGATTTTCAAAGGTGCCTCACTCTGGCTCCTTTGACTGTCCCAGCCTGAGTCCCTGTGCACCCTCTCTCATTGGGGTTGTGGCTGCTTCATGCAGGAATCATGTGTGTGTGCAGCTGGACGGGAGGCTTCACAGGGTTCGCTGTACAGCCAGGACATGGGTGCAAACCCATTCCGGGGTCATCTGTGCCACTTCCTGGAGGTAAGGGTGAAAGGATCAAGATAAGTCACACCCTGTTCGTCCTGTGACTGCTCCTGGCTCTGTCAGAACCCGGCCTTTCTCGCAGGCCTGCAGGGTTACCTCAAGTCCAGTGTTTTGTAGCCATGTCAGTTGGAGGGTTCACATTCCTGTTTGGTGCATGTTTCCTGACTGTAGGGGGGAGGGAGTCTCTCTCGGAACTGAAAAGGAGGAGATCAGGGGAGTACAGCCTCTTCTATGTAATAGAGTCTGCCGGGCTGATTTCTCTCTTTTGTATGCCAGTCCCTTGATTGCGTCTTACCATCTTACTAGAGATTTAACATGTTCCTTTGGACCCGGTGAGACAGGTAGGGACTGTCACCTGTCACCTTGGGACTGTCACCTGATGGGCTGATCACACCACCGAACCCACCTCCCTGCCCTATGGGATATCCCACGATAGCTCTGGGAGGGTTCAGTTACAGGGACTTTATAGCACCCAGGCGCACCACCCCAATGGGACCAAAACCCCAGATACATCCGTCCCATTCTGTATAAAGGTTCTGCATAGAGAAAGCTCATAAAGTTTGCTTCCTTTATCAATGAGAGATATGCACAGCTGTTGTCCCCCACCTCTCCCACGTTACAGTTATTTACACTGGGTTTATTAATAAACAAAAGTGATTTTATTAAGTATAAAAAGTTGGGTTTAAGTCATTGTAAGTGAAAACAGACAGAGCAAAGTAAGTTACTAAGCTAAAATAAAATATGCCAACTAAGCCTTATACAATAAGAGAAATTGTTACAAATCGTCATTTCTCACCCTAGTTCTTATTTCAGATGAAGTTCTTCTCAGGCCAGAGCTGATATTTTTTCTGACCTGGGTCTAGTCGTGTCTCCCTCTCTTGTCAGAATTCTTTTGTTCCCAGATCTTTTCCTGTGTCCTCTTGTGGTGGGGAGAAGTCTGTAAAGCCAACTGAAGACAATCACTGTTTGGTTCCCATTCCTTAAATAGAATTTCCTCATTCTTCTCCCCCTCCCTTCCTCCCCTCTCCTCCCCCCCCCCCCGGAAAAAATACAAAATTCAAAATGGATTCCAACCCCAAGCTGCATGATTACATGTCTTTGTAGGATCAAGCATAGTTTAGGTGTTCAGGAAAAAGCAAAAACAAAAGGAAAAACTATGTAGCACTTTAAAGACTAACAGGATGGTTTAATAGGTGATGAGCTTTCGTGGGCCAGACCCACTTCCTCATATCTGGTCCACGAAAGCTCATCTTGTCAGTCTTTAAAGTGCTACACAGTTTTTCCTTTTGTTTTAGCAAGATCAGACTAACAGGGCTACCTCTCTCTTACTATTCAACAGGAAAAAGCAAGACTATTTACAGATCATTGTCTTGAGCACCACACTAATGAGGTCCTTAAGTACCACTAATGGCTCTCACTGGAAGACCTAGAGTAATAAACAGGTTTACACTTCACATTTCTAACTTCACATACAAGAAAAATGCATGCGCACAAATAGAATATACACATTCAGGGAATTACAAGCTTTTGAATGATAGGTCACATGCCCCAATTTGCATAAAGCATATTTGAGTTATGCATATTCATACTCAAACCCACATTTCCATAAAAAAATGGGGGCATGGCACCACACTCAGATCCCTTGGTCTCTCTCATAATTCAGGCCTTCATAAGCCATTGTCACTGTGATATCTGAGAACTGTATGTGTAATATCCCACCATCCCTGGCCAATGTATAATTCATTTTGGTGGTAGGTGACAGCCAGTTTTCTTCCTCTGACCAGACATTGTCAGGCAGGCTGTCATGGGCAGGGGTTCAAAAATCATGTGAGATGATGATTTTAAAAAATTCTTTGGTTAATGACCCTGTTTAGAAAATGGAATTGAGTTGTCTGGGAAAATATCAGGCTTGTTTGTCTTTTGTAAGTTTGGTTTCTGTGTTCCATTTCTGTTTTCCCCCTGGGTGTTTTTCTTGGTGGGAAGGAATTGCAGAAGACTGTTTTAATTGGAGACCTCTTGAGCCAGAAGAGTCTTGGGAGCTACAGCATGGATGTTTCCCTCCTTATCAAAAACTAGCAACATACAGAGCTTTCCATGGGGCCCAGAGGTGGATTCAACTTTAATCAAAGCCCATCTGATGATCCCATTTTCAGGCATTGTGTATTAAGGAGATTTGGATGTATGCATTCCTTCTGACCCCTCCTAAAAAGGAGATACCTCCTTCCTCAGGAATTTAGTTGTAATAACTATAGGTCCCTGGAATTCAGCCTAGATGACTTCAGGTCAGGAATAGACAGCAGATGAGCCTTTTAAAGGCCATGATCTAGTTCTCATGCAAAGTGCAATAGGCGTGAGCTACAAGAATGTTGCATTGGTGCTTCTGGGTTTGGTCCATCACTAGATAGGCAACAAGAGGCTAGAAATAGAGAAAATTGCACCAGATGTGAATTCGGTCTAAGCAGGACGTTTTCCAAAACCCCTTTCGCCCTTTGGGATGTCCCTTGCAGGAGAAGGAGGGTAAATGTGACACTCGAAGGCTTTTAAAGGCTTTGGCCTTCTCCATACTCAGATGCTGTTGTTGGGCACGGTGCAGAACAGATTACGTCCTTTCCCCGAAGCCTTTCTTGTGTTTTCAAAAGTGGCCCCATGTCTTCCACTTATCAAGTTTACAGATGGAGCAGCCTTAGAATCTGTCCAGGCCTCCTCTGGTCTGCTGATGCTTTGGGAGACCCCAAACTGCAGAGCAGGGATTGTCCCCAGAGACCCCACAACGCTCTCTACACCATGTGATGGCTGGGCTCTGAAGGGCAGCACCGGCTGGGCCCAGGCAGTAGTCTTGCTGTACGAGGGGGCCTCTCCATTGGCCTCAGAGCAGTGACACCTGCTGACACAAGGGGTGATATCATCCCAGTGGCCTGCAGGAGGTACAGCAGGAGGTTACTGCTCCGTGAGCTTTGGGTGAGAGGATCTCTGGACGGCTGGATGCAGTTAGGGGGCTGGTAGAGTAGGCCTTCCTACCCTACATTAAAGTACTGGATCTCTGCTTTGGCTCATGCCTCTTGTTCAGAAAAGTTGAGAGGAGGATAGGACCGGAGGTCAGTGTCAGAGCCGGGATTAGACGTCCGAGCTCCTGACTTCCAGTTCCACAGCTGTTCGTGAGACCTTGCTTCCCCTTGAGTGTTATCCCCATTGGAGAGTCTGAGGCACAGAACAGTTAGAGGAGCGGCTCAAGGATCAGCCGAAGAGCCAGGTACTTTGGATGTGCCATCCACAGGGCAAAACTCCCGTGCAAGCTCCGAGATCCTCCCCTGGTCCTTTTTGTAGAGGCATCTTGCTTGTTCCTCGGCCGCTCGTGCGTTTTCATAGAGATGCCTTTGCCGTTCATCCATCAGCAGAGAGTGTAACTGCGGAGTCCAAGAACATACCTTTGATCAATGAACTGAGTTACAGAGGTAACCAGAGAATTCTTGAGGAGTCTTATACTCTATCTAATTACCAGATCCTGTGCGTTCCTAATGAAACACAAGGTGCCGGGAACTCTTGTATCAGGTGCTTCAGCATCCCAGATACCCTCCCCACTTTGACCTGATGTGTTATTGATAAGTCCTATCGATCAAGCCATACTTTAGATAACCTCTCCCCGGCACCACCATTCGTTGAGATTTCTGCATAATTATAGCTTGGAACTTGAAGGCGTTTATTCTGCTTTTTCAAATTGAAAGCAATCAAAGAGGTTAAAAAGGGATCATTCCTTCTGCCATGCAAGCGGGTCTGAGCAGGTTTCTGGTTTGGTTTTTCTCCTCCCTCAGTCCATTTCTGAAGCGTTAAGCTGCCCGGTGATTAGACAAAGGAATACTCTGGCTTGACATTTTCACTGGATTTAGCAAATAGTGATGAAAATCATGTCTCTGGCAAATCTCTGGAGATTTTTATAATTGGGAAAAGGATATACGAGTCGGGTGGAAGGCAGCAGAGCCCTCTGTGGGTGACTCACCTTTTGTTGATCGTTTTTTCAAGGGATTTCCAGAAGGTGTATGTTATTTTTGGCACCTTTATAATCCCAGCAGGTGGCTTATTCACTCCCTCGTAATCTGGTTTTCATCTGTAAATGGTAGTGGATGCAAACAGGTAATTAAAAAACCTCTTTGGTTTAGAATAAAAAAACAAAGAAACAAAGAAAGCTGTTGGGTGCTGATAAAAGATGCCTAATTGAAATCGTGAAGACCAGCCTTTGTGGGGATCTGTGGCCTTGGTTTGCCTTGATCCTGTCTGTTCTCAGCCTGTGGACACAACAGTCCACTCCCCAGAGAGGTGCAATAGTTTGGTCTAATTCTGGTTGTGGAGCAGAGTGTGTGGAGCAGTTGTTCCTGGCTTGCTATATGCAGGAGGTCACAGTAGATGGTTGTGGTCCATTCTGGCCTTAAACACCATGACAAGCTCCTCCGTTCATCCACCCAATGGTGGGCAGCAGCAGCTAAATTTCCCATCACTCTCCTACCAGTGTGTAATGAAGAATTGACTCAGAGGAGCAGCGAGTCCAGCCCCTAATCTGTCCTGGGCCTCCACTAGCTGCTTATAAAGACACTAGTTGTGTGGATGGTGATTTGTGACCTGACAATGGGGCCGATTGTGGTGGAAACAGGGCCGCCAACGGAGTTGGGAAAGGGAGCAATTGCCCTGGGGCCCAGTGATTTAAAAGGGCCCAGGGCTCCTGCCTGCTACCACTGTTACCATGATAGCAGCAGCATCCGGAACTCCGGACCCTTTAAATCACTGCCACAGCTCCATGTAGCATGGTCCAGGGAGAGCTGGGTGGGCGAGGCTAGTCCCAGCCCCGCCTCTTCCACCTGAAGCCCCACCCCTTCCCAGGGACCTGGAACCAAGCCCCACCCCTACTTGCCCAGGGCCTGGCAAAGTCTGTCATCAGTCCTGAGTAGAAACGTTGCCACAGGCACTACATTGCAAGCCACCAACCTTCTGAATGCAGGCCCAGGAATCTCTCTCGTTTGTGGCCACCAGTCACTTCCAAATGGAGCGGGATTTGAATGAGCAGCTGCTCCCTCCTAGTGAAGGAAAGGCTCTGTTCCCCTCAGCCAGCCATCCTCTGGCTCTGGCCAGTCTTCCTGTTTTTCTGATCCAGATACCGTCCCCGGGATAGTGTTACATTTTCCTTGTTAGGTAAATGTCTTTGCTCGGCTGAGAGGGGGATTCTCTTCGCACTGTTCTGCATCCAGATTTTCTGCATGAGCTAACAAACCAAGCAGATGTCATTTCCCTCCACTGAAGGCTTGGCGACCCTGGGAAAGCCCCGCTGTCTCTCTGCGACTGGATGTGTGCTGGGATCAGATGAACAGTGGGATAGACAGCATCTGTGGCAGGCAGCGCTGTGTGTGCTGCAGATGTTTGGGTTGCACAGCCGTCACGGCCTAAATTTCCAGACATTCCTTGGGGAGCCGCAGTTTGAGCAGGAATGAGGATACCAGGAGGTAGGGCAGGATCCAGGCATGCAGCCCTAAATCAGAGCTGTGTCCTGCTGCTGCGGAAATAGGAACAGAAGAATACGTTAGATTTACCTCTTCTCTCTGTCGCTCGCCAACACGCTTGGCTCAGTGGCCTGAGTGCAAAACACACCTGCCGGCTATGTCCCCGACCCCTTTGTCTGCACAGATGGGAAACAGGCTCCAGATCCCCACTTTTGTTTTCTGCCAAAAATGGCATTGGGAACTGGCCATGGAACGCTTTGCTCTGCCCTGTGTAAGTTCCCCCTTCTTCAGCTGCCTACAGGGGAGCTTTATAGGGTTGCCTTTCGGTATCTGTTTTCGCCCTCTGGCAGGGCACAAAGATTTGCTCCAAAGCCAGCACGTGAGGGATGTGTTGTGTGAACTTCAGAACATCCATGTTGGATCAGACCAAAGGTCCATCTAACCCAGTATTCTGTCTTCTGACAGCGGCCAGTGCTGGGTGCCCCAGAGGGAATAAACAGAACAGGGAATCATCAAGTGATCTATCCCGTCATCCATGCCCAGCTTCTGGCAACATGGGAATCCATCCCACCTTCCCACCATAGAGCTCTGAGGTGCTCTGGTTAGAGGAGGAGGGCCCTGTTGGCTTGCCTCATAACCAAGTTGAGCAGGAATGACCGATAGAAGGAGAGGAGGTGAAGCTTAGCAGGGCATGCTAACCAATGCCACACCTTCACCTACAGCAGGATCAACACTCTGACCATCGATCTTCTAGGGTTCGATTTAACAGGCCTAGTAAAGACCTGATAAATTGAATGGTGAGGCGCCCAATTGCTGCCGGTACTCCTTGCGAGGGAAGTTGATGGGAACATTTCTCCCATCAACTTCCTGCTGTGGCGACTGCACCAAGCTCAGCTTAAGGAATTTACTAAGGCCAGGAAGGTTGACTTAAATTACGCAGCTCAGCTTACCTTAAGCTGAGCTTGGCGGTGTCCCCACGGTGGGAGGCTGATGGGAGCATTTGCTCCCATCAGCTTCCCTTACTCCTTGTGACACATGTTCTCTTCCTGGTTCTGCCACTGACCTACTGAGTGGACATAGGCAAATCACTTCATCCTCTAAGTGTCTGTTTCCCCTCCCACCCTCTGTGTATTGTGTATTTCAGTGGTCACCAACCAGTCAATCAGGATCTACCGGTAGATTTTGGAGCCTCTGAGAGGTGATCCTGACTTGTTTGTCTGGGAAACTATCAAATGCCAGCACTTTGGCTGCCCCTCCTTACACTGCCCTGCTGCTCCTGCCCAGAGCCTCAGAGCTGCCCCTTGTGAGCTTCCTGCTTGTTGTGCAGGGTGGGGAAGACAGAGGCAGGGCAGCACTGATGTTACTCTGTCCCCCTCTCCTGTACCCCATCTTCACAGAGTGAGGCGGGCAGGGCCTGGGAGAAGGGGCGGGGCATAGGTATTTGGGTTTGAGGTAGATCCTGGACTGACTGAAATTCAGAAAGTGATCTTGTGCTTAAAAAGGTTGGAGACCACTGGTCTATTTAAAATGTAAATTCTTGAGGTCAGGTCTTGCCACTCACTTACGTGTTGGTGCCACACCCAGCACCGCAGCACCCTCAGTGGGCTCTAGGCTTGGCTGTTCTACCAACAATCCTAACAGGCCAGACAAATACCCGGTAGGGTGGCCAGGTGTCCGGTATTCTACCAGACAGTCTGGTTTTTGGGCCCTCTGCCCGGTAAAAAAATCCAGAAAATACCAGACATGTGAATGTCTGGTATTTCCTGGATTTCTGGCTGGGCGCCGGACAGAAGCCTGGCGGGGGCTGGGGGAGTGGCTGGGAGGCGGGGCACGATCGGTGCTGGGAGCCCTGGCTGCGTCTGACGCCTTGGGGAGGAGGAGGAGCCCTGTCCCTGCTCCTGAGCGTGTGGTAGAGCTGCAGCCGGACTCACTCGCGCTTCTCCGGACCATGCTCGGGACTGACAGCACCCCGGGATCTGCATGTGCCCGGGTCAATCCCACCCCGTCCTTCCCCCGACCTTCCCGACCAGCTCCGCTGCCCCCAACCCCCTCCCGGCCACCTCTGCCTCCTGCCAGCCGGTTCTTCTCCTCCCAATCTCCCCGGGCCAGCCGCACTGCCCCCGAACCCCCGCCCGCCAGCCCCGCCCCCCCATCTCCTGCGGCCAGTCGCGCTGCCCCCGACCCCTCCCCATCTTCCTGGACCAGCCGCGCCGCCCCTGCCCCTTGCCCCCCCCAGCCAGCTCTGCCCCCCTTCCGGCCAGTCCCCCCCCATCAAGTGTGTCCAGTATTTTTTCTAAACCTACCTGATAACCCTAATACCAGGGCAGGGTACAGCTTGTTTTCAAGTACTTTGTCCAGCTGACATTTCAAATGTCCCAAGCACTGGAGTTTCCACCTCTGCCCTTGAAAGGCTGTTCCTCAGTTGTCCATCTTTCTTGATATCCATTTCAAATTCCCCTTTCCTTAAATTCAGGCTGTTCTTTCTAGTTATACATTGTTCAGCCACCCTAAGAAATTCCTCTCTCAATTTGTGGATGTTTTTGTTGCTGTAGCTTCAGAAGAGCTTGACTTAGGGAAAGTTCGAGATAAAAGCAATTTCAGTTTTGAATTGAGTTTGGACTGGGCTGGGAAAAGTGAAAGAAAAGCGATCCATTTCGAGTATTCTGGCCTCTCTCCATTTCTCATCCCTTTTGTAGGGCAGCATTTATTTCTAGTTATGGTCGTAGTCAGCTTCAGGATAGTCTACCGGGTAGAGCACAAGTCTGGGCGTCAGGAAACCAGGGTCCTTGTTCCTGTTCTGCAAGTGACTCCATGCCACATTGGCAGAGTCGCTTGCCATTCCTGTGTGTCAAATTCTGTCTCAGTAAAATGAAGCCAGTGATACTTATCCAGCTTATAAAAGTACCTTGAGGTTGACAATAGAAAGCGATGGATAAATATGAAGGATTACAACTATTACAATATTTGGAATTTGAATGATAAGGCTGCGGCGCTACCTGTGCGAATTTCTTAGGCGCACAGCCAAATGGCAAATTTGTGTGATTGCCGTTATTGGTAAGCCCAACCGTTTAATGTTGCATGGCTTCTCATGGGCCATTTGCATGTGCAGTTTCCTGATAGGCATGCATAGCAGCAGACATTTGGTGCAGGAATTTGTATGAATGCCCATCCTCTTGGTGTTTGTATGTAGCCTTCAGATTAAGCCAACTTGCGAAGACTGGGGAAGGAACAATGGTTTTCCTTCTCATAGCTACAATCATAGAATCACAGAACACTAGAACTAGAAGGGACCTTGAAAGGTCATCAAGTCCAGTCCCCTGCCCTCACCGAGGACCAAGCACCATTTCAACCATCCCTGATACATGTCTATCTAACCTGCTCTTAAATATCTCCAGTGATGGA
Organism: Pelochelys cantorii; assembly: GCA_032595735.1. NCBI lineage: Eukaryota > Metazoa > Chordata > Testudines > Trionychidae > Pelochelys > Pelochelys cantorii. The sequence continues at coordinate 40,887,855 of CM064338.1, read as the reverse complement.
GATTCCACCACCTCTTTAGGCAATTTATTCCAGTGTTTAACCACCCCAACAGTTAGGAAGTTTTTCCTCATGTCCAAACCTCCCTTGCTGCAATTTAAGCCCATTGCTTCTTGTCCTATCCTCAGAGGCCAAGGAGAACAATTTTTCTCCCTCCTTCTAACACACTTTTAGGTACTTGAAAGGTGCTATCATCTCCCCTCTCAGTTTTCTCTTTTCCAAACTAAACAAGCCCAGTTCTTTCAGTCTTCCCTCATAGCTCATGTTTTCTAGACCTTTAATGATTTTTGTTGCTCTTCTCCGGACCTTCTCCAGTTTCGCCACATCTTTCCTGAAATGTGGTCCCCAGAAATAGATCCCCTTCTGCAGTACTCCTTCCTAGACACTTCCCATTCTGTATGTATTCCAGTATCAGGTGGTTGGCTTTTAAAGGCTATGGCAGCTCACGTCAACGTGTCTTCTGAAAGCAGACACAGGAATGGATGGACGATTCTCTGGGATGGACTGAGAGAGGGTGATCCTTGTGTCTGGACTGAGCCTGCTGCTATGAAAGCTTTCTGCAGACAAGCATATTCCCAGTGATCTGGGATGTCATACGCTGTTCTTAGAGATGATGCTGGGAGATCGCCCTCGGCAGAACATTTAAATCGACAGTCCTAACAGCTTCCTGCGCCAGCATCCCATGAAATGTGTTTTCAGTCAAATATTTGTATGAAATACGACAAGTGGGGCAGAGCTGAAGGCCAGTGGTGACACTTTTTGCCGTGAGAGCGAGGCTGTGGAATCTAACACAGTGGATTAGGGCTACTACACTGTGATGTTTTAAGGTGATCTTGCCTCTTTTAGTTCTTGTGGCTTCGGCTACATTTAGATTAGCGAAATCTCTGCCTAGTGGGTAAAAATACGTCCTCATCTGGTTTCTGATTTACTGTGGCCGTTTGTGTTGCTGTAGTGCCTAGCACCCCCATCATTCTCAGGGCATTGATGGATTCTGGAGAGAGCCTCGTGCAGCCTTCTTTTGCAGGAACGCTCCAACTGGGAGGCTGGGCCTTTGGAGATGAGGAGGCCAGAGGAGTATGGAAAGCCTTGTGGAGAAGAACGTGGCATTTGCTTGTCTTGAACGTGCAACCACTCTGTGGAGTCTTTCCAATGGCACTGGGAAAGGATTCCCATGTTAACAGGCTGCAGGACAATGAGTTTTCGTCATCTGAACAAGACCTGCAGGGTTTTCTTGTTTATATCTAAGAGAAACAGCTGGCAGCTTTGGTTCTCTGCACCAGTCATATCCCCCCGGGCTAGCTCAGAGCTGCTGTTGTAAAGGACACGCTCCTGCCTTGTTTTATGAGACATGGAAATGTTGCCATACCCATCTTTCACGTGATTGGTGGTTTTCATGCTGAGCAATTCCGCTGTCCTTGACACTGCAGGTCAAAATGTGTTTTCATTTACACTGGTGTAAATCCAGATTGACCCTATTGTTTTTAAACAGAGCTCCTTAAAGTAGTGGAGTTATTCCAGATTTTACACTAGTGTTAAAGGAAAGCAGAATCTGGCCCTGTTTGGGATCGTTTTGACCTACCATTATATGTGCAACGACTTCTGATGTGGAAGGAGACAACTGTGCTTTCATTTTGAGGTTTTAATTTTAAAATCCATTTAAAGTTGCCTCTGCAAAAAGAGGTTCAGGTCCAATCATTGCTGCATTTATTGTAACTTATTTTATAAGTGACATGATCTGTTCCTTTCTCAGTGCATTTCCCCAGTGGGGCCGATAACCATCTTCTCTAGTGTTGTGATCTCTCAATTTTTTCCATTTCCTTTTTACTTGCAATTAAATAAGGTATTGTAACCCATTTGAAAATAGTGAAAGCTCAGAGTTGGGCAGACTCAGTTTACACAAGTCTCTGGGGTCAGGTTTCTCAGGGGGCTGCTATTTGAAGTTGTTTGCGTAAGGAACCTATTGGGTCATGAAACATGCTCCTAATTTTTTTTCCCTCTGGCAGGAAGTGGTAAGTGATTCCGTGACTCTGAAATGCAGAGAGGGTGTGGGATGAAACGCAGACCTGGTCTTTTAAGACCAGAAGAAAACATTAGATCAGTGTTTCTGAACCAGTGGTACAAGTACTCTTAGGGGTACTCGAGAGATGTCTGGGGGAGTACATCAACACAACTGAAATTTGGAGAAAACTGAATTTTTGTTTTAAGTTTTACAGCGTTTTATTATTTTTGTACTTTTTACACCCAAAAATTTCATGGCCCACCCGGTTACGAGTAAGTTGTTTAAACAAATGTGTTGCAATGGTAGAACATTTTTTCGTGTGTCTGAAAACTGTAGGTGTTGGGGGTACTTAGATTTTTTTTTGAAAAAGGGGTACTTCATTAAAAAAGGTTGAGAAGCACTGCATTAGGTTATGGAGTCTGAGCGCCTGTGTAACACAGATGGTTAAATTGCATGAACATCCCTCTGTAGTGAACCCAGTAATTTGTATTTGATTAAAACATATCAGCTTTTCTCAAATGGACATGAAATGGTATTTCACACTGCTAGGTATTTTACAGGTTATCAAAAACTATGATGAAGACTAATATTTTATTACTGATACAGCTGTTGTGTGTGTGTGTGGGGGGGGGGGGGGGAGGCAGGATTTGTGCCCTGTAACTCTGTCTTGCTGAGCCCCGCTCTTCAGTCTGTTTCAGCACAGGGACAGGGCCACAACCCCAAAGCTGCAGACACACACATGCTGTAAGCAGCACAGTGTGAGACCTTTTCCCAGTACTTAGGTACACAGCCCCTCTGAAAGCTGAACCCTAGATAAATCTGTCTTATGCTGCAGAGAGATCTCTACAGTATAAGCTCATGAAATTTAACCTCTTTCTCCATGAAAAGAGATAAATGCACAATTCTTTGCCCCCTAGTAACAATTATTTACACTGGGTTCATTAATAAACAAAAGTGATTTCATTAAATATAAAAAGATTAGAAAGTGGTCCTAAGAGGTAGCAGACAGAATAAAGTAAGTAACTGAGCAAAATATAACAGAACACGCAAGCTAAGCTTAATACACTAAAGTAGCTAGTGACTGGAATATCTCACCCTAAAAGTTGTTCTAATAATACTCACAGACTAGACATCCTTCCAGCTGGGCCCAGCTTCTTCCTCCCGTTCAGTCTGAGTTATTTCCAGCAGTCATCTTGGGCTGGATAGCCAGGGAGAACTGACAACCTGCATTACCTCACTCTCCACCCTTAAATAGGTTTTGCAAAAGGTGGGAATCCTTCGTGTTCATTCTAAACTTTTTCCCCTGGAAAAATTCAGCATCCAAAGTGGATCCCAGCATCAGATAGCGTGGCCACGTGTCTTGGCATGTATTGACAAATCATTGTCCTGAGTACCGGGCCATTAAGTTCCTTGAGTTTTACTAATGGCCATCACTTAGTATGATTACATTATTAACACAGGTTTATCTACATTATATTTTAGAGAATTTGTGTATCTGTCTATGTGTCTGTCCATTTGTCCAAAAACTCCTTCTAAATGGTAAGAGCCAGGATCACCAAATTTGGTATGCAGCTTCCTCTTATCATAACTTAAAGTATGGTCAGTGTTTGGCTGTGCCAGGACATTGGGATGTGCGTGGAATGTGATTGTTTTGCATCAGACAGAAGGGGAAAGTTGTGGTAATGGTGACAATTATACTCATGAATGACCATGGGGGGCAGCAAGTGCCCAAGAGATGAGGCTGGAGAAGAGAAGGTTTGGTATATGGGCTATTGAACAAAATTTGCTAACAGCATTAGTAGGAGCTGGGCAGCAGTTTGTTTGTTCATAGCATAAGCTCATGGATTTCTGAACTTTTTCTAATGATGCTGCCACTGAAATGACGTTTACCCCTAATGGGTTTGGAAGCTGGAATTTTCCAAGTACCTGAAAATTTGTTTCTTGGAAAAACCCACCCTGTCTTTCTTCTTGTTTCTTATACTTTCTTCCCTCCATTTTTTCCCTTCCTAACTGAAAAATGTGGCAGCCACCACTACAGCACCTTTAGGACCTGCACAGTGAAGTCCAGGTAACTAATGAGCAGCAATTGTTTTTTTTTCTTGAGGTTACTGGTCCTAGCTTGAGCCTGGGGTTTGATTTTAGTCCTGTTAAAAAACAGAGGGAGGGAAGAAAGAAATGGAACGATGCCAACCTGAGATGGTCCTTCTAGCAGGAGAACTCCCAAGAGAGGAAGTGCCTAAGCAATGTTCCGTCTAATCTTGTCCAGCCACGTGTGGATTTTTTTCCATCTATGTGCAGAATAAATTTTTTATGTGCACCGAGGCGTGTGTGAATGTGTATCACCAAGGGAAACACAAAATCTAGCTGTGGGCACTCTGCTAATCGGCTCGGCAGCATTGAAATTTCTCGTGAGTAGACGCACAAGTGCACAGCTTACAGGAAACACTGTTCCTGAGGAAACTGCAGTGTTTATTTCAGGGGGCTTTCACCACCATTCTTATTTGTGTTATTATTGTGTCTAGCTGCACAACCAGGGTCCTAGCTTCATTGTGCATGAAGCAGGATACACTCATGGTAAAAGGGTCCTTGTCCCAAAGAGCTTACAATCTCAATAGATAAGACAGAAGGTGGTAGAGCTGGGTTGCGGTGCAGCTCCCCAGGGCTGGAGCTCACAGAAGCTGAAGGGAGAAAGGCTGGCTGTGGCTCAGTGGCCTAATGGATAAGGCATCAGTCTCCAGAGCTTGAGATTGTGGATTCAAGTCCCACCCTGATATTAGACTCCCCAGTTCACGGATTGGACAAGTCAGCCCGTTTCACCCAGGAAGCTGAGTTAGGCATTGACCTCGGGTATCCTGACCTGTTGTCAGATCATTTTGGCTCATCTGGAATCTAGCTTAGAATTTGCCCTGGGTAAATTCCAGATGTTTCAGTATAAATCACAAATTGTATATTTGTTTGTGACATTTCCAATCCATACATATGCAAAGCAAGGCTCATTTGGAGAAGCAAATAAGTGGCTAACAAACCCATTAAAGAACCTGGTGATCTGCTTACAGATAGATCAAGAACTGAAAAATAAGGTAATAGCCATGGAACCAATGACTCATTGTGAACGATTCACCCGGCTCCAACCTTTCCAACGTCAGGGGTCAAAAGGGAATGGGTCACATGGTGAATTCCTTTCCTGGGAGAGTTTTACACAGCATAGTTGAGTGTGGAGAAGAAGGGGGAGTGATCGTCACCCAAGTTATGACCTAGTGAATGGAAGGAATGGTCGTCAGGTTTGCTGAGGTAGCGGATCCACGTATGTACCCATATTGTGGTTACGAAAGGCATGGCGCTAAACCCAAGGGACAACTTTACTTAGATCAGCAGCAAGAAAGCTTCCAAGTTGACCACATGAGACTTTCGCACTTCTTGGACAGTGGCAATGACCATGAAAAACAGAAGAATTTCCCTCGGCTCGCCAACCAAACCAAACCTTATTTGCAGATCTGCAGGGTTCCATACGATTTGATCAGAGCTTGAGAAATCAACTCTTCCCCTTTCCAAAGGAAACTGTCAGTCTATGACTCTTCCAAGGAAGAGCCATTCAGAAAGGTCATTAGTGAATTTCCAAGATTGCCTGGAAAACACTTGGTCTGTGTCTTCACTAGGAGAAAGGCGCTTGGGTAAAATCCTAGTGAGGACAGAACAGTTTGTAGCTTTCACCCACGTTAATAGGTTGAGTTAGAAATTGGGCACCTCTGTAGCCATTAACTTGCCCTTGATTTAAGAACATACCTTTTTTTTTCTTTTTTTTTCCTAGTCAGGATAGGACCTTGGCCCTGGTCTATACTAGGGCTTTATTTTGAAATAACAGGCTGGTTATTTTAAAATCTGGACTGCTTTCCTTGGCCAATAACGCTTATTTCACAATAGTTATTTTGAAATAGCGGTAGAGTGGATGCTCTGCTGCTGCTATTTCAAAATAATGACTCCCCAGAGTCATTCAAAATAATTACTCCCCAGTGCTTCCTGGGGCTCTATGTCGAGGTAGCGTGTCCACATTAATGGACCCTGCCTTGGACTGATTTTGAGGCTCCCCCATAGTGTGGACACACTATTTCAATTTTGTAAAATTGGTAGTTGTCGAATTTAGTTATTTTGAAATAATTTCCTAGTGTAGACGTGGTCTTGGAGGGGATGGGATTGTCTGCTTTTTGCAGTGATGTACCCTTAGGCTCTCTGCTTTTTCTGGAGAATTTCAGGAGCAGAGTCCTCCTATCCAGCATGGCTTCCTCCCCCAGAAACTAACCCCATAAAAAGTCCATCGAGGTGGCCAGATGCTTCAGAGACATTTTTAACAGGCTCAAAAAGAGATACTTTGTCTTCCGCTTTTAATCTGACAGTTGGATCCCAGCAGGATCTTCTTTCTCAGAGGTCTCCTTTATAGTAGCAGCTTTCACTCTCTCTTCTTACTCATTATATCTGAACTCCTCACATACAGGGTGGACATTCCCCATTATTGAGTAGATATTACTACATTTCCTTTTTCTTCCGAGGGCGAGCAGCTATTTTTTAAGGCATTACATCTCTTGGTTTTATTTTTCCTGCCAAGTAGCTGTCATGCATTGTTCCCCTCCCCCCCCCCCCGATTCGCTATTATTATGACTGTAGTCTTCCCGACTGTAGCCATTGTGACTCCTCAAATGCAACGCTCTGCTCTTCCTCCAAGAAAGCGCTCTGCATGACCCGACACTGTGACTGCAGGAGCAAGTTTGTGTGTGATATGTGGGGGAGACCTAAAAGGTTTTTCTTATCTGCCCCCAGCTGCCTCAGCCCCCTGCAAATTAGCATTGTTTACCCAACACCAGACGTGTAAAGCTGCCTCTGTCACCAGGCAGAGCTCCATCAGTTAATGACCCTTATCAGAAAGCAGCATGTGCAGTGTTTTGCTGTGTAACCTAGAGCCATAAATATATTTCCCTGCTACTCCTCTAGATGTACGGTAGTTGGAACTGCAACTAGATTTCAGCCCAACTGGAAAACTCACCCGTGAAACCCTGAGAAAATCTCAGTGTAGCTGCGTAGGGGGCAGCGACAGGGCTGCTGATCTGTGGGGACAAGGGGTATTTTGTTGAGCACTCTTCTCTACGAGGTGTCGCACAATATCCTGGGCTGCTCTGCCGTGTCCCTGGAAGTATCTCCTTCAACAGCATCCTGGAAGTTGAATTGCCGGCACTGGCAATGCAGGGTTGGCAAGGCAGACATGATTCCAGGGAACCGATGAGCCGTGGTGGGTACATGAGTCCGTTGCCATGTGTTGGCATAGCCGGTTTTGTTCTCTCACACCTGGGGATTTCAGCCATACTCCCCTTGGTGCAGAGGGTGTCACTGGGCATGCCTGCTTTGGGACTTAGTGCTGGTGAAAGGTGCCATTGTCACAGCTCTGGGGACTGGAGTCCAGCTACCGAACAGGTGATTTCAAGCTGCCCAGGACTTCCCTCTAGTGTTGGGAGAAGATCTTTCTGCTGTGAATGACACAGCCCAATGACGCTGCCCGATGGGTGGTGGGGGTGGAGGGGGTGGTTAAGGAGGAGTGGACACTTGCTCATTAGGTGCTGGAGAGAGAGTACCAAACTCATGTGTCTTCGGGAGTCAAGCTGCTTTACATATTTACATCTTTGTGCATCTGACCCTGGCTCCAATATTGGAAAATATCGCAAATCACCTTCCATCTGAAGGTCTCGCCGCGCTTCCCAGCTGTTAGTGTAGCCTCTTCGCCCCTGAGAGATAGACAGCAGTTCTAAGTTAGAGGTTCCCAACTGCCGGTCCGTGGCCCGCAGCCAGGCCATGGGCCTCTGGCTGCTGGGCCGCAGTGGCTCTGGGGGTAGGGGCTGGGATACACTGCTCCTGCCATGGCTGTTGGGAGAGGCGTGTCCTGCCCCGCCTCTCAGCCAGCCAGCACTGGACAGGGGTGGGGTCTCCTAACTGCAGAAGAGCGGTTTGCTGCACGGAGGGAGGGCTGCGCGGAGCCCGGCATGGCAGCCTTAGAGCAGCCACGACCTGGGCAGCAGCACTCAGTTGGCCGCTGAGAAGCAGCACAGGGCTAGGTGAGAGGTGGGGGGCTGGCCCTATTGCTGCGGGGTAGTGGAGGGGTAGGGGGCTGTAAGGGTTAGGGCTGGCACTGGGGAGCTCTGTGGGCTTTTGGCAGACCATTAACATTCTGTCTGCATATTTGTTATTTGCATAATGAATATGCAAACATGCAAATAAAGTGATAGTGGTCCACCAAAAAATTGTGAATGGGTTTGCCGGTCCCTGGTATAAAAAAGGTTGGGAACCACTGTTCTATGTCACTCAGAGGTCACGTGACATGTCTTAGGTTACCCAAGTGAGTCAGTGGCAGAGAGGGCCAAAGAAGTCCGCCCTCATGACTCCCGCTCCTGTCCTTGAATCATTTTTCCTTCTTAAAGGGTTGGGTCCTGACTCTGTCAGGAAGCCGGAAACTTCTTCCAGCGATGTCTGAAGCAGGTGCATTGCCAAGGGGAGACAGCCTGTCCGGACGCGGTCTGAAGTGCATTGCGGAGGGCTGGTCTCAGGGAAGGAATATCAGGAGGTGTCGCCGGTCAGTAGCGAGGCACGTGGATGGGGGCATACGGGATTCCACTGCGGGTTGAAACCATTTGGCAGAACTTGACACCGATGGTGAGCCTGATCTGATCTCACAGGGATCACTAGAAAGCTGGTGTTGGTGAGAAGAGAATCAGGCCCGGAGTGGGGTGATAGCCAGTGCTGGGTGTAGCTGTGCTGGTCCCGGGATGTTAGAGAGAAGGTGGGTGCAAGGTCGTCGACAGGGAAGAGAGGGCAATGGAGGCAATTGCCACAAGGCCTGGAGATTTGCTGCTGCTACTGCGGTGGCTGGAGCCTCTGGCCCTTTAAATTGCCGCTGGAGCACTGTGTTGCATGCTCTGGGCAGCCCTGCGGGCGGGGGAGGGGGTGTGCTGCATTCTGGCTGCTCTGGTCCTGCCCCTTCTGGGAGCATGGACCCCCCCACCCTCCCTTTGCCCAGGGGTCCGCAGAGACTGTCCGCTCTCCTGGCTAGGCGAGGTGAATATCTTTTATTGGACCCACTTTTGTTGGTGAGAGAGACCAGCTTCCGAGCCACGCCGAGCTCTTCTCCCTTTTTGTCTCTCTGTAGCCAGCGCTGTCCGTTTCCTGCTGCACATTGCAAACGCTGTAGTCCTTCAGATAGGCGCACAAAATACCACCCTTCTGTGCTTCCTGCCTTGCAGGCGAGCACAGCAGCATACTGGCAGTGTATTTGCCAGCGATGGTTTCTGTAGCCTCAGTTGTTAGGAAGGCTTGCTCACTGAGTGATGCTTGGCCAGTGACTTGCCACCAGACTTTAAATAGGTCACATTTGTACACTCTGTTCAACACCTGGTAACACCATCTCGGGGAGGCAAACCTGCTGAGTGTTATGACTGCAGGTAGTGAGAGCATCATGGGGTGATTACAGTGAAGGTTTGTATGGTTCAAGGCCAAGGGGCAGTGTTCAGGAGAGCAGCTGTCTCAGGCCCTCTGACCTGTGACATCAAGAGAAACGGAGAGTTAAGAAGCTTTGTAATAAGTCTGGAATTCCTTTTGCAGACACTGCAGGATAAGGATCTCGCTCTTGACTACTTAATATACCAGCCCCGTTCTGTGGGCAACATACAGAAAGATCCTCTTGCAGATCTTCTCCTTTTTAGACCTTCCCCCCCAACCCCACTGTCACAGTAATTTCTGTAGGATTAGGTCCTCCGACGTTTCTCGTTTGAAGGAGCGCTTTGAGGGCTTGATGGCCCATTGCTCAGGCATCACGGGCATAAGCCGGCAGGACAGCTGTCGTAGGGTTAGAGGAGGGCACTGCACAGAGACCTGGCATGGGAATCTCCATCTCGGAGATGCCAAGGGATTGCCCGTGTTTTCAGGTCCCCGACTGGAAAGCTTGCCCTACCTTGAACAACTTACCATGAGTGCCGTCTGTGTGCCCTCTGACCTGCGACATCAAGAGAAGTGGAGAGTTAAGAAGCTGGCGGATGGAGGGAGCTTGTCCCTGTCTGAACTGATCAGTCTTGTTCCGTGGCACTGCACAGGCCCCCTTTTGTGTGCCTGTGGTACACAACAGTCTAGTCCCCTGTGGGCTTTGGTCTGGTTTCGGTTGTTGGGTTAGTATGCAGGTTGGGTTGGGTTAGTACCCAAGCGCTTCCCCACATGTCGCCAGACCCTTCTCGCTCTGGACCTTGACCTCTCCCCAAAATAACCACATGCCTTCTTGTAAACCCCTGTCCTACCCCTTTCAGCCCTGCTGGCTCTTGCACATGCACCCAACTCCTCCCCTTCCGGCCCTTGCCTCCACCCCTTAGGCCTCCCGAGCCTGAGATTGTGGGTTCGAGATCCCCCTCCCCTGCCCCAGGAGCAGCCGGGCAGCTGCCAGCAGCTTCCCCAAGTCCCTCCCTGTTTAGATGGATATCCAGTCAGATTTGATATCTGTCCTGGAATCCCTAAACCATTGGCTGATGAGTAGGGCCTCCAGTAGGGAAACATAAAGTGCCACAAGTCCCCTTTCTAAAAAGGTGTCATCTTTCCTTAGTCATTCTTCGGAATGGAGCCCACTGGAAGATCAAACACACACCCTGCTAAGCTTGGCTGGCTAACGTTTGAGCAAGTCTTCATGTTTATGAGTGAGTAAAGGGGCATCCGTAGCGCAGTCTGGCTGGCACTGCTCCCTTTTGGCTTAATGAAGAACAGTTCTAAACGTGTGTAGGGAAACAGCGAGCCATTGTTGACAGCTTTACAGGAGGCTGAGTGGAGGGCAAAGCGTACCCTGACTGATTAGCAGCAGACCTTAAGAGTGCCTTTAAATGCAGCGCTGTGCCCGGAGGCTTCAAGGCTTCTTAAATAAATAAATACAAAATAAAACGCTCAAACCCAAATCAGTTCCTGGAAGAATGCCACGGCTCGGTTTCTTGCTGGGCTTCTGGGAACACATAGTTTAAAATGTTGACTTCTTAGCTGAATCAGTATATTAAAGGATTTTGTGTCTGAGTAGAATCCATGTTGGCTGTGTAAGGAAGCTGAGAAGAATGAAAAAGAACTGTCTGGTGGCCTCTCCTTTCCCTGGGATTAAGTTCCATTTGCTTCCCAGAGCTTCAATTCAAGGGCACAGGGAAGGGAAAACAATTTTACAGAGTTCATCTCAAGCCAGTTGGACAGGCTGCTCCCAGCAATCCTGCTTAACCAGTGTAATACTCTCTGTAGAAACACTTTGAAAGTCTTTTGTGACTTTTACCCTGTGCGTGCACACGTGCTCTATGTACTTTCTTTGATCCTCATGTTGAAAGAGCCTTGAATGAGCCTTTTTTTTTTTTTGTTTCTTTTGAAGGTGCCATTTTATCCTGCCACTTTGATTTCTAAGTACTTGACTTTGCTCATAAATCAGGTACTTATATACATGTGTACGAAGTGGTAACATTTGTACCAGCTGTTATGTATGCAAGAGAGCGGCTGCGTTTTAAAAGCGGGAGTGGATTTTTATTTGTTAGTGACTTGGGGATATTTTTTCCGATGGTCTAGACTTCCAGCTCTTGCAGTTAAGGTTAATGATTTGGGTGCCGCAGGTGAAAACTTGAGTCTAATCTGCATAAGTTCACTGGCAATAGGAAAATCATTTAACTTCTCAGTGCTTTTGTCTCCCATTCTCTGTTTATTATCATCCCTTTAAATACTTATTACTTTTTAATAATATTCATATTACCCTAGCATGGACCTGATATGGAAAGACACATTCTCTGTTCCAAAGAGTTATAAACTAAAAGATGGTGATATTTTCTTACCTGTTGTCTTGCTCAGAGAATCTCTGCACTACCAAGGGCTTAGCTATCTGCAAAACAATGGAAAGTTATGCAATATAAAAGATACAGTATTAAAGCTCATGTATGTAGTGGGCAGAAAAAGACCAAGGCTGGCTAATGCAGCACCCTCTGTATAATCAAAGCAGAGAGAAAAGCATCTTCACATTCAAAAATAGTCCTTATGCTGCCTTTGTGCACTGACCCACCTGCTCCACTGCAGCGTAAGAAAGAAAGACATGAACATCTCTCCATGAAGGAACGAGGAACATGGGCATTGCCAGACCCCATCAGAGCAATGGTCTGCATAGCCCGGAGACATGTCCCCAATGGGGCTCTTGTACATTTCAAAGGCTGAGGTTCTGCACTCTCTGTGGGGTTTCCACTTTTGAAGTATAGCAAGAGCCCAGTAGGGCTTTTGCTACAGTTCAAAGGCACCGGCACCCTTATAGACTAATCAAATAGTCAATGGAAATCCCAACAACTATTCAATTAGTTAATTAATCTGAATTCAACATCCCTACTCTTCGGGCTTCCTGCCAACACTTCCTGCTTCCCTAGTATTCCCGGAGACTCTCTAGGACCCAGTATCTGTGGTTTTAACCCTAACAGACCAGTTAGTTAACTGACTGCCTGGAAAAGGGCAGTACCCCTCCCATTCATCACAGCCCATCTTGAGACCATGGGAAGGGGCCTGAATTTCAACTGTATCGAGTGGGCCGCCCCGAATCACTAGCCACTTTTGAAAATGTTGGTGACAGGACTTTGTTCTGGGGCCAGCTCATCTCTGGGCCACTGTGTGTTGTGTTTCCCTGTGGCCTGGAATCACTGTGTACACACTCTCTGTGTGTTCTGACAAGACTGCTAGAAATGCAGTGTGACACCACTTTGGAGCCTGTTGGGTAGATTGTTCCACAACAGTTCATGGCAAAGTTTGACTACGTAGCTGTGCAAACACCCTGCTCCAGAGAGCTTAGAATTTAATTATCCCAGACCTCTTTACTCTCCAGTTCTTCCCAGATAGGCAGCATCCATAGGAATCACTCATAGACAGTGCCACAAGAGGGAAAGGCAGCTTTGTGGGATGTTACTTTTCTTCCTTTGTCATCATCAGCTTTTTCTCTGCACAATCCATATGGCCCCTGAGTTGAGGGGAATTCTGCAGGCACAATGTCTGTATTTCTGAAGCGGCATGCTTTGCAATGGATAATTTGTCTCTCTATTGTCTGCAGAATAACAGGAGCAATAGTACTGACTTTCTCTATTGAACAGCTGCTCAGTGCTAGACTTTGCTCCCAGAGGGGATCTGTAAGGATGAATTAGATTTCAGACTCCTCCTCTGGAGAGGGTGAGAAAGTTCATGGAAAAGAAGACTGAGATACTGAGATCTGACGGTCAGGCAACAAAATGTTGACATGCGAGAGCTGGCTATGCCGTGTCATGTGTAACCTACAGTGGCTTAGGTGAGGCAGTGTATTTATGGAATTCAGGGGAGATGTGACAATTCCATCTCGGGAAGAGGTCCTCTAGTCACTGAAAGTGACGGTCAGAAATTAGCCGAGGAAATAGGATTTCCCCCTGTTGCATTTGGAGTATTTTTAGCTGAGGCTGTACACTAGCAACAACTGAAAAGGATAATGGATAACTTTTTGTTTGCTGTTTGGCCCTCCTTTTAATAAATCGGTCTCAAAGTTTTGAGATAGCCCATTTGTCAAATTTTCAAACAAGCAGCTGCATTTCTCCTGCATTGCTGCTCGCGCTGGGAGACACTCCCTTTAAAAAGGCCTCAAAGCCACCTCATTGTCTTCCTTCGGATCCCTGTTTAAAACTCTGCTTTGCTGTGACGCCTTCATAAACCTGACAATGGTTAGTTATTTGGTGGGCTGAGAGACCGCTGTCTGTCCTTGTACTCTCTTGTCTGTCTGTATCCATCTGTTCTCTCTTAGCTTATAATTAGATTCTAAGATCTTTGGGGAAGGGAAATGTCTTTATTTTCTCTGTGTTGCACCTAGCCAGAATGGATTAAATCAAGGTAATTTAAATCACCAAAAAAAAAAAAAAATCTAATAATTGATTTAAATCAAGTTTCCCAGTGCTACGTCTTCCCATATTTCCTCAAACAATGGTGCAAATCCGATCACTAAAACTTGTTAATTCATAGCTCAGCACAGCGTTTTACAGCATCTAGGAGGGGATAAGTTGTGTAATTTTTTAGATAAATTGATTTTTATTAATTTAGAAATAGTACATAATACTCATTACCCTGTGTCAAGGTGCAGATGCAGCAGCAGTACATTAGCAATGGTAAGAACTAAATCACACACACAAACACAACAGCACATGTAACATTTAAGATTTAGTTTAATAAGATACATAAACGCTTCACATTTGCAGTTGCAGTAAGTAGTCTCCTGAGTTGCTGGCTGACAGCTGGCCTTAAACTCTTTTTTTTTTTTTTAATTTTCAAATGTTATAAACTCCAACAGACAAGCCCTCAGAACTCTAAATGTACCATGTCCTTAAAACTTCTACAACTAGCTTGCATCTTCCCCACTCTCCCAGTCATTTTGATGCAGATCTGATTCCAAGTTACCAAAAAAGCTAAGACTGACACTGCTTAAAGTGCACTTAATTTTGGAGTAAGCCCCATTGAAAACTAGTATATAGGACGCGGGTTCCTTTGGGAAAGCTGAGTTATGCTGAAATCAAACAGGGAATAGACTTATGGCATCACCATTATGGGCTGTAGCCATGATGTTCCAAAATAATTATCTCATGTAGTATATAAAAATGACACTCAGTGGCAACTGGCAACTCTAGATTTCTCTTACTGCAGCTTTCTGTACTGTACACTTGGGCGAGAGATTCTTAATTTAGTTAACTAATTAAACAAGCCATGAGGATTAGCGAAGCTAAACTTTTCTTTTTTAGCAACATCCAACACAGCAAACAGCTTGGGAATGTACTTGTCAATGCACACTTACAGTAAAAGGCACGGAGAGAGTCTTGAAGAATGATGCATCGCAATTGTTCTTCAGGCAGATCCACATCTTCATCTTTCTCCCAATCAGCAGTTTTCCTTATGATGTTTCATTCTTGCAGCGAGGTCCTGCATCTTCTTCTTGCCCTGCTTACACTTGATGCATTTTCCTTTTTTACCCAGGGAGCAAATTTCTTCAAAATATTCCCAAGCAGGGTCTCTTTTGCACCCAGAACCATGACAGTTTTTCTGTGGCAAAAGTGTAGGGGAATATAGGAAGCTGTGAGTATGCTAAATAATGACTCCCCTTTTTCTTTCCAGTCCACTCCACTGTTCCTTTCTACATTGCCTCCGTCCTTTCCTATGTATTGTTTCTCTGTCTTGAGACAACGTCTTAACTAGGGATGTAAGTGACTAGTCAACTACCCGATAAGCATATGCTTATCGGGTAGTCGAGTAGCGACTTCACTAGTCACACTGCTCCCCCCTCTATCAGAGAGAGGCAGCAAGGGGGCAGAGAAGGAGCCACTGCTGGGGGAAGCCAACTTAAAAGCTGGTTCCCTCCAGCACTATCTGCACAGAGGGGCAGAGAAGGCAGAGGCATAGAGGGGGCACTGGGTGCAAGCCAAGTATCAGCTGTCCTGGCTTGCACCCGATCCCAGGTGCTGCACCTGGCGGCTCTTCATACATTTAAAAGGCAGAGCCGCAGTGGGGTTAGCCCCAGGAGCTAACCCAGCTGTGGTTCTGCAGTTTCCCCCCCTTATCAACTAATCGAGTAGTCGATGGAAATTCCACTGACTACTCGATTAGCTGATTAAACTCAATTTAACATCCCTAGTCTTAACTAACTCCTCTGCCATACTTGGCCCAGCTCCACCACCACATAAGCATAGGAAAAAAAAAACCCCTATCCAGCCTGTGCCTGTCTTCGTGTACGTCAGTCTGCTGAGAAACAGGCTACGGCTACACTGCCGCTTTTTTTCATTTCTCATTTTTAGATAATTGCTCTAGTCAGTCCAGACTCACGACCAGCCCTTGCTCTTGAAAGTTCTCGGCTTTCAATCTCTGTGGCTACGGTTACACTGCTGCTTTTTTGCAGAAGAGGATATGCAAATCGCACTCGCATTTGCATATCTTCTTCCGATTCTTTTTGCAGAAGACGATTTGCCGATAAAAAGCCCCATGTAGACAGGGCCATTTGTCGGAAAAAAAACCCTCTTTCACAATATCCCTTATTCCTCAAAAATTGAGGTTTACAGGGTCCTGCGAAAGAGGGGGGTTTTCTGAGGCTGGACTGACTAGAGCCATTAATTCATTGTTACGAGGCTGTAGGTGTTGAGATTTAATTGCAATGATTATCTAAAAATGAGAAATGTAGTATTTTATTGATGATTTAAAAAAAATAAAAAATCTGATTTAAATAACCTAATTTAAATAAAAATCCACATTTTACATTTTTTTTTTGTAATCATTGATTTGTATCTACTCTGCACCTAGCGCAGTGAGGTCCTGGTTCATGACTGGAGCTATAGCAATACAGATAGTAATGATGTTAGAATCTCAGATCTGGGTTTGATATTTCTCCAGTATTTACTTGATTACTCTTCTGATTGAAAACAGGAGCAATCTTTCTGTTGCCTGGGAACACTTTCACCAAAGACTTGGAAGATTTTTACAAATCTCATTCACTTTTCACTGCTTACACTACACAACAGCTATTCCCATGTTGATAGGACACTTTTCATGAGCTACAGAGATAATAATATTTCTGGACACGGTTAATGATTGCTTTTTGGAGTAGCTAGTTCTGGAACCACAGAGGAAGAGGCAATTCTTGATCTTGTCTGAAGTGCAGCAGCTTGAAAATAAGCAAATACGATATTTTGTAGCTTCAGGGGGTAGCCGAATTAGTCTGTTACAAAAAAAAAAAAAAAAAAAAAAAAACAACAAATGGTCTGTGCCCATGAAAGCTCATGATACCATCTACATGTTTTGTTAGTCTATAAAGTGCTGCCAGACCATTTGTTATGATATTTTGTTTTTGTGTTCGGGGGGGGGGGTAGGGTGTTGAGATTCCAAAGAGCCCACCATTGTAGCATTTAACTTCAAAAATAGGAACTACATAACAAAGTTTAATGGAAATTAAATGGAACAGAGAGTGAGATACCTGAAAGCTTCATAGTAACTTTTTAAGAAGAAGAAGAACAAAGCAGTGACAAGACCACCATGGCTAAAAATTGTAAAAGAATCCATTAGAAGCAAAAAGGCATCCTTTAAAAATTGGAAGTCAACTTCCACTGAGAAAAATACACAAACACATACATACTGGCAAGTCATATGTAAAACTATAATCAGGCAGGCAAAAAAGCATCTGAGGAGCAGTAAGCAAAAGACACAAAACCTAACAGTAGCATTTTTAGGTATATCAGAAGTAGGAAGCATGCTAATCAGTGGGGCCGTTGGATGATCAAGATGCAAAAGAAGCACTCAAAAGAAGACAAAACTTTTTTGAAGAATCAAAATAAATTCTTTTCACTGGTCTTCATAGCACAGGGTGTGAGGGGGATTCCCATTCCCGAGTTATTATTTTTTGGTGACAAATCTAAGGAGCTGTCCCAGACTGAACTGTCAATAGAGGAGGCTTTGGAACAAACTGAAAAATTAAACAGTGATAAGTCCCACATGGTACTCACCCATGAGTTCTGAAGGAACTCAATTATGGAATTATAGAAATACTAATGATAGTATTGCACTCCACCATCAACCTTAGCCTGGACCAGTCCACACAAAAAATCCACTTTCTTGACAGTACAATACAATTAAATGATGGCCACATTTCCACCACCTTATACCGGAAACTTACCGACCGTTATACTTACCTACATGCCTCTAGCTTCCATCCTGGACACATCACCCAATCAACTGTTTACAGCCAGGCCCTAAGATACAACTGGATTTGCTCCAATCCCACAGACAGAGACAAACACCTACAGGATCTCTGTCAGGCATTCTTAAAACTTAAATACCCACCTGGGGAAGTGAAAAAACAGATTGACAGAGCCAGACCAGTACCCAGACATCAGCTTCTTCAAGATAGGCCCAACAAACAACATAACAGAACACCACTAGTCATCACCCACAGCCCCAAACTTAAAACCTTCCAGCACATCATTAACAATCTACCATCTATCCTGGAAAATGACCCCTCACTCTCACAGGCCTTGGGGGACAGGCCAATCCTCGCTTACAGACAACCCCCTAACCTGAAACAAATTCTTTCCAGTAACCACGCAACACCTCAAACACACTCAGCCAGGAACCCACCCCTGCAATAAACCCCATTGCCAACTCTGTCCACAACTCTACGCAAGCAACACC
This sequence comes from Pelochelys cantorii, assembly GCA_032595735.1. Lineage (NCBI taxonomy): Eukaryota > Metazoa > Chordata > Testudines > Trionychidae > Pelochelys > Pelochelys cantorii. The sequence continues at coordinate 40,869,623 of CM064338.1, read as the reverse complement.
ATTACAGGACCTAACCACATAAGCCACCACATCAGAGGCTCATACAACTACACATCCTCTAAAATAATATATGCCATCAAGTGCCAGCAATGCCTCTCTGCCATGTACGTTGGCTAAACTGGACAGTCTCTGTGACAAAGGATTGATGAACACAAATCAGATATCTGAAGTGGTAACACACCTGGGGAACATTTTAACTTGCCAGGACACTCACTAGTGGATCTAAAAGTTGCCATCGTCTTACAGAATATTTTCAGGAACCAACTAGAGATAGAAATTGCAGAACTGGCCTTCATGTGCACATTTGACACATTTAAGCCAAAGACTGAACAAAGACATGAACTGGATGGACTGTTATATTCAACACCCAAATTACATCAAAAGCTAAGTATCAGCATTTACAGACCACTCTGTCAGCCTCATTTAACATGGACACGTTAATTGACAGGTTTTTTCCCCTCCTTCCCTTCTCCCCTCTTTTGCTGTTTTATATTTGAACCTCTGTACCTCTTGCTCCATTTTTGTCATCTGAAGAAGTTGGTTATGCCCATGAAAGCTCATGATACTATCTATATTATTTGGTTAGTCTCTAAAGTTCCACAGGACTGTTGCTGTTTTTACGTTGTTTTTTTTTAAGTTACAGACTAACACGGCTACCCCTCTGAGACTTTTAACAGTGGTATGTACCTATTGCTTAAATCAGCCTCTGTACCAGATGACTGGAGGGTAACTCACCCCTGGTATTCCTATCCACTGTAGTTTAGGACTTCATACTGTAGCATAATTTGGCAGCTGGGACACATAAGCTAAGGTTGAATGCAGCTGGATGGAGAACTCAAGGAATGAGGACTGAATTGTTTCCATAGCAACCACTAGCCAAAGTGGCGTGGCTTTCTGATTTTATGGTAAAAGTCCCAAAAATTTGAGGCGAGTAGTAACACCCTTTTGGAAAGTGTTGTGAGGCACGAGGATCCATTTTACAGGAAAAAAACAAACCCTGAAACACTTTAATCCCCCACCCCCAAACTCTAGCCCTGGGGTTCACCAGGTGCACCCAGAACATTCCAGCAAAGCTTTGTGCTGGAAATTGGTGTCGGTCTGATTAAGCAAACTGCTTTCAAAGTGCGCTGCCGCACTCTGTTCTGAAGCCGTGCAAAGGGGCTGCAGAAGGGAGAGCTGGAGTAGCAGCTGCGAGCCATGGCTGAGAGGAGCATGAAAACCCGGACATTTTGGGCCCCCCGGGATTGGTTGGTGATTCTAGCACCACTCAGTAGTAGCTTAGAGGAAAGTCTTAAAACAGGCAGAAAAAGAGACATGTCCATTAAACTCAGTGATCGCGACTGCTTTGTCCTATGCCATGGTTAGTGAACAACAAGGGGGCTCGTTGGCTCAAGAGAGGGGAATAGGGCTATGCTTTATCACTGGCTTCTACTTGGAAATGCACAAGCTGGCTCTGGAATGGCCAGGCTCATGCCTAGTTCACCCAGCACAGCAGGCTGGTGTGTGTGTGTGTGTGTCTGTCTGTCTGTCTTTGGTGCTGTATATGCTCTGTGAAGAAGGCCCTGAACAGCTACCATCGGTCCACACCAATGTTCCCTTTAATCTTTTCCATCTCTGTGCGGAATAAATGTTATGTGTACCAAGGCATGTGCCAATGTGCACCACCACCAGAAACAAAAAACCTAGTTGTGGGCACTCTGCTAATCTGCTGGGTGGCATCAGAATTTCCCCTAAATGCCTGCCCAAGCACCCACTTACAGGGAACACTGGTCCACACACCATCCATGCTACCAGCCTTAAACAGGGCACTGCACAAGAGGATTTGGGGGCAGGCCCAGAGCAGGCCCCTGGGGCTATGGATGTTAAGAGGCAGGTAACTGGGTAAATCGTGTAGTTGATACATTTTGTATTGACTACACAATTTGTCAAGAAGGCAAGGCGCTCCGAAGGAGCTACCCCCGCTGTGGCTCTGCAGTTTAAGTGTAGTTAGAGCTAGGCACACAGGCAGCCCGGCTTCGACTACATTTAAATTGCAAAGCTTCAGTGGGGGGAGCTCCTGGACATGGCACAAGCCGGGCTTGCTCAGTCCCAGCTTGCGCCGGGTCCAGCAGCCCCTGTCTGCAGAGGGAAAGGGCGTCCAGCGGGGAGCCGGGACCCTCCCCCGTCCCCGTGGCCAGGGGCTGCAGCAGAGCAGCCTCTGTTCGTGGCAGCCGGGGCTGGCAAGTCGGGGGGGGGGGAGGGCAAGCGGCACCGTGGAGACGGTGCTGGGGGCGGGGAACCGGCTTTTAAGCTGGCTCACCTCAGCACCAGCTCCTGCTTCCCCCCTCCGCCGCTGCCTTTGATGTAGAGTAGTCGACTAGGTTTATCAGGTAGCCAACTAATGGACTACGCTTTTTACATCCCTCCATGGGCTGTGTTTGTGCCCTGCACCAGAGGCCCAGCAATCCCTGTGAGGGGTGCAGAAGGAATGTGGCTGCCCGTGCAGCTCACAGGTGTGTTAGATTCAGAGGGTGGACTGGGAACTCCGTGGCTAGAGGCTTCCCGGGGTAACGGTAACATAAATAATAACAACTCCCCGACCCCGTCACACGGCCAGAGCAGATGTCCCCCTGCATGCATGCACAGATACCTGAGTATGTGCCCACCAGGTGACTCTGCCCAAGGTCCGCTTGCATGTTTACAGCATAGTGACCCCACTCCAGTGTCCTCCACTGTCTCCCTTACTCCCCCCCCCCCCCCCCCCCGCCTCCGGTTCCATTCTGGTTCCATCTCAAAACTGCCCTCCCACTTTCCATTTGTTGAGAGCTCCCTCCTTGACCTTACGTCACCTCCTTCCGCCCAGTTGGCTCATTCAGAAGCAGCCTCCTTGCCCTCCGTGTAAAATGCCCACCCCGGTGCAGAAGCTTTTTAATCTGCAGCAGGGGCAGCCTCCCTGTGTGTCTCCCACAAAACCTCTACTCTGCACCGTTTCTCCTTTCATGGAACACTAGAACTGGAAAGGACCTGAAGAGGTCCTCAACTCTAGTCCCCTACCCTAACAGCAGGACCAGGCACCATCTAGAATCATTCCTGATAGATGTTTATCTAACCTGCCCTTAAATACCTCCGTGATAGAGATTCCACAACCTCCTGAGGCAATTCATGCCTGTGCTTAACCACCTGACAGAAGTTTTTCTTAATGCCCAACCTAAACCTCCCTTGCTGCAATTTAAGCCCATTGCTTCTTGTCCTAATATCAGAGGTTATCATGTCCCCTCTCAGTCTTCTTTTGCAAACAAAACAAGCCAAGTTCTTTCAGTCTTCCCTCACAGGTGATGTTTTCTAGATCTTTAATAATTTTTGTGGCTCTTTTCTGGACCCTCTCCAATTTCTACACATCTTTCCTTTGTCACAGTGTTATTTCTTGCTCCAAAGCATGGTAGGAATATAGGCCCCCATTCAACCCAGCATGTGTGTCTGGGAGTAACACTTCCCCTATTCCAGGCAGTGTGCTCAGTTGTGTCAGTGAACAGAGATAGCATTGCTCATGGCCTGTCCTGCTTTGCTGCCCTGAAGCTGTAGTTTTGAAGAAAGATGCTGTTCAGAACAGTCACCTCGATATGATACTTCAGCCAATGTGGCTCTTTTTAATGCTCCATGTACATTTTTATATTAAATGCCTCCCACGTATTTCAAGGAAATTTGTGGCCAAGAACAACTGCAATTGGGTGGCATCCCACTTGTGTTATAAGCAGCAAACCTGAGGGCTTTGCTCTGAGTGACAGGCGGTGTCTCCGTTGCATTGGCACGCTTATCGCTGATGTTTTCTAACACATACCCCAGTAACAGAGCAAGAGTGGTCCTTAGTGCCTGATACCCAAGCAGCATACAAGGGGAAACCCCAGTGATTTCAAGGTAGAGATTCAATCCCCTGGGGGCCAGATTTTTGGCTGACGTAACTCTACTGAAATCGGTATTTGGCCCAGTGGGTGTAGCAAGGAATAGAATGTCTGACCATCCACAGTATCCTAGCCAGGATGCTAATCCAAGTATCTCTTGAATACTGCTATAGTGTGATCAGTCCTTTGGCTGTTAATCCAAAGGGGTTTGTAACGCTGCGTATGATAGACTTTGGCCTGAAAAGCTAATGTAATTGAATGTAGCAAAATCCTGTTCAGCTCCCAGCATATTATAAGCATGAAACCAGATCACTTATGTGCCTTTGTCCATCAGTTGTTCCTTCTCATGTGTGAAGTGATGATACGCACTCAGACCTAGCTGAAATACCTACTTTTTTCTGTGAACTTTGTTGCCCCTTTGCCTGGGTGTTTGGATAGTGTTTGGAGGTTAAATCGTAAGACCATCCCATATAAATGTTCTTTGTATCTCTGACTCCATCTGGTGGACAAATGCTGGCTGCTGGTCTTTTGCTGAACAGGGTCCTGACTCAGGGATTTCCTGCAGTCCTCTGTTAGAGGACGTTCCTGCTAAATTGTAGAAAAGGGGCCTTCATACAAACTCACCTGGGACTTCAGCAAAATTTGGATCCAGATTTAAACTTTGGGGGCCGGACACGACTCTAGTAAAAACCCATATTCATTTTGCAGTATGGTGGGTAGAGTGGATTTCATACACTGTGTCCCACTCTGTAAACTCGGTGCCTTGTTGGGCTAGAGGGCAGGAGACTATAGAAGCAGCCTGTGTTTCTGGATATCCACTCTCTAACACTGCAGGAAAATCTTCTATCTTAGAGTTTGAAGCTGACGTGCCAATGGGTTGAATTTCCTAATCCCAAACTTCCTTGTCAATAATCCTCCCACTCTACACTAACATAATTTGTGTAATTTCTAGATTGCGTGTTTACTTGTGCATAAGATTCCGTGTTTCCTTGCTTGCCTTGGAGTTTGTGTCAACACCAAGGAAGAGGTTAATTAGGCACTTTGATACCATTGGGCTAGGCACTGGCATAAGAACCAGAAAGCTAAAGGGCTGTGCTAGTTAGTAAACTGTAGATACATGCTTATTCTGCTAATACGGTATCTCCTGGAAGATTTTTTAAATCTGACATGCCACTAATAAAACCTGCACCTGATATTTCTCTAATAGGGTTACAGTTACGAGATTTTTTGCTGTCATTGTGCATGCAAATGAAGAGATTCTAATTAGACTAATGCAGGGTGGCCAATTGCTGAAAATGATTTTTATTCATAGATCACAACAGCAATGTTATTCTGCTAGTTTAACCTACTTACTAGCAACATCGGCACCCTCCAGATTCTCCAGTTTGTGATCACACATTGTAGCAGCCTCACTGTCAACTGTTGCTTTAGCAGTTTTTTCCGGTCCATTTTTGACTGTCAATAATCCTCCCGGCAGTGGACAGTTTTTCTAATACTTAAATGACTACCCCACTATGGCGGTGTCCCCTGTATGCTAAATGCCTAGGCAGCCACTGAGGAGAGATTGAAATGCTGTCCAGCTGATTAACAGAGCGCCCACAGCCTGCTACTGGTGGTGCACATCCACACGTCTTGGTGCACATAACAAAACTTATTCCGTCCTTGGATGGAAAAAATTAGAAGGAACCCTTGCTTACCGGTGGGGCGGCTGTGCGAGGTTGTTGTGGCCAGTCTGCTGTCCTCTGTCCCCTCCCCTTCTGCAGCTGTGGGAGCCTGGTAAGGGTATGTGCTGCACGCACCCCGACCAAAAATTGCTGCTGTGCTGATGCTCGCGATGCCAAAGAAGAGTTCAAAGTTGGAGGCGGAGAAGAGCAGCTCTCACCAACCAGCAGCAGGTCGGAAGGAGCCCCCACCAAGAGAATCCCCCTCTCTGTCCCTGCCCCGGGAATTGTAGACTCTCTGGAGCTGCCCTGCAATACGGAGCTTGACTTTTCAGCTTAGAAAAGCAGAGACTAAGAGGGGATATGCTAGAGGCCTATAAAATCATGACAGGTGTGGAGAAAATGAATAAGGAAAAAATATTTACTTGCTCCCATAACACAAGAGCTACGGGTCACCAAATGAATTAATAGGTAGCAGGTTTAAAACAAACAAAAGGAAGTATTTCTTCCCACAAAACATAATCAACCTGTGGAACTCCTTGCCAGAGGATGTGGTGAAGACCAGGACTTTAACGGGGTTCAAAAAAGAACTAGATAAATTCATGGTGGATAGGTCCATCAGTGCTTATTAGCCAGGATGGGTAGGAATGGTGGCCCTACCCCCTGTTCGTCAGAGGCTGGAAATGGGTGACAGGGGAGGTGTCACTTGATGATTCCTTGTTCTGTTCATTCCCTCTGTGGCATCTGGCATTGGCCACTGTCACAAGGCAGGATACTGGGCTAGATGGACATTTGGTCTGACCCAGTGTGGTCATTCTTATGGCTCCTCACCTCCTCTACAAAGCTCTGGGTTTTTTAACTGATATCTAAATATTTTTACAGACAAGTCCAATTTTAGCTCTTTTTATGGACTGTCCATGAATTTACTTATGGTTAGCAACCCTGGACTAAAGTGTGTGTGGGGAAGGGGGTAGGGTGAGGGGTTTAGAATCACTTGATACAGTCAGACCCCAGCAAAGAGGGAGAACTCAGCTGTGAGGGGCAATCTGGCCTCGATGCCAGCCGCCACCCAGGAAGACTGAGAAATCCACGTGGGACTGTCCTAATGCTTATGTGCTTTGCCCTCCTGCCTGCTCCAGAGTTGATGCGCCACTTCCACTGGCCTGTGTCATGTCTTGGTCTGAGAGAATTTCTGGGCTGAAACCAGTTTCTGGCACATGGCTGTCCGCAGAGCTGTGACTCTGTGCACCATTGTCAGGGAGCTGGGAACATGAAGATGTTTTGCTGACTCAGGGTGAAATTGCTGGGGGACTGGCCCTGCCCTCAGAGGAGCCATTGGACTGGATCTCGTCTTTTAAAGGACCATCTTCTGTTAGGGAGCAGTCTCTTTCACCAATCGATGTTGGTCTAATAAAAGATATTACCTCACCCACCTTGTGTCTCTAATATTCTGGGACTGTCCCAGCTATAACCCCGCTGCATATTTACCCCTTGGTCACCATGTCGACAGTGCCCCAGCTAATCCTTTGGAGCGCATGCATTGCCATAACAGAGGCACTTGCCCAGGGCATCCATTGTTCCGCTGCTGATCGGGACCCGGTTTCATACTTCAGAGGAAAACAGCCCTCTCCCCCTGCTAGTACAGCTTGCAGCGCTGTACCTGCAGGAGAGCTGGAAAGCACGCGGAGTGCATGTGTCTGTACGCAGTTCTTTCCTGTCCCCTCACCTGATCACTTTATCCCTTACAGCATAAGATTCAATTCCCCTTGTTTTAGCTCATGTTAGGCAGGGGCAGACTCTCATCTGGTGCTGCATGTGGCTTTGTTGGCTGGTTTGTTCCAAAAGTGGTGACGCGTTGGGGTGAAAACCAGTAATTTAGGGTATGTCTACACTACAGCGCTATTTCGAATTAACTTAATTCGAAATAGTTCATTCGAATTACGCTAATTCGAATTAAGCAACTACACACAAAATCTATTTCGAAATAGCGCGCCCACACTGAGTGGACCCTGAACCGAAGTTAAGGCTGGCCGGAACCAGTGCCGGCAGGGCATCGGGTTAGGACTTAGTATGTGGGGCTGCTGCCTGAGGCTAACTGAGCTCCGTGCTTAAAGGGTCCCTACCCCCACCCTGGACAGACAGGGTCCCCCGCTTGCTTGTCTACCTCGATGAGGGACAGCAAAGCAGTCCTGTCTTGGAGTGCCCTGAGTGCCCGCACTCGGGACACCACAGCACTCGGCCACATGGAGACGGAGCTGTCCCTGGGCACGCTGGTGCGTCTCGTGGGGTTGTTGCCATCAGCCCGGCTGCATTTGCTGCAGGCTGCCATCCGGGGGGTTCATCGGGGGGCTGTCAGGATCCAGGAGGCCCTGCGGGAGAGCGTCCACCCCAAGGAGCCCTCAGAACCACCCCGGTCCTCTCCACCGGGGGCTCGTGCCCCATTCCTCCCTCACCTCCTTCCACTTACCCCTCCCTAGCCCCCCTTCCTGATGTCAAATAAAAGACACGTATGTTCAAAAATAGAAACTGGGTTTATTGAACAAAACTGGGGGGGGGGGAATGAACCTCTGGAAGAGAGAGGGTGGGAGAGGGGAGGGGGAAACCTGGGAGGAGGGAGCTGGAAGGAGGAAGAAAGGGGAAAAAGGGGGAGGGGAAGTTCAGGGTTGGAGGTCTCGCCGGACCAACTTGATTTTCATGCAGACCTGCTCCTGGGTTCGCATGTGGCCTTTGGTGGCCAGACTGGCAGCTATCCTGCCATAGATGGCCACATTCCTCCATCTAGTGCGGAGATCATGGACATTGGGGGCATCCCCCCAAACCTGAATAAGGTCCATGATCTCTGCCCTGGACCAGGAAGGCACCCGCCTTCTCCAGCCCCTGTCAGGCTCCTGGGAGCTGGCAGACTGCTCCTGGGGAGCGGTGGAGGGCTGGCTGCCAGTGGCTTGCTGGCTCATGTTTTGGGGCTACTGGGTCAGGGGCCCTGGTGGCCACTGCTGGCTCTGGGCTGGCAGGCTTGGAGCTGGCACAGGCACTGTGGCCAGGATCTACCCCTTTAATGGCTCTGGGGCTGGGGGAGAGGAGAGTAAGTTTTCCTGGTTGTGTCCAGAGTGGCCACCAGGGCTCCCTGGGAAGGGCTGGAGGCCCCCTATTTCGAATTAAGTGTCTACACAGCACTTAATTTGAAATAGCTATTTCGAATTTGGCATTACTCCAAAGAATGAGATTTACCAAATTCGAATTAAGCATTCCGCTATTTTGAATTCATTTCGAAATAGCGGTTTGCATGTATAGACGCTATTAAAGTTAATTCGAAACAAGGGCTGTTATTTCGAATTAACTTTGCTGTGTAGACATACCCTCAGGGTGTGTCTAGACTACAGGGTTTTGTCGACAAAAGTGGACTTTTGTTGACAAAACTATACCTGCGTCTACACTACCGGCAGTTTTGTCAACGGCGGTAAACCTCATTCTATGAGGAATAATGCCTTCTGTCGACAGAGGGCGTTATTGCATCTACACTGTCCTTTGTGTCTACACTCTCATGTCGACAAAGTGGCTTGCTTTGTCAACAGAACTGGATGTAGTCTAGACGCTCTTTGTCGACAGAAGCTTTGTCTACAGTATCTGTCGACAAAGTCTCTGCTGACAAAAGCCTGTAGTCTAGATGTACCCTTCCAGTGTTGAGAGACTTGGGAGGGGGATAGATCCTGACCTTTTTGGGGTCCATAGCAAAACTTCCTTTGATTTCATTGAGGTCACAATTTCACCCAGATCATTCCCTCCCTCTCTTTGCCCTAAAAATGGTTACATGACCTCTTTTTCCCTGTCAGTCGTGGATGGGTCCGGAAGGTGCATTTTCATTGCCAGTGGGAAGCTGCTGTTTCAGGATTAGGAGCCAGGAATTCTTCCATTATCCCTCCCCATGGTCTGTTTGGCGTTCTCACTCCTCTGCTGAAGCGGGGCAGGGATGGAGGTAAAGTGGAGAGATTACTTACCTATCTTTATCAAGTGCTTTGAGATCTATGGATTAAACGCTGCTGTATCTATCAGCAAAGTACTGATATTGATGGGTGCATTTTGCAATGCACTGGGCTGACAAAGAAGCATTCCCTCTTGTGTGAGGGCTGTGCCTCCCAGCAAAAAGATGTGCAGCTTTCAGTAACTTCAGCAAGCAGGATCTAAAAGAATGACAGCATCCTTGAAGGCACCCACTAGCCTTTGTCAGGAATGAGAGCACCTGGAGCAACCTTAAGGGAGGCTGTAATTACTTCTAGTATGAAGCACTGCAGATCAGCTACCTGGTGAAGACAATAACAGCATCCTTCAGAAAGCCGTGTGAACCTCTTTCATTAGCTGCAGAGAGAACAGGCTTCCTAGTGGCAAAGCTGCTGTCAACTGGGGGAAAAATATCTAGTCTCAGCAAAGACATTTTGGCTATGTCTACACTGGCGCGATCTTGCACCAGAAATATGCAAATGAGGCTAAGCATGGAATATCGCCGAGCCTCATTTGCATATCTAATGAGCCACCATTTTTTTCAGAAGAGGCTCTTGCGCAAGAAGGAGCGTCTACACTGCCCCTTCTTGCGCAAGAAAAACCCTCTTGCGCAATACCATTACACCTATTACTTTTCAGGAAGAACAGTATTGCGCAAGAGGGTTTTTCTTGCGCAAGAAGGGGCAGTGTAGACGTTCCTTCTTGCGCAAGAGCCTCTTCTGAAAAAAATGGCAGCTCATTAGATATGCAAATGAGGCTTGGCGATATTCCACGCTTAGCCTCATTTGCATATTTCTGGCGCAAGATTGCGCCAGTGTAGACATAGCCTTCCTGTCTCCCTAACATCTCCTTATAAACTTGGCTGAGAGAGTCAGACGGTCCACTTCAGACAAACAAACAAATCCCCACTTCTGAGTGTCTGGAAGAAGGGAAACATATTGCACAGTCTCAATACATAAAGGCTGCATCTAGACTGGCAAGATTTTGCAAAAACTTTCCAGCTGTCTACAGTGGCCGCTTGAATTTGCGCAAGAGCACTGACGTTCTAATGTAAGAAATCAGTGCTTCTTGCGCAAATACTTTGACGCTCCCATTCGGGCAAAAGTCCTTTTGCGCAAAAGGGCCAGTGTAGACAGCTCAGATTTGTTTTGCGCAAAAAAGCCCCGATGGCTAAAATGGCTATCGGGGCTTTCTTGCGCAAAACCGTGTCTAGATTGGCCAGGGATGCTTTTGCGCAAAAGCGCTTTTGCGCAAATACTTTTAACGGAAAAACTTTTCCATTAAAAGTATTTGCGCAAAATCATGCCAGTCTAGACGTAGCCAAACACTGCATTATCTATACATACATGTATACTGTGTGTGTTGTGTGTAATGTAATGTACAGGAAGCCCCCGACTTGCAACGTGTTTGGTTCTGCGGGAAGCATCGCAAGTCGGGGCGTCGTAACTCAAACCTTCATTTACGATAGGCGCTGTGCGCTGTCATAAATGCGGGCAGAAGATGTAAGTCGGGGGTTTCCAGCCCCTTCCCACTTACAAAAATGGTTGTAAGTGCCGGGGGGCTAGAACTTGGGCGGTCGCAAGTCTCCTGTATAGGACTTGTTTTATGTGCACGAAGATAAAGAAGGTACCGTGTGCAGAGAACTGATACCTCAGTGATTTTCTTTATAACAGTGATGGGCAACTTATGCTTGTGAGTGGGCTCCATGAGGAACCCTCCTTCATCTCAGTGGGCTGCAAGATTGTTGTAACTAAGATGGTCTCCTAGGCTAGGGCAGTTTTGCTATTGGTGCTTGCGTACCTAGTGTTTGCAGGGTGACGACTGAACCGTAGCAGCGCTGTGACTGGATGCAGAGGGAGCGCCCAGCTTTCACAGTTAGTGTTGTGTGCAATCAGCAACTACCTCACTTCACATGGCCTCGCTTTACAGGTGTGTCACTGGTAGGGAAAGAACTATGTGGATGGAATCCAACAGAATCTGGCAACCCTGTGTGGTCTCATGGGCCACACATAGAACTCCTCTGGGCCGCCTACGGCCCGTGGTCCACAGGTTGCCCACCACTGCTTAAAAACCTACTAGCTGGTTCTCTGAATGTCATTTTTAAAATTTTCATATTAAAAAAGAGGGCCTCTTTTTTGCTTCGAGATGTGATTCAGCTGTTAATGGGTGAAAGCAAACAAAGGATTTCTAGTATTTTAGTCGTTAACTTACTGAGAATCCTTAGAAAAGCCTTTTCTGACCACAGTTCAGTGCAAAACTTTGCCAGTTTAAACACCTGTGGAATTTGGTCCCTCATTTTGTGCACAGAGCATTTGAGCTAAAAACCCCTTAAAATTCGGGCCCTTTGTGCTGGTTAGGGATGCTGTCAATTAGAGTGAGTTTGAGATTTCACAATTTTAAATAATTAAATTGAACTTTTTGTCCTGAAGACAAAAATAATGGCGATGCAGGTTGGTTACCAGATTTAATGTGATGCGAAATTAGATGCACCTAAGATGTAGATTCCAGATCAAATGTTGCACTGGAATTCCTCTAAGATTGGGCATGTTCAGATCTGGGCTTCTGGTTTGGCTCACTATAGAGGTTCTGAACCACAAAGTGCCTGATCTTTAGAGCTGTGCAAATTTGAGGATATCTCCTTTTTATCTATGTGTATCCACACTCGCGGATGTGGACGCCAATATCGGCGCCTTGTTTTTGTGGATATGGATGCGGATACAAATTTTGTATCTAGAACCCTGCAAATTTGTGGATATCTGCTTTATAACCACGGGTAGCTGCATCCGTGGATGTGGATGCGGATACCCACGGCTCATTTTTTCGCAAGGACAGATGTGGATACAATTTTGATCTTTCTCTTGGGGCTGTGTGAATGGGACCTTTGCTTCAGCCTTCACGGCTGAGGATGTTAGGGAGATTCCCAAACCTGACCCGTCCTTTGTAGGTGATAAATCTGAGGACTTGTCACAGATGGAAGTGTCATTAGAGGAGGTTTTGGAATTAATTGATAAACTTAACAGTAACAAGTCACAAGGACCAGATGGCATTCACCCAAGAGTTCTGAAAGAACTCAAATGTGAAATTGCGGAACTATTAACTGTAACCCATCCTTTAAATCAGCTTCTGTACCCAACAACTGGAAGGCAGCTAATGTAACGTCAATATTTAAAAAGGGCTCTAGAGGCGATCCGGGCAATTACAGCCCGGTAAGTCTAACGTCAGTACCGGGCAAATTAGTTGAAACAATAGTAAAGAATAAAATTGTCAGACACAGAGAAGAACATAATTTGTTGAGCAAAAGTCAACATGGTTTCTGTAAAGGGAAATCATGTCTTCCTAATCTATTAGCGTTCTTTGAAGGGGTCAACAAACATGTGGACAAGGGAGATCCAGTAGATATAATGTACTTAGATTTCCAGAAAGCCTTTGACAAGGTCCCTCACCAAAGACTCTTACGTAAATTAAGTTGTCATGGGATAAGAGGGAAGATCCTTTCATGGACTGAGAACTGGTTAAAAGACAGGAAACAAAGGGTAGGAATAAATGGTACATTTTCAGGATGGAGAGGGGTAACTAGTGGTGTTCCCCAAGGGTCAGTCCTAGGACCAATCCTATTGAACATATTCATAAATGATCTGGAGAAAGGAGTAAACAGTGAGGTGGCAAAGTTTGCAGATGATACTAAACTGCTCAAGGTAGTTAAGACCAAAGTAGACTGTGAAGAACTTCAAAAAGATCTCTCAAAACTAAATGATTGGGCAACAAAATGCAAATGAAATTTAATGTGGATAAATGTAAAGTAATGCACATTGGAAAAAATAACCCCAACTATATATATAATATGATGGGGGCTAATTTAGCTACAACTAATTAGGAAAGAGATCTTGGAGTCATCGTGGATAGTTCTCTGAAGGCGTCCATGCAGTGTGCAGTGGCAGTCAAAAAAACAAACAGGATGTTAGGAATACTTTAAAAAGGGATAGAGAATAAGACAGAGATTATCTTATTGCCCTTATATAAATCCATTGTATGCCCACATCTTGAATACTGCGTACAGATGTGGTCTCCTTGTCTCAAAAAAGTTATATTGGTATTAGAAAAGGTTCAGAGAAGGGCAACTAAAATGATTAGGGGTTTGGAATGGGTCCCATATGAAGAGAGATTAAAGAAACTGGAACTTTTCATCTTGGAAAAGAGAAGACTGAGGGGGGATAAGATAGGGTATGTCTCCATTAGCCTCCTAATTAGGATCTCTAATTCGAACTACCGTTACTCCTCATGGAATGAGATGTACCGGTAGTTCGAATTAGAGATCCTAATTCGAACTACCTACTCCGTGCCGCGTGTAGCCGCGGGCACGGAGTTCGGACTAGGGGACATTTAAAAATGGCGGCGCCCGGGAAGATGCAAATGAAGCCCGGGATATTTAAATCCCGGGCTTCATTTGCAACTTCGAATGCCTACATTAGCCTCCCTAGTTCGAACTAGGGGGCTAGTGTAGACATACCCATAGAGGTCTATAAAGTCATGAGTGGTGTGGAGAAAGTGAATAAGGAAAAGTTATTTACTTGTTCCCATAATATATGAACTAGGGCCCACCAAATGAAACTAATGGGCAGCAGGTTTAAAACAAATAAAAGGAAGTTCTTCACACAGTGCATAGTCAATCTGTGGAACTCCTTGCCTGAGGAGGCTGTGAAGGTTAGGACTATAACAGGGTTTAAAAGAGAACTAGAAAATTTCATGGAGGTTAAGTCCATTAATGGCTATTAGCCAGTCTGGGTAAGGAATGGTGTCCCTAGCCTCTGTTTGTCAGAGGTGGAGATGTATGGCAAGAGAGAGATCGCTTGATCATTATCGTTTGTTTCACTCCCTTTGGGACACCTGAGTGTTGGCCATTGTCGGCAGACAGGGTACTGGGCTGGATGGACCTTTGGTCTGACCCAGTATGGCCATTCTCATGTTCTTATGGCCTGGGGCTAGAGCAGAACTTCAGTAGGGTTCCATGCATGCATCCTCTTCCACTCTCATGGATCTGATTTGAAGGATCGGGGCAGATCAGGTTCTGACCTCTCTCGGGCTACATCTAGACTGCAGGCTTCTTTCGGAAGAAGCTTTTCCTGAAGAGATCTTCCGAAAAAGCTTCTTCTGAAAGAGAGTGTCCACACTGCCAAAGCACATTGAAAAAGCGATTTGCCTTTTCGACAGATAGCATCCATTCAGTGTGGACGCTATCTCTCATGTAAGCTGTGATTACTATGGACGGAGTGGCCACCAGGGCACCTGTGCTTTTTCCTCTTTCCTCTTCTTTCTTTCAAAAGAACTCCCTCTTCCCCGTCCACACACGCCTTTTTCTGAAAGAGCTCTTTCGCAAAAAGTCTTCTTCCTCATAGAAAGAGGTTTACCAATGTCGGAAAAACCCCTCTGTTCTTTCAATTTTTTTTCAAAAGAACGCTATTGCAGTATGGACATAAGTGAAGGTTTTTTTTTTTTGGAAAAATGGCCATTTTTCTGAAAAAAAAAAAAAACCCAGCCATTTTTCCAAAAAAACTCTGTAGTGTAGTCATAGCCTAGGTCTCACAGCATTTGGTTTTGGGCTTGCAGTTCAGGCCTTGATGTGAATAGAAACATTGACCTGAAATAGAAACTCCATCCCCTGAAGTCTCGCCTATCCATTCCAAATCTAGCCACATGGCACTCTTACCTGGAAACCAGGAAGTGAAAGTAACCAGAAAGAAACGTGAAATTGACCAGACTGGTTGAGTGAACTGCAGAAGAGGTAAACAAACAGTGAGGAAGAAAAGTCTGTTTTCTGTGATGGTTTGAAATGAAGGTGAAAATGGTTGGTTTTTAATATAAATGGAATGTGGCCCACACTGCTTTAAAGAGATTGTTTTATCCCTCTCTCCCGCCCTCCCCCCCATGTGTATTAGGTTCCCAACCAGCAGTGACGCGGGATGTCGCTATATTTGCTGCTCCAGAAAACACCACTGTGGTAGTCGGAGAGAGTGCAGTGATGGAGTGCATGGCCTCTGCAGATCCCACTCCATTTGTCTCTTGGATACGACAGGGTAAATGAAGATAATTATTCTTTTGATGTTGAGAGGAGTCTATGGACACTTTGTTTTTAAAATCTATTAAAAGGAAAAGTGCTGTTCAAGAGAGGGCACTTTTTTAAATTGCTTACATGCATAGGGGCTGTGGACCTGATGATGTGGAGCATCCTCTCGGAGCTGGGATTACTAATTGAAACTAAAATGCTATAAAGCATGCAACTTATTTGATAACTGTTTGATCTGTAAAATACATGAAATTCTGGTTACTGGATGCCTTTTGATCTAAATTAGTCATGGCAAAATTGTATGAGCCAAAGCCATTGAAGGTCACCCTAGAGGGGTTGAGTTTATGACACTTCTTTTGTAGTGGTCCAGAAAGGTTTGCGGGAATTCTAACACATCTGCTGTTGCTTTGTAAAAATAACGTGTGCTATCTTGCAGGGTTATAAAATGCGATAAAGATCCTTTAGTCATTTAAGGGGCCTAGTTTTCAGAAGTAAATCCTCTTCTGGTCAAGACGGCGCTTCAAAATGAATGAAGGTCTGAGAAACAGTAAAGATATCATTTAGGGCCTATAAACGAGCCAAACTGACTTTCATGCATCAAGGGCTGATCAGCCTAAATCAGAGGGCTGGTGTCACTGAGGTCGTGTCCCATGTGTCATGTGAGTTGTTAAATATTGAAAATTGCCATGTGGGTTCTCGGCCCAGGAATCATTTCTCAAAAAACATATTGAATTGGCTTTTAAAAATCCACGTTATGACATACAATTCTTTCCCCACCTTCATAACATGTAATCAAATCAGTCTTTAGCTGTAGCTTGCCAGCTTCCATAACTCCTTGGAAGCTGTTTTTGGACACGCTAAGATTTCCTCCCCAGAAAGAAAAAGCTTGCAGGACTTAGTGTGGGGAAGCAAAACAGGGAGGATGAATCATTTAAGCAGAGCTGGAAGCTTGCATTTCATCCGGTGTATTTAAGACATAATTAGCAATGTCCAACTTTCCCATGCTAAATAATTTATTCATTGCAACACTGAGAGTGGTTAGAGCCCAGAGTATTTGTAATCAGAGTCAATTAGCACCGTTAGAGTGTAACGTTAGTGTGTGTATTTTTTTATTAAATGAGCGGTGCATCCTCTTTCATGCTCTGGGTTTTCAATATTTGCTCCGTGCCCTCGGTTTTTCTGTCCGGAAGTCCTTGGCTGAGCGTGGATGGGTCTCACAAAACTTCGTGTGGTTATTTCACTAGATTTGCTTCCAAAATTGCAGTAAAAAGCAGGGCTGAGAGACTCCATGCAGGAGTAAACTCCAGTAACATTGAGGATTTCACCTGTAGGTTGCTGGTTCAAATTCTGCCATGGTTGGTATGGACTGTCCATCAGTTCCACTGAGGATCAGATTTTCAAGTCACTTGTGCTCAGGGGTGTGTGCAAGTCGTGCTTCTGAACTGAACGCCTGGGTCCTGAATTGTGGACCCCTCTGGGAACCAGGGGAATCAACAAGTCACCATGCAGTGGAGGATGCATCTGCCCACCCCCGGAAGGCAGGAAGCTTGTCTCAGTCTCCATGTCTGGCTGAATGCAACCAGCAGTGGGGTGTGGAGCTAGCCAGGCGTTTTGGCCTCACTCTAGTGCCATGTGCTTGGGAGGGGGGCAATGGCAGAGCTCCCTGCTGGTGTTTTTGTTGTTGTTTGCTGTGGATCACAGCAAGGATGAGACCTTACAGAAGCAGCAGGGTTGTTAGCGCCAGTACCAGGGTGGAAAGCAGGGGGTAGCAAATAACATGGTTTCTCACCATGCACTGGAAGCTGGTGGGTTATTTTTAAAGCCTAACCCAACGTTCTACAGAAGTAAATCGTGCGTGAGTGCGAAACCTGAGCCCTCAGCCCTATGCAGCTCAGCCCGACAGCGGGCAGGCTGGATTTACAAGTGCCCAGAGAAGCCCCGCCTCCCCCCAGCACATTCACCCACTAACTCAATCTCTCCCCAAGGTCCCTGGCTTTGCTTAAGCCTTGACACGGATCAGGCTGGGGATCCCCCAACGGAGGAGAGACTTGGGTGGCATAGAGGGAACTCCCTCTGGGGTGTGTTGGGAGCAAGGAGGGTGGCAGGAGCGGCCTGGGAGGCCTGCGTGGCGTTCCATCTAATCCCTGGTTGGCAGAGGAGCCAAGGGTTGCTTTAAATCACACCTGGGCCATTTTGATTCGTGACTACCCCTGAATCAGGCTCCCTCCCCACCTCACCTCGTGTTGCTTCCTGCTCTCAGCTGTGCGGGATAGCCGGGCCTCTGGCCCAGAACTGCGCCTTCAGCTTTGGAGCAGTGACGTCACCGTGTACAGTGTTCCGGGAAGGAACAGACGCTGGGCATTGTGCCTCTTTCTCCCATGCCCCGAGAAGCCCTCCAGCAAAATCAGGCAAGGCCAACCCAACTGCCCCTGCCTTTCGGGGGAAGCTGAGATAGCTCACTGCCTCCCAGGATCAGGCCGGGAAGCCCTTCATTACTTTCTCCGAGAACTCCCTCTTTGCTGAAATTTCTCATGTCCAGAGAACTGTAGCACCCCTGGGCTATCCTGTTTTTGAAGTGACAGCGCAGTGCGTGACGGGGTCCTCTCCGCAGCAAGACGCCACCCCGAAGTCTTCAGATGTAGCCGATTTGACAAATCTTGGCCGGTTCCGAGCGAAAGGCTCATGTGGAAAATTCATCCTTTGCGGTTGGTGACAGGGTTAGGTTTCAAAACCCGTCCAGTAAATTCCTGTGTAATCAAACTGGGTAATACGTTACAGGTCAGTAACCAGAGCAGGCCCATAAAACTTTATTAGCGGCTTTGGCAAATTCATTGCATCCCCGGTGCATTCAGTCCAGCTCCCAGGAGCTGGCAGGAGAAAATCTCTTCCGTTCGTGGTGATTCAGGGGACTGGCTCCTTGTCAAGCCCAATGTCTGTGTGGGGGCGTTAGCGGACAGATACATGCTGTAGTCCATCCTCCAAGGTAGCAATCCTCTTCTATACAGAGGTCGGCCAGGTCTGGTCCGAATCCAGACATCCCGGAGCAGTTTGGCCCTAAGTCAGAACTTTGGCGCTAATGAGCTAACCTCAAATCCGAACTTGGGATCAGTTAGGCTCAGGATAAGAACTCGTCTGGGTCCAACCCTCGGAGACACACAAGGGTGAAAATGACAAGAACAGGCTCTTTCCTTGCCAGCGCAATATAGGTTCTTCTTGGGACGCGCTGGGGTGTGCATTAACTCTGGGACTGAATCTGCACCACGACTCTGCATCTGGAAGGTGCCACCCGTTTCTTAGCTGCAGGACAGCTTGGACTTTTACCTGCTCTGTTCCAGTTAAGGATGGGTAGAGCGCTAGCATGGACCTGGGGGCTTAGCACAAAGAGGGCGCAGTTAAGGTTATTTTGTGGGGGTGTTATTTGTACATACCCTAGTTTTCAGAGGTTTGTGTTAGCCACTCTCCATATCCTGGAAAGACACCGGTCTGGGCTGGGCAAACCTTTGCTCTATGTTAATGACGTTTGGGACATTTATTTTTTTATCAAAGAGACTATTAAAAATTGCTTGGGTGCCACATTTTTCTCCTGATTGATTTTGCGATAGGCAGTGAATTAAGATAAAAAATGGTTTCTGCTTTTTCCTCTGTTCTCCTTAGTTATTCAGCTGAATTACCCATCTTTTAATAATAGTTAAAAACTGCCTTTTATTGCTATTTCATTTATTTTCTCAAAGATTTTTCCAGGGCACTCCTTGTCCATAGCATCAAAGCACCTCACAAACATTGCAGACTCTTGCTAGCCATTCAGAGAGGCAGGGAAGTAATACTCTCTACGTCCAAAGGAGAACACCGAGGCACAGCGTGATTAAGTGACTTGACTGAGGCTACACATGCAGGATGTCAGTGGCAGAGCTTGGAAGGGAAGTCATTTCATTATTAATTATATTACAGTCATCCCTCGAGGCCTCGATCAGATTAGGGCCGTGTTGTGCTGCACAGACGCAGTGAGATCCTGTGCTGATCTTCCTGCCTAAACAGTCAAGACGCAGAATGGGTGAGAAATAAGTGTTGTTCATTCCCACCTCTCAGATGGGAAACTGAGGCCAAGAGAGAGTCGCTCAATATCACATATAAAGTCAGAGGCAGAGTTGGGAAAGGAACCTTTTGTGAGGGTTATTAGTTAAAAACTGGGATCCCTGACGTAGCTGTTCCATCCATGGCATGTGTTTTTGTTCTCCACAGACGGGAAGCCTATTTCCACAGAAGTGATTGTGTTAGGTCGGACAAACCTCCTCATTCCTCAAGCACAGCCCCATCACTCTGGTGTGTACGTCTGTCGGGCGAACAAACCCCAGACCAGGCAGTTTGTTACGGCGGCGGCAGAGCTGAGTGTCCTCGGTGAGTTGACAGAATAAACATTGCAGATGTAAGCCCCTCTCCGGATAATTGCTTTTCTCTTAGCATCACGCCCAGAGGCTCCCCCAGAGGCAATGCTCGCAGCTCCCTCGCTGTGTCTAAGGGGAGAACGTAATTAGAAGAAAGCCCTCCGGTCCCAATTATTCAATCAGTGCGTGGAATAGTTCTCGGTGGCATTATTACCATTTCATTGTTTTTTAACTTACTGAGGCATTTTTATTTCTTTTTGCAGAGTTCCCCCGTGAAAATCAGTATGTGCAACTAACTGCCAATACTATGGAAACCTAGGGACAGGGAACGGAGGCTGCGAGTAGATATAGATTTGGGGGGGCTAGTCTAGCCCAGCGGGTTTCAAACTTTTTTTCTCATGACCCAGTTGAAGAAAATTGTGGATGTCACAACCCAACATAGTTTGACTGGAGTGTGGGCTCCGGGGTGGGGCTGAGGAGAGCTTTGGGCTGTAGGAGGGGGGCCGGCTTTGGGGAGGCCAGAGCTGGGGCAGGAGGGGCTTACCTTGAGCGGCTCCTAGTCAGCAGTGCAGTGGGGGCGCTAAGGCAGCTTCCTGCCTCTCCTGGCACCGCAGACCATGCTGCACCCCAGAAGCAGCCAGCAGCAGGTTCCCAGCCAATGGGAGTGCAGAGCTAGTGCTCGGGGCAAGGGCAGTGGACAGAGCGCTGTGTGCTCTATTCCCCCCTCCCCGCCGCCCCCAAGCCAGGCCTGTTGCCGGCCACTTCTGGGGTGCAGCACAGTTTGTGGTGCAAGACAGGCAGGGAGCTGCCTTAGCCCCAACACTGCTCACCTGATCTCCCTGCAGTAACGAGACCCAGCGCCCGACATCCCACCCCCTAGTCCAGGGTCATGACCCATCTTTTGAAAACCACTGGTCTACCCTACGGTGTACTGGGAGCTGTTTCTGACACTATGGGTACGTCTAGACTGCATCCCTCTGTCGGCAGAGGGATGCAGATTAGGCAGGTCAACATTGCAGATGAGACTGGGATTTAAATATGCCGCACCTAATTTGCATAAAAATGGCCACTGCGTTTTGACGACTCAGCACTTTGTCCGCAAAAAGCAACAGTCTAGAAGGGGATCTGTCGAGAAAGAAAGCCTTTTTCGACAGATCCTGTAAACCTCCTTGCAGGAGGCATAAGGGATCTGTCAAAAAAGGCTTTCTGTCTCGACAGATTCCCCCTCTAGACTGCTGCTTTTTGCCGACAAAGTGCTGAGTCACCAAAATGCGGTGGCCATTTTTATGCAAATTAAGCACGGGATATTTAAATCCCTGCCACATTTGCAATGTCGACCTGCCTAATTTGCATCCCTCTGCCAACAGAGGAATGCAGTCTAGACATACCCTATGTGGTTTGGGAGGAAAGGGCTTGTCTTGGCTTTTTCTTTTACATGTTCATTTCTCTGCTCTTTCTTCAGCGCCTCCCAGCATCACTCAGTCCCCCGAAACCATTTCCCGCACCCGCGCTAGCACCGCCCGGTTTGTCTGCAAAGCAGAAGGGGAGCCAGCCCCCGTCATCCATTGGCTGAAAAACGGCGAGCCCCTCCTATCCAATGGCCGTGTGAAAATTCAGAACAGTGGCAGCTTGGTGATCAACCAGATCGGGCTAGAGGATGCCGGCTATTACCAGTGCGTGGCAGAAAACAGGCTGGGCATGGCGTGCGCCACAGCCAAGCTCTCGGTCATCGTGCGAGAGGGCTTGCCCAGTGCTCCCAAAAAGGTGTCGGCAGTCTCCCTCTCCAGCACCACCGTCTTAGTGTCCTGGGAGCGCCCCGAGTACAACAGCGAACAGATCATTGGCTTTTCCCTGCATTATCAGAAAGCCCTGGGTATGTGCTTGCAGTTTGCTTCATTGGGGTTCGTCACCACCACGGTAGAACCAACCCACGCCCTGCATGTCCCTTTTGGGGCTTGCGCTTCATTCTTTATTTTGTAGCGAGATTATGCCCAGACAGAAGCGGCTGTTTGCGTGTTCTTATCATGTCAGACAGGGTGTGATCAAACTGGGTGTGTTCAGCCGGAGCCTGGAGGCAGCGGCATTCTGGTGTTTGCAGCCTTTTCTTTGCTTGTCTCTCATGCTATTGTCTTCTCCCTGCTAGGGGCCGAGAATCTAGTGAGTCAAAGGGGTTTCAAAGGTCTATAGTGCAGCATTTTTTTGGAAGCTCGATTTGTATGGCAGAGCAGCTCCCCAACTCTCCCATGCACACTTGTTAACACTGTTGTAATACTCATGGGATGGAGCTAAGGATTCGGAGCCTGAAGACCGCCTCTGTCGTTGCATGCCCACTTTTGCACATGCAATTCATTGTACCCACCAGTTCTGCACGTGCATATTGGGTGTTTGGGTGCCCATCTCCCCATTCTGCTTTTGCAATGCAGTTGGTTGCATGAGCAGAATGGGCTGTGCACAAGTGGAAGCCTGGAATGAAAATTTGAGCTTGAGTGTCTCTGGGGGGTGTATGTTTGAAACAGGCCCTGGTGAACCCCACAGATGCAACGAAGAAACAACCATGTTGGGATTCTTATCTGGCATCCCAGCCAGACTAAGCAATCTCCCACCTTCCAAACCTCTGCTACGTCCTCTGGATGGCTGTGAAAAACTGAGCGATGAGTACGTGAACCTCGACAATGTACTCACTCAGACACTCCTGAAAATTTTACTCTGGGAGATTTATAGGAGCTTAAATCCCATAGATGTAGGCACTTCTGAAAACGTTGCTGTTAGCCTGTATTCTTTTATGACCCTGGTGTCCTTTTGATTTTGTGTACCACATTTATTATGACCGATGAATGTCTGAAACACCAGAAAAATGCTTGGTGCCAAGAGGCAACGACAATGGCTAAAATGGTCAAACTCAGGTCCCAAAAGCGAGGCATCAAAATCTACAGTTGAGGGTCTGGCTTTCAGAGAATTTCTCTGAGAACTTCCCACTTCTGTGGTTGTTGGTGGGAAGCAAGAGCTCAGGTGAAAAATCAAGTGTCTGGTTTAGGTGCCTTAATATGGATTTAGGTGTCTGTCTGTGGCCAAAATGTTCACATGTGGGCATCTAATGTCCCAGCGCAGAGAGCTCAGTGCTTAAGATATGATGGAACGTGACAGAGGAAGGTGGTAGACACCCGGGAGAGTGGCAGAGGAGGGACCAGAGTCAAGCCATAATGGTTTCAAAGAGGGAAAGCTACAGTGTGTTGGCCTTGTGGACGAGCCAATTTTGAACTTGACAGGTATCTTGCTTCCTACTTGCTGTGCTGATGACGGGTTTGTGCCTTGTCTCCAGGAACCGACAATGTGGAATACCAATTTGCTGTCAATAATGATACCACTGAGCTTCAAGTAAAAGACCTGGAACCCAACACCAATTACGTTTTCTACATGGTTGCATACTCCCAGCTAGGAGCCAGTCGGACGTCCTCTTCCATTATCGTGCGTACACTGGAGGATGGTGCGTTGAGTAGACATGCACTGACTGGGGTTTCTGAAAATGTTTTCAAACTACCAATAAATCAGCGAGTAGTCCTGTGGCACTTTAGAGACTACAAGCATATAGAATCATGAGCTTTCATGGGTAAGACCCACTTCATCAGATGAGTCGGAGTGGAAATAACAGAATCAAAGAGATAGATAGATAGACAGATAGATAGATAACAGCAAAAGAATTACAGGTTGTACCTCCATTACCAAGTCTCTCCGGTTCGGCAACATCCATGGTCTGTCCGGGACCAGAGAGCCCAGGTATAAGGAAGTCGGGCTACAGAGCAGTAGTTGGGGGAGGGGCAGCAACTCAGCCAGGAGCCCCGTGTTGAGGGAAGGGCAGGCGGCACAGCAGGGAGTTCTGGTCCCTGCAGGTAGGTGGGGGGGGGAGGTAGCAGCAATCGCAGAGCACCGGCCCCAGCCGCAGAGTTCGAGGGCCTGCCGCAGCAGCCACAGATCCGGCTGTAGCGCTCCGGTCCTGGCAGCAGTAGCTGTGGAGCTCTGACCCCGGGAGTGGCAGCTGCTGAGCTCTGGTCTGGGGAGCCACAGCTGGGTAGGCAGCAGTGGGGCTGGGCTGGAGTCCTAGCCAGGGGCAGCACGGGCCATGTTGGGAGGGACCTCCCCTTGTTTGGGACCAGTCAGGTTCCAAGGGTGCCCGAGGAGGGAGGTCCAACCTGTACCTGTCAAATTTAGGACCTGTGTTAATGAAGCTAATTAAGTGGGTTAGATGTTTCCCATTCATAGCTTTTGATGTGAAAATGCAGATTTTAAAGCCAGGGGAAATTGGCTTTGTAGTGCGTTAACTAATTAATGTCTTTATTCAAGCCTAAGGTAACAGAGTCAAATTTGTAGATGAATTCCAATTCTGCAATTTCTCTCTGTAACTGGCTGGTGAAATTCCTTTGTAGAAGAATGGCTATTTGTAAGTGCACAGTTGAGTGACTAGGTAGGTCAAGAAATCGTTATGCTTCCACAAATGGAGACATCACAAAATGCCCTACACAGAATGGTGTCAGCTTGCGGAAATCCAGGTGTATTGCTTGTTGCATCTGGATATTTATTTAGGCTTTTTTTTCATGGAGGGGGGACTAGTGATCTGCGTGAGCAGAAGAAGGCTTTAGATGTTATCTTGCTGGTTTCTGATCCTGGTTCAATTGCCACACAGGCACCGTTACTTGCATTGCAGTCAGCCGTTCTGGATTTTAACTTAGGCATCAGTGATTTTGCTCTGCGTGAACTTGATCCAAAGCCCATTGAAGTAAGTGAAACAACTCCCATTGACAGCAGTGGTTTGGGATCAGGCCTGCAGTCAAGTTTATGTAAAAAATAATATTTAGCATTTCTATCCCCTTTCTTTCCAAAGCAGTTTATGCACAGTATAGACAGAACGCTGCCAAAAGGCATCCACCCAGGCCTGGAGGGCACAGGCCAACCAGTCCACAACATGCTGTATGATAGTCGCATTAAGGGGAGTTTTGGGCCACATACCAGGCAAACCCCTTCGGTTATGGGATCTGTCATGTCCACACATGACTTGTAAAGTTTAATCTGAAATCCACTCATATAGGGCATGTCTAAACGGCAGGGCTAAAGTCGAATTAATCCAGGCAACTTGAGCTACGTCGGTTGTGTAGCTGAAGTCGAAATAGCTTAACTTAGCTTTTGACGCTATCTATATAAGCCCTGCCTGCTCCTGTCCAGCTGGTCCTCGTATTCCGTTAGACTTACCCAGTCGAGCTGGACTCTCCCTGAGGTGCAGTAGAAGGTTAATTGGCCCCTCGTGCGCCACCGTAACCCCGTCAGGGCTGGCATGGAGCGAACTCCCTGTCATAACCTGCCTCGGAGTAGGAACGGCTGCCTGGAATACAAATCTAGTTCCAGGGAGTCTTGTGTTTTTTCAGACCCGATGCTTAGATCCGGGAGCCTTCCCCCATGGCTTTCAATCTTTCTGTTTCCATGGCAAAAAACTGAAAGCAGGTAGGCCTGTCTGAGTCCGACTTCCCCATCCGGAGTGGAAGCGGGAGCATTTCTGAGCGTCGGCAGGGTAATCTGTGTTTACATTCGGGAAGCAAATGGATAACGGGACAGCGAAATGCCAGGAGGAGGGGTCCAGCTTGGGCAATACCAAAGCCAATGCCTGAACCTGTGAAGCTTTTTGGCTCAGACCTATGTGCTCCAAAGTGGACCTAGTCCCTCCTCCGGAAGCAGCGTGTGGCTCTTGGTTTGGGCGTGAGGCGAAATCTTCTCAGTGTGTTGCTCCTGTCCTAGTTCCCAGCGCTGCTCCTCAGCTGTCTCTGTCGAGCACCACCCCTGCCGATATCAGAGTGACGTGGCTGCCGCTTCCACCGGAACTGAGCAACGGGAAGATCACGAAATATAAAATTGACTACTGTACCCTGAAGGAAGGTGAGGAGGAAAGGGGCTCTGTGGGAAGCCGGGGGTGGTGCGTGCATGAGGGCATTTCTCAGGAGTGGATGCGGTGCGCCTTTAATGCTGGCCAGAGGAGCTGGGCTGGACCCTTTGGGAGCAGATGTCTCTCTTTATCCACAGGAGATGCACAGTTTAGAGAACCGTGCCACAGGCCTTCCTATACTGCCCCACCGACGTGTCTCAACCCGCCCCTGAAAGGGTGAGGCAGGAATTCAAACCCCAGAGCCAGCCTGTGGCTATGGATTTTGCCCTGTGGGCCTGTGGCCACGTGGGAGCTGGACTGAGCGTTGCATTTCATGCAAGCCAGCAAATAAGCATCAGAGGGGTATTGACGGGTGGTTTGGCCGGGGTTTAATGTTTGCGGGGGTAGATGGGGAAGTGCAGTGGATGAACTGGAATTGGATTTACCTCAGATCACGGTGTCCTGGCAAGCCCATGTAACAACCATTGCCAGGTTTCAGCTTTGTCTGGCTTTATCTGTGGTGTTCGTATAATAACCCTTCAGTGGGGTCGTGGACGCTTTCTCCTCAGGGCCGGCTTCCCAGTCCCTATCGCGTTCCTAGCTCTGCACCTGCGCCCCGTGGCTGTCGGGAGGGGCTAGAGAAGGCGGCAAAGTGTCACATTCCCCTGGGTTTGCACTGTGTTTATGTTCTGTGCCGTGACGCCTGGTTCTTGGTGCTTAGAGGTGGCGGCTCACAACCTGATGGGCCAGCGGGCAGCGTTTGAAGTGTCTGTGCCACAGCATATGGGCATGGCTGTCTGCACTGTTGCCAGGAGGTGGGATTCCCAGCGTGGGCACCCAGGCCCATGCGAGCTCTGCTCCCACTAGTATGCCAAAAATGGCAGTGTGGATTTGGCAGCCCGATGGGCGGCTCCTCTAGCTTCCCAGCTCAGACCTATGGGATCAGGTGGGCATGGACTTGGAAAGCTGCTGCCAGACCTGCTGCTTCGATAGTGCTGTTTTTAGTGCAATAGCATAAGCCGAACTAGCCTGCATCTGTCTACCTGCACCTGGGGACACCTCCCGGCTGCAGTGTAGACCCTGCCTTAATGTTAAGGGCAGAATGCCCACGGGTGCGCAGGCAGGATGAGTCATTTATACACAACTTTTGCAGTAACCATCGGGCCCCTGGCTGATCATGTCGCTCCAATGGAAACCGCCAACCAGGCTCTGTTTAAACCTTTAGCTAATGGTACCTTATAGCAGGGATGATCTGAGGAGACCGTGTTCAAATCTGGGTCTGGATTAGACTTAGGCTGGATTTGAAGGGCCACGACTCAGGGCTAAGGCCCTTGGGTCGTATCGGTTAATTACGACAAGCCTTTGGCTGCAGAGTTGATGGCACCGAAATCTCAGGAGGAGCTCTTCTGAGATTTCAGCCCAAGACATTGAGATGTCTGGCAGCTCGAATGATGGAAATTTCACCCCATCAGCTGTTCCCGTGAGATTCCTGTTGTATCCAGCTTGGAACGGGAGGGGTGGGAGGGAGCGAGTTGTGGAACACAGACCCCTTCCAGTGCGGAGTGCGACCCTGAGTCACAGCAGGAAAGGGATTTCTGAGTCCCATTTCCCGTGTGGGCCCTTCGTTAGAAACCAGCCTTGCGCTGTTGCCTGACCGTGTGGTGTGGAGGGACATTCGCCGCTGGGCAGAGCACTGTGCAAGTCCCACCTCCTCCGAACGTGCAGCATGGAGCTTGCGCTGCTGGCCCCGCACACCAGAGCACATGCGCCCTGCTTGGAATGGAGACGTCTCACTGGTGTTCCCTTGGCTTTCGCAGATCAGATCTCCTCCACCGAGGTGGGGGCGAACGAGACGCAAATCACCCTCGAGTCGCTGCATCCCAATAAAGTCTATAAAGTGCGCATCGCGGCCAGCACCAGTGCGGGCTACGGAGCCCCGTCAGAGTGGACGCAGCATCGTACTCCGGACAGGGACAACCAAACACACGGTAGGGGGCCGGGTGCGGGCGGCCTCCCTCGTTTCTCTGAGCTGGGGCTTGTAGCAGCTTCCCGGTGAAGGGGGGAGATCAGTCCGCTGGTCTCCATTTCACAGCTGGGGACGCGGAGGCAGGCAGACTAGATGACTCACCCAACCTCACATGGGTCATGTCTACCCGAGGGAATTGTAGCGCAGGGTCGCGGTTGCACCAGAACCCCTCCCCTAGTTTCCCATTTATGGTAGAGAACCAGAATTCTTTCTCCATGCGCCTTGCTGATGGGTCCTCCCCCCACCCCACCTCCCAGATCTGTTCAGGCTGCAGGATAAAAACAAAGACTCGTGAAAAATGAGCATGGGGATGTTTGGAGGTGGGTAGGCAAAACGGACGTGCAGTGGTGAACGCAGCGCCAACGGCTACCAGCCAGGCAAGGGAGTGCTGCTGCTGACTCAGACTAGGGTGGGCAAACCCTACCCCGCCTCTGTAGCTCCCAGTCTCTAGCTCTGCCTGCTAGATTGCACCGCCTTGGTATGTAGATGAACATCAGTTGTATAAGTCTGGGTTTAGCTGGTTGGCCCATGCAGGGATAGACTCATCACAGCGCCTCTCCACCATGGGTGGACAGATCCTTCCTGTCCTTCAGAGGTGGAGAGAAGGAAACCCCGTAGCAGAGCAAGGAAATACAGGTTGAACCTCTCTGATCTGGGACTCTGACAGGCCCTGCAGCAGAAAGCCCCAGGAGAGAGCAGTTGGCTGCAGAACCCTAGTGGCCCTGGGCAGCTGAGTCTCCGGGGCAGTAGAGTCCTTGCAGCCCGGTGGAGCCGGGACCCGGTGACCGGGGGCCAGGGAAGCCTGACAATTTGCTGGCAGAGACCATCCATCAGCAGAGGGGCCTAATTCCCCTGATCTGGCAAACTCCCTCCTTCCGGAACAGGGAGGTCCAACGTGTACTGAGCAGTTGCTGAAATGTGGGTTTCTTTCCTCTTGTTTTTCTAGTTCCATTTGCCCCGACAGAATTAAAAGTCCGAGCGAAAATGGAATCCCTCCTGCTCACGTGGCAGCCCCCAGCCAACCATGGCCAGATTTCAGGCTACAAGCTGTACTACCGGGAAGTGGGCACAGAGGAATCAAGCGACGAGAGCCCGTCTGACGGCACAGAAGAGGAGAGCTGGGATGTGGGGCCCATAAAGCTCAAGAAGAAAGTGAAGCAGTATGAGTTAACTCGCTTAGGTGAGCTGGTTAAGTCTACTTACTAAGGTGTGCTGGTGTCGCGGTTCCACCTGGCCGTGCCAGGAGGTTGTGATCAAGAATTTCTACGAAGGGGCAAGGTTTTTGTGCCTGTAAGGTCTTCAGATGTACCATTGCGTCTTACAGAGTCTACAGAATGTACCCGCGTTCTAAGCTCCTCCCATGGATCGTTTTTCAGCCAGATTGTTCCAAGGTGGAGTGTTCTGAGAGCGTAAGGGGCAGACATTAATCTCTGTCTCTTTCAGGTTCTCGTAAGACCCCCTGTCGGTGCAGGATCCAAGCGCTGCGTTATTTTCAGTAAATGTTTTTAAAATGTAGAAAATCCTGACCGTGAACGTAGGAACAGATTGTTCTGTAATCAGCGATTACTTATAAGCGGTGATGCACACCTTGAAATGGTGGGTGTGTCCCTACATTCTTATCTCATAACTCCGGGCAGAACAATCACCTGTCTCCGACCTATGTCATTGTAAGAACTGCTCTGATGCAGCCAAGCTTGTATGTTACTTACGGTACTAAAGCACCTGAGATGTCTTCCCCAAATTAAAATACAACCCTGAATTAACCCTCACCCATCCCTCTCTCAGGTGGTATTATTTCCCCCATTTTACAGATGCAAAAAGCTTCAGAGTTGGCCCGTCAGAGAATGAGTCTGGGATCAGCTGCAATTAGATCTTTAGCTAAACTTTGCTAACAAGATGCTTGTAATCATTTATAACAGACTATTTGTATCGCATCTGATTATACTAATTAGTTAATTAAGCAACTGATAAGAAATCAGACACGCCACATGTACTCTTGAAACAGGACTCTCTTCCTTAGTCTGTTTCCCTCGTCTGCTCCCTCCAACCACCTCTCTGTGTGGTTGTCACATCCTGTAAGTAGTTGGTTAATTACTAGACTCGGACTTACAGTATATAGCGCTCTATGGGTATGATCTTCGGCTGATATAAAATCAACATTATTCCCTTGAAGTCAACACAGTTGTGCTGGTTTTCA
This sequence comes from Pelochelys cantorii, assembly GCA_032595735.1. NCBI lineage: Eukaryota > Metazoa > Chordata > Testudines > Trionychidae > Pelochelys > Pelochelys cantorii. Next base: position 40,839,517 of record CM064338.1, on the reverse strand, counting down.
GGAGCTAAGGATCTAGCCCAGGGTTTCCCAACCTATGGGTTGCGACCCAAATATGGGTCGCCATTACATTTCAGAAGGATTGCCAAGTGTCTCCCCAGGTGCCCCCTTCACCCCCCCCCCCCCCCGATTTTGAATTGCCTTGGGTCACCAAGCCCTCCTGAATTGTCAAAATGGGCCCCCATCTGGAAAAGGTTGGGAACTGCTGATCTAGCCAGGGCCGGCCCAAGTCATTCGTGTGCCCCGGGAGCGCGGCGCCACCCCTGGGAGTGCAGCGCATGCGTGGCCCTGCCCCCGGGCACACAGCGGCCCCGGGCACCCAGCGCATGCGCAACCCCCCCCCCCGGTCTGGCAGCCCTGCACGGTGCCCCCTATAATGGGGCGCCCCGGGCGGTAGCCCAGTCAGCCCATAGCTTGGGCCGGCTCTGGATCTAGCCCCATATAATCCAGCATTTTGCTTTGTTGCCAAAGGCCAGCAGTTCAAACAGCAGCCAGTGTGTGATGTACACACCTTGCATAGCGAGTGGATGGTTTAACAGTCTGAATACAGCACCTGAGAGGCTGACTTGTGTCACCACGAAATAAACTTCCCCTCCAGAATGGCAGTACAGCTGGGTCTACTCTGAGCATTGAGACGGTGTTAACAGTTACACGTCGTGCTGAAGAATTTAGATCTGGAATTACTGCACTGAGGAAGCCCACATCTGTATATCATGTACTGTCCTTCCCGCGGACAACCCTGCGAGGATGGCAGCTCAGGGGCGGTGTGAATTGGTTCCAAATGCTCAGAACATCACTTGCCCGAATGTAGGGAAGTAATTACGGATGAACATCAGTCCTCTCTGGATGGTTTCCTTATGCCTGGGCTGCTGTGGATTAACTAGCATAACTCCAAGGAGGCTGAAATGTCTGCCAGTGGGGGGCTTCCTCTTTCCCTTTTCTTTGGAATGACGTGCTCCTGGATGCCTGGAAAAGGGAAGGCGTAGAAGCGCCTAGAGCACGCCGAGAAGGCAGGAGTGTGAAAACCCATCCCCTTTGAAGCAGGAGCTTACTAGTTTAGGGCTAGACTGTGCAACCCACGCACTGAGGCGTGCCTGCTTGCACGAGGACGCATAGCTTTCGTCGAGGTTATTTGCGCGAGTCAGGAGTGCACAAAATGGACCGTGGGCATATGGCGAGGTTATTGCAGTTGCGATATACTTGAGATGAGGGGTGGGATGAGGAACTGCGAAGTATTAAAAAGGGAACAGAGTTGGGAAAGTCATTGTACAAGAATTTGAAACAGGCCATTGTAATCAACCCACGTCCGTCATTCTGGGCTTAACCCTGAGACGTGCTGAGCGCCAGCAACTCTCAGTGGACATCCTAGCTCTGACACTAGCAATGAATCACCACCAGTAACAATGCAACAGCCAAGGCCATGATTTAGGAGAAAAATAAACACTGAGAGCCAGTGTTCCCTCCAAGCTGAGCACTTGGGCAGGAGAAAATGCCACCCCGTTGATTAGCAGAGCGCCCGCAGCATGTGTTTCTGCTAGTGGTGCACATCAGCACATGCCTTGGTGCATGTAACAAAATTTATTTTGCGCCTGGATGGAAAAAAATTATAGGGATCATTGAGGTCTTGATTCTGTCATTCTTGTTAATGGCTGGCGTGATGTAATGGGGACTGTATTCGCTCATGAAGTCCCTGTATTCACTCTTTTATATTTGCTCTGTTTGCTTTGTTGTGTTGAAGGGCGTCTACTGTGCTGTGATGTTCTGTAGTAACTCTGTGTGTGTGTGCCTGCCTCAGTTTCCCTGGGCACTACAACATTATCTGGATGAGGAGAGGAAGGCTGAGCAGGTCTCACCGTGGAAGTATGTTCAGTCTCTCATGTCCTGAGGACCAGGTGACAGCAAATAACACCTTGGGCCCAGGAAGCAGGACAGAGGAGTGGGTGGGGCTGCCTAGAGGGCTGAAACCAGTTGCTGGGTGTGTGAGTTCAGTTTTTCGGCTGGCTTAGGCAGAAGGGAGTCTAGCTGGCTTGTGGGGCTGGGTGGGGGCCCAGAGCCAGGGCTCTGGTCCCCCTATCCTCAAGATGGATTGTACTGAATGCTCCTGGTTCCTGTAACAACAAGTCTGTGCTACTCTGTGCCCCTGTCAACAAATAAACCTTCTGTTCTTCCTGCTAGCTGGTAGATGGGGATGTAGGGCTGGGTGATTCCCCCACACTCTCACAGCTGGCAAGTGGTACCACACTTTGGAGTGGTACCAGGTACCCCTTGGCCTGAGACAGAGTGGGAGAGGCAACACCCAAACAAGCCTTTAAAAAATGAATGCCACAATATATATGAGTGCATTGGAAATATTTATCCAGACCCCGTATTTGAAATGATACAGTCTACAGCAGAGCCCTGCGTGGCTACAAAATTGGTATTCGCATCTGCATCCAAAAAAACGATACTCAGATATCTACGTCCACCCGGATATAAAGCGGATATCCGCACATTTGCAGGGTTCTAGGTACAAAATTTTTATCCGCAGCTGCAAAAATGAGCCGCGGATATCTGCATCCATATCTGCAGCTGTGGATACCCACAGCTATAAAGCAGCTATCTGCAGTTTTGTAGGGCTCTAGCCTGGCTTATTCTGGGTCTGTTTAATATAGGCATACACACACACGAGGGGATGCAGCAAAACCTGTCGGTTTTCACTCTGCCTGCTAGCTTTGCTGGCACCTCTTGGCAGGCTGATAAAAGTTCAAGCCTGTTCGGTTTCAGACCTGGACCTTCTGGGCCTAGGTGATAAGAAACAGGAGCGCAAAGCCAGCCAACGTGGCCTGGTTTTCAGGCGTGCACTGGCTTGGTTGTGCTGTGGAAATTATCTGGGTTCGTGTGCCAAGGTCACAGGTTCAAATCTCACCTGCTAGCTGGCGTAAGTAGCACAGATTGATGCTAGGAATCTCTAACGTTAGAACTGCTGCCCCGGTAGAAAAGTTGCAGTGGGAAACCTGACATTTTGTAGTCTCTGTTAGCGATCAGGATGGGGGCAGATTGTCCCACTTTGGCTGGCAATGGGGTTTCCTGCCCCTTGCTGAAGCATATGGTGTTGGCCACTGTCCCCGACGGGGCGAAATAGACCTCAGAACTGATCCAGTCAGGCAATTCCTATATCAGTACTGAGCACCCGGTGGCAACTTCTGGTGTCCCTGGGATCCGCTGGATACTTCACGTCTGGAAATGGGCCATGGATTTGAGTGCCTAAATGGGGGATTTAGGCGCCTGACTCTCATCACTGTAAAATGTTGGCAATGAGGTTTGGAAGGAAGAAGTCCCTCCTGCGTGAATAGCATGTGGGCAGAGTGAGGCCTGGCCTTTCGTGCCTCTCTTCATGTTGTTTCTCCCAAGGCAGGCTGTCTGCTACGGGCGCCAGCATTTTGCAGCATCTTTTGCCCTGACTCTCTCACACCCAAACCAGACTCATTTCCCTCCGAAGCTTTCGTGCAGCTGAAGAAACAGGGTGAAGCTGAGCAAGGCCATGGATCAGTTCTGTTGCACTGAGCCTGGGAACCCAGTGACTATACAGTCCACCAATGATAGCCCTTGCCTCGGTGAATTTGAGTGGCTCTCCTTTGCTCGAAGGAGGCATGAATGCAGGTCAGGCAGTCTGTTTTGATCGTAGCGCAACACCCAGGCGGCTTCTGGAGGAGACAAAAGGGTGTTTGCTTTGGGGAGCCTTTCAGCAAGAAAAATGCGGCTGACCTGTTTTTAGATTCCTAACGTGAACACGCATTGTGAAGCCAGGGCAGCCTTCCGAGCACTCATTGGGTAATTGGCACCAACAGGCCCTGGGAGCATAATTGGAGCAGTAATAATAAAATTGGCATCAATGAGACAGGCTTTGTGCTGCTTACGTTGGCACGGCGAGGGAGCCGGTGAGCCGTGGGGGCAGGAAATGAATAAGTATATCCCTAATTAACAAACTTCATCAACTAAATGCAGCCGGGGGAACCAAAGAGACGGTGGGCTGCTTTCAATGCATTTCAGGACAAGGGACTAGATGCCCAGAGAGAGAATTGCCAGTTTCTCTCTATTTAAAATCTTTGAATCTTTTAAGTAGTTTCCTTGAATAAACATCCCAGCTAAAATGTCCCCCAACATGGCAGGCGAGAGTTCTCCTTTGTGAAAGACGAGAAGAAAGAGCAAGGCGAGCTTTTTAGCAGCCTTTTGGACTGCACGAGCGAAGTTTGGTGTCCGTTGTAGGAACTGACTAACGTGCAGCTAATGCTGCTGGGAGACCTGCAACCCCGTTTGGGGTCAGTGGAAGAGTTGTCCTTGAAACGGGCTCTCTGTTTCCTTTCCCAAGGCGCCTGATGGAAGCAGCTGCATCTGAGAAAGTAGGAGGCTCCGTTGGTTGAGGGGCACCCCTGAGTTTTTCTGAGTGTAAGAATCTTGGTCGGCAGGTCAGACATGTGAGGACTGATCCCGCATTTCTTTTGGTCCCAAAAACTCTCGTTGGCGTCACTAGAAATTTTCAGGGTGCGAGGAATTGCGGGATCCAGCAGCCATGCGTTTAATCATTCCCCCAGGGGGCTGTGCAATGTGTCCTTCCGATCAGGATACATGAACTGTGCTGCCCCTGAGTGCGGCTGACTGGCACAGTCACACCATGAATCGCTTGGAGGGAGGTTCTGCCACCACGCTATGGGCCATCTCCATAATCGGAGGGCCACTGGGCAGGGGGGCCCACAGCGTTTTGTAGATTCATGAGGGTGTTGCTGAGTTCAAAGGATAAACTCAGTGCAACCCTTTTGCATGCTTTGGGCAGTCAGCTTTGTTACACGCCCGTGTGTGCATGTGAGAGAAAGAAATAAACATGCCCGTGTTCCACTGGAAGTCAGTCTTGGGGGAAGCAAAAGTTATTAAGGGCTAAGAGATTTCTTAGAAGCTCGTTCGTGTGTTATCTAAGCAAATAATCTGAGGACCAGGCCGTAAATTCCTGGGTAAAGTAACTGGACCAGAGTGTGAATGTGTCACCTAGCTTTGGAGAAGCCACTGGGCACCTACCATCCATCCAGGTTTTCCCAGGATTATCCTGATTTTCTCAAGATAATCCAACTCCAGTGCTTGCAGATCATTCCTAGTTCCCCTGTCAACTCTTGGGACCTCTTAAACACAGTCCTCTTGCACTGTGGGAGCAGGTCATTAGGGATGTCAGCATGTAGTTGAGTACATGATTAACCAATAAGCCTGGGCTAATCGGTTAATCTTATTGACTACACGCACTCCCCCCCTCCCTTGCCTCCACATGAGAGGCAGAAAGTGTGTGTGTGGGGGGGAGGGGGACCAGCTTTTAAGCCAGCTCTCCACAAGCACTGGATCTGTGGAGGTGCCAGCCCCGACCCCACCCCAGCACTGCTGCCTCTGATAGAGAGGCAGCGCCTCTGAGGGTGAGGGGGGCAGGCAGGAGCCAGTACATGTGGGAAGCCAGCTTTCAAGCTAGTTCTCTGTGCATATCAGCTTCCATGAGCCACTTTCCCCTCCCCCCCCACCCCGTTGTTGCCTCTATATCAGAGGCAGCTGTGCGAGGTGGGGGAGACGCAGGAGCCAAAACGCATGGGGAGCCAGCTTTTAAGCCAGCTCTTCTCACATTTCCCTTGGGGGGGGGGGAAGGGAGGGACAGTGAAGGCTGCTGCAGAGCAGCCTCTGTCCGCAGCGGGCCCACAGAGACAGCTCTGTGGGATGCTCGTGCAACCTCTGTACCTGGGGAGCTAGGGCCCTCTGCGGATAGAGGCTGCTGGCTCTGATAGAGAGGTGGCAGTGCAGGGTGGCGGGGGGCTCCCTGGGAGTGGGGCTGGGAGTGCACTGGCTGCCGGGCCCGCCCCTGGGGACTATCGAATAGTCGTGTCGCCGCTACTATTTTGTGCAGTTACACGACTATTCAGTTAATCGCTGTCTAACATCCCTACAGGTCATGATGAAACTTTAAGGCAACATGATGCTCCTTTCAGTGAGCGAGGCAGGCACCCGGGACTGGGGGCAGGAAATCGCGTGTTCTTATCCTACCAGCTTTGCCACTGACTCAGCCTGTGACCCTGAGCTAGTCCCCTTGCCTCTCTTGGCCTTGGCTTCTCCATCACTAGCAAGGAGACAATAACACTGTGTAGGTTGGGTGTATCCTATTGACTTAGCTGATAACTGAACCAAATGGCAGTAAACCAGGGCAGCTCTGTGGAGATGCCTGGTTGAAGATTAACTTCTGCGGCGTGTTTATTCCAAAAAATGATGTTTGCAGCCCAAAACCTTGTTATTTTTTCCAGCCCCTGGGAGACTTTATGAGGTGAAGCTGGTGGCGTTCAATAAGCACGAAGACGGCTATGCAGCTGTATGGAAGGGCAAAACAGAAAAGGCACCCATGACGGCCGTAGGTAAGAAATATCCCCGTGACTTCTGAGCTATTTCACTCGCAACCTTCTGCCCGCATGTCCGGCTCTCTTCTGCTCTGCCCCTGGTTCCGATGGAGCAGACGGGACACAGAAATGGAGGCAGACCAAGAGACGGCTGTTGTGCTCTAGCCCTGGTATGCAACGTGATCATTCCCCATTGAGAAGTAAGGGGGCTTTCCAAACTCTCAGAGCCACCAAAAATTGTTTCTTGGGCGGCGGCTGGAGAGCTCAGCGTGTTATGGGATCAACCTTAATTATTCAGAGTAAAGCATCTTGGAGGGGGGAATGTCTCCCCTCTGTGTTACTACGATTGGTCGCCACTGCACTTAGATGGTCTGAATCCCTTCTGGTCCCTCTCCCACCCCTGTAGCCCTTTCCGAGACACGCGCAGGGAGCTGTGCTGGAAATGCAGGCTAGCTCTAGGTTCCACCCATTGTGTGGAGAAGATCCAGCTGGCAACATTGGCCTAGAATTGGCCCTCTGAGGACCTGGGTTCTATTCCCAGGTTTGACACCAATCAGTTGTATTGTAGCAGGCCCTTTAATCTTGCACCTTGGGCCTCTCTTTCTGCTCCTGCCCTTTGTCTGTTGAGAGTTTAAGCTCTTTGGGAAGGGAAGTTTTCGTACTCCACGTTGGTACCTCACCCTGGCACGGTGGGGCCTCTCATGGCTGTTGTCCTGCAACACATAAATCAAATGCAGCTACCAGGCCGGGTTTTTTAAATGTAATAAAAGTTTGTTTCTAAATGTGCCAAAACTACGAATTTCGTGGTCTCATTTGTACAGCACCTAGCACCGTGTTGTCCTGGTTCGTGACTAGGGCTCTTATTATCATTATCATTAGGATAATACAGATACATAATAATACAGACATGCACCAGCTTCTGTTTGTCTGGAAATGGGTGACAGGAGAGGGATCATGTGAGGATTACCTGTTGTGTTCCCTCCCTCTGGGGCACCTGGCATTGGCCACTATCAGAAGACAGGATACTGGGCTAGATGGACCTTTGGTCTGACCCAGTGTGGCCGTTCTTATGTTCTTATTATTTCTTTCCCTTAGTGGTGAAATTAGGCTGTTCTTGCAAACCCCAAAGCATCTTGTGTGTCTATTCGTGATGATTGTGTGGCCCAGCACTATTTTATCTGAGCACCTGACAACCTTTAGTGGATTTCTTCTCACACCGCTGACAGGCCAGGCTGTCATCCCCATTACACAGATGGGAAACTGAGGCAGAAGGTAACAAAGTGACTTGCCCAGGGTCACATAGGAAGCCTGTGGCAGAACAGAGAATTGCCCCATGTCCCAGGCTAGTGCTCTAACCACTGGGCCCCTCTTCATTCATCAGCATGAATATTCTTCTCCCATGCCTCTGATACTTGGGTATTTCTTTCTTCTTTCTGTACCATAGACCCTCCAGTTCAGAAGGGCCCCCCACTGCCCCCAGCCCATGTCTATGCAGAGTCCAACAGTTCGACCTCAATTTGGCTCAGATGGAAGAAACCAGACTTCACAACTGTCAAGATTGTCAATTACACCGTGCGTTTCAGCCCTTGGGGGCTGAAAAACGCCTCTCTCGTCACTTATTACACAAGGTAAGAGCGTTGCACAATAGGCCAAGAGAGACAATGGCTTCCCTGTTGGAAAGCAAAGAGGCATGCAGGAGAAATGCAAGGGAACCCTTGGGGCGTTAGTAGACCCTGTGCCTTTTTGTGTCCAGGATGCACATGTCTCTGATTTGTGTCCGTTCACTTAATTTCTACGTCAGGCAAAAAGTGGCTCCGGGAGAACCGTCCATATCTGAAACACAGAGTGTGGGCTTAGGAGAAAACACGTTTTTCATCTTTATTTGCAGGGGCCAGGTTGCCTGCTGGGATCTGTAATTCCCATGTTTTTATATTAAGGATAAAGTCATCTGCGGTAATGCCAGGTTTCCTCAAAATGGAGCTTTGCTTTAAAAATCCTGGTGCGTGTGTGTGCACACGTGCATGCACGCGCGTGCATGTGTATTTTTGGTGTCTTGTAGATTTGCCTTCTGAGTTTCAATGCTTTTGTGGGGTCACGTTGTCCAAATTTTTCTCTGCAACAGTCCATACGTAAATGAATAACCAAGAAGACTAGAAATGTTCTATTTTTGTAAATGGAGGCTGTCTCTCACATAATCCCATGACTCCTGGAGCTTGGGCTTTAAGAAACATTGGAAAGATTGTGAGACTTGTGATAGGCTTGTGAGAGATGGGAGCACTCTTGCTTGGATCTGCTCCATCGCTGTTGTGGGCTCCGGGCAAGCTGCGGAGGCAGCTGGCAATGGGCCGCTCCGGCCTGTTTTAATCTGCTCCGTGTGTCTGTGTGCCTTGGCAGTTCTGATGAAGGGATTCTCATCAGCGGCTTGAAACCCTACACCAAGTATGAGTTTGCAGTCCAGTCAAACGGAGTTGGGATTGACGGGCCGTTCAGCAGCGTGGTGGAGAGGTTCACCCTGCCTGACCGTACGTACTGCCGTATTTGGGTAAAAATAAATCCCCACACTCATGGAGAAGGCCAGTCCCACCCCATGTGCTTTGCCCACCAGTGGACTCGCTAATGACTGTTCTCAGCTGCCAATTCTTTTGTTCCCACGGTGCACTCGGGGCAGATGGAATGTACATGTGCGGTGAAAGGCTCGGGTGTCCTCTTCCCTGTCACTTGTCGCCCCTCGGTCCTCTTCTGCTTAGAGTCGTTTGAAAGCACATGAGCCATTCCAAAGCACAAGGAAGAGAGGCCGCTGCTGGGCTGGGCGTGGTGAGCCCAGGAGAAAAATCAGAACTCAAGAGGAGCGACTGATACAAATCAGGGCAAACATGCTTAGTTAGTTCAGATTTGGGTTTTCTTTTATTTGGGGACAGGGTTCCCCCTGGAGAAATCTTGCTTCTAGCGAGGAATTGAGCTGCCCGAGGGCAGCTTGGAGTGATGGGCTAATGTGGCGAATGCTGACAGATGTCAAAAAGAGAGTAGCTGAGCCTCGCATGATGGGGTAGAGACCATGGCAGGCGTTCAGACCTCCTGCTCCGCCCTAGGGCTGCCAGCGGCTGAGCTCCCTTGGCCCTGGCCTACACTAGGGCTTTCTTTTGAAATAATCCCCCGTAGGCCGAATTAATAAGTGGAGCGTCCAGACTACCAAGCCCATTCTTCTGCAATAAGGGGCCAGTTATTCTGAAATCTGTACCCCTGTTTTCCTCGGGGAATAATGCTAATATTGAAATAGTTATTACAAAACAGCGGCAGTGTGGACGCTCCGGTGCTGCTATTTCGAAATAACGACTCCCCAGTGTCATTCGAATCAATTACTCCCCACTGCTTCCTGGGGCTCTATGTCGAGGTTGCGCGTCCACATGAATGGAACCTGCCTCGAACTCATTTCGAGGCTTCCCCGTAGTGTGGACACGCTAGTTTGATTTTGTTAAATCGGGAGTTAAGTCGATTTAAGTAATTTCTAACTAGTTTCCTAGTGTAGACATGCCCTGAGAAGCACTGCTAGCTCCAGGAAGTCCGGGGACAGCCTTTCTTGTCCAGTAGCTACCTCCAGAGGCTGCTTTGGGAATGAGTTTACCGCCAGGGTGGGGTCCCCAGCTAGCATTCCTAAGCCAGCTGTGGTGACAGGAGAGCTTTATGGGAGGGGGAATTCAAATCCAGAAGGGTGCACGGGGCACAGAGGATGAGAAAGGTGTCAGCATATTTTTTATTCTGTATCTGTTACTGAGGTGTGCTGCTGCACCCGCGTTTTCCTGCTATGCCTTTGCTCGCTGGGCGAGACAGGCAACCTCTTCCCCTCCTTGTTTGTGCTGCCGAGAGCAAGCCCTTCCATTCGCTCCCAAGCGAACAATGAGCAGCCCTGTTTGGGCCCCATTCGCATCCGCCAAAGTAGGTCCGTGTCTACCTGGCACGTGCAGGTCACATCGGCAAAGGCAGCGTTGACACGTGCCTGCTTCTGGGGGCAGCAACTTGGAGGGGTGGCCCAAGGAGCAGCGTTGTCACCGTTCCCCCTTTTGCTATTGGCACACCCTTTGTCTCCCTCTTCAGGGCCATCGACACCCCCCTCTGACCTCAGGCTGCATCCAATCAACCCATACGCCGTGCAGGTGCACTGGTGTCCCCCGGTCGAGCCCAACGGCATCATCGTGGAGTACATCATCCTGTACAATGCGAACAACACGCAGCCCGACGACATGTGGACGCTGCTGAGGAAAGAAGGTGAGCCCCCGGCGTAGCTCAGGAGTGTGTCCGTTGGGTCCTGTCCACAGCAGAGGTGCGTTGACTTTGATCCCAGGTGGGCACATGTGCCAGTCCTATTAAATGTCAGTTCAAAATCCCCCCTTTGCCCTCCCCTGTCTGCTTTCTATCAGAGGGGGCGGGGTCGTGTGTCTCTGCTGTCCAGAGAAATCTAATGAGCTGGCGGGCAGATAACATCAGAAAAGGCTGAGCTAAGCTGCAGGTGAATTAGAAATACCAGCCACGGGGGAGCCCCGCCGCGGAGAGCAAAGCATGAACATTGAGAAGAGACTCTTGTGGGAGAGGAGGTGGATTGAGAGAGAGCTGGCTTCGCTTGCCAGCCGCCTCTTTAGCCAGGCTCGAGTGCTCTCCGGATCGGAGCTGCGGAGAAACAAGAGCCCATTGCACCCGGAACTTTCCATTGACAAAGTGCCCGGGCCGTGGCTCAGAGATAAGAGAGGCGGGGAAAGCAGCAGGGTTGGGCACGTTCGCAGCTGCTCAGAAGCGAGGCTCTGCGAGCTAGAGGCTGTGAGCACTTCGGCCTCCTGAGATCATCCAGAAAGCCCCCAGCCAAACCAGGTCACGCCCGGATGTGTCAGTTTTCACTGACAGCGAACAGTGCTGGGGCAAAGCCGCTGGCGGGGGGTGAAACTCCTGCCAGTGACACAGGTCGGCGGGTCTGCTCCATACAAAGGGGAGCAAAAAGTTAAGAGCTCCACTGCTTGTTTCTTGCAGTTCGTTCACCCACTGGCCTGAAGAGGGACTGCACTTTTGAATAAGCTGGGCGGGTACGACATCAACAGGGCGCACACTGAACGGGTTACAGCCTGCCTAACCTACAGCTGAGTCTCCGGGTATAACTCCAGATAGGGAATCCACTTCCAGCAGGGGTATTTCTAGTGGGATCAGTTCTCAGCCTTACTCTGTGTATCCGTGACCTGGAAGAAAAGATAAAACTGCTACTGAGGAGGGGGAGAGATGACCCAGAGCGTGGGGGAGGGGTAAATAAGGAAGAGGACAGGTCCGGAAGAGAGTGATCTGGGTTGCTTGATAAGCTGGGTGCAGACAAACAATATGCATTTAGCATGGCCCAACACTAAGGTAGATAGCTAGGAACAAAGACCGTGGGCCTGCTTACTGGCTGGGGGGCACGAGTCTGGGAAGCAGGGATTTATGTCTGTATTACTATTGCTGTGGATTACCCTGATGCCCAGGAGTCGTGGGCATGGACCTCGACAACACTGTGCTAATCAGCTGTTGGATAGTCAGCTGACCACTGTGGCCAAAGGGCCTAATGCTGTCCTTGGATGCACAAAGAGGGATACTGATAAACTGGAGAGGGTTTAGACAGGGCTGTCCTTAGGATTTAAAGGGCCCTGTGGAGTGCTGTTAAACTAGTGCCCCTATGCCCGATGGCAGCCCACAGCAGATGACAGTTTTTCAAAGATGTGATTTTATGATCTTCAGCAACACGCTAATGACCTATTTTTAAAATAGATTTTAAACTCAGGTCCTGTCAACTAACACAGTACATTAAGAAACTGACAGCATATACCTGGGGTTGGCAAATGCCTGTTAAATGCCTTCATTACACCTAGACTGGCTCTTTCATAGGTTCGATGTTCTGCTAATAGGTCTGGCAGGCGTCTTTGCTTTTAAGTTAGCTGGATCCTCTCCTGAGGAGTTGGAGCCTCAGAACAGGGCTAGGAAGAGGCAGGTGGGTGGACACGAAGACGCAGTGTTGCCCCAAATTTTCAGGTGCCCTACACAACTGAGTATTCTGCATCTGGGCAAGGACGGCTCTGGGTTCCGAGCGGAGCCAGGAGAATGAGTAAAGGACATAAAGGGGGAACCTGCCTTACAGCGAGACACACATGTAGCTCAGTCAGTTTAGCATCCCAGGAAGGTTAAGGGGTGACATGGCTGCAGTTGTTGAGCACTTCCACGGGGAACAGAAATGTGAGACTAGAACAGTGTTTCCCAAATGGTGTTCCGCGGAACCCCAAATAAGGGTTCCATGAGAAAATTCCATTACAATAACATTTTATGATTTTAAAAAAAAAGTAATATTTAAGCATTTATGAATTTTATTGAAAACAATGTTCATGTATGGTTTTCCACGATACGTGTCCCTGTGCAATGCCAGCCTAGCCAGAGAGTGGGGACCCTGATGTCACGACTCAGCGCTGCGGGCGCAGTCAGTGGTGCGATCATCTGTTATATACCCCTGTAAATCCCCGTACTCACTCTCCAGGAGCGTGGATCATGTGGGTGACCGAATACGAATATACTAGCGCCATGTCGGACAAAGTCGAAGCTTCAGCTGTCAAACCAGTTGCTTATTATTGTCCTTACTTATTTGTGGTCTACTTTTTCAGCTCCATATATAAGACTGTTATTAGGGGTTTTGCAAAATTCTTTTGAGTTTAAAAGGGTTCCGTGGCCACATAAAATTGGGAAACACGGACTAGAACCATCTCCAATGGCTGGCCTTTGAAACTAGATCCGTTCAGACCGGAAATGTGGCACGTGTTTTTCATTGTGATGGTAACTAACCATTGGAGCCGTTTGCCAAGGGATATGGTGCATTCTCCCTTGCTGCAATTTAAGCCCATTGCTTCTTGTCCTGATTATGAACCGTTAATAGCTACTCTCTGAGAGTGATTATCCGGACAGTTACACACCCACCTTATAGTAGTACATGAGTAAAGTTTCACACATGCTGGACCTGGCTGCTAGCAAGCGTAGTCGTTAGCGAAAACTTAATTGCCCTGGGGTAGAGAAGGTACCTCCTTATGGTGTGCTCCTTACCGTGTAGCAAAGAGAGTGGAACACAGTTCTTGCCTCCCCCCCCCCCCCCCGGCATTTAAACTCTAACCATTAAACCTTCTTCCCTGCTTTTTTGAACAGGAAATATTTTCAGCACGGAGGTGCATGGCTTGGAGAGCGACACCAGGTATTACTTTAAGATGGGAGCGAAGACGGTGGCAGGATCTGGGCCGTACTCGAACGTAAAGGACGTGCATACCCTCCGCGAGAAGCTGTCAGGTATTCCAGTGTTTACTACCCACAGCACAGCCTCGAGGAGTCATGCTGAGCGTTGAGCCACGCTCCTTGCGTGCCCTTAGTTAGTCATGCCAGGTAGCTAGCTGCGTGTGTAGGCGAATGCGTGAAACCTCCTGATCCCACCACGTGCTATACACAGTATGAACATGCTTAAACCAGTGCAGGGGATTGAGACAAATTCAGTGCACACAGCTCCTGGTGGCAGTTGCCTTTATGTGTCTCAGGGCAGGATTTGGCTCTAATTCCCCACCTTGCGGCAGGCACGTTAGCTCGTGTAGCGTTAAGGCCGCTGTATTTTAGACAGGTGCCGGTTTGCTTTTATCTGCTTCCTCAGTCACTGCCAAGTACTTCTTCTAATAGTGTGCATATCGGTGTGCGTTTTACGGGCCCCGCTGGAGGTCCACTCGTCCCATTTCCTCTGGGCTTTGGGGAATACTAGAACTGAATCAAGTATCAGAAGGGCAGCCGTGTTAGTCTGAATCTGCATGAACAATGAGAAGTCCTGTGGCACCTTATACACTAAAAGATTTATTGGAGCATAAAAAGCACGAAAGCTTATGCTTCAATAGATCTGAATCAGTAATCGGTGCCTATAATAAACACTCCCAAAGTTGAACGTGTCGGATGCTCTGCGTCCCTTTCCTGTTCGAGCGCAAGACGCTGATTCGTCTCTGTCCTTCACTTACTAGATGTTCTGGACATCCACTCGGTCACCGGGATCATCGTGGGAGTCTGCTTAGGTCTCCTCTGCATACTCTTCTGTATGTGTGCCAGCTTCCGCAGCAGCAAGCAGAGGTATGCATTGCATTTCTGGACAGCAAGGAGAGACAAGCACCTTGCAGTTTCTTTCCCACATTGAGAGAGAACAATTGAATATCAGGCTCTTAAAGATGCAGGCCGTAAGAATAATCTTGGCCATTCAGTATAAAATTCCTTCTCTGTAATGTTGCTTTGAGGGGCGTGCCTGCCTAGGAGCGCTTTCTAGTGTATGTCGTCTCCTCTGCTGGTGTTGCATGCTGTTGCAGTTGCTTCTCTTTAATTAGTATTGTTAGAGTAATTATCTTTGGACTAAAATAGAACACTAATTGCCAGCAAAGAACATTGTCTTTTCCTTGTGTCTATGGATGCGCAGCACAGCTCTGATGTGTTTGGGTGCCCGGCTGATTGTTAAAGACAGGCCCTGAGCTTCTTGCTGGGAAGTCTAGTACAGGATTCCCTTTCTTCCTGACATAATGGAGTGTGTCAGCAGGGTCAGACCAGATCCTCATTGGGGGAATGTTGGCCGAGCCAAGTTCTACTCTCTATGGGTATGTCTACACTTGCAGCCTATTTCAGAATAGGGCTGCAAATGTAGGCATTCGGAATTGCAAATCAAGCCTGGGATTTAAATATCCCACGCTTGATTTGCATCTTCCCGGCTGGGCGCCACTTTTTTGAAATTTACAAGCCCGGAATAACTGCCCGTGTCTACACGCGGCAGTGAAATGGGCGTTCGAAATAAAGCCCTATTTCGAACTACCTGTTAAACCTCATTGCAGGAGGAATAACTGGTATTTCGAAATAGGGCTTTATTTCCAACGCCCGTTTCACTGCTGCGTATAGACGCAGGCAGTTATTCCGGGCTTGTAAATTTCAAAAAAAAAAAAAATAAAAATAAATAAATAAATAAAAAATAAAATAAAATAAAATAAAAAAAATGGTGCCTGGCCGGGAAGATGCAAATCAAGCGCGGGATATTTAAATCCCGGGCTTGATTTGCAATTCCGAATGCCTACATTTGCAGCCCTATTCCAAAATAGGCTGCAAGTGTAGACATACCCTGTGTCAGAACCTGCCTGTAGGTGCCGAGAAAAGAAACCATTTGAAGCCCAACTTTTGACATAAGCTGTGGTTGTAGAGAGAGGCATTGTGAGTAGGGATGTTAAAAAGCGTTTGGTTTTTTTGGTAAACGTGTAACCCCTGACACTTTCAGCGGTTACACGTTTACCGTGGTGCTGTATCAGAGGCAGCGAGGGGTCAGGGGCTTGTGTGTAACCAGGAAGTTTAACCATGAGCCCATTTAAATGTGCACACTATCACCTCCCTAATTGTGAGCGGGTGGATTGAGCACAGGGCTGGGAACTAGGAGCTCCCGAAGTCTCATTCGGGCTCTGCCCCAACCCACCCCATCCCACAGCCTCTGACTTGGGGATGACGAAACGTGTCAGCTCCCCGTGGGCGCACTAATCGTGAGAGGTAGATCCTAGCTGTTTTGCTCACGTTACAGGGTACGAAGCACCAGCTGGTGGGATCCGCTGGCCGGGGGGGCAGGTTGTAGAGAGTGAACTGTGCTGGTGACAGTGCCCTGGCTCAGGGTGTATTGGCATGGGGACCAGGCATTGGGTCTGAGCCCCGAACCCCGTGAAGCAGACCACAGCTGAACAGTTCCAGAGCTAGTGAGAACAGCCCAAGCAGAGAGGGGCACTTTGGTCCAGCAGCTACCAAATGCTCACAAGCTGGGACAGGAAGCACCTTGAGCTCTGATTGGCTGGACAAGAGAGGGCAGGGCTGTCAGCCCTCCGAGGTGCAAACCTTTGTTTGTTTTCCCATCCCCTGCAGGGAGGCTCTGCCAGGCCTAGATTCTCAAGCAGCCGGGAATCACCCCTCCTATCACCGGGGCAGGCAGGGACCGCCCAGGCCCAGCGCCAAGTCCGATTCTCATGAGCTGGAATCCCTCATGTCCCCGCTGTCTGAAGAGGCGCCCTTGCCCCTGCTGGACATCACGGAGCTGACGGAAGTGCACAGCCTCATCCATGCCAGCCTCCCCGACGATGGTGTTTGCGGGATAAGAAAGGTATTGCCTGTGCAAATGCTCCCCGCCGCCTTGCTCAGATAGGCCTCGTAGCCTGGAGCGGCACCAAGGAGCCAAGCTGTGGTGCGCCAAGTTGGGGTCTGATTTCTCCTCTGGTTCTGGAAGGTGCTGGCCTGAATGCCATGCTAGCAAGGCGGGCTCTGGAATCAGCCAAGTATCCGTCACTAGAGAGTATGTTCTCTCAGGTGGCTGTCCTGAGCTATTTCCCCCCCAACACGCTGCTTTTCCTATCCAGCTGTGGTAAAAATTCCCCAGTTCCTACGGTGACACCACATCCTCACCAGTGCCGGAGGGGGACATACCCCTACGATGCTTTGGGGGTCCACCCAGACTATTAAGGGGGTGAGTCACCACCTGCCCTGTAGCCCTGGGTGCTTCTGTGCTGGGCAGCTTTGACTCAGATCTCCACCACCAGCAGCTGTTCACAGCACAATGACCTCCCCATGGCCTCCACCAGCCTGATTCCGCCTTGCCAGGTGACATCAACAGCCCTTCCAGTCTTGAGTCACTGCAAACCATCTCCCCTGCAGCATCCAGCCCCCCTCACAGGAGTTACCATTTTCACTGCCTCCAGAGAGACAGCGCACACGCCAACCTGCTAGATGAGCAGAACCTGCTGCCCTTAGGCTCAATACAAAGTCCTGAGAGTAATACAAGAGTAAGGCCTTGTCGTCACTCCATGGAAGATCGACGCTGCCATGATCGATCTTCCGGAGTTCGATTTAGCAAGTCTAGTTAAGACTCGCTAAATCAAACTCAGAGGGCGCCCCCGCTGGCTGGCGGCCTGTACTCCTGCTCTTGTGAGGAGTAATGGAAGCCATTACTCCATGGAAGATCGACGCTGCTACAATCGATCTTCCGGAGTTCGATTTAGCAAGTCTAGTTCAGACTCGCTAAATCAAACTCAGAGGGCGCCCCCTCTGGCTGGCGGCCTGTACTCCTGCTCTTGTGAGGAGTAATGGAAGCTAACGGGAGCGTTTTTCCCCCATCAGCCTCTTGCTGTGGGGTTGCCGCCAAGCTGGTGTAGCTGGAGTTGCGTACATTTAAGCTGAGCTGCCAAGTCTAGTATAGACCTGGCCTATGTCTGTTAGCAAAGGGCAGCGATGTAAGTGATAGGCAAGCAAGCACAGAAGACACAGATGTGGTTCCAAGTTCAACCAAATAATGCACCCTTTTTGCTGACAAAACCACCCTCTCAGCACCTTATGCTTTTAGTCCAAGGAGGTTTCTCACTCACATTATGTCTCCAGCAACTCTCACCTTCCAGGCTAAGAGAATGCAGCTCTCAAGGCCTGAAGGGTGCTGTACCCCATCGTCCTTCTGTGGTGGACACCTCAAGTCTTTGGACGCATCAAGTCTTTCAGCAGGTCCTGATATCCTCAAGATTCATGTTCGTTTGGAAGCCCTGCTGGGGGTTTTCCTCACTGTGTCCTCCAGGGAGCTGATGCTGTGTTAGTTTTGCCAGTCCCCTGGGAGTTTAATGCAAATGGTATGCCTGTGGTCCCCGAAGTAAATGGACGTTCTTGCTTTGTGGTTGCCTCCAAGAGGTGCTGGCCATTCTCCTTTGGAAAAACCTGCTTTGCCTCCTTGGTTTGTTTACCAACTCCAAGGCAGAGAGTATCCAGAATGTCACGTACAGCATCATTCGTACACTTTGCGTTGATTTTAACAGCCAAAGTGGGGTTCAATCGCAAGGCACCTTTTAAATAAGTATCATGACAAGAGAGAGTGAGGTGTATTGAGCTGATTCATCCGGGTGAGTTTTAGGATTTCAGGCTAGAGGGCCCTTTGCCACCTGCTCTTAGGGTCACATCCAGTCTCCTGTGTGCTGGAGAGACCCAACAGAAAAGCAGGGGAGAGTCCCAGAGCTCAGTCTGCTACACTCCTGTGGCGCTGATCCATAGATGCTGTTGTAGCTTCCAGACGGGGTAGATCCTCCGGCTGCCAAGATACCGTCTTGGGGAGGGACAGAACAGTGGCTGGATCTTCATAGTTGTAGATTTGTGACTTGTGGCTTCTTCTGCCTCAGTTCAGCTCCACCTCCTCGCTGGGGGCACAGCTCTGGGGCTAGAGTAGAGAGTCTCTGGCCCCCGCAGAAGTGCAGTTCTTCTGCTCCATCCAGGTCCTTCGTGCCCAAAATAGAGGAGGGCCAGGGTTTGTTCCAGGCTTCTGTATTCAATACAAATGTCCCGGTGGCCTTCGCAGCTAGAGACCCAAGGGGAGAGGCAAGCAGAAAATGTCTCACCTTCTCAATCTACTTAGCACCATCATGAGTCCACTTGGACCAAACCATGATCGTCCCGTAGAATTTCGTAGGGTTGAGACTAACCGAGTTCTATAGGAAACAGTTAGGGATTTTTAGAAATTAAACCTACAGCATTTCCAAGAGACATAATAGGCTTTCTTTAGCTTTTTTCATCCTGTGGAATGAGGATATAGGAGGGATTTAAATCTCCTCTATATTCTATGAGATGGTTACAAATACTGTCGAGGAAGGTCCCAATGACCTAATTTTGGACTTTCCCATAAGAGTTCTGCTGAAAGCCAGACCTTACTGTCCTGCATCAGCCAGCCATGCAAATTGTGCGGAGGGATTCCCCTTCTTCAAAGGCAGAGATGTGCAGAATTGTGCTGGGGTTTAGCCTGCCTACAGGCCAATGACAATATCATTTCCGATGCTGATGTTTGCTAGCAATGAACCTAGATCCCCCATGTTTTCGATCCAGCCTTTCTCAAAGCCTGATGGTATTCTGAACCAGGGCCTGGGTTTGGACCAGGCTTTGGTGTTGATCGGACTGATCCAAAGGCCAATAGGTCAATACAAAGACTCCCCTTTGGCTTCCATAGAATTTGAAGCAGGTTCCTTGTTAGCTCCGTGAGCTCTGCTGGAAAGCACGTCTCTCAGGGTATGTCTAGACTACATGGCTCCGACAACGGAGCCATGTAGATGAGTTTACTAGACATAGGAAAATGAAGCGGCGATTTAAATAATCACTGCTTCATTTACATCAAAATGGCCGCCACCCTGTGCCGATCAGCTGTTTGGCAGCACAGCGGGGCAATCTGGACGCGCCGCGGTCGACAAGGGAAGCCTTTGTCGACCGCTCCGGTAAACCTCATTTCACGAGGCATACCGGAGCAGTCGACAAAGGCTTCCTTTGTCAACCGCGGCGTGTCCAGACTGCCCCGCTGTGCCGCCAAACAGCTGATTGGCACAGGGTGGCGGCCATTTTGATGTAAATGAAGCGGTGATTATTTAAATCGCCACTTCATTTTCCTATGTCTAGTAAACTCATCTACATGGCTCCGTCGACGGAGCCATGTAGTCTAGACACACCCTCAGAAGACCCCCGCAGCATCATATTGCGATTCTACGAAGGAGAACTCCCTCCAGCCTTTTGGTGGACTCCACTTTGTTGTCTGTCTGTTCATTACTCTGGTTCATTTGCAAGCTGGGTGCAATTTCATCACCTTGACCAAGAAACTTGACTTTCCTCTTAAAACTAATAACTGTACCAGGATCTTGTGGTAAACCATAAATGAAAAGTGTGATGCTCTGCCTGAAGCAGACACAATGGGATTGATGCAGAAATGATGGGGTGAGGTTCTAGGGCCGGTGTTAGGCAGAAGTTTGGATTATGATCATAATGGTCTCTTCACGCCTTAGAATCAAACGATGCCGGCAGTTTGTCTTTGGATTGAAGCGATAAGAGTCGGCGTTTAGTTAAAAACACAGAAAATAACACTCGAAAGGGAGAGCATTGGGAGCAAAGCCAGAATGCTGGGTCTGAGCATTTGTACTGAGACATATCTGAGGCTTTTTATAGAGAAAATTGGTTTGTCTTGTTTGATATTGTGGATGCTCTCAGGAGCCAATCCCTTTTGTGAATCTTGCTAGAATCTCGACCTCCGTGAGATCTTGCGGCCATGAATACCACAGATTAACAATCGGATTTCCAATGCAAATATTTGTATTCATGAATTTAATGTATGCTTTCTACAAATACGCTCTCCGGTATTCACTTAAAATGGGCCGTTTTTATAAAAATGGCATTCTCTAGCATGGGGCGAATGTGGTTGAAGGGAGCTTGTGTTTTTATTTGTGGAGCTATGTGTTTGGAGGCATTCTCTGAGCATTGTGTAATTTGCCTGACATTGCCTCATCTTTCTCGTCTCCCTGCCCCCCCTTTCTCTCTCAAGCTTGTCTGAAGCATTTCATTCCATTAGGGAACCTTTAATTGGCCTAATTTAGTTAATCTGTTTATGTCTTTCTTTGTAGCCCAGGGAGAGTGTGTAAGGTAATTAGTAGGTTGAGTAAAACAGGCGCATTGTGAGCACCCGGCATCTCATGTTTGCATCAATCATACGCTTGTATGTCACTGCAGTTAAGGTGTATTCACGAGAGCAAACTTTAATCAGATCTAAGTGCCAAATAAAGGAAATGTGTGAGAAGCTAGTTCTGCAGCCCAGCCTTGGAGAATT
The DNA here is from genome assembly GCA_032595735.1 of Pelochelys cantorii. Classification (NCBI taxonomy): domain Eukaryota; kingdom Metazoa; phylum Chordata; order Testudines; family Trionychidae; genus Pelochelys; species Pelochelys cantorii. The sequence goes on along the minus strand of CM064338.1, from coordinate 40,818,448 downwards.
TGCCTCTCCAAGGGAGAATGCTCAGACACGTTCTGTTGGATACCTCACCTCATTATCTGCCTTAATCGTCACCAGGGTCCGAGCGATTCATCTTGTTTCCCAGATGTTCCATCGGATCAAGACTAACAAGAGAAGACAGGAGAGAGAGCATGAGGTTTCCAGTGTCGCGAGCACAGCTCTTGGCACTGTTAGTATCTAAGGGTTGGGTAACAGCCTTTTCTGTGAAATGAGGAACAAATTTTTTTTTAAGAGTTACATAGCCCCAAAGCTCTTATTCAGGGGTCCTGCAGGTAAAACTCTCACGATTGAACCACTTTTTCTCCAGCCCTTTGGGGATAATCCATCCAGACCCCTCCGTAGATACTGCCCCAGAATTTAATCTCTAGAAACACAAGATCTGCTCCCCAAAGGAGTGTCAGCTACAGCAATGCCAATCACAATCTGTTCTGGGTTTGTCTGAGGAGAGTTTAGGGTCCCAAAAGGTCCATGTTGGAGTCCCGTCTTGTGGCTGGGCAGATAGATTATCAAAGGTCAAAGGTTTGCAAAGTGGGCAGCTGGACCATAATTTAATCTGCTGAGTAGGAGACTGGCTAATGCGCTTACATCTAGCGTTTCACTTTCATTCCTCATCTGCTAGACCTGCTGATAGCTCAGCCAGACCTGGCTGCCTGCGTGGTGGGACTGTCTATGCTACGGAGACACATGCGATTCTATTCAAGCACCGTGCTGTCTTCTGCAGCCCCTGGGTTTGATTCCCAGTCTCCAGAAATCCAGACTCCCCAGTGAAATTATAGTGGAGACCCTCCCGGGCTCAGCGAGCAGGAGAAGTGCATGAAAGTTAGCCTCCATAGGCCAGAAGATTACAACCTACTAAGAACCAGAACTCAGACAGGAAGAAACTTTCTTCTTGTACACGGATTCAATCAGTAATGCATTTCTGGGGCATCTGTGTTACCCACTGGACAGCAAACCATATGTCTTAACCTGGAGGGTGCCAAGGAGATGTGCATGTGCTTGGGGCAAAATCTGCCACCAGATACATTAAGGCTCACAGCACTGGCCTCACACGGGGCAGGGAAGGGAGGCTACCCCCTGAAAAGGCTGATACAGCAGCAGTGCACTCCGGAGTCTCAGGAGGCATTGAGTCTGGCCAAGCATAGAGCTCCTGCTGGCATGGGGCACATCCCCATATCTCCAGCTATGGCTGAGAAGAGACAATTTCTTAACAGAGGAAGGCTTGCCCACTGGTTCGAGCATTGGACCATGTGGGAGACCTGGGTTTGGTTCCCTGATCACCTACGGCTTGACAGCGAGCAAGTCGCTTGAGCCTCCCCATGCCTCAGTTTTTCTCTCTGTAGAATGGGGATATGAACATTGCACTGGTGCTCAGGGGTGAATAAAGACTGTGAGGTGCTATGAGGCAATGGTGAGAGGGGCTAACTATGAGTGGTGGCCATTACAATACTCGTTAACCTTTTCTCAGTTTGGGGTTTTTTTCATGAATATCTCTAGTCTCTTCCCGAGCAACTTTGCACCATCGTACCGTGGGGTGGGAACGCTGAGAAGCAGCTACCACCACTCCCAGTCCCCATATGGAGCACTTCAAAATCAGGTAGGGGGGGCCACTGAATGCTAAAGAAATTATATTGCTGCTTGTGTTTGGGAAGAATCAGGCCCTGAGTTTGTTGCAAAGAAAGGGATACAAACGTGAGGGCGCATGTCTTCAAAAGTGCATGTGGGTTGAAGCCTATAGATAGGGCCCTACCAAATTCACAGCCATTCCAGTCGATATCATGATCATAGGATATTTAAAGCTGAAATGTCACGTGTTGCAATTTTAGGTGTCCCAAAAAGGAGTGGGGGAGAAGGAAGCAGGGGTGGGGGCGGTCCTGCTACCCTTCCTTCTGTGCTGCTGCAGGTGGTGGTGCTGGGCGGCTGGAGAGCAGCAGCTGCTGAGCAGGAGTCGAGCTTTGAAGGAAGAGCCACCGCCAGCAGCCGCACAGAAGCCTGGCATGGTATCGCCACTCTGCCTTCCATGCTGCTGCCTGCAGAGCTGGGCCCTCACTCAGCAGCTGCCACTCTCCTGCTGTCCAGCTCTGCAGGTGGAATACAGATGGCATGGTGTGGCACTGCCACTCTCACTGCTGTGCTGCTGCTGGTGGGCGCTGCCTTCAGAGCTGGGCATCTGCCAGCAGCAGCCACGCAGCTCTGAAGGCAGTGCAGAAGGGAGGCAATAAAGCAAAACCCCTAAAATAACCTTGTGATGCCCCCCCCCACACCCGCATCTCCTTTTTGGGTCAGGACCCCCAATCTGGTCTCCCCCATGGAATCAATTTCATATAGGATAAAAGTGCTCAACAGACCAGATTTCATTGAAAGAGACCAGATTTCACAATCTGAGATGCGTTTTTCACGGCTGTGAATTTGGTAGGGCCCTATCTATGGGGTCACTTTCAAAGCGGAAGAAGAGGCTACTTGCTGGGTGCAGTAACTGAGAGGACTTCCCCGTGTGTGTCCCTGTGGGGGCTCCGTTACCCGCCCTCCTTCCTCTGCTTTGCAGTCTCCCGTGTGCACGTGCAGTGAAGCGAGGGCCGTCTGCCTGGGCAGCAGCATAGAGCCTCCGTGCGGGACACAGGCCACGCAGGGGTTCCATGCATGGGTGAGCCAAACAGGCACCGCTATCAAAAATCACAGAAGTGCAGGATGCATTGGGCACCAGAAGTGAGAGCCAGGTGAGGACACACGTCTCAAATGCAGCCGGGATTTCCGAGGCTGAGTAACCGCTCTCCTCTCTTGGATCGCCTTGAAGCACGCCGACAGAGAGAGAACAGCAAGGGGGTTTCTTAAGTGATTTATTTGCCCGATTTTAGGGCGCAGGTCTGATGTGCCACCGCTGGGCTCTGGATGAAGTCACAGTGCAGAGTCTTCTTAGCTCCGTATTGATTCATCTCCGGGTTTCAACTGGATGCGTCTTCACTGCCACGTTGGCACATTGCCTGCCCGGCCCCCTTGGAACTCAGCTAGCAGAGGAGACACTTGGGAACTTGCCGCCTGCCCAGCTCCGGTCACTGAAGGCAGAAACCTCCCGTCGCCTCCTCGATCCCTGGGAAACTGCAAAGGAGACGCACAACAGCTTGATTTGCAAGTTGTCTCATCTGTTCGTTGCTAAACCAGGGTCACTGTCTCTGTGGGGAGGAGGGGTCCGATTCCTGGTGTTAGAAGGTTTGGAGCTGGCCATGCTACACAGTCCAGTATCTCTCCCATGCTCCCTACCCAGCAAGCGGACAACTGTCCAGAGCATCCACGTGGGACCCTTGAAGGAGACTCGGCATTTCCCAAGTCAGCCTCCCCAAAAGTGGGGGTTAACCTGGATGGTCTGGAGATCAGGGAGATCTCTGTTCCCTCCCCATGACGCCGCTGGGTGCAGTCCCAGGGAGAGGGCAATGTGAGACATGTCTCTGAAAGTGCCCATTGATTCCCTCTCACGGGTGCAGTGTCTCTGGGACTGTCCCCCTCACTCCACCCTTCACTCCTCTGCCACTCAGGGCAAGAAGCCGGGGCGGCCATGGCGACATAGCTAGCCTGTGCCCCTGCTGTGACCGGAATCGGAGAGTTAAGACCTTTGCAGTGCACAGCGTGGCCGTTCCCCTGCACTTGCTCAGAGCGAGCGGGCACGGCTGTCTATCCTCCGCCAGGGGCTACGCCCTCTTCGCCCCTGGCAGTCGACCTGTGGGTGCAGATTGGACAGTCGCCAGAGGGTGGTCTCTGCTGTCTGAATCAACACAGACACTAGCCCCCGGGAGAAGCCTCTAGCTGGTCCCCCTTGGGGACGGGTCCCCTGTACTCAGCCCTTACCCACTAGCCTGAGTTGCACCGTCTCGTGGAGGGAATTCAATGCTGCTCAGAGTGAGGGACCCCAGCAGAACTAGGCGGCTGTTTTCAGCTCCTGCTGATCTCTCTCTCCCTGTTGGGATCGAATGTAACCGTTCTCCCCGATGTCTCCTGTGGACTGTGCCCTTCCTGGGGTACATGCCCTGCCCTCCCTAGGCTACCCCTGGCGGCTTTGTGGGGGAAGAAGAGAGCTCTCTGCTAATTTGCATATCTTTTTCTGATCACTTTTTTTAAAGCATTTTAGATGGGGTTTTTTTTTTTTGTGAAAGAACCCCCCTTTTTCGAAAGAACCCTGTACACCTCATTTTTTAAGGAAGAAGGGTTCTTTCGAAAAACCCCCATCTAAACTGCTTTCACTTTAGAAAAAAACGCTTTCGAAAAAGTGATCAAGAAGATATGCAAATTAGCACTGAATTTGCATATCTCCTTTCGAAAAAAGAACATAGTCTAGAGGTACCCTGTAAGTGTGTTTCTGTAAAAATCCTGTGGCAACAAAAGGCTGGATTTTTTTAATTACTTATGAGCACAATTTTTCCTTCACATAGATTTTTCACCAGTGTAATCTCATGGGCTAATGTCAAGTTACTTCCGGAAAATGAGCCAGAACTGCATGGTATTTAAATGGCATGCCCACCATCAGGAAGAAGAAAGTAGGAGATGCAAACCCAGTGGACACCCAGAGAGGAAGGATTAGTGCAACTGACATAACAGAGGCGAGATCAAAGACTCAATAACATTTCCTGCTCCCCGGTTCCGGACAGTGAGGAATGTGAGGGTGACTGCTTTGCTCTTAGTGACGGGGAAGCATTTGGAGAGGGGGTGCCTGGCTGAGAGCCATTGGACCAAACTGTAAATCCGTGTATGATGGAAACTACTTCAAGCCACGGTTGAAATGGCATCCTTGCACCCCTCGTTCCAGCACCTGTATGGCTGGTAACAGACTAATCATCAGGACCGTGGGGGAGTGAAATGCCGCCTGACTGGGAGAAAGAGCAGAGGCGGCAGCAGAGCGGCTCAGCTGAGCACGGTGATGTCATTCTGCCGTCACAAAGCCCGGCTCTGTGATGTCAGCACCGAGGTCATCGCGGCCGGAGAGGTTGCCTGGCTGCCATTCCAGAAGCCACTTGACAGTTCAGTGCAGTGGAGCGGAGGGGCCAGGTGCCCAGGCTCCAGGGCAGAGAGGCCCCAGGCCAAAGCAGGGGGGAGGGGACAGCCATTAGAGAAAACCCCAAACCCACCATTCCCAACATGAGGAAAACCCCAGAATCCACAGGGCTCCCAGCCCCATCACCCAAGCTCTTGGGAAATGGGGCATCTGCACTGATCCACCAAAACGCGGGCACACAGGTTTTACACAAATAACTTATCTTTTCCCAGGGATTTCTCCGGGTTCCTCCTCTTTGCTCTCTTGTGGCCTGTGAAATCTCCTCTTTGTCGCGTTTAGTTTCTCTGTCCTCTCTGCCCCGTCCTTGCCCTGGGGTCCCTCTGCCATGTGACTGGGCCTCCGGCCACTGTGAAATGCTGCGTCCCTTCTGGAAAGGCGGCCGGGCTGCACCTCCCACCTGGCGGCCGGGCTGACCTCGGTGCTGACATCACAGAGCCAGATGCTGCGCTGGCAGGTTGATGTCACTGTGCAGGGCTGAGATGCTTCCTGCTGCCTCTGCCTCCCTCCATTGAGTCAGGCAGCATTTCTCGCCCTGCCTTTCGGATGGGACAGGTTTCCCTCGTGTGCCGTGCGAGGAAACACCCACGGGCCCGGAACAGCAGCAGAAAACATCTTCTGTTTTCAATCTCTCCTTGGTCTTCTCAGTGGCAGTTGTTCATCTCTGGGTTCCTCCTTCCATGACATCTCTGGTGCTGGACACTCTGTGGTGCGGCTTTGTTTTCGGCTCTGCTTGGGGGGAGGATGCAGGAATGGGAAGCTTCTGGCTTGGGGCTTATAGGGATGCCCTCCGCAGCTCTGCCCTTCACACACCATCTGCTGATAACCAGGGGACTCCAGGCCTGGCTTCCCATGGCCCTCGTTGGGCCACTCCATCCTGGGGAACTCGCCAGCACAGCCCCCACGTTGCCTCTGACGTCTCTTCTCGGTGGGGTTTAATTTCCCTGTCCACTCCCCACTACTTTGGCCTGGGGCCTCTCTGCCCTGGAGCCTGGGCACCTGGCCCCTCCGCTCCACTGCACTGAACTGTCAAGTGGCTTCTGGAATGGCAGCCAGGCAACCTCTCCGGCCGCGATGACCTCGGTGCTGACATCACAGAGCCGGGCTTTGTGACGGCAGAATGACATCACCGTGCTCAGTTGAGCCACTTTGCTGCCGCCTCTGCTCTTTCTCCCAGTCAGGCGGCATTTCACTCCCCCACGGTCCTGATGATTAGTCTGTTACCAGCCATACAGGTGCTGGAACGAGGGGTGCAAGGATGCCATTTCAACTGTGGCTTGAAGTAGTTTCCATCATACACGGATTTACAGTTTGGTCCAATGGCTCTCAGCAAGGCACCCCCTCTCCAAATGCTTCCCCATCAGTAAGAGCAAAGCAGTCACCCTCCCATTCCCCACTGTCTGGAACCGGGGAGCAGGACATGTTATTGAGCCTTTGATCTCGCTTCTGTTATGTCAGTTGCACTAATCCTTCCTCTCTGGGGGTACGTCTAAACTACATGGCTCCGTCGACGGAGCCATGTAGATTAGTTTACACGAAAAAGGGAAATGAAGCTGCGATTTAAATAATCATGGCTTCATTTAAATCAAAATGGCCACCGCGCTGTGCCGATCAACTGATTGTTGGCTCAGCGTGGTAGTCTAGATCGGGATCTGCCGACCCCAGAACCCTTCGTTGGCAGATCCTGTAAGCCTCGTTTCATAAGGCATAAAAAGGATCTGCCGACGAAGGGTTTTGGGGTCGGCAGATCCCTGTCTAGACTACCGCGTTGAGCCGTCAATTAGGTGATCGGCACAGCGCGGTGGCCATTTTGATTTAAATGAAGCCGCGATTATTTAAATCGCGGCTTCATTTCCCTTTGCCATCCTGACTAATCTACATGGCTCCGTCGACGGAGCCATGTAGTTTAGACACACCCTGGGTGTCCACTGGGTTTTCATCTCCTACTTTCTTCTTCCTGATGGTGGTCATGCCATTTAAATATCATGCAGTTCTGGCTCATTTTCCAGAAGTAACTCAACATTAGCCCATGAGATTACACTGGTGAAAAATCTATGTGAAGGAAGATTCATGCTCATAAGTAATTAAAAAAATCCAGCCTTTTGTGGCCACGGGATTTTTACAGAAACAAACTTATAGGGTACCTCTAGACTATGTTCTTTTTTCGAAAGGAGATATGCAAATTCTGTGCTAATTTGCATATCTTCTTGATCACTTTTTCGAAAGCGTTTTTTTCTAAAGTGAAAGCAGTTTAGATGGGTTTTTTTTTCGAAAGAACGCTTCTTCCTTAGAATGAGGTGTACAGGGTTCTTTCGAAAAGGGGGATTCTTTCGAAAAAAGAACCCCCATGAAAAAACTGCTTTCACTTTTGAAAAAAACGCTTTAAAAAAAGTGATCGGAAGAAGATATGCAAATTAGCGCCGAATTTGCATATTTCCTTTCGAAAGAAGAACATAGTCCATACATACATAGGAAGAGGTGAGTTTTGTTGCTGAGTTGTACGTAGTTTGGCAGAATCGAGACGACATTTCTCGCAGAGGTTCTTGAGATGAGCTGTATTGTCAAAGGTATTTTCAGCTGAGTCAGGGTGGGATGGGTTAGTATCATTATATGATACTGGTGAGACTTCTCCGGGAATACAGTGTCTCTTGCATTTACGAAATATAATTGAAATTGGAACAGGTGCAAGGAAGGGCTACTAGGACACCAGATTTCATGGTCTGTGACGCATTTTTCATGGCTGTTAATCTGGTAGGGCCCTATCTATAGGAGTGGGCAAAATGCAACCCATAAGCCAGATCCAGCCTGCCAAACATTTGGGTCTGGCATGCCATGACCTTCCAGGTTGCTGTTGTCCCACGGCCCAACTGTCTGCCTGCTGGGGCCCTATATGCAGCCCAAAGGATGAGGGGAGATCTAACTGCTCTCTGTAAATACATTGGAGAGCTAAGCACCAGGGAATTATGTAAGTTAAGGGCCTATGTTGGCACAAGGATAGATATGAACTCGCTATCAATATGTTTCGTATTGAAATTATTTGAAGGCTGCGAACCATCAGAGGAGCGAGGTGTTCAGACACTCTTCCAATAGGGGCAGCGGGAGCAAAAAACAAAACCCTCGTTTGAAGACTTGATAAATGCTGGAGTGAATGTTATAATGTGATTCCCTACAATGGCAAGTGGCCCACCTGCCACTGCTATTAGCAAATATTCCCAGTGCTTGGAGATGGGGCACTAGACGGGGAAGGCAGAGTTACTCCCCAGAATTGTCTCTGTGTGGTCTCCTTGGTGGGTCTCACCCACATGCGCAGGGTCCAACCGATCACCATAGTTGGGGTCAGGAAGGAATTTTCCACCAGGTCAGATGATCAGAGGCCCTTGGAGGTTTTCACTTTCCTCTGCAGCATGGGGCATGGGTCATTTGCTTTGTTCACGTAGCGTAATTGATGGATTCTCTTTAACTTGAAGCCTTTGAAGAGCTGTGACAGAGTCAGAGATGGGTGGGTGAGATTCTGGGATGGCTGATGTGCAAGATGATCCCGTCAGTCCCTTTTGACCTTGAAGTCTGTGAGGCTAGACTCTAGATGTCAGGAGGGCATAAGCCAGTTACCTGGACAGATCCGACCATTCAGAACGCCCCTGAGCCTTTTTGTGTCAGTTTTGGGCAAGTGCAAGGGATCCACAGTCTCCAGCCAGAGATTGCCAAAACGGCTCTACAGGGGTATTATTGTCTGTATGACTTCACATGTGGCCAGTTCTCCCCAAGCAACAGCACATACTAAAAGATCATCATCTACGGGCTGTATATTTACTGGAGGCCATTCCAGAAATTTGCAGAGCTTCAACCTGGACTTCTGTGCATACTTTTTCTACCCAGGATTCTTTGGTTTCTGTGGTTAGATTGGATGCTGCAGTAGGCAACGCAGCTCTTTCTCCACGACTGGACTTCCACAGCGCTGGCTTCCTCGCGGGGTCCGGGATGCTGCTCAGTCTGAAATAGAGTGCCCTGGGTAGGGGCCTACCAAATTCATGGTCCATTCTGGTCAACTTCATGGTTATAGGATTTTCAAAATCATAAATGTTGTGATTTTTAGCTGTTAAAACCTGAAATTTCATGGTATTGTAATTGTAGGAGTGCTAACCCCTGGCCCAAAAAGGAGTTGGAGGGCGGGACTCGTAGGATTATTGTAGGGGTGGGTGCAGTCCTGCTACCCTTCCTTCTGTGCTGCTGCAGGTGGTGGTGCCACCTTCAGAGCCAGGCGGCTGGAGAGCAGCAGCTGCTGAGCAGGAGTCGAGCTTTGAAGGCAGAGCTGCTGCCAGCAGCAGCACAGAAGCCTGCCATGGGATAGCGCCACTCTACCTTCTGTGCTGCTGCCTGCAGAGCTGGGCCCTCACTTAGCAGCCACCACTCTCCTGCTGCCCAGCTCTGCAGGCAGAATATGGATGGCATGGTAGGGTGTTGCCACCCTAACTTCTGTACTGCTGCTGGCGGGCGCTGCCTTCAGACCTCCTAGCCAGCAGTGGCCGCTCAGCTCTGCAGGCAGCACAGAAGTAAGGGTGGCAATACTGCAACCCCTCGTGGCCTCCCTGCAATTCCCTTTTGGGTCAGAACCCCCAATTTGAGAAATTCTGGTCTCCCCCATGAAATCAATTTAGTATATGGTATAAGCGCTCAGAAGACCAGATTTCATGGGGGGGACACCAGCACCAGATTTCATGGCCTGTGACACGTTTTTCATGGCCATGAATTTGGGAGGGCCCTACCTAAAGGGTGGGCAAAATACAGTCCGTGGGGCGCATCTAATCTGCCAAACATTTGGATCTGGCACACCACGACCCTCCAGGCCACGAATGTCCTGCAGCCCAGCTGTCTACCTGCTGGGGCCCCATGTGCTACTCAAAGCTGCCAGCTGCTGGGGCAAGCGTTTCTCTGCATGCCCCTTGGGGAAAGAGCCGCAGGGGCAGGGCTTGCAGGTGGGGGGCAGTGCTCAGAGACCCTCTGCACTCCTCCCCTCCAGGGGGCACGCCGAGATGTGCTTGCCCCTGCAGCTTTGAGCAGCATATGAAGCCAGAGTAGGCAGACTCCTTTAGCAGGCTGTTGTAGTTGCTGGCTATGGGCAGCAGAGGGAGACATCGTGACACAGCGTGAACGATACAGACGCTTCTAAAATTCCAAACTGAACCCGTGCGCTCACCCTCCAGTTGTGTGCACGCCCCCGGTGCTTTGTGCATGCGATCGGGCGCATGTGCATCCGGGCACGCAAGCAGAAAATGGTCTTTCCAGCAGCTGCTGTTTTCTGCTCTTTGGTCACTGGTAGGAAGCATGGCCTTATGGTTGCAGCTCAGGGCTGTGTGTCAGAGAATGACTTTGTTGCCAGTTCTGACACATCCTTCACGTGGCCTTTGTCAAGTCACTTAACGTATCACACCTGGGTTTCCTCCTCCATAAAGTGGTGATAATGCTACTTTCCTACAGCAGTGGTCATTACAACCAGGATGTGATCTCCTGTGTAGCTGTTAACATTTCCCATCCTGAGGAAAGGGAGTCCTGTAAATACTAAAGGGAGCTGTCAGACTTGCCCAGCACAGTGATTTACAAGCCTCCATTGGACGGTGCTGCATTAGCCTTCTTTCTGGCTTCCCCTCCTTTCTCTCTCTGAACTTTCTTGAGTGAAACAGACTATGGGTATGTCTACACTACCACCCTAGTTCAAACTAGGGTGGTTAATGTAAGCATTCGAAGTTGCAAATGAAGCCCGGGATTTAAATATCCTGGGCTTCATTTGCATCTTGCCGAGCGGGCGCCATTTTTAAATGCCCTTAGTTCGAACTCCGTGCCTGCGGCTACACTCGGCACGGAGTAGGTAGTTCGAATTAGGATCTCTAATTCGAACTACCGTTACTCCTTGTGGAACGAGGTGTACTGGTAGTTCGAATTAGAGATCCTAATTCGAACTACCTACTCCGTGCCGCGTGTAGCCGCAGGCACGGAGTTCGAACTAAGGGCATTTAAAAATGGCGCCCGCTCGGGAAGATGCAAATGAAGCCCGGGATATTTAAATCCCGGGCTTCATTTGCAACTTCGAATGCCTACATTAACCACCCTAGTTCGAACTAGGGTGGTAGTGTAGACATACCCTATGACAGAAATTCTTCGGGCATTAGCATGGCCTGGATGCTAATCTGTAAATCCATTGGCACTCCGGGGAACAGCTGCGTGGAGGGGCATGGCTGGCAGACGCCCTGCAATCCCATGCAGATGGTTGCAAAGGCGCTCTGCATCTGTCTAGAATGTACCTGGGGAATGGATCTGGAAGGGGTGGGGCTCAAATAGATGGGTGGTTGCGTGCAGCATCCTCTGTGCAGCTTGTTTCATGGGCGCTTAGCCTAGACACGGCTGCTGCAGGCAGTGTGAATACATGGGCCGGGAACCCTGGGGAGTGGGGGGGAGGGGAGCGTCGCCGGGGGCTTTGCTCCATTTTGCGAGCTCTGTTGTGCTGAGGGGCTTTTGGCTCCAAGCCAGGAGTGGGCAGGACAGGGGGCGGGGCTTAGAAAAGTGACCTCACTTCGGAAATTGCACCATCGCCCGGAGTTTGGAGCTTGCTCACCTTTTCCAAGCCTGCCTCTGAAGCCTGGTGGGGAGAGGGGTACTGCTGGCTGTGTGGGGTGGCCTGATGTCTTTCCAAATGAGGGACGCTGTGGGCATGTCTCACTCCCCCAAGATGGACGGAGCATCCCTCAGAACAGGACTAAGGGCACGTCTACACTGCAGGCTTATTTCGGAAAAAGCTATTCCGGAAGAGATCTTCCTGAATAGCTTATTTTATTTCAAAATTGAGGGTCCACACTACAGGGAAGCCACAAAATGAGTCCGAGGCCGGCTCCCCTAATGTGGGCGTGCTACCTCGACTTAGAGCCCCAGGAGGCACTGGGGAGGAATTACTTAGAATGGCCCTGGGGAGGAGCTATTTTGACATAGCAGCAGTGGAGCATCCACACCCCCCCCCCTTCTGAAATAGCTTTTTTGGAAGAGGCGTTCTTCCTCATGGAATGAGGTTTACCAAGGTCGGAAAAAGCCCCCCGTTATTTCGATTCTCTTTCGAAATAATGCAGTTGCTGTGTGAACGCTAGTATTGCTTTTCCGAAAAAACGGTGCCGTGTAGACGCACCCTAATGCTCACAACAGCTCCCCGCCCTGGGCTTTCCTGCCTTTCCCCACCACCACCCCTCCAGACTGACCCTGAGCAGTGAGGAACTAATTCCTCCTCCATCCCCTGCTCTGGCCAGTCTGCTAAGAGTCCCCATTGGGCTGGTGGCCCCATTCCCATGGCACCAGACAGCCATCTGGTGGTAGCAGCTGGACTTATAGCTGGCGTGGTGACCCAGGGGTGAAAGGCTCTGTGCCCCATTATCCACCTCAATGCTATCCAGTGTCCCTCTGCAGCACCAAGTCCCTGCTGTGTGCCCAGCCGCGTGCTGCGCACCCCAGCAGGCCCCTGGGAGCTGTCCCTTTCTCAGGCAGTGACTTGCCTGCAGAGTGGAGAAGGCTTCCAAGCCATGGAATTAAAGTGCTGCTGGAGGTCAGGCCTCTTCCTCCTCCTCTTCCTCTTCCAAGCCTGTAGCCAGCCACTAAGACAGGCAGGAGCCCAGTGCATGCTGCACTCTGCCCTCCTCTCCTTCCCAGAGTGGCATCCCCTAGGCTGCTCCCAACCTGGGTCTGTGCGAGGCAGGGCACTCCGGGCTATGCATGGCAGAACACCCCAATCTGTGCATGGCGGGGGACTCCAGGCTGTGCATGGCGAGGCACCACAATCTGCGCATGGCGGGGGACTCCGGGCTGTGCGTGGCAGGACGTCCCAATCTGTGCATGGCGGGGGACTCCGGGCTGTGCATGGCAAGGCGCCCCAATCTGTGCATGGCGGGGAACTCCGGGCTGTGCGTGGCAGGACACCCCAATCTGTGCATGGCGGGGGGCTCCAGGCTGTGCGTGGCAGGACACCCCAATCTGTGCATGGCGGGGGACTCCGGGCTGTGCGTGGCAGGACGCCCCAATCTGTGCATGGCGGGGGACTCCGGGCTGTGCGTGGCAGGACGCCCCAATCTGTGCATGGCGGGGGACTCCGGGCTGTGCGTAGCGAGGTGCCCCAGTCTGTGCATGGCAGGGGACTCTGGGCTGTGCGTAGCAGGACGCCCCAGTCTGTGCATGGCGGGGGACTCCGGGCTGTGCGTGGCGAGGTGCCCCAATCTGTGCATGGTGGGGGACTCTGGGCTGTGCGTGGCAGGATGCCCCAGTCTGTGCATGGCGGGGGACTCTGGGCTGTGTGTAGCAGGACGCCCCAGTCTGTGCATGGCGGGGGACTCCCGGCTGTGCGGGCGAGGTGCCCCAATCTGCGCATGGCGGGGGACTCTGGGCTGTGCGTGGCAGGACGCCCCGGGCTGTGCATGGCGGGGGACTCTGGGCTGTGCGTGGCAGGACTCCCCAGTCTGTGCATGGCGGGGGACTCTGGGCTGTGTGTAGGAGGACGCCCCAGCCTGTGCATGGCAGGGGACTCTGGGCTGTGCCTGGCGAAGCTCTCCAGGCTGTGTGTGACGGGGCACACTCTCACCCACTGCATCATCCACCCATCCCTGCAGCCCCTGGATCGGTGTGCAGCCCATGGCCTGCAAGATATTAAACTAAAGCAATTGCCAGATGGGACTGAGATGCTCTAGTTCTCTGGGAACAGGAGCAGCACGGCAGACTTTCCTGGCATGCCTGTGCGCTTTCAAGAAGGGTCTGGTTACCAGGAAGCTGAGTGTGGGGAAGGAGAGCAGGTCAGTCTTCGTGACCCAGTCACTCCTGACCCTCTGTGCTGTGAATGCCAACCCGATAGCCAGCAGGGGTGTGAATTCCTGTCCCTCGAGACTGGAATGAGACAGCGCAGTGAAACGAGCTGTCCTGGGTTTGCATTCAAACCAGGTCACGAGAGAGGTCACTGAACTATCCAGCCTCTTCCTGTTGGGTTTTAACGTTAACAGGAAGGGAGTGCAGCCTAATGGTTAGAACAGAAGCACGCCAGTCACAAGATCTACCTCTTCCATGGGACTTTTCAGCAGTAGATTCCAAGGAGCTCAGTGTCATTAGAGCCTTTTTGCAAATGGGAAGATTGAAGCCCAGAGCTGTGAGGTGACTTGACCAAGGTTCCCCCAACAGCAGTGGAAAAGCCAGGAACAGAACCTGGGTCTTTTTAATACCAATTGAGGGCATCACCCCCTTGGCCACATGGACTCTGGGGAGCTAATTCCGGCTGTGCCACTGATGCAAACATGTCACGCCACTTCTCTCTGCCACAATCCTCCATCTGTAAAATGAATACTGTGCAGTTAATAGCATTTATCAGCCTCTCAGGGTTATCATGGGACCTTCTCAATTTAAAATGCTTGAGAGACCCCACTGAAACAGGCAATCTGGTATTATTCTGGATCAGGGTCTCCTGACAGTTCAAGGTCCACCATACATGGCCTGTACAATCACCATTACACAGTGTGATGTAGTGGGGATGCCAAGACGTTTGTAACTAGTCTGCAGGATTTGAAATCGTTCAACCAGAAATCTGCTGTGCTGTGAGCACCTTGTGCTGGGTGCCACAGCCGTGTTCAAAGAGCAGCTTTCAGCACTGTGGGGTCTCTCTCTCTCCATGAATTCATGCTCAGGCTCTGGGCTGGCTTTTGGTCTTTATGCCCCAACTGAGAGTGGGGTCTCTGTTGCACTAGGTTCCATATTCGCTCTAGGGAAGTGAAGGGTTAACTGGTGGGGGCTGGAGTAGCTCCCCACCTGCTGTGGGCAATGGGCTACTCCAGCCCCATGGGGCCCGCTGTGGGCACGGGCGCTCCAGTCCGGCCGGCACAGCTGCTATCCGCGTTAACCAATTACACGGGATTTTAAATCCCTAATCAGCACCCAATTAGAATCATAGAATTCTAGGATGGAAGGGACCTTGAGAGGTCATCGAGTCCAGTCCCCTGCCCTCATGGCAGGACCCAGTACTGTCTAGACCATCTCTGATAGACATTTATCTAACCTACTCTTAAATATCTCCAGAGATGGAGATTCCACAACCTTCCTGGGCAATTTATTCCAGTGTTTAACCACCCTGACAGTTAGGAACTTTTTCCTAATGTCCAGCCTAAACCTCCCTTACTGCAGTTTAAGCCCATTGCTTCTTGTTCTACCCTAAGAGGCCAGGAAGAACAATTTTTCTCCCTCCTCCTTGTGACACCCTTTTAGATACCTGAAAACTGCTATCATGTCCCTTCTCAATCTTCTCTTTTCCAAACTAAACAAGCCCAATTCTTTCAGTCTTCCTTCACAGGTCATGTTCTCTAGACCTTTCATCATTCTTGTTGCTCTTCTCTGAACCTTCTCCAGTTTCTCCACATCATTCTTGAAATGTGGTGCCCAGAACTGGGCAGAATACTCCAACTGACGCCTAATCAGCGCAGAGTAGAGCGGAAGAATGACTTCTCGTGTCTTGCTCACAACACTCCTGTTAATGCATCTTAGAGAGTTCCTGCTCCAAAGAGCTTACAGTCTAAGACAGGGAGGAAGATAGTATTATCGTATCCAGGCTACCGAGGAGGAAACCGAGGCACGGAAGACTGTGTTCAGGATGTGTCTAGCAGAGCCAAGAACTGAACAGGCCTCTCCAGCCAAGCACCTTTCCCACAAAGCCATCCTTTCTCCTTGCTTATGAATAAACCAGGTGTCACCACCGCATAGATCGGCATCTATTGGTAGATCCTGGAGCCTCTGACGGAATCCTGACTAGTTTGGCCAGGAGGCTTTCAAGTGCCGGCACCTCAGTTGCCCCCCCTCCTGCTGCCTTGCTTGTTCTGCCCTCTGCCTTGGAGCTGCCTCCAGGAAGCCTCCTGCTTGCCGGGCAGAGTGGGAGAGGTTGGGAAGGAGTTGCTGATGTCAAGGTGTCCCTCTCCGTCCATCCCTGTGCCTCATCTCCATAAAGCGAGCGGGGTGGGGCAGAGGAAAGGATGGTGAAGGAGGCAGGGTTTGAGGCGGATCCTGGGTTAACTTCAATTCAAAACCTGATCTTGTGCTTAGAAGGAAATAAACATTTGAGCCACCCAGCTGCAGTGCGAGCCAGGGGAGGCTCATGTCCGTTCTGTGATAGTTTTTTGTCTGCTGGATTCCCGTGGTCACGAACACACCAACAGGCTGACTTCTCACAGCTTCCTTGCCCTCCCAAATGCACCTCCTAGACTCCACTGCCTTTGGTATCCAGGCAACACACGATGCTTGGAATCCAGCAGCTAAGGATGGTATAGCTCTGTCTCCCTCTAGTGGGCTGGGTAGGTCGCACACTTTCTGTCGAAACTGTTTTGGACTAAATTACATTTTTTCGTAAAACGTGGGCCCTTTCCATGGAAAGTGTTTGTCCAAAAACTGAATGCTCAGACAGCACTTTCGGCCAACACCCAACGTTTTTTTATTTGGAGAGAGTACTGGCGTGCCTCATGGGAGTTGTAGTTCGGCTGCCTTATGCCCCTTTTTCTTGATAGAGCAGCGGACTACAGTTTCCATGAGACACCACAGTGGCTCAGGAAGAGGGTGGGAAGTAGTGCATCATGGGAGATGTAGCCTGGTCTCTTTTTTTCATTTTAGTTGAAATTTGGTGTGCATGTGGTAGTGGTAATGGGGAATATTCCATCCAGCTCTCAATAGACGTCCTGCTCCTGCTGACAACTCATGGAAAATTTCCTTTATCTGAAGTGGTAGAGGCCAGAGCTTTGTTTTATATTGGGGTCCAATGTTCCTGCATCGTCTCCCTGCTGCCTACCATGATGTCTGTGTGTTTGTGTAACATGGGGTCACTGTACCCGTCTACAGACTGAGGCACAAAATCTGTGATGAATCAGCTCTTTTCGGCACGATGCTCTTCAAATGGGCATGGCTGAAATTTCCCAGGATTGCCTTGCACGGCGTTTAAATTGAGTCTAAGCAGATGTGGTCCCAGAGCAAATAAGGTTTCAGGGTGGGCTGATGATGTGAGAGGCAGTGTTCTTTAGACTCCTTTGGCACTTCGGGTATAAATGGCTATGTACATATTTGAAGTGTGGATCCCCAGCTAACAGAGTTGCAGGAAATCACTAGCTGTTGCTGGTGAAGGAAACATGAGCCAATATCAGCATAGCTGATACTACAAAGAAGTTGCAATGAAAAGATCTATTTGCTTTTATATGAGTTTAGCTGAAACTGAAATGTCTTTGCTAGCATTCCTTTATTGGATGATGGTTACGTTTTCATTCTCTCATTTGACACGAACAGTTTATTATTGGGAGTGATTTTCCCCCCTCGAAATTAAATCCAAGACTGACACTCCCTTCTCTAGTTAATATACTATAAAACTCCAGAAACCTTTTTCCAAACTTCCTACAACCTCTCCCCCAGCCTTCTCAAACTAAGCTTTAACAAATAGACCTGAGCTAATTGTAAGTGCTTGACCTAGGAGATATTAATCCCCAAGGAAGAATTTTTTTGTAAATGAAACCTGTTTGAGTAACACTGTATATAGTTGCCTGGTGATGCAGCTTTTTTTTTTATTTGTTTGAAAATAGAAAACGGGTACTAAAAAATTTTTGCTTTTCCTCACAAGCTAATTTCAGCCAGGGCTGAACAGTTCGTTCCCAGAGTCATCAAAACCTGTGTAAACACGGCAGATTGACATTTCCGTTAGCAGCTGTTCCTGTGGCGATTGCACCAGGGTGGCTGTTTCTTTCCACGTGTTTGCTTTGCACAGGAAGCCTTCAAGAAGAGTGTGCGAGCATGCAAGGGTTGTGAGGGTGTTATGTGTGTGCAGATCTCTCTGGTAGTGTGCACGTGTGTGTCTGCCCATGCATGTGTGTCTGTACCGTCTCATCTGAAATGTCCAGTCTTTGTTTGCTTGGTAATGGTAGGTTCTTTGGAACAAGTCCCTAATCCACCAGTCATTGACGTATCAGCAGAAAGCCATTCAGATGGTAGCAGGAGCAATTAGTGTAATTAAGTGCTGTTCCATTTATTAATATTCCTTACTGTGTTTCATCCCAGCCAGCTATCTGTGATCATCAGGCCCACTGACCGAGGAGGGGTAGCTTTAGTAGTGGTGGCGGCCGGAGCCCTGGGCCTTTAAATCTCCGCTGGAGGACCATGCGATATTCTCTGGGCAGCATTGCAGGCTGCACAGCTCCGCCCCTTCTGTCTGAGGCCCCGCCTCTTCCAGGGCATAGAGCAGGGTCCACTCTGCCTTGCCCAGGAGCCCAGCCAGGCTGTCAGCCCTGCTGGTTATCACTGATCTGGTTTTGCATTATTTACAGTTAGCTTTATTATCGCTGACCCAAACAAAGGAGAGGGGCGAGGGGTATTGGTCCAGAATAGGCTGTGTTGTTAATGTATGTGAAGCGAGTCGTAGCCGGGATGCTCACTCCAGGATTAGCACGTTGCGTGCATTGAAAATGGGCACCTGAAATCCACAACTTTGGATTGACGCTCTTCTCTCCCTCCCCCCCCCCCCCGAAACCCACTGCTGCATAAACAGCTGGGAGAGTTGGCCTCTTCAGGCCTTAGCCTGTAGCGATGGGACTTCAGTGGGAGCAGGGTTTGGCCCTAGAGGTCTTTGTGCAAAGCTGCTAGCATCTAGAGAGGTGTGGTCCTGAGAGGTGCTCAGCGCCCTTGGTTGCTGTTGGATGTCAAAGTGGGCTGAGGGCACTCAGCACCTCCTAGGCGTGCATAGGAGCATTTTGTTTTTATTTTCCGGGTGCCGGTCCCCACCACCCATCTAACGTCCGACTTTTGTGAGGGACTGACTTTGAAACGCTCGACTTCCATGCCATATCTGGGGCTGCATTTCTGCCTCATTTCCAGCCAGATGGACTGAGGCTCAAGGAGGTCAAATGACTCATACAAGGTCAGCGGCGAGACACAGGATCTGTAATATGCTCACTGAGCATTAGCTCTAGTGAGAGAGGGAGAGAGACGTTCCTCCATTTAAACCTTACACCTTCTTCCTCACCCCCATGCTCTTCTCTTGTTCTCAGGGAATGTATTGTTTGTGGGACAAATAGACCCCTACAGAAAAATGGGGTGACGTTTCTGTTTGACACCCTCCAAGACAGAAAGTGGAGTTGCTCTAGCCGTGCTAAGCTTTTGGTAATAAGGTGAGTCCGCATAAACACAAGGCTGCCCCGTAAAATCAGGCCCTGAAAAGAAATTAGCTCTGCCCATGAACTAACAGTCTGAGCTGTGAAATAATCCGAGCTCTTAAAGGCACACATTTCCCATACACAAAGGTGTGCATTCAACAGTTTATTACAAGGGGAAGGCAAGAGAACCCAGAACAAATTGCATTCAACCCATAGAATTTAATTAGATCTACAAACAAGGTAACACTGATTGCCGGAGGGATTTGAAGCACAGCTAAGAACAGCTTGGTGGTCTGCTTAAAAAAAAAAAAAAAGTATACCCCCAAAATGTGCTGCTGTATTGGTGAGGCTACCACATTGCTTGGGTAGGCTTGAACTTTAAGCAGACAATCCGTTCATATAGGAGTAATGAGCCGAAAGCCGTCTTCACACCTGGACGTGACTGTGCCTTGACAGCATACTTGTGTGGGGAATCTTTCTCCTAGTGCAGAATACTGATTGCTCCAATCACCAAAGTAAATGCTGCCAGGAGACAGCTCTGAAATACCCATTTATTTCCCAAAAAGGGCCATTTGTTTCTGTCACTGAATTAATTTTCAACAGACTAGAATTGTTCCTGGTTTCTTTCTGGTCTCACATTTCTCCCCATGGGGAGTTGGTGCATTCTCCCACAATAAAAATCTACGTGTTTCCTTTCTCCCACCAGGAAGGTACCCAATGTATCAGCTTCTCCCTTTATCTCACTCTGATTTTCTCAAGCCTGGTCTCCCACCCTCTTAGCTCAACCCAAATGTCACTGCTAGCTTGTTCCCATCACTCGTTCCTGTGCCGCTGTAGTGCATTAGTGAATACACTACTGTGCCAATGGTAGAACTTCGCCCGTTGGCATAGTTAAGCCACGTCCCCAAGAGGCCGTAGCTATGCCACTCTCCTGTCGACATAACGCTGTCTACTCTGGGGGTTAGATGAGTATACCTGTGTCACGCAGGGGTGTGGGTTTTTACACCCTGAGGAAGGTAGTTGTGATGTATGGTGTAGACCTGGTCTAAGCAGGCAAGTTTATTTTTAAGATGAAAGCGTTGCAGAGAAAAGATAAAAACAACAATAAAAGTTCCTGGACACATGCTAAACTCTTACCAGAGGCCACCCATCAGTCTTGTGGGCCCTCAGTAGGGATGTGAAAGGTTAAGCGGTAAGCCTCGCCTTAAACGGGTATGGCGTACCGGTTCCGGTTAACCATGGGTACTGGAACAGCTCTCTGACCGCCTCAGGCCCCACAGGGCCCACCGCAAGCAGGGGCTGCTCCAGAGCAACCCCTGTCTGTGGCAGGCCCAGTTCCCCCAACAGGTTACACGCTGGCTCCCCAGGAGTGGCTGTTGCCTGCTCTGCTTCCAGGGAAATGGCTTCACCGTGGCAGGGAAGCCTCTTCCTTAGGGAGGCGGAGCTGGCAGCCTCTGCCGGCTTGGTTCCCAGGGAGACAGTTTTGCTGTGGCAGAGAAGCCACCTCCTCCCAAGGACGCTTCACTGCAGGCTCTGCTTCTTTAAGTTTTATATTGCAGTGCGTGGAACCGCAGCGATTTTCGGCCGTGACACGGTTACCTTTGTAACCGACTTTTTACATTCCTAGTCCTCAGTGGGCAAAGATCTTCCAACCTGTCCCAGGAAGGACTGGGGCCTCTCTGTGACAGAAGGTCTTGTCTGGTGGATTAGAAAGCCATCCCTTAGTCAGTTTAAACTTAGGCTGTTTGTCCAAAAGTTTTTTTGTTTGTTTGTTGGTCTCTGGGGAATCCAGTTTGAACCAGTATAAGCGAGCCTGTTCAGGTGGTGGTAATCTCTGGAAGTGTTATACTTGGACCCAGTCACCCCTCACTGATCTTAATTCCTGGGGTTTATGGTCCACATCTCCCCTGGAATTACAGATAATCCCTGGCCCGCAGTGATACATAAACTTGAGGTCAACCAAAGACACTGTGGGAAATTGTCATAGCTATCACAGCAACTCATTTACTGTCCTACATCATTCTGTCCTGCAGCAGCTCTAGGCAAACCAGTTGCTGCAATGAAATTCTTTTTAACTTTTTTAGGATAAAAAAATTGGCTTTCTGACAAGATGGAAAATTAAAAAAAAAATAGTAAAAAAGTGGTTTTTGGTTGATACATATCAAATAGATCTCTGACAAAATCCCATGAAAGCTTTCAAAGACCAATTGCAATGGAGACCAAAAATTTTCATTTTTGGTGAAATGTTTCATGAAGGAGGAAAATAAATTCCTATCCAGTTGTTCTAGGCAGCCTGTCGAAGTAAGGACGGAGCCAATGGATTACTTTCTCTTACTGCACAGCCCTGTGCCCATACAGTGGTAGATAAATAGTAATGATGTACTGTTAGAACTTGAGTTTTGGCTTAGATCCTGCCATCACAGAGAGTATGGTGCAGGTTGAACCTCTCTAGTTCAGCACCCTTAGGACCTGACTGGGTGCCAAACGAGAGAGTTTGCTGAACTATGGAAGGTCGATATTGTCTAGCAGCATTACCCACACTTCCACTGCTTACTAGTGTCTTAGAAGAAAGTAGGGGTAAATTAGAGCACAGAACAGACATCCACAGAACACTAAGGATCAGGAAAGATTGCTATAAACAAACTTGGAACCATGGGAAACTTGTCCACACCCATGATAAGTGGACATCTGGCTCACTAAAATCATGGTGGACCACGGATGTTGCCGGATCAAAGAGTGCTGGACCAGAGAGATTCAACCTGTAGTTAAAGTGTCGAGAGGGACTAGGATAGCTAGAATAATACAAGACAAGCGTGTGGCAAATTTGCTGGTGAGTTATGGATAAATGTCTATAATTGTCATGGTATAGTTTATTTCTCAAATAACATTCATTGTCCTAAATGAAAATGTTACATTGCTTATTCTCATAGACAGCCAATAATTGTTCTGTTCCATCCAGGAGAGTTACTATGTTACTGTGTAATAACTTGAATAGAGAAAATTTTGAAGGTGTTTCCTATTTGTGAGGTTACAGCTGAGTAGCCTGAGTAACTCCAAGGTCAAAAGTGGCTTGTTAGCCCAGAATACTGTTGTTATTGGGTCAAGAGAAGCACCTCAAGTTGCAGTTATTATACAGAAATGTCTAACAAAGAGGTGTTTGTGAGACATAATTGGGTTTTTTTTCTGTCAGTTGGATGGGACGAGAAGTTGTGGCAGCCATGTTTGTTATGGGCATGTGGATGGTGAGTTCTAATGAGTAGCCAATGAGAGTGCAGTAATTTGCATACTGTGCAAATACTGAAAACTACGATGCCCATCAGTGAGTCAGTAACTGTGCAGGCTCCCTGCCCTCCAGTTTGCTTAGTCGTTGCTATTTTAGTATAATACATAGTAATGCTGAAATTCATTTGTCATCGCTCCGCATATGTATTGATTGTAGCTTTGCTGAACTTGGTTAACCATTTTGCTAACAAAGTGTGTGAATAAAAATCAGCCTGTGTGAACCAGTTTCTATTACAGTGTATTTCAAAAGTAACCTACCTGCTCTGTCTGCTGTTGCTACTGCTAGGTTTCCTAGGATGAGATTTATAGCAGAATTCATTTATAGAAAGCACCTTAATTTTTCAGCCCACAGACTCAGTGTGCACACATGTGCTGCATGTTTCAGGGGCAAACATTTGCCTACTCCTTGGAACACCTTTGCATGCGCAAGGGTTAAAATGTACCCTCACCTTAATGGAGTTTGCAGGTGCACATTCTAACTCGTGAGTGTGCGTAAGTGTTAAACATTTCAAGATGTTGGTGTTTGAGCCTGCAAAGTGTGGGTGAATAGAGGCAAGTGTGGCGTTTTCTTATGCACACACAAAAGGAAGCGGGAAAGAAGCTCAGCGGAAGATTTGACCCAAAATGGGATCCTTCCTTCTACAAAACATGAAAATGGAAAAGCTCAGCTAATAAAATGCTACAAGATTCTAGCTGTTACAGGGGAGCTTAGCACAAAGAAGCAGAGTGGTGCATTGGAAACTGACATTCTAAGCCTAACTTTTTACTACTGAGCCACTATTTCATATTAGGCAGGTCAGCTAGCTTCTCTGCACCTGAGTTTCTCCATGGAGATAAGAATCTTTATTCACTTGTATAAAGTGCTTTGAGATCATTGTATGAAGTAGCTACAGACGTGTAGAGTGTTAGTCCCACTGCCTCTGACCCACAGCCATCTTGTACATGCAGTGGGATCTGATGCCAAACTAACTGAGTTAAAAAAACATTTTCCCACTAACTTCAATGGGCTTTAAATTAGGCCTTCAAAAGGAAAATGCCTACGGTGTGGGGCTACGTGATCAACTGCATCCTGTTGGTCTTGGAATCAACCTTGATCAGATTTGGAGCATGAGCTCTTACTGTAATGTGACACAGGCAGAACGGTATTAGCAATAGTGGGTCAGAACTAAGAAAACCCCCATTATCCACTTTCTCTGCACCAGGCCATAACAAATCAGTGCAGTCAACCTGCAAGTCCTCTGGTAATAACGTCAGTTTGATAGGGTTAGCGTTGTTTTGACATCATTGAAAGTGTGTTTGCTGCATTGAAGCGACCTCTTTAAGCAATAAGGGATTTCTCCAACGTGTGTGTGTGTGTATGTGTGTGTGTTGAACTGCCTGTGCTTTCAGGCCTGTAGAGATAAGGATCTGTGTCTCAGAAATAATCTGATCATTGTTTCCCTTTTGATTCTGCAGTCTACATGGAATAAATCAATTAACCAGAACTGGACAAGTAGCATAGCCAGATCTGGAGATGCCATTACAAAAGGCCCTACCACTGCTGTGAATGGAACGCTGACACCGCCTTCTAATGCCGGACAAAAGCTTTTGCTACAAGCCCTGGTTTACGATGCTGTTACGGTGGGTGTCTTTGGTGCTTTAGTGTCAGCAGCTTGTGTGCTATGGTACCTTTGTTATGTGTCTTTTGTCCTTTCCCCTGCTTGTGGAGGGAGAGAAAATATTTTCCCCTTTGTATTAGTCGGTTTGCTGATTGTTGTTTTTGTTTTGTTGCCCAAGTATAACACTGCATGTTATGTAATTGTAAAGTTGTTTTATTTTTCAAGAAGTTTTCTGTATCTCTCTGAGGTCCAGCAAACCCCATGTTCTCACTCCCCTACTTTCCCCAGCCCTAGAGGTCTTGAATCAGTACTCTCTTCTGGGGAGCAGCAATGAGGCTCCAAAACAGACTTGGGTTTTTTTTTCATATGTAGCAGTGCTGTAAATGACGTGTGAAATGAGTTAGGATCTACAATACCCAGCATGGAGATTTATTATTGCATCCCAGCATGGAGAAGGAATTGCATTTTTGCCTCTATTCAGAGTCAAAAAGCAAGGCTTGTTTTAAATTCCTCTGAAAGGGCGTGTAAAGCACTTCCCATTAGCCATCACCTACAGATCAGACCCAGGGAGCCCCCTGATGACCCACACTGCTGCCTCAGTATCAGAGGCAGCAGTGCAGGGTGCTGGGGTGTGACGAAGCAGTCGGGGTTCCCCCGATCCTGCAGTCCCGTAGCAGCAAGATTCTGCCAGCAGTAGAATAGAGGGGTTTTATTGCTTCTCCAGGATACAGCGCAGCATAGACGTGGTGTGATTACAGGATTCGAGGCCAGGATGTTTCAGACCCCTTGGGTTATGGGTTTATCACCCCTAGCCCTCAGCCCCAGCAACCTTAATCTCTCGCCCTCATGGTTCCAGCCCAAGACTGACCCTTCCCCCAGCACACACTTCCTTTGTCCCGTCTCTTCCCTTAACAAGTAGAACTGGTTTGGCCACTGTCCTGAGGCCCCTCTTGCTGGGCCGTGCTTACAGACAACCGCCAGTGGGGGTCCTCCACAGCCCACCGCCCAAGCATAGCAACCAGCAAGCTACTGACACTACACCACATGGGGGGAGCCGGTTTGCAAGAGGATCCAGTTTAAAAACCAGCTCCCCTCGTGGACCAGCTGCCTGCCACTCCACACTACTCCTTCTGATACAGAGGCAGCAGTGCAGGGTAGCAGCAGCCCCTGTCTCCGGGGGTCCGAGCTCCCTGCAGACAGAGGCTGCTCCATCTCCCACAGAGCAGCCTCTGTCCGCGGCAAGCCCCCGTGGGAGGTGGAGCAGCCTCTGTCTGGGGAGCTCAGGCCCGCCACGGACAGAGGCTGCTTCGCGGCAGCCTCTCCTGCTCCCCCCACCACTGCTGCTTGAACTCATGAATTCTCAAGGCTCAACACCCTAAGAGGCAAATAAATCCTGCACTTGTCACTTTTAAAACTCTCCTCAGTCTTTGGAACCTGAGTCATGACTTTTGAATGCTGAGGGGGAAGGCGAGGATTGGCAGTACTGCTCTCCTGCCACTTAATGTCACTGTACACCATTGGCCGTACCTTTAAGCCACCGCCTGGTACAGTTGGCTAGGGCCATGGAGTCGAGTCCCCTTTCTGCCGCTGGGTAACCCATGGAAGTCTCTGCACAGCTTAGTGACTCAGTTTCCCCATGGGTAGCTATATGGGTTGTGAGGCTTCTAAAGCATCCGGAAGCCCTGTGGTGGCATGTGGTGTAAAAGTGCAGAGGACAGGTGTCCGGGCACACTCTTCCTGCCCCGTTGTCAGTGTGAATCCACTGCACTCCTTGCCAAGGGAGGGCTTTCACTGTCACAAATGGGCACTCTGCGCTAGGGGTGTAAATAGCTAACGGGTTAACCAACAGGGGCTGGAGCGGCTTCCTGCCCACCCGGGGAAGGAGCTGCTCCATCCCCATGGGGTCGTCCCCCCCCCCAGCCCCCCCACCACCACCACAGGCAGGGACTGCTCCAGCCAGAGTGGCCCCTGTCCATGGTGGACCCAGCCAGAGCCCCCCCACTGCAGGTTATACGCTGGCTCCCTGGGAGAGGTGTCGCTGCAGGTTCTGCAGTATAAAGCTTATTTACCTGCAGCGTGTAACCGGGTCACAGCTACAATTTTTAGTAGTGCCATGGTTACATTTTTAAATGGAGTTTTATGTCCCTTCTCTGAGTACAGTGTCCGCCCTGGGGATCAGCCATCCAAACTGGGGAGGTGACTGTAATACCCTGTGTGTGCTGACTTCAGAGTTGCAAATACATTTGACGACACAGCCTAGGGAAAGCCATTCCGACCTCGCACATTTGCCAAGCCCCAACCTTAGGATATATTTCCCCCCTGAAATCATTGCTGGGCTCACAATTGTCTAAACCATGAGAACAAACGCCCGGAAATGCTTTGGGCTATTGATCTGCCCAGGCTTTTGTTAGATTGTTTGTCTTTTAAAATGACATAGCCCAATGTTTATTTTTTTTAAATGACGTATGTAGTTTTGGGCGTACAGTGAGCTCTGTTTTCAACATTAATTACCAAACGCTGATGGAAAATGCAGATCAGCTGATGGAAAATCTGGCTGGGCTAAAATAGCCTCTCCTGACTATAAAACTGAACGGACACACTGTGGAAGACACCGTGGGAGGCGGAGAAGCCTCTGCCCGTAGAGAGCTCGGATCCCCGCAGAGAGGGGCTGCCGCCACCTCGCACTGCTGCCTCTGTATCATACACTCTTGCTCCTGAGCAGCCCAAAGTTGTCATGCCTTTAAGCCAGTCTGTTGGGCAACTTGGGCTGTTGCTTGTATCCCAGCCTGAGCAGTGTTTAAGATTCCAATCCAGAGTAAGGCATAGAAAGCTGCACTTAATTTTAAGCAGGTGGGTAGGCCCATTGAAATCAGTGGGCCCATACGTGGGCGTCGGGGTAAACAAGGGCTTCTCCATTTGTCGGGCTCCAGGGGTGACGTGATCCGAATTTAGTCACTTTAATCCCTTTGCTTTCTGCTTCACAACAGAACGAAGTGGTGAAAACTCAACCGCCCATCAGCCTCCATCAAGTGGAGGCCGAAGTCATCGTCCATTCCGATTTCTCCGCCGCTGACAGAGACTGTGGCTCTCGGCTTCACCCGCTGGACATGGAAGAAATGGAGCCCGAGGAGCACGGCTCAGACAACTTCCCCTCCGATGAGCCGCCCCTGGACACCTCCCCGAACGCCAGGCAGAATGCCAGCAAAGCGATAGTGGACAGCCCCGGCCAACCTGAGCTGCACGCCCAGGAGAGCCCGTTAAGTACTGACAGAAAAACGAACAAAGTGGAAGCTGTCGGCACTCGTGGGCTCACCAATGGCTTCCCCAGGCATGGAGAAAATGGGGACTCTGTGGAAAGCGGGGATTCGGGCTGTCTGCAAGCCGGCCGAGGGAACGTCCAGCCAGCCAAGTGCCAAGCTTTTTCCACAGGCCCGCAGGACGCGCCTCTGTGTAGTATCTCGGCGCTAATCAATTCATCCTCAGCATCTGAGAACGTGACGCATGTCCATAACCACTAAAGAGGAAATTAATCTGATTTTGATCACGGGAGAGCTGGAAGAGGGAGGTGTGAGTTACAATGGGCCAGATCCGGAGAAAGCTGTGAACAACTCACCTCACAGTCAGTTCGGTGGGGCTGAGGGTGTTCAGCACCTCAACGGGTCAGGTTCCTGGACAGGCAAACAGCCCGAAATCCACCCTAAATAAATTGACGTGTAGATTGGTGTGAGCCCAGAACTAAAACAGACCCTCCCGCCCTCAGCCTGTGCAAGGGTTTCCATTTGTTCCATGCGGAGGAGTGCCAGGACCTTGTTACAGGTGGCAAGAGGGAGAAGACATTCAGCTTCTCTTCTCCAGTGTTGCTGTTCATTGGGGCAGAGGGCTGCTGCCTCACCTTGCCCTCTGCAGCTTTGCGATGCATTTTGTGGAGCAAGCAACCCAAGGGGTTGAACCAACCCCCTGCCGAAAGGCAGCTGGCCGTAGCCAGTGGCCTTCTCCGCTCGCCCGTGGTTAAAATGATTTTAATGATCCCTTTGTACACTACCACAGTAGATACTACTAGCAGGCTGATGTAGTGGCCTTTTATTACACACTCTGCGAGTGCTTCTAACAACTTGTACAATATAGAACCTTCTCCAGCATCTCGGTCACTTCACCAAGCTGGACTTTGTGTTACGTAGGTTCTTGTACCTATCATTTTAGGTACAGTCTCTCTCCTTTTAATGTACGACAATGTATTTTTATTTCCTCGGAGCATCTTTATATTATTTAATTTTATAAAGTGGAGTAGCGTGTGGTATAGAGTAGCATTTTTACTACTTCTCTCTTTATTTTTTCCTCCTTAACAACGCAACTACCTCATGTCTGTTGGAGAGAAAAAAAAAAAGCAGTAGATTTACTCTTTTGTTATAGTCCATTTTAGTTTTTAACTTATTCTTATACTGCCTTTTTCTAAAGAATATGTTTGCACTGGTTGTGGACTATTTTTTAATGAATAGCGCTGCAGGTCTGACGTCTCTCTTGCTTTGTTTCTTCTTATTATGTTGCTGCAGGCCCACCTGCCCTAGGACTGGTGTGTCGGATGTGTGTGGCCGTAGAAGCCTGTGCTTCGCAAAAAGGCCATGTCAGATGGGGCGATGTTCAGCAGCATGTTGTTAAGGGGCTCGTATCGGTAAAGAGAACGGGGCAGTGATGTTTGGAGGTGTTACTTGGTTTGGGCCCAATGTGCGACACTTTAAAGCAGCCAGATTGCCTGAGGGTGGGTACCCAGGGGTTTCAGAATATCAGGTCCCTTTCCAATGGCTCAAATTAAGCAGCCAAAATCACAAGTCATTTGGCAGTCTTGACCCAAGTGCATTGTTAGGCTGGGTCAAGCATGCGGACGGGGGTTAGATTTCCCACTGGAGGAGACTGACTTACTCAGAGACAACTGAGAGTGGGGGGTAGAGCGAGGATAGCTGGCTTCAGCAGTGTTATTGAGCATGCTCCGTCCATGTGAGCTGCAAATCGGAGGCGGGGGGAGGGACTTGCCTCCCCCGGCATGTCACCTCTGCTTACACCAGCTGGCATGAAGCCAGCACACTGAAAACAGAGTGTGGCCCTGGCAGGAGCGAGCCTCCCCCACTACGGACCCGTCTAAGACCGATGCCACGTAGTCACACAGCTGGCCTGTTCTGCTGCTCGTGCCCTGCACTGCACTCTGTTTTTAGCATGCAAGGTCTGTGAGCAGGGGCAGCCCGTGCATATAGGCTGATTCAGCCGTTGCCTAGGGCGCCGCGTTAAACGGGGTGCCCAATGATGACATCACGCCATTGAGGGCTGTGGAGGCAGGGGCACCGATCGTGCATTCTGCCTGGGGCGCCAGCTGCCAGCAGCCCGCCTCGGGCTGCCCCTGTCCATGAGCACGAGCATGAGTCTGCCCCGTCGCACTGGGATTCGCACCTGCTGCTCCGAGTGTGAATTTACCCTGCAAAGCGCAGTGCCAAGATTTGAAAAAAAAAAAAAATCGTTCGTTCTTGTTCAAACAGCACCTGGAGTTCCCACCGACAGATTTTAAATAATCTCGTCTGCTCTTCATTATTGATGCTGTTTCCTGAGGGTCTTTTCTCTCCACTTGACCCACTGAAAAGAAAGGAGTCACTTGCCGCCTGGTCTTTCGCCGGTCGCTTGCAGATTCTCAACAGCCACATGTGAACAGGGCACATTGCGGACTGCGCCAGATCGGGACAGGCGCTGAGGGTCTGCGGTTCCTGCTGAATGCATTGGACAGTGCAGGTGTTGAGCAGACCTTCTCCCACCCGCCCCAACCCGGCTTCCATTGGAATTGGCCAGAAAAATGTCCTGGAGACCTTTGTGCTGATCTGTGAAATGTTCCTACATCTCGATCCAGACCGTGACACAGGACTGCCCTGGTGAGCAACGGGGAGCCATGTACTCACAGGCAGCCCGATTAGCTACCCCCGGTGCAGGAGGCCACTTACAGCAAACGTTTTGCAGGATCCTCCCATCCCGCAGGGCTCGTCTTCCCATAATGCTTGCCACTCCCATTCGTGTTAATGGCGTTTCCTGGTGCATGGCAAGGAAACAATCAGATACCTCTTGAGCAGGCCGGTCCTGCCTCAGGTTCTTCCGGGAGGCTCCCTTTGATTCCAGGTGGAACCCGATGTGTGTGCCCAGCCATAAGGCTACACTAAAAGGCCCTGTCCAGCACCCATTCAAGCCAGTGGATCAAGCCCTGGTACGAGCTAACCCACGTTTAAGGATCTTGCTTCCCCTACCATTGGGCCCCCTGTCTCTGGCATAGAACTTCTGTCCCCAGTGTTGTAAGTGATACCTGCCACAGCTCTGTCCTTCCCGCCCCTGCCCAGCCCCAGGGGGAAGCTAGAGTAGGCTCTGGAGCACCAGTCCACGAGCTGCCACAAAGTGGCAGACACAAGTGGCCACCCGCACCGAATGAAAGGGCTTGTCTGTACAGAGCACAAGTCGGGTACCAATCTACAGCGCTCTAGCCTTCCACACGCTAGCCACCGGGCGGACCCTGCCACCCGGCTTTGCCGTCGGCGCGGCAGCCTCGTGCGCTGTAGATTGACACCCCAGACTGCTGCTCTCCGCCTCTCCCTACAGGCAAGCGCTGCGGTCCCCGTTGAACGGGCCTGTCGTCCGTCGCCATCGCCTGTGAGACCCTCCGGCGCGCCTGCCCCACTGCCACGGGATGGAAGGGTCAGTGCTGAGCTCAACAATTCCATTAAAAGAAAAAAAAGCAGCTCTGCTCTTCCGAAAGCCTTTGGAGAGGCCCATGGGATGTGCCTGGTTCCCCGGGGAGTCTCCCCGGGCCTCCTGTTTTGTGGGTGGAGAGCTCATACTCTCACCGTTCTACGTGGGGCACACATTGGCAGGTGCAACGTGGCTGCCATGCCCTGTGGGATAGCAGCTACCCCTCGTGTCTTCACGACCTCATCCATGCCCACATTTCTTTACCTACATGTCGATGGGTTTTAAATTCACTGGACCCACTCAGGAAATAGCCCTAGCTGCCAATACAGCCATTGCAGTGGAAACACATGCTTGGTGTGCTGCAGCGGTCAAAGGAGAGAGTGGGGAAAAATAAAAGCAAACCAGATGTTTGGCGTAATTAAGAAAGGGATAGAGAGCAATTCTGGAAACCCAGAGTGCCATGGTCTAATTCGCGGATACTCACTCTGCATGGAGACAGTGTTTAGTGTGGGATCCCCCTGCTCCAAAAGGCTCTAGGAGAAATGGAAAGGTGCAGAGGAAGGCACCGGCCAGGATTAAAGGCTTAGACAGGAGATCAGAATAAAATAGAGCAATATACTCTTGTGGGGACAAGCTTCCCATTTCCCAATAGCAACTAAGATTGGCAGTGAACTACCCTCCGTACTTGCAGGACTCCCCGTGCTAGGGCTAGGAAAGGATAGTGCTGCTTACGAACAGCGATTACCGTTTTGCTGGGAACCAGTCCCATCCTATTGACCTTAATGTTCAGGGAATGCAGATACTGGCCTCAGCACGTTGCTCACTGACGGCTGCTTCTGGAGGAAAAGCCCCCGCCACGGGCAGGTTTGTGAGGCTGCAGACAATGAAGGAAGCTCTGAGAGATTCCTTCCCTAGCTGCAGCCATGCAGAGCTGCCGTATTGGCAACAGCTGGAGAAAGGCCACTTGTGGCTGGCAGTGGAGGGGTGGCTAATGAACAGGAACGCCTACAGAATGGACTCCTGTTCACACACGGCTTTATTTACTTAGTTAATGCTGGCACCTTCCTAAGGACTACCACCGTAGTTTAATGAAGGGCAGATCAGAGGAGAGAAGGTTAGTTGGGAGCTCCTCATTTATTCATATAATACCAGAGCAGGGGGACACACACAGAAATGTAACAGCACCCAGTCTGAAGTGGATGAAAGGAAATGTGTTCTCAACAATGCATGATTCAGCTGTGGAACTCAGTGCTGCAGGACATTTTGCTAAGAGCTTAGCAGGCTGGAACATTAAAAGATGAAATATTCCATGGACCATAAGAGCAACCCACAATTACATGAAATAGGATAAAAATATATTGGGGATATAGCCCCTTTTGTTTTAGCGCATAAGGCAACTACTAGCTGCCTGAGGTTAAGAAAGAGTTTGCTTAGATGCACCATAATTCCTCTATGGGGCTTTCGGTGCCTTCCTCCAAAGCATCTGACAGTGGCCACACTCAGAGATGGGATCACAGACTACATGGATCATTCACTGGTATGAGCCATTTTACCATTTCCAGTGTTCCTATTTGTCCCTCCTAAATTGTGGGTGCAAAACAGAAAGAGGCCACATCTCGAAATCAGTCTCTTTACTAGACTGGCCCACTGCAGTTAAGGGAAAGACCAGATTTCTGTTTAAATCTTGACTCATTTAAATGTCGGTACTGACATATACATCATTCTCTTCTCACTAGCCAATAGCAATTGATGATTTCCTCCGGCCTAACGAAATCGAGAGACCTGACTGGCTGTTAATGTACTAACCCTTCTCCCTGCTCCGCTCCAAAGAGTACAAGTCTAAGAAAGGATCATTCCCTTTTGCTATGGTCTGTAAAGGCACTGTCCTGACTCAGACCAAGCTCCCATCTCTGAGACTTAGGCTACGTCTACACTGCACAGTTAATCTGAAATAGCTTATTTCGAAATAGCACGTCTACAATGCAGGGAAACCTCAAAATTAAGTCCGAGGCAGGCTTCCCTAATGTGGATGTGCTATCTCAATTTAGAGCCCCAGGTGGGGAGGAATAACTTAGAATGGCCCTGGTGAGGGGCTATTTCAAAATAGCAGAAGGGGAGCATCTAACACACGCCTTATTTCAAAATAGCTATTTCAGAATAGGCGTTATTCTTTGTAGAATGATTTCGGAATAGGCTGCCCATTATTTTTAAATTATTTCGAAATAATGGAATGGCTGTGTAGACGCTCGCGTAGTTATTTCAGAATAACAGTCATTATTCCGAAATAACTTTGCTGTGTAGACACACCCTTAGAAACAAACACTGGGGCGATTCTTACACAACGGGAAATATAATCAAAGAGAAAAACTATGGTAAGTTGATGTGTAATAATTGGGTGCGTTTTTCCAGATGGGAATGCTTAGTGCTGGTCGCTGAACCGCTGTCTCATCTGACCCTTTCAGTGACACACATCTCTGCTCTGTAGTTTAATTCACGTTCAGGAAGGGAGTGGAGTTTCATGACTAGGGTGTAGAACTAGCATGCAGGAGTTGTGGCTTCTGCTTCCTACCTCTGCCACACTGACTTGCTATGTAACCTTGGTTAAGTCATGTAATCTGCCCGTGCCTCGGTTTCCCTGTCTGTACAAAGCTACCTCACAGGGTTTTGTGCAGCTTAGTTCAATGCTTTGCAATCCTCAGAGGAAAGATGCTATGAAAAGTGTGAAGGATTCTTTTTATGCGCCTGACCATTACTGTGTAGGCAGAAAGCTTGCATCACGTAGCTACTTTGTTTCTTTGCATCCAGCCTTCTTCTCTCCTCTTACTCCACCAAACCCAGTTGTTCCAGAGCATGAAACATACAGCACTTGGTACATCAGAGTACTGCCGTGACCCGGGATTGGTGAGAACCGTAAAAGCAAAAGAATCTGTTGGTGTCAACCAGTGTCATTCCCGTGAAGCTGAGCACCTGAACCCAAAACTGTACTGAAGTCACTTTTTAACACGATCTTCCACATTAGCGTACACAATGGATTATGTCCAGTGTCTGGTCACCTAGATCTCCTAAATTTATGTGGCTGTTTCCCTGCCCCTGTACTTATTCTACATGTGTTGGGCTTTTACATTTTCCTTGCTGACTAAAAGCTGAAGAAATGGGGTAATAATATGCATTATGTGTACACAGCTGAAATAACCAGTGCATATATTTTTTTATCATGAAATGTTTCAAGAAGTAGCTTTCTTGCACCTTTCTCACAGACATACACAAAAGCTGATACCTTTACTTACACATCAGAGTTCATGTATCTTACTAAAAGTTAGCATTATTTTTTCCTCCACCCGCCCATTCTTTCCTTCAGTAACACTAAAGATTATTGCTAGTCAACTTTTTGCCTGTGTATATTGTTTTTACATTGCTTAAATATCAAATCTGTCTCCCCAACTTAAGTTTCATAGTGTTAATGTTACCATTGGGTTACGCAACTATATTTTCCTTGCTGCCGTGAAAGTCAAAATTCTGATTCTTTTCTTTGAATTTCTTCATATGTGAAACATGATTTGGTTCTCAAACATCTGTTTGTCATTTTTTTCATTTTGTTGATTTGGTTTCTTTTCTTTTTCTTTTTTTTTTTTTTTACAGAGAGTAAAGTTCTGGTTTACATAGTTACAACTGAGCTAATTTGTAACCTTCTAGGTTTTCTGATTTTTGAAAAGTAAATAATTAATAACTGATATCTGCCCATAAAGGATGTATTATAGGAAAGCGACCGCTTTTATATAACACTATATATATTTTTTTTGTTCTCATTAGAAACTGATCCCTTTGCAAGGATCACTGTATCTTTTCTAACCAGTATCCTTGTTTGAAAAGAGAAGTTTAGTCCAGCAAAATCTTTTATCTAGTTCTATTTGTGTCATTTCCCCCTTGCTAATATTTTAAAATTTAATTTAATTTACTGTTTTTTACATGATGCATACGGAAGGGTAACCAGAACTTGACCTTGTTAAAAGATTGTCTGTATTTGGTTCCATGCTGTATTTAATTATAACTTTCTTTCTTCAGAGACTATTCTTACTTCACAAATACTCTTTAGTGTTAAAATGTAAGAAGAAATTATCCTTATATTCCTTAACTAATGTATTATTAATAAAATATTTACAAAAAAGATAGAGTCCAGTTTTGGAGTGATTCTGTATGTAGAACTGATTCTAAAGGAAAATCTTTTCCAGGTGGGAGATGGCTTTCTTAACAGCGTTTGGGCTACTGGGTTCCATGCTGCTAATGTTGAAGTCAATGGGAGTTTTGCTATTAAACAGTGGCACTTACTATGGGTGGTGGATGAAGGTAGGGCTGGGGGCTTGCCTCCTTCTGCCCGCCCCTTCTGCCCAGGCCCCGCCCCCCACAGGAGCCAAGTCCTTAGAACCCTCTTATGCTCTTTGGTTCAAATGTGTTGAGCTGCACAAGATTCCTGGTTTCCAACATTTCAAATCCAGAGGATTGTCTGCCGGAGCAACGCCTGCCTGCGGCCAGCTGGGCCTCTGCAAACAGGGGCTGTTGGACCCGGCATGAGGGGGGACCGAGCAGTCCCCACTCGCGCAGCTCTGGGACTGCTATGCCTCTGCATTTCAAATGTAGTAAGGGCTGCCGGGCTCTTGCTACATTTAAAGTGCAGAGGTGCAGTGGCCCGGAGCGAGCCTCCCCTTATTGACTAATCCGGTAGACCAGCGTTTCCCAAATTACGGGCCGTGGCCCGGTACCGGACCGCGGGAAAAAAATACCGGGCCTCAACATAACCGCCGGGGTGTTCCGGGCTCCTGGAGTGCCCGTGCGGCGCTGGGTCCTCCAAACCCTGGCCCGGGCTAGGCGGAGGATGCAGCTGGGTGAAACTGAAAACTTATTCATTTTTTATTCTTTTTTGTGTATGCGTTTATATTTTTGGGCTGCAAAAAACAGTACTGAAAAAAACAGGTTCCAACTAAAGTAAAAAGTTTGGGAAACCCTGGTCTAGCCAGCTTTCTATCCATCTTACAGTACATTTATCCAATCCATATTCCCTTAACTTGCTGGCAAGAATATTGTGGGTGACCATATCAAAAGCTTTGCTAAAGCTGGCACCGGGGCTTTGGGAGGACCAGAAACAACTTGTTTGCATATTCATCATTTGCTTAATGAATATGCAAATATGCAAATGAATGTTACCAGTCCTCCAAAAGCTTGTGAATGGATTTACTGGTCCCCGTGTCAAAAAGTTTGGGAAACCCAAATTGTATTGACTACACAATTAGCAACATACTCGTTCCTTAACACCCTTAAATAGTTATGGGGGATTTGATCATTAGAAACATAGCTAGCTGGGCGGGCGATGACCAGGAAAACCTCATTGTGACTTTCTGCCTAGTACAAAGGTTGTGGCTCTCTTGAGAGATCTAGATAGACTTGTGTGTAGTGCTGGGGAGGAGCTGGTGGTTGTGGTACATGTAGGTACCAGTGACATAGCGAAGGATAGGAGAGAGGTCCGCAGGCCAAATTAAGCCACTAGGTAAGAGACGGAAGTCCAGGCTCTCCATGGTAGCATTCTCTGAGAAGCTTCCAGTTAGCACAGAGCCAGTTAGACAGGCAGAACTATGGGGCAGCACTGGGGAGCCGGCGTTCCAGCCCGGCGGCCCCTCTCCTGCCAGATCCTGTACCCCCCTCCATTCCTGCACCTACCTCCAGCCCAGCTCTCCCACCTTCAGCCCTCTCCTGCACCCTTCCTCCCACCCAGACCCCAAGCCCACTTCCTGGCAGCCCACTCCCACACATTTTTGGCCCACCCAAGAACGTAGGGAGACCCACAAAATCTACTAGCTTAGACCCCTCTAGGCTCGGGGTGTGTGAGAGGGGAATGAGGGGTTTTTTGGGGGGGGTTGTTTGTTTGTTTTTGTTTTTTGGGTTTTTTTTCTTGCTTCTCATTTTTGTGCGGCCCCCCTACTGATTTTTCTGATCTTAAAAAAGGTTCCCCACCCCTGGTCTGTAAAACCATGACTGGTGTAGAGAAAGTAGATTCGCAAGTGCTATTTACTTCTCATGACACAAGAACTAGGGGTCACCAAAGGAAATTAATAGGCAGCAGGTTTAAAGCAAGCAAAAGGAAGTACTTCTTCACATGGTGCACAGTCAGCCTGTGGATTTTCTTGCCAGAGGATGTTGTGAAGGCCACGATGATAACTGTGTTCAAAAGAGAACTAGGTAAATTCATGGAGGATCACTGGCTATTAGCCGGGATGGGCAGGAATGGTGTTTCTAGCCTCTGTTTGTCAGAAGCTGGAATGAATCACTTGATGATTCCCTGTCCTGTTCATTCCCTCTGGGGCACCTGGCATTGGCCACTGTCAGAAGACAGGACACTGGGCTAGATGGACCTTTGGTCTGACCCCGTGTGGCTGTTCTTACGTTCAGCCTTAAATCATGTCTCTGAACATGCCAGCCAGGCAAATCATCAGAGCTAGAAACAGAATCCAAGAGCCTGGTTTCTGAGTTCCCTGAGCTAATCACATAGACACAGGGTCACAGAGCAGCACATGCGATTTAACTGCCTTGCACCATGAGCGGAGTGAAACCTTGTTCTGGCTTGTGGCCTCTGTTTGAAAGAGACGTGCTAGTTCTGTGATAAAGCAATGTCCCTGGGGCGAGAACTCCGCTCCTGGGGCGCCACGGGTATCGGATCGATCGGCTGAAAGTCACGCTGTTCAATGCAACGAGCACAGGAGGCTCTAGGAACACATGGAGACTGACGACAGAACCACAAACACGGCCACAAGTAAGAAGTCTTGACTGTAGTGTAAGTTGTACTAAGCAGATGATTGAGGTTACCACCAAGTGCACAAACCGCGAGAGAATCCATGCCATAGCAATTGCTATGTTCATACTCTCGTTGGCTGAGGTGTTAGCCTCTGATGGCTCTCAACAGGTGGTCGCTGATAGAGGGGGCGTTCCCGCAAGGGTCTTCCTTTGCTAGCCAGACTAGGAAACCCTTTTCTCCAGTGTTTATGACCACGTCCAACCATAAGCCCATGTACGAGGGTTCAAAGCGCCTGTTCCTTACCTGTACTTTCATACTGTATCTATTTTGGGGTGCCCCACTTTTCACAGCTTGTCCCCTCGTTCTTATAAACATTTATGGAGGCATGTTCCCATGGTAACCCACGGCAAGAGCAGAACTTTTCAGGACGCTACCCTCAAGTGCCTCGTGTGGGCTAGCCAGGCGCACTGCAGTCTGGTTCCTTGGAGCATCACTTAGTGCCATGTGCTTGACAGGAATCTTGTAATTGGACTGGCATAGGATTACTCCTGGCTCATCTAGTTGTGTCAAAAACCTTGAGGCCTACTATGGCCAAGCTGAAATCTTACAGGCCTCTGCCTATAGGCCTGGTATTACATACCTAGCCAGCACCATCCTTACACAGATTACGCAGCTGTGTCGGACAGCCAAAAATTTGGGGCACCGCTGGGTCCTAATGTCCACCCATCTGCCTCTTCCTAGCCCTGTTCTGTGACTCTGCTTCCTCCGGAGAGGATCTAGTTAACTTACAAGTGACAAAGCCTGCTAGAGCTATTAGCAGAACACTGGACCTGTGTCCTGGAGCCCCTTTAAATCCCTGCCAGAGCACCATGTGTCACACTCCAGGCAGCACTGAGGGCAGTTGGAGGGAGGCGCGGCCTAGCTGCAGCCCCGCCCCTCCCACATGAGGCCCCGCCCCTACTGGGGATGCAGAGCAGGGCCCTCTCCCACCTTGCTCAGGGGCCTGGCGAGGCTGTTGGCCCCACTGGCTGTGAGAGCAGAGTGTAATGCTGGAAAACACTAGAGAATGTCTTGGCTGAAGGGGCTTGGGGCTGCAAGCTAGGCAGCTGCTCCTTTTGTTCTTGTGTGTTCAGAGACACAGGACCTTGGTTTATAAACAAACAAAATGGCACAGAGAAATACCTGACAGTGACCGATTTCTACTCCCCGTTGGAACATCCCTAGAGCCCCGAAATCCAGCGACCCACTCTGGGTGGAAAGAAGCAGGCCTGTCTTTACCAGAGAAGATAGCTTCCACTTTTCTCATCCGCAGCCAGGATCTCTTTCTATCCATATTAACAGAAAGGACTGGGACTTCCTTCTTTTTCTCGCCCTCAGAGGGTTAGCAGCTTCCCTTACTTCTCTGCCTGCACATCTGCAATAATTTGTCATAATAGAGCTGGGCCCTCTAAAAGGCCAGGATCTGAATGAGTCATTAGTTTGCATTTCCTTCTCTTGCTATCTTTTATTACCCCCAGACGCTCTGTGTTACAATACAGCTGGCAATACTATGACAGGCATGGGGCTAATCAGCTCTGAGGTGTTATGTAATTCAGTAGCTGTCCTATGCAATGAATTACACAGCTCAGCTCTCTGGTGAGTGATATAATGAGATTCAATTGGCTGCAGTGCAAGATGGCCCAGTCAGGGACGATCCAAGCAAATTCTGGAGGAAATTCGGAGGGATTGTTTGTAGCCCGTGAAGGCCAGTTATGGGATGGAGGGGGGAAGGGGTTCTCTGAGCTGCTGCGCCAGCAGACAGTCATTAGCGGTTGCTGATTCATATGATGATGACCCCTGCCTGCCGATAATGGGGCACAGAGTGAGGTCAGCCAGCTTCAGCAGTGTTACTGAGCATGCTCAGGACAAGCCAAGCAGCAAATCCGACGGGGTGGGGGGTGGGAGGATGTGACCCTGCATACAGAGCTGTATTGACACAGGGTCCCAGGACCTCAGGCAAGGCTGCGGGGAACCACGGGCTGGATGGGGCCCAATGCTTCTTTTGATCCAGCCTGTGACAAGCCTGCATGGCTGTGCAAGGGGTTGGAGCTGCGAGCACCAGCTTGCCCTTGCGGTTCCTTGGTGAGGGGTGTTCAGGGAATCTCTGTGCACTGTCTCCGCCTCCGGGGCTGGCTCCGTAGCTCCCGTTGGTTGGGAACTATGGCCAGAGGGAGCTGTGGGGTTGGGCTGGAGGTCATGGTCAGTGCGCACCACACAGAATGACCTGACCCCTCTGCCTCGGGACTGGACATGCCAGCCACCTTGGGTAGCAGAGCAACACAAAGCCAGGGCAGGCAGAGGTCCTGCCTTAGTCCTACTACACCACCGACCGGGAGCCTCCAGATGTTAGTGCTTACCAGCTGGAGCCTGCACCCCACAGCCCCTCCTGCACCCAACCCCCGTAGCCCAGCCTGGAGCCCCCTTCTGCACCCCAACTCTTCCCAGACCCTGCCCCCCAACCTCCTGCCCCATCCCTGGACCCCACCCTTGAGCCCATCCTCCCACCTGGAGATGTATCCGCTCTTGGACCCCAATCCCGTCCCCCAGCCCTAAGCCCACTCCCACACTCCAAACCCCCCAGAGACCCCACAAAATCTAATAGCCCTGGGTCCCAGGAAAATTAATCCAACTCTGCCTGTAACACCCCCCCCCCAGTGCATTGTCTCTGGCACCATAGATGCCTACAGTGTTGCACAAAATGAATTAAAATAGACCTTTTCCAAAGCTCTGAACAATGAGACTAGCAGGAGGTCATTACATGGGGAAAGGCTTCTGGAGAGAGATGAAGGGTGAAAACAAGATGGCGGCATACTTGAATGTTGCATAGGGTCCTCTTTTCCGTTTGCAGAGGGAGAATGGTTCTGTAGCTAGTGAATCGCCAACTGAATCGACAACATGGGGGAGCTTCCTTGAGAAGTGGTTTTTGCAAAGGGACTTAAATGAGGAGAGGGCAGAGTTGTGGTGGCGAGAAATTGGGTTCCAAGGAAAAGGAGCTGTTGGAGCCTTCCAGTTTAGCATGGAGTGAGGGGCAGTGAGGAATTTAAACCATGACAAGACTCAGCTCATCAACAAAGGTGTGAATTAATGCTAGAGATAGGGCTGGTTTTCTGAGGGGTTGTTTACATGTTTTTTTTTTTCAGCTGTGTAATTAAACCACTATAGTTATATCAGCGTAACAATCGCTTTAGGGATTCTTATTCTAGAAGGCATGGTTTTGTTGGTTTAGCTTGAACTCTTCCTAAGTTACCAGCTGAATTGGAAAAAAAAAGTTGTCTTAGACCATCGTGTGAATGTCCACATGGTGCTGACACTGGTGTAATGAGAGTCCTTAAAATTCACACCTTCCTGTATACTATTATAACGTTGCTATTTAGACCTTTGGTGTTTGCCCACTAAGCACAGTCCTGAAGAGAATAAGCCTGTAATATAGACCACTGACCTGCCAAAAGGTGGCTTGAATTGGAACTCCCAACCGAGCATAAGTGCTTGTCTACACAGGAAAGTTAGACAGGTATGAGGTAAGGGGTAAATGTAAGCCTGTATATTTGCACTGGTCTGAACCCCACTGAGGTGGATACTCTTATTCCAATTCACCCTTTTTCTAATTCAACTTATATCACTTGGGCAGCAGTGAGAAAAGTCCCTTTTATTCTGGAACATGGGAACCCATACCAGTATAACTGTAATTATTTAAAACTATAAAACTGGGGGGGGGGGAGCGTCTCATGAAACCAAACTTTCAGGTACTCACCCTGCATTGCCAGTTCCCAGAACTGTCCTGCCCCTCTCTCTTTGGGTGCTGACCCCATTGCGGGCTTATTCACAGACACAATTCACCAGTTACTCCTGGAACGTTGGGTCTTCTGTGTTTCCATCCAGCGGAGTGTTTCCTGGATCACCTGGTCCGGGCAATTGATTCTGAAAGGGACTTCTGCTGGGGCACAGGAAATGCTGAGCAGACACACTGTGTGCGGAGGAAGAGTTTGACCTGCTCAGGAATAGCAGCACTCAAATTGCAAGCCCCAGGAGCACAGGGTGCCTCCAAGCTCCCACGCATATACTTTATAATGTTCTATTACAATCATACCTAATGTATTAATAGGAACACAAAAGCCAAATCTGCCGCATTGTTCACACAGTGACAGGTTGACATTTTCTGCGTAAACTACAAGGTATGACTGTAATATTTTCTTGATGTAAAAATGACAAGCATAAATTGGCAAGAACTCAGTTTACTACCAGTACAATTAATGTATTGAAGGTTGATTGACTGATTTAGAAAACGAGTGCCTCTGTGTTTATGTTAATTCTGTTATTGCACATGTAATGATGATATCAATCTGATAGCATAAGACTTTCCTTTGGGTCAATCAGCATCTACTGGCCAGCCGTGGTCTCTGTGCACACCCTCTGCGGCAGGATGGCTGAGTGCCCCTTGGACTGGACAAACCAGATTTTCAGTGTCAGTCCTCCGAGGTCACCAGAGCAACATCAATTTCCTCTTGCTGGGGAGCTGACCCACCATGTGCAGTGATCTAGAGAAGCAGTATTATCATTAACGCTTTTATGAAGTGCCTTCCCTGCCATGGGCCTAGGTCCCACTGCATGGCACACCCAATTTGCAACTGAAACTGAATATACATGGAATTTCCACAGCATCCCCCAGCCCAAAAGTCTCCAACCACTTTACAAACTTTAACCAAAATTAAGCTCCATATTATCCGCATGAGCTATTATTTTTATCTTCTAGATTAGAAGGGGGGAGGGGAAAGAGGCTCATTCAGGTTAAGTGACTTGCCCAAGGGCCCAGAGTATGTCTGTATCAGAGCCTGACTCCCTAACATGCACGGTGCCGCCATGTGAGCCCCTATCCTGCATGGCTCTGAGCAATTCCTGAAATATGCCGCCAACTACTCCAATCAAAGTTGAGGGCATGGCACACCTTGCAGTATCTGATCTGTGGGCTGAATGGTAATCTATAGACCTGAGCCAAAGCTCACAGAAGTCAATATGGGCAAACTTTTCTAAAGCACCAAGTGATTTAGGAGCCTATATCTCACTGCAAATCCATGGGATTTAGTCTCCTAAATGCCCAAGTCGCTTTCTGAAAACGGGACTTAGGTTCCTAAATCACTTAGTCTCAAATCTTCCAAGGGACATACATAAGCATTAGGCACCTAAATGCCTTTGACAATCTGGGCATTAGGCACTTTTGAAAATGTTACCCTGCTACTAGTTTCATTAACTTCAGCAGCCGTTGAACTCCGGCCAGGTACCCAATGCTGACCATGGGCTCCTTGAGCAGCATTCTGATCTGCTGTCATGGTTTAGTTAGAAGAGAACACCCCCCCCCTACAAATACCACCCAATTAAGAGCTTCAGATCTCAATCAGATCAGGTAAGTTAGTCTCCAGGCATTCGTGGTGTCTTGTGCTGCAGCTGATGATCATCGGCATTAAAGCATCATCTCTTAAGTGAGACGCTAATGCAAAGGGGCAAAGGAAAGAAGGGACGTAAAATCCCATTTAATTGGTTAACCGGTTACACGTAGTTAAGCCTCTGCTTGCAGCCCCCTTATGGCCCACCACAGACAGGGGTTGCTTCAGTCTGACCAGAGCAGCCCCTGCCTGCAGCCTTCCCTGCCATGGACAGGAGCTGTTCCGGCTGGGCTGATCCAGCCCCTGTCCGTGGCAGGCTCTGTGGGGCTAGAGCAGCCCCCTGCCCGTGGCAGGTGGGGGCTGCTCCATCCCCCAGAGGTTAACCTTTCACATTCCTAGGGGGAAGGGGGGCTAGAGTGTGTCTGCCAGAAGGATACTTTGTTGGATTTTCCTGGCTCATCTCATTGGCATGGATGTTCCATCG
Organism: Pelochelys cantorii; assembly: GCA_032595735.1. Lineage (NCBI taxonomy): Eukaryota > Metazoa > Chordata > Testudines > Trionychidae > Pelochelys > Pelochelys cantorii. The sequence continues at coordinate 40,774,951 of CM064338.1, read as the reverse complement.
TGTGCCTCTCTTTTCTCTAAGGAGTCATTAGCGTGGGTGCCACACACTCATTTCCACTGACAGCAAAACGGCAGGCTCGTCGGTGCAGTTGTTTGCAATTAACGGAGGCGATATAGTTCCTCCTCAGCTCAGACAGCTAATGGCCATGCAAAATCTCCCACTGCTTGCACAGCAAGGCACAGTGGCACTGGTCACCCTTTGTTTCCGTCTGTAATGAATTGGCTAAGGCTGTTCTTTAACAACCACTAGTAGGGCAGTGTGGTGGGGTGACTGACCCACACTGGCTGGAAGGGGCCCGAGCAGGCAGGAGGAGCTGGTGCAGAGCCCTGGCCAATTAGGCAGAGGCTTTTTAGTAACCAATCCCGGTGTGGCTTGCTGGGACAGCCCTGTATATAAAGAGCTGCCCAGCAAAGAGAGTCATTTAGGCTCTGACCTTGGGAGAGCAGTTCTAGGCAGACTAGAGAGGGAGGCTTCAGCCTGATACGTGCCAGGCTGGTGGCCTTGCTCCAAGGGCTAGGAAGGTGCAAAGGGTCACAGGAGAAGTGACCCAGGGAGCAAGAGGCAGTGAAGGGGAGTAAGAGGGCAGAACAAGGCTGCTGCCAGAGGGTCCCTGGGGTGGGGTGGGTGTGGGTTCCCCCCCTTCCCTCTTGCACCGTGTCTAGCCACCCTTGTTGTGGGGCCTGGGAGGACTGTGGCTTGCCCCTGCAGTGATGGGCTAGACTGAGGCTGCAGTTGGTGATGGTGGTAGGTGCTAGATGAAGGACAGCTGCTGGCCACCCTCCCAGAAGGGGGATGAGAGGCCCCTGCAGCTGGCCCTGCTGGAGGGCAGCATCCTGAAGAAGACACGCTGAGTAGGGAGCAACGTGAGTCCAGAGCAAGAGTGTAGAGTGAGGCTGGGGAGACACCAGCCGGAAGGAAGTGCCTTGTGGACTAAAGAACTAATTCCCTGGCGCGACCAGCAGGAGGCACCGTGGCAGTCAGTGTGTGACCTGTGACAGGCGGTAAACAAAAGTTTTCCATTAGCAAAAGCAATTTCCAGTTGAAAGACCCATAGGCCGCCTCCTCTCTGGCCCCCACAGTGCCCCGGCCTCATCCGAGGCCTCAGGAGCAGTCTTTTGACTGCACTGCATTGCAGGGGTGCCCCTGTGCTCCGTTCCTGAACGAGGAGTAAGGGATGTTTCAGAATCGCGCTTTATTTTGAAATTTGGCGCTGTCGACAAAATAAGCTGTTTTGAAATAGTATCTTAGTTTGAGCTACGGTGCAATGTAGACGCATGCGAAGGGACCTCAACTGGTCATCTGACACAGTCCCCTGCACTTACGTGTACTCCAGGCAGGACAAAGTGAACCTAGACCTTTCCTAACTCTGGTCTACTTTGAGGGAGACAACTATTTCTAAGGGGCCCCAGTCAAGACTTTAACTACTTCCCTCATGCACATAGTCCCTGGCAATAGGGGTGCTGCGGCACTCCCTCGCTTGAAGCAGAGAATGTCTCACTGTGTTTGTAAAACACCTAGCCCAATGATCTGAGTTGGGGTCTCTAGGTGCTGTACTGTAACACAAATACACAAACTGTATTACTCTTTATTATAACTAGAGCCCTGCACAGATACAAAATTGGTATCCCAAGCTGCACGAATGATCTGCAGCTATCTATGGATTTGCAGGGCTGTATGTATAATTCTCCCCCACACCCCACCCCACCCACATACACTTCTGTGTGCACTCAGAAAAATTCGTCTTTCTTTTTTGTTAGCATTGTATTACTGTGGCGTTAAGCTACCTTCACAATTCCTAACTTCAGCTGGAAGTGTTTCACTGATACTTTTTGAATTTCCCTTTGTACATCTTACAAAAAAAGGGACCAAAGTTATTTCTTTTCTCATCTAACCCATGTTCTTTGTGCACTTTCTGATTGGTGGGCACAGTGAATTACATTCAAGGGAACAACATTCAAGGCATTTCAATATTCAAAATCCTAGAGGGGTAGCCAAGTTAGTCTGTAACTTTAAAAAAACAAGTAGTCTTGTAGCACCTTAGGCTATGTCTACACTGCAGAGCTATTTCGGGATACATCTGGTATCCCAAAATAGCTATTCTGCATCCCAAAATAGCTATTCTGCATCTTAAGAGCAAGCCCGTTATACTGAAATATAATGGGTTTGCTATTCCAACGTCCTTATAAACCTTATTGCACAAGGGTTAAGGGATGTTTTGGAATAGTGCCTTATTTCAAAATTTGGTGCTGTGTAGACAGTGCCAAATTTTGAAATAAGGTATTTTGAAATTACCTCTAAATAAGCTACTCAATTTGCATAGTGCAAATTGCGTAGCTTATTTTGAGGTAAAAGTGCTGTGTAAACTAACAATAGTATCATGAGCTTTCTTAGGCAAATCCCACTTTCTCAGATGCGCAGAGTAGAATTTTTCTCATGATACTATATGGCTGTGTCTATACTGGCGCGATCTTGCGCCAGAGCTATGCAAATGAGGCTCAGCGTGGAATATCGCTGAGCCTCATTTCCATAACTAATGAGCTGCCATTTTTGCGGAAGAGGCTCTTGCACAAGACGGAGCTGTCTACACTGCCCCTTCTTGCGCAAGAAAAACCCTCTTGCGCAAAGCCGTTATGCCTGAAAATAATCAGCGTAACAGCTTTGCGCAAGAGGGTTTTTCTTGCGCAAGAAGGGGCAGTGTAGACAGCTCCATCTTGTTCAAGAGCCTCTTCCGCAAAAATGGCGGCTCATTAGTTATGCCAATGAGGCTCAGCGATATTCCACGCTGAGCCTCATTTGCATAGCTCTGGCGCAAGATCGCGCCAGTATAGACACAGCCTATATGTATATCTTGTTAGTCTAGGGCTTCATCTACACTGCTGGTTTTGCTGGCAGTGAGTATGCAAATGAGGCATGGATTAGTATATTATCATGCCTCATTTGCATAATTTATGCACACCATTTTTGTGCCAAGGGTTTTTGCGGAAAAAAGGAGTGTGGACAGGGTTTTTTTGTGCAGCCCTCTCCCCCCTGTTTTCCACAAGATCCTTATGTCTCTGCGGGCAAAAAAGGTGTGCATAAATTATGCAAATGAGGCTCAGCAATATGCTAATCTGTGCCTTATTTGCATACTCACTGCCCGCAAAACCAGCAGTGTAGATGTAGCCTCGGGGTGCATCTACACAGCACAGTTATTTCAAAATAACTGACGTTATTTCAAAATAACAATGTGAGCGTCCACACAGCAATACTGTTATTTCGAAATAACTGATGGCTTATTCTGACTTCTGTAAACCTCATTCCACGAGGAATAGTGCCTATTCAGAAATAGCTATTTTTAAATAGCTGTAGCGTGGATGCTCCACTGCTGCTATTTCGAAATAGCTCCTCCCCAGGGCCATTCAAACGAATTACTGCCCAGTGCTTCCTGGGGCTCTAAATCGAGGTAGGATGTCCACATTAGGGAAGCCTGCCTTGGACTAATTTTGAGGCTTCCCTGTAGTGTAGATGTGCTATTTTGAAATAAACTATTTCAGAGTACTTCTTCCCAAATAGCTTATTTCGAAATAAGTGTACAGTGTAGACGTACCCTAAGGTGCTACAGGGCTACTCTTTGCCATTTTAAAAAACATCCCACCAAGACAACAAGGCAGTAGAAAAAAAGCCATTTCCTTCAGAACCTGACTATAGAGGGTCATGAAGGAGAATAACTTTCCCCTGAAAAGGTATGTTTAACTCTGAAAGACAAATCGCTCCTTTCTTAAGTGTAAAATAATTTGTTTGCTCTTAATTTGATTCTCTAGAATTAGCATGTAAAGCAATTGTCATTTTTCTTTCAGGGCAATAAATCAGTCCTTTATAGCCGAATATGTTGTTTATATCCTGTAAAACAGTGTCGCGGGTGGGGGCATATGGGAGTTAGAGAAGAACTCCTCTATGGCTTTGTTTTTTAGCGAGCATAGAAATCGGTCTTCAGCATCTTGCGTACTGAAGCTCTTTCTCATAAATGCAGCAGGTAAATGCATAACACACTTCCTCCTGTAATTCCGCTCTCTCGGAATTGACTGATTTCGAGAGCAGAGCTCGATGTTAACATGGTTCACATGGCAGACGTTTGTTTTCATTAATTTCCAGAGGACTAAACTCATCCCACCCTGTTATGTACATGCATTGACTCCAGTCAAGGCACAACAGAAATACACGCTGCCGAATAGGTCTTGGGTGGCTTGTTTTCCCCAGGGTCTGGAGGAGGAAATATTTGAATTCCTTTCCCCTGCAGCCTCCTAACTCTTCAAATCTCTTCCTCTGCCCCCCCCCCGGTAGATAAGTTTTACCATATGAAACGGGAGATTTTCCCCTGGCTCTTTGCATCCCGCCTGCTCAGTCACACACCCCAGCATAAATCCGGAGGAATTCAACGGACACACAATGCAAAGTCTCTTTTGTGGAGCCGCGTGTGCGATCCAAACTGCAGCCCGGGATGCGTTTGAGGGAAATAAACGGGGCGGGGGGGCTTTGCCTAGGCACAACCCCCCCCTCCAAGTTGGGCCACATGAAAACGGGTGTGTATGTGTCCCCTTTAATTATTGTTTAAAACTCCAGTGCGAACACTAGCATCACTTTCCCTTGGACCCTCCTTCCTGCCTTTGCTTTCATGCTTTGCAAGAGCAGTCCCCCTCGCTGCTCCGGGCGAGGAAAAGCCGCTCCCCGCCGGGGCACAAAAGAAAGCGCAGGAGGCGTTTGATCTGCCCCGGGAGCAGCCCGGCTCCAGTTCAAAGCCGGCTGGGGCAAGGAAGGGGGATCCGCTTGCTTCGCCTGGCCATGTCCAGTCGCGTAAAGCGCCGCTTGGATCTTTTGTTCCCCCAGAAGGGGCCTCCAGGAGAGCGGGCGGCGAGCGTGGCGGGGGGTAGCGGGGGCTCCCGGGCCCCGGTGCACTCATGCTAATGCCTGCGCGCTGGCAGGGAGCGAAGGGAGATGCTGACAGATCCCTGATAGATGTGCAAGATGGCGCGAGCCCCTGCCAGCCGCTCCGGCCAGCCATGGTCGTAGGCAGCCGCCTCCGCACCGGGAGGGTCTAGGCGGGCTCCAGCGCGCCCCCAGCTCGGTGCTTGGGTCGATTGGGGGGGGGGGGAGCTTGCAATCCGCTTGGAGGGGCGGGGGGGGGGGGCTGAGTCTACACCCCGGAGAAGGAGAAGCACCAGGGAAAGTGGCCCCCATGGCTGCCCCGGACTCGCCCCTGCCGGCCGGCGTGGTCGGATTCCTTCTGCTCGCCTTCGCTGGAGGTAAGTGCGGCGAGACCCCCCCCCAGCCCATCCACCCCGGCTTCGGGCGTGCTGCTGAGCCGCTCTCGGGAGGGGCCCCTGTGCACCCCCCCCCCCCGGGCGTGGGCTGCCTGGTTATTTTTGCTTTGCTTTAAAAGGGGACCCCGGGGGGGGGGGGGGGCGCCGCTGGCCAGCGCCGATCCAGCCTCACGCTCCCCGCCTGTGTTTTGACTTTCCTCGCTGCTCTGCGAGGAGCACATGGCTCTGTCAACAAGCTCCTTTCCAAGCAGGGAAATTTGCCAAACCGCCGTGAATGCTGCTGCTGCTGCGCACGGGTTGCGCACACACACACACACACACACACACACGCTGGGTTGTTATCACCCCCCCCCCCCCACACACACACACACACGGTGCCTGATCTTTCTCGTTTCGGAGCCCAGGTAGGCTCCTGCTCCTTCAGAGATCCTTGGGATCCGACTCTCCCCTGAAAGTAGGCCAGCTGGCTGCAACTCCGCAGCGAGGAAACTTTTTCCAAAACACCCTCTATCGATCACGCACCCAAGCATGGGAATCCAGCGCGCCACATGGCTGCAAAGTGCGGCAAGATTTCTTCTCTCCAGTGGGCTCCTTGCAGGGGGGGGGGGGGATGGTTGAAAAGTTACAAACTGTTTAAAACGTGCCCTGCACAAGTTTTGGGAAGTTTGGCTTGAGTGGGGAAGATGGTGTGGGGCTGTGTAGAATGGAGAGAAGGGGTCTAAATGAAATAATGGGGGGGGGTCTCCTTCATCCCCCACCCCCAGCTGTTCCCCTAGAATTTTATGCTGGCCTGTCAATGATAAACCAGTTTAATTCGGGTTAATTGGAACTGTCCCTACTGTTTCCGCAAAGCTGTACGTTTAATTGGAAGAAAGGACAGAATCCCCTTGATTATAGATTTAGAGTGGTCTGAGGATTGTAATGCTGTTTGCATCACACCAAGAATATACTCTCTGTGTGTGTGTGTGTGTGTGTGTGTGTGTGTGTGATCACACCTAGAATATACTCTGTGTGTGTGTGTGTGTAATCCTCCCTTGTAATAATGCACCATCTTTGTCACTGCACATGATAGCTAAAAGGGAAGAAGTAAAAGTTATAGTAAAAGTTACAAGGGAAATAGCAAAATATTTTAAACCTACAAGTGTTATGCTTTTATGTAATGCTTGGCTTTAGTTCACACACAAACTCCAGCACCGCCAGTAACACCCCCATAGGTCTAAGGCTGAATTACAAAAACATCAAAGGGATTTTCCCTTGGACCTACCACAAACACTGCTGATAAAGTGTAACGTTTTCTCCTCTACTCAGGGTGCTGTTAAAAATACAGAATCAATGTAAAAAGAGAGCCAAGAAAGGCAGTGATCTTCTTTGGTAAAAGAGGAAATACTGATGTGGGAAGATGATTTTCCCCTTTCCCCCTCCCCGCCCTTAATAGAGGAACGTGAACAAAATACAATATGAGTTGTTTTAGAAACCACTCAGCCTTCTCAGAGTGGGAGGAACAGTGTTACACTTAACCTTAGAGTATGAAAAATGACTAGGAAATCAGATTGTTGGGTTATGAGTGTAATAAACCTGCTGCGTGGTCCTTAGCAGCCAATAGTAAAAGATGTGTATGTGTAGCTACTGGAAAATTATAAAAACAGTGATGAACTGAACAGTAATGAGACAGATCTCCTTATTACAATCAGCCTGGTATGCTCTCTGGATAGATAATAGTGCAATTAAGGTGATTGAAATAATACTTCTGGTGTTTTTAACCTCTTTTGTATGGCAAGTTATTGAAAGTTTAACCTTCAAAAATCAAGCTCATTATTAATGTATTGTCTATTGAGCTCTTAGATTGTATCTTGTTTTCATTTGTATTGCAGTGTGTAAGTTGTATTGGTGACTTTGTGGTGTGCTTTCCTGGTCTTTCTTAGGAACATTTGGCTGCGGTTTAAAAGGTTACCTCCCCCTCCTTCTTCTTCTAGGATTTTTTATTCCCTCAGTAGGCTTCAACACAGTAGAAACAGTGAGTGTAAGTTTCTGTGCTCCGCTGAATTTAATAAAACATTCTATGTGCATGTCAATCAGTAACTCAATAGAAACCTTTTCCACGGTGAGGAAATCTGTGACTCAGAGGTTCTGCATACAGGAGGTACTGTGTCATGTTGGATTTTCTTTTTCTCAGGATGCTCTCTCTGTTCATTACATAATGCTTGAGTTCCATCCTCCTGTTTTTTCAAACTTTCCAAAATTAGGCTGCCTCTTAAATAAACTAAGTGAAAGCTGAACCAGCTGGGGGCTCGGTTCATGGGAGCTGGGTTCTGCTCCAAGACAGAATTTCCTCTTCTTTTAATTTCCTGGAGTTCTTTGTTCTGGGTGACGGACAGCTTTTGTCTGTCATTGCTGAGCCCTGCATTCAAAGAAAGGCACAGGATATGAGATGCATCCAGGTTCTGCTTAGTAACAGCCTTGGAATTAAATGCTGTCATTTATATTTAAGTAGGCTTAACTTTTTAAATTATTGAAGCTATAAGCTTTCGCTAATTCCTATTCTCTACATGGCTTTAGGGTTTTGTTCTTAATGTGGTAAAGGATTGCTTTCTCCTAAATTGGCATAAGACCTGTCTTTTCTCTTAAAATACATACAGGGTATCTGGTATCATTTCCCTAATAAAGCTCAAAGACAATATATGAAATTCAAACCCTCATTCAGCCTTTGTTTCAGGCGGGGAGTTCAGCTTGAGAATGTGTTTAAGTGCTAAGAGCTGCTCCGTTTTCATTTACAATCAAAATCTCATGGTTAATAAAATGACAGGCTGGGTTGTCTAGCAATAACTAAGTTGCATGTAAAATCTGAGAGGGCTGAAAAGAGAGTGTGTAGAGTGTACCTGCACCTCCGCATTGTGTAAATGCACAATTTTGTTACCAACACCATGGTATCAGGGCACCTAGTTTTATGATTATTTAATATTTATATTCAGATGTGTAACCCACACACCCAGTGTGTGGGTTACAGATGCACCTAATGGCTAAGGCAGATATTGCTTCGTTGCATTGGGTGCTGTAGAAACACAGAGTCAGTCCCCGACTCGAGCAGCTATAAGTCTCAGAATAATGGTAATACACACAGAAATGTTATACATCTATCTAATAATTTCTTCCTGTTCTATATTGCCTATCACCCTCCTGTCCTTCTACACCCAAAACTCCCTGCAAAGTCCACTGGGAGTTGAACGTGTGTAAAGAATATGGATTTGGGCCCAGGGTCTACATTACAATCCTGACCCCGCCCCACCATTTCTGTACCCACCCACCTGATTCCACTGCCTTTATTGGTGTATATGAGAGCAGAATTGGGCTCCCGGCAGTAACTGTTGCCAAAGAGGAGAGCAGAGGCTTTTATCGTACTCGTATGAACCAGGAACTATCTTTCTTTTTTCCTTCGCACTGACTTTTTACTTTTGGATTTTCTTCTTTGTGCCTGGAATTTCTCTCTACTTCTCTTCCTCTTGGAGCATGCTAAGTGCATCGCTCTGGCCCCTGTGCAGCACCAGGATACTTTAGAAGTAGTTCCATCCAGTGTGTGCTCCTTTATCCCACCCCCCTATGCTTTCACTTCCCCAGGGCCCCAAAGGAACTCCTTTGTCTGGCGTGCGGAGATCAAGAGAGCGTGTCTTTCTCACCATGGTGGAGCACTGACATTCAAAGGCTGGCTTCTGCTCCCTTGAAGTCAATGGAGCTTTCTTATTGACTTCAGCGGGAACAGGATTGGGCCCCAAACGTGTGGTTTCTGTGTGAGGAGCAGCGTGGCAGGATAGCGCCATGCTGAGCGTCTGGCTTTCTCCTGTTGAAAAGCAGAGAGTTAATTCTGCATTGATTAGAGGACATGCCATGCATTTCATTTTGTAGCTTGCAGCAGCCTCAGAACATGAGCCGCTTTGTGTTTTTTGGACCCATCATATCACCCTTTTATTTGATCTCACCAGACAAGCCTAGCCAAGCTTGTTCAGATTAAGATTAAAACAAAAAAATAAATTAGCCTAAATCCAAATGTGGTGGGAGGGGAAATAGTCAATTCAAAATTACTTTGGAATCACAAACTTATTTAAACTTTACTGGGGCTTGTCGTTTTACAGAGTTTTGAGACTAATAAATTACAGAGCAGGGCTCATGAAAATCTACCCAAGTCACTTTATCCAAAAGAATATGCAACATTTTGGTTTTTCAAGGAAATAAAAATAATTGTTGACACATGTCCGGGAGTCTCTGGCAAGCATATAAACCCAATGTTTAAGGGGTGGACATGTCAATAATTGCACTTTAAAAGAGGAGCGAGGCAAACAGGCTGACATATTGGGGAAAGCACATAACTACTAATCTGGCGTTGCTATTATATCAGATGTCACGGTTCTACCGCAGCATGCACTTGACTGGAGCCTAGACACTTAACAGTCCAGACCTGCTGCTGCTTTGGTAATTTAAAACCGGAGTTTCATAGCAGAGGCCAGGATTAATTTCATTTTTGCTCATTGTTTTGATGAAGCTAATCGTAAAACAAAAGTTGGGGCTGCTTTTTTTTTTCTTTCTTCGGCAGAAGCGATGGGACTGGACAACAGGGGATGGCTCACTCGATAGTTGCCCTGTCCTGCGCTTTTCCTCTGAAGCATCTGGCACAGTGTTGGGCGCTGGGTTAGAGGGGAGGTTGGTTTGACCCTGTCGGGCTGCTCTTACATAAACCAGTGCTTTTGCAAAAGAAATCTTTGCCTCTCACACCCACGCAATGAGTGTGAAGGGGCAGAGTGTTGGTGCTTCATCAAAAAATAAAAAGCTCTGATGTGTGTCCCACTCTACTGATGCCCCCTGGAGGTGGAGCCCGGACTGATCGATAAGCCCTTCCTGCTTTTCAGTAAGGTGTGGAATGAGAAATGATAAAGCAAAGGGAACCTAAGGGGCTGGAAAGTATTAGTGCGGTATTGTTCATCTTTCACATCCCCTGGAAATTAATAAAACAACTCAAAGATTAGATTACAAATACGCTGGGGATTTTTGTCTCCAAAGAAACCTGCTGTGTCTATCATATAGTCATCTTCCCTTCCAAGACAGCGTAGGGAGACTCTTGGGGTCGGCTGTCGACCTCACACGTTGTGAGGCTAGAGAGAATTGTGAGGTCTCCGTGGGCACGTCTACACAGCAGGGCGAAAGTTGGAATAAGCTACACAACTTGAACTAAGTCAATTGCATAGCTCAATTCGAAATAGTTTATTTCGGCTTTTGGCGCTGTCTACACAGCAGGAAGTCGAAGGAAGAATACTCCTCCTTCGACTTCCCTTACGCCTCGTGAAATGAGGGTTACAGGAGTTGGAGTAAGAAGTCCTCCAGCTCGCCGTTATTTTGAAATAAAGGCTGGCAGTGTAGATGTGCACTGTTATTTTGGAATAACGCTGCTGTGTAGACATAGTCCATATGCCCAACAGTCTCAAGACAGAATGCCCGTTACTGCCTAGCCCAATGTCTTATCCCCCATGAGAGGCACATCGCACTGCTGCTGTCAGTTGGGAGAGAAAGCTGTTGGGGACGGAGTCATTCTCTGTGTGAGGCACCAGGCATCCTGGGGTGCCACACTGAGACGGTGTAGCCGGTTGTCCCATGGTGGTTTGGATTCCACTGCTATCTCTGGGCATTGGTTAGCATAGATACCTGAAGGTAGCAGTTCTAGCCCACCGACAGCTGGGTTTGCCCCAGCATCCCTGGAAGTCAGTGGGGGAAGGATCCCATTCACTTTCTGAAAGGTCAGGGGGGCCCAGACACAAGGTTACAATGTGCCATGTTTGGGAGCTGGGAAGAGTCTCCAACATGTCATATGAGGCTATCGACTTAGTTGTATTTGGAGTGGGAGGAGCAATTGCACTTTGGTCCCGAAAGGAAAGAGGAGAGGACCAAAGTGGGAGCCAGAAGAGAAAGAATGGTAAAGAGAGAAGAGGCTGGTGGTTTTTTTAAAAATGAGGGAAAAAGTCCAATTAGAGAAGAAAACTTTACTAGGAACCACTAGATTCTGTTCTCTTCATTAAATGTAAATTTTCTGAATTCAGAAAGAGCCAGTTGTGCACTATACTACAGTGTAGTCAGTGATGCAGTCAGCTTCAGGAAGACTTGAAGAGACTCTGTCAAGATATTTAACACCCCAGTTTTAGCCTTGAAACAGTTGTAATCTACTTAAGAATCTCTACTAAGAACTGAAGAATGGCCATATTGGGTCAGCTCAATGGTCTATGTAGCATGGTACCTTGACTTCCTGCAGTGAGCAATGCCAGATGCTTTAGAGGGAATGAACAGAACAGGGAAATTATTGAGTGATCCATCCTCTTTTGTCTGGCCTAGCATCTGGCAGGCAAAGGCTCAGGGACTCCCAGAGCATAGGGTTGCGTCTGTGATCATCTTGGCCAATAGACAAGTCCATGGAAGACAGGCCTATAGTGGCTAATTATTTTTTGAAGCTAGTTATAGTTTTGCTTGTCACAAGATCCTCTGGCAAGGAGTTCCACAGGTTGATTCTGAGTTGTATTAAGTGTTTCTTTTTGTTTGTGTTAAACCTTCTGCCAATTAAATTTGTTGAGTGACCCTGTTTCTTGTGTTTTATGAAGGAGTAAATACGTGTCCCTATTCACTTTCTTCACACCAGTTATGATTTTATAGATCTTTATCATATTGCCCCTTTATTGTCTTTTTTTCAAAGATGAGCAGTCCCAGTCTTTTAAATCTCTCCTCATGTGAAAGCTGTTCCATACTCCTGATCATTTTTGTTGCCCTTCACTGTACCTTGTCCAATTCTAAATAGTTTTTTTGAGATGAGGCAGCCAGAACTGCATGCCTCAGTCAAGGTGTGGGTCTACCATGGCTTTATACAGTTGTATTCTGATATTTTCCTGTCTTATTAGCTTATCTCTTGCTTAATGGTTCCTAACATTCTGTTAACTTTTTTGACTGCTGCTGCATGTTGAGTGGATGTTTTCAGAGACTTATTACAATGACTCCAGGATATATCTTGAGTGGTAGCAGCTAATTCAGGACCCATCATTTTGTATGGATAGTTGGGTTTATGTTTTCCAATGTTCATTACTTGGCAGTGATCAACACGGAATTTCATCTGCCACTGTGTTGCCCAGTCACCCAGATTTGTGAACTCCCTTTGCAACTCTTTGCAGTCTGCTTTGAACATTTATCTTGAGTACTTTCGTATCATCTGCAAATTTTGCCACCTCACTCTTTACCCCTTCTTCCAGATCAGTTATGAAGATATTGCACAGCCCTGGTCCCAGTACAGACCCCCAGGAGGGACCTAGTTATTTATCACTGTGTACTGTGAAAACTGACCATTTATTCCTATCCTTTGTTTCGTGTCTTTTAACCAGCTACTGATCCATGAAACGACCTTTCCTCTCATCCCATGATTTCTCAGTTTACTTAAGGCTTTCTCAAAGGCTTTCTGAAAGTCCAGCTACACTGTATTCACTTGTCCACATGTTTGTTGACCCCCCCCTCCCATTTTATTAAAACATATCTCTGTGTTACAGAGACATTTAGAAAGCAAAAGAGTAGCCACTTTTTGTAGGACCTGGCAAAAACCAGTAGGTTTGTGCTAGTCATTTTGCTGGCTCTGGAGTTAATGATAGTTCTGTGGGTAACACACCTTGGGCTGAACTCCTCTTTGTGTTTCTTACTGGGTGAGGCTAACCAGGTGAGGCTAACTGGTTACCAGTGGGGCTGCTTCAGCCTGACCACGGTGGGCGGGCACTGGGAGCCACTACCGGTTAACTAATTAAATGGGATTTTACATCTCTATAGCAGGGGTTCTCAAACTTTTTGATACGGCGACCCCCTAAAATGCTCATGGAATTTGTGTGACACCTCCCCCCCCACCACCAAAATTGTTAAGCAAAAAAAAAAAAAAAAACACCGCTTGACTCACCCCTCCTGCAGTCACTGTGCTGCAGGGAAGCCGCCAGTGCCCCACTCCTCCTCCAGGGCTGACACCCCCTCCCCGCACGCTACGCCACTGTGGGAGGGGAGCGCACTTCCAGAATCCCCAGAAGTGGCGTGAAGGACCCCGGCAGCTGCGACCCCCCCCTGTAAGTTGGTCGCGATCCACACTTTGAGAAACGCTGCTCTATAGGATCTATGAGGCTGGATTCAGTACTCTGACAAATTTGCGTTGTGCTGCTGATATGGTGTAAGGTAAATTTAAACCTTCCGGAGAGATGGACAGGAACATTCCCCCTGTCAAAGGGGATTTTCATGAGCCTAAAGCTGGCAAAGGCTGTATGGCCGTGTTATATGCCAGCAGCCACTCCTCCCCCAGCATACAGGGACCAAGGGCTGGGCGAGGACAGGAGGGGGCATGATGGAACTGAGCTAGACTGGAACTTATTTCAGTTTTTGGCTCTGCCACTGACTTCCTGTGTGACTTTAGTAAGTCAATTAGACCAGTGTTTCTCAACCAGTGGTACGAGTACCCTTAGGGGTACTCGAGAGAAGTCTGGGGGGTACGTCAACACAACTGAAATTTGGAGAAAACTGAATTTTTGTCTTAAGTTTTATAGCGTTTTATTATTTTTGTACTTTTTACAACCAAAAATTTCATCGCCCACTCAGCTATGATTAAGTTGTTTAAACAAATGTGTTGCAACGGTAGAAAATATTATGTGTCTGAAAACTGTAGGTACTGGGGGTACTTATAATTTTTTTTCAAGGAGTACTGTATAAAAAAAAGGTTGAGAAACACTGAATTAGAGCATGTTTACACTAGGAAATTTATTTCGAAATACTAAACTCGAAATAACTCCTGAAATAACTATTTCGAAATAAGCTTATTCCCCGAGGAAAGCAGAAGTACAGATTTCGAAATAACCAGCCTGTTATTTCGAAATAACAGGCGTGGTTGTGTGGACGCTCCACTTACAATTTTGAAATCATAAGGGGGATTATTTCAAAATAACTCCCGAGTGTAGGCCAGGGCTTAATTTCTCGATTCCTACACCTGTGAATTGGAAAAACTCATAATACTGGCTTGGTCTGCTTAGACCCAGGATCTCAAACTCATGGCCCCTCGGCCATCTGTGCAGTTCTACAATCCAGCCCACACATGGCTGTTGTCCCTTGAGTCCCTGCGGCCTTGGAGGGGGGTGTCCGTCTCCTTCCCCCAAGTCCATCCCCTGCTCCGCCCCTGCCCGGTCCTCTCCCCTCATCACACCCTTTCCCTCCGTCTCCCTCCCCCGAGGGATGTGGCCTTGGGGATTACGGGGGGCCTGGCATGAGGCAGCAGCAAGGGTCAAGTCTCCTGTGCTCACCACGGTGATAGAGCCATGGGGAAGCAGAGCAGTGCAGCAGCCTCTGCTCCCACCACTGCAGTGTGTGTGTGAGGGGCGTCTGACCCTAGGGTCCCACAGGCTAACCTGAGTATGGGGGGGCCCTCTCGTCCATAGGACAGTTGAGATGGCCATCGCGGGATCCCCCAAAACACAAAGTACAGGACAACTCTGCACCCCCCCCAGGCCATAGTGGTTTAGAACTAGCAGCTGGAAGCCGTTGTAGCTCTGCTGCGCTACCAGTTGTGGGGCTCCGGGGGGGGGGGCGGTGGGGTTAAATTGCCAGCAGGTGGCAGGCAAGGCCCGGGAGCATGTGGGGGAGCACGAGGGCCAGCAAGTGGGGCTGGGAGACGCTGGGGCAGGGGACACATAGAGACACCCTCCCTCAGAGCCCTACCAGAAGGGGGTGCCCTTTGGTCCACTAAGAGGATTTGAGGGCTGGCACTGGCCATGCGGTAAATTGAGTATGAGACCCCTGTCTTAGACTGTAGGCTTTTTGAGGCAGGGAGGAGCTCTCTTTCTCTGTGTTGTACCTCACATAGTACAATGGGGCCCTGATCTGAGCCCTGGTCTCTCTAGAGAAGTTACAGCAATACCGATAAGAGCAATAATTACTCGTCAAAGAAGACTTTTTAATGTCGCCTATTTTGAAAAGCACAGGAGGGGAAAAAAGTTCCCAAATGGAAAACGTCAACATCTAAAGGAAATCACAATTAATATTTAGTTTAAAAATATTAAAATGATAAAAAAATTACTTGAAAGTGTTGCTTAAGCTTTTAATTAATTCAAAGTTAGTTCTCTTTTAGCGTGAGGTAAATCTTGTGGTTCCAAAAGTGCTAGTGCTAATTGGTTTCTCTGTGTGCTTTCCTATGTGATCAATATTAGATCTCTTCTGTGAAGTAATCATAAACATCCTCACGCACGTTGTTCAGGAAGATGTTAAATATTTCTCAAAGGGGGAGTTGTAGGGTGAGGACTCCAGTCATTTTCTCTTTTCTTTTGTGTCCGTGCTAATAATATTCACCCTCCTTCCCTTTAATAGTAGGTAAAGCAATTTTCCCTCACAAATTCCAAGGCATAGGCAGCTGGAGTTAAGACATGTATTTGTTTAATTGGCTGAACACTGCTTGGTTACTCTGAGTAATAAGTCAAGCTGGCTGTGGAGTAGTTTTAGAAACGTTTTGCATCTTTTCAGGCAGTGAATAAAACATACACTGACTCAGAGAGTCTGTTTCTGTAAATCCCTCTTTTCAGGGACTTTGCATGGGATGATGTTAGGTTTGATATACAGCCAAGAGGTGGACAGGCATATCAGGGAATCAGACTTTTCTAATGAATGCATATGGCCTGAGTAATTACCCCCCACCCCAATTAATTACAAAGTTCAATGCTTTACATTTGACTAGAAAATTGAGTTTATTTCCACTTTGCACCAAACTGGTGGCTTCCTGATCAATTTACTCTGCTGTTTATGAGACAAGAGTTTACGTTTGTTTGGTCCTTATCTGTCGCATCTATCTGTCTAATCTGTTCATTCTCACTGCATCCAGGTAGACTTCTAATGTAAACATTCCTTTGTCTAAAAGGAGGCTGCTAGTCCCACGGGAGAATTCTTGTGCTAACGTCATCATTCTTTTTTACTATAATCTTGACTGTCATGGAGAAAGCCTGGGATCAGAGTTTGGAATCTGCCTTTTAAGATCCGGAATCTGATAAGGGATTTCTCGGTTTTACTTCATGGGAGTAATCCCCTCCACATTTTAGAGGACTTGAATTTCCCGGTATGTGTAAAGCCAGATGGCCTTTGAAAATCTCCCCTGTGGTACAAAGGCAGGGTTGGTGCCCTGCTCCCTTTGAAAATCAGCTCCCATTGGTGCCTTTGAAAGATCTTACCCAAAGAAAGAATACCTGGGCCAAATATGCCTTTAGATCAGGCCATTCCTGGGACAGATAATGCCACCCTTTCCTGTGTCATGGGATGGCTTGGAGAATAAAGTAATACTGAGGGTGAGTATGGGGAGCCGGTCAACCACCCTGCCGCATTGCACGGGGGGCAAGAGAGCCGCTGGGGCAGCCCCACATGCCACATTAGCAGCATGGTACAGTGGGCCCAGCTAGGCTGGAGCAGCCTGGCCAGGCAGGGTGCCAGTGAAACTGGTTACTAGTAAGCATCATCCCATAAGGGTGATGCTTACCAGGGAACCGGTTAACCAGTTACATCCCTACTGGAGAATCCCACTGATTTTGTGAACAAGGAGGTGCAGAATTGAGCCTCATTCAATGAGAGTTTTGTCTGATTAAAAAACGTGGTCAGATTCCGCCACATTTGACTCATACTCAGTCGTACTCTTGTTCCAGGGGCACTCAGAGTGTTACTTCCTAAGTGGTGCGATTGGTTGTTGCACCGAGTGTCCACTACTGGACAAATGGAGATGCTCCTGAAGGTCAGCACACAGGAATCTCTCTGTTTAGCTTAGGTACTTATATGACCTCATTTTTAGTCTTTGAGCACCCCGTAAACATCTTAATGTGGGAGGCAGGTCAGTGCTGTTATCCCCATGTCACAGACAGGGAACTGAGGCCCAGAGAGACCTAGACCTGGATTTTTAAAGGTATTTAGGCACTTAAAACACACACAGATGCCCAGTGGAGGGGGCACATGGGCAGAGCCAGGCCTAAGGTGCCAACAAGCAGAGTTAAGCCAGGTGAGGGCTGGGGAGGCGTAATTTGCTTCTGATCTAGGTTAGAAGGCAGCTAGTCCCCTGTCCCCCAAAGGAAGAGGGAACTGGAGTAGGATTCAGGCCCCAGCGAAGTGTCTACGAGTTGCAATGCATCTGGGGGGGAATAGTCCCCCCCCAAAGGCACAATCCAGTGCCTCCCTAGAAAAAAACACAGTGAAGCTCAATGATCGCGGAGCCTCCAGTGTGGGCCTGAGAGTAACAGACTTTTTAAAATGATGAACTGCAGCCCTTTTCCTGTTCAAGCTGCACACAGCCAGGATCAAGGCAGAATGTTTACGGAGGTAAACATGATTATCCCCAATCACATCCCCTAATGATGGTTATTATAATGACAGCGATTGTGGGGAAAAGGGGCGTAATTACATTGATTCTTCTCTTTATTGTACATATAATAATAAGCAATTTCATGCAACAGACAAGGGGGAAGATGGGGCATTTATTTCATTAAGCTCTTCAGTCATTGGCGGTGGGCGGTGTGGGGTGGGGGAGATGGCCAAATCCTGAAGTCTTTATTCAGTCTTTACTCAGGCAAAATTCCCACTCCACTCCCTGAGAGAGGAACGACTGAGAATGTTGTTCTGAGTCCAGAAGGGTGCAGCGGAGAATGGGGCCCCGTTGTGTGAGGTGATCTTTAGACTCTGGCCCGCGCTGCAGAAAAATGCTGAGCATTCGTCTAATTCCTTAATTTGGGGGGAAATGTAATTGATGGTTTGTGCCGGCTGCACTCTGTCCTATTGAGAGAGCTGCAGGGCTGTCTCTTACAAAGGAGCTGGAGGGTCCAGTAGGTCGCTGCGGTGTAGGATGTTCTGAGACAAGCACGCCCTCCCCCCATGCTACACACCCCTTTATTACTTATTTTAAGGGTCTGCACTTAAATGGAGTCTCTCCCTCTCCTGTGCATGTGTGTCCCTCTCTAGCAGCACCTTTGACATGTCCTGGCCTCCTTTGCCTGACCTGCCCTGCGCCTTCTCTCACGTTACACTCAGTTTCTATCCCCGGTAATCCAGTCTAAGTTGCTGTAGATAAGTGACGGCAATAGGGATGTAAGGGTGTAGCTATTTAAACCGGTAACCGATAAGCATGAGCATGATACGTGTGAGTTTATCAGTTACCCAAACGGGTTCATGTGGCTTCCGGTCTGGCTCTTGGGGAGCCACCTGCCACCCTGCACTGCTGCCTCTATCAAAAGCAGCAGTGCAGGGTGGCAGCTGGCTCCCTGGGAGTAGGGTGGCAGGCGAGAACCAGTGCGCACTGGGAGCCTGCTTAAAAGCAGGCTCCTGGAATGCACCAGCTCCCAGGGAGCTGGCTGCCATCCTGTGTGTAACTGTTAATCAATTACACAGATTTTAACATCCCCAGCTAGGAACTTTATATATGTAAAATGAGGGAAAGAATTCTGGGCTCATAGAGCAGAAGAGAAGGTGATTTTGTTTTAAAATAACCGTGTATCACTGTCTCTTATTGATTTTTAAGCTATCATGAAAGGGATACATAAAGAGTCCCTCCATGCATTTGATGTCCTCTGTGTGTGCAGCACCTGGCAGAACAGAATCTGGTTCTTGGATAAGGCCCTCGAGGCCCACTCTCGTATACTTTTTAAATGACAGTAAGTTGTGAAACTTCTCCACAAAGGTCTCAAGTCTGCAAACCTGTGTGTGGATATCCCTCAAGTAAGCCATCCCATTGGAGCCAGTGGGAGAGCTGCAGAACTATTTGGATAACCGTTCCCAGTGGGGATGTAAAAGTGTAGTCGATTAACCAGTTAACCGATACGTAAAAGCTTATCGGTTAATACTATAGACCTCACACATTCCCCTCCTTGCCAGTAAATTTTTTAGCAGGCTGGCCAGCAGGCTTCAAGTCCAGGTCCAGGACCTACCCCCACTGTGGCTCTGCATTTAAAGTATATGAGGAAATAGGCAGGCAGGCAGCCTGGCTCAGTTCTGGCTTGTGCCAGGTCCGAGAGTTCAGACCCACCCCTGGACAGTGGCTGCTGCCACCTCGTGCTGCTGCCTCTGTATCAAAGGTAGCAGTGTGGGGCAACAGGCAACCAGCCAGTCCATGAGAGGAGTAGGTTTTTAAAATGGCTCCCCTTGCAGATTAGCTCCCGCCTGGCACCTGGTGTTGCTGCCTCTGATACAGAGGCAGCAGGGAGGAGTAGCAGGGGGCTCCATGGGGGTGGGGCTGGAGTGCACTGGCTGCCAGCCCCACCCCCAGGGACTATAGACTAGTCAAGTAACTGATAAGAAGCCCAGTGGGGCCAGCAGGGCTGCAGGCCCGGCAACAGGTTCTGGCTGAAAGCCGGGCCAGGGCTGGGGGGCCTGGTAGCAGAGGTGCTAGAAATGCCCTCCCCTGATCCATCAAAATCCCTCATCCAGGACCAGCCAGGTCCTGAGGGTGCTGGACCACAGAGGTCCTGCCTGTAGTAGACTCCGTCTCATGGAGCTCTGCCTGGACACAGATCAGTAAGCTAAGATGGCATTAACTTCATTAACCCATCCCAAGGCAGAATTTTCAGTTATGACTCCAGCAGCATTTTGGACAAGAAATCTCTTAACCCCATTGGCAATTTCAGAATCCTCTGATGCCATAATGTCAAACTTCCTTCTGACCAAGCAGATGATCCCTATTCTAACAGTGTCATAGAATCATAGAATCCTAGGGCTGGAAGAGACCTCAGGAGGTCATCGAGTCTAGGACTAACCCAAGGCAGGACTAACCCTAACTAAATCAACCCAGCCAGGGCTTTGTCAAGCCCAGACTTAAAAACCTCTAGGGATAGAGATTCCACCCCCTCCCTAGGTAACCCATTCCAGTACTTCACCACCCTCCTAGTGAAATAATTTTTCCTAATATCCAACCTAGACCTCCCCCCCCCCCCGTAACTTGAGACCATTGCTCCTTGTTCTGCCATCCGTCATTACTGTGAACAGCCTTTCTCCATCCTCTTTGGAACCTCCCTTCAGGAAGTTGAAGGCTGCTATCAAATCCACCCTCACTCTTCTCTTCTTCAGACTAAATAAACCCAAATCCCTCAGTCTTTCCTCATAGGTCACGCGCTCCAGCCCCCTAATCATTTTGGTCACCCTCCACTGGACCCTTTCCAATGCGTCCACATCCTTTCTATAGTGGGCGGCCCAGAACTGGACACAATATTCTAGATGTGGCTTCACTGGAGCCAAATAAAGGGGAAGTTGGTGTGGTGTTTTAGATGCTGCTTCTAATTATTAGAACTGGCAGCACTGGCTGTTGGGAGTCTGGAAGCACAGGAAACAGGAAGGAGGGGGAGAAGATTAGCCTGGGGCTGAGTGAGAGCTGCAGAGGGGTGCAGCAGCTTTGTAAAGAGATTTCACTTTTGGTAAATAAAGTCCTGTTGAAGTTTGTTAGTACCTTGCTTGCATGATACAACATCTGGCTTCATAAGGGGGCTAGGCCTTAAGGCCACGAGGGCCATAGAGAAGTCCTCCAGGAGGCTAGAGTGTCTGTAGAGGAACCAGCCAATCAGGAGCCAGGAGGGACTATATAAGAAGCTGGAGGCCTAGAACCAACTTAGTTGCAGTCCAGACCTGGAAGGGAAAAGGCCCGAGGGGCTGGCTGGGAGTACTGAGGGCAGCTCAGAAGGGGGAGCTGTTAGATCACTATCTCCATCAGGAGAAGCCCTGAACACACCACTCTCCTACTGAGTGGGGAAACAGATTGAAAGACTGGATTCAAAGAGATGCTCTACAGAGGGTACCAGGATGGGCCCGGGTTAGAGATGTACCCCGGGTGGGGTTTGTGATTTCACACAAGGCTGTGTGACTCGGCTGGAGGGCTGAGTAGTCGCAAAGCTTTTTAGAACTGGGGCAGTGCAGGAACCCACACTTGGCCAAATGGAGGCACTCATGGGAGGTGAATGCCAACCCTGATACAGGCTGACAGGAGTGTTCCGAGTTGGTTTAGCTAATGGCCTGTTTCGTTCCCTAGTGTTTGTGTATAAAGCGTGGTAGGCATGAATGGAGCGACTCGATAAGGTGTTCCTGTCACTCATGTGTTGGTTGGCAGCACGTACGCCGGACTGATACTTGTAGCTTATGGTTTTGTAGCAATAGTTAGAGAAGTTAGCTGAAAAGTTACTAGCTTAGTTGTTACGTGGTCACTACGGTATCTATGAGCATGGCAGTAGGATCTTGTCTGCATCCAGGGAATTTGCAGCAATGTAACCACATCAGTGGAGTCCCTGAAGACTAAATGTCCTTCTCCATCCTAGAAGGGGACTTTCCAGGACTCGGTTGAGACTAGGGATGCCAACATGTAGTTGACTACAAGATTAACCGAAAAGTCAGGGCTTATCAGTTAATCCTGTTGACTATATGCATTCCCTCCCCTTGCTGCCTCTGTATCGGAGGCAGGAGCATCAGATCCCATTGAGCCACCTCCGCCGCCCCCACTGTTGCCTCTGATGGAGAGGCAGCAGCACGAAGGGTGAGGAGGACAGGCGGTAGTTGGTACACGTGGGAAGCCAGCTATCAGAAGCAGCGGGCGGGAGGCTCTGTGGAGCCACCTGTTCCCTCCCCCCGCCCCCAGGGTTGCTGCCTCTATCAGAGGCAGCAGGGTATGTGGGGGGAAGTGGGGAGGGTGCCATGGAGCAGCCTCTGTCCATGGCAAGCCCTGGTTTGCTGCCGACAGAGGCTACTCAGTGTGATGCTGTTGCAGTTTCTGTCTGCGGACAGCCAGTTTTTAAAGCGGCTCTCCTGGTGGACTGGCTCCTGCCTGTCATCCCGCGCTGCTGCCTCTGATACAAAGGCAGTAAGTAGTAGGGGGCTCCCTGGTGCACTGACTGCTGGCCCCACCCTTGGGGACTATTGAATAATCGCATAACCGATAATATCTGGTGCGGTTACATGATTATTCAATTACAGTGTACCTAGCATCTCTAGTTGAGACACATTAGCAGGGTAACATGGAAGGAACTTAACTGCTACTTCCGTAGTGCCTCTTCCTTCTCCTGTCTTCAAGCCAGTGGGAGTTTTGCTGTTGATTTCAGTGGGTGCAGGATTGTGCCTATTGTGTGCTTTGCTGACTCTACCTTTTGAGAGTGTTGCTTTTTAAATGATGGCTCTCGTTCATTTAAACCGGAACCTTTTTGTGTGCCCCTAGGGCATAAAAGATCTGACATACTACAAGAACTGGCATTGTTACATGCTATTTTGCTCCATTACATTAGTAGTTGCAATGTTCTCTTCTCTCTTGCTAGAGAACTGCGAGAAGAGCAGAAGGGAAGGAAGTACAGGTTGAACCTCTCTAGACCGGCACTATCTGGTCCTGCAACATCCGTGGTCTGCCGTGATTTTAGTTAGCTGGACGTTCACTTAGCATGGGTGTGGCCAAGTTTCCTGTGGTCCCATAAAGTTTGTTTGCAGTCACCAGTCCTGGCTCTGTTCTGTGCTGTCATTTAGCTCTAATTTACCCCTTAATGCTTTTTAAGAGCCCAGTAAACAGTGGACGTGTTGGTAATGCTGCTAGACAATATTGACCTCCTGTGGTCTGGCAAATGCTTTGGTTTGGCACTGGTCATGTCCTGAGGCTGCCGGACTAGAGAGGTTCAACCTGTACCAAAGATTTGTTAACTTGATTTGGTCTGCTTTTTAGTGTACTTTGTCGTCTTACGTGGAGCGTGAAACTGAATGGAAATACCCTCCAGAGAGGAGCATTTAAAATCTGTGGCAAACCTCCCATTGACATTAGGGATGTAAGAGACTAATCGACTAGTTGCTTCCCCCACCCCTTGCCACCTCTATCAGAGAGAGGGGATGGCGAGCAGGAGCCGGTGCTGTGGGGAACCAGCTTAAAAGCCAGTTTCCCCCCAGCAGTGTCTCTGCGGATGGCAGGGTTTGTAGAGGCACAGCGGGAGCAGTTCTGAAGCAGTCTCCGATTGCGCTGCTTCTGCTGTGATTCTACTTTTGAAATGTACAAGAGCCCCGCCAGGGGTTCCAGTGAGATTGCACATGCCGCCTGCAGCTAGCAACCTACAGAAAACTGTAGAAAGTGCAGATGGAAGAGGCATGTTGGAAGTTCTGGTCCTTTCCTGGAACTGCAGGACTGTGTTTGACTGCATGTCTCCTTGTGCTTGAAAGAAGGCTCTGATGAATGTCCCACATGATGAGGCCTTCACCACAGCTCTTGGGAGACTGTTGTGAAACACAATTGCTGGGAAGGCTTTTCCTGATACTCATCTTAAATGTTCCTTTTCTCAGTGTCTTGACAGTACCTCTAGTGATCCTTCCTCTTAACTCTCCTAATATATTTCCTAGCCACGGTGTTTACACCCTTCAAATATTTATATTAGGGCACCTGTTCTTTCAACCCCTTTTACACTTCAGGTCTGCATGTAAACCAGTGTGTCTTAAACTTTTTGAGACCATGGAACACCAAACAATAATATTTTTTTATGTAGACCCCCTATGAAAATTTTCTTCAAAAAATATCGTCAGACAAAAAAAGACAAAAATAAAGAAGAGGTCGTGGCACACCTGCAAGTTGTTCATGGAACACCAGTGTTCTGCGGAACACAGTTTAAGAAATGCTGATGTAAATGCTTCCTCTGGGCTAGTCTTAAAAGTGATGGCCCATTTCCACCTTTCCTTTGAGTCTGTAATCACCACTGTGTTGCAAATGATAGCCTAAAAAGGTGTGCTGGACTCAATGAAGCATGAAATACAAAGGACGTAGTGTTTAGAGACACTGAGAAAATTAGTATGTATCTTCGTGGTGTGGATTTGCTTTGTATGGTTAGAAATGCTATGTTAACGCATGTTTTAATGATGTCAATTAGTGTAATGGGCTTGCATGAGAAGGGCTGTGGGGTTTTTTGTGTGCCTTTTGGCTAAGATCATGTTGATTAGCTCAGCTGACTAGAATGTGGTGCTAATAACACCAAGATTGTGAGTTCAAGCTTGTGCCCGCCATTCACTGGGGTCATGGAAGGGGCTTGTTCTCATGCATGTACATTTGCGCTGTTCCGTGTCTGACTCTATTAAACTTCCTATGGGTGGTGTACCTGAAAACACCTATTCTCTACTGCTTCAATCCTCCCACACCTCAATCTGGGACAACACTCGTTATGTATCTTGTCAAGGTTGTACCCAAGACTTGTAATTCTTGATAACCCATGCCTGATCCTGGATGTACAGTGCCTTTCCTTCTAAACCTGTGTGTAACGTGAACTTGATTTTAAACATTAGCTTTACATGCTTTTGGAATATGCCTCTTTGTGGTGTGAAGTGTGCATTTACTTTGTGGTGTTAGAAACCCCATGTTAACTGATAGTCTAATGATGTTAATTAGTCTAATGGGCTTGCATGAGAGGGTTTGTGTTTGTGCCTTCAGGTGGTGAGTTAATATGACGGTGCCTAATTTACTGTTCATTACGAATGTAATAATGGCATCATGTGACTGCTACAACACAAGATTGACCAATGACACATTGGTGTATTATGAGGTAAAAGTCAACCGCCATCTAACTGCCCTGTAAGAGGTTTCCCTCTGGAGGCCCCGCTAGCTTCCTGGATACAATAAGTTGCCAGGAACTTACAGCTTGAGGTCATGACCTTCCGGGGGTGTTGTGCTAAGTCAGGGGGCTGTGGCCGGCATCCCTTTCTGTAGGGCTAGAGGAGCAGCTGAAACATTTGGTGTGGGAGAGGTGGAGAATAGCTGGTCTAAAGTAACAGATGCCCATTGTGCAAGTGAATCCTCCTTTTACAGATACTGCCTTGCTGGCTGGGGCTCAGGCAATAGCCGCTCTGGAAGTGGGGACAATATGGCTGAGCTTTTCCAAGCCACAAGGGTTTGGTTGTCCATTTCTCATTCATTTCAGTCCCTTTGCTGGCAACCTTGTTCCAAGATGCGCAGCGGCTCCTGGTTTCCCCCCTAGCCAGCTCCATGCTGACTCCAATGAAACCCAGACTCTGAGCTGCTTGTGAGCAGGAAGCAGACTTCCGGGGGTCCTTCAGGGTGTCAGGAGCCCTTGACCAAGCAGAGTGTGCACACACGCTTCTGCCCACTTCATAGGAAAGGCACGGTCTGCAAACAACAGATTGCAGCCTGTTTCCAGACAGGTGTGTTGAATCCCAGCTCTTAGCCAAAGCTTTAACTCTGGAAGCTTCTTGCGGAGTAAGTGACTCATTTTTTTTCCTCTTCCTCTCTTCTCTCCCCCCTCCCCCCATTGTAGATTTTGGTCATTCCGCTGAGCTGGCCTTCACTGTGGAGCCCAGCGATGAGGTCGCGGTGCAGGAGCGGCCGCTGGTGTTACCCTGCCAGGTGGAGGGAATCCCACCCATCAGCATCACCTGGCGGAAGAACGGGGCGATGATCATGGACAACGAGAGCGCCTTTGTGCTGGCCAACGGATCACTGTACATCTCCCATTTCCAGAAAGTCAGGGGAGATGGATCGTCGGATGAAGGCGAATATGACTGCATGGCTCAAAACCACTTTGGGCTGGTGCTCAGCCGCAAGGCGAGGATACAAGCAGCCAGTAAGTACTGTGCTCACCCTGTCTGGGCCTCCAAATTCCAGCCGCGGGTGGTCTCATTTTGAAGCAGACATGTTCGTTTGTTCCCTGGTCGCATTCAGGGATGCAAGTCTGGAAGGATCTAAGTGATATGAACACTGGGGAGGGGGACCAGCACTGTGGAAAGCTGGGGGTAAGGAAAATCATATGGGTGCCTGTCACACCTTGATTATAGATCTTACCTACATGGGCACACAAGCTGTCCCAGAGCTAATGTGTTTCGGAAGCCAAGTGTCACGCCCCACAGGGAAAACTATTATCTTCCCTCCCTGTAGCTGATGCACAGAGGTGTGATTTGGGTGTGCTTTCAGAACTTTCCTCTGGCTGTTTACCTGGCACAGACCCCAAATCTTTGCCTCCTTCACGCTGTCATTACTAACGCAATGAGCTTGGCCGATGGCCTCTTTGTGCTGGTGCTCCTTTTTCTGCAGATCTTACAGGCATGGCTGGAGAGATGAAAATTAATATATGGGCAGGATTGCTAAACCAAGCCATTTGCAGGGTTCTGTTGGGAAACATGAGTGGGGGGTGAAGGAGGGGTTAAGAGTGAGCGAAAAAGACGGGTGGGGAGCAGATGTGGGCTATCACTGTGATCTAATCTTCAGAATAATTGTACTCGTGTAAAAGGAGAGCTAATCAGCCCTTGCCCAAGGAGGAGAAAACTAGAGAGACCTCATGGTAGTAAATCCCTGGTCCCAAAGGAGTGAGTCCCAGTCAGTCACACGGCAAAATGCCCCATCACTCATGTCTCGTCTGTTCTGTGTTTTGAAACCTCCTTGCCTCTCGCCGCTGCGAGGTACCATTCATAAGGCATCGCTTTTCCAACAGTAGGCAAAGGCCTTTTGAAGGTCACCGTGTCTTTGTTATTTAAGGCAGGCAGCACGGAGGCAGCAATTCTTATTTAGTCCCCGGCATTGCGCTGCCTTTGGGGGCAAGGATAACAACACAAGACAGATTGTCTGTTGTTGGAGCTGGGGGGGGGGGAGAAGGAGAGGAATGAAAATGTCAAAGAGTGAATGAAATTAAAAAGAAGACAGAAACTACTGAGCAGGACACATGATTGTGATTCCGTGGCCTGCCTGTGCAGACTGGCAGCTGCTCTCTTATTTATCCCATTGGATTGGGAAATGCTGCTCCTGATGTTAGTTCTTTCTTGAGTGGCATGTGCTTTCCTAACTGCCGTCTGTCTGTGTGTGTGGTTTGATGGCTGGCTTACTCCTGAGTCTGAGGGTTGGCCAGATAACAGGAGCAGTTGTTGACCCCCTGAGTTGTGGTTTCTGTCTGCCTTGCACAAAGCGTTTGTCCTTTCTGTCTCTAGTGCAGTGGTGACCCAGCACTGGGTGGTGGAATGTCAGGTGCTGGGTCTGGCTGCTGTAGAGGGATCAGGTAACCAGCGGGATGGTAAGGCAGCTGCCTGCCTGTCCTGGCACTGCAAACTCTGCTGCATCCCAGAAGCAGCCAGCAGCGGGCCTGGTTCCTAGGTGGAGGAAGGGGGAGTGCACAGGGCTCCACACACTGCCCCTGCCCTGAGCACTAGCTCCACACTCCCATTGCCAGGGAACCTGCTGCTGGCTGCTTCTGGGCACAGCATGGTCTGCAGTGCCAGGAGAGGCAGGAAGCTGCCTTAGCACCCTTGCTGCACCGCTGACCAGGAGCCATTCAAGTAAACTGCTCCTGAAACCCCAAAGCTGGAGCCCCCTCCTACACCTCAAGGCTCCCATCCAGAGCCCACACTCCAGTCAAATTATGTTGGCTCGCGGCATCAACGATTTTCTTCAACTGTGTCATGAGGAAAGTTTGAAAAACGCTGGTGTAGGATACCTGCAGCTGCCTGAGGTCCAGTAGAGTGTCCTTTTTGCATTCAGCCAGTCCTAGTGGGTGTATGTATAGGTGTGTATTGGATGTACAGTTCAAGTAAGATAGTGCCTCCCCCCAGGCTATCACCTGGCTGAGGTCCCTCACAAAAATTCTGGACCACCTTTATGAAAAGACCCTCAGCTCCTTTACAAGAACACATTTTACTCACTCTTGGAGTGGTCCCAAACCCCACTTCCATTGCCTTTGTTGGTTGTTTTAAGATCTTCTCATGGAAGCGGCACAAAAGCCCAGCCAGTATCCTCCATAGGAGCGAGGAACATCCCTCCTTATTGCAACCGAAAAATTGACCCTTAAACTCCTTCCCTTCCTGCTGGGGGTTTTGGCTTGCAGCCTGCCCTTAAAGGGAATGCCCTGCCATCATGCTCCAGAGTGTACTAAGAGGCCATCAGTAAACCTCTCTGTTTAGCTGTGTGAGTAATCACAGTATCGAGGAAGTAAGGGTTTTGGGTCTGGGCCAGGTAAGCAGCCAGATCTCACATGTCAGTCTTCGAGGACAAACCACAGCAGTTCTGGCAACCGGTTTTGTCATGAGGTGGGAGATGGCTGATGCACAAACACGTCAGACTTCTTGGACTTGGATGTGGGAGATGTAAGAGCCGGAGGTATTTGTCACTCTGCAGCAGGGGTGGGCAATAATTTTTTACCAGGGGCAACTTCAGAAATTTTTGAAGTGGCCTGGGCTGTACCGGAAGGGGTGGGGCCTCAGACGGAAGGGGCAGGGCCAGGTTACTTCCCTGGTTCCCCACCCACAGACCATGATTGGTCTGGCAGTGGGGGAGCATGTGAAATCTTTGCCTCACCCCCCCTCGCCCCAAGGTTCCCCCAGGCGCCCAGGCCAATCAGGGCTTGGGGGCGGGGGAGCGCGCAAAGTCTCCTCTTGCCCTGCCAGGAGTGTGTGGCGCTTCTAAGGGGCAGGGGAGCGGCAGGGCCTCCGTGGGCTGGATCATTGCCCTTTTGCCCACCCCTACTCTACAGTGTTATCTAGGCTGCCATGTCAATATGGATGAGCTGTGTAGCATTTCCTTTAGTAACTAGGGTTTAACAACAAAAGAGAATCACATTGAAAATACTCTGGACCATATTCCAGCTTCGAGCTTGGAATGTCATATTTTCTTCCCGTGCTCCGTTAACCCTGTACAGAATATACTGTCTTCCCTTCACCCAGTGCAATGAGATCCCACCTGTAACGGGAGTCCCTGCAGGGGGTTGTGGTGCATGGAGCAGTGTATGTGTACTTGGGCCAGTGTAAGTTGCTGTTAATTGTTGCGCATCCTGGACAATCCATAGCAAATATGAGTCTGCTGCAGGTGCTAGCTAGGGACTTTGTTTGGTGGCTTATTCTCTAGGGCTACATCTACACTATGAGTGTTCTCTGCAAAAAATATGCTAATGAGGGACTCATGTGCATGAGTCGCGATCTCATTTGCATATTTTCTGCCGATCCGTTTTTGCCCTGGGGTTTTTGCGCAAAAAGAAAACGTCCACACTGCTTGTTTTTGCGCAAAAACCCCAGGGCAAAAACGGATCGGCAGAAAATATGCAAATGAGATCGTGACTTATGCACACGAGTCCCTCATTAGGGTATTTTTTTTGCTGAGAACTCGTAGTATAGACGTACCCTAGGTCTCAGGTTCAGCCTTCTCTGATCAAATGAAGCTGTTCTCCCTGACTTCAAAGCTTCCCCACCCAACTTGCTTTTTTGTTTCAATGTAGAATGGCATCCCAGATGACTGGGTATCCGGGTGTTTGAGAATTTTTATTTATTTATTTATTTATTTTTTAAATTGAAACAAGATGAAATAGGCATGAATTCATGAAACAGTTGAGTGGTGTTTTTGAAACTCTTTGCAGCCAAAAAAAAAAAAAATTTAGGTTGGAACAATTTTGCCCAGCTCTTATTTAGAAGCAGTTTTCCGAGTAGGTAGAAATTGGTTTCTAGTCTCTTCCGCTGGGACTTCCACGTGCCAGGGCCACTGGTTATTTGCACTGTCAAGGCTCCACTGTGCTAGATGTGGTACAAGCACATCCCCAAAAGGGTCCTTGTTTTGAGGAACATACAGCATAAGTTTTCAGCAAGTCGCCTGCCTCATGCACTGAGCATGGAAATTCCAGTCATGTTACTTGTTAGTGAGTGCTTGTAATCTTAGGCATGTTGTGTAGCTTGGGCGCTGTTTTCCTTTAAAGACGAAAATGTGTTTTTTGTTTTTTTTTAATAAGTCCTTCGTGAAAGAGTTAAACATGTCTAGGGGCTAAATCCTGCTCTCCCTGCAGATAGACCCTTTGCTCTGTACTGGCAGCTGGGCAGAAAAGCGAAGGAGAAATGAAAGAAACCCCCCAAAACCCCGCATGTTGATCAAGGCTGCACTGCTGAGAAGTAAAGGAATCTGACAAAGCAGAATCCCCAGAGAGCGCTGCTATACGTTTCTCTCTGTTCAAAGGGATGCCGTTCATCTCATATCATTATTACAGACTCTGGCTTTGTAATGTTGCCTGGCCTATAATCTCCTTGGCTTTGTGCAGCATCCGTGTTTGCATTCAGGAAGTGTCGTTGCATATCACTTTTTAAAAAAAAATATTTCCCGTTTACTTCAACACATTGGCATTGGGTAAAATTTAACTGGAAAAACAGACTGATCCCAGATGATGCGCGTATAATGCAGGGTCTTCCTGGTGTGAATGCTCAGATTCGAATTCCTCAGAGATAGGGATGTTAAAGCGTTTTTTCATGTGAACGTGTAATCGTTGAAAAGTCAGCAGTTATAGGGATACACGTGGCGGGGGAGGCAATGCCCTGGAGCCAGAGGAAGCAGTGTGTGGGTGGGGGGGGAGGAGAGGAAGAGGGAGACAGGCGGCTCCATGGGAGCTGGTGCTTGCAGGGAGCCTGCTTAAAAGCTGGCTCCCTGTGTGTATTGGTTCCTGCCCCTCTCCCGCAGTGTCTGATACAGAGGCAGTGGGTGGGGGAGGGGAGGTGTTTGTGTGTAACCTTGAAGGCTAACTGATGAGCTCAGGTTCATCAGTTCACCGTATGCATGAATACACTATCACTTCCCTACTCCTAGATTATTGGCATTTTGAGCCATACATCTCAGGGAAGGTAAATTTATGCTAGTCTTGGACTGGCAATATTTAGATACCTCCATGATGCCGTGACATGGGAAATTTTAATAGACACACATGGTTTGAACATCGAAGTGGGGCCAGACATTCCTGAGTCAGCCAGGATTTCAAATCCCAGCTCTGGCACTGATTTGTCCTGTAGACTTGGTCAAGTCATGTCATTTCTCTGCTTCAGTTTCCTCATCTGTAAAATGGGGATAAACTGTACTTTTGGCCCTTCTTGGGTATCAAATTTAATTTAGTGAAAAGGACTATATAACTGCTGTGTATTCTCAGTGATAAAACGTAGGCTTCACTTGTGTACTTCCATTGCCATAAAATAGTTTTGCCTGAAGGAAAACTGGCTTGTTCTGTTATGTGGATTTTCAGTACACACGCTCACTGGTGATAATAGTGTTTTCATAATGCACCATATTTCTGAACAAGTAGTACATGTGATTTAAAATAGAGACCTTTGATGTTTGTACCTGCATCTAGCAAACTTCTTTGTTTGTCCTTGATCAGAACTTTCCAGGGGTCCTGTTTTTTTGTTTTTGTTTTTTGTTTTGTTTTGTTTTTATTTTGTCCAACCTCAGCTTGTGGGTTTGAAAGGTCGCAGCATACAGCATGTTCTCTTGTAATCGGATTATGGTATTGAATACAGATTTTTTTTTTTCTGAAGGTAACAGAACAGTTCTACAATGTATCTTCTCACAGCCCTCCGCTTTCTTAATTAAAGTCAGCTTCACGTATCTACAGTCCTCCTGAGGCTGCGAGTGTCTGTATAGATCTGGCTCTGGCTCGAAGGAAGAGGAATCCTTGTCTAGATGCACCAGCAGCTGGACAGCATTAAAGATCTTTAGTTTGCCTCCCCGGAAAAGCTGATTTAGAGGCACTTTGATCAGGCATTTTTATTGCTCATTTCACACTGGCTTCTCTTCCCCCTGCAGGCCTTCAGATGTTGTGTTTAACTAATGTAGCAGTGTTCAATGGGCAGGCCACTGGTCAGACTTGGAATCAGTTCCTGGTTCTGACACTGAACTCCTGGGTGACCTAGAGCTAGTTACTCAGTTTTCCCATCCATGAAATGGGAATGATGACTCTGACCTGCTTTGTAAAGTGCTTTGTGATCTATGGGTGGAAATGCCAT
Organism: Pelochelys cantorii; assembly: GCA_032595735.1. NCBI lineage: Eukaryota > Metazoa > Chordata > Testudines > Trionychidae > Pelochelys > Pelochelys cantorii. The sequence continues at coordinate 40,742,888 of CM064338.1, read as the reverse complement.
CTAATCGCTGGGAGTTAATAATGAAAAGGGTGATTTTTTTTGTTTTTTGTTTTTGTGTCTGTCCCCTTTTGGGGATAAAAGATGCAAAGGGCTTGATTGTGTCTGTAGACCAGGGGTGGCCAACCCATGGCTTGTGAGCCGCATGCGGCTCTTCTCCCCCAAAAGTGCGGTTCGCGAAACTGCTCCTGTGGCCCCCCCCAAACCCTGTGCCCCCATCTCCTCCCCGGCTCCCTTGTGCTCACTGGGGCGGTGAGTTAAAATGGTGCCCAAGCTGCAGCCGTCGACAGGAGCCTGACATGGCCAGAAAGCCTAAGCTCGTTTCTTAAAGGGGCAGCCTTTTTTTTTTTTTTTGTTTGCTTGACAATACTGGTGCGGTTCTTTGCATTTTTTCCGCTGCTGTTTTGGCTCCTTGTTAAATGGGTTGGCCACCCCTGCTGTAGACACAGCCCTGAGCAAGTTCTAGTCCATAAACTGTAGCATATCAACACTACCCTCTCTGAGGCACAAATCTATCTCTGCTTCCTTCTCCTTCCAGTGGAAGAGGACTTTCTGCTGGCATGCAAGCATGTTGATTGGTGGAGCTCAGGCTCCGCCTACTTTCTCTCCCTCTCTCCTCCCGCCGACCTGCTCAGGAGAGGGAAGATAAATGGCTCTAAGACTTGGAACTGACGCTCTTTGTCTTATCTGGGGCTTATCTGGCAGCAGAGTGGTATCTTGTAGGAGGTGCAGCCTTTCCAGCTACACTGTAATTTGAGAGCGCCACCCTCCATCCTCATAAATCACAGCCTGGCCTGTGAAATAGAGGGACCCATTGATTCCATCGCTATTTGGAAATCACTGTCCGACTGGAGGCTGGATCAGGTGCGGCATACCTTGGGCCCGATGCTGGCAAGCGGCATAGTCTGATCCGGTCCTATTAAAAAAGACAGTTGCATTGCTGCATTCCATGGGCGGCTGGTAATGTAGGCAAGGGAAGAGGCATGGCCCACACTGCCCAGACTCCCTTAGGGGCTGGGGCCAGACCTGTATCCCTGGAGGCCGGGAAAAGCTGGGGCTTAGCTGGGGGCGAGGGGGGAAAGTTGTGAAGGGGCATGGTCTTGGGGAAGGGGTGTGGCTTTGGGTACAAGGGGTGGGGCTTCAGCTGCTTTCCCCGGATGGGTCTTTACCTGCCACCCATGCTTCATTCCAGGTGGGTTTCCTGAAGCCAGGTGCAATGTGCTGGCTTGAGGCTTTGGCTCTCCCCGGGGCCTTATCTGTCCTGCAAGAGTTTCCTCCACCACCTGTTGTCCAGAGGGCTCTCACTTACCAGGGCTATAGGCCTCCACCTCACTTCCCTTATTTGCGCAGCTCCTCAATCCCATGCTTGCCTCCCACTGTGCCTGCGTGTACTGATGCTCTGTGCCAGAGTGACAGACAGCAGCACCCTCTTCCCTTTTGAACCCCGAGGCCAGCACTCCTTCCCCACTGACCTCTCAGCCTCTGTGACTTGGAGGGTGAAGATCTCAAGGTCACCGGCAAAGTTTACCATCCCCACATGCCTGATGTCCTTTGGCCTCCTAGGCGATTTGGTTGGAGAAGAAGGTGGAGTGTGTTTTCTTTAAAAACAGCAAAGATCTTCCCATCATTTCAACTCCTCTGCATAGGAGGCAGTCTATTTAAATGGCAGCCCCTTTAGTTCTGTGGGGTGTTGGGAAGAACTGGCTGAGCCCAGATAATGGGAGAATTGATAGGGGGGGAAGAGACAAGAAGGAAGTCTAAAAGGATTAAGCAGAGACAGAGAGCTGATTATTTTCTGGGTCACAATACAAGGCATTAGCTTGAGATCACAAAGGGCTGTAATTACCAAAGAAGGCCACATTGGAGGGATCCGGCCAGGATTAGAGTGGGAAATGTTTTTACACAGTTTTGTTCCATTCATTATGAAGTTAACATGTTAAATTAAGGCTGAAATAAGGTGGCACCAGTGTTGTCACCAAGGTGTTTCCTGGGCCGTGCTGCCCTTTGGCTGCAGATTGCAAACCACTCTTCAGAACTCCAAAATCAAACCTCAGACCCACATACCTGGTTGGTTTGTCTCTTGCAGAGAAGACGGCACTCTATTGCGGCTTGCATCAGGGTGGGAAACTGAGATCAAGTCAGCACATTTCCAAAGTTAAAAACTTTTGGGGTCTTTTGTGGAGACACTTTTACGAGGCATGAAATATTTGCACAAGACAACAGTGCGTTTGAAATAGCTACTTTGGTGTTGCTATGGCCAATGTCTGGCTCAAGAGTGACAGTGGCAGGCTGCTGCTGGAGGAAGACCTTTTCCAGTGAATTCAGGCCTCTAGTGCCCACTGATTTCTGTGGGGGATAGGTGCCTACATATCCTTGTGACTTGGGGTCTTGGTGTCCAAAATGAGCACTGACCAGAGATGCCACATAGTGTCACTTTGAGCAACAGAACTGCTTTGAAAGTGTAACTGTGTAAACAGTGAACCGAAGAGCCTGGGCTCCTGGTCCTGGTGCACACCAGCTCCTGGGGAGCTGACTGCTGCCCTATGGCTGCTGTCTCTGATACAGAGGCAGCAGTGTGGGGCAGCAGGTGGGAGCCGGTACACCATAGGGAGCCAGGTTAAAAGCCGGGTAGCCGTATTAGTCTGAATCTGCATAAACAACGAGAAGTCCTGTGGCACTTTGTAGACTAACAGATTTATTGGAGCATAAGCTTTCGTGGGCAAAGACCCACTTCGTCAGATGCAAATGGGTCTTTGCCCACAAAAGCTTATGCTCCAATAAATCTGTTAGTCTACAAGATGCCACAGGACTTCTCATAGCTTAAAAGGCAGCTCCCAGCGCACACTGGCTCCTGGGGAGTCGACTGCTGCCCCACATGTAACTGCGTAACCACGGAATTTTTCAGCAGTTACACTGTTACTTAATTACATGCATTTTAACACTCCTAATTTGAATCATATTTGTGCTCCTCCCATTGTTCTCCTCTGTCCATATATTCTTGGTAAACCCTGAGCAGATTCCATTTACTGTAGCAATGTGTCTTGAGGGGGAGGGGGAACAGCCAACAATGTTTTAGTTATAAAATCAGCCGAATGGTTGGATTGTTTGCAGTGGGGAAAAAACAAGGACACTTTGGGGAGTCCTGCAAAGTTCTTGTGACCCAGCAAAACCACACGAAACAAACAGAATTGTCTAAGGAAAACTGGAACACATTGTTTGGATTTTTATTAGATTTGCAGATTTAAAAATAGTTCCCCGACACTCATTAAATTTCAGCGTGTGCCTGCGGTACCTTTGAAAGCTTGAAATGCGGTGCTTGTTTCATCTTTTTTTTTTTTTTTTTTTTTTTTTTTAAAAGGGTGCTGGTTTGTAGCAGTGTGATGTTAATTTAAATGTAATTTCACTCTTCCCTGTAGTGTCTGTGACGCAGGGAAGACGTGCCTTAGCCGCAGCAATGTTTTCTCGCTTCTAGGAACGTTTGCTCTTCGAGCAGTAATGGCACTTAGTCGTTTACAGAAGGCTCCAGGGAAATACATCAGAAGAGTTTCATTAATGGTAGCTCTGAGTTATTTGTCTCATTTAACCTTTGTAGCAAAGCTGAGGAAGTTTTGACATCTCTAAGGTCAGCAGGACCTAAATAACTGAATTTTAGACGTAACCAGAGGCATTTGAAGGTGGCTTATTTTTTTTTTTTTTAAAAAGTCTATATCCTCAACTGGTGTAAACGGGTGCAATTGAGGTCTCCGCTGAAGTCAGTAGAGCAATTCCGATTTACATCAGTTGCGGTTCTGTTCACTTGTGCTTCAAATTCTCTGTTCTGTCCTTGCGTGATTTTGCCAGCATATCTGCCAAGGTGGTGGCCATTGTACTTGGCAAGTGTGGGGTACTGTCGTTCCTTCTGATGTTTGCAGCAGCAGGGTTTCTAGTGTGTGGAGCCAGGGGATTTTCATTTTCATCTACGGGGTTGGCGGTTCTCAACCTTCCTGGATGACTGTACCCCTTTCAGGAGTCTAATTTGTCTTGCGTACCCTGTCTCACCTCACTTAAAGGACTTGCTTACAGAATCAGGCATAAAAATACTCACGTGTCACAGCCACCCTAGTGGTGAAACGTGGCTGGCCTTCTCGTCTTTACCGTAGAATTATAGAACAAATCGATTGGATAGACGCATCGCACTTCCATTTTGGGGTGATGCTTGAGCCTGATTTTTCACTTGAATCTTGTCTGAAGCCCAAGCCCTGGGCAACGGGGCTGAAACAAGTAATTTCTTGTGGTCCCCTGTGGTGTGGGTCCCCAGGCAATTGCTCTGCTTGCACCCTGGGATGCCAGCCCTGCACCTTCAAAATCCATTCTATGCCCCCCTGGGGGCTGCAGCTCTCAGGTTGAGAAATACTGATCAAGAGGCGTTGAGAACTGCTGGTAGACTTCAGGAGTATGTGTGCCCCGGGTTGAGAACCACTGTATTGGGAGACCGGATGCCATTTTCCAAGACATCAGGTGACCTAAAACTATTTACTAGCTGATCAAGTCATCTGCAGGGAATACAGAAGGGTTCAGAACCAGCACGTCTGAACTGCGAGGCTGTTTGGACCTATGACACCCCTCCGCCTCCTATTACAATCTGTGTCCATCTCTGGGCATTGTGCCTTGGTTCCATCTCTAGCAGAGTGGCAGGTTTCAGAGGGGTAGCTGTGTTCATCTGTTTCAGAGTCTGAATTCCACTGGCTTGGTCTGGTATAACTCCAAGAAGAAAAATTGGGTATTGTTCCAAATACCTTTTAAGAAGGGACAGAAGGCCAGATCCTTTCAATACAAAGCTCCTTTAATAGGGGAAAGGAGCCCACGGAAGCCCTAGTGTAGACTCCTCCATCCCTGGGGGCTGGGTTTTAGGATGCAGCACGGGTTGAGAGCCTGAGTTGCTGTGTGTGTTGTGCTGTCTTCTTTGGACAGCTTGAAATCTTTACTGCTGAAGGGGCAGGAGACATGGTGATAGGGTTGCCAGGTGTCCGGTATTGACCCAGACAGTCCGGTATTTGCGGCCTCTGTCTAGTAAAAAACCCAGAAAATACCAGATTGTTTGTTTGTTTTTCTTGGACGGAAGGCTGCTTGGGACAGTCTTCCCATGCCGCGTCTGGTGGGGGTGGGGGTAGGGGTAGGGGTGGGGGTAAGCAAGGAGCGTGGGGATTTAAAGGCGCAGTGACTCTTTTTTTTTTTTGGTTTGTGCATATTTTTTTTGCTTTTTTTGCTCAACCAATTTTTTTCCCCACCATGTTCGGTATTTTTTGTGCAAATATCTGGCAACCCTACACAGTGAATGCAAGCTGCTTTATCTGTGCCAACAGGGAACATGTTCCTGTGACCTGGTGTCCAGGAATCCAACTAATGCGTCTCTAACTTCTACCCTCCATTTGGAACCTTAGAGCCCGGAATAAATGTTTGTTGCCAGGAATCTCCCAGATCGCTAAATCTTCACGGTGGCTCCCATTCGGCACCGCAGGTTGGCACCTGCTGGACTTCAATCTTGGAAGTCTGTGGGACTGAGGCCTGTGCTTAAATACTTTGCTGAATCCAGGCCAGGGAGAATTCTAGATTTGTACATTAATTCCTGCTTCCAAATGGTCTTCTGGGCAGATGAACCAAGCACAGCGAGAGTCTGTTGCACATGTAATGTACCTGCTGCAGTCTGAGGGTAAACATGTACGGAGGGAGGGGAACATCTCGTGTCTGTCAAAACTATCTGGGAAGTTGGTATGTGGTGCAAAACACAAGGGTTGGTTGAAAAAATGTCACGTGTTAGGTGCAGGGAAATGGTGTAATTACAGGGTTGTAAATATCTACATCCAAGAGAACATTTTGTGACATACAAACCCCCATCGTGGCCCATTAAATTAGAAGTTTATTGGCTACTTCATAGCAGGACCATCCTAGCTGGGGGTGGGGGTAGAGGTGTTTCTAGAAGCTTTACTGATCTTTTGACTAGATTCTATATCCCAGAACCGCTTTGCTGCTTTCACCTAGAACAGTTTGTTACCTTGTTATGTTCATTTCATTTGATGTGGTCTTGTGGCTGGGGTAAACAGACTTCAGTGAAGATTCTAAGGTTGTAATTTCCTAGGTTCTTTTCCCTGCCATGAATTGCTATGCCAATGACCACTGTGTGACTTTGCAAATCACTTAACTAACCTGGCCTCAGCTGCTTTATCTGTAAAATGAGGATAGTGTTTACCTGGGCAGCAGGAGACTGTGAGGCTTAATTTGTTAATGCTCCAAGTGCTTTGGGAACCCAGACAGGTCTGTGTGACAGAAGAGCAAAGAATTAGGCAACATGATTGACTGGGAATTTATTTTGACTTGGATCTAGAGATACCATTAAATCTTAGGCCTTGCTTTCTTGCAAGCCTATCCGCATGCACATAGTATTAGGGATGTCAAATATCGGTTAATTGAATAGTCGATTAATCTAATGAATTCTTATCGGTTACTTGACTATTCTGTAGTGCTCGGAGGTGAGGCTGGCAGCCAGTGTGCTCTGGCCCCACCCCCAAGGAGCCCCCTGCCAGGACTGAGACGGTCTGCTGGCTGGTCTGCTGGCCAGCCTGTTAAAAATGTACTGGCGGAGAGTGCGAGAAATATGTGTAGTCTGTAGCATTAACTTAGAAGCTTTTGCTTATTGGTTAATTGACTGCACTATTGCATCCCTACGTAGTATCCAAAGCCAAAGCAGTGAGGTGGCTACCATGACCTGGTGAGAGGGGTGCTTGTGACGGCTTTTTTTTTTTCTGCACCTGTTTATTGGAAAGACTGTGAGTAGGAATTAATTTTTCTGGAGCTGTTCGGCCCAGGAAATCAATACTGTTGGTCTGGCGGGTAACTAGTGATTCTTTGTAACTTAAAAAATGCCTGGCTTGACACACTGTACATTAGCAATCCTGAGCCTGACCTGTGGCTATTAATAATGACCACAAAAAGGAGATGAAATAGAAGACACTTGAAAAGCATCTTTAACCTGCCTGCTGCCATTACAGCTCCTCTCCCCACCTCTCCCACGGGTCTGGGTTTGAACCTTTTTTTGGTATATACTATTTCATGAGAGATGGGCTGCTGAGTCAGGTAGGCCCTTTGGAAAAACAGATCCATCACAAGACTACTTTGCACTTCAGGTCTAGTGTACCTTCCTTTAAAATCAATGGGAGTTGTTCCCCCTGCAAAAAGTGGAACTGGCTAAAGGATTTTGGGGCCCACATTACTTGATGAATCTTCATGCACCTCTGTGAGGAGCAAGCTCTAGGCTCCCTGTCTTTTCAGGTGGGCAAAGCTGGGCCCAGAAAGGTTAAAACACCTTTTTTCATCTCAAAAAAAGATATACTGGCATTAGAAAAGGTTCAGAGAAGGGCAACTAAAATGATTAGGGGTTTGGAACAGGTCCCATATGAAGCGAGATTAAAGAGACTAGGACTTTTCAGTCTGGAAAAGAGGAGACTAAGGGGGGATATGATAGAGGTCTATAAAATCGTGAGTGGTGTGAATAAGGAAAAGTTATTTACTTGTTCCCATAACACAAGAACTAGGGTCCACCAAATGAAATTAATGGGCAGCAGGTTTAAAACAAATAAAAGGAAGTTCTTCACACAGCGCACAGTCAACCTGTGGAACTCCTTGCCTGAGGAGGTTGTGAAGGCTAGGACTATAACAGGGTTTAAAAGAGAACTAGATAAATTCATGACGGTTAAGTCCATTAATGGCTATTAGCCAGGATGGGTAAGGAATGGTGTCCCTAGCCTCTGTTTGTCTGAGGGTGGAGATGGATGGCAGGAGAGAGAGATGGCTTGATCATTAGTTGTTCGGTTCACTCCCTCTGGGGTACCTGGTATTGGCCACTGTCAGCAGACAGGATACTGGGCTGGATGGACCTTTGGTCTGACCCAGTATGGCCATGCTTAAGTTCTTACGCTTTCCTAGGGAGGAGGGCTGGGAATAGAACCCAGAACTGCCAGCCCCTCTCTGCTCCAGGGAGGAGCATGCAGAACAGCTTGAGAGTGATGCAGGGAGCAGAGAACTCACCCACTGGCTGAAGATAAGCAACAGGTTTCATTAGGGGGGAGAGTGCTGCTGAGTGAGCCCTACTGTGAGCACAGGTGCTAGCCTGCGCTGGGATGGGGACTTAAAGGTCAAAGCAGGGAAGGGAGTGTTGCATGATCTTTTTTCCCCCTGATTGTACACCTACCTCTCCATGTCAGCCCTCTGCCTGGGCGTGGGATATGCTCTCGCTCCCTCCAGATACGGCACATGATTTTCCAGGAGGTTCCTCCTTTAAACCCAATTTTACAGTTGGGTTGACTGAGGCAAAAGGAGGTCAAACGATTTGCCGGAGGTCACTCCATAAGTGGCTCAGATTAAATCTGAACCCAGGACCCTCCCGGTTCCCAGCCTTGGCTGTGGCTGCGAGACCAGATGGCCTTCTGAATGCAACTTAAAGATCCTCAGCCTTTTCTCTCCCTCATTGTTCTCTATTGTGCGGCTTTGAATGAAGGATGTTGAAAGTGAAAGTCGGTTGGGATTTGCCGAGTCTGGCTGACTTTGTTTAATGACGTGGGTTCTCAGGAGAGGGTTTAAAGCTGCCTCCGTGGGTGCTGGTCTGTAAAAGGCTTCAAAATCTCCTTGCTCTCCATCACTGGGAGCAGTTTTCGAAGCATAAAAGCTGCCTTTCTCTCGCCAAAGCAGCAGCAGCAGCTGAAAATGGACCTCGTACATTTCATCTGCGCGGCTGTTGCACTGTGTAGCCCCCTGCCAAGCGGCGATGGGTGGAGAGATAAGGGCAGGGGTGAAGTCTGTCTGAAGGAAACTTTTTGGCCCAAGTCCTATGGATGGCCTGTCAGGGTAATGTTGGCCCCAGCCCGGCTGCATCTCTGGGGGCACAGTGAATGGACATGCCCTGCTCCTCCGGCTGTGCACATGCTCCTCTCTGAACAGTTTCAATGCAAAAGCTGCTAAACTAAGCTGCAACTTGCACTGGAGTTTAAGCCCCCTTTCTCCTGGGAACACGGTGCTCCGAGGAGCTGGCTCCTTCCCCCAGGCCACCCGCCAATGCACACGAAAGGGATGCTGGTGGCAGCTTGGTGTGGGAAGGTCTCTTCAGTCCACACGAACCCGCTGCGTCCCATTTCTGCAATGTTTTGTGTCTGTCAACCCTGTCCATGCCATGAAAAGGTGTGGGGGTGGGAGTGGAAGATGGCATGGTAACAAAAGGGAACAGATGTGTAGAGTTAACACACAAGGGAGAAGGAAGAGTTTGCTGATCACGAAGTCTTGAATATATGGAGGTGGCAGTTCTAAGTTTCACCTCCCTCCATCCCCTGATCACGTCAGATACAATCTGCACGGGCTGCCCACACTGGGTAAAGTTGTGACCTTTCCATGCCTCAGTTTCCCCATCTATGAAACGGTGGGGAGGGAACTGACACATTAACTATTTTCTGTAAATCACTTTGAGATGCTTAAAAGAAAGGTACCATATATGGGCAAAGTCTGGAGGGAATAGTTACATGAGCCACTCTGTGCTCCAGGAATGGATGCTATTTGGGTATTGTTTCCTTCCCCGTCACTTGGACAGCATGGAAGAGGACACGTCTATACACTGGCACTGGTGTTCCTTGAAGAGCCAGGGAAATTCCTTTCCTAGGGCTGGACAGCTCTTCTCTGAAGCCTCCCTTCTCCTCCTGGAGGGCCCACCTTCCCCACCCTAGGGACTCTCAGGCCTGAATAAACTGGCACCTCTGGAGTGTTCCTTGATTAATGGCATTTCTTTGTCCATCCTAAGAGGCCCCCATTATGTCCCTTTGATGCTGCATTTTGCACTTACCACTGTCATTGAGCTCAATGACGAATTTTCACAGGTCACGGCAGAGGGACAATGGATCGGGCTACGTTTGGAAGAAACAAATGAAATTTTGCTGCAACTGAGTGCGCTAATTAAGAGCAAGGATCAATTCTGGTACACAAAGGAGAGAGTTTGAGGCGGGTGGCATGTAACTGAGTGGTAGTGCTTGCAATGAGAGAGACGTGTGCATGGATATATGCTTTCCTGCAGTCTCCTTCCCAGTTGCGTTCGATCATCGTGCTTCTGTGCTTATTCATTTCGGAAGCACACGATGTTTTCCCACCTAGTGTGGCTTAGAAGGTCAGGCATTTAATTCTGAGAAGACTTATTAGATTTACTCCATTGCCTGGTGAATGCAGCATTGTCCTGTGTAGTATTAAAAATATCAAGCCACCAGGCTCACGTTCCACATGGTCATTGATTCGTGTACAAACATTTCCACAGCAGGGCAAACTTATCTGGTGCTTTGTAAACACAGAATCAGATGCAGTCCCTGGCCCAAAAAACTTACAGGCTGAGGCCAGTCAGTGAATGCCGTTCCTCAGTGTGAGTATTACCTCACTCCACCGGTAGCAGAGTCCCGGTCCAGGTGAGTGAGGAGGGCAAAATCTGGCCCGAAGGCAGACCAGAACACCAACAGTGCTGGGGAGCAACAGTGAGCCGAGGTGAGTGAAGGGGGAGGAGAAAGGAAGAGTTTCTGGAGGGGCTGGTGGAAGAGCAAGACAAGAAGCAACGGGCTTAAACTGCAGCAAGGGAGGTTTAGGTTGGACATTAGGGAAAAACTTCTTAACTGTCAGGGTGGTTAAACACTGGAATAAATTGCCTGAGGAGGTTGTGGAATCTCCATCACTGGAGATATTTAAGAGCAGGTTGGATAGACATCTATCAGGGATGATCTAGATGGTGCATGGTCCTGCCGCGAGGGCAGGGGACTGGACTCGATGACCTCTTGACGTCCCTTCCAGCTCTGTTTCTAGGAGAGAGGTCATGCCAGATAGGAAGCCAGGAAAGTGTAACCGTTGGGAAGGGAGCAATAAGGAGAAGTTGCAGACTGTCTTGTGTGTAGGCTCCACTCACTCTTTGTGAGTTTTTAAAAGGTTCAGGGATTGCAGAGTTGCACTTTGTTGTGGACTGTCTCCTCAGCGATAGTGACTGGTCCCTGCTCAGTGGCGGGAGAGGGAGGCTCTCTTTTCGTCTCAGCAGTAGCCACTAGTGGGTGGAGTCACTCTGTACTTTCACTGGCTAGATTTTCTTTGATCTTTTATGTTCACCAACCCCTTTTCGCCAGGACGGAATACATTTTCATTGCCGCCTTTTGGACCTGTTCAGAATGAAAAGGCTTAAGAAAGTGAATGAAAACCGACCGAATAAGGCAGTTGTGCATATATTGCGCTCAATCCAAAATCCAGTGAGGGCACGCGGGGCCGGCCTTAGGGCTGGGCCAACTGGGCCCATGTCCAGGGCACCATAGGCAGAGGGCAAGGAGTGAATGGGCATGAGTGTTGCTAGGCAATGAGGGTGGAAGGCCCTGGGCAGTGTGGTGGGGCATGCTGGAAGCACAGGGCTGGGGTTGGGATGAAGGGGGGGCACTCTGCAGGGGTTAGTGGAAAAGGGGGCACAGGATGGGGGTGCAGGAGCTGGGGAGCTCATGGGTGCTAGGGAAAATGGGTGGTGCTATGCTCACAGGGGTTAGGGCACCAAAACACAGGTTTACCCAGATGCTGTTTTGTCTCAGGCTAGCCCCGGGGGCACATGTTCACTGCTGGAACTTCCTGAGTTTGAATCCTGAAAGGCCGAGTCTGTTCTCAGGGCCCCTTCCCAGAGGTGCTTTTGTGTCAGTAAAGGCTCCAAAGTATTTGGCTGAAATGGGGGGTTTTCATATTTAGGAACTGCCCCCCCCCCAATGGATCTGAAGTCTGTTCACTCCTCCTGTGTTACATGTTTCCTTGGCATGGTTTGCCCTTGGCAGGACTGACTTGTATCAGGGCGCAGGGTTTCTTCCTTCCTGCCCATCGTCTCCTCTTTGCTCCTAAAGGATCTTCCTGACATTACTTCCAGACCTCAAAAGGCTTTGATGGTCGTCATAATACTTCACTCTTATTATTCATGGAGCTCAAAATGCTTTTCAAAGGAGGCGTCAGTATTGTTGTCTCCTTTTTACAGATGGGGAAATTGAGGCAGGGGAAGACTATGGCACACTTCTTGGGACTTGGAACTTCAGCTCTGCAGGGGAGATCCTGCCAAGGCTTGGAACTTCATCCATGCTCCTGCTGAAGCCCTCAGCCCCCCAGCAGGTGCCTCCCATGGGGGTGAAATTCACTGGGCAGAAGCCCCTCCCGCACAACCTAGTGGCAGGGTAGAAACCACCCCTACCATAAGCCAACCTTTAAATTTGTACTGCAGAATCAAGAGGGCACTGGCTGCGTGTCTGTGTTCCTGAGCCACTCTTTGATTTGTCCATTGATGCTGTCTAAGCATCTTAGGGCAGGGCTGTTCCATTGCGTTTGTACAGCTCCCAGCACCATGGGTTCCCACTCTCTGTGGGGGCCCCTATGCACCACCATAACACAAATCATTATGGTAATAAGAGACGAGAATGCGAAGGTGAAAGCTTTTCTTCATACACCTTCTGCACTCACAGCAAACCGTTGCCCTAGTAAAATATACTGAGCCAGATCCTAACCTGGCTTGGACTGCATTGAGAGCAAGATGGCTGATATTTTGAAACATAGTCTCATGTTTCATTTTTTTTTTTTTTTTTTTTTTTGGACCGCCTTTGTTCTCTGGGGCCCCCTGGAAGTGGGTCCCTGCTGCTGTTCTTAGCATCAGGTGGAGTCCTGGGTGCTCAGCGTTCCTGAAGAGAGCTTTGGGGGGGGGGAGGTGTCTTAGCGCAGGCACCTACAAGGAGAGGTGCCCCCACGCCAGCGACCACTTTTGAAAATGTTAACATCCAGCTATAATGCCCTGAAAGCAAAGGAGCCGTGTGGGCAGCTGGGTAGAGCCCAGCTCACTCGCTCGTGTGTCCTTATGAAGGTTTCTCTTTAATGCCTGACAACTGCCTGAAATTTAGGTTTCAGGATCCATGCTAGCTCCTAGCTCCGCTCCTTTATTTCCTTTTCCACAGCCTTCCCTCAGCCGGTTAGTCAATCATTACAGCTGCTGTGGTCTTGAGCTCTCCTCAGTCTCGCTGTCCCATGATGCTCAGCTATGAAGGAAAGTCCAGTTCTTTTGTTCCATCCCATTTGGCGGTTCCCTCTGAGACAAGAATGCGTGCTGAGGCGTTTTGTTTGGCCAGAGCAGCGGAGTCCATCCAGCTCACCATGGTTTCCCATGGAAATGTATAAAAGGGGTGGGAGTGAAAGTCCTGATTGTGTCTTTCATTTGTGATCCTAAGGCCCTGAGAGAGAGGGTGGGGAAAGAGGGAGGGCCTCCACAGGGGTCAAATCTGTCTCTTGCTCAAATAAAAAAAAAATTCTTTTAAGTGAGCCTGGTTTGAAGCTAATGAGATTTGGAGAAGTTTAATGAGTGTGGGGAAGAATCTTTCTTTAACTTCGTATGCGGGGTTAGACAGGCTCTTGCGGGTTGAGGCAGTTCGCGAGTTTATAGTGGGAGGCAAGGGTTGAATTTGGAGGGTCTGTTTCTTTCTTTCTCCTGCAGTGAATTCTTGCTGACGAAAAGGAGCTGGGATGGTAAAGTAGAAACAAGGGCGGAAGTTGCACATGATCAATAAGACTAACCCAGGAGCTGATCTTGGGTCAGGCAGCAGCAGTTGGGCTATGCAAGCAATGCTGGAGTGGGCCCCCGTCCCGAAAGAAAGAGGAGAGTTCAGTGGAGGAGCTGATCATAGCAACACTTTGACTCACTGTTGTTGCTGCCTGGTAATTAAGGCCATGTCTTCGCTACACGATCGATCTTCTGAAGTTCAATTTAGTGGGTCTAGTAAAGACCTACTCAGTTGAACTCAGAGGGTGCCTCTGTTGGCAGGAAGTACTCCTGCTCCTGTGAGGAGTAAGGGATGCTGACAGGAACATTTGCTCCTGTTGGCCTCCTGCTGTGGGAACGGCAGGGAGATTCGAATCAAGGTACATCGACTTCAGCTACATAATTAACCTAGCTGGAGCTGCATATCCTGATTCAACCTTCCCCTTCAGTGTAGACCTTGCTCAAGCTTTGCAGCAACGGTTGTACGGTTCCACTTTGGCTGTACTCTTGACTTCCCCAGGGAATCTTCTCCAGCCAGTTTTCCCTTCCCATCTGTAGTCCAGGGTGTGTGCGTGTTTTCCCTTGTGGTGAGCTAAGCTTGTTTTCCCTTGTGGTGTCAGGCTTCTTGCACCAGTGGTGATATGAGCTCCCTGTGGGCCAGGCCCTGGACTTGTGAGTAGCTCCAGGCAGGTGCAAGGAGCTCGCTGCAAGATCAGAGTCATTGTCGGCAAAGGGGAAAATGTGTGAAAAGCTGAAAATCAAATGGAGGCTGCAACTCTCACTAGAAATAAAACCCAGGGGCTCATGTCCACCTGTGAGGAGATACCAAGGAGTCCTGTGGCACTTGAGGCCATGTCTACACTCGGAAACTATTTCAAAATAACTAAATTCAACTTAACTCCCGATTTTACAAATTTGAACTAACATGCCCACACTACGGGGAAGCCTCGAAATGAGTCTGAGGCAGGCTCCGTTATTGTGGACGTGCTACCTCGGACTTAGAGCCGCCGGAAGTACTGGGGAGTAATTAGTTTGAATGACTCTGGGGAGTCGTAATTTCAAAATAGCAGCACCGGAGCATCCACACTCCTGCTCTTTTGCAATAACTATTTCAAAATTAGCATTATTCTTCAAGGGAAAGCAGGAGTACAGATTTTGAAATAAGTGGCCCGTTATTTCAAAATAACGAGCTTGGTGGTATGGACGCTCGACTTACAAATTCGACCTCAGAGGAGTTATTTCAAAATAAAGCTCCCCTGTAGACCAGAGACTAACAGATTTATTAGGACATAAGCTTTTGTGGCTAAAACGCACTTCATCAGATGAATTGGACTGGTGGTTACAAAGGCATGGGTATATATATAAGGACAACAAAAGAAGGAGGGTACTTGTGTAAATGAGGTTACTTGTGCGGAGATAGGTGAGGGATTGTGAGGTGATATCAGACAAAAAGGACACAACAGGGGCCAAAGAAATTAATGAACCTCCTGAGGTTGTGCCTAGGATCTTGGCTTAAAGCAACACATCACGGCTTCTTTGATGCTTGAATCAAATTTAAATTTTAACCAAAAACTATCTCCCGGGGAAGAAACATTCGTCCCCTCTGTGCTAACAAACTGTAGCTGGACGAGGCACTGCTGGATTTCCAAACAGTGGGATTTGCAGATGCACAAGCATCAGGCTACCCTTCAATATGGACTTTGGAACCTGCTTTTTAGGATGCAGCTCTGAAAATTTTGGGTTTCTGCTGAGGCCTTAGGCGCTCGGGAGACCTGGGTTCAATTCCTGACTGTGCCACAAATTGTCTGTGTCCTCTTGGGCCAATTGCTTAATCTCCTTGTGTTCCAGTGCTCTATCTGTAAAATGAGAATACTCGTTCTCCCAGCTTTTGTCTTGTCTGTTGGGATGCAAGCTTTGCAAGGCAGGCACTTTCTCTTCCTATGTGTCTGTACAGTGCCTAGCACCGTGGTCTTGGTTGGGGCCTCTAGACATTACTGTACTGTGTGTGTATTTATAGATAGTTTGTCAGCTGTGGAGAATATGCACAATCCCATTCATGTTTTAAAATATCTGGTTAGCGTGTGTGTGGAGCAACTCAGTGATTCATGGTATTGTGAACTGTAGGAGAAACGTGGTATCTTGATATTGATCTGTAGCATCCAGCTCTAGAGAAGCTGGCAGCACTTCCACCTGATGCCACTTGCGGCCCCGCATAAGGCTGCCACCTCCCAGCCCACAAGCCTGTGCGGGCTGGGAGTTGGTAGCGAGCTGCTCCTCCTCATCTCCCCCCCTCGCTGCTGCCACTTCCAACCCCCTGGGAGGCTGCTGACTTGAGCCAGCAGCCCCGTGGGGATGGAGCAGCCTTCCGCCTGTGGCAGGCTGCTCCTAGGTAACGGTTAACCATTACCATCAATCTTAAGTGGTGATGCTTACCGGGTAACAAGTTAACCCATTACCTGTTCACATCCCTAGTCTTGACCAGTGTTCCCTCTAGTCTTTTCCATCCGTGTGCAGACTTTTTTTTGGCCACATGCAAAATACATTTTTATGTGCACCGAGTCGTGTGTGCGTGCATCACCAGTAGAAACAAAAAACATAGCTGCGGGTGCTCTGCTAATCAGCTGGCCGGCATCTGAATTTCTCCTGAGTAGCCGTACAAGCACATGGCTTAGAGAACACTGGACCAAAGTATGGATGTTCTCTTCATTTACAGGACGATGACTAGAGTTACAAAGAAGATAATCCAAAATGTATGGGTAGGTTTTCTGTAAGGGGAGAATAAACTAGAATACTGCCTTTTTTTACATTTTTTTTAAAATTCCAGTTCTGGATTTTTGTCATGTTAAAATCTGTTGGGATGAAGAATTTAGACACGTTCTAAATCTTTCATGGGCAGAGAGGTGATTAATTGGAGAAGGGATGGAAAATGCCACTTCGGGATAGCTATCTTATTTAGAGAAGGAAGGCAGCAATAGGAGTCATTAAACTGAGAACTAGGGTAAAATTGTCCTGGGATTTGCATTCTAAACAACAACCCCCCCCCCCCCAATATCCATCTGTGACTAATCTCATAAGAAGTACACCTTTTGCAATGATTTTTTTTTTTCATTTAAAATATACTGGTCTGAGATGTATGAAACTCTCGCCACAAAACTTTCGCAATCCATATGGATTATTCATAGTCCAAAACTAAGTACATAATCTATGATCAATAAACTCTGTGGCTGAACTTGGGAGAGGAAATTGGGCAAGTGTCTATATCCCAGAGATGAAAAAGTCTAGAATCGTTCCACAAAAAGCAGCCGAGGAGCCTCTAGGTTCTGAGTCTGTGTTTTCCTGCATAATGATTGCGATCGCCCTGTGTCTGTCACAATTAGTCGCTGGAAAATTCAGAACACATCAGACGAAAGGCACTCCTGTGGCTTGGAGACAGTGTATTCTCTCCTGATGGCTGCTGTGAATGTTTGTGCTGAGTCTGCCTCTTGGTTTTGTTGTCCAGCTGTTGCCGCTGCTAGGGAGGGAAAATGATGCTGATTGCTCTTGCTCATCCTTTGTGGCAGCTCCAGTTAATTGGCAAGGGATTTGGAGGAGAGGGGCTAAGTTGCATTTTCCCCCCCTGGGTGGCTTAACCAGTAGATTTTTAAAATGGAGGAAAATTCATTTTCAGTATGTTAAATTTAGATTAGTCGATGAGGGCACCTCCGCTTTTGAAATGTAGCAAGAGCCCTGTCGATTCTTGCTACACTTCAAAGGCAGAAGGGCCACGGGGAGCACAGGGCCAGTGAGGGACTGCTTGAGTCTGCTCTTGCTACATTTTAAAGGCTGAAGTGCCGCCAGCTCCCCGCTGCACTCCTGCCTCCCCCACCCCATCCACGGAGACAGTGCTGGGGGAACCGGCTTTTAAGCTGGCTCCCCCTAGCACCGGCTCCTGCTCCCCGCTTTGCTGCCTCTCCCTCGCTGATGGAAGCAGCAAGGGGGGGGGGCAGGGAAGCGACTAGTCGAGTCGACTAGTCGCTTACACCCCTAATGCATTTGTTCTGTGATAAAAGTGCTGGCTCAGGCCCTAAAGAGAGTTCTTATTTCGCCACACATACTGCTGTGTAGGAGTAGAGAGACCCGGGATAGTAACTCTTTGCGGGATGGGTCCTTGTGAGTGCACACCCCTAATAAATGTGGCTCTGGACCAGATCCCGTTCTACACCCAAGCAACACACCACTCCAGGTGAGAGGGAAGAGGCTTGCCCGGTGGGTGTAAAGCTCACCTGTCACCACCTCGATCCTGACATGCTGGCACGCAGGGCCAGTCCCCGGCACTGGGTGAGAGCTGCTGTAATATATGGTAGCTGCTAATGAGGCCCCAGGGGGATTCTTTCCTTCAGCCAGACCCACTGCCCTCATGGTAGGGTAGGTTGGGGGGTGGTGGTTTAGGAACCTTCATACTGACTTTGCCATTAGAGGAGCCAGTGTCTCCTGCTCATGCAGTGCAAGGTGGCCCACAATATACGGCTATCCAAATGAAGAGGCATTTATTAGCATTATTCTTCCTCTCCACTCCCCTCTGGACTTAAACAAGGCATTTGCAGGAGTTTCACCATGGCAGGGTGGCAGTCACTCTCTGTTCCCGAATAAAGGCCCCGCTGGCAGAAGGTCGTCTGTCACTGGAGTCGAGCCGGGCTGTTTTGTTGTCCCACATGAGCGGAGTGAGATGGGAAGTTTCTAGTGGCATGAGGACAGGAGCTCCAGCTCCGTAATGTTGTGGCGTTGGGTTACGGCCTGCCGGGACTGGCCTTTGCACAATGTTTTCTGTATAGCCCAAGTAAGTGGCAACACAAGAGCATCCCATACTGGAATGGGGAACCGGATGTGCGTAAGGTGCTGAATGAGATAATTCAATGGGTCGTGCTACGTTGTGCAGCAGATAAATCATGGATAGCTAAATTCATAAATTATTTCTGTGGGGTGCCGGCCTACCTCCTTCCCCCCTAAACCCAAACCAGACCCGTTGAGGGTACTTCCTTTTGGTGAAAAAGAAGCAGAGGTGAAGCTGCTCCGGAGAGGCAGACCAAGCTCTGTGCTGGTGTTCACCCCCATTGAAGCTTCATGGTGCATGCTCCCACCCTAGCAACATGTCCAGCGTCAGACCATGACAATGGTCGACGGCTGCATGGGGCTGGCACGTAGCAATGTACCCAGGAGACAGTCCAGATGGAGACTTCCCAGGGAAGAATGGTCACTTTCTCCAGGAAGGCATGAGGGAGGGGCTCTGAATGGCAGTGAGAGACCTAGAACAATGAGCCTGGCTCACCGGAGAAAGGGCCTGGCGCTGATATATGGACATTCACCGTGGGATGAAAGCGTCCAGCCACTGGAATTCTGGGGCACTTTAAAGCCCGGTCTTCTTAACCAGCAGAGGGCGACTCTGTAGCAGTAACGAAACGGACCAATGGAGTGTACAGGAGCTGCATTTCACACCCCCGGAATGCTCCGCTGTCTGCCAAATTCCAGGTGTTCTGGCTTCCCACACGCATAAAGCCAGGGAGTCACTCGCTGGCCAGCGAACATCAATTGTGCAGCAGCTGTGAGGTGACTATGGATGGCGGCTGCTGCTGTCTCGCAGAGATCAGCTAGAAAAGGAGCCTGTGAGCCTGGATCTCCTGGGTCTTTATTCCCAGCTTCATCCCTTGCTTGTTATGGAGACTTTGGGTTGTGCCCAGGGTTTCCCATAAGCTCTATGCTTGTGCAGCCACTCGAGAGATTCAAGGCTGCCCAGCTGATTAGTAGAGCGTTCGCAGCTAGGGTTGGTGTTTCTACTAGTGGTGCACATTCACACATGCCTTGGTGCACATATAAAAATTATTCCACACACAGTTGGAAAAGATTAGCGGGACATTGGTTGTGCCCCTCATCGTGCCTCTTTCTCAGTTACCCATCTGTAAAATTCAGCTCTACTTTATTTCTCATGGGACTATTGAGAGATGTAGGATGGTGTTATTTAAATGCAAGGTCATAATATAGGTTGAACCTCTGTGGTCTGGGAGCCTGGCCAGGTCTGCTGATAGACCCCGGGAGAGTTCAGAGTCCATCAGCAGAGGGGCTGGAACTGACCTTCCTTGGTCCAGCAAAATCCCTAGTTTGGGACTAGGCAGGTCCAAGGGACCTGGACCAGGGAGGTCAACCTGTAACTGGTACTATTATTATTATTATTATTATTACTATTATTGTCACTGAAACACCAGTCACAGCACATCTGAATCAGGTATAGTGCCTGCTTGGAAAGATACACCTTTTAAATTTAGGACTAGAGCTGGGCGAAATATTTTGACCAAACATTTTTTTTTATGGTGAAAAATGCAGATTCCAGGAAACGGAAACATTTTGTGCATTTGCGTCAATTTTGCCAAATCGTTTCCACTGGAATTTATTTTAAAAAATCTAAATGTTTTGTGTTGATGTTTTTGAAATAAAATGTTGAGTGGTTTTATTGGAAACCATTCATTTTGAAATTTCCTTGGGCTTTATTATTCTTTAAATGCTCAAGAATGAAACAACTTGTTCTACCTGGAATTCATTTTTGTTTGCTCTCTGATGGACTGAAAATTTGGAAAAAAATTATTCCTTTTTGGCTCAATCTGCAGTGCCAAATTTTTGTTTGAATTATCGAGAAACTGAAAAATCTTGTGACATGCCCTCTACTGAGGAAATTGGATCTTATACCGAGGTCTATTATGCTTTGTGCCAATGTCTAACATCAGCACTCCAAGTGCAGCTAAGCCAGCCACGCGCCAGAAGGACACAACTGGTTCTCATCAAAGTGAAGAGATGCTTTAGAAAACAGAAAGAGGATTGTAGTTCTCTTCACCTCTCCCCCACTCTAAAATTTCAAATGTCTAAAGTGAGAGACACTTCAGACAGATGAGGTGGAATATTTCGAAAGACCCACTTTCTGTTCTCTAGAAGATGAAGAGAAATGGGATAAATGGAAGGAGAAAAG
Source organism: Pelochelys cantorii (assembly GCA_032595735.1). NCBI lineage: Eukaryota > Metazoa > Chordata > Testudines > Trionychidae > Pelochelys > Pelochelys cantorii. The sequence goes on along the minus strand of CM064338.1, from coordinate 40,722,321 downwards.
TTGTATTGCCAACTTTGTTTAAAATCATGAGTCAGGACCACTAAAATCCTGAAACTGGTTTAAAATTCAGGGGATTTAAAAAAAGTTTGTTTCCAACAGATGTACTCAGTTCTGGCTTTTAACCTTGTCTGCATGGTCACAAGAGCTAGAAACATACTACTATTAAAATAATGAAAGCTGCTATTATGCGATAGCAGGCTTCCAGGAGCTGGAGCTTTGAGAAACACCAAATATCCCAAGAAAATCACAAAAGCTGTCAAAACACATAAGCATCACATAAGAACATAAGAATGGCCATACTGGGTCAGACCAAAGGTCCATCGAGCCCAGCATCCCATCTGCCGACGGTGGCCAATGCCAGGTGCCCCAGAGAAGGAGAACAGAAGACAATGATCAAGTGATTTATCTCCTGCCATCCATCTCCTGCCCTTGTTATGAAGGCTAGGGCACCATACTTTATCCCTGGCTAATAGCCATTTATGGACCTAACCTGCAAAAATTTATCAAGCTCTTTTTTAAACCCTAATAGAGTCCTGGCCTTCACAGCCTCCTCGGGCAAGGAGTTCCACAGGTTGACTGTGCGCTGTGTGAAGAAAAATTTCCTTTTATTAGTTTTGAACCTACTACCCATCAATTTCATTTGGTGTCCCCTAGTTCTTGTATTATGGGAAAAGGTAAATAATTTTTCTATAATCACTTTCTCCACACCATTCATGATTTTATATACCTCTATCATATCGCCCCTCAATCGCCTTTTTTCCAAACTGAAAAGTCCCAGTCTCTCTAGCCTCTCCCCATATGGGACCCTTTCCAAGCCCCTAATCATCTTAGTCGCCCTTTTCTGAACCTTTTCTAATGCCAATATATCTTTTTTGAGGTGAGGAGACCACATCTGCACGCAGTACGCGAGATGTGGGCGTACCATAGTTTTATATAGGGGAAGTATGATATCTTTTGTCTTATTATCTATCCCTTTTTTAATAATTCCTAACATCCTATTTGCCTTACTAACTGCCGCTGCACACTGCGTGGATGTCTTCATAGAACTATCCACTATAACTCCAAGATCCCTTTCCTGATCTGTCGTAGCTAAATTTGACCCCATCATGTAGTACGTGTAATTTGGGTTATTTTTTCCAACATGCATTACCTTACACTTACCCACATTAAATTTCATTTGCCATTTTGCTGCCCAATCACTCAGTTTGCTGAGATCTTTTTGTAGTTCTTCACAATCCCTTTTGCTTTTGACTGTCCTGAACAACTTTGTGTCATCTGCAAACTTGGCCACCTCACTGCTTACCTCATTTTCTAGATCATTGATGAACAAGTTGAACAGGATTGGTCCCAGTACTGACCCCTGGGGAACACCACTAGTTACCCTCCTCCATTGTGAAAATTTACCATTTATTCCCACCCTTTGTTTTCTGTCTTTTAACCAATTCCTGATCCATGAAAGGACCTTTCCTCCTATCCTATGACCACCTAATTTACGTAAAAGCCTTTGGTGTGGGACCGTGTCAAAGGCTTTCTGGAAATCTAGGTATATTATATCCACTGGGTGCCCCTTGTCCGCATGTTTATTAACCCCTTCAAAGAATTCTAACAGATTAGTTAGACACGACTTCCCTCTGCAGAAACCATGCTGAGTTTTGCCCAACAATTCGTGCTCTTCTATGTGCCTTGCAATTTTACTCTTTACTAGTGTTTCTACTAATTTGTCTGGTACTGATGTTAAACTTATCGGTCTATAATTGCCAGGATCTCCTCTAGAGCCTTTTTTAAATATTGGTGTTATATTGGCCATCTTCCAGTCATTTGGTACCAAAGTGGATTTAAAGGATAGGTTACAAACCACTGTTAATAACTCCGCAATTTCACATTTGAGTTCTTTCAGAACCCTTGGGTGAATGCCGTCTGGTCCCGGAGACTTGTTACTATTCAGCTTATCAATTAATTCCATAACCTCCTCTAATGTCACTTCAATCTGAGTGAGTTCCTCAGATTTGTCACCTAAAAAGGCTGGCTCAGATTTAGGAACCTCTGTAACATCCTCAGCCGTGAAGACTGAAGCAAAGAAATCATTTAATCGCTCCGCAATGGCACTGTCTTCCTTGATCGCTCCTTTTATATCTTTATCATCCAAGGGCCCCACTGCTTTTTTAGCGGGCTTCCTGCTTCTAATGTATTTAAAAAACATTTTACTATCATTTTTTGAATTTTTGGCTAGCTGTTCCTCAAACTCTTTTTTGGCTTTTCTTACTACATTATGACACTTAATTTGGGAGTGTTTATGTTCCTTTCTATTTTCCTCACTAGGATTTGACTTCCACTTTTTAAAAGCTGCCCTTTTCTCTCTCACTGCCTTTTTAACATGGCTGTTTAGCCATGGTGGTTCTTTGTTAGGTCTCTTACTGTGTTTTTTTTATTTGGGGTATACATTTAAGTTGGGCCTCTAGTATGGTGTCTTTAAACAGTTCCCATGCAGCTTCCAGGGATTTTAGTTTAAATACTCTCCCTTTTAGTTTCTGTTTAACTAGCTTCTTCATTTTAGTGTAATTCCCCTTTTTGAAATTAAATGCCAGAGTGTTTGCCCGCTGCGGTGTTCTTCCCAACACAGGAATATTAAAAGTTATTATATTGTGGTCACTATTTCCAAGCGGTCCAGTAACAGTTACCTCTTGGACCAGATCCTGCGTTCCAGTCAAGACTAGGTCGAGAATCGACTCTCCCCTTGTGGGTTCCTGTACTAGCTGCTCCAAGAAGCAGTCATTTAAGGCATCAAGAAATTTAATCTCTGAATCCCGTCCTGAGGTGACATGCACCCAATCAATATGGGGATAATTGAAATCTCCTATTATTACTGTGTTTTTTATTTTGGTAGCCTCTCTAATCTCCCTTATCATTTCAGCATCACTATCACTGTCCTGGTTAGGTGGTCGGTAATATATTCCTAATGCCATATTCATATTAGAGGAATGAATTGTTATCCATAATGATTCTATGGAACATTTTGATTCCTTTAGGATTTTTACTTCATTTGATTCTATATTATCCTTCACATATAGTACCACTCCGCCACCCGCACGACCTGTTCTGTCTTTCCGATATAATTTATATCCCGGTATGATAGTGTCCCACTGATTGTCCTCATTCCACCATGTTTCTGAGATGCCTATTATGTCAACTTCCTCCTTTGATATGAGGTACTCCAGTTCACCCATCTTATTAGACAGACTCCTAGCATTAGTGTAAAAGCATGTTAGAAAACTACCACTATTTATATGTCCGCCTTTCACAGACACATTGGATTTTTTTATGCACGATTGTTTCACATCTGATCTTGCCCATATATTATTTCCCACGTTCCCTATCTGACTAACTTCTAGGGAATCCTACCTATGGAGCCTCGTGTAAGAGAAGTCTCCGTCCGATCCAGGTGCTCCCCCGCACCAATCGGCTTTCCCCCACCTCTTAGTTTAAAAACTGCTCTACGACCTTTTTAATGTTTAATGCCAGCAGTCTGGATCCACCTTGATTTAGGTGGAGCCCATCATTCCTGTATAGGCTCCCCCTACCCCAAAAGTGTCCCCAGTTCCTAATAAATCTAAACCCCTCTTCCCTGCACCATCGTCTCATCCACGCATTGAGACTCTGAAGTTCTGCCTGTCTATCTGGCCCTGCGCGTGGAACTGGAAGCATTTCAGAGAATGCCACCAAAGATGTTCTGGATTTCAGTCTCTTTCCTAGTAACCTAAATTTGGCCTCCAGAACATCTCTTCTACCCTTCCCTATGTCATTGGTACCAACATGTACCACGACGACTGGCTCCTCCCCAGCACTGCCCATAAGTCTGTCTAGATGCCTCGAGAGATCCGCAACCTTCGCACCAGGCAGGCAAGTAACCATACGGTTCTCCCGGTCATCACAAACCCAACTATCTATATTTCTAATGATCGAATCCCCCACTACTAAAACCTGCTTCTTCCTAACAGCTTCTTCTGATGCAAATAGGCACCCATTTGTCACATCCCTTGGCTATGCCAGTGTCACATGGTAAAAACTGGTACAAATCTACTTGGAGATGTGATTGCAGAGAATTTCTGATTTTCGTTCTGGTACTATGGATAAAAAGAAATTGCTGCGTCTTTAGGGCTTTTTTAATTTAGCACCATGTAAATATAATTGCTTCAATGATCTGTCTTCCCCACTTTGAGGGAAGTGGTAGTCTAGGATGAAGACCTTGTACCTGAATGGATGACTTTGCAATTGCTATAGTTTCTGGAACACATAAGGGGAAGCTATTGCTAATCATTATGGCATATTAGGGAAGCAGCAAAATAGAAGTCCCATTCAAGACTCAGAAAAGCAAATAGTATTGTGCCTCTTTTAGGGTGAAACTCCAGCAAAGCCCCTCCAAGAGTAGTGGTTTTCTTGCTTAGTAGGTCTTGGGTTCGTGGTGGTTCCCCCATCCTGCTGTCTGCTGATGATACTTTAATGCTGTACAAATTCTCTGTAGAATTCTTATTTGATTGAGAAACTTAACAAGCAGGGTCCACTAGAAACATACAAAATGGGATCATCATTAAAGTCCAGCTTGTCCACTCATGTTTTTGACAGCACCCAGATGCATCAGAGGAAGGTACATGACCACTACAATGGGCAGTTCTGAGAGATCCTGTCCCCTAAGAGTTTCCTCCTGATCCCCAATAGTTATAGGTTCACTGAGGCCCGGAAGCATGGGAGGCTTTTACCAATGGCGTGATTTCAGAAGGGTGTGTGTGTGGGGGGAAGAGGAAGCAGCAGCCGTGCCCTCTAGGACGCAGCTAGCTTTTCATCCCATTCCCCGGATGCTAAGGGAGTGAGGGGAAGTGCTTGCATTCTGTGTGTGCCTCTCTGATATACCCAGCAAAGGTTAGTTACCATTGAATCCCATGATGGCTGCCGGCCTCCATCCTGCTCAGAACCTCCCTTCACACAGTAGCTGGGATTCCTGTGGCATAGATGTTTTGGGTATTGCAATATTTTGCATTGGCTACTACTTGATTAGCTGATGAAATGCAATTTAACATCCTTACCACAAATTGCTGTGGTTTTTGTTGCTGAGTTGAGAGGATGTCCTAGATTTGTTGCATTCTAAGGTGATGTTACATTCACAGCTTTGTAATCGAAGTGCCAAGTTGGTTGCACTAAGCAGTCCTGTTTACAAATTCTTCCTACAGGAGCACTTTCATTTTTTTTTTTAAAAGAGGGATCCAGGGCAGTGTTTCCTCCAATAGTTTTCATGCGTGGAATAAATTTTGTTACATGCACTGAGGCATGTGTGGATGTGCACCACCATTACAAACACATGCTGTGGGCGTTGTGGGTGCTCTGTTAATCAGCTGGGCGGCATTTGAATCTCTTCTGGGTGGCTGCCCAAGTGCTCGGCTTACAGGGAACACCGTTCCAGAGTGAGTGCTACAGCTTTCCTTAGCCACAGAGTCAGAGAAACATTTGGGTTCCAAGGCCAAATGTGTAACGGGTGTGACAAAGATGATGGTGATCAGTTGTTCACCATGTCCACTAAAAGGTAGGGCAAGAAGCATTAGGCTAATCTGCAACAAGGGAGATTTAGGTTAGATGTGATGAAAACCTTTCCAAATCTAAGGGTAGTTAAGTTCTGGAGGTTATGGAGTTCCCATCAACTAGAAGCTTTTATGAACAGCTCAGAAAAACATCTCTTGGGGTGGTGGAGGTTTACTTGGTGCTGCCTTAGCAGAGGGGGCTGGAGATGACTTGTTGAGGCCACTTCTGGCCCCAGCTGAGGAGCTGGCCTCACTTTTTCTAACTGCCGTCCACAATAAGGATCATATCACTGTGTCTACATGAGAGTTCATTGCCTCTGCCTGTTGGATTGTTTGCACAATCTGTTGCAGGCATCCCCATCTTCTGGAAAGTCTCTGCTGTTCATTCACCACTCGTAATGCCCGGAGTAGCCCATGTTCCGAGCTGCCTGTCCCTGTATCTGGGCTTTGCTGATATTGATGGTGTTTTTTGCAGTGGTGTCCTTTTACCTGCTTGTGGCATAGGAAGGATTTTGCTGCTCAATACTGCACTTGCCGTAGCAGGCTAATTGTAAATGTACATACACAGTATCCTAAAGATAGAACCATAAACTGGATTAATGTTCATTGATTTTTTTTTTGAGGGATTGAGGAAAAGGAGGGAAAGGCCTGAATTCCAGCTAGAGCTAAGTCTCTGAATGCTCTCAGGTTGGCTCTGCCATGGGTCAGCACTTACCTTACAACTCCCTGCTGCCTAACTGTTCTTCAAAGAAATTGTCCTTCGTATCAGAGATGAGGGGAAAGTGTGCAAGCAGAGGAAAAAAAGCCAGCTACTCATTGTGCTCCCCCACCGATTTCTCCCACGCCCTGGACCAGACTTTCCATTGCTCCTCTGTGCTACTCTAGCAGCAGATCTTACCCGGGGCTTAGCAGGTGTGGCAGGGAGGAATGCTGCAGCCCTCTGCCTGGCCTCAGAGGTCCAAGGCTCCGGGGGGAGCATACGGGTCTCCTGAGCATTATTTAGAGATGTCCCAAGGTTGGGTTTGGAATAGTGGAGACCTCCAGCCACTCAGGCGTTACTTGCCTTTCAGGCAGAGCTGAGCATTGTGCTCTTTCTCCTTGTTCCGATCCATCTGCCCCCATTTACTACTGACATCAGACTAGATTGGTGGGCATCCTTGATGGCAGGGAGTTAGTTCACTTCTTTCCTGCCCAGCTGCCTCTGAGAGCTCTCCTGATAACTTCTAGTTCCTGGCTCCTGTGACCCAACCAGAGACCTTGGCGCTCTGCATGCAGAGGATGCTGGGAACCTCCAGCAGCTCACCTGTGTCACAAGCAACAGTTGTCCTCTGTAGGGATGTTAAATATCGGTTAATTGAATAATCAATTAACTTCATTAATTCTTATCAGTTACTGGACTATTCTATAGTCCCCGAGGGCAGGGCTGGCAGCCACTGTGCTCTGGCACCACTCCGAAGGAGCCCCCTGCCACTCCGCACTGCTGCCTCTGCATCAGAGGCAGCAGTGTGGGATGCCTGGAGGGAGCTGGCCCATGAGGGGAGCCAGTTTAAAAACCAGCTCCCTTGTGGACCAGCTGCCTATCGCCCTGCACTGCTGCCTCTGATATAGAGTCAGCAGCGCGGGGTGGCAGCAGCCCCTGTCCGGGTGCGGGTCTGAGTTCCTGGACCTGGCGTGAGCCAGAATTGAGCCAGGCTGCCTGCCCGCCTGGCTCCTTAATCACTTTAAATGCAGAGGCACAGCAGTGGTAGGTCCCGGACCCAGCACAAGCCGGGACTGAGCCAGGCTGCTGACCAGCCTGCTAAAAAATTTATTGTGGGGAGGGGGGGAATTGCATGTAGTCTATAGTATTAACCCTATAAGCTTTTGCTTATCGGTTAATCAACTACACTATTACATCCCTAGTCCTCTTTCAGCTGCTGGCACGTTTCTTTCCGATTATCTTCCTAGCGGACAGTGGCTGCTTTCACACACTTACTCCCTGCACACTTCCCCCTTCTGACCTTCACCTTACGCCTGGTCTTGGGTTGCTGTGGGTAGGTGCTCACATAGCGCCTGTCTGTTCAGCACCCCCCATTTTCCGAGTGCACCTTTCCCTTCCCGCAGGAGCAGGCGGGAGCGTGGAGGGGGTCTGAGCATGGTGGCGGGACAGGGGCTCCCATGGCTCCGGTACCCCCTGTTTAGTGGGAGAGTGCAACTTTCCCTTCCTGCAGGAGTGGGTGGGTGGGAGTGGGGACTGAGTCTGGGCTTGGTGGCAGGGCAGGGGCTCAAGCTGTGCTTTGATGGGGATGAGCAATTGGAGGTTTACTGCAGAGGCATCAGCTAATAGCTTCCCCTGCTTCATCCAAGCTGTCGCACAAGATCTCGGTCTTCTCAGAATCACCCAGATTGAGTGGGAGCAGATGCTTAGTGAATGTGGCCAGAAACCTGGACCTTATGCTTCAGTGCTTTGTGCTGCAGTGTTGCCAGACCACTCGCTGCTGGCTTGGCATGGACAGGTGTCCTTCTGTGGAGGATGGAATAAGGCAGCCCCCCCCCCCCCCGGAACCTTGTGGGAAGGATTAAAGAGTTCCGCTGTGAGAGCTTCATGGAGAAGAGCAGGGAGGGGTCACATTCCATCTCCAGACATGTTCACCAGCTGTTCTGGAGACACCCCCGCTGCCCCCCACTGTGTAGGCAGAAGGGCTACCACAGGTCACACCCAGTTGCTTTAACCCACCTTTAGCAAGATTAAAAAAAGTGAACTCACCAGAAGTGCCCTCCCTCGGATCAGGGTTCGACTGTGAGATGTCCTGGGAGGAGGGAATTGTCTCCAAAGTTATAAAAAGTTCTTGGTGACACCAGTGGCCCCGCTCACCTGCTGACCATTCTCCTCCTCCACCTCTTCTTCATCCATGCTGTCCTCCATGCTGCTGCCCATGGCTGCCTGAGGAGTGTCTTGAGAAGACCCGTTTCAGTGGTTACACGCTAAAGCTGGCTCCTATCCCTGACCTCCTGCTGCTGCCTCTGATTCAGAGGCAGCAGGAGGTAGGGGGGGCAGGCAGCTCTATGGGAGCCAGTGTGCATGGGGAGTTGGCTTAAAAGTTAGCTTCTTGCATGCATCAGCTCCTGCCTGCCCCCCGCGTTGCTGCCTCTGATACAGAAGCAGCGGCATTGGGGTGGCGGGGGGCACATGTAACTGTGTAATCTGTTGCACTTCAACATCCCTATTTTGACCAAAACTCCCAGTGTAGACCAGGCCTAGCTATTTAGACCATGGACTGGCTCTTATCACGTGTATGGGCAGCACCTAGCATGATGGAGCCCTGATCTCAGCTGGGGCATCTATATTCCACTACAGCACAAATCATAATCATTTGCAGAACACTGTTTTTTTTTCTCACTAATGTTGCTTCATTTTACATGGTTAGGTGCAGGTAGTAAATCTTGGTCTTAGTTTGGAAATTATTTCCATTAATCAGATGTCATGGTCTCCAGATGTTTGATTATCTGGTTTTGGTCCAAGGAGGCTTTACATTTTTTTTTTCCCAAAAAGAAAGCCAAGGGCTTCCCAGGAGTCCTGACAAATGTCACATTGTCCCCAACTAATAATGTGTAATTTCTCACAAGTGCCTGTAATCTCAGCCTGTTGTAATTTTGTCTCCTACTCTGTCTTACTGTTAGTAGGATGAATAGTGACAAGAAAACTCCACATAGGGCCAGCTCTGGCTTTTGTAACAAATTGCCCCCCAAAAATGAGGCACGAAGGTTAGGGAATGGATGAAAATCCTGACATAAAGTGACTTTTTGTGTACTGGGAATGCTTGGCTGGCCGCCAATGACAATAATGGCCCGGCATGCCAGAATTAACAGACAAATAACACTTTCCCACTACGGTGTAATTATGAGACGCGCTCTTAGCAGCACTCCTTCCTGTCACGCATTCTCTTGTGTCCAAAGGAGCTGTCAAGGGGGGGATGTCTGGGTGTTGTGACGGGGCGCTATGAAAACATGAGTGACAGAGTGGCAGTTTGACAGTTTGACTTCAGGTACTTACCGCCAATATAAATACATTCATTGAGACAAAACCAGGCCTTTTAATAGAAAATAAATGGGGGGGGGGGAGCTTAATGGCAACATTTTGGGGAGGGTTTTTACAGGCTTTGCCCAAAACTCACAGTGTCTTGTGGAGGGTGAAGTGGTTCTCAGTCCTCGGCAGCTCGGAGCACAGATTTCTCCATCCAATTGCTTCCTGCTTGCCCCAGTGCTAATGCTAATCTCTCTCTGAATGGCGCAATAAGCCAGCCCGGTCGTTCATTCAATGCACGTATAAAGCCGCTGATAAAACCCATCCCTAGCCATATCAAGGGCTCTATGAGAAGCCAAGAGTCTGTCTTACCCAGTTCCTTGCCCCTGCTTGCCCTTTGTCTGGAGAGATGCTACTTTGCAGGAGTGAGGGCGATCGAATCGGGCCCTTTCTAATGAGTATTTTTCACAAGGTCCTAATGTGCTGGGGGAGATTTTATTACCCCTGTTTTTATCATGTCGAAAGACTGTCCTCAGACTTTAACCAACCGGGCTATCAGATGCAAACACAGGCTCAGTTCGCACTTTTCATGGATACAAAAGTAGGTGTCAAAAGCGTGAGGCCTTCCTCTGTCCTCGACCCAGCACGCTGAGGCCACGTCGACACCGGCACTTATGTCAGCAAAACTTTTGTTGCTCGGGGTGTGAAAAAACGCCCTGCTAAGGGACATCAGTTTTGCCGGCTTAAGCACTCGCATGCGCAGCGCTGTGTTGACGGGAAACGCGCTCCTGCCCCCAGCACAGCTAGCGCGGCTCATTGGGCTGGTTTTATTATGCCGGAGGGAGAGTTCTCTTCCCCTCGGCACAACATGGTTACCCGGGCGATCTTCTAGCGGCACAGCTGTATCAGTACAGCCACACTGTCAGTCTGGGCCCGTATCTGAGCTCATGCTGGGGTTGGCTGGCCAGATGACTCCAACAGCTTCTGTTGTGTAGTTGTTCCTCGGGTTTGTCTCCGGGATCTCTCCTGTTTTTTAACCGTTTCCAGTTACAGACGGACTCGGCTGCCCCGCTGAAGCTTTTTTCTCCTGCCTTCATTCTCTGTAGCCCAGAGATACATTTCTGTTCCTTTTTTTTTTTTTTCCATCCTGCTTTCAGCTCCACTCTTGGGGCCACCTGGGGTCTTGACAAACAGCAGTGACTGACAGGCCCTATTCTTGTTCCATGCATGGCCTCGTCGTCTGAGCACCTTCCAGTTTGCATTGGGCAGCAGGACTAATATCCGCCATAAGCTTTGCTCTTTCGGGGGGCAGAGTGCAGCATGGGCGGCAGGTATCACAGGCCAGGGGATGCTGAGCCTCCCCAAGCAGCCAGATGTGGCCCTGCCCCCACTCCACCCCGAGACCCCCTGCTAATACCCACTCTACCTCTGTAGCCTGGGCTCAGGCTGGGGCAAGAACGGGCAGGCCCGGGACTCGGGGCCGGTGCTGGGGCTATCTGGCGCTGGGCCTCACTGCCTGGTGCTCTGGGTCTGGGGGCGCCCACCTGGTACCATGGAGCTGGGGCCAGCTGCCTGGGTTTGGGGGCACCCTCCCAATGCTCTGGCACTGGGAGCATTTTGGCCGCCTGGAGGTGGGTAGCTGAGATGGGGGGCTCTGGCAGAGAAAAGGGGAGGTGGCAAGAGGGGCAGGGGTGGGGACAGGGGCTGGCCTCCCTCAATGGGTGGTTCATGCACTGCCAGCGACTTGATGTCTTGTTTTGTAAATGTTGCTCTGTATGTGATGGAGAAGGCAGGGCACCGAAATGAGCCTGGCTTGTGGAGCAGAAGGTGGTGGAGAGGCGTGAGATGGTCCATAGTGCCCAGGAGAGGCCAGCCTTGGACTGGCACCTGGAAACATTCTGGTCCCGCCTCCCTCCTCCCCCCCGCGAATGGGCTGTACCTTATTGCAGCGTGTTCCCTTGGCCAGCGGCATGAAGCCATCCCACCCCAGTGACCCTGTCCCCCTGCAATGGGTACAGGACGGGCGATCTTCAAGCAGCCCAGCACCCAACTCTCATTCAGCATAGGAGTGGGATGGGCTGGGACCATTCATTTTCTGTAAGGGCTTTGCTCTGCTCCCTATGGAGTACAACCAGGATCGCCTCCAGGGGTGCTGAGCCAGGCCGTAATGGCATCCTCGTCCGGGAGCGGAGGTGACAGGAGGCGGGGGCGCCCTGGTGCGCAGCTCTGGCAAGAGCTGGATGAGCTGCGGCAAAAGCCGGCAGCCAGTTATTTCAAGAGCTGGCAGGGACCCGGGTTGCAATAGAAATGTAAGTTCCTTTCACCCCCTGCTTGGAAGCACCCTCAAGTGCAAACTGACTGGAGCCGCGTTGTGCTTAGTGGAGCCACGTGGCCATGCTGCAGCCTTGCGAGCCTGTCGGCGTGCAGAACTAGCTTCTCACCTTCCACTGTACTGGGAAGCGTGGTGCAAAAAGTCACAGCCCAGGTGACAACATGTTTGTCGGTCCGAGTCTCCTTAACCGGAGAGAGCCTGAAGACGGGTGCAAGGGTAGCTGAACGGCACGTGCACTGTGTGTAAAGGGGGATTCAAGCCAAAGCTCTCGATAGACGTGGAGGCTTGCTGTTCTGCCTCTCCTCCCACAAGGGGCTTCCAGGGTGGTGTCCATTGCTTTGCACTGAATCCCTGCAGAACAGGTGGGATATCGAGGCTCCAGGACTGTAGCACCGATGGACGAGGGGCAGTTTATGATGGCAACGCTCAAAATAGAGATGAGAACTGGGGGCTCATTTCCCTTTTTCCTCAGGCCGCATTCTGCTGTGCTGCAGGGAGCCTGCAGTTTCAGCCACAGGTCTTGCCTCTGCCACGCAGAGCTGCTCTCCATTATTATGACCGGTGAAGAAGCGGGCCAACCGGACACAGGGCTCAGGGGGCCTCTCTTGTGCGGGGTATTGTACAGACCCATAACAAGATGGTCCCTGAGAACTGGAGCTTGGTATCTCAGTTCCTCACAGTTATGGAGTATGTGGCTCTGGGACTTTGGATTGGACTCTTCTGCTCTACCTAGAGGAGCATCAGTCGAACACCGTATCTGGTAGGAGGACAGGCAGGTGAAGCTCACCCAAAGCCAAATCCTAACTCTGCATGGCAGTGCACATGGACTCCAGTGCAGGCACGTCCAAATCAGTTAGCGGGACTCGTCCTTAACTTGCAAGCTCTCTGTATCAAGGAGCTATTTTGGGGGAAGCCCTGAAGCGTAAAGGTGAGGGCTCCAACATACAAAATAATGGCACACAGCCGGGAGGAGTATAAACAGAGTTTAGCGGGAATACGTTTTGTATGAGGTCACTTCCCCAGGCCTGGGTAGACAGGACATAGACAGTTTCACCCCACTCCAGTTCTAGTTTAGCCCTTGCACTCAGTATTCAAGGGGAATACGGGAAGCTCAGTGTAATGGGACAGCTCTTTCAGATACAGCCGTATGTCAATATGCCCAGTAATAATAGAAACTTTCCTCTAACAGTGTAAAAATGTGTTTGGAATTGAGGCTGATGGGCTGTGTTGGATCCACCTGCAGGTGGCTACTCCCCACTAATCATGTTATGCTCTGATTATTTTTTAAAATGTGTAAGCAGATTTGGAGAAACTGCCCCCCCTCCCTCCATATCTCTCTGGACCATAAAGTATCTTTTTTCTGTTTTTCATAAAAGCCTCTTCAGAACCTTTCTCTGCTCCTGGATTACATGCAGGGCCAGCTCGAGCCATTCCTGCGCCCCGGGCAGCGGGCGGGCGATGCATGCGCGGCTCTGCCCCTGGGCACACGGTGCATGTGCAGCCCCGCCCCCCAGCGTGCTGCGCACCTTACAGCTGCCATCTGGCGACCCCCATAGGTTGGCGCCCCGGGCAGCTGCCTGGCTAGCCCCCCCCTTAATCCGGCCCTGATTACGTGGTATGCGGTGCATGTCAGGAAAATCCCTGGCAATAACAAATGGAGCACCCTATTCAAATAAACCAGCTGGGACATCTCGTTTACCTTCCAGCCTCATCTGAAATCCCTTAATTAATGGGACTGTATCTATGTTTAATAGAGTAGGTTTTACAGTATTCCGTTGTGGGGCCTAGCCCATAACTAGAACTAATGGGAGACTCTTTTGTTTGGAGTTAAAACAAAAGGAAAAACTATGTAGCACTTTAAAGACTAACCAGATGGTTTAATAGGTGACGAGCTTTCATGGGCCAGACCCACTTAGTGAACCTCAAAAGATTTGAGTGGGTTGAATACAGGATAAGGGTCTGATTCTGCTTTTGCTTGTCCTGGTGCAAGTCAGGAGACACTCCATCGACTTTAGTGGAGGGGCTTGCAGTTTGTATTGGTGCAAGGGAATGGAGAATCAAGCTTGTGATTCCTGTTGAGGAATTACAGATGGCTTCCTTATTACATGCGAGGTCCATGGACCACATTTGGGGGCACAGAGGAAGGCAACAGCTAAGCAGCCTTTGTCTCTTCTTTTTTACACTGGGAGAAGTAAGTTGGAGAAATACTGTAAGAGCTGGACTTTACCTGTGTGAGAGGGGGCAGGAAGATAAGTGGGACTGATACAATTTCAAATATGCACAGGCTTTTTCAACATAGGCAATACATGTTCGGGGGACAGGAGTACATAGGAGACAAGCTTTTCAGAGCACTGAAGTGTGGCTGTAGGATGTGTAAGCTGTTAAAGTCCCTATCAGAGAATATAAGGCCAGAAGAGACAAATGAGTCATCTCTGTTACCAGTCCTACACAGGAGGTCAGCCGACACCACCCAGCATCTGCACGCTGTCCCTAACCTGTCAAGGCAGAGAGTTTGTAGACCAAACCCACAAGGCTAGTGCCTCTGGATGTGTATGACAAGCCCAGCACTTGTGATCGGGTGACTGATTTGGATTGAGGCATGAGTGGCCAGCCAACCTGTTGCTGGCAAAGGGAGAGGCATTGGGCAGTTGTCTTGGCATGGCTCCGTGAGCTTTGCTGCGTATCTGTTTTTGAGCCATCCAACGGTGGTAAAACTGAGGGTCATTCTGGGACTGTTAAGCATAACACATAAGACATTGAGTCAAGTGTGCTTATCAGATGCACTTTAAAAAAATATATTTATTCTGTCTATACTCCCACCTCTCACCTTGCACTTAATCACTTCCCTCGTTTGTTCAACTTACTCCTGGGCTGTCTTCTGCGTACAGCAAGACTGCACTGGTGCTGCAATCCACCAAGTAGCCAATGCTGCATCAACTTTAACAAAAGTAAAGCTGCCTGTACCAGTTCATCTATGTTCACAACCCCATTTTTCAACCCTTTCGCCTAACAACTGAACACAGAGAAAAATTCCAATTTGGCATAGCTCCAGCTGAGTAGCTGGCCAAACCTCGTATAATGATTAAGTAGCGGATCCTCACAGCATCTCTGGGAGATGGGTAAATATCACCTCACTTTACAGATGGAGGAGAGGCCATACAGAGGTTAAGGAACTTACCCAAGGTGACATGGGTAATCAGTGACAGAGCCAAGATTAGCACCTGGGTGTTCCTAGTTTCTGCAGGTTGAACCTCTCTATTCCAGCACCCTGGGGATCTGAGCAGTGTTGAACCAGAGAATTTGCCAAACCATGGGAGGTCAGTATTGGCTAGCAGCATCACCAACCCTTCCACTGCTTACTGGGCTCTTAGAAGACACTTAGGGATAAATTAGAGCTAAATCACAGCACAGAACACTAAGAGCCAGGACTGGTGGCTGCAAAGAAACTTTATGGGACCGCAGGAAACTTGTCTGTGCTCATTATAAGTGGACATCTGGTGAACTCAAATCATGCCGGACCATGGATGTTGCCAGACCAGAAAGCGCCAGACTAGAGAGGTTCAGCCTGTAGTACCTTGTTCAGGTTCCCTGTCTCTTGTCTCTGCATAAGAATTCCTCCCCTCTTCCTATGTCTGATTCACACCAGAAGCCAGTCTAAAATATTCTGGTCTAGTAGCATTTTCCACCCACTGTGCAGGGTTTTCACCTTGTTTAGATTGTATCTCACCATTACTCCAGGCGTGCTAGCTGGGAGCTAAGTGCTACAAACCTAAGGGGAAAACCCATGCTTGGTGCAAATACTTAGGCATGAATCTGGCCCCGAATGCGTCTCGCTTGGAGCTGCACTGTCATTGCTGACCCTCCATGAGTACTGTGTGCGTCTGCCTCCGCCTGTGGGGAAGGAGGCAGAATCAGGCCTTTTGTAAGAGGCAAAGGGGGCTGTCAATATTTCGTGCTGTCAGAAGTTGAGATATTGTAGAGACAAATAGCCCGTGAGGTCAGCTGTAAATAAACCTCCAGTGCGCTTGTTGCTTTGATGTGGGTTGCACTTGCTTGTGTTCATGATGTCATGTTCCTGTAAGTAATTCTTGCCAGTGAGGTGACTGGTGGGTCCCCTCCTCCCCCCAGAACAAGCAGAATGGGATGGGGTTAGACTAAAAATCTTCCACCAGGCCGTTCCAAACTCTTCTCTCTCCCCCTGGATTTTGACACCGATTCTGGATGCTGACTCAATTAAATCAAAGGGTTTTTGGCTTGGAACCATTGCCAAGTGAGGGGACAAATGAACTCTGGAGGCGGTGCTGGGGGGAGGAGGGGACAGCTCTTTGCTTAACTGCTCTTTCAGGAAATAGCTAGTGGTGCAGCTAAGAACTAGGCAATTATTTTCCATCCAGCCAGGCATTGTCACCTACCACTGCACATGTGGCGTGCTACTTTTCCCCCCTTTTTTCCTACTACAAAGCATGAGGCAACATTGTTCCCACCCTGTGAGGCGTGCAAAATCCCCTTTGTGCTGCTACACGAAGGGTGTAGCCGTAGCCATGGCTGCTTAGTAAGGCCTGGCAGAAGACTAGGCAAAAGCTCTTTTGGTTTAGGAGGCAGGGGGAGAAATTGTCCCCTCTTGGGCTTAGGTGCTCCCCTCAGGGCCGGCCCACAACATTTTGGCACCTGAGGCGGGGAGCTCAAATGATGCCCCCTCTCTTGGGCCAAAACTTTGAAAAGTCTCAATTCTGCCTTCTTCCTGTTCTTCTCCTCTCATGGGACTGCTCTGCTACCTACATATGCACCAGCAGCAGACACAATTTTCTACACTCTGAGTCCTAGGGGCGCCCCCCCATAGTCTGGCACCTGAGGCGGCCGCCTCAGTTCACCTCATGGTGAGGCCAGCCCTGCCTCCCCTCTGCCACTTGGCATCTAGAGACAAGGCCAAGGGTTATGTGGCCGAGGCGACGGAGGAATATGCAGTAGGCTTCTTCCCTTTCCTCTGCTGGCAGTGGACTACACATGAAACAACGCACGTTTGAGGCAGTGCCAGGGTAGAGCTGGCGGTCCGGCTACTCTGCCCAGGAGAAATGTAGCTTCCCTCCAGGAGCATCCCAGTGGTTGATGTGAGGCCGGGAGTGGGTAGCAAGCGGCCGCAGGCCAGGGTTAGCCCCTGGCAGGCCGCCACACGCTTGATTTACCGCCCGTGGCAGCTCTCCGTGCTGCTTCGCACCACTCCTGTGGGTTGGGAATGGCGATCTGTGGCCAACGGGAGCTGCGTGCAGCCGGACACGCAGGGAAATCAAGCATGTGGCGGCCTGCCAGGGGCTAACCCTGGCGAACCGCATCTGGCCCGCAGGCCCCTTAATGCCCTCCCCTGTGCTAGGCTGTTTGGCGTTAACTCCTCTCCATGCATTTGCTGGCCTGGGAAGGGTAAGGCTAGGTCGCTGCCATGCAGCCATCCTGGCTAGTCCTTGAACCAAGCTGTGGTGTCAGAGCATGGGAAGGTCTGGGCCTGCTTCCGTCTTCGCCAGCTCATTATCTAGGTCTCATTGATATTCTGGGGAACCTGCAATGGGGGACGGGAGGCCTGCTCCAGGCCAGTGGTGGGGGTGGGGCTGCTCCAGCCAGTCTGGAATAGCCCACCCCCTTAATTGGTTAACCAGTTAAACGGGATTTTACATTTGTAGCTGATAGTCTGCCTAGCTGGTGGAGGTGAGTGCTCTGTATGTGTGTGTGGAGGGGATGCCTCTAGAATTTCTAGTCAGCTAGTACTTTCCCCTCAAGTTTGAATGATCATTTGGACTCCCATCTCCCCATATGGAATCATTGAAAAACGCACTGACACACTATACAACATACTGCTGACAGAAGCAATGGCTGTGTAAGAGTATTATCAGAGCACACACTCTCTGACTCGACAACTCTTCCCCCACTGCCCCTTGACTGTCTTTTTAACTTTCTCACACACAAACACATCTCTCCAGCCTCAAACAATCCCTCCAGCCCTTGCCTTTCTAGTGCCCCGGGAACTGCCTATTTTTGCAGATTTGCAAACCCCACAGCCATTGTTAGCCCGCTGCACCCCCCTCCCTCCGCTCCCCTTTCACTGCCCAGCTCTGCTGCAAAGGCGTTTTCGAAGCAGATGTCCGACAAGAGCGTTTCCCAAGTTCTCACCCCACTAGAGACATTCTCAAGAGGAACATGCCTCAGTTTTATAATGTAGATGAGCCTTTTTCAGTCTGCAGCCCTAAAGCCAGGCTGTGAATTCTAAGGCGTGGGCCAAGCAACTGCACAAAGCTTACTACAAACCCATCTCATTGTGCAAGGCGGGCATTTGCAATTTTAAGCAGAGCGGGGAAGAGAATGATAATAATAATAATAATGGGGGAAAAAAACCCTCCACCCTCTCCTAGCAAATGAATTCCGTTGAGGTCCGGATGTTTCCAGACCACCCTGTCCTGCACAAACAAATGAGTTACATGGACCGAAATTCCATCCCTGCCTTTCAGGGCTTGCTGGGGGAATTCCTGAGTAATGGAGGTTGTACTAGGTCATGAGGGCAGCGGGGAGTGAATCCTCCAAGGTTCACTCTGGCGCTAAGTCTCCTTTTAAGGCCTGTAAGAGGCTTTTTGCCCCCCCCACCCCCCAACCTGAGAACAATACCTTGGTGGAAGCTGAAGGCTGCAATGTCAAGGGCCCTGGCTGGCTGTGTGCAGAGCCCTGGGGCGCAGGGGAATGAAGGGACATGTGAAAGAACGGGGCTTCCTCTTGAGGGCGCTTGGTGGAATCAATGTGCATGCAATTAACCCCGTAAACCAGCCAGGCGCTTGAGAAGGTCCAGGAAAAGAGGCTTTCAAGGATTGCACAGAGAAAGTTTTTAAAAAAAGCCACTGTACCGATTCCTGTTTCAATAGAGCCCTCTGGGCTCGGAGCTGCATAGTGGGAAATAGCAGGGGAGTGGCTGTTCTGAACATTGAGTTCAGGTGAATGCCAACAGGCCTGGTCCTGCACCCCTTGAGTCAGGCGAATGGACACAGTGGGCCCGAGACAGAAATCCTGACGGTGTTTGTACTCAGGTCAAGCTCCCCTGGGCTCCTCTGAAGGAAAACTGCATGAGGGTGCAGGGGTGCTGGAAGAATTTGTACCGTGAGGGTGCTGAGAACCATTGAACCTTACTGTGAGCTCTGTATCTGATGGAAACCACTTCAAGCCAGGCAGCCCTGCAGCATCTATGGAAGGATCTTTCTGAAATTGGTGGGAGTTTTGCCTGTGGGAGGAGTTCTGTCGCAGCTCTGTAGCATAGTTACTAGGGTTGCCTGGTGTCTGGTATTGACCTGGACAGTCCGGTATTTTCGTTTCCTGTCTGGTAAAAAAAAATTCAGAAAATACCGGACACGTAAAATGTCTGGTATTTTCTGATTTTTTTTCCCCTGCCAGGAGGCGAAAATACCTGGCAACCCTACGACACACTCAGCAACTGGGCCCAGCCCCCGATCCCCTCGCTTACTTGGTTCCGCAGGGGCTTGTCTTTTGGCTGGAAAGAAAAAAAAAAAAATGGCCACTGGCAAAAAAAAAAGCCTTTTCTGAAAGGGGCATGCTGATTTTTTTTATTTTTTAATTTTTTTTGCTTACTAACTGCTGTCGGGGTTCCTTTTTTTTCCTCAACAACTTTGGTCTCCCCCTTTTTTTTTCTCAACAGAATTTTTTTCCCGGTGTTTTTTTTTGATGGGGGGGGGTCGGTATTTTTGGTTAAACCATCTGGCAGCCCTAATAGTTACAGTGACCATATTTTCTGTGCCAGATTCTGGCCAATGGGAGCATAGGGGAAAGCCCCCAGGAAGTGTGTCCCTGCAAGGCTGCTCCCCCAGCTGGGGAAAGGGAAGCAGCAGGGTGCAGAGCCGCTTCTGCTTCTGCCCCGCAAGCTGGATCCGGCAGGGAGCCTCAGGGCTTTCTCTCTTCCCCTCCCCCTGCTGCAATATTGGAATTTCTGGGACATTTCAGTGCTTTATGGGGACAACGGGACAGAGTGTTTTAAATTGGGACTGTCCCGGAAAATCAGGGTCATATGGTTGGTGTAAATATAGTAGGGAAGATGGGCTGGGAGCGCAGCGGAATTTAAAATCAGATTCATTGCACCAGCAGGACGGACTCAGAGGCTAACGAGGGAGGGCTTGCAAACTGAGCTGCCCTCTCAACTTTAGAGATGGTCCTTTCAGCTCTGGTGAGTGAGACAGTTTTGTGACAGTATCATAGAACACTAGAACTGGATGGAACCTCGAGAGGTCACCAAGTCCAGTCCCCTACCCTCATGGCAGGACCAAGCGTCATCTAGACCATCCCTGATAGATGTCTGTCTAACCTGCTCTTAAATATCCCCAGTGATGGAAATTCCACAACCTCCCTAGGCAATGAATGTCTGCAGTCTCCATGCAGGCTCGGTTCAGTAGGTAGGGCACTGGGCATTGAAAGGTTGTATTCTCAGTGCTGTCGTGTCCCAGTTCTGTACCTCAGTTTCCCCCTTTTTAAAGAAAATAAGATCTAGGGATAGAAAAATGTTAAGTGCTGCCTGGTCAGTGGACAAACAAAGAACCTTTTTTCCAGGACTGTTTCACAACTTTCATGAACACTAAATTCATGCAGCAGTTTTAAAATAAAATGATTCCAAGCACTTTGTGAGTATTCCCTCTGATCCTTGTGATCTGTTAGGGGCAGATACGGAACACAGGTTGGGAGAGCTTTCATTAGAAAGCTAGAAAATATTGATTACTGGCACACACACCTCCAAACAAAAAAGCCCAACAACCCTTCAAAGCATATCTGTGTTAAGTAGCCCCTGTAGAATCTCCACAGTACATTTGAACAAAGACTTTAAAACAGTCAAATCCCTTTCATTGCATGCAGATGATGTTCACCTGGAGAAATCCAGTCATTTGTGGATATTAAAGTAGATACCATAATAAGTTCAGTACGTATTTCAATTTACTTTGCTGCAAATAGATTTAATTTACCAACTGCAGGGATTTAGATTTAGTATTTCTGCCTTTGGATGCTAGTTGCCGAATGCATTACGCATAATGTTGTAAATGAACAGACCAGTCTGCGATGTGTTGTACAGGTGCCATGGATGGGCAAGTAAATTAACGATGAAGTCTTAGCAGCACATAGTTTAATTATATTTGCAGAGGAATTAAGCAGTCCCCTATTCCTTTCTGACTGTGATAGATGGTTAAAAGTATATTTTCACCCAAGGCGTGAGAAGTAATTAGCGCCATTCTCTTTGGAAGTTTTGTTACACTTGGTGAATGGCTGCAACTTGAGTCCACGGCACAGACGCGGCCCAGATCACCATCCTTCGTTTCTATTGTATTATTAGTAATAATTGTGATTTGTTATGTTATATTATCGCTTATTTACAGTGTGATAGCACACGAGGGCCCCCACCAAAGATCTGTCTCCCCTTGTGCTAGGTGCTTTACAAACAAATAATGAAAACCAGAGAGCTTACCACCCAGGGCTGCAGTACTGCAATTGACAGAGCACAGGCTGGTTTGTATCCATGCAGGGCTGGAGGGAGGTGGGTCATGTAGTCGCGGGAGTAGGAATGTGAAGGCTAACAGGTCAGGCTTACTGGTTAAGGTTACCCTTAATGGGTGAGGCTTGTCGGTTAAAGTTAACCAGTAGAGGCTGGGGCAGCTCCCCGCTTGCCATGGGCAGAGGGCTGCTCCAGCTCCAAGGGGGCCTGCCGCAGGCAGGAACTTCTCCAGCCCAGCAGTGGGTGGGTGGTTGCTCCAGCCGGCCTGGAGTGCCCCTCCCCCCACTCACCTGCCCTTTAATTGGTTAACAGTTTAAACGATATCTGGAGTATTGCATCCAATTCTGGGCCCCCCACTACAGAAAGGATGTGGATGCATTGGAGAGGGTCCAGTGGAGGGCAACAAAAATGATCAGGGGGCTGGAGCACATGACCTACGAGGAGAGGCTGAGGGATTTGGGCTTGTTTAGTCTGCAGAAGAGGAGCATTAGGGAGGATTTGACAGCAGCCTTCGAAGTCCTGAAGGGAGGTTCCAAAGACGATGGAGAGAGGCTGTTCTCACTGGTGACAGGTGATGACAGACCCAGGAGCAATGGTCTCAAGTTGCAGTGGGGGAGGTCTAGGTTGGATAGTAGAAAATACTGTTTCCCTAGGAGGGTGGGGAAGCACTGGGATGGGTTCCCTAGGGAGGTGGTGGATTCTCCATCCCTAGAGGTTTCAAGTTCTGGCTTGACAAAGCCCTGGCTGGGATGGATTTAGTTGGGGTTGGCCCTGCTTTGAATAGAGGGTTGGACTCAATGACTCCTTTGGTCTCTTCCCACCCCATGATTCTATGAATATGTTTAACCAGTTAGCCAATGAAATGGGATTTTCCATCCCTACTCGGGTGGATACCCACCCACTGCCTTGGTTGATGATGGGGTATAAATGGTGGCTGGCACAGAGACGTGGGCCCCAGGTGAGCAGAAGGAAAGGAGGTGGTTGGGAAGATGAGGGGATAATTCGGACTGCGATCCTCTTAGCTCACAAGTTTAGCTGGGGGAGGCCAGGCCTTGGTTGGGGAGGAGACCCACCCCCCCACCAAATGTAAAATGAAGGCTGACTGCTCCAGGAAGTGGTGCTGCTGAGTCTAGGAGTGGCATTTTTTTGGGAGACACTTTAAGCCTCAGAAAAAGAGGGGAGGGATAGCTCAGTGGTTTGAGCATTGACCTGCTAAACCCAGGATTGTGAGTTTAGTCCTTGAAGGGGCTGCTTAGGGATCTGGGGCAAATCTGTCAGGATTGGTGCTTGGTCCGGCCATGAGAGCAGGGGACTGGACTCAATGACCTCCCAAGGTCCCTTCCAGTTCTATGAGATAGGTATAGTTGTAGCAATTAGCCTGAGATCATATGTTGCAGGTTTCATAGCTTCTAAACTTTAAAAGTAGCTTCCATTTCAGTATAAACTTAAAAAACAACAAATGGTTTTTATAGACTAACAAAACATGTAGATGGTATCATGAGTTTTCGTGGGCAGAGCCCACTTCTTCAGATGACTTCCATTTCAGTGTTCTTTGCTTTCTGTGAGAGTGAATTTCATTTGTGTTTAATATGCCTGCCTGTTCATATGATTTAAGTGTTACCCCATTTGAAGTAAGGATGTTATGCTGATTTACACCAGTTGTGGAATTGGCCAAATGTAAGTAAACTGAGCAAAATCCTGGCTCCATTCAAATCCAAAGGGAGTTTTGCCATGAATTTCAATAGAGCTAATATTTTACCCATGGTGATATGGAAAATAGAAGTTAGACAAAGGTGCAAGCTACACAAGATCCAGAAACTGCGGTTGTGGGTCTGGATTTAAATCCAAATTCGTGCCCATCAGAGAAAAAGAAATCTGGCTGAAATCTAGCAGTGATACATTTTCCCTTTAGAAAACCTATCTCTTTCCCCTGGTGATGCTTACCTAAACACTGCTTGGTTGTTGATAGCTTCTCCTTAGTCATTGTTTTTTTTCTTTTTGAGTAAACTTTATTTTCTGCAGGCTTTTAATGATTTCCTTTGAGTCCACACACACATTCAAACAACCCCGTTGCCCCTTGACATTTGATGTGGGAGTGGGAATGTGTGTTCAGCATTAGTACTTAACAGTACCCTTCAGGCACTGATGCTGGGACCTTGGATAACTGGGGATTAAAAATGAAGCAGAATTACACTATAAAAAGTCCCCATTTTTCAGGTGTGCAAGTAACAAATTGGAGAGGCCATTCCTGGTAATGGGAAATGCAGTGCGTTATCTGAAGAACCTTTTAATTAACAAACGAGAAATCTGTTTACTATGAAAACAAACGGCAGTTTCACTAATGGGCCTTTCAGTGTCTAATGTGGAATGTATGTCTTTGAAAGGATAAAAGCACCAGCCACGACTCGGAATCAAATCTTAACCAATCAGCCAGTTTGGGGAGGCAAAGAAATCGAGAGCCATTTATCTTTTACTAGCAGATGAGGCCTGTTGTTGGCTGAGCAAAGTCATTTTGAGTAGATTACACTTATAGGAAAGTTCAAGAAATTAAATATATGTCATAGAATTCTTTTATGAATGTGCTTGCAAAAGGGAAGTAAAAACAATTTTAAATTTGTAGGATTTCAACTTCAAACATTATTCATTTTATTGAATAATTACTATCCATAGTAAATTTGAATCAGAAATGCGTAAAGCTTCCATTACTCTTTCCGTAACTAATTTGAATTAGTTTTTGGTTTGTAACAGTAACAATTTTCTTTGCACTAAAATGACAGTTGAATGAATAGACGAGTCGATTTTAATTTTGTTAGCAAATATTTTTTATGAACTCTAATCATAATAGTCCATGACTTTTTTTCCAATGAAAAGCAAAAATAATTATTTAAACCTTTCATCCAGCATATTCTGGTTTAAAAAATAGTGCATTCAGCTAATTTAAGTGGTAGGATTGTTTATGCAGAATTTGGTATCTGTAGGTAATTGCGAAGTCTGACTTTATTTTGCACAAATAAATCCACAAACAAACACTCTTCAAAATATGTAGTAGATTAAGAATATGCAACCAGGCTTTCTTTTATATAAACACCCAGTGTGAACAGAACAATTAGCTGGTCTTGTTCAATCCAGATATCATTACAGAGCTGGAAAATAGCACACCACACATGGGTAGAATCAATCTTAGATACAATGTTAAGTGCCAAATACTTAAGATATTTTTTAAAAGCCGCTTACTTTCTCCTGACTTTTCCTCCTGCTCTCATTTCCAAAGTAATATATATAACTCCACAGTGGGCTCCCTTACTGCTCAGCTCAGTTGCCGGTTAATTATTCTTCTGATAGATGGATTGTTTTAGCCGTTGTGGTCTTGATGGGCCATCCTCCGGCCCTGCCATAACAATTTACTTATTTAGCCAGGGCCAGTTTTCATCACAGCTCTTTGGTGTTTCAGAGGAGAGATGCAAAATCCTGTTTAATTGGTTAACTGTTTAAATGTTAAGTTTAACTGATCAACTGATTAAACAGGGCGCGCTCTCTTTCCCCTCCCCACTGCAGATAGTCTGAAGCACCCCCCGTCTACCCTGCTGCAGACAGGGACTGCTCTGGCCGGGCTGGTACGCCTGTGCCCGTGGTGGGCCCCATGGGGCTAGAGTCCCCTGCCTGTGGCGTGCAAGGGCTGCTCCAACCCCTTACTGGTTAACCGGTGAACTGGTTAACGATTAACATTTCTAGTTTAAGCAAGAAAAGTGTAACCTGTTGTAAGCCACCATTTGGGAGTGAGCTCGGAAATGGGGGATGCTGTTCCTTTAACGCTGCCGTGCGCGTAGCTGTTTCCACTTAAAGCTCTGGGAGCACATTGTCTCGCCCCATAAGGGCCTCACTTTCATCATGCCTCCTTCTCCTCCCTCCTTGGAGTCCTGCAAGTCAAAGGCCAACGGGGGAGGGGAGGGGTGACAAAAAGCAGTGACCTTTGAATAAGTCCTAGAGCAGATGGCCCTGCCCCTTCCTCTGAGTTTTTCTCTCATGGGCCTGGGGCAGGGAGCCATGACCTTCCCTTTAACTGAATGCCCCGACTATGTGACTTTGGCTTTGGCATGCTCTTTAATAGGCGCACGTTATCCCTCGTTTGCCAAATGCATGGGAACCTAGGTTCATGTACACAGAATTTGAAGTAAAACTGTTTGGATTGGTCCCCCCAGGTGCCCTAAGTTCAGTTGTTGCTCTTAGTGCTGATCAAGGACGGTGCACTCATGGACAGGTTTGAAATCTTTTAATTTTATTGAGATTTCTCCTGCAAACTGAATCTGGGACCTTAGTGCCTGAGCCTCTACCGCTTGAGCTAAAACGGCTGTAGAGGCAACTCATTCTTTCTCTCTGCGAGTGGTCTGAGTGCCTCTAGATGGGACAGAACACTGCACTCAGTGGGTGTGCGGGTTACACTTTGCAAAAAGGTGCGCGCACACACACACACGAGTCCCCATGCACTGGGTGCACGATCACATTTTATTTTTCGGATGTCCGTTTTGTACTCACCACACAGGAGTTCCACTTGACCGCACTGCCCCTTTCGTCATGTAGATCATGCCAACCACTGCAGCAGATAATGGAGAATAGCTTTCCGTTAAACCAGGGGTGGGGAACCTAAGGCCCAGGGCCAGATGCGGACCCTGGCTTGCCTGGATCCGGTCCCGGAGGCTCTGGGCTCCCAATCTACTAGCCCTGAGCTCTGGTGTGGGAGGGGAATGTGAGGCGTGCCTGTCTCCTTCTCAGTTGGGGGCCACGTCAGTGAGGGGGTTTTGTTTTGTTTTTGCTTCTCCCTTGTGTGTGGGCCCCTGACAGAATTTCCTGTGGGTCAGTGGCCCCTGACCGAAAAAAGGTTCCCCACCCCTGCGCTAAACAGTGGTAGAATGAGGGTTCATAGCCTCTTCATAGGTTTCTACACACTGCATCAGGGGTTCTCAACCTTTTTCTTTCTGAGACACTCTCCTCGCCATGCTGTAACAATTCCACAGCCCACCTGTGCCGCAACCGTTTTTCTGCATATCCAGGAGATTAAAAGCCAGGGCCGGCGCTGGCATTACCAAGCAGGGCAATTGCCCAGGGCCCCATGCCATAGGGGACTCGGAGAAGCTAACTTGCATGGGCTTTGGCTTTCAGCCTTGGGGCCCCAGTGAGTCTCTGGGTTTTTTTGGTGGGTCCCCTGAAATCTGCTCATGGCCTCCCAACGGGCCATGCACCCCTGACTGAGAACCTGATTGCTGCACTAGAGGGTGACATAGTCATTAATAGTTCACTAATTCTAACTCTGGACACTAGGGGTCAATGGTGACACCAGCTCATTGGCTAAGGTAGGACATTACAAGGCAGTAGAACGAAATGATGCCCTATAGAGGGCCAGATCCTATTCTCATTGAATTAAATGGGAAACCTCCCAGGATCAGGGATGGGTCAAACATAGAATTGTTGTAAGTGGGTCTTTGAATCCTCTGTTTCTGATACCGTCGTCAGATGTTGTTACAGCTCCATTCTTCTACAGCAGGGCTACTCAACACACGGGCCGCATGCAGCCCGCGGCCCATTTGTTTGCGGCCCACAGTGCGGTTTGGGTTTACGCGGGGCTCAACACACAGCCTGTGGTTGGGATCCTTTGAACATGGCCTCCACTGGGAACACTCTGCACAATATAATGCTCTTCTGTTGAAATGTGTTTTAGTAGTTAAATTCCTGGATTGTCATTGCTCATTAAGGTGTGTCTAGACTACACTGTTTTTTCGAAAAAAAGTGGCCTTTTTTCAAAAAACTTCCCCTGCGTCTATACTGCTGCCATGTTCTTTCAAAAGTAAATCGAAAGAACACGGCAGTTTTTTCGACAATGGAAAACCTCGTTTTACGAGGAATAAAGCCTTTTTTCAAAAGTGCTCTTTTGAAAAAAGGCGCTATGTAATGCAAACTGTGCTTTTTTGAAAGAGAGCATCCAGACTGCCTGGGTGCTCTCTTTCGATAAAGCGGCTTGCTTTTTCGAAAGTACTGGTTGTAGTCTAGACACTCTTTTTCGAAAGTATCTTTCGAAAGAGGCTTGCAGTCTAGATGTAGCCTAAAAGTGCTGACCTATTGGTGGAAATCGGGTAAATATTGCATTTTATTAATATCAGCAAAACAGACTTAAATGGGGCCTGTGTGCTGTGTAGTCTTTCCTTAATCTTTGTATTCATACCCGTCAGTGTGAAAGAAGCTATTTGCATGTTATTTGCATATATATTTGCATGTATATGCAACCACACTTCAGTTGCGGCCCTCGGCATGTGCTGTGAGTATCATTGTGAACGCTGGGGCTTCCAAAGTTGAGTAGCTCTGCTCTGCAGTCTGCCATTTTTATGTCCTTTGCTATGTCAAACTTTCAGGTTGAGTTACTGGAGCCGAGGAGCATTAGGCGAGGTTTATGGTTGAAGAGGCTAGTTTCCGCACCAACACTGGGGCAAGGAGGATGTACTAATAAATAAGGATAATGGCTGAAGTGCCTTATAAAGTCAGAGCAATCCATTCATGGAGCAGATAAATGTTTCTCCATGAGTTAGAGGGAGCCTTAGTATTTCCAATAAGATCTTCTGATAGGTCTGCTGCTCCCGTTAATGAAACCCCAGTTGGTGTTGTTAGAGGAGCCTAAGTTCATATGAAAGCAATTTGCTTGGTAACTGCAGCCTTCCTCATGCATTTCCTGAAGGGAGGCTAGAAATACCCGAATTTTAAGCAGAACAAGAATGCAGAGGAGAATGTGGAATTGGATTTTTTTTGATGAATGACCAGTGATGATCTTAACCCTTTGAACCTGAATAGTTTCCAGGATCTGTCATCCGGATGGAGGGTACACTAATGCCCACAGTCTCCAAACGGCTGAGCACCTGAAAGTCATTTCAGTAACTTCTCTTTAATACTAATATAAAGGCATAGGTAAGTAGATAAGCAGAGGGCAAGGCTAAGTGAACACAACTTCATGCAAAGTCAGTGGGAGTGGCATGTCATTACACCAGGGCTGAACTTAGTCCAAAGACTTTAGAATGTTTAATTTAAAAAAAAAAAAAAAAAAAAATATATATATATATATATATATATATATATATATATACACACACACACATATTAGCCACAGATCCCTATTTTGTGACAAAAATTCTCAGAAGAGAGGGCAGTCGATGCTAGCTAAGGCTGACGGTACCCTCGTTTTTTTTGATTGCCCATCGCTCATGTTCCTGTTTTCAATTAAATTAGAAAGTATTTGTGGATGTAGTGACCCATTAGTTGGGTAATACCACTGCCTTATCACGCCTGCTTATCAGTATTAGTTATGCACTATCAAACCCATACCAAAGCCCTTGGGGGAATCAATTAAATTGAAACCGGCAGCTTTCTGTACGTGTGTGTTAGAACCATTGCTACATGGGAATCACACTTTGTACACCACCCTGTTCTGGATAACTGCTTGAGTCTCCCTAGCTGTGTGCCAGTCCTGCCTTGAAGCACTACGCATCACAGATCTCCCTGGCCTCTGCCGTGTGCCACACTGAACAGAAAGAAACCGGCCATAAATTTACTGATTATGTGCATTTAGGCAGGCTAACTCCCTTAATGGCCTTTATGATGGTTGTGGCAGCTCGTGATGGAGTTTTGCATCCACAGCTCCTAACAGGAAGAGGTTGCTTATTCACGCTATACATCGCATTAAATAAATTGGCACCTACTGTAACTGATTGCAGATATTAAGCTTAACTGCGATAGATTAGGGAGGCCTTCTTTCTCTACTCTGACTTCATGGGAGGGTGAGCACTGGATTTAAGGCAGTAGTGGGCAGGCTGCAGGCTGCATGCAGCCCATTGGGTTTCTACCTGAGGCCCACAAGCCATTTTGTTTGTTGTTGCCCATGTGCTGAGATGCTAGATTACATGGGATTCTGTCCATGTCGTTTTTTTCCCCCCTACCACTCTTACTGAAGTGACACACACTGAAAGTACGGACACATGAAGTGAAGTGTGTGCTGATTGCACACAACACTATGGGAGCCGTGTGCTCCCCGGCATCCAATCAAAGTGCTACCATAGAATTTGTGGGATGTGCCAATTGAACTAAGTACTCGAGTATAGTTGACAAAACGACCCGATCTCGGGAGGCCATCTTGGTTAGGACAATCTTTGGGCCTTGGGGCCTCATGCACTGGTTTCAGTTGGAAGAAGCAATGTGAAGACCAAGAACCGTATTTCTAGGAAGGTGTTATCTGATGCCTTCATTCCCATTTCCGTTGTTCCTCTCTGGAGTGATGTGTGGTGTAAATAAATGGAATGAACCAACAGCATTGTCCTTTTTGACTTTCTAGGAGCCAGCTCCTGCTCCCAATGAAGTCAAGGGCCATTTTGTCATCGACTTCAATGTCTGGTATAAAACATGGAGACAAAGAGATTGACCCACCAATGTCTCAGATTGAGAACCACCCATCAGACGAGCCAGACTGTAGACATGATCAGTTCACTGTCCATTTGAATCAGTAATGAAACCTGATAAAGTATTTAGGCTCCACTACTTCACTGAGCGCTAACGGCTGATCAGCTAGAAGGAACTGGATTTCTGGCGGACATCCTGTTAGCCCTGTCATTTTCAGTTAGTCTCTCGACCTTGTATCGGGCCTGAAACAGGAGGATGAATATCTCTTTCCTTGATCTCCTAGGGCCAGACAAAAAGAAACAAAAGTGGTGACTTGCCACAAAAAAACCCTAAAATCGGCAAAGCTCGGGGCCCACAAAGTGACAGATCACATTTCAGCATTGCAGCAAGGAGCGGGTGAAAGAGAAAACACAATCCCAGTGAGAGGGAGGGGCACTAAGAACAGTTTAATCCCAACAAATCCACGCTTTAGAAGGCTACAACGCTGTCATTTTTGAAGGGACGCTTTGGAGTCAGCTCACATTTCCAAGATGTTGCATTTTCCTATGGAGGAAAACATCACAGCTGTGGTTTGGATCTTACATTCGAAGGCGCTCTGCTTTGAATTTGAGAAGCTGCAACACCTTAAGGTCAGGGCAAGGGGCCCCTGTGAGTGGGCAAAGGGGGAATATGAGGGGAGGGAGCAGGATGTCATTTTGTCATTAGCTGGGCTTCAAAGCAATTGAGGCATTCGGATGGAAGAGGAGTGGGGGCTGATGAATGGCTGTGACCCACTTAGAACCGATTCTACATATACACACCACTGGATTTATTCACCCCGCTGCTCCAAGGAAAAAAAAAGCAAAATAAAAGCAGAGAATGAGACAGGCAGGCCGTGGTACAGAAAACCACATGGGCTGATGCGCTTTTTCTAGCAGCCTGGTTAACGGTGCTGAGTGGAAGGCAACCCATAGCCCCCAAATGATACCAACACTCAAGTTTAGCACTCGTGAGCAGTACAACCCAGCGAATGGGGGGCAGGGGTGTGGAATGCTGCCCTTTGGAAAGGAGAGCTGCTTAAAGCACAGGTCTTTTCCCAGGAGTGGCATCCCGTACAGCCTCTCTCAGTGACTGCCTAGCCAGCCTGCATTGCAGTGAGAGATGGCGCTGCTGACGGCTGCTCCTGGCAGCTGAGCTGGGCGTGCTTCGGCGCATGCGCTACAGGATGCCCACCCTCAAGCCTTTAAAAATCGCGAGTCAGGCCTTTCCGTATCACGAGCCTGGCTGAAAAACGCAGGAGGTTTAAAAACCACACTGAGTGGCGGCTTCTCTTGATTTGGTCTGGCTTCTGAGCCCTAAGGGGACACTGGGGTTCCAAGCTTGTCTCTGCTCAGACACGTATGAACATAAGAAGGGCCACACTGGGTCAGGTCAAAGGTCCATCTAGCCCAGTGTCCTGTCTTCTGACAGTGGCCAGTGCCAGATTTCCCAGAGGGAGTGAACAGAACAGGGAATCGTCAGGTGATCCCTCTCCTGTCATCCATTTCCAGCCTCTGACAAACGGAGGCTGGGGACACCATTCCTACCCATCCTGGCTAATAAGTATGGGCGTTGGCATGCTTGTTCAGTCTCTTGGTTGTAGCACTGAGAAAATCCATATGTAGCGAGACGATAGAGCTGGCAACAACCCAGCCTCCTCACCAGCAGCCGTCCAGAGTCAGTCCCGGTCTGGCCAGGTGTCAAGTTAGATGGAATCCAGGAGATTTCATCACATGACATAATTCTTAATTAAAGATGAATTTAATTTAATTTCTGAAGGTTTAGCCAGCCAGGAGGCGTCTGTGTTAGCTGCTCTCCGAGCTGTATCTGTCTAGGATCCAGAAGCCCTGGGTAGAGACAGCTGAGGCCACCTTCGAGATTGTTTTGCCATGGGGTTTCTGTGGTGAGGTGACAGAGGATTCCAATTATAGACGTGGAGAGTAGGCCTGGATTATGGCCAGTCTATCCCCAGCCATATACTTGGTCTACCTCATCAATACGACTTTACCCTCACTAGGGATGTTAAATATCAATTAATTAATTAATAGAATAGTCGATGGGATTTCCATCAACTATTCGATTAGTCGATAAGGACTAGCGCATATTCCACGTTTGAAATGTACAAGAGCCCCTGTTGGCTGCCGCTGCGCCCTTCTCACGTCCCACGGAGCTGGAGCTGGGGGGAACTGGCTTTTAAGCCGGCTCCCCCCAGCATCCCTTTCTCTTCCCCCCCCTTGCTGGCTCTTTATGGTAGAGACAGCAAGGGGGGAAGCAACTAGTCTACTAGTGTGTTGATTGTCCGATAAGCTTTTGCTTATTGTCTAGTCGAGTAGTCAATTAGTCGCTTACATCCCTAACCCTCATGCCTGGCTGCAGGGGCCTGGGAGCAGCAGCAGAGGTAGGGCCAGAGCCACCCAGCAAGGGAAAGGAGTAGTTGGAGCTGGGTACCCAGTGAGGGCCTAGCGGCCCTGCCAGTGCATCCTTCACCTGATTCCAGGAAGTAGCCATGTCTCCTAGGACAACCAGAAAAGAGCCTCAAGGAGCCCCCAGAGAGATCTGGACACTAGCCCAGGTAAAATGCCAGAATCAGCCAGGAGCATAGTGATTCCTCTGTTTGCAAAGCTCGTTCCGTGCTACAGCCTCGTCAGGCTCTGGTAATTAGGATGTTCATTTATGTAGATAAGATAAATACATATTCATCAACTATGTAAATTAGGACATTAAATCATTTCCATGCAACCTCATGATTTCTCAACCTTCAGCCACAACACATGGATTCCGCAGCAGACACTTAGTTAATCATTCTGTTTATGCACAAGGCCGGGTAGACTCCATCTCGCTCTCCCACAGCTGTTTCAGCTCTGCCGTGTGGAGAGTAGCAAATAGGAGCAGTGTCTTGTTTTGGTTAGTGCAGCTGAATACACTCCAGGCAGATCGTGGGGAGGAGACGCCGCCACTATTACACAGCGTATAACTAGCTATTAAATCTGGTGATAAACAATGTACCTGCCTTTCCACAGAACTGCATTCATTATGTGCCGAGCAATTGCCATGCTTGGGTTGGACGATAACTCAAAGAAAGGGGAGGCCCTGCCTCTGTGCTTCCGTTCCCTCCTCGCTCGACATTGTACACCACCATGCACAGCCCCAGACTGTAAGTCCAGGGTTCTGTACAGTGCGTTGTGGAGCAGCCAGAGAATGGAAACAGGGGTGGTGGGTATCATAGGCAGGGGAAGGCATTGCCTTTCTAAACCGCCAGCCTGGCCCCGCCCAGACTCCGCCCCCAGAATGCCCACTGGAGGTGTCCTGGAGGCGGAGTGTCGCTGCCCTCAAGCGCGCACACTCTCCCCATGCTCCACGGGAGGCTCGGGCCACATACCGCCCACCCTTCAGCTGCCCCACCTCCCTGTCATGCCCTGGGGGGGGGGGGCTTGGCTCCCATTGGGGGTGGGGCCTGGGGCAGAAGGGGCGGGGCTGGAGGCTTGTGTGAACCTAGAGATCCCGGCATGAATAGGCCTTGGTCAGGGGGCGCAGTGTGGAGGAGTGAGGGTTTTCCAGGAGCTGGCCATAAGCCTCAGTGCGTGACTTAGCCTGACGCTCCGAGGAGGTTGATCGCTGATGTCTGTGCGTGCTGTGCGTGCATTGGAAGGCAGAGCTGCTCTAGGGAGGCCAGCCCTCCAGGATGATCCTGGAGTCTCCAGGTATGAAAGATGAATCTTTCATTACAGATTATGTCACATGGAGAAACCTCCAGGAATAGATGTAACCAAACTTGGCAAGCCTATGCGGAGTGAAACCCGGCCTCTCCCGGCAGCTGAGTGCCGTGCATGCAGTGCCCTCGGGTGACAGTGGGGGGTGATTGGGAGGGTAACCCTCTAAGTTGAGCGCTTGGGCAGCCACCCAGGACATATTCAAATGCCGCCCGACTGAGTAGCAGCAGCCGGTAGCATGTGTTTCTGCTGGTGGTGCACCTCTGCACATGCCTCGGTGCACATAACAACATTTACTCCACCCATGGATGGAAAAAGTTAGTGGGAACTCTGGTAAGCATGCCAGCAAGAGGCCTTGTGCACCGACTCCACAGGGCAGCAGCTGCAGCAGCTCCCTGCACGGGCGTGGAAGGAAGAGACTCCGAGTGAGCTGAGGGCAGGACAGGGAAAAGGCAAAGGTGTGGCTTGTGAGGGCTGTTTGAGCTGGGTGAACATAGACGTGCTGTTGCTGGGATGTGGTAGCAGTGGCAGCGCATTGGCTGTGGGAGGAATGGGGAAGAATTCCAGGTTCCCCGCTGCAGGGTCGTCTTTGACCAGCTCCACTGGCTGTGCCTTGGTACAGATGGTCAGGAATTATCCCAGTCACTTGAGAGGGAAGTTGTGCATGATCCAGGACTGCAGGGCGAGTTAGCACAGACACAATACTGTATCCTCTAGTGAACTGTCCTCAGGAAAAACCAGGGGTTGTGCCTGCAGATATGCTAACGATGGCAGAGGACGCAGGTAACTGGCCAACAAATTGTCTTTTTCTTTTGGATTCATTCTGGGTTGTGGGTGTCCAAATGCCAGTCCCCTCCCCCCCCCCCCCCCGCCATGGCTGCAGCTTCCAGGCTATGAAACTACCCAAAGGAAAATGCATAAAGCTCTGTAACCCTTTGCCTGCAAGTAGCTTAACAATACCTCTGAGCATTGCCTCAAATGTGTCTAAGAAGTCCGGACTAATAAAGTAACGAATTTATGAGCTTTTTAAAGATTTTACTAGATAAATTGAGGTTCTAATAATGTGATTCGATTTCTTAATATAAGCGATGTATTTACCGAGGCCTCTTAAAAAACGTGCCCTAATGTTAAAGCTGAAATTGCAGCCTGTGATTTATATTTCTGCTGCTGGAAGCTCTGGCTTTCATTATCTGTGTAAGCTGCAAATCCAATTATATAATAGATGTGAGATAAGGGATGTAATGTTTCACATCTAATTGTTCTAACATGCAAATTCTTTCTCAGGCTGGCACATATTAAGATAAAAGGAAGGGGTGGACGCATTCAATGGCCGTGTTGTGGAGGCATGCACATTGCAAACCAGTGGGTACATAAGCCTGTTTGGATTGGGCTTTTTGCATAGCAAGATGCTTGAAAGAACTCAGGTCCCAAACGGAGACTACAGCTATACTACAGCTTACATCGGGGTAACTTATGTCACTCGGGTATGAATAAACCGCCCTGCTGAGCAACGTAAGTTACACTGACCCTAAGCGCCAAGATAGCTACCACTGCGCAACAAATTGGCAGAGGAAATTCAGTGTTGCTCAGTGCAAAGTAGCGCATGTTGGGAAACATAATCCCAACTCTACAGATAAAATGTTGGAGTCTAAATTAGCGGTTCCCACCCAAGAAAGAGATTTTGGAGTCATTGTGGATAGTTCTCTAAAAACATCCACTCAGTGTGCAGCAGCAGTCAAAAAGGTTAACCGAGAGTAGGAGGCTTTAAGAAAGGATAGATAACACAGAAAATATCACATTGCTGCTGTATAAACCCGTGGGACGCCCATGTCTTGAATACTGCGTACAGATGTGGTTGCACCATCTCAGAAAAGACATGTTGGAACTGGAAAAGGTTCAGAAAGGGGCAACAAGAAAGATATGGGGTCTGGAACAGCTTCCATGTGAGGAGAGATTTTTTTCAGCTCGGAAGAGAGATGACTAAGGGGGGGATATGACTGAGATCCCTGAATTCACAAGTGAATCATAATGAGAAAGTAGATAAGGAAGAGTTTTTTACTCCTCATAACACAAGAACTAAGGGTCACCAAATGAAAATAATAGGGAGCAGGTTTAAAATAAACAAAAGGAAGTATTACTTCACACAATGCACAGTTAACCTGTGGAACTCTTTGCCAGAGGATGTTGTAAAGGCCAAGACTATAACAGAATTCAAACAAGAACTAGATAGATTCATGGAGGATAGGTCCATTAATGGCTATTAGCTAGGATGGGCAAGTTGGTGTCCCTAGCTTTTGTTTGCCAGAAGCTGGGCATGGGTGACGGGGTTGTGATGGATCAGTTGAAGATTCCCTATTCTTTGCATTCCCTCTGGGGCACCTGGCATTGGCCACTGTCGGAAGACCGAACACTGGGCTACATGGACTTTTGTTCTGACCCAGTGTGTCCATTTTTATGCTCTAAGTGAAATGAGTGTGTGCACTAAATTTTTAATATGTACAGTTACAATGTCAGAGCTTGCATCATTAAGCAATATTGGATCCTACTTTCCCATGGATTTTCCAACTGTTGATATGCCATCTCAAGAAAACAGGCCATAACCTAAGGAATTTCTTGCAATTAATTGCCAAATTACACCTGGACTACTCTCTTATATGATTGACCTCCCTTCTGCTAAGCACTAGAAAGTCTTGGCACAATGGAGCAGGCTCTGCAGCTTCATGTCTGCCTGGGAGTGCCCAGCATACAGTCAGAACTGGTTAGATGAGAGATCCCCTTCTCTCGCCTCATCTCAGCTGTGATCAGGTGAGGCCCTCAAGCAAACAGTTGCGTGATTTAAATGAGAAGGGCTGGCAGTAGGGCATTGCCAATGTCATACCTTCATCTCTGGAACTTGCCTCTCTTTTGATCTGACATAACCCAAGCCAGCTGATCTTTGCTGTAAGGAGTAGGGGGGAGGGTGTAGGTTGGTGGTTGTTGATGGTCCTGCTTGTAGATAGTATCAGTAAGTTAGGGGAAGGAGGAGTTTGTCATCATGCATTTGTTTATTTTGCAAGCTATGTAGCTGGTTTCTGTGGTACATACTCATGAAGAGCAGATTAGGTGCATTTGAAGCGATCAAGATAAACAGGGGGGCACATCAAAACCTGGTTAAGCATATCCAGCTCTTTGGAAGTCCATATTCAGCCATGGTTGCATCTGGCCTATAAGCATGATTTGGCGGGGGTGGAAACACTGGACATATTTAAAAAAAATCAAATACAGATTGAACCTCTGTAGTCCGGCATTCTCTGGTCTGGCAACATCCGTGGTCCGGCGTGATTTTAGTTAGCCGATGTCCATTTATCATGGGGGTGGCCAATTTTCCTGCGGTCCCATAAAGTTTGTTTACAACCACCCGTCCTGGCTCTCAGTGTTCTGTGCTGTGATTTAGCTCTAATTTATGCCCAAATATCTTCCCAGAGCCCAGTAAGCAGTGGAAGGGTCAGTAATGCTGCTAGACAATGTTGACCTCCCTTGATCCGGCAAATTCTCTGGTTTGGCACTGGTCAGGTCCTGAGGGTGCCGGACTAGAGAGGTTCAGCCTGTAAGTCCGTATCTTCTGCCTCCTACAACAGCCATTCATCCACTGCCACTCCTGGTCTCTGTCCCTTTATTTTATTGGCATTGGTGGCACCAGCCAGTGAATGGTTCTGATACCAGCACCAGGCTCTTTTGACGAAGATTCCCACTCGTTATCTCAAAGCTAATGGGCTCTGTGATCTGGATGTGAATGGGTCCCATTGAGCTTTGTTTTATTCATCATCAGCAGAGCATGAAATTGCAGTGGAAATGCTAATAGATTTCCTAACAACTTAATATCTACTTATGTGAAATGGTTATCTGTTGACTAATTAGTAAGTTAATTGCTTTATGCTTTATTGAGGTTAAGGGGGTTTTTTTATTTGAAAGGGAGGGTGAGTGTGCGCTTCTAAACAAGGCTCTGGTTTAATGACCAGACTGCAGGACTTATCTTTGTTGGGTGGACAGAAAGAGGAAGCAAAGCCAGGAAGGGCAGTGGCATCTCCAGAAGAAATGATCTCGGGCTGGCCCGCGGGAGCAAAGTGCCGCACCAAGATCTGAGGGGGACAGGTGGTGACGGCCAACTGGAAAAACGTGTTCACAATCGCGTGCTTAATTTGCAGTGGCATTTACTGAGCCGGTGCATGCAAATTGGATCTTGAGGCCTGTTGACAAACCGGGCGCGCGCTCGGCAACGCGTAATTGGCTGTTTGCGTATGCAGATTGTAGCGGCTGAGTGTGGAAATTGAGACTTCGGTGCTGGCACTTCTG
Source organism: Pelochelys cantorii (assembly GCA_032595735.1). NCBI lineage: Eukaryota > Metazoa > Chordata > Testudines > Trionychidae > Pelochelys > Pelochelys cantorii. The sequence goes on along the minus strand of CM064338.1, from coordinate 40,684,412 downwards.
AGCTGTGGACAGCGAGGCCTGGAAGGCTGTTAAACACATTAATTGAGCGCCAGGGAGATACTGGACCTCTAAGAGGGCAATCCCCCGCCCCACCTCTACTTATGACTGGTCAGCTGCCCCTCCCCTGCACCACCAGGGCCCTAGACATGGAGCTCCATGAAGGAAGATGGGAAGGGCCAGGAGAGTTGCCCAGGAACTAGGGTTGCCAGGTGTCTGGTTTTCGCGGCCTCTGTCCTTGTAAACTCCCCCCCCTCCCCCCCCAAAATATGGATATTTTCTGTTTTTCTCAGAAGAAAGGCCGATGGGGACATTTTCCCCCTGCCACATCTGGCGGGGAGCGTGGGGATTTAAAGGCGCAGCGACCTTTTTACCTTTTTTTTCCCCCTCAACAAGTTTGGTCTCCCGATTTTTTTTTTTTTTTTTTAATTTTGCTGAACATCTTTGGTCCCTTGTTTTTGTTTTTTGTTTTTGCTCAACCAATTTTTTTCCCTGCCATGTTCAGGATTTTTTGTGAAAGTATCTGGCAACCCTACCAGGAACCTAGAGGGAGGCAAAAGGAGTGGCAGAGTAGCCCAAGGGAAAGAGCTGCAGGAAACAGGAGGAGAGCGGGAACTGTGAGCTGCTGGTGATGAGCGCCAGGCTGGCTTGAGCTGGGGAACCCTGGCCAGCTGCAGGAAGTCTTGTGCAGAGGCCTCTCGGAGTGAGGGGGAAACCAGTGTGGTCAAGCTGTTGACTCTGACGGGTGGTTAGTGGAGGACAGGCCCAACAACGGCGATTAGCCCAGATGGTCCGGGACAGAGCCTGATGCTCTGGGTGTCCATAAGCCTCTGACTGCCAGGAGCTGGGACTCGAGGATGGGCTGGATCATTCAGTAATTGCCCGGTGTTCATTCCCTCGTCAGCATCTGGCACTAGGCATTGTCAGCAGGCAGATGCTGGGATCGATTAACCATCAGAGCGAAGCAGTGTGGCCATCCTTGTGTTCTCCAGGGGCAGGGGTAGGTCTCATGGCTAGTTAGGCTTTGGTAGCAGAAAGCTGTAGAGCAGCCTCTGGCAGAAGATCTGCACGGAGGCTGTAGGAGGAGACCAGGAGCAAGGGGATAGTATGGGAGGGATGTTCCTCTAAGCTGGGGTGGGACTGACCAGTAATGAGGCCTGGGAGAGTAAAATCCCTCTCCCAGGAGACCTGACTTAGTTAGGGTTGCCAGGTGTCCGCTATTGAACCGGACAGTCTGGTATTTGCTCCTTCTGTCCGGTAAAGAAATCGAGAAAATACCGGACATTTTTCCTGGACTTTTATTTTCTTTTTTGCTCAACAAAATTTTTGGAGGTCTGGTATTTTTGGTGAAACCATCTGGCAATCCTAGTTAGTGCAAGGGGAGAAGACTCATGGAAGAGAAGCGGCTCTTGGAGACAGTGGAGCATGGAGCCTGGAACAGGGCTAAAGAAACCGGGACTGAGCAGTCAGTGACGCTTGTCTGTCTCGTTTTGCTTTGGGAATATGAGGAACTGTTTCACTGCAAGGGATCAGCGGACTATGGCACTTTATAAAAGCATTTGAAGGTGCAGCTAAGAGAGAGACAATGTTCTTTTGTCCAGCGGGAAGAAAGGGGAAACTGAGGCAGGCATGCCTGCTGCAGAGGGTGCTGCAGGGGGAATGGGAGGGCTGACCTATGATATTTTTCTGTAATATTAAGCAGCATAGGCAATGATGAAAGGTGGAGGGACCTGGGCTGGGCTGGCTAAGGGGCTATAGTGAGAGGCTGTTCTAATCTGAGCCAGCTGGCAGTTCGATGGGCCATTACTGTAGCTGAGGATTTCTGGTGCACATGGACACTTCCCTCTGCACCCCATTTTCCTATTCCTGAACTCTTCCTCTGGCCTCAGATGGGGTCTGCTTCGCTCAGGGCTGGCTCGGATGGCAGCCCGAACCCGTGCATGCGTGCAAGTTCCAATCAGAACTGAAACGGGACCAGGCGGCAATGTTCCAATCCAGATCTAGCAGCGCAGGGGTGTTTTGGGACCGGAGTTGTGCTCCAGGCCTGTCCCTAGCAAACACTGGTGGTGTGGATGGCTTTTCTGTGTTTAATTTGGTAACGGTTACATGGCCAGTCTGCTCCTCTCAGCAGACCTGCTTACACACTGCAGCTGCACTAATTAAAACCATCCCTGACATTAAAAAAAAAAAAGATCCTTCTGAAAGAAAGGAAAGATCTTGCCTTCCTGGAATTTATGATTGAACATGCACTTAACTCTGCCTCACTTCTCCATGGCATGAAACTTTCCTCCCTGCTGCTCTGATTTATGTGATCTGGGGGAGGAAGGCAGTTGATTTTGGAGGGACTGCAGTTGCAACCATTTTCTGCCTCCCTTCTGCCTGCTTTTGTTGTCCTACTTTGTTTTGTTCCTTTTACCTGCCGTGTGTGCATACATGAAAGCGAGAAAAAGGGAAAGACAGACATGGGTGGGGGAGCCTGGAGACGTGGTTTCTCTGGCAATATTTATTTCTCTATTTATTCTTTCTTGCTTGTTTCAAGCATTTCTAGCATTGTTCCCTGTAATGCTGCCTCTCTGGGGATTCGCTTCCTTAGATTTTGTCATACCCTGTTTTTGCTCGGTTTGTGTCTCTGAAAAGCAGCAGCCATGCCAGGATGCCAGCATTGTAGTGACGCTAATATAAAATACTGGCCTGACACATTTGTGGAACATTAATGTCACTCCATCATGTTACTCCCAACTTGCACGGAGAGGACGAGGAGGCCCCCCGAGTTGCAGGCAGTTGTGTAGAATACTGCTGGGTGTGTTTCAGAAAGGACGCAAAGTTGAGCACGTTTTGTTCTTAATTGGTTCTTCCTTTGGCTTTCCAGAGGTGCCATTTGGGACTAGCATCACCAAATTTCTAATCGCACAAAACTGAGCGCCCCCCCCCGCCCCTTTTCTGAGCCCTACCCCTGCCACGCCCCTTCTCCAAGACCCCGCCCCCACTCTTTCCACCCCCCCCCCATCCACTGCTCCTTTCCCCCACCCTGACTCACTGAGGCCTGGTCTCCACTACATGGGAAGGTCGAAGTAAGATGCACGACTCCAGCCGTCCATGCAGCAAACGCTCCTATCGGCTTCCCTTACTCCTCGTGAGGAGGAGGAGCAGCAGGGCCAACAGGGGCGCCCTTTGAGTTCAATCTAGCAGGTCTATTCTACACGGGCTAAATTGAACCCCGGAAGATTGACCGCGGCAGCGTTGATCTTCCGTGTAGTGTAGATGTGCCCTTACTCGCTTCCACCCAGCTGTGGCCGGCTGTTGGAGTGCGGAGGGGGGTGAGGGCTCCCATGGGGGTGTGGGCTATGGGGCGGGGCTGGGGATGAGGAACTTGGGGTGCAGAATGGGGGTTCTGTGCTGGGGCATGGGGTTGGGGTGCAGAGAGATGGGGCTCCACATGGGTAAGTGGGCTCTGGGATGGGGCCAGGGTGAGGTGTTTGGGGTGTAGGAGAGGACTCTGGGCTGGGACAGGGGATTGGGATGTGGGATCTCAGTGGCCCCCTACTGCGGCTCCTGGGCAGGGCTGGCCTTACCATGAGGCAAACTGAGGCGGCCGCCTCAGGTGCCAGACTGTGGGGGGGGCGCCACTAAGACCCAGAGTGTAGAAAATTGTGTCTGCTGCTGGTGCATATGTAGGTAGCAGAGCAGTCCCATGAGAGGAGTAGAACAGGAAGAAGGCAGAATTGAGACCTTTCAAAGTTTTGGCCCAAGCGAGGGGACGTGGGGGCATCATTTGAGCTCCCTGCCTCAGGTGCCAAAATGTTGTGGGCCGGCCCTCCTCCTGGGAAACAGCTGCCAAGTCCTTGCAGCTAGGGTTGCCAGGTGTCCGGTATCCACCCGGACAGTCCGGTATTTTCGCCTCCTGTCTGGTAAAAAAATTCAGAAAATACTGGACACCCAAGATGTCTGGTATTTTCTGATTTTTTTCCCCGGCCAGGAGGCGAAAATGCTGGGCACCTGGCAACCCTACAAACACTCAGCGCCCAGCCTTCCCCCCCGACCCCAGACTCCATGCTTACCTGGTTCCGCAAGGCTGCCGGCACTAAATGGCTGCTGGCAAAAAGACCAAGGGGAAGCAATGACTCCCCTGGGTCTTAGTGCTCAACCGCTCCCCTGTTCCTATCCCTGCACTCATTCTTAAAGGGGACATGCTGTTTTAATGGGGTTTTTTTTCCTCAAAACTTTGGTCTCCCCCCCTTTTTTTCCCCTTCAACAGAATTTTTTCCCGGTGTTTTTTTTTTGGGGGGGGGAGGGTGTTCGGTATTTTTGTTTCAACCATTTGGCAACCCTACTTGCAGCCCCTAGATGCAAGGAGGTGCTGCACACTGTCCTTGCACACACAGGTCCCAGCCCACAACTCCCATTCGATGTGGTTGCTGGGAACCATGAAGCCAAAACTTGGGAGGGAGCCAGTGTGCAGAGCTGGCCTGTGCCTAGGGGCCACAGCTACCTAGTGACTGCTTCCAGGAGTCATGTGGCGCCAGTGCAGGTAAGGAGCCTGCTTTAGCCCCGGGCCCTCTCTGCACCATGGACCAGAGCCACCAGCGTCCCTTTTCAAACAGGTGTTCCTTAAAAACTGAGTGCCCAGAAGCCCCGCCCGGGGCCAGCCTTACGTTGCCATTGTGTCTCTGCCTTATCTGTGGCACCAAAAGCCATTCTTTTGGGTTCCCCATCTGATCGAACTATTTCTAAATCACCAATTGCCTTCCTGTGTTAGGCCCGGCATCTCAGGCTTTGTTTACACTTGCCCGGGCGATACCCTCCTGGCGGACAGGCAGTGACACTGGCAGAAAAGTGCTTTTGCTGGCATAGCTTATTTTGGTTCAGTAAGTGAAATGGCCTATAGCGGGGGAGGCATTTTTATGCCAATACATGAGGGATATTGTGGCATAGCTACAGCGTACAGAATCACTCCCTGAACAGACATGGCTGGGCCAGTAAGGCATGTAATTGCAGACCCAGCCTTGCTGTCTGTGGTACCTGCATGTAACTTCTGGGAGTTCCTCGGTCTTAAAAAGTTTAAGAAACACTGCTCTACAGAGATAGCTAGCCTGTTTCCTATCTACAGGCTTGGTTTGTAGGCCTTAGTTGGGATGTGAAAGTGTAACTGTGTACATGGTTAACCAATATGCTTGGGCTCATTAGTTAATGTGCACAGTTACACGCAGGCTCCCAGTACACGAGAGGAGCCAGCTCCCCGTGTGCACCAGCTCCTGGAGAACTGCCTGCCTCCCTGTGCTGCTGCCTCTGATAGAGAGGCAGCAGTGCAGGGGAGTGGGGAAGGAGCAGGTGGAGCCGGTATGCGTGAGGAGCCAGCTTAAAAGCCTGCTCTTTGCATGCATTGGCTCGCGTGTGACCACTGACATTGTCAGCAGTTACACAATTACTTAATTAATGCATTTCAACATCCCTAGTACTTAGGCAAGCAGCACTCCCACAAATTGAAATTAATCACAGAGTCTGCAGGCTGGGGCCCATGCTGTCCTGTATCATACACCCTTTCAAAACTAAAGTAAGAAAGCAAGCCAGTGACCCAATAAAAAAACACTTCAGAGCCCTTTTTAAAGCAAGACAATGGACAAAATGCCTGTGGGATCTTGACTCTGTTACTTTTTACTAACCCCAGGTCAGGTAAAAACCTTTTGGGTGCATTTGATCGGCGGTAGCAATCTCCGTGCAATGAGCTAAATGAGCGAGGACCAGGACAAGCGGTTTCAAAATATGTTTCCAACCTGCAGCCGAGGGTAACTTGGACATTTCAGGACAGCACTGCCTGATTTACCCTGCCCGTGGACACATATGGATTCATTTTCTTCCTGTTTATCCCAGGTTTCTTGTTAGGTTAAGAACCGCAGCTCAGGGATCGTCTAGGAAGGGGCTATAAAAGTTTTATTAGTGAAACGGAAAAATGTTTGTAGTCCTGTTGTTCCTTGTGAAATAAAAGCTGAAAGGGCAGATAATGGCATGCCTCTTTATTGGACTGAGAAATCAGCTATAAAGCAGGAGTGCCTATGAAACTGAACCACTGTGCCTCTCGCTCAAGTCAAGTCAGCAGTACCCAGCCATTTGATTGGAGCCAGTGGGGCTAATGAAGGATTAAAAGGAGACTCTCCAGAGCTGTCAATGGACTCCTGTTCCAGCTGCTTAGAGGTGGGAAAACACCAAGGCCATCTTTACGCTAGGCGATTATTTTGAATTTACTAAGTTTGACCCAGTTTTACACATTCGAAGTTCTGTGTCCTCACGACGGGGAAGAATTGAATGTAATCCGAGCTTGCACGTCCACATTAATGGAGCCTGCCTTGGACTCAGAGCACCAGGAATCACTCTGGGGAGGCCTCCCGGAGACCACTTAGTTTGACTTAATGGCACCAGAGCATCCACACGAATGTTACTTCGGCTTTGTTTGGGAACAGCGTTACCCCTCATGCAAAGTGGGCCTATAGAGTTCGAATTCTGCAGCCCCTTATTCCAAAATAACAGGCGTGGTAGTGTGGATACATCACTTAAATAATCAACCCGGGGGGGCGGGGGTGGGGGCGGGGGGCTAATTTTGGGGTAAGGTCCTAGTGTAGACCAGGCCCACGAGAGCAAGCTGCCCTTCCGTGATCCCAGAGCTGGTTCCATACTGGCCCATGGTGTATTTACAGCCACCTGGGAGCTATTCTAAACTCGCCTGGCTGGCAGGGCCTGCCAAGGTGCCAAGTGAAAGCGGGCGGCTGCGGGAGCACGGTGCACTTTGGCTCTGCCCCTTTCCCAGCATGCCCCGACACCAGGCCTTGCTGTCGGTGTGGCCCGGAAGCTGGCTCTGTGCCTGCTGGGGCTGGAGATTTGGCCAGTCTCTGGCCTTTTTGTACAACCCGAGCAATGCAAAGGGCCCAGAGTGGGCCAGAGACTCTCCCCTTCTGTTACCTGTCCTGTGAGCTCTGCGGTCATCTCCGCCTCTGGCAGCTCTTTGTAGCTAGGGTCAGTTTATGGACATTGAATGATTAAAACACAACCCTGTCCTAGCTAGACAAGTGTTAATGCGCTGGGCAACCTGCCAGCCTAGCGCACACTAGGGTGTCCAGTTTTGGACTGGAGCTAGTCAGAAAGGGATCCTGGCAGCTCAGGTCAGCACCGCTGCCCGGGCTGTTGGCTGTCTGATTAGCGGCATCGGCAAGCAGGTCAGGAAGCAGCTGGCGTGTCCAGCTCCTAGTGTTAGGGGCTGCCCGGGGGGACTGCGTGCTGCCCCGCCCCCTGCCTGTCTGCGCAGCTCCCATTGGCTGGGGGAGGTGCTAGCGCAACTCACCAGCTCTCAGCAGGCGGCTGTTGAGAGGTCACGGGGCAGGCAGCTCTCCTGCTGCCCGGCCCTCTTCTCACGCCCCTCGTGCAGCTGGGCTCGAGGTGTGGCACACGCCCTGCAGCGAGTTGTGATTGGCCCGTGGCCCCGTCGCTGGCACCCAGGAGTTCGGGGTGTGTGTATCCCTGTCTGCGAGTGCTGGGAATGGGGCTGCACCCCTGTCGCTGAATCCCTACTTGTCCCACCCCACCTCTCCTTCCCCAGCTCACCATCTTTGCATCCCTTCCTGTCCCAATCCCTTCCTCCCCTTTACCGCATCCCTCTCCAATCCTGCCCTGCCCCCATACCTACCCATCCCAGCCCTGCACCCCTTACAGAGCTCTCCCACCCGTCCTCTCTGCCTCCCAGAGCCGCCACCCCTTCTCTCCCCCCACAGCTCTGCACCCCATTCACCTCCATACACTGTTGCACTCCCATTATGTCTCTGTACACCCCTCTGTCCCCCACATCCTCATGCACCTGTAGCCTTCTGCCTCCCTGAGTACCTGCTTCTACCCCCCATACCTGTGTACATCCCCCCCCCCCCGCCTCCTCTCGCTCCCACCCTGCTCTCATCCTTGTCCTCTTTCCCTCCCCCGCAATTTTCCCTCTAGCTTATCCTCCTCCCTTCCCAGCTGGGTAATTTAGGCAGCCCCAGAAAAGCGTATGAAAAAGTGTCTCCATGTAGGCAGCTCTGTCTTTGTGTAGGGATGTGTGTGCATACCAATGTGAATAAAATGTGCACCCTAATTCTTTGACTTTTGTTCCTTTTGTTGGCTTGTGCACAGCAAATTGAGGACATAAAATATGTGTGTGTTCATTTCATAATGAGTTTTTAGAGTTCCCTTCTCTTTTAAAATGGTGACTGTTGTTGACCAGTAATTGCAGAAGCGCCAATGTATCCTACATCTCTCCCCGCCTTTGTCTAGCAACATGATAAACTCTTTGTTGCAGACTTTCTTTTTTAGATATATGTCCAGCACCTGCTACCCTGGAGCCCTGATCTTAGTTGGGCTCTCTAGGCACTACACGACAATTGTATTATTAAATATCGTGGAAGTGTATGTGTAGTGTGTGGTAGATGGGTGTGCATGAATATATGTGTGTATCTGGATGCGAGAGTGTACCTGAGTACACTGTTAACCAAGGAGCCTTAACCTTCACGGTTACATGCAGGCTCCTCATGTGCACCAGCTCCAGGGGAGCTGCCTGCCTGTATCCGAGACAGCAGTGCGAGAGGTGGGGGTGGCCAGGTGGGAGCCGTAAGCGTGGAGAGCTGGCTTAAAAGCTATCTCCCCATGTGCACTGACTCTCAGGGAGCCGACTGCATGTAATTTTCAGCGTTACGTGGTAGCTTAATTAAATGCATTTTAACATTCCTAGTAGCTGCATATGTGCGAGGGAGTCAGTTTCTACAGATTTATGTGTATGGGTATCTGGACAGGGGTGCATTTCGGTGGTTGTTTCTTTGTGGATTTGTATTTGGGCTTCAGGAGCGGGCCTTTAATGGAGCCACTGCATGTGTGATAATGTGTGGGCTTAATTCCACACCCAGCATTATAACAACTTTAGTGAACAGCAACAACAACAAAAATGGAGGTAGTTAGAAACAATGAGCAGAGGGGAAAGAAAGTATCATGAAAACGTTTGTGAAATTTCATTTTTTAAACTATTACCCCTTTTGACGATTTTGCTGCCAGCTCTAGTGTCCTATAACAAATAAAACCTAACCTTAGCGTAATACAACTGTCAAAACAATAAATATACCTGTTTGGGCCGTGCAGTGACAATGAGCATGTGAAAGAGGGTGAAGGGCGAGCAAGTGACTTAGAGAGGAGGGATGGAGTGAATGGGAGTGGAGCCTCAGGGAAGAGGCGGGGCAAGGCTGTTTGGTTTTCTGAACTTAGGAAGTCGGCAACCCTAGTATGCAAGAAGCTGTCCATCTCTCAGAATAACTGGGTTGAAACCAGTGACTGTGAAAGACCTCTAACGCACAGTGAAGACATTTCATTTTGAAATGTTTGCTCACCTAGGCCAGTGTTTCTCAACCAGTGGTACAAGTACCCTCAGGGGTACTCAAGAGAAGTCTGTGGGGGTATGTCAACACAACTGAAATTTGGAGAAAACTGAATTTTTGTTTTAAGTTTTACAGCGTACTTTTTACACCCAAAAATTTCATCGCCCGCCCGGCTACTATTAAGTTGTTCAAACAAATGTGTTACAATGGTAGAAAAAAATTGTGTGTCTGAAAACTGTAGGTACTGGGGGGACTTATAATTTTTTTTAAAGGGGTACTTTATAAAAAAAAGGTTGAGAAACACTGACCTAGGCCACAGATGCCATTAGTGTACACTGCTTCGCTTCCATCTGGCAGCTACAGCCAGCACTGAAGTTTTATCAGATGTTAAAGATGTTTGAATTTTCTTCTAGATTAGAATGTTAAATCAACCCATCTTCCACAATTCTCCGCCCCCTCCCCCCCCCCTCCGATGCTGTTTTCTTCTTGGCAGCTTTGGATTTGATTCCATCTCTCTGTTAAGTTTTCTGTCTGCCTAATCTGTACCTATCTTGTGTTTTATTGAGCATGAATGAACAGTGATGCCTTTTAGATGAGCAATATTGTCCTCTGAAGATGCTTGTTTAATATAAACTTCTGCTTAGCTTCTCTCCCTGCAGTATTTGACAGGTATCAAGAGATTATTTCAGTCTTTCACCAAACTCACCCTCTAGGAACAAGAACCTTTTCCCCTTTCGGGGGCTGTTTCTGGCATCTGGGGGTGTCCTTTCAAAGACTGCTCATCAGCTGTTAGACTTTTAGAAGCCTCCTTCAGACCCACTGTGGGACAGTTACACCACTCTCATGGTTCTGAGCCTAGCCTCAGGAATACGTATGATACTACACTCCCAGTGCTACACACCGGGAGCATTTCTCCCTCTTCCACCAGTGACAGCAACACAGTCTCTGATTGTGATGTCATAGTGCAACCCCCATGGTTTGTGGATCTCTGGGCATTAGGTGTCAGGCATTTGCATTTTGAAATGAAACATTTCGTGGGTGGCATTCATTTTCTTATTGCCTCGTGGTATGTGCTACTTAGTTTTCTTCTCTGGAAAGTAGGGCATACTTTTCAAGACTGTACTATGTGGTATTATAATAGCTTAACATTTAAGATCGGGGCCAGAAGCCAGTCTCAGTCAGATTGGTGTCAGTCTGGATTAACGACACTAAAAGTCAGCGTAGGAAACTACGGCTCAGAGAAATGTTGAGATCCCCCCAGTATATGCCCTTTGGAACTCTTTGTAGGCATGGGGTTCATGCACTCGGAGAGGGTGGATGCTGGTGGTGGGGGAGAAGTAGGCAGGTAATGGGTGAGACTGGATGTCAGCCGGTGGTCAGGGCAGTGAGTGGTGTGTGTGAGCTATACACCCGAGACTTTAACTGCTAGGAGTGGGGTCCCTTAGCAGTGGGCAACCTGGAGGAGGTTGACGGGTGCCCCAAAGAGTTTAACGTCCGTGTCTTTACTGCTAGGATCGGGATCCTTTGCAGTGGGCAGCCAACAGGCTGACAGACGCCCCAGAGTTTAACAGGGAGAGCTTTACACCTCAGACTTTGACTGCTAGGACACAAAGTCCCGTCGCAGTGGGCAGCCTGGGGAGGCTGAGAGGTGCCCCAACGGATCTGTCCCCTGGAAGCGACACGATCCAACGCTCAAGCTCTCCCTATATCTGTCCCTTATGACCAGCTGGAGTTCTTTTGTTTGTGTTCGGTTCGGGTACAGCAGCACGGGTTCAAGTCAGAAACTCAAACCACACTTGCTTATTTGTCGGAGAAAGAAAAGAAAAGAAGAAAGAAAACTTGGTTCAATATATATATTTAAACTTATAAAGTGAATGAGGGCACAATCTTATTTTCTTGTTTACAATAGAAGTGAAACAGGTTGATTAGAGAAACTTATAACAGAGTAACTAAATTAAAGTGTACACATAAGAAACACATTGCAGGTATAATTCTCACCCCTGCGTTCCCAGACTTGGCGTGGCCAGCGTCTTTCTCTCAATCCCTCGGGAAGAAGTAGGGCGAGGCTGGGCGTCCCACAGACCTCGGGAGACAACATATACCTGCCAGCAGGTATAGATTGGAGCTCAAATGGGGTGGGCTACTAAACCCCTCTTTATACCCCTTGGGTCACGTAGGCTTCTTCCTGGTCTCAAGTGGCCAATTAGGAAAAATGGCTTTGAATGCCAAGTTTCCCACGGAAGGGTGCAAAGCATAATTCACACCTGGGAAACTGCAGACAATGGGCACTCTAGTATGTGATGGGCGAAGATTCCTCTCCTGGGACAGTGTAGGCGTGTCAATTACTGGTGCTAGCCATCAGGGCAGCAGGAGGGGGGGCCTCTCCGGTTATCAGCTAGCCCATTTACTGTCTGGTTTCTGTTTATGGTAGAGTCAGGGACAGGCAGCACACCTGCATTCCCAGGGCATCAAAGGCTGACTGCCTTTCTCTTGCTCTCTGGGGGGGGGGGGGAGAAAAACAAGATGGGGTTCATGTCTGGCTACATTCCACCCCCTTGACACGCCTCACTATGTCCCAGAACGCAAGATGGCGGTGATGCCAGCACCTTTTTGCCCTCCTTGGAGGAAGCTAAAATCGCCCTATCAGCAGGGTCTGATCAGATTATTTTGGATCAAGGGATTGATTAGGATCGCTTCCCAATGCCATATATTGGACTTGTGCAGAGGAGGTAGCAGTGTACACCAAACACTTAACAATACATAGAAGCATGCAGCAAGCAATTACAACAAGAAAAATGGTTAATATAGTATTTACAATAGAGTGAAGGAATGGAGTTAACGAAAATCCTAGGTGTTGGGCTAGCCAATCTAGCCATGAGGCTTTTCTGTCCTCAGTTACAGTGTGTAGCACCTTAATAGCGCCCTTTATAGCAAATGCATCTTGTTTAATTTGTAAGCAGCAAGAATGGTTAATTATCGCACACACTCCCCCCCTGTTGGGCTAAAACTGCATCTAAGGCTATTCACTAATGCCTTCTCCAGCTATCTACTCCAAGCCTGGGCAGGAATGCACAGGTGAACTGGTGAAAACCTGTAGGGAGTTCTACAAGGGGGTTCAGGGTGAATCGCCTTGGCATCCGGTGCAGGAAACTTCCAAGGTTAGTTATACCAGGAGCCATAATGTGGGGGTGTACAGTGAGTCCCCCAGGGGCAGCATGCCCCAGTGAGCAGTGCCCTATTTAATTCGTGGCAGATACTTGTTGGCTTTCTGCCTGCAAATGAAAAAGAGTCCTGGCTCTTCCTTTAGAATAGGGGAGTAGGGTCCCTTATACTATCCTGTTCCAGTGGGTCCTTTCTTTGGGGTCTGGTGTGTAGCACAGCGACTATCATTAGCGGCTGTGCAGTGCAAGGCAAGCAGCAAGTCCTGTAGGACCTGATCCGCTTCAAATAGCTCTGCCCTAGCACACTGGTTTGGGAGTAGGGTGTTACTGGTTACCAGTGTGGGGTTGTATATTTGACCGGTGTTAGGAATAATGAATAATGACTGATTGTACCAGGCTTTTCCTTCCGGGTATTGGCTGAGGTTTAGGGGAATAATGGTAACATTGCTAGATAGTGGTGTGCCACCTTGGGAGATGTTATATCCCGAGCACCTTAAGGGTTTTTGGTGGGTTGCACTGGGATAGACATCCCAGACTTTTAATTTCTCATTAAAACTTACAATGTGGGTACACTGCTGGTCCCCTAACCTCCCAAGGTGGGGTCCAGTACCTTTTGTTCTCAAAGCAGATGGGGTACACTTCCCTGGAGCTTCCTGTTACATACTCCAGAGTTTGACCCCATAGTGTAGGTTGCCATTGTCCATGCCACCCCCAAGTTCCTTTGCCAGAGTCTTTTTAAAGTTTGTAGCTGCTGGAGCTGCTGTCATCAAACCAGGCTGGTCCCCATCTGAGGATGTCACTCTTGTTCCACTAGCTGTTCAAGTTTAGAGGAACAAATTCAATCCCTAGTCCTGCGGAAAAGTTCATCAGTGTACACGTCCAACAGTGCGTGGCACCAGTTTGGATGGCATTCTGGAAAGGGTGTCTGGGAACAGCGGAGGCTGCTGTGCCACAAGGAACGTTACAACAAGTCCAAACATCATGCTGTCGCTCGGATCGGGGTCTGCCACACAACCAAGTTTGATTCTAAAAGAAAGCACAAAGTCAACCGGTCTTGGATACAATCCAAGCCTTAGTTATAGTTATTGGCATCTTGTCGGGGTTTGCAATAATCCAAACCCCTTGTCTTTATAAGACTGAAGTACACAGGTATGTGTGCCCAGGCTGGGGTGTTTGACTACAACAGTATCCCCAGGGGCATATTTGGAGTCCTTATCTGATTGTATTACTTGGGGTGTTGGGACAAGTGCTGTTAAGTGGTTTAGTCTCATGATGGTTGACAACCCCATTGCTAATCGGGTGGGGTAGGCAAAGCCAATTCCAGAGACAATCTCTACTCCAGTCAAAACATATTTCCTTCTCTGTCTGGTGGAGGGTAATGGGCCAATGTAATCAATTCGCCAGTTTGCCTTTTACCAGTTTAGCAAGGAGGGTGGCGTTGTTCACTAAGCCTCATACCTCCTGGTCCTTTTCTTAAGCATATTCCTGAAAAATCTAAGAGTTGCTTTAACTCTCAGTACCCATCCTTAAGGGAATCTAGCTCTGTCTGGGTACTGAGGGACATGCATTTCTACCTCTCCACTTCTGCAGCAGAGGCCTTTACATTTTTGCAGTTTCATATTTGCATTCTTATATTCAGTCAATTTGAGGAACACCTCATTACAGGTTTTCCATAGAAGTCAAGCTGCAGCTGCTTCCCCCTTCATTGGGGCCAAGGGTTTACATATCCACAAGTAGTTAGCCAATTTGTCTTCTAGGTCTGAAATTGTATGGACAGCAGCTAACACTAGATCAGACCAAGGGCTATGCCCGAACTTTTGCAAGATTTTGCTCAAAAGGGGTAACATCTTTTACAAATGCCAATTTCTCAGTCTTCTCTCTGGGAGCCTTCTTAAAAAGACTGCTTACATTTAAACATTTTCTAGTATACCCAACCTCCTATTGGGACTAAAATAGCAATACCAATACCTCCTTTTTTTTCTTTCTTTCTGGGGATAAGGCAACACGTCACATTTATTGAACATACATAGATCAATCAATACTTATCATATGCATATGATACATTACACTCATGTACTCTTACACACCCACAAGCACACTCCATCTTGTTGTTACCAAAGGTTGCTCCCCCTTCTGTATCTGTTCTCACATTTAGCATTGTGCAAACATAAATCCTTTTAGATTCTCACTTTTATGTTTGACTTTCTGGAGGGCTACAGTTTGAACTTTCTGATCTCAGGTAGTTTGCTGATCAAACTTAGCCATTACCTGCAAAGCTTCTTTGTGCTGCCAGCTAGGGCATTTGCATCACAAAGGAAATTACAACCTGTTGTGGCTCCTGGAGCCTCCACAGCATTTTAATTTGTTTGCAGTTTTTACCCCTTCTACAATATACATGGCATGTCACAGGAAAATGTGCAGTCTTTGTTTATAACACTACTTAGCCACATTAAACTTTGCATAGGATGTTACTCTTTCTTTTTGCTTACAGTTTTCCTGTACTTTCATTAAACAACTTGGACTGAAATGGTCTTACTAAAAGTAAACCAAACCAATTTGTTTCAAACCTACAAAATAAGATTACTGGACCTTGAAAACCTCACTTATTTACACTCTATATATTATATACACACAGATACACATACATTCTCTCTGAATCTTTCTTACACTATTTCTACATAGCTGTACAACAATTACATTCCCTTTTTATTCATTGGGGTAGTTAAGTTCCAATAGAATCCCCTTTTACAGTTCTTTTAGCAGTATCTATAATTAAATGTACGGATTTGAGTCAAATTTGCCTGGATTATTTACAGACATTCCTTTGGAAAAAGGGCCCATTTTTCCTTCAGAATGGCTGCAAAGAAACCACAATTTTCTATCTACACCATTTTAGCATTTGCACAACTGCTCAATTCTCTCCATTCTCTGTAGAGTTAAATTCTCTGTGGGTTTTTCCTTTTTCTTAAAACACTTTCTTATCTCTAAAAATAAAAAAAAACTGGCCTTGTTTCAGATATTACTCTTGTAAGTATTGTTTTAAGGATTTAGATTTCCAGTGCATGTACTGACTGCCTTTTCCTCAGTTCTACCACAAGGCCTTCAATCTATCTGTTACCTGCCTGCTTGTCTGGGCCTGATCCTGTTTTCCTTGCTAAATGGAAAGTGGCTCCTTTCCACAGACTCAGGCTTTGTCCCATTCTTTAACTTACAAGCAGTTCTATACTTACAGAACTGCACCCACAACTCCTCAGGATTTCCCCAATCCTTTTCTAACATTTCTCTATCCCATTTAGGGTCAGCCCAACCTTCCTGGGCGAAACTCTTTTCTACCTTGCTAAAATCAGTGAGTGGCTTCATGCTGCTGTATTTTGAACCGATATCACAAATCCTGCCGACTACGCCAATTCTGTCAGCCGGTGGTCAGGGCAGTGAGTGGTGTGTGTGAGCTATACACCCGAGACTTTAACTGCTAGGAGTGGGGTCCCTTAGCAGTGGGCAACCTGGAGGAGGTTGACGGGTGCCCCAAAGAGTTTAACGTCCGTGTCTTTACTGCTAGGATCGGGATCCTTTGCAGTGGGCAGCCAACAGGCTGACAGACGCCCCAGAGTTTAACAGGGAGAGCTTTACACCTCAGACTTTGACTGCTAGGACACAAAGTCCCGTCGCAGTGGGCAGCCTGGGGAGGCTGAGAGGTGCCCCAACGGATCTGTCCCCTGGAAGCGACACGATCCAACGCTCAAGCTCTCCCTATATCTGTCCCTTATGACCAGCTGGAGTTCTTTTGTTTGTGTTCGGTTCGGGTACAGCAGCACGGGTTCAAGTCAGAAACTCAAACCACACTTGCTTATTTGTCGGAGAAAGAAAAGAAAAGAAGAAAGAAAACTTGGTTCAATATATATATTTAAACTTATAAAGTGAATGAGGGCACAATCTTATTTTCTTGTTTACAATAGAAGTGAAACAGGTTGATTAGAGAAACTTATAACAGAGTAACTAAATTAAAGTGTACACATAAGAAACACATTGCAGGTATAATTCTCACCCCTGCGTTCCCAGACTTGGCGTGGCCAGCGTCTTTCTCTCAATCCCTCGGGAAGAAGTAGGGCGAGGCTGGGCGTCCCACAGACCTCGGGAGACAACATATACCTGCCAGCAGGTATAGATTGGAGCTCAAATGGGGTGGGCTACTAAACCCCTCTTTATACCCCTTGGGTCACGTAGGCTTCTTCCTGGTCTCAAGTGGCCAATTAGGAAAAATGGCTTTGAATGCCAAGTTTCCCACGGAAGGGTGCAAAGCATAATTCACACCTGGGAAACTGCAGACAATGGGCACTCTAGTATGTGATGGGCGAAGATTCCTCTCCTGGGACAGTGTAGGCGTGTCAATTACTGGTGCTAGCCATCAGGGCAGCAGGAGGGGGGGCCTCTCCGGTTATCAGCTAGCCCATTTACTGTCTGGTTTCTGTTTATGGTAGAGTCAGGGACAGGCAGCACACCTGCATTCCCAGGGCATCAAAGGCTGACTGCCTTTCTCTTGCTCTCTGGGGGGGGGGGGAGAAAAACAAGATGGGGTTCATGTCTGGCTACACTGGATTGGGGTGCGCATTATCCTCCGATGAGCTGGGAGGGATCACTGGAATAGAGAACACAGCCTAGGACTCTGTTCCTTTCGCATGCAGCCCCGCTCTGGAGCAGCTACAGCCCGGGGCTGGCCCTGATAGCAGCACGATCAGGAAGCCAAAGACCACAGCGTGAAGTCACAGGGCTTCTGGGCACATGGCCCTGGCTTCTCCTGGACCTTTGTGGATCCACCAGGTTTTGGGGGCCTGGTCTATGGCCTATTCCATGGGTGGGGGGAGGGAAGTGAAGCATACTCCACCTCCCATGATGCAATATGGAAGCAGCTCCATAGGCATGGGTAATGTGGTTTTGAAGGTGTAGATCTTCATCGTCACCTAACCTTAACAGGTTGGATAGACATCTATCAGGGATGGTCTAGACGGTGCTTGGCCCTCCTGGGAGGGCAGGGGACTGGACTTGAAGACCTCTCGTCATTGTGTCACTGGGTTTAGAATTTAATCCATGGCCGCCTCAGCAGAGTGCTGCAAGGACGCACTTGGCAATCAAACCCAGGTTATTCCCTTCCCTACGTAGCTGATTTTCAGTGTGAATGAATGAAGACCTACATCGTCCCCGACTGCATCGCTGAATGGGTCACCGCTCAGGGCAAAGACAGGTATAGCCAGGAGACAGTTGGCTGAAATGCCACATAATTTCAAAAAGAGACGTCCATTTAGCCTGAGGTTTGTCATCCCTCTTTGCCGGGATCCCCTGATTTTTCTCTAGCACAATGATCATGCTGGTTTGTGGTTCTCATCAGTGGTTATCCATGTGGGTTATCCTTCTGCATTTGCAATCAGTCCTTGCTTAGCTGTAACAGTGTCAGGCATGAGAAACATAAGCTGGCTAGTGATTGGGCCTGCATCCTTGGGAGTGGAACAGGAGTAAAAGCAGCTAAACTGTGCAGCGAGGTGGCGAGAGGGCGACTTCTGAATGCATGTAGTGTGAAGCTAACGTTTCTCCTTGCATGTCGTGTCCTTGAATGAAGGGGCAGCAGGTGAGAGGCATATGGTCAGTACTCCCTGCTTTTTATAGTTGTGAAGCTCCTTTGATCTTCCTCCTCTTGGTCTGCCTCTCTGGTTTAACCCCACTGCCTCTGATCCTTTAGGGTTGCCAGGTGTCTGGTATTTTTGCCTCCGGTCCGGTAAAAAAATTCAGAAAATACCGGACACCTAAAATGTCCAATATTTTCTGGGTTTTTTTCCCTGCCAGGAGGTGAAAATACCGGACACCTGGCAACCCTGCGACACACTCAGCAACTGAGCCCAGCCCCTGGACCCTTGCCCCCCCTCCCCCTCCCCCGGACCCCTTGCTTACCTGGTTCTGCAGGGAAGCTGCGTTCTGGCTTGATCAAGAAAACAAAATGGCCACCAGCAAAAAGCCTAAAGACCAAGGGGAAGGCCTTCCCTAGGTCTTAGTGCTCAACCGCTCCCCTGTTCCTATCCCTGTTCTGACTGCACACACTGAAAGGGACATGCTGTTTTATTTTTTAATTTTTTTTTCTCAACAACTTTGGTCTCCCCCTTCCCCCCCCCCAACAGAATTTTTTCCCCAGTGTTTTTCTTTTTGGGGGGGGAGGGGGTTCGGTATTTTTGGTTAAACCATCTGGCAACCCTACTTTCTGCTAGTGCAGTGGGTACATGGGGTCCTTACAGCTTCCTGCGGCTGGTTGTGGCATCAAACGCGTACCCTAAAGATGGCTCAGACTGCACCCTCCGGTGGAGGAGGCACACTGAAACATTCCCCGCGTGCACGTGCGCGCGCACACACACACACACTACGTCTACACTGCAGGCTTCTTTCCCAAGAACTTTTTGCGCAAAAAGTTCTTGCGCAAGAGCGCGTCCACACTGCCAGTGTGGACGCTCTCTTGCACAAGAAAGCTCTGATGGTCATTTTAGGGCTCTTGTGCAAAAATGCATATTCCTTGTAGAAAGAGGAATAACTCTTGTGCAAAAAGCCCTGTGTTCGTACGATTTACTGTACTTGTTCTTGCGCAAGAACGCACTTGTAGTGTGGATGCTCCGCGAGTTTTTGCGCAAAAAAGGCCACACAGAGCTGACTTCCTCCCTCAGGGTGAGAGCTGGCCCTCGGCTAGACGACACAGCCGGCATCTCCTCAAAATGCATGGTTTGCCAGATCTCTGGGGACTACTTTGAAGCAAGGGGCTGTCAGGAGAGGAGTGCCCAGCCTCTCTGTTGGAGCCCACTGTGACGTCCCCTAGTGGCTCTGAGTTGTACTGACTGGGCTTCTCCTGGCTTCAGACTCGCTCCTTCCTCCTGTGTCTCACGAGGAGCCAGGCCGAGGTTTCCCCTTAGACAGACCAGCCCCAGGCAATGAACGTCTCCCGTGAATTGAAACCCCAACTGAAACAGCCTTATTTTCTAACACCTGGCCAGAGAGACTGATGGGCCAGAAGGGGTCCCAAGTGAATGTGGCCTTCAGTGTCAGGACTTCTTTCTCTGGCAGCACCTTCTTGCTGGCACCTGTCCCCGCAGGCCCTTCTGGGTCTTGCTCCATCCGCCATGCAGGATTCTCTGCTCTACTGAGGACCTAACTCTAAGCTACTAACATTCGATTCCAAGGCGCTAACCGCACTAGCTTTAGCGTGTCACTGAGGAGACTCACTCCCCTTGGGCCTGACTGGCTTATCACTGGAGTTGTAAGGGACCCGGCCGGTGGCTGGGAGCCCATGGCAGTGCGACTGGCTGTGGAAGTGTAGTCAGTGGCTAGGACTCTGCCAAGGCTGGTGGCCAGAAACCAGTGACAGAAGGGTTGTCTGTGGCGGTGGGGATGGCTACCTGGACCCTACCGGGAGCACGCAGCGGCAAGGCCAAGAGCAAGGAAGGTTTATGTTGGACATTAGGAAAAATTGCTGTCCGGGTGATGAAGCACTGGAATAAATTGCCTAGGGAGGTTGTGGAATCTCCATCACTGGAGATATTTAAGAGCAGGTTGGATAGACATCTATCAGGGATGATCTAGATGGTGCTTGGTCCTTCCATGAGGGCAGGGGACTGGACTTCGTGACCTCTCAAGGTCCCTTCCAGTTCTAGTGTTCTATGATTCTATGACCCCGCTGGCAGCAGGGCTGGTGGCCTGGAACCCACCTACGGTAGGGTTGGCAGCCAAGAACGCATGGCATGGTGCCAACTGCCGGGACCTCAGGAGGTCAATATTGTCTGGCAGCATTACCAACACTTGCACTGCTTATTGGGCTCTTAGAAGACATTTAGGGATAAGTTAGAGCTAAATAACAGCACAGAACACTGAGAGCCAGGACTGGTGGCTGTAAACAAACTTTATGGGATCGCGGGAAACTTGGCCACATCCATGGTAAGTGGCCATCTGGCTAACTCAAATCATGCCGGACCATGGATGTTGCTGGACCAGAGAGTGCTGAATTAGAGAGGTTCAACCCCAGGAGGAAATCAATGGGATTGCTCCCATGGATCCTCAGGGTAAGCAAGGGAACCATAGACCAGGTAACTCAAATCAGTGGGATGTTACTTGCAGAGTGAGGGCTGCAGAATCTAACCCTGAGGTGCTGATCCCAAAATCTGTGCCCAGGACATAGTCATTTCCTAGCAGAGCTGTTGTGATTGGACATTAGAGGAGCATGAGTGAATGGATCAGGTTTTGGGGTACGGTGCACAGGCAGAGCAGTATTCATCTGGGTTGTCCCTGCTGCTGCGGCAGCATTTGCATGTGGCCGCTTGAAGCAGAAAGCATCGTACGTCTGTCAGGAGAACACTGGCCATTTGGTTCGCTTGTGGAGAGACGTCGCATTGGCAGAGCCCCTTGTGCACAACATGTCATGCAAATGTGCAGTGGAGACTTTCCCTCCTTTCGAGCAGCTTGCCAAGCGCTGACTCGGGGCTGAAATGCAGCTGGCTTTGTGCCACACCCAGCACACTCTTCTCCCATCTTCTGCCTTTGGGGCAGATCCACCGGTCAAGCCGTGCACCCACAATGT
Source organism: Pelochelys cantorii (assembly GCA_032595735.1). Lineage (NCBI taxonomy): Eukaryota > Metazoa > Chordata > Testudines > Trionychidae > Pelochelys > Pelochelys cantorii. Next base: position 40,663,278 of record CM064338.1, on the reverse strand, counting down.
TTCTCCCAAGCAACCATGCGTCGGCATTAATGGGGTGTAACGTGGCCAGCTCATCTTAGCTGGCTTCCCCCTGCCGGTCTCTGGGTCAGCTGAGCAGCTGCGGCCTCCGTTTAGCTGTCCAGCACGGTGCCAGATGGCGGGTTATGGTTTGTGAAGGCCACCAAGCTGACAAGCCCATTGTGCTTATTACAAAAGAGAGGCTGGCTGTTTGAAATTCTGCCTTAATTTGCATTGCGCACTGTCACTATCATAGATAGTTCTTGGGGCTTTCGCTATTTTTTTTTGCTTAATCGTTAACAGGCTATCAATTTTTGCCTTATATTTTTGTTGCCTCTGTCACTTTCTACCTAGATACCTCTCTCTTGCCCCCATCTTTGCTACAAAGCAGGAGCCCCTGATGTGTGCGTGCGCGTGCATGCACGCACGCGCACACACACACACACACGAGCAGTCTTGGGCTCAGATACGCATACCCAGGAATCCGAGTGGCAGTCAGTTTGGTCACATAAACAAGTTATTAAGGTATCCTAGTTGGTCTCCCAGGGAGCCATTAGGTGGAACAAGGTTTCTGTAAGATAGACTTAATCACCATGCTGAGTATTTTTGGGTGTCCAGGTGGTTTTATAGAGCACTAATAGCCTGAGTTAATATTACATGTCAGCTGCTGACTTTGCATCCCCTTTGTTAACACCATCGCTAGGCCCCTGTCAGGGGCTGAGTGTTTGTTTCCATAAAGATACAACTGTCGGAAGAGAAGCCCTGCTCCCCACATCTAATGGAGTCAGGGCTGAGCTATTAGCTTCTGGGATTCCCAGGAAACTGATGACAAGCTCAGATTGACAAATCTGGCAGCAGAAATGGTGACACTGAACAGATTCAGAACGCCCAGTCATTTAAAGACAGACACGTGTGAAATCTGCCGGCTCAGTAGAAATGTGAATTCCTTTTGGGCGTTGGCCATGCTTTAATTCATGATTGCTCTCTCTCTTCTTCCTAACCCCCACCCTGGGCATGTAGGCAGTGAGTTCTATGGGCCCACGGGCTCTGGCACCAGGAATATTTCTGGCCCAGGGCTGGATACCCCAAAACTCGCTGCCTAGCCCTGCATCCCCCGGCTGCCCTGCCGCCCTGCTTGCTTCCCCTCTGGCCTAGCTCCTGCAGGAGCACAGGTCTCCAGGTTATTCTCCCCCCTTCCCCACACACTCAAGCTCAGGAGTCTGAGTTCCCAGGCCACTAGACTTCTTTCCTATTAGAGTTCTCATGTCAGAAAATCCTTGGGAGGCTTCCAGAGCCAGTGAACAACATGGACACACATGTAGCTAGATAATTGCAGGCTCTGTTCAGCCCCCCTTCAATAAAACCCACCTTAGAAGTCACCTAGGGTATGTCTAGACTGCATCCGTCTGTCAGCAGAGGGATGCAGATTAGGCAGGTCGACATTGCAAATGAGGCAGGGATTTAAATATCCCGTGCCTAATTTGCATAAAAATGGCTGCCGCGTTTTGCCGACTCAGCACTTTGTCGGCAAAAAGCAGCAGTCTAGAGGGGGATCTGTCGAGAAAGAAAGCCTTTTTCGACAGATCCCTTATGCCTCCTGCAAGACATACCCCTAAGGACTTGAGTTTGGCTTGTATAGGTGCTCTTGAAGTGTCAAAAGCATTCCTCAGCGATCGTTCTGTTGTTTTATTTAGATATGTTTAACTCCCTAAGGGCTTGATCCTGAGAGCCTGCAATTCCCTTTACTTCAATAGGCTCTGCAAGTGCTGAGTGCCTCGCAGAATTAAGCTCGTTAGGGCTTTGATTATTTTACAAGATACACTCCTCTGTCTTGTGAACCATGTTGTCACATTTGCTCTAGGGATGTAAATGAGTAGTCGAGTATACGATTGACCCGATAAGCCTAGGCTTATTGGTTAAGCTTCTTGACTACTCACATTCCCCCCTGCCTTGCTGCCTCTGTACAAGAGGCAGCAACAGTGGGTAGGGGGAAGTAGGGGCCAGTGCTGCCTGCTCCATCTTCGCCTTGCTGCTGCCTTTATCAGGGGCAACATCATGGGGTGGGGGAGGATAGGGGAGACTGCCGCAGAGCAGCCTCTGTCCATGGCAAGCCACGGCCCTCTGCAGGCAGAGGCTGCTTTGCAGCAACAGCCCCTGTCCGCGGGGGTCTGAGCTAGCCTATTCTTCCAGGCTTCTAATGACTCAGAATCCCCTTGCCTCATTGTGGAGCCTCCTAAGGCTACATCTAGACTGAAGCGCTTTTCCGGAATACCAGCGGTATCCCGCAAAAGCAATGCCACGGCCAAGGAACGTGTCCGCTTTTCCGAAAAAAATTTCGCCATCCCTGTAAACCTCGTTCTATGAGGAAGAAGGGATATGTCGAAAGAGCAGGTTTTTCTGAAATTTGGCACTTTGTAAACGCACCAAATTTCGGAAAAGCCTCTTTTGACAGAAAAGCGGGAAAAGACACGCAAATTGCGAACCGCGATTTGCGTATCTTTTTCTGACTTACCTTTGTAGTCTAGATGTAGCCTAAGAGACCATCTGCCCAGGTCTCCAAACATTGCCAAAGGACTTCAGAAAAAGAGAGACAACATAGAATCTTAGAGCTGGGATAGATCTCCGGAGGTCATCGAGTCCAGTCCCCTGCCCAAAGCAGGACCAATCCCAACTAAATCATCCCAGCCAGGGATGGAGATTCTGCCATGTCAAGCCAGGACTTAAAAACCACTAGGGATGGAGATTCTGCCAGCTCCCCACTTAACCCATTCCAGTACTTCACCACCCGTGGAGTGAAGTTTTTCCTAGTATCCAACCTAGACCTCCCCCACTGCAACTTGAGACCGTTGCTCCTCATTCTGTCATTGGTCACCTCTGAGAACAGCCTTTCTCTATCCTCCGTGAAACCCCCCTTCAGGTAGTTGAAGGCTGCTATCAAATCCGCCCTCACTCTTCTCTTCTGTAGACTAAACAAGCCCAAATCCCTCAGCCTTCCCTCATAAGTCATGTGCTCCAGCCCCCTAATCATTTTGGTTGTCCTCCGTAGGGCTTTCTCTGATGCATCCACATCCTTTCTGTAATGGGGGGGGGGGTCCAGAACTGGATGCAATACTCCAGAGGTGGACTCACCAGTGCAGAATAAAAGGGAATAATCACTGTCTTAGATCTGCTGGCAATGCTCCTCCTAATGTACCCTAATATGCCATTAGCCTTCTTGGCTACAAGGGCACATGTTGACTCGTATCCGGATTTTCATCCACTGTAAACCCCAGGTCCTTTTCTGCCAAACTGCTGCCTAGCCAGTCAGTCCCCTGCCTCTAACAGTACTTAGGATTCTTTCGTCCCAAGTGCAGCACTCTTCACTTCTCCTTGTTGAAACTCATTAGATTTCTTTTGGCCCGATCCTCCAATTTGTCTGGGTCACTCTGGACCCTGTCCCTACCCTCCAGCATATCTACCTCTTGCTGGGGATGCAGTCCATCCATACCTCTTTCAGAGGGTGTAATCCACGGCCCTAGAACTAACCCTTTGGGCACTCCACTTGATACTGACCGCCAACAGACATCGAGCCATTAATCACTACCCACTGAGCCCAACAGTCTAGCCAGCTTTCTATCCTTCTTACAGTCCATTTATCCAATCCGTGCTTCCTTAACTTGCTGGCAAGAATACTGCGGGAGACCGTATCAAAAGCTTTAAGAAAATGAAGGTATATCACATCCACCGCCTTCTCCATGCCCACAGAGCCAATTACATTCTCATAGAAGGCAATCAGGTTGGTTAGGCCCTTGGTGAATCCATGCTGACTGTTCCTGATCGCTTTCCTGTCTTCCAGGTGCTTCAAAATGGATTCCTTGAGGACCCCTCCATCATTTTTCTGGGGACTGAGGTGAGGCTGACTGGTCTGTAGTTGGCTGGCTTCCAGGGGCGGCCCGTGAGCCTAGGCAGACTAGGTGGTCGCCTAGGGTGCCGCCGGCCCAGGGCGCCCAATGCTGACGTCATGGCCATTGACGGCCGTGCAGGCGGGGGCGCCAATCGTGCCTTCCGCCTGGGGCACCAGCTGTCGCAGCCGGCCTCGGGCCACTCCTGCTGGTTTCTCCTTCTTCCCTCTTTTAAAGATGGGCACCACGTTTGCCTTTTTCCAGTCATCTAGGATTTGCCCAGATCACCACGGGATTTCAAAAATAATGGCCAATGACTCTGCAATCATCAGCCAACTCCCTCAGCTCCCTCAGGTGCATTAGATCTGGCCCCATGGATTTGTATATGTCCAACTTTTCTAAATAGTTCTTAGCTTGTTCTTTCTCCTATGTGGGCTGCCCACCTCCTCCCCATACTGTGTTGCCTAGTGCAATAGTCTGGGAGCTGAACTTGTCTGTGAAGACAGAGGCAAAAAAGCATTGAATACTTCAGCTTTTCCCACATCATCTGTCACTAGGTTACCTCCCTCATCCAGTAATGGCCCCACACCCTCCCTGACCACCCTCTTATTGCTAATGCGCCTGTAGAAACCTTTCTCGTTACCCTTCACATCCCTTGCTAGCTGCAATTCCAATTGCTCTTTGGCCTTCCTGATTACACCCCTGCATGTTCGAGCAATGTATTTATACTCCTTCCTGGTCATCTGTCCAAGTTTCATGAAAGCTTCCTTTTTGTGTTTAAGCTCACCAAGGCTTTCCCTGGTAGCCAAACTGCTTGCCTACCATATTTGATTTTCTAACTGTGCATTGGGATGGTTTTTGCCTGCACCTTCAATAAGGCTTCTTTAAAATAATGCCAGCTCTCCTGAACTCCTTTCCCCTTCATGTTAGCATCCCAGGGGATCTTGCCCATCAGTGCTCTGAGGGAGTCACAGTCTGCTTTTCTGAAGTCCAAGGTGTGTACTTTTCTGCTTCCTTTTTTCCTTTGGTCAGGATCCCAAAATTGACCATCTCATTATCACTGCTTCCCAGGTTGCCACCCACAACTACTTCCCCTACTAATTCCTCCCTGTTTGTGAGCAGCAGGTCAAGCTGCGCATGGCCCCTGGTTGGTTCCTTCAGCACTTGTACCAGGAAGTTATCCCCAACATTCACCAAAAACTTCCTGGATTGTCTGTGCACTGCTGTATTATTATTCCCAACAGGGTGATTAAAGTCCCCCAAGAGAACCAGGTGTCTGTGATCTGGAAGCTTCTGCTACTGATGTTCCTCATCTTGAAAGAGAGAGAACATAAAAGAAGGCTTTAAAAAGTTGGGAGGCCTCCTTGCTGCGAAAGGCACAGTGATTTTGTGGTGTTTTTCAGTTTACCTTGAAGAATCCACAGTAGAACCCCAATTCTTACATGAAGCAGACACGTTTCCAAAGCACCTTGTTAGACTGTGACAGAGAGCAGAGAACAGTGAAAAGACACTTGAGACCGATGTCTCTCCTGGATATAGATTAGGTGTTGGCTGATCCACCAGTATTAGTGTTGTCTTTGTGTTGCAGATGAGCCCTCTTGTTCAGGTTGTATGCAGCTCCTGTAAATCGTATTGCATATCTAAAACACAGATGAAACCCCTCTGCATGAGGCTGTGATAAACTGCAGAAGCTTGTGATAGAAAGGGGCATGATAAATTCATTTATCTAATCTTTCTGATCTCATCTCTCCCCCTTTCTTGTATGTTTCAGTGTCTATTTAGACCTCTGAAGACGCATTCACTTTGACCTTAACTGCGTGCCGTGGCAGTTAAGTGCATTAAAGTAAAAAAGCGGAAGACTCGGCTGAAGTGCACGGAAGGAGCAGAAATACTGCCACCGTGAGCTGCAGCAAACCCTCTTCCACCTCTTATTTTCTGACAAGCCTTTATTTTTTTTTCTCTCTTCAAAAGGAAACAGGTGCAGTTGAATAAACTGGTGTTTGGGGCTGCCTACATGGATCTGTCCCCACTGGTGTGTGGCACCACTGTGAGCTCTGTAGCCAAAGCTTTCCTTGTTCCTAGTCACCAGAAGCCCGTTCTTTTCTGGGTAGTTCTGGTGTCTGGAAATCATTCATCTTCCTTCTTTGATATTAGTGTTAAGGAGGAAGATAAGGGTGACATGGTCTATATTATAAACCATCTTAAAAACTCATCTCCTCTTCATCTCCGCATCCTCCCTAGCCTTAACTGTTGCCTTGTATCCTAACCAATGCTGTCTCCAATCTTTTGCAGCCATGTGTGGATTTTTTTCCCATCCATGTGCAGAATAAAATTTTGTTATGTGCACCGAGGTATGTGTGAATGTGCACCACCAGTGGAAACAAAACCTGGCTGTGGGCGCTCCGCTAATCAGCTGGACGGGATTTGAATCTCTTCTGAGAGGCCGCACAAGCGCACAGCTTAAAGGAAACACTGGTTTTAGCTTGTGTTTTTCTTATTTCTTTTGGAGGCTTCCAGGGCTGGGTCTAACTCTTGCTTTTCTAGCACTGTGGTGGTAGCTTGTGGTGCTCTATTAATGTTTCCTGAGCTGCGTGTCTGTTGTGTGGGGAGAAAGGTAGCAAAGGTTCTCCACTGAAGCATGGGAATTATGAAACTTTGGACTAATTCACAAAATGAGAACTTGGGTAAGATGCTTGTTATATGAGAGAGCTACTTTGTGCACGGTGCTGGGGTTTTCCGTATGCTGTTGTGGTTGTTACAGTAGAATCTCAGAATTACAAATCTGAGTTACAAATGGTTCATAACTCTGAAATGTTCGTAACTCTGAACATTGGTTTAATAGTGCTTTGAAATTTACTATGCAGAAGAAAAAATGCTTTTGACCCTCTTAATTTAAATGAAACAGTCACAAAAACCATTTCCTTGCCTTGTCAAATCTTTTTAAACTTTCCCTTTCATGTTTTAGTAGTTTATACTTAACACCGTACTCTCCTGTATTTTTTTTTTTTTTTTGTCTCTGCTGCTGCCCGATTGTGTATGTCAGGTTCCAAATGAGGTTTGTGGTTGACCTGTCAGTTCGTATCCAGAGGCCCCTCTAATTGTGTGGCTGCATAGTAGGGCTGTGAACAGGTAACCTTAGTGGGTGATACTTACCGAGTAACGGTTAACTGGCAGCTGGGAGCAGCTCACCACACTGCAGGTTAAAGCAGGAGCCAGCAGCCCCATATGGGGCCAGCAGCGGGAACCCAGCACAGGGCCAGCAAGTGGCAGCCCCACAGGCTGGGGGAAGCTCCAGCTAGGCTGGAATGGGATTTTACAGCCCTACTGCTCAGCAACCTTGGCTGGGACCTGCTTGGCTGAGAGGGATGTCCTGAAACCAGCCATGGCCCAGACCTGCTGTGGCCAGGGGAGGGGCTCCCATTCCTCCGCCCCAGCTCAGCCCTGGAGCTGCTACCTCTTCCTCCACAGCCCAGGTGCTGCAGGGAGAGAGAATGGGGGAGGGGAGAAGTCCTCTCTCTCTACCATAGCCCCATAGCAGCCTGAATCCCACATCCCTCATCGCCTGCCCCACCCCAGAGCCCATACTCCCAGCTGGAGCCTCGCACTCCTGCACCCCAACCCTGTGCCCCGCTTTGAGCCCCCCATCTCCAGCTCTACCCGAAAGCCTACACCCTCAGCTGGAGTCCTCACATCCCCCTATCTCAACCCTCTGCCCTGACTCTGAGCCTCCTCCCACACACTAAACCTCTTGATCTTACCCCCAGAGCCGTCCCGTCCATCAGTCAGTTCAGGGTGGCTGCCCCCAGTCCCGCACTTTGCCCCCCCGCGGCTGCCTCAACCATCCTATGGACAGGACCTGTGGGGCTTGGGATTATCTATTGGCCTGCGCAGGGAGTCAGAGCTGCAGTGGGGTGGGGGCAGGGCCTGTAGTGGGGGATTGCCCTGGACCCTGTGCTGGGATCAGTCGGGGAGATTGCCCCATGCCCCGTGTCCCTCCAGGGACAGCTCTACTCGCCCCCACCACGTGAATTTTGTTACGCACCCTGACATGAAGGCGATGTGTCATACATCACCTCCGCATGGGTGCACATAACAAAATTCAATCCACACACGTGTGGGGAAAAAATAGCAGGAACACAGCTTATAATGGTGGTGTGCGTAACTCTGAGGTTCCACTGTATTTATTATTTGTATTCTTGCTAGTCAGGGGGGCCCATTACATTAGGCGCTGTAACAAACATAGGGCCAAAAGATGGTCCCAGCCCCAGGGAACTTCCACTCTAAGTAGGAGACAAGAAACAACAGAGGGCTACAGACCGACGAGGGAGGGCAAGAAAACATGAGACAGCCTCAGTCAGCATGACAGGCTGCCTTGTGCGCACTAACAGCAGAACCCTTGTCAAGTGTTTTGGAGAGTTCTGAGGGGGGATTTGAACAAGGGCCATGTTGTGGCTTTGCCCATGTCTAAGGGGGCTCCCCCGAAGCCAGTGGGAGAAAGCACCAAGGCGCGTGTTCAAAAAGGGAACAGTGGACTGTGGAGGCTGAAGTCAGGGCCAAGGGGAGCCGATATGACTGGGGGGAGGGCAGGGGGAAGTGGAGATTACCGCACAGAGCCTTGAAAGCAAGTGCAAGCAGCTTATGTTTGAAGCAGCAGAGCCATACAGTGAAATGGAAGTCGCGGCCTTTGGGGCTTTAATGAGCGTCAGCGCTAGGTTGTCAAATGATTACTTACCAAGGAGTTTGGCAGGGGAGTGGATTGAGAGGTGCTTGGGCTCGTTAGCCAACCCCTAACACAGCAGTGCTAGCAGAAGGGCAAGGAGAGCGTTCACCGCAAAAGGCAACCCCGCAGAAACCCAATCCACCTCTCCAGGCGGCGCGCGGGGAGAAATCCAGGCCAACATCAAAACACACCGTACTGTACAGCAGAGAACTGATATGCTTGAGTGGTGCACTTTCTCTCTGCAGCAGCAATAGCTTGGCCAGCTGCCAGCAGCAGCAGAGTAAGCGGAAAGGGGGAACTTCCATCGATGAGCTATTTTCAGCCAACAGGGCTTCTCTCTGGGAATAAATAGAATAAAGAGCAAGGCCTACACATGTGGTCATGTGTCCCGCTTTTGTGGAGTTTGGCCTATTTTCTGAAGAATGGCCGTAATTCAGCTTGAATTTCCTTGATGCTGTGCCAGCAAAATAGGAAGCTGTTTCTAGTGCCAGAGGAGTGAAGGAGAATATGTCGTAACGCAGCCTCATGGAAGAGCTGACAGCTGCGGGCTTGGTTGTGTCGAGGGGGAAAATGAAACCAGAGGGCGGGCAGTGGCTGCACTTACTCAGTGTCGCAGTAGGTCATGCCAGCCTTCACTTCCCTAGCATCGTATTTTCACCTTGAATCTGAATTAATCCGTATCCGCACATGGTGGTGCAGATCACACCAGGTGAGGTGAGCACCTAGGAGTTGAGAGCCTACAGCATCTGGTGGAATCAGGCCCGGAATGGACACATGAGACGTGTTCAGTGGTGCAGTGAAGGAGGACTGTTAGATCAGGGAGGGCTAATCCCGGCTCTCCCACTCGCTTGCTCTGTAACCTTGGTGAAGTTATTTCATTTCTCTGCCTCACTTTCTATTTGTGTGCAATGAATATAATACTTTCCTACCTCACGGGGGCCTAAGGAGGCTGAGATGGCTAGTGTGATGTGACCACAGCACAGATTTATTGATATTTATTTATAGTCATTTCTATTTCTTGCTGAAGTAGAAATAATGATTGTCACATTTATTTCATTATTTAATCACAAAAGCTATAACTAAAATCACAGGGCATCTAAAGAGATGCTGAGCAACGACAAATCCTAAACCAATTAAGAGAACTGCAAGCAGTAAAGGTTGAACCTCTCTAATCCAGGACACTCTAGTCTGGCAACATCTGTGGTCCGGCATGATTTGAGTTAGCTGGATGTCCATTTATCATGAGCGTGTCCAAGTTATCTGCAGTCCCATAACATTTGTTTACATCCACTAGTCCTGGCTCTCAGTGTTTTGTACTGTTGTTTAGCTCTAATTTATCCCCAGCTGTCCCAGTAAGCAGTGGAAGTGTTGGTAATGCAGCCACACAATATTGATCTTCTGTGGCCTGCAAATTCTCTGGTTCAGCACGGGTCAGATCCTAAGGGTGCCGGACTAGAGAGGTTCAACCTGTAGAAAGAGGGAGTGGGCGATCATGTAGCATTCCCAGCCCCGCTACCAAAGGAAACGGTTGGATCTCTATCCACGGCCTGGCTTCTCTTTGTTTGAAGCTTTGAAACCGAGAAGTAACCAAATGTCTCGCCTTTTTCCAAAAGTCCAGCACCCCGAGGGTTTTGAAAGAGTGGGTCAGAAAAGCAAAACCAAGCATCAGCACAGAGGGATGTTGCATTCAGAGTCTCCTTGGTCACCATTAGGAATTGGTCAGGTTGCTGAAGGATGAAGGTTAGGCTGACACGAGGGATCAAATGGAGTAATGGACTGGCCTCTCGCCAGTAGCCCTACCGGACAGGAAGGGGTGACAAGACATTCAGTATACGCACCATGGCTAAAGTGGGTTCTCAGGACAAGTAGGCCCCTGCTTAGATTCCCCAGAGACCCCTGGAATCAAAGGGAAAGGGCTCTCTACTCGTCAGAAGGGATTTTTGCTGCATGAAATAGGTAGTGAAGTCAATACTACCCTGAAGAGCTTGGGGAGGGGGGGTATTTTCATGGACACAAGTCTTGTAGTTGAAGCTGTTTCCTTTGGAAAGGTGGGAATTCTCCCTTCTGCCTTCCAGCTGGATTACACACATTGATGAGGTTTTCCCCAAGCATGGCGCAGCCATGTCTTTCTGTGATACCATTGCAAGGCTGGTAGTTCTATAGCGCAGCAGAGCAGAAGATGCATGTCACGCAGACGTGGAGTAATGCAACTGGGACCCTCTTATCTGCTCTGCAGTCTCTGTTCTCCACCCTGGGCAACACAAAGGGATGATCTTGAGGTGCTAGAGAGTAAATATTTCCCAGGGATGTTGTGTCTCCCTGATACCCACGTATGTGAGGGCTGAAAAAGTATCCTTGTGCCTCGTTCTTCCCGGAGAGCCTCACTCAGAAGTGTGCGTGGCCACATCTTGGATCGAGAGCTTTAGTGAAAAGATAAAGGGCCTGACCTTGGGAGTGCTTATGCTTGTGAACATTCCTTCAGAGCTGAGAATGGTGTTGCACCAGGGATTTCAGTGAAAGTGCTTGCACAAGCAAAGGTTCCTGGATTGGGCTCCAAGATGATTAGTTCTGAGCCAGATCTTGAATTCTTTACTCCTTGCGCAGGTAAAACTCCCACTGAGGAAAGACTGGGGCTGCAATTCCCAGGGTATTGTAACAGAACGGGAGGGGAGAGAGTGAATTTAACTGCACTGATGTGGTAGCCCCGATAAAAATGGCACACTGCCCCGGTGTTCCATAAATCACAGGTTCCATTCAGAGAGGAGTTTTCTGAGGTAATTAATGAGCCAGTATAAAGACATTAAATGTAGAATGTGCCGTGATAGAATGGCTTGTCATTCACGGAGCCATCTTCCCTCATGTGAATAACCGCAAGGGAACAAAGGCCAGCCTTCCTATAGACTAAAGTGCACTATCTCTGATAGCTGGGAATGAAGTAATTCTCTGAAAATAACAAAGGCCCAGTGAAATACATTGGTAAGCTAATTACAAGAGAGCTGTTGAAAACAGATGCAGAAAATTCCAGGCTATTATTGAAATGATTGTGAGCAGAGAAACTGGTATTGATGACAAAAAAAATTAAAGATGCATTTCATTTAAAATTCATTAGCCTTTGTAAATCAGGGCCATTCCCTCCTCTAAAAGTGGGTCTGAAGGCATTTCGGCGAATACTGCTAATTCATGTCTTTCTTTGCTTTGCTATCCTACCAAATTCTGTAATCACATGTCACCTTCCCAGAGGCCAAAATTAAATATGCACATAATCCCAACCTTTTTTTTTTTCAAGGCAAACAAATGCAACAAATCATCTTCTGCAGGCAAATTGTTATACTTCCTGCAACCTGTGGTGAGCCTGCTCCCACAGAAACCTCTGTGACGGTTCCCATTGACCTCTGTGGGGGCAGGACAGACCTCTGTGTCATTTTGTTATTGCCGGGTGGTGCTAAGAGAGTTTTCCCCGCCTGAAAACTGTCAACATCCCACTTCAATATCAGGGTAGATTATACCCAACAGGTGGTGGCTGAGGGTACGTCTACACTAGCCCCCTAGGTCGAACTAGGGAGGCTAATGAGGGCGACCAAAATTGCAAATGAAGCACGGGATTTAAATATCCTGCGCTTCATTAGCATGTTCCTGGGCGGTCGCCATTTTGGAAACTGACTAGCCCGGAATAACTGCCTGCATCTACACGTGGCAGTCAAACGGGAGTTCAAAGTAAACCCCTAACTTGAATTAGCTGTTACTCCTCATGGAATGAGGTTTAACAGCTAATTCAAGTTAAGGGGTTTACTTCGAATTCCTGTTTCACTGCTGCGTGTAGACACGGGCGGTTATTCCGGGCTAGTTAGTTTCCAAAATAGCGACCGCCCCGGAACATGCTAATGAAGTGCAGGATATTTAAATCCCATGCTTCATTTGCAGTTTTGGTCGCCCTCATTAGCCTCCCTAGTTCGAACGAGAGGGCTAGTGTAGATGTACCCCGAGTGCGGAAAATGGGTGTTGGGGAACTTCCGATGATACCATCAGCGTTTGACGGTGGAAGTGATACGGTTCTTATTGTACAACCAATCACAACGGCAACCCAGTAATTTTAATTGCATGTGGCAGGGATAGGAGAATAATCGAAAGAAGAAGCGTCTGCTGGCAACGTGTGGTTTTGTTTGGTTCGCGCCTTATGATCCACTCGTTTCTGGAGGTGTCTCAGGTAGCTTCTTCTTTATGTTTTCATTATCACGGGGGACGGTCAGAGTTAGTTGAACGAGATGATTCATGATCGCAATCTTCACCCGCAGTGTGAGGTCAGGTGCTACACAGTGGAGGGACGTTCCCTCATCAGGATAGGTGCCTGGTTAAAGCCAAATGGAAATCGTTCAGAGCTCGGTGACTCGTTCCGCTCCATGGGGATGCGAAGCCATCACACACGTGATGGGTTTAATGTGTGTGCTGCGAGACCTGTAAATTATCACCCCTGTCATCATAAGTGGTTGCCTCTCTGCTCTAGATGTGGTAGGCACTCACAGGAAGCAGTACACCCAACCGTGTGCTAAAATATCAGGCAGGGAATAATGAGGGGTGGGTGTCTGCTCCTGAGCTCCAGCAAATCAACTGGAGGACATCCCCTGTGCTCCTTCGTCCCTCCTGCTACTGAAGGCGATGAGCGTTGGCTTGGGTAAGGGCCACAGGATTTTGCCCGCTGCTTTGTGGGTGCTCAGTACCCCTCAGGATTGGGTTCTGCAGATGTGTGCCTTCTCATCAACTGACCGTGGGGACAGGAAGGGCTAAAAGGAGCCAGTTGGGACAACAGCAAAGCTGCAGGAGCAGGGAGTGGAGGCGGCTCCTTGCTGTCAGGAGGCTGTGCTGCTGGTGTGACGGGCCTTGTGGTTTTCTGTCGCGGCTACAGCATCCACAGGAGAGAGAAGCCAGCTGGGGCTCCATCGTCCACAGGTCCCAGGCTTAACCCGTCAATCTCAGGGCAGTCCTTTGTCCAAGCACAGCCGCCTGGTATAGGCTGCGCTTCCGCTCTGGGATCCACCTTCTCACCTAGAATGACTCCCCACAGGTTGAGCAGGACTGTTGAGTGTCCTCACACCAACCGGCACCACCTACTCCGGGCCACGGCATCGCCCTGCTGACAAATAACCTCACAGTGAACTCCGCAAGCCCCCTGGGCAGCCCTCCCAAGCAAATGAAGAGCTGTTTATGACATTTCATACTCCCTTTCCCCCGCAGCGGCAGGGCAGGGGGAGCCCAGCCTTTGTTTCACAAATGGTCGCCTCAGGATACATTAAAAGTGGTCTCGAAGTCAGAGAACTGTTTCTTCCTGAAAAATGACTGCCCTCCAGCCTGCGGGGGAAGGCCTCTCCCAGCGAAGTCGCCTCTCTGACAGAAACGTCTGCTCTCCCCTTCACCAGTGGGAGAGTGCTTAAAGGGCTGTTTGTCGGGAGAGTTCACAGCGAAATGTGTTGAGCGGAAGAGCGTGCCGGAAAACAAATGTTCCGTTGTCCTGTTCTGCAGCTCCATCCCTCGCAGGTGACTGGACGGAAGGCTGCTATAAGTGACAAGCCGGTGCTGTGAGAAGGATGGGAGTGTCCCAAAGAGTTACCCTGTATTCCATTGATTGGGACCATGTATCTTTAAGAGCTGAAGTATGCAGAGCAGTGAGGCCTATGGGTTAGAGCCCTAACTTGGGGGTAGAAATTCTATTCTCAGTTTTGTTTCTGACCTGGGTGACCTTGAGTAAATCTCTCTCTCTCTCTCTGTGCCCAGTTTTCCTCATATTTAAAAGGAGATCTCCAAACATCTGTAAAGTGCTTGGAGATCTCTGGCCGGAATACTCTATGTCAGAGCTGGGGCTTTTTTCTGGCAGGCTTCTCACTTTTTCTCTGCATAGGATTCGGGTGGAATTCACAGGGAAAAAGCATCCGTAAGATCATGAGAAACAAAGCCTCTGGGCAGCGATGGCACACTTAGGCCACGGGAGTGGCCCTCCTCCATCTCAGCAGGCCGCAAGATTGTTGTAACCAAGACGAGCTCCCAGGATGGGGTAGTTTTACTCACTGCACTTCCGTGCGTAGAATTTGCAGGGGGGTGACGGAACCGCAGCAGCGCTGTGATCGGGTGCAGAGGGAGTGCTCGGCTCTCACCGTCAGTGTTGTGTGCGAACAGCATGCACGTCACCTCCCGTGCCCTCGCTTTACAGGCATGTCACTTTTGTAATACCTGTAGAAAAAGAAAAACGACATGGATGAGAACCAGCAGAATCTGCAACCCCGCGTGTGGGCAACAGTAAACAAAATGTCTTGTGGACCACGCATAGAACCCCGATGGTCTGCATGTGACCCTGAGGCCGCAAGTTGCCTACTGCTGATATAGGGAGCACTGGAACTGTTGCTGCCTGGCCTTTTACGGTTGTACAGTCTATTCAATGTGAACCAGCCCCTTGTGGTGTCTGATCCTTGGGCTTTCCATGCATGGCTCACAGGTTGTTTCTATCCCAGTAAAGATCTTAGATTCACAGGAGGTTGTTCCTCCATCAAAAATTAATGGTGTGGTAGCTATTTTCCAATAAGTGAGCTATAATCAATACCATAAATCTACTAGATATTCCTTCAGACTGTCAGAATGGCTTGTATATGTGTGTTTGTGTGTGAGAGACAGAACATGCACGTGTGTATTGAAGAGAAGCCCATTCATGTCTAAATTGTTGTGATGTAGGAGGGGATGCGTGTGCCTATGACTCAGTACAGTGAGGTAAGTTCTTCTTCACACAGCGCACAGTCAGCCTGTGGAACTCCTTGCCTGAGGAGGTTGTGAAGGCTTGGATTATAACAGGGTTTAAAAGAGAACTAGATAAATTCATGGAGGTTAAGTCCATTAATGGCTATTAGCCAGGATGGGTAAGGAATGGTGTCCCTAGCCTTTGTTTTGTCAGAGGGTGGAGATGGATGGCAGGGGAGAGATTGCTTGATCATTACCTGTTCGGTTCAATCCCTCTAGGGTACCTGGCATTGGCAGACAGGACACTGGGCTGGATGGACCTTTGGTCTGACCCAGTATGGCCATTCTTATGTTCTGCCCTAGAGAATAGTAGTGGCTTGAGGCTGGTTGGAAGGGGAGCAGTACCTTTAGGGGGGCACACAGTGCCTTTAAGCCAGGGAGGACCTATCAGTGTAAGGCGGAACTGAGCCACTGCCAGAGGACATGAAGCTGTTCTAGTTGCCTCAGCCCCCGTTCCTCAAGGGACTCTCATAGCGTGTGTGCCGGTGAGGGAGTCCTACCCGCTGGAGCTTCCCCTCCTGGGGTCAGCTCTGCACCGACGGCCTGTGCAGGAGGTTGGGGGACGTGGTCTCGTCTTCACTCCTCATCGCCATTCCTGGGGTGGCTTGTGTTGTGGGCAAGATACACCAGCACAGGGCTTATACTCCCCCTGGCCCTGGTGGTTGCCTCCTGCCACCTTCCTTTTGCTGCCTGCTTCGGACCATCCACAATATGGCTTGGAGGGGCCTTGCTGGGCCCCTGGGGATTTATTGTGGCAGTACAAATCACTGGAGCATCCTTCCTTTTGCATCCTATATGGGGTGGAGTCGTGGGCGTGGGTTGGGAATATTTATCACTGAGTATGGAAATATCCCCCTTATGGTCTGCATCTTGCCACCTTCTACCTGGCCTGTGCCTGCATGGGAAAAACCCACCTACCGGAGAACGGGACCCCTTTCTTATAACTGTGCACCCCGGTTTGGAACCAGTGCCGATTAGCTCTAACCATCAGTGGTGATGGATCTCAGGCCAGGAGGAAGGAAAGTCTGGCCTTGTTCCTTCCTCCATGGTCTGCCCAGAACTGAGCTGTCTGCTCAAGAGAACGGGGTGAGCAGAATGGACCTTTCTCCCTCTCACTAGGGCAGGGATGAACCACAACCCGGGTAGGCAGTGTGCTCGCCATGCCTACGGCGCCTGCCCTGGGCAGCAGCCACCGGCACTGGGTTTGCGTAGGAAGAGTGCGCTAGACACCCCCTCCGAAAGTGGAGGAGCCTTGTGCGAATATGGATTTCCCGAGAGCCCTGGGAAGAATTCTAGCCCGCCTTCCCCCCCTTCCCTGCCCGTGAAATTTCCCCAGCTTTCCTCCCCCCCCCCCCCCAGCGTGGCTCTCTTCCCTCACCCCAGGACCTTCCAGCCAGTCTGCGCTGAAAGAGGGAGGCGTGCAGATTGCCTGGGTTTTGGCACATGGCCACGTCAATTCTAATGTAAAAAGCCAATCGCGCTTGACACAAATGAAGTGATTTCATCTTGCAGTGAGGATGGGAATGCTGGGCTTTTTTTTTTTTTTTTTTTTTTTTTTTTTTTTTTGAGGTATCTGCTGCTTATTTTCTCCCATAGACAGCTGCTCCCTCACGAGATGGGTTATTAGAATGCGGTGCAGCGCCCCAGCGCTATTCAAACTCAATCAGCAGCTCCTGTCTGCAGGGGGCTTAGAACTGAGCAGCAAGAATAAATAAATAAATTAATGGAATAACCCTCCCTCCCCATCCCATCCCATCCCATCCCATCCCCCCAATCCACTCCAGTGGAAACTTGGCATGCTGGCCTGACAACTGCTCTTGATCTGACTTGGTTTGGATCCACATTCGGTTGGGATCATCTCACCCCATGTGGGTCAGAGCGAATCAGTTCTGGTGGGTTTTCAAAGTTGCAGGGCAGCCAAGAAATCAGGAGAAATCTTGTTCTCTGGGAGATTTTTGACAATGAAAAATCTCCATCGAGCCCGATTCTGCCACGCCTCCCTCTCCTTCCTTGCTCTGGGAATAATCCTGTTTGTTCCATTATGGAGCAGGAAAATGGCTTGACTGAGAGTAGCAAGCGTGTTGCTAAGTGGAGTCAGTATTTGGTCAGAGGTGCAGGCAATAATATACACCAACCTGTTGGGCCGTTGTAGCCTATTACAAGCTTTGGGCCTGATCCTGTGTATTTTTTGCTCCATTAGTCCCATTGAACTCAATGGCACTGCTCTGGGGAAATGAGGGGGACTAATGTGAGTGTAAGATGGATCTCTGTGCCCTTTCGGGACCCCCCAGTTATGGTTGGAAAGCACAATACATGCCAAAAACTTTCCCCCCTTCTTATGGTGGCTAGCTGCACTTCAGTACATTGCATTTATCCAAAATGTCTTTGCTGCCGAGTCTCATGGCCAATTTGGTTTTCAGATCTGAGACCCACCCTGGACAATGGAGATTTGGGATTTTTAAACCCTCTTATTGGGGGGGGGGGTGTATTTCCTTCTGTGGGGAGAGAGGTGCTGTGGCTCTCTAGTAGCTCCCTCCCTTTTTAAAGCTGGGAGAGAGGCAGTTTTTCATTTCCCTCAGCTGTGAGTGACGGCCCCCACTCCTGATACTCCTGGAGAATTAAATAGATAAATGGGCGGTGCTGGTGTTCACGCTTCACTATGCACAAAGCCGCATGCATTCAAAATAGGGCTCTGTCGCCATTCAGCCACGGCCTCGCACAATGGCATCATTAGACACGGAGAGTGAGTTCCAGTCAGGGTGAGGTTGCTGTGCAGCTGTGAATAGCCACTGGGCTGTTGTGGGAGGTGGGTTTTTTAATGCATCTTTTTAAAGAATGTAAAAAGAAGATACAGTGTCTTTTCTTAAAGACTCATAAAACCGTTCGGCTTTGAAAGCAGGGGTCATTGAGAGGAGAGGAGAAACCCAATGGAATTTGCTTAGTCCCTCCCCACGGACCCTTTTTTTATGTCCGGGACTCCTTCTATTCAGGCCAATTCTCAGCTCCCAGAATGTGAAGGGTAGCAAATAAAATGACCTTGTCCAAGATAAGAATTTCTCTTTGCAGAGCAAGCAGACTCCATATTTATGAAGCCTCAACCTGCCTGCTCCTTTGAAAATAGCCCGTTAGTTTGCTAGGTTAATGATGCTGGGTCTCTTAAAGCGGTAGGGAGTGAGGAGGGACAGATTCCTTGGGTTTGCTATGGGAACTTGGCCATTGGAGATGGGTTGAGGGATGGTATGGACTGCCAGCATTTAAGAAGCCTAACAGACCCCAAAGACAGTTTCTCACATGCCTTTCAGCATGAGTTTGAAACACTTCAGATGTACTTTTATTTGGTACCTTGCTTCATTACAGGGTGTCCCCGCTACAAGTCACCCCGGTGTACATCCGTTCTGCACTGAAGTCATTGACACTTGTAAGAACTGATGTGTTATAAGTCTTCCCATTCACCATTCTTAAGTCGCGCAAAAAACCCCCCCAATTTGCGCAAATGGAAGTCAGCTGCGAGGAAAAAAAAATCCCCGCTTTAAGTTGTTTCGCTATAAGTCCAAGTTTTTTGGAACATATCTTGGACTTATAGTGAGAACGGCCTGTACTCCATGGAAAAGGTCCCCCCAACCTAAATTGCAGCAAGGGAGGTTTAAGTTGGACATTAGGAAAAACTTCCTAACTGTCAGGGTGGTTAAACAGTAGAATAAATTGCCTAGGGAGTTTGCAGAACCTCCATCGTTAGAGATATTTAAGAGCAGGTTAGACAAACACCTGTCAGGGACTACCTAGATCAAACAATTTTTTTATGAGGAACACCAAGAATTTTTTGTTAAGCAAAAAAAAAAAAAAAAAAGCTCAGGGGGGAACTTTCCCCCCAACCCTTTTTCCCCCTGACCTTTTTTCCTCAATAAAAGGTCACCTGCCCCTTTAAGTGTGGCCATTTTGAATTCTGTTGTTCTCCACGGTGCACAGTTTAAGAAACACTAACCTAGATGGTGCTTGATCCTCCATGAGTACAGGGGACTGGACTTGATGACCCCTTGAGGTCCCTTCCAGTTCTAAGCCCAAGTCCACACTACAGCCAAAGGTCGGCTTACGGTACACAGTTCCATCTACGGAATCGTAGCTGTAGTCGACAAACCTTAAGCCGAACATCGCTGCTGTCCTCACAGCGGAAGGTCAATGGGAGAAATGCTCCCCTTGACTTCCCTTATTCCTTGTGAGGAGTAGGAGTTCTGGTGTTGACAGGGGCGCCCTCAGCATTCAATTTACCAGGGCTTTATTAGGCCCTCAAAACTGAACTCCGGAAGATCGACGGCTGCCAGGGGCAAACACTGAGAGTTGCGAGATTGTGCTGGGGGTGGGGACAGTGAAGAAAACCTCCCCCCTCTGGGCTTGCAGTGGTCACATAAGCACGTATGGCCCTGCAGCTGGCTGTGCGGTGTGGGGGCGGAGCAGGTAGGGAGCCTGAGGCTCCCGCTTGGGCTGTGGGACAGATCTGGTGGCTTGGCAGGCTGCATTTTTCCCACCTCTACTTTAAGGGAACCAGCTCTACCACTGTCTTGCTCTGTTACTTGGGGTTAAAAAAAAAATATCACTTGTGCGCCTCAGTCATCTCATCTGTAAAATGGGCTTAATGGCACCCCCCCCCCTTTATAAAGGACTTGGGAGGAAAAACTGCCTATAAAAACTAAGTATCGCGACTCTTCCCCCTTTTACACACTCATTTGCACCAGTGGTTTGCAATTTCTAGAGGCTCTGAGATGCTGGTGGACAGAAATGTGGAACACTGCCATCCAGGTGACATGCCATTTTTCACATGGTTGGATTTCTGTGAATTTTGAGGGTGCTTTGTACCGGGCAGCACGTGCCCTTTAAGGCTGTGTTGGATCCCTGCATTGTATCGCAAGTGACTTTGGAGCCTTGTTTTCTGGAGTAATGGGAAACGCAGCTTGATTACAAAAGTACCAGGGCTTCCCGCTCTCCAAACACTGCGCTTTGTACCAAGCCTTCTGAGGTCTTTCCCCCCGGTGTCTGCAGTTGATAATAATGTTTGCGTTTTAATGATTCTAACAGGCATGGGATTTGCTTTGACACACCGAGTTAATGTTTTCTTTTTCTACATCAGATCTAGGTCAATCTCTTGCTTAGCACTAATGCTCTGCTGAACAGAAAAGGATTGGCCACTAATGGTTTCAATTTAGTTTTTCGCGGAGGAAAGAAAATTTCATTCAATACCTATTTTCATTTTTATTACATCAGACTTTCTGTAGCATCTGCTCATCTGGAGAGGGTATTTGCTCTTCCATTATGGAAGACCCAGCACACTGGTTTGCGGTAATAAAGCCTCGCTGAGTAAGGACGAGGTCGAGATCGGCGTCTTACCTGGGAAAGGCTGCAGGTTTAGTGCAGCGTCGTGAGGTCTTTTCGGGAATCCTATTGCAGTGGAATTATGAGGTGGAATGTGGACATCCGGCTTGCTGATGCGGGGGGGGAAGGGGCAGCTGCCCCAGGGCCTGGTGATTCATAACATCCTGGGGCTTCCCAGCCAGGAACCTCCTGGAATGAGGTTTACCAGCTAATTCGATTTAGGGCTTTAATTCGGAATCCCGTTTCACTGCTGCGTGTAACCGCGGGCAGTTACTTCAGGCTAGTCAATTTCTAAAATGGCAACTGGCCGGGAACATGCTAATGAAGCGTGGGATATTTAAATCCCGCGCTTCATTTGCAATTTCGGTCGCCCTCATTAGCCCCCCTTGATCGAACTAGGGGGCTAGTGTAGACATATCCTAACAAACAATGGCTAGAGCCTTGGATTTCTAGCTCGTTTGAAATATGGGGGTCTGCTGCAGCAAGCCCCCTTCCCACAACTACGCAGTATTGGCTCAGTACTAAGTTAGTAGGAACGGTGCTGCCTTACAGAATCGCCAGCCCTGCCTCTGGCAGCATCTGAGGCCCAGATGTGTTTGCCGGTGGGTGTTCCTCTCAGCCCTCTTGCACCCTCGTGCGAGCGACAGGAAGGGCTTGGGGGTAGGGGCTGAAGTGGGGGCAGAGCAGAGGCAAGGCCTTGAAGTGAAGAGGCTGAGTGGAGCCTTGGGATGGAGCAGTGCGCGGGACCTCGGGAGGAAGAGGCGGAGCAGAGGCGTATCCTCTGGGGCGTCTTCGGGGTTCACACATCCCACCAAACCGTGTAGAGCTCATGAGATCAGCCCGATGGCTGCCTACTTTGGGAGTGCTGCTCGTGCAACTCCCAGGCCTTTCCTGCAGACCTTCCTCTGCTTGACTCTCTGTGCTCTGCATGAGGCACTGCAAAAAGGCCAGGAGGGCTGGTTAGAGAGAGTTCTGGGCCCAGTTGCTAGGGTGAAGCTCTGAGACATCTCAGGGTGTAGTCGTGTTCTGCAGATAGGTACCAACAGAGTCCTTCTGGGCTCTCTAGGCCTAGAGCGGTTTTTTAAAGGACTTCCCGCGGAGGGGAAGGTGCCACGTTTCCTGTAGACCTGCTCAGGATGATTGATGTTCACTGTAGCAGGATGGATTTGATTTAAATCATGATTTAGATCACTAGTCAGGAAGATGCGATTTAATCATGGTTTTCTACATAAACATGCATTCTAGCGAGGGAATGGTACGGTAGATTTCAAATCAATGAAGGCCACACTCAGAGAGACCTCAAGACTTCTGGAATATGCTGTTCAAACAGTTTCATGTTTATCTCCAGATGTCTTCTCCTTGTCCAGATCTGTTCCCAACAATCTTCTATTCATTGAACTTTTTGCAACTTGGCACTTTGAGAGCGAGGTCGGGGATTAACTCTGTGTACGCAAATTTGCAAGGGCACAGTAGGGTTGAGGCCAGTTATTTCTCCCCTCTCTATATTTATGTATTTTAAAATGTCTTTGCTGTTAACAAGCAAGTTATCTCTGGAGACACAAACCCACAGTTTGAGAACTACAAAACTAAGTGTCTCTGATGGTATCTTCTAGACTGAGCACTGAGTCCCATTGGGTAGATAGAAAGATTCACCTACGTTAGGGGTGGGGAACCTCAGGTCCCTGACTGATTTTTCTGTGGGCCGTGGCCCCCAACCCAAAAATGTTCCCCACCCCTGATGTAAATAATCTATATAGAAGCCTCTTGAACCCCATAAGATTGGGTCCACAATCCATGAACTATTGCAGGGGTAGGCAATATTTTTTTGAAGTGGCCCTGGGCTGCTCCAGAAGGGGCAGGACCTCAAACGGAAGGGGTGGGGCCAGGATGCTTCTGGGCTTCCCCACCCACAGACCGTGATTGGGGACGGGGGAGCCCTGTTGTCCCCTCCCCAGTTTCCGCCTAAGCACCCATGCCCCTGGCAGTGGGAGGAGACTTCCTGTGCTACCTCACCCCCAGGCCAATCAAGGGCTGGGGGTGGGGAAGCATGCAAAGCCTCCTCCTGCTCTGCCAGGAGTGCACGGCGCTTCTAAGTGCCACGCGCTTCTCACATGGCGGGGACAGTGCGGAGGAAACTTCGCGTGCTCCCCCCACCCCCAGGCCAATCAGGGCTTGGGGGCAGGAGAGTGCGGCACTTAGAAGCACCATGTGTTCCTGGCAGGGTGGGGAAACTTTGTGCTTCCCCGCTGCCCCCAGGCCATAATTGGCCTGGGGGCAAGGGAGCGGCAGGGCCTCCGTGGGCCAGATCAACCCACTTGGTGGGCTGGATCTGGCCTGCGGAGGCCCTTTTGCCCACCCCTGAACTATTGGAACTCCTTCACAAAACTTTTCTTAAACATTACATGAATTAGAATTGATAATCCCTCTTCCGTGATGAGATATCTTTGAGTTTATGATGTATCTTAATTAAAACAATCTTTACATTGTTTTTTTTTTTCCCCTGAAAAACATTTTATAAAAAAAAAAATCCAATTGAGATAAAAAATCAGATTTTTTGCATTTTTTAAAAATCATTGATTTTTATCCGCCTGCACAAGGCCCCAGCAGCTACAGGCGTTTTTAACCATCACATCAACATTGTGGGGGCCTTGCCTACACTAATACTCCCATTGTTGCTACCACAGATGGAGCTGAGCCAGTGGAGAGTTTTAAGCAGGAAAAGCCCCCTTAATGACAGGTTAACGGAACCAGCCAGCAATTTCTATTCACCCACTGTTACTCAGATGCTGCAGGGATGGTTGTGGATTAGGTTAAATAACCTAGGTAGATGGACTAGATAATGTCTCCTTGTCTAGGAGCCTATGAGTGCCAGTGACTGTTATAGCTCCATGCAGTTATTTTAAAAATCATTATGTAAATGTGCATGCAGATTAGATGTAGCCCTCGGGCTCATGGCAAGTGGCTAATGCTGCCCTTGGAGTCGAGAAGGCGCAGGCAGCCCTGCTCCCAACTTAGGGTTATACCATTAAGCCTCCCTGATAATGGGAACCCGAGTGTTTCCTGCAAAAAGGCAAGCGAGTCAGAGCAGCTCGCGCTCAAGCAGTGTGAATTTGGAGCGCAGTCAGGTGAGAAGTACGCGGGATTGTATGTACAACTGCACAGATTTATCTCCCTTGCCGGGCGTCCCATAACACAATCAGCTCCCTGCCCCTTTCTGCTTGACACTCTGCGGTGATTGATTTCCAGGTTGGGAACTACATCCAGGTGCTTGCTTGCAGTTAACTGCTGTAGCAGTGTCCACGAGCTCCAGCAAAGCCCTTTGTCTTTGTAAGTGTAAATAAAGTTTCAAAACCGCTCTCAAAAATAGCAGATTCGGGGCATTCATTTTTAACGCGGATTCTGAAAACCAGTTGCCTTGTCCAGGGTCATGGGGTTTCCTAGGCCTTTACCATAAAACAGTGCTTCAGAGCCACATTACAGGGTCATTGAAGAGTAATATTTTACTTACCATCCTCGTAAATGAATTATGTATAACCTCACATGTTTTATTCATGATCAATATGAATACCAGTGTCTTTAAGAGTAGAGGTTATCTCTGCAGTTTTACCTATGAGAGAGATTACTGAAATAAAGGAATGGAAATGCGTTCCTTACCCAGGGCTATTTTCATTCACATTCTCCTCCTCAAATTAACCCCTTCAGCTACTGTTACATTTCTATATTGGCTATTGCTAGAGAACAGCATGTTCATTTTTCCTGCCTGTACTTTCTGCATGCTTACAGTGAGTCGTTAGGCACGGCAGCTGCATTGCTGGCCTTTTTGTTTTCTTATTTAACTTTGTACCATTCCAGTGAGTTCATGGCCAGTGTGCTCACAGACTGTCAACAGGGAGTTGGTTACCTACAGGTTGAACCTCTCTAGTCCGGCACCTGACTGGTACTGAACCACAGAATTTGCCGAACCAGGGAAAGTCAATAAAACCAACACTTCCACTGCTTACTGGGCTTTTAGAAGACATTTAGGGGTAAGTTAGAGCTAAGTAACAGCACAGAACACTGAGAGCCAGGACTGGTGGCTATAAACAAACTTTATGGGACTGCAGGAAACTTGGCCACACCCATGATAAGGGGCCATCTGGCTAACTAAAATCATGCCAGACCATGGATGTTGCCGGACTAGAGAGATTCAACTTTTACCAAGACTCGACTCACTTTTGGAGACAGAGCGTGTCTTTTCACTATGTTTATACAGAACCTCACACTATGGATTCCTAATCCTCTAGTAGGGGCAAGCATTCTGCAAGTAATTAATGCTTCATCATTAGTTTATTGGGCATTCTGCATTCATTCCCCTCATGCTGGAGCTTGATTTCCTTCCATTTCATCGTATCTGATGAGAGTGCTATTTATGGAACTATGGATCAGTTTTACAGTATGAAAAATCAGTAAGATACTAATTTTACGGGGCAAGAAATGGGACATGATCCAGCTCCCACAGACTTGGATCAAGGCCTTCACAAGGTGCATCTGCTGGGGCAAGCCCAGAGAATCTATCGAGGATTGAACAGAAATCTGCATTGGGTGGACACGCAATAACTTACCTCATCCTGGCCCTGTGCCGACACCCACTGAAATGGAAAGTGTCTCAGTCATTCCAGTGGACGTTGGACCAGGTCTCCTTCTGGAGCCCTTCCCTCTGTTGGTGAGCGCTGGCTGACCTCAGTGGTGCCGTGTGCAGTCAATGGAATAGCTTGTGCAGGTGCTTGCCAAGGTAATTCTGGGTCCCACAATCAGGCAGGTGGCCCCTTTGAGAAAAAGGGATAAGGGATCATTCAAACGTTAAATCAGAAAACAGGTTTTGTCAGTTTTATTGGCGGTGTCAGAACCAGTGTTCCTGCTAAGATGTCCATCCATGTGTGGAATACATTTTGTGATGTGCACCACGGCATGTGCAGATGTTAACCACCTATAGAAACATAGGCTGCCGGCTGTGGGAGGCGGTGGGTGCTCTGATTATCAACTGGGTGACATTTGAATCGCTTTTGGGCAGCTGCCAAGGAGCTCAGTTTACAGGGACCACTGGTCAGGTCCCGCCTCCTCCCCAGAAATATTCCCTATAGAGAAAACAGAAAAAATGTTTCAGTAGGTGTGTGTGTGTCGTTTCCAGGTTAACGTGTTTTCCATTAGATTTCCCATCGACTAGGCAGGCTGTAATCGAGTCGTGCAATATTCGTCGTGTTTCTGAGGGTTCCGGGCAGGCTGGGTGTTGCAGCTGCCTACACAAGGCCGTATGGCAAGGGGAATTCACAAGCACTGGAAACAAAATGGATATTAATGAAATACTTAGAACCAAAGAGCAGCATCCAGGAGAAACCTTCCCACTCCTCACGCCACCCCATGCTGGGGCTTTTCTACCAAGTGCTGTGCAGTCGGCTTAACAGATCTTTATGAAGCGAGTTGAGACTAGTGCTTTGGGGAGCAGAGTGGGTTAATATAGCACATGTTTAATGGATTGTGATTAGCAGCCTTCCATCTGCCCAAGCCCAATTGGAATCAGCAAAGGAGTGATGGAGCAGATTCCTGATGCATTTGTAGCTTGTCCTTTAGCAGATGCACATTGATTACCCTTAACGCATGTAAAAGGAGGTGGGCTTTTCTGTGAGGGGGAGAGGGCTGGGAAAGCAGAGATAACGGGTAGGTGATGTTCTTGGGGGCTGTATAATGTGGTAACTTAGAATTATAGACTCATAGGGTTGGAAGAGACCTCAGGAGGTCATCAAGTCCAACCCCCCGCCCAAAGCAGGACCAATCCCAACTAAATCATCCCAGCCAGGGCTCGGTCAAGCCGGCTTGAAAACCTCAAGGGATGAAGATTCCAGCACCTCTCTAGAGAACCCATCCCAGTGCTTCCCCCCCCCCCCAGTAAAATAGTTTTTCCTAATATCCAATCTAGACCTTCCCCACTGCAACTTGAGACCGCTGCTCCTCGTTCTGCCATCCGTCTCCACCGAGAACAGCCTCTCTCCATCCTCTTTGGAACCCCCCCTCCAGGTAGTTGAAGGCTCCTATCAAATCCCCCCTCACTCTTCTGCAGACTAAACAAGTCCACATCCCTCAGCCTCTCCTCATAGGTCATGTGCTCCAGCCCCCTGATCATTTTTGTTGCCCTCCGCTGGACCCTCTCCAATGCGTCCACGTCCTTTCTGTAATGGGGAACACAGAATTGCACTACTCCAGATGTGGCCTCACCAGAGCTGAATAAAGGGGAATAATCACTCCCCTAGATCTGCTGGCAATGCTCCTCCTAATGCACCCCAATATGCCATTGGACATATACACAGGGCTCCTCCTGTGTATATGGTACTAAAACTGAATCATGGGCTAAATAAAGGCTCTGGGGCATTTATTAGCCCATGCCATGTTATGCTTATTACAGAGTCAGCACCTTCTGGTTAATTAATAGTAGTAATTACTGCATTCCAATTATTATTATTTATATATCACTAACAGCGTGCCAGGTACTTTACACACAAAAGGTTATTATTTATTGCACTGCGAAGGATACTCTTTCTTCTCCTTCCTTGATGCTGGGAACATTATCCCTTACAGCCAGCAGGTCGAAATGAGAAGCCAAGGTGACCCCGAGGGCACTAATCCTGCAAAGCCCTGAGCATTTTGTGGCAATTGCTACAGGTCCGTGGGTTGAAGAGGATGCGTGTTGGAGATTCTCACCACCACCCAGGCGTGGGGGGAAGAGTTGCCAAAAGTGTCCCTCAGGACGGCAGCTCCATTTTATTGTTTGCCTAGCAAAGCTCAGACTTGAAGCCATTGGCCTGGTGACATGGTGGCTGTAATGCTGGTGGCTGATCACCAAGGCAGCCCCATTCATGGTCCCAAAGGTAGGAGCACTTCTCTGCACCATACTGCAGTGCCTTGGACCAGTGTTTATCAAACTTTTTTTATAAAGTACCCCTTTTAAATATATATAATATAAGTACCACCACTACCTACAGTTTTCAGACACACAATTTTTTTTCTACCATGGCAACACATTTGTTTAACTTAATCATAGCCGGGCAGATGATGAAATTTTGGGTGTAAAAAGTACAAAAATAATAAAGCGCTGTAAAACTTAAAACAAAAATTCAGTTTTCTCCAAATTTCAGTTGTGTTGACGTCCCTCCCAGACTTCTCTCGAGTACCTCTGCGTATACTCGTACCACTGGTTGAGAAACACTGCTTTAGACCCTCCCTGTCCAGATTCCCAGTCAGGACTCCCTTCTGTATTTTACGGCAAGCCCAGTGCATGCTGGAGCAGGAGGCATGGGCATTAGGAAATGTTGAGTGAATTCCACTGGGATGGTTCACACTCCTAGTGCCGAACACAGCTATTGAGGTCCAGGGACTTGAGTTGGGCAGCTTAGCATTTGTCCAATTCTCTTTGTATTCACTGGGTCGCCCATTCTCCGTTCTGACTGGATTGTCGCCTGTGCAATACTGAGCTGGTTCATTGGCTGCTATTAGGGTGATCGGGGGAAATGGACGTTAAAATTGGTTTTGGGATCATGTCTGGTGCTGGACAGTGTTTGCCAACTCTTGTCGCTGTCAGGCCGAGCCTTTCATGGGAACAGCCCTGACTTTATTGGGGTTGTTGCCTTCTGGAAAGAGGAACCTTGCAATGAGACTGGCTGGAGTGTGTGCCGAGCGGAAAATCACCTGCCATAAAACGCCTGGCTGGCCTGGACCTTGCACACTTTCAATGGGGAGATGAAAATAAAGTTCATGGGGAAGTGAAGTCAAACACCCAGACAGGATGTTGGCGGGGGGGAGATGGTGGCAGGGAATTGACAGTCTAGGGATGAAAAGCGCAGAGACTAGGCCCTTTCTGCTGGATGGCAGCATCTCAAGCCCATTGAAGCTGATGACAAAGATGGTCGATGGGCGATCCTGCAGCGGCAGCGCATCCTGCTGGCCCCTGCTGTGATGGTGGGATTTCTCGGCCCGATTGTGGAGCACATAACTCCTGGAATCACAAGCTTCCCAGTTTTCTATGCCCAGCTGCAGCTTTGCCCATGCCAGTGTAACCTACACACCGACTGGGTGCGGTGCACTGTCCCCCGTGGCGACACTTTGGGTGTGTCTACACAGCACCCTAAACTTGAAATAAGATACGCAATTTGTGCTATGCAAATTGCCTATCTTATATCGATGCTATTTCAAAATAGCTTTTTTTGAAATTTGGCATGTCCACGCAGCGCCAAATTTTGAAATAACGTGCTATTTCGAGGCATCAAGGGCTAAGGGATGCTGAAATAGTGTGCCCGTTATTTTAAAAAAATATTTCAAAATAACGGGCGGCTTGTTAAGACGTGGGGGTAGCTATTTCGGGATACCTCTCAAAACAGCCGCACAGTGTAGATGTACCCTTAGACCCCTTATAAAGAGACCAGTGAGTCTGCTCTGTAGCCTTAGCTGAGATCTGGCTGGCTTTTAGCTCAAGCCGGAGAGGCTCATGCACTGAGGTCCCAGGTTCGATTCCGCCTGTCAGCGCTACACAAGAACTGGTTTCCAAATACATGCCTGGTGTTTCTTCATGTGGGTCCACATTCAGATCTGACCTAACCTGGGACAGTGTTGTTTGCTGGTTTCAGGCAGGAGGAATAGTAGTGGCCATTGTGGGTCATTGTGACCCTTCCCGGCAGTGCACATGCTCTGCACTGAGCTGTTGGGATCTCACTCCATGTCTTTGTTTCTCTCCCTCCCTCCTCCAGCTATGTCCGACTTTCACGTTCACCCTCAGAACGCCGTGGTGGAAGAAGGCGGCGTCGCAAGGTTCCAGTGCCAGATCCATGGCTTGCCAGAGCCTGTCATCTTGTGGCAAAAGAATCAGGTCCCCATCAACACGGACAATGAGAGGTAAGAGGCGCGTAGGTACCTTAGTACTGACCTCAGTTCCCCTCCACCCAGCTGCTGCAAATAGCAGGCCAGAGGCTGTCTTGCAGGTCTAGGGAGATACAAATGCACAGAGCCACTGCACGCCAGACCAGGGTTCACCTGAGAAAAGGCTCTTCCTTGTGTTTCTGCCTCGAGGGGTGTTTAAATAGATGCATGACCTCCATCTTTCTCAGGAAACAATTTGTACGGGGGAGGGGGAGGGGTGCCGAGCAGTGTTTCTTGTAAGCTGAGCTCTTCGTCAGCTGCCCAAAAGAGATTCAAAGGCCACCCAATTGATTACCAGAGCGCCCACAGCTGGCAGCATGTTTCTATGAGCTGTACGCATCTGCACATGCCTTGGTGCGCATCACACAATTATTCCGCACATGGATGAAAACACGTAGAGGGAAGATTAGTGCTGCGAGCCATTGAAACAAATGGCAAAGCCTGTGCAAGGGGTGCTACACCTCCCTCAGGACCCCTCGTTCCAGCACCCGTGCACCTGGCTAGGGGATGTCCTGAACTAATGCATCCTTACACCGTCCCGGGGGATGGGAGCAGGCTGTCCAGGCAACCCTGTGGTGATAGCCTTGATCCCTTTCTGCTGGGGCCTCTCCTGAGCGGTAGCTGGGCAGTCATTGTCACTTTTTGGCTCAGACCAGAGAAGGTTTTTTAATCTGATTCCCCTGCACAACATCTGTCGCTGCGCTTTGTACCCGCTGCAGGTTGACTCTCCTGTGCTAGCAGCTCCCCACAAGGAATGGCCAGCAGAAGTTAGCGCTCGCCAGCGCAGACGGCACGTTGTACAATAAGCTCCTTTGATGTGCGGTCGGCTTAACACACAACCTAATCACTAGCCTGTCCTTCCCAAGGGAACTACAGTGTAACAGCCCCACCTTGGCGAAGAGACCAGGGGAAAGGTGCCAATACAAGGCCTTTTTAGCTCTTTCCTATTCAGTCTTCCTTAAAAAAAAACAAAATCGCTTCCCCCTTCTTACCACCCCCTTCCCGCCTGAAAACATGAATGGCATGTCCTTGCTTCCTTTGTGTGACAGCCCTTTGCTTAGGAAGTGCTGCTAAGCCTGTTTTGATCTTCTGAGTGCCGGCTTGGAGCGAAGGGACAGGTGGCAGGCCACCCCCGTCCTGGGGAAGAGTTTCAGCACGTAAGAGGAAATGCACGATGGGCTGGCTCCGGTCTGTGATGATCACAGCTGCAGCCAGAGATCCCCACCACAAAGCTTCCCAGCGCTGGCCCTTCAAGGCACACCTAGATCAGGACTTGAGGGCTGCACACTAGGGAGAGATGAAACCAGGAAGCTGTAAATATTTTTTTCCGGAAGGACCCCTGTTTTTTCAAATGTCAGCTCAGCCCCAGAATGTGGCTGGGTTCTCTTGGAGCTAAAACAAAACAACCAGAACAAAGCTTGGCCTTTCCAGCTCCCCTGTGAACTTAGGGAAGCACCCAAGAGACCAGCCACAGAGTGTAAAATGGCAACAGTTTGATTTTCCTGGTTTTAGCCTTCTAAGTGTAGACATAATGCCAGCAGGGTATTTACCCATAATACCCTGCTGGCATTATGTCTACACTTCAGTAAAAGACCCTGGGCATGGCCATGCTTGGCCTGGGTCAGCTGACTCGGCTCACAGGCAATGTTCCCTCTAAGATTTTCTATTCATGCATGGAATAAATTAGGCATGTGCAGATGTGCACCACAAATAGACCCACATGCTCCTGGCTATGGGACGCTCTGGGTGCTCTGCTAATCGACTAGGCAGCATTTAAATCTCTCCTGGGTGGCTGCCCAGGCACTCAGCTTACAGGCAACACTGCTCAGAGGATTTGGACTCCGGGGCTATAAAACTGCAGTGTCCACATCTCCAAACGGCGAACACTGCCCATGCACCTGGTAGGGATTTGAGTGAGATCCCACACCTCTGTTTAGCTGAGGCTCGAAAGGAACAGCCACTCTATCCAGTGTGCTCCGATAGCCAAATCTATGTGCCCAACCTGCCCTCTACTTTTCCTTGTGAGAAGGAGGAATAGTTGAATGCCTACCAAAGAGATCTTCCAAAAAAAGTCTTCCGAAAGAGAGCATCCACACTGCCAAAGCGCATTGAAAAAGTGATCTGCTTTTTTGACAGATAGCGTCCACACTGAATGGACGTTCTTTTGCGTGTAAGTTGTGATTACTATGGGTGGAGTGGCCACTAGGGCACCTGTTTCCCTCTTTCCTCTTCTTTTGAAAGAACTCCCTCTTCCCCATCCACACACGCCTTTTTCCAAAAGAGCTCTTTCGGAAAAAAGCTTCTTCCTCGTAGAATGAGGATTATCAACGCCGGAAAAACCCCTCTGTTCTTTCGATTTTCTTGTGGAAGAACGCAATTGCAGTGTGGACGTAATTGAAGTTTTTTTTGAAAAATGGCCGTTTTTCCGAAAAAAACTCTGTAATGTAGGCATACCCTAAGTTAGCATCCTTCTACCTGTGCTTGGCATCCTGATTTTGAACAGATCCTGCTTCTTTTAGAGTGAAGCATAGTAGATAAATCCTGACATTTGCAATCTCTGGCACCAGTGGGATTTGGGGCAGAGGGTTGCTTCCTTTGGAGCTAAGTTGTAATTCTGCATTCGCCGTGGTTGGTGCAATTCGGTGTATAAATTGTACATACATTTGTATGCTGAGTGATCCACGTTCAGGCTTTGAAGACAGCATAATCGCTTTGGAATTGAAGCTTCTAATGCGTTGGGCAGATTGTTAACAAAAATGAAGGCTTCTGGCGGTGTAATTCATCCAAAATAAAGGACATTTCAAAGTCCCAGCGAGATTGCAATCAACTTCAGTGCATTCAAAACTGATTGCTGTCACGCCACCTCAGACACTTCAGCCCCGCTCTTGGAACCCACATTGAGAGCCGGTGAGAGACACTTAACCATAGGAGGATCTAGAAAAGATCGTCTCGGTCTACCAGGCAGAAATAATCATTAACTCATCAAACTGTAATGACCTACTACCAGCTACCTTAATGACAGAGTTGTTTAAAAAAACCCGCCAGACAACCTATTATAAATATATATCTTTGAAATCCACGTACACACTTGTTTAAGGTGCCACAGAACTGAGTCACGACAGCCAGGAAATTCAGACTTCCCAAAGCCTACAAACACTGTGTGTAACTCAGCCTATTGCAATATAGCAGTACAGCATGCAAGGTGGCATGTCATGGAGAGACTTCTGCATCCCTTTGAGTTAAAGAGAGAAGAGTATTTCAGCTTTAATGTTGCATTCCCTGGCTTTTCTTGGTTTGTCAGCTCATTCATGCTTTTCAAAATAGGTTGTTTTAGGTAGTTTGTTTAATTGTACTATTGACATATGGTGGGAGACAGTTCAAGGTTCTTTCACACCCATATCATGAGGATCCAGGAAGATAAATTGTTTTCTTGACAGCGTTCATGGCGATAGACACCTGGTGGAGGTTCTGGTGTGATTTGCCAGTGAATGTGGTCAACAGCCCAACATGTTCCAGATCCAGAAATCAGGCTAGGGGGTGGACAGAAGTTACCATTTATATAGCCTGGTGCAGCTCCATAAAGCCAAACGGACCCCTCTTGCACTATGTGGAATGATGCTAGTAGGATATTAGTGCTGAGATACAGTGGCAGTGTTCTTTTGTCTTTCAGCCAATGAAGCCTGAATAATAAAGCTATTGTCTGTGATAAGGCAGGCCTTCTCCCCAACTTCCGAATGACTCTCTGCCATGATCCAAGTCTCTTTGGGGCAGTTTTATTCCCAAACACAGGCCAGGTCTACAGTAGACTTGGCAGCTCAGTGTAAGGCAGGGCTACTCAACTTTGGAAGCCCCGGGGGGCCATAATGATACTCACAGCATATGCCAAGGGCCACAACTTAAGGGGGGCTAGAAACACTGACACCCTGTACCCGTCTGTTCCAGCCAGCCTGTCCGCTTGCGTCTTTCAATGCATTTCAATGCATGCAGCCCACGGGCCACGTGTTGAGTAGCCCTGGCTTAAGGTATACAACTCCAGCTATGTAGAATACGCAGCTGGAGTCAGCTTATCTTAAGCCGAGCTTTGTGGTGTCCCCACAGCGGGAGGCCGACGGGAGTAAACTCTCCTGTCACCTTCCCTTACTCTTTGTAAGAGCAGAAGTACCAACCACCGATGGAGGCACCCTCTGAGGTTGGTGTAGTGAGTCTTTACTAAACCCACTAAATCAAACTCTGGAAGATCGATCGCAGCAGCGTCGATCTTTCGCTGAGCGAAGACAAGGCCTGAAACCAACAAACAAAACCAGTTTCAGAACGCACCCTTTGCATCTCAGGCTTTCTCTGCCAGCTCTCCACGGGAGCTCCCTTTAGAGCCCCACGTGTGGCCCACCCCCTTAACTGGCCCAGATGGGAGCACTTGCTCTGGCACAGGGGAGCTGGTCTTACTTCAGTTACAGGGGCCAGCTGCCTGGCGCCGTTGTCCAGTTCTGGTAACATGAAAACTCATATGAATGAAGTTAAGAAAACAATGCAGTGCTCAATGGGGGAGATTTCTTAACCCTGTCCACATCTCGCTAGTTCCCTCCACAAACGTTCTGCTTTGCTGGTGACACCTATATCTGGTGTAACAAGATGATGGCACCTCCAGGGCTGTCCCATGTACCTTTGATGTCACTTTTGACACGGAACATTCCAGTGGAACGTGAGAGGAACGCTCCTGCTACAGGAACGGGAACAAGATTAAAAAATCAGACCAGCCCCAACCTGTTGAGTGTTATGTGCACTTTCCTTATGGGTGAGTTTTACTATATTAAAGACACTTTGGAAGGGAGAATATCCTCCCCTTGGAAGAGACAAATTTTGTGCATTATGAGATCAGAGATTAACATTGAGAAATTTTTTTAAAAGTAGAGGCCCCAATCCTTGGGGCAGGCTGAGCTTGCTTGGTGGTATACTGGGTTGTAGAGTACCCTTATGAACCTCGAAACCCTGGGGCTGAGGATGTGCCAGTAAGGCTCCAATTGGCTTACGGTAGAGCAGTGTTTACCAATCAGGTTCTGCGAATCGAAAGTAAGGGTTCTGCAAGAACTTGGCACTCCCCTGCCCCCTGTTAAAGTGACAGAGCCTTTTTGTGGTGGGACTCGGGGTTGTTTTTTTTTTTCTGGACAAATTGCGGCGGGACTTGGCAAATTTTATCCTGGCAGTGCTAGGGGTTCCTTGAAATTCTTTCAAGCTGAAAAGGGGTCCATGGCCAAATAAAATTGGGAAACACTGTGGTAGAGTAACTTAATGTGGGAGATGCAGTTCTCCATTCTGCAACTGTTTCTATGTCTGTCTCCTTTTCATGTCCTCTAGGTACACGCTGCTTCCCAAGGGAGTCTTGCAGATTACTGGACTCAGAGCAGAAGACAGTGGGATTTTTCACTGTGTTGCTACCAACATTGCGAATGTGAAATTCAGTCGGGAGGCCAGACTCACGGTGTCAGGTTAGTAACAGCGAACACGATCCAAATGTTCTTTCACTCTTTCCCCGTCTGCCCGTCTGTCGGGCGGGACTCATGGCTGCAGTGTCTCCTGCTGGTTGCAACAGGGAATTAGTTCTGTCGTCACCATGGTGCCTCCTTCTGGCTGGTGTCTCTCCCATCCTCGCTCCATGCTTGCATTCTGGCCCCACGTCCTTATATAACAGGGCTGCCCCAGAAAGCTGCCCTCTGATAGACTCCTTAAAAGCTTCTCCTTAATTGGCCAGGGTTCTGTGTAGGCTCTCTCCAGCCTGCTTTCACTCTGTCATGGCCAGTGTAGGGCAGTCACCCCACCACACCATCCTTCTGGACCAGCTCAGTTAACAGAACTTTAGTGATCATAGAACTGAAAAGCTTCCTTCTGTCCATTCATTGTTCTGTTTGTTGTTAGTTGGTGCGAGATTGGCCCATTTGATAGCTAATAAACCTGTCTCTTTGACTTTTAATTAATGTCAGTTATTGGTCAGGAAGGAAGAGGATAACATGAATTGTAGAAGGGAGGAAAGGGAGAATAAGTGTTATAGCTGCTTTACATTAAATAAGTTCTGTCTTAGAATGTGAAAGATTCCCCATTTTCTTACAGACTTAGCCTACTCTAGAAGTAACTGCCACACATGGTGTTATCAATTATTTATCCAGTCAGGGAAATACATTCTAGTGCTGCAATACATCCAAGTGCTGACAGTTAAAAAAAAAAAAACGCAAACTATAGTCAGAGTGTTAAGTTGAGGTTTATTTTGTTTTACCCATCTGAGGTGAAATCCTGTCCTACTGAAGTTGCTGGGACCATGTTTTCTCTCCTGCTAGTAGGGGAAACTGGACGGGAAAATATAGTGGCATATGAACTGTTTTCCAAAAAGTTTCCTGTGTTGGCGTGATGCTGTTGTTTGCCAACCAGGTTATTTGCACGCTGCCACAGTGCAAACAAATGATACACGACTGCTTCCCTTCACAAATGGAGCATGCACAAATATCATCATTTTGTGAGAGTGCAGGAAGATGAAGCCTGCAAGTGATTTCCATGCATGCAGCGGAGAACGGATTGAATTGCCTTGAAAATATGGCCCACAATGTTTCCATAACATCGTTAGAGTCCAGCTTGTCTGTAGCGTTCTGTTAGTTTATTAGACTGCCCTTTTAGCACACACATAACTGTCTACACCAGTGTTTCTCAGCCAGTGGTACAAGTTCCCTTAGGGGTACTCGAGAGATGTCTGGGCGGTGTGTCAACACAACTGAAATTTGGAGAAAACAATTTTTGTTTTAAGTTTTACAGCACTTTATTATTTTTGTACTTTTTACACCCAAAAATTTCATCACCCACCCAGCTACAATTAAGTTGTTTAAACAAATGTGTTTGCAATGGTAGAAAAAAAATTGTGTGTGTCTGAAAACTGTAGGTAGTGGGGGTACTTATAATTTATTTTTTTTAAAAAAGGAGGTACGTTATAAAAAAAGGTTGAGAAACACTGGTCTAGAACTATGTTGAACAGTTGGCTCATCAACAATTTCTGCCATGCCAGTCATCTTAACATCAATTGAGTAGCCTACGAGTTGGCTTTTCAGCCATTGCTCTTGGGTTGCTCCTGTAACTGTAAACACTGTTAGCTTGCAAAACCCATTTCAATGTTTTCAATCACCTTCCCTTGTGTGATGAAAAGGAAAGTAAATATGAAGTCAAATCATGCCTCCATAGCCAAGCAAGCAGCCAACGATAGATGACAATTTAGTGTCTTCTCCTGCACAAAATTCTTTCTGTTCTCAGCTTTGTTTTAGAAGACACAGGTGGCTTGCTCCTTGGTGATTTCAAAGCATCAGTTTCTTAATGTCTGTTGGTTGCATACTTCCTAAAAGGCCACTTATGGGCAAGAACCCCCACCGCCTGGATTTCTTCTCTGAGATATAGACACCTAATTTACATGTAAATTTCAGATAAGGAATGAGACTGCAGAATGAATGATAATCTGGGAGCCTATTTAAAAAAAATGTTTTTCAAATTGTGTGTGGGAAATAGGTGTTCCACAGAGATAATCACGCATGTCAGTGGCCAGTCAGCCACACAACTCCGGCTGGAATTTAATCAACCGTTTTGTGACGATACCCAAGCAGGAATAGAATCCAGCTTCCTTTGTCGTACCTGTGGGGGCCTATAGTGCTGACAGGCAAAATAAGGTGTAAAAACGTACAACAGGCAAGCAGGCAAGCTGATCTACCATTGATTATACCGAAGCAGTAGATC
Organism: Pelochelys cantorii; assembly: GCA_032595735.1. Lineage (NCBI taxonomy): Eukaryota > Metazoa > Chordata > Testudines > Trionychidae > Pelochelys > Pelochelys cantorii. The sequence continues at coordinate 40,625,841 of CM064338.1, read as the reverse complement.
CACTAAGCAGGAAGGCACAATGTGGCCATAGTATAGAATAGCACACCAAACAAACAGACGATGGGATTTTTATAGCTTCGCATGTCCCTTAGCGTGATAGAGTGGGGCAAGATTTTTAGCCTGAGATGACAAGCATCACATCTCATTACCAGTGTTCACGATCCTGTTGTCTCACACGGCTCCGTACTCTGAGGCCCTGGATTTGCAGGGCTAGAGGTGTGTCACCAAGCCAGCTGTAATCCTCGCACGTGGCCCTGTGGCCAGAGATACTTTTAAGCTGGACTCTTTATTTCCTGAGTGCAAGTTTAGTCTTTCGGCTGCAAGAAAACAACCATTGGGAAGTGGGGAGCGGCGGGGGCAGTGAGATGGTGTATATCAAATCTGAGGGGAGAAGAAAACAGCTGAACTGGTTCTGAAAAGCCGGCAGGGTTGGAGGCCAGTTCCGTATCTGTTTGCTTGATGTATGTGAGCAGTAGCTGCAAGGAAGGGGAAATGAACAATAAATTACCAGCAGGCTGAAGTTCTGTTTAACAATTTACTGCTCTGAGTTATTATTTCATTCAGGGCATAAAGTGCTAGTTGCTCTCCTCTGGCCGCCTCTCACGCTGAATGAGTATTCTCCTGTTTCCTTGTTGTACAGCGTTTGTGATGTGAGCTTTCCTTAAAGAAACAAATCCCATGATGCTTTTGCCACACTTGGCCTTGCTTCAGTACACACAAGAACATCAGAATGGCCACATTGGGTCAGACCAAAGGTCCATCTAGCCCAGTGCCCCATCGTCCGACCGTGGCCAACGCCAGGTGCCCCAGAGGCAGTGAACAGAACAGAGAACCATGATGCCGTTCCACATCAGAGTTGCACTGCTACCATAGAACACAAAATCACCTCGCAAACCTTTGCATCTGCTTGCCCTGGGATGTGATGGTGGCGGGCAGATAAGAATTACTCCTATTCATGTTCTGCTCGTTACTTCCATTGCTGGGGCTATGTACCGATAGCCTTTGTGACCCTGCAAAGAAATGGACCCAGGCCAGTTCCTTCTTGGAGCTTTGGAAGTTGGTTTCAGGACCCAGACTTTGCCAGTAAAGAGAGAAGATGAAGCTGGCTTCTGACCAGTGCTGGAGCACCTGAATGGGATGGACTGTCCTTTGTTCTCATGGGGATGCTGGCGAAAGAGAGACCCCTGAGGGAGCAGGTCACTTGTTCAAGAAGATTCATTCTTTACGGCTGTTTCCTGGGAGCGTGGTGGCACCTGCGTAGAACCACTTGAGATGAACCCCAAATGGATCTTTCAGAAGAGTTTGGACAACTTTTTAATCTGTTCTGTTTCCTTTTTGATGGCTTCCCCTGCCTTCCCATTTCTGGTGCTGGACCCAACAGTAGGGATCTTGGGGAAAATGGGGTATTTCAACCTTGTCCAGAAGCGAGAAGTTATCAGCAATCTTGTGAGAGAACCTGTTCTTGTGAGATCTCCAACCCAGGCCTGCAAATCCAAGAGTTGTGCATGGTTTGGATAAGGGACAGTGATGTTTTTGAATTGGTCTTGGGGTTAAAACACAGCACAGCGGCGAGGAGGACAACTGTGTTCCTAGCTCAGCTTGGGAATGAACTGGGACCTAGGTTTTAAAAAATTGGGGGCTGAAAGTTAGATTCCTAAGGTAGTGTGTAGGCATTGTGGTAAGTATCCGCTAACTTCAGTGAGACATGCTGCATGTTTCTAGTGCTTTTGCAAACCAGGACTTTTTATTTCAGAGCTTAAGAACGGATAGAGGGGTGTGATTTTCAAAGCTCTTACACAGCACTTTGCATCAACAGATTGCAACGCGCTTTACAAAGTAGAGCCAGATCTTTATCCCTATTTGAGAGGGGGAGAAACTGAGGCACTGGGAGGAAAATGACTTGCCCAAGATCTCTCAGCAAAGCAGGAATAGAACCATGGTCTTCTGAGTCCCACACCAGTGCACTAGCTACTAGGCCACACTGCCTCCCCTCCACCTAGGGAAGTCAGTCATAAGCTTCTAGCGATTTGGGAGCTGAGTAAGGGCAAGGCTGGGTGGTTCTGAAAAGTTCACCCCAGGAGCTGAGCCCTGGCACTGGATGCTGCGGAGATTGTTTGGGAGGTGCTGAGATCCTTGGATAGAAAGTTTTGTTTTTCAAAATTTCCAAAGTTCACCCGTTGTTAATGGCCATGAATTGCTCTGGTTTGTTTCATAGATGAGAATTGCAGGGGTGGGCAATAATTTTCGAAGGGGGGGGGTCCACTTCAAACATTTTTGAAGTGGTTGCGGGCTGCCCAGAAGGGGCGGGGCCTTTAAATAGCAGAAGTGAAAAGGGGTCATGCCTCCCCTGCAGCTCCCAGACATTACATTGTGGGGGTGGCAACTGTGAGCCCTTTCAACTCCTGCTGTTTTAAAGGGCTCGCTGCTCCTGGCCTTGCTTCTAGCTCGTTGCTTGGGAGCCAGGGACATTCGAGCTCTTTCAAGTGCTTCTATTTAAAGGGCTCATGCCTTCCCCGTGGCTGTTGCCTGACAGGCGGGAGCCCTTTAAATAGAAGCCATTGAAAGGGCTCGTGCGTCCGGGCTCCTAGGCAACGCATTGGGGGTGGGGCCAGAACTCCCACGTGGGCCGGATAAAAGCGCTAGATGGGCTGGATTCGGCCCACTGACAGGCTCTTGCCCACCTCTGCTGTAGGGTGAACTGTACGTAATAAGAAGCCAACTTTTAACCTCCCCCCCAAATACACACAAGTGATTTTTCTTGGCTCTTACCTCTTCACAAACAACCCAACAAAATCACCCACTGTAGGGCAGCCATATGTAGGATTAACAAATGAGCCGTTCATTTGTGCTCACTTCAGCACCACTGTCGTATCCCCTGACTTCAGCCCCGGCTGCAGTGCGAAAGGAAGAAGCTAAAAGGCAGGGGAGGAAATGAAATCTAGTAGGAAAGCCCTTGCACCAAATGTTCAAGGCTGTGTTTCGGCTTGAATGATATTTGCATCTGTAAGACAATCCACGTACAAGAGCCAGTAATGGAGAGACCTTAAAGCAGAATAGCACAATACTTGACAGTAGTAGCAAATCAGACCCAAATGAACCTGGGCTAACTTAATCAAACCCTGCTTTACCTCATCCTTCCCCTGCTGCTGCCCTCCAATGCCTAAGGATAGAAGTGGATGGAAAAATTACTCCATGCAGGTGTACAGAATATTCTTGCCCCCGGCAATGGATTATTGAAATTCCTTCAATCCTGCTTGACCTCAGCATTCATGGAGTGTAACCGGGGTCTCGCCGTTTGGATTATGGTCACTCTAAAAAGCAGCTGTCAAGCCATGACATTAAGCGTGTGGATTGTCATGGCTTTGGGCCGATTTTGCCTGTCTGGCATTGGGCCCAGTTTTCAGTAACGACAGACCTTTATTGTGTGTAATAAAGGGTTGTATCGTATTGATTCGCACTGGTGTGCAATGTGTCTGACAGGTTCTGGGTCTAGTGCACGGGGTGTTTCGATTTATCGCATTGTGGTCATGCCCGCAGGCCTCCACCCAGAATAGGGCCACCTCATACTGTAAGCTGTGCGCCCACATGCCGGGAGACAGTGCGTGCCTTGAAGAGCTCGCCGTCCAACACAGGAAGGATTGTTATTTCCATTTTACAGATGAGGAACTGAGGCACAGAAAGACCGAATGATTTATCCCTCTGCCCACAGGGAATCTGTAGCCAAACCAGGAGTTGGACCCAGCTTCTTATACCTGCAGATTGACTGACTGACACGTGACTTCAAACCACCCAGGCGGACGGCGCTTGAGTGTGTTCAGCTTGCGCTGCGGGAAGGCTGTGGCTAGTTGAGCACTGAGATGCAGCGGTTCTGGGTTGGAAGACAGGACCGTGGCTGCTGCTTCATGCCTTCTTAGCGTCAAAGAATGTCACTGGCTGCTAAGTGGTGCTGCCACACTATAGCATTCCTAGTGTGACAGCAGTAACGCCTCAGTCTCTGATTCCTGCAGTGTGCATCTACCTGTGTCTTCTCTGCCTGACTCCTGGGAGAAGATGAAAAGAACAGAAATCAATCCCAGTAACACCCTCCACCTCCAGAGCATATTTCAAATCTGTAGGAAGCATGAAAGGAAGGTTGGTTTCTTAAAAACACGGCACTAGGCTCTCACGAGATTTGGATTCAGTTCCCCACTCTGCACTATGCTTCTTAGGGCTTGTCTTCACTTACCAGGAGATTGACGCTGCAGAGATCAGTTTCCCGGGATTTGATTTAGCAGGTCTAGTAAGGGCTCAATAAATCAACTGCTGATTGCACCACTGTCGACTCGGTACTCCTCTAGGTTGTGAGGAATAAGAGAGGTTGCTATTCACATAGCTGGAGTTGCATATCTTAGGTCGACTTTCTCGCCTAGTGTAGACCTGGACGTATGGAGGTCACTCAACAGCCATGTGCCCCAGTACAGTTGTCCACCGGTAAATTGGAATAATACTTCCTCTGTCTTGTCTGTTTAAGCTGGGACAGGGATTATCTTTTGCTAGGAATATGTGCATCATCTAGCGCTACCAGCTGCCTGTCTAGGTGCTCTGGTGATACAAGTAAATAATAATGGTACTGTAGCCCTGTGCATGAGCTCTGTAACCTGTCATCAGGGCTCGACCATCGCGGCGAAAACCACTCGCCAGTCCCGCACCGCGCATGCGTGAGACCTGTAGTGCACATGCACGGCCCGCTGGTGAACGGGGCTGAAAATCTACTTGCCACGGGCGAGTAGATAAGTGTATTTGTCAAGCCCTGCCTATCATACACACTACATCAGTGTGAATCAATTGGGTGCACCCCTTTTCTGCAAACCACAAAGGTTTTCTGCTAAATGTTCATAGTTTGGCCCAAATTCACAGGTAACATAAATAGTTGTGGAAGGTTCACCATGTGGCACTTCCTGTTGCATTTCCTTGGGGAATGTCCATTTAAAAAGATCCCCAGAAGGAGAGACTTAGGCTATATCTAGACTACGGGGGTTTTCCAGGATACCAGAGGTATCCTGGAAAAACTCCGCCGTGTCCAGGGAACGCGTCTGCTCTTCAGCTTTTTTCTGTGGAAGAGCAGCCGTGCTCTTTTGGAAGCCATGTCTTCCTTATTCCACGAGGAATAAGGGCTCTTCCAAAAGAGGAGGTTTTTTCCAAAATTTGGCCCAGGGTAGACAGGCCAAATTTCAGAAAAGCCTCTTCCGACAAAACTATCAGAAAAAGGTACACAAATAGCGCTCCACAATTTGTGTACCTTTTTCCAATAAAACCCCATAGTCTAGACATAGCCTTAGAAGCACTCCCTGGCCTTGTCTACACTAAAGGAGAAAGTCGACTTAAGATACACAACTCTAGCTATGTTAATTACACAGCTGGAGTTGATTATATCTTAAACTGAGTTTTTGTGCCGTCCACACAGCGGGAGGTCGACAGGCGCAAACGCTCCCATCGGCTTCCCTTACTCATTGTGAGGAGCAGAAGTACCGGCGCCGAAGGGAACATCTTCTCAGTTTGAATTAGCAGGTCTTCACTAGACCTGCTAAATCAAACCCCGATGCGTCGATCTTCCACGTAGTGTAAACATGGCCCCTGTGAGCAACACCACAGGTCAGAGGCAGCAGCTTCGCCAAGTTCGAGGCCAAAGCACCGGGTCATAGCAGCAATAAAAGCAGGCAGATATCAGCAGTTCTGGATGCTGTGAGCGGCCTCATGAAGGGAGCAAAGATTGCAGCTTGCCCTGTGTATGTCCAGGGCATGTTATAGGCTACCAGTCTAAGAACATAAGAACATAAGAATGGCCGTACTGGGTCAGACCAAAGGTCCATCTAGCCCAGTATCCTGTCTGCCGACAGTGGCCAGCACCAGGTGCCCCAGAGAGGGTGGACCAAAGACAATGATCAAGCCATTTGTCTCCTGCCATCCCTCTCCAGCCTCTGACAAACAGAGGCCAAGGACACCATTTTATCCCCTGGCTAATAGCCTTTTATGGACCTAACCTCCATGAAATTATCTAGCTTCTCTTTAAACTCTATTATAGTCCTAGCCTTCACAGCCTCCTCTGGCAAGGAGTTCCACAGGCTGACTACACGCTGTGTGAAGAAGAACTTTCTTTTATTAGTTTTAAACCTGCTACCCATTAATTTCATTTGGTGTCCTCTAGTTCTTCTATTTAGGGAACTAATAAATAACTTTTCTTTATCGGCCCTCTTCACACCACTCATGATTTTATATACCTCTATCATATCCCCCCTCAGTCTCCTCTTTTCTAAACTGAAAAGTCCCAGTCTCTTTAGCCTCTCCTCATATGGGACCCGTTCCAAACCCCTAATCATTTTAGTTGCCCTTTTCTGAACCCTTTCCAAGGCCAGAATACCTTTTTTGAGGTGAGGAGACCACATCTGTACACAGTATTCAAGATGTGGGCGTACCATAGTTTTATACAGGGGCAGTAAGATATTCTGGGTCTTATTTTCTATCCCTTTCTTAATAATGCCGAGCATCCTATTTGTCTTTTTGACTGCTGCTGCACACTGTGTGGAAGTTTTCAGAGAACTGTCCACGATAACTCCAAGATCTCTTTCCTGATTTATCGTAGCCAAATTAGCCCCCCATCATACTGTACGTATAGTTGGGGTTATTTTTCCCGATGTGCATTACTTTACACTTATCCACATTAAATTTCATTTGCCATTTTGTTGCCCAATCACTCAGTTTGGTGAGATCTTCTTGGAGTCCCTCACAGTCTGCTTCTGTCTTGACTATCCTAAACAGTTTGGTATCATCTGCAAACTTTACCACCTCACTGCTTACCCCTTTCTCCAGATCATTTATGAATAAGTTGAACAGGATTGGTCCTAGGACCGACCCTTGGGGGACACCACTAGTTACCCCTCTCCATTCTGAAAATTTACCATTTATTCCTACCCTTTGTTTCCTGTCTTTTAACCAGTTCTCAATCCAAGAAAGGACCTCCCTCTTATCCCATGGCCATGTAATTTACACAAGAGCCTTTGGTGAGGGACCTTGTCAAAGGCTTTCTGAAAATCTAAGTACACTATATCTACTGGATCCCCCTTGTCCACATGTTTGTTAACCCCTTCAAAGAACTCTAATAGATTAGTAAGACAGGATTTCCCTTTACAGAAACCATGTTGACTTTTGTCCAACAAATTATGTTCTTCTACATGCTTCACAATTTTATTCTTTACTATTGTTTCGACTAATTTGCCCGGTACTGAAGTTAGACTTACCGGTCTGTAATTGCCCGGATCGCCTCTAGAGCCCTTTTTAAATATTGGTGTCACGTTGGCTACCTTCCAGTCATTAGGTACGGAAGCCGATTTAAGGGATAGGTTACAAACCACAGATAATAGTTCAGCAGTTTCCCATTTGAGTTCTTTTAGAACGCTTGGATGAATGCCATCCGGTCCTGGAGATTTGTTAACATTAAGTTTTTCTATTTGTTCCAAAACCTCCTCTAATGACACTTCAATCCGGGACAGTTCCTTAGATTCATCACCCACAAAGGACGGTGCAGATTTGGGAATCTCCCCAACGTCCTCAGCCGTGAAGACTGAAGCAAAGAAATCATTTAGTTTCTCCGCAATGGCTTTATCGTCCTTGATTGCGCCTTTTATAGTTAGATCGTCTAGGGGACCCACAGGTTTTTTAGCAGGCTTCCTGCTTCTAATGTACTTAAAAAACATTTTGTTATTTCTTTGAGTTTTTGGCTAGCTGTTCCTCAATCTTTTTTTGCTTTTCTTATTACATTTTTACACTTGATTTGACAGTGTTTATGTTCCTTTCTATTTATCTCACTAGGATTGGACTTCCACTTCTTAAAAGATGCCTTTTTGTCCCTCACTGCTTCTTTTACATGGTGGTTAAGCCACGGTGACACTTTTTTAGGTCTCTTGCTATGTTTTTTAATTTGGGGTACATTTAAGTTGGGCCTCTATTATGGTGTCTTTAAAAAGTTTCCATGCAGCTTGCAGGGATTTGGCTCTAGTCACTGTGCCTTTTAATTTCTGTTTAACTAGCCTCCTCATTTTTGTGTAATTCCCCTTTTTGAAATTAAATGCAAGGGTGCTGGACTGCTGAGGTGTTCTACCCACCACAGGAATGTTGAATGTTATTATATTATGGTCACTATTCCCAAGCGGTCCTGTAACGGTTATTTCCTGGACCTGATCCTGCACTCCACTCAGGACTAAATCGAGAATTGCCTCTCCCCTTGTGGGTTCCTGCACCAGCTGCTCCAAGAAGCAGTCATTTAGGCCATTGAGAAATTTTATCTCTGCTTCTCTTCCTGAGGTGACATGTATCCAGTCAATATGGGGGTAATTAAAATCCCCCATTATTATAGAGTTCTTTATTCTGGTAGCCTCTCTAATCTCCCTCAGCATTTCAATGTCAGTATCGCTGTCCTGGTCAGGTGGTCGGTAATATATCCCTACTGCTAATTTCTTATTATTGGAGCATGGAATTACTATCCATAGTGATTCTTTTGAACATGTTGATTCACTTAATATTTTTATTTCATTTGATTCTACATTATCTTTCACATACAGTGCCACTCCGCCACCCACCCGGCCTGCTCTATCCTTTTGATATATTTTATATCCCGGTATGATTGTGTCCCACAGATTTTCCTCATTCCATCAGGTTTCAGTGATGCCTATTATGTCAATCTCCTCATTTAATACTAGGTACTCTAGTTCACCCATCTTATTAGTCAGACTCCTAGCATTTGTGTGGCAGCACTTTAAAAATTTGCCACTGCTTATTTGTCTGCCCTTCCCTGGTGCATTGGATTCCTTTGTATGCGGTTGTTTGTCTGCTCTGGCCCATGGTTTGCCCTCTCCCCTCCTCTCTTTCTGACTACAGCTTCGAGAATCTCTATCAATGGATTCTCCTTTAAGAGAAGTCTCCCTCCGATTTACGTGCATCTCCGCACCAATCGGCTTTCCCCCATCTCTTAGTTTAAAAACTGCTCTACAGCCTTTTTAATGTTTAGTGCCAGCAGTCTGGTTCCACCCTGGTTTAGGTGGAGCCCATCCTTCCTGTATAGGCTCCCCCTCTCCCAAAAGTGTCCCCAGTTCCTAATAAATCCAAACCCCTCTTCCCTACACCATCGTCTCATCCACGCATTGCGACTCTGAAGCTCTGCCTGCCTACCTGGCCCTGCGCGTGGAACTGGAAGCATTTCCGAGAATGCCACCATAGAGGTCCTGGATTTCAGTCTCTTTCCTAGCAGCCTAAATTTGGCCTCCAGGACATCTCTCCTACCCTTCCCTACGTCATTGGTACCTACATGTACCACGACCACCGGCTCCTCCCCAGCACTACACATAAGTCTATCTAGATGCCTCGAGAGATCCGCAACCTTCGCACCAGGCAGGCAAGTGACCATACGGTTCTCCCGGTCATCACAAACCCAACTATCTATGTTTCTAACAATCGAATCACACACTACTAACACCTGCCTCTTCCTAACTGGCATTCCCTCCCCCTCAGAGGTATCCTCAGTGCGAGAGGATACCGCAACATCCTCTGGGAGGAGGGTCCCAACTACGGGATGGTTTCCCTCTGCTCCCATTGAATGCTCTGTTCGCTTGAGACTTTCATCCTCCTTAAGAGCACTGGGGCTCTCAGACTGGAGGTGGGACAGTACTACAATGTCCCGGAAAGTCTCATCAACATATCTCTCTACCTCCCTTAGCTCCTCCAGTTCAGCCACCCTGGCCTCCAAAGCCCGAACCCGGTCTCTGAGGGTCAAGAGCTCCTTGCAACGGGTGCACACATACGCCACCCACCCACAGGGCAGGTAATCATACATGTTACACTCGACGCAATAAACAGGATAGCCCCCACTCTGCTGCTGGGCTTCTGTCTCCATTTTTCTAATGAATAAGTTTAAGCAGAAACTGGGATTCTTTTTAAACCTCTGGAATATCAATTATTATAAGAGTTATGTTTTAAAGAAGGTCAGAAGTGCCTCGTGCCCTCTAACCTCCCCCTCTAAACTCCAAACACAAGCTCAGCACACAGCAAATAACTCCCCCACACACAAACACACACTCCAGACAGCCACTTACCACAAGGGTCCCGTTTTTACTCCTCTTTTACCTGGAGAACTCCCTCTCCAAACTCCCTGTTAGCTGCTCCTGTTCGCAGCGAACATCCCCGGTGGAACGTACACACCAAGGGGGCCACGAGAAGTGGCACAGGAAAAACAGCTCATGTGAGGGCATACAAAGGTGAAAGATAAAGCAGCCCCTTCTCTGCTGGGTCTCACATCTCCTTACTCTTCCTCTAAGCCACTTCCCCTAGCACCCACTTCACATACATCTATTTACACCCACCATTGTCATGCACTTTAGCTAGCATTTGTGTCACCTCTAAATCTGGTCTGTAGCTTTTAACATTGCTTTTCAGCAGAGATGGTATTTATAACGTAGCCCATAGCCTGCCATAGGACTTGGGCATCATGTACATTTTAGTTCAGAATTTGGTGGCTCCATTGCTAATTGGTGCTGTTTTCTCATCCTTTGCTGATGCATGCAGGATATGAATTGGATTTACAGACTGTGCTTGGGGTTTGGTCATTTCTGTCTAGAAGGTTATCATGGAAATGTCAATATGCATGTTTAAGACGAACTTGAACCTATACCTGTTATATAGGTAACGCCCTTGTTTGGTGTCACTAATTAGTCATGTGTGGGCAGAATCAAACCTCGGCCCACTGGAGCTTAATGCATGAGCCTCTCCAGCTTGAGCTAGAAGCCAGCTGACTCTCAGCTAAGGCTGTAGAGCAGACTCATTCTTTCTTTCTTTAAGTGGACTAAGTGCTGCTACATGGGACAGTGCACCACACCTAGCAGGTGTATGGTTACATACTTCCCCTAGCAGAGGGCAGATGTCTGGAGCTTCAGAGACTTCCCAGTTGAAAGTCTTCCCAGAGACTTCCTGGCCAAGCCCCCTCTTGTTACACTGACAGACCCTGCTTGTCTTCAGGCAGAATCAAACTTGGGTTCCCTGGAGCTTAGTGCAAGAGTCTCTACAAAATGAGCTAGAAACCTGCTGGCTGTAGAGCAGACTCAGTAATCTCTCTGTAAGTGGTCTGTGCCACTTGATGGAACAGAGCCCCACCCCCAGAAGGTGTATGGGTTTCAAGTGCACGTAATGAAATCATTCGTTCTGGATTACATGAGTCACACCAGGCTCTTGTAGATGAGCCGAGCCCTGGTGGGTTGTCATTGTACTCTAGTGTCACATGTTGCAGTTAAGCACTAAGACCTGGTAGGTCTCAGTTAACAGTGACTATCTTTGCAGGCTCCCATTCTACAGCTTACAAGGATCCCATGATTCTCGTTGGCCCAGAGAACCTCACCCTAACGGTGCACCAGACTGCGATATTGGAATGCGTTGCAACTGGAAATCCCAGGCCCATCGTGTCCTGGAGTCGTCTAGGTGAGTAACTGGAGTGGCAGGAATTTCTTGGCACTGTTGATTGTCCTCTTCTGGGAAAAAATTCTGTGACATTGATTATTTATGGTACAGAACGATTCAGACTTCTCTTTACTGCTCAGGATAATTGTAGACTCAGGACTGCTTTTATCTTTCTGTCTGTGCGGTGGTGTGTACTACCTTGCCAGCTCCTACTTCAACTTGTTATTGAGGTGGGTTGGTTAAAGCTGTAGACGTTTTATGAAAGGTGATAATTTTATCTTTCCAAAAAGTGACAGCCTTTTCTTTAGCTGGATCGCAAGCCTCCGGCGAAGCGCATTCATACCCAAACATGTCTTACAACTCAAACAGGCTTGAGAGAAGCTGTTGATCTCTTGAGTGATTTAAAATAAAACCAGGGAATGGGAATGGTTAGTAGCTGCTTGCATGAAGCTTTGAAGAATAGCTGCTCGGTGGTGAGGTCAACAGTATTTGTTAATCCGCATGGAAAACGGAGCCACTGTCTCATCTGATCACATGAGGGGAGTAGTGCAGTGTTTTTGCAATGGGAAAATGAATGTGACTTTAAGCTCCGCCTGCTCGGCGTTAGCGCAAGAAATGCACACAGTGGAAGGGGGCTTTCCCATGTAACTGCTGAGTAGGAATCTTTCCCGCATAAATAGCTGGTGGCCTTTGTGTTGCACTCTGGTACCTGAAAATACATGTGCATCTGTCCTGAACCCAGCTGATGTTTCCAAGCCTTTGAGCTATTCCTCCTCAGAGAAGTGCATTGCAACCATTTCATTCTCGTGGGATCTTCCCACCGGAGTATCACGTGTTCCCAAAAGGGTGGTGCAGGAAATGAGCTATGTGTGTGGGAATGAAGCACAACCTACATGGCTATGCTCCCCATAGAGTTCCTTGCTTTTTATTCATGAATCTCTGGTGCTCAGAATTTGATTCCTGGTTGCTATCTTCTCAGTCTAGAGCCTTCAGGGAAACAAGAAGAATACACTTGCCCAGTGGGAATCCAGAAAGATTTTTTTTTTCATGCTGCCTTTTCTGTTCAGATTCTGTAGACTATTAATCCCATCTACCCAAGTCTGTCACTACCTGATCTTTCCCCCTGAGCAATAATCATCATTTTGGTGCTGTTTTAAAACCCTGCTGGATATGCTTCGCCACAGTGTTGCAATGTTCTTTTGAGCACCAGGCCACTGTACCTTGACTCTCCGCTATAATAAACTCCTTTATAATTTCCCTAATTATAACAGCTCATTGGCTTGTTCAAAACACTTGTCTCCATAGAATGGTGTAGTAATGAAGATACAATAGTGTCAAGGCGTATTACCTCTTTTAGATTCAGGCCAACACTGCTATATACCAAAAACCAAACCAAAACAAAAAAACCAACTCTGCTGCAGAATTGGATGGAATGCTACCAAGTCAAACGAAAAGCTCAGTGTGAATCCTTTCCTCCCAAAGAAATACATTTCTTTGTCTATGATGGGAAAGGTTGCTTATTAGTTAATGGATCTAGGGATCCTTTTGGCACTTTGTGTGCTTTCATATCCTTGTGCTTTCATGATCAGAAGGAGTGGAAGGAAGACAGCACAACTTTGGAAGGACCAAATGAGGGGAGCAGGGCAGTTGAGATGGCAGATGAGGGGTTTTTATACCTGATTAGATGTATACATGTGTAGCTTCCTCATGTACGAATTTACCTTTTTGAGGGTACATCTACACTGCAACGCTATTTCAAAATAACTAGTGGTATTCCGAAATAACTTAGCCTGCGTCTACACAGCAGGCAGTTATTTCGAAATAATGTCAAAATACTGTCAAGCTGGAGGACTTCTTACTCGGACTCCTGTAACCCTCATTACACGAAGAGTAAGGGAAGTTGGAGGAAGAGTGCTCTATTTTGAAATAAGCGCTGTGTAGACACTCCCTATTTCGAAATAAGTTACACAATTGACATAGCTCAATTTACGTAGCTTATTTCGAGTTAACCCCTACGGTGTAGGTGTGCACCCTGGGGCACCTGCTGCGATGCTAGTTCGTTGTAATTGCTGGAGGATTCTTCTTAAATAACTGTTAAAGTAGTACAGCTTGGAGAAAAAAACCTTTCCCCAGGGTATCCTGAACTTCAGAATATACAGCAGTGGGGTCTTAAAGGGAGGCAGCCAACTTAAATTAGGCTCAGTTTCAGTTTTCTTTAAATAAAACCTGATATAAGTGAATGGTTTTATTGCCATTTAAAAAAAATCAGAAAAAGTCTCCATTGAAATCGTTCACTTTTGCAGGATTTTGCTATTTTCTGAGGGTCCTTTGTACCCTTTCATTTTTATTTTGTACGCAATTTCGATGAAATGCAATTGATTTAAACAGAAATGAGTGCAAGTGTGAATTTTTGCATGGTTTTCTGGGTAACCTGTCTTCTCTTCATAAACAGGCCCAATTTTTGCCCTGTCTTTACCAACTTAAAAAAAAAAAAGCCATCCAAACCCAGCCTGATTTTCGGTGGGAAATGGACCCAGTTTTGCTTGGAAAAAAATCATTCATATCATGAGTCCATTTATTTTTATTTCCTTGGGACTATTTTGTATTTCTCTGGCACAAAAATTCTGGTGTTGCCCACTGCATGAAATGCTTTGCAAAGTGGAATGTTCAAGAGAGGATTTTGTTCCTAGAGACGTATAAAATCATTAAGGTTTGGGTTTGTTCAAGAAAGATAAGATTTGTCCTTTCACGACTACACTCTGGAACCTGAACCTCTGTGTGTACAAAGATGAATATCCAAGGAACTCATTGCAAAGCCCAAAAAAGGAATGATGATTTTTAATGTATTACATATCAGTTCATCCTTTAAATTCACTGACAGGCGGCTGATCTGTCCTTCATCAAAGGTTCTGAGACAAAATAACACACTCTTTAAAGAGATCTAGAAATGTGAGACGAGGAAGAAAGGGCAGTGATTATCTGATAGCATTATACAGAAGTTGTCAGAAAGGGCTACACAATGGGAAGGAAATTACTAAAGAGGGAGCCATTCAAGATGTAAACTATACAACAGTTGTAGGAGCCAATTAATTGGTAACTTATTGGACACAGAAGCTTGCAATAGATGGCTGACTGGTTGACAGGAGCCCCATTCCCTGAAGTGTTTAGAAATAATAGAGTAAATTTCACCACTTCACACACTGAATAGTCAACTGTTGCAATGTATTCTAAATATGCTAATACATGGTGCCCAATGTCCAATGGAGTAGAAGACCCATGTGTCTAAAAAGTAGAAGGCTACTATGCCAAGGTACAAAGAATTCACAAAAGATCTAAATGGTCAACATTAGAAAGTTGTTACTTTCTTTCTACTTGCTACTTATAAAAGAAAGGCTTCCGCTTTGTTGCATATTCATATCGCCTGGCACGTTTTAACGAATTTCTGTAATTGGTGCCGAGGTGCCAGTCATTTGCTTAGGAGCCAGAATCCATTACAGTGGACAAGCATCACAGATACCTTGGACAATGAAATAACTTCTATCTCACGTTGCAGGGATCTTTCATCTGGATTCCACCCGGATGGGAAATTTTACAACTTTCTTTGTGTGCTGCCAAGAGATTCTTTGAGAGTGTCTCCTATTTGGAGGCTAGCCAGCTTGTGTGACCAGTGTTGATTCATTAGTAACCCAGCTGCTCTTTGCTACCAACCAAAACCCACATCTTAAAACCAACATGCAATTTAAGTCCCTAATGGTATTCCTCCTGTTGTTCTCTAGTTGGTTCATAGTGTTGTTTTGTCACAATCTCATCAGTATACAGTGAAATGGAAATGACCTAATTCTCAGGACAGGCACACGTACTTAGGGCTTAGTTCTTCCTGTAGCCTCTGGATAAACCATGTGACACTGGGACTCATAAATATGTTTCATCTTCTGCTCAGTTGGACAGCTCATTGGCTGTCAGAACTATGGTCCACTCTAGTGGCTCATTCTAGTGGCTCATCAGTGCTGCTCTGATTCACTAGTCATCCTTTCTGAGACACCCGATAGGGACCAGCCTAGCAGACAATGAAGGTCACGAGGTAGGAAGATGTGGGAGGCCCACAAGGTGATTTCTCTCTTGTGGCATCATCCACAGAATTACATCGTTAGAGAGCTGAAGGGATGTCTGATTTCAGAGGATACAAAAGGTGTTGCTTATTGTTGGGGAGACTATTGGGGTTGAATTTCTGGAAGGGACTGCTGCATGTAAATTTGCTGAACTCACTGCCCTCTCCCCCCGTGAAAAGAAATGCTGTTTCCAAACTCTGATCCTAAAAGGGAAGGCGAGAGTGTTTGGTACCTTGTAGAAGGCATATAATACCCTGTCGATTTGTGCCCTGTCCCACGTGAGCAGTTTGGAGATAGAGCCTCCATCTTCATTTGACTCTGGCAGATTGAATTCAAACTTCTACCATGCAGGTGGTGTCGTCAGTGCTTGCTTTTTGACTCATGCCACCATCCCAGAAGAACCTGTGATCTAGTCACCCATTCACAGAGCTTGGGATGCAGGAGAGGGCTGGCCACAGGAAGAATACCCCCTGCTCCTCCTGTGCTCTTGGGGGGAAAGGCTGTCTTGGCTCTTTGGAGCAGGCACTGGAATGGGAAGCGATCACAGCACAACCCTCGCTCAGCATGGGCAGGGAGTTCTCACTCTTGTTTTAACCCATTGCCTCTCGTCCTGTGCTCCGAGTGTGAGCTCTTCAGGGCGTCTTTTCATGACCTGTTCATCTGGTGCCTAGAATAATGGGGCCCTAATGATAGAATCATAGAAACCTAGGGCTGGAAGACACTCAGGAGGTCATCAAGTCCAACACCCCCTGGCCAAAGCAGGACCAACCCCAACTAAACCATCCCAGCCAGGGCTTCGGAGGCATTCTCACAATCCAAGTTAATGGAAAGTTCATGTTCCATCTGGATTCAGCTTTGCCAGACTGATTAGACTCAGAATGGTGACGACTTTGGAGATTACCAGACCCCTGTTATTTTAAAGCAGAGGTGGGGAACCTAGGGCAGCCCCCGGCTTGCCTGGATCCGGCCCCTGAGGCTCAGGGCTCCCCACTCCAACACTTGGGAGCCCACACTAGCACTCCTGCCCTCCCTCCTCTGCTGCCCCACCATGGGGCTGGAGCACGCAAAATCTACAAGCCTGGAGCCCCCCCCCCCCAAGATGCTGGTGTGCAAGAGGAGGGGAATGTCTGGAGGGTCTTTCTGCTTCCCAGTTGGGGTCCATGTCAGTGAGGTGTTTTTTTTCTTTTGCTCCTCACTTGTGTGTGGCCCCCCGACTGATTTTTCTGTGGGTCAGTGGCCCCCGACCCAAAACAGGTTCCCCGCCCTTGTTTTAAAGGGTCAATAGCTCTTGAGGAAGCTTCAGCAAACAGGATATAGTGAATAAGTCCCTCTGATTGGTTCTCTGCGACTCACTGGTTCCAGATAACATAAAGGGCTCCTCACATTTTTGGAGCTTAGGGAGCCAAGCAGCAGCATTTAAAGCATGTTACTTCCTGCCTCACTTTGGCCGGGGCAGGATATTTTTCATTTTGCCCGATAGTCTATTGCAGGGGGTTTCCACCTTTTTCATCTGCAGATCCCTAAACATTCCGCATGGAGGTGCGGACCCCTTTTGAAATCTTCTGCCATGGGCCACAGCTTGGAAACCGCTGCTCCGTTGGAAGCTGGGGGCCTGGTGATTTAACATGGGGAGAACAGGTTCCCTGGGTTCTGTTCCTAGATCCGCCAGTAACTCATGGAGACTGCAGGCAAAGCTCTCTGTGGGGTTTTCCTGTCTGTACAATGGGTTTGAGAACATGTGGTGACCATGCCAGGGGATTGGGAGGTGCAGCTAATGTGTGTGGAGCCCTCTGAGCTCCTCAGAGGAAAGGCACCCAACCTGCACAAAGGGTTGTTTTTGTGCTCTCTCTGCAGCTGTGAGATGGGGCTTGATACCAACACCACTGGGGTAGATATGTGTTCACCTTCCTCCAGGAGAGGGTTCATGGCTGTGAATTCTGGGTGGTGAGAGGCGCCATCTTCTGGCCCAACTGGGACCCAAGTCCCTTGGAGCGGTGGGTCCGAGGCCACCCCCTCCCCGTGTTTCTTACTGGGAAGTTTAGGAAACTCCCCGCTCCGCATGCTGGCTCCTGGGAATCCCATTCGGAGGTTCCTAGCTCTCTCCATACATGGCCCCAAACTTGGGGTTGAGGATTTCCACTGGGCACCTAAAACTAGGCAATGCTAAGTCTGAGTCCCTGCTGTGCTCTTGTCCTGAATACTTCCAGTGCTTTGTGGCCCTGCTCCCACTGAGGCCAACAGCGGAACTCCCATTGAAGTCAGTGGTGCAGACCTGGGCCTTTTAGCTACGAAGCTTTGGCAGAACAAGGGCCCAGGGGGGAGGGGTTGGACTCGATGACCTCCTGAGGTCTCTTCCAACTCTAGGATTCAGGAAGAGGGAAGGGCAACGTCAGGGAGAGCAGACTGTGCCTCAGATGCACTCTTATGAGTATTTGTTTTTTCTTGAGCAGACTAGGGTTGCTAGGTGTCCAGTTTTCGCCCGGACAGTTTGGGATTCGGGTCCCCCGTCTGGTAAAAAAACCCAGAAAATACTGGACATGTGTAATGTCCGCTATTTCCTGTTTCCCTTGCATGGAAGTGGGCGGGGACAGTTTTCCCCTGCTGTGTCTGGCGGGGGCGGGGCAGTGAGGAACGTGTGCCCATTTAAAGGCACAGCAATGGTGTGTGGGTTTTTTTTATTTATTTTTTTGCTCAACAACTTCGGTCTCCCTTTTTTCTTTTTCTTTTTTTTTTGCTCAACCAAGTTTGCCATGTTTGGGATTTTTGTTGAAAGCATTTAGCAAGCCTAGAGCAGACTGAGGCCTGGCCTACCCCTAAAACGTAAGTTGGCCTAGCTACATTGCTCAGGGCTGTGAAAAATGTTCTGCCTGGGCCATGCAATTAGGCCGACCTCACCCCCAGGATAGATGCAGCGAGGGCTCCTTCCATCGCCATAGCAACTGCCTCTTGAGGCGGGTGGATTTACGATGGAGACGGAAAACCTCTTCCATCGCTGTAGGAAGTGTCTGCACTACCGAGTGCTGCTGAAGCGCTTGAGTTTCACCAGACCTTGGGAGACCGAGTGTGCACTGAGCCAGCAAACGCTGCCTCTTATGATAATTAGCGACTGCAGAACTTGCGTGGCTTGCATGGTGTATGCAGTGCAGTTGGAGCCGTGTCGGTTGCAGGATATTAGAGGGGCAAGGTGACTGAGGTAATATCCGTTATTGGACCAACTTCTGTTGGTGATAGAGACCAGCTTTCGAGCCACACAGAGCTCTTCAATACCTTCCCCAGTTCTCCTTACCCACCTTGTTCTTGAATGGGGAATATGAGCTGGGAGAACTTTGTTTATTTTTTTGTTTGGATAAAAGATAAACTTAGCTGGCAGGGGAAATTTCCCCAAATCCTCACTCCTCTAATTAAGAGATGGCAGCCTTAGAAACCTCTAGACACTGATAATTAGACTGCATGGTGAATCTGACACAGTCCAAGTCTTGTATGTTTAAATTATGTAGCACGTGGTAACTAGCATAATAACCCAGACTGGCATGCAAGTCACATTCCTGTATTAGTTCTTAATTCATTTATACAGTTATGCAGCCTACCTGCCAGGTTCAGCCGGCTCACAAATTTCACCTGTTATACTTCCTCACAAGAGAGATTTGATTTTTACACCTATTGTAAATATGGGTTTCAAAAATGTCTAATTTAAAAATCAAGTTCAGTTTGAATTTAATTCTGACTTTCTTTTTACAGTGCGGTTTAAATGATATTCAAAACGAACGGACCCTTCTTATTGCTCATTAAACACTGGACAGGTCGCATTTTACTGTCCTTTTTATGGCTGAGCAATTTACTGCGGCAGCACATTGGCCAGCCATCCTGTTAGTTAATGGCATTGTTTTTCTCCAGCTGAGAGACCTGTGCACCTTTCACAGTAATGTGAATAATGAAGTGGCTGGGTTCTGCCTGCCGGACGGAACAATGAAACCTTTGAGTTGAGCATTTCCTGTAAAACGTTGCAAAGACAATGGGCAGCAGATGCTTCTGCAAATTTACAGGCATGCCCCCTCTTTGGTGTCTTTCAATCTATAGTAGCTTTTCCCACCACTCTCTGTTCAGGTGCCATTTGAAATTAGAGGGTTTATTTCTGCTGCTCTAATGGGTGAACATGCACTGCGGGGCCTGATGATTTTTTTTTCAAGACTTGGTCTCGTAACTAGTGTCCTCTGTTAGTGCTCCTGTTATTGAAGACTTAAGGGCCTGGTCTACATGACAGTGGAAGTTTAAATTAAGATATGCAACTCCAGCTATGTTAATTACGTAGCGGGAGTCGACATATCTTAAATCGTGTTTCCACATTGTCCACTCAGCGGGAGGTCGACAGGAGCAAGCCGTCCCCCCAAAAAAAGCTCTTAATTATGCACTACTCTATTATGGAAGGAATTTTCTTCCTGACCCCAGCTGCTAAGCAGTTGTTTTTTTTTTTAAATAAAACTGGAAGAGATTATCAAGTCCAGTCCCCTGCCCTCATGGCAGGACCAAGTACCATCCCTGACAGATTTGCTTGAGATCCCTAAGTGGCCTCCTCAAGTATTGAACTCACAACCCTAGGTTTAGCAGGCTAATGCTCAAGCCACTGAGCTATCCCTTCTCTTGAAGCACAGCGATCAATAGCTAATGTAAACTTTATAAATAGGGGGCTGTGGGCACTCGTCACTGCAGGGCTAAGGGATACTTAGCAGCATAAAACGGAGGGAATCTAAAAGGAGTTGACCTGGCCAATGTGGGGTCTCAGCTGCTTGATTGCAGTGACCCAGCCACATTTTAAATATCAAAAACTTCATTTCCACACTGATTTGCACATAGCTTGCCCATCAGAGGATTACAGTCAGTATTGACACTGGAATGACTCTATGCTCCATGCAGCCCTGGATATTTGTAAGCAGCACCATTCGCGACTGCTAGGAGTACTGGTGCTGACTGGAGCCACCTTCAGTGTTTGATTTAGTGGGTCTTGAGGACCTGCTAAATCAAACGCTAAAAAAATCGATCTCCAGTGTGGCAAGTGAAAACATGGCCTAAGATACCTCAATAATTATGCATCCAACTGGAGTAAAGTCCATCCTAGAACCATAGGGCCAAATCAATGTGAGTCACAGGTGCAAAACATCTCAGGATTGGCCCAGTAGAAATGGAAAGTAATTGTCTCATCTATTGATCCCCTGCCAGTGAGTGAGTGTTACCTACGCAATGTTTAAAGGCTTTATTGGACTTCCACGAGTTCTCTGGGGACACTACGCCACAGTCTAATATAACTCACTGGCAGGAATTTTTCCTTAATAACGAGCCTAAAGATTCCTTTTTTGTCTTTCTATCTCAATACCCCTTTAAATCACAACACACAAACTGTTTTGCTACATAGAGGAGCAAATATTTGGAGAGAGTGTGCTGTGTGGTAAGAACCCCAAGACTGGGCCTGTATAGTTTGGTTCTATAGGGCTTTTCAGCTTCTCTCTAAATACAAAGGCAAGAAGGGGAGTGGATTCCAGTTTCACGTCTGATGAAAGGGCAGCTCCTCCAGCAAACAACCACCTGGCTCTCCACATATGCAAGGGCTAGTGCTGGTTTAGAGACGTGTTTGTCAGGCGTGGAGTCTTAAAACACAGTCCAAAGGCGCAATAAAAATGCAACAGCTTCATAGTAATGAAACACATTGTAATTGGGGGCAAAGGCTTGACTGAGGCTCTTGGACTGGCTTTTTTCCACGCGTCACCTGCATAGTTCGAGTTGTGCTGTGCTGGGCCTGAGCTACCAGTGGCTGACGTCAGTGGAAGGACTCCCTTGGAGTGTGATTTTCAGGGCTAACTCCCCGGCATGTGGGCTAGAGAGTTCAGTGTAGAGGCCCACTTAGTCGTTTTGTCTTGTTTCCTCTTCCAGATGGCCGCCCCATTGGCGTAGAGGGAATCCAGGTCCTGGGGACAGGAAACCTGATGATTTCTGACCTCACGGTGCAGCATTCTGGGATTTACGTGTGCGCCGCTAACAAGCCAGGCACCAGGGTGCGGAGAACTGCCCAGGGAAGGCTAGTTGTGCAAGGTAAGACCAACAGAGGACCGTGGGATTGTGACACCCGTTTAACTGGTTTCTCCACCTCTTTCTCGCCCTGTGGAAAGAGCTGACCCTCGGCGGGTTTTGCTGGTGCTCGTTCCGTTTTTCCCTAAATGTTCTCTGCATTGCACAGTGGCGAAGAGGGGAAAGTTTAAAAAGTCCAGTCCTCTCCAATTAAGAGAGTGAGGCTTACCTACGGTTAACCAGTGGGGCTGCCCCAGCCCCTCGGGGCCCACCAGGGGTGGGAGGCTGCCCCAGCCCCGTCAGAGAATCTCCACCACCCCACCCTGTCCCTGTTTAATCAGTTAACTGGTTAAACATCCAGTTTAACCAGTTTACTAATTAAAGGGGATTTTACGTTCCTCTCTCCAGTGCCCTGGGTAGGGACTAGGGTGGCTAGCCTCAGCTGCTGTCCATGCTGCTGTGCCCACTGCCTTGAGCGGAGCTCATGCGCGTCTGTCTGCTTGAGCTGAGAGTGACAGCTCCCAGCGGCTGCGCAGGCGGCCCTGGGATTGATGATGCGACACAAAGCCTTTCCGCTCGGAACTCATAGCGATCCGAAGCCACTGACGTCTGACGGTTCTGCCGTTGCCTTTGTGAACCAGTTGAAATGCCCCCGCCACTCCCCAGTCATTCGTTAGCACCCTTCTTACCAGGCCCAGCGGGGAGCCCGAAGGCTGAATGGGCCTGAGACTGATTTACACTGCCCTCAACCAGGGACTCGCCCCAGGGCAGGGTGGAGTTGCACTGGGGGGCTGGCAGGGGGGAAGCTGGCCGTGCTATCGATGCTGCGTTCTACCTGCGCTCTGCAGATAACCGAGTACACGCCCCAGGGCATCTGTTACCAGCATGGAATTATTATGTACAAATAAGACATTTAACACTATGGCTCCAGACGGCCAGTGGGCAAGGGACCTACCCGGGGTGGCAGGTATTCTAGGCATGCATTGCCTTCCCAGCCTGGCTCTACCCATTCTCTGCCCAGAACACCTACTGTATGTTTACTGGGGGTGGAGTGTTGCTGCCCCCAAGCACCCGCTGTACTCCAGGGCCGGGGAGGTTGGGGCCGTGTGCCCTCCTCCCTTCCCATGGTGCCATGGCTGGGGAGGCTGGGGCCACGTGCTCTCCTCCCTCCCAGTAATGGGGGTGCTGGGGCTGTGCACCACAACACCTCCCTGTGGTGCTGGCAGGGGGAGGCGGCTTGGCTCCCATGGGGGCAGGGCCTGGGCAGAAGAGGCAGGGCTGGGGGCTTGCAAGCCCCCAGCCCTTACCTTCACCCTCCGCCCATGAAACCCGCACGAGGAATTCTGGGAACAGAGGATACAGCCCGAGCCACCCACTAAAGATTCGGAGGTGAGCTCTGAATTCTCTGCACCAGGGAAACCCTGGCTCCACCCTGGACCCACAGCAACAGCCCTGGCAGGCCGCTCCTCCTGGGCCTTCCGGCGATTCCACCAGCAGCCAGGACCAGGCGCTCAGACTCTCATGGAGCCACCCGTCTCCGTGGCAAAGAACCAGGTGGCTATTTAGAAAGGCAACCCAGCTGGCAGCGTGGAAGATGCCTCCCCTGATTACAGGCACTCACCTCCTCTTCAGGCTGGTCCACTTACAGCATCTCCTGCGCTCATCAGCTCGCTCATTAACTGCTGACTGACGATACGCCACATCCCAAATTGCACATCCCCTGCTGGAGCGGGCTAATTGGACCTTTCATGCTAGTGACAAGGGAAAGTGCTTGCCTTCCGCCTCGAAGGTCACCTGCCAGGGCCTCAGGGCCACACGCTGGGATCACAGCTGTACCCCTGCCACCCCTGCCGGAGGGAGACCAGCTCTAGGACCAATTGATCCCAATCCCGGAGTAAACGCATTCTTTCCCATGTGGATCTATGGAGCACACTCCTGTCACAGAGGGCTGGTGCCTCCTTTTTGTTCCTGGCTACTGAATCCCATTAAAAGCAATGGAAATTCCCTCCCTGTAAGTAGTTGCCACCAGGTTGTTATACCACTGCCAGCGGGATGGAAGGGGGTCACACCTCAATCTCCCTAATAAGATGTGGCCCAACCAGTGGAAAAGTTTGGGAACCCTGGCATTAAGCATTTCCTTCTGTAGCACAAAATAATGGAGAGTGGCTGTAAGCTCAGGTTTCGTGGTGGGATGTTTTTCCTCCACTTGCACAGTCCGCGACAGACAGAAGGGATGCTCCCCATTTGTCTTGAAAGTTAAAGGTGCTGAATAAAAGTGCTGCTAATAATTCAGAGCAGGAGTCAGACAGGTTCAGGTTTTGAAGCACTAAATCAGGTACTGCCTGGAATGCAGCCAGATGCAGCTACACAGTCTAAAGACTGGGGTGAAGTGGGGGAGTGGAAGGAAAGCAATTTAAAAGGACGAGACATCTGGTAGGAGATCTTTCCTGAGAGGATCCATGGGGCAGAGGCTATTGAACCAAACATGGGGAGCAGAAAAGGGAAGTTTCAAAAGAATGCAGCTAGTTTACAGCATTTCATGAAAGTTGCAAAAAGAAAAGCTTTCCAGATTGCTGACTGCCTCCTCGTTGGCTACAGCAGAAGCGGGGAGGAACTCTTGCGTAGCAGAACTAATTACAAAGAGGCAGGGTTTAAAATCACATCTTTGAAGACATGGGTTCCGGTTCTGATTTCAGATATGCTGCTCCAAATCCAGAGTTGCTCTACTGATTGCTATGGGGGCTACTCTTGATTTACACGATTCTACTGTGAGGAGGATCGGTTCCTAGGTTTCTAGTGGAAGTGCTGTCACAGCCTCCTGGGGATGGAGCAAAGGCTTGTACATTAAGAACTAGAAGATCAAAAGGGTCTATGACGAGGAGGAGCTGTCTGTGCAGACACAGCAGGAGTATCCAGCTCTTCCTGGCGCTCTGGGAACTGTTTGGAATTCACAGGTGCAGCCTGGGTCATTCGACCTAAAGTTTAGTCTCTTTCCAAGAGCTGAATCCTTCCCCCCGTGGGAGCCAATGGCAAAATATCCATTGGCACCAGGGTTGTGCCCTCTCTTTGCCAGCATCTTTTGCTTTAGTTGAGCTCTGTTCAGTCTGGGTTTCCCTGCTGTGAGCTGCAAGTGATAGTTGTTCAGACATAACTCAGAAGAAATCACCTCAAGTCAGTGACAAAGCCGACACTCTCAGTCTCTCCATCAAGATCTCAAAGGTGCAAATTGCCCCATTGAAGGGGAAAGCCCAATACCAATGAAGCAAAATTTGTAATGATTTGGAAGGCAGGCTGCTGCTGTGCTGGGCCTCCAAAACAATGCCTAGGTGCCCAAAGCATGATATTCCAGTGCTAACAAATAATACTATCCATGAGTCTCTCAGCATGCTTTCCAGGCATAAATCAATTCACCTTTGCAGTACCCTGCAACAAGGGCGTGCTTGTCCATCTTTCATCGGTGGGCAACTGGAAACAAAAGGAGGCTGCTGTGATTTGCCTAATGTCGTGCAAAAAGTCAGGGGAAAAGTTGGGAATTGGACTCAGGAGTCCTGACTCCCATTATGCACCTTCAGTCACTAAGGATATGTCTGGACTACATGCCTCTGCCGACAGAGGCGTGTAAATTAGACTACCCGACATAGTCAGTGAAGCAGGGATTTAAATATCCCCTGCTTCATTAAAATAAAAATGGCTGCCGTGCTGTGCCGGCTCAGCTGATCGTTGGCACAGCGCGGCAGTCAAGACGCGGATCGGTCAACAGGGAACGCCTTTGTCGACCGCTCCCTTATGCCTCATGAAATGAGGTTTACAGGAGCGGTCGACAAAGGCGTTCCCTGTTGACCGATCCGTGTCTTGACTGCCGTGCTGTGCCGATGATCAGCTGAGCCGGCACAGTGCGGCGGCCATTTTTATTTTAATGAAGCAGGGGATATTTAAATCCCGGCTTCATTGACTATGTCGGGTAGTCTAATTTACACGCCTCTGTCGGCAGAGGCATGTCGTCTAGACATACCCAAAGTAATGCAGCCTCCCAAAGATCTTAATGAAAATCTGGGCTGAGGTCTTCCCGTTTGATGTCCTCACTCTCTGTTTGAACACTTCTTCTGTTTTAGTGATAATTATCTTTCTAATTACAATCCCCCTTTTAGATCCTCTGTCTAATGCCATCTTATTATCTGCCTGGGACGTCTCCCGCTTTCAAAGGTTCGGATCTGAGACTCTTTCTGTCTGTCTCTCGCTGCCTTTCCTTGTCCCTTTAGAGTGCTTTGCTCTCCTTTGTTAACTCCCTGCACGGGAAAGTTTCCATTTTCTTCTGAGAGCCCAATACATACATTGGACTATCACGTTGTGGCGTGTTGCAAGTGAAAATCGTGCGAGGGGCTGGGAAGAGCAGCCTGTGTCTAACTACAGAAGAGAGGGGGTTCGTGTGGGATGGGTGGGAGAAGCGGGGGTGTCAGTAGCTGTAAAGAAAATGAATCAAAGCCCTCTCTTTCTTTATCTCATCTACCATCTATTGTGCTTTATTATGTGTTTGATGTCATAACAAACTGATGGGCTCTGAATGGCCAGATGGTCACCAGTGTTCCCACTCTATGCTTCATTGGCCTTGTGAAAGCTATGGAGAAAAATGAGATCCTATCTCGCAAACGGCTGTCCATCTTGAGAACACATTTTAGAAAGCCCTTTTTGACAATCAGAGCCTGATATCTCTGTTCTCCGCTTTCAGAAATGGGCTTTGTTCTTTTGTACAGTAGCTTCGGCTGCCCGTACACTCGTGTGAGCACTTCTGTTGATTTCATTAGCAGGGGAGAGGCAAAATCGGGTTCCAGCTTAGAATTAATTCCCGGATGTGCTGCGGTCGCCATGTTTTGTGTTGGCGTTTTTGGCATTTGCATTGCCAGCGTTGTTTGCCCCACCTAAAGAGCTCTTAGCGTTTACTTTGTAAATTAATTCCATAAAAATGGGTTCACAATTTCACCATGAAAAGATTTGCATTGACTTCACCAGCTATTGGATCAGCTCCACTGACAAAGGGACATGTGCAAATTTCAGATCAGGGTTTGGCTTTTCAAACTCCCCCGAAGTTGGAGACAGTCATTTCCCCATTTCTCCTTTCCGGTGTCGGAGACAACACCTGCGGCGTCAATCTCCATACAGATTCTCAGCCTCTGTGTTCAGAGGAAGCAGAATTTTACTTTGGATTATTAGCCCATCTTTCCTAAAAGGCACGAGTCATGTTTTGACCAATGATGGTGCCGTTTCCCACCATTCTTCCTCACGTGGGCTTCTGAAGTTCAGCCTCTGTTCTGATATTAAAACTCTGGACCAAACTTTCCAGTTTTTCCCCCTAGTGAGATGTCTAAATCCTGCATTATGGGTGCTCAGGTCAGTGTGTAGATACATAAAATGGCCACACACATGGCTACTCTAGATCCATAATTCAAAGCCTGCCTAGGCAAGTAGGCTGTTATAACTGTTAACCATTTTATGGCTGTTGGGCCTGTGGGGGGGGGGTCTCAGCCCAAGTCCAATTAGTATGGAATCATAGAAATAGGGCTGGAAGGGACCTCAAGAGGTCATCTAGTCCATGCCGCCACAGTGAGTCTAGTATTCCTAGACCAGTGGTCACCAACCAGTCGATCGCGATTGACTGGTCGATCTTGGGGAGTCTTCCAGTCAATTGTGATCAGCAAGCTGCCTGTCCTGGCTCCATGCTGCTGGCCCATTCCAGAAAATGACCAGTGTGGCCCCGCAGCCCATGTGTATGTGGCGGGGGGAGGAGGGGAAGAAGTTTCAGCATGCTGCTCCTGCCTGCGAACCCTCTCCCTGCCTGCAGCTCCCATTGGCCAGGAACGGGGAACTGTGGCCAATGTGAGCTGATGGAGGTGGTGCCAGCAGAGAGGGGCAGCGTGCAGAGCCACATGTGCCCCAGGGCAACAGGGTGTGTTGGCTCCTTCTGGGGCAGAGTGGCCGGGGTAGGCAGGGAGCCTGGCCCAGCTTCACTGCGCTGCCAACTGGGAGCTGCTGTCGGTAAGTGCCACCCAACGGGAAGCTGCACACTAACCCCTATCCACCTCCTGGAGCCAGTTTCCTGTACTCCCTCCTGCACCCTAAGCCCCTGCCCTGACCCCCCTCCCAGAGCGGTGTCCCCACAGCAGAAGGTCGACGGGAGCAAATGCTCCCATCGGCTTCCCTTACTCCTCGCAAAAGCAGGAGTACTGGACCCCAACGGGGGCACCCTCTGAGTTCAATTTAGCGAGTCTTAACTAGGGCTCGTCTAGACTACACCGAAGTTCCGTAAAAGGATATGCAAATTCTACAGGCATTTGCATTTCTTCTTCTGATCTCACTTTCGAAAGCGGAGCTTTCAAAAGTGAAAGTAGTCTGGATGCGTTTTTTTTTCAGCACCCCACCCCCCTTTTTTGAAAAGCTGCATAAACCTCATTTTTTGAGGAAGAGCAGCTTTTCGAAAAAGCGGGGGGGTGCCAAAAAAACCGCGTCCAGACTACTTTCACTTTTGAAAGCTCTGCTTTCGAAAGTGAGATCGGAAGAAGATATGCAAATTCCTCCCCTTTTGGAACTTCGGTGTAGTCTAGACATAGCCCTAGACATGCTAAATCAAACTCTGGAAGATTGATCACGGCAGCACAGGCTGGGGGCTGCTCTACCACAGTTGGGCTGGAGGGGCCCCCTGCCTGTGGGGGGGTGCGGGGGCTGCTCCAGCCCGGCTGCGCAGGGCCCACTGCACCACGTAGTGAGTGGAGGCTGCTCCCGCCAGGCCAGACCAGGCTAAGCCCCCTACTCGTTAACTGCTTACCCTGGAAAGAATGCGAGTAAGGCACATGCTTACTAGGTAACTGTGACGTAGTGGGGGTACCTTGCTGGGCAGTGGGTTGTCAGTGACCTCCACTGGCTGCTGCCTGCAGCACGGCCCAGCAGGGCAGGGGATGAGTCATTATGCAAGGGGGCTTCGAAAACTCGTCAGACAGGTATCTCCCATGGAGCGGAACAATGGAAAGGAAGGGGGCGAGGCCAGACCTGGCAAGGGGGACAGGGCTAGAAGAGAGGGGCAGTTTCTGTCTGGGATCATGGAGGAGACGGCCTAGGGAAAGGGGCTGGAATTTAGGGGCCCAGCTTCCCCCATCCCAAGGGGGTCTGAGGCATCCTAGGCCCGGTTCCTGTAACCAGATGACATCTATGCTGTGCTGTATCCTGGAGAAGCAATAAACTCCTTCTATTCTACTGGCTGGTGGAGCCTGTCCGTGCCATTACGGGGGTGCAGGAGTTGGGGGACCCCGACGCGCCGCCACAGTAACCAGTTAACCCTTTGCATTCCTACCTATTTGTGTTTTTTTGAACATTTCTGAAGAAGGCATGAAGCTTCATTGCTGTTTGATGCATATGTCATACCTTTAAATCGTCGTGAAAACTGTGTGATCGCTTCCCTGCCTATCGTTTCCTGGGTAATCAAGCTTTCCAGCCACTTGCTGCACTTCACAAACAACAATTGGGTATGTCCAGGCCTCATCGCCACAGGTTTGCCATTGCCACCTTCAATATAGCTGTGGTGCTGGGTGCAATGAGTTTCTCCCCGTTAGGGCCTTTTGCCGTGCTAAGGTGGAGGCCTTGGGGTGAGTGAATTTCTGCTCAGTGCGAAATAAGCGTCCCCACGAGGCTCCATCAAGGATGAATGGCAGAGAGGATGGGGAGCCTAGAACAGAAGGAAGCTGGCGTGGGGACGGAGAGCAGGAACATGCAGAGTGTTGCAAACTGCCCCCTTCCTCCAGAACCCTGCAAAGAGAGAAAAACGCTCAGCTGCTGCCAAGTGGAAACAGGTTAACGACAGGGAAGGGCCCTTCATCGAAGGAAGAAACCAGCCGTGGATGGGATCCTCTCTGCTTTCTTGGGTGGTTGGAGCTCCCCCAGGCAGGGGTCCTAGAACAGCACTGAATGCACAAAGTGCTAAATCCGAAACTGAAGCAAGGCAGCAATTCCTTTCCTTCCCTGTCACTTCTACTGGCTCTTCCCCGGATATAGGCTGGTGCAGCCCCAGTACAGCAAAGCAACAGCCCTACTGCTTGAGACATACAGGGTGCTGGTATTAATAACTAACTGGAGTAACTGCTCCATCCTACCTTCCCCATGTGGGAGCTGGTTTGACTTCTGAGACAGCTAGTGTTGGTTTTCTGGCTGCTCCTAGGACTTGAACCCAGCACGCCCCAGGTGAATGCCCTGTCCCTGCAGACACTCCCAGACCTTCCTCCCCACCAGCCTGTGCCCCTCGGCTGGGCCCATGGTTTTGCCTGGCTTCTGTAGCTCTGGCTGAGATGAACAGAGAGTTACTGGCCCGTGTATCTGACCACACCTGCCTCAAAACAGTCCTCTGATCATGTTTTAGCTTCCCAGGCTCTATCAGTGTAGCTCGTGCTTAGCAGAGCTACTATCTCTGCTGTGCCCTGGATTCTGGTCTGTGCTGTGTGGGGCGAGGAGGCAAACGGGCCTCTCTGGGGCCTGGGCGGAGTGTTGCTTTGCCCACTCTTGGCTGCCGCGCCCAGAATCTTTCCAAGGGCTCAAAGGGGCCTGGCCACGGCCAAAGCTTCCTGTCCTGTCCCTCATCCCACTGCTGCTAGTGGCCAGCAGTAACTGGGCAGCGCAGTGACTCTGTGCTTTCCCCCGCAGCATTCTGCCTGGTCTGGCATGGCCGATGCAAGCAATATGTCTCAGGCTCGCTCCTCTAGGCCACCTCAGCTCCAACCCCTGCCTTTCCCCGTGGAAGGCCTAGAATTCGGCTACAAGCCGGAGGTTATGATTAGACCAGCCGGGCAGGGCTCTTTCACAGGAGGCAGGAGTGATGGGACACCTGGCCATCCCGAGGTGGGAATCGGTCTCAGGGGTGCACTCAGGCAGAGGCAATGGGGAGACGAGGGTGGGGGGGGGTTGCTGAAAGGTGGGTCAAACCTGGTTCTTTCTCTGGAGAGTTTAAGCAAGTGAAGTCGGGAGCTGGGAGTTAGATCTGGTTTCGTTTAGGGAAACGGCCGAGAGCAGGAAGCCAAGCGGGGACAGTCTGCATCCAAGGGGCTGGCTTTCTGAATGGTGAAGCGCATCCCTGGCTCAGGGCCAGTGGACACAGCTGTACATTTGGCTACCCTGGAGTAAAATACAACAATGTCCCAATTGCTCCCTCTTGACATCGGCTAATGAGAGCGAATGGGAAGAGAAAGTGGCTCCAGCCGCATTCTGCCGCATGGCTCGTTCGCTGTGTAAAATATGCTTTCCCTGGAACAGCGAGAGGGTTCAGGTTTTGGGCAGGGGCAGCGAAGGCAGACAGCCAGGTGGCAGGGCAATGTCTGTGTCCTCATTTTGCGCCTTCTCCGGCACCTGCACCGCTGAGGGCAAAAGGATATGTGGGGGTGGGGAACCGTTTAGGGGGCGGGAGGGCTGGTGACTCACCGAAAAATCATCCGGAGCCACACAAAAGTGAGAAGAAGAAAAACCCGCCTCACCGACATGGCCCCCGACTAAGAAGGAGAACGACACACCCCACCCTTTCCTCACACACCAGAGCCTGGGGGGGGCCCAGGCTAGTAGAGTTTGTGGGCAAAAGCCTCCAGGCAGCACTTTACTGTGCCAGCCAGGGGCAGGGGGAGCAGCAGTGTGTGGGGCTGCTTCCTCCCCCAGCAGGCAGAGGCCCTGGATCGTATGCCTGACTCCCGTCCGCGAGGTTCAGGGCTCCTCCTCCCACAGCGGGGAGCTGGAGTTGATGCTTCAGCCCCGTGGGGGGAGCCGTGGAGGTGGGGGGAAGTGTGGGGCTGAAGTGCCAGCGTGGGCTCCCTAATGCTGAGGGGGGAGAGCCCTGAGCCTTGGGGGCCGGATCCAGACAAGCCAGGGGCCAGATCCAGCCCTGGGGCCTTAAGTTTCCCACCTCTGATCTACAGGCTCCTGTCAGAGCAGGCAGACATGGAACTACTTACAAAAGAACTGCGCTTGCAAAATTGCACTCACACGGAAGGCAGGGGAGGCCCAGGCATCATTTGAAAACTGGGGCCCCACCATGTCCTGCTCTGACTGCACACCACTTAAGCAATACAAAGAGACCACTCGCTGCAAATCCGCCTCCATTTTAATTTAATTTATAAATTAACTGGATCTATGGAGGTGAAAAAGTCGCGGGGTGGGGGAAAGAGAGAAAACTCATTGATTGGAATCCAGGGACGTTTCAGCAGGAGGTTTCAGGAATACATGGCCGTTAGGTTGCCAAGATTAGATTCATTATTAGTCCCCAGCTCCTGACAAACTTGCCTGACAATGAACTCCGTCAGTGGAACACCCCCTACTGCTTGCCTAAGTCAAATCTACCATGCTCCACTTCTCTTTGATTATAAAAAAATGAAAGAGGGGGGCTCTTCAGAGGCATAGGCCCTCTGCTCGTCAGTGGAGTTTTTTTGTATCGCCGCTCTCATGGCTTGCAATCTTTATGCCGTTGCTCTTTAGCGGCGAGACCTTTCGCTTTGCTTTGGCCTTGAAGCGGCAGTAATGATGCCGCTTTCTGGTTCAACTTTGATGGCGAAAAGAGTGGGGCTTGGCGTTTTCTAGCCCCCCCGCCGATTCCCTAACAGATGTCAAATGCGCACACAAAGGTGTGGCTCTCCCCTCGGGCAAGCTGGGGTCGTTTGGAAGCAGCGCCAGTGCAGAAAATGGAGCGACTTCTGTGCACAGGATTTACTGGCTAAGAGGAGAATCCGACCCTGCCTATGTTTTTTTTTTTTCCTCACCAGGAAGGGCGACTTATGGCCACATGTGGTCAGACTTTCAAGGGAACAAACCACTGAGATTTTCACCTCACAAGTAGTCTCGTTATGTTTTCTGTGGCCACAGGTGGCACAGTGTTCCTATGCCCCCTCTGGTGGCAGAATTATTTCCCTTCTCTCCTACCTTCGTTTTGCACGGAGGCCTCAAGTCTGTTTGCAGCATCGGGTGGAAATCATTTCTCTCCTGTGTTTGCAATTTGCATGGAACCATGGCCCTTGAACAAATTATTTTCCCAACAGCTGTGCAGCGGGCGCCTTCTGCCCCCCCATCTAAATAACTGGCAATGATCTATTTGAAGCCAGACTTTTAAAAGACTGCTCCCGAATCAGGTTTCCTCCCGGCTGGAGAGTTCTTTGTCCCCTGCCGTGCTGTCACCTGCATGAGGGTACATCAGAAGTGTCACAGCCGCCATTTCACCTGAGGCTGCGCACTAATTAGCACCCTGCTCTCTACACAGGGAAGGATCTGGTCTGTACAGGGCCCGGAAACTGTTTCCATCTGTATCAGTAGAGAACAAATAGCCCAGCATCTAGCTACCCAATCAGCTTTTCATACCATCCCCTTAGAATCTGAGCGACTCCCCACGGGTAGCCACCAAACGATGTTACAGCGATGGGTCCCGCTGTCAGAATTTGATTGGAAGTGGGAGTGGGTGGGTGGAAAATCACAAAAAAGACCTGTGGCCTTTCTTCCGGCCAGGCTGCAGGGCAGAGGAGTGAAATGAATCCCTTGGGGTGGGATCTTTCAGCCAAGCTGCAAACCAGTCTCTGATTTTGTGGTGACAATGTTGTGAATCCACACATACGTTCGTGTGCGCATATACAATTCCCTGAAAATCAAGCCTTGTATGGGATCTAATTTGCAATCCTGTGCGTGCTGCGAGGTGGGCAGAGGTTGCTACAGAAGCCAGATAATGGGTAAAAGTAACTGAAATTTCTTACAGGCAGTGCTTTTTTTTGTAATGGTAGTGCCTGGTACTCAGTACCGGCACCTCCAATCAGAGCTCAACAACTTTTTCCCCTGCAGTACCGGCACCTTTTTCTTTAACAAAAAAAGCACTGCTTACAGGTACTGTCCTATCTCAACCTGGCTCCCTACCAGCTCTTTAAATAGCTCCCTGCGGGCTTTTGCCGCAGCTCAGCCAGCTGTTGCCGGAGCTGCGCACCAGGGCGTGCCTGCTTACTTTCAGCCCTGGGTAATAGCGATGGAAATCACTGCAATGGAGTAACAGCCAAAGCCAATGAAAGTCCAGATTGTCCCACGATGACAGTTCTCTTCCAAGAGAGAGAGATTTTGTTCATGTGGGTGAAATTCAGGCCTGTGCAGAGGGCCGGCATGACAGCTGTGTGAGACTTAAGGCTTATGTGCAAGTCATGAGGTCTCATCTGCACTTGAATGTTAGTTTGGACTAAGAACAGGTGTGAATTTAAAGCTCAGTAGCTATTCCAGAATAACTCAGTGTGGACAAGATCTTAGAGGATCATAGAACTAGAAAGGACCTCAAGAGGTCATCAAGTCTAGTCCCCTGCCCTCACGGCAGGACCAAGCACTGTCTAGATCAGGGCTGGGCAAAATACGGCCTCGGGGCTGGATCTGGCCTGTAAAGCCACCAGATCTGGCCCACGGGCCACCCTGCCAGGAGCCTCAGGCACATAGCTGCCACGGGCAGGTTTAAAGCACAATCCATGTGGCTTTCGGCTCTGAAGGCAGGGGGAGGCTTTGTGTGATCTCCCCTCCCCCACCCCAATCCTCAGCTCCTGTTGGCCAGAAACAACCAGCCAATAGGAATTGACCCCAGCCAATTTCTCAGTTCCTATTGGCTGGAAACAACCAGCCAATAGGAGCTGAGAGATTGGCCTGGGGGATGGGGGCAATGCAAGCCTCTTCCCCCCTCATGGGAGCTGAAAGCCACATTGCGGGAATAGCCTGCAGCTCTAAGGGTATGTCTACACTAGCCACCCTAGTTCGAACTAGGGTGGCTAATGCAGTCATTCGAACTTGCAGATGAAGCCCGGATAAAATATCCCGGGCTTTATTTGCATGTTCCCGGGAGCCACCATTTTTAAATGCCCAGTAGTTCGAGCTCCCTGCCCGCAGCTACACGCAGCACGGGCTAGGTAGCTCGAATTAAAGCTCCTAATTCAAACTACCATTACTCCTCCTGCAATGAGGAGTAACGGTAGTTCGAATTAGGAGCTTTAATTCGAACTACCTAGCCCGTGCCGCGTGTAGCCACAGTCAGGGAGCTTGAACTACCAGGCATTTAAAAATGGTGGCTCCCGGGAACATGCAAATAAAGCCCGGGATATTTTATCCGGGCTTCATTTGCAAGTTCGAATGACTGCATTAGCCACCCTAGTTCGAACTAGGGTGGCAGTGTAGCCATACCCTAAATGATCTGGGGCTGCAACAGGTAGGGAGCCCAGCCTGTCATGGGAGTGCTGCAGGGCTGCTGGCCAGGAGACGCTTATGTAAGCGCCTCCCAGGCAGAGCCTGCCTCTGGCACCCCTGCCCCTCCCACACCCCAACTCCCTCCCCCAGGTCACCATCCAAACCGTCTGCATCCCCTGCCCCAAGGTCACAACTCCTTCCCAGACCCTGTACCCCCTTCTATACTCCTCCCCCAGGCCAGAATCCTCTCCTGCACCCAAACTCCCTCACAGACCCCACACCATCTCCTGCACCCCAGTCCCTTAGCCTGTGCACTCTTCTGTACCCTGTCTCCATCCTAGACTTCACACCTTCTCTACAGAAAAGTGCGGCCCTTGACCACTTACCAAAATCTTGGAGTGGCTCCCCACCAAAAATTGCCCACCCCTGGTCTAGATCATCCCTGACAGGTGTCTGTCTAACCTGCTCTTAAATATATCTGGTGATGGAGATTCCACGCCCCCCTGCCCCATGCAGTTTATCCCACTGCTTAACCACCCTGACATTTAAGGAGTTTTTCCTAATGTCCAACCTAAACCTCCCTTGCAGCAATTTAAGCCCATTGCTTCTTGTTCTATCCTCAGAGGCCAAGGAGAACAATTTTTCTCCCTCCTCCTTATAACACCCTTTTAGCTATTTGAAAACCGCTATCATGTCCCTTCTCATTCTTCTCTTTTCTCAACTAAACAAGCCCAGTTCTTTCAATCTTCCCTCAGAGCTCATGTTCTCTAGACCTTTAATCGTTTTTGTTGCTCTTCTCTGGACCCTCTCCAATTTCTCCACATCTTTCTTGAAATGTGATGCCCAGAACTGGACACAACACTCCAATTGAGGCCTAATCAGTGCAAAGTAGAGCGGAAGAATGGACTTCTTGTGTCTTGCTCACAACACTCCTGTGAATGCATCCCAGAATCATGGTTGCTGTTTTTGCAACAGTGTCACATTGTTGACTCATGTTTAACTTGTGGTTCACTCTGACCCCTGAATCCGTTTCTGCAGTACTCCTTCCTAGACAGTCACTTCCCATTCTGTATGGGTATGTCTACACAGCAAAGTTATTTTGAAATAACTTTCCTAGCGTCTACACAGCCATTCCGTTATTTCGCATTTAATTTGAAACAGCGGAGAGCTTATTTCGAAATTGGTAAACCTCATTCCACGAGGAATAGCGCTAGTTTCAAAATTGTTATTTTGAAATAAGCACTGTTTAGATGCTTATTTCGAAATGGGGGCCTCCAGCCCTTCCCAGGGTGCCCTGCTGGCTGCCCTGGCCACAAGGTACCTTCTGACCTGATGCCCTGCTGGAACTGGTTCCAACCAGCCTTAAATGTGATTCAGTGTCCACTCAGTGTGGACGCGCTATTTCGAAATAGAAAAACGCTATTTCGAAATGCATTTTGTGTGTAGACCTGTTATTTCGAAATAAGCTATTTCAAATTAACTATTTCGAAATTAGATATTTCAAAATAACGCTTTAGTGTAGACATACGCTATGTGTGACACGGATTGTTCCTTCCTAAGTGGAGCACTTTGCATTGTATCATTGACCCTGGGCTATGTCTCTTCTACATAGGGCGAATTTCACCTTGGCTGACACATCTTAGGAAAGATGTTTGTGTCCCACATCTCTGGAAGTGTGGTGAGGTAAATGTGGCAAGAAAGGGAGACGTGGAGCTTTCATGGCAGTGCCCACTGAGCTCCTGCTTGGAAAATGCCTGTGTAGTGTGTCCTTTGCTAAATATCCTTTCTTTTGTCAAAAATATTTCCTGTCCGCAAATCAAGTTGTGACTTAGGGCTATACATCTGCATCTGGCACCTCCCCTCCCGCATCCCAATTCCCTCCCCCAGGTCACCATCCAGACCCTCTGCACTCCCCTGCCCCAGGTCACAACTCTGTTGTCTGTTTGTCTTCCTCGTCACCGCTGCAGGTTGCAATTGGATTTGGGTCTTAGCAGCAATATGGAGGATATTACAGCTCTGCCTTTTGAAGTGTAACTGTGGTGTATAAACTCGGCTATTCAAGCGTGCATTTCAGGGGCCGCTTTCTGGATCCCAGGATATTGCTCTCTTCTGATAAATGATTTTAAGTCTCATCTGAGCTGCGTGGGGCGAGAGGGGAAGCATTTCCTGTTAGAACCCTACGAAAGTAAGAAATGTTTGTGACTTTTGTGAGCCGAGCAGCAATTCGAACCATTCTGGCTTCTGCCGCTGAGATATCTGGGCCTCAGGCTGGCGCGTGTAGGCATTACTGCCGTACGAAATAAGAATCTTTGGAATGGTGCTGCCGGAAACGCTCATCACTCTTGTCTCCCTGACTGAAGCATTGCTGATCACTAACCCTGCCTGATGGAGAGATCTCCAGACCACTCCACAGCCAGGCAGATGAAAATGGCTGCAGCTCATTTGAACTGTATGTGCACGTATACTGCAATTTCCAGTCATCTCTAGAGCTGAAGAGCTTGAGTGTTTAGAGAGAGAGAATAATCGTAATATTTTGCACTTGAGCATCTGAAAGCTCTTTGCAAAACATTAATATAGAGTGCAAAGATATGGCTTCTTGTGTTTTCACTTACCCGGTGAGGCACGGAGGGTGGACAGCGGGGGGAGCAGCTCTCACTTCTGGCCCCAAGCGTCTGGCACGAGTATCAGGTGGGGAGTTTGACTGGGGCGGTACACCTGTCAAACCGTAACGCAGGTGTCCTATGGCGAGCTCAGGGAGGACAGAAACCTCCCATGGAGCAGAAAGGCAAAAGCTCACTTGATCTCGATTTCCAGTATGAATACAGACCAGGAAAGCGGGGCCTCACGATCCTTCTGACTTTTTGGGTTTTAAGCAGGAGGTGTCAGAAAAGTTACCACAGGGATAACTGGCTTGTGGCAGGCAAGCGTTCATAGTGATGTCGCTTTTGATCCTTCAGTGTCGGCTCTTCCTATCATTGTGAAGCACAATTCACCAAGCGTTGGGTTGTTCACCTACTAATAGGGCTAGACTGCTGGGGCTAGACTGTCATGAGATAGTGGAGAAGGGTTCCATGTGAACAGCAGTTGAACGTGGGTCAGTCGCTCCTGAGAGAGAGGCGAGCACCGTTCCGAAGGGATGGGCGATGGCCTCCATTGCCCTCAGCCAATCAAAATGGAATAATTTGCCATTCCTGGCTGGCAGGAGCCGGGGTGGGGGACTTCAGGTTGAACCGCTCTAGTCTGGCACCCTCGGGACTTGACTGGTGCCAAACCAGAGAATTTGCTGGACCATGGCAGCTCAATATTGTCTAGCAGCATTGCCAACCCTTCCACTGCTCACTGGGCTCCAAGTAGACTGTTAGGGGTAAATTAGAGCTAAAGAACAGCACAGAACACTGAGAGCCAGCAATGGCGGCTGTAAACAAACTTTAAGGAACTTAGGAAACTTGGCCACACCCAAGAGAAGTGGCCATCCGGCTAACTAAAATCATCCCAGACCACGGATGTTGCCAGACCTGACAGTGCAGGACTAGAGAGGTTCAATCGATAGTGTGTGGAAGGATGTGACAGTGGTCTTGAAATGCTGTCCTCAGAAACACACTATATTTTGGGGTACACACTTTCAAATGGGTCTTCAAGGCTGCGGATTGGGCAGCTTTCCCCGGAGCTTATTTCATGCCATGTACAAAGTCAGTGACAAGGAGAAAGACGGAACGATCCCCGTGCTCCCCAGCACATGTTGATAACCCGGGGGCTATTCCAGCTTTTGCATTTCACCCCTGGGCTGGAATTCATTTGGATCAACAAAGTCCCAGCACTTTCTTCCGAATGTGCAGGATTTGTTTGGAAAGAGCCGTCACCACATGGGCCATGTCGCAGCATATCGCTGGCCCGGCTGTGGTGCCTTTGTTACAGAGCACGGTAAACAGCCAGGGCTTTCTGGTTCAGGGGAGCCTCTGTGTAAACAAACAAGCGTCCAGGTCCCTTAAAGGGCAGGAAGGGGACATTGTGTATTTAAGTGGCTAGACCTGCTGGCATCAGTAGCTCCTCCAGTTCATAGCATCACAGAATCCTAGGGCTGGAAGAGACCTCTGGAGTCATCAAGTCCAGCCTCCTGCCCAAAGCAGGACCAACCCCAACTCAATCATCCCAGCCAGGGCTTTGTCAAACAGGGACTTCAAATGCTCTAGGGATGGAGATTCCACCACCTCCCTAGGGAACCCGTCCCAGTGCTTCACTGCCCTCCTAGGGAAAGTGTTTTTCCTAATAGCCAACCTAGATCTCCGCCCCTTTGCAACTTGAGACTATTGCTCCTCGTTCTGTCTCGTTACTGAAAATTCCCTCTCCTTGATTAACCAGCCCAGCCCTGTTCTTTAGTTGGTTACAATCATGGATCTGATGAGCTGGATGGTTTTCTTTTGCCAGCCTTTGCCACGCTCACAAAACAGACTCGTGTTGTTTTACACCGAGTGCTTAAAACCGGCTCAGTGCCAGGGCCATTGCTGGCTCCTGACAGTGCTCCTCATGCTTTATTTTCCTTCCCTTCGCAGCCCCTGCGGAGTTCGTGCAGCATCCTCAGTCCATTTCCAGACCTGTCGGGACGACTGCCATCTTCACCTGCCTGGCCCAGGGAGAGCCGCCCCCTCAGGTCACCTGGCTGAAGAACGGGCAGATCCTAGAACCTACTGGTCACATCAAACTGAAGAACAACAACAGGTAAGTCAGCTGGCTACGGGTTTCCACCTTGTTGAGCTGGGCGTGGGAATGACTAAAAGGTCAGTGTTGACGGGAAACATACAGTCGGAGTCTGATATTGCACGGGTGTAAATCAGGACTAATGCTACTGAATTCGATATATTACATTGGCGTGAGGAGGAGCAGAATTCTTGTGTGTCGGGAATTTCACCAACCCCTAATCGTTTTTAGGAAGTGTGCTGTCGTATTATTTAGATACAGACTCAGGATCAATACGGGCAGCAGGGCAAATTATTTTCACCCGCCGGTTATCTTTTGAAGAGCAGGTTGTTGCGGCTACTTTCTTGTGGAAGCATAATCCCTTCCTTTTTCACGGAGGTGGTGGATGTCTCCGTGAGTAATAGTGACTGACAAGCTTTTGTAGTGACTTTTGGGGACAGATGCTGACAATCTCTATTCTGTGCACTAGGGATGTGAACGGGTAATTGGTTACACAGGAGCAGAACCGCTGGGGCCAGCTCACCCCGTGCAGCTGGTGCCCTGGGACTGGGAGTCGACAGCCAGCCCTGTGCAACACTGGGAGTGGGAGCCCTGCAGGTTGGCGGTTGCTCCAGCTACACTGGAGCTGTCCCCCACCTGTGATCCTGCTTAATCTGTTAACCAGTTAAACACTAGGTTAACCTAACAGTTAACTGGTTACCTGATTAACCAGGATTGTACATCCCTACGGGTTTCCACCTTGTTGAGTTGGGTGTAGGAATGACTAAAAGGTCAGTGTTGACGGCAAACATATAGTCGGAGTTAACTCGAAATAACAGCCGTTATTTCGAATGAACTTTACTAGCGTCTACACAGGCAAACTGCTATTTCGAAATAAATTCGAAATAGTGGAGCCCTTATTTCGAATTTGGTAAACCTCATTCTACGAGGAGTAATGACAAATTCGAAATAGCTTTCGAATTAAGTGCTGTGTAGACACTTAATTCGAAATAGGGGGCCTCCAGCCTTCCCAGGATGCCCTGGTGGCCACTCTGGGCACAACCCGGAAAACTTACTCTCCTCTCCCCCAGCCCCGGAGCCATTAAAGGGGTAGACCCTGGTCACAGTGCCTGTGCCAGCTCTAAGCCTGCCAGCCCAGAGCCAGCAGTGGCCACCAGGGCCCCTGACCCAGTGGCCCCAAAACATGAGCCAGCAAGCCACTGGCAGCCAGCCCTCCACCGCTCCCCAGGAGCAGTCTGCCAGCTCCCAGGAGCCTGACAGGGGCTGGAGAAGGCGGGTGCCTTCCTGGTCCAGGGTGGAGATCATGGACCTTATTCAGGTTTGGGGGGGGATGCCCCCAGTGTCCATGATCTCCGCACTAGACGAAGGAACGCGGCCGTCTACGGCAGGATAGCTGCCAGCCTGGTCACCAAAGGCCACATGCGAACCCAGGAGCAGGTTAGCATGAAAGTCAAGTTGGTCCGGCAAGACCCCCAACCCTGAGCTTCCCCTCCCTCTTCTTCCCCTTGCTTCCCCCTTCCAGCTCCCTCCTCCCAGGTTTCCCCCTCCCCTCTCCCACCCTCTCTCTTCCCCTCTCCCACCTCCTTTTCCCAGTCTCCCCAGAGGTTCATCCCCTCCCCAGTTTTGTTCAATAAACCCAGTTTCTGTTTTTGAACATACGTGTCTTTTGTTTGACATCAGGAAGGGGGGCTAGGGAGGGGTAAGTGGAAGGAGGTGAGGGAGGAATGGGGCACGAGTCCCCGGTGGGGCCTCCTGGATCCTGACAGCCCCCCGATGGACCCCCCCGCATGGGAGCCTGTAGCAAGTGCAACCGGGCTGATGGCAATGACCCCATGAGATGCACCGGCGTGCCCAGGGGCAGCTCTGGCTCCATGTGGCCGAGTGCTGTGGTGTCCCGAGTGCGGGCACTCAGGGCACTCCAAGACAGGACTGCTTTGCTGTCCCTCATCGAGGTAGACAAGCAAGCGGGGGACCCTGTCTGTCTGGGGTGGGGGTAGGGTCCCTTTAAGCACGGAGCTCAGTTAGCCTCAGGCAGCAGCCCCACACTAAGTCCTAACCTGATGCCCTGCCGGCACTGGTTCCTGCCAGCCTTAACTTCGGTTCAGGGTCCACTCAGTGTGGGCGCGCTATTTCGAAATAACAAAACACTATTTTGAAATAGTTTTTGTGTGTAGATGCGTTATTTCGAATTAGCTTAATTCGAATTAACTATTTCTAATTAAGTTAATTCGAAATAGCACTGTAGTGTAGACATACCCTACTGTGCATTGGCATATCTGTGTCTTAAAATGCCTCTGTGCTGCTGGTCGTTAGATAAATGAGTGTTTTCAAGACTCTTCCATTCCTGCTTCTTGGTCGCTTTGGAGAGCAAAAGTTCTAGCTCAGCGTGAG
The DNA here is from genome assembly GCA_032595735.1 of Pelochelys cantorii. Classification (NCBI taxonomy): domain Eukaryota; kingdom Metazoa; phylum Chordata; order Testudines; family Trionychidae; genus Pelochelys; species Pelochelys cantorii. The sequence continues at coordinate 40,583,914 of CM064338.1, read as the reverse complement.
GATGGAGTAGAAGACATTGGGCACTTTCACACGTGCTGCCCGAACAAGGGGGCACTTGTAGCAAAAGACTCTCTGTTTTGCCTCACAAGAGGAAGCGTAACTGAGGGCCTTTATTAGTGACTATCAGGGCTCCAGTCGGGGGGAAGCTTCCACACTTTGTCAAACTCTTCAGAGTAAAAACTGTCTTAGCTTAAATGATTGCACAGCTCACAGCATAAGAGAACCCGCTTTTAAAGTACACTATAAACATGGTGTCCAGTCTGAAAAAAAAGACTTTATGGAACTTGCTTCAGGGAGTTTCCATGTTTGCTGCATCTCTGTGATTCCAACCCCTGGTTTGCTCCGTTCACTAATAAAAAGATGTTTTTATTACCACCTGGCCCGCAAACCCAGTCAAGATCTGAGAGCCAGCTTGGGTTCTTGGCTTGTGTGTAATTGCCATAAACACGATGCTGTAGGCCAACTACTGTCCTCGGTGACATCTTTGGAATTCTGTTCTTCTCAGATTCTGGCTTCAACTGCACTTTTGCAGTGTTGTTGCCTTTGGGGAGATAGCATGGGTGTAACTACAGGATGAACCTCTCTTGTCCAGCACTCTCTGGTCCGGCATGATTTTACTTAGCCAGATGTCCACTTATCATGGGTGTGGCCAAGTTTCCCGTGGTTCCATAAAGTTTGTTTATAGCTGCCAGTCCTGGCTCTCAGCGTTCCATGCTGTTCTTTAGCTCTAATGTACCCCAATGCCAATATCTCCATTGGTTCTGAAGAGCTTATAGGAGAAAAAAACCAATCGTTGAAGTAAGCAAAGATTACTCTGAATACACACTGAGAGCAGCTCTGAAGAACTCTGAGCAACTGGAAAGCTCATCTCTTTCATCAAGCAAAGTTGGTCCAGTAAAAGCTCTTTTTACGCAGTCGGTTCCCAGAATACAACCACACTTCCATCTGTCCCTTCCGATCCATGTTCAAATGTTCATGCAGGAACCCGTTTGAGATAATATTGGCTCGGTAGCAGATTTTCACTACATTTGGGCCTTTTATCTCCCCGAGGAATAGTGTTTTCCACAAGCACTAAATAATTGCATTTCCGTGCTAAAACACAGTCGTGTTTGTGTTGCAGAAATCATATGGCGGGATGCACCCAGTGTGAAAATTACAAGTTTCTTTGGAAATATCATGGGACAGCGTCCTGTGAAATAACAGTTGCTATGCCGTACACCAAAATTATCAGCAGAGCTTTATGGTCCCTGGTGTGATAGAACACTTACCTGTATTTGCTGTATGCAGGAATCCAGTAAACACAACACTGGCTGAGAAAAACCTCTTCCTTCAGTTTTGTCCATCAAGAGAATGTGATAGTGGCATTCGCGCCTACTTCCTGGGGAAGCAATGCTTTTGTTTTTCAGAGCTTTCTCATAGGCGGGGGGTATAATCAGCCAGGGGAAATTACCAATGAACTTGGGAAGTGAGAAGCAGACCCTCCCTCCTTGGCTGCCCCAGAACCTGCATGGTGCATAGAAACAGCTCAGGTTTTTTAGGAAAAGCTGTTGCTTTTTCCACTGGGTCGTTTGGTGTCTCAGGAAGAGACATGGTGTGTTTCCCATGTGGCAGCTTAGGCCAGCTCAGGAGGGCTGGTGCTGGCCCTGCATGGCTGGGGCTAGAAAATTTCAAATCTGAACTAGCCAGGGAATGGAAGAAAGGAAGTAATGTTATCCCCATTTTACAGATCACAGAACTGAGGCACAGGGATCCATAGATTCCAAAGCCAGAAGGGACCCATTCTCTGACTTCCAGTAGAACACAGGCCACAGAACTTCCCCCAAATAAGTCCGAGAGCAGATCTTTTAGAGGAACAGCCAGGCTAATTTAAAAAAAAAAGTGAGTGAGGAATTAAATTATTCCATGGGTGAATTATTCTCACCCTTAAAAAATTGTGCCTTATTTCCATTCAGAATTTTTCTGGCTTCAGCCTCCACCCACTGGACTGTGTTAGACTTTCTCTGCTAGACTGAAGAACCCGTTATCAAATATTGGTTCCTCCTGTACATACTTGCAGACTGCAATCAAGTCACCTCTCCCTCTGCTCTTTGTTAAGCTAAGGAGATCGAGCTGCTTAAATCTGTCACTATGAGGCAGGTTTTCTAATCCCTTCTTTGTTTTGGTGGCTCTTCTCTGAACTGGCTGCAATTTACCGACATCCTCCTTTAATTATGGGCACCAGAACTGAACACAGTAGTGCCAAATATACAGGTACAATCACCTCTCTACTACTTGAGATTCCCCTGTGTATGCAGCCCAGGATCGCATTAGCTCTTGGAGCCACAGCCTGGGGAACTCATAGTCTGCTGATTATCCACCGTGGCTCCCAACTTTTTTTTCAGAGAAACTAAGGTTACGTCTACATTGCAGCTAGAGGGGTATCTACTAGTGATGTTAAAATGTGTGTAATTGACTAACCGTATAGCTGCTTAGAATCCCAGCGGTTCCACAGTTACACGCAGGGTGGTAGCCAGCTCCCTGGGGGCCGGTGCACACTGGGAACCATCATTTAAGCCTGCTCCCTGTATGTACCGGCTCCCACCTGCCACTCCATGCTGTATCAGAGGCAGCAGCACGGGGCGGCGGGCAGCTCACTGGGAACCGGACCGGTTACCCATTTAAACAGCTACACTCTTAGGGTATGTCTAGACTGCATCCCTCTTTCGGCAGAGGGATGCAGATTAGTCAGGTCGACATTGCAAATGAGGCAGGGATTTAAATATCCCATGCCTAATTTGCATAAAAATGGCCGCCGCGTTTTGCCAACTCAGCACTTTGCCGGCAAAAAGTGGCAGTCTAGAGGGGGATATGTCGAGAAAGAAAGCCTTTTCCGATAGTTCCTGTAAACCACCTTGCAGGAGGCATAAGGGATCTGTCGAAAAAGGCTTTCTTTTTCAACAGACCCACCGCTAGACTGCCACTTTTTGCTGACAAAGTGCTGAGTCGGCAAAACGCGGTGGCCATTTTTATGCAAATTAGGCACAGGATATTTAAATCCCTGCCTCATTTCAGTGCCGACCTGCCTAATCTGCATCCTTCTGCCGAAAGAGGGATGAAGTCTAGACATACCCTTAAATCCTTAGTATCTACAGCATGTGTAGACATAACTGAGTTCCTTTTGATCTAGCTGGATTGAATAGCCACAGCCGTGAAGTAGGATCAGCACAGCTGTCCTAGCCCATTTGGGACACCGGGCAGGCTCACATGCAGCTAGGCTGGCGGCTGCAGGGTCCCTGCTGTTGTTAGCTGAGCTGTGTAGACCAAAGTGAGCTCGTAGATGCCTATGCCTGCTGAGATCACGCCTCTGATTACTGTGGAGACATAGGCTAAGGGTTTGCCTAAGAGACTCTGGACAGTGAATCCAGTTCTTCTTCTAGCCCAGCGCCTTCCCCACAAGAGCATCCTTCCTCTCCACCTGAGGAAGGCGGTTAGTACCCAGTGCTTGGAGAAACTCCAGCCTTTGGAGAGAGCCACCTCTTTTGGAATCAGCGTGGCTGACATGAGCTTGCAACTCTGGGAGATGCAAGGGACAGGACCTACCTGAGGGAATTTCCAAAGCCACTGATCTGAGAAACACAATTGCGAGCGGATTGACGGGGCAGCTGAGTGCTGGAACAAAGGATGAACCGGAGAAAAGACAGCAATGGTTTGTTTCCTTGCAAGGACCTTTTTCAGCATGTTCTTGGGTGCAGAGCTAAGTACTGTAACCTGCTTAGTTCCAGGCAAAGTGCATTTACGATCAGGCCTTTGGCTTTATCAGTCACTTGCACTCAGAAAATATTTGCCCATGTAATGATGGATCTACAATCTAATGGTAATGAAGCTACTAAACTGCACTTTAAGCTATTTAATTAGATTACCCCGTTTCCTGGAAAATTCATTTGGATTAAAACTCTGCCTTAATATGGCTATAAAGGTCTGAATGCCCCCAAAGGGGTTTTTTGGAAAAAAGAATAAATAATCCAAAGTCACGTTGTGCGTTAATTGATTTCCAAATGTACCACGTGAACAACCACGCTCCTGAAACCGACACAGCTAGAATGACGGGTAAACATACCAAGAGCTGGAGGCGGTTCAGAAAAGGAGCTCTGTCAGAGGAATGCATCGGCTCACAAAGAGCCTGTATTTTCTCCCTTTGCCCTTTTGCTGTCCGGCCTCCATTTGAGCTGTTGTTATGCAGCCGCCTACAAGAACAGTAAGTTGCAGCAGCCAGGAAAACTTCCCCAGTCAAACTTCTTTGGTCCTGCCTCAGACTCTAACAAAGATTTTAAAGAAGTCCAGCCTCAGGGATTTCCCCTCTTGGAACCGTTGTTACAAATCTGTCACCACCTATGCGAGCACTTCATGGTTATCACTACAGAGCATGGAAGGTGGGGAGTAATTTCTGTGAACGGCTCTCCTGGTTTGAAAGCAAATTTCAGTTTGTCTACGGGTACATCTACACTTGCACCCTTATTTCAAAATAAGCTATTCCGGAAGAAATACTCCGAACTAGCTTATTTTGAAATAGCGCATCTACACTGCAGGGAAGCTTCAAAATGAGTCCGAGGCGGGCTTCCCTAATGTGGATGCACTGCCTCGATTTAGAGCCCCAGGAGGTACTTGGGGAGTAATTACTCTGAATGGCCCTGGGGAGGAGCTATTTTGAAATAGCAGCAGTGGAACGTCCACACTACCGCTATTCCAAAATAGTTATTTCAGAAGAGGAGTTATTCCTCGTGGAATAAGGTTTACAGAAGTCAAAATAAGCTGCCCGTTATTTCGAATTTATTTCGAAATAACGGAATTGCTGTGTAGACACTCGCATTGTTATTTCGGAATAACAGCAGTTATTTCAAAATAACTGTGCTGTGTAGACAGTTTGTACCCTATGTTCTGGCTCTGTTTGTCCTCTCCTGCAAACATCTGAGTGCCTGACGCTTATGAGAGCTAATACTCATGAATAGCAACTGTTTCGTTCCAGTGGCTTAATACTCGCTGAAGGCAAATGTCAGTTCATAGATTTGGTCCTAAGTTGTTGTGATGATGATGATGATGATTGAAATTTGCTTTCAAACTGGGAGACAGTGTTATGATTAATAACAGTTATCAATGTATTATCTATTTCTTGTTCCATGGAAGAGGATCAGGAGACTAATCACTGACCAAGGCCTAGCTGTGGTATATGCTGCCTGCACATGTAGCAGAAGCGGGTCCCTGGCCCAAAGAGCTTGCATCGTCAATATGAGACAAGACACAGCAGGTAGATGTGACAGCCTGATGATGGGGAAGCACAAAGGAAACCATGATGACACTGGTCAGCAAGGAAGCAGTTTTCATAGCACCCCGTCTGCCTAGCCAGGGTGAAGTTGTTTGTAGACACAAAGGCAGAGGAGTCTGCAGGAGAGATTTGAAGGACGACAATGAGGTGGCCTTGCAGATGTTTCCTGGGAGCTCCTCTTGTGCGTAAGGGCCTTGCAGGTCTTACTGTGTTGGCTAGTTGCATAGGTCTGGTGTTATTTCTGCTCCTTGACTACCATGCCATAACTACCAACACTGCATGTGTATCTGCCACCGGAGCCACAGGTTGAGGGTTCAGGCCCCACCCTGGCACCCTTGAGATGCAAGATGGATAAGGGGGACTCCTCCAGAGGTGCCCGGGATAAGGTACCCATCCCACGGAGTGGTGCTTAGACCACTTACAGTGAGAGATAAGAACAAGGGAGCTATACAGCCTAAGCTGAGAAGCAGCTGGCTTTATAGCTCAAGCTGTAGAGGTTCCCACACTAAACTCTAGAGGTCTCAGGTTCAAATCTGCCAAGTGGTGGTTACACACATATTGCCCATAGTACAGTCAAAGGGTATGTCTGCACTGCATTCCTCTTTTGAGAGAGGAATGCAAATGCAGAGGAATGAAATTGCAAATGAAGCACAGATTTGAATTTCCCATGCTTCATTTGCATAATTGCATCCAGGCACTATTTCAAAATGCCCTATTTTGAAAAAAGAAATGCTGTCTAGACACGGTTTATTTCGAAAGAAAACCCTTCTTTCGAAATTACCCGTACTCCTTATAAAATGAGGTTTAAGGGTAATTTCTCAAGAAGAGTTTTCTTTCGAAATAACCATGTCTAGACAGCGTTTCTTTTTTCGAAATAGGGTATTTCGAAATAGCGCCGGGACGCGATTATGCAAATGAAGCACGGGAAATTCAAATCCGTGCTTCATTTGCAATTTCGTTCCTCTGCATTTGCATTCCTCTCTCGAAAGAGGAATGCAGTGTAGATATACCCAAAGAGAAAACCCACAATCCCACTGATGCAGTGAGATTTGCCCAAGAGAATTAACCAGGCCCTGCAGAGAAAGGATACTGATTGTGTTGATGCCCCGCAGTAAATCCAAAGCAATTCAGTAGTCTACTGGCAGTTATAATTGCTCTACCAATTCCCTGATACTCAGTGTCCTGAATGTCTGAGATACCAGAATGATAATTGCAGGCTAAATGCCCAGGCCGATGGAAGTGGGACTTACACCTGCTGCTTGTGTGCCTGTAAACACAGTCATTCTCCTAGCATGAGACAGTTCAGTCAGAGACTCTTTGGCTACGTCTACATTGCATCCCTCTGGCGCAAAAGCCTATGCAAATGAAGCGTGGATTAGCATATTGCCGTGCTTCATTTGCATAATTAATTAGGCTCCGTTTTTGCGCAAGAGGCTTTTGCACAAAAAGGAGCCATTTGCACAGCTCCTTTCTGCGCAAAACCCCCCTCTTGCGCAAGAGCCCCTTCCTTTTGAAAAAATGAGGAAAAACGGCTCTTGAGCAAGAGGGGGGTTTTGCGCAAAAAGGAGCTGTGTAGATGGCTCCTTTTTGCACAAAAATGCCCCCTAATTAATTATGCAAATGAAGCGTGGCAATATGCTAATCCGCGCTTCATTTGCATAGGCTTTTGCACAAGAGGGCTGCAATGTAGACGTAGCCTCTGAGAGGGTAGCTATTGCATTGTTCTTGCCACACTCCTGGGTATCATTCACGTCGTGCAAGAATTGATCTGTGCCTAGAAAATAAATGCCTGGCCGAGCCCATAGCGGGTAACAGGGAGAACTGGAAGGGGGGGCAGGGTGTGAGGTGATATCCTACAGTTCCTATCCAGTCCCTTGCTCTGTGCTCTGCCAGCATCCCCCGGATGAAAGTTTCCTGACAGCCCTCTCAGAGATGTAGCCCGACCACAAGTGGTTCAGATCCAAGCCAGCACTGGGAAGGTAGCATGCCTTGCATGACATACCTGCCTCCAGCATCAAGCCAAACTGTTCAACCATTCCTCCTGCTTCCTTGTTCCTACCACGTGTGTTTTGCCCATGTTGAGTAGATTGCCCCCTCTCAGACCCTGAGGTACCCTTTAAAGGAGCCAAGTCTCCAGATTGGTCAGGAACACAGCTGAACACAGGAGGAAGGTTGGACTGCCTGTGAAAATGAGGCATGTAATCCCAAAAGAGCAGCGCTGTTTGTGTCTGAGGTCACAATTAGAGATGTCATAGTGTCGTTGGATACCCGATTAACCGATAAGCCTGGTCTTATTGACTACACGCATCCCCCCCTTACTGCCTCTGTATCAGAGGCAGCAAGGGAAGGAGGCAGGGGCCGGTACATGGGAAGCCAGCTTTCAAGCCAGCTCCCCACGTATATCAGCGCATACAAGCCGCTTGCCCCCTCCTCATAAGTCATGTGCTCCAGCCCCCTAATCATTTTTGTTGCCCTCCTCTGGACTCTCCCCAATGCGTCCACATCCTTTCCGTTAACGGGGGGGCTCAGAATTGGGTGCCCTACCCCAGAATCCTATTGCCTCTTGAGGCAAAGGGGTGTATCTCTGCCTGTTTGTTCCTTCGGGGGGAAAGGAATCAGTTTGGGGTTTCGGTTTTGAGATTATTGCGTTCTGTTTCCCCTTCCATTTCTGCCCTCCCCCACCCCAACTAAACAAGGGAAAACTATCCTGGAGCTTTTCCTGCCATGTGCCCGTCCCAGACTGATCTGTGTCCTAAGGCAGGAGTAACTAGGCGTTCAGGGCCCCATTGTTTTGTAGTCTGAATGTAAAACAAGCCAATGCCACTTCAGAGGAGGTTGGGGTTGTTTTTCCTAGTACGGAAGGATACAGTGTTCCACGCTCTTTTGGCTTCGGGGCCATTTCCTCTCAGGGCTTCCCACCCCAAAGTGCTATTGCCATTAATCAGAATTTTGAGTCAGCGGTGAAGGAAGGAGGTAGAGCCCAGCCAGCCAGAGTTGCCCATAGGGAACAACTGGACAAAACTTCTGCCTTAGGGTATGTCTAGACTACACCTTTTTTTTCAGAAGAGGCTTTTCCAACATTTGGCCCGCCTACACTGGGCCAAATTTCAGAAAAAACCCCTCTTTTGGAAGAGCCCTTCTTCCTCGTGGAACAAGGAAGACAGGGCTTCCGAAAGAGCGCGTCTGCTCTTCTGTAAAAAAAAGCAGAAGAGCAAACGTGTTCCCTGGATGTGGCGGAGTTTTTTTGGGATACCTCTGGTAACCCCGCTCCCCCCAAACCCCGCAGTCTATATGTACCCTTAGTGAGGGCCCCTCGGTCTTCTCAGAGGACTGGGTAGATGTGTTCTTAAGTACCACATAGTGGCCAAAATAATTATGAGGAGGAGGAAATTTTAGGGGACACTTGGCTTTCAAATGTGTCATTGGTGCCAAGGTTAAGGCCATAAATGATTTGCCCAACATTTGGTTTGGACTCTCTTATTTTCTTGAAAATGGTTCGAGCCCCGTTTTCAAGGTGCGGTATCAGATTTTGGCCCGTGAGTGAAACCCGGAATTCACAACGGGGTTTTGGGTGGATGAAAAATTCCATCCCCTGTGGTAGGTGCAAACGACTGCGCTTTACAACGAAAACCTCCACAGATGGTGACTTCTTATATCCTTTCTACATGTCCCTTACTCAGCCAGTTATTTAAGCGTGCCTCATGCACGGGGTGGGACTACTGGCTATGTAATCAGAAGGACACAGAGATTCAGTTGCCACGCAATGGATAGCCTCTTTGCACAGTAAGCTGACCTTTACAAGCAGAGTCCAAGAAGTACCCTTTCCATTCCCCCATCTGTAAAATGTGAATTCAAATTATTGTGGGCTCTGAACATGAAAGAGCGTCTGATGCAATGCCCTCACCAGAGGTGGTGGTTTTGTTTGGAAAATGCCAGCTGTGTGGGAACACAATATCTGATCAATGCTGAGCAAAAATCAAAGGCAATTCTGGATCATGGATAATGGTTAATGAAAAATGCATGAAGGCCCCGGCCTAAGGAATGGTGGGATTTCCCATTAAAGCTGTGAATAAAAAAAATCACTTTTCCTAAGAAGTAAGGCTCTTGCGATGTGATCCCTATCTGAGGCCTTCAAACAGCTCGTTGGAATTTGTTTCATCTACAGACTCAGGGCTGAATTCGGTTCTGGGATTCACACAGGAGATTTCAGCTCTGATTTACTCACCCTGTATGTGCAGATTCCAGTGGGAAATACGGAGCAGGCAGAGCCGAATCTGCACACACAGCACCAGAGCCTCAGCTTCATGGACATAAGTGGAATTATGCTTCTTTGCTCCAGCTATCCCACACTGCCCTGGACTGAGAGTACACATTTGCCAGTGTTGTATACAGAGTGCTTTCAGCTGATCAGGATTGACGGGTTCATTATTTTGCAGTTTACAACAACAAAGATGCAACTGCTTCTTAAGTACAGCTTGAACCTCTCTAGTCCAGCACTCTGGGGACCTGACTGGTGCCAAACCAGAGAATTTGCCGGACCACAGGAGGTTAATATTGTCTAGCAGCATTACCAGCAAATCCACTGCTTACTGGGCTCTTAGAAGACATTTAGGGGTAAGTTAGAGCTAAGCAACAGCACAGAACACTGAGCTGTAAAAAACTTTATGGGACTGCAGGAAACTTGACCACACCCATGGTAAGTGGACATCTGGCTAGCTAAAACCATGCTGGCCCATGGATGGTGCTGGACCAGGGAGTGCCGGACTAGAGAGTTATAAACCCACAGGCTAGGATAGTTTCCCCAAAGGTGAAACTGGCAAATCTGGACCCTTTTGTATTCCAGTACAATCTGAGTGACAACATATCGCTATGCCAGCGAACGGACGGTGCTTTTGGACAGGAGAAATGAGCTTGCGCACTTTTCAAAATCACACAGTTGAGGTTGGTGGATTGAAATACCCCAGGAAAGGGTGAGGCATGAAACAATAACACAGTTGCCACCATGAAGGTTTACTGCTTCTCATCATTTGACCCAATAAGTGTTCAGTAGATTACAGGGGGTCATTTTCAGGCTAGAAATAAATCGCATTAAGGGGTTTATATCGCTAGGCTACAATCACCATAACTTCAAGTAACAAAGGCCAATATCTACAGAGAAGGAAGGCTGTAAATATTGATTTTCCAGGAAGATTTTATTTACAAAATGGTAATTAAGGGGTTTCTATTATTCCACTGAAAAGGAGGGTGTCAGAACAACTCAGGACTCAGTGACCTTTGCTTATGGACTGTCTCTCTTTAAACGCTATTACCTTTACGGCAGTGTTTCTCAAAGTGGTCCACGGACCCACTCTGAGAAAACTGCTAACTGGCCACTCTGGTTTCTTTATTTATCGGCTCTACAACCACGGAGCCCCGCGGTTCCAATTAGCTCCGGTTTGCTGGGGGAAGCCGCAGCCCAGGCCACGCTGCTTCCTGCAGCTCCCCTTGTCTGCGGACGGCGAACCACGGCCAATAGGAGCTGTGAGGCTCTGTGTCTGCGGAGCCAGTAAATAAACAAACCGGAGCGGCCAGTTAGCAGCTTTCTCAGAGTGGGTCCACGGACCGCTTTAAGAAACACTGCTTTATGGGTTGAACTCTTCTTATCGGTACCCCTCAAATGGCTTGCTGCAAGCGTAGTGTGTATTAAACCCTCATTGGAGAAAATAATATGTTGTAAATAAATGGACAGAAAGTTTGAGTCCTTTCTATGCTGAATTCTAGTGCACATACTGGATATCATCCTGATCGTTTTCTGGTCCTATCCCATCTGCTAGTGTCTGTGCTGCATTGTCAGCTTTTGGATATCAAACGCACGCAAGAGACCTGTTGCTCTTGCCAAGTAAAATAACAAGGAGTAAAATAATTCAGGGGGTTGTTATGAAAACAGATAGGGGTCAATGGGCCCCGCAGGATCCCGCTAATGTGACTGAACTGCGTGCACAGATTTGGGGAACAGTCAGGCCCCAGCATTTCTAGTCTAGAGGCCAGCTAGAGAGCTTCCCTGGTTACAGGTCAAGGGGGCTGCATGGTGAAGTCTATTTCAGTTCCCAAAAGCATGAAAAATAAGGAAGAATAAGGAAGGTGGCGGGTTTAGCGGTTAAGCAGCTGCCCCTCGCGTACAGCTCATGCATGGGTTTGATTGTGGTTTGAAGAAATATGCAAAGCCTGCTTGGTAACCTAATTGCCTCTGCATCATGGAGCACCGAATCCCCGGAAGAGAGAACAAAGGCAGTAGTGGGACATCATCATAATTCATGCTTCTCTGCCCTGAGCAGGGATCATGGATTAGGATCAGGTGGCTTTCTCCTGCAAGATGGATTTGCAGCAATTACAGGGCAGCTGACATTGACAGACCTCCATCTGTCCCGTTTCATGTGTCTCTATGATTATTTTGCTGCCACTGTGGTTTTTCTCAGTGACCCATTCTATCTAGCTGCTGTATTAATAACTTGCTGATTCAGTGTCATCACTCACTCTTGTGTTTGTTATGTAGGGAAAACGATGCATTTGTAGAGGGGTTCCTAGTTCAGCATTGAGTAGCCTCCCCTTCCTCTTATTATAACTTAACCTCCCCGGCTAACACACACACAGCCAATGCACACCCCCCCCAGATAGACATAAGAACTGCCAGACTGGTCCATTTTGCCCAGTGTCTTGATTAGTGCCAGAGGTTCAGGAAAGTGTACAGAATCCACCTTCTGGAGGTCACAGGTTTAGGGTTGCCCCGGCCTGACTCTTTTGGTTAATGGCCATTGATGGACCACTGTCCATAAGCTTTTCCAGTTTTTTGTTGACTCCAGTAGTACTGTTGGTCAGCACAACATCTCATGGCAATGAGTTCCACAAGTTAGCTTTGCAGCATGTGAAAAGGTGGTTCTTTGCTTTTCTATTTCAATAGGAGGGTGGTGAAGCACTGGAATGGGTCACCTAGGGAAGTAGTAGAGTCTCCATCCCTAGAGATTTTAAGTCTCGGCTTGACAAAGCCCTGGCTGGGTTGATTTAGTTGGGATTGGTTCTGCCTAGGGCAGGGGGCTGGACTTGATGACCTTCTAAGGTCTCTTCCAGCTCTATGGTTCTATGATTCTTTCTTCTCTATAGTAAGCAATCTGCCATCAAACCGTGTAATCAAGAAAATTCTGTCTGTAATGGGGCTAGGCACTAAGCCCAGAAAAACCCATAGATAAGTCCCCTAGGATGCTAGAGAGACTTTGGAGGAACCAGCCAATCAGGGGCCAGGAAGGACTATATAAGAGGAGCTGCAGGACTAGAGGCAGATCAGTTGCAGCCCAGACCACAAAGGGAGAAGGTCAGGGGTGGCTGACTGGCAGAACCAAGGACAGCTCGGAGTGGGAAGCTGTTTATGTGATGACCAGCAGTACAACTTGGTTCAACACTGTCTCTGGTAGGAGAAACCCTGGAGGCACCACTCTCGTACTGAGTGGGAAAACAGACTGAGAGACTGGATTCAAAGAGACACTCTACACAGGGCACCAGGATGGGCCCTGGTTAGAGGTGTACCCTGGGTGGGGTTTGTGATTTCACACAGGGCTGTGTGACTCAGATAGATGACTGAGTAGCCGCAAGGCTTTTAAGAAACTGAGGCAGTGCAGGAACCTGCGCTCGGCCAAACGGGGGCACTCATGGGAGGTGAGTGCCGAGCCCGTTACACTTTCATTGGCTGCTGTTTGGAGCAGGCAGGCAGGCAACCTGGTGTCTAGTTCTCTGCAGGTCTAAGAAGGCACAACGCCACAGTAGTGAACGGAGTGGCCCCTTCTGACATCCGCTCTGGTGCTGACCTTGGGCAAGTCTCTTAAACTTTCTGTGACACACTCCCCCTCTCTGCAAAAGGCAGACAGTGATGCTAACTCACCTGTGCACATAGCGGTGAGATAAGTGCTGGGTATTGCTAGAGATAGATCTTACTTGCAACACTGGCCCGAAGTGGAACTCTTTCGGACATTGAGAGAACGCCGATCTCTACCCAAACTTTGCAGCTCCAGCCCGTCTCTGTACGTACCCGACTGAAACCAGTGCCCACACGCTCCGAGAAGCTCGGATTTTGGGTTGGGGTTTTGATCTGAACCGGCAATTTGGACACCTGTAATTATTATTATTGTTTATTTATTACAACTGTAAAACCCTAAAGAACCTGAAGGGTATGTGGACCATGAACGGGTGTGTTGCATACTTGTGTGTACTGTGTGCGCAGTTGTGTGGATGCTTGTGAGAGAACATACGTTCCAAGATGAGACTGCTGGTGCACTGAGACCACTGTCTGTCCTGCTGACCTGGACTGTCTCACTGGCCCCTTGTCTCCTCGTGTCCATCTGTTGTTTCTTACCTTGGAGCTGGGGCTGACCTTTTGTTCTGGGCTTGTACAGCACCTAACACAAGGGAGTCCTGGTGCATGAATAACTGTCTCACAGCCACTTGCCAGCATGGCTAGAAAGAAGCGTTGGCCTGGAGTGATGCATGATGCTATTGTTTCAAAACGCCCCTCATTTGGAAGCTGGACAAATCTGGAAACAAGGTGCAACTCTTTCCGAGTGAGGGTGATTAATTAATGGAAGAACTGTCGGAGGGATGAGGCAGATTCTCCAGCATTTGAAACTGGGGATGTGAAAGGTTAACCCCTAACGGGTACTGCTTAGCAGTTCAGATTAACTAGTAACTAGTGCAGGCTGGAGCAGCTCCCAGCCTGCCATGGGCAGGGGGCCTGCCGTGGACAAGGGCTTCCTGGACAGCAGCTGGGAGCCGGCAGCAGCCCCAGCATGGGGCTGGGAGTGGAAGTCACATAGGCTGGGGGGGCTGTTCCAACCAGGAAACACTGAACTGGCTCCCACAGCTAGTCCCAGGCCTGTCTCTGCGTTAGTTCCATCAGATCTTCTCCAGATCAGGAGCGAATCTCAATCTTTTTTTTAAATTTTTTTTTGCATGCACATGCTGATGCCCTTCTAGGTAGGCCTCTCTTTGTCTTTGTGCCGCTGGATCAGTGAAGCGGTTTCCTTCACTTTGGAAAGCTGAACTGTGGTCACTGGCCTAGACCTCTGACCCGAGTGAGATCAGTCATCTTGATTGCCTGTGAACCGAGAGACAGCTTGTGAATATGCTGCTTTTGAATGGCCCAAGCCTCCTGTTCCTCCGCTCCCCCTCCCACGTCAGCTCGGCGTGGTGTGAATTGACAACAAGCCCGCCCCCCACTTTTAGCAATGCCTGTCAGTGCATTGTGCAGACATGCGATTGAGCTCTCTGCTCGCGGAGCATCTTGAGGGGCCGGCTGAACACGTCCTGGCATCTTAGCGCGGCCGAGGCGTGAACGTCGCCATCCGTCTGGCAGGAGCGGAAAAGTTTTCAAAGCGCAGCTGTCCCAACGTGACAGATTTTCTGCTCACCGGGCTAAATAAAGGGCACTGGCGTGTTGCAGGCATTTCGAGCCAGAGACACTCCGCGGCTGTGTGAAGGGAAGGGGGATGGGGGGGACACCAGGCAATTAGACATTTTGCTTTTGTTTGAGCGTCTTAAAAAAACCCAACTTTGGGCAGCAGGGCCAGATGCTGCCCCAAAGGGCACCTGCTGCAGCCTCACTGATATTAGGGGTGGTTCACACCAGGCAAAAGCAGGCAGAATTTGTCCTGTAAATATTTAAGAGGCAAACTCAGGGACGGGCAGTAAATGACCCTCAGTTAGACCCTGGATGAATTATTTATCCACGCGTCTGCGGGTATGGCTGCTTGCTGCTCCCAATGGCTATTGTTCCCTGCAACACCGTGTCCTGCAGCTCCCATTGGCCAGGAACAGCAATCTACAGTCAACAGGAGCTGCGAGTGGCCATACCTGCAGATGTGTGGTTAGATAAAGTGTCCAGCAGCCCCGGAGGGGTTAAACCTGGTAAACCACATCTGGCCAATAGACTGCTTATTGCCCACCCCGGGTTAACTCGAGCTCACTGACAGCCTGTTCAAGGAGTTGATCCTTGCGTTTTGACAAATTGTCATATGACTTGCTGTGATGGAACCCCTTAAAATCGGTGAAGGCCAGGGGCTGGAACAGTGTGTATTGTAGGCGTGCTGAGAGCCTTTGAACCACACTATAAACCATCTAAATGATGGAAACCACTTCAAGCCACATCCACTGCATTCCTAATTCCAGCTCCCATAGGTGTCGATGCTTCCACTGGGGATCAACGGGCCTTGGCAGTCCATTTGGGATGTCTGCAGGTCAGGTTCGGTTGTGGTTTTTTTCTGTATGGGTGCGTGTGGGTGAGAGAGAAAGAGAGCGAACCTTATGTTGAGGTTACTGGTCCCTTACAGAAGGCATCGCAGTTTTTCCCAAGGGTGAGCTCTCTGCCTGCGTCTCTGCCCTCAATTTCCACTCCTCATTAAGGTTTTTTAGGTGTTGCTGAAAAATTAATAATTGTATCAACCCACTGTCTGTGGCCTAGTTCAAAGTAACACAATCCCGGTGGCCTCTATCAAGCATATTGAATGACTGTTCTCGGCCTTAATCTTCAGCCACTCACAAGCCCACATTTTTAAATCTCCCCAAAAGGAAAATGTGTGAAAGTCTGTAAGAAAGAGGTTTCAGCTGCCTGCTGCCTTCAGTGTTCACAGAAACTCTTGGTCTTCAGAAATGACAGTCTGCTCTAGGGGTGTTAGCTGCTGGTGTAAAATCGTACACGCTATGATTCAGTTAGGAAGTTTAGTTGCTTAGTATGGCAGAGCACAGTGATACCAGGGGCCTATTGGTAAGGCATGTGGTGTCTGTGAAATATCCCAGGCTATGCCCTGCCCAGATCCTGATCACTTAGCAACCCCAAGGGCAGTCTAGCATCTGGATAACGTGGTTTGCCCTCTGAAATCCTTTCTTCTGGATTTGCAGAGAGCATTGGGTGTACTGAGCCTGTCTTGCAGCAATTGTGTTGCCTGCCCTTTCACTCTGCTTGCATGCCGCCAAGATAATCTGCCAGCCAAAATGTTGAGGCAAGCCTCTTTCTAACATTGAAACAGCCAGAGGCAGATCCAGTTTGTATGGAGATAATATAATTTCATAAGAGGATAAGAACGGCCACACTGGGTCAGACCAAAGGTCCATCTAGCCCAGGAGCCTGTCTTCTGACAGTGGCCAATACCAGATGCCCCGAAGAGAGTGAACAAACCAGGTAATCATCATGTGATCCCTCTCCTGTCACCCATTTCCAGACAAATAGAGGCTAGGGACACTATTCCTACCCATTCTGTCTAATAGCCATTGATGAACCTAACCTCCATGAATTTATCTAGTTCTATTTTTTAACCTTGTTAAAGTCCTGGTTTTCACAGAATCCCCTGGCAAGGAGTTCCACAGGTTGACTGTGTTATGTGAAGGAAAAACTTTCTTTAGCTTGTTTTAAACCTGCTACCTATTTATTTTGTTCAGTGACCCCTAGTTCTTGTGCTATGGGAGCAAGGAAATAACTTTTCCTTATTCACTTTGCATACCGGTCATGATTTTATAGACCTCTATCATGTCTTACCTGGACTGACAACTTGAAGCTGGCTGGAGAGTAGGGTCTTGTCAACTGGGGAAAGGGAGCTCTAGGTCAAATTCAAGGCTTTGGTCCATGGGCTAGGTCTTGGTTACCTCAGAGAGTATCTTTCCATTCATGAGCCACCAGGACAGCTGCACTTGCCAAGAATGTTGATGTTGTCGGTGCTTCAGATGAGATTGTTGTAGAGGCAGAACTCCTGGAGGCCTGTGGGTCTCTCTGCCCAAGTCTCACTCTGTTGCTGCACAAACACCACCTTCCCCTGCAAACGCCGTTCTGCCATGGCAGGAGTCAAAGAGCAAATAAACATGGAAAACGCCTCCAGGAAAAAGCACTGAAACCTAGCCACGATGATGAATAGGATCCATTGTGTGGGTCTCGCCAAAGGTTTGAGTTACTCCAAGCACTGGGATTCAGATGTTACGTCAGGGGCGAGGAAACTTTTTGGGATCGGGGGCCGCTGACCCACAGGAAAATCAGTCGGGCAGCAGGCAGTGGGGGCTGGAGTGCCAGTGTGGGCTCCCCAATGCTGAGGGGTGGGGAGGAGCCCTGGGGGACTGCATCTGGCCCCTGGGCCTTAGGTTCCCCACCCTTGTGTAATGTGATTCTTATCCCTGTTTGCTGCCCCTAGGGTATTAGAGATAGAACATGAACACTGAGGTAAATCAAATAACACCACCAAGCCAGCCCTCAGCAGTGCTAGAGACCATTCTCGGTCAAGCCTGCCACAGCCCGAGCTGGGCCTGTTCTAGGCCTAGAGCAGGGCCGGCTAAGATGTGGCCCGGGGGCTGGATCTGGCCCGCCCAACACTTTGATCCGGCCCGTGGACTGCATCTGGCTTTCTGTTTAGATCCTCCTGCCCGTGCCACTGAATTTCCGGGAGGTGGCTCAGGCAGCAGGATCCTATTTAAATAGCTCCCAGCTCTCCGTCGTGGCGCTACTCCAGCAAGGGCTGGAGCCATGAGCCTTTTAATTAGCTGCAGCAACGCCAGGCAGCGCGGTAGTGGCAGGGCCAGGAGCCGCAAGCCCTGTGCTATGGTTTTAATTCAAAGCCTCTGACCCCAGACAAGTCTAGGGTGCGGCTAGTCCCTACCCCTGCCCCTTCCCTGGGTGGAGCTGGCCCATAACCACATACGAAAAGTCATTAAGTGCCCCCCCCTGCAAAAATGATTGCCCACCTCTGGCCTAGAGGCAGACACCACTCCCTCTCCCCCACCCCTTGCCCCAGCACTAAAGTTAAAAGACAAAAAAAGTTTTAATTTCAAATTCAGTCTGAGCATTGCATTCTTGACAGAGTGGGCCCCCGAGGCGGTGGTCCCACCTGCCACCAGAAATCAGCAGGATCGCCAGCCTCTATCATTTGTAAGTTATGACACCTAACCTCACATAAGAGCATAAGAATGGCCATACTGGGTCAGACCAAAGGTCCATCTAGCTCAGTGTCCTGTCTGCCAACAGTGGCCAATACCAGGTGCCCCAGAGAGAGTGAACACAACAGGGAATCATCAAGGGATCTCTCTCCTGTCACCCATTTCCAGACAAAGAGAGGCTAAGGGACATCATTCCTACCCATCCTGGCGAATAAGTATTGAAGGACCTAACTTCCATGAATTTTTCTATCTCTTTTTTGAACCCTGTTGAAGTTCTAACCTTCACAACATCATCTGGCAAGGAGTTCCACCGGTTGACTGTGCCTCAGTAATGCATCTGCAGAACGACCAAACCAACTTCTTCTGGAAGACAACCCCCAAGTGTGGGTCCATGCAGGGCAGCTGAGGAGTCAAGGGAGAGATGGAGAGTGTTGACTTTTGCTGGCAGCGTTGGTGCAACTCTCCTTTAGGTAACTGACACCAAGATGCTGTGGGAATTGGTGAATTAGATACGAGTTGGAGGCTCCTTCACATGCCATGTGGTGCCGAGGCATAAATTAGAAACTGGCTGATTGTAGGCCCTGGGATTAGATCAGCATCTCTCCCTCTGGTGTCATGTGATTTAATAACAAGAGTGTTAGCTTTTTGTTTTCAGAAAGCTGTAGCCATGTGGGAGAGCAGGGCGTGGTGCTCAGCACTGGTAGCGTTGGGGCTGGTTCCTTACATTTTCAGAGGCTCTCCATGGCAGACATCCAAACCACAGACCATCTAATGAGCCGCTGCCCTCTAAGATCCGTCTCAGATGGATCGGATCACTGGAAGCCACAGCATGGATGCGTGACTTGGACGAGGATCTCGAATGCTGCTTTGCAAGGGGCTGTATGGAAAAAAAGAAGGCTGGCACATCTGCCCTATCAATCCGAGAAGCATGAAACGAAAGGACAAAGTCGAAAAAGGTCCTTGCAGGAAAACAAACCTTTGGCTGGTTTTCTCCATTTCATCCTCTCCCACAGTAATCAGCCGTTCCGTAAACCCACAAACAATTGCTCTTCTCGGGTCCATGGCTTTGAAAACATCCTCCAGTGTGTCCAGTCCTTTCTACCTCCACTTCTTCTGGAAGACAACCCCCAAATGTGGGTCCATGCAGGGCAGCTGAGGAGTCAAGGGAGAGACGGAGAGGGATGCAAACCCAGATAGGTCAAAAGATGGGGTCTCTCCAAAGGTTTGAGTAACTCCAAGCACTGGGAGCTTCCCACCTTCCTCAAGTAGAGAGCAAGGGTGGTCCACAAGGAAGAACTGGATTCTGTGACAGATTCCCCTGGGCAAAACCATCAAGGTATGTCTAGACTGCAAGCTTCTTTCGAAAGAGAGCATCCACACCTCAAAACCGGATTGAAAAAGCGATCTGCTTTTTTGAAAGAGAGCGTCCAGACTGCATGGATGCCCTTTCGAAAGAAAGCCCTGATTGCTATTCACAGAATGGCCACCAGGGCACCTGTGCATTTTTTCAATTGCCTCTTTTTTCTACACACGCCTTTTTTTTTTGAAAGAGCTCTTTCAAAAAAGGCGTTCTTCCTCGTAATTTGAGGTTTACCAGTGTTGAAAAAACCCGGCGTTCTTTCAATTTAATTTCGAAAGAACGCGATTGCAGTGTGGATGCAGGTGACGTTTTTTCGAAAAAACGGCAGGGTTTTTTTTCGAAAAAACAATGTTGTCTAGACATACCCTCAGGGTATGAAACTAAAGCTGCCCTTCCATTGTGAATACTTGTGGAAACAGTTGCCCTTGGATGAATCCCCCTGTATCACAGGCCCTTCTGGAAGTTGTAATACACACCACTGTGCACCGGTGAGGTGCGGCGCTCTGGCACTGCTCCCTTCCCACTGCACTACATTTAAAATGTATGTTAAACACAGCTATAAATCAATGGACGCTAAATCGTTCCCGCTGTCCCTGTGTCGCTTTGTCTGCAGTTGGGACGTTCTGCACTCCCTTCTTCTTCAGAGCCCGCTGGGACCTGGCTGTCCCGACACACATGCCCAGCAGAGTCACGAGAATAATCCCAATATTGACGCTGTGGACGGAAGCAGCCTCCCTGCTCCTTTCTCACATCTTCTGGTGTATGCAAAGCTGCAAATACAGCTTTTGAATGGCATAATCCTGCCTTTCTGCCATCTGGCCTCGTGGAAATCAGCTCTTGTTGACACAGTTTGGCCGCACAGTGGGACTTCTTTCGCCCCTTTCCTTTTTCGTGTAATCAGCTCTATTGCGCCTGTGGCTAAGAAGGGAGCTTACAGCTTGATGCACTGAAATCACCGTATCAGCTGAAACCATCATATTTCGTATTCCATTTACAATGTTTCCAAGGAAACAAAGGCCTAGGACATCAATAGATGGCTGTTAAACATTGGCTCATGTGCTCCAGCCCTGATGATTTGCCAGGCAGAGATAGGAATGTTAAATCAACAGCAATAAAAAATTGTAACCCATGAAGACCAATATCTTGCTACAATATAAATAACCCAGCATTGCCTGATTGCATACCCTAATGAAGAATTATTTTAAATATACATTTTCTACTTAAGTGTTTTCACCGACCTAAACATTGCTCCTGATTCTGACCTCGCTCACAGCCATGTCATTTCATTGACATCAACAGGGTTCCTCCTGATTTTCTTCAATGTCACAGAGATCGGAATCACCCCCAGTGTTTATCACTAATCTTCACCTTAATGTAATAAAACATAGTTTAATGCCACAATCTGGCAGTCAGTGTGGATTTGGTTAGACATACTACACAAAGATTGCTGGTGCCTGCGACATTATGATCCAATGAAAGTTACTGCTCCAGGAGCCAAAGCACCGCCATTCAAAACCTGCCAAATGTGCTGAGCAGAACTCAGGAATCGCCCGGAGAACAACCAGGCAAAGAGGCATAAAACCAGCGCAAAACGTACGTGGCCACCACAATGTAGAACTGTAGCGCAGGATACAGTGGTAAGAAGTGTTTATGTACAGTGATGCATGAAAAATGCCCTCTGTGAAACTATATATCCAGCAGGATTGTGTCAGCTTATGAGAAACATCCAATAGACCATGGCAGGTTAAAATACCAGTTCAAGGGTTAGTAAACACATTTCCGATGTCCAATCTGGTCTGAGGTAAATGTACTGGTAAACCTCCCACCATCAGCTCGGGAGAAGGCTCAGGCACCAGGTTTAGCACCATGTCTAACCTTTCCCAGAGTGGGGGTAGGATCTGGGTATTTGGTTAGGGTTTATCTCTAACAAAGACTTATTTGTGCTATAGAAGTGATGTATAATTCGCCGTAAGTCTGAGATCGAAATGGTGTGAAGATGCCATACACCGGGCCTGGGAAAAATACGGCCAGCAGGCCGCATCCGCCTGCCAAGCCACCGGATCCGGCCCACAGATGCTGCGGAGAGCCCCAGGCAGGCTCCCCGCTTGCTTTGCCCCACCCTCACGCCGCTCAGAGACGCAGTTGTGGAGCGGTTTCACTTTAAAAACTGAGCCCGGAGGGTAGGTGGGAAAGCTTTAGTGCTGTTCCTGCCCCCAGCACAATCCCATTGGCCGTCTTCTGGCTGGAAACTGGCCAATGGGAGCTGCCTGTTTCAGTAGCAGGCAGCCATGAAGCACGAGGGGCTTGTAGTTATTCACAGAGCGCATGGCTGCAGCCTGTGTCGGGGCGGGGCAGCCAGGGAGGCTGATTCAAGAACGGGCTGCTGGCTGGTAAGTCTCCTGGCCAGAGCCTGCCTCTGGCACCCCAGCCCCTCCCTTCCCAACCCTCTGCCCCCCACTCCTGCCCTTCTACTCCACATAACCAAATCCTCTGCCACCCCTCCTGCATCCGCACTCCCTCCCAGATCCGGCACCCCAATCACCTGCCCCAGAGCACAGTCTCCTCCTGCCCTAGCTCATAACCCAAACCCCTGCACCCCTTCTGTACCCCAGTTCTCTGCCCTAAGTCACAATCCAACCCCTGCACCCCTGTCCAGTGCCCCAGGTCACTACTGCCTCCTTCACCCAAACTCCCTCCCTTACCCCAAGCTCCCTTCTCCATCTCAGACCCCGCACCTCCTCCATTCATATCATGGACAGGTGTGGCCCTCAACCACTTTCCAAATTCTTGGAGTGCCCCCCCCGTCAAAAATTATTGCCCACCCCTGCTATACACTATACCTCTCCCACCATGTTGAAATGTCAACATGTTCTTCTCCCTTTCACTTCTTCCTGATCAAGGCCCCAGGCTGTGGAGCCTACCTCCCCCAGAGAGGGGAGGGCAGGACACTTCCAGATCCCATCCACACTTCTTCGGCTGGCCAGCGGCGTTTCCTGCAGTCATTCACCAACCAGGGACCGGACACCTGACTCACTTCCCAGCCCCTTAGCCAATTCCTTTTGCACTCAAACTCCATATTTGTGCCTGGCATCAGCCATGAAGAGACCTTGTCGGTATTGTTCAGAGAGGTTTGTCTCTCTTACTCCCTGCTGAGGAGCAGTATTTATAGTGGCTAGTGTGACATATTAATATAGCAGGGGGGCCTAGTCGGTGAGATTTTCAAGTGGCTGGACATTCCCTTTAACTCTACGTACATCCCCCTCCCCCAGGAATTCCTCCACCGATGAGTTTGTTACTCCATTTAAGGCTAAAGGAAGGTAACTTTATATATAAGTATTATAATATGCTAGCTGTGGTTCCAAACCCTACAATTTACAGCAGAAATGACTATTCAACTCCAATTTGCAGCAGAGGTTTGAGCTAATACCGTCTCATATATTTTTAAATAAAGGTTCTGGCATGTGCTTCTGTACAATATAGTCTCAGACTGACCTGAGCAGAAATTAAGCATCAAATTCCCTCTTTTTAACAAAACAGTTACTCGATCAAGGCAGTCATAAATATATTGTGTTTGGACCCTTCTTGAGCTACTGCATCAAGGTTGTTAAAAGCAATTCCTGTTTATTCTAGCTTCAGAAGCAAGAGTAGAATGACTGTGGGTGTTTGTAGGCTGAGGTATTGGATATTTATCTGGGATTCCTTGTAACCATTTGATTGCCGTGATTTTAATCTCTTTGTTCTAAGCTTGATTTTTGAGGAAATACGTAAGAGCCTGAAAGACTAGAGCGTATATTGTCTGCCCCATTGTGTTGCCATTAGCAAGCTAAAAGCTATTAAAATGCCATTTTGAACATTAAATAGCAAAACAAAACAGGCAGGTTGTGACTAACAAGTGAGTCCTCTTCCCCCCCCCCTCCCCAATTGATAGTTGCTGGCTCTGTTTGTCTAAATCTGGGCAGCTGTTACACCCCACTGGATATGAAATTGTCTCTGTTATAAATGGCCCTTGTCATAAAACCATGCAGTTCTTGAAGCAGCAATTCACTTCAGCTACCTGAGGTGTAAATGGAGTCTAATCCGTCCTGTTACCATCTCTCCAGTGAACAACAATCCTGTCACACTGGGAGAACTGAGACACTAGCATCAATGAGCTGAGCCGCCAGCATTTTAGAAGTCCAGAGCATAACCGGGTTTATTCCCTTCTGAAATGGTTGAGACCAAGCATCCAGTGACCTGGGTGACTGCCCCTAACCAATAATCAATTCCATCCCCCACCTGAGTACGTTTGAAAAGTAGCTGCCACCATTGCAGTATTCAATCAGTGCTTTCAGCCGCAAGCCTCCGAAATGCGCGCCGAGGTTTTGTGAACACCTGAGAACCAGCTTTGGATTTGGGTTTGAAATGATCCGTTTTTTTCGGCACTCGACAGCAAAGGATGAAGCTCCCTCCCCGCAGGATAAGTAGCCTGATCCTAACGTTTCCCTAAGACCTCTATAATGTGCTATAATATAATTACAACATCACCAGAGGGCTTTGTGACTGGGGCTGACTAGACTTGGCTTAAATTGCACATGCTCTGCCTTTGCCTTTGCCTTTGCCAGCTCGCTGTTGGTAGCTATTATAATGCTCCTCCCTAGCCAAGTTAACATCATGTGAACAGACACAAGAACCTTCAACAGCTGAAGTGGGTGCCTCTCGAGGGGCTCTTGCCTTCTTGCCCAATCGGGTGCTTAGGCTATGTCTAGACTACGTAGAATTTTCGAAAGAGGATATTTCGAGAGTGAAAGTGGGAAAAAAGCACTTTTCCTTAAAGGTTTACGCGGTTTTTTTCGAAAAAGGGTTTTTCCCTGAAAAAAAACGCGTCCAGACTACTTTCACTTTCAAAAGATCCTTTCGAAAGTGAGATCAGAAGAAGATATGCAAATTCCCGCAGAATTTGCATATCCTCTTTTGAAAAAAAAAAAAGTAGTTTAGACATACCCCAAGTGGGGCTAAAATCTTACTGAGAGTAAGAGAATTCAGGCTATCCAGGTGCGGTGTTGCATTCTCCCTCTGCTGAGCTTTCATTGCTCCCCGCCCTTGTGATTATACACGATAGTGAAGCACCAGTCTCATCTCTAGAAGCACAGCTGACATAGCAAATGATCCCTGGTGTTAAAAGTTGTGGTGAAAACAACTCAGCTGGAGTTGTTTTTACCACCACTTTTGACTCCAGAGATCTGCCCCAGTCATTTGCCACTTCAGCTGGGCTTGGAGGGAAGGGCAGAGGGAGATTCAGTGGAGAAAAAGGGCAGGTTCTAAGCAAGATGATGGACGTGGGTCAGAGGTGGGAGTGCCATCTCTCTGCTCATCCTGGATAGTCCGTTGTTAATACAGCCGAGGATTGCATTCTCCCTCTTAGCCCCACAGCATGCATGGGCAGCTCATACTCCACTGGCTTGCCCCAAAGTCATTTCAGAGTCATGGCTTAGCAGGACACATCCTGTCACTGAGACCTCCGTCAGTGTCTAATTCTTTGTCTGCAGCCCCTCAGCAGTAGCCCCTCGGTGCACGCCTCTTCCCGCGTAGCTTTAATTAGAGGCGACCGCAGTCCCTTTAATTCAAGTATCAGAGGGGTAGCAGTGTTAGTCTGGGTCTGCAAAAGCGACAAGGAGTCCTGTGGCACCTTAGGGTGTGTCTAGACTACAGGGTTTTGGCGACAAAAGTGGACTTTTGTCGACAAAACTATGCCTGCGTCTACACTACCGCCGAGTTCTGTCGACAGTAAGTTGACAGAATGCGGCAGTTTTGTCGATGGCAGTAAACCTCATTCTACGAGGAATAATGCCTTTTTTCGACAGAGTTATGTCGAAAAAATGTGCTATTGCATCCACACTGTGCTTTTTCAAAAGAGAGCATCTAGACTCTCTGTTGAAAAAGCAGCTTGCTTTGTCGACAGAACTGGCTGTAGTCTAGACGCTCTTTTTTGACAGAGGGTTTGTCAACAGTATCTGTCAACAAAACCTCTGTCGACAAAAACCTGTAGTCTAGACATAGACTAACAGATTTATAGGAGCATAAGCTTTTGTGGGCAAAGACCCACTTCGTCAGATGCATGTAGTGGAAATTTCCAGAGGCAGGTATAAATATGCAAGTCAGAATAAGGCTAGAGATAACGAGGTTAATTCAGTCAGGGAGGGTGAGGCCCACTTCTAGCAGCTGATCTGGAGATGTGAACACCAAGGGTATATCTAGACTACATGGCTCTGTTGACAGAGCCATGTAAACTAGCTTACCTGACATAGTCAACGAAGCGGGGATTTAAATAATCCCCACTTCATTAAAATAAAAATGGCTGCTGCGCTGTGCTGACAATCAGCTGATCCAGCACAGCGCGGGAGTCTAGATGCGGATCGGTTGACAAGGGAAGCCTTTGTCGACCGCTCCTGTAAACCTCGACAAAGGCTTCCCTTGTCGACCGATCCGCGTCTCGACTCCCGCGCTTTGCTGGATCAGCTGATTGTCAGCACAGCGCAGCAGCCATTTTTATTTTAATGAAGTGGGGATTATTTAAGTCCCCGCTTCGTTGACTATGTCGGGTAAGCTAGTTTACATGGCTCTGTCAACAGAGCCGTGTAGTCTAGACATACTCCACGAGAGGAGAAACTGCTTTTGTAGTGGCTAGCCATTCACAGTCTTTGTTTAATCCTAAACTGATGGTGTCAAATTTGCAGATGAACTAGCTCAGCAGTTTCTCTTTGAAGTCTGGTCTTGAAGTTTTTTTGCTGCAGGATGGCTACCTTTAAATCTGCTACTGTGTGTCCTGTAGGAGAACACTTCAATCTTATGTGTTTTGTCTGCGTCTATTTTCAGCACGCTCACCATCTCCGGGATCAGCCAGGAGGACGAAGCTATTTACCAGTGCATTGCGGAGAACAGCGCTGGCTCCACTCAAGCCAGTGCCCGCCTGACGGTGCTGTGGGCAGATGGGTTGCCTGGCCCCCCGCAGAATGTGAAAGCCGAGACTGTCTCCGCAACCACCATCCAGGTGTCCTGGAGTGAGCCTCTGCAGAATACCAAGGAGATCATCGGCTACGTACTACACATAAGGAAAGCCGCAGGTATGGGGTAAAAAGCCGGATACTCCCCCTCCTTCAGTACTTGACTGTTATGGCGATAAGGCCCATGTAAATGACTAGCTAGGGAGATGATTGGGTTATCTCCTCCCCGTCATCTGCATCCCTCGGAGGATTAATCGTTGTTGGCAGGGCAGCAAATAGGAGGTGAGGAAGCAGAATATCAAAAAAGTAGGTATAGCCTAATGGCTAAATACAAGGAACCAAGTTCTGGTGTTTCTTTGAGAGGGAAGGGAAAACGAAGCTCGGTGGGCCATAGTGAAAGGAAGTCCATAGTGAAACTCCCATCGGGAGCAGAATCAGGCCCAGGCACTCGCCCTGACTTAGTAAACTGGTGCTGCAACCTATGTGTGCCCATGAACGAGGCGTGCCTAATGGCTCCTGGCTCTCCCTGTCTTGTGCCTTTCAGACCCCGTGGAGATGGAATACCAGGAGGCTGTCAGCAAAAGCACCTTCCAGCAGCTCGTGACAGACTTAGAGCCCTCGACCAGCTATAGCTTCTATATAAAGGCTTATACCTCCCGGGGTGCCAGCAAGGCCTCCGAAGTCATGGTGGTGAGCACGCTGGGAGAAGGTAAGGAGGCCGAGTGCTCAAGAGAGCTGATGCATGGAAGCCTGCGAATCAAATTGTCATTTATCGGGCCAATGCATGCACCTGACTATTTTTGATTGTGTCTTCTTATTGTTCCCCCTTCTCCCTGCTGCACGGAATCCCCCTGTCGTCTTGTGGCAAGGAGCTAATGACAAGGAGTTCCTTGTCCTAGCGCTGTTGTAATGGCGTGATAGCTGACCCTCTCCACCATGGAGCCTAATATTGTGTAATTGGAAGTTATTGGGAGTTCTTTTTTTTTTAATGTAACAATTCCTGCGTTGGTTGTGTGACCTGTTGCAGGTGAAAGGCTCTTTATTGTTTGTAATGTAGCAAAGGAGAGTCTTTGACAGCAAAGTTTGGGAGTTTTCTCCCTATGTCTGTCCCCATCTCAATACACTACAGAGATCTCTACGATATTCTGTGCTGTGTAATGCCAGTGACTTCCACACACGGCCCTTTTTGTTCCATTTCTCCTTACCCTTGGACAGTTTCCCTTCTCCAGAAAATGAGTGAATCCTTTTGATCACCTCAGCGCGTTCTTGTGCCTACAATGCCCCCCTCCCCCCACCAAATTCTGTATAGAGGTCTTGCAGGATCAAGCCCTAGTGACGGGGGGAGTAAAGGCTGTTTGCCAGGTAGAGCTCCGGGTCTCCGGGCCAGATTCTCAGCTGGTATGAGGTGGCATAGCTGCCGTGAGGGAGCAGATGAGGTAGAATAAAACCAGCAGGCTGCGTAGAGGAGGCCCACAGGTGATGTCAAGTGGTCGGAGCTGCTCCCGGTTCCTGGTTCCCGGGGTGAGGCTGGAGAAAGGCAAAAGGTATCTCTACGCTGGCAGCCAATGGGAATAGCACTGTCAGGCTCAGGAGGGCCTCACTGAGGCCAACGGGAGTTGAATGCTCAGCCCGTCTCAGGATCAGGTCAATGTTGTGTTGTAACCTCATGTTTTAAACGAAGACTAAAGCCCAGCTCCTCCAAGCTATTCTGAGCTCCTGTCGAGGCTCTGGGTCTAAGCCCCTTCTCATGGTACCAGGGTCTCAGGGCTCCAAAGTTCCTGGCGAGCCAAACTACTGTAGTGACGTGAGCACAACTCTGGTGTCCGCAGCTGTTCCTGACAAACCCTGTGGTGAACGTTCTTTGGATGAGTGTGGTTCTCCTCCAGGCAGCTGATTTGCAGCCCTGGAGAGCGAGTCCTTGCTTCGTTCATGGAGCAAGCGGTGGTAGTGCAGCCTTCCCTCCTGGGCACAAAAGCCCAGCCCTGGAGTCGCCAGCTTCCAGTTCAAACTCTGGGGGCCTAGTCGTACCTGGACCCTTTCCGTGGAGGCCGCCAGTTTGTGTCCCCACTGTGAAAGTGCTCTTTGAGATGGGAAATGCTTGTGCACAGGAAACTGGACAGAAGCTGCCAAACCTACTTGACAGGCTGCCGTCGTGAGAAGTGGTAGTTTTCAGGCACTGCCAACGTGCATGGAGGGGTAGCATTTTCTGAAGGAATGGGTCTCTCTCTCTCTCTCTCTGAGCATTTCAGATAGCGGATGACCATGGATTACCCCAACGGTGTTTTCTTTTGCTGCCAAATTCATAAGGGGGATGTGTTCTCCCTCAGGAAAGCACTCTGAATATGAATTTGAAATGGAAAGATCAGTGATACGAGGAGAAAAGGGCCTATTGTAGGTACAGTCCAAGTAGGGCTACTGACCTCAAGTGGTGGGTCAGATCCGAACTCTGATCTGCTTTGGGATTTTGGCTGCTGTATTTAAGGAGAAGGGCTAATAAATCCTTACCATGGCATGAGCTGAGTAATTACCCTGCAAGGTTATTCATTCGGCGCTCTGGAATGAACCAGTCATCCTTTTAGCCCGGCTTTCCTTTCAGTGTAGAAAAAGGGGGAGGAGGTAAACTTTAAAATCCTTGACCCACAGCTCTGAGTTCAGTAGCAGTAGCCAGCAGCCATGCATGCCTCATAAAATGTGGTGTTTTGGGGGCAAGGTTGAGGCAGGTTGGGTAGGACTTTTTCACCTTATTACCTTAAATCAGCACATGCATGTTTACGTATTTTGTATCAGGGTAATAAATTTCTGAGCTCTTTGAAGCTTGAAGGCATCATCATACAGCCCTACTGTCTTTAAAAACAGCACCACCCTGTGTACCAAAGATTAACCTCTAAGTTGCAATTTGTAATGAATAAGTAAGCCTCGCTAATATCCCATTCTTTCTCACTTCTTTTATTTTTTTTTGAATTGCTGCTGTTTAAAGGGGCTCTTGTTACCTAGTTAATCCATAAAATGTTCTTCTAACAGGTTCTGCTAAGAACAGAAGTGTTTTTTTGACTATTTAAAGTTTGGTGAAACCAGGTTTGGTTTGTGTTTTGGGGAGAGAGGGAAACAAGGAGCAACTTGGGGTATGTCTACACTGAGATAAAAAGGGAGTCTAAGTCAGCTGACGTGGGCCAGTGATGGCCATGCTGCTGGTCTTTTACTGCAGTGTAGACATCTCTCTTCATATAAACAGATTTTTTTCTCTGGGATCACAGAGTGATGTCATCATGTCACTATGTCCCACAGCTTCCTCTGCCCTCAGCCGCCCTGCCTCCTCCCTCCCTCCCTGCTGCCGCAGGTTGAGAGCCTCATGCCCTTCCCCCTCCCGTGGGAGGGCCAGGAGCCATGCGCCTTCCCTTCTCCCGGGGGGGCTGGAGCCACAAAGCCTCTCCCCTCATGGGGGGCCCAGGAGCTGCACACCCCCTGCCTTATCCCTCCCAGGGGGGCCAGAGCTGCACGGCCACCCCCCCCGGGGGGGGGCTGGGAACTGCGTGCCCTCCCCACACCCCTAGCCCCATCACACACACACCCTTGGCCGAGATCTCATATCTCCAGCCCTCTCACTCATACCCTCCAACTTGAGACCCCACACCTCCATCCCCCTCACTCACCACCCTGCTGAGACCCTGCACCCCCAGCCCAGCCCCCTCACACACCCCTTCCACTGAGACCCTGCACCCACAGCCTGCTCCTGCCCCCCTCTCCTGCTCTTGCACCCTCCCCCCTGGCTGGACACCTACACCCAGAGAGGGGGGTTGATGAATGTAGCGAGCAGGGAGCACAGCCCCCTAGTACCTTTTAAAAGGCAATATTCTGAGTTGCTCTGTTCCTGTGCATGGTGGAGAAAGAGAGTGTGGCAGAGGTGGCTTTAAGCCAACTTTGCAGTCCCTAAATTTTAGGCCCAAGGGCCTATTTACTTTCCATTTTGCTTCCCATAGCCCTCTCAGCACAGCCATTTATGCCTCCCTGAATCTGAGGGTCAGACTTGGTATTAACACCTCATTGAGTCATTGCTGCTTTATGTTTCATCACTGACACAGGCCTTGTCTTTACTTACTGGAAGATCGGTGCTCCGGAGATCAATTTAGCGGGTCTGGTAAGGGTCCGCTAAATCAAACGCTGAGGGCACCCTTATCACCCCCAGTACTCCTCAGAGTCGCGAGGAGTAAGGGAAGTCAACAGGAGAGTTTCTCCCGTCAACCTCCTGCTGTGGAGTCACCCCAGAAATTCTGTTTGAGGTACCTCAACTCCAGCTATGCGTTTCTTATAGCTGGAGTTGCATATCTTAAATCGAATATTTCCCCCTGTGTAGACCTGGCCATCGTGTCTTTAATGGACTTCACACTAGTGGAAGAACTCCTCTATGCCACATTCCCAGCTGGTGTTTTCTGATCAAGGATAAATTATTCTATCTAGCAGTCTGAAAGGAATTGCGAGAACAGAGTCTGTGGCATCCCAGTTCCATAAACACAGAGAGCACTAGACTTGGCTGATCATTGAAACCAAGTTTATATACAGGGGAACATATTCATATGGATGCTTAGGTGGCTGTTTTGGTGAAATCTTACTGACAGGAGAAGACTTAAGCTGGATAGGACTGTGGGTATGTCTACACAGCGCGGCTATTTCGGTAGCCTAATGGCTAAATACAAGGAACCAAGTTCTGGTGTTTCTTTGAGAGGGAAGGGAAAATGAAGCTCGGTGGGCCATAGTCAAAGGAAGTCCATAGTGAAACTCCCATCGGGAGCAGAATCAGGCCCAGGCACTTCCTTGGTTGGATGCAAAACTCTGACTTAGTAAACTGGTGCTGCAACCTATGTGTGCCCATGGACGAGGCATGCCTAATGGCCTGTCTCAGGATCAGGTCAATGTAGAATAAAGGGATCCCGAAAGAGCTACCCCGTGTCTTAACAAACTGCCCGTTATTTCAAAATATTTTTTGAAATAACAGGAGGCGCGCTATTTCGGCATTCCTGTAACCCTCACTCTATGAGGGCTAAGGGATATCTCAAAATAGTGCATTATTTCAAAATAGAATCGAAATAAGATATGCTACAGAAATTATTTCGAGTTTAGGGTGCTGTGTAGACACACCCTGTGAGTGCAGAAGAAATGAGTGTGTTTGTGAAAAAAGCTGACTGAAGTTGTTGTGAAAGGAAGAAGATGTTGGTGCCCCTCCATACAGTATTCCAGGTGAAATGTCTTATCTGAGGCTGTCAAGTTTCCCTCAGGATGGCTGTGTCATCCTGACTCGGGGGCAGATAAACGGTGTCACTGGGTGTTGCTGCCACTAGGAAACATATTCGATGTGCTCAGCTTCGGCATGTCTGTGGCCTGGTCCTCATGAAGCCACATCTTGACATGATTTTGTATCTTAAACAAAATAACAAGGTGAGTTTTGCCCTGGCTTACGCTACAGATAACCCCAGTGTACGCTGTAGGCCCTCCATATCCTAGTCACTTCTGCATAGATGTAGCCATTGCAGTTCTGAGCCAG
Organism: Pelochelys cantorii; assembly: GCA_032595735.1. Classification (NCBI taxonomy): domain Eukaryota; kingdom Metazoa; phylum Chordata; order Testudines; family Trionychidae; genus Pelochelys; species Pelochelys cantorii. The sequence goes on along the minus strand of CM064338.1, from coordinate 40,551,806 downwards.
CAGGTGAATGTCAGCACAATGCAGAATTATCACTGGGCAGAGCTCGCCGGGGTGTGATACGGTGAAGAAATTAAGCGCATCAGGAACAGGGCGATGCACAGGCTGTAGGCCTCTCTGCTTCTTGATGCAAATGGTGCCGAGATAGTTTACCAAAATGCCAAACAAAGAGACACTATTTGCAGTGCAGAAGTGAACTCTGCTTCACCAGAAAGTTGTGGATAAGGCCCCATGAGGAAGTCAGCTGGAGCTTTTTGAGAGAAGATGAGTTGGATTTGGCCCTTACTCTGTAGACAAGAAAAGGTCCCATAACAGGCATTCTAGTGGCTGAGCCCCAAGCTGGGATGTGGCTTGACTTGGACTTACTTCAGATTTTGATGCCTGTAAGTGCATGTCTAGCACACAAATGTTGGCAGATGACAACCAGCCACATGGACTTGCCTCCTTCAAACCCTTCCTGTTAATGGACTCCTCTCATATTTTCTATCATGACTCTCAATGATGGTGCTTTCTGCTTCTTTCTTTGCACTTGGTCATACTTTAAAAAATGAAGTAGTAGTAGTAATAATAATACCAAGGAGGGAAATCACATAAATTAGTGGTTCTCAAACTTTTGTATTGGTGACCCATTTCACACAGCAAGTCTCTGGGTACGTCTAGATTACATGCCTCTGCCGACAGAGGCATGTAAGATAGGCTACCCAACATAGTCAGTGAAGCAGGGATTTAAATATCCCCGGCTTCATTAAAATAAAAATGGCTGCCGCGCTGTGCCAGCTCAGCTGATCGTCAGCACAGCGCGCGAGTCAAGACGCGGATCAGTTGACAAGGGAAGCCTTTGTCGACCACTCCCTTATGCCTCATGAAATGAGGTTTATAGGAGCGGTCGACAAAGGCTTCCCTTGTCGACCGATCCGCGTCTTGACTCGCGCGCTGTGCCGACGATCAGCTGAGCTGGCACAGCGTGGCGGCCATTTTTATTTTAATGAAGCCAGGGATATTTAAATCCCCGCTTCATTGACTATGTCGGATAGCCTATTTTACGTGCCTCTGTCGGCAGAGGCATGTAATCTAGACGTACCCTCTGAGTGTGACCCCTCCCCCTTGTCAATTAAAAACACTTGTTAATATATTTACCACCATTATAAATGCTGGAGGCAAAGCGGGGTTTGGGATGGATGTTGACAGTTCGAGACCCATGCCACCTGTAGGAACCTTGTCACTCCAAGTTTGAGAACCCCTGAAATAAGGGATCTGCAACCTTGGTAAGTGTTTGCCCCCAGCTCCACCCCTTTTGCTTGAGGCCAAGCTCCCCAACTTTCCCCGGGGATCCCTTTCAGCACTTCAGCGTAGTCTAGATGAGCCCTTATATATACTGGTGGGAACACATACAGATGTGTGTGTACATATGTGTGTGTGTGTATATGTATATATATATATATATATATATATATATATATATATATATATATATATAACACACACACACACACACACAGAGAGAGAGAGACATACATCTATACTGCCTTGTGGGGTTTTTTTAAATGTAAGGCTCTAAAACCATAACATTAAACTAACTCTTTACAAATTGGGGTGGCCAATGTTAATGTTTCTTTGTCCAATTGATGATAAAGTTATTTCTCCCCCCACTAACACACATGTTCATTATGATTTAAGTAATGAGGCTCAGGCCCCCGACAGGGCAAAGGAGACAGTTGTCCCAGGGCCTGGTGATTCAAAGGGCCAGGACTCTTGGCCCGGCAGTGGCCGGTGCCCCAGGCCCTTTAAATTGCCACTGGAGCACTCAACCGTGCACCCCATGTGGTTCTGAGAGCTGGTAGAGGCTAGCACTGTGGTTCAGCTGGCTGCCTTGGCCATGCCCCTTCCACCCAAGGCTCCGCCCCTTCCAGGGTGCAGAGCCTGCCCCCCAACTTTCCCCGGGGGCTCCCCTAATGAGGCTCTAACAAAGGGCACATTTTCCACCAGCCTGCCATTGGGCATACCCACTTCTGCACACACCACCAATGCACACTCATTTTTGCCCACCTCCCGCATGCTTGTGTGCAGATTGGATTGTTGAGCACCCACGGGGACCGCTAAATGGCTGCTTGTATGCACAGATTTGGGGGATGCTCACCTCTGTGGTGCAAACAGGTGCATGCTCAACGTTGGGAGTCCGGCGTGGGACACGGAACCAGCCCAAACTCTGCCCACTGCCCTTCTGTTGATACATGGCAGCGGGTGCAGTTGTGTCCCAGTCTCCTCAGCAGCGAACACAAGCCTCAGCGAGCAGGTCAGAAAAGGCAGTTGTCCTGCACACTCCATGAGGCGTGCACTGTAAATGCGGGGTGCGAGCAATAGCAAGAGAGAGCCTGTAGGTGGCAATATTAAAATATTCAGAGACGCACTGACTTGGCCCAGCTAAAGACTGCTATGGCAAAATGCCAGCAACGTGAGACTTGCATCCAAATTGCATACACCTGAGCAAATGAAAAGGCTTGATGGATGCAGCTCTGTGCAATTCATACCTAGGGTTGCCAGATAGTTTCACAGAAAATACCAAACATGGTAGGAAAAAATTGGCTGAACCAAAAAAGCAGGGGGGGACCAAAGTTGTTGAGCAAAAATAAAAAAATGCACACAAAAAATGTCACAGCACCTATAAATCCCACACTCCCCGCCCACACCAGTCACGGCAGGGGAATAATGTCCCAAGCGGCCTTCCGTCCGAGAAAAACAGAAGATACCGGACATTTTATATGTCTGGAATTTTCTGGGTTTTTTTACCGGACAAAAGCTGCAAATACGGGACTGTCCGGTCCAATACCAGACACCTGGCAACCCTATTTGTACCATTGAAAACGGCCAGGCCCTTATTACAAAAGGCATGGACAGCATGACGAGCACTGTGGATAATAAAACCTTTACCAGTTGGCCTAAAGGCCCGATCCTAAATCCACTAAACTTGAGGAAAATCTTGGATCCAAATCCAGAGTCAGGCTTTGCCGCTGGCCCTCATGCCTCTAATGGTCTAAATGACAGATCTCTCCGGACTTCTTCAACTTTCAGAGGTCAGATTCGCTGGCCTGGTACCAGTCTGTGACTGAGCTAGACATAGCTTAGGGCTGCACTGGCTATCACCCCTTGGTCCTTGGAGAGGGGAAAGGCATAGAAGTGGCTGTGCCCCCCCACCCCCGCTAGTGGAGCCCTCTGTGCCAGGTAGATCCTTCAATGGCCAGCCCACCCGGGGTCCCTGCCGTGTCAGTGTGAAGCCGCTGCAATGAGGCTGAAAGTCTGTACCTTCCTGTCCTCAGCTGTTAAACTCTTTAAATACATCCTGTCCCCGAGCAAGGTGTATTAGTCTCTAAGGTGATTTCTGCAACACATGCTCCTCCAGGGTTGCAGGGCAATTTAGCAACATCCAGGCGGTTTCTCCCCTCCCCCATCATTTCAGCTTTGTTCAGGCGGCACAAGGCCAAGCAACCTCCACTGCCAAATGAGATCTGATTACCGAAGGGTGCAGTCAGAGGTTCAGTTCCTGGGGCTGCCGAATGATGAGCTCATCCCACAAAAGCGATGCATTATTTATCTCTAGCGAAGAGAACAGCGCCCACGCCCAGCCCTCGCTCAGGGATTAACTGCAGGAGGGTCATCTGAACTGAACAGCATTGTGCAGCATCGGCCCGGTGTAGCCATAGAACCAGTCACCGGATTTATGCTCTGCAAGGGCCTTGTGTGGCAAATGGTTCTTACGCAGATCAGTGTTTGTCTCTACAATGAAGTTGTCCTCTGCTGGAGTGGCACCTCGTATCCCCATTGGCATATAGAATGGGAACGGGGCACGAGGGGGATAATGTCGTCCACCTTCTTCCATCCTCCTTCAGCTGCAGAGCTGCCTCCTGACAGCTCCCCATGTTAGTTATACCAACGTGGGCGCCGTGATGGTCCTTGCAATTCTGTGCTCCAAACTCAGAGGGGAGGTGAAAGAGACGATTTGATAAGCAGGTGTGAGTCTAAATTGAACTAACTAAATCCTGGGCTCTAACATATGTCCCATATGTTGTAACAGGGACAAAATACCCGTGCTAGAGTGGTGAGAGGAAGCTCTTTGAGAGGTCCCCATGAATAGATGCCATCCATGATACCGATAAATAGTGCTTTTTTTGTTTAAAAAAAAGGTGCCGGTACTCCAGGAGAAAAGTTGTTGAGCAAAGAAAAAAAAAAAAGCCAGGGTGGGGCTGCCATTGCCCTTTTAAGACACGTGGCCCAGAGGAGATTTGCATACAGAGGTGCCGGTATGCTCCGTTCAGAAGTACCGGGCAGTATCATCACAAAAAAAGCACTGCCTCTTTGACGGATGACATCCATCCCACCCACCTCCTCTAGGGATTCCGTTTACTGGGCTATTTTTCACTTTAGGGTAGGGCCAGGAGTACCATCCCCTAGGCTGAGTCAAATGGCCTGCGTCAAAGAGGTGAGTCTAGGCCACCTCATCATTTTGTCCTAGAGGGACAAAGAGTTATAGGAAAAATTACATCATTGGATTTTTTTTTAGAAAAAATTGTATCTTCATCTCGGAGGAAATGTTCCAGGAGAAGGTTAGATCTGATCCATAAACAGGTCTCATGGATGTGCTGCATCTCACATCCAAACCCATGGTGCAAACAGAGTTCCATTTCTGCGCACTTGGTACTAGCTTGATAAGAAGAAGACTTTTGATATAATTGGTGGATTTCCGGTAACAGATGTTAAGCTGGAATATCTTTTAACAAATGAGTAAAGCCTGCTTTCTTATCATTTTCTACTGACCGTACATGGGGGGCTCATTGGGAAAACTCCGACTCATTGTTCCTTTCTGTTGACTTACATGTAAGTGATTAGGAAAACTCTTTGACTTGCCCTGCCGTGGCATCCCAAGGGGAGTTGGTGGAGCTGGGATACCTTTTTGGCATGACATATTACTGTAATGGCATAGAAGTGCCTCAAAGAACAGATTAGGTTTTGTTTTTCCACAACGACTGTACTTTTGTGAGGGGGAAGAAAAACATTTACAATGCCTGGGAAATGTCAAGTCCTTCAGATGTGTTGCTTTGACTATAATGTCATAAAACTGTAAAAAACCTGGGAAAATAGTTTATTTGTTGCCATCGGGCTTCCAACTGGCACAGTCACTTCTATCAGCATTTGGAAACAAGCTTACCTTGCCTGAAACTCTGTGATCAAATGCCACTCAGCTCAATTAAAACCGGATGCATTAAAAATCAATACTATATTATTCAAGCATACAGGTATGTGCCAAAAGATATTGTCAGGACAAATATCTCAGTAAGCGTCGCTAAAAGCTAGAGACAAGATAGCTGAGGTCATTTCTTTTATTAGAGCAGCTTCTGCTGGTGGAAGGTACCAGTGTTCGAGCTATCTCACATCTTTGTTATTGGGGCATTTGATGTGTTGGAGGAGATACGCCACTTGTGGGAATAAGCATAGGTAGGATCCAGGGATTTTTAAAGGTGTTTGTTGTGAAGGGCATTGATCTTTGTATCAGAGCCAGGCCCGCTGCCGGGGGTGTAAAGGGGGCACTTAAGTCTCGGCTTGACAAAGCCCTGGCTGGGTTGATTTAGTTGGGATTGGTCCTGCCTTGGGCAGGGGACTGGATTTGATGACCTTCTGAGGTCTCTTCCAGCTCTAGGATTCTATGATTCTAATTCAAAGGGGCCCAAGGCTCCATCTGCCACAGTAGCAGCGGAAGTGGTCAGAGCCCTGGCCCCTTTAAATCACTGCTGAGCGCCATGACCAGGCAGCGCTAATGGATGGGGAGTCATGCTGTGCGCCGGACGGCACTGGGAGCAGTGTGGTGATAGTGTTCAGGGCAGGGGCAGTAGGCAGAGCCCTGTGCACTCCTCCTTCCCCGACCTAGGAGCCGGGCCTGCTGCCAGCCACTTCTGGGGCGCAGCGCAGTCTGTCGTGCCAGGTGAGGCAGGAAGCTGCCTCAGCACCCCCACCGGTCACCTGATCCCCCTGCAGCAACGAGACCCAGCGCCCGACATTCCACCCCCCAGTCCTGGGGCGCGACCCATAGTTTGAAAGCCCCTGGTGTAGCAGATCTCTGCCTCCTGCCTTACCCCAAACGCTTCCTCCCTGCCTTGGCATGATCCCCATGCCAGGTGTTAAGGGCCCAGAGCTGGCACACTGGCACCAGCAGAGAGCCCCCCCTTTCACAAGGAAATTCTCTGCAGGCCAGCTGAGGTCTGTTTGCATTTTGTGAATGGGGCACAAGGGCCAGAGCATTTGCTCCAGAGAGCTTTGTGGACATCAGCAAAAGTGTTAATGGCAGAACAACACCTACGGGACGTCTAAAAAAAGTTGTACACTGGAATGTGTGGGGGGGGGAAGAGCACAGACAGGAAGGGAAAAGCCTACTGAAAACCTCAGTCCAGACTGTCGTTTGTAACGGGGGTTGGGGATCCACTCACATGAGCCTCCTTTCTCTATGCCAGTGGTTTCCAATCTGTAGTCTGCGGACCCCTGGTGGTCCGCGATGGTACTGTAGGGGGGTCTGCGGAAAGTTTAAAATAGAAATTAAAATAAATGTATGGAGCTTCTCGCAGCCTTCAACCCGCGATGCTTCCTGAGCGGGCTGTGGGATGCGGCTTGGGAAGCAACGCAGGCTGAGGGATGTGCAGGCTGCAGGCCCAGCTATATTGGTTTGGGGGGGGGGGGGAGGGAGGTCCATAAAATTTTAATAGATTGAAAAGATTGGGAGCCACCGCTTCTATGCCTAAAACACAGCCTAGAGCACCCATCACTTAGGAAATCACCCCGTTCTAAGTTAAATCAGGTGTGAAACCCCCACATGTTTAAATCACAAGGAAACTTGCACGGGGGTTGCAGACCCTCCCATCACTGGCCAGCTTCTCCAGGCCAGCAAGCTGTGTGGGGTTGGCTGGCTCAGGGCGCGCGGTCTCGTTTTGCCTGTCTCCGTGTGAAACACTGATTTGAACATGTCCAATGAAGGCGCATATGTGGGAGAAATCTCTGTGACAGCTCGCTACTCCGCCACTGGGCAGAACTTTGAGACCAGGGCCCCCAAGCACCCAAATAAAGGGACGTGGGGGGCATGTGATTAGCACTAAGCCTGCCCAGTGTTCTAACCATAAACCTCTCTGGAGTAATGCGGCCTGTATGAAGCAGGGAGAGACGCAGTAGCTCCAGGGGTGCTGGGTGGCCCCGCTCTTCATTACTACACCTCCCAGTGCATATGTTGGAGGACGGTCCCCCCACAAATAGCTACTCCCCCTGTGGGAGCAAAGTACAACTGATACTAGCAGCTCCTCCCTGATCTCCAGGAGCCTGACCCTGAAATCAGTTGATGCCAATGGAAAAACTCCCATTGACTTCACTGGGCTTTAGGTCAGGAGGTATCAGCATTATGCGGAAGAAGTGGGGATAATCAAGTAAGAAAGGGGAGACCCGAATGACCTGTATCTCCTTTGCCCCACCCCCAACCTCAGGCATCCTTGGGATCAGGGAAGCACCCCTCCCCCACTTTGCAAAAAGATTAGGATGAAACTGGTTGCAAGGTAGCAGGGATAGAATGCAGAGAACTGTACTGCCTGATTGGAAAGACTTGGCTACTCACGCTCGTTCCAGATCCGTCCCTTCCGTATGAACCTGTGATGGCCTCTGAAACACACCATAGAGCAGACTCGCAAGCGCTGCGGGAGCCGTCAGCGCAGGAAGCCCGCGAGTCAGCCGGTTGCAGCATATTTCACGTATTGCTTTAAGGCTGATGTCTCTTAACTCCGTCTTTCTGGTTTCTCTCTCCCTCAGGGATCAATCACTTGAAAAGCCTCCCATTGCCCTGGGGGGAGGAGAGTGGAATCTGGAAATTCATTTCCAGGGCTCCTGCATTCCTGACCTGACCCTAGGGGGCCAAGAATCAAATTGCCAGCTAATCTACAAAGTAGACGCCCAGCTTGTTGAATGGGCCGTGCTGAGAACAGGAAACAGTTTGAAACTCACAGGACTTCTTGAAGGGATTCTGGGCTAGGAAAGCAGGATCAAGCCTAAGCTAGTTTTTTTCAATCAAATGACTCTCTCACACACGCACCCTGATGCAGCAGCTACCATGACATGCTAGCAGGGATTTCATTATTTTTCTCTGCGCTGCAGATTATGTTTAGGCTACGCGGGAACAGACATGACCCACCTTGTGAAAAACACGCCTCTCTCTCTCTCTCTGTTTCAGTCCCTGCAATGCCATCCCTCTTTATTAAAGTGCTAAACAGCACCACCATCCAGGCGGTGTGGGAGCCCTCTGTCAAACTGGGCCAGCATGAAGGATTCAAACTCTACTACCGTAAAGTTCACCTGTCCTACTTTACTGGCCCTATGCTCCTGCCCAGCAACATTACATCTTATAACATAACTCACCTGGGTAAGTACCGAGGAGGGCGTTTAGCCACATTACGTGCCTTCGCTCAGCAAGAAAATTCCCCTTTCTGTTGTCATTATAACAGTATGTCTAGCGTAACATACGACAGCTAGGAAATACATATCATGAGTGCCTAGCATGGTTTAGTTTCCATTCCTCCCTCCGATGCTCAGCCTGCCCTCACTGATTTAAGTGAGAGGTGGTTCGGGTTTTTCTACTCACAGTGGCTTTCGCAATGCGTTTCAGATGTCTCTGTTTTCGTGACAAGGGCAGGGTCAACGAGATTAGTCTGCTGTCGCTCTTTAACCTGAAATGCCCTCCTCGTCTCTTTTCTAAAATAGACCCATCCGTGGTGTATGAAGTAAAACTCCTGGCATATAACCAGCACGGGGATGGGAATTCTACTGTCCGGTTCGTATCCCTTCGAGAAACTGTTGAACGAACAGGTAAGAGGCCAAACCAGTCCAACTTCCATATGCTACATGAAATGTCACAGCATAGAAGTAATATAGCAGGGAGGGTCTTCCTAACACACAGTTCATTTAATAGTGCATCCAATGCTGCATGCGGCTACTTCTGAACCCTCACCTTTAAGAAGTGCTTTATTTTCCGCACAGCAAATAAAGTGGAAGATAGGTTGCATGGATAAGCAGTGCCCTCTGGTGGAGAACATAGTTAATTCCGGTTGCTTAATCTGTGCATATTCATCACTTTCTTTCTTTCTTTCTTTCTTTCTTTCATCTAGATGGCAGGCTTCTTTCGGAAGAAGTTTTTCCAGAAGAGATCTTCCGAAAAAACTTCTTCAGAAAGAGAGTGTCCACACTGCCAAAGCGCATCGAAAAAGTGATCTGCTTTTTCAAAAGAGAGCGTCCACACTGAATGGACACTGTCTCGCATTTAAGCTGTGATCACCAGGGCTCGACAAAGTATTGAATCTACTCTCCCGTGGCGAGTAGATTTCAGCTGGGCGCCCCGTTCATTTGCGGCGCGCGCACGCGCATGTGCAATACAGGTCTTGCGCATGTGCAGTGTGGGGCTGGCGCATGTACAGTGCGGGGCTTTCGCCACTGTTCAAGCCCTGGTGATCGCTATGGACAGAGTGGCCACCAGGGCACCTGTGCTTTTTTCTCTTTCCTTCTTCCGAAAGAACTCCCTCTTCCCCGTCCACACATGCCTTCTTCTGAAAGAGCTCTCTCAGAAAAAAGCTTCTTCCTCATAGAAAGAGGTTAACCAATGTTGGAGCCCTATGCAGCACTATTACAATGGTGCCCCTATGCCCGATGACAGCCGGAGGGGCGTCATGATTTTTTTTACAGATGTGATTTTATAATCTTCAGTAGCACGCTAATGAAATATTTTTAAAGCAGATTGTGAACTAAGGTCCAGTAGCCTAACACAGTAAATTCAGAAACTGACCATGTATACCGAGGGTTCGCAAATGCCTGTTAAATGGCTTCATTACTACTTGGATGGCTCCTTCATAGGCTCCGTGTTCTGCTAATAGCTCTGTCAGGCTTTGTCACTAGTAAGTTAACTAGATCCTCTCCAGAGAAAGCAGAGCCACAGAACAGGGATAGGAAGAGGCGGGTGGGTGTCATTAAGACCCAGCGGTGCCCCAAAGTTTCAGGTGCCCTACACAGCTGCATATTCTGTGTAGGGGTAAGGATGGCCCCGTGAGATTGTATTAATTATGGTAGTTTGAGGAGCTCATTTTTATCCTGCTTTTCTGAATCTCCAAACCCGTGTTGCAGTGTGGGTGATAATAGCAGATAAAGAATGATTGTTTCTGGGGTGATTCTTAGCCATCTGGGACACTTTCGTACAAGACAATCCCTCTCTGTCAACAAACAAAGCCAACACAAAGGAAATTCCCGTCAACAAGAGCCTGTCTGAAACTGACAAAGGAACGAAAGGCTCCGATTTGTAAAGGTATTTAATCTTTGCTCTGCTTAGCGCTGCAAGACCTTGGTGACTTAGATGCCAAGTCCCATTTTCAGAAGTGACTTAGGAGCCCACATCTCTTTGGAAATCAAAATCACTGTCTGATTGGAGAAATGTCGAACTCCCTTTCCAAATCTGGGCCTGAACTCAAGCGCAGATTTGACCCATCCTTCCTATTGCACAGGTATGACGTGGCTAGAGTTTGGATTATGCTCAGCGGCATTATCAATTGCATATTGCAGGCGACCTTGGCTTTGGACCGAGACAAGCCCCTGGTCTCAGGGCTGTCCTTCCCGATAAAGCAAAACATGCAGCTGCATGGGGCACCAGGAAATTGGGGGCACCAAATTGCTCCAAATTTCATAGTGCCCCTGCAGCTGAATGCTGCATATGGGCTCTGGCAGCCCCCAGCCCCATCCTCCGGCTGGCCCCTTTCCCATGGGCTCTGCACCAGCTCTGGTGCCCAGCCCCCAGCTGTCCCCATCCCCTACAGACTGGGCCCAACCCCCACTCACCAGGCAGCAGTGAGATTTCTGAGCCCAGGCCAGAGGACTCAGGAGAAACAGAGGGCAGCTGCACAGCCAGCGACTGAAAGAAGTGGCGGTTTCCCCTTCAGAGTGCCCTACACGGCCGCCCTCGGCCCTTCGAGTCCTCCAGTCCACGCTCATGCTGCTCGCTGCCACTCACAGCTTCCACCTGCTTGCACGGCAGATGAGTCTCCCTGCCTGCTCTATTCTGCTCCAGGGTTCATAGAATCACAGAACACTAGAACTGGAAGGGACCTCGAGAGGTCATCAAGTCCGGTCCCCTGCCCTCACGGCAGCACCAAGCACCATCTGGTCCATCCCTGACAAGCGTCTGTCTAACCTGCTCTTGGATATCTCCAGTGATGGAGATTCCACCCTCCCCCCTAGGCAATTTATTCCAGTGCTTAACCACCCTGACAGTTAGGAAGTTTTTCCGAATGTCCAACCTAAACCTCCCTTGCTGCAATTTAAGCCCATTGCTTCTTGGCCTATCCTCAGAGGCCAAAGGGAACAATTTTTCTCCCTCCTCCTTGTAACACCCTTTTAGATACTTGAAAGCTGCTATCATGTCCCCCCTCAGTCTTCTCTTTTCTAAACTAAACAAACCCAGTTCCTTCAGCCTTACCTCATAGCTCATGTTTTCTAGACCTTTAATTACTTTTGTTGCTTTTCTCTCGACCTTCTCCAATTTCTCCACATCCTTCTTGAAATGTGGTGCCCAGAACTTAACACAATACTCCAAATGAGGCCTAATCAGTGCAGAGTAGAGTGGAAGAATGACTTCTCGTGTCTTGCTCACAACACTCCTGTGAACACATCCCAGAATCATGTTTGCTTTTTTTGCAACAGTGTCACTCTGTTGACTTGTGTTTAACTTGTCGTCTACTATGACCCCTCGATCCCTGTCAGCAGTACTCCTTCCTAGACAGTCACTTCCCATTCTGTATGTGTGAAATGGATTGTTCCTTCCTAAGTGGAGCACTTTGTATTTGTCCTTATTAAACTTCATCCTGTTTACCTCAGACCATTTCTCTAGTTTGTCCAGATCATTTTGAATTATGACCCTATCTTTCAGAGCACTTGCAACCCCTCCCAGTTTGGTATCATCTGCAAACTTAATAATCATACTCTCTATGCCGTCATCTAAATAGTTGCTGAAGATATTGAACAGAATCAGTCCCAAAACAGACCCCTGAGGAACCCCACTTGTTATGCCCTTCCAGCATGATTGTAAATTAATAACTACTCTCTGAGGGTATGTCTGCACTACCACCCTACTTCGAACTAGGGTGGTTAATGTAGGCATTCGAAGTTGCAAATGAAGCCCGGGATTTAAATATCCCGGGCTTCATTTGCATCTTGCCGGGCGGGCGCCATTTTTAAATGCCCTTAGTTCGAACTCTGTGCCCGCGGCTACACGCGGCACGGAGTAGGTAGTTCGAATTAGGAACGAGGTGTACCGGTAGTTCGAATTAGAGATCCTAATTTGAACTACCTACTCCGTGCCGCGTGTAGCCGCAGGCACGGAGTTCGAACTAAGGGCATTTAAAAATGGTGCCCGCCCGGCAAGATGCAAATGAAGCCCGGGATATTTAAATCCCGGGCTTCATTTGCAACTTCGAATGCCTACATTAACCACCCTAGTTCGAACTAGGGTGGTAGTGTAGACATACCCTGAGAATGGTTATCCAGCCAGTTATGCACCCACCTTATAGTAGCCCTATCTAAGTTGTATTTCCCTAGTTTATTGATAAAAAAGTCATGTGAGACCATGTCAAATTCCTTACTAAAGTCTAGGTATACCACGTCCACCACTTCTCACCTATCCACAATGCTTGATATCCAATCAAAGAAAGCTATCAGATTGGTTTGACATGATTTGTTATTTACAAATCCATGCTGGCTGTTACCTATCACCTTATTATCTTCCAGATGTTTGCAGATGAATTCCTTAAATACTTGCTCCATTATCTTCCCTGGCATGGAAGTTAAGCTGATTGGTCTGTAGTTTCCTGGGTTGTTCTTATTTCCCTTTTTATAGATGGGCACTATAAATGCCCTTTTCCAGTCTTCTGGAATCTCTCCTGACTTCCATGATTTTTCAAAGATGATAGCTAAAGGCTCAGTTACCTTCTCTATCAACTCCTTGAGTATTTTAGGATGCCTTTCATCTGGCCCTGGTGACTTGAAGACATCTAACTTTTCTAAGCAATTTTAATGTTTTTTTTTTTTTAATTTCTGAACCTACCCCATTTCCACTAGCATTCACTGTTAGGCACCCCGTCACCAGCAGACTTCTTGGTGAAAACCGAAACAAAGAAGTCATTATGCACCTTTGCTATTTCCAAGTTTCCTGTTATTGTTTCTCCCTCTTCACTGAGCAATGGGCCTACCCTCTCCTTGGTCTTCCTCTTGCTTCTAATATATTTGTAGAACGTCGTCTTCTTACCCTTTATGTCTCTAGCTAGATTTAGCTCGTTTTGTGCCTTTGCCTTTCTAATCTTGCCCTGCATACCCATGTTGTTTGTTTATAATCATCCTTTGTCATTTGACCTAGTTTCCACTTTTTATACGACTCCTTTTTGATTTTTAGATCATATAAGATCTCCTGTTGATCCAAGGTGGTCTCCTGCCATATTTTCTATCTTTCCTATGCAGTGGAATAGCTTGCTTTTGGACCTTTAATGTCCCTTTAAAAAACTGCCAACTCTCTTCAGTTGTTTTTCCTCTTAGTCTTGCTTCCCATAGGACCTTACCTACCATCTGAGATTACTAAAATCTGCCTTCCTGAAATCCATTGTCTCTATTTTGCTGTTCTCCCTTCTACCATTCCATGAACTTTATGATTTCATGATCACTTTCACCCAAGCTGCCTTCCACTTTCAGATTCACAACCAGTTCCTCCCTATTTGTTAAAATGAAATCTAGAACTCTCCCAACAAAACGGCAGTATTGTCTGGTCCAGCTGGTCTGGGAAAGTTGGCAGCCCAACTTCTACCCCCGCATCCCCCTCCCGCAGAGTGGCCAGTCCCCCTGCTGGGTCTTTTATTCAGAGGCACTTACAATGTGTGTCTTGCATTGACTTCAGTTGGAACTGTGGGCTTCAAATAATTTTAACCATGTTCTTTGGAGGGCACAGATGTTTGGTAGGAAGAGAGAAAGAAAATGGATGCATCCATGCTACAGTTACCTGGAGACAAGAGAATTCTCCCCTTTTGGGAATCTTTAATTGCTCACTCCTTTTGTGTTCTTGTATGTGTTGAAAAATACCCTGGTGCTTTGGGAGTCATTTTAACCAGTCTTCCATTGGGAATCTCTTCAAAATACAGATTGTTATTCCTCCTGTACCTCTAATGTAGTAAATATTAATCTCTGTTGGAAAAACAGAGAGATCCATACGCTTCATACTCACATTTAGCTTTCATCATTTATGGGGATACTACCAAATACAATATTATAAACTGCTCTGGCTTGCTTCATTTTTCCTCCTGTGTGATTCACATCATACCCCTGACACCAGGAAAATGCAAAGTTTACAGATCCCCAGGCAGGAAGGCAAAATAATTGTATGTTATCCTGCATTAGAGATCAGAGATGCAGGCTCTACTTTTAAAGGAAATTGCTTGTCTCAGGAGAATACGCTGAAAGCTTTTGTTACCATGTAGCAGAACTGCCAGATTGCAGGAAAATCTTAGGAATTAGTTCAGATGAAAGTCCCCGCTAGCCCACAGAGAGGTGGGGGGGACACACTGGCCTGTAAATAGCTCGCTGTGACACAGCAGGGGTATCCGGGGAGAGTGCTTTGCTGGCATGGAAAGAGGCGTTGCGGGGCTGTTGTTTTTTCCACAGCTTGCTTTAGTCTGTCCTTTAATAGGCTCACTCAGTGACCTCAGATGTTGTTACAATGGCAGTTCTAGGTGCACGTTACGGCGAGCGGAACACGTGCGTTTGTGGACAACGAGGAGTCCTGTGGCACCTTAGAGACTAATGTAAATACATAGTCTCATGCGCTCTCATGGGCAAAACCCACTTCCTCGGATGAGCTCATCTGAGGGAGCAGGTTTTGCCTATGAAAGCTCATGAGACTCTGTATTTTTGTTAGTCTCTCAGGCTATGTCCATGCTACCGGATTATTTTGAAGTAAGTTGTTTCGAAGTAACAACTCCCGAAACAACTATTTCAAAACAAGCGTGTGCCTCTTCACAAGCAGGAGTTGTTATTTCCAAAGAACAAGCTTGTTAGTGTGGATGCTCGCCTTGTTTCTTCGAAATAAGGGGAGTTATTTCGAAATAACTCCCCAGTGTAGACGTGCCTTAAGGTCCCACAGGCCTCCTCATTGTTTTTAAAGTTACAGACTAACATGGCTACCCCCCTGAGACTTTTTCACATGCATTTGTAGCGGGGTTTGGGCATCGCCTGGCAGTCTAAATAAAACACATATTAAGCTTAGCAGCCTGATACCATTTCACTCCGTTAAACATCAGTGCCCAAGGCTGTTGCCAGTGCTAGCCCTGGGAGCCCCTCGGCTGTCTGTTGATGATCTTGGGGCATGACAGCTGGCCCAGACGAAAGCCACCCCCGCTTCCACACCCCTCACCTGGTGCTGGATATGTACCCTCTGGCCACAGGCCCAGCGGAAGAGAGCGCCACACAGCAAATGAGCCCCTCTTACGCCAAATCCTACAGAGCCACCAGACAGGCTGTGGGCAGCTGGTTCCAGAGCAAAGAGCCTGCACTGGCCAGGCCCTGCTGGCCACAGCCTGGACGTCAGCCCTGAGGGCAGCCAGCAGCTTCCCCCCGGCCCCTGCTATAATGGGGCATTAAGAAGAGCAGGAGAGGCACTTTGATAGCAAAGCTGTGGAGAGAGACACCCTCTCATAGCGGCGTGAGGCCTCTTCTGCCCCCCCAAACAGTCCCTCCCACCCTGCCCCTTGCAAACTTCCCTTCCCCCATGCATCCCTCCCCCTCAACTCCCTCCCCTCTCCCCAAGGCTCTCAGCCCATCCCCTCCACTGCTCCCACCAAACACTCCCACCCCTCCCTCAAACCCCCCTACCCTTCCCCTCATTCAAACCCCCCTACACTTCCCCTCCCTCAAACCCCTCTACACTTCCCCTGCCTCAAACCCCCCTACACTTCCCCTCCCTCAAACCCCTCTACACTTCCCCTGCCTCAAACCCCTCTACACTTCCCCTGCCTCAAACCCCTCTACACTTCCCCTGCCTCAAACCCCCCTACACTTCCCCTCCCTCAAACCCCTCTACACTTCCCCTGCCTCAAACCGCCCGACACTTCCTCTCCCTCAAACCCCCCCTACCCTTCCCCTGCGTAAACACCCCATCCTTTCCCTCGCCCAAACACTCCGTCCTTCCCCTCCCCCCATCCTACCCCTCCCTCAAACACATTGATATCCCTACTTCCTGGCCTGTGTTACATAAGAACATAAGAATGGCCGTACTGGGTCAGACCAAAGGTCCATCTAGCCCAGTATCCTGTCTGCCGACAGTGGCCAGCACCAGGTGCCCCAGAGAGGATGGACCGAAGACAATGATCAAGCGATTTGTCTCCTGCCATCCCTCTCCAGCCTCTGACAAACAGAGGCCACGGACACCATTTCTATCCCCTGGCTAATAGCCTTTTATGGACCTAACCTCCATGAAATTATCTAGCTTCTCTTTAAACTCTATTATAGTCCTAGCCTTCACAGCCTCCTCTGGCAAGGAGTTCCACAGGCTGACTACACGCTGTGTTTCTACAGTTTTTTCCCCCAAAGCTCCTTCCACACCTGTTTCCCCCATCCCAGCACCCCTCTCCCATCCCTGAA
This sequence comes from Pelochelys cantorii, assembly GCA_032595735.1. NCBI lineage: Eukaryota > Metazoa > Chordata > Testudines > Trionychidae > Pelochelys > Pelochelys cantorii. Next base: position 40,535,084 of record CM064338.1, on the reverse strand, counting down.
CCTCCTTGGGGGCGGGGAAGTGGGCAAGAAGGTTCTGCTGCTGAGCAGGGGGTTGGGATGAGTCTCTCCACTGGAGCTGGCTCAGCCCCCGTATCTATGGCTGGGATCCCCCTGCTCTGCATTCTCAGCCTGGGGGTGCACTGGGGAGCTTAGACTGCGGCTGTCTCCCCCTGCCTACCAGGTCCCTTCTCCGCTGAGTGGTTCTGTGTCCCTCCAGGCCGAAAGCTGAGGAGATGTCTCCTCCTTCCGTCTACAATTAGGCCCAGGAAGGAGAGGCAGCCTCTGAGCGACTCCAGAACACGGCCTGAGGCTGGACGTCCAAGCTTTGGCTCATGCGTCCTGGCATCGGGAGCTGTAGGTGGTTAACGTCTCCATGACTAACGCCCTATTCATTGCTTCTCCTTCCAGTGTTGAATCCCCCATGTGACTGCATGAAAGATGAGCAAAATAATAAGACCTCCACCACCGGGATCATCATCGGGATCCACATTGGAGTGACGTGCATTATATTCTGTGTCCTTTTCCTCATGTTTGGGTACAGAGGAAGGTACGGGTTCTCTCGCCGCACGGGCTGGGTCATATGCTAGCTACTCATATTGTGCCGGTGGCTTTGCATGCGTGGCTCTCAAGCGGTTTGAAGGGTTCTCAGACTATGTAAGTCTCGACCCCATTGCGTGCGCTCGAAGGTCTCATGGACCGCCCCCATGTGTGAGTCCACAGCCCATGCTGTGGTCCCGCTTGTGACTGCCCGGTCCACTTCTCCTTCCATGGATGGTGGTGGGGACTGCCTGCCCCTCCGTGGGCTTGCATAACACGTGTGTCACCCATAGAGTAATCGCTATACCGGGGTGGGCAATAATTTTTGATGGAGGGGATCACGCCAACATGTTGGTATGTGGTCAAGGGCTGCACTTTTCCATGGAGGAGGTGCGGGGCCTGGGATGGAGGCTGGGTACAGAAGGGAGCTCAGGGTGGGGGATTGGGCTGCGGGAGCGGGTAGGGGTCTGAGAGGGAGTTTGGGTGAAGGAGGGGGTTTGCAGCGTGCAAAGCTTCCCCGTCCCTCCCCCTGGCGCAGGGAGGCAGATGGAGCAGTCAGCCGCTCTGAGCCCTAGAGCTGCTTCCTGCCTGTGGGTCCAGTGGGGTGGGTCACAGGCCGGATTGAAAGTCTTGGAGGGCTGGATCTGGCCCCCAGGTCATATCTTGCCTGCCCCTGCACTATGCCTACGTTCTGATTTGGGATGTGAATGGTTAACCAGTTAACCAGCTAACCTTTTAATCGGTTAACCAATTAAACACTATGTTTAACCGGGTAGCCAATTAAATAAGATTTTACATCCCTAGTTCTCCTCAAAGCCCAGCTGAGTCAATGGGAAGCTTTCCATTAGCTCCAAAGAGTCTTGGATTAGACCCAAAGCTCATAGGAGTTGTGGGCACTCACTTTATTGTAAGCAGAGCTGTGCCGTCACCTCCAGCTGGAGGCCTTTGATGTTGTTGCAACATCCTCCTGCCGCCCCCAGAATACACGGCATGGGGCAGCTCCTGAGGTGGCACATAGGGTGGGCACCACCACAGGGAGAAGTACTTTGAAAACCATGTCAGAGAAATGGGTTATAAGGAGGAGCAAGAGAGCGTGGCACACTCCTGGAGGTGGAGGCTGTTCCTGGTGCCCCGAGGAGAAGGGACGAAGACGAGAGGCAGAGACAAAGACTAAAACTGTGACTCTGTTGGCCAGCTTGTCTCTGAACCTCGCTCCTGTTGTGGGAGGCTGGGTAGGAGCCGAGAGTTCTCCTGTAAGATGTGCATGGCGAGGTGCCCCCAGGCCCATGTGCAAGGCGGCGTGCAGCACTGGGTGGTAGGAATGTTAAATTTAGATTAATTGGGTAATCGAATAGTTGATGTAATTTGCATCGACTATTGGATGAGTCGATAAGGGCGCCTCCCCCTTTGAAGTGTAGCAACAGCCCCAGGGTTAGGCGAAAGCGCTACGGGAAGCACGGGACAGCGCCGCATGGAGCCCAGGGTCAATGGGGGAGTCCCCAGCTGGCCCCAGGCTGCACGCAGCATTTCAAAGCGACAGCGCCGCATGGAGCCCAGGGTCTGGCCCTGGGCTGCACACGGTGCTGCTGCTTTGAAGCATCCCCGCCTCTTCCCCCCTTGCTGCCTCTTTCTGATAGAGGCAGCAAGGGGCGGGGGGGAGCGACTAGTTGACTAGCGTGTCGACTATCTGATAAGCATTTGCTTATCGGATAGTCAGCTAGTCGACCAGTCGTTCACATCCCTACTGGGTGATACTTCACTTTCAGTTTCCTCCCCTCTCGGTTTTCCAGACTCCTGATGTGTAAAAATGTCCAGGAACAGCTGTCGACCCCACAGATCCCGAGAAGTCAGAGGAGCACCACGGGCCTGGTTCTGAACGGAGTGGCTCGGCGGGACAGGGACGATTTGGACACGAGCGGGAAGCAAGTGGAGATGAACGAACTGGAAAGGTTGTTTCCAGCGTTGCCTTCCCAGGATCAGCAGGATAAGGGAATACGGGTAAGGGTCCTGCCTTAACGTTCATCATGGGATTTACAGGCCCTCTCCCACTTCAAACACACTCCTCTCCCCTGGCTGTGTTCAGAGATGTATACATTTAATTCCCTTCCCTACGGTGAAAATATAAATGCACTAAGCACTAATGTTTAATGAGTTCCACGCTAGGAGAGAGTCAATCTTTGTCCCTCAGGGGTGGCTAGTTCATAGAAGAAGTTAAGAGTCTACTACAGCTGCTAGCTAGAGGAATTATTCTTTTATCTCAAGTGGTAGCAGCTTGTGCTTTTAACACTGACAGTCTCAAGTTTGAACCCCACTGTCTGCCCACACAGGGCCAGTCACGACTGTCCAAACAATCCTTATTCCTGGCACAGGGGTTAGAATTTAAACTGTCAATGTTACGGACATCTATGTAAGATGTGCATATTTGTTCCTGGACGAGCTGTATGATTTCTTAGAAGCCTAGCATCTTTGTAGCACTAGTAAAGTGCAACAATGATTGTCTTTGTACAGGCTGAACTTCTCAAAAGTGGGACTCTCTGGTCTGGCAACATCCGTGTTCCTGGAATAGAGAGCCCCAAAGACTGGTGGCCGGAGGGCTGGTGACTGGGAGCCGTGGTGGGGCTGGGGACAGCGGGGCCTCCCCTGGTCCAGCTAACTCCCTCGTTTGGGATTAGTCAATCCCAAAGGTGCTGGATCAGGGAGGTCCAACCTGAAATGGGATTTTTTTTCTCCTCTCAGCCGGATCATGTCCCACCTGACTCACATGATGAGACCCAGATATCCACACTTCCACTGGATGAATTCAGCATGATAGAAGAGCAACTTGACCCTTCCACCAGAAGTCTGGCTCCTGGTGACCAAGGTGGACCGCGACACAACTTTAACCAGGATGTCCCAGTTTTGAACCATAATCCCTCCAATGAAGGATAATTGCCAAGTCTTGAAGCCTCTTGTAGGACTCACCAAGAACCATTTCCATGTTTGGTGACGTCTTTACAATGATTCCTCAATCTCAGGTCAATTTAAGATTTCTACAGTCTGATTTTTTATGTGCTTTATTATTTCTTTTATATCAAGATACAGCTTTTTTGAGGCGCTATGAAGTTTATCTTTCTGACCTGTCTCAGGCCTCTCTGTGTATTTCTTCCTATAATTGCATGATCAAGGCTGGTCATGATGGGGGTTTTTTTCCCATGGCTGCTCGATATCAGACGTTACAAATTCTCCAGTCTCCATCAGTGATGGAATATGGTGGAGCCTGGTTCCCTTGGCATCCCTGACATGCTCCTTATTAGCAGCTTTAGGACTACTTTGTGTTCGATTTTTTATTTCAAGATGACTGGATTAAGATGAATCCTTCAAACTTGACTCCAAAAATTCAGGCCAGGAAAGGCCATCTCTCCATGGATTTGGTGATTTTGTACACTTTCTCTATTTCTCAGGATGATTTTTTGGTGATTGACTATAAAAGGGGGGGGAGGGGAAGTGTGTCAAAAGAGGCCTGCATGAGGGCTACTGAAAGACTGGGACAAACAACCCGAGTAGACTCAGAACCTACCTCAACCAGAATGAATGTCTTCGAGGGAAGCAGCAAATATCTGTGTCTTCCTTTGTTTTCAAAACAAAGTAGCATAGCACTTGGTCTGCATAAGCTTGGTACTACCTCAGAAGTCATGCTCCATCTCTGCCATGGTGTTGTCATTTTTTTGTGTCGTCGTCATTCTAATGTAAAGCACTTCCAAACCTTGAAAGCAATGTTCTACCTCAAGTTTTATAGAGAAGTTCATTCGTTGGTGTCCTCAGACCTGCTCTTCTCCAGTGAAAACTGTTCAAAGAAAAACAAAAGGGCAGCGTGTTGGTGTTAAGTAGCGATTGTGATGACATTTCATTAGTGTTATAAGCTTTACATTTAGCCACGCTATCGTGCTTGTGTTTGGTTTTATGTGTCAGAGTTGTATATGATGGTTCTACTTTAACAACTGCTAGAGTTGTAGCAGATATACCACCACTCGTAACCTAAAGATAATCTTTACCTGCCACGTTAGGACCCTGGAGTGCAGGTGAGCTGTTCCAATTGTTCCCTTCTATATTTTAAAAATTGAGGGCTTGATCCTGGAAGAAAGTAAGCAGTGTGGGTTTGATCCAACCACAAAGTCGATGCTTAGACAAGAACTAAGCATGAGTGGAAGTCTTTTGCTGAGTCAGGGTCAGAGTGCTGAGCTCCATGCAGGATCCAGCCCCATGGGAATAACCAGTTTGTCTGGCTCCACTCTGACAGCCAGATAGATTAAAACTACCGAACCCATCCTTATGCACGTTCCTGTCCTTACTCAGAACCCTCATGTTCTGCCATTGGCTGTGTGGAATAACACGCTTCCAGCTGAGATTGGATGCTTGTTGGATGCTGGAGAGGAGTGACTTTTCAGCCTCATTCCTCACATATCCAAGGAGGTGCCTGATTGTCTCACCCACGCCTGACACCTCCCCTGTCATGTGTTAAATGCCTCAGGGAAGTGCTTCAGGAAACAAAAGCATAGTCTGAACCTTCTGCCTCCTTTTTCAGATGTTTCTAAAAGGTGCGTTATCTTGATTAGCTTGATTGCTTTTCAGCCCCAGTGCATTACTTCTTTGCTTCGAAAAGAAAAGCCTGCTTCCATGTGTGACTTTTTCTGAAAAAGCCCGTCTGAGCATTCCAGGTTCCAGCTGGCTTGCTGAACTGCCTAGGCTAACATTGCACCTTTCAAGGCAGAAAGATTGCCCAGTGCAGTGGAATGGCCTCCCGACTTTCATTAACACCTTGCCAGGAAGAGCATTGGTGGTTTTGAAAGGAAAGGGGTATTTTTTTTTTATTCATGCATATATATTTGCTCAGTGTTTAGTCAGCCAGACTCTCATTAACTTCGGTGAGAGCTGTGTCTGGAAAAAGGCCCAAACAAGTCACTAAATGTCTGATTCTGCCCTTAATTATGCTAGTGCAGTCCTAATGGGTTAGTGCCAGACCTGACTCCATTGACTGCAACACCAGTGTCCTCACTTGTGCTGGGGTTGAATCTGGCTTGTTGTTATCAGGGAGGACACACACGACTAACAGAGAGTACAATCTGGCACATGCATCTCTGTGTGTGCACTTCACCATCCCTCCTATGCTCTGTTAATCAGCCTATGTCTACACTACACCCTGGATCAATGTTCTGAGATTGATCCATCAGTGGTTGATTTAGTAGGTCTAGGTAAGACCCACCAAATCAACCACAGATCTCTGTGCAGTCAACCCTTCTACTTTACCCCAAACGATAAACATAAGGGAAGTCAACGGGAGAGTTTTTCCCATCGCATCGACCTCCCCCCCCGCATGGTGTAGATCCCCTGGTTATGCAACCTAAGATATGTCAACTCCAGTTATGTTATTCATGTAGCTGGAATTGTGTAGCCTAGGTCAACTTTCTGCAGTTGTGTAGATGTAGCCTCAATCACCACTGATGTAGCCTCCTCTCTTGGTCCTTGTCTAATGTACCCCTTGGAAAGCAAAAAGCCTTTTAAAAATCTATTCCTTCTACCAGAAAAGGAGAAGGCCCACATTGTTCAATGGCAGTTGATGAGTACATCCACGTTAGATGTCCTATTAAAAAATGATTAAGGGAATGGTCATAAAGAGAGCCTCCAGCAGCTATGAATTTATCACTTGGACGTGCAGCGGCTTTTTAATAGGAGGTTAGGGGAGGAATGCTATTTAGTCAAAGCATTAAAGAGCCAAGAGAGCTATGAATCTGGCCCAGAGTTAGCAATGTAGGGATTCAGCCTTTTTTAAATTAACTCTATGTTAATCACCCTTTATTATGAACGAGAAGGTATCGGCACCCCAGGCCACAAAAGGTTCTGTTTGCTTAGCCACATGCTGTTTTGAATGGTAAAGCCTGAATTTAATTTGGAAGGCTGGGGATAAAAGAGGCGGTTCCAAGTGTCCACAGCTGCCGTTTGCACAGTGTCGCAGAGCTAGCGGTGTCCCTGTCCCCTCCAGAATTGGCCGTGTGGCACCAGCGTGGCTACTGGCAGCATCCCCATGCTCTTAACATGGCATCAGGCATGGATCAATTCCTCCTGGCAGTTTATCTTTAAGCTATTGGTGGTGGTAACGATTGTAGACCTCATGAAGCCTTAGAATCTAGTATATTCAATAGGTGCATGTTGTGGTGACCCTACCTCAGGACAAGGGGTCAAGCAACCTGGTGGCATTGAAACATCTGTATGGTGATGCTGAAAAAAACCCAGCTCCCAGCTGTAAACATTCAGGGCAGCCGTTTTAAGACGCTTATTTTTAAAGTATTTTTATACAGGGGTGGTGAATCCGAGGTAACATTTTTCACTTTTCTTTGAAAGTGAAAAGGAATCAGGAAAGGAAACTCGTTTCAGTAAAGAATGAACTGTATTGCCTTTAAAGAAAAAGAGTTCTCCATCTTCAGTACCTGTGGAATAGTCTAGTATGTATCAGCAACATGCTTATCAGCCCTTCTTAACTGACGCTGCCCTTTGGCATTTGAGTACTAAAAAAATTGCCATACAAGATCCAGCACAGTGAGCAGAAATATGGCTCCCATTTCCTTCCCCCTGAAAGAGATTTACTCCTCATGAGGGGTAGAGCTGAGAGGGACAGCTTCCTCGAGGGTCTGATTGACCAGCCTGGCATGAGCAGATGTATTCCCACTGACCTCAATTAAATTGAGCAATATGCCCCAGTGGCGAATAAGAGCCAATGGTTACAAGTGTCCTGGCCCTTTATAAGTCATCTTGTCCTACCTACACGGTGTCTCTTGTTTTGTTTTGTTTTGCAAGATTGGAGGGATTTTAAAGGGACAGATCTGTACATTAACGCACCCACAAATGCTCTAATCCAGCCAATCAAGCAGCGGCTAAATATGACCTCAGAGAGGTTCCTGCTCACGCTTTTACGATATGCTGGGGGAGGGTTTATTTTCCCCTCTCTTTCCAAATTTCTTAAGTAACCAGCTCGTTCTCAGCTTGCAAACTGCAGCTTTAAGCCAGAACATCTATGCTCTTAGGCCTTGTGGTTGCTGAATACAGGCTATTGTGGCTCAGCTGGGGATGTCTAGCCAGCCAAGAAAAGTTTTTTTGCTGGAGCCAGTTTATGCCAGTGTTTGGAAAGGCAAAGGGGTGGGGAATGGAGGTATAGGGTGACTGAGGAATGGAGGGAATATTGCATTATATGCCGTATTGAAGGAGTACGGTTAATGTGTATGACGAAAAGGGTTAACGTTAATGGTTTGAAGGGCTTGATACTCATGTGTCTCTTTTTATTGTAATCAAAACAAGAGTCGGCGTCTAAGATATGAAGTGTCCATTAGAGAAAGCTCATACGGCAAGATCTGAATTTCAAACCCTTCAAAGCTTGATCTTCAGAGCTGGGAATTTTGGTGAGGGCGCATCTCTAAGACTTGGAGTACTCACCTAACATCTCCAGAAGTATGCCACATGCACAGCAAGAGTATTACTTAGTTTACAATTGAATACCAGAAGGAAGGAAAAAAGAAAATGAAGATCTATTTCCTTGTACATTGATATCAAAGAGAACTCAGACCCCCTCTCATCTGTACTCTTGTTTTTATTGTCTCTGTGTGTTATGACGTTCAGATTGAATAAAGTATTTTGCCAAAGTGAACACATAATTTAGACTAGCTTTCGGCTCAAAATACCCGAGGCTGTGAACCTGTTATTAGTTTAATATCACATTATTGTGATATTGTAATAGTAACACATATTTGTCACTACTTCCTTTTATTAAAGGGAAATGCTGTGCCATTTGATTAGTTGAAATATAGTAGTATGTCAAGAGTAGATTTTTTTCTAAGATGCAGAAATGAACTGATGTTGATTATCTATTGGTTTGAGAGAGTAAAAGATATATGTGAACCTTTAAAGATTATTTTTAGATATTTAGGTTTTCCTCTCTTTGGGGTTTCTTTTAAGCTCTTGTAAATTCATAGCATTGTGAAATATCCATGGAAGTTTGTGATGGGCAAACCTCAAAAGGTGTGTGGGTCCTTTCTGGAGAATTACGACGGGGACATTATCCTACCTGAGTCTGCAAAACTGGGCATGGAACCTTGCAACAACAGGCATTGTCTTGTGTGTTTTTGAGTGCACGATCATCCAGCTTCTGGTTAGATGGGAAATCACACACATCACAGCTATCTCTTTGGTTCTTTGATGCCTGCATTTTTGATCCCAGCCTGAACAGAGCAGCACAGACCTGAGCAAAAAATAAACCAAAATGTTGGGAGAACACCAATTGAACTTTTTCAAGTCTCCAAAGATGCTGAATTTAGGTTTAGCTCAAGCGCTGGGTACAGATTCAGGTCAGTTCTTGATTTGCCCAAAGAGGTTCACCCATCTCTGATAGAAACCTGAAGAACACGGTCCAGCTTGGAAGTGAAACCTGTGTGGTGTTCGAGGCTCTTCAGACTTACATGCCGTCAATTTAGATGGAGTTTTACAAGGTGTTTAAGGTCAAGTGTGGGTGTAAGGTCTTCAAGAGTTTTTACTCCACCTTCATATAATATGGTGTCCAGTCATAAGGATCCAATTTAAGGTCAGGGTATGGGATGTTGACTTAAACAGATCTATTTATGTTTCGGAAAGGTTACTGGATATTTGCTAAAGTGGTCTTCATATCATTCCAGGAAATGTGAGCCAGCACAAACCTCTTGTTTCCATAGACCAGTGATTCCATGTTATAAAGACCGCTTTATTTTTCCAGGAGTGCTGATTTACTTGTTCAAGTTAAGAGTGCAGCAAACGGTGGCTGCCTTGTGTACCGCACATGGGAAGCTGGGAGTCATTCCTGTGCAGGGGGTGAGACCTGAAGCCATCAGTCAGTGCTCTGTGTGCGACCCAGAATATCCTGCATCCAAGAGGATGTTGTGTCTCAGTGGTGTCCAGTAGCTGTGGCCAGGTTCCCAGGAGGTGCCAATGGCCAGAGCACCTTTAATTGCAATAGCGTCACAACTTCTTACACCTCCTGAGACTCTAGCCCCAGGCCTTGACAAATGTGAGCACTGACGAAATGGAAAATGTTTGCCTTTGGAACAGCCTGGTCCCATCTGTCCTGAAAAGCATTTAGATTGGCAAATGGACTTGAGTTTACCAGGCCGGGCTTCCTAAACCACACAATGGGCATGTGAGGAAGAGGCCCATGTTACTGTCTACACGAGACTTCTGCTTGACTTGGACTTCAGCATCTGGGCACTGTCTACCCCTCCATAAGAATGGCAGATGATAGTGGCATTTGCACATGTGAATGCACCGATGGAGGTAAAATCTGTGTGTTCTTTGCTGTACCTGATCTTGAGGACTTGACAGCAAGATGGGGGTGTCTGAAGAGTAATTAAACGCTTCCATCCCATACAATTGCTCTTTTCCCTGATGACTTATTCATGGAGCTCACGCATTACAATAAAACAACAGCAACAACTTTCCAGTTTGTTTTAAGTAAAGGACATTGGAATGCTGCACCTTGAGAAACAGGGTTAGTTTGTTTTCCTCTGAGAATCTGTCTACACTGTAATAAAACACTCCTGGCTGGCCCATGTCAGCTGACTTGGGCTCACAGGACTTGTGCTGCAGGGCTATAAAACTGCAGTGGAGATGTTGGGGCTCAGGTGGGATTTGTGCCCAGAGGCTCCCAGACAGGCTCACTGATGGGGGGGAGGAGGAGTTGCCCAGACAACTACTAAAGGGCCCAGAGTGCGGCTACAGCAGCAGAGTCAGTGGCCGGAGCCCCAGACCCTTTAGAAGCACTTCAGAGTGTTGTGCGCTCCAGAGCCCTGCACTGAGTGCTCCAGCCAGCTCTGAGGGCTGGCTGGGGGGGGATGTGTCATGTGATCTGGGCAGCACTGGAGGCTGGCGGTCTTAGCCCCGCCCCTTCTGCCAGAGGCCTCGCCCCTTTTTGGGAGGGAAACTGGCTCCACCCACATTGGCCAGGTCCCAACATCCTGTCGGCGGCCCTGGTCCCAGAGCCTGACTCCAGCCTTGAGCCTGAATGGCTTTTCTGCAATTTTATAGCCCAAGGCCCACAAGCCCATCGGTCGACACCGGCCAGTCCTAGCTGTTTCATGACTGGGTACAAATATCCTTCATTATGGAGCTACTCTAGCTTTAAACTGCTGTAAGTGACAGCAGACCCTTGTCCTGTATATTTAGCTAAGGAAAGCATTCCAGTGCTTCAAATAAACTAGCTTTGTTTATTCTTGCTTTCCTGGCTGCAGTGAGATAATGCTGTGGCAGGAAGTCTCCAAGACCTGGTTTTGATAACCCCAAGAGAGCACGACCTGTTCCTGGCGATCTGTTCCCAGTTTACCAGAGAGGGCTGCTACCTCAGGGCAAATATCTGCATTATGTTTAATTCAACAGGGAAGAATTGTATGCTGTGACAGGGTATTTTCATTCTGCTGGTTTCAGGTATTTATTTATGAAACGTAGCTTTTTTCTTCTTCTTCGTCCTTGTTTCATAAAGATGCTGGAGTTTTGTCAGTGTTAAAACCAGGCTGGAATGTTTAAAACATCCATCCAGGATTAAAGAGAACATGGATTTTACACTGAAGTCAGCAATAAGAAAAGAAACAGGGCATGGAGTGATATCAGCACAGGGCCCGAGTCAAAGCCTATCGCTATCCACGGAAAGATTCCCTTGGCTTCTATGGGTGCAATGTGACTCTGTAACACCATCGCCGGGTGTTTCCCTGTACATTTCTCTTTACTCACGTAATTACATTGTGCAGTGATTTGAGGACAAATGTCTCTAACGCATTCCAGACCCCTGCCGTGGGGAATCAATATAAATCGGTTTTTTATGTGTAGAAAGCGTATGGTGGTCGTTAAGCAAAAAGCAAAGCATGCTGTAAAATTCATTTCCTGATTCTGTTCTGAGCTTCACCCTTTAGTCTGGACTCATTAGCCTGTATGCAAATCTGGGTTCGTCTCCCCTATGTCTGGTTCCTTTGTAAGGCTCATGTTTTCAATGTGAATGTAAATAGTCATGAGTTCTTAGCATACATCCTCCTTGAAATAATTGTTTACCCCGCTATTCTCCACTGCCTGTTGAATATGATTACATCGCCTATTTGGTGGCGACCTTTGCCCTTTCATCCTCTCCATATCCATCCTGTCCCCTTCTTTTCATCCTCCTTCATCCTGCCCTACACACTTTGGCCATCAGAGCAAATACAGTCTTTGCAAAGAAAGACCATTATATCCAGGTATGTTTTCTACCATGATTTGCCTTCAAATATCTTGTCAGCCCGAGATCACAGGTAGGGAGATTTCAGATCCCTGGAATGACTCTGCACAGATGCGGTCTTTAAATGGTCTGCCATGTAAACTGTGCGTGGGTGTCCCATTGCATCGTGTTATGCGACGCTCATATCTAGTGTTGCCCTTACTGTGTATATACTGTAGAAAGGAAGACGGAGGGAGGAGGTAATCCATATAAGAGAAAAATGCTGCTAGAGCTTGAACACTGGATTAAACTCAGTTGTACAGAGCTAGTTGGCATCTCTATTCTATATGGTCCGCTGTTACTTTGTTGTGGGTTACCTAAAACATTTTCAGTGTTAATGTTTCTTGGTATGATGGAAGAAAAATGTAACGGCTGGAACAAAGCTTTGGTTTATTTTTTACAAATTCTTTAGAGATCAGAGTATTTAAGCTCAGAGAAGCCCAAAGTTTGAGGTACTTACAGGAAATGTGATATTTGTGTATAGACTCAAGAAACAGAGCTGGAGGATGCTACTGTAGAGTTTGCTTTATATAGAAACTCACTGAGCCAAATTCCAGTCTCCTTTACACTGGGTAAGCCCTGAGTAACATTGCTGCTATCAGTGGAGGTGGAAATTAGACCTGGGTTTTGCTCTTTGAGTGACAGCCATGGGTTCGAAGGAGCGGTTGTCATCAGCTGGTGTTATTAGTGGATTAAAAGCAAGTGTGAGTCTGAAAAGAACAGCAAAAGGGAAAAAATGTAAAAACCCTATAAAACAAGTGGTAAAAGGTGGATGGGGGGGGGGGTATCTTGTGGGGCTTATCTGTGCAAAGAGTATTTGGAACTGTTACCCTCCCAATAAAGATTCATTAAAGGTGGATTAAAGATCTTACCTACCATCTTGGTGCCTCTTAATTCGTTTCCCCCACCCACTCGACAGTAAAAAAGAGGGAACTTGGATTTGTGCCAGCTGGAATGGTGACCTCACTGGATTCCAGACACTGCTTTTGAACTCTGGAAGTGATTACATCGGAAGCAAAGTAGCATCTTCAAGGGAAAGCTCTGCTATTTCAGGGCCACATTTGCCTCTCAGTTACAATGGCATCCATCTGCCACAACTCTGTAAATCAATGGAATCGCTCTGGGTTTATGCCAGTGTAAATGAGAGCCAAATTTGGCTCTGGATTTTTTTAAAGAAGGGATTTAGAGGCCTGATTCTGAGCCCACCGAAGTCAAATGAAAAGACTCACATTGACTTCCCTAGGGTTTGGCTCCAGTTCTTTCTTACAAAACAAAGGAGTTTATTTTGATGGTGTTTACAGCACTATGTAAACTTGTAATATCTTTGCAGTTGTAATGACTTTAATAAAACTCTTTGTCCCAGTCCTCTTCAGGAATAAACTGTTAAGTAAAAATAAAAACCGAAAATGCAAAGCACTTTTCTACTGTTTATTTTCTACCTTTCTTACTTTTATCTGTCTTGATATTTGAAATCCCACTGATCTTATGATTGTTAGTCCTGTATAAAAGGAAAAAAGAAAGAAAAATTTTTTTTGTAGTTTGCTCTGTTTAGATTTTAGCCTGTGGCTACTTGTATAAGAAAAATAAAACTAGAATAAACTAGATCCACTGATTCATTGTGAGTGTTGCTTCATTATCCTTAAACCGAATGGGCAATTGTGTGTGTGGATTTGGTTTGCTTTCAAGCATATCAGTGCAACATTCCCTTTTGAACTAAAGCTACGGAGGATAACTATAGATTTATAAGGCCAGAAGGGACTATTGTAAAACTCTCTTCTGACCTTCTGTATAACGTAGGCCAAATGACTTTACTGAATTAATTACTGTTTGAATTAGAGCAGATCTTTTGAAAAAAAATGTCTAATCTTGATTTAAAAACTCCTAGTGATAGAGAATCCACTGCAATCATTGGTAAACTCTCCCTGTGGTTAATTACTTACTATCACTGTTAAAAACCAGCATTTTATATCTAGCTTGAATTTGTCTAGATTCAACTTCCAGCCATTGGATTATGTATTAGTTTCATCTGTCAGATGGAAGAGCCCTTTTGTTCTCAAAGTTTTTTCCCCAGTGAGATACTTGAAGACTTTGATCAAGTCCCCTCTTTGCCTTCCGGGGAGAAACTGGTTGCAAATCTGAAGGTTGAAGGCAATTTGAGTGAATGTGATCATGAAATGACAGGTTTGTGATTCTGAGCAAAAGATGGAGTGGGAACAGCTGAATAAGGACAATGGACTTCAAAAAAGCAGACAAACTGAGAGACCCGAGTGGGTATGGCCTCATGGGAAGATGTGAGAGGAAAAGGTTCAGGAGAGATCTGGCAGTTTCTGAAAGAGACAACTGTTAAAGATGCCACAGCAACCTATCCCAAATATGAAGAAAAGATAGGAAGAATAGCAAAAGGCCAATATGGCTTCACTAGGGAAAATTACAAAGGAATCCCCCAAAAGGTGGAAGCATGAACAAATTGTTAAGGGAAGACAAAGAATAAGTCCAAGCATTTAGAGACGAAACCAGAAATGCTAAGGCACAAAATAAGTTATGCCCCGTATCACCAGGTGAAAAGCATCAAACTCAAGCTTTGGGGTTGGGGGGGCACCAGTTAACCAAATAACCAGTTAAACATTGATACCACTGCTGTCTACTGTCAAAGATCCTGGTTAAGGAACACATTTATATTCAGAAAATTTATATTCACATGCCTAAAACTAACCTATAGAGTTAAAAGCTGAGGGAATTGTTAGATCAGCTAATCTGACCTCCTGGATACCTCCTGGCTATCTGGCAATTACATTGTGGCCAGTTACCCCCTGGCTTGACATCCAAGGGAATGTTGTACGTGTGTAAGTGCTGTCCTGAATCACGGCCATCACAGTAGATGGAGTAGCTGGCACACTGGGTTGTGCTGTTCTGGAAGCCCCCCAAAGCTGAAGCTGGCACTGGGAGAACAACCCCTTGTGTGGGGCCACCACTAGGTCTCATGAAATCATCCCAGTCTGCCCACGCCGATCCAACAAACAAAAGGAAGTTTTTCTCCACGCAGTGCACGGTCAACCTGTGGAACTCCTTGCCAGAGGATGTTGTGAAGGCCAGGACTTTACTAGGGTTCAAAAAAAAACCTAGATAAATTCCTGGAGGATAAGTCCATCAATCCTTATTAACCAGGCTGGTCAGCCATGGTGTCCCTAGCCTCCATTTGTCAGAAGCTGGGAATGGCTGATGGGAGGGATCACTTGATGATTCCCTGTTCTGTTCACTCCTTCCGGGGCACCTGGCATTGGCCACTGTCGGCAGACAGGACACTGGGCTGGATGGACCTTTGGTCCGACCCAGTATGGCTGCTCTTACATTCTTAACTGCAGAATCACATTTTGGGCTGGCTTTGGTAGAGGCGGCCAAGACACTGTCATTTTGCTTGCGCACACGCTTTAAAGATCACACAGACACAGACACACCCCGAGGAAGAAAGCCATCACTGCTCCTTTGAATGCAAAGAAATTGGGGCCGCCAAAGGAAAAAAACAACACAGGATCCTGAAATGACTAATTGTAAAAGCAAACATGTGAAGATAAATATAGTTGATAGTCAAAAAAAATCACTGCAGTAATTTTCTTGTGTGTAGTTTTACAGTCACCTTGCGGGGCTCATAATAAAGAATGATTTATCAAAGGGCTGTGAGCAGAAAGCCTAAAGGCAGGGCCGGAGCTACCAGAGATGGATTTCTATAAATTGCTTTAAAAGATTTTATAGCTGGGGCCATAACGAGGCGTAATAAGCCACGAGCCTGGCTGGGGTGGGGCCAAACTGAGGCCTGAAGAATGATCGGACAGTGGCTTTTTTGCAGGTGTCTGATGGCAGCACCATGCTTAGTCAGCGTAACACCAGCTGGGCCTGCCACCTTACTGGGGGGTTTTTTGCGTGTTAGCCCAAATGGTGCCCTTCGCTTGGCTTGATCCTGCTTCTTATGAAGTGCCCATTGACTTCAGGCTGAGAAGCCGTGCACAGGTGCTGAAAGGTAGTAGGTGCAAAATGTATGCCCAGCATGCTGGACCCCCCCCCCCCACTGGCTTGTGTCGTGCCAGGCTGCTGGCTCAGCCCACTACATATACAAGTGCCATTTGGGACATGCAAGGCCATATGTCTACCCATCTTAGGCACTTAGCCGGGCCCATTGCCACAGCACCTGCACCACTTGAGTGGGTTTTTTCCTTCTCCCACAGCTGCTCAATGAGGTAAGGCCATGCTGTTCACCCCAGTTGAAAGATGGGGAAACTGAGGCACGGAGCAAGCGGGTGGCTCGCCCAAGCCGTCTAGGCAGCTAACTGCCCCTGCCCAATGTCCTGTACTGATGCAGTAGCCGAATAGTCAGCTGTGAGGTGGTCTTGTGCCAGTGTACAGCTAAGGCACAATGAGCCAGAATCACTCTTCTTCTAAAGCCCCTGGGCAGGGCCGCCCTTAAGGAAAATGGCATCCTTGGCGAACTTGTATTTTGGTGCCATAGGTGTGGTGCCCCCCCCCCACCCACATTGGTTGTGGACTCCCCACCCGCTCCAAATCTCTCCACCCCAAACTCCTACACTGTGCCCCCACCCCGCTCCACCCCCAACCCCTGCACTGTGCCCCAACCCTGCCACTGTGCCCCTTGCACCCCCAACCCCTGCACCTCAACCCTGGCTCTGTGTCCCCTGAGCCCTGCACTGTGCCCCAACTCTGCACTATGCCCCTTGCAGCCGAACCCCTGCATTGTGCCCCCCACACCCTGAGCCCCTGCAGCTGCCGCAGCCCCCCAAAAGCTGCTCCCACATACACCCCCCCTAGGGCTGGGGCTGTGAGGGGAGGAGTGATACTGGGGCTCCCCACATGCTGTTCCCGTGCCCTGCTGGGGCTGCAGCAGTGGAGGGTCGTGAGCAGGCCGCTGCCGTAGCCTCCCAGCCCAG
This sequence comes from Pelochelys cantorii, assembly GCA_032595735.1. NCBI lineage: Eukaryota > Metazoa > Chordata > Testudines > Trionychidae > Pelochelys > Pelochelys cantorii. The sequence continues at coordinate 40,518,323 of CM064338.1, read as the reverse complement.
CCCAGGGGAATGGGCCCTGGATGCACAGCGCGCTTGTTGCTGCTCCTCGCTGCCCCGGACTGGGGGGGGGGGGGAGGAATGTTGAAGGGGAGGCAAGCGGCCTCCAATGCTCCTCCACCAGGAGGTGCCCATGTGGGGCTCCCCTGCCAGCAGTGGGCAGCAGGCCCGCCAAGGGAGAGGGCAAAGGGGGCAGCTGCCAGAACCCGGGGGGGGAGGGCAGGATGCAGAGCCAGGCAGAGACTGTCAGACGACACCCTGAGGGAGAAGCAGACAAGGGGGCTGTTGCGTGTGCTGACCTTATGACTGACACCGACTTATGGCCATCTGGTGATGTCATGACGAGGAGGCTCTTTGCAGATCCGGTCCTCATTGCTCCTACACACGGCCTGCTCTGGGCGCTGATGGACGTCAGTTTCCATTGCCAACAAATGGACTGACAAGCACAAATGGCCATTAAACACCAGCCGCTGGACTGGGCTCCTCCAAGCCTGAGTTCTCTGCTGGCTCCCTCTCCCCGTCACAGCCCCCTCCCTTCCGCCGCGAGCAGCTGAGTCTCCCTTGTAGCACGTTACCCACAGGTAAATGCCAGCACAAGGCCATGGTGAAGCAAGCCTTGACCATTGACCGGGCTGAGAGAATGGCACTGAGAAATGACAAGGGCGCTGAAATGCCAGCCTCATTCACCATACCATTCATCACCGCGACTTCTCTGGCTGGTGTCCAAAAAAAAGGCTGACCCAGGTGATGGAGCCACGCAACTACACGCCACCAAGAGCCAGCCTTAGGCACACATTGCGCTATTTCAGGGGTGGGCAATCATTTTTGCGAGGGGGGGGGGAATCATGAATTTTGGAAGTGGTCGCAGACCGCCTCCAAAGGGGCGGGGCCTCGGGCAAAAGGGGGCGTTCCCTTTAGGTGCAGACCCGCCTCGGTGGAGGATGGAGACTTCAATACTTCCCCGCCCCCCCCCCCCCAGGCTCTGATTGGCTTGGGGGTGAGGGAGCATGAGAAGTCTTTGTCCCCCCACTCCTGTCCTACCAGGGGCACACAGTGCCTAGAGGGACCCACCAACTGTTTTGAACAGCTGGTGGTTCCTCTGGTGCTGTGAGACCCTGATGGGGGAGGAGACTGTGCGCGCTCTCCCGGCTCCAGGTCTCAGTTGGCCTGGGGGCAAGAGAGCAGCAGAGTGGCCACAGGCCAGATCAGATGGCTTGGTGGGCTACCTTGCCCTATTTCAAAGGTAACACAAAGCCCAGAGTGCTGTTTGGCTTGTCCCTTTTGCACTGCTGGGTCCGTCTGCTCCTAGCTCACAAGGCTTCAGTGTTCCCTGTAAAGCTGAGCTCCTGGACAGTTGCTCAGGAGAGATTCCAGTGCCACCCAGGTGATTATCAGAGCAGCATGTGTTTCTAGGGGTGGTGCACATCTGCACATACCTCAGTGTATACAACAAAATTTATTACGCACTTGGAGGTATAAACTTAGAGGGAACACTGCTTATGACAGCACCGTGTGCCTTCCTGAGCCCTGTTTTAAAAGGATCTGTGATGTCCAGATAAGGTGTTTTGCTCATTGACCTGTCAGACTGTGCTTGGGCTGAACACAGTGTTGCTCCAAGAAAGCATTCTAAGGGTACATCTACACTGCACGCTTATTTCGGTATAAGCTATTCCAGAAGATATATTCCGAAATAGCTTATTTCGAAACAGAGCATCCACACTACAGGGAAGCCTCAAAATTAGTCTGAGGCAGGCTCCCCTAATGTGGACACGCTATCTCCATTTAGAGCCCCAGGAAGCACTGGGGAGAAATTACTTAGAATGGCCCTGGGGAGGAGCTATTTCAAAATAGCAGAAGTGGAGCAGCCACACTACAGCTATTTTGAAATAGCTATTTTGGAAAAGGCATTATTCCTCATAGAATGAGGTATACAGAAGTCGGAATAAGTCACCCGTTATTTCAATATTATGTCAAAAATAACGGAATGGCTTTGTAGACACTCGCATTGTTATTTCGGAATAACCCTAGTTAATCCGAAATAACGGTGCAGTGTAGACCATTGCTTTGGAAGGCCACACTGGTGGACAGGCCCTATGCTTGGCAGCAGGATGACAAACTTCCAGTTCAAAGCCAGGCTTGCAGAACCTCCCTTCTTCCTTCCCAGTGATGAAACAAACTGAGGCCAGTCTATACTAAAGGGGAAGGTTGGATTAACATACATGATTCCACCTCTGTTAATTATGTAGCTGGAGTTGACATACATTGATTTGAGTTTCCCCGCCTTCTCCATAGCAGGAAGCTGACAGGAGCAAATGCTCCCAATGGCTTCCCTTACTCCTTGCAGGAGCAGGAGTACATGGGGCATCCTCTGAGTTTGATTTAGCAGGGCTTTACCAGACCTGCTAAATCGAACTCTGGAAGATTGATCACGGCAGCGTCGCTCTTCCCCCTAGTGAAGACATGGCCACATCTTGCTTTTGTGTCTGGTGTCCCTCTGGTGGAGTCAATCTCCCCTGAGGGGAGTATGATGCCACATCATGCAGAATTAGCACCACTTGTCATGAGAACCCTTCTGCTGGCTGGGAGTAAAGAATCTGCCATTAAATAGCCGCCCCCTGTCAAGTTGGTCACCTGTGGTGGAGAAGTCCACAGCTTGGACAGTGCGCACTGGGCTCTTTGCGTCCTCTATAGAATGTAATAAGGGTAACACTGCTCCTGTTAACTAGTTCAAATCTCCCTTGAGTCTTAGTACTGTCTGTTATCCCCCAGCAATGAGTTGCTGGCAGGTAGGGGCTGGCTCTATTTCTTCCTTTATCCCTTTGGCTGTCTTTGTTTGAAAAAGTGTGTGAGACCCAAACAGCATGCTACGTTGACAACAGAGATGGCTCCAAACCAAACTCCCAGTGCCAGACACACCTGGCTTTTGGCATGTTCAAAATCCAGATTACAATTTTGCCATCTGAGCCCTGCTCACATGCCAAGACGCCCGATGCGGTTGTCGGACAACACCGAAGCCTTGTAAAAATGTGGGAAACAACAGGCAGGAAGAAAGCTCCCATCTTTGAACCATAGCTCAAAGCTTTTTAGTATCCATCTGGTGGGGTTAGTGTGGGAACCAGTGGTAGGGCCAGATCCAGCTGCCTTTTGACTGTGGCAACTTTCCCCTGACTTTACAAGTTCAAAGGGATTTTGCGAAGAGTGCAGAGTTCACATACGAGCACTTTCAAGTCAGATTTTTACTGCTTCCAGATTGATCAAGAATCCAAGCAGCTAATTCATCCGAGTCTTAGCGCTACATTTCTAGTGTGACGTGCGGGGAATAACCCTTAGAGCCCTGTGCTTGTTAATGGGAAAACCACCACTAATAATACCCTGTGCACTTCACTGACAGTGTATCCCAGAAAGCCCAGTGGGGCTTTGGGCACTAACCGTAAAAAAGGGGCCTGTAAATTATCAATGAGCACCACAAACTGACACCTCTCCCTCCTGCCAAGCAAGTGAGAGAGCCTGCTTGCTGGAGACACCGCCATCTTGGAGTGTTTAGGGGAATGGGGCATTTTATACCCTTTTGGGCCCCATTCTGCCTCTAGGAGCAGGTCTGTTTCCTCAGTGAGTCAAGGCTGGCAAATCCCAGCCCTCATGCTTAGGCTTTGGCGCCACTCTGAAAAACAACAATGTGCTGTACAGTCAGCTGCTTTGGAATTCAGAGTTGCAGCTCGCTGCTGTGGGGGCAAACATCAGCTCTTTTCTCACTGGCAGCAAGGCTGGTGCACCCGCAGCAGGAGAGGAAGCTGGGGTACTGTCAGCAGGCTGTTAACTCAGTGCCAGGCTCATCCTGCCCTCAGTTACACACCTTTTCATAGTGCCACTGAAAGTAGAATTTTACCTGAGGCCTAGCGCTAGATTAGGGTTGCCAGGTGTCCGGTATTAGCCCAGACAGTCCGGTACTTGTGGCCTCTGTCTGGTAAAAAAACCAGAAAATATCTGACATGTAAAATACCCGGTATTTTCTGTTTTTCTCAGACAGAAGGCCGCTTGGGACATTCCTCCCCTGCCGCGTCTGGCACGGAGCATGGGGATTTAAAGGCACAGTGACTCTTTGTGTGTGTGCATTTTTTTGTTGTTTTTTGCTCAACACCTTTGTCCCCCTGCCCTTTTTTTTTTTTGCTCAACCAATTTTTCCCTTGCCATGTTCAGTATTTTTTGTGAAAGTTTCTGGCAACCCTATGCTATATAGAGCTGGCAGGGCCTGCCCCGAGCAAGTCATTGCAACTCAAAGCAGGAAACCTGAGTCACAATTCATGCCCTGTGTGATTGGGTTAGGCCATCTCCAGTGCTCTGGCCAGGGGCCCCACGCCCTGGGCAATAGCGCCGGGAGTTGGAGTGTTCAGCTTTGCATGGGCATCAAGCCCAAGTCATCCGAAGAGCACAGCTTGCCTTTCCGCCCAGGGGCTGAGCGTGCAGGGCTGCTGTGAGCAAAGCCCACTTTCTGACCTAGCCAAACCGAATGCTCTGGCCCCACCCCTTTTCTGAGACCCCCCCCCCCCCCAGCATTCGTGCTCCCCCACTCACCCTCACTCACTCACTCATTTTCACCAGGCTGGGGAGGGCCCCTGTTGGACTAGATGTTCAGCTGAAAACTGGACACCTGGCAGCCCTCTGCCCCATGGAATGCTATTCCTTTCTCTCATGAGTGCTCCCTGGGAATTGGCCCGACCAGAGTGGGGGCACACTAGGGGGTTTGTGCAGCCTGTGGGGGAAAAATCCCCAGACTAGGAGGCTGTCCAGCCTGCCCCTTTCACCAGCCTGCCCTGAAGCACATGCCTGCCACATTCCCAGTGTCAAGGGGATTTTTCTGCTCTTTACCAAACAGGATCCATGTCTAGTGAGCCACTCAGCCCCATTCCTTTTCGGGATGTTCTTCAGCGGCTTGACTGGGCCGGGCTGTTTTGGTGCTGCTCCTTGGTTTCTCAGCCATGGCAATGCAGGAAGAAAAAGGCAACAGGCAAGAGAGAAACCCCACCCTGCCATTCGGCCAATCAAATCACTGGGGAGAGAGCGACAACAGGGCCTAGTGGCTAGATCACTGGACCGGGGGGGGGGGTCAAGAGGGGGTCAGGAGGCCTGGTTTCTATGTTTGGCTCTGTCACCAAACTTGCTATGAGTTATTAGACATGTCTCTTCCCCCTCCCCTCCCCGCCCTTCCTCCATCTGATCACGTTGTGTCTTTTTAGTGTATATGCTCTGCTGGGGTAGGACTTGTTGCTTATTCTGTGTACATACAGCACCGAGCACAAGGGTGCTGAAGGTGCAAACGGAATACGAGTCCACAATTAAGTGGACAGAGAAGGCCTGACCACCAAAGGCGGCACTCAGCAGAGGAATCCCAATGCTTATTTTCACTATATCTCATTTGCACTTCACAGCAAGTCATAGTGAATTATTATTATGAGGGCTAACTGGCTGGAGCAAGCCCAGTTTGGGCCCCATTGTGCGACCAAGGCCTGGCCACTCAGAGCTTACAGGCAAACCCAAGGTGTTCTAAATATGAGCTATCCCAGTTCTTGCTAGCGTGAAAGGCCCCCTTAGAAACCTGAACCTTGGGTGACGCCAGCATCCCTGGCCTGGCCAGCCGCAGTTGCCACGGTGAACTGGTTTATCACTACTGACGCGACAGGCTGGAAGACAGGCCTCACGAGGGCCTGGGATTCATTTACTTCATCAACGAAGAGCCCAGGCCCAGGGAAGGTTGGGAGGGCGGCTGTTTAAAGTGGCTGCTAATCCACATGTGCACTTAGTGTCATGATGAACCCGGTTCACGTGCAGCTTGTCTGGTGCAGGGAGATGGGTACCGCCAGCAGGTCACCCTGAGCTGCAGCTAGAAGGAGCATGGGGAGACCGCTTCTGACAGAACCACTCGCCGTTCACGCTGCAAGGGTGGGCTCAGGATGCTGTTCCTGCTCCCTGAACCTGGGAGCCTTCCCACACCCCAAAGGAGCTTCCAAGATGGCCACCTCACTGGTGAATTCACCCCAGTGACGCTTTCTCTTTGGGCAACCAGGTTACCCTCCCATCCCACCTCCAATGCTTCCAGACAGGGCTCCGGGAGGCCAACAAGTCGCATTGTCACAGCCACAGGGCTAGCGGCCCTGCTGGGCTCTTTGTGCTGCTTCCTGCGCTCAGCCTCTCACCCTGACTAGTCAAGGGAGGCAGAGGTGCCAACAGGGTGAGCAGAAAGGGTCGCATGCCCCTCCCCAAACACCTGGGCCAAATGCCGTGGGTGGGATGGGCAAGAGAACAGGAGCAAGTGGGAGGGGCAAGAAGTGGAGTGACAAGGCCGCATTGATCTGGGGGGGGGTGAGGGGGCGGGACTATCCCTTGCACTTACCAGCAGGAAGCAGAACAATGTGGCCGAGAGCTGGGGGAGCAGAATGGGCTGGGTCTGTGTTGCTTCACTTCTCCCCGCCACTGCTGGCGAGTGCAGGGCGGAGTGTGTGTGTGTGTGTGGGGGGGAGGGCAGTGACCCCTGTTGCCAGCACCAGACACCTGCTAGTTCCCCAGGCCATGTCACAGAACAAACATTTTAGAGCAAACACCGAAGTAGGACCTCATCGTTTGGTCTACAAATATTATAAGCAGGATTAATACTCCCAGCATCCCACAATCGTGCCACAAAGTCTAAACACACTGTTACAATGCTAGTATCTATTTTAGCACTACAGGCCAGCTGGGCTGGTTTCCAGCCAGGCATTTGCCAGTATTCAGTGAGATCATGAGTTAGTACCTGGTCTGCCTACATCACAATGGGCTCTCCAATCTAGCAGAGAAAGATATAACACTATCCAATGTCTGGAAGTGGAAGCTAAACATTTTCAGAATGGAAATTAGGGAGTGTGACATGACACACCCATATTTTTATGAAAATATTTTTGAATATGAATATGCATAACTCAAATATGCTTTATGCAAAACAGAGCAAGTAACATATCACTCAATAGCCTGTAATCCCCTTGAATGTGTATATTCATATGTATATTCTATTTGTGTGCATGTATCTTTCTTGTATGGGAAGTTAGAAATATAAAGTGCAAACCTGTTTTATTCATTCTAGGTCTTCTAGTGAGAGCTATTAGTGGTATTTAAGGAACTTAATGGTCCAGTGCTCAAGACAATGATCTGTAAATGGTTTTGTTATTCCTGTATGTCTAAACTGCAGTTGGCCCTACAAAGACACATGTCCATGCCACCAGGTGTTGGACTCCATCTTGAATTTGGTATTTTTCCATTGGGATGGGGAGAAAGGAACAAAAACTTCCTGCCTTGGGGATATTCTATGTAATGGATGGGAAGCAATCAATGATCATCTTTCAGCTGGCTTTTGAAACTGTCTCCCCACCCTAAGAGGATACCCAAGAAGCTGTTAGACCCAGGCCAGAGAAAAGCTCAGCTCTGATTTGAAGGATTTTACCTGAAATAAGGATTAGGGAGAAAAATATGATTTATAACGATTTCTCTTAGTGCATTAGGCTTAGCTGGCCTGTTTTGTTTATTTTAGATTAGTAATTTACTTTGATCTGTCTGTTTTCACTTGCAATCACTAAAATCCTACTTTTTATACTTCATAAAACACTTTCGTTTATTACCAAACCCAATGTAAATAATTGTTACCGGGGAGGGAGGGCAATAGCTGGGTGTATCTCTCTTTCACTGACAAAGAGAGCAAACTCTATGAGCTTTCTCTGCGTAAAGACAGATTTATTTGGGGTTTGGGTCCCATTGGGGCTGTGCACCTGGGTGCTGTCAAATCCCTGTAGCTGAACCATCCCAGAGCTGCTATCAGTGTTGGTGTTACTCTGCCAGGGGGCTATTACCTCAACTCTGTGCCATTGCTGGGAGAGACCAGAGCTTCTGGCTCAGCAGGACAGGGTGATGGAGTGCCCCAGAGGGCAGAAGTGCTGATCATACCCTGAGCCTGCCTATCAGGTGACAGTCCAAGGAGACCTCTTTGATTAAACCTATCACGGGGGTACATTTTTAGACAGTGAGAGTATTTAACCATTGGAGAAACTTACTAGGGCTACGTCTACACTGCAGCTCTCTTCTGGGATACCAGAGGTATCCTGCAAAAGCTATGCCGCGTCCGAGGAGCGTGTCCGCTTTTCCGAAAAAAAATTCAGAAAAGCAGATGCGTTCTTTTGCCATCCCTGTAAATCTTGTTGAATGAGGAAGAAGGGATGTGCCGAAAGAGGAGGTTTTTCTGAAATTTGGCACCATGTAGACATGCCAAATTTTGGAAAAGCCTCTGCCGAAAGAAAAATGGAAAAAGATACACAAATTGCGGTTCGCAATTGGTGTATCTTTTCCTGACTTTTCTTTGTAGAGTATACACAACCTAGGAGTCATGTGGGATTCTCCAGCACTGACCATATTTAAATCCAGACTGGATGTTTTTCTAAAAGATCTGCTCTTGGAATTATTTTGGGGGAGTTCTGTGGCCTATTCTACTCAGGGGGTCAGACTAGAGGCTCACTTCAGTGGTCCCTCCTGGCCTTGGAATCCATGACTCGATGACAATGGATTTACAGGCAAGGATCTTAGCTCTTCATCTCTCAATAGTCCAGAATTTAGTATGAGCCTCATTGGCAACAAAAGGCTGACGAGTTAAAAAGAAAAAAGTTACGTGAAGGAAGCTCAGCAGCTGATGGACGCCTTCTCTGTGCCACGCCTGGGCCACAGGTGCCAGGAATGCTGGCGAGCGCCTGCTGGGGAAGTGGGATGCACTGAAGCATGTGGCCACGACTCAGCATAGCACCAAGCGCACCCAGGCAAGGTCAAGTTGCGCAAATTATTCTAACACAGTTAAAAATGGATCATGGAGGCTTACCAATAACGCCACGTGTGTTAGACCCGGGAAAGGAGTTCCAGGTGGGGTGCAGCAGAAGCTCTCACGCGAAGGGAACTTTTCCCCGTCTCTTGCTGCACCATGCAGTGGAGGGGCCGTTGAGCTTAATTGGCGGCCCAGAGTGGCTCCGTTTGCACCAGGTGAGACTCTGGCCCACTCTAGTTATGGCACAAACATCTTCATTGCATCATAAAAAAAGCAAACGGCCCAGCCTTCCTGACAGGCATTGGCAGGGCTGGTGACAGACTCCGATGGCCTCTGGGCAATGTGTGGGTGTGGGACTTAGCTCTGGGCCCCCTGGAAGGGGCGGGGCTCTGGGCAGAGAGGGTGGGGTTAGGGCAACCGGCCCTCAGTGCTTCCGGGACTGCATTGTGTGGGGCTCTGTCTGCGATTTAAAGGGCCCCAAGACTCCGACCACCACTGTTGCCGCGGTAACAATGATGGTGGCCTATTTAAATCACCAGGTCCCAGGGCTCTGGTCCATCGACTCTCCCTCCTCCATCTGTCTCTCTGGCACTAGCCTTATTTCAGGCCTATCCATCTGGTGCAAGAACCGGCTTCGTCTGAGGCTAAAACCCTCCATGACACATCAAGACCACACAGGGCCCCGGGTGGTTTGTCCTGTGTTCCTTGTACCGTCAGCCTGGGTAGGGCTGGGGACCACAAGCTCCCCGCCCCGCCCCCAGAACCGCCCCTTCTGTCCAGGCCCCGCCCTTCAGGGGAACTAGGTTTACCATATTTGAACTTTCAAAAAAGAGGACACACGCCAGCCAGCGACACCCCCCCACTTCTGCAGACAATTGCACGGGGGCGGTCTGGAAGCCCGAGTTTTAGAGTTGGACCCAGAGGTCGAACCCAGCTCACGGGCCAGGGATTCAGATCACTGTGCGCAATGCATTGTGGGTATGCAAAGGCGCACTCTTGGATATGCTTGAGCGTGTGGAGGAGCCAGGATTTTCCAGCTGAGGTGGCAACCCCTAGAACGCAGCTCAGGGCTGGTCTGGGCAGGGCTCTGGCGTTCCCCTCAGGCGGGTTGCTCCAAGGTTCTATATAAACAGATCTACATTTGTTTGAAAAAGAGTGCACATGGCAAATCCTCAGACATTTTTAGATTAAAAAACCCAGCCGGCCGGAGATTTGAGGACCGAAAAGGAGGACATGTCCAGGAAACACTGGATGTATGGTAACCCTATGGGAGCCAAGGTCCCCCCACAGCCGGAGCACTATGGGGAGGGTGGGGGGGCATCTACCCAACCCCGGAGCACAGGGAGGGCGGACACTCAGGGGGTAGTAACACTCCACCAGCAGTGTGCCTACAGCAAGCGTTCTGGGGTGGGGTCTGGATGGGACCAGAACTGGCAGTTTGGGAAGGCAGTGCCCTCCCCCACCTATTATATCCCACCAGCCCAAACCAACAGACAAAGGGATAGGCAGATTTGGCACAAATCCCATATGCACTGGTCCAGGAGAGACAATAGGTGGGGGAGTAAAAACCACCCCATTAAAAAAAAATCACAAAATACACGTGCCATTTTTCTAGCAGAGTGAATGTTCTGTTCTCTATTGCAAACTTCAATAAAAGGTGGGGGAGGAGTCCTGAAAGATGCGCTTTATGGGTCTGCGCCTCCATTCGCAGGACTCAATGATAGGGTTGCCAGATGGTTTCAACAAAAATACTGGACACAGTTGATATTACATCACAATCTACATTACATCTTATTTAGAAAATACCGGACATTTTCTCATTTATATTTTCTCAATTTGTTTCCCGAACAGAAAGCTCAAATACTGGACTGTTCAGTTCAAAACCAGACACCTGGCAACCCTAGTCAATGATGAAAAGTCCCTCACTAGCTTCAAAGGTGCAGGTTCAGATGAACCACTTCGATTTATGACCCAGGCTGGCAGAGCACAGAACACAGGTTTAACATGAAGCAGGTGCCTCAGTCAGCTAGGACACTAGGCCTGGGTTAAAGTTAGGCATGTGTTAAAAAAGTGCTTCACGGCCTGTTCAGCATTTTGCGGCTTCAAGCCCTTTCTCATCAACTTTTTTCCAGTGGGTCTGCTCTTCAGAGAAAGAGCATGGCTATAAAATGGTTGCTGCAAAATTTGTCAGCTGGTTTTCATAGAATCATAGAACTGGAAGGGATCTCGAGAGGTCATCTAGTCCAGTCCCCTGCCCTCAAGGCAGGACCAAGCACCATCTAGCTCATCCCTGACAGGTGTCTGTCTAACTTGCTCTTAAATATCTCCAGTGATGGAGATTCCACATCCCCCTTAGGCAATTTATTCCAGTGCTTAACCACCCTGACAGTTAGGAATGTTTTCTTAATGTCCAACCTAAACCTCCCTTGCTGCAGTGTAAGCCCATTGTTCTTGTCCTGTCCTATTCTCAGAGGCCAAGGGGAACAATTTTTCTCCCTCCTCCTTGTAACATTCTTTTAGGTACTTGAAAACCGCTATCATGTCCCATCTCAGTTCTCTCTCTTCTAAACTAAACAAGCCCAGTTCTGTCAGTCTTCTGTCATAGCTCATGTTCTCTAACCCTTTAATCATTTTGGTTGCTCAGTGCTGCCTGAGGTACAACACTGTTCCCAGGCCTGCCGATGTGGGAGAAAGAGAGGGGGCAATTGCACAGGGGGCCTTGGCCTTTCCAAGAGGCCCAGAGCTTCCGGCCACTGCTGGGCTCTGGGCCTCTTTGAAATGTGGCAGGAATGCAGCTCCGCTGCTCAGTGGGCGCTGAGGGCTGTTGGGGAGGGCACAGAACTGTACTCTGGGTGGCACTAAGGGTTGACTGCCCTTGGCCCCGCCCCTTTTACCTGAGGCTCCGCCCCTTCTGGGAGCTCAGTGCTGCCCCCTTTGCCTCTGGGCCCATGATGGCTGTTGGCCCTGCTGACTGTTCCTCTGGCATTGGAACAGGAAATAACTGTATTGCAAACTGCTCCCAGATATTGCCTTTTTAGGAGGGGACCTGTGGATCTTCAAGGATGCTGCATAAGATGAAAAGGAGGCTGACATGGCTGTGCAGTGGCTACATAGGCAGGAGACAAGGGCTTTAATACTTGCTTATCACAGTCATGCAGAGTGACGTTTTCAGAAAAGGGTCTGCAATTTTTAGCTGTCTCACTATGTGCATCCTTGGCTTGAGACCTGCGTTCCAGAGAGAGGGGCCGGACCCAGGGTGGTGTAGTGAATTGCACTGTGCTGTTGAATTGCTGATGGAGCCTCAGATTAACTTCTTGGTGGCTTCTCATTTGTACACGCCCTACTTTTCCCAGTTTTCTAAAAGGAAGTGGGCTCCCACAAACTCACACCCCTGTTTTTTCTTAGGGTATGTCTTCACTACAAAGTTTTGTCAGAAAAAGGGCCATTTTTCCGACAAAACTTGAGGAACGTCCACACTGCAGTTGAGTTCTTCTGCAAGAAAATTGAAAGAACAGAGGGGTTTTTCCGGTGTTGGTAATTCTCAGTCTACGAGGAAGAAGCCTTTTTGTGAAAGAGCTCTTTTACAAAAAAGGCATGTGTGGATGGGGAAGAGAGAAAGAAGAGGAAAGAGGAAAAAGCACAGGTGCCTTGGTGGCCATTCCGCTCATAGTGATCACAGCTTACATGCGACAGAGCGTCTGTTCAGTGTGGATGCTCTCTTTCGAAAAAGCAGATCACTTTTTCAAGTGTGCTTTTGCAGTGTGGACGTTGTCTTTCAGAAGAAGTTTCTTCAGAAGATCTCTTCCAAAAAATACTTCTTCCGAAAGAAGCCTGTAGTCTAGACGTAGCCTTACTGTTTAAGGATAAAAAAAAACAACCACCACCCTACCTTAATAGCTTAGCTCTGCCCAAACCTGCTTGGCTTGTAATTACCGACAGTAATGCTGGCCACCTGCTAGTTTGTCATCCAAATGCTGAAATCAATGAAAGAGGCCTCAGAAAATTCAGGATCACTGTGGAGGAACATGAGGTTTTGGTTTCCCAATCTCAGGCATGAGATCCCCTTCATGACTTGGTTACACAAGGGAGTTGTCATGGAAATAACACAGTCCCAGTCCCATTCCCATGCCACCCTTTAAACGGCCCAGGGGGATTTGTGTGAAGGCCAGTGCAATTCTGGAGATGAGCCTGGTGCACAGAGGTGACAGGAAGCGGGGGCACCCTGGTGCGCAGCTCTGGCAAGAGCTGGCTGAACTGCGACAGAAGCCGGCAGGGAGCTATTGAAAACCCTGGCAGGGACCCGGGTTGCAATGGGACAGTGCCTGTAAGAAATGTTGTTACCTTCACTGCTGGTGGTGCGTCTATGTATGCAAAATGGAAAGGCACCTGCAGCTCCCGTGAGGGACTGCGCTCAGGATCTGCTCCATTGTGTGGGTGCTGAGCACACCAAGGCCACATGGCTTGTGTGCTTGGAAGCCCCCACAAAGAGTGAGGAGAAATTTCATCTCTTCCCCACCCTGGACAGGTAAGGCTGGGCAGCCCATGCCTGGCTCCCTCCTAGCACTGCCCTATGCATGCTTGAAACAGGGTGTAGGTAGGGCCAGCAGCCCAGCAAAAGGAAGGGGCGTGCGGGTACATTTCATCCTCTCCAGTGTGGCAGAGCTGCCATGCTGGGACCCCCAGGAGAAAGGTGACTACTGAGGGGGCCAGAATTTGGACGAGGGCCTCTGACTACAATGTGGTCCTTCTCCAGTCAAGGCAGAGGCAAACAAACCACAGCCCTTGGTGGGGTTTGAACGGTAACTCGGTTATTTCCCACTGCCCCGCCCCGAGCACATTCCTAGAGCTTTCCACTGTGTAATTTGTGTTCCTTTTTCAACACCGAACAAATTTCCTTGGACTCCATCCAGCTAAGTACAGCATAATAAGATTTCCCCCGCCCCCCCCCTCTTTTCTTAATCCACCATCTGAATGTCTTTCTGTGTTAGTAGCAATATGCTTTTAATGAGAGACAGAAGGTTCTCTGCAATAAAAACCCAAACAGGGAATGCTTGAGTAAGCCACGTCTCCCAAGGGGCTACACCAGCATTACTGCTTGACTTGTGCTGATGGAACCAAGGCTTTTTAAACCTCCTCACCATAACAGAAACATTTTCAGCCCAGTGGACCCCCTAAAAGCCTGTCTAAATGAGGTGAGGATTTTTAGACGGGCCTGCGCTCATAATTTATGGAGCCTGCCAATCCTGCCAAATTCCATAAGACTATATGGGATGTGTTCTTCCTGGGTTGTGGATGAAGGTAGGGCTGGGGGGAGGCAAGCCTGCAACTCCACCCCCAGCCCCACCTCCTCTGCTCAGGCTCCGCCTCCAAGGGAACCACACCTTTCACACCTCCCAGCACCACAAGAAGGTGGAGCAACACACAGCCCCAGCTTCCCCAGCCCCAAAGCCCGAGGAAGGCTGATGCTTGGAGGCAGCAATGCTCTGCCCCCAGTACACCTATAGTAGGTGGTCCGGGGGCAGAGTCTGGGCGGGCTAGGCTGGCAGTTTGGGAAGGCAATGCCTTCCCCTGCCTATGATACCTGCCACCCTGGTGCTCTTCATGTCAAAGGTCCATGATGCAACATTGCCTGGTGAGTGATGCTTTGCGAACCACGAGTTGCCCTTCCTCTGAGGTGTAGCTCATCCCTTGTGCTTACTACATGGAATGGCTTTTCTCCTCTTCTAGCGTGGGTTGGGTCCTGGGAGCCTCCACTCAAGGTGACTCCTCCCTGTGCCTAGGATACAACGGGCACTGTCCCTGGGAAAATGGGCAATGCTGCCATTTCTGGGAAGGAGTATGGCACCCAGCACACAAGAAACAATAAAATCCATCCACACATACCCAGGCAAAGGAATGATTGACTCCCAACACAACTGTATAACAGATGGCAAGTAACAACAAGAGCACATTATTGGGAGTAGGAAAATAGAGTCTGTGGAAGGAAAGGGTTAATTAATAAATACTTACACCAAGTCCCCCACTGCCTAATTCTAACAACTCTTCCTGCCCTGGTTAAGCATAAAAATGGGTCCTCGTATGGTGTCTTTATCCTTGGTCTGGAGTCCTGTGGAGGGTTTCACAGCTGGTGTCAGGTTGGATGTCTGCCATGCTGTACACTGGTGGCCTCTGAAGGGCTGGAACTACCTCTTAAGTTCCCTCTTAAGTTTCCCATTCATGTGCAGAATAAATTTTGTTTCATGCACCCAGGTATGTGCAGATGTGCACCACCAGGATAAACACATGCTGCCAGTTGCGGGCACTCTGCTAATCAGCTGGGCATTATTTGAATCTCTCCTGGGTGGCTGCCCAATTGCTCAGCTTACAGCAACCACCACCTGACCTGTGCACTCACAGCAGTTCAGTGGGAGGGGACTCAATCGGAGACACCTTGAGGTGTTTTGCTTCTCAGCTCCCAGCTCAAAACTGAAACTAGAACCAGGTATTTTTGCCTCTGAGGCCAGCTGTCCCCACTCACAAGCAGCTGGATCATCGCTGGCCCTGCAAACTACCCTACTGGTCTCAGAAGGGTGTTTCCTGTCCCCACTGCTGACCCCAAGTGTGCTGGGAAATAGTGTCAGAGGGATCCAGTAGGTATTGCTGTTATAGTGCCGAGGGTAGGACCCCATCGAGCTAACATTAAGATTCCAGGAGCTGTCCAATGCCAAGTGCGTGTGTGGGGGTGGGTGGCAATTATATATACATTACAGAGATGGGTCTATATATGAATATGCCTATTTAGCAGTTGGGGAAACTGAGGCATTAGTGATCAAAATAGCCTACTGAAGGGCCATGCAAGGTGAGAGAGGAGCAAGACGCAGGTCTCCTGGACACCTGATCCCCTAGTTTACTAGCTAGACAATGCTGCTTCTCAATGTTATCTGGATTACAGTAGCACCTAGACACCTCATCCAACATTGGGACCCCGGCTGGAGCCTGTACATTCCCACAGTAAAAAAACAGTGCATGCCTTCAAGAGTTTACAATCTAAATAGATAAGACTGACCAAGAAGCCTTATTACTCCCATTTTACAGCTGGGGCCACTGAGGCACAAAGTGATCTGCCCAAGGTCATAGCGGAAATCTATGGCAAAGCTGGGAATTGATCCCTAATCTCTCAAATCCAACCTCAGGCCTTCAAATGCAAGCCCGCCCTTCCCCTCGACTGCAGGTGTAGCATAAGTGCCATCCGGAAGGCTCAACCTCGAGGGGTTTTTTTTTGGGCTTAATTTATGACCAGTGTACAAGGTTCCCAATAAATGCAAATGATTTTTCATGAGTTCTGCTCAGCCGGGTAGAAAATCAGCCCTGGCATGGTGCAGCCACAATTTTCCTACCTCTAGGAATGTGGATGCAATTAAGTAATGTCAGAAGTAATTATCTGCGTTAAGGGAGAGGCTTGCTGAACGGCTTGGCTCAAGAGCCCTTGTCACTTGTACTTTACATCGGCTTTATTTAAATGTTAGCAGCCAACAAAAATCTGTCTGCCGCTTCTTTCCAGGGCTCCCTTCCGAGGAGAGAGAGCAGGAGAGCTGTGGGCTTTCCATCACTGGCGTCAGATATTCAGAGCTGGATCATGCGCCCATTCGTGGCAATGGAAAATTCCATTTGACTTTACTGGTGCAGTATCAAGCCCTTCGATACCACAGAGTGTGACAGAGACACCTGGGCTGACCCACCTGAGGTGGGGCTGTGAGGGGAGGTATCTAGAGAGTCCACTGCAGTTCCAATGCTGCAGGAATTCCCCCCCATGTCGTTGAAGCCTGTTTGCTCCCCGGATACCATAGATCGATACAGTTTGTAGACACTGATGTGTAAATCTGAGATTATGCTGCCTTTCTTGCTGGAGCCTATTTCTATTCCCATGGAAACCAGCGGGAATCTTCCCATTCAGGACGAGTATGGTATCTACATGGGAGTGGGAGATTCTTCCGGGCCAATCAGATGAGGCCGGCCTGATTCATTCAGCCATGTCTCCAGGCATTGGTTGTGGCCAAACAATCCATCACTGTGGCCAGGTCTGTGAGATCACCATGTGAATTGTGTTACTCAGCAAGTCATGCAGGGAGGACAGCTAGGTGCTCCCAAAGGAAGCGGGGCATGGTAGACATTCAGGTCCTCATTTCAGTGGTCGTTAGATGCCTTGCTGGGCCTCAGAAGCAGTGAGAAATATAGTTGTGTTCTGCCTTGCTAGTGTGCCCTCCCTCTGAGCCCTTTACAGACAGGGCAGGCGCTCACAAGTAGCCAGTGATGATGTGAGTCATGCACAAACCTGAGAGTAGAGTACAATTCCCAATTCTGTTGCGATGGGAGCTTGAGTAAGTGAGGCCAAAATCTTCCCAAGTGGCCTCAGATTTTGGGTGTTCATCTTGAAGCACTCGCCTATGGAGGTATCAAAAAAAAAAAATCAAATCAAAGGCCTCTTTTGAAGACATTGGCCTTCAGTCTTTGGAGCTGCAATTTCCCTAATTATAACCTGGGGATATCAGGCAACGATTTCCAAAGCATCTGAATGAAAAAAAGAGCCTAAGTCCCATTGGCTTTCACAGAGATTTAGGCCTCAGAGTCATTTTTTTTAAACAGGAGCTGAGACCTCTAAATCAATTAAGGCCAGATTTTAAAGGGGTTTAGGCACCTGAAGATGTTTACTAGGCATCTGTGAGATTTTCAAGAGCACATAGGCACCTAAGTCCTATTGCAATCAGTGGGAACTAGGCACCTAAATACCTGTTAGGATCTGGTCCATAGGGCCTTTTGAAAGCTCCCAGAAGTGCCTGACTTCCTCTTGAGCAATCAAAACACTTTTACAAATATGGCTCTCAATCACTTTTGAAAATGGAACTTAAGCACTTCTGAATTTTTTACCTGTAAGATCCTAAATCACTTCAGAACATTCTGACCAATGCCACCTGCCTACTTCACTCGGAAGTTGTAAGATTTGGTTCACTAATGTTTGTAAAGCTCCTTGGGATTCTCCAGTTAGAAGTACTACAGAAGCGTAATGTATTCAGTTACAGAGAAGGACCCTGCATCCATCTATGTTAGCTGGCTTAGTCAATGTCGCACAGCACAGCCGAGGAAAACCAGAAACAGGACTAGGCTGTACTGATTGTCATCATCAGTAGTAGCTGAGTTTTGTGTTTTAACTGCTAAAGAATTTTCCATTTCAAGAAAAGGAGGCTAGACAAAGGGCGACTATTTTAATGTGGTTTTTGTGGAATGTTTTACCTCTTTTTAAAAAAACGTTTGCTAGTCATACCATCTCTTTGGAACTTAGATCATTAATAAACTAAAATCCATGGCTGCGTCTAGACTGGCATGATTTTGCAGAAATACTTTTAACGGAAAAGTTTTTCCGTTAAAAGTATTTCCGCAAAAGAGCGTCTAGATTGTCACGGATGCTTTTGCACAAAAAGTGCTTTTGCGCAAAAGCATCCGTGGCCAGTATAGACGCGATTTTGCGCAAGAAAGCTCCGGCGGCCATTTTCGCCATCGGGGCTTTCTTACGCAAAAAATTCCTTCCCTGTCTACACTGGCCCTCTTGCGCAAGAACACTTGCGCAAGAGGGCTTTTTCCCGAGCGGGAGTGTCAAAGTATTTGCGCAAGAACACTGACAATCTTACATTAGATTGTCAGTGTTCTTGCGCAAATTCAAGTGGCCAGTGTAGACAGCTGGCAAGTTTTTGCGCAAAAGCGGCCGATTTTGCACAAAATCTTGCCAGTCTAGACAGACGCACCCTTTGTAATCAGAAGGAAAAACATTATCATGCCTGGAATGACCCTTATCACATGTGGAATCTTCCTTCACTAGCAGCATTAAATATTCAGCATAAAGGGACACTCAATTCAAGTTGGCCTAAGGATGTTAAGGACTAGTCAATTAGTCGATTCCCCCCCCACACCCTGCTGCCTCTATCAGGTAGAAACAGCAAAGTGGAAGCAGGGGGAGGGGAAAGAGAGGGTACTTCAAAGCGGCAGCACTGCATGGAGGGCTCCATGCGGCGCTGCTGCTTTGAAACACCGTGGCGGAGTTACAAAGGGGCAGCGCTGCACAAAGGCCAGGATCAGCTGTGCGGCGCTGCCCCTTTGAAATGCCACTGTGGCATTTCAAAGCGGCAGTGCCGTGTGGAGCCCAGATTCAGCTGGGGACTTGCTAGCTGACCCTGGGCTCCCAGCTGTATTTCCATGGAACCCAGAGTCAGCTGGGGAGTCCCCAGCTGATCCCGGGCTCCGTGTGGTGCTGCCACTTTGAAATGCCGTGCGGAGCCCAGGATCAGTCCCCAGATGATCTCGGGCTCTATGTGGCATTTCCACGGCAGCTTTTCAAAGCACGCAGAGCCGAGGGTCAGCTGGGGAGTCCCCAGCTGACCCCGGGTTCTGCAGAAATGCTGTGTGCAGTCTGGGGTCAACTGGGGAGCTTCAAAGCAGCAGCACAGCGTGGAGCCTGGGGTCAGCAGGGGACTCAGAGTCCCCCGCTGGCCCCAGGCTCCAGGAGGGCACTTCTGCTTTGAAATGCACAAGAGCCTCCACTGGGGAATCCCGTACATTTCAAAGCTGGCACACTGCATGCAGCCTGGGGCCAGAGGGAAGTCCTGCTTACTCCGGGCTCCACACGGGTGCTTCTGCTTTGAAATGCACAAGAGCCCCAGTGGGGGCTCTTGTACATTTCAAAGGAGGAATGTGGAAGTGCCTATCGACTAGTCGTTGGAAATTCCATCAACTACTCGACTAGTAAATTACTCGTTAGTTAACATCCTTAGTTGGGCCCCCATTTTAAATTCTGTAAAAATCAATCTTTAATAAAGTGAAGACCAGTAGAACTGAGTATTTTAGTATTTTAAAAATTCGAATGAGAACAGATATTTTTCAACATTTAAGCAGCCTGCTATCATTTGAAGCCCAGACACTATTTTGAAAGGGGAGCAGAGAAAGAATCAGTCATTTTTTTAGTTTGGTGGCCAAAACAAAAAGGAGGTGCCAAGTGACATTTCAGAATGAAATGGCCTCTATTTAAACAAAATCTCAAAATGGTTCTTAAAAAAAAAAAAGCCCTCAGAATGAACCATTTTGAAGATAAGAATAAACACAAGTGAAAGAGATTTTGCTAATTTTCATTGCTCAGGCTGTCATGTAAAAGAATATGACATCATTATCAATGCTCGGGATTTAATAATAAGTCTTAAGATCTTTCCCTTTTTTTTATGTAACCCACACAACTAGGCTACGTCTGTACTGCTTCCTTCTTGCGCAAAAGCCTATGCAAATGAAGCGCGGAGTAGCATATTGCTACACTTCATTTTCATACAGAAGTGTGGAAAAACCCTCTTGTGCAAGAGCTGTTCTTCCTGAAAAAATGAGGAAGAATGGCTCTTGTACAAGAGGGGGGTTTTGCGCAAAAAGGAGCCATCTACACAGCTCCTTTTTGCGCAAAAGCCTCTTGCGCAAAAACGGCCCCTAATTAATTATGAAAATGAAGCGTGGCAATATTCTAATCTGTGCTTCATTTGCATAGGCTTTTGCGCAAGAAGGAAGCAGTCTATACATAGCCCTAGTGTGGTTCACTGTCCTATGTAGTAGCACTTAGACCATTTACAGCAAGCGATAAGAACAATAGAGCTCTGTAAACTGAGAGCCAACTGGCTTTATAGCCCAAGGTGTAGAAGCTCCTATACTAAGGGCCCTGGTTCAAATTCACCCTGTGATGGTTATGTTAACACTTCAGCCGCTAACTCATATGATGACAAAGGAATCTCAGCTTTCTTTTGTAAAGAAAGTACATTTCTAGCTTTCATGGTAGCAGAGCAAAGCTTGAAAACATGAACCCTAAAAATAAATTTAAAAAAACTTTAGAAGGCAAATAATCACCCCCACATATTTATTTTTGAAATCTCATGCTTTTTTTTTTTACTTCAAACATCTCACCATTTTTTGGGAGGGGACCAGTTCATGATTCTGGAATGCTGGCACTACTGGGAATGGAGAAAAATAAAAAAAGTCATCTATGGTATTGTTAGTAACACAGGCAAATAAATTTAAATTTTGATTTTGATCAGATGATTTTTTGGTCTCTTTCAAATGTCTGATGGAAACATTCATTGGGAGAGCTTATCTTTAATAACGAATAGTTAAGAAAATAGGGTGAGTTAACTGGGCCAAAATATCCACAAGATAGAGCAGACTGCTGAGAGTCAGCATAACTAGAAGGCTGTCAGCATGATGGCTTAGTTTGCCTCCACAGAATGAAAAACACCCTCCAATACTGATTTCTGAGCACGCTGAACATGCAAACAAATGATGGAGATACGCAGGTATTGCCTCAGGTATTGCTAGAAAAGACGTTACTCCTAATGTCCTACTTACAACTCTGCCAACTCATCTAGAATTTATACTATACTATAAAATCCCAACTATCTGAAAGGTCATTTTAGCTTTAATACAGTTTGAGCATAATGGTTTCATTTGCTGACACTTTTATGAATCTGCGCTTAATTTCGACAGGGAGGTCGTAAAACCTTTATAGTGGTGTTCTCTGCACTGAAAAATAATCTTTAAAAATCAAGAGCCGGAACGTCTTCATCAGCTGTATGCAAATAAGCCGCCCTGAAATGGCCTGCCCTTCTGTAGGGAGAGACATCTGTTGATAGCCCATCAGCCTGGTGGGCGTGGCATTATGCCCTTATCCCAAGGCGACAGCTGCTTTAGTTCTACCCTCCTTGTACATCCATTCTTGTCTGACAATTAGAGATGTGTGGGTGGAGTTGGAGTGTGTGTCTCAGGTCAGATGCCAGAACTGTAGATTGACTCAGGAGCTCCCAACGGAGGGAGCTGGATTCATCCCATCCTTTGATTTTCGTCTGCCCTTTCTCCTGTGGATGCCCAACCCGGAGTCAGCCCTTTTGAAGGCTAGCCTGATTCTTGGCCTGTCAAATTCCCCTTCCTCATTTCAGCTACAAACAGGGAAGGCGTGGAATTAAATTATTCTTTGACCTTTGACCATAGCTCCGCAGCAATGACCTACCTTTCTGCTGGGGCTTTCACCCTCCTGATCCTGGGAATGATGCAAGCTTTTGCTGTTAAGCAGTTTTCCCCTAGAAGTCTGAAGTGGCTTTACCACCTGCCTTTGGGGAAGAAGGAGCCCCATTATTCCTTTAAAACAGGGCTACTCAACACGCGGCCCGTTTGTTTGCGGCCCACGGTGCGGTTTGGGTTTACAGTGCAGTTTGGGTTGATATGTGTTTTAGTAGTTAAATTTCTGGACTGTTGTGAAGCCAAAACAAAAAAGTAGTCAATATAATGGTCTTCTGTTGATAGGCGTGTTAGTAGTTAAATTCCTGGACTGTCATTGCTCATTAAAAGTGCTGTCATATGGGTGGAAATCAGGTAAATATTGCATTTTATTAATAGCAGCAGAAGTGATTTAAATGGGGCCTGCATGTTGTGTAGTCTTGCCTTACTTTTTTTATTCATGCCCGTCAGTGTGAAAGAAGCTATTTGCGTATATTTGCATATATATTTGCATGTATTTGCAACCACACTTAAGTTGCGGCCCTTGGCATGTGCTGTGAGAATCATTGAGGCCCCGGGGCTTCCGAAGTGGCGTAGTCCTGCTTTAAAAGGACATCAGACCCATTCACAGCACTGCGCCCATTTTGCACAGCGCAGCAAACTGCAGTCACCCGATGAAAGCATCATGTTCAGCCCCAGAGAAACGGCTAAATAAATGCCTGTGTTGTTTAAAAAATAACAACAGCCATTTCTCTTTGGCATGATGCCTGAAAAGTGAGATCAGCCAGGATACCTCCTGCACAAGAGCCCGGCACACAAACCCAAGAGCTTTACCAGGACTGTTTTAGTTTAGTGGGGTATGTATTAAAACAGGCAGTCTTGCAGGGGGTTGGTAACTTAGCAAACTTCTCATCTCTTTCTAACACCAGTAGGGTACCACCTTTACCCCACGTCATGCTGCACTTTTAGTGTATCATGTGTATTGCCATCCTCTCCCAGACACGTGTAGTAATTGCTCTGGATCCAAGGGTGCTCACCAAGATGCTTTTTAGCCAATGACGCAGCTCCCAACTGCCCCTGAATAACAGAGTGTGACCTGCTGACCTTCTCAGATACTTGCTGTCTGGGGCGGGTGGAGGGGTAGGGATAAGCCACTTAAAGGCACAGTTCCCCACATCACAGTGTGGAGTAGGGCCCCATTGTACAAACACACAACAAAAAGCCAGTCCAGGCCGGAAGGAGCTGGCAGCCTCCGTAACTGGAATCGGTTTGTGATTTTCAAGCTGCTCCTCTCTCTGAGTCACGGCTCACTGGACAAGTAGTACAAACACAATCCCAGCTCTGGCATTGACCCTTTCATGCCTTAAGTCTATTGTATCCAATGCAGCCTCTAATTTTGGGGCCTCAGGACACCTGAGACCCCTTGCAGCCTCCTTCGAGTTCAGGGAGAGTTTGGGGTGCTGAGATCCACGCTTATTGTGTCTTGAGCAAGTCCCCTCAAATGAGTGGATCCCATTCACCTGTGGGGCCTGCACTGCCCCCATTTTCAATGGAGGACCCTGCACCAACAGGGCTAACAGCGTTGGGACGGGACATCGAAAGGGAATGGCCCCTAGGAAAACACAAAGATGGAGAGAGATATTTGGTCTCAGAGATGCACCTGCTAGTTCTTCCCTGCGACAGGGCATCTACCCCGCACTGGCTAAAGAAGGGTTAAATCCAGCTCTGGGAGAGGGCTGGGACTGCGGCGCAAGCAGCTGAAGCAGATACAACAAATTAGGGCCTAGCTGAGAGTGTATAAAAACGGGCTCCTGGAGGAGGGGAGACATGCCCTTGCTCTAGGTGGGGAGCAGGAGGGACCTGGCTGCCAGGGAAGCTGGAGGCTTCCTGAGACAGAGCAGGGCTGGGGAAAGGCAGGCAGAGCTGGGGAGCTCTGGCCTGACCTCACTCCCAGGCTGCAGGGCCTGAAGCAAGGCCTGAGGGTACTAAGGGACACAGCCAGGATAGGAGAAGGCAGCAGGTCCATGCCCCCTTGCCAATGATGAGTGGCCACTTCAGACTGCAGTTTGCCCCAAGGTAAGGGGCTAGATGAAGACTGGCAGTGGGTGGGTCACTGAGGCAAGGTGGGTATAGAGGGTTGGGGGATCCCTAGGAGGGACGACCCAAGAGTGTGGTGGCCCTGAGGCAGGACAGTACCCAGAGGGGAGGACGCCACCGTCAAGGAGGGACGTGGGTCCTAACACAAAGTGGTGGAGAAGAAAAGGGAACAGCAGGCGAGACACTGGCTGGAAGGGGGCGCTCCAGGGCTGAAGAGCTGATTCCCAGAGTGACCAGCAGGGGGCGCTGCGGCAATGAGCCAGGCCCTGTTAACAGTCCCATTTTGGGACAAAAAGAGCTTTCAATATAGAGAAACGAGCACGTGGGAGTGTTTGAATCTTTCATCCTGCAACCTTGGACACCAACTAGCTGGCCCTTTTCCCCCTTCGGCCCCACCACCTGCCCCAGCCTCCCACAGTGACAAATAAGCACACCTGGATTTTCTGCTGAAGTTGGTGGTAGTGGCATATAATTAAAAGGAAACTTGAATTGTCACCCGTAGGGCTCAGTATCAAGGCAAAGGAAGCAGTTCATGCGTCTCAGAGCTATTGTGTCAGGCTGTCGGCAGACTCCGGCATCAATTAACCTTCTCAAAGAAAATTGGAAGCATCTTCTTCCTTGTAAGGGCTCCAGAGACTTCATTTTTCTAAATGCAAGTTTAGCTTCTCTATCACAACTCTGTGGCATTGTTAAACAGGTTGCAAAGTAGGTGACTGCACAATCCCAGCGTACGGGGGCCCCTAAGAATATGGAGCAACCTTGGGCTATGGCTCGTTAACTCATTTTGTTGCGGCATTAGGATGCCCAGCCCAGCACTTTACAGCCCTAGAGTAACCAGGCCCCAGTTGGAAATGGAGACATTTTACTTGCAGCTCGACCCTGTGGAAGGCTGATGCTATGGATGGGAGCCCTGGTATTCCTGAATCAAAAGAAAATGCCTCTCAAAAACCACACACAACAGGCCTCTCCAGCACCCTGCCGTCTAACATCCTCCTCACCTAGCTGCCAGCTGGAGGGTTGTCCTCAGGCGTCCTTTGGGCCGGCTGCATGTCTGGTGAGTGAGTTACGCTGAAATGCCAATCCGCTCCGAGGAACTTGATCTGCAGTGACTCCTCGGCAGACTTCTCCCTGAGCAGATGCTGGAGGATATACCGCAGGGCATGCAGGGGACTCCTCTGGAAAGAGAACACAGTAGGGGGCAGGAAGAGCAAAAACCACCTCATCCCAGTTCCTGGAGCCTCTCGGGACAGCTTCCCTGGTGCAGCAATTTTTGTTTTCACTCTCATCATATTTGCACTTCCGTGGGGATTTCCAAAGCCAAAGAGCTCTTCAGTTCAATTCTTAGCCCAGCTTAGCAAGCTAGAGACGCGACTATCATGAGCCCATTTCACAGAAAGGTAAGCTAAGGCACGGGGAGTTAAAGTGATGCAGGAAGTTGCCAGAGGACACAGGAACAAACCCCACAAGCCTGGATTTCTGCTTTCCTGTTCAGGCTGCTCGAGCACATTCCTTTAGGTCGCTTGGCCCAGTTCGCACCCTCTATTGGTGTGGGAAAGGTTTATGTGTGTGGCTCCTTAGGCTGCCCCAAAATGGAGCACTCACCTCCAGTGTGAACCCTAGCTCCACTTCCCAGCAGGAGCAGCAATCCAACAGTTAGCCCATGTCCAGGAAAAGGAAAGCTAAAGGTGGAAGAGTTCAATCAAAAGTGGCTCAGGACGCGTAGCTCTTCTCAGTCCTATTCTGCAGCAGAATCTCTAGTCCAGGGCTCGGTTTCAGCATTAAGGCCTTTTCTAACTTTCACCTTCCTAATTTGAATACCGATTATCATAGAGCTAACGACACAACTCTCCTAGCCCCAAGAGGAGCTTGTGAGTCAAACATGCTTAGCTTTCAGAGAGCGGTCAACAATCCCCTACTTGTAATGGGAAGAGATTAAAAACCAAATTCTCCTAGTTTTATATGAAAACTGAAACTGCTCACTAACAAATCTTCCTGTTGCCCAGAAAGTTAATTTCCTTAGTGCTGAAATGGCTAAATGAATGTTTCTGGGGGCTGTAGAGGAGCCTGTCTTGTTTATTGAGCGATAAATATAAAGGTACAGTAACTAAATTTATCAGTTCCTAAACACAGTCATTGGGAAAAGCTATTTCCAACATTCAATCTACAATGGCATGAATATTTTAAAGTCCAGTTTCCCCTGGGCACTTGCCTTATCTCTAGAGCCCGGAGATTATTTTCTGCTTTTTTTAGCCTTTTGGCCATGCCGGAGGAAATGTCATTATTTGGACCTGTGTGGATTACAGTTGACTTTCCTAAGCCAATTTATATTGGCAGGCTGCTGTTTTTAAAGCCTCCCCTATAAATCACTGTTATGAATTTTAATAATATAATGTAGTTTCAAACACGTTCCCTTAAAATGTGACATACTGTTACAGCTGGCAATAGATCCTAAGGCTGTGAACTCAGGTTTATCATTGCCTTTTCAGCGTGCTTTGGATGAAGATGTAGAATGCATCGGCCCTTTTGGAATTATGCAAATCGCTGCTTTTGTTCAAAATACATTGTTACGGGGATAACAATTTAATGGCATCATAATAAAAAAATAGCATGTCTCTGCACGAGCCATGCTGGCGACTTTGATTTTATCTGACTGCTGGAAGAATAAAACGCAGAATTAAGTCTCAGTTGCACTAGTCTGCTAGGCAGGTGCTTAAATTGTATTTTGAGCATTTGTGGTGGGTGCTGTAAAAGAGATGGTGGCATGCAGGTACAGGAGATACGGGCAGGGTTGCTGCTGAGGGGGGAAGGGCACAATTGCCCTAGGGCCCAGTGATTCAAAGGGGCCTGAGGTTCCTGTCCATTGTCACTGTGGCAGCTGGAGACACTGGCCCTTTAAATCACCGCTGGAGTGCCCTGCTGCATGCTCCTGGTGGTTCTGAGGGCTGGGGGGAGGGGAACACACTGCGGTCCAGGTGATGCTGAGGCCCCTGGCCCCATCCCTTCCACCTAAGACCCCACCCCTTCCGGGAGCACAGAGCGCCCCTCCCATATACACACACCTTGCCTGGGGACCCGCAGAGGCTGTTGGCTCCCCTGGATACAGGGTTTCTCCTATTTCCCACTCAAGCTATGGGGAGGTGCCCCAATGAGAGTTGGATTGACCCCCGGTGGGCAGAACGGAAAGATTCTCATGTCAATGTGGTGGCTGCTACCATGGCCAGCATGCCAGGCACTGAATTGGGACACTCCGGCCTAAAAGCGTGAGCCAAGGACAGCAAATGATCACAGACTCATGCCCTATATGGACTGGCGCAGAAGAGGAGCCAGTGGATCACTCAGACGTATGGCAGGACCAGCCCAGTTGATCTGAACCGCCTGTCAGAGCTGAGGCAGAGGCCGGCATTTCAAGCAACTCAGAGCCAGGACTTGGTTTGGAAAGACAAAATCCAGTGCGATGGAATAACCCAAGAGGCTCTCCATCAAAAGTCACCCTTTCGCAGCTCTGCACAACAGGCCTAACCCTCCCCTACAGAACCTGAACTGGGGAACTTACGCGGCGGCAAGAACGATACCCCCTGTTCATAGGCAGGAGAGTCATTTCAGCACAGTCAGTCTGTGGACATGAAGAGCACTTAAAAGATAAGCCCTTGCCATAGGCCACTGGTGGTAGCATGGGGGGGGTGCACTGCCCCTCATGTGCCCCCACCACAGGTTGAATTGCTAAATGGGGGTGCCTCCTCATGCCCCCTCCCCTGTTCCTCAGGTCGGCCCTCCCTGCATCGCCTTCCCCTGCAGTCACGAGTCACCTAGGAGCCCTTGCTTCAGTGCTTTGCAGAACTGGGGCCTAAACAGGTACGTCTACAGCGCCCTACATGGCCAGAATTTACAGAAGAACTCTGATTCATCACAGGGTCCAGATTTTCCAGAGAGCCAAGCCACCCTTTAGAAACCTCACTGATGGATTTTCAGAAGAGTTAGCCCCAACGTAGGGACCAGGTGAGGGGCAGGACTCTCTTGAAAATCTAGACCCACCACGTACAAGCCACGTGTTCATCCACTAAAGAAATAAATCAAATCCACTCTTTTTCCATGGAGGATTGTAACCAGGGGCGGCCCGTGGATACAGGCAACCTCGGCAGTTGCCTACAGTGCCGCATTCAACGGGGCTCCCAATGATGATGTCACGCCATTGAGGGCTATGGAGGCGGGGGCGCCGATTGTGCATTCCGCCTAGGGCGCCAGCTGCCAGCAGCTCACCTCGAGCCACTCCTGATTGTAACATTTCTCTTGGGAACTCCTACCGCAGTGGTGGGCCACCTGCAGCCATAGGACCACCAGGGGCCCATCGGGGTTCCATGTGCGGCCAGTGAGACATTTTGTTGACCGTTGCCCACAACCAGGGTTGCCAGATTCCGCTGGCTTCCATCCACGTAGTTTTTTTCCTACTGGTGTTACTAAAGTGACACGCACGTAAAGCGAGGGCACGGGAAGTGAAGTGGGTGCGGATTGCACACTACATTGACTGTGAGAGCCGGGCGCTCCCTCTGCATCCAATCACAGTGCTGCTATGGTTCCCTTTCCCCCCACCCCGCAAATTCTAGGTATACAAGCGCCATTAGCAAAACTACCCTATCCTGGGAGATTATCTTGGGGTATGTCTACACTACAGTGTTATTTCAAAATATCTAATTTTGAAATAGTTATTTTGAAATGTCTACACATAAAATGCATTTCGAAATAGCTTTTTGCTATTTCGAAATAGCACGTCCACACTGATTGGATGCTGAATTGCATTTAAGGCCAGCCGGAACTGGTTCCAGCAGGGCATCAGGTCAGAAGTTACCTTGTGGCCAGGGTGGCCAGCAGGGCACCCTGGGAAGGGCTGGAGGCCCCCTATTTTGAAATAAGCATCTACACAGCGCTAATTTCGACCTAGCAATTTCGAAATTGGTGCTATTCCTCGTGGAATGAGGTTTACAAATTTTGAAATAAGCCCTCTGCTATTTCGAATTAATTTCGAAATAGCAGTTGGCTTGTGTAGATGCTAAGAAAGTTATTTCGAAATAACTTTGCTGTGTAGACATACCCTCCGTTACAACAATCTTGCGGCCCACTGAGATGAAGGAGGGCCACATGAGTGGCCTAAATTGCCCCTCACTGTCCTGCACTGTAACCTGACCGGTAATGTCGCATTACTGCACATTGGCCAAAGGGGAATAGTGCCACTTTCTTCATGATCTCTGATATTTTTAGTTTTACACAGTCCTTTGGTAGTAAGTGAGAGCTGGCTTAAAAATCCCATGCTAGGTTAGTTAGCACATGAAATGGCAGAAGTTACCCCATTACATGGCAGGTATTACTGCAGCTTGGCACAGCTCTCTTGCCAGCATCTTTATAGCAAACATTTGGGTCAATTTGCAATAAAAAAACCGTCTGCAATGAGTTTGATGCTTTAGGACAGAGGTGGGGAATCTCAGACCCAGGGACCGGATGGGGCCCTTAGCTTGCCTGGATCCAGCCCCCCAAGGCTCAGCTTTGGGAAGCCTGCGCTGGTAGTCCAGCCCCCCAGCCACCAACAGGGCTGGAGCACACAAAATCTACTAGCCAGCCTCCCTCCCCCCCCCCACACACTTCCCCTTAGACTCTGGTGTGAGAGGGGAATGTGGGGAGTGTCTTTCTCTTTCTCAGTCAGGGGCTTCTCACTTGTGTGCGGCCCCCCATTGATTTTTTTGTGGGCCAGCAGCCCCTGACTCCAAAAAGGTTCCCCATCCCTGCTTTAGGATTTAGTGCACACTGGGTGAGATAAGGAAGTGAAATCAAGTGTCTCCTTCTTTGCAAGCCTCTGCACACAACTGTTACAAAACAAATCATACCACACATATTTGTAGAATTGGTCATTTGCACTTCTTGCAGCAAGGAAACAAAGCAGCTGACGGGTAGGTCCCATTCTTGCCATGATTTATCACCGGGGGATTAGTGCAGGTGTCAGAATCATGCAGAAAAACACTCTCTGGTAGCAGGCACTTCCTGGAAGATGGTAGAAATGATGGTTTGGGATGTGCAAAGTGAAAGGAGAGTTTTCTTTTGTTCTTAAAGTTCTGATTTGAGTAATGCCTTAAATATGACATTTCTGTCGCTTTTTGGGTGAACAGGTAAAAAAGCCATTTGCCCGTGGGTACAGCACTTCTCCCGTGTCCTTGGCACACCATTCATTATCCTAATTGCTACTGGTGGGCAAGGGAGTAAGATGAATCGCTTTGAAGGAATGCCATCTAATCTGGCTTCCAAAGCTGCCAAGATCGAAAACCCCAGCTGGGAACGCTTCCTCCATCTGGGAAGGATGCTCAGTACCAGAACATCTCATAATTAAAACACAAAATCCATGCCCCAGACTTAAGCTCAGGGTCTGACCGAACTTTAGAACAGCAGGGAAACATCAGTGCTCAAGCTGACTCCATCTGTAACTCCAGGCCTGCCATGGCGCTAAGGAACGAATGTCCAGACGCAAGGAGTGTGTAAACGCAGTCATTGTTCCCGGAGCAAACTCCTCTGCATGCAGGCACGGAATTTAAATTCAGCCCTGGAATGTGCTCAGGCTTGTGAACGTTGCAATGTTTTCTGGAAATGTTTGTGTGGCTTTATTTGAAACAACGCCTCTTTAAAAAAAAACAAAAAAACCTTGCAACTCTTGATGTGAACAAAAGCTGCCCTGACCCCCAGCAATGAGGCATGAGGAGTCTGTCAGAGCAGCACAGTGTTTGAAATGGCTGTAAGGACGCATGTGAGTTACCCGGCCCAATGGCAGCTTCAGAACAGTGGGGTGTGCTTAGGGGTGGGGTGACCAGACTGCCACAGCCTGGCTCACTTGAAATCACTCCCCACCCCCAGATCTTCTCCTGGGAGGATTTCGAGCTCCGATGGGCCACGTCCTTTGACCTTCATTCCACATGCACATGGGGAAGGCTTAATGGGTCTATATTCCATCTGCCTTTTATGCCCCCACCTGCTCCCCCATAGACAGGCTCTACCTTCCATAATCCATGGGATTCCTGATGTCTCATATTCCCTCTTGCACCTGGAGAATCCCTTGAGAAAGCTGCACAGGGCCACTGGGGCTGCCTTTCCTAGTTTTGCCCCAAGTCCTCAGAAAGCATTTAATACAGGGATGGGCAACCAGGAATGGTGAGTGGGCTACATGAGTGGCCCTCCTTCACCTCAGCAGCCCACGGCCCACTGGGGTTCCACCTGTGGCCCGTGGACTCCCTGTCTGACAAACCCTCCCCCATGCACCTGTCACGCACCGGGGCACCGAAGCCCCACATGTCCTGCTTCTCCCCCTCCTTCCCAGCACTTTTGGAGTGCACAAATTGCCTGACTGGTGCTCCATTCCCACTCGTCCCCCCTCCCTCCCAGAGCTGGAACACCACAAACAGCTGATTCGCCGTGTTCCAGTTCTGGGAAGGATGGGGAGGAGCAGGGACTGAGTGCAAGTCAGGGGATTTGCAGCTCCCCCGAAAGTGCAGGGAGGGAGGGGGGAAGAGCAGGAAATGTAGGGCTCTGGTACCCCAATGCATGAGGGGCACGTGGGGCAGCCAGGGGATCCACAGGTTGCAGGTTGCCCACCACTGACTTAACACAAACACACCAACCAGCCAAAAGCTGCCTCCTCCCCAATCTGCTGACAAGGGACATCCGTCTCTCTCTCTCATACACTCACCACACCACACACACTTACAATTAGCAGGACTAGTCTGGAAACCAGACAATGATTCCTGTTCTCTGTTAGCCAGGAATGGCCACCTGTCTCCACTGCAAACACACACACACACACACACACACACCCTTTCTCCTCCACCCTCTTGCACGTGCAACAGGAACAGGTCTGCAGTATAAAGACTCTGGTTCTTTTTGGTCAATATGCAAATCTGAGGTTCTAGCCACTGTCCTGGCCAAATTCCAACCCGAGGAGATACTCTCTGCCCACCTCCATTGCCCCTGGCGTTTTTAGTGGCCACAAGCTCCTACCCATGATGTGCTACACTGTTCTGTGCTGGTCTGCATTTCACTGCAGGAGGGGGTAGGCTCATCACCATCACTGCTGATTGTTTTGATACTGTTTTTTTTAAGGTGCTGTTATAAATATTGGGTACAGCTAAACTAAATCCATTTTTCAATAAAGGAATGTAAATTAGATGTATCAAAATTGTAAATGAAGCCAGGATTTGAATTTCCCGTGCTTCATTTACATAATGGCAGCTGCGGCATTTTTTCAAAAAGCTGGTTTTCGGAAAAAAACCCTGCGGTCAAGATGGGGATCATTCGACAAAAATGCCCCGTTTCAAAAGATCCTATAACCCTCTTTATATTCCAGGTGACTTAATTGCCCTGATTGGTTCTGGCAAGTTCCTGCTGGGTCTGGATTATCCCATGTTAGTTTACCTTGGGAACAGAGACTTACTCAATTTAGGTCTAATATACTTCCCTTCAACCATTCAAACCAGGTCTGATTCAGTCACAAGATAAATGAAAGATTGTTATCATCAGCTGTGATTCTGCTTGGAAATAGTTCTCTCATTCCTTAAGAGGCAGGGATCTGGCATCGCTTCATTCTTTCCAAAACTATGGCCAATTTGCTATAGTCGCTCTCTGCTAGGGTACATCTACACAGCAGGGCAAACCTCAAACATCAATTGTGTAGCTTAAGTCGAAATAGCTTAATTCGGCTTTTGGCGCTGTCTACACAGCAGGAAGTCGAAAGAAGAA
The DNA here is from genome assembly GCA_032595735.1 of Pelochelys cantorii. NCBI lineage: Eukaryota > Metazoa > Chordata > Testudines > Trionychidae > Pelochelys > Pelochelys cantorii. The sequence continues at coordinate 40,485,595 of CM064338.1, read as the reverse complement.
CACTCTTCCTCCAACTTCCCTTATTCCTTGTGAAATGAGGGTTACAGGAGTCAGACTAAGAAGTCCCCCAGCTTGACATTATTTCAAAATAATGGCTTGCAGTGTAGATGCTCTCTGTATTATTCCGGAATAACGCTGCTGTGTAAACATACCCCTAGAATTCTCAGACAAGAACCAAAACGACTTGAGTGTGCATCATCCATCGGTACTGGTATTTGCTAAAGGAGCAGCCCCCAGCTGTGTTTTTCCTTTGCCTCATGCAGTTCAGATGACAGAAGGCATAACTATTTCCCGACATTTCTTTCAATAAAGACACAGGAAACATACCAGAGTGTGATTTCCACAATGGAGTCAAGCGGTTTGATTCACGAGTCAACTCTAGAAAATCCCCCACAATTTGAAAGGGGATCAGACCTTCTAATAATGGTGAAATTGACAAGCTTTTTTATTTTGACAAGTTCTGCCTCCTTGTACCACCTCCCCACGTAGAGAATTAATTTTCTTCACACCTCAGTTGCAACGATGCCTTATGGAAACACAGTTTCTTACCCTATTCAGTGATGAATCTGTTATTGCTGTTACAGGTTCAGAAGGAAAGGGGATGCTGTGTTGCCATGGAGGGCTAAGGTGGGGGCAATGCAAGAAAGTGACTGCAATATTGGCACTGTCTTGCTCAACAAATCTGCTCTTGATGGATCTTGAAGTTCCACCCGCTCATTTTAACAGCAAATGGCTTTGATTCTTGATAGGCCTCCGGGGGCTACGCTGGGAAGACTGCCTGGAATCTATTCTGCTTCATGTGCCATCAACAGAATTGAATAGCTAAGATCCAACTGAATCTTTGTCATTGTTGATAACAGTACAAGACGTAGGAAGAACCCAGATGGAGCAGAGCTGGCACTGAATGGGGGAAAAAAACTTCTTATGACTTGGAAGCCGTGCTGAATTTCATCTAGAAATCAGAGGGAAAAGGAGGATGCCACCCATGCAACTTTTATGCTGTCCCTATTCTGGTTCTACCTGTCTTCCATAAGCACAGTGGGATTTCATGGTAGGTCCCTCAGACCCCCTCATACTGCCAGAGAGTTCACAGTCACTGGCACTTTTCTTCTGCTGAGGTGAAGTAGCCTCCGTTCAACAGGTGCTGGAGAACAGAGGGAGGCAGCAGAATCACGCTGAAAAGCAGAATCGTGGTGAATCTCACCTCCCGGTTGGGGGTGACAGTAAGGAGGGTTCGCAGTGGTGAGTGCAAGAGCTGGATGGCGTGTTCTTTGCAAGAATGGAGACAGCACCAGGCTTCCAAAGCGCAGGTGAGGTTCTAACCCAGTAACTTTCCTTACTGGATCAGAAAAAGTAAAAGCGGCACTAAAGCTCTGCTCTGAGTCTATTGATATCCAAGGGGAGGGGAACTGGAAAGACAAAAATTCAGATGCCTTGGTAGAAACAGAGAGAGGAAAGGCAAACTGTGTGTGGAGTGCTAGATCAACCAGGGCAGTGGGACTAAGTGCCTGTCTATTTGGACTCTCTGCTGCAGGCAGATGCCCAGATGTGTTCATTTTATTTAGTGCTGGTTCTGTTCCATATCTTCATCGACGATTTAGAGGATGGCATAGAGAGTACATATATTAAGTTTGCAGATGATACCCAGCTGGGAGGGGTTGCAGCTGCTTTGGAGGAGAGGATCAAAACTCAGAATGATCTGGACAAACTAGAGAAATGGTCTGAGGTAAATAGGATTAAGTTTAATAAGGACAAATGCAAAGTACTCCACTTAGGAAGGAACAATCCGTTTCACACATACAGAATGGGAAGTGATTGTCTAGGGAGGAGTACTGCAGAAAGAGATCTAGGGGTCATAGTGGACCACAAGATAAATATGAGTCAACAGTGTGACATTGTTGCAAAAAAACATTCTTCCACTCTACTCTGCACTGATTAGGCCTCAGCTGGAGTATTGCGTTCAGTTCTGGGCACCACATTTCAAGAAAGATATGGAGAAATTGGAGAAGGTCCAGAGAAGAGCAACAAAAATGATAAAAGGTCTAGAAAACATGATCTATGTAGGAAGACTGAAAGAACTGAGCTGTTTAGTTTGGAAAAGAGAAGACTGAGGGGGGACATGATAGCGGTTTTCAAGTATCTAAAAGGCTGTTACAAGGAGGAGGGAGAAAAATTGTTCTCCTTGGCCTCTGAGGATAGGACAAGAAGCAATGGGCTTAACTTGAAGCAAGGGAGGTTTAGGTTGGACATTAGGAAAACCTTCCTAACTGTTAGGATGGTTAAGGATGGTTGTTTATTGGAATATTTATTGGAATAAATTGCCGAGGGAGATTGTAGAATCTCCATCACTGGAGATATTTAAGAGCAGGCTGGACAGATGCCTGTCAGGGATGATCTAAACAGCGCTTGGTCCTGCCATGAGGGCAGGGAACTGGACTCAATGACCTCTCGAGGTCCCTTCCAGTTTTAGTGTTCTGTGATTCTATAATTCTATAAGATTTCAGATTGGGAACCCTGGAAACCAAAGTCCAGGTGGCACAGCAGCGGGACCAACAGTGCAAGCATCTCCTCACTGTCCCACCTCCATGTCTCCTTTCTTCTCCAGTGGGACTGCTCGAAAGGTAGAGAGTCCCCATTCGGTCTCCATGGCCAAGAAATCCTGGGTCTTCTCAGCAGAAAAGCCAACAAGGGCACCAAGAGTAGGAATGGTTTTGTTTTGTTTTGAAGTGTGGAGACTTGACCATGAGGACAAGCTCATGAGGCCCAGTGGCCCAGTGGCCAGAGCACATGACAGGCAGCAAATATGGTTCTTGTCGTGCTTCTGCTACTCACATGCTGTGTGGTTAAGCCACTTTAGTCCCCATGCATCCTTCACTGATGTCAGTAAAAGTCTTTCCATTGACTTGATCGGATAGCGGATCAGCCACTGAACCATTCTATACTTAGAAATAATCAGAATTCTCCTTCTTCTACCGAGCTGGCTGCAGAGAGCATTCTCCTCACTCTCTGCTAGGCCTGGCCTACACAAAAGGGGAAGTGCGACTTAAGATACGCAACTCCAGGTACATTCATTACGTAGCTGGAGTTGAAATATCTTAAATCACTGTCCACACAACGGGAGGTCAACAGGGGCAAAGGCTCCCATGGGCTTCCCTTACTCCTCTTGAAAAGCAGGAGTACAGGCACAGGGGGAGGGGCGGGTGTTCTCTCAGTTTGAATGAGCGGGTCTTCACTAGACCCGCTAAATCAAACCCCGGAAGATCAAACTCAGCAGCATCCATCTTCCGTGTAGTGTAGAAGACATGGCTGTAATGAGGGGGAGAGCTCCTTGTTCTTACCAGTCTCCTCGATCCCCTGGGGATAATGGTATTTAGCCATCACTGCAAAGTGCTTTGAGATTTGTGTGCTGTGCAGTCAGGAGTCATTTCTCTCATTAGACTGGTCACATTTCATAGGGAGATCATTTGAAAAGGAACACAGAAATAATCAGCAACTATAGGAACCTAGACAAGCTATAGCCACATCCACCATTAGGCTAATTTACTCTCCGCCTCCAGACGAAAATTGCAGTGGAAAGACTTCTCCTGAATTAGATACTTGGCAAATGGATCTTTAAAATGCTATGGGAAGCTCAAGGGAATACATGATATAAAAATACATTTCTTTTAAACCTTGGTTATATTTTGCTAATACGCAGCCAAAATAATGGCATGTGGAACAGCCGTAACATTATGCACATCTGCAAGAAACGGGATAATTACAGAATGTACTAATTACAGAGGAATAAAAAAAATGCATAATCATGTATTTGTCATCCTAAAAATGTGAATACTAAAGTGCCTGCGTTCCAATTAGTTTTGGATGTGTAGCCGTGAATTCTGCTCTCCATTACTCTGACCCAGTGGAGTTACTACCATTTACACCGGAGCAACCCATAGCAGAATCTGGCCCTCAGTAATTTCATGGCACCCTGTTTAAAATTCTGATTTTGAAATTAGCATTTGCATTTGCCATCCAATTGGAGAACTGTGTGGTATACAGCTTTCAAATATAACCTTCATTAGCACACTGCTATGACTCCGCTAATGATGGGTCCACATAAGAGAATCAGAACTTACTAGCCGTAGCAGACTTCTTCCTTGCTTAGTTCAGTAGTAAAGGGCCCTGCTTTTTAGCATGGAAGGTGCCAAGTTCAAACCCTGCTGGCTTATTACACACTCTTCCCTCCGTCACAGTTTCGGAGTGTGGAAATAAATATGGCTCTCAACAATGACCGAACTAAATAAAAATCTCTGAGGGTAAAGACAATTTTGGGGTGTGTTTAGCAAGCGTGGAAAGATGGGCTGAGATGTCAGAGAGAGCAAGCTTAGACCCTAAGCCCCAATCAGCAAAGGCATGATGGTAAAGATTCGAAGGGTCCATCTGCATGGCCCACGGCAGCAAGTCGATAAACCCCGCTTGCCAGACTAGCCTACGCAGGGCCGTCCTTGGGGTACGTCTACACAGCAGCGTTCTTTTGGAATAACGTAACTGCTTGTAGTGTAGACATGGACTATTTTGACATCATGTCAAAATAATGTCGAGCTGGAGGACTTCTTACTCTGATGCCTATAACCCTCATTTTATGAGAAGGAAGGGAAGTCGGAGGAAGAGTGCTCTTTCTCAGACTTCCTGCTGTGTAGACGAAGCCAAAATAAGCGATTTCCACTTAAGCTATGCAATTGACACAGATGAAGTTGCATAGCTTATTTTGGCTTTAGCCCCGCTGTGCAAACGTGCCCCTTAGGATTAATGGGGCCCTAAATAGCAGCTTCCCTGAGCCCAACAGCAGCCTAGGTACAACAACAATTTTTTTTAGAGCTGTGATTTTATAATCTTCAGCAACACACTCATGCAATAGTTTTAAAGCACATTTTAATCGAAGGTCCTATCGACTAACACAGCCAATTCAGAAACTGACAGTACAGACCTGGGGTTGGCACATGCCTGTTAAATGGCTTCATTGCCACTTGGATGGCTCTTCCATGTTCTGCTAATCGCTCTGGCAGCCTTTGTCACTTGTAAATTAACTAGATCCTCTCTGGAGGAGGCGGAGCCACAGAACAGGGATAGGAAGAGGTGGGTGGGTGTGGACATTAAGACCCCGCGGTGCCCCAAGTTTTCAGGTGCCCTACGTAGCTGCGTATTCTGCATATGCGCCAGGATGGCCTTGAGGTTAGGTTTGCACAGCTCATGCTCCCATGCTAAAAATAGCTGTGTAGATCTTGCAGCTCAGGCTCTGAATCCTAGGTAGGTACGTGGGCTCAAGCCGCAACTTCAAAGCGCTGCCCGCATAGCTATTTTTAGCTTATTAGCGTGCGCCCTGACAGCCCAGACTGGGATGCTTGCTACCCCTGGCTATGTAGATGTACCCTAAGAAATAGGTGGTGTCCGAGTAGTTCCCATCACATAGAGGGCCCAGGGGGTAGTCCCAGAGAGTTTGATCTCAGGTTTATCGCAGAACTCAGTTCAGCTGGCTGAAACGTGAGCTTTCAAAAACAGAGGGCCTGATTCAGATATTTGGTGTAGCTCAGAAGTGACTCCTCTGAGGTCAACGAGCTGCATTAGTGTAAAACTGATGAGAGCTCAGAATTAACATCCTGATTTAAAGTCCATCGTCCAGCATTATGTTTTTCAAAGCATCTTTATTTTTGTCATTAATATTTCTGAAGCCGAATAGGGGTACGTCTACACAGCAGAGTTATTTTGGAATAACGTCTATTCGCCTGCACAGAGTCATTGAGATATGTTTAAGAAAGGCGGTACCGGTGAGCAAGTGAAATGGGACGGCGCCATGTGCTTGCGCTCCAATGAAGTTCCTGGGTTTTCAACAGTCCCAGACCAAATGCCACGTGTCCAGCGCTGCCACTGTTTCCATGCGGGTGCCCACAGTTGCTCTGTGCGGAGAGCATACCAGCGTTTCCAAGGCTTTCGCTATGTGGTTTACCCTGAAAAGTTGCCACATTCAATTCATCATTCATCTAATTTTTCCCTTTCCAGAACTTAACGGGTGACAGGCAGATATTATAAGTGCTTGATTTTCCAAGAATAAATTATAGTGGCATAATGGTATTTTCCTGCCCAGCTCAATTTGCAAGTGAAATTTTGACAATTGCTTTTGTTCCAGGATTTTCCCCCTTCTGTTCTTAGAACTATAACACTCCCCCGCCCCCGGGTATTTTAAACTATAAATTATACTCATATGATAATACAATCTGAATAAATGGTCTACTTTACCACCATTGTTTCTGTACTGCATATTTATAGAGCTATAGATACACATGTGCATATTTAAACCCTTGACACATATGCCATGTGTACACAGATGTATCCCTCTATCAGTCATACACACAAGCACAACTACTTCCCAAAACTGAAAATAGCCTGTTAGTTTATAAATATTTAGCCTGGCTTCACATGAGTTTGCTGAATGCCCCAAGGGACTCTTAACGTAAGTGATTTATTATTTCTGTTTGTGACTTGACCCTTTAAGAGCCTTAGGCTATTCGGCATACAGTCAATGAAAGGTCATTCTCAAGGCTCTGTATAAATACAGCACACAGCATGACACTAGCGTTACATTGACAAGAATGGACAATGCGAATGCAGCTTAGCTCTTGGTTGTCCAGATGGTGCTGCACTAAAATGCCGGAAAAAGGAAATAATCGATGTGTTAGCCATTGATCCACAGTTCACAGGGAACAGGAGAATTAGCCTTCCAAGATGTACCCATCAATTTTCGATTCATGTCTCGTCTCCCATTACACAGCTGAAAATCACAAAACACCGAGTGTTTGCTTTTGAGGCAGGGGCATCAGCCGATTTTGTTAGTACCCGAGATCAGCAATGCACAGTAAGTGATACCAGTCCACACAAATACCATACAACCTTCGTGAGTAGCCAGAGGCTCCTCCCACTTAAACACAAACCCACAGCACCCGGCACCCCTCATGAACCCACAGAACCAGGCATCTAACACAAACTCATAGAATCTAGCACCCCCCACGAACCCACAGCACCCAGCACCCCTCACGAACCCACAGCATCCAGCACCCCCCACGAACCCACAGCACCCAGCACCCCTCATGAACCCACAGAACCAGGCATCTAACACAAACTCATAGCATCTAGCACCCCCCATGAACCCACAGAACCAGGCATCTAACACAAACTCATAGAATCCAGCACCCCCCACGAACCCACAGCACCCAGCACCCCCCAGGAACCCACAGCACCCAGCACCCCTCACAAACTCACAGCACCAGGCATCTAACACAAACTCAGCACCAAGCACCCCTCACAAACCCACAGCACCTGGCACCCCTCATGAACCCACAGCACACAGCACCCAACACAAACCCACAGCACCAGGCACCCAACACAAACCCACAGCACCCCTCATGAACCCACAGCAGCTGGCACCCCTCTCGAACCCACAGCACCCGACACCTAACACAAACCCACGGCACCTGGCACCCCTCACGAACCCATAGCACCCGACACCTAACACAAACCCACAGCACCCAGCACCCTTCACAAACCCACAGCAGCCGGTACCCTTCAAGAATCCATGGTACCCGGCACCCAGCACAAACCCACGGCACCCGGCACCCTTCATGAACCCACGGCACCCAACACAAACCCACAGGACCCAACATAAACCCACAGCACCCGGCACCCCTCACAAACCCAAGCACCCAGCACCCAACACAAATCCACAGCACCCAACAGAACCCCCACAGCACCCGGCACCCCTCATGAACCCACAGAACCCGACACCTAACACAAACCCACAGCACCCGGCATCCCTCATGAACCCACAGCACCTGACACCTAACACAAACCCACAGCACCCAGTACCCCTCACAAACCCACGGCACCCGGCACCTCTCACGAACCCACAGCACCCTCTTGATGTTCCCTCTCCACCCTCCGATGAGCCCGGCTCAAAATCGAAGCATTCCATAGCACAGCTCATCAGATATTTTCCTCCTTTTCCATTTTACTCAACACTGGTTCAACAAAGGGTGAAAACAAAGGGCAGTTGCTGAGAAGGCTTTCATGTCTGTGGCAAATAGTCACCCCTGGGTATCACACAGTTGCTGGTTGAGGTGTCCAGTTTGTTACCTGGGTGCATGGGTTTGGCCTCTTCTACGTGGAACAAATGTGTATTTTTAGCACAGAAGGATTTTCATTTCTTTATTATCCGCTTCTTGTCTGCAGGCCCCAAATTTGCAGGCCACAAACATCTACACCCGTGAAAACTTGCTGACAGATCTATGTGAAATAGAGATGGACACAGGCAAAGCAAACAGCAATCTGGAATCCACAAAAATTGCTCTTGCCCACTGCTGAAAGGCCCTTTGTGCCTGGGTTCTAGTCCTACAGGAACTGGATAGTGGATATTCCCATGGGAAGGTCTTGCAGAAGCCTTTCCAAGGAGCACAGTGGAGATTTGGCACTGCAGGAAGTACTGTCCAAAGGGGCCCGAGTGACAGTACCCTGCTGCGCTTTGATTGGCCCACATTGACTATTTAACCCTGGAGAGTAGACCAGGAAGTTGTGTGGGCAGCCACAGCCGACTCTTGGCCTGCTGTGGTTACAGACTTTGCTTTGCTTCTTGTCTCTGACCCCAGCCTGCAACTACTCCTGATCTTTAACCCTGACCTGCCCCTTGCCTATTAATCCTGGCAGACCAACTACGGCCTTGGGGCTAGCAAAGTTCCGTTCCCTGCTACACTGCAGACTTCTTGTGTGACACTGGGCAAGTGTCAAAAGTCTTTAGGTACGCAACTCCCCTTTAGCCAGGCCTTAGCCTCTCTGGGTCTCTGTTCACCCTCTGCAAACTGGGGCTCACAGCACTGCCTTCCCTCCCAGGGGAGTAGTGAGGTTCAATCGATTAAGGATTGTGAGATGTTTTGATACTAGGGTAATAGGAGCCATCTACAATCCCTTGGAGAGATTCAGTGCTAGATTCTTTTCGGCGTGTTTAAAATCATAAATATATTCAATAGTGTTTGTATCATTTATTTGGGTTGAATTGTTAATACCCCCCCTCCTCCCCGAGTCATACAAAAAGCCCAAAATGACCTAATAATTAATTAAATGACAAAGGACAAACATCCCTGCAGCAAAATGCAAATAATGCATGAACTCAGCCAGCCCATACATCAGCGCAGCAAAACAACCTCTTTGGTCCTCAAAGGAACATACCTTCAACCTTCCAAAATAAATCTTGTCAAAGACGTGCCTTTGCAGTGTGCCTCAAAGGTTGTCAAGTTTGGACTAAAATAACAGTGAGCTCCTCTATTGACGTTTCCAGGCATGGATTTTTAAAGTACTTTTCAGTAATTTTTTTTAACAGAAAGTGAGCTACTGTGGCCTTTCAAGATGTGTAAAAGCCTAAGCATCTTAATTCACACACATGAAGGTTACACAGTATTTGTGTGCCAATAAATTAATATCCTGGGATGTTCTCTAAAAGAGCTTTGTTTTGGAATGACTCCTCTCGTAAGCACACGGCAAAGCCAACAACCAACTGCACTTGTATGATCAAGAACTAAAGAACGTTGAACTTGGATTATTTCAGAAGCCAAACAGCTACAATACACTGCGATTATTTTGAAGAGGCATTTTTCCAATTCCTTCCCTTTGTGTCTTCTTTTTTCCACCTGGTCGCTTACCGCTAAACTTCCTCGTAGAGCAGATGTTTTGTGTAAGGCCTCCTTGGCTTTTCTTCCATTTAAAGACACCACTTTGATAAATGACACATTTTCCTTCCCAGAAAGAGAGGAATCAGATTTTATTCCCCTGCCTAACCACTAACAGTACAAAGAGCTGTAATATTATATTTAAGTGGGGAATTTCCTTCTTCAGGGTTATTGGATTACTTTCCCTTTTATTGCCTTGTCTCAGAGTTGCTTTATATAATGACACATAGAGCTCTTCATATATATTATCTTACAATTCATCTCCAAGTAAGCTTGACATATTAGTTCTCACAAAAGTACCATCTCAGCCCAGGCTATTTCTTATCTGAAAGCCTTTCTTTCTATTTACAGGCACTAAAAACGGTAGTCATATTGGTGCAGGAAACAAGAGGAAGGCGACACATTTCTGCTGGATTACATTAAAACACTACACACTCAATCTCCTGTGCTACCTCTATGACCCTCCATCCATCAGCCCACCAAACACAAAGCTGATCTAAAACAGCCTTTGTATGAACCCACTTCAGTCCATATTAATTATCAGTGATAGAGATGTAGGCAAGGAACAGAAGAAAATGTGATCATACTGCCACAAAGCAGAGTCCTAGCAGAATAAGATGTAGAAATGGTTCTCCATTTTTCAAAGGCTTTCTTTTTTTTTGGTTGAAAAGTGGCCTTGAAAAAGAACACTTTGCAAAATATCTATTGACTTTTTCCAAAATGTTGGCATTTTTAACGGAAAATATTACAGAAAAGGTCATCAAAACGGTTTCAGTAAATTTTGGTTTTCAAGAAATGAACATTTCAGCAGCCATTTTTAATTAAAATGTCATGCCAAATTTGAAAAGGAAAGAAAAGAGAAATGGATTCAATGGATCCAACTGACATTTTACAGATTTAAGTGAAACTTCTTTTTAAAAGCGACAACCTCTAGGGAGATGCCTAGTTTCCTCTTTGGTTACGAATAGCAGTTTTCACTGCCAGAGAACTTGGCCTGTCCCTAAAACTAGTTCAACCTTACTCCATAGCTCGGGGTGTAAAAAATTCACATCCCTCAGAGACATAGTTAAGCCGACCCAAGTCCTGATATAGACTCTGCTGGGTCAATTGAGGAATTTTTCCATTGTCCCAGCTACCACCTCTCAAGGGGGGGGATTAATGACAGTGACAGAAAACTCCCGTCTGTCGCTGTAGCAACTGTCTATACTGTGGCGCTACGGTGATCCAGCTACAGCCAAGGGAGCTGACTGTCTCCGCGGGTCCCTGGGCCGGGGTGGGAGGCTCCCTATCCCCAGAAGGGGCTTGGGTGGATGGGGCGGGGCTGGGGCAGCCAGCCCTCCATGCTGCCTGGAACATGGTGCCCCTCCCCCAGACCTCAGAGCCTCATGGAGCAGGCAGGACGGGGCTCCGGCAGTGATTTAAAGGGCCCTGGACTTTGGCTGCTGCCGCTGTAGCAGCATCCAGGAGCCCTTCGCCCCTTTGAATCACTGGGCCTCGGAGCCATTGCCCCCTTTGCCCCAGTTCCTTGGCAGGCCTGGCTGCAGCACACAGGTGTGCTGCGTGGGCGCCTGTTGTGAAGACGTTCCCTCAGTGTGCGCGTTAGTTCAAAGGCAAGCTTCCATGTCCGCTCATCTCCTGCTTGGTAGGCATGTCTGAAGCTGAAACCTCCATGGGAGGGTTTTCCATTGCTCTCGGCACCAGGAATTTGCATCCCTGTATCCCATGGTGAGAGGTACAATGGTAGCTGGTAATGAAGAATGCAGTGAGGCGTGGGGCCCAGGCGTAGCAGGTCTCAGAGGCCAGGAAGGAAGGAGGGAAAGGACAAGGAGTGCTAAGCAGGGCCTGGCATGACCAACGTTCAGCCTGAGCTGGGGTGAGCCATCCTGTGTCTCTATGAACGGCTTTCCAACTGGCATTCCTTCATTTCTTTGGTCCCGTATCATTTGTCTCTCGCCAAACAACTGTAGCATCTTGGAGACCCTTGGGCACTGCACATACCTGCTGAGAGACAGCCAAAGGGTGGGAAGGGAAACAGGGGCCCGGAGAGATGGATGGACATTCCCATATAAGTCACACAGCAGCCCGGTGGCAGCAGCAAGCAAAGGTCCTGGAATTCAGGGTGTGGGAGGTGCTGCCATTTAGCTGACTCTGGTCCTTCTTTCCCAGGACATGTTCTATAATTCTGGCCACCGTGTCAAACGAAGCCCGTTTTCAAACCTGTGAGCGGAGAGGAGTTCATGCGTGAGTTTAGGGCTCTCCATTCTGGGCTGGCTGGGTCGCTTTGCTTATTGCTGAAGGGAGCTGTAGGGGCACAGGGCCATTGAGAGATAAAAATTGGGCCTGTTGATAAACTGCATGTGTAGAACAGTTAACCGTCCTTACCCCTTTCTGCCAATGGGGAGGGAATGTTCAGACTGACGCCTTTAAGGGCATTTTAAATGGGTTTTATAAGGACATGATGTGACCTCATGTGGGGTCTATTGAAGGGTGGAGAATTTAACTACTGTCCTTCAGGATTCCTCCTCACACCAGAAGGCCCTAACTGCAGAGTTGGGTGGCATTTATGAGAAAATTTAATTCTTCTGCTCATATGCCCCCCTGGCCCAGCTCCCCTTCCTGGGCAGTGTATCCCCATGCCATCCTCTCTCACCCATTTTGGGGTGCAGCTATGCAAAATACACATGGGAATGTACCCCCCACACATCTCCCCATCTCTCCTCAAGGAGTGGGTCGGCCAGGAAAAATGTGAAGATGACAAAGGGTCAGTAAGCAGGGGCAGCACCATGAAATTCCGTGTCTCCGCTCTTGTCCCTCCCGACCCCGGCTGCGACCTGCAAGTGCCCCCTCCTTTCATCTTTGCTGAGCCGCCCTCTGCCTCTTTGACCTCAGGGAAGTTATTTGACCCCTTCAGGACCCAGTCAGTCCAGCTGGAAAAAATCAGGGGAAATGCTGGCCCTCACTGACAACCAGAGGCGGAGACCCAAGTGGAGATTTCCCTAGGTGGGACGGGGGAGGGAGATGCAACATTTCTGCTGGAATTAGAACTCTCCATTGCACCCAGCCCAGATTCTCCTCCAGTCTGGTAGGCAACTGGCCTCCCGTGTTTATTACCCCATCCGGTTTTCATCCTGGAAACAACTGCGATGCAAAGGAAAGAGTGCAAAGGAACCTGGCAAGTGCACTGCCGGCTCCAGGAGGATGGGATGGAGCATGGAAGAGGAAGCGATTGTTTTAAACATAACAAAGACTCCGCTTTTCCCCAGTGTCTTTGACCCAGGGATCCCAAAGTGACTTACAAGCACCCACTCACTGAGGGCTTCTAAACCACTGCTGCACTGGGAAAGTCGAGCGGGTGAGTCTAAACCATAGTGCAAGCCCAGGGTTAATAGAACTTGAGTAGGCAGCCCTCAGGGCTTTGTTCATTTAGAGTTTGAGCAGCTACACTTGTTTGTAACCCCAGGTAAGGAACTGTTGAACCCTGGCTCGCAGCCTGGGCCGCCAGTGTCCACACTAACTTATGTGGGCCTGAGTCCCACTAAGGATGTAATAGTGTAGTCGATTAACCGATAAGCAAAAGCTTCTTGATTAACGCTATAGACTACACGCATTTGCCCCCACCCCCACCTGGCAGTCAATTTTTTAGCAGGCTGGTCAGCAGCCCGGCTCAGTCCTGGCTCGCGACAGGTCTGGGACCTACCCCTGCAGTGACTCTGCATTTACAGTGTGTTAGGAGCAGGGCAGGCAGACAGCCCGGCTCAGTTCTGACTCACGCTGGGTCCGGGAGCTCAGTCCCCCCCGGACAAAGGGCTACTGCCACCCTGCACTGCTGCCTCTTTATCAGTGGCAACAGCACAGGGTGACAGGCAGCCAGTCTGCTAGGGGAGCTGGTTTTTAAACTGGCTCCCCTCATGGACCGGCTCCTGCCCGGCACCTCACGCTGCTGCCTCTGATACAGAGGCAGCAGCACAGAGTGGTGGGGGCTCCTCATGAGTGAGGCACACTAGCTGCTGGCCCCGCCCCCAGGGACTATAGAATAGTTGACTAACTGATAAGAATTCATGAGGTTACTCGACTAGTCAATTCGCCGATATTTAACATCCCTAAGTCCCACTGACCATATCCCAGAGTTCCTAGCACCCTCTCAAAATATGGCTGCTGTAGCCCTGTGTTTGTGGGGCAGCATGGGAAAAAAATTGACTGTCTGCCAGGCAGGATTGTCCAGAGGACAAAGCAAATCAGCCGGTGGGACTGTGGGATTCATCTGTCCGATTCCCACAGTACAGATCAAATGTGGCTTTGTCTACACTACAGAGCAACAGGGCTTGAAGCCTGGGTTCAGACTCTCCACCTCATGGGACTAAGCCCTGGGAGGGCGATTTTTGTCTGTAGGCAGACGAGGGCCTGAGCCTGAGTTTGAACCCTGGGCTTATAGTGCAGTGTAGACGTACCTAGAGGGGCTTTCTGTCCGAAGATGGCACAGGAACTGAGGGCAAAGGTCTAAATTGACTTGTTTCTGGTGCCCAGGTAGTGGGCAGGAGGAAGCCATTTGATTCAGGGGCAGAGGGGACAAAGGCTGGACGGGGGTTTGGGGGAAGAGTAGATTGGGTCAAGGAGTCTGGATGGAATTGGGGATGGGAGAGGAGAAAGAGGGAGAGACAGGCTGAGCAAGGAGACTCAGATGAGGAGCTTGGAGGTGGCTGAGACTTGTTGGACAGGGAGACTGGGAGTCTGTGAGGTAAATGGGACATGTAGAGACTGCACAAGGTGCTGGGGGGAGGGAAAACTGGGATTATGGGCCTGTGGGAGGGAACGGCTATGGTGGGAAGATAGATCTGACTAGAACTGGTGGAGTGGGTGAGGAGAATGGATACTGGCAGGGCATGGAGTCTGGGGATAAGGCAGTTAAATGCTTCGTGGAGAACTGGATTCTCTTCCTGCCACAGAGTTCCCGTGTGAGGCTGGGCAAGTCACTTCAATCAAGCTTTTCACAAGTGGTCACTAACTGTGTGTTCCCAATGCTTGTGGTCTGGTTTGTAGAAATGTTGAGACCCACAGCTCCAACCAAATGCAGTGGGAGCCAGGACTGAACATGTATTGTGCTCTAGTGCTAGGCCTCTTGAAAAATCAGGTCCCACTCATGTCAAACTGGACGCCCAAAATTTGTGATACTTTTGATCGTATTCTCGCTGGGCCTCAGTGTGCTGCCTGGAACGCGGAGATAAAAATATCTCATCTCATGGAAGTGTTGTGAAAATAAATCCATGAATGTTTGTGAAATGCCCATTTACTGTCGTGAGGTGCACCACACAAAAGCTCATTAGGAAATTAATAATTTTGCCATCAGAGCAGACTTTGAATAGTGGGCAATAAGTAAGACCTGGGGACACTCACTGAACAAAAAGAGAGAAAAGTAAATATTAGCCGCTCCTGATGGAGGTTTGGAAGGATTCATTTTTTAACTGGTAAATATTAATTTCACCACACACACAAACTGATGAAAAAATATTTCTGTCATTTATAATCAAAATGTACTGATAGGAAATGTAAAAAAATGCTGCTTGAAAACTAGAGTTTGATTTAAGGCTATCTACTTCACATGTTTTAATTTATGGTGTTGATTGTAACAGTTATAAAGCTTAAACCTTTAGAAACTCAACATCTAATGCCATTAAATAATTACGGTCTGACCCTCCTCCCTTGTCTTATACCCCCATAACAGTAAAAACTTAAATAGATAAACATTTAAAAAACCATCAATACGATTGATTGAAATGATAGAAGAATATAAACAGAATCCTGCCAAACCTACCCTTCGGTGAGCAATGTCCAGTGTCAAGGTACGGAATGAGGCAGAGGGCCTGTGGAAAAAATAATATGTGATTGTGCAGTCAGAGACCTCTTCTTAATGCATGTTCACAAGGGTGATGAATTAAGGTTGCACATTTCCTGACTTTTGAGTGCATCCTTAACAGTGTCCTTTCAACATAGGGCTCTCTTTTTTTTTTTTTGGCTTGGTTTTGTGTGTGCGTGTCGTAGGGTTGCCAGATGGTTTCAACAAAAATACCGGACACACTTGACATTACATCACAATCTACATTACATCTTATTTAGAAGATACTGGATATTTATATTTTCTCAATTTATTTCCTGAACAGAAAGCTCAAATACTGGACTGTCTGGTTCGAAACCGGACACCTGGCAACCCTATGCGTGTGTAATCTAATATTTACATGAGATAATCTCCCCACAATCCCATTCCTAGTGCTAGTTGCCATGCAAGTTTAGTAAGCCATGCTCTGTTCCCTGAAGAGCTTAAAAACTTTATATGAGATACATATTTTTTCCATGTGGGACAATCCCTCTTAAATAAGTTTCAGCATGAAACGTGACTGTCAACCCTTACCTGAATGGCAGCATTGCCCCTTGCCTGACAAGCTGTGGGACTGTTTCTGGAACTGACTAATCTATAGCATGACAAAGAAGCACCTCTGTCTTACTATGGATTCATTTGTTACATAACCAATACTACAAGGCAAGTGTAGGTTGTTACAGAGATCATTCAGGACTGGGCTGCTAATGGCTTCAAGTGTCTGATAATCAATGAGTCCCGTTAGTATAATTATGAGCTCAGATGCCGGGCATCTCTTTGGCAGCATACTGTGAGCATGCGAGCTCCAATATGAAGCATAATACAAGCGACTTGCTCGCGGATCTGCAGGCATCAGAGGCGGAGTGGGCTAAACATTCTGAGCAGAAACATTTTGAACGTCAGCCAGCCCCACATTGCGAAGCTCCAAAGATTTAGAGTGCAGCCAATTTGTTTCTTGTACAGGTTGAACCTCTCTAGTCCAGCTCTCTCAGGACCTGACTGGGGCTGAACCAGGGAATTTGCCAGACCAGGGGAGGCCAATATTGTAGCGAGTGGGTCTCTTTTTATTTTTAATTCACCGAGGCGATACATGGAACAGCGCTTGCATTGCTGCTTGGCAGTGTCTGACTGTTCTGATACACCCTATGTTAGCCTACGCCTAGCCAAGGGTTATCAGCTCTCTTCAGAACACAGTGTTAGTGCTGTTAGACACTGTTACTGTATCGGCACAAGGAAATAAATAGATAAAGCATAAAAAACTTGCTTACACTTAGTGGCATTACCAACCCTTCCACTGCTCACTGGGCTCTTAGGAGACATTTAGGGGTCCATTAGAGCTAAATCACAGCACAGAACACTGAGCGCCAGGCCTGGTGGCCGCAAACAAACTTTATGGGACCGTGGGAAACTTGGCCACACCCGTGATAAGTGGCCATCCAGCTCACTAAAATCATGCTGGACCATGGATGTTGCTGGACCAGAGAGTGTCAGATGAGAGAGGTTCAACCTGTATGTCCCAGCCTGCAGGACCTGCAAAGTGCAGCAAAACAGATAGGAAAGGCACACAACAGGCAGTGCTAACATGTCTTTCAGATTTGCCACATCGTGCCTACTGTGCTCGCATCTGGAGCTCATGTTCCCAGGCTCTGCGTTTAGCATTAGCAGTCAGTCTAGGATTTCAGTGACGAAATGTGAAAAACAAGGTGACCGAAGAGCTTAATTGTGCTGACTGCTGTGTTCCATGAGAGGCACAGAACTTACAGCGCACGGCACGAATGTGGGCTCATTGCAGTGCCAGATATGGACAGTACACCCCCACATCACAGAATCAGAGAGCATTAGGGTTGGAAGAGAGCTCAAGAAGTAGGGGGGGGACACAAAATTTCTGGGCCCTTAGGTAAAGGGGGAGGGGCGGCTTTGTGCTCCTGGAAGAGGCAGGGTCTTAGGTAGGGATGTAAAAGAGTAGTCTTATTGCCTGCCCCTTTCTGGCTCTATATCAGAGGCAGCAGGGTGAGGAGGGAAAGCAGGAGCCAGTGCTGAAGGGAGCCAGCTTAAAAGCCGGTTCCCCCCAGCACCGTCTTGGTGGGTGGAGTGGAGGGAAATGGGAGGCAGAGGTGCAGCGGCGCTGCCGCTGTACCTTTTAGTAAGAGCCAGGCAGCTCTAAAAGGCAGAGGTGCAGTGTGGGACTTGGTGTGAATCAGGACTGAAGCAGTCCCGGCTTGTGCCAAGTCTCAAACCTACCCCCGCCGTGGCTCTGCAGTTTAAATGTACCAGGAGCCAGGCTGCCTGCACACCCGGCTTCTACCACATTTAAACTGCAGAGCCATGGCGGCCCCTTAGCGACAAATTGTATCAAGTACATGGTTAGTCATTTACTTGCCTCTCAACCTCCTTAGTCTTGGGCAGAAGGGGAGGGGATAGGGACTAGCCACGTCCTGCAAGCTCCTCACCTCTGCCCAGAGCATGGCACCTTGTGCTCCAGCAGCAAATTAAATGGCCCGGGACTCTGGCCTCTGGGGCTGCTACAATAGTAGTGGTGGTGGCTGAGAGCTCCAGGCCTTTTTGAATCACCAGGACCCAGGGCAACTGCTGCCTTTGCCCCACCCCTGTCAGCAGGCCCACCAGGAGATCAACTAGTCCAAACCCCTGCTCCAAGCAGGACCAACCCCAGCTAAATCATCCCAGCCAAGGCTTTGTCAAGCCAGGCCTTATTATAGTCGGCAGCCTCAGCTGAGCTGCTAAAGCAACATCTTCACTCTGCGGAAGACCAACACTGCCATGTTGTATCTTCCGGAGTTTGATTTAGTGAGTCTAGTTAAGACTTGCTAAATCAAACTCAGAGGGCACCCCCACCAGCGTTCCGTACTCCTGCTTTTGCGAGGAGTAAGGGAAGTCAATGGGAGCTTTTGCTCCCATCAGCCTCCTGCTGTGGGGACACCACCAAGCTTGGCTTAAAGTAAGCCGACTCCAGCTATGTATGGTATGTAGCTGGAGTTGCATACCTTAAGCTGAACTGCCAGGTCTAATGTAGACCTAGCCTAAGTGTTGCGGACCATGGAGGCAAAACTATCTCTTCCTCTGGAGAGAAGATCCTTCCAGTACAGTGCTGAAGGCTGTTCGACAGACAGACGCCACTTGGCAGAGCACTGCAGAAGGCCCTGCTAGAACAGCTGTCCAGCTTAAATACAGACCCAGAGCCATATGCTCCTCTAAGGTGCGTGACTGTTCTGTGGACGATGTGTACACAAATGGCCACCGCTCTGAATGCCATCCACCAAACCGAGCTTCTAATGAGGCACCTGGCCTCATGGCTACCACACAGGGCTAATGGTCAAGCAGCTGGGGTGCTAATCCTACCTCTGCTAGCGATCACCAGCAAGTCACTTGACTTCTCCGTGCCTCAGTTTCCTGATCCGAGCAATGGAGATAATGACACTGACCCTCCTTTACTCGAAATCTCTGGTGGCAGAGGTCACCAGACGAGTTAACAATCAGCTGTTGCAACAGCCCTGCCATGCTGACATCCTGCACCGTGCCCGCTTGGTGTTTCTCTAACTGAGAGGCTACATCAGCCAGCAGACTACAGGAGCCTTTCGTCCACATGAGGCAGGAGCACTTGGACCCCGGCTGGGAAGAAAGAACAGCACAGATCTCAGTGTGAATGTGCTGATGTTTTTTGAGCTCTCCTTTGTTTCAGGTTTCATTTCTGAAGAGAGGGAGAGAACTCCCCCTGCACGGAGCAGTGGAGGGAGCCATGCAAATGGAAGAAACACAGGCTGTGTCTACACTGGGAAGGTTTGGCGACAAAACTGCTGTCAACACATAAAAGTCACCCAAAGTGAAAACTGGTCAAACTGGTTTTTTCTGCCTCCCATTGTGGACCTTTCATGGCCACATTGCTAGTTTCCCTGTCAACAGGTAGGGCAAAGCACTGTGGGGGAGCATCCCACAGCGCAGTGTGGTGGGAAGGCAGAGCGGATCCCTGTGCTTCTTGGGATTCTCTCATAACTCTGTGAGCTCTCCATGCTGATGAATGTCAAAGCAGCACAGCCATCTCTCCAGTCCTCCCCCGGCAGCAGCTGTCTGCCAGGTGCTGTATTCCTAGCAGGGCAGAACAGGAGCATTCCACTGATTTTTTTGTTCCCCAAATGGATCAGCTCACTCAGCTGTCAGATACTTCACGGAGCTTTGAAAGGGGAGGGGTGCATGCCTGCAGAGCAGCAGAGATCACAAAACCCTGAGCACAGCCATCAGGGCAGGTATTGTGGGATACTGGAGGAAGCCATGCCCCTCGACAAACAGACAACAGAGTCCACACTGGCTTTTTGTTGGCCATCAAGGGAGGGGAAAAGACAAAAGTCTCTCACAGGACTGGAAGTTTTTTGTTGCCAAAACTGGGTGTTTTTCCCAACAAAAGTTGCATTGCAGTGTAAATGCTCTCACTGTTTTGTCACCAAAAGGCAGGTTTTGGCGACAAAACATGCCAGTATAAAGAAGGCCGCCGACCAGGCAAACACATGGGCTGTGTCTAGACTGGCCACTTGAATTTGCGCAAGAGCACTGACGTTCTAATGTAAGAAATCAGTGTTTCTTGAGCAAATACTTTGATGCTCCCGTTCAGGCAAAAGTCCTTTTGCACAAAACCTTTTGCGCAAAACGGCCAGTGTAGACAGCTCAGATTTGTTTTGTGCAAAAAAGCCCCAATGGCTAAAATGGCGATCGGGGCTTTCTTGCGCAAAAGCGCATCTAGATTGGCCACGGACACTTTTGCGCAAAAAGTGCTTTTGTGCAAAAGCTTCCGTGCCAATCTAGACGCTCTCTTGCGCAAATACTTTTAACGGAAAACTTTTCCGTTAAAAGCATTTGCGCAAATTCATGCCCGTCTAGACGCAGCCATGGTGCATAAGAACATAAGAACGGCCATATTGGGTCAGACCAAAGGTCCATCTACCCTGTATCCTGTCTTCTGACAGTGGCCAATGCCAGATGCCCCAGAGGAAGTGAACAGAAACAGGTAATCATCAAGTGATCCCTCCCCTGTCATCCATTTCCAGCCTCTGACAAACAGAGGCTAGGGACACCATTCCTACCCAGCCTGGCTAATAGCCACTGATGGACCTAACCTCCATGAGTTTATCTAGTTATTTTCTGAACCCTGTTAAAGTCCTGGTCTTCTCAACATCCTCTGGCAAGGAGTTCCACAGGTTGACTGTGAGCTGCATGAAGAAAAGCTTCCTTTTGTTTGTTTTAAACCTGCTGCCTATTAATTTCATGTGGTGACCCTCTAGTTCTTATGAAATGGTGCACTGTAACATTTTGCTGTTGAACAACAGAATGAGAACAGAGCATATCACTAGCAAACCATGTGCAGACTGAGGCAAGCTGCTCACCATACTCATATCCCAAAGTCAGAGGAAGTCTCTACACGACAGCTTCCATTCTTGGTGGCACGGATGGTGCTGCACCAGTGCAGGAAAACACCATGTTTGCCCAGCGCAAGTCACACCCGCTGGCGCTTATCTTGAGTATGGCTGTGGAGCTGGGGCTAGTCCCCTTTTCACAGCTACCAAGCCCACACTGGCAGATCCAGCATCAGATCCATCAACCCGGAAGCAACGGCCGGCTAAGCTGCATCAGGGGTGGGTTGTGCTGGAGGAACAGAGCAAAGCAGCCCAAATGCACCGTGAAATCAGATCCAATGTGTTCACACATATGGTGTCAAAGGCACAGATATCAGTCGCACTAGCCACTGACAGGCTTCTGGTACCCCAGAGCACTAGGGCTATTAACTAGAACTCACATTCCCCGGGTCATCTGATGACTGCAAAGAGTTTGAACCCAGCTGATGGGGGGAAAGTGGGAATATATGACAGGTTTTTTGTTTCAGACCCTTTGTCTTTTTGGAAATCTTTGAAACTACCAAACAGGTAAATAGTTCAAAGTTTTGAAATTCCAACCATTTCAATAAGTTCTACGCTTAGCTGAAAAATTGAGGTCCGAAGCCTGTGCTTGAGAGAAAGAGACAGAGAGAGAGAGAGAGAGAGAGAGAGAGAGAGAGAGAGAAAGAGAGAGCCTGCCAGCCAGCCAGAGAATCTGCAAAAATGCCATCAATGTTTGTCTTGCTCTTTAATCAAAATGTCATCAACATTCAAAACCATTCCACTCACTCCATGCTTGGCAAGTGGGACAACAATGGGATGTGACTTGCATAGATGAAGGAAATGACACAGACAGAAGCAATTTGTTCAAGGACTCGCAGCCAGTCAGGGAAAGAACTTTGTGTGACACAGGCAGAGCGGAGACCCGCTTGGGCCAAGACCACAGAGCCTCTCTGAACACGGACAAATCATAGAATCATCGAATACTGGGACTGGAAGGGACCTCGAGAGATCATCGAGTCCAGTCCCCTGCCCTCATGGCAGGACCCAGTACTGTCTAGACCATCCCTGATAGACATTTATCTAACCTACTCTTAAATATCTCCAGAGATGGAGATTCTACAACCTCCCTGGGCAATTTATTCCAGTGTTTAACCACCCTGACAGTTAGAAACTTTTTCCTAATGTCCAACCTAAACCTCCCTTGCTGCAGTTTAAGCCCATTGCTTCTTATTCTATCCTCAGAGGCCAGGAAGAACAAGTTTTCTCCCTCCTCCTTGTGAAACCCTTTTAGATACCTGAAATCCGCTATCATGTCCCCTCTCAATCTTCTCTTTTCCAAACTAAACAAGCCCAATTCTTTCAGTCTTCCTTCATAGGTTATGTTCTCTAGACCTTTCATCATTCTTGCTGCTCTAAATGCGGAACTGCAAACCAGTTTGGCTTGCCGGAGTGTTAGCACCATGAAAAGAGGCATCAGAATTCTACGAATGTTGTTTGGGTTTAGAGTAGACTTTATGAAATGCTTGCAGAGCACGGCTTTTATTAACCTTGCTGTGATGGACTTCCCCCCCCCCCTCATGCTTTGTGAACTGGACTCATAGCCATGAATATACATAACTCAAAGGTGATTTGAGAGAATTATTTCATGTCACCCATCAATCTTCATATCATGATCTGCTGGTTCTGTTTATCTTACTCTGTTGTATGTATCATTTGTGTGTGTAAAATTAGACACAGGGAGTGGGGAATAATTTGTGAGTTTCCAGTGTGTGAATGGGAGACATGGAGGGTGTTTCCTGCAACTTCTAGATGAGCCACTGTAAAACAATCTTTTGTCCTTAAGTCTGAGCAGGGTTTGGTAGGGAGTGGCCTCAACTCCTTAACAAAAGGAACAGGAAAGCAGAGGCCTAGGTCTTTTGGCTGGGCTGCACCTGAAGGAAGAAGCCTGAGACTCCAGGGTGGGGAAGAGAGCCTTGGTGTAGACTGGCAGCTGGAAAAGAGGTTTTAGGGTGAGATTAAGTTTGCACTGAGGTTTCAGTGGAGAATTAGCCGAGCGGTTTTGTTTCTTTTCATTTGTAACCTACTTTGCTCTGCCTACTTTCACTTATTACTACTTAAATCCTACTGCTTCAACTTAATAAAACCATTTTTATTTTCTATCAAACCCAGTGTAAGCGATTGTTACCTGGGGGGGCACCCAGTGTGCACATTCCCCCTTTCATTGCTAAAGGGGGCTTACCTAATTCTTTGCAGTTTGATCCCATCTGGGGAGTGCTCTCCCAGGAAGCTGGGCCCTAAACTGCACTCTCCTTGGACCTGAAGTTGTTCAGTGTCTGTACTGCTTCTCGGTGGGGGCAGGGAGCTCAGCTCAGGGCCTTGGCTGGGGAAGACCAGTAGAGCTGGCCCAGAAGGCCCAGGCAGTGAGGAGCCCCAGAGAGTGGGAAGGTGGGTGGCAGGGGCCGTGTCAGCACCTTGGGAGGCACCCCCCCCCCCGAGGGGTCGTCTGTGACCACACCCCGTCACACTTACTGATCCGGATGCCCTGTTAGGAGGGTCTAGCTGGGTGTTGGCTCTGTATCTATGGCTTTGTCTACACGGGCAATGGAGTGACAAAGCTTTTGTTTTCACAGTTGCTTAATCCCCACTCCCTCACCTCCTGACAAAAGCTTTGCCTTGGTAAATGCTAGTGCTAACAGCGCTTTGTCTGGCAAAGCAAAAACTGCTCCTGGAGGGTGGAAGTTTTTTGTCCATAAAGATATTGCTAAACAATGTTTATGCTGCCTGACTTTTAGCGAACAGGGGTCACTAAAAGCTCTGTAGTGTGGACAAAGCCATTCTTGCTTTGATGGTGGGGTGACATTGGTTAAAATATTGGGCTAAAAAGACTATAAACCAGGGGTGGGCGATAATTTTTGATGGGAGGCCACTCCAAGAATTTGGAAAGTGGTTTGAAGGCTGCACTCTTCCATGATATGAATGGAGGAGGGGCGGGGTCTGGGTGCAGAGAGGAGCTTGGGGTAAGGGAGGGAGTTTGGGTGAAGGAGGCAGATGTGACCTGAGGCACTGGACTGGGGTGCAGGGGGTTGGATTATGATCTAGAGCAGGGGATTGGGGTACAGAAGGGGTGCAGGGATTTGGGTTGTGAGCTAGGGCAGGAGGGGATTAGAATCTGGGGCAGGGAATTGGGGTGCCAGATCTGGGAGCGGATATTGAGGCAGGAGGGGGGCAGAGGATTTGGTTATGTGGAGTAGAAGGCAGTGGTTGGGAAGGGATGGGTTGGGGTGCCAGAGGCAGGGTCTGGCCAGGAGACTTACCAGCCAGCAGCCATTCCTGAATCAGTCTCCCTGGCTGCCAGTGTTCCCTCACAGGTGATTAATCAGCCCCGCCCAGTCAGTCAGCTCCCTGCACAGAGCCCTGAGCCTCTGACTGGGCGGAGCTAATTAATCACCTGTGAAGCCGGGCTGCTGTGCAGTTTAGAGGGAACACTGCTGCCTGCCCCGCCCCCCAGCCATGTGCTCTGGAGCCCCTTATGCTTCGTGGCTGCCTGTTATTGAAACAGGAAGCTCCCATTGGCCGGTTTCTGGCCAGAAACTGGCCAATAGGATAGTGCTGGGGGTGGGAGCAGCTCCCAAAGTTTCCCCCGCCACTGCAGACTCACAGGTTTTAAAGAAAAACTGCCCCACAGCCGCATTTCTGAGCGGTGGTGCAGGTGGGGTGAGGCAAGCGGGGAGCCTGCCTGGGCTCCCCGCAGCATCCGGGGGCCAAATCCGGTGGCTTGGCAGGCTGGATGGGGCCCATGGGCTGTATTTTGCCCAGGCCTGCTATAAAGCCTGCCTCTCCTTTCGTTAGGGGAGAAGTACAATCAGGCATCAAACAACAGTTTATCGTAAGAAGTTTCATCTCCTCCCCAACAAAAGAAGGTCTATAGACACTAGTCAAACCATTGTGGAACATCAGAGAACAAAAGGCTTTGTTGATTATTTCCTCCACACCCATGGAGGGGGTAAACAAGTCTCCTCTTATCACTGCTTGATCTCTGGGGGCAGGGAAGAAACATCCATGCCAA
Organism: Pelochelys cantorii; assembly: GCA_032595735.1. Classification (NCBI taxonomy): domain Eukaryota; kingdom Metazoa; phylum Chordata; order Testudines; family Trionychidae; genus Pelochelys; species Pelochelys cantorii. The sequence continues at coordinate 40,460,530 of CM064338.1, read as the reverse complement.
GGAAGAATTGTTCTCTCCTCTGCTGCTTGGAATCTGCAGAGGGAAATATTTCTAAGCGTAAGCATGGGATCCCGTAGCTGTTTGCCTTGGGTTAGCCCCAAAGACTGTAGAGTACTTGCATAATTTAGCAGCTGTCATCACCTTTGGGAACCTATGGCTGTATCCATCTCATTCGTTTGTGGGTTATCTCCTTTAGCCTTGTAAATGCCTCTTTTGTTTCTATTTCTTACTTAATAAATCTGTAGTTATTTCATTACAAGAGCAGAATCATAGAACATTAGAGCTGGAAGGGACCTTGAGAGATCACCAAGTATAATCCCCTGCCCTCATGGCAAGACCAAGCACTATCTAGACCAGAAGTGGGGAACCTCAGGCCCAGGGGCTGGATGCAGCCCCTGGCTTGCCTGGATCGAGCCCCCGAGGCTCAGGGCTCCCCCCCGCCAGCACTGGGGAGCCCATTCTGGAGTGTCAGCCCCCTGCCGCCCCACCGCAGGGCTGGAGCACACAAAATCTTGGCTACCAACTTAGAGATCTGAGGTACAGGTGAGAAGAGGTAAATGACTGGTCCTTCAGGACTGGCAGGGATTTTAATATTGTTGTGAATTTTGGCAAAAGTGATCATCTCTCACAAAGGCAGGTGGCAAGATAGAGTCTGGAGTGCTCTAGAGGACTGTCTGTGAGTCCATGGTAAGGCTGGGGTAGTGCTTGAGTTCACACCTGTTACTTGTTTGGTGAAATCTAGCTAGAACTCACAGCCAGCCTGGGGTTTGTGAGCCTCTCCAGACAGCACAGCGCTGAGAAGAGAACATTTCCCTGGGCCCCACTCTTGTTTAAACACCACCCTCTTGCTTTGGATTGACCTAATCCAAGTCCTGCTCGCTCAAAGATTCTGATGTCACTTTTCCCTTTTGTGTGTTTCTTCTGGCATCCCTAAAGGGGAAAGAAGGCCCAGAGTTTTGAACCAGCCCCTCACATTAGGTTTTGATCTGGGAATATGACTAAACCATCATCCAAAACACTAATGGGAAGCGAACATTAGTATCAGAAATGTAATTACTTTGCAGCAATCTCATTTTAGTGTTGCTGTGTTTCTACCACTGTGCCCGCCGCTGCATTCAGTTCTCCAAGGGCCCCATATTTCTCATTTGTGCGTTACCGTAAGCCGTTCATGTTTGCAAAAAGCCCACCTGGGTTTCACATAAGAGGGTGCGTCAGCTTTGAAAGACCAGGCTTATTAGCGGCAAGACTTGATAGTTAGATTCTCCAACCAATCCTTTTTCATGAGCATCCAGTCTTGCTTCGATGTCTGGGTGACCGCACATCCCAGGTAACGCTTCCCAGAGTACATACCATCGTGATGGGATTCAAGTCTGGGGACCTGGAACAGCCATTAAAAAAGCTAACGCTGGCAAGATGGCCCGTTTACAGCCCTTTCTAGCCACATGGCCACAAAACCAACCATAAATTCTAAAAGAGGGGCCGGCTTTTCTTCTGTCACGTCCTGACACCAGCGGGGAATTTAGATCCCACTAATTTCCTTTCTGCAGATGATCCATGCCAGAAAAGAGGCAGCGTCCAAGAAGAGGGCCTGTGTCGAGCTGAGCATATGGAGAACATACCCCCAGACAATGGAAAGGTCTTTTGTATCAAAGTGTTAATGCCGGGAGAATCCTTGCTGTTGCAAATGCTAAGCAGTCCTCTACGAAAGATGAGGCTCCAGGTGCGGAGGGGAAGCCTGCGTAGCATCCTCCAGCCACCCACATGGCTGGCTCAATTCCAGGGGTATTTGTGCCATGCTGCTGGGCCTATGCGCCCAAGAGAACAGGCAGAGCTGGGGATGGCACGTCTGGCAGGAGGGGATGGTTCTGCCAGTGCTGATTCAGTACTGTGTGGAGCCAAGCTGGCAGGAAGCAATGGGAGGCCATTATCCCTGTGTGGCTGTCAGATTTGGATAAAGCAACATACTCTGTGGGTTGCTGGCTTTGTCTGACCATAAAGAGCAGGTTAGACAAGCAGCTGTCGGGGATGGTCTAGGGGGTTTTTCAACTTTTTTTCTCATGACCCAGCTGAAAAAAATTGTGGATGCCGCGACCCAACATAGTTTGACTGGAGTGTGGGCTCCGGGGTGGGTCTGAGGAGAGCTTTGGGGTGCAGGAGGGGGCTCCAGCTTTGGGGGAGGGGTCAGGGCAGGGACAGAAGGGGTTTATCTTGAGCAGCTCCAGGTCAGTGGTGCAATGGGAGGGGAGGGGGGCTAAGGCAGCTTCCTGCCAGTCCTGGTCCTGCAGACCATGGTGTGCCTCAGAAGCAGCCAGCAGCAAGTTCCCAGCCAATGGGAGTGTGGAACTAATGCTCCAGGCAGGGGCAGTACAGAGAGCCCTGTGTGCTCTCCCTCCCCCACCTAGGAGCCGGGCCTGCTGCCGGCCACTTCTGGGGCGCAGCCCAGTCTGTGGTGCCAGGACAGGCAGGGAGCTGCCTTAGCCCCCCATTGCTCACCTGATCCCCCTGCAGCAACAAGACCCAATGCCCGACATTCCACCGCCCAGTGCTTGGTCGCAACCCCTAGTTTGAAATCCACGGATCTAGATCGTGCTTGGTCCTGCTGTCAGGGTAGGGGTCTGGACTCAATGACCTCTTGAGGGCCCTCCCAGTTCTAGCATTCTCTGGCTCTATGACGAGGGCTCTCTGGTTTTGCGGGAGGTCCCGGAAGAGGTGCCTTATGGGTGCAGATCAGCCCCACGGCCTCCACCAAGGTAGATTATCCAACCCCCCATGCTGATGTAACTGAAAGATCAGGTTCCATACTGCTCAAGACATACTAGGGGCTCGGCAGCTGACTGTGTAACCCGTGAGGCTGGCTGACAGGGCTAGGAAACATGCCTAGAGAGAAACTAATCCCAGCAACGTGGGACCCAACCATTTGAGTGCCCAGAAGCAAACCCTGCAGGGGACACAATCTGTATAAGCCACTGAATTGTTCTGCCCCGCTTATCGTTACAGGCATCACCACAATGATCATAACCAGGAGAGCAGAGGGAGAGATCATTTTCATTTTCATTTTCATTTTCATTTTCATTTTGGCCCGCTTATTTTTTTTAGCCTTGGCAACAGGGCATTTATGTGACTGAGATGTAAACAATAATAAAAAGCAACCTGATGATTAACAAGATGCATGGTAACATAAGATGTCTCAGCAGCATGAAAGAGACACATACAGGTAACTCATTTACTCGGCCAGCCAGCACCAGGAAGCAATCGTACCCATGGAACAAACAAAGAAAAAATCCAGCCAGCCAGGACATCTAAGCAGTAGCTGATTAATGGAAACCAGCCCCCAGGAAAATACTCTTTGACCTGTGCCCAGAAAGTCATCAAGTGCAGAGTATTTGGGACCAACTGATGGTGAGGGGTATGGTTGCAGAATCACTCAGGTCCCCACCATGGGTGTTGGGTGAAAGTAGGGCTGGGAGAGGCAAGTCCCCAGCCCCGCCCTTCTATCTAGGCCCCACCCCATGGGAGCCAAACCCCCATCCTTCTGCCAGGCATGTGGCCCCAGCCTCCCTGGCCCCAAAGCATGGGGAGGGCGGGCACTCGGGGGCAGCAACACTCTGCCCCTCATGTGCCTACAGCAGGCTTTCTGGGGGCGGAGTCCGGGTGGGGCCAGGCTGGCAGTTTGGGAAGGCAGTGCCTTCCCCTGCCTATTATATCCACCACCCCTGGTCGCTGCATGTGAGACCTACATGGGGTAGACAATCATGGTCTGAGTCAGGAGTCCCCTACTGCTCTTAGGAATGGGAGAGGAAAAGCTGTGGAAAGCCCCAGATATTGACAGGGGGGGCTCAGGATAAGAACTTCTTACAACTGACTTTTTCAGAAACAAGTGGCTAGAATTCCTTTAACCCTGCCCCCCCAACCAAGCGTGAATAGGGACGCCCACACGTCCAGTATCATTCTACCGCTAGGTTTACGTACATGGGCTAGGACTCCTCTAGAGTCCAGATCTTTAGGGTGATGTTGAATGTAAACGCAAAGCAAGCCGGGGTATGAGACGTCCAAGTTTCAAGGTGGTTTGCTTCAGTGGGAGCTGGTACCGCACGTGCCATCGGTCCACGTTTATCGTCCTCGTTGACTCTGGCTAGATTCTCTCTGGCCTTGGAGTTAAGACTCTCCCCTGCCCTGCCATACACTGCTGGGTCTGCAGAGGACGGGATGCTCTCATTACAGAGCAATGTGCTAGTGGGTTGTGCAGGATTCACCGTTAGCAGCAGCAGACAAGATCAGTGTACAGAAAGCGGAGGCATGCGCATCAGGGATCGCTCACACACACAAACCGTTTACTGGTCGCGGCATGTGACCCAGGATTCAAATATTCGTGTCAAGGGCAGCTTGGGCAACGACACGCTTTGCCCTCACAAATGTCAAACCGGCACATGCAACCTCTGGTGAGAGGAGGGTCGCACCGACGTGTGTATATATATTTAGAGCTCCTTGCAGCCGGGTCTCCCGGGCAGCAGGGTGGCCTAGTGGTCAGGTCACGGAATTAGCTGGCAGAAGAGGGGTACAGAACTCTGCCGCTGGTGCCCCAGGCCTAGGAACTCTGGCCCACTATAGTAGTCTGGTCCTTATGTTTAGGGCATGATCCAGAGAGTCCAGATTCCCCCTTAGTGAAGATTTCTAGCAGGTTCCCCCCTTTGTCCCGGGAGGTGGGGTTGGAGGCTTACTTGCTCCTGTGACTGGCCAAATGAATGGGCTTTGGTTTGTGGACTGTGGAACCTGTCTCCTTGCTAGTCAGCCCCATAACTGAGCCAGGCTCCTTCCTTTTATCCTCCCTCCAGCCCTGCCATTGGCCACAGGTAAAGCAGGGTGGGGCTACCTGGGCCAAAAGGCTTTGTTTAACCCCTGTGACGCCAGGCCCTCCTCTCTTCACTCCCATGTGCCAGCTATGCTGAATGCAAACACTCCCCATCAGCTGCTTTGTTCTTTGTTCCTGCCTGCCCAGGCCTGCAGATTGAAAGATGCAGATTAATGCTCTCGGAGTTCATCCTGAATCATGCCCCTCAGTTTGGTTCCAGCATGTCACCTATTCACCAACGAGCACCGTCGTCCTGGATTCATGCTCAGCAGCACCTGCTCCTGCATGGCTAGCTGAAGATAAGGTTCCCAGGTCTCCCACACTGGGCTAGGAGGGCTTAATGCCCTGTGGCTGGAGGAAGTCCCACCCCTGAGCACTACTGGGCATGCTTGAAGGGCTGGAGCAGCATAAAAGGGAGCAGCTCAGCTCAGCCTGGGCTGGATGCTGGAGAGGAAGGACCTTCCAGAGGAGAGCCAGAGGTGAACCAGCCAGAAACCCAGACAATGGGCGCTGGAGACCCGGGAGACTGTATCCAGCCTCCAGACCTGGTGGAACTGCAGGAAACTGATGCTGCAGAGCCAGAGGACCTGGAGACTACATGGAACACTCCAACTCTGGATCTGGTAGGATGTGACCCACGGAGGGTGCGCAAGTGGTATCTCCCACCCGAGTGAGCTCAGTGTGTTGCAGTCGGATTCTCACTGAGTGAGTGGTGGAGCACTCTGCTGCTAATAGGACCCTGGGTCTGGGCCCAGTGGAGTAGGGTGGACCCCTCTCATCCTGAGGCTGTGCTGCCCTATGCTCCAGGGCTGGGTTATGGACTCTGATTGACTCTAGCCATTAGGCTGTGCTGCCCTGAACCCTAGGGCTGTGTTATAGACTGTGGCCATTGGGCCGCACTGCCTCAGGACGAGACGTGTTTGCGACGTGACAGATGCCTTTTAAATTCCCTAGTGCAGTGCTGGACTCCCTCTCTCACTAGCAGGTATAGTTCACTAGCCAGGCTGTGCTCCCCACACCTGCATGACACCGTCCTGCATGGAGTCCTGTTCTCCATGAGCTCACACACAGGCTGTAAGTAGAAAGACCCACTCAGAAGCTACTCCAGCCACTGGACTACAAGAGCATCCATAAAGCAGCACCTGCAGCTGCTCCATCCCACCATAGCATCCAGCCCAGAGATGCCCCCAGGGTACTGGATTGGCCCCCATGCAGCTGTCTCCAACAACAGAGCAATGGTTGGCCAGGTCGGTTGACACTCCTGCATCCAGCCACTTATCTGCCCCCCCCCCATCACCATAGCATCTGAACACCTCCCTGTCACTAATGCATGTATCCTCCTCCCTGGGAGGTAAACAACTACCATTGCCCAAAGGGGAAACTGAGGCACGAGAGATTAGGTGACTGTCTAGGAAGGAGTACTGCAAGTCATTGTGGACCAGACGCTAAATATGAGGCAACAGTGTGACACTGTTGCAAAAAAAGCACCCATGATTCTGGGATGCATTAACAGGTGTGTTGTGAGCAAGACATGAGAAGTCATTCTTCCACTCTACTCTGCGCTGATTAGGCCTCATCTGGAGTATTGTGTCCAGTTCTGGGCACCACATTTCAAGAAAGATGCGGAGAAACTGGAGATGGTCCAGAGAAGAGCAACAAAAATGAATAAAGGTCCAGAAAACATGAGCTATGAGGGGAGATTGAAAGAATTAGGCTTGTTTAGTTTGGAAAGGAGAAGACTGAGAGGGGACATGATCTCTGTTTTCAAGTACCTAAAAGAATGTTACAAGGAGGAGGGAGAAAAATTGTTCTCCTTGACCTCTGAGGACAAGATGCAATGGGCTTAAATTGCAGCAAGGGAGGTTTAGCTTGGACATTAGGAAAAACTTCCTGTCAAGGTGGTTAAACACGGGAATAAATTGCCTAGGGGAGTTGTGGAATCTCCATCACTGGAAATATTTAAGAGCAGGTTAGATAGACACTTGTCAGGGATGATAGATGGTGCTTGGTCCTGCCGTGAGGGCAGGGGACTGGACTGGATGACCTCTCCAGGTCCCTTCCAGTTCTAGTGTTCTGTGATTAGGTGACTTGTCCAGGGTCCCACATGCAGCAGAATCAGAGACCAGCTCTCAGGTCTCCTGAGTGCCAGGCTTGTACTCTAACCACTGAACCTTCTTGACAGGCTTTTGTTGGGTTGGTGGGAAGTGCCTGTGTGCATGGAGGCTCTTCTAGACATAAGTGACCCCTGGGTAAAAAACAAAGCAGAGACATACCTCCCCTTTAAAAGCAAAGTCAGCTACAGCCAGGTACCGAGACCAGGCCCCAAACTAGCACTCGGTTAAACCATCTTAGCTGTCGTGTCTGCTCCCAGCCCACCAACAGCATCCCCAAAAGACTAACACCTTCGGTTTCCATGGCAGCCTGATTTTCAATGAGCATCCTTCACGTTCTAAACAGAATGAAAGCGCTTCATTAATGCACACAGGACATGGTGACATCTCCCCAGGGCGACAACATCCTTCCTCCTAACACTCGCACCTTCTCCCCATGTTATTTTATTTTATCAAATGTCTCTGCGCCGGCAGCCCTTACTTCCTTCCAGTGCTGAGCGGAGCAGGGCTTGGCGGGACCTGCGCAGCGCATGCTGGTGGACAGTGTGTACTCAGAGCTAATCAAGAGGGGTTTTTTTAAAAGGGAAAGGGGAGTTGATGAATAAAAATCAGACAACGTTTCCCCAAATCACACAACCAGTAGCAGGCTGGACTGCCCTCCTCCTGTCTACCTCCCTGGCTGTCATAAGAATGATACCCTCCCCATCTAGCCCTCCCTCAAGCCATTTGAAAAGTCACAGCCCTTGATTTCAAAGCCACCCTCTGATCTCTGGAAAAGCCTTTTTGACTTGTTGGGGGCAAGGCATGTGACAGTTGTACTGGGTTGTTCTCCTCACGGGTCTTGTCTTCCATGGTCTCACACACCCTCCATTTGCTTTCCAAGTCGGCTCTGTTTGACTTCCAACACATGCCTTCTTGGGGGAGGGGGGTCGAAGAGAAAGTGCTAATCAATTCTGATCTGCAGCCACTCCCCCCCCCCCCCACAGCCGCCTTTCCCATCTGGCATGGTCTCCACAGACAACGTAAATGGCATGCACAGTCACTTGTTATATGGCACCACGGCTGCAGTGCTCTGCAAGTGAAACATCACAATAGGCATCTGTTTGGGCACCTCTTCCCCCCCATCCGCTTGGAATTCAGTTCATACCTTGCAAGGGGGTGGGGGATCTGGATTAGAGCACCCAAGGGGCTTGATCCTAAATCTGAGATCATAGAATCCTAGGGCTGGAAGAGACCTCAGGAGGTCATTGAGTCCAGCCCCCTGCCCAAAGCAGGACCAACCCCAACTCCATCATCCCAGCCAGGGCTCTGGCAAGCCGGGACTTAAAAACCTCTAGGGATGGAGATTCCACCAGCTCCCTAGATGCATGGCCTCTTCACAAGCACACAGCTCCACCCTCTCGAAGCAGGGGAAGGAATTCCATAGATGAAACCCTCCTGCCAATTTCTCAGCCCCACCAGGGTCTCTTTGCGCAAGCAGACGGGCACAAACAGACCTTACGCCTGCCTTAAAGGGGCAGCTGAGAATTCCCTCAGCAGGGAAGAATGGCTAGAGATGCAGTCAGGTATCCTGTGATGAAGGGTCATTTTAGGGGACTCTTGAGGGAGGGTCTGATTACACTGTCCTTGGCTTAGTCTCACCAGTGTAATGGACCCTAGGAGGGCATTACAATGTGGTACAGGTTAGAATAGCCCCGAGGCTGCTCTAACTTGAGCCATGGGCTGCTTCCGCTCCAGCATTAGGAGTCTGGTTTGATGCCACCTCCACTGTTAGCTGCATTAAGCACAAGCCTGACACAGCTGCAGCCAATCCCCCGCTTGATTTCATTTAGCCAGGCAAGTGCACACACAGCTCAGATACTTAGGCTACTGACAATACAGAACCCCTGGCCTCTAAACAAGTCCAGGAGAGCTGGTCAGTTTCCAGTCTCAGCATAGAAGCAGCCGACAGAAAAGGGGACGGGAGTGTGAATTGTGACTGGCTGCAGTGTGACCTGGAGAACAGCCTCCTTCGTCTCGCTTTCTAAGACATGCACAATTCTATTCATGGCATACGTGGGCAATCTGTGTCATTTGCAATTGCAGCAACTGGATGGGATGGCTAGGCGTGCGATAGTGGGTCTGAAGGTGGCACCACATTTGGCGATGAAAGCCTGGCAAACCACGAACTCATCAGCACGCTCTGGCAAAGGCAAGAGGATGGAGTGGGGACGGGGCAGAGGCAGGGTAGGGGCAGAGCTTGCGGAAGTAGTGGAGTGGGGGCCGAGACAGGGGCAGGGTCTGGGGCAGAAGGAGGGGTTGTCCTGAGCCCTGCACACCCTAGGGATGGCCCTGCATGCCCAGATGAATGATTCTTCATGTGAGTGGTAATGTGCACACACAATCACATGATTTGCTTGTGCAGTTGTGAACAATGCACATGCAAGGCAGGCCTGGAACTGGAGGTGTAGTTTTGACACCCAAATGCATATAACCCAATGTTGAAAATTGAACCTCAGGGCCAAGTTTTCACCTCAACCAGGATCTTGCAGCTAAAGTTACCCTGGGTGCACGTGTTTAATGGAGCGGAGAACGTGACCGTGTGGTGTAAAATCTGGTAAACATTTTAAAAGAAAACTGCCCCTCCACTTCTTCCGCCAGGATAGAAAACACCGTTATGAGCCAGGAGCATCATTAAATGAATCTTCATAAATTACTGTGTGTTATAAACAAGATGGGACTACAACCGCTTTTATCTTCCAACACCCATTCTAAGCTTTGCTTCATTAAGTCCCCAGATTTCCAAAAAGACAAGGCAGTATTTGGGTTACATTTAAAACACGACTCCTTTGTTACACATTAGCAAAGATACTGATGGCAAAAGAGCGGGAAGCCTGATTTTTTGGCTCCCTTTGAGACACTGCTCTGAGTCTTCACAAACAACTCTGAGCTATGTGTGCGATATCTCTTTAGCGAGTCAGAGGTTGCCATGTTTCCTGTTCCAGTTACCAAATTTTAACTACACCTGACCCATTCTTACCCTAATGGGAAACGGTGGCTCCTCTCATTGCTGCATGCTCGGAACGTATTTCTTTTTCCTGGTAAAGGCCAAGCCTAAACCACTTCCCTGCTCTTAAATGTTGCACACCAGCTGGCTTGTGGTATTGCCTGGAACAGGCCTGGACCTCCAACCTGGCTGCCCCATATCTGTACTCACCCCCACCCCTGTCTACTGGGTTTGTGTACTGGGTTCCAAACTTTCATATGCTGCTTCGCTTTAAGAACTATAAATCACCACTGGCTTTTACCTACACCAGTGGAAGGGCAATTTCTTCATTCAAAGAGCCAAGAGTTAATAACTAAGGGTCTGATCTGGGGCTGAGTGCAATCACAGTTTCTAGTGACAACAGTGCAAGCAAGGCTGCTAAGCCCTTTGCAGGAGCACTGCAAGATTACTCCTTCCGCTTCAGTTCAAGAACTGAGCCTGCACACCAGGACTCATGCAAGCGGTCCCCAGTGCAAGCTGCATTCAGCAAGGCCACTCAATTCATACCGACATCAACGTAAAGACTCTCAATGGCTTAGTGGAATTTGGAGGAGACGCCGAGTAACTAACTGTTCACACAAGAAAGGATTTGCAGGTCTGCATCCCAGACACATGAACTGGGCTTAGCATAAAACCTGGGAGCAGACTCCTTGTGGGCTGTAACAAAATCCTGATCAGGAATAGAAGAGAGATGCATCTTCTAGGACTGGTCAATACAATTAAGTCAACTCCTTGGAGATCAAATAGAAACTGGATAAAGATACTTGCTGATCCCCTTGAGCAGCAGGTGAAGGCCCAGCTAGGGAAGGCAAGCCCCAGCCCTGTCCCTTCCACCCAAGGCCCCGCCCCTTCCATGGAGACTCCGCCCCTTCAGCAACCTCCCTCCGTGGAGCCATGCTCCTCCCAGCCCTGAAGCCAGATCCTTCCTGGGCAGCCAGAGGGCCAGGCTGCCATGCCGTGGATCCAACCCTTGCAGGTGGCAAGGGAGTCGGGCTGCCATGCCATGGCCCCAGCCCTCATGGGTGTCCAGGTAGCATAGGCAGTTTTGGGAGGGCAATTCCTTCCCTTGTCTACATTACCTGCCACCCATGCTGATCCCCGACCCTTACAACATGTTATTAAGACTATCAGTTTCCTCAGAAAATGCATTTGTTTTACAGACAATGGCTGTATCTTTTGAAATAGCCAAGAGAAACAAGTCAGGTATTAACTACTATTAAGTATTACTGGGGACTTGATAGTGACAGAATAAATACCATATGTCATTTGCTGGGTTTATGCAAGATAATTTTACAAGTTCACTTTGATATGTGAAACTGATGTCTTGAAGCAAGTAAACAGGCAAAAGAATTTTCTTCGGGCATTTGTGTTTGGTGGTGAATTGCCTCTGTAAGGGTACGTCTACACAGTAGCGCGTACCTCGACATAAGCTATGCAATTTGGGCTCCGCAAATTGCGTAACTTATTTTGAAATAGCTAATTTCGAAATTTATCTGTCGCTCCCTGCAGATCCAGCAGACTGTAACATTAAGATTGAGCAGTTACCTGAGGTATTTTGTCCAAAGCCTCTTTGAGTTATGCGCATTTATATTCATAAGCCAATTTCATAAAGCATGGTGTTTCAGTTTTCCCATTCACAAGATAGCAACTGGGTGTCATGAGGCTACATTAAATAAAATATCTAAGAATCTCTTTGAAGTGTCAGATAAATAAAAAAATTACCCCAAAACTCCCCGCAAACAGCTAATATTTCTTATTACTGCCAGTGCTGCAAAGTGCGACTGGAGAAGAACGTGCCCATTACAACCAACAATATACTGGGTGGAAGAGCCTACTATTTATTATTGATGCTTTACAATACTCCTAGCAGTAGAGCAAGGCAGATACTGTGAGAATTTCTCCATAAATATCCAATCCATGCTTCGACAAATTGGATTTGAGCATATCCTCATTCCCTGTGTTGGGTTACAGCAACTTCTCCAATGAATGGAGGTTTTCTGGCAGAAGCGTTCCCTGAAACAATGAGTTAAGGCTCCTGATTCAGTGAGGTACCAAAGCGTGGACTGAATTTGAAGCACGAGAGGTGTATGACACAGCGCAATTGCTCAGACAAGGCTCAAGTGCCTTACATGTATCGTTTTTAATAAAACGCGGCTTCTTAGAGTGCATCTACCTCCCAAGCAATTCAGATGGGATGTAGCTTCTTGACCACTCTTGTTAGCTGTATTGCTGGGGTACTAATTAGTTAAACTAGCATTTACCTATTGTTCACCCAAGCTGCAACCAGACCTGATCCAGCTCCGGTTAAAAGTCAATAGACAAATTTTCATTGTTCACCCCACCTACAATTCCCTGTCTCTGGGAGCAGGGGTCTCATTGTAGCATAGTTCTGAACTGATCCCAAACCAATAGCTGCATAATTAACATGACTCAGCCATTTCCCTGCCATGGCCTCTCCCACTGATAACAACATCTCTTGATCTAACTTTCCAAGTTGCCGTGGAGGTCTACAACGGCAAGGCAGTATCAGAATCGCTACCTTTTTTCACTGCTAGCCCAAAGGCGTAAAATGAGATATTTGTACACCAGCTGCTGCCAGATCCACCTTTCAATTACGATTCCAGTATCACAGAGCTGTTAATGTGGCTAGCACCTCATCAAAATGAGTTCTAAGGACAGATAGGTGTGAGTAAAACCTGTCAGTGGCTCACGAGCTGGAACTGACTGGCACAGCGTGGCACCTCGGTGCATGATTCCTGCGTGTTCTTTGCAATGTGGTAGGACAGCCCATGCCAGTCCACCACTGGGAAAGGCAGGGCCGGCCCACAACATTTTGGCACCTGAAGCGGGGACCTCAAATGATGCCCCCTCACTTGGGCCAAAGCTTTGAAAAGTCTCAATTCTGCCTTCTTCCTGTTCTACTTCTCTCATGGGACTGCTCTGCTCCTACCCCATGCTCTTCATCTGGGGCAGAGAAAATACATACCAGCAGCAGACACAATTTTCTACACTCTGGGTCCTCGTGGTGCCTCCCCCCCCCACAGTCTGGTACCTGAGGCGGCCGCCTCAGTTCACCTCATGGTAAGGCCAGCCCTGGGGAAAGGTCATCAATAGGGTCACTGGAAATGGGTGTATTTGTAAATCGCTTGTTTAAATGCTCGATGCCTGGCTTTGGTACAAGGGCTTGTCCTGCCCTGTACCACTTGGAGGGGCCACTGAGACTATGAAGTCTGGTTTCCCCTCTTTTCCCCCATGCCGGCCAATGATGAGAGTCGCCCAACAAACAGCAGGCAGGTGTCTAAACTGAGGGCTGCTGTGAGCCTCTGAGGCAAGCAATGCGCCTGGAAGTGCAAGACCTCCCAAGGTTAAGGGGAAGCTGTGTCACAATAGGCATACGCTAGGCCAGGCAATGTGGGGGAAAGAAGTGTAATTATTGCCTAGGTGGTTGTTTACTTTGCTGCGGCTTTGACTTCCCTCTCCAGGGGTCATTACAATCCCATTACGGCTGACAATAAACACTGACTCCATCAACCCAACGGGCCATGTGTGCATGTGAGCTAGAGAAGGGGAGAAACAAATCGTGTCGTAGGCATTATCGAAAGGGGCTGGACTCGATGACCTTCTGAGGTCTCTTCCAGCCTTAGGATTCTATGAAAGTCTGTGCTAGCAGCGCCTCTCCTTGCTACTCAAATCAAACTCCTAGGATAGCAGTGTTTCAGCTCCTGCCACGGTAAGGACTCCTCTAGCTGTGACTTCCCACCCTTCAAGTACTATACCCTTTTCTCCCCACTCTGCTGCCTGCGGAGACTGATACAGCCTCAGGCTGGCTCTTGTGAGCAGTTTATTGCTCCAACAGACTCATCATGACTGTGTTGTTCTGGCTATGTACAGCAGGCCCGTCCCTCCACTGTGCAATTTATTTTAAGGTCAGAGGAGATCATTAGAAAACACTAGCACCAAGAAATGAGAGTGAATAATGATTCCTCTGTGCAACTGAAAGCTTTATACCACCTGCAGGGAATCATTAATTTAAAAGTGAGGTTCTGAATTTCTACATATTATATATAAAGAGAAAGGAATTTAGTTTTTAAAGTTAAGTGTGAATACGTAGCCCCTTGATACCTAGCCATTACCTCATTAGAGCCTCATTCTTGTACACTCTACACATTGGTGGCCAAGGGTCTGGCTAACGAGATCATAATTTCTATCTATAGCTTCTTTAAATCAAGTAGCTATATTGCACTAGTTTAAAATGTCCATGTGCATCAACTATGCCAGCGACTCCGAATAGAGTAATTCCTCATTTAACACTACAGATATGTTTCAGAAAATGATCGTGTTAAGTGAAAACGTGTTATGCGGGGTCAATTTTCCCACTGAAAATAATGGAAAAGGTGGGGGTTGCGTTTCAAGAGGTGGTGTCTGTTGGGACAGGGACATAAGGTTGGGGGAGAAAGGGGACTGGGTTACAGCAGGGAGGGGACGTGTTTGGCTCTGGGGGAGGGAAGAAGAGGGGGACTGGCGAGTGGCGAACCCTCCGCCGCTTTGCAGGGAGGCGGGGGAAGCCCCGCGCAACTGCCGGCACCGGGCTGGCTGGGGAAACCCAGCTGCCGGCCTGCAAGCAGGGGCAGAGGAGAGGGGGCAACGCGTCTGGCAAGGGGGAGTCAGCGGGGAATGGCGTGGCAAGTGGCGAACCCTCCGCTGCTTTGCAGGGAGGCAGGGGAAGCCCGGCGCAGCCGCTGGCAATGGGCCGGCTGGGGAAACCATGTTATTCCAGGGACGGTTGTGTAATTCAAAAAACGTTCCCCCCAAAAAATCATGCTATCGCAAAAATGTGTTAAGCGGGCACGTGTTAAATGAGGAATTACTGTACTAACTTATATCAGCAATGTCCTCATTTGATAAATAACATGATTTAAGAAATAATGGAAACCATTGATTGAATTTCCTCCCTTCCTCTTTCCCCCAAAGGATTCTAATTTCTTTCTGGAACAATTTTTTGTTGTCCCATGGAAAATTTTTTTTTTTTAATTTCAATGTATTCATACCTTGTCCTTTTTGCAATCAAGTAAAATCGTCATCATGTGCATTTTTCCCTACAGAGACTTTTTAGTTTCCATTTTTCTTTTGGCTACCTTGTAACTTTTCCAACTTTTGAGAAGTTAAGGGCTGGGAAAGTTACAGTTTCATGTTTTCCTTCTGCTGCTCCCAAAGCCTCCTGTGCTTTTAGTAAAGTTGCAAAATGTGGCAAAAGGAAAACAAAACAAATAAACCCTGCCCATTCATTTCACTTCAGATAGTGACAAAAAGAAATAGAAAAGGAGAGGGGAAGGGGTGGAAAAGTCTTTAAAAAAATAACTTTCCATTTTGACAAAAAACTGGAAAATGATGAAACGCCAAAAATGCTCAAAGTCTCCAGCTTAGAAAAGAGATCATGTTAGAAAAGAGTTTTGAATTCAATATTCCCTCTAGCTTTAGCAGCCAAGTAACCTAGATGGAAGGCACTAGCATAAATGAAGTCCATTCTAGTGTTTAGGAAAAACTACAACTGATTTAGCATGCAAAACAGGCGCTTTTCCTCCCTGCGTAATTCTCCTTTCATTTCCTCTTTCTATAGCTTGTCTCTTTCTGTTCATTCTCTGGTAGGTTTATATATGTTTCTTCAATGCTGAGAGCATTGCCATTCACTGACTGGCAGGTAAGTGACCTCTTGACCCTCCCTGCATCGGGGAGAGGATCCAACCGATCGTAGGGTATGTCTACACTACAGTGTTATTTCAAAATATCTAATTTCGAAATAGTTATTTCAAAATATCTTATTTTGAAATAATGCATCGGCACACAAAATGCATTTCAAAATAGCTTTTTGCTATTTCAGAATAGCGCATCCACGCTGATTGGATGCTGACTCGCATTTAAGGCCAGCCGGAACTTAGAAGTTACCTTGTGGCCAGGGCGGCCAGCAGGGCACCCTGGGAAGGGCTGGAGGCCCCCTATTTTGAAATAAGCGTCTACACAGCGCTTATTTCGAAATAGCAGTTTTGAAATTGGTGCTATTCCTCATGGAATGAGGTTTACCAATTTCGAAATAAGCCCTCCGCTATTTCAAATTAATTTCGAAATAGCAGTTGGCTTGTGTAGATGCTAGGAAAGTTATTTCTAAATAACTTTGCTGTGTAGACATACCCTAAGGGAAAAAGTTGCCCACTCCAATCCCTCCCTCTTAAAAAGTGGCAGAAAGGGCTGAGGAAGCACAGCTGGAAAAGGGAAGCATGACTGTGAACATTTTGTAGGGTCAGAGGAACCTGACGGGGGTGGGGGCAAAGGAGGCAGTTGCCTGGAGGTCTTGTGATTCAAAGGGGCCCATGGTTCGTGGCTGCCACTATGGTGACAGTAGTGGTGGCAGCTGGAGCTCCAGGCCCTTTAAATCCCCACTGGCACACGGCACCACATACCTCTGTGTAGCTCTGAGGGATGGGGGGAGGCCAGTGCTGCAATACAGGTGGCACTGAGGGCTGGCTGTTCCTGGCCCTGCCCCTTCTGCCTGAGGCCATGCCCCTTCCTGGGTGCAGAGCTAGCCCCTTACACCTCTTCCCTAGAGGGGCCAGTGGAAGCTGACCCCCTACCCCCCGTAATTAAATATCTCATAATGTAGGAATACACTTGAGAATCATGGAATCATAGAACCCCAGAACTGGAAGAGGCCTCAGGATATCATCAAGTCCAGTCCCCTGCCCTCATGGCAGGACCAAGCACCATCTAGATCATCCCCCTGTAGATGTCTGTCTAACCTGCCCTTGAATATCTCCAGAGATGGAGATTCCACAACCTCCGTAGGCAACTTATACCAGTACTTAACCTCTCTGACAGGAAGTTTTTCCTAATGTCCAACCTAAACCTCCCTTGCTGCAGTTTAAGCCCATTGCTTCTTGGCCTATCCTCAGAGGCCAAGGAGAGCAATTTTCCCCACTCCTTCCTGTGACACCCTTTTAGTTACCTGAAAACTGTTATCCTGTCCCCTCTCAGTCTTCTCTTTTCTAAACTAAACAAGCCTGATTCCTTCAGCCTTGCCTCATAGGTCATGTTTTCTGGACCTTTAATTATTTTTGTTGCTCTTCCTTGGACCCTCTCCAATTTCTCCACATCTTTCTTGAAATGTGGTGCCCAGAACTGGACACAAATACTCCAAGTGAGGCCTAATCAGTGCAGAGTAGAGTGGAAGAATGACTTCTCGTGTCTTGCTCCCAACACTCCTGTTAATGCATCCCAGAATCATGTCTAAACCAAGTCAATCCCCACGCGAGGGCAAGTTACAGCCTGCCTGCCCACCCCACTTCCCTAAGAGAGGATCGGTCCAATATTAAACACTTTAATACTAAAGTTGATATTACCAAAAGACAAAGAATCACTTTGAATCAGGTGTTCACCTCGGCTTGAGAGCAGGGCAGTGATATCGTTTAGGAAGAGAGAAAGGTTGAAAACACGGGGCCAGTCGAAAGGAAAGCTATTAATTAAAACTTTTACTTGTAGAATGGCACCAAGGCTGTGTGTAATAAGCATCCCAGCTGAATAAATATCATTAATCTATTTCTTTTGGAGGGGACACTGCTGGAATTATGTGACCAGATCATTTAAACTGCAGTAATTATAGCTGTACTGAATTTCCTATCACACCCATAGAAGTCTGTTACTGATGAAATTTCTACTCATGCTCTGCTGTGTCGGTGTAAATCCAGAGTGACCCAGTGGTGTTACTTCGGATTTACACCGATGGCCTGAAAGCAGAATTCAGCCCATATCTCATCTAAGCAACAGGTACATCTCTCTTTCTTGCTGGTGTACTTGTAAGCAATTTATGGCTCACAAGCATCCATTGTCCTCTGAAAATGTTCAGGTCAGTGATCTGTAAATTAAATGCCACGTTACTGTAATTAAGTTGCTCTTGCATGCAAATTCCTAACTCCCTGCTCTGAATTTGTATGTACTCAGATTGTTGATGATATAGCTAGTTTTAGGCACCTAAAATCCTAATTGTCTGTGTTTTGGGGTCTAGGCTGTGCTTGGAAATGAGCCTGTCCTCACATTCACTCATTTTTACTAGCAACTGACCTGGTGTTTTGCCTGTTTTTTGATTGCAAATGGGGGAAGTGACTTGTCCACACTCATACAGCCAGCTAGAGGCTCAGGTGCCAGGACTCAGACATCCTTACTTTCAGATTCTTATTTTGGGACCAAACATGGGCGGCAGGCATGCAAGGCAGGGGAAGGCACAGCCTTCCCAAACCACCAGCCTGATCCCGCCAATACTCCGTCCCAGAATGCCTACTGTAGAATGCCTACTGTTGCTGCCCCCAATACCCACCCTCCCCATGCTCTGGGGCCAGAGAGGCTGGGGCTGCATGACTGCCCTCCTCATACTGGGAGGTGGTGGTGGTGCATTGCTCTGCCTGCCCATGGTGAAGCGCACGGGAAGGTGGCTTGGCTCCCATGGGAGGCGGGGCATCAGTAGAAGGGGCAGGGTTGGGGGTTTGCCTCCCCCAGCTCTTCCTTCACTGACCACCCATGGGATCAATCCTGCCAACGCTCCATTCAATGGCACTGCTCACATAAGCATATGCAGCATCAGGACCAAGGCTTTGTTCGTGTGAAGAACTTGACTTCTTGCATAAATCACACAGCCTCTAAGGCGAGGTCGATGCTAGGGGAGAAAGTCAACTTAAGATACGTAACTCCAGCTACGTGAATAGCAAAGCTGGAGTCGACATACCTTAGGGTGAATTTCCATGGCATCCCCACTGTGGGAGATTGACAGGAGAAACTTTCCCATCATCTTCCCTTAACTCCTTGTGACCCGGTGGAATATCGAGGCCAATGGGGGTGCGATCAGCAGTCGATTTAGCTGGTCCTTACTAGACCTACTAAATTGAACCTGGGAGGATAAATCTCCATAGTGTTGATCTCCAAGTAAGTTGAGACAAGCCCTGAATTTATTCAGCATGCTTTGTAGTGTTTCCCAATGGGCCCCTGCATAGCTGGAATCCTTAGGAGACAACCTGACAGCTATTTTCTGCCATGCCTGCACCAGGGGAATCTTTCCCCAGCCATAATCGGGAGTTTTACAGTCTTTTATACCACTCTGGCCCTTCCAGAGCAGGGACAAGAACGTCACCCTTTATCTGACAGTTTATAGGGAGAACACCTTAAGAACGGTTTGCATTCTCTGGCCTGTGCTAGGCAGGGGGTCAGACCAGACAGCCAGAACTGTCTGTTCTGAGCTTAGAATCTTGCATCACATTCCTTGGACACGGATTATAAACTCCTGTCTGGCCCTGAGCTTGCCTAACTCACAAGAACAATCTGAGTACGCAGCCGTCAGTTTAAAATACAGGTTTCTACAATATTCTTCAACAGGGAGTCTCCATTTCAGGTAGAATAGATTTTTTTAAAAATCTAATTTATTTCCATTGTTAAACAATATTATTGCCAGTTATTAATTCTTTTTACTACTCTCACACTGCCATTTTGAGGTGAAAAACCGCTCGTTTTCTCTTGCGCTTTGTTTTTGAAAAAAAACCAAGCCCATTTCTGCATCGGTGAGACTTACGCCCACCTTCATGTTAAGCAAGGAAATGGCGTGCTCAGAACGCACATCTCAGATTTTAACTCTTGATTCATTACTGATAAGGAATAAAGCCCGGGATGCTCCATTGTTCTCCTCATCCAGTTTCAATCACATTTCTTGGGAGAGGGATAGCAAGGAACTCTTTTCAGTTCACACTCATCAGCTTGATGGAGTCAGGCCTATAAAAGAATTTCATTCATGGTGAATACAACACTGCTCTTTGCCACAAAATGGATTTTAAAATATTTAAATTTCCCATCATGCTAATTGCAAACGCTAACAGATCATGTATGAGAATAATAACTATTCACAGCTTTAAAGTTACTGACTTGGAAAATCTAATTGATCTACATGTAGAGCTGGACTCC
Organism: Pelochelys cantorii; assembly: GCA_032595735.1. Taxonomy (NCBI): domain Eukaryota; kingdom Metazoa; phylum Chordata; order Testudines; family Trionychidae; genus Pelochelys; species Pelochelys cantorii. The sequence goes on along the minus strand of CM064338.1, from coordinate 40,440,555 downwards.
AACATGTATTATATCCTAGGACTACACTTGTCCATTCATTATACTTAAAGATATCGTCATAAAACTATAGAGTAACTTTTATACTATACCGAAGTTAGTGCAGGGACAGTAATACAGGTTGAACCTCTCTAATTCGGCACTCTCTGGTCTGGCAACATCCGTGGTCTAGCATGATTTGAATTAGCCAGATGGTCACTTATCACGAGTGTGGCCAAATTTCTCGCGGTCCCATAAAATTTGTTTACAGCACCAGTCGTGGCTCTCAGTGTTCTGTGCTGTTATTTAGCTCTAATTTACCCCTAACTGTCTTCTAAGAGCCCAGTACACAGTAGAAATGTTGGTAATGCTGCTATACAATATTGATCTCCCATGGTCCGGCAAATTCTCTCGTTCAGCACCGGTCAGTTTCCAAGGGTGCCTGACTAGAGGTTCAGCCTATATAGTGCATGCACACATGAAGACCATTCCCCTACAAAGAGCTCTACAACTGGTTAAATGCCAGCCACCAGTGGAAACAGCTAAATTAAGTGATAAGGTGATGAGTGCATTGGTGCAACACATTATTTGCCACATTGTGGCTGCAAAATACCATAGAAGGTCTGATGAGTGAGGTAATAGCTTTTATTGGGCCAACTTCTGAGAGAGAGACATGCTTTCAAGCCGCACAGAGCTCTTCTGAAGAAGAAGAAGAGGTCTGTGTAAGCTGGTCTCTCTCACCCATAGAAGTTGGTTCAATAAAGGGTATCACCTCACCCATCTTGTCTCAAACATCCTGGGACTGCCATGGCTATCACACCATTGCATATCACAGAAAGACTACTGCTCTACAGCTGTACTCCCGAGGGACTATCGATGAGCAGCTCAGCTTCCTACACTCTGCTTTCTCTCACCAATCTACAGCAGTCACAGTGCTATAGATGTTGAGTGGGTGTCTGTTCTTTCCTTTTTATAGCCTGTGTATTTATAGAATTACTACCTCCCCTCCTGGCGTCTGACAGCACTGTTTTTCCCAGTAAAGCAAAACTTAATTAACATTTTAATCCAAAGATGAATTACACTCTTAATAGCCTCCCAGAGAGAAGAGCCTTATTCCATCACTGCACATGGTATTATTGATCATTGCTTTTTTCACACGATGCTTTAACATACCCGGGGGATGTGCCCCAATAACTCATGTTGCAAGACAGCCTTATAGACTCTGGCTCACATTAGGTCGGGGGACTGTCCATGGATTAAAGCCCTGCTCAGAGAAAGTGAAGATGTCAGACTTTGATGTATGCTAGGGCATAGTTTGATAAATCAGAACAAACAAAAAGCCAGCCTGCCTGAGGCGGGAATAGCTCCTAAAGGCTCCAGATTTAAAGAGGCTGCATTACCTTCCTGATCACTAGAAATAATGGCAAAGGTTATTACTCATGGGTGATGTTCCTAGCCTCTGTCAGAAGCTGGGAATGGGCGACAGGGGAGAGATCACTTGATGATTCCCTGTTCTGTTCCTTCCCTCTGGGGCACCTGGCATTGGCCTTTGTCGGAACACAGGTTACTGGGCTAGATGGACCTTTGGACAGACCCAGTGCGGCCGTTCTTATGTTCTCAGTGGCACATTTCTAAAACTGAACTAAGAAGGTCCGTTAATCTGCTTATTTTACTAGTTGTATTGCAGTCGTGTCTGGAGGCCCTACTTGAGAGGAGGGTCCCATTGTGGTGGGTCCAATCCCTGAGACTGTCCCTGTCCTCCAAGAGTTTACAGTCTAACTTGACAAGACAAAGGAGTGAGAAGGGAAAATGAGAAACCGAGCTGGCCAGACAGCGAGTCAGCGGGGGCATGTCTACACTAGGAAACTATTTTGAAATAATTAAAATTGATTTAATAACTCCCAATTTAACAAATTCGAAACTGCGTGTCCTCACTACCGGGGAAACTCGAAATGAGTCCGAGGCAGGCTCTGTTAATGTGGACGCGCTACCTGGACTTAGAGCCCCAAGAAGCACTGGGGAGTAATTGGTTTGAATGACTCTGGAGAGTAGTTATTGCAAAATAGCAGCATCGGAGTGTCCACACTATTTCAAAATCAGCATTATTCCCCGAGGCAAACAGGAGTACAGATTTGGAAATAACCAGCCCATTATTTTGAAATAACGGGCTTGGTAGTGCAGGTGCCCCCTTTATAAATTTGACCTAAGGATGGTTATTTTGAAATAACTCCCTAGTGTAGATCAGGGCTGGGAGAGTTGTAGGCAAAAAGTTTCCTGATGACCAGTCCAGGACTTCACTTGATGCCACTTCTTCGCTTTAATTCACTACTAATGTGTTCTTAAAAAAAAAAGTTTTATTTCTAGAGCCTCTTGCCTGCCCGTTGCCCACGCCAAACTGGAGGGGGGCGGGGGAGAGAGATGACAAGGAAATTTGGCTTTGTTGGCAGATGGCAGCACCGTTCCCGCTCTGTCTTTCTCCTGTTCTATGTTCAGTCTAGTTTGCCTCTCACTTTCACTGGTGCAAGCCAGCGGTAAAGTCAACCGAGGTGTTACAGAGGAGTAAAAAACAGGGCAAGACCAGAATAAGGTCCCCAGAGTTCTCAGTTGCCTCAAATGAAAGCCTCTCTCTCCATCCCTCATTTTCTGGCCATCACTCTACCTCACCCCTGAAGTTCTGTTGATACAATAGCTACTAGTCCTTTAGCCTCACCTCAGCGCTCGACTGACCCATGAAGCCCATGACAAGACCCTCTCTGCACACTCAACGCCAGCTATTGGCACTCAGTGAGATAAACAGAGTCTTGAACTAGGACATCTGGGAAACCCAGCTCACCAAGTTCCTCAGTGTCTCCCCCCTTCAGAGTTCAGAACCCATTGCTCCTTGCCCCCCTTTATTAAGGACACCAGTTTGCGCACAAGGCAGAAATGGAGAGCACCTGGCATTGGGCAGGATTGGATCCCTGCACAGACAAAGGTTGCGACACGCTCCTTCCTTCAGGTTTGGAAACTTCAAAGGTCAGTAAGAAACCTCCAACTTACTCTCTCAAGCCTCCTTCAACTCCACGCGCTTGGTGAGGGCTGGGGGGAAGTGCTTATGGAACAAAAAGTGACCTTTGGCAACTGGCGGAGTCGCAGGTTTATTGACTGGGCTGGGCATCTTTTTCATTATTTAAGGCCTGCTGGTGCAGAAGCAAGAAAATGATGGGGTGGTACAAAGGCTACACTGCTTGTCTCTTGAGTTATGCCTTTGTCCTCCTGCTGTTACATCCGCATACAGCATTGCTCTCGTCCCCAACTCAATAAATTTTTTGTTTTTTGGAAAATAAAATGAAAATGTCCATGCTTCATGGAAATCATTGCTCTGGGGTGTGGCTGGGGGGGGGGTGCGATCTCTTTTCTGTATGGTTTTATGAGAAGCCATCCCATTCTAGGCACATCCCATTGTCCTGGCCCAATCAAACCCTGGCCTGGCTTTAAGTTACGACAAGAGGAAGCTGTACACCGAATGTGGTGGTCCTAGCTCTTGCCATTTAAGTGGCGTTCTTGGACAGACAGACAGACAGACACACACTCTCAAGTATATAGTAGATAGTTTCTCTGTTAGATCATGGCAGCAATGAGGCTTATTGTACCCACAATCCCTTGCAAGCACAAGGGCATGGACAGCCCTGCATTTCCACCCTCTCTTGCTCTGTAAATAAAATGGGGCCCATTTGCGCTTCTGTCAGAGGATGCCTGGGAACTTTCCAAAAGTGAATCTAGTTAACCTGGCATCTCGGCTGTGGGCCAACAATGTATCACTGACCCCCTCCTCTCCAGATGGAAAGCTTTGGCAATGACTGGTAGGCAGCAACTAGTTGCTCTGGGGTGACTGGGAGCAAGTGGTCAACTTCCCAGCATGCAGCTGGCTCCATCCCATAATGTTGTCTCTATCCCATAATCGTCCCCCCTTTTTGAAAAAATGCCATGAACCCCTGGGACCTTTTTTGCTGCCCTGCCCATCACTCGTCAGAGGCACGGAGCCTGTGTTGCAAGCTCAGGATTTGCGGCGCTGTGGGAAGAACGGACTCACCCAGGAACATGAGGATTTCTCGGCAGACCGACAGCCACGGCACAGCGCGAGAATCGAGGCAAAGCTCAGTGTTGGTGTTCGCGGAGCTGCTGCAGATGCGAGAAGTGCGGCTTCTGGGCTGAGAAGTGAACACTGGCCGGGGGGCCGACAGCTTCTGTGGGCCACTGGGCAAGGTGTGGGGGAGGGGCCGGCTCCACCCCCTCAGACAGGGTGGGGCCTCATGTGGAAGGGGCGGGGCCTGGGCAGCCAGACCTCAGTGCCACCCAGACCACAATGCTGCCCCCCCCATCCTAGAGCATGCGAAGCAGCCTTCCAGTGGCAATTTAAAGGGCTCGGGACTCCCTTTGGGACAACTGCCCCATTTGCCCCCCTACCGACAGGCCTGGTGCTGTTTTGCGGGATTGCATCATAAGGCCAGCTTGGGATGCCTCACCGTGGCCACAGAGCTTTCGGATGCAGCGGGCCACTTTCCTAGACCTGCCTGCTGAGCTCATCCCAGCCATCCCGCTCAAGAACCCCAAATGAAAGCCATGCTGACAATGGGGAAGCGAGTGGTGCTCACACTTAGGAATTTTTTTGGGCGGGGGGCGATGATGGAGCACTTTCTTTCTACAGCCCTTGCCTGTGCACGCACGGCATGTTCCCTGCAGCCTTGTGGAGCCCTGTTGTTGGCAGCGGGGCTGTGTGTGGTCAGAGGGGTGAGCGTGTGGGCAAGACAAAATCACAAGAGAGCCGGAAGGGTCCATTCTGCTCCTCTAACTTGTCCCCTGCATAACACAGGCCTTGGCCGTCACTCAGTCGTTCCGCCACTGATCCCACCAGCTGGTGGTTGAATTGTAGCACAGCTTGGAGAGAGACAGGCAGTCTCATAGCTTTCAGTCATGGCATGTCCACCATGTCCCTTGAGAAGCTGTTCCAATGGCTTGTTACCTTGCCCCCTCCCTCCCCAGTGAAAAATGTGCATCTTATTGCCCATTTATTTATTTAATTAAAATATTTTTTTACCCCACCTCTCTATTTAAAATATTCGAGGCGGATTACAAAATTTAAAACACAATATAAATATATATATAAAAAAATTAAAATATGAGATGCTAAAGGGACATAAAACTTGCTAAATCATCCCAAGAGGAGGGACATACACACACACACATACACACTCAACCGCCAATAAAAACACGAGTAAAGAGGGTGGCTTTAGCCTGATGCAGAAACAATGCCAACATTGGCACCATGCAAGTAGCCCCGGGGAGAGAATTCCACAGCTGGGAGCAAAAGCTGAGAAGCCCTGCTCTGCGGAGATGTTAATCTTATCTCCGTGATTGGAGGAACACTGAGCAGAGCCTCCCCAGCTGACCTCAATCCCCAGGCAGGTTCACATGGGCGGAGACGGTCCTTCAGATACCCTAGACCCAACCCGTTTAGAGCTTTATAGGTCATAACCAAGACCTTAAATTGTGCCTGGAAACATGCTGAAGCCAGTGTAGCTGCTGGACACTGGCATAATGTGCTCCGTATAACGAGTGTTAGTTAAGACTCGAGCAGCCGCATTCTGGACCAGTTGAAGTTTCCGAAGGCTCTTCAGAGTCAGCCCCACATAAAGCGCATTACAATAGTCCAGTCGGGATGTCACAAGAGCATGAATCACTGTGGCCAAGTCATGCATGTTCAGGAAGGGTCACAGCTGGCGGATCAGCCGAAGCTGCCCAAAAGCACTCCTGGCCACCGAAGAAATTTGGTTCTCAAATGTTAAAAAAGGGTCCAGGAGGACTCCCAAGCTGCGTACCTGTTCTTTCAGGGGGAGCATAACCCCGTCTAGAACAGGTACCACACCACATTCCTGAACAGATGGCCTCCTGATTTCAACGTGTCTAGCTTCATCTTCCAACTTGCTATGCCTTTGTCTACTAGGCAAAGAGTTTTCTAGTATCAGGTGTCTTCTCGCTCTGCCACACACCTTCTGGGTGTGGGGCACACTCCCGTCTAGTGGCACTGAGACCACTTATGGAAAGAATAATGAGTCTTCTCTAAAACCTTAGCTACCAGACAGCTGGCTTTTAGCTCAGGCGGTAGAGGTTCATACGCTAAGCTCCAGAGGTCCCCAGTTTGATCCTGCCCACAGATCACTAGGGCTGCTGGCATTACACCAGCCCCCTATATGCTAACAGAGAGCTCTTGGGAGCCCCATCCAAGCTGGTCGAACTATTTCAGTCCCGAGTCTTTGGCCTCAGCTCAGATGGAGCGGGGTCTTGTTCTCCCAAGGTCATTGGAATGTCAACACGCGCTCTCCTTGACCCGCCTGCCCACAGGAAGGTATTGATCAGGTTTGATGAATTGGTGCCGGCCGTAGGAATGATTAGTTAATGGGTGAGAGATGGGAGAGCCCGCTGTCTCCCGATGTACGGCTGTTTCTTTCCTCGGCCAGATGCTGCCTGCGGTGAGGCGGCATCTCAGAGTGCTTTCCTCACATTGTCTTTGTTCAGAATGAGCAAGAACTGGGACTAACCTTCACCGGGCCAGTGGCTCTGACCTCCCTCCTCCTCCTCAGTAATCCGGCAGCCCGTCCTGAGAAACTTGGACAGGGTTTACTGTCTGGCAAGGGGACACAACAGTCTTGTAGCAAACGTCTCGGGCCGTTTGCCTGCAGGTCTGGGTTCTGCTCTCAGCACAGTCACGGGCTTCTCGAGGATCTCTGGGCAAGTCTCTTCCTCTCTCTGCGCCTCAGTTTCTCCCTCTGGCGGTGGCGGATTTCATACTGGGCTCCTACCCCGTGTACGGCCCCGTGCATCCACACACACAGAGCATGCGGGTGTACTAACAGCAGTGTCTGCCGGCTGACGCCACTTGCCACAAAGCTGTATAGCACAGAGGTGGCCTTGTCTTGGCAGCAGACAGATCAGCGTTTGCTGCCTCCCCATTCTGCCCAGGAGGGCGGCCTTCGTTGCCCATTTGTCATATTTTCTCACAAGTGCATGTGTGTCCTTTCCCTTGTTGCTGTGTGGGCATGAGAGGAGCGCCCATACCTCGACTGAGCCACCCCGTCAATGCAACACACACGTCATAAGGGTTAGGCAGCCGATGGCCTGCGGCTTGCTCTGCTTACACTCGTTATAATTCTCTCTCTTACCTTGTACTCACCTGGCCAGTTGCTGCAGCCCCCTGCTGTTCCCGTCTCTTCAGGAAGGGGGCTGTCTTTTTAGCGTGTAGGCAACCATGCCTAGCAAAACAGGGCTCTCGTTGGGAGTTTAGGTACTTGGAGGACTCCCCTCCCCTTAACACCTGCGGGTGTGTCTACGCTACAGCTGAGCGCCAGCCTCCCAGCCTGGGCGGACAGACCTTGCTAGCTCTGGCATCCTCACTGGCATGTGGCAGTAGCAGCTCCGGCTCGGACTCAGCGGGGGAGGTGGGCTTGCAAGTCCAGTCTGCTGCCTAACCCACACTGCTCTTTTTGTGTGCTCACGTGAGCCCAGCTAGTGCAAATGTATCTCCCTGCTGCAGTGTAGATGTACCCCGAGAGCCTCCCATCTCCCCCTGAGCACTGCTCTCTGTAACCCGAGTGCTTGGGAAGCCACTCAGGAGAGGTTCCATTGTGGCCCAGCTGATTAGCAGAGCGCCTGCAGCCGGTGTTTCTATTGGTGGTGCACATCTGCACACGCCCTGGTGCACATCATAAAATTTATTCTGCACACCGGGAGAAAATTAGAGGGACCATGGCCCATGAGGCAGGACAGTGTGGCTATCCCCATGTTATGAATGGGGGAGCTGTGGCACAGAAAGGCTAAGGCTGCCCACGTTCTGTGGATAAAACACTTCAGTCTTCAGACCCAGCTCCACCGCTGGCCTCTAATTATGAGAATGGCAGCGTGTCAATGACATTCTCCCTATCTGTATGGAAACAATGGAGCAATGCAAAGAAGCCCTGGCAGGAAGGAGCATGGATGAATTATTATGCACCGTGCGCACTTTTTGCCAGAGGGGTATCCTTCCAGAACACCCCCCCCAAAACAAGAAATTCAGAGAGCAGCAAAAACGCAGGCTTACGCATTGGCATGACGGTGGACTTTGTCTTTCCCAGCGGCGTGGCCACCCTAACATTTGAATTAGTAAGCAATGTTGAGAGTCCATCAAGCTGCTTTGATGCTTGTCTGCATGACTGAGATTTAAAATCATTCCTCTCCAGTCTTATCAGCCCGCCAAAGGTAATTAGGTAGCAGGGCACCATAAGCTGTCATTTCCTATCAGCGTATTTTAATGTGGTCTTTAGTTGACCTTTACTGTATGCAGTGCCTTCCTTTGCCCTATGCTCCTCCAATGGATTTAGTTTGAAAATTAGACACAAACCTTCTGGTCCATGTTCTAGAGAGAAGCCGCACCATAGATTCTGCAAAGGAACGAATCGCATCTGGTGATGAGAAAAGAGTCCTGACAAGCTGTTTTATAGCCTCTTTAGAAAGCGTATTTTTTCCAGTATGGGCTGAATTCAGATTTTGTGTAGGCAGCTGCAACTCCACTGACTTTACAGACAAAACTAAAGCTGATGTTTGAAGCAGTGAAAATGTGCTTATCATGGAGTGATTTATGGGGGTAGGAGGATAAGAGGGGAATAGAAAAGGAGGAATAATTTTAGGGCTAATTACATTTGCAGTCAGAAATACCAAGTTTTAAGTCTCATGCATCAAGGCACCACACAATCACCCAAGGTCAGGAAGGAAATCTGTCCCACCCATCATAGGCAGGATTACACAACTGGCCAGGTGCCTGATGTGCACAGCATGCAGACGCAACACCTGTGCAGCATGGTGCACTGAAAGAAAGTGACATTCCTGCTGTGCCAAGGAGAACCCAAGTGGATATAATGGGGTGTGTGTGTGTATGAAGCCACAACAAGAGTTCAGAGACATTAGCCCCTCCCAAGACCTGCCGTCGGGGATGGGGGGGGGGCAAAAGGGACAATTGCCCAGAGGCCTGGGCAATTTCAAAGGGCCCGGGTGTCCCAACTGCTGCTGTGGTAACTCTGCCAAAAAGCATCTCTTGATTGAAAGACGCTTTTGATATGCCCCCTGCTGGTTCCAGAGCGGGGTTACTGGGCCCCCAAACCTGCATGGGGCATATCAAAAGCATCCTTGGATCAAGAGATGCTGCTCCGGCATTTGGGTCCTGGGAAGGCAGGTTGGGTCCTGGGAAGGGTGGGAAGGCACTATGCAGCTGCCCTGGAGTTCCTCTTGGGGCTTCTCCTAGAGGTGAGGGGTGGTGGGGGGAGTCCATTGATTTTTGCCCTGGAACTGCTGTCCACAGCCTGCCCCCTCTATCCCCACTCCACAAAATGTGCCGCCTGTCCCTACTGCACTCCCCACTTCACTTCCCTCTTAGGCTGTGCGCACCTGCTCTGGACTGACTCCTGTTTGAGATCCAGTCAGAGCAATGATGGAGATAAGGGGCAGGGTTCGAGGACCCTGATCAGATACAGCAAGGCCCCAAAGTCTTACGTCTTCACCTAGGGTGCGTCTGCTCTGCACAGCTATTTCAAAATAAGCTATTCCAGAATTGTTATTCTAAAATAGCTTATTTCGAAATAGCACGTCTACACTGCAGGGAAGCCTCAAAATTAGTCTGAGGCAGCACGTCTACATTGGGGAAGCCTCTCTTGATTTAGAGTCCCAGGAGGCACTGGGGAGGAAGAGCTTACAATGGTCCTGGTGAGGGGCTATTTTGAAATAGCAGCAATGGAGCGTGTACACACGCCTTATTTCAGAATAGGCGCTATTCCTCCTAGAATGAGGTTTACAGATTTCAGAATAAGCTGCTGGTTATTTTGAAATTATTCTGAAATAACGGAACGGCTGTGTAGACACTCGCATTGTTATTTCAAAATAGCGCTAGTTATCTCGAAATAATGGTGCAGTGTGGATGCACCCCTGGACATAGACAAAGGAAGTTTTTAATACCGTCAAAGCAGAAATGGATTCCTCTTACATACCTGGTTAGCTGTGGCTTTGCTGACCTGCACGTGCCTGCCAAGAAAAGGAGCTGTCTGTAGATTACATACAGATTATTCGCGTTCTCTCTTTTCCCAAAGACAACGGTGCACCCCAAAGCAGCACCACAACAGTCCTTCTGCAGAACAGCCAGCGAGACCATGCCATCCGTAGCTGCTGGTCAGGATAGCACTTCCTGCTGTACAAATGTCCAGGCTGTGTCTAGACTGCAAGCTTCTTTCGGAAGAAGCTTTTCTGGAAAAACTTTTTTCGAAAGAGAGCGCCTACACAGCAAAAGCGCATCGAAAAACTGATGTGCTTTTTCGAAAGATAGCATCCACATTGATGGGACGCTCTCTCACATTTAAGTTGTGATAACTATGGATGGAGTGGCCACCAACACACCTGTGCTTTTTCTTAGAATCATAGAATCATAGAATACTAGGACTGGAAGGGACCTCGAGGTCATCGAGTCCAGTCCCCTGCCCTCATGGCAGGACCAAATACTGTCTAGACCATCCCTGATAGACATTTATTTAACCTACTCTTAAATATCTCCAGAGATGGAGATTCCACAACCTCCCTGGGCAATTTATTCCAGTGTTTGACTATCCTGACAGTTAGGAACTTTTTCCTAAACTTTTTGCAGTTTAAGCCCATTGCTTCTTGTTCTATCCTCAGAGGCCAAGATGAACAAGTTTTGTCTCTCCTCCTTATGACACCCTTTTAGATACCTGAAAACTGCTATCAGGTCTCCCCTCAATCTTCTCTTTTCTAAACTAAACAAACCCAATTCGTTCAGCCTTCCTTCATAGGTCATGCTCTCTAGACCTTTAATCATTCTTGTTGCTCTTCTCTGGACCCTCTCCAATTTCTCCACATCCTTCTTGAAATGCAGTGCCCAGAACTGGACACAATACTCCAACTGAGGCCTAACTAGCGCAGAGTAGAGCGGAAGAATGACTTCTCGTGTCTTGCTCACAACACACCTGTTAATGCATCCCAGAATCATGTTTGCTTTTTTTGCAACAGCATCACACTGCTGACTCATATTCAGCTTGTGGTCCACTATAACCCCTAGATCTCTTTCTGCCGTACTCCTTCCTAGACAGTCGCTTCCCATTCTGTATGTATGAAACTGATTGTTCCTTCCTAAGTGGAGCACTTTGCATTTGTCTTTATTAAACTTCATCCTGTTTACCTCAGACCATTTCTCCAATTTGTCCAGATCATTTTGAATTATGACCCTATCCTCCAGATTAGTCGCAACCTCTCCCAGCTTGGTATCATCTGCAAACTTAATAAGCGTACTTTCTACGCCAATATCTAAATCGTTGATGAAGATATTGAACAGAGACGGTCCCAAAACAGACCCCTGCGGAACCTCACTTGTTATACCTTTCAACAGGATTGTGAACCATTAATAACTACTCTCTGAGTACGATTATCCAGCCAGTTATGCACCCACCTTATAGTAGCCCCATCTAAGTTGTATTTGCCTAGTTTATTGATAAGAATATCATGCGAGACTGTATCAGACGCCTTACTAAAGTCTAGGTATACCGCATCCACCGCGTCTCCCTTATCCACAAGACTCGTTATCCTAGCAAAGAAAGCTATCAGATTGGTTTGACATGATCTGTTCTTTACAAATCCATGCTGGCTGTTCCCTATCACCTTGCCACCTTCCAGGTGTTTACAGATGATTTCCTTAATTACCTGCTCCATTATCTTCCCTGGCACAGAAGTTAAACTAACTGGTCTGTAGTTTCCTGGGTTGTTCTTATTTCCCTTTTTATAAATGGGCACTATATTTGCCCTTTTCCAGTCTTCTGGAATCTCTCCTGTCTCCCATGATTTTCCAAAGATGATAGCTAGATGCTCAGATACCTCTTTTATCAGCTCCTTGAGTATTCTAGGATTCATTTCGTCAGGCCCTGGTGACTTGCAGGCATCTAACTTTTCTAGGGGATTTTTAACTTGTTCTTTTTTTATTTTATCTTCTAAACCTACCCCCTTCCCACTAGCATTCCCTATGTTAGGCATTCCTTCAGACTTCTCGGTGAAGACCGAAACAAAGAAGTCATTAAGCATCTCTGTCATTTCCAAGTTTCCTGTTACTGTTTCTCCCTCCTCACTGACCAGTGGGCCTACCCTGTCCTTGGTCTTCCTCTTGCTTCTAATGTATTTATAAAAAGTCTTCTTGTTTCCCTTTATTCCTGTAGCTAGTTTGAGCTCATTTTGTGCCTTTGCCTTTCTAATCTTGCCCCTGCATTTCTGTGTTGTTTGCCTATATTCTTCCTTTGTAATTTGTCCTACTTTCCATTTTTTATAGGACTCCTTTTTTATTTTTAGATCATGCAAGATCTCGTGGTTAAGCCAAGACGGTCTTTTGCCATATTTTCTATCTTTCCGACACAGCGGAATAGCTTGCTTTTGGGCCCTTAACAATGTCCCTTTGAAAAACTGCCAACTCTCCTCAGCTGTTTTTCCCCTCGGTCTTGATTCCCATGGGACCTTACCTATCAGCTCTCTGAGCTTACCAAAATCCGCCTTCCTGAAATCCATTGTCTCTATTTTGCTGTTCTCCCTTCTACCCTTCCTTAGAATTGTGAACTCTATGATTTCATGATCACTTTCACCGAAGCTGCCTTCCACTTTCAAATTCTCAACCAGTTCCTCCCTATTTGTTAAAATCAAATCTAGAACAGCTTCCCCCCGGTAGCATTTTCAACCTTTTGAAATAAAAAGTTGTCTCCAATGCAGTCCAAGAACTTATTGGATAGTCTGTGCCCCGCTGTGTTATTTTCCCAACATATATCTAGATAGTTGAAGTCCCCCATCACCACCAAATCTTGGGTTTTGGGTGATATTGTTAGTTGTTCAAAAAAAGCCTCATCCACTTCTTCCACCTGGGTAGGTGGCCTGTAGTTGACTCCTAGCATGACATCACCCTTGTTTTTAATCCCTTTTAGCCTGACCCAGAGACTCTCAACACTTCCGTCTCCTATATCCATCTCCACCTCACTCCAAGTGTGTTCATTTTTAATATATAAGGCCACACCTCCTCCCTTTTTCCCCTGTCTATCCTTCCTGAGCAAGCTGTACCCTTCTATACAAACATTCCAATCGTGTGTATTATCCCACCAAGTTTCTGTGATGCCAACAATGCCATACTTGTACTTATTTATTAGCACTTCCAGTTCCTCCTGCTTATTACCCATACTTCTTGCATTTGTATATAGGCATCTAAGATACTGATTTAACCTTGCCTCCCAGTTTTGCCCTGATCCTCCTTTCTCTCTGCCATTATGGCCCATGCTCTCTCCCATTTCTGACCTATCTGCCAGGTCTCCATGTTCTCCACTTATCTGTGGGCTTTGCTCACCTGTCCCCATCGAACCTAGTTTAAAGCCCTCCTCACTAGGTTAGGCAGTCTGTGTCCAAATAGGGTCTTCCCCCTCCTCGAAAGGTGAACGCCATCTCTGCCCAGCACTCCTTCCTGGAATAGTATCCCGTGGTCGAGGAAGCCAAAGCCCTCCTGGCGACACCATCTTCGCAGCCAGGCATTCACCTCCAGGATGCACCTGTCTCTGCCTGGGCCCCTACCTTCGACAGGAAGGATCGAAGAGAATACCACCTGGACTCCAAACTCCTTCACCCGTACTCCCAGAGCCCTGTAGTCACTCTTGATCTGCTCAGTGTCACACCTCGCAGTATCATTGTGCCCACATGGATGAGTAGCATGGGGTAGTAGTCAGAGGGCCGGATAATCCTCGACAATGCCTCTGTAACATCTCGGATACGGGCCCCCGGCAGACAGCATACCTCCCGAGATGAAATGTCAGGGTGACAGATGGGCGCCTCCGTCCCCCTCAGAAGAGAGTCTCCGACCACCACTACCCTACGTTTCCTATTCGCAGTGGTGGCAGCAGACCTCCCATTCTTGGGGGTACGAGGCTTCTCCTCCTCTGTTGTAGGGGGTGATTCCTTATCTCCTGTATAAAGAAGAGCATAACGATTTTCTAGTACCATGGTGGGAGGGTTCAGAGCAGGGATGGAGCAATGCCTGCTACCAGAAGTAATCAGCTGCCAGTGTCCACCCTGAGCCGTCTCCTCCTCCACCAGCGGTGTGTCCACACTCCTGTGTACTGGGACAGCTACCTCAGCAATCTCCTCATGAACACGGTCCAGGAATTGCTCGGTCCAGCAATTGCTTCTTGGAGGCCTCTTCTTTTGAAAAAACACTCTCTTACGTGTCCACACACACCTTTTTCCAAAAAAGCTTTTTTGGAAAAAGAGGCTTCTTCCTCATAGAATGAGATGTACTGCCATCGGAAAAACCCCTCCGTTCTTTCAACTTTCTGTAGAAAGAACACAATAGCAATGTGGACGCAAGTATTATTTTTCTGGAAAAATGGCTGTTTTTCCAGGAAAAACTCTGCAGTGTAGACATACCCCAGAGTGGAGCAAAGAGAAAACCCAGGGCAGTGCCTAAAGGACTGTTAAAATTGCCATGCAGCTCAGCAGTTCTTTCTTCACCTTTGAGCCCCTGAGCATAATGGAATTGGGGGTGGGATAGGGGAACAACCACACACAGACCTAATGACCGCAGCTATCAAAATAATTCTAAAACTCTGGGAAGAGGCCACACAAATTACATGTTGCTCAATGGCTACATTCCGTTGCTATGGCATAGGAATGTGGAGGGGTTTATGCTTCTACACACGCGCAACGAGTCATTTCTTAGCATCTCAAGCAGCGGTTGTGGTCCGTGGATGCCCAGAGGCATGCAGACTATGTTTCAGGCAGTGGTTTTCAAATGTTTGTATTTGGTGAGCCCTTTTGTCCAGGAAGCTTCTGAGTGTGACCCCACCCCCATTTAAAAAGTTCCCTTTTTAATATTGAGCAGTATTATAAGTGCTGGAGGTGGAGCAGGTTTGGGATGGAGGCTGACAGCTCATGCCTCCCCCCCCACCACATAATAGTCTCATGACCCCTAGAGGAATCACAACTGCCAGTTTGAGAACCCCTGGTTTAAGAGGTCCAGGAAAGGTGGTTGGTACCACGGAACAGTGGTTTTCAATCTGTGGTCTAGGCCAGCGGTTTTCCAACCTTTTTTCTGGTGACCCAGTTGAAGGAGATTGTTGAGCCTATGAACCAATGGAGCTGGGGATGAGGAGACTGGGGGTGTGGGAGCTGGGAGGGGGCAGAGGCAGGGGGTTGGGGTTGCAGGGGTGAGGGCTGCGGGGCTAGGAATGAGGGGCTCCACATGTGGAAGGAGAACTGGGCTGGGGGATGGGATTGAAATGAGGGACCTGCATTTTGAAAACCATCCACAGGATCCCTGAGGGCCCACAAACTCGGTCTAAGATTTCCAAAGGGGCCCGCACTGCCAATTGAAATTTATTAGGGGTCCACAAATAGAAAAAAAAAAGGGGTTGAAAACCACTGGTCTAAAGCTCTAGAATTACCTTTCATAACCAAATATACATAAGAACAGTCAAAGAAGGTGATGTCAGGTGTTTACTGGAGTGTCTCATAAAAATAAAGGAGCTAGCTAATTATTAATATTTTCCCCCGAGATTTTAAATAAGGATTCATCTATTACATTTGTCATTTCTGGGAGGGAGGGCAGGTTCAGGAGCAGGATGTGGGTATGGGGTCTTGGCAGGAGGAGGTATATGAGGTGGATGGGGGGCGCTTACCTGGCTCTGTGCCTCCTGCCGCTCCCAGGCACCACTCCCCTGCTGCTCCCATTGGCCTTGATTCCAGCCAATGAGAGCAGCGGGGAAAGCCTGCAGGTGAGTGGTTTCCTGTGCTGCCATTCCCCCAGCCAGGAGGAAGGGGAGTACAGCAAGTGAAGCTGCTCCCTCCCCCCGCTCGCCAGATCTGATCCATGAGGCTCACCTCCCCCACACACGTTGGGAAGCTGGTGCTCCAACCTTGCAGGTGTGTGGGAGGGGAAGGGCCATAGGGCTGGAGCGCCAGCGCAGGCTCTCTGATGCAGGGGAGGGGTGAGCCCCAAGGCTGTGGACCACCTGCAAGATGATCGCGGACCACTAGTAGTCCAAGATGATCACGGACCACTAGTAGTCACGCTTTGAGAACCACTGGGCTAGAGGATCAGGATGGTCTCTTCTGGTTTTGAAGTCTACGAGTCATCTGTGTTTGGAAGGCGATACGAAACCAAGGTCTTGACCACTTCTGTGAAGGGAACACTGTCCTGTCAGGGGTGTGTTTTAGTTACATTGATCACGTTTTTCAAAAATTCCCATCTTTGATAGCGCCCACCTACGAACAGTATGTATGAAATTTTAAAGGTTAATGTGACTTTTTTTTATGAGTTTCTTCGGGTGATACATTTATGGGCCTTTTCCACAAGAGAGAGTGTCTGGTCTCAGCAGTATCTATGCATGCTCAGGTAAACAAACCATCTGGCGGCCCTCCAGCAGCTAAGCCTAATGAGCCACATGTGGCCAGAGGTTTCCACCACCTGGATTTAACACTTCCATGCTGGCAGCAGGACATGGTCAGCCAATCCTTCACCATTCCCAGCTGCAGCAGCATAGCCATTACACGTATGTCTAGACTACATCCCTCTGTCTCTAGAGGGATGTAAATTAGACATACCAAAATTGCTAATGAAGCGGGGATTTAAATATCCCGCGCTTCATTAGGATAAAAATGGCTGCCGCTTTTTGCTGATGCAGCAATTTGCCAGCAAAAAGCGGCAGTCGAGACGGGGATCGGTCGACAAGGGAAGCCTTTTCTGACAGATCCTGTAAACCTCGTTAAATCCCCGCTTCATTAGCGATTTCGGTATGTCTAATTTACATCTGGCAACAGAGGGATGTAGTCTAGACATACCCTTAGAAATTAAGGTTTTTTCCTCTTGACGCTCAGTTTTGCACCTCCCGTTTTCATGCTCTCACTAACAATAATGTGTTGTGCAAAAGCTCTTCCCTCCAATCCTCCCAATGCACCCAGCAATTAGTGTCTGCCTGGATTACCCCCACCCTCCAGATGTGGCAAACTGAGACGCAAAGCGGTTAAAGCTGACTCACAGTGAATCGGTGGCCAAGCCTTGAATAAAGCACATACCATGCATAATCGCCTGCCTCACGAGGCTACTGCAAGGTCTAATTCATTCCACGCAGGGAAAGCCGGGGGGTGGAAGGTGCTGCAGACATGCGGAGCATTGTTATTGGTAATCAATCTATGGGAGCCGGAGTTTAACTAGGGGATGAAATGGGGCTGCAAGGAAAAGTGGATTTTAATAACACTGTTGGGTTCCCTGGGGTATAAATGCTGCTGTATTTTATTAAGCTTCCTCTCTGCAAAGCTCATCTTTAAGCCCAGGCATTCGAAGAGTGGGGTATCTAAAAGGTTAGGGAGTTTTACCTGGGTTGGAGAGGTTTATTATCAGTCTTGTTTATTCATAGAGGGGCAGCAAGCTACGATGTGTCCATGCACACCAGTGGTGGGCAACCTGTGGCTCACAGGCCCCCTGCCTGCCCCCTCCCTCACACATCTCACGCGCCCATGGGGGCATCGGAGCCCTGCACTTACCTGCCCCTCCCCCTCTCTCCCAGCACTGTCGGAGGAGCCAGGAATCGAACTGTCTGAGTTGCACTCTGTCCCCCGGCTCCTCCCCCTCCCTCCCAGAGCTGGAACGCAGTGAATCAGCTGCTCGCAGTGTTCCAGCTCTGGGAGGGAGGGGGGGGGGGAAGTGGGGACAGAGCACGAATCAGGCAATTTGCAGGGAGGGGCATTGAGCAGGTAAGCGTGTGGCTCCGGTGTCCTTGTGCGCAACAGGCGTGGGGGGTGGGGAGCTGCGGGGGGGTCCATGGGGCTGCAAGTGGGATCCCAGGGGGATGCAGGCTGCTGCAGCCCACTGAGGGGAAGGAGGGCCACTCATGCACCTCCGCTCCAACCATTTCCGGTTGCCCATCCCCGATGTGCGGCCTTGAAGAAATTAAGTGTGATAAGTCACCCGATGCTGGGCTGGTGTTTGAGTGATTCACCTCTTTACAAGCCAAACACAAATTAAGATGCCATTTTCAGTAGGACTGCAGGTGCCTTAATTTCTGGGGGCTGCATGCCAGCCTGATTTGTACAAACGCTGAGAAATCGCCACTGCTATTATAAAATAGAGAAGGGACCTCAAGAAGTCGTCTAGTCCAGTGTTTCTCAACCTGTTCTTTTTATAAAGTACCTCCCTTTAAAAAAAAATTATAAGTACCTCCCAGTACCTACAGTTTTCAGACACACACAATATTTTTCTATCATTGCAACACATTTGTTTAAACAACTTATTTGTAGCTGGGCAGGCGATGAAATTTTTGGATGTAAAAAGTACAAAAATAATAAAGCGCTGTAAAGAAAAAGAAAAATTCAGTTTTCTCCGAATTTCAGTTGTGCTGACGTGCCCCCCAGAATTCTCTTGAGTACCCCTAAGGCAGTGTTTCCCAATTTTATTTGGCCAAGGAACCCTTTTCAGCTATTCAGAATTTCAAGGAACCCCTGGGTTTGTCAAGCAAAAAAAAAAAAAAAAGGGGGGGGGGAGAGGGACCCACCAATTCATGAAAATCACATTCCTTCCCCAAGACCCTCCACTCCCCTTCCTTGAGGCCTCATCCGCTCTGTTCCCCTCTTCTCTATCACTTGCTATCCCCAGCCCTTATACACTCTCACTAGGTTGAGACAGGAGGTGTAGGGTGGGAATGAGGGATTTGGGTGTGGGAAGGGGTGAGAAGTACAAGCTCTGGGAGGGAATTTGGATGCAGGAGAAGGGGATGTTGGCTCGGGGAGGGGGCTCCAGGTTGGGGAGTGTTGGGCTCAGGTGGAAGGTTGGGGTGCTGAGCAAGCCATGGGTTTGTGGATGTGAGGGTGCAGGAGTTTGGGCTGGATATGTGAGGGGCTCAGGGCAAGAAGGTTGTGAGTATGATGGGCTCAGGACACAGATTTGTGATGTGTGGATGGTGCAGCAGTGTTGTGGCAGAAGACTGAGGATATGGGGATGCAGGAGTTTGGGGATGTAAGAAGCTCAGGACAGGGGGTTCCAGTGTATGATAGGCTCAGATTTGGGGTCAGGTGGTGCAGGAGTGTTATGATGCTGCAGTGAGATGGGGGTTTGGCCCCAACTGGGGGCTTGTTGGCCAGGCTTTATTTTTAAATAAAATATTATGTCAAACTCAAAAGGTTTTAGCATTGTCTTTATTTATGAGAGGGGTGAGGAACCTGTTTTGAGTCAAGGGTCACTGACCCACAGAAAAGTCAGTTGGGGCCACACAAGTGAGATGCAAAAAACACACCACACCCCACAACCCTCCAAAACCCCCCAAGCCTCACTAATGTGGTCCCAAATGTGCTGGTGGGGGCAGGGGACAGAGTGAAAGTGGTGCTGGGGCTGGGGAGAGGGTGCTGCTGGGTGGAAGGATTCTGGCTCAGGTGGTGGGGTACTGGGGCAAGCAGGTGGTGGGGTACTGACATGGTCCTGCTGGGCACTAGGGTGATTGGCAGGGTGCTGGGACAAGGAACAGGGTGCTGCTGGGTGCTAGCGTGGATGGCAGGGTGCTAGGGCCGGGCCAGGGTGGTGCTGAGTCCTGGGGTGTGAGGCAGGGTGCTGGGGCCAGGGACAGGGTGGTGCTAGGGTGGATGGCAGGGCTGCCAAGGAGCGGGATAGGGATGGGGTACAGGATCTGGGAGGGAGGTGGGGGGCAGAAGGGGGCAAGATCTGGGTGGTAGGTAGGGTGCAGAAGCAGGCTAGATGTAGGGTGTCTGGCCAGGGGGAGGGAGCAGGAGCAGATTGGGGGTAGGGTGTCTGGCTACGAGGGAGGGTGCAAGAAGGGAACTTGGGTAGGAGTTGAACCTCCCTGATCTGGCACCCTCTGGACCTGACTGGTCCCAGATGAGGGATTTTTGGACCAGGGGAGGTCATTTCAGGGCTCCTGGTTCCCTCCCCCCACTAGGCTTCTTTGCACCTCTATTCCCTGCAACCCAACTGAGCTGCCTACCCCTGCTGGTTCCCTGCACCTCCCCTAAAACCATTCCCCACAGTCCAAGGGAGTGCAGCACCAGTTCCCTGCAGCCCCTCACAGCCCAGCTGAGCTGCCCTTCTGTTCCGTATGCCCTCCCCCATCCACCTCAGCCCAGCTGAGCCCTGCACTGGTTCCCTGCATGCCTCCCCCACAGCACAGCTGAGCCCCGTTTCCCTGCACCTCCCCCAAGTCCCGCAAAACTGCTGAGCCAAGCACCGATTCCCTGCCCCTCCTTCCCCTTGAGTCTAGCCCCGGTTCCCGGAACTTCCCTCCTCCTGCAGCCAAACTGAGCTCTGAGCTCCACACACACACCCCCACTCCGCAGCCCAGCCCAGCTCAGCTCCCCGGCCCTCCCCACTCTGCAACCCAGCTTTGCTCAATTTCCCTGCACCCTCCCCCAAACCATGCAGACATGCTGAGCCAGTGCTGATTCCCTGCCCCTGCCTCCCTCCCTCCTTCCCTCCCCTTGGCTGTGTCTACACTGGCGCGATCTTGCGCCAAAGCGGCCGCTCTTGTGCAAAAACTTGCTTCCTGTCTGCACTGGCCATGTGTTCTTGCGCAAGAACACTGACGTTCTCATGTATGAAATCAGGGCTTCTTGCGCAAGAACTCTGATGCTCCCGCTCAGGAATAAGCCCTTTTGCACAACTGTTCTTGCGCAAGAGGCCAGTGTGGACAGGCAACATGAATTTCTTGCGCAAGAAAGCCCTATGGTTAAAATGGCCATCGGCACTTTCTTGGGCAAGAGAGCATCCACACTGCCATAGATGTACTTGTGCAAAGGCACAGCTCGCACATGGCAGTGTGGGCGTGTTCTTGCGCAAGAAACCGCCAGTGTAGACATAGCCTAAGAGTTTCCTCACATGAACAAAATGAATTTTGTGTTGTGCACCAGTACTGAGTTCATGTGGCTTGTTTGGATGTGCCACTGTGGCACCCAAGTGATTAATAAATATTTTTAAACCTTTACCTTTTCTCTCTGCTGACTTGTCTCCTCCCCTTGCTCCATCAGCTCACCTGGTGCCTGCTGCCTCCCAACTCCTCACCCTCCTCTGTTGTCCTGGCTCCTGCCCTTCTCACTGCCCTCAGCCCTCCTGCAACCTGCCCCCCCCCCACCAGCCCTTCTCTCTTCCCTGTGCCCACTCTTCCAGTAGCCCCACTCTGATCATGTGAGCTACCCCTCCTCATCCCCTCTTTTAACACCTCCCTCTACAAAGCTGCCCTGCCTCTCTCCTCTGGTGGTGGTCCCTCCCCTGCAGGTGTCTGCCCTTCTGCTTCACCCCCAGAATCCCCTGGCACTTGCACCTTCTCTTAGCCCTGCACCCTCCTGTTGCCTCCCCCTTCCCTCACTGCCCCTACCTCCTTTGCCCTCTTTTTCCCTGATGCCCACCCCCTCACTATCCTCTGCCCCCATTCCCCTCATGCCCCTGTGCCCTCACACATGACTTGCTCCATCCTGGCCTTCCTCATGCCCACCTCTTCTTTCAAGCCTTCTCCCAGCACCTCCCCCTCCAGCCCCCAATGCCCTTACACTCTCCCCTCCCAGCATCACCCTGTCCCCCTCCCACTGACACCTCCCCTCCTGCCTTTTTCCTCATTGTCTGCACTTGGCCCCCTGGCATTTGTCTCTCCTGTACCCTGTCCCTTTGGTGCCTTCCCCTCTCTTCCCCCTCTCCCCTCCCCCTCCGCACAAGCCCCTTCCTCTCCCAGCCCTTCCCCTTCCCCTCCTCCTCCGCACAAGCCCCTTCCTCTCCCAGCCCTTCCTCTTCCCCTTCCCCTCCACACAAGCCCCTTCCTCTCCCAGCCCTTCCTCTTCCCCTCCCCCTCCGCACAAGCCCCTTCCTCTCCCAGCCCTTCCTCTTCCCCTCCCCCTCCGCACAAGCCCCTTCCTCTCCCAGCCCTTCCCCTTCCCCTACCTTCTGCCTTCCACTTTGCGGGGCTGGAGTCTGCGCTCCGTCCCCGGACTCCGAACCCGCAACTCAGCCGCATGGAGCAACGCAGCGCCCAGCAGTTTTAAAATCCCGGGCCGTGACGTTACGTCACGCCCGGGCATCTCCCTGCCCACCAGTTTGAGCACGCCGCACAGGGCGGCAGCAGCCAGCAAGGGGGAGCTCAGTGAAGGTTGCGCACGGCAGGGACGGGACGGGGCCAGGGGCCGGGGTGGGAGGACGCGCGGGGGGGCCGGGGCTCCCTCCAGCTCCAAATATTGGTGGAGCATGGGTACCACGAGCCCATACAACTCGCCGCCCATGCCTCTGCTGGCTAGCCAGCTCTCTCTCTCTTTCAGAGGGGGCAAGGGAGTGCTGGCTCCTCGCGGAACCCCTCGTTTTGCTTCGCAGAACCCCAGGGTTCCTCAGAGCAGCAATTGGGAAACACTGCCCTAAGGGTACTCATACTACTGGTTGAGAAACACTGGCCTAGTTCATCCCTCCGTGCTGAGTCAGGATTCAAGATAAGGTGTGGTCAGTGGGAACGGCTGGGACTCAGCCCTTTCTAAAAAACCAGAGCAAATGTGTACCCAGTTGGGATCCCGCAACCTTATCTTTTGCCATAACCTCTCCAAGCGTAAATAAATGCTTCATGTTGTTGCTCGATGCTCTTAAATTCTCCTTGTGCTCTGTCCAAAATATCGCCCTGTTAGCAAGCAGAGATGACGGAGGACACACATAGGCCCGGCAAAATGAGAAAATCAAGACAGCATGCCTTCTGCCTGGAGGCCAGTGCCTGGTGATGGCATGATTCCTCAGCGAGGTCTAGAAATTGACAGATTTTGACAGCATCCCCTATCATTAGAACTTCATTGCTGGCTTCTCGCCTGAGAGCTAATCAAACGCCGCGACCGATTCCACACAAAATAGGCCGCAGTTTGAGATGCAAAATTAGATTCAGCTGTCACCGCACAAAGAAATTGGAGAGCAATTGCATGAGAAGTCACTGGTGCATCAAGCTGTCCTGGGATAGCTATGCACTTGTGATGGACATGGAGATGTGACACAGCAACACAATCACGAATGTGTTTATTGCCCCAGAGGTTCTATTACAGCAAGACATAACCAAACTGCCTTAATTTGTTGCATTACAATCCTCATTCCTGCAAGATTTATTGTTTAAGGTCAACTCCAAATAAGAGGCGGGCTCCAGCCTGAAGTCTGTATTATTGGATTGCTGGGCTATTTATTAACATTCCTGTCTACAAGGACTTGCATGGTTTGAAATAAGTACTGCAAGAGCCTTAATTTCTCCCCGCACTAATGCTAAAAAACCCCAAAAGGCAGGAAAAGAAGTGTTAGAGGGCAAGGCAAAGACAGGAAGAAATATACTTAGCATTTATATGTAAGGCTTTGCATTCACAAGAGCATTCTGTGAAGTGGGAAAAAATATCACTGCTGCCTCCATTTCACAGACAGGGAAACCGAGGCCTAGGGCAGAGAACAGGCCTTGCAACAGGTCAGCAGCAAAGACAGAGACAGAACTGAGAAGTTCCTGGCTCCCAGTCCTGGCTTAGGAAAGTAGGATGCAGAAAAAGGAGAGTGAAGAACAAGGAGCAGAAATCAATATAAAGGGGATGGAAAGCAAAAAAAAAAAAAAAAAAAAAAAAAAGTGTTTTAAAGCCCCTTCACGTAGCAGCCAATAGCCTGCATTCTGTATGTGGTGCAGTCTGGGAAGTGTGTGCAACATGCCCCCTCTAAGGTCCATCCACACTGGATAGGAGCAGAGGTGACACTGTGGGGAGGAGTGTGGGGGTCATGTGTCCCCCTGATTTCTGCCAGAGTTCTCATGTCCTGCCCTGACCTCGCTGAATACTGCCAGAACCTTTACATTGTACCCCGATGCCTCCTGCCACCATCCACAAGCCTGTCTCTTTAGCTCATAAGAACAGCCATACTGGGTCAGACCAAAGATCCATCTAGCTCAGTATCCTGTCTTCCGACAGTGGCCAATACCAGATGCCCCAGAGGGAAGTAACACAATAGATAATCCTCACGTGATCCCTCTCCTGTCACCCATTTCCAGACAAACAGAGGCTAGGGATACCATTCTTACCCATCCTGGCTAACAGCCATTAATGGACCTAACCTCCATGAATCTATCTAGCTCTTTTTGAACTCTGTTAAAGTTCTAGTCTTCACCACATCCTCTGGCAAGGAATTCCACAGGTTGACTGCGCGCTAAGTGAAGAAAAACTTCTTTTGTTTGTTTTAAACCTGCTGCCTATTAATTTAATTTGGTGACCCCTAGTTCTTATATATATATAACTTTTCCTTATTCACTTTTTCCACACCAGTCATGATTTTATAGACCTCTGTCATATTCTCCCAGCCATAGAGATTCCTCTTGTGAGCTCTTGGCCACATTGCACTCCTTCACTCTTGCATAATCCTCAGTCCACAGCGATTGGCAGATCTCTGCCAAGAGTCCCTCTCTGGTACCTTTGTCAGTTTGGAGCCCACCACCCTCCCCGCCAACACAGAATGACATGCCTGGTGACCTTTGGCTCTGCAAACATAAAAGAAACTGTCTGTAAAGCCCCTGTACATGCCCTAAAGGGGATTCCATGCTGCAGTTCCTTGAGCAGGGGGCTGGACTTGATGACCTCCTGAGGTTTCTTCCAGCTCTATGATTTTATTCTATGATGGTGAGGGGAGCAATGGGATGTCACTAGTTTTAACCAACTCCGCATATAATCTTAGTACAGTCCAGGAAAGTCCTCTCTTTAAGGGGGAGGAGGGATCACTGTTCACATGCCTCTTTTCTCTGGAAAAGGAGGGAATAACTCATCTACCCCTTTCAAGGCTGCGGGCCTGCTTCTTCCCTCGCCGGACTTCATCCAGCCGTTTTCCCTGCCGCAAACAGCATGACCTGGTCGCACCGAACTCTGGCTTTGCGTGGGTGCAAAATGCTGACACAACCAGTCTGCAAAGAGCATCCGTGCTGAGCTGATTCCAGACCAGCCCAAGAGCATCAGCATCATTCAGACTGTGCTCAGATTAGTGTAATTCATGCACCGCCCTGTGCACGGCCTGCATCTGCTTTAGTAGGCCTGTTTCTCCTGCCAGGACCCGAAGCGCTGCATTCTATAGCGACTGTACAGTACTTCCCAGGAGCTGTTCGCCACACATCAAGGAAGGCTTCTGAGTATTTACCTCCATTGCTACTGATACACATCTCTAAGCTTTGTTACATGCCACCCAAAGGATTCAAGCTTAATGTAAGAACTATTACTGCAGCAAGGCCAAAGATAGCAGCCAGAGGGCAAAACATGTAGCCATACCCGCTCTGGTAGCAAGAGCCTCCTACTGCAAGCAGCTTGGATTTGAAAGCATTGGTTTCAGTGGGAGTTAGGGGCTTGTATACTCTGAGGATCTGGGCCTGTGAGCCTTCAGGGTTAGTATAGGTCAGTGGTTCTCAAACTTTTTGGCCTGTAGCCCACCCCACTCAATGCAGAACTTTCCACAGACCACCAACCAACCACCCATGATGGAGTGGGCTGGGGGTGCAGGGTGAGGCCAGGAGGTAGGGTGCAGGAGCAGGCTGGTGAGTGGGAATCTGGAAGGGAGGTAGGGTGCAGCAGTGGGGTAGGGGTACAAGGTCTCAGTGAAAGGGGTATGTGTGAAGGGGACAGGGGTGCAGAGCCTGGCCATGAGGGGTGCTTTCCAGCCTCTGTGCTGCTGCTCCCATTGGCCGTGATTCCGGCCAATAGGAGCAGCAGAGAAAGCATCCAGCTGGGGGAAGGAGGATCGGCAGTGCACAGAGCCGCTTCCTTCCCCCGCAAGCCGGACTTTGCCCATGGGGCTCCTCCTCCCACAGCGGGAAGCCTGTGCTGATGCTCCTACCTTGTGAGGGGGGTCATGGGGCTGGAGCATGCGGGGAAGTGGGTGAGCATTGAGCCTATGGCCCATCTGCAAGATGGTCACGGACCACACTTGGACAGCCACTGGTATAGGTTCATGAAAGTGCAGTCTCAGCATTCAACAAGGTATTACTCTACAGTCAGAGATGCTTTCTGGTCAGATTGCCTTGTGTGTGTCAGTGGCTACGTCTACACTGCAAAGTTTTTGCGCAAAAATGGCCGGTTTTGCGCAAAAACCTGCGAAGCGTCCACACCTCAAATGCGCTTTTGCGCAAGTAAATCAGCAGTAAAACGGCAGAACAGAGGGCTTTTGCCGGTGTAGGTAAACCTCCTTCTATGAGGCGTAACTCCCTTTTGCGCTACAGCTATTATGCAAAAAGGCAAATGTGGACGCTCCAGAGGGGTTTTTGCGCAAGAAACCCCCCTGGGAAAAAGCACGGGTGCTCTGATGGCCATTCTGTGAATGGCCATCAGAGCTTTCTTGCACAAGAGCGTCCATGCAGTGTGGACACTCTCTTGCACAAAAGCACATCACATTTGTGATGCGCTTTGAGGTGTGGACGTGCTCTTGCGCAAGAAATTTTTGTGCAAACACTCTTGCACAAAAGGCTTCTTGTGCAAGAAGCCTGCAGTGTAGATGTAGCCAGTGTGTCTACTGTGCATTTCAAAGAAGGGGTGGGAAGAAGGTACAAGATTCTCCAATGGGCAAAATGGGATCCATGCAAATTATGTGTGTTTGATTAAAGAGGTTATTCAAATTGTGCGGGGAGAGGAAGAAGTGGATTTTAGGTGGCGTTTACATTTAATTGGAAGACTGTTTTGGTGCCTGAAACCTCTCTCTCTCTCTCCAGTCAGTCTGTGGCTCTTACATTTTATTCAGGCAGTAGAGGGTGCAATAGCAAACCATGCCCATTTATAAACTGATTTCCATGTTTAATAAAGCCTAGCTCTGTAATGCTGAGCAACCTGGGCGTAACAGCGACTCTGCCCGAGGAAGGCTTGTCGGTTTGGTCTCATGCTGATTTTAAAATGATACTTTCCGCAGAAACGTGACGTCGCACCCTGTACTTTTCAAATGGCTGCGTTCCATCTTTTAACAACGCATCGGTTCCAGCAACTCCTTCCTTTCCGGCCCATCAACGGATGATCTGCCTTTTTTCAGCCTCATGCATGAGCCCTGAAGTCATGCTCCAACAGCACAGAGAGGTACTGGAGCTCTGTAATCTTTCAGACTACAGAACGCCACCCTCCAAGTAATGCAATCAAAACAATCCAGCTAAAAGCATTTCATTTGGGGTGGATTGATGTGAATTGTTTCTAATAAGACTAAAGCTCTGTGGGACAACTAATGGGTGCTTGTTAGGACAGCCAACGGACTATTCAATCAACTACACAGGAGAAACAAATGCAGACTGGTAGGCAAAAGACTTGGTGAGGACTTACCTCTTTAAATAAAGCACAGAGGGTCTGGTAATTGGATTAATCAGCCATTTCTATGGGCAAATTTATAGCCAAGGAACAAAGGAAACAATGGTGTGTAAAATACCGCCACCTGCCTCATTACAGTTTTAATTTTCATAACTATCCCCCACACCATGGCAGTATGGCCTAATGGGCACAGCACTGGGCTGGAGCTGAGGAGAGCAGGGTTCTAGTTCTGTCCTGCTGAGTGACCTTGGACAAGTCACTTCATGCCTCAGTTTCCTGCACTGCAAAAATGGGGGCAATGATACCCAATTCCTTTATGAAGTGAGTTGAGACCTTCTGATCAAAAGCACTGCCTAAAAACTAGGCATTATTTGCATAATGCTCTGGGTTCCCCCCACACTTGCAGTTTTCCAAATCTCTTCTATGGCAACGTTCCAAATCTCACTCATTTGGAAGATCTTTCATCAATGATCAGGCAGTGACTAAGTCTGGCATAGCCACCAAGAAGAGCTTGGCAAAGGGTGTAATCTGTCATGTTCCTTTAGCTCAAGGGTGGGCAATCATTTTCCGCGGGTGGGGGGGGGCGCACATCATGAATTTTGGTACGTGGTTATGGACCAGCTCCAGCCCCCCAAAAGGGGTGGGACTGGGGGCTACAGAGCAAGAGAAAGAGAGTGTGTGAGAGTGAAAGAAAGACACACTGTGTGTAAAAGACAGAGTTTGTGACACAGATTGAGTGTGGGGGCAGGCACAAAGATGGGAACATGTGGGGGGCGAGCACAGAGACAGGAGCAGGTGGGGGCGAGCACGGTGTATGTGTGACAGTGACTGTGGCACACAGACAGTGTGGCACTGATTGTGTATGTGTGATAGGAACACAGAAAGCATGTGTGCTGGCTGCTGTTGGGTAAGTTTCTGAGAGAAGCCGTGCGCTGTCTCTTTAAGACAGGGAAAGCTGCCCTGCTCTGTTGTCTCACCCTTCCCCTGCTCTGCAGCGGTGGGGCTTGGGGAGAAGGGTGTGCATGAGAGTGAGAGAAAGGAGGAGCACTGAAATCTTACAAACAAGGCGCTGCCTCTTAAAAAAGGCCCTCCTCTGAGTCACTGACCTCTGAGTCCGCTGCAGAATGCAGCAAGGTTGGGGAGGGACAGCTGGACATGGGCAGCCAGCTGTAAGTTTGCTCGCTCTGTGAATCAGCTGGGCAGGCTGGTGAGAAATGCTTGGCCGGCCAGATCAGGCCTGATTTTGATGAAAACCCTGTGTAAAAACAAGGCATTACCATGAGACAGGGGAACCCTCCCTCAGCATTGAGACTCCCCACTCTTTGCCCCCCTCAGTTAACACAAACACTGGAGTCACCCCTCCCATCTCCTGTCCTGCAGCAGGCAAATAATGGCACCTGCCCTCCAGAAACAAAGAGCCTGGCTCACTCAGCCCCCCTGCCACCACCTTAGCTAGTGGCAGCAGAAGGTCCTCTGGAGCTACCTCACAGCTGTGGCTGTGAAGCATGACAATAGGAAAGGGGAAGACGAGCTTCCCTATTGGAGTAAGGACTTGATACCTGCAGCTTGGCACTGAGAACTGCCTACCTCTCCCACTGACTTTTAGCATTGCATCACTGGCAGCTGATGTGGGGCCCTTCCCAGATGTTCCTGGCAGAGGGTGAAGTCCACAGATGGAAGCAATGAGCTGCTGATTCCACATCACCGCCTAACGCAAGCCAGGTGCACCAGGCAGTGAGTAGCATCTGCCCTGGGCAATATGTCCGTGAATGGCTGGGCTCACTGAAAGACACCCATGGCTGTCTGCGTCCTGCCCCATTTAGGGGCATGGCCAGGTCTCCCTTAAATATGCCCCATAGGGCCATGGGAGTTCCTGTCCAGCTAGTAGCAGGGTGTTTTCTAGCTTCTGCTATTGCAGTCAATTGCCTAGCTAACTCACCATGGCTGATGAAGAGCTTGCAGCTCTGATGGCTGATAATGGCTCTGGGGTGTGCAAAGCTGGCTTTGTTGGGGGTGATGCTCCCAGGCTGTTTTCCCCTCCATTGTGGGGTGGTCAGGCACCAAGGGGACATGGTGGGGATGGAGAAAGACCCTCCCCACATTCCCCTCACACACCAGAACCTAGAGGGGCCCAACCTAGTAGATTTTGTGTGCTCCAGACTTGTGGTGGGGCAGCAGGGGGGCTGGAGTGCCAGTGCAGGTTACTCAGTGCTGGGGGGGCAGTGTCCCTGAGCCTCAAGGGACAGATCCGGGCAAGCCAGGGGCTGCAGCCGGCCCCCGGGCCTGAGGTTCTTCACCCCTGGCCTACAGAGTACCTAGCAGGCAACCTTCCCATTAGAGGATACTCAAGTTGGTAAGAAGAGCTAATTTCTATGCATTGCGCACATAATTTGGATCTATACACCCATGGCTACGTCTACACTGGCAGCTTCTTGCGCAAGAACTCTTTTGTGGAAGAGTTCTTGTGCAAAAACTCTTCCAGAAGAGAGCATCTACACTGCCATGTGCTTTTGCGCAAGAGCATCCATGCCAGCGTAAACGCTCTCTTGCGCAAGAAAGCTCCAATGGCCATTTTAACCATAGGGCTTTCTTGTGCAAGCAATTCATGTTGCCTGTCTACACTGGCCTCTTCTGGAAGAGCTCTTGCGCAAGAGGGCTTCTTCCTGAGCGGGAGCATCATAGTTCTTGTGCAAGAAGCCCTGATTTCATACATTAGAACGTCAGTTTACTTGCGCAAGAACACGCAGCCAGTGTAGACAGGCAGCAAGTTTTTGCGCAAGAGCGGCCACTTTGGCGCAAGATCACGCCAGTGTAGACACAGCCCATGTGTATTGGCTTTCCTTTCCCCCCCCCCCCTCCTGCTCCCTTAGCTATCAAGAACAGCTGCTCTCACTAGCATTGAGGGCTAGCCTGACACGGCAAAGCTGCTCCAACCAAGTTAGAGCACAAAGGAGGAGATAGGAAGTGTAACTACTAGTTCTGCAGCCCATAGGGATCTTTCTGAGCTGCTGAACTCTTGCGTTAAGTTCCTTGTGCTTGCTCTTAGGCATGAGGTAACTTCCCCTCACACCACCCTTATGTGCCTGAAAAAGGCCTTTATGCTTGGAGTACCCTCTGAACTGAAAAAAATAACAAATGGTCTGGTAGCACTTTATAGACTAACAAAACATGTAGATGGTATCATGAGCTTTTGTGGGCACAGCCCACTTCTTCAGATGACCGGAGTTTCATCTGAAGAAGTGGGCTGTGCCCACGAAAGCTCCTGATACCATCTACATGTTCTGTTAGTCTATAAAGTGCTACCAGACCATTTGTTATTTTTTCCTGGACAGACTAACTCGGCTACCTCCTGAAGCCTCTGAACTGAGTCTCTTGTGGTAGGGCCTCGATGATAAAAGAGGACCAAAATTTCACAACCTGGAGAACATTTCTTCTTCCCTCCCCGCCCCCCAACTATATTAGGTTCCCTTAGTGGAAGATCCTGGTTACTAACACTCCTGTTACAGCCTATTCCCTAAGGGTATGTCTACACAGCAAAGTTATTTTGAAATAACAGCAGTTATTTCGAAATAACTTTCCTAGTGTCTACACAGCCATTCTGTTATTTTGAAATTAATTCGAAATAGCGGAGGGCTTATTTCGAAATTGGTAAACCTTATTCCACGAGGAATAGAGCCAATTTCGAAATTGCTATTTCGAAATAAGTGCTGTGTAGACGTTTATTAAGGGGCCTCTAGCCCTTCTCAGGGTGCCCTGCTGGCCGCCCTGGCCACAAGGTAACTTTTGACCTGATGCCCTGCCGGAACTGGTTCCAACCAGCCTTAAATGAGATTCAACATCCACTCAGTGTGGACACGCTATTTCAAAATAGAAAAATGCTATTTCGGAATGCATTTTGTGTGTAGACGCGTTATTTCAAAATAAGCTATTTTGAAATAACTATTTCGAAATTAGATATTTTGAAATAACGCTGTAGTGTAGACATACCCTTAGTCTAAAGGGAAGGATTCTGCAGGAGCTCGTTCTTGTCAGGCTGGGGTGCATCAGTTGAATTCCGACTGGAAGAGGTGCAGAAAAGAGCAGAAGAATGGAAACCTACCTTAGGCGAGGAGATTCAAAGAGCTGGGACTGTTTAACCAAACAAAAGCTGAAGGGAGATAGGATTGCGTCCTATGAATACGTGAGGGATAAACACTCCTCTGTCTCTCTGGTAAGTGCTGGTGTTAACACAAGAACAGATGGATATAAAATGGCCACCAACAAATTGAGGCTTGAAATTAGATGGTTTCTAAACGTCAGAGGTGTGAAGTTCTGGAACACCTTCCAAGGAGAGTAGTAGGCAGGAGTCTTCTTGGGGCCTGGGGCAAGTAGATTTTGTGGGGGGCCCTGAGCTGCGAGGTGGGTCAAATGCGGAGTTCAGTGTAGGGATGTAAAATCCCGTTTAATCAGTTAACATTATGTTTAACCAGTTAACCGCTTCAATGCAGGTAGATGAGGAGAGAGCTGCTCCAGCACAGCTGGGCTGGAGCACCCCTTCCCCCCACCCCACCATGGCCAGAATGGAGCACCACTGCCTGCTGTGGGCCCCACCGGCCTGGAGCAGCCCCCTACCTGCAGCAGGCAGAGGGCTGCTTCGCCCTTCTGGTTAACCATAAATGGTAAGCATTGCTTGGTAAGGGTGATGCTCACTGTTTAACTGATTAACCATTCACATCCCTAGTTCAGAGGGGGCTGATGGAGAGTGGGCAGGGTCTGGGTGGGAGGTGGGGTGCTGGAGAGGCTTGGGGGGCAGGTGGTCTGGAAAGAAGGTAGGGTTTGGGGGTGGGGAGTGGAGTGCAGGAGTGGGTATGGGGTGCATTGTCTAGGAGGGAGATAGGGTGCAGGAGGGCACTTGGGGGGTGGGGTCTGGGAAGAAAGGTTGGGGGGGAACAGGTGGCTTCATCTGACTCTGCATTTGCAGGTGCCACCTCCGGCTGCTCCCACTGGCTGTGGTTCACAGCCAATGGGAGTAGTGGGAGTGGAGCCTGCAGGTGAGCACTGCTCTTGGGGATGTACGGGACTCCAGCCCAGGAGAGACAGAGGGGGAACGCCAGCATGCAGAGCTGCTTCCCACAAGGCCGAGTCACAGCACACAGGGGCTTTAGTGGCTGCATCCCAAGGCCCCAGGCTAAGGGGACCGCCCCTTAGCCTGGGCCTGCAGCCCTTCAAGCCCCTTTCATAATCCAGCTTTGGTAGTGGGGGCAAAAATCTAACTTAATTCAAGACTGAGTTTAACAAAGTATGAAGAGACTACTTTAGATGGCAAGTATTTGACCTGTGCCTACTACCTGTAAATATCCCCAGTGGCCAGTGATGGGACACTGGATGGACAGGGCTTTGAATTAGTACTGGGAATACTTTCCAGACACCTGACTGGTGGGTCTTGCCAAAAGACTCAGGGTCCCACTGATGGCCATATTTGGGATTGGGAAGGGATTTTCTTCCAGGCCACATTAGC
Organism: Pelochelys cantorii; assembly: GCA_032595735.1. Lineage (NCBI taxonomy): Eukaryota > Metazoa > Chordata > Testudines > Trionychidae > Pelochelys > Pelochelys cantorii. The sequence goes on along the minus strand of CM064338.1, from coordinate 40,407,713 downwards.
AGAGACCATGGAGCTCTTCACCTTCCTCTGCAGCATGGGGCATGGTTCACTTGCAGGTTTAAGTTGGTGTAAATGGTGGAGTCTCTGTAACTCAGGGTACGTCTACACTAGCCCCCTAGGTCGAACTAGGGAGGCTAATGAGGGCGACCAAAATTGCAAATGAAGCGCGGGATTTAAATATTCCACGCTTCATTAGCATGTTCCTGGGCGGTCGCCATTTTGGAAATTGACTAGCCCGAATTAGCTGTTATTCCTCCTGGAATGAGGTTTAACAGCTAATTCGAGTTAAGGGCTTTACTTCGAACTCCCGTTTCACTGCTGCGTGTAGCCGCGGGCAGTTACTCCGGGCTAGTCAATTTCTAAAATGGCGCCCGCCCGGGAACATGCTAATGAAGCGTGGGATATTTAAATCCCGCGCTTCATTTGCAATTTCAGTCACCCTCATTAGCCTCCCTAGTTCGAACTAGGGGGCTAGTGTAGACGTACCCTTAGTCTTTTGATCACAACTGGAGGATTTCAGAAACTCAGGAGCAGGTTAGGGGTCTGTTACAGGAGAGGGTGGGTGAAGCCCTGCAATGGGCAAGCCCCTTTGAATCGCTGGGCCCCGGGGCAATTTCCCCGTTGCTCTCCCCATCCCCAGGTCAGTGGGCCTGCCTACCTTTCAGTAGAAACTACACCCGCTTTGTCTCCACAGGATTTTACTCTCCTGTGTTTCTCACTCTATCAAAAATAAACCCCAACACTGCTGATGCGGGAAGACGAAGTTTCACTCTGGGTGCGAGGCGCCCCAAGTCGTGTGACATAAGCGGGGAGGAAACCAGCGAATGCGATGCACAAAAGGAGTAGGCCAAACCTGCATTATTCATAGAGGATCTTAAATATTTCAGTGAAAAAAAATCCAAGGAGCATTTTTATTGTCCTTCCTTACCCTATAATGAGGACTTGGGTTTGGGGAGGGCAAGATGAGAATATGCCCTCACTCCATACAGGGGCTCATGCAAATGTGTTTGCAATACTCCTCTCCCCCCTCCCCTCCCGCAATAAAATCAAATTAATGGTTTTGCAAACCAAACAGACTCCACTATCTGTATGTAAGAGTCTCTGGGAGAAACACAGTTAAGCTGTCGTCTCCTTGTTCAAGGCAATCTTGAATTCTCTCGTTAGCGTTCTGGGAGACAGGGCATGGCTGTGAATGATTCAGTGTCTCACTTTGTTCTGGGATTCAACAGGCGGGCGCCCATTTAAAAACACAAGCAAGGGGCAGACGCAGACTAGAAGATGCACTGAGCAGAAAGGACGGGGTTTATTTTCTTTGCTCCAACAGCTGCTGTCCTTATTAGCATGCATTTCTGTATCTTTCTCTTTTTCCTTTGGGCAACTTACCTGCTCCGCAAAAACCAATCAGATGAAATTGCCAGTTCACACAGGGGCTGCGTAATATTGCACTGGAATCTTGTATTACTCTATTTGAAGGAATCCAGTCAGAACATCAAAAGAAACTCACAAGTCAGCAAGTTAGAAAAACCTACCTGCTGGGTTGCATGAGGCATAAGTCCTACCCTGCAGTGGCACAATTGTCATGTTTAATTGCATTAGCTATAATGAGGGAGAGGCAGGCTCAACTGAGGAGATACGCTGCTGCCATCCCCTGGTAAAACACATACAGTACGCAATGCTCTCCCCATGAGGATGGAAATTAGTGGGCCGATGTGCCCAACATGCAGCCAGCACTGTTGTGTTGTCACTGTTACATTGCCCATCGTTTCCTAAACGCAGTGGGAACAGACTGCAAAGGGTATTCGCGTGTAGCACAGATCCAGATTCCCTGGGCATGAATGAGTGTTACACACCAGTTCTACGCCACGTAACGACACGGAAGTCAGTCAAGTTATGGCTGTGTGAAACTGGAGCACGGCAGTGAGAACCAGGCCCCTTGAAATGGGATGAAGTAAAGGGCCACCGGCGGTGGTTTTGGTCTCACTGGAGATAAAGTCACAAGACTAGTGCATTCATGTACAATGGACTTTTGTTATACAGCACCTGTGCTGTCCAGTGCACCTGCTATGCAGCCCCCACAAAGCAGGCAGTCTGTCAACTTACAGAGTGTTTGGCCTTTTCTAGCCATTCATTTTTAGGTCATTCATTCCTTAGGGCCAAGGTGGGGAACCTAAGGCCCAAGGGCCAGATGCGGCCTCCAGCTTGCCTGGATCCAGCCCCCCGAGGATCAGGGTTCCACCCCCAGCATTGAGAGCCCGTGCTGGTGCTCCATCCTCCCCCCCCCTTCACTGTGGGGCTGGAGCACATTGGGCTATGTCTACACTGCCCCCATTTTGTGTAAAAAATATGCAAATTAATTAATGAGGCGCCGTTTTTGCGCAAGAGGCTTTTGCACGAGAGCCGTTCTTCCTCATTTTTTTTCAGGAAGAATAACTCTTGCGCAAAAGCCTCTTGCGGAAAAATGGAGCCTCATTAATTATGCAAACGAGGTGCGGCGATAGTCCACACTTCGCCTCATTTGCATATTTTTGCGCAAAATGGGGGCAGTGCGGACATAGCCAAAGTCTGCTAGCCAGGGCCCCCCTAGGCTCTGGTGTGCAAGGGGAAGGTGGGGAGTGTCTTTCTCCTTCTCAGTCGGGGGCCACCTCAGTGAGGGCTTGTTTGTTTGTTTTCGCTTCTCACTTGTGGGTGGCCCCCGATTGATTTTTCTGTGGGTCAGTGGCCCCTGACCCAAAAAAGGTTCCACCCCCCTGCCTTAGGGTTAATGCTCCTTACAGTGCACTTTATTTGCCACTTGCAGGGAAGACCACGAAAATCACTCAGAGGGGCAGCCATATGAGTCCGTAACTCTAAAAACAAGTAGTCCCGTGGCACCTTAGAGACAAACAAAGATATATCTAATATCATGAGCTTTCGTGGGCACAACCCAGCTCATCTGAAGAAGTGGGTGTTGCCCACAAACACTCACGATACTATAAGTACTCTTACCCAAAGCTGCAGACACTTGTGGTAGGGAAAGCATCACCTGTTTTGAATCCCCCCTCCTCTCATTTTGGAGAGTCTTGCAGGTGGTTTTGTGAATCTGCCCATGCTCCTCTTGTTCTTCCAGGCAGAAATTGCTTTTCAGTTCTGGAAAGAAACATACAAAAATATGGAGAAGAACAAGGTTGCCTGATTTGGGCAGAGGGGGAAATTGGTTATGGGAAAACTTTGACTGGGCAAATCCCAGTTCCCCAAATCAAAACTCCACCATATCCCATCAAGTACCTCTCCTGGACCTTCAACCCAAAGAGTCCTGTGCCCCCCTGAGTTAATTAGAGCACAAGCACTTCTGACTCTTGGAAATTTTCTCCCCCAAACGTTCATGGTGCTAAAACTTCCCCCTGGCAAGCCTCCATCTAAAGTGCTTTGCAGCTTCCACCAAGCTCCAGTCTGGTTAGTGCAGGGGTGGGACAATAATTTTTGATGGGGTCCACTCCATGAATTTGGAAAGTGATCGAGGGCTGAATTCTTTCATGATATGAATGGAGGAGGTGCGGGGTCTGAGATGGAGAAGGGAGCTTGGGGTAAGGGAGGGAGTTTGGGTGAAGGAGGCAGTAGTGACCTGGGGCACTGAACTGGAGTGCAGGGGGTTGGATTATGACCTAGGGCAGGGAACTGGGGTACAGAAGGGGTCCAGGGGTTTGGGTTATGAGCTAGGGCAGGAGGAGACTGTGCTCTGGGGCAGGTGATTGGGGTGCCGGATCTGGGAGGAGGTGTGGGTGCAGGAGGGGTGGCAGAGGATTTGGTTATGTGGAGTAGAAGGGCAGGAGTGGGGGGCAGAGGGTTGGGAAAGGGAGGTTCAGGGGCTGGGGTGCCAGAGGCAGGCTCTGACCAGGAGACTTACCAGCCAGCAGCCCATTCTTGAATCACCCTGCCTGCCTGCCCCACCCCCACACAAGTTACAGCCATGTGCTCTGTAAATAACTACAAGCCCCTTGTGTTTTGTGGCTGCCTGTTATTGAAACAGGCAGTTCCCATTGCCCAGTTTCTGCCAGAAGCTGGCCAATGGGATTGTGCTGGGGGCAAGAGCCGCTCCTAAAGCTTCCCCCCTCCCCTCTGGGCTCAGTTTTTAAAGTGAAACCACCCCACAGCTGCCTTTCTGAGCAGCGTGCGGGGGACGGGAGGGGGGAGCTAGGCAAGCAGGGAGCCTACCTGGGCTGGATCCGGTGGCTTGGTGGGCTGGATCTGGCCTGCAGGCCATATTTTGCCAGGCCTGGGTTAGTGGGAGGACTTGCATGGAACAAGGAGGGAAACTTCAAAAGGTTCATGGGCAAGCTTTGGATTGGCTCTCAAACCCTTTGGGCCGTAGCAAACCCAGCTTGCTTGCCCTTTCCCACAGCACCCATCATCCAGTGCTCCCAAAACAGTCTAGAACGGCAACACGTGAGTGTAGCTTCTTCTATGAGAGAAGGAACTAAACCAGCAAGCTAGAGCTGGTTACTCCTGGGCTTGAGGGAAATTTGACTCTGCTGGGAGTCCTCATAGGTCAATGAATTATGACCCAAGTGACTATCCTAACAGTGATTCCAGTTCTATCTCATGTTCCCTATCTGTCTGGTTAAAGTGTTTGACACCAACTCACGGTAAGTGTTTACATTAATTCAGTGCAAACTTTTGCAATAACCTTAATTATACTTCAGTGTGTTAACTGATAAATACACCATGCCCTTTGTGGTGGAATATTTTCCATTTCTTTGTTGTGTGACACACGGGGGGAGGAGAGGACAAAGGGCCACATGCCCTGAACACCATGGGCAGGAGAGGCGGGCCAGCAGCCACTGAGTGGGGTGTAGCGAGGGGATGTGGTGCTCGCAGCAAGGGTCCCCCCTCCCCCCCCCCTGCACTCACCAGCAGCAAAGCAGAACAAGGCAGCCCCAGCTGTTTTGCTCCCCTGGCCACCTTGCCCTGGGGGAGGGAATGGAACTGCGCCCTCCCCCAGGGCAAGGTGGCTGGGGGAGCAGGGCAAGCTGGGGCCACCTTGTTCCACTTCCCCTGCTCGTGAGTGTGGGGGAGGAGGACCCCTGCTGCCGGCACCAGTTCTAGCCCTGCTAGTCCCTTGGGCCACCTCAACTGGGGGAAGAGGCAGGGAGAGGGTGGAGCAGGGGTGGGGAAAGGTGGGGGAGAGGGCAGGAAGAGGGTGGAGCAAGGACAAGGAGGGGCAAGGCCTGGGTTAGAGAGGGGCTGACCTGACCCTTCTCTGGGATGGGGGTGTCACATAGCCAGTGGCCCCTCAGCTTCCCCTCACCAGTCACCTCTGTTCCTAGCCTCATGCTTGCCTGAGCTGGGAAGGGCAACAGAGGAGAGACCACTTCATGAGTGCCTGGTCTGTTCATTCCCTCTGGAGCACCTGGCATGGGGCACTGTCAGAAGACAGACAGTGGACTAGATGGACCTTTGGTCTGAACTAGCGTGGCCATTCTTATGTTCTCAAAATCTTTTTTTTTCTCTTGGGAGACCCTTGGATTGTATCATCAGCAACTCACTGTCTATGGAAACAGCAAAGAAACGGCACTCCCATTTCTCCAAAACCAGTGCTGTGGTGCACATAACCCAACACAGGGCCAGCACTCCCGACAGCTCTTACTCACGTTTATTTTTATTTTTTACTTTTAGCATGTATGCCCCTTCCTATGATTTACCAGTTTGTTTTAAACATTCCAGATTGCTATAGTCACAGAAAGATCAGCCTGTCATAATTACTAAGACATGCCATGATCGGCACACTGCCTGGGCCACCTTTGGAAAGACACAGTCTGCTGACCAAGCCCAAGTCTTTATTCAGCAACTACTTTTTATTTTAGCAAGCCATAGCTTCCCTGCACGGAGAATGTGCTGGCTCCGTTTGCCTTGGAATTAGCTTTGCTGCATGGTAGAACACTTCAATCACCAGACTTTCACAAAAGCTAGGTTGGCTTTCATGCTTCCTTTGCTGTTATTTGATGCAAACAATGCAAGATCATAACAGTATCTGCTAACCCAATAGTTATCTGGCCAGAAAGGATTACTTCCTGCTACCCTACCAGGTCTGATTCTTTTCTCTCATTTACACCTACTTCAATCCAGTTCAACTTGATTAGTTTCAGAGGAGCTATTCCTAAATCACAACAGCATCAGTGAAAAGAAAATCAGGCCTGATGTTTCTTTTGTGTTGCTGGGAACGTGTAGGCTCTCTGGGGTATTCTTTTCTGGAGAGGGTAAAGAAAGGCATGGAAAATTGCCATCAAGGAGGGATTTAGTTCACTGCACTTTGTAACCCCCTCAGATGCATTTTGGATGAAATGGAAACTGTCTCCCTTTTTCCATGCATAGGGACAACACAAATAAACCTGAATCATGTAATCCAGTTCTAAACAATCTGCTCCAGATGATCCTAAAAGAGGAGCATGTAGCTGGTACATAACAAAGAAAAGAAATTCCACAAAACAAAGAGAAGAGCCGTACCGGCCAGAGATGGAAGGAATGGCCCTGGGGTCAAAGCATTGGACTGGGACGCATGTGATGTGGGGAGAAATTCTGGCCCCATTGATATCAACAGCAAAATTTCCATTGGTGTTAATGGGGCAAGGATTTCACCCTTGAGGGCTATCCCACACTCTGCCACAAACTTTGTGTGCTGCCTTGGGGAAGTCACTTAACCCCATGCCTCATTTCCCTCACTGGAGATAATGATGCCTACCTCACAGGTGTATGGCATGATTAATATTTGTAAAGCACTTTGAGCTACTTAATTAAAAAAAATTAAACATCTCAGTTGTTAGAAGGGCAGACTAAACCTAGGGTGCCCACGAGAACTCACAGCAAACCAAATTTTCCTTATACTGATGCAGTACCACTGATTTGGGTTGGCACCTGTATCTGTGACAGGAAGATTTGGCCCATCATTTTCATGTTGTTTTATTTCTAAGACAAACAAATATGTTCAGCAAGCCACTGAAAGTAGGGAGTAGTGAAGACATTTTCTGCCATGTGATTTCAGAAGAGGTTTGGTCCAAGTTCCAGTTTTAGTCAATATCCCAGGAAAAGAGGGCTTTAACAGATTAGCCAGGAAAAGGATGTTAACTACTAAAAGATGAAGGAAAATTACATAAAACAGTTTACTTCTATTATCTTTACCATATGTTGTAGTCCAACTGGATACACAAACAGCATCAGTGCTAGACCCTTTGAAGTGACCTGACCGTGTTACTGATTTATTTCAAACAAACCTCTTTCTTTGAACCTGAGGTCAAGGTTAGTGCTATAATAAAATATACCTATAGAGCTGGCCTTTGCAGGGTGCCCAGAAGAAACAAAGCCCTCATTTAAGCATTAATTTTACTGAGTATAATACTGTATTTCTATTTTCCCTTCTCCGTATTCATTTCCATCGGAAAACTTTGTTTAGGAAGGAAAAAAACCATCTCATTTCCGGTCCATAACAGTTTTAAATTTACATGAAGATTTCCATGCTAAAAGGCATTGACTGACACCAGAAATGCTCAATTTCGAATACCCATGTATGCTAACCTATCATATCTTTGACCTCATTAGAAACCAAACAGATACTTTACCCAAGCTCTTCTGCCAGCAATGTCAATTTAGGAGCCTTCTGTAAAACTGTCTTTATCCAGAACCACAGCAGTCCAACAAGGACAATATATCTAGAAAATCAATCAGGGAGAATATATTTTAAGAACTCTTCTTGAGTAGGGAACACATAACTGAAAGCTGTTTGTAAGCAAACAATTCATCCTTGCTGGAACTTCATTAGCTCACAGAGGAGGATAGAGATGGAAGTGAGGACTTAGATTGCATGTAGGCAACCAGGGATATTGATATAGGTTGATATTCAGAAACATCAGTACAGGAAGGGGTACTGATGGGGTTAAATTTCTCTAAAATTTAGCATCCAAAACTTTTAATGCTCCATCCCCTACCTTAATATCTAAGCTGTAGAATAGGGTTTTAGTCCATACTTGGATGAATGTGATCAGACACCACTCTCAGTCTATCTTAATATAGCAAAGTTATCCCATCGATATCTGCCACTGCCTAAATCAACAGAACTTGCTGCAATGAAACTGTCATCCATTTTAAATCCCAAAGATGACACATCAGTTCTGGGTCAATGTTCTCAGCAGTTTCATTAACTATCACACTGCTGGTGTTATTTTATATCTAGTCTCAGGTTAATTTCTTGGTACAGAAGCAAGTCAACACACCACCTTTAATTTTCTTTGAAAGACTCAGGGGGGTAGCCGTGTTAGTCTGTAACTTTAAAAAACTCAGTCAAGCTACAGGTATATAGGTAAATACTTAGAAGGTAGAGGCATGTAGGTAAGCTTCCATCGAGGACACATCACAGGATCAATTGTTTACAACCAGGCCCTAAGATACAACTGGATTTGCTCCAATCCCACAGACAGAGACAAACACCTACAGGATCTCTGTCAGGAATTCTTAAAACTTAAATACCCACCTGGGGAAGTGAACAAACAGATTGACAGAGCCAGATGAGTACCCAGACGTCAGCTTCTTCAAGACAGGCCCAACAAACAAAATAACAGCACACCCGTAGTGATCACCCACAGCCCCCAACTTAAACCCCTCCACTGCATCATTAACAATCTACAGCCTATCCTGGAAAATGACCCCTCACTCTCTCAGATCTTGGGGGACAGGCCAGTCCTTGCCTACAGACAACCCCCTAACCCTGTGGTTCTCAACTGGTGGTCCATGGACCACTAGTAGTCCATGGTGACTTTTTCGGTGGTCCACAAGAACATTGTCCAAAGTCACATGGCGTGGGCAGGCACCAAAAATCTGTTAGTAAGAAATAAATTTCAAACCAAAATGTTCGTTGTCTGCTCTTTTTTATCATGTCTCAAAAAGGAGGTAGTCCAGGAAAATTTTTTGATTGGCCTGGTGGTCCGTGGACTGAAACGAGTTAAGAACCACTGCCCTAACCTGAAACAAATTCTTTCCAGCAACCACGCAGCACACCTCAAACATACTTACCCAGGAACCTACCCCTGCAATAAAACCTGTTGCCAACTTTATCCACATATCTACACAAGCAACACCATTACAGGACCTACATAAGCCACCAGATCAGAGGCTCATACAGCTGCACATCCTCTGACGCAGTGATTGCCAACCTTTTTTATGCCAGGGACTGGCAAACCCATTCACAAACCTTTGGCAGACCAGTAACATTTTATTTGCATATTTACATATTCATCATGCAAATAATGAATATTCAAATATGCAAATGCGATGTTGCCTGACTGCCTAGCCCCGACCCAGTCCCCTGCTCTCAGGTGCCTAACTCTCTTTGACCCTCCACCCCAACACTTCATGCCCTCTGACCCTTTAACCTCTGACTCCTATAGTATATTCCAACACCCTCTTGCCCCATGACCCCACCACACCCTCGCCCAATACTCCTTTGCCCCCCTCACTCCAACACTCCCAGAGTGAGGCTGCCCCCTAGGGAGCATGGCTGTTACTGCTGCGTGGAAAGGGGGAGTGGCTGTTGGTGGCAAGCATGCTCCCTATTCCTTCATGTCTCCTCCCTCCCCAAGTGTGTCTTGCGCCACCATTACCGAGGGGGTAGGAGGGAGGGAGAAAGGCGGGGAGAGAGGCGCCTCCTTCTCTGCCTCCTCCTGCCGCTGCTTTAGTCCTAGTGCTGCTGCCAGCAAAAGTGGCCGTGCGGGCAGGGGGAGCGGCCATTGGCAGCATGTGCACGCCCTCCTCCTTCGTGCCCTTTCCTTCCCCCAGTGTGGAGGAGGGAAGAAGGTGCCTCCTGCTCCACCTCCTCCTGCCGTGCCTCAGCTACCATGGCTGCTGGAGCTGAGCTGCCACGAACCGCCAGCTTGATCTCCGGCAACCACCGCGGCTTGGCAGCGGTCTGTGGCCCAGTGGTTGGGAACTGCTGCTCTAATGTGATCTATGCCATCAAGTGCCAGCAATGCCCCTCTGACATGTATATTGGCCACACTGGACAGTCAAAGGATTAATGGACACAAGTCAGATATTTGAAATGGTAACACACAGAAACCTGTAAGAGCACATTTTAACCTGCCTGGGCACGCATTAATGGATTTAAAAGTAGCCATTCTTTTGCAAAGTAATTTCAGGAACCAACTAGAGAGAAAAACTGCGGAACTGGCCTTCATATGCAAATTTGGCACTTTTACCCAGGGACTGAACAAAACATGAACGGATGGGCTATTATATTCAGCACCCAAACAATCAAAAACAGTATCAGACACTGACAGCCCACTCTATTAGCCTCATTTAGCACAGACACTCTAAGGGTGTGTCTAGACTACATGGCTCCATCGATGGAGCCATGTAGATTAGACAGATCGGCAAAGGGAAATGAAGCCGCGATTTAAATAATCGCGGCTTCATTTAAATTTAAATGGCTGCTGCGCTCTGCTGATCAGCTGCTGATCAGCTGTTTGTCGGCAGATCGGGGCAGTCTGGACGCTCCCGCGCCGACCTGAAAGCCCTTTGTCGACCTTCCCCTCATGCCTTGTAGGATGAGGTTTACTGGGGAGGTTGACAAAGGGCTTTCAGGTTGACAGGGGAGCGTCCAGACTGCCCCGATCTGCCGACAAACAGCTGGTCGGCAGAGCGCGGCAGCCATTTAAATTTAAATGAAGCCGCGATTATTTAAATCGCGGCTTCATTTCCCTTTGCCGAACAAACAAATCTACATGGCTCCGTCGATGGAGCCATGTAGTCTAGACGTACCATAATTGATGGGCTTTTCTCCTCTCCCTCTTCCCTCTTTTTCTGCTTTAAATTGTGGGGTTTCAGTGTCCCTCTGTGCCTCTTGCTCCACTCATCTGAAGAAGTGGGTTGTGCCCACAAAAGTTCATGTTACTATATATTTTTGTTAGTTTCTAAGGTGCAAAAGGACCACTTGTCATTTTTTAAATATTTTTTTAAAAGAGGCACCCCTATGACAAACTAAAAGGTGTACTGATGGGCTCTGGAGCAACAGAAATGTCTGGCCTCTCTGGTGCAAACGGACAATTTTCTCCTCCAAGACAAACTATCTCTCTCTCTCTCTGCCTCTCCTGTTGCAATTCATCAGGATAAGCTTTTTCTCATACCTTTCCCAAACAGACACTTGCTTGTCTTCCACATCTAAATCTTTGACCTACTATCCACGTGCACATAAACCCCTGTAATACAGCCCCAACCACCATAGCAGATAGCTGCTGGCAGCTATCAACTGTGCACTACACCAGTGGTTTTCAAACTAGGGGCCGCAACCCAGTACTGGGGGTGGAATGTCAGGCGCTGGGTCTTGTTATTGCAGGGGGATCAGGTGACCAGTGGGGGTACTAAGGCAGCTTCCTACCCCTCCTGGCATGATAGACTGTGCTGCGCCCCAGAAGTGGCCGGCTGCAGGCACAGCTCCTGCAGGAGCCCGGGGGAGCGCACAGGGCTCCATGCACTGCCCCTGCCCCGAGCACTAGCTCTGCACTCCCATTGTCTGGGAACCTGCTGCTGGCTACTTTTGTGGCACAGCAAGGTCTGCGATGCCAGGAGAGGCAGAAAGCCTGTGTTAGCATCCCTGCTGCACCTCTGACCGGGAGCTGCTCAAGGTAAGCCCCTCCTGCCCCAGCCCTGACCCATCCCAAAGCCAGAGCCCCTGCTACAGCCCAAAGCTGTCCTCCTCAGCCCCACCCCAGAGCCCACACTCTAGTCAAATTATGTTGGGTTGCAGCATCAATGATTTTCTTCAACTGGGTCATGAGGAAAAAAGTTTGAAAACCCCTGCACTATACCACTGCATCTCTACCCTGATGGTCGGTGAGGAATCAGACTTTAAAAAAGACACTGGTCCTTCAGATCAACAGTTCAGTTTTGTCTCCTGGCCAGGACTGTTACATCACAAATTCTGGGTATTGAACCAAAGCAGATTTTGGCCCTTGAAATGTCCTCATTATACTCAGGAATTTCAGAAAGAGTAACAGCTTTTAAGAACATAAAAATGGCTACACTGGGTCAGACCAAAGGTCCCTCTTGCCCAGTCTCCTGTCTTCTGAAGGTGGTCAATGCCAGAGGGAATGAACAGAGCAGGTAATCATCAAGTGAACCATCCCGTATCACCCATTCCCAATTTCTGGCAAGCAAAGATTAGGGCTAATAGTGATTGATGGACCTAACCTCCATAAACTTATCTAGTTCTTTTGGGAATTTTGTTATAGTCTTAGCCTTCACAACATCCTCCAGCAAGGAGTTCCACAGGTTGATTATGCATTATGTGGGGAAAAAAAGTTTTGTTCATTTTAAACATGCTGCTTATTAAAGGAAAGGTGTAGATGGAAGGCCAGGGAGCAAAAATTATTCACCATTGAGGAACTATCAATAAGCAGAGATTTGTGTCTGATATGCAACTGGCTCAGAAGTTATCACCAGATGCGACTGAATCATCGAATTAGGACGCAATCATTGGTACACCATTGCACCAAATCTTAGTAACTATTCCCCAAATCGTAAACAACCAAAACATGCTAACACGAGTGTGACTGAAAGTCAGTCATGTGACAAGACAGCATTTTCTTTTCCCATGTAACAAGAGAGATTTTAAATAAAGTCATGAAAATAATATTAATGCAAAAGTTCAAAATAGCAATGTAAAATTCCAGTCAGAGGAAGAAACTGAGACATCTCCATGATCGCATTATATTGTTCTTTAACAAGTGCTGATAAAAAAACGATGATGTCTAATGAAATATTAGTGAACAAAATCAGCCAGTTGAGACAGCCAATGACTGATTTTCAAAGTGAGTGCACAGAATAATTTAATATAATGCAAGCTAATAAACGCACCCCTAGCTGAATCACTGAGTTTTGTAGTTAACAACTTATGAGATGTCAGATATTTACAGGCAGAATATGGCATAGTATCAGATAAAGCAAAATGCCTCCTCTCTTGGACTTGCAAATGTGGAACAGGGTTTCAGAACTCAGATCAGAATGACTTACACAAGCCAAGAGTAAAACCTTTAAGCAGTGATAGCTGCTTCCACTTAAAAGTAGCTCATCCCATTCTTCCATCCAAAAATATTTTATGCATAATATACAGCAGTGTTTCTCAACCTTTTTTTTACAAAGTACCCCTTTTTAAAAAAATTATAAGTACCCCCAGTATCTACAGTTTTCAGACACACAATTTTTTTTCTATCATGGCAGCACATTTGTTTAAATAACTTAATCGTAGCCAGGCAGGTGATGAAATTTTTGCGTGTAAAGTACAAAAATAATAAAACGTTGTAAAACTTAAAACACAAATTCAGTTTTCTCCAAATTTCAGTTGTGTTGACGTACCCTCCAGATTCCTCTTGAGTACCCCTAGGGTACTTGTACCACTGGTTGAGAAACACTGATATATCAACAGGAATCACTGCACCAGATAGAATGCAATCAAGTCCAAGATTGAGTGTGGCTGTCAGGTGGCTCACTGGCACATAATACACTGCCACACAATGCAGGGTGAGGACATTTTCTGGCCAGTGACATTGGGGCAAACTCCTACACTTACTAGAAGTGCTGTGGGATTTGTAATATCATGCAGAACAGCCACAACCTTGATTTCAAAGTTTCATCCAAAAGACCCAGTACAATAATAATCAATTACCACTGTGTAAGGATCAGAAAGGCAATATGATACTTATGAGCGGGATAATATGTTAGAGAATAAAGCATAGCTAGATGTCTAGTAAATTTGCCACGCTAAAACTCCAAGAACTTTGTCTCTCAGACTTCCACAAGACCATACTGCAGCAAATAATTTTATGTTACACTGTAGTGTCGTTTGCACAGCTGTTACTGAAAATGCATTTTCTGTGAAAAGATCAAGAGATCCTATGCATATTTATATCAAACCATCAGTCACTGACCATAAAATTTGATAATCTAAAAGATACATAGCTAATTTTACATAGCTAATTGAAGAACCGCTAAGACCTTTTCTAAAGGCAGCTATAAATAATTAAACAAAGAACATTGTCTCTGAATTCCATCATTTATACAGGGAAAATTATTTTAATATAATACAATCCTGATCAAATTCTTGGTACTTAGTAATGTTATATGTGATGTTGTAATGGGTTTGCTAGTTGTGTAGTCTCTATCACTGGAGGTTTTTAAGAACACACTAGACAAATACCTGTCATAAAGGTGTACTTATTATTTAGTCCTGCACTGAGTGCAGACGACTGGATTGGAAGATCTACTGAGGTCCTTCTAGTCCTACACTTCTATGATTCTATGGAGTATAATTTGGACAGCACCAAAAGATTGTCTGTCAGCTCAGGTAACAGCAGCCCATACTTTTAGAGCAGCACGACCTGAGTTCTAGTACTTCTGTCATTATAATAGTCCAAGCAGTGATAGTGTATAGCAAGATAACAACTCTTGAAGATTCTAGATGGCCCAAGATGTATTCAACTATTTTTGTTTGCACCCCCACTGCATACTGAAGCCAGGAACCAATTTTTGTTTGAATGGGTAACTGGTTAACCAGTAAGCATCACCCTTACGAGGTGATGCTTACCAGGTACTGGTTAACCTGTACCCAGGAACAGCTCCCTTCCCGCAGCCTGCCATGGGTGGAGGGCTACTCTAGCCCCGTAGGAGTTGGGAGCCAGATGAAAAACAAGCATTAGGATCCAACTGTAGAAAATTAGGACCAAAAATGATCCCAGCAGAACAGGCAAAGAAAAAGGAAAGTGTGATGGGGGGGGGGGCTCCCCTGGCAGGCAGAAAAGGGGTTAAAAATAAAAGCAGCACTAGGGAGGCTGTGCCAGAGGCAGCCAATTAGAAAGGGGCTGAGAGGAGCAGCCAGTCATAGTCTGGTGAGCTCAGATGAAAAGGATCAGAGGGCAGATTCAGTAGCTGACTGCATGACAGGGCCTAAAGAAAAACTGTGCGCATACACCTTTTAACCTCCTTTCTGAGCATTTAACACACTGATGCATGGCAGAAGCTGTATCAGTTGATACATTACCTATGGAATGTCCTTTCTGAGCTGATAAACCAAAGCCACAACCCACTTCTCATTGAGATCCCTCTTCCAGACCTACTCATGCCTACCAGCTAGGAGTCAATGAGATTTACACTACTGGGAGAAAAAAATCTGCCGTGCCTTTTGCCAGGTAACACTCCATGCTCACTGCTTTGATGCCTCACTGCCTTCACAAACCTTAGTGCCCCCTATAGAAATGCTGACACGGGAAAAGGGAACTCCACAATGCCTTGCATGTCTCCTTTGACTCCCAAAGAGGAAGGGCTGTCTGTATGATGTGGTCCTATACCCCCTTTATTGGCTTGCAATTACCTATCCAAGAGTCTGAACAGGCTTGATGTGGCTTCTTCAGATCAGATCAGACCAGTTCCTGCCAAGTCTCCCTGAGTAGGGTGATCTGCTCAGCTAGGACTGGGCTTCAAGGCCAGTAGGAATCACAAAGAAAAACAAGATAGGTGAGGCAATGTCTTTTATTGGACCAACACCTCACCTACTTTGTCTAATACCCTGGGGCCAACATGGCTAGAAAAACACAGTGGCTGTGTCTGCATTGGTGCGATCTTGCGCAAAAGTGGCTGCTTTTGCGCAAAAACTTGCTGCCTGTCTGCACTGGCCATGAGTTCTTGCGCAAGAACACTGACGTACTAATGTATGAAATCAGTGCTTCTTGCACCAGAACTATGATGCTCCCACTCAGGAATAAGCCCTCTTGCGCAACTGTTTTTGCACAAGAGGCCAGTGTAGACAGGCAATATGAATTTCTTGCGCAAGAAAGCCCTATGGTTAAAATGGCCATCAGAGCTTTCTTATGCAACAGAGTGTCTACACTGGCATTGATGCTCTTGCGCAAACGCATATCTCTTGTGCAAACACACATGCCAGTGTAGACGCTCTCTTCTGGAAGAGTTTTTGCACAAGAACTCTTCCACAAAAGAGTTCTTGTGCAAGATCATGGCAGTGTAGACGTAGCCAGTAGGTAGGACAAGGGCTGGTTTTGAAGGGTTTGTGATGGCCACATTCTACTATTGGAGCTGAAGAGCCTTGCTGTCTAACTGAGCAGTCAAAGTCTCTCATCCTCTTTGGAAAGGGAATACAGAGCACGCGGTCGGGTATTAGCTAGAGCTGGTGAAACTACTTCATGACAGAAAACTGCAATTTTGACTACAATAAAATATCTGGTTTCTCCTGAAGATTTCAATGAAAACCATTTTTGTTCTTGTTTCTGTCAAGATTTTCTATAAGGGGGAAAAATAACATTTCCGGATCAGCTCTGCCACAGACTACAAAAGTGTCAATGAAACCCTGCAAAGCTCCTCTTTTTCCTTTTTTCAGATGATCGCAGATTGAGACAGTACAGATGCCTGCCCTCCCACCTCCCCCCAGGTCTGTGCCAAGGCAATAGTGGGAAAGGAGCATAATGGGGGTTGGGACAGAGAGGAGGGAAAGAAAGACAGGGCATGGGTAGCAAAAGAATGCAATAAGCGACTGAATGAAAAAAGAATGAAGGCTATGAATACTGGGAAAGAAAAAAGGGTAGGAAGCTAAAGAAGGAAGGGGAAGGGCACAGAAGGTGCATCTACACTGCACCCAGAGCTCGAAATAAGCTACACAATTTGAGCTATGCAAATTGCATACCTTATTTTGAGTCAATTTTGAAATAGCTTATTTTGAAATTTGGCGCTGTCTACACAGCACTTATTTCAAAATAAATCACTATTCCAAAACATTTGAGGTTTACAAGGACCTCAGAATAGCGAGCTTGTTATATTTCAGAATAATGGGCACTCTCAAAAGACGCAGAATAGCTATTTCGAGATACTTCTGGTATCCCAAAATAGCGCTGCAGTGTAGACGTAGTCAGAGAGGATAGATCAGTGGTTCTCAAACTTTTTGGCCCATGGCCCATCCCACTCAACGCGAATCTTTCGGTGTGCTACCAGCCAAACATCCATGATGACAAAATGCCTTCGCTTATGTCATAATCAGGAATGCTGACCAGTACCAGGTGACTAAGGGTGACTAATGTCTCCTGTACCTAGCCAGGTATTGGGTGGTCAGCCAATAACAATGCAGGTAGGAATTTCAAACTGGAAGAGAGGGGTTTTCTCTCTCTGTCCATTGTTTGAGATTTAGAGCAGTTTTCTTCGAAGTACTGAGGGAGATGGGAGACACTCCTCTCTCCAAGAACTCACTTCTTACAATGTGTAAATAGGGAAAAGTTTAGCTAGTCCATCAGGATTTACTGTTTTCCTTGTTTGGGGGATGTGGAAATAATATCTGAGCTGAGTATCTATATCAAATGGTGGCTCTTTCCATCTAGCCAATTAACTATGCTTGCAACTATAGTTTTGTTCTGATAATAAACAACTCTTTCTTTTTTCTAATTAACCGGTATTGGTTGATTTTTGTGTCCTGGAAAATCTGTCTATATGTATCTGCATGCCTGACTGAGGGGTCAGCAGCCAGAGACTGCAGCTTGTTTTTTTCTTTTTCAAGCTCTTTTAGTGAAAAGAGCTTGGGATACTCTTGGGGTTAGTTTCAAGTATCCACCCGTTTGTGGGTTCAAAAGCACTTGATGGTGGCAGCCGATTCCCCAAAATCTGGGTATTATAATTGGGGGGGAGGAAGGAGGAGTTTTTTTCTTACCAGAGCCTATAGAGACAAGGTTTTAGAATGCTCTTGCGGGCCCCCAGCTTCTGCATTCATCATGCCAGAGCGGGGAACAGCCTTGACAGCTTATCTCTAAATTCCTTAAATACTAAAGTATTCATATTAGGATACGGGAGCAATGACATTAGGGGGTGTATATAACCGGTAAGAAAGGAAGTATTATTAATTTAAACAGATTGAGGCCTGGTCTACAGTCGTAGTTTAGACCGGATTTAGCAACATACGGTCAATATGTGCACCCTGCTGCTCTCAGGCATTGTGACCTGGGCACTACCTCCCACTGCACCCATTGGCTGCAATTCTGGCCAATGGGAGCAGTGAGGAAAGCCTCCAGGAAGCATATCCCTGTGCTGGGGTTCCCCCAGCAGAGAGGGAGCTGTTTGCTCCCCTGTGAGCCAGATCCAGCCGTGAGGCTCAGGACTTTCTACTCCCTGACCCCAGCAGGAAGCTGGCACTGGTGCGCCAACATTGGGGAGCGGGGGAGAGCTGAGCCTCAAGTCATGGCCCACTTGCAAGGCAGCCACGGACCACTAGTAGTCTGTGGATGGCAGTTTGAGAACCACTGAATAGATGAAAAGTGAGGAATGAAGAACAAAGAAAAAAGGTGAGGGAGGGATAAAAAAGGGAATTGAGAGGGGAGGGGGAATGAGAAAGTGGGCAAGGAGTAGGAGTGAGCAGGGGACAGAGAAAATGAAAGAGAGGAGAGAAAGAGGGACAGGAAGATAGTTGGGTAAGAGAGAGGCAGTCTACGGCAGTGGTCCCCAACGCGGTGCCCGCGGGCGCCATGACGCCCGCCGGGGCATTTGTGCGTGCTTGCCGAGTGATCAGGGCTGGCCCTGCCCTGGGCACGCGGTGCATACACAGTGCCGGCCCCGGGCGCGTGGTATATGAGCGGCCCCACACTCGGGCGCGTGGCGCATGGGCGGCCCCTGCCCTCGGTCGCGCAGTGTGTGTGCGGCCCCTGCCCCAGGCGTGCTGCACATGCGCTGTGCCGGCCCCGGGTGCGTGGCGCATGGGCAGCCCCGCCCCCGGGCGTGTGGTGCATGCACGGCCCCGCCCCTGGGCGCCCGGCAGCCCCAAAAGGTTGGGGACCACTGGTCTAGGGGATAGAGGAAAGTCAGGGGAACAGAAAGACAGTGTGGGGACAGGAGGAAAATTGGGACAGACAATGGAGGAGACAGACCAACAGTCAGGAGGCATATACAGAAAGTGTGGCGGGGGGCAAAGAAAATGGGGGAGAGGAGGAAAGTCGGGGGAGGCAGACAGTGGGGGGGGAGAAACTGTCCCGAGGTTGGGAAGAAAGTGGCGAGGGGGAAGAGAAAGACAATGGGGGAGAGACAGTCTGGGGAGACAAGAAGAAAGTGGGGAGGGAGGTGGCGGGGGGGGCGGGGGAGTCAGTCTGGGGGGACAGCAAGAAAGTCGTAGAGCAGGAACACAATGGGATACAGGAGAAAAGTGGGGAGAGAGAGAAAAACAATGGGAGACAGGAGGAAAGTGGGGGGGGGGGAAGACAATGGGAGACAGGAGGAAAGTGGGGAGAGAGAGAAAAACAATGGAAGACAGGAGGAAAGTGGGGGGGGGAAGACAATGGGAGACAGGAGGAAAGTGGGGGGGAGACAATGGCAGACAGGAGGAAAGTGGGGGGGAGACAATGGGAGACAGGAGGAAAGTGGGGGGGGAGACAATGGGAGACAGGAGGAAAGTGGGGAGAGAGAGAAAAACAATGGGAGACAGGAGGAAAGTGGGGGGGAGACAATGGGAGACAGGAGGAAAGTGGGGGGGAGACAATGGGGGACAGGAGGAAAGTGGGGGGGAGAGAAAAACAATGGGACACAGGAGGAAAGTGGGGGGGGGAGACAATGGGAGACAGGAGGAAAGTGGGGGGGAGAGAAAAACAATGGGAGACAGGAGGAAAGTGGGGGGGGAGACAATGGGAGACAGGAGGAAAGTGGGGAGAGAGAGAAAAACAATGGGGGACAGGAGGAAAGGGGGGGAGACAATGGGGGACAAGGGAAATGGGGGGAGGCGGCCCATGGGGGAGAGACACGCCCGGGGGGACCGGCACGGGGGGGGCCGCCAGTCAGTGCGGGGGGCGGGGTCAGGAGTGCAGCCGGGGCCGCGGTCCCAGGCGGGGCTTGGCGCTGACGGGCACCGGGCCGCGCGGTCTCCCCCTGCCGCCGCCCCGCGGATCTGGCGAGTAGCGGCCCCGGGCGAGGCCGCGGGGGAGCCGGAGGGAGGAGCCGGCAGCCGCCGGGGCGGCGCGGTGGCGCGAGAGCCAGAGGCAGCCGCGGCTTCCGCTCGGTGAGCAGGCCGCGGAGGGAGCCCGAGCGCGGGGCGCTGCTGGGCCTGCGCCGCCGGGTGGGCAGCGCGGGGGAGACGGGGGGCGGGTGACAGGGCGCCATGGGGGCGGGAGAAGGGACGGGGGGGCTGTAGTGGGTCGGGGGGCAGTCTAGGGGAGAGAAGAGGCTGGGGGGCTGTAGTGGGTCTGGGGGGCAGTCTAGGGGAGAGAAGAGGCTGGGGGGCAGTCTAGGGGAGAGAGAGGGGCTGGGGGGCAGTCTAGGGGAGAGAAGGGGCTGGGGGGCAGTCTAGGGGAGAGAAGGGGCTGGGGGGCAGTCTAGGGGAGAGAAGGGGCTGGGGGGCTGTAGTGGGTCTGGGGGCAGTCTAGGGGAGAGAAGAGGCTGGGGGGCAGTCTAGGGGAGGAGAAGGGGCTGGGGGGCTGTAGTGGGTCTGGGGGCAGTCTAGGGGAGAGAAGAGGCTGGGGGGCTGTAGTGGGTCTGGGGGGCAGTCTAGGGGAGAGAAGAGGCTGGGGGGCAGTCTAGGGGAGAGAAGGGGCTGGGGGGCAGTCTAGGGGAGAGAAGGGAGCTGGGGGGCTGTAGTGGGTCTGGGGGCAGGCTGGGGGCATTAGAGGGGAGAAAAAGGTGCTAGAGGGCAGTATAGGGTGTGGGGTGCAAGCTGGGGGCAGCATAGGGGAGGGAGGGGAGCTAGAGAGGTGTAGGAGGGCATGGGGGGGGGTCCAAGCAGTGAGATGAAGGGGATGGGGGCCAGGGTGTGATCTGTAAATCACTGAGACACCATAGCAGTGGAGACATTCAGGGTCTGAGGACAGCTGTGGCAGGGGGGGTGTAAGGTTGGTCCCTTCAGCGCCCCAGGACTGGGTGTTAGAAAAGGGCTCTAACCTTTGCTGAGCTGCTGCCCTGTGTTTTCTGGCCAGACCCTGGTGGCAATGCTGCCCCCCAGCCACGCTGCCCTCAGGGAGAAGATCACAGAGACCACCAGGAGGGACATCTTGGCTGCGGACCTGAAGTGCAGCCTCTTTGTCGCCGCTTTACAGAGCTACAAGCGCGATTCAGTCTTGAGACCCTTCCCAGGCCTCTATGCCAGCGGGGAAAACAAGGATTTTGATGCTCTGGTGAGTTGTTCCCCCCCTCCCTGCCCCCAAAGGGACAGCTTAGAACTGCATGAGTAGGGTGGGGAGAAGAGGAGAACTCCTGAGTCCAACAGCACCATGTATTCCTCCAGAGCACCCCTGTAATTAGTTCCACATACCATCAAAATCCAGAACAGATCCTATAAACAAATATCTCATTTTCATTATTTATGCACTGGATGGTACTTTGCAGAAGTGATGTTAGCAGCAATTAGTTAACATCTATGCAGTGCCAGCAATTATTAACATGGTTATCCACTTGAGCAGGGCTGCCCCCTTCTTGTTTAACACACTTATACCTATCTCAGAGGTAGAAGGGAGCTTGAGAGGTCATCAGGACCAAATACCATCCCTGACTCATTCTCCCCAGATCCTTAAATGGCCCCCTCAAGGATTGAGCTCACAACCCTGGATTTAGCAGGCCAATGCTCAAACCCCCAAGCTAGCTGTCCCTCTGTAAGAGACTTGGCTTCCTTTTTCCATTGTTTTCTAGATAGCTAAGAAGTGCAGTGGCAGGTATCCACTTCCACATAAGGCTTTCCTGCATTATTAATTTGTCACCTTGTCTTCTCAGAATGAGGGTAATATTCTGATTTACTAGGAATTCCCTACTCAGTGCAGCTACTGTGGCAGACCCTTACTGCTGGAGCCTGTTCAATTAAGCTGATTTTCTGAACACACTAGGGAGATAAAATTTAAACAACAAATAGTCCTTCAGCACCTTAGATTCCCTGCAGTGGTAAGATATGGCATGAGCATTAGGGCACATATATTTAAAAAAACTTGATCCTTGTTAAGGACAAATGGCTAAAATAATTCTTCTAAAAAGTCTCAAAGGGATAAAGTTAGTATGTAACTTTAAAAATGAGTAGTCCTGTGGCACCTTAGCTCTGGTCTACACCCTTATTTCAAAATGCAAGCGGAGCGTCCACACTACCACGCCCGTTATTTCAAAATAAGGGGTCGGTTACTCTGACATCATAACTCCTGCTTTCCATGAGGAATAACACTTATTTCAAAATAGTTATTTTGAAATAGCAGCAGTGGAGCGTCCACACTACCACTATTTCAAAATACAGTTTGAACCTCTCTTGTCCAGGACTCTCTGGATTTTGCTGGACCAGAGAGTCCCTGGATCAGAGGGCTGGGTGGCCATGAGGTTGGCTGCTGTAGCTCTGGTATAGCAAAGCCGTGGCCGCTCTTGCGGCCCTGAAGAGCAGCGCCCCAGTGGCTCCAGAGCAGCAGATCCACAGCAGCTCTGGTGGCCCCAGGGTAGCGAAGCTGCGGAAGCCCTAGCAGCCCCAAGGCGTGGAGCCATGGCTGCCGCAGCAGCCCCAATGTCCCAAACCCTGGCAGCGGCCCCAGGATTATGGAGTCCAGCAGCCCCGGGGAGCAAAGCCCCAGAACCATAGCAGACCTGGCACCCCGGAGCTGTGGCAGTGTTGGTGCCTGAGAGCCACGGCAGCCCTGGGACAGTGGAGTCCCAGCAGTCCCTGCGCATTGGAGCTGTGGCAGCCCTAGAATGAGCGGAGCCTGATGGCCCTGGGGCAGCAGAGGTGTGGCAACAAGGACTGGCCAGTGGAGCTGGGAACTGATGGCCTGGGGACAAGGGAGCTCCATTAAGTCTGGTGACAGACCCTGGGAGAGCCTGGAGTCCCGTCAGCAGATGGATAGAATTAACCTCCCCTGGTCTGGCAAACTCCCTCATTCAGGACTAGGTCAGGTCTTCAGGGTGCTGGAACAGGGAGGTCCAACCTTTAACTACTCTCCAGAGTCATTCAAAGTAATTAAAGCGCAGGAAGCACGGGGCAGTAAGTTGAGATAACACGTCCACATTAGGGGAGCCTGCCTCGGACTAATTTTGAGGCTTCCCTGTAGTGGGGACCCCACTATTTTGAAATATTTCAAAATAATAATTACTGAAATAACTAAGTTATTTCAAAATAATTTCCTAGTGAAGACATAGCCTTAGAAACTAACATGTATATAGTATCATGAGCTTTCGTGGGCAAAACCCACTTCATCAGATGAGCTGGAGAGGCATAACAGGAATCCAGAATCTATAGGGTGTGGGGGAGCAGTATAGGTGAGAGACAGGAATTAGAAGGCGGTATAGAATGTGGGGTGCAAGCTGAGGGCATTTGAGGAGAGAGAAGGGAGCTAGAGGGTAGTACAAGTTACAAATTCTGGGTTCCTGTTATCCCTCTCCAGCTCATCTGTTGAAGTGGGTTTTGCCCAGGAAAGCGCATGATACTGTGCATATTTTTATTAGTCTCTAAGGTGCCACAGGATTACTCATTGTTTTTATAATTCTAATCACATCTCCAAATCTTGATTTTCCTAACTGCAGATGAGGATGTTAGTATATCCACTGTATGTATGCATGTAGTTAAAATTGCAAAGCAGCTGCTACTATAACAACTCGCAACTTTCTGAATACTCTCTCCTCTGGGATGGAAACTTTCCAGACATGTTCTCTGTCCAAAGGTGAACTTCTTTCTGGGCGGTTGGAGGAAAACACCTTTTCAGGAATGTGGTAGTGTTGAATAAACAAACACAGTCCTGAGAACGTGCAACCCCACACAGAACTCCACTTTAAAACAGTGATTTCCACCTTTCCTTTATGTGTCCTACCAAATGAACACAGCATAATTATGTACACAGTCCTGGAAGATAACATTTTAAAAAAGGTCGGGGAAAAAAAGCAGTCAGTCATACTACTATCTATGTTGTACTATAATTTACATATGGAAAAAAAACCTACATGGCTTTTTACAGACAGTCGTAAAAATGAGATCCCTGGTTCAAGAGTTTTGTGGAAACGCAACACCAATTTAAAATATAGAATACATTGTTTTCTCTATAACTAGTCAAAGCAGCATTGCAAAACTATGTCAATTTACTAGCTCAAGCAAAATTCCTACTTTTGTCCAGCTAATTATAAAAAGATGATAATATTTTCCCGGTATAAGTAGGTACGTAAAATTTTACAAGTCTGGAATGCAGTAAGTGTTTTGCGGATTAAGGAATCCAGATTTAGAAGCATTTAGAAGGCAAATGAAAAATGTAGACTTGGAAGCGTCCAAGTCTAAATTTGAAAGTTTGAAAAGGTACAACAGGTGAAATATCAAAAGCTCTTTTTTCTTTGGTTGGTCGCTGTCTGGAAAATCCAGTTTGAACCAGTACATGTAAGCGTCCTCAGAGGGTGGCATCTCTCTGGAGGTGTTTACAATTTAAGTGAGTCACCTTAATCACCCCCTCACTGGTTTGGTTCCTGGAGGAGTTGTAATAACTCTCCTACCTGGTGTTGCATATAATCTCTGGCCCATAGTGATACATAAACTTAATACAGTATGGTCCCCAAAGAGATTGCATGGGATTGCAATATCTGTCACACTTAACACTCCAGATATTGCCTCTTGTGTTGATGTGGTGACCACATTCAGATGTTTTGACTGACTTCTTATGCATACCTCATGGATGCTGGTGCTGAATATAAATAACAACATTGTAAATTACATGTAATTTGCTCAAATGTAGCACTCATTTCATGTCAGAACAAATGAAAAATTTCCCTACATAATCTGTGTACATTTTTCAGAAACTGTTCTTGTAATTTATCGGAAATTGTTTTGCTGCTTGTACCATGGGGATCCCCAGAAGAGTGAATGTTGCTTTCTTACCACTAGAGGTCTCTATTTAATCATGATGATGAAGAGTAGCAAATCACGCTCAACGCCTTTGCTTTTCTTATGTTAGCTTGCAGATACAAATGCTTTGCCAAGTTTAAAAGAACTTCCAGAGTCAGTTTCGGGCACAGATAAAAGGACATGGGATCTGTTTAGCTGGATTTTATCATCTAAATTCTTAACTATACAAAGTACGAAGAAAAAGGAGGTAAGATTTCAAATTCTTATGAAAGTGTCATGATGTATGCCACCCTTTACAGGTGGTTACTTGGACCTGGGATTTAAGGGTGTTTATTGTAAGGATTGAAAAGTATGTTAAGCGAACACATTTTCTGGTAGGCAGAGTTGAATGGAGACAGCGTCCCTATCCCAAAGAGCTCAAATCTAAATAGATAAGGAACATGGGCAGCAAAAGTGAGTGAATGACATTAGTGGTGATTACATTTTTTATATCTATTTTTCTTATTAAAACCCCAAAGGATTGTCTTAGTAAAACCCATATATTGCTAAATGTATGTTCAGACTGTGAGCAAAACCCATTTTTAATATGTTGTACTCCTACCTTATGTTCAGACTGTGAGGTCCTCAGGGCAGAGACCGTGCCACCTTTTTCTGTTTAGAAAACACCCCATGTTGAGGAGGAAGAATGGTCTAGTGGGTCATGGACCAGCCGGGTATGCAGGAGACTGTGGTCCATTTCCCTGTATGATCTTGCATAGGTCACTTAGTCTCTCTCTGCTTGAGATTCCCATCTGTAAAATGTTTACATCCTCAATGGGATGTTGTGAGGGTAAATTGAGACTGTAAGTATGCAAGAGTTGTAGACGCTGCTAACAGATGATAAAAATGTCTTTTAGTTCCACATCTTTTTCTTTCCCAAGGAACATCTCTCATGAATATATCTATAGCATAGCCTTGTTTTTGTGTTGGGATTATGACACCATAAGAGATGTTTTCTTTTCCTCTCTCTTATTGCATCATTCACTTAACTCCGATATGTGAGTCCCATTATTGGGCAGGAAGGTGGGGGGAGATTTAACTTTGATGTCATAACCTTACCACTTAGCAATGATCATGAATATTCATAGAGAAGCAGCAAAGGAGAAGAGGACAGGAGAAGTTGGGGGGGGGGGGCAGAAATAATCTTAAAATTCCCACAATCCATTTGATCTTTTACGGTTACCAGCTAGCTGGGTATTAATACTGAATTGTAAAAGCATATAAATGAATATATAAAGGAACTAGGGAAGGCTCTGAAACACTATTCCAGTGAATAATCTACCCATTTAAAAATAACACTAGGATTCCTTTCTTTTTTAAAGTATGAGAAGATCCAAGAGTTGACAGGAATGTCAAGTGATGCTGTTCCTGCCCCTGACTTCCTGTTTGAAATAGTGCATTGTGATCAGATGAATGCCAAATTTGATGAAACCAGGGGAGAAAGGAGCCTTATCTATGCATTCCATGGGAGTCGCCTTGAAAACTTCCATTCCATACTGCACAATGGTTTACACTGCCATTTAAATAGGGTAAGGTTTCCAGTATTTCTTGCATTACATGCACAGCTTCATTCTTCAGTTACAGACTGTGAGGGCTATTTTAAAACACATGTACACACTTGTGGAGGGATACAAATATTTTGATCTGTGATCTCATGTTGCCATTTGTTTTCCTGGATGGAAATGCAGTGCTTTGCATATGGCAGTACTGGCTTTTATAATCCACTTTGAGCTTAGAAAATGCAGATGATATGAAATGTGGGAATTAGTTATAGTCCTTTCTCCAATATGTCTAGTTGTAGCAATCCTTCACTTCAAAAACAAAAAGAGATTAATTTAGAGCCTCTGAAAAATGCTGCCTGTTCGACAGCCCCGGAGATAGGTCTGTGCAGTTCTCTGCTTCCAGGCCTGAGCCCTGGACCACCTCTAAAGGAGAGAGACAGCCTGCCAATTGAGAGTCCCTTGCATCTGCAAGAGGTTTGCTAACCAAGATGCAGGACTTGGTGGATGCCCGCACCTGTTTGATAGAAGCTAGCTGGGACTGTCACTTCTTTTCATGTCGGTTGTCATGCAGCTGCTAGGCAGTATTATCATGTAGCCACTACCAGCCTGGGCCAAGTGTGAATCCATGACATACTGCTTTGCATTTCATTCCCACATTCTGACTACCTTCCTTTCATAAGCACCAACATTTACATGGGGGGGGGGTTGAGACATACACTTTTAGGGCCCCTCTACACTGCAGCGTTATTTTGATATAAAGTGCACATCTACATAGCAAGCTGTTATTTCGAAATAATTTCTAGATAGTGGACTTCTTACTCAGACTTCTGTAACCCTCATTTCACGAGGGGTAAGGGAAGTCGAAGGAAGAGAGTGTTCATCCCTCGACTTCCTGCTGTGTAAATGGTGCCAAAAGCTGAATTCAACTTATCATAGAATATTAGGACCAGCAGGGACCTCAAGAGGTCATTGAGTCCAGTCCCCTGCCCTCATGGCAGCACCAAATACTGTCTAGACCATCCCTGATAGACATTTATCTAACCTACTCTTAAATATCTCCAGAGATGAAGATTCCACAACCTCCCTGGGCAATTTATTCCAGTGATTGACTACCCTGACAGTTAGGAACTTTTTCCTAATGTCCAACCTAAACCTCCCTGGCTGCAATTTAAGCCCATTGCTTCTAGTTCTATCCTCAGAGGACAAGATGAACAAGTTTTCTCCCTCCTCCTTATGACACCCTTTTAGATACCTGAAAACTGCTATCATGTCACCCCTCAATCTTCTCTTTTCTAAACTAAACAAACCCAATTCTTTCAGCCTTCCTTCATAGATCATGTTCTCTAGACCTTTCATCATTCTTGTTGATCTTCTCAGGATCCTCTCCAATTTCTCCATATCTTTCTTGAAATGCGGTGCCTAGAACTGGACACAGTACTCCAACTGAGGCCTAACTAGCGCAGAGTAGAGCGGAAGAATGACTTCTCGTGTCTTGCTCACAATACACCTGTTAATGCATCCCAGAATCATGTTTGCTTTTTTTGCCACAGCATCACACTGCTGACTCATATTCAGCTTGTGGTCCACTATAACCCCTAGATCCCTTTCTGCCGTACTCCTTCCTAGACAGTCGCTTCCCATTCTGTATGTGTGAAACTGATTGTTCCTTCCTAAGTGGAGCACTTTGCATTTGTCTTCATTAAACTTCATCCTGTTTACCTCAGACCATTTCTCCAATTTGTCCAGATCATTTTGAATTATGACCCTATCCTCCAGATTAGTCGCAACCCCTCCCAGCTTGGTATTGTCTGCAAACTTAATAAGCGTACTTTCTATGCCAATATCTAAATCGTTGATGAAGATATTGAACAGAGCCGGTCCCAAAACAGACACCTGCGGAATCCTACTTGTTATACCTTTCCAGCAGGATTGTGAACCATTAATAACTACTCTCTGAGTATGGTTATCCAGCCAGTTATGCACCCACCTTATAGTAGCCCCATCTAAGTTATATTTGCCTAGTTTATTGATAAGAATATCATGCGAGACCGTATCAAACGCCTTACTAAAGTCTAGGTATACCACATCCACTGCTTCTCCCTTATCCACAAGATTCGTTATCCTATCAAAGAAAGCTATCAGATTGGTTTGACATGATTTGTTCTTCACAAATCCATGCTGGCTGTTCCCTATCATCTTGCCACCTTCCGAGTGTTTACAGATGATTTCCTTAATTACTTGCCCCATTATCTTCCCTGGCACAGAAGTTAAACTAACTGGTCTGTAGTTTCCTGGATTGTTCTTATTTCCCTTTTTATAAATGGGCACTATATTTGCCCTTTTCCAGTCTTCTGGAATCTCTCCTGTCTCCCATGATTTTCCAAAGATGATAGCTTTGACATAAGATATTCAATTGACATAGCCGAAGTTGCATATCTTAATTTGACTTTTGCCCTGCAGTGTAGATGTGCCCTTTGGATCACAGAGGCAAGAAAGAATGACCTTCCCAGGAGGGCACAGCTAGCATAGCATGTTTCGAATTTTTTCTCCATTATCACATTGACTACAGTGGGAGGTCAGTGCACTACATTAGATGGGTGACAAATGCTATGTTCTTAAACTAATAAGGCAATTACAACTGGAAGAAGCATACTTGAAGAAACATTTTTCTCCATTGTAAAGAAGATTTCTAAATGTCATTATGGCCTTGTCAATTTGTGGCACTTTAAATATATGAGTATAGTTGAAGATGTACAATCTCCTTAGTGTGGTTTAAAAGTGCTTCTATGGGTATAACTTAATCAGTTTTAAAAAAATAGTCACACCCCTAACTTGAAATAGTTACACTAATATAAAATCTGTGTGTAGTCCAGCAATAAGGAGTTTAAGATCAGAGACTTCAGATTTCACTGCCATGTTTGAGTGCCACACTACTTTTGGAAACGGGGTGCTGGCATTTGGGAAGGACATTGTTTTCGTGTGCTGTGTTACTATTCTATATGGACATTCAGAGTGTTTGATCTCATGCAGTCTGTCTTGTTTTACCTTTGTGCTATTTCAGACATCCTTGTTTGGTGAAGGTACCTACCTTACCAGCGATCTAAGCCTTGCTCTTCTTTATAGCCCTCATGGTCTTGGGTGGCAGCGCAGTGTTTTGGGCCCTGTCCTTAGCTGTGTAGCTGTTTGTGAGATTATCGATCATCCAGATGTAAAATGCCAGGTGAAGAAGAAAGGTGAGTATAGAAATTACAACTAGAGTGTTAGTTAATCTTCTGTTAGTACTCCTCAGGTCTTAGGTTGTATAGATGTCCAGTAATACAGCTGAGAATGTATTCACATGTGTACATTTGTTTCCATCCTGTACAAACTGACCTGGAGGCACTTTCTGGATGACCCATTAGCAAATCCACAAAAGCTTTCCCTAAAAAAGGAAACAATAAAACGTGATCATTCTAGTAGCGGGACTCAGCTAGATCAGCATAGAAACCAGCATAGCATCTTATTTTGTTTTCAGCTAGCGTCAGTACAACGAAACATGTTCTGTAATGCAGAGCCATTTCATTTGTCCTAGAAGTGAACCCAAGCCAAGGTAGTCCTGAAACAGTAAGAGTAATATGCACTCTGTGTTTATACATGTCAGAGGCCTGACAAGGCTATATTCCAAGACTTACATTTCAGATTTTTCCCCACAGTTCTAAATCATGTTGCATTATTCCTCTATCCTTTCTGATGCTTCCTATCCCTCAAGCATTGTGCTCTAGGCCTGCCCTCTCCTGTCTCTTAATGTGCTCCTTCTCTCCCAGCCTGACCCACAGTACCCCCAAGCCAGGGATAAGGAGGGGCTGATGTAGCTGTAAAACAATTCTGAATCCCCTTTGGGATGCTAAAAGGAACTAATGAAATTTGATGTAGAGCCAGGAATAAAACCCTGTCTCCTAACTCCAAGTCCTGTGCCTTGACCATCTTCCTTTACTGTCACACACGTGCTTTTGTTTTCCTTCCCATTTCCAAGAAAACTTCTTCTTGTCCCATACAGATTCAGAAGAAATAGACAGAAAGAGAGCAAGAGTAAAAAACAGTGAAGGTGGTGACGTTCCACAGAAATACTTCGTTGTTACAAACAATCAGCTTTTACGTGTTAAATACTTATTAGTATATTCACAGAAACAACACAGGAGGTAAGAGTTCAACTCACCAACATGATGAGCATGGTCTATTTGCATCTTTCTCTCTCTCTCTCAAAAACAAATACAAAAGCAAGTCATGCTTCCATTAGAGGAAGCAGAAAGGAATCCCAAAGCAAGTAAAGGAGCAAGCATAACAGCTAGTAAAATCATTATCAAAACCTGTAAGCATCCCTACTTGCAAGTTAACCATTGACATCACCGTTATTGGGTGATGCTTACCAGTTAACTGGTGGCCTGGCTGGGCTATAGCAGCCTTCCACCTGCCATGGGCCAGGGGTTGCACCAGTCTGGCTGGGCCCACTACACCATGGGTGGGGAGGTACTCCAGCCCGGGCAGAGCACCCCTGCCCACAGTGGGCCTCCAGCTCCTGATTAAACGGGACTTTACATCCCTACTTGCAAGATCATTTTTAAATAACAAAACATAATAAATACAAGACAATAATGACAAGACCATATTTGATGTAATTCATGCTTTTAATGCATTTTTCCCTTCCACAGGCCTTCCAGTCAGTCTTCTTGGTTTTCTAATCATCGTTTTGCTATAATGATGATGATGTATCTACTACTGCTAATTGTTATAGGTGCCAGCAACTCACCGGCCTTCCTGTACTACTGGAATAGAATGTTTGACTCAGAAGGATGAACTAGCTGGTTTATATACTGTTATGTTCACCATGTGCCTTAATGATAGGAGATCTACAACCTACTGCATCTGTACCAGAACTCTGGAATCGGGGTCGCAAGGAGCTTTTGGATATAGTCCAGTTGCAATCCCCCCTTTCCATTTATTCTTGTTGTTTTGTTTCTTTGAGTAATGAATGGCTAAAAAAGGGAGCTGCCAGTCTTGCCCTGGGGATGTTGAAGAATGTGAACAGTTCTGCAAGGACATGTTTTAATCAAGGGTCCAAGAAAAACTTTATTTAAAAGGAATGAAAACTTCAGTATGGAGACTTTCAGGCCATAAGTTTCAGAGGGGGAGCCGAGTTAGTCTGTAACTGAAAAAACTTAAACAACAACAAATAGTCCTGCAGCACCCTAGAGACTAACAAAAAAATGTCGATGGTATCATGAGCTTTTGTGGGCACAACCCACTTCTTCAGATGAATGGAGTTAAGGGGTTCAGGTTGCAAATAAATAGAGAAAGAGAGGGGATGTGGAGGGAAAGAAGGAAAAAAATAGTGTCCATGCTAAATGAGGTTTAAACAAAGACCTTAACTGGATGACCAGCTACATTCCATATCCTAATGACATAAAAAAAACAAATACTGGGTACTTAAGAATACTTAGAACCCACTCTAGCTGCTTCATTTAGCATGGACACTAATTGACAATATTTTTCCCCATTTTTTTCCTTTTTCCTTCCCCATCCCCTCTCTTTCTCTGCTATTTATTTGCAACCTGGACTCCCTTAACTCCATTCATCTGAAGCAGTGGGCTGTGCCCACGAAAGCTCATGATACCATCTACATTTTTTTGTTAGTCTCTAAGGTGCTGCAGGACTATTCATTGTTTTAAGTTTTATCAGGC
Source organism: Pelochelys cantorii (assembly GCA_032595735.1). Classification (NCBI taxonomy): domain Eukaryota; kingdom Metazoa; phylum Chordata; order Testudines; family Trionychidae; genus Pelochelys; species Pelochelys cantorii. The sequence continues at coordinate 40,375,638 of CM064338.1, read as the reverse complement.
CATAGGTGCTGGAACCAGGGGTGCTACAGCTCCCTCAGGCTTGAAGTGGTTTCCATCATACATAGGCTACGTCTACACTGGCATGATCTTGCACAAGAACTCTTGTGGAAGAGTTCTTATGCAAAAACTCTTTCAGAAGAGAGCGTCTACACTGGCATGTGCTTTTGCACAAGAGATGTGCTTTTGCACAAGAGCATCCATGCCATTGTAGACACTCTCTTGCGCAAGAAAGCTCTGATGGCCATTTTAACCATAGGGCTTTCTTGCGCAAGAAATTCATGTTGCCTGTCTACACTGGCCCCTTGTGCAAGAACAGTTGCGCAAGAGGGCTTATTCCTGATCAGGAGCATCATAGTTCTGGCGCAAGAAGCACTGATTTCATACATTCGAACGTTAGTGTACTTGCTCAAGAACTCGGGGCCAGTATAGACAGGCAGCAAGTTTTTGCGCAAAAGCAGCCACTTTTGTGCAAGATCGCGCCAATGTAGACACAGCCATAGTGTTTACAGTTTGGTTCAATGGCTTTCTGCAAATTGTTCCAGCACCCCTGTGTTTGGGTATGTTTATTCTCTGCCAGATTCAAACATCCATAATGCTGTTGAAAGGGAGGAATCCTCTTTACCTCACACAAAGGTTAAACCTGCAGTAGGTTTTATTGCTTTGACTTAAGAACTCCTGTGCCTCTCTACTGAAGAGGAAAAGTGCTGTTTCTCCTAAGATAAAACAGGGTCATAATAATGACGATTTTTGACAGGGGATTATATTTGGGCACAGTGATTGTAACAAAACATAAATAAAACAGTAACCAAATTGGAAGAATCTGGATGTTCTTGTGTTATCAAAAATAAAGTCACTGGATAAAGAATTAACACTGAAATGTATAGCACTTTAGGCTATGATGAGAGGAATACATTTTAAGTACAGTATAATGGGCCAGATGCTCAACAAGGGTCAGGAAGCATACAGTGGAAGTCTGGGGAGGGGGATGGTGTGTAAGATCAAAGTTCACCTTGGCCCTCCCCCACTGAAGGGCCCACTATATGCTGGGCTGGTCTATAGGTCTGCCAGGCTCAAATGAGAGCTCAAGATCAGGTCTGGGCAGGTGCTTCCCATCAAGAAGGAAGGGGAAGGTCTATGCCACATGCATGCCACAGGCAGATCTCTTGGACTGGGAACACAGGTGTCCCCACCAATGGTGCAGTGCAAAGTGGTCGCAGGATGCTCCAGGATGTGGCTCTATGTTTATACATGTCCAGTCACTTTTTCTGCATTTGCGGCCTGCTGCTAATTGCAGGAGGAATATACCAAATATTTCCTCCAACAATGTTTTTAGAAATAGAATATTTTGAGAGCAGGATTTATTTGGTTTCTGAGTTCAGAGAGTGATGTCAGCTTAGTATGTGCTGCATTTAGGTTTTCACTTCATAACAGACCACTGTATATGTAGCTGTAAGATACATTGTCTGCATAAAGTTATCAGAAGGAGATTGGTGTGTTCTCTGTTGGAATTACATTATCTGTTAGGTAGGCTTGATGCCTGTATGTAACAAGGAGCCATATTTTACTTAAAAAAAAAAAAATCAAACTACACTAACAGCTCCTCATTTATTACTTAGATTTGTTTGACAATGTGTAGATTTGTGGGAGTTTGATGTAGTGCACACTTAGGGCATGTCTATACTGGGGAGTTTGAAATGACAAGGCAAGGGTCCACACAGCAAGCCCATGATTTAAAAATTATTTTTAAATAATTGGCTTGTTATTTTGAAATAACTCCTGCTTGTTATGAGGAATAACACTTATTTTGACATTGTTATTTCGGGAATTATTTTGAAATAATTTCTCAGTGTAGACATAACCTTAGAGACTTGAAACATTGAAAGACTTGAAAATCGCTTCCCTCTGAATGTTTTATCTGTACTATAAGTTTAAAAAAAACACACCTAAAAGTATAAAAACTGAAAAAGCTAGCCAAAAAAAATTCTCGGTCGTTAGTTTATGTTGTGCATTTGAGAATAACTTTGCATAGATTCAGAATCACTTCTCACTCTAATGGATTAGCAAGGTAGCAGACAAACCCATATACAGCTACCTTAATACAAATATTTGTAAAAGCTTCAGGGCACTTTTCAAGATTGTGCTGTCAGAAGTTGGCAGGTTTTTTTTTAAATAAGTCAACTTTAAATAATTGAGATTGACAGTGTCCTTTTAAACGCTGGGGGACTTTTGCACTCCTTTTGAATACAGTGACACTTTAATTTTGAGAGAGAAGATTCAAGCACGGCTCAGTACTCTGGCTCTTGATGTTCATCTCAGATTTAAGTACAATGATGTGTTGAAAGCAGGAGAGTTCACATCTATAAAGTAGCACATTTTGTGTCACAGACATTGTGTTTTGAGACAGGCTTGTTCAACACAGATCAGCACCCTGTGAAAGACTCCACATCAGACTAACTAGGGTTGTGAACAAAGTGTCACAAAAGAAGGAATTCCTCCAGACAGAACTATTTTAATGAAGCATTTGGGTTGGTGTGTAGCCTTCCTGACTTAGTTTCAAAGGCATTAAGAGACACCTTTTTGCAAATTTGCATTATGTAAATAAAACTTTACATCTTTAATAGGAACAGCCATTCTAGGAGCTAAAAGTGCATCATACTTACGGTCAAGGAGCATCCTGGGGTCTCATCTAGGGAAGCAGTATGTCTGTTTCACAGATGGCGAAACTGAAGCATGGCCACTAAGTAACCTGCCCAAAATCACGCACAGGTCATGTGTAGCAGAACTGGGAATAGAAGTGAAATCTTGTGTTGCTCTGGATGGTTTAACCACAAAATCATTCTTCTTGGGATCTCATGAGATCTTGGTGCCTGCCTGGTTACAGTATCTACTATATATTTGAGAGTTTATCTGAATGAGTTTGTCTGTCTAAGAACTCTTAAACTGTAAGAAAGAAGACCACACATTTGGCATGCAGCTTCCTTTTATCATAACTTAAAGCAAGGTCAGGGGTTGGTTGTGCCAAGACAATGGGACGTACCCGGAATGGGATTGCTTCTCATAAAACTACAGAAGAGTATCATCAGTCAGGTGAAAGGGGCTGACTGCCCCCTGTCCAAGACACTCCAGCCCCAAGCCTCCCATTCCCCAGGTGCCCTGGGGAGGGAGGGGGGATGTGGCTACTCCCTCCCCCTACCGATTCTTACAAGAATATTGCTGGCTGTAGTGCAAAGTTTGCTGCATTCATCACTTTGGCTGGGGAGCTCTGGGGGCAGACAAACCTGGACCTGCCCACCCCCAGCTGTGCCCACTGGATCTACAGCTGCCATAGAGGCCCTTCTCGCCTGGCCCCAAGTTGGGGATGTAAGCGACTAGGGATGAAAAAGCTTATCACTAGTCGACTAGTTGCTTCCCCCCCGCCCCTTTGCTGCCTCTATCAGAATGAGGTAGCAAGGGGAGGGGGGGAAGAGGAAGGGTTGCTAGGGGGAGCTGGCTGAAAAGCCAGTTCCCCTCAGCTCTATGGGAGGGGGCAGGGGCACAGCGGTGGCGTTCCACCTTTGAAATGTAGCACCAGCCCAGCGGGCTCTTCAGTGGCATAGTGAGGCGGGGCGCCAATTTAGTCCCCCCTCCGCTCTCCCTGTCAACCCTCAGCTCACCTGCTCTTACTCCACTCGCCACTGCCAGCTGGAGCCTCCTCCCCGCCTCGCTGCCCCCAGCCTGATGGTTTTCCATCTCCGCTGGTGGGTTAGTACGTGCAGGGCCCGGCCCCAAACTGGAAGGGGTGAGGAAGACCCAGTACAAGCCCCCCCGCTAGGGTGGGGCTCAACTGTGCGCCAGGTTTGGGACCCTGCTGCTCAGCAGTGGCAAGGGTGTGTGCAAATTTTGCCTTTGCCTCTGGGGCTCTTGCTACATTTCAAAGCGGAAGCACCTTTATTGACTAATCGAATAGTCGATGGAAATTCCATCAACTATTCAATTAGTTGATTAATTTTAACATCCCTACCCCAAGCTGCTGCAGTGAGGGGCCTGGGGCAGCCTGCACACTGCACCCTTCAGCCCCAACCCCATCCTTTTACTTTCCAAAACACAAAAATTGAGTTCAGGACCCCAAGTAGCTCCAGGTAAATCTTGTAATTCTGTATAAGAGTAACACAGATACATGTTGATTTGTCATTTACATTAAATAGGGCTTGGATCAAAATACCTTCTTCTTCATTTTAAATGGTTGCTGCTGATAGAAATCGGTTCTTTAACATGCTGGGTGCAATAAGCTGAACCCATTTTCGGTGACTCATTCTCAGTGTGACAATTTCTGTGCTTATTGCGACAATGCTCATTGGGAGGATAAAGAAGCATCACATGTCCCATATCCTCAGTCAGGGGCCGGGTGTACTCCATTGTCTTCTCTCATTTTCATCTTGCCTGGTGTAATTCTTCAAACGCAGGTAGCCTAGTCATGTCTGTGGAGAACGTAACAGTAATTGATAGTGGATCCCTGTCTTGAACCGTGTGTATTACTCTTGTCACGCACTCACATAAGCCCACGAGCCATGTGGCTGACAATCCTCAAGGATCCAAGTTTCTAAACCAGGTGGGATACAGAGGTTGGACTCTTGGTAGCCTGTAAATTCTTAATCTGGTAAAATTTCATAATACTGTAATGGATTTTAGAATACAGCTATAGGCCAGGTAAGCTCAGAAGCAGCAGTACCATGAACATTGTTGTAGGATGGCTGGGAAGATGGGAGAGAAAGAGTTTTGATTTGTTTTAAAGACTTTATGGTCAGACCTTGATCCACTGCTGGATTTGTGAGCGGTGACCTCATGGCAGAGACAAGATGGTGTGTGGAGTTATAGGCGTAAGAGAAATGAGGATGATGGCATTTAACAGTGAAAATGGATTATTTTAGAAGATGTAAAATGGCAATGGAAACCACAACTTGCTTATTAGGGTGAGGAAACCGCGGTTTTAAAAAGTTCTGTGTGATAAAGGTGATCACATCAAAACAAATCATAATGACAACATCTGAAAACAGCTCCTGTGTAAGGTCTGTTGTTAACCAAACAATAAGGAAATGCTATCTGCTCCCTGCATCTATAGTGGACTGTCTTTTAAGATGAATGAAGACCCCGATTATCCCCCTTGCTTCTGTGGCATCTTCATCTGAGGATTTCAAAACGGTGGGCACATATTAAATCCATCTTACTGATGGTTAAACTGAGATGACTTGACTGAGGCTATACAGCCAATCTGTGATGTCGTTGGGAGCAACCCCTGAACCACGTTTGAAATCTAACTTCTGCTGACGGTTGAATTGCTGGCAAACAGAGATGAGATGAATGGCAGAGCGTGCCCAGGACAGAGATATGTTTGATGCATGCAACTGCTCAAGATTGCCATCTCACCCTTCATATTATACGTGATAAATGCAGCTTTCCTATGAACAGCGAACCCTACAGGAAGATCCCACTGCATATTTCTAGCAAATGAGACTAGAGTTACTACTCAGCGGTTGTGTCAAAGAAAATAGCTTTTCCTGGATGTTATTCTGGCACCTAATTGCCAGAAATAATAACTCAGCAATCAGGTTATCTAACGCAAGCTCTCAAAATTAGGCCTGAGCCACATGGATACAGCTTAAGCGATTGCAGCTACTTCACTATCTCGACTCCCTCACTGCAGCTTCTCTTCCAGTTAATTTCTCTGCCAGAACTCCTTTATTTATGCATTGTAAGGCTTGCAAAGCAAGAACATTAGCATCTAATGCCACATGGCTTGTCACAGTCCATTAACACAACAGATCCCATTTGCTGCACCCAAGTAATGTGTAAGCTAATTATGGAGCTGATTTGAAATTAAGACACTTATCAATTAATGTAATATTGCTCTATGGAGTGGAGGATAGAAGCTTCTTCGTCTTTTGTCTTTGGTTCTCCAATTTGGAAATTAGGTTTACAGGGGAATCTTATAAAGCCTATGAACGAGAGAGACAAACACAGAGAAAATAGCCATGTAGCTGTAGCAAGAAAGGTGCAACTTAGCTGCACCGGGTACACACCCGCCAGCTTCAGCTGGGCTTGTACTAGGGATGTAAGAGTTTAACTGTTTATCCAATAAGCTGATGCTTGTCATTTTAGGTAAGCTGCTGCTGGGACCTCACTGGCAGCTGGGAACCCACAGCAGCAGGACCAGCTGTAGCAGTGGCATTGGCAGCCACGACTCGACTAAGGCTGGCAGTCAGAAGCCCACGGCAGCAGGGCCGGCTTCCTGGACCCCACCGGCAGCCAGGAGCCTGCAGTGGCAGGTCTGGGTGCTGAAACCCCGCCAGAGATGAGGCTGGTGGCCCAAATCCTACGGTGGCAGGGCTGGCTGTTAGACCTCACTGGCAGCAGGGCTGACAGCCAAGAGCCTGCAGAGAGTTGCTGGCACCTGAGAGCCCAGAATTGGGGGGGGGCCCTCTGTGATGGGCTGCGGTCACAGAAGTCTCCTTGGGGATGCTTCCCGGAGAGCTGACAAAGCCACTGACACTCGCCTTCTTGCTCTCTGGGGGCTTCTCACTGCCCTGTCCTGCTGGGCCACCTCCCTGGTCTCCCCCAGTCACGGCAGAGAGCTGAGATTACTGGCCCCCCAAAGAGCAATGCAGACACTGAATCACCTCAGGTCTGAGGAAGATGCCTTTTTGGGCCCAGCTTCTAGGGAAACCACCCCCCAAATGGGATCAGAACCCCAATAAATTATTCAGGTGAGGCCCCTTTAACAATGAAAGGAGGATGTAAACACCGATTGCTCCCCCAGGTAACAATTATTTACACTGGGCTTGATAGTAAATAGAAGTGATTTTATGAAGTACAAGCAGTAGATTTAAGTGGTTGCAAGTGAAAACAGGGAACAGATTACAAATTTAGAATAACAGAAAATGCACAGCTAGTACTAACACTTATTACAAACTTACCCTACAACTGTTCTTATTCCAGCTAAGCCTCCAAACCAGGGAAGGTCTTGTTCCCCTGGGGTCTTTAGCTATCATCTTGGGAGTGATACTCCAGCCAAAGACAAAAAACTGAAAAACTCTGCATCTTAAATCGCCTCCCTTTCAGGCGGGAATTCTCTGTTTTATGTTTTCCCCTTCCATGGAAAATTATCTGGTCAGACTCCTACCAGCTGGGGTGATCATGTGACTTCCTAAGACCAACCACTGCTTAGACTCAAAGGACACAAAAGGCTGTTTACAGGTGATCACCCCAACATTGCGGGAAACACCCTTGAGGGCTTCCATTTGCCCATTTAAAACCATTCCATACTCTGTATTCCTAACTATATACAAGAATGATACATGCACCAAAATAAGATATACAGATCCAGCAGGCTGAGATATTATAATTGATCAGTTACATGAGGTATTTTGTCCAAAGCATCTTCAAGTTATGCATATTGGTGTCCATAAGTCAATTTCATAAAGCATGTGGGGCAGGTTTGTCACATGCTCCAGGACCTTCCCTCCTTACCCCTATCTCCCTGGTAAAACATTTAACCGTGTAACTGATAGAAATTCAATCGGTTACATGGTTAATGTTTTTGTATTTTTACACATCCCTGGTTTGTACTTGGCACACCTAAGTCGCATCGATACTGCCTGTGCCGTTGCAGCTATGTTGCTACTTCTGCTCACTGGCGCTCTCAACAAGCTAGCAGAGTATGCAAATGTAACCTACCCACTTACTGAGTACGGTGCACTGTCCCTTCTAGTGGCACTGAGACCACTTACAGCAAGAGAGAGAGAGAGAGAGACTGAGTTTGCTCTATGGCTTAATCTGAGAGCCAGCTGGCTTCTAGCTTATGCGATCTAAGTTCCAGCGGCCCCAGGGTTGGTTCTGCCTTTCGGCATTACAAGTGCACAAGCAGGGACCTACCCCCCTAGCTCCTGGTGCAGAGGCTGTGGATGAGGCAGGAATGGACATAGTACCACCCCAGTGTAGTGGCTGCAGCTAGAGTCACCCGTGGAACAGCTGGATTTTCAGGAGCCTTTCGTAGGAGGAGAAGGAGATTGTGTGACAAATACTAATTTGGGATCAGCCAGCCAACACAGACACCTCAGGGATGGAGCTGGCTCCCACATCAGGAAGGCAGGATAAGGGACCCACCGAAGGCAGGGAGGCAGTGTGGGATCTCCAGTGAACACAGGGGTAGGGCAGGGATTTGCCTGGGGAGCACAGGATGGTGGGCTTGATCCCAGATTGTAGGAGTATAAGGAGCAGACACAACACTGAGTGTGGACAATGAATTAAGACAAAAGGAAAAGTGGGGAAGGAAAACAGGCATTTTTTGAGACTCTTGTTACTTAGAAGAACTGGTTCTCTAAGGGCCAGGTGTCTGTAGATCAGAGTTGCCACTTCAAACGGCTGAAGTTGTGTGACAAAGGAGTGAACAGGTCATTCTGCTCTCACACTTTAAGCAGGTCTTCCCCCAGCAAACAGCCACTCTTTTGGGCCCCAGAGGAAGGATGGGCTAGTGGTTAGGGCACTTGGCTAGTATTTAGGAGCTCAGGGGTCAGTTCCCTCCTCTGCTACAGACTTCTTGTGTGTTCTTGGACAAGTCACTTGGCATCTCTGTGCCTCAGTTCCCATCTGCGCAATGCGGGTAACAGCAGGTGTTGGTGGCGTGTGTTCTTCAGATGCTATGGCAATGGGAATCAGATATATGCATCATCAGTTGATAATGCGTTCTGAAAAACATCCTGCCACTATTTGCAACCATCCTCCCCCCTGGTGCCAATGTGTATTTCCCAAAGCAAGCAAGATGCATTCACTTGAGTTATTTTGTGGTAGAAAACAGCACAAGTAACTCCCAATGGTATTTTTTTCTTACTTAATGTGAACCAAAGTTTAACCTACTAAAGAGTTTGCATGGTGCTCTGGAGACAAAGGTGCCAAGTGCTTTATTTAATGGGAAACGAACTTGAGTTTTGCCTGAACAAAGGCTGAATAGAACTGACGGAGCGACTCCGGATTAGTCCCCCAAGTTGTAAAACGTTGAGAGTCCGCTGCTTATGAAACCGGACAATCCATCCGTGTGACAAACAGTGAAGATGTGTTACTCAGAAACAGACCAGCTGTCAAATGCTCTTTCTTAACTGAAAAAAATATTTTAATTCCGTGAAACCAATCTTTTAAGTCACTTGTAGAATATTTTACTGTTTGCTTTATTGTCACAAAGAAATTGGGTCATTCTATGGCCCAGGTTGTCTAAAGTCCAGTGGAATTTTAATAAATTAGTCCTCTGTGGACTTTGGAACCCAGATTTTTCGATAAGGGGGGAGGGCTTGAGAAACTGAAAGCAAAAGTTACTACAGGTTGCACCTCTATAAACTGGAACTCTCTAGTCCAGCAGGACCACAGATGTTCCAGTATCAGAGTCCCGGCTCGCTTCAAAAGTTGGGGGGGGGGAGGGGAGGAAAGAACTGGAGTCCTGGCTTGCTGGGGGGGATATCCGGGAGCTTGGTGTGCTGTAGGAGGGGGGCAGACAGGGCCGCATTATGACTTTCGTGGGCCCTAGGCACTTTTGCCTTCATGGGCCCCTTCCTCCATAAAAAAAGAATATTAAAAATTATTTTTGATATAACTTTAAATACTTCAACATTTTTTTTTTCTGTTTTAGGCAAAATTTAATAGATTTTCGTGGGCCCTAAAAGTTTCATTTTTTTTTTGATGTGAGAAAAAAATTAAAACATTTTCTTCGACCCTAAAAGTTATTTTTTTTCTTCTGAGTTTAAAAGAAATTAAAACATTTTTGTGGGCCCCTAAAGGTATCGTGGGCCCTAGGCACTGTGCCTACTGTGCCTAATGGATAAGTCGGCCCTGGGGGCAGAAGCCCAGCATGTGGCCCAGCTGGGTTGCAGAGGGGAAGGGATGGAAGCAGGGAAGCCCAGCATGACACTCTGTTGGGCAGGGCGGTGGAAGTGGGAGCTGGTGTGCAACTCAGCTGGGCTGCTGGGAGGCGGGGGAAGGGGAAGCTGGGAAGCCCAGCGGGGTGGCAGGTATGGGGGGCCCAGAAATTACCTCCCTTTGTTCAGCAAAATCCCTCACCTGGGACCAGTCAGGTACAAAGGGTGCCAGACCAGGGAGGTCCAACCTGTAGAAACAAAACTGAAATTGTCTCCTGTCTCTTCCTTGCCCAGGGATGTGCCGATTCTACAAAAGTCACTTATTTTTAACACTTCAATTTTAACAAACTAAGAGGTTGAGAATTTTCATACAGTCCATCTACATTTCACCAGCCATCATTCCTGTAACATTTCCTTAAAATTGTGTTTCCAGTCGCCTCCCTCAGAGGAACTCAAAAAGAACCTCCAGAAATTCAAAAGAAGAAATGTACTGTTTAGTTTTGCAGAGTTAAGAAAGGGAGGTGGGGAATGTGCATGCCTGGTGATCGTGCATCACCGTTAGAATTTTATTTTTATAGAAGCAGGAGTAATATCCTTTAGATGAGACACTACACGTTGGCCATATTGGTCAGGTTGAAGATTATAGCAGGAAGTCACCAAAAACAGATAGATAAATACAAATAGAAATCTCTATTTAATAACAGGCAGTATGTGGAAGTTACTCTTAAAGGTCCAACTCCAAGTATCACCAGATGCAAGTGTTCAAAAATCATGACTTGGGCTCCCCACAATTATGAGGTTGACTTAAACATTATAAATGTTGGGCTCTTATGATTGGCTTTCTGGTTTCTGAGCCTGTAGACTGCTCTCGTTCCACATTTCAAGCTGTTCGTCACCACCTAGCAGGCTACAAACTTATTTTCATTTCAAACAAGAGCTAAGAGCCTCCCCTGCCAGCTCTTGATTCCAGCAGCTGAGGCTTTAGGAAAAAAACACCAGGTTCCACAAGACCCAATTCCCAGTGTAGACACAGCTACGGAGGCTGTGTCTACACTAGGAAGGTTTGGTGACGAAAGTGCTGTCAACATGCAAAAGTTGCCAAAAGTGACAAATGGTCAAACCGTTTTTTTTCTGCCTCCCGTTGTCAATATTTCATGGCCATGTTGCTAGCACCCTGTCACCAGATAGAGCAAAGCATGGTGGGTGAGCATCCCACAGTGGGAAGGCAGAGCTGTTCCCTGTGCCTCTTGGGATTCCCTCATAGCTCCGTGAGCTCTCCATGCTGAGGAACGTCAAAGCAGCCCAGCCGTCTCTCCAGCCCTCCCCCTGCAGCAGCAGCCTGCCTGCCACTGTGTTCCTAACAGGGCAGAACAGAAGCATTCCAAGGATTTGCTCTTTCTTTGTTCCCTAAATGGAGCAGCTCACTCAGCTGTCAGAGCTTTGAAAGGGGAGGGGCACATGCCTGCAGGGCAGCAGAGATCACAAAACACTGAGCACAGCCATCAGGGCAGGCATTGTGGGTTACTGGCAGAAGCCAGTTCTCTTGACAAAACAAACAACAGAGTCCACACTGGCTCTTTGTTGACAATAAAGGGGGGGGGGGGAAAGACAAAAGTCTCTCTCAGGTGCTGGAAACTTTCTGTTGCCAAAACTGGGTGTTTTTCCTGACAAAAGTGTAATTGTGCTTTAAATGAGCTCACTGCCAGTGTAGACAAGTAAAGTGCTCTCCTCTGGAGCAGCAGGCCTGCTGCTATAGGAAGGCAACAGCTGTGCTGTGGCAGCCGGGCGAGTTGGCATTTGCTCAGTAACACCTCTGCTCTCTGGCTTCTAGTGAGGCTACTTTACAAACTTGGCTGCCCCTTGCCCTACCCACCAGCTCTGCTCCTCACAGCCTCCAATTTGCTCTTATCATAGAACCACAGAGCTGGAAAAGACCTCAGAATGTCATCAAGTCCAGCCCCCTGCTCTAGGCAGGACCAATCCCAACTAAATCAACCCAGCCAGGGCTTTGTCAAGCCGAGACTTAAACACCTCTAGGGATGGAGACTCCACTACTTCCCTAGGTAACCCATTCCAGTGCTTCACCACTCTCCTAGTGAAATAGTTTTTCCTAATATCCAACCTGGACTTCTCCCACCGCAACTTGAGACCATTGCTCCTTGTTCTGCCGTCAGTCACTACTGAGAACAGCCTTTCTCCATCCTCTTTGGAACCTCCCTTCAGGAAGTTGAAGGCTCCTATCAAATCCCCCCTCACTCTTCGCTTCTGCAGACTAAACAGGCCCAACTCCCTCAGCCTCTCCTCATAGGTCATATGCTCCAGCCCCCTAATCATTTTGGTTGCCCTCTGCTGGACCCTCTCCAATGCGTCCACATCCTTTCTATAGTGGGGGGCCCAGAACTGGACACAATACTCCAGATGTGGCCACACCAGAGCCGAATAAAGGAGAATAATGACATCTCTGGATCTGCTGGCAATGCTCCTCTTAATGCAACCTAATATGCCATTAGCCGTCTTGGTTACAAGGGCACACTGTTGACTCATATCGAGCTTCTCATCCACTGTAACCCCCAGGTCCTTTTCTACAGAACTACTACTTAGCTGGTTGGTCTCCAGCCTGTAACAATGAACCACCATCTCCACCTCCTGGGCTCCCAGCACCTCGATCCCCCAAGTTTCCTTCCCAACGTCTGCAAAGCTCACTCTGCTGCTTAGCAGTTCCTCCCACACCTGCCAGGGGAATTCATCCCACTCACTTACCTCCAGGCCTGGCCAAAGAGTTTGTGGGGCCCAAAGCAGTGGGTTTTGCTTGGCTGTACTGCGTGGCTGCATGTCTTCCAGCCAGGGCAACAAGCAAGCAGCTGGGCAGGCAAGTGCCAAGCTGCGTGGGGCCCTAAAGGCGAGGGGCCCAAAGCAACCACCTTGCTCGCCTTGCCCTAAGGCCGGGCCTGCTTACCTCTGCCCCCTCACTGCTTGTCAGAGTTTCCATCTCCAGCCATTTGGCCTTTAAGAATTGGCCACCGCTGCCAAAAACATGGTTTGGCCCCACTGGTGGTTTGCAAACTCATCTTAGTCAGGTGTGTGAGATGGGTCCAAGTTTTCAAATGCTTCACGATGAAGGGAGAGGATTATTCATGTGCTTAGGTTAGGCAGGCGTGTTAGTGAGTTCTGTGACTTGGGCCTGGACTGTGGGGTTAAACATGAGAGCGACTCCAAGATGGCCACCCAATGCCTACAATGGTATTTGCAGGACTCCTTTTCTACTGGCCCTCATGTGAACGGCACATAAAGCCCTGGTGTGAAGACTGGTGGCAGAGCGATTGGAAGCAGAAATGAAGCAACTTGTGGGTTTTATTTAAAACAGGTTCTTCCTCCAGGTGTTCCTGTGAAGGTCTGTTTGAGACACACATCCCCAAACAGAACCTTTAGGCTTAGCAAGTTGAGGCAAAGCTGACCAGTTTTATGTCCTGATCTCCAGCGAGTTTATGGAGAATTGAATTAGATGCGTCCAAAACCACCATTAAAAAAATCCCAAAGCAGAGATGTGGCATGGCTTATTTTTAAAAAACATTTAGTCACTTTTAAATACCAGTCTTAAAATAATTGTGGTGACTCATGGAAAGATTGCCAGTGGAAAACAAAATAAACTAAAGCCATTTCCTCTTGGTCTCTTTCCAGCTGATTGACGCAAATGTGAAGGTGAATTTAAAAAAAAGGATTTTTTTTAATGAGTGCCTGGCAATATAAACCGTTAGTTGTAATCATGTGTTTAAAGTGAAATTGATTCTAAGGACAGCAATAGACTTATATTAAAAGGAGTTGGTAGATATCCCCAGAATTGGGTTCTATCAACATCAGTACAGGTTGAACCTCTCTAGTCTGGCATGCTTGAGACCTGACTGGTGCCAAACCAGAGAATTTGCTGAACCACGGGAGGTCAGTATTGTCTAGCAGCATTTCCAGCAATTCTACTGCTTACTGGGCTCTTAGAAGACATTTAGGGGGTAAATTAGAGCTAAATAACAGCACAGAACACTGAGAGCCAGGACTGGTGGCTGTAAACAAACTTTATGGGACCGCAGGAAACTTGACCATACCCATGATAAGTGGTCATCCAGCCAACTACAATCATGCTGGATCACAGATGTTACCAGACCAGAGAGGTTCAACCTATAGTACTTGTTCTATGAGGTTGGATTTAATCAAATGAGTGAAAATGTTTCAGTGAGTTTTAAGTTTTCATCTGGTCAGTTAACAGTAGCTCTATCATCACTCAAAAGGATTAGATCAGTGGTTCCCAAACTTTTCAGCATCACACCCCCCTTTCTGATTTTTGAAAAACCCTCACGCCCCCCTTCCCCCCAAAAAAACTTGAGCAAAAAAACAAAAAAAAAAAAGGAACTGAGCAGGGCAGGAAAACTTGATGGGGGGGGGGGGCTGGGTTGCCTCACCCCCCCCCTGGAATTTCTTCACGCCCCCCCAGTTTGGGAACCCATGGATTAGATAAAACTGTCACAAGGAAAATTATTTTGCCCCATTTTAATTGTTTGTACTTTATAAGCCAGGCTCATACTGGATGCGGTGCACCTGACAGAGGAATTAGATCCCATGCTTGATAAATATCATTGCCACTAGATTTTGTTCCAGAGTCCTACCTGCAAGAAACCCCCATCTCTCACTGTTAAAAGTAAAATAAATGAACAGACCCACTGCCATGCTGTAGCATAAGTACCACGTTTGTGTTCCTGGCGCTTGTGCTGAGAAATACTGTCTTGTATGAACCTATCGGACTAATACAGTTAACACTGGAGATACCAGCTGGAAAGGGGCAGCAATCTCGGACACATTACAGTGATGTAACCCTCAGAGCGCTATTGATGGAGCGACCGGGAGGATCTAAGCCAGTTGTTTTCAAACTACAGGTCACGACGAGTCAGGCGGTGGGTCTTGTTGCTGCAGGGGATCAGGTGACCGGGGGGCTGCTAAGGAAGATCCCTGCCTGTCTGTCCTGGCATGACAGACTGTGCTGTGCCCCAGAAGCAGCCAGCAACAGGCCCGAATCCTAGGTGGGAGAATGGGGGGGAGCACACAAGTCTCCATGCACCGCCCCTGCCCTGAGCACTAGCTCTGCCCTCTCATTGGCTGGGAACCTGCTGCTGGCTGCTTCTGGGGCGCAGCACGGTCTGCGGTGCCAGGAGAGGCAGGAAACGGCCTTAGCGCCCCTCACTGCGCTGCTGACTGGGAGCTGCTCAAGGTAAGCCCTTTCTGCCCCCAGCCCGGAGCAGAAGACCCCTTCTACACTCCAGAATTCTCATCCTCAGCCGCACCCTGGCGCCCACACTCCAGGTCGGGGGCATCAACAATTTTCTTCAACTGGGTCACGAGGAAAAAAGTTTGAACCCCCCCCACTCTAAGCTGGTGTTGTTTTACTCCAGCTGCGAATCAGACTTTCGTTCAATAGATGCCCATTAGCGTTGGCACTTCACCCCAAGGAGCGGGAGGGGCGGCATTCTGGTCTGGATCTGGTTTAGGTCAGGGCTCAGGCCAGAAGATGGAGCAGGGCTAGGGCCTGTGTTCTGGTTCACAGTGAATGGTGCTAAACTCTCCTGAGCTGTTCTCAAAATACAACAGCCACCTCCATTCAGGCAGCAGCCCCACAAGCAGAAACACAGGGGCAGGCTCAAGTACAAGCAGCCAAACGTTGACCCAGAATTCCCAGGGGTCTAGAGTTGCAGTTCTGGGCTGCAGAAGGTAAGGCCATAGGGTGGGTTCCAGCATGGCCTAGGGCATAGGGCATTCAGCTGGGGAGAACAGGGTGGTGGGTTCCAGTAGCCCAGCTAACACTGAGCCACCACAAAGCAACCCACTGGCCAGTTCTGTCACTTAGCTCTCAGCTCTGTCTCTTTCCTTGCTGATGTAGCGCTAGGCGGGCAGGGGGTATAACTGGCAACAGGTTTCTTTGGTGACATTTTCTTTTCATCGTCAAAGCTGTCTCTGCAGGCTCCCTGCCTACATCCAGAGCATCCTGAAATGTGCAAATGCCAGACTCAAGCCCAGAGAAGAAAATGGACAAAAAAGAAAAATGCCTACAGACAAGCGAGGCAAAATACCAGCCAACGGAAGGAAAGGGCAACGCCCACAGCTGTTATGCTCAGTGAAGAGCAGAGCTGCTGGAGAGCCTAGACACGAGGCTAAATCCCCTAGATCCTGGTAGCTCTGGAGGCTGGGAGAATTGAGGAGAGCTCCTTCTAGAGGCAGAGTTGCAGCAATAAAGCAAAAACTTAAAAAACAAGGAATAATCCTGCAGCACCTTATAGACTAACAAAACATGTAGATGGTCTCATGAGCTTTTGTGGGCACAGTCCACTTCTTCAGATGACTGGAGCATTAAAAGTCCAGATCCAAGAATAAAAGCAGTTTGGGGTGGCTGCTCTCTGAGGTACCTCTCCTGCAAAATACTGAAGCACATGGTTTGACTTAAAGCATATGGCTCAGTCCCGTGGACTTCAATGGGATTTAAGCACCTGCTTAATTATGTTCCTGAATCAGGACCAAGAGGCTGGCACCACAGATCCAGCTGATTGTATCAGTTTCACAAGCATGAAGGAGCCACTTCACGCAGCTCCAGAGGTGCAGCTCAGAGCTCATGGACCTTCCTCATGAAGCGGCGTGGGACAGGGTGGGGGAAATGTAAAGCTGTGACCACCACCACATAGCTCTTCGATGACGCTTCTCAGCGGAGCTCACAGCACTTGACCAGTAGATCGGTCTCACTAGCACCATTTTACAAATGGGGAAACTGAGGCCCAAGACACAAAGGGACTTGCCCAAGGTCACAGAGCAGGCCAAAGAACCCTGGTCTCATGCAGTCCACGCAAAGGCTCTAGCCACTAGGCCATGCTGCCCTTCTCCATGACAACCCCACAGAAAAGCCTCTCCCTCACAACACTGACTGCCGGGCAGCAGGGAATGAGGGAAGCTGAGGTGGTCGCTCGATAGAAAGATGCCAAGCAGCCTCAGGTCCCTTCACTGCCCATAGGACAGAAGCAGCCAGCGTGTGGGGAGGGTGGGGTCAGAGGGAGCTAATCTCCTTCCTGTCGCACAGCGTTGCCTGGGAAGCCAGCAGATGGCCGTCCCCAAAATAGCGTTCTCGAAACAAGCCACCAAGCTGTCAGCACCACCTGCGGAGAAGCGGCTGCCTGTGCCGGCCAGGCAGTTTCCCACTGGTGAGCAGGGAAGGGCGCCAAGACTGGGTGCTTCAGATTCCTGGCCAGGGAGGCTTTATCCGGTCGCAATCCCAGACCTGGGGCCGCTGTCGCACTGAGGTAACGAGCAGGTAAATGCAGCAAGAGCAGCTCAGCAGGATGGCTAAGGGCCAGGAGTGGTTTAAAGGGGATTCAGGTGTTGGGCTCTAACTGGGGCTGGCTGCATGGAAGGCCCCAGTTTCAATCTGCCCCTTGTTTGAGGAGAGAGGCACCAAGGCAGGTCAGGAGAGGACAGGAGAGCAGTGAAGGAAACAGAGTCATTGAAACAGAAATGACACCTCTTCCCAAGAGAGCTCCAGTCCTGGTGGGCAGGGCTCTGACCCGGCCCTGCGAATGCTGGGAAGGGAACGCAGGGCGTCTCTTTAGAGTGACGTAGCCGGCAGGCCCTTCCCATTCCTTCACACCCCCAAATAAAGGCGAGGCTGAGCCAATAGACTTTGCAAATCTGCCAAGTCATCTCTGGGGTATTTGTCTGCCCCTATTACCACAGCCGCTGAGCACCTCCCAGTCTGTAATGCAGTGGTCCCCAACGCGGTGCCCCCGGGCGCCATGGCGCCCGCCGGACCATTTCTGTGCACCCGCCAAGTGATCAGGGCTGGCCCCACCCCCGGGCACATGGGCGGTGCCAGCCCTTGGTCGCGCAGTGTATGGGCGGCCCTGCCCCTGGTTGCACGGCGCAAGGGCTGTGCTGGCCCTGGGCGCGTGGCACAGAGGTGGCGCCAGCACCGGGCACGCAGCATATGGGTGGCCCCACCCCTGGGCGTGCGGCACAGGAACAGCGCCAGCCCCGGGAGTGCGGCGCATGGGTGGCGCCAGCACTGGGCATGTGGCATATGGGTGGCCCCGTCCCCGGGTGCGTGCCCGGCAGCCCCAAAAGTTTGGGGACCACTGCTGTAATGTGTCTCTCCCCCTGGGGGGCAGGGCAGGACTGTTGTCCCTAGCGTTACAGGGGACAACAGGGGAACCTAGGCAGAGAGAGACTAAGTGACATGCCTACAGTCACACAAAGTCGGTGGAGGAGCTGGGAATGTAGCAAAGGTCCCTCCAGGCTGGTGCCTTAATCCCCAGGCCATTCTTCCCCTCTGATGGGCTGCCAGAGGGCTAGGCCCCCCTCCCATCACTGCAAGGCGGCAAACTCACTCATACAATCCATCAGCATTTTTCAAATCTCTGTCACCCCTCCCAGGTTCTCCCATGGTTGGGCCTGGTGTAGGGAGACAAAAGGACAGGACTGGAGATTAGGACAGAGGTTTCTGAAGCTTGTATTTCACAGACATGTTTCTTACTTTGATGCCTGGGCCCTTCTTAGCTGTTTTCTCCCTCGTCTCCTCACTATGGTCACCCAGCACCTGCCCTCTGTGGGGGTAATTTAAATATATTTCTGTACAGCTGACCACCACCCCTTCTGTGGGGAAATGCGGCCTTCGTTTAACCCAGGGAACCTCAGGCCCAGGGGCTGCATCAGCTTGCCTGGATCTGGTCCCCGTGGCTCAGGGTCCTGCATTGGGGAGCTTGTGCCAGCGCTCCAGCCCCCCTGCTGCCCCACCATGGGGCTGGAGCGCACAAAATCTACTAGGCAGGGCCCCCCTAGGCCCTGGTGTGAGAGGGGAATGTGGGGAGTGTCTGTCTCCTTCTCTGTTGGGGCCACATCAGTCAGGGGTGGGTTTTCGTTTTGCTTCTCACTTGTGTGCGGCCCCCGACTGATTTTTCAGCAGCACCCCCAACTCAAAAAAGGTTCCGCATGCCTGGTTTAACCCACTCCTGTCCCAATTCCTTTGAGTTGGAATGGACGTCTTCTGCTCACTCTCCATTAGTTTCCCCTTTCAGTTCCTATGGTTTATTTCAGGAGACTAACTGCACTGACATGTTGTCTCAACCATACTGCAAACGGCTCCCTCCCCCTCGCCCCAATCCCTTTGATAAAGGAGCAGCTGTTCCAAACCGCCACTCTTCCCTGAAAAAGCTGTCTCGAGAGTTTCCACATGCAAGCAAATATTCTCCTAGTGGACATTGGGTTTTGTTAGGCTGACCGGTGAAATGCAGCAAGCAGTCTGTTATCAGCATTTGCCAGGGAAAAATTGAGTTTTAAAATCAGCCAGGCTGAGGATCAAATTGTGTTACTTGACTATGATACTAGAAGATTCACCTGGTGTTACTTGGATCCTTAACTCAGTTGAGTTTTTGTTTTTTTGGAAAATAAAATGAAAATGTCCATGCTTCATGGAAATCATTGCTCTGGAGTGGGGCTGGGGAGGAGGGGTTCGAGATGCAGACTGCCCCGGGGAGAGAGGACCACCCCAACCCTCCTTCACCGCAGCAGCTTGGGGCCAGGTGAGAAGCGCTTCTCTATGGCCACTGCAGCTCCAGTGGGCACAGCTGGGGGAGGGGCGCATGTCCGTGGATGGGGCATTTCCAGATTTGTTTGCCCCCTGCACTCTCCAGCCAGAGTGAGGAATGCAGCAAACTGTGCACTTTCCCCTCGCTCCCTGATGAAGGAGAACAACCAGCAATGTTCTCATATAAATCAGGAAGGAGGGGAGCTTTGGAGGGGGTGAGAGGCATGGGGTTGGCGTAGTCCCATATGGGGGGGTGCCCCCAGCCAGCCCCTTTCACCTGCCTGGTGATTCTGTCTCTTCTGTATGGTTTTCTGAGAACCAATCCCATTCCAGGCACATCCCACTGTCCTGGCACAACAAACTCTGCCCTTGCATTACAGGATAAGAGGAAGCTGCCTGCCCAATTTGAAGGTCCTAGCTCCTACTGTTCAGGAGGAGTTCTTGAACAGAGACAGACAGACTCACTCTCTCAAAGATACAGCAGAGGTGCAGTGACAGTACCTGGGAACCTCTAAGTTAGTCATCAGCAGGGCCCCCGTTGCGCCAGGCCCTGCACAAACCCTGAACGCTAAGAGGGCCCATTGCTCACAGAGCTTACACCTCATTGCCTGTCCCAGGCCACCTGCTTAACAGCAGCACCAACTACACTGCCAGGGAGATCCTCTAAGTCCCAGCCCTACTCTCCCTGAGCCTTGGGGCATTTGAAATCCAGACCCCAATGTTGTGCTTCAAGCCCATCCCTGTTGCAGGGTATATGGGAGTGGGTGGGACGCCGGTTGGGTTTGAATATTTAGTCCTGCTTCCATTGATGTCAATGGATAAAGTCCAATCACTGCTAAATGGGGGGAGAACTGTGGTTGCTCTGTTGCAGGGCAGCTGGCCTTGATTCAGCCTGCAAGGCTCAGAGTCCCCCCTCCTGTGACAGCACAAGTCAGCATTGGAGCTCCAGTCACATGGGGTGTGGGGGGGGGGGCACCGTGGCTGGAGCGCCAGTGTCAGCTCCCCACTCTGAGGGCAACCCTGAGCCACGCACATCTGATCAAGGCAAGTCACGAGCTGGATCCAGCCCATGGGCTCTGCCTGGGAGGGGGAGGAAGTGGCTCTGTGCACTGCAAAGAATGCTTCCCTGTAGCGCACGGAGCTCCATGAAGACCCCCTCCCCGTCCCCTCCCAGGAGCTGCACCAGGTACCTGCCTCCATCCTCTGCCCCCTTCCATCCAGACGCTGCACCCTCACCCTGCTCCTACATCCCCTCCTGTCAAGACACCTCACCTCAGCCCACTCTTCTACTCTCCCTCCACGCAGACCCTGAACCTCACCCCACCCGCTCCTGCAACCTCCCTCCCACCCAGACCCTGCACCCTCATCCCCAGCCTGCTCCTGTGCCCTACCTCCTGCCCAGACACCACACTTCAACCCCCAGCTCACTCCCCGCCATTCCCCTCCCTCAAACTGAACCCCTCCGTTTTGGCCCTCCCCCAGAGCTGAGCAGACCCCACAAAATCTACTAGCCCTGGCTCTCCAGAAGAATTAATCCAGCCCTGGGGATAAGCTCTGAGCCTCGGCACTTCCCCGAATTCCCACACATCTCCCCACTTCGGTGGGGCTGGAGCATGAGGGGAATAATGGGTCACATCTGTGAGGGCTTTTTTCCTCCTTCTCACTTGGGGGCCAGAACAGTGAGGGTTGGTGGAGGGGGGGGGGGTTTGCACTTTTCATTTGTGTGCAGCCCCCCCCCCCAACTCATTTGTCTGTGGGTCTCTGCTCTACTGACTGGCTGAGAATTGTGCACTTCCTATTATATTTGTTACCCCAGCCCAGCTTGCTTGTCTCCTCCTCTTGTCTGTCTGAGAGCGTAAGCTCTTTGAGGCAGAGGCTGTCATATAAGGGCTGTTCATGCAGAGCCTCGCACAAGGGCCCCCATCTGACTGTGGCCTCTAGGAGCTACGGCAGCCGCATCGGCGGAGAACAGAGTGATGTGTGAAGAACTCTGCCATGCAGAGCAACAATTGTGGAAGAGCAGCACAAAGATAGCGTCAGTGATAACTAGAGCAGGTGAAGGGATCCCTGTGGGTCTTAGTGAGCAACTCCTGCCTATCTTAGGTGCGCAAGACATCACAGTCAGTGGCCTCCAGCAAACTGTGAGACGTTCAAGGAAAGTCAAAGTCCAGCTGAGCACCTGAAAAGCAAGAATTTTGCGGAGGGTTTAACAAAACACCTGCTGACCCAAACCTGTGTGTGAGGGGGATTTCCCTTTGCCCCCTCCGCTGGTTCTCGTCACGTAGGCAGAAAGCAGAAGACAAGAAGGCCAAGTCCAGGCAATTAGGGACGTCCTTAGGATTTACGGGGCCCTGTGCAGTACTTTTAAAATGGTGCACCAGTGCCCGATGGCAGCCGGGGGAGGGGGCACACAATATTTTTAGAGATGTGATTTTATAATCTTCAGCAACACACTAATGACAGTTTTAGAGATAATTGTAAACGAAGGTCCTGTAGCCTAACACGGTCAATTCAGAAACAGTCAGTCTATCGCTGGGGTTGGCACATGCCTATTAAATGTCTGCATTGCCACTGGAATGGCTCTGTCCCAGGTTCCATGTTCTGCTAATAGCTCTGGCAACCTTTGTCACTTGTAAGTTAAGTAGATCCTCTCTGGAGGAAGCCGAGCCACAGCGCAGGGATCGGAAGAGGTGGGTGGATGGACATTAAGACCCAGCGGTGCCCCAAATTTTCAGGTGCCCTACACAACTGCGTATTCTGCATATGGGTAAGGCTGGCCCTGCAGGCAATGCAATAATTATTGGGGTTAGTTTCCACCAAGTATATCCATGGCTCTGTGGGATCAGAGCTTTCACCCATGTCCATTCCCCCCCCCCCCGCCCCCCACTGCTTCAGCAGGCATAAATCTACCTGCAGTACATGGCCCTGGTTCCACCCCTTGCAATGTATGGTCATGTTCCCTTCTGGAGAGTCGTAAGTACAGGGGCTCGTCAGCACCTCTTTTGTATCCCAGGGGAGGGATAAGGAGGGAGGTTGTGTTCCAACCACAGCCAGGCTTTCCTTTGACTTTTAGTGCTTGACCCTGGAGCCAGGCAACCTTCCAGTGAATACTCAGACTCCCAGCATACCCAATAACACTTAATTCTATCCCTTAGCTCTTCTCATTGCATTAACCAACCCATCTGGCTGGGCAGAAGCAACACCCAGTGTCTTTGTTCACACATTAGTAGGGATCAATGCTCCCTCTGATTTTTTCCATCCATGTGCAGAATAAATTTTGTTAGGTGCACTGAGGCATGTGCAGATGTGCACCACCAAGAGAAACACATGCTGCCAGCTGTGGGTGCTCTGCTAGTCACCTGGGTGGCACCTGAATTTCTGTTCTTTTAAAACAAACCTTTTGTTGTAATGATGGAAACATTTTTGCCCCAACAAGGAAGTTCTGTGGCTATTCTTGACATGTCTCTTTTCATTTGTACTGACTTGGCATGGAGAATTATACTAATGATGGGCCTGATTCTGCAGCCCTTCACTTATCTGGTCATTGACATCCATGAACCTTTAGCCTAATCCAGAGCTCCCAGAAATTACTGGCAAGTCACCAATGTCAGTGAATGCATCACAATGTATTTGTCATATTGTATAACTGATGCCTGCTCCTGCTCCTGTTACTCACTATAACCTGACACAGCCAGCCCACTTAATTAGCCTCATTAAGATGGGCCCGACAATTGACAGGTACTTCTTCTGGGGCGGGGGTGTGTGTGTGTGTGTTATTTCCACTCCAATTCATCTGATGAAGTGGGTTTTACCTACAAAAGTTTCCCCATAGTGAGGACACACTACTTCGGTTTTATTATTTTGGGAGTTATTTAATGGATTTTAATCATTTCAAAATAGTTTCTTAGTTTAGATATGCCCGAAGGTGGCCCAGGACTACTCGTCATTTTTAACGTTACAGACTAACACGGCTGCCCCTCATATTTTTCTACACAAATGGAAGGCATACGAAATTTACTGCCTGTGTGAGCTCCTGGAAATGACTTGGCCAGATCAAACAGGAAGCTTGTAATTGCATCTGCGCAATAAAACAAAAGTTGTGCTTCACATGAAAGTATGAAATAAAGCTACGTGCTCTTAACAAGAAAGGACTGATGCCAAAGACTCATTGCAGAACAATAAGGCAGAGGGCGGAGAAGACACATATTTAAGGCGTCAACAGGTTAACGTATAATAAACAATTCCAGGAGGCAAAATGCTGAGCAGTAAGTAAGCTTCCAAAATCCAGTATGCACCTCTTCTTTGATTAAATGAAAATCAAAGGCTCAAAGCAAATAGAAGTCCTCCCTCAGCTGGTTTGATGACTGTTATAACACATGCTCTCTGTCCTGCTCTCTTGCTCCCCAATAAAAGGTTACAAACAAACGCTCCTGGACGTTCATCAGCCTGTTCCATTATTTCACTGAAATGCCTCTTGCAGCCTTTTCTAAGCAGTTAGCAGGAATCTGTCTGTCTTACACCATTTTCTACACTGGCTCAAGCAGGCCAGCCCCAAATAACTGTGCTATGGGAACAGAAGAGGGCAGGGAGTCAGAATGGGAATACCCAATGTTTCCGAGAGACAGCTGGTTTCACTGCTACTAAAAAGCCAGAGAGCCGCAACCTTCTGTCACTGGCTTCCAACCAGGCTTACATTTGAACCTAGGACATTGACGCGAAAGATGTTCCCTTGCTGCCAGCTGCCTGAACTCTCTTGGCCTGTCTTGCTCCTCACATTAGTGAAAATACGTTCTAAGAACCAGCCGAGAGCTGTCAAGCCTCATCCCTTGTTGCTCCCACAATAGAATCATGCTTCCGGATAAAGCAATCTTTCCCCTCTCTTTATGACACAACTGCCTATATATTGCGCAGCAGGTTTCACGTGTGCTGCGTGGAAGTAAACATCTGCCAGTTTCATCAATGGCTGCTGAAGGAAAATGAACTTCCCTACGGGGATATGGTTTGCTTGGAAGTTTTACAGACAATCCACTCTAACCACCAGCCTTCTACAGGTTAACCCTGTGTAAGGCACCCTCAGAACCTGGTGTAGTAAGATGAGGGCCTAAAACATAAGCCCATGTAGCACAGGCCTGGTCTGAGGCCTAGCTAACAATGGACAAAACATGGCTAACAAAGCAAAGCCACACTGTGAGCAAGGGGCAGGCCCCTACTCACAAAACTTGGCACAAACAGGGCGGAGAGCAAAACACTAATTGGGAATAGGCCCAGGTGTAGAACAGAAATTGGTACTGGGCACAAGATGAAAGCACATGGTACCACCAGCCCATTCCCCACAGATACAGACCCAGTTTCAGGAATGGGTTTAAAATGACAGCATGATGGATAGAGATGATCTAATCAAACCATGGGTACAGGGCGATAGGTGGTATCTAAGCAGCATCAGAGTGTGGCAACCTGACACGTCAGGAGTGATGTGTAACTTGTTTGTACCTGTATATAAAGTGGTGTCTTTAGGAAAAGGTTCAGAAAAGGGAAACAAAAATGATTAGAGGTTTGGAACAGGTCCCATTTGAAGAGACATTGAAAAGACTTGGACTTTTCATCTTAGAAAAGAGGAGACTAAGAGGGGATATGATAGAGGTCTATAAAATCATGACTGGTATGGAAAAAGTGAATAAGGAAAAGCTATTTATTTATTCCCATTCCCACAATATAAGAAGTAGGGGACACCAAATGAAATTAATAGACAGCAGGTTTAAAACAAAAGTTTTTCTTCACTCAGTGCACAGTCAACCTGTGGAACTCCTTGCCAGAGGACGTGGTGAAGACTAGGACTTTAACAGGATTCAAAAGAGAACTAGATAAATTCATGGAGGTTAAACCCATCAATGGTGATTAGCCAGGATGGGCAGGAATGGTGTCCCTAGCTTCTGTTTGTCTGGAAATGGGTGACAGGAGAGGGATCACGTGATGATTACCTGTTTTTGTTCACTCCCTCTGGGGCATCTGGCATTGTCCACTGTCAGCAGACAGGATACTGGGCTAGATGGACTTTTGGTCTGACTCAGTATGGCCATTCTTACGTCTTGGAGGGACAGTCTTTGTCCAGCCAGGAGGCAGTGGGAGATTCCCACTGGTTGAGCAGAGTCCATTATTACAGGTACATAAGTGTAGTGATTCAATAGAGTCTGCTGACCACAATGACTATACTTCGCTTTACAATAAACCTGGCCAGGCACCTTCGATCCTTCTCTGATGTGTGGTTTTTGGGGGCCTTCTTGGGGTCTGCCATGGTCATTGGGCCCACAGTGAGCACTCACGCAAGAAGCCTTCTGGTTCTCATCATTGACAGAGCCAGAGACTTGTCCGGACACTGCGGCAGGTAAATCCTGCCCCTACTCTATCAGTGACCAGACAACGCTTGACAGGTGCTGAACCAGAGAATTTGCCCAACCACGGGAGGTCAATATTGTAGTGGGTCTCTTTGTTTTCACTTCACCAAGGCGAATAAATGGAACAGCGCTTGCAATGCTGCTTATTAACATAACACTGTGTGGCCCAAATCTATATTTTAGTATTGGTTATTAGAATACAAGTATGATGCATAATGACTTGCTTATAAGTTCTGCAGGCTTCCATTTCACCCTGTCTCTCCTGATTAGACAATGGTTACTGTAAGGCAGGGCTATTCAACTTTGGAAGCCCTGGGGCCACAATGATACTCACAGCACATGTGGTTGCATATCCATGCGCATATATATACAAATATATGCAAATAGCTTCTTTCACACTGATGGGCATGAATACAAAGATTAAGGCAAGACTACACAACACACAGGTCCCATTTAAGTTGGTTCTGCTGATATTAATACAATGCAACATTTACCTGATTTCCACCCACATGACAGCACTTTTAATGAGCAATGACAATGCAGGAATTTAACAACTAAAATGCCTGTCAACAGAAGACCATTATATTGATGACTTTTTTGTTTTGGCTCCCACTCGTGGGCCATAAGTTGAGCCCCGTGTAAACCCAAACAGCACCGCGGGCTGCAAACAAAAGGGCTGTGGGCCACATGAGGCCCACGGGCCGTGTGTTGAGTTGCCCTGCTATAAGGCTTTGCTTCCTGTTAGCATTGCAAATCAAGCCGTACCCCTTGTCTGCATCACAAACTAAGTTGTGCAAGATTCCTTGCTCTTTGTTAGCCCTTTAGTAACTGTGAATCTTGTCTGGAACTCTGCAGAATTGTTTGGTGTGAGTGGAGGATGTGGGTGTCAGTGTGACAGCTGCCATCAGATGCCCAGGTGGTCAAGAAGTGGAACTTTGAAGATAACCAGGAAGCCTCCATTGTGCCTGAGGCTGCATTAAATTAGCAGAATTACAAACCCTGGAGACAGGCAGACACCCCCAAGAGTGAGACACAAACAAGAGACAAGGATGGGAAACCTGACAATAGCCATCAAAGCACAATCGTGGAAAAGAGAGATTAACACCACTGAAGGATGAATGACTGCAGCATGACACTGTAACACCCACAGACTCCAATGGGAACTTACATGTATAAGAAGGGGAGCTCTGGCCATTCAACTCTGGGTTCAGTCCTGCAAAGCCAAGCCTCAGAGGAGCCTCAAAGAGGAGCCTTCTCAGTCAGCCTGGCCTGGCCAGGAAGATGGATGTGAGCCACGACAGACTGGTAACTATGCGCTATCTGCAGGACCTGTGGGTGGGGGGCTTGTCTTTATGAAGCATATGCTAGCTGCTTTGATATTGTATTCTTAATAAACGCGGCATCTTGCTTTTTTCCCTAAAAAGACCCCGCGTGCTTCTTATAAGCCTAACAACAGTACCGATACATCCTGTGTCAGGATGTTGGTGCTGCTATACAACGTTACTGTATCAGCACAAGTAGATAAAGCATGAAAACAACGTTTACGCTTCGTGGCACGAGTGACATTTTCATGGCTTGCTGATCTCTAAGAAGATATTTAGAGGTAAGTTAGAGCTAAACAGCAGCACAGAACGCCGAGAGCCAGGAGGGGTGGCTGTAAACAAAGTATTACAAGACCGTGGGAAACTTGGCCACATCTATAATAAGCGGACATGTACTGGATTAAACTAACTCACTAAAATCATGCTGGACCACAGTGTCTGGCACTCTTTGGTCCAGCAACAAGAGAGGTTCAACCTGTAGAAAAGTAACAAGACAGAGCACTTGGGGCAGATGTGTGACCCAGGGAGCCCAGGGTATCATCTGGCAGATGGCATAGGGAGTGCCGAGGGTGTGACAGGGATCCCTTACACCGGATAGCTGCATAACAGTTCACCACAGGGTAGCATATGAGGTCTCTACTGAGATCCAGCTGCCCACTGGTTATCATGATCATTGCAAAATGTGTGGAAAGGTGATATTTAAGGAGTTCTGCATCTATGCTGAAAATGATGCTTTGAGTTCTGGGAGCAGTGAATCTGGGAATGCTGGGAGAGTCCCCTGGCTAGAGACTGGATGCTCCAGGCAGACGCTTAGAGAACTCGAGGGTGCCGGTTGCTAAGCTGCCGAGAGACAGCAGGCCTGGCGATGCCCAGGAGCACACAGGAGGCCGCACAACTCCCCACGTTTTACAGCCACAAAGATGGGTGATGCGAGAGAGGGGGCAGAGAGGAGTGAGTGGAAAAAAACAACACGGACAAGTGGGACATCAGCATATTTAAGTAAAAATGCCCACAACAATGAGGAAACTAGTAACCTCACCATTGCAATAACAGCTACTTGCCCTGCTACTCATTGGTGCCTGATGCCTTAAAAGGCCTCAAGAATTATGGAATCGCATGGGTTAACAATTAAACATCTGTGAACCATGCTTGGTCCTATAAGAAAAACAGTGATTCCAGTCAATGAAACCAGACTTCAAGTCACATACATAGAACAAATATACACTAATAGCGATGGGGAATACACGGGCCTTGGGCCGCCCCTCATTCACACATAATTGTTTTGTTTATTATAACAACATGAACACTACGAGGACAAAGAATACACAGTCCTCTGCATTAAAGTTTGTATGGGACATCGTGAAGAAAACCAAACACTAATATCAGATCATGTACCAATTATACTGACAAGGTACCCATCGGAGTGGAACCTACTGACTCCCACTGGGGTGAGAATGGGGGAGGGAGGGATTTAAACCACTTAAAGCCCAAACAAAGGTAACCCCTGAGGCATGGCTGTCATTTGTTAAACAATGGCCATTGCTAACTTGCCCTCATTTGAATATCATCAACCAGTTCCTTAAGGACAAAATAAAACCTCCTGAATGGTCATCATGCCCCAAGCAGATCCCTGTCCCAGAACCCGGACTGGTAATGAAAGGACCAGTGTTGCCAGTCCTCACCTCAGTGGTGTTCCACACTTACAAGGTTGAGACCCGCATTGCCCTAAAAGGTATAAACCAGCAATGCACCAACACTACCAGATTGGCTAATCAAATTGATAAACACCTAATTCGGCAACAGGGCTTAGCAGATACCATCACAGGCTGGTCTGGGCCTGGAAACTGTCAGGAACACTTATGTCATAGCCCAGAAATTGTATAAAATCCAGGCTGGTAGATGCAGTAATATCCAGTGCCTGTAAAGGCCTAAACACCAGCCAAGCTACTCGAGTGATCTTAAATAGTTTGAAGGATCTGTCCAGCTCTGTGTCCACTTCCAGATATTTGGACCAGAGACTAATTGGATTGTTAATTAACGGAACTAAATTAAAGGAATTAGAAGGCCAGTATTGAAGAATAGGGTAAGCTTTAGCCATTACCACCCAGCCCTTATGGAAGTGGTGAGTCCCCATCTCCCCCGTGCCTATCCATGAGAGTGGGGAAGTAGAAAATCCATGAGAATCCAGAGGCCTATTGGGACAGGCCATAGTATAACCTTTTGGCCCCTCTGGGTATTCCCACTTACAGCAAGCAAGAGCATATATAAATACAGTCGAGGGCATCGCTTATTCAGAAGGTGTGGGGTCTCCCTATACCCCAGGGATTGTTGTACCCACTTTGATAAGGAAATTTTATGTACCTGCCCATTTAACATCATGACGAATCTGCCTAGGTTTGATGTGGTTGTCACAGAAAAACAAATGAACATCGAGCTGGTCCAAATAAACGGTACCTACTGGTGTTTGACTACCCAGACAGATCACTCCCTCCTGCCCCTCTACATATCCGTCTGTGTGCATAACAGCCCCTCGCCGGGCAATCCTGACCGTTGATGGAATGTGGCTCTACCGCACTTCGGCAGTGATGGGTAACCTAACATGAGATCCTGAGTGGCACAGCGGAAGTAAGTACCAAGAGGAGGGTTTACTGGCCCTGCAGGCAAAGATCAAGGAGTTGGTGGCCAATGCCCAAAAATATATCAGGGCTGGCCGTCTGAGGTACACACAGGTAGGGAAACACCGTGGACCATGCCAAACACCTACCTCTGCGGCACTCGACCAAGCAGTAGAGAGGTCAAATCTATCATCATGGGCAGTGCCTTTACTGGTGACGAAATATCTTGGGGATGGATTTGAATAGTGTTTGCCAAATTATGTGGGGAGTTTCGATTATAACATTCATAATAGTGCTGGTGCTGTACCGGCGCTTCCAGAGTAAATTAAAACCCCTTAAATTGTTGTATTTAACCTGGCAGGTTAAAGAACCCTAAGGTCAAGAGGAGGGATCTGTAGGGTAAATTGAGGCAGCCCATGGTATCTTGCTGAGAACTGACAAACTCAAATCTGAAAGTATCAGGCCAAGCCTGGGAAGTAAAACAGTTCAACAGTTACTGTGACCCTGGTTCCCCTGGCAACCACATTCCAAAAGGGCCTCACTTTGATAAGGCCGGTACCAAACAACCGCACGGGATTGTTTTTCATTGTCTGCTTTGTTCCTAGGAAATAAGCTTGGATCCCAAAGATCGCGCCAAGACAATACCACCCCCGCAGGAGACGCATTATATTTCCGGCCAACAAAATGACCATCAGCATGTCTTTGTTTATGCTGGCTCATTTAGCTTGTTAGGAATAACTACCTGTATTAGTGATAACATGTTTAATTGGCAATGGGCGGAGATGCTGTGTAACTGTTGTAGACCATTGGCTTATGTGCATACCTCACTTCCGCGGCTAGACCTATCAAATCACTTCTCCTCTGTCCATCTGCTACCTATATAATCTAATGTATGTTTTGGTTAAGTTAGTGCTATCCGGGCTAACGCCTGGTCCGCGCTCAACCAGCACTGTGTGTTCAATAAATCATCTGCTTGTTTTCACCTGCACCCAGTGTGTCCAAGAATTATTCCTAACAAGGCATAAGGGATCAGTCGGAAGAGGCTTTCCTCGCCAGCCGATCCCCGTCTAGACTGCTGCTTTTTGCCGGCAAAGTGCCACATCGGCAAAAAGTGGCGGCCATTTTTATTCAAATGAAGCGCGGGATATTTAAATCCCCGCTTCATTTGCAATAGCGATGTGCCTAATCTACATCTCTCTGTCGGCAGAGGGGTGTAGTTTAGACACACCCCATGGGACAGTGAACCACGCCCACTAGGCATGTGGGTTACATTTGCATGGCCCATGGCGAGTGGGCAGCTGACACCACCTCCCTCCCCCACCAGCACAGACAGCTTCACAAGGGACAGGTGGAAGTGTTGGGGTGGGGATTAGTATCACCACCAACAAAGAACAGCTGGAGCTAGAGAGGTCTGTAGAATGACCCACCTCTAAGGCCAGGCTTTGATTGCCAGCAACAACCAGCAGACAAGTCTTCCACTGTGCCTGATTCGGGCAGGGTGATTCTGCTCCAAACCATTCTCACAACTGGCCAAGCTCTTGGCACTGGGGGGCTGCCCCACAGGGAACCTCTTTAAGGAGGTCTCAGAGATACAAACGAAATAGATTTGGCACCAACATTCCGGGTGGCAACACCTCTGACCAACGTCACCGGGGCCAGGGCCTGGAGTCCTCATACCCTGCGTCAGCAGGCATCCATGGGGCTCACAAGCATGAATGCCTGAGGCCAGCAGGCTTAGCTCATGGGGAGGCCGTGGGGCATGATCCTTCTCTGTCCCCAGAGCTATTCTTGGCTCTAAGAGGTTCAGGGCCAGTCTAGAGGGACTAAGGGGGGCAGAGGCAGATGCTGCTAGTTTGCCCTGACAGCCCCAGGCGGCTATTGGGGTGTTACTCAAAAGAAGGCCGGGAAGGTCCAGGCCTAACTGGGTTGCTAGGGAAACAGGGAGGGAGAAAGGCTTTGTGGGGTGGAGGCTTCATCTCTTGAAGCTTCCACAAGGCCACAGATCCCTCCTGCCTGAGGGAAAAATGCCACTGAGGTTGGTGGGAGTTTTGAGAGCCCTCTTGCAGGTTAGTCCGGGAAGGGAGGAATAGCTCTGAACGTGTACACCGTGGCGGGCTAGTCCAGGGGCCCCAAGCAGGGAAGAGACAGGGAATAGCAGCAGAAAAGAAGGGCAAATCCAGAACCATTTGGGGCCTGACTTGAAGGCCAGGATGTACCCACTGTGATTTACACAGCTGGACTAAGTCAGAGTCTGAGGAACGCCACTAGCATGCCAGAGCACGAATAGCGCCTGTCACTTTGAGGCCATTCCTGCTTGCATGGGTCAAGCCAGGACACGCGAGTCATTAGCGTGGCTCCCTGTTAGCATTGCTCAATTAACCTTTCCAAGAACAAGCTGAGGAAAACAACACGTTAATTATGTATCTCGTTGGCATTTGGGAGCAGCGTCAGACCTCAGATGAATCCCTGCAAACCCGACCGTGCTCTTGGAGCTGTAATCAGAATTCTGATGAGGCCGCACATCTAGTGGAGGGATGTTAATGTTACTTCAGGATCAATATGGGGAAAAGTTACTTAGTAGGTCTTTTACCCCAGTCGACAATCTGCCTGAAATGCCCGTTTGCCCTGTTACCCAGAAATAATCAACCTGGAGGGACCATTCTCATGCCTAGGGCTTATATTTGACTGCCCACTTCCCTCACAGAGAAAAGGAATTGACTGAAACACAGATGTAAGGGGGAATTCTGCACTGATCAGCCCCTAGACAAAGCAACGGCCTTGCCTGGGAAACAGGAGCGGCCCTAGACTAGCTGCCAGCAACTGGTGCCCTAGGCAAACCATGCAATCGGAGCCCCATCCTCCAAACCCCTCAATGATATTGCACCACCATTTGGCACCCCATTGTGCCCCATTTAACTTGGCACCCTAGGCGACTGCCTAGTTCGCCAATATGGACGGGCTGCCCCTGCTGGGAAAGCACTAGCTAGAGCTAGGGAGTCAGGTCAATCCCTTAAACACACGCAGCTGTCCATTTGGGGGGAGAACCAGAACAGCTCGGGAGCCCCCAGGGTAAGATTCCTCAGCACATACCTCTAATTACTTGGAGGAGGCCTCTAGCTCCCCCACAAACCTCGCTGGGCTGGCCCGGAATGAGTCATCTGAGAGACGGCTGAGAGCCACTGAAAGCTAAACTTCTCCTGGGAAAAGGATGATTTGACCAGTTTTTTTACTTGAAGACATTTGGAAGAAAAAAAGGTTTGAAAGTTCTTCTTTAAAGAAGAGAGAGAGAAAAAAAACCCCACTGATTTTCTGGTTCCAAACAATTTTGTTTCCAAAGGTGAACCACTGACGACAATAAAGAAATGATTGAAATCAGAACAAAAATCAGAAACAAAACATTTTTTCAAACACTCAACCCAGTTCTAAAACTCTCCAAGAATGAGAAATGCATATCCTAAATAATTCTACTCACAATTATTCAGCTGGGCTGGTTTGGCTCC
This sequence comes from Pelochelys cantorii, assembly GCA_032595735.1. NCBI lineage: Eukaryota > Metazoa > Chordata > Testudines > Trionychidae > Pelochelys > Pelochelys cantorii. The sequence continues at coordinate 40,342,330 of CM064338.1, read as the reverse complement.
TTCTAGCTCTTATGAGCCTAGAAATCATCCAATTTCTTCTAGGATAGACTCAGCTAAGCTTATCTTCTTTAGTAGCTTGTTGGTACAAAGGGCTCCATACCCTGAGGGCCTTTCAGTAAGGGTGACTGTGCTAGGCAACACAACAACCTCTCCATATGTGTTGCCTAGATCAGATCAAATACAAACAACACCCTTGCCAACAATTTTAATGCTGAACAAACCCACTTTTGCCAAACCACAGCAGCCGCTGGACCACAGCCTATGCAAATGACCAAGCAGTTGCTTCAGTTTGCTCTTTATGCCAACAGGTGGCACTACCATTATTGGAACAATCACGTAGAGCCTTCCCTCCCTGAGCTCATTAAACACACATACCAGCGTTGTTTGTCCTGGAAGAGTTGTGTGTGATCTTGCTGGTTCTCCATCTTCTGGTCTCCTACCCCCTGCCTCTCAACTCTGACCTTTTAACCATTTTCTCTTCCTTTTGTAAAAAAAATTTTTCTCTCTTCCTCTGCACCCCCCATCTGGCCCCTTTCTCGCTTTCTTGGATCCTCAAAACAGGGTTAAGCACAGCTTAAAAAGGTGCCTAAGCTTAGTTCTCACCCTCTGTCACCACCAGCAAATGCCCCGTGCCTCAGTTTACCTATGGAGCAAACATGGGCACCAGGCAGGGGTGTGAGTCAGGGGAATGTATGGAAGGGTTGCCGGATACACGTACCGATGCAGAATGACACTGTGTAAGTTGCTGGCACAGGGAGAAGTCAAATGCAGACACTGTTCACCATCTGGGTCTCCACAGACACGCACTGCAAATCTTCCCCAAGCTATCCTCACTTCCCCTGCTCAAACAGTGACTGATGGGACTTTCCAGCAGCTTTACAGGAGAAGCGGAGCGGGGGAGCGAGACGCGTTCCTCTTTTGCAAGCATCTGGTGGCAGCGAACCGCAAACTTAGGGCTGATCTCACATGCGCAGAAAAAGGGATCTTGCAGAGGAATGCACAAGATGGGCCAACCCCCAAGGCCCTTCCCTGGGGTAAAGGCCAACTGAAGTGAAAGCCAATGAGACCTCAAATAAGGGAGACACAGAAGTGCAGCAAGGATGTCTACATGTGAATGGCAGAGCGAGATGGAGCCATCAGGCTGGTGTTCCCGTGATGTCCAGGCAGCAACACTCAGTATCTTTCATTTGACTGGGATATTAGAGGCCCCTGGGGCATCTTTTACACCGGAGCCAGGTCTAATTCCCACTGACTCCTTTGCCTGTGTCAACTGGAATTTTGTCTGAATAAAGTGTGCAGGATCGGGCCCTTTCCTTTTACTTTGGAAATTTGCATTCCTAGCACAGACTGGAGGGCGTGTGACAATAAAAGAAAGGTCAGCAGGAGAACTCATTGCAATTTCCCTGAAAATGGGGCAGCGTGCGGGGGGTGGAGGAGAGGCACGTGGGGTCAAGTATCCCCTCCCCCAGATTTCTGCCTTCCATTTTGCACAGAGGTTTTCAGACAGTGGGGTGAACACAAACCTCTGTGCAAACTGGAAGGCAGAAATTGGACGAGGCACATGAACCTGCATGTCCCTCTATGCATTGCCTATAGGGGGCATAAATATGCTTGCTCATCCCAGGCACTAAGATGCTTCATTGCACCTCTGCCTCTCCCCCATTGAATGAAGCTTATTCTACCTGAGAGTGTCATTGGTGAGATCATGGAGCCCATTTTCCTCCAGATTGTCATCCAAGCTGGATGACACAGCCTGCATGTATACCCTTCTGGGTGGGCCTCCCATAACTGCCACCAGGCAGATTCAAACCTGGGACCCTTGGAGTTCAGTGGAGGAGCCACTACAGCTTAAACTATAACACCAGCTGGTTCCCAGCTTAGGCTGTAGAGCTCCCTCATTTATCTCTCTGCTGTCAGTGGTCTAAGTGTCACTACATGAGATAGTGAACCACATCCCATAGGCATGTGGGTTATACCAGGGCTCCTCCTCCTGGCGGGCCCCAAACAGCCACCAAACTAGCAATGTTGGGGACCGGGGTTCACCCAGCAATGTTTATAAAGCAGGTTGAGAGCCATGCGCAGAGGCTGCTGCAGAAGTACCAAGGTGTTAGTAACAGCATGGTGGGGCGGGGGGGGGGGCCTGAATCTGTGACAGGTTTCTAGCAGCAGCCCTACTGCAATGTGCTGGGAGGGTTTCCTTTTGGCCTCTGGTACTGGAAGGTGCCAGCAATGGGAAGATGAGAGCCTCTGGGGAAAGGGTGGGCAAAATCAGGCTCCGGGGCTGGATTCGGCCCCTCCAAGCATTTCCCTCCGGCCCGCCCAGCTGATTAGCAGAGAGAACAAATTTATAGCCCGCAGCCTGTGTTCAGTTGCCCCTCCCCCCACCTTGCTCCCTCCTGCAGCCCAGCTGCTCCCAGGATTCTCCTGCCAGCTGTGCAGAGAGGAGAGAGGGGGGGTGCTGAAGTCAGGGTATTCCCTGTCCCCCATTTCTGCAGAGCAGGGTCAGGGAGAGGGAGACACTCAGCAGAGCTGCTCCAGCTGAAGCCTGGATGGTGAGTGACTCAGAGGAGGGCCTGTCTTAAGAGGTAGTGCCCTGTTTGTAAGATTTCAGTGCTTGTGCGCTCTCTCTTCTTCTGTCTCTCATACACGCACAGTCCCTGCCTCCCCACCCCCCATACCCCTCTCTGCAGAGGGGGGGGGGTGCAGACAACAGAGCAGGACAGCCTTCCCTGGCTGGAGCTGGCCTATGACCACGTACCAAAATTCATGAAGTGCCCCCCCGCTGACAATTATTGCCCACCCCTGCTCTAGGGGTTCGATCAACATGAAAATACACCCACCCCATGGGACGTAAGCTCCACAAAATAAAATCCACTTGCATGGGCCAAAGGTTAAGACGCTGAACTAGGAGGCCTTGGCTCTCTCCTCAGTTCTGCTATGGACCTGCTGTATGACCCTAGGCAAAGTCACTTTCAGTTTCCTTGCCTGTAAAATAGGGCTAAAGAAATGTATCTTCCTTTGCAAAGCTCTGGCGAGGGATGAATGGAAAGCAGCACCGAGGAGCTCCGTACGAGTCTCTGCGTCCATTTGCTGAGGCTGTACCCTACACGGTTCAAAGTATTATGGTGAGAACAAAACAAATCCCTGCAAAACTCGCTTATTTCTCATTCCAAGGGAGGCTGCACATTTGGTCGGCTGTACAAACACACAATCTGTGCTCGGATATGCCCACGGAGGGCTGACAGCATTCTTCCCTTGGCAATCCCACCCGGCAGATGGCACGCAGGGGCTGCGGTGGGGCCCTCCCCAGTGCTAGAGTTTGACTTGCAACTGACAGGTGCCCAGGAAACGGGAGGTGGGGGTGAATCGAGGCTTGTTTCAGGTTTGGGCGTGATTCCCATTTGCAGGGCGGACTGGACTGGAGAAATGTTTCCCAGCCTGGCTCCAAGCTGACCCGGGCTTCAGACAATTTACAAGCCACACGCAAAGTTCAGCCTTTGCTGCACTCAGAAACGGTGTCTGGCACGAGCAAGTGTGCTCAATCCGGCGTCCCGGACATGGTTCCATTTGCCGTCAGTCCTGGCCCATAGCTTCCAGCAGAGCTCCACTGACTTTCACCGAGTGATGTGGATTTATACCAGCTGAGAACAAGGCCCGCATCCGTATGTCTCATCTCCATCCACTGCAAGTGTGCAACAGTGCCTGCGAAGGGAAAATCTCCTCACTTCCCACAGCCCTGTGTTTTGCTGCGTTGGAGTGAGCTTCTAAAACTGGGGCCCCCAGAAATCCTGGATCCCATGTAAAAAGCCAAGGGCCTGACTGTCAGAAGAGCCCAGCTGCCATTTCGGCACCTAAAGAAGAGGCCTGAATTTTGAAGCTGCACCTGGCCTGGGGCGTGGCTCTGCTGAAAGTCCTGCCATACGTGAGGAAGCTCGTGTAGGACACACCTGCGAGCACGGCTGTGTCGGAAGCCCCAATAGCCTATGCGCTGTCAACCTCCGTTTTCAGGGATCACAGTCCTAAAAACTCATGGCAAGGCAGCAAAATAGGGGGCTACGGAGGGCTAAGGGAGCCATCTCTTCCTGTCTTGGTCCTCTCTTCAGGCTGCTTGGAATCTACTGCGGCAAGGTGAGATGCTGCCTTTGGCACAGCTAAGGAATGGCCACCGCAGCCTTAACCCGGCTGAACTGCAAGTGAGAAGGGCTTTGCTTAAGCGTGGAGCACGCTGTAAAGCCAGAGAGGTGGTCCCCGCGGTGGGACTGCCCCGCACGGCAGAATGAAGAGCAGGAGCTGGGCTTTTGACACCGATTTTTCATGGGGGGTTGTTTCTCTTTTCTTTTCTGGATTGCCGTATCCTTTCATCCAGATAACAATGCAACCACCAGGGGCCAAGAGGCACAGGCCAAACACACTGCAGGGCGGGTTTTGCATCCGGGGAGGGGGATGCCAAGATTTGGCTGCAACAGGCATTTAAGCCTCAGGAACTTGCTGCAATACTGGGCCCAAATGTGAGGGCAGGGCCATCCTTAGGATTTACGAGGCCCTACACCGTGCTATTAAACTGATGCCCCTGTGCCCGACGGCAGCCCAGGTCAGGGGGCATGATGGCTTGTCAACAGCTGTGGTTTTATAATCTGCAGCAACACACCAATGACAACGTTTTAAAGCACATTTTAAACTCGGGAAATGCAGAAGCGGACAGTCTGTACCTGGGGCTGGCACACGCCTGTTAAATGGTTTCGTTACCACTGGCATGGCTCTCTTAGGCTCGGTGTTCTGCTCACAGCTCTGGCAGCCCGTGTCACTTGGACGTGGACCAGATCCTCTCCAGCGGCAGCAGCGCCTCGTATCAGGGATAGGAAGAAGCAGGTGGGTGGATATTGTGACCCAGCGATGCCCTGAATTTTTGGGTGTGTATTCTGTGTATGACCCTGTGGGAGGGCATAGTATGCCTGCCACCCTACTAAACAGGGATAAACTGCACAGTTAATCTGCTTTGATTAGGCAGAAAACCATACGTCTTCCATATTGACATCAGAACGGCCATACTGGGTCAGACCAAAGGTCCATCTAGCCCAGTATCCTGTCTGCCAACAGTGGCCAATGCCAGATACCCCAGAGGGAGCGAACAGAACAGGGAATCATCATGTGATCCCTCTCCCGTCATCCATTTCCAGACAAACAGAGGCTAGGGACACCATTCCATGCCATCCTCCATGAATCTATCTAGCTCTTTTTTAAACCTATTAAAGTCTTAGTCTTCACAACATCCTCTGGCAAGGAGTTCCACAGGTTGACTGTGCTGAGTAAAGAAAAACTTCCTTTTGTTTGTTTTAAACTTGCTGCCTACTAATTTCATTTGGGGACCCCTAGTTCTTACATTGTGGGAATACATAAATAACTTTTCCTTATTCACTTATTCCTTATTCAGCATCTCTTACTTGTAATCACATCCGTCCAAAGGAGAACATATCTCCAAGTGTTCCCAGTCAGGGCGCATGGCATGGAGCCCGCTAAGGTTTTTCCACAAGCAATCCACTGACCATTTATTTCCACAGCACATCCATCAAAAAGTCCAAAACAAGCACCCTTCACAAGCTCACCTCTTGGGGATTTCAAAGTCAGTCACAGGAATTACAGTGGAGGAGTTAGGGCTGGTGCCGGCCTGTACTGAGTCATGTGGGCAGCTTTTAACATGGGGCAGGTGAGTGGAAAATAGCAGAGGAGGTGATGTCAGCACCAGGCTGGCCAGGAAGACAAGACCGTGATTTTGAATGTCAAACCCTGAAATGTCTCATTCCTGTCATGGAAGTCATGGCCGTGAGAACCACACAGCCCCTGAGCCTGGTTCAGCAAACACCTCTGCCCCTGAGCACCATTCGCCCCAGGAATGATCCCACCAAGGGCAAAAGGGAAGGATTCTCTTTTGCAAATCTGGTCCGGTGTCTTTGTTTAGAAACCGAGACACACTGTTGGCAGGAGGCTGGCAGAGAGCGAATTTTAGAATCCTCCCAGTAGGTTGCACTTAGCCCCAGAGCAGTGTGAAAAGGCCATGAAGAGGATGGAACGACCTGTGCAAAGGATTTCATCAGTGCAGGACACCAGCCCGACTCTGAGTCTCTCGCATGGTTACAAGAGGGCCTCCGAGGCAGAGCTCAAGCCTGGAACGAGGGGAAGTCAATGGGCACCCTTGGAAAGCATGGTGAGACTTGGCCTGAGTGTGGCAGAAACTGCTCTCAGTTACCAATTTCTGTGCACTATTCCATGCAGGTGGGGCAGGTGGCGGAACGACCCGCCAGCGTTAGGACTGTACATCCCAGCCCGCCTCCGTAATAGGAGAATGGGCCAACACGACTCCCCTGATCAATGCTGACGTCCTTTCCTCCTGCCGGCTGCTGTTCTTTAGCAGACCGTGTGGATGGCTGTGCCGTGGGAAGCCCCTGAGATAGCTCCACTGTTGGCCGTGCAATCCTTGATGTTCATCTCCGAACTGGACATCAGTTTGTTTCGCTCCTGGCCCGTAATGACTGTTTCAATTCCTCTCAGACACATCTTCATGTCCTCTCGGAAGGAGGGGGTGTAGAGTCCATAAATGACCGGGTCAGTGCACGTGTGCAGCAAGCCAAAGAGAAAGAGGCTGTGGTTGACGTACTCGGGCATGCTTTGAATCATGCCTGGCTGGAACCAGTACCACAGGCCCAGGAGGTAGTAGGGGGTCCAGCAGATAACGAAGGAGGCAACGATCACAATGGTCATCTTGATGGTCTTCAGTCGTGCCTTAGAGATGTGGTTGTTTTTGCCTCTTGCTAGACCTGCCGGGGAGAGTCAAAGGGACAATTGTATACGACGCAACAGCACGCAACCAGGAGGAGACCCACATGCCCAGCCCTGCCTCCATCGAAGTCAGGAAGAGTTTGACTTCGCGACATGAGGTCTGATCCAAAGCCCCCTGGAAATGTTTCCAGTGACTGCAGGGAGCGCTGGATTACGCCCAAACTGCAGCTGAATGGAGTTACAACAGGGCCAAAGCAGTGCCCAGAACCCTGTACTGGCTCTCGGTTTTGGGGTATATTTCATCCTAACGGGCTCCAGTGGGGTATAGAGCCATGCACAAGGCGTGGGCTGGGCCTCTCCTAGGGGTGGATGAATAAGGAGGTGTCAGTTTCCAAGGCTGCTGCCTTTCATCACCATCAAGGCACCTGACCGGATTGAGGCCTGGCCTTGGATGGAGAAAGCTGCCCCGGCCCTTGCACGCCCTCCCCCTCTCTTCTTGTCAGGCCTGAAGGAGACAATGGCAGGTCTCCATGATACTCCTGGAGGAAGCGGGTGGGAAGGGGTGGCAGGTTTCATGCTCTGTGCCCTTCTGCATCACATGTGCAGTCTCACCAAGTAAACATGACACAAGGCTCCCCTAGTCAGCTGTTTGTTATTTCCCCTCAGAGAGGGCTGCCCCTCCCCAGAAACACACCCACCGTTTCCCATTTTCTAAGCCCGGAGAGGTCAGGCAATGATCCTCATTATGCAACAAGAGGTGCCTGTGAAATCTAAGGGCTGTGGCGGGGAACATGATGGCCATGTCTCGGCACTACCGCTAAGATCCCATGCAAGTGTGCTGAATGCAAAACAGCCGCAGCCTGCTTACCCTGGTTGATCTTCAGTTGCTTACTGACTTCCCAGATGACGCGGATGTAGCAGACGATCATGACACTCAGCGGGGCGACGTAGAGGGTGGTGAAGGTGAACATATTGTAGAGGGTTTCTTCCCAGTGCGCTTGAAAACTCCCATGGGTCACACACTGGGTAAAATTGACACCCGGGACAGTGTGCAGGTGAAAAAGGAAGAGCTGAAAGGAAGAATGAGACACCCATTCAGAGACAGTTCTCACAGGGGCGCTGTCACAATGACGATCTCCCCCCTGGGCTGACAGGGGACACCTTCCGGCAATTCTTAAACCTGACAAGAATTTCAAAGTTCTTATTGCATGGAATTTGCCAACCTGGTTAGCTCACAGCTCCATCTAGTTCAATATTTGACAGTGGGCAGCACCAGGTGCTGGAGAGGAAGGTGTTAGAACCCTGTGGGAGCAGAAATGAAATAATCTGTCCCCCCATTAACTCTTGCTGTGTCTCTCATCAGCAGAACCGGAGGATGCATATTGACTCATACGTGCTCTTGGCCAGTAGTGGGCAACCTGCAGCCCATCGGGGTTCTGTGTGTGGCCCGCGAGACATTTTGTTTACTGTTGACCATGAACAAGGTTGCCAGATTCTTCTGGGTTCTATCTGTGTTGTTTTATTCCCTACCAGTGTTACTAAAGTGACACACACGTAAAGCGAGGGTGAGGGGAGTGAGGTAGGTGTGGATTGCACACAACATTGATTGTGAGAGCCGGGTGCTCCCTCTGCATCCAATTAAAGTGCTGCTATGGTTCAATCCGCACCCCCTGAAAATTCTAGGTACGCAAAACTACCTTAACCCAAACCCTAACCCTACCTTGACTAACTTAACCCTAACCCTGCCAATTCTAGGTACACAAGCACTGTCAGCAAAACTCTCCTGTCCCAGGAGACCGCTTTGGTTAGGACCCTCTTTCAGCCCACTGAGAGGAAGGAGGGCTCTACTCACTAGGCTAGGTTGCCCATTGCTGCTCTTTGCTGACTCAGCCCATTACTCACCTTGAGCAGTCATCGGTTCAGTTGTGGTCAATTCCACTGCCCCGTTCTCATGCACTAGTACAACACTGCAAGGTTCCCCTGCAGCTACATCAGGAGAAAAATGGACTTCTGTCGGAATGAAAAGCTCATTACATTGTTCTCCAGGCCTCGCTCACAAACCTCAGCCATTACTGTAACTATATTCCTTTGTGCCAATTGGCACTGTGATGGTCCTTCCCCATTCCTTATGAAAATGTGCTTATGAATATGAATATGTATAACTTGAAGATGCTCAATGCAAAACTGGTCACGCAACATATCAATGTTATAGTTACAATCTGCTGGAGCTATACATCTGGTTTTTGTGCAAGTATCATTCTTGCGTGTGACATTAAAAATATGAATTGTGGATCTGTGTTAACAAGGGCCATTATTGTTGCCCAGGAAACTTAATGACTCAGTGATCAACTCAACGACCTGTGAACAGCCTTGTTTGGCCTGTAAACCCAAAGGGTGAGTTGTTCCTAGAAAGACATGTGACCATGCCACCTGGTACTGGAATCCAGTTTGAACTGAGTAATTGTCCATAGGGAGATACCAAAAAAAGGGATTCCTGCTCTGGGGGGAAAGTCTATTTAAGCAATGGGAAACTATCAGCCCTTTTCTTCAGCTGGCACTGGAAACTGCCTGGCCCACCCTAGGAGGATACAAAAGAAGCCTTGAAGAAGGCTGTAGACACCAATCAGAGTAAAAGAATAGGTCTGATTTGAAGCTTATACCTGAAATAAGAACAGCTATTTAGGGTAAGAATTTGAATGTAACAAGTTTATTAGTGGATTAAAATTAGCTATGAATTTTCTTTTCCTTTTAATTTAGTAACTTACTTTGATCTAACTGTTTTCACTTGCAATCACATAAATCTTACTTTTTATATTTAATAAAAATGCTTCTGTTTATCATCAAACCCAGTGTAAATAAGTGGGGGGAGTTATCTGGGGAGAGAGAAATCACTGTGCATCTCTCTTTCATTGATAAAGAGAGCTAATCCATCAGCTTTCCCTATGTAAAACTTTTACACATGGCAAGATGGATTTATTTGGAGGGGGTTGGATCTATTTGGGGGTTGGTTTTCTAGGTGCTGAACCCTTAGAACTGAGTCCTCCCAGAACTGAAATGGTTCAGTGTCTGCATTGCTTTGCATGGGGGTGGTAACCCCAACTCTGTCCCTTGTCTGTGGGAGACCAGGGGATCTGGCCCAGCAGGACAGGGTGGTGGGGAGCCCCGGAGAGCAAGAAGTCAGGCATCAGTGGCATGATCAGCACAGTGGGGAACAATCCCAAGGGGATTTCTGTGATTGCACCCCGTCACAGACACTGTTCTATCAACCACTCGCAACCGTATCAATGAACTCTATAAGATAGGTTCCTATAAATAAATCAGGGATAAAGTCCATGAGGTGAGATGGAGTGGTCTCTCCTTTCCAAGTACTATGATGCTGTTCTCTCTGGTAAAAATTATCCCATTCTCAAAACCATACTTCAGCCTAAGAGCAGAAAATAACCCCTAACAAGCTCTTCAGCCAATGTGGGGGTATTTTAAACGTAGTTGTTCCCGGCCATGCACGATCTGATGCATTCAGTAGCTGGGTGAAGAGCCATTTATCTCTCTCAGGAACTTGGAATTCTTTAGTGTCACTACGACAACACTATAGAACTCTTGCTTACCAGATTTATTTCCCCTTGATAGTGGTTTTCTGTCCGGAGTTGACAATGCAGCCCACTTATCTCCATTAGTGTCAGAAGTGCCTTCCGCTGTCTGAAGCAGCAGCATCTTTCAAAAGTCTCCACGTTTGCCTTTAAAAATGCCAGTCACTCTCTATGTTATCGTTCAGCCCTGAAATCGCATACTGAAGCTATGGCTATGCTTCCACTTTTTTGCCAAAGAGGATATGCAAATTGCACTCTCATTTGCATATCTTCTTCTGATTCTTTTTGCAGAAGAGGTTTGGCTGCTAAAAAGCCCCGTGTAAATGAGGCCATTTGTCAGAAAAAACCCCTTTTTCGCAAGATCCTATAAACCTCGACTTTTGAGGACTAAGGGATCTTGTGAAAAAGGGTTTTTTTTTCTGACAAATGGCCCCGTCTACATGGGGCTTTTTATTGGCAAAAATCTCTTCCTCAAAAAGAAGATATGCAAATGAGAGCACGATTTGCATATCCTCTTCCGCAAAGAAACGGCAGTGTAGCCATACACTGAGAGAACACTGAAAGAAGGACCGATGGAAGTATTGTAGTGGAGCAGTTATAGTCCAGGCACACTTTATTGTGGCTAGGATAGACTAAGGCCCAAGCCCTCAAAGGTGACAAACTCCAATGGATTTCAATGGGAGTCTCTGAACGCGTATGAGGATCCTTCCCCAAAAGGTAATGTCTGATTGTCACCTGGTAGGTTTCCTCCACTATACAACGCCCTGGTGACATAGTGATTAATGCCTGCTGGGGAACTGATGAAATGACTGGATTTAGGACAGGAGCAGCTTGAAATATCGGCACAAGCAGCAGACCTATGAGGAAGATGGTTAGTTCTGGTCTGTTAGGCCCTGTCTACATTACATCCTTTATAGCAATTGCATTTGATGCCATTTTGCAAGGTGGTGGCAGACCAGCCTAGCTATAGTATGGTTCCCATGTACACTGCACCCATTGAAAGAACACCATAGGCTGCCTAGAAGAGTGATTTATGGAGCCGGTCCCCTTGGGGAGGGGCGGGGAGGGATTGCCAAAATTTCCTACTGTTGCGGCTAGCATCTCCGCTCCACTGGGGGTTTAGTGCAGGCAGCTGATGGTATTTTGAGCACCACGCCGTGTGACCTTGGCGGGAGCAGGTCTTGCCAACCAGCTTGGCTTCGGGTGCTGATGATCACTGGCAATGTGGCAGGGCTACAGTGTCGACCACTATTGGTAACAAGCAGGGGCAATATTTGGCAAAGTAGCCTGCCGCAGACAGGGCCAGGAGTACAATCCAAGCCAGTAGGGTTTTCAAATCTCCGTGCACGCCGATCAGGGGAATTTCTAGCTGCAGGCTGAGTCTAGCTCCCCAGAGTTGCTAGATGTGCTGAGGAACATGGCAAAGAGATGTGCTAATGGGGACTAAAATGGGACAGAAGCTCTCTGTCTGCCGTCCTCTGGCAGCAATCACAGAAATAAGCCCATGGCAGAGTGGCAGAGCCATGGTCGACTGACTTGAGCTAGCGATATGGGTCTACAAATAGCACTGTAGACCTTCCCACTTGGGCAAGTGTTTGGGTGCTTGGGAGGTCTCGGAGCTTGAGCTCCAGCTTGAGCGGGGCTGTCTCCACTGCTATTAAAATCCTAGTAGTGCAAGCCCCATGAGCCGGCGTCATCTGATCTAGGCTCTGAGACCCACCAATCTCTGGTGGGGTTTTGTGTTTGTTTCTGCAGCGTAGAGGCATGCTTAGCGTTAAAGTGACAACACTCACTTTTTTTGCATCCAGGTGTGGGATAAATTTTGTCATGTGCACCAAGCCATAGGCAGATGTGCACCACCAGTAGAAACGCATGCTGCTGGCTGTGGGCGCTCTGCTAATCAGCGAGGTAGCATTTGAATCTTCCCTGAGTGGCCATCCAAGTGCTCAGCCTACAGGGAATGCTGGACAACCTGTGGTTTTAGGATTATGTTTCACAGTCTAATTCAAAGGTTTGCTTTATTTGCAGCTGCAAAATAATCCATCCTGTGTTGAGAGTCCCAAGGGCACCACAGCTGTTGTGTTGATCAAACCACATTGCATGTCACAACATCAGAAAGCCATAGGGCCAAATTGTACTCTCATTCGCATCTGGACCATTCGCAGAATCAGTGTAGCTTCATCATCTTCTGAAAGAATGGGGTTTGTTCAGTTGGGAAAAGAGAAGACTGAGAGGGGACACGATAACAGCTTTCAAGTTCTTAAAAGGGTGCTGCAGAGAGGAGGGAGAAAAGTTATTCTCTTTGGCCTCTGAACATAGGACAAGAAGCAAGGGGCTTACACTGCAGCTGGTTTAGGTTAGACATTAGGAAAAACTTCCTAAATGTCAGGGTGGTTAAGCACTGGGATAAATTGCCTAGGGAGGTGGTGGAATCTCCATTACTGGAGATACTTAAGAGCAGGTTACATAGACACCTGTCAGGGATGGTCTAGATCAGGCCTGGGCAAAATATGGCTAGTGGGACGGATTAGGCCCACAGACACAGCGGGGAGCACTAGGCAGGCTCCCCTGCTTGCTCCGCAGACCTCTCAGAAAAGCGGCCGTGGGGCCGTTTCTCTTTAAAACTGTGAGCCCGGAGTGGCAGGGGAAGGCTCCAGGTGTAACTCCTGCCCCCAGCACAATCCCATTGGCCGGCTTCTAGCCAGAAACTGGCCAATGGGAGCTTCTTGTTTGAATAACAGGAAGCAGACAAAGCATCATGCCCCCCTCCCCTCTGGCTCAATTATTCACACAAGCACAGGGCTGCACAGCCTATGCAGGTGTGGAGGAGGCAGGCAGGCTGGCTGGTTGGGCTGCTGGCTGGTAAGTCTCCTGGCCAGAGCCTGCCTCTGGCACCCCAGACCCTCTCTTCCCCCTCCCTTCCCGCCCCACCCCCAACATACCCAAACCGTCTGCCCCCCTCCTGCACCCATACCCCCTCCAAGATCTGGCATCCCAATCTCCTACTCCAGATCACAATCCCCTCCTACCCTAGCTTACAACCCAAACTCCTGCACCCCAGTCCTCTCCCCTCGGTCACAATTGCCTCCTTCACCCAAACTCCCTCCCAGACCCCACTCTCCCTCCTGCACCCCAATCCCTTACCCCAAGCTCCCTTCTGTACCCAACCTCCATCCCAGATCCTGCTCCTCCTCCATTAATATCATGGAAGAGTGCGGCCCTTGACTACTTTCTCAAATCTTGGAGTGGCCCCCCCATCAGAAATTATTGCCCACTCCTGGTCTTGATGGTGCTTGATTCTGCCATGCGGGCAGGGGACTGGACTCGATGACCTCTCAAGGTCCCTTCCAGTCCTAGGATTCTAGGATCGCCGTTCAGAAGGATGGAATTCTATGGCCAATACATTCCCAGTTCAGCAAGTGGGGGGAGGTGGGGAGCCTGAATCAGTGATCACATCACACTCCCTGTTGTACCTGGGCTGGGGAAGCTAATGATCCAATCAGCTGATCAAAGTTGGTGATGAATCCTGTTGCATGTACACTAAGGAGTTAAGGGTGTGGATTGCAATGCAAAGAATGGGGTTCAAGACTCACTGGATTCCCACTGAAGCTAGTGGAGCCTAAGAGTACAGAGAAGGGCAACAAAAATGATCAGGGGTATGGAACAGCTTCCATATGAAAAGAAATTAAAAAGACTGGGGGAAAGAAATGATGAAGGGGGGATATGCTAGAAGTCTATAAAGTCATGATTGGTGTGGACAAAGTGAATAAGGAAGTGTTATTTACCCCTTCTTATAAAAGAACAACCGGGCTCACTCAATGAAATGAATAGGCTTAAAACAAACACAAGGAAGTATTTTATCATATAACGCACAATTAACCTGTGGAACTCATTGTCAGAGTCCAAAAAAAAATTAGGTAAGTTCATGGAGGATAGGTCCATCCATGGCTACTAACCAAGATGTTCAGGGAATCAACTCCATGCTCTGGGGGTACGTCTACACTGTACAGTTATTTTGGAATAAGCTATTCTGGAATAGTTATTCTGAAATAGCTTATTTCAAAATAGCATGTCTACACTGCAGGAAAACCTCAAAATTAGTCCGAGGCAGGCTTCCCTCATGTAGACGTGCTACCTCGATTTACAGCCCCAGGAGGAATAACTTAGAATGGCCCTGGTGAGGGGCTATTTCGAAATAGCAGCAGTGGAACATCTACACAGGCCTTATTTCGAAATAGCTATTTCAGAATAGGCATTATTCTTCATAGAATGAGGTTTACATAAGCCATCCGTTATTTCGAATTTATTTTGAAGTAATGGAACTGCTGTGTAGACACAGGCATAGTTATTTCAGAATAACGTCCGTTATTCCGGAATGACTTTGCTGTGTAGACACACCCTGGTTGTCCCTAAACCTCTGACTGCCAGAAGCTGGGAGTGGATGACTGGGAATATGTCTCTCAATATTCACTCGGTTCCCTTCATTCCCTCTGAAGAATGCTGCACAGGCCACTGTCTGAAGGCAGGACACAGGGCTAGATGAACCGTTGGCCTGACCCAGTGTAGCCGTGCTTATGTTCATACGTGTTCTAGAAGTCCCATTTCTTATAGCAACCTCATCAGCTACATACCTGAAACCTAACTGGATTTGAACACCTCCCTGTGAGCTGGGGTTGGGGCACTAAACCAAGAGGCTCTACATCTCAGACCCGAATGCCTCAAAATTCAAACAAGTTAGGACCTGGGCTCATCTTGGAAAATAATGGGCATATTACCCAATCTGAGGTACTGCAGATCACTGCATTATATGAACACTTTCCAATGGATTCATCCTCACAACCACCCTGGGCAGTAGGACAGCTTGGTTATCCCCATTGGGCAGATGAGAAACTGAGGCCCAGAGCCACCAAGTGACTCACCCAAGATCACACTGGAAAGCCATAATAGAGCAGGGAATTGAACCCAGGTCTCCAGCTACTGCTCTAACTGCTGGACCATCCTTCCTTTGGTTACTGGTTATCCCCCAAGCCCATTTTGCTTATTCTAAGGTGTGGCCCTTCCTGTTTTCAGTGCCCTCTGCTTCCCAATGGCAGTGTGCTCATACCTGGGGAGAGGCCAGCAGGAAGCTCATGCCCCAAGCGACGCATAACATGAGCCTGTTGCGTCGGTTGGAGCTAGCGAAGGCAAAGGGGTGGAGAATGGCTGAGTGCCGGTCTATGCTGATAACCACGAGCACCAGCGCGGCAGAGTACATGGCGAAGAGCTTGAGGAAGTTCAGCAATTTACACGACAGGTCCCCAGCGTACCACTGGACCGTCACATTCCACACAGCATCCAGGGGCATGACCGTGAAGGTCACCAGCAAATCTGCCACTGTCAAGCTTAGTATCAGCAGCCGGACATGGGACTTCCTCCTCTTCCTCATGATACTGTATAACACCACGGAGTTGCTGCAGGCCGCTATCAGGAAAAAGCAGATGGTGACGATCACGCGGGCCTTGGCTGCTAGAGTGAATGTGGGTTCGATCCAAGGCTCAGGGCAGCCGGAAACAGAGAGGTTTTTCTCCGCCACGTCAGCTGACTGAGGAGGAGTCATAAGGTCCTGTTCTTCAGGCATGCCCTGCAGGAGAGGAAAGGGCAAAATCAGAGAAGAAAGCTTGGCTGAAAATCTGTTGGGTGCTCATTTAGCATGGGACAGCTTTACATGGGATAGAGAAGGTGGCTCCATTGTCTTAGCCAGGGATTCTCAAATGTTTTAATATTCTCATCCAGCAGTGAACAGCCCCAACCAGGGTCCACTGAGCTGAGTGCTAGGGTCTGGCCGCAGACACTATGGGGAGCCCCAGGCAGGCGCCCCGCTTGCCGCAGACACTACGGAGAGCCCCAGGCAGGTGCCCCGCTTGCCTCGCCCCACGTGCAGGCCACTCAGAAATACGGCTGTGGGGCGGTTTTTCTTTAAAAACTGAGAGTCCGGAGGGGAGGAAAGCTTTAGAAGTTGCTCCCACCCCCAGCATAATCCCATTGGCCAGTTTCTAGTCAGAAATTGGCCAATGGGAGCTACCTGTTTCAATAACAGGCAGCCATGAAGCACCAGGGGCTCCAGAGCACATGTGCAGGGGTGGGGCAGGCAGGGAGGCTGATTCAGGAATGGCTGCTGGCTGGTAAGTCTCCAGGCAGAGCCTACCTCTGGCACCCCAGGCCCTTCCTTCCCCAACCCTCTGCCCCCCACTCCTTCACCCCTACTCCACATACCCAAATCCTCTGCCCCCCTCCTGTACCCATATCCCCTCCCAGATCTGGCACCCCAATCCCCTGCCCCAGATCACAGTCCCCTCCTGCCCTAGCTCACAACCAAATCCCTGCACCCCTTCTGTACCCCAATTCCCTTCCCTAAGTCACAATCCAGTCCCCTCCAACCGAGTCCAGTGCCCCAGGTCACAACTGCCTCCTTCACCCAAACCCCCTCCCTTACCCCAAGACCTCCATCCCAGACCCGCACTTCCTTCATTCATATTGTGGAACAGTGTGGCCCTCGACTACTTTCCAAATTCTTGGAGTGGCCCCCCATCAAAAATTATTGCCCACCCCTGGACTAGATGATCTAAAGGTTCCAGTCTAGCAATAAACTCTATGGAACATCAACTCTATTAAACCAAAAAAAAAAAAAAAGAGCCAATGTTAACTCTCTTAACCCCTCAAAGAGCTTACAGGAGGAAAGATGAGACCGACAGACAGACAAGCAGAGACAAGCAACAAACAATGGTACAATTTCTTCTCCGTTTCTAGTTTCCAGCATGTGGGCCATATCTTCCTAGACAGACTGTCTCACTGCGCTGCATCGTCTTCCATTTGCTCTTTCAGGGCCCATTTCCTCCTCTTCATAATCACCCCGCATCCCCATGGTGACGGTAGCAGCCGCTCACAGGGGAATGCATTGGGAGCACTTTTCAGTGCTGCTTCGTGGGTGGAAGCAAGGAGGAGGCAGTCCCACGTGACCAGCAACTGTGCAGATGACTAGCAAGAGCTTGGTGGAACCCAGGTGGCCCATCCACCATGAATAGAGAGCCTCTGGGTTAATGAGGAGTTGAAATACCGAGACTCTGGAGTGAACATAAGAACAGCCAGACTGAGGCAGACCAAAGGTCCATCCAGCCCAGTATCCTGTCTGCTGACAGTGGCCAATACCAGATGCCCCAGAGGGAGGGAACACAACAGGTAATCCTTATGTGATCCCTCCCCTGTCACTCATTTCCAGACAAACAGAGGCTCGGGACACCATTCCTACCCATCCTGGCTAATAGCCATTGATGGACCTAACCTTCATGAATCTATCTAGCTCTTTTTTGAACCCCATTAAAGTCATAGCCTTTACTCTGACAAGGAGTTCCACAAGTTGACTGTGCACCGAGTGAAGAAAAACTTCCTTTTGTTTGTTTGAAACCTGCTGCCTATTAAAGTAGATACACTGAGTTCCATGAAGTTTGTACTGTGGGGAGGGGGGAACCCATGTGATAAGACTTTAAAAACAGAGGATCTGACTGTTACAGGTGGGGAGTCTAATCTTCTCTTCTTGCTTACATTCTCCCCTGGTCTGCTGCTGTGCACTGCGCTTGGATCTGTGGCTCTGGGGACAGAGCCAAGGGCTGCTGTATGTGTGTGTGCAGACGTGTCAAATCCCATCCCTCCACACCACAACCCCAGGAAGGCTCCAGCAGGTGAGGACCCGTGGAGTCTTCCTTTCCTCCTAAGGATTTCCCTGGGAGGGAGCAATCCAAGCAAAGCCTACCTCTCCATGTTAGCACAGCCCCTATGAATCGTTGCCATCCCAGGCACTTGGGTATCGTGCTGCTCGGATCAGTGGGGTGATGCTGTTATTATTTGTTATTTACATTACTGTCGTGCCTGAGAGCCCTCACCATGGAGCAGGAAACCACTGTCCTAGGTGCTGTCCAGCCAGAGAACAAAAAGACCATCTCCGTCCTCAGCCATGTACAACGTAAGTATCAGCGAGCCGATGGCTACAGACAAACGGATGGAGAAGCACATGGAAACAATGAGACAACATCGGTCCATAGGACAGGCGGTGCTCTCTGCACACTGGCAGCCGATAACACAGTGACCTGTAGGGGAAGGCTTGTCCTGCATCCTGAGCAGAGACATGCCAAGCACTCTCCAAGTTAATTCACTTCCAGCATGAACATGTTTCAGGGTTGCGAACTGGATCTGTTTGTTCCCTGGAGCAAGAGCCCTGAACTCTATTAGCACTAACACAGACCGCTTGGGAGAGGTACATGCAGTAAGTCATCGCTGGTGGGAGCCCCTTGTAGTTGGTTCACATGACATCACGAATGAATGAGACCCAAGGTCATTTTGAAAAGTCTGATCTGGACTTGTCGCTTACTCAGTGGAGAGAGGCCATTGACCCGAATCCCCCAAACTATGGAAATCCAAACAACAGAAAGGAACCACAGCTGGACCACCCAGCCACGAATGACAAAGTTTAGAAAAGCCAACCCATGCTTGATTTTGCTCACCTCTGTTTAAAACAGAGGGGGGACCTATATAAGAACCATTTACATGAATCCCTATGTACTCACACACACACACACACACACACACACACACACACCCTGAACATTGTGGCTATGTCTACACTACAGGCTTCTTGCGCAAGAACTGTTCTGTGCAAGAGTTCTGGAGCAAGAGCAGGTCCACGCTGCCATGTGCTTTTGCACAAGAGATGTGCTTTTCCGCAAGAGCGTCCATGGCAGTGTAGACGCTTTCTTGCGCAAGAAAGCACTGATGGCCATTTTAGCCATAGGGGTTTCTTGCGCAAGAAACCCCTGTTGGCCGTCCACATTGCCTTCTTGTGCAAGAGGGCTTATTCCTCATGGGGAGAGGAATAACTCTTGCACAAGAAGCCCTCTGTTCTGATGCTTTACTGTAAATTTACTTGCGCAAGAACGCGCGTGCAGTGTAGACATAGCCTGTGGGTTCAGACAGAAAAACACCTGATTCTGAACCCATGCCAAACTGCTGCAAAACCCAAACCCAACTGACAAGACTTTTCCAAACCAAACCAGCTCCACGTGCCCCCCTTCTTTGTTGTCCAGGCTCATGACACTTTCTCAGCCCTTATCAATCTGGTCTCCAGGGCTTCCTGTCAATATCTGAATCTGATTTCCCAGGTATAACAACCCCACAGACCTCACCGGCTTCTCAGTGGACCAGAGACATCCCACCGAGCTCTGGGTCAGTAAGCAAAGGGAAATAAAAGAGGTGAGGTTAATAAACAAAAAAGAGGATTCTATCGATTTCTTTTTTCCTCTCTGCTCATAATAAAGATGTAACGGGCACTTCTCACAGACGTGAAGGGAGAATCACACCCCTCCTTTCATCCTCTGGATGGTGACATGAAACCTTTCCCCACACAGTGCCCCCAGCTGTCTCTAAAATGGTTATCTTTTTTTTTTCCACTGCGGAAAGATGCGATCTATACAATGTCAAAGCCCAGGTAACTCCCCAGTGCAGAGTCACTATTGTCCCACTTAAACTGCCCTGCACGCCAGCATAGAAGGATCTCGTGAACAAACCAAATGTCGAGGGCAAAGACTTTCAAATTTAGACCACAAACAATAAGCACTGTTGACTATGAGCAGCTTGCAAGCCTTTTCATGCAGCCGGGGCTGATCCTCGGCTTCACTTGCCACAGATATAATAGGCTTTTAGCTCTTCCCTGTTGACATTACAGAAATCAAACCACCCGCAGGGACTGAATCTATATCCTGCTCCCCACTCCACCGATTGTTACTTATAGTTGCTATCCCTCTGCCCCTTCCTAGCATTTATCCTGTACTCCATGTCTAGTGACAGCTAGTAGCTTTGCTGCAGCTCCCCCCCCCCCCGAGAAAGTAAGCACAAATATTACCTGACTCCTCGATCCAAACCACAAAGCAATAGCAATGACATAGTACCAAATTGGCGGCTTCCCCTATTAGTGCCCGTCCACAGGAAGGAGGCATGATCCAGAAGAAAGCCCAGTATCTGTGCTGATTGCGGGTGCGGTATTCAATTCATCAGATGGGAACCTACCTGGAATCTGCATGCCCTTACGGGAAAGGAAAACGCTGCCTCTCTCTTTTTTTTTTTTTTCTTCCTAGCCAGTGCCAAAAATTCCAGCTGGCTCCTCTGCTGCATTCAGCCAGCAGCCTGCATGATGCAGACCTGCCTCCGAGTAAAGAGAAGATGCAGAGAGAGAGGGAGCTGTTACAGTACTTGGTCGATGCAAGAGAGGAGTGTCAGTCCAATAAGTCTCTCCCTGCTCTTGGCGCTGGAATTATCCCTGAGACCCCACTGCCCAATGTAATTCAGGTTAGCCTAGCCCAACGCATTAACAATGCACACGGAAAGTTGCTCTGATAGGAGCACCTGGGGAGTAGGGGGGGAGCTACTCAGCTCCCCTGTATTCAGGGCTGAAAGTATGATGCTTGTTAGGTCTGTATTTTAACTGGATGTGCAGAATGCTGAGTGCCTCTGGGGTGCGATGAGGTATGAATGGGAAGCTTTATAGACAACATTATCATCTCATCCTCATTATTATTTCATTGCTGTCAAGATCAGGCTCGTTAGCAGGCTCCTGAATCAAACTGCTCCAAACAGCTGCAGAACATATTTTTTGCCACGGGTCAAATCTTGAGGTCCTTATTCCGTTTTTTTTTAACCTCGTCCATAAACAGGCCAACTTGCATATGGACTGGCTAGAACGGGATAAGGCCCACAAGATTTGACACTTCGGTAAAAACAGGTGTCAAGCAATGTATGTCCAGGTATGGACGCACATTTCAGCAGCATCCTTGGACTGGATCCAGGCAGGGGCCAGCAAGGGGGTGTTTTTGGTTTTTCAAACGTTAATTACTAAATTGGCTTCCTTTCCCGTTAGGATTTAATGAGCCACCCACTTGAGGATTTAATGAGCAGGCAGAGGAGACAATGACAGAGCTGCGGTATTCAGAGAAACAGACAACTTAGGATGCTGCTCCTGCTTACAGCACCGTTGAACGTCGTCTCTTCAAGGAAAACAACCCCATTCCAGCACATTGGTTGTCTGCAAAGCCGTAGTTATTACATGGGTTTGTGTTGAATGTGTTGTTGCTTAGACAACCATGGCACTTGCACACAAATGCAGGCATGTGAAGCAAATACACAGTGAAGTTCCAGAGATCATACAGCTCTTTATCAGCTCCACTGGCTGGGATTAATAAGGAAAGCCATGAATTGGGAATTCAATACAGAGCAAAGAGGACAGGAATTGGATACAATTTTCACAGGTCTACAGTGCACCTTTAGCTCGAAATAAGCAACGCAATTTGAGCTACGCAAATTGCTTAGCTTATTTCGAGTTAATTTCGAAATAGCTTATTTTGTCATTTGGTGCTGGCTACATAGCACCACATTTCAAAAAAGTGCTATTCCGAAATGTCCCTTAATCCTCGTCGAATAAGGTTTACAGGGACGTTGGACTAGCGAGCCCGTTGTATTTCAAAATAACGGGCTTGCTTAGAAGACGCAGAATAGCTATTTCAGGATACTGGAAGTATCCTGAAATAGTGCTGCTCTCTAGATGTACCTAAAGGTGTGTCTACACATGTACAGTGTGTCTACACTGCGCTTGTAGCTTGAAATAAGCTATGCAATTTGAGCTATGCAAATTGCGTAGCTTATTTTGAGTGCATTTCAAAATAGCTTATTTCAAAATTTGGTGCTGGCTACACAAAGCCAAATTTCAAAATAGTGCGCTATTCCAAAACATCCCTTAATCCTTGTGAAACGAGGTTTACAGGGACATCGGAATAGCGAGCGCGTTGTTTCAAAAGCTATTTCGAAATAACAGGCTTGTTTAAAAGATGCGGAATAGCTATTTCGGGATACCAGACGCACCCTTAGTGACTTAGAAGCCTATGATTCAATTTCACAAGAGGCTTAGGTACTCACGGCTAGCTCCATACACGGGTTAGACTGACACCCTGTGCTCAGTGGAATTGTCAGGGCTGAGTTATGTGCTCTCTATACAATGCACAGAGATTGCTGGGCATGTACCGATGGGATTCCTAGGAGCCAGCATGCTGAATGAGGAGCTGCCGAAAACAGCCAGTAGGAAATGCTGAGGAGAGGGATGTGGCCTAAGCCCCGCCCCGCAGGAGGACGCAGGCACCTCCTATTGGCCTAGTGTAGAGTATGTCCACACTAGAGCTGGAAGCTAAAAGAGCCAGACCTACACAAGCTCTCAGCACACGAGTGCACTAAAAACACAAGTGTGGCCACAGCAGTGTGAGTGGTGGGAGGGGCTAGCCATGTACAAACCTCTGGTCTCGGACGGGATCGTGTGCCAGTGGCGAGAGCCCCTTGTGCTGTAGCTGCCCTTCTGTTTGGGTACGTCTCCCCAAGCTGGAATCATAGAACCATCGAATACCAGACCTGGAAGGGACCTCCAGAGATCATCAAGTCCAGTCCCCTGCCCTCATGGCAAGACCAAGCACGGTCTAGATCATCCCTGGTAGATGTCTGTCCAACCTGCTCTTAAATATCTCCAGTGATAGAGATTCCACAACCTCCCTAGGCAATTTATTCCAGTGTTTAACCTCCCCGACAGGAAGTTTTTTCCTAATGTCCAACCTAAACCTGCAGTGTAAGCCCATTGCTTCTTGTCCTATCCTCCGAGGCCAAGGAGAACAATTTTCCCCCTCCACCTCTGTGACACCCTTTTAGATACCTGAAAACCACTATCATGTCCCCTCTCAGTCTTCTCTTTGCCAAACTAAACAAGCCCAGTTCCTTCAGCCTTGCCTCATAGCTCATGTTTTCTAGACCTTTAATAATTTTTATTGCTCTTCTCTGGACCTTCTCCAATTTCTCCACACCTTTCTTGAAATGTGGGCCCAGAACTGGACACAATACTCCAGTTGAGGCCTAATCAGTGCAGAGTACAGCGGAAGAATGACTTCTTGTGTCTTGCTCACAACACTTCTGTTAATGCATCCCAGAATCACGTTTGCTTTTTTTGCAAGAGTGTCACACTGTTGACTCATATTTAGCTTGGACCCTGGGGCTGGATAGCACAGCTGTGGATCTTCGCCTGAGTTAGTCACCTAAAACAGGAAATCAGGTTAAGAAATCAAGGAGAAGGAGCCCTTGAATGGATATCATGGGGACCACCACTGCGTAGTTTTTACAGTCAAGTAACCCACTAATCTTACTAATTCATTGCTAGTCACTTAGTAAACACAATCTAACTAGAACCAACTGCTCCTTCCCACTCTCAGCTCCTACACCCTGAAAGGGTCTGTTTTTTCTCTTAAAGCACAGCAGCACCACCCTCCTCCCACACCGCCGGCATCAGGACTCAGGTGGCTTTACACAAACCCACTGGCAGAAAGGTAGGGGACTATACCGGCGGAGCTGGAGGCACCAGTTTAGCCGAGATTCTGAGGAGTTCTATTTTGGATGTAGGCACCTAACATGGCAGCGAGGCAAATACATCTCTTGGTGGATCTAGTCCTAAAAGCCTAAATCCGATTGCAGGTCCATGGGGGCAGTGCCTAAGTCACTTTTGGAAATGGGACTTAGCATGGCAGAACCTAAGTGACTTAGAGAGCTGAGTGGACCAATGCCTCCATACCCATGAAAATCTGGTCAGAGGGTCAGCTGTTCCGAGGCTCCTCTCCTGCCAGGAGATCTAAGGAGAGGTGTTGAGGAGTGCAAGCCCTGTTCTCCGGGCCACGAGAAGGAGCTATAGAAGCAGGTGTTGGAAAGAACGAAGAGTCCCTGAGATGACAAAACCAGTGAGGCAGAGATGGGCTGTCGTATCAGTTTGGAAAACTAGAAGCCCAGTGCACACCGAATTGTGGGCATCAGAAAGGAAACCACATGAAAGGGGCAATGCTGAAAATTAGTTAATACAACTTTGGATGCTTTGACATTCACATGAGCCCCCAGAAGATGGCACCCTCCAGTAACAAGCAAGGGGATGGCTCAGACTTCAATTCCTAGAGCGGGGCCTGTCTTCTGTAGCCAAATCTGCAATGGGAGGATGTTCGTGTGCTCTCAGATCTCATTGTGAAACCTAGACTCAGGCCAAGCTTGCGGAGTTTCTCAGAGCTATCAGCAAGCCAGATACATTTGAGCTGAGTAATGGTTTCCGGTGGGCAGCATGCAAAAATGAGATGACTTAGTGCAAAACCAAGTGCTGAAAGTTAGGCAGAAATTTTGGACAAGTTTCATTTTGGAGAGGGGAATTATTGGGCAGCGATGAACCCTGAAACACTGGCTCCGTCTGTGATGCTGGGCAAGGGACAGCAGGCTTCTAGGCTTAATTATAACGCACGGGCAAAAGCAAGGAGCCCAGTGAGAGTAAATGGTCAAACTCATTGATTTCCATGACAGCAAGCACAAGCCATATTAGGGACCTGTGCCAAACACTGGGACTTTGGCTGTGTCTACACTGGTTTAACCCCCAAGGAGATTACCTAGATTCCTGGGGCTCTGTCTGCTGGCAGCTCAGGGAGAGGCACACTGAGTTTGCCTTGGCTCCCCCTCCCTACCAGGGACAGAGTCTGGCCGGCAACCCATAGGGAGTGAGATGCCCCTCCCAGGGAGTTGAGGAGGGGGAAGAAAGGCCATTGCTGGGGGAGTCTGGAGCCAGCCAGGGCAAGGGGAGGGCTGGCTGTGTGGGAGCTAGTAAGCTCCAGGCCTGCATGCAGGGTTTCCCTCTGAGAACTAGCCTCTAGGGACCTGAAGGCAGGATCCCTCAGCTGGGTTTTGTGTCTCCACTGTTGATTCCCAGTTTGTGGAGTTTGCTAGGAGGCTTCCCCAGCCAGGCTGAGTTGGCTCTCCGGCTCCCTGGGTGAGACCAGTCACCCGCATGGTCAGCTCTGCTCTGTCTGCTGGTTCGGGGCTGCTGCCTGTGGTGTGTGTGTCTGAATGCTGGGGTAGGAGGTATAGTTTGAATTTTGGTGCAGTTGTGTGGCCTGAACCCCTTTGTGGTGAGGGGAAATTCTGGGATGGTAGCAGCCTGATTCCTGCCTGAAAAGGATCCCTGCCAGAAGAGACCAGCCCCTCTGCACTGACTGAGTCATCTCTGAACCTGAGGCTTATTCATGGAGTGTGTGAGTGCACCATCTTTTAATTAGTAAGTCAGGGAATTTGTTTGGGATTTTATAACCTGCTGCATATTAAACCTGTGGAGGGATTTCCCGCCTTCTCGCACTTGTGAGTCCTTTGGGCTGTACTGGACCCAGTCAGCCCCATTGCTAAACCACTGCAGAGAAGAATTTTGTGGTCATAAGTCATCAAGGGCCCCAATAAAGTACACGTACTCACGGGACACTAATCTTACAGCTGCTGGGCACCGGTGACCCTAAAAATAGTGTTTTACCCTGTTATGTTATATTTGTCTCCTGTTTAATATAATTGTGTTTATTATAGTGTATGTGTTTGTGTTATTTTCTGGGAGTCTCCAACTATCTGGCAAGTACATGGGGATTATCCTGGGTTAGAATTTTCCTTCCAAGCTACCCTGGTGACCCTGCCAGGAAGGAGTGAGGGGGGGTGGAGGCACCTCCAAATAAATCCATAGGAAGAAATAAAGTTGAGTAGGTGGCGGGATCCAGAAGAACCCAGACCTATCCATCAAAACCTGTAAGCGGATTGGCCTTAAAAAAGGTAACCAGGTGGAGAGGGGGCGCTACACTTGCACTTGCTTGACAAAACTTTTGTTGTTCACAAGTGGTGGATCCCCTCCCTGCTCCAGGAATGACAAAGTTATGCCATAGCAAATGGACATGTGTGAATGATGATTTGTCGGCAGGAGCGAAACTCGCTTGTTGAGGGTGGAAGTGTGAACAAAAGTGCCAACAAACAGCATTTACACATGCCAACATTTCACAACAGTGCTGTGTTGACATAACCTTGTCATTAAAAGCTGCATAGTAGAGACATACCCGAGGAACTGTTACAATTCCCTGGAGGACAGGCAATAGCAATACTTATTTACACACAACCTCAGTGCTAGTGGCGCAATATAAAACAAGGTCGCCTTATCTCAAAAGTGATATCTTGGCACGGAAAAAGTTCAGAAAAGGGCAACAAAAATAATTAGGGGTATAGAATAGCTGGTGTATGAGGAGAGAATAATAAGGCTGGGACTTTTCAGCTTGGAAAAAAGACCTAGGGGGATATGATAGAAGTCTATAAAACCATGACAGGTGTAGAGAAAGTGAATAAAGAAGAGTTATTTACTCCTTTTCATCACTCAAGAATGAGGGGTCATCAAATGAAATTAATAGGTAGCAGGTTTAAAATAAGCAAAAGGAAGTACTTCAAACAATTCACAGTCAACTTGTGGAACTCCTTGCCAGAGGATGTTGTGAAGGCTCAGGCTATAACAGAGTTTTAAAAAAAAGCTAGATAAATTCATGGAGGATAGGTCCATCAATGGCTATTAGCCAGATGGGCAGGGATGATGTCCCTAGCCTCTGTCAGAAGCTGGGAATAGGTGATAAGGGATGGATCTCTTGATGATTACCTGTTCTGTTCATTCCCTCTGGAGCCCCTGGCATTGGCCACTATCAGAAAACAAGATACTGGGCAAGATGGACCATTGTTCTGACCCAGTATGACTGTTCTTATGTCCTTAAGATAACCTTTTTCTCCTACCAGGCCTATACAAGAAACTTGATACAGATGATGACATTCAAAATTACACAGCTTAACAAAGGAAACCAGAGAGGGGAAGTAGTGGAGGGTATGACAGGCTAGGTGCATAACTGTACAAAATGTTCCTATATTTGCACACAGAACATGCACATGCAGACACCATAGCTATGCACATAAAGGGATAACTGTGAGTGGTAATTAATTAAGGTTACTTGATATTGCTTGATGAGTGGGGAAAGTGGTTAATTGCCTATACAAAGAGGTGAATAAAGGAGCAGAGGAAGAGAAACATTTGATTGAAAAACAAATAGTTCAAGGAATAGCTGTGGGAATAACCAATGTTTCAGTTCACTGACAATTCCAAAAATAAAAATAAAAAAATTGGTTTGGGGTGAAACTAAAACTGACATTTTTCAGATTGTTTATCAAATTGAAGCTGAAAAGATTTGTTTTGATTTTGAGCCTTTTAAAGTGTTTTAAAATATGTAAAATTATAGGAAATTTATATATGAAAAGTCATTTTGAATCAAAAATCAAAACATTTTAGTCTGAAAATATAGAAACAAAACATTTCCTTTTGTGTTTTTTGTTCTGTTTGACTGAAGCAAGTCAGTGAAATTGACATTTGCTCCCCAAAAGTTTCACCCAGCTCTGTTCACATGCAATGATCCAACCTATGTTATCCACAGGGCTTGAATTGAGGACCTTCTGCAGCCAAAAGAGTACTTCCTTTAGCTAGTAGCCATCAGGGCTATTACGTTCTACATCAGCTGCCTGTGGCCCATTGGGGTCCTATGTGTGGTCCACAAGACATTTTGTTTATCTTTGCCCATGTGCATGGTTGTCATCCACATAGTTTTTTTTCCTACCAGTATTCTTCAAGTGACATCCACGTAAAGTCAGGGCAGAGGGAGGAAGTTGCGTGCCGATTGCACACAACACCGACAGTGAGAACTGTGCTCTCCCTCTGCATCCAATCAGAATGCTGCTACGGTTCAGTTGGCACACCTCCCAAATTCTAAGTATGCAAGTGCAGTTAGCAGAACTATCCTACCCCAGGAAACCATCTTAGTTATGACAATCTGGCAGCCCACTGAAATGAAGGAGGGCCATTCCTGTGGCCCACTCACTAGCCTAGGTTGCCCATCGCTGTTCTACTTGGATAGACCACTGGAGAAGGACCACACGCACACTCCACAGGCATAGTGTATATACATGGGACACATACTTGTATCAGCCTAGCTTTGGGGGCAGCATATTCTATGCAGAGTGCAGAGCTCTCTAACTACAGTAAAAACTCTGTTATCTGGCCCTTAACCAGAAAGGTCAATTAAGCAACATTTCTGATATCTCCTAATGTAAATCTTCAGTGTAGTAACCAGGACTAGTATACTGCTCGGCACTTATGCAATTGCATATTCTGCACTCTACTTTTATGCAAAAGAGGCAGAAGATAAGCAAGCTGAAAACAGGGAGGACGCCTATTTAGCTCTATCTTTGAACAGCAGGAAGGAAGAGGTTAACTAGACTGGGTAGCCTAAGGGAGGGTCCACACCTTTTGGCTAGAACACTTGTCCCCACCCCCATCCTTTCACAGGCATCTGGCATTCGAGCCCCTGGCTTACGGAGGTCCTGTCAGCTGAGGTGACCCCCTTATTTGGGACAGGTTAAGCATAGTTCTGTTCCCCTTTATACATACAATAAGGACAGTAACACTGAAAGCAACATTTCACTACCCCCGCATTCGGTACTAAAGTGATTTGTAACCCAGCATCAGCCACAGTAGATCACTCCGAGCAATACTGCTCTCGCTGCTGGATACCTTGGCAGAACAGATGTGTTCATATAAGTGCAGGTTGTTCCTAAAGTCTCTCTCCCTCCCAGCTAGCTGCCAGGGGAAGAGTCATTTCTGGCCCTGATTACATTCCTTTTACTGAGGGGGCAAAAATTCCTGTCAGACTGAATTACAAAGGGTCTGCTTTATCAGCAGGAAAATTGCACCTGTGATGTGGCTTCTCTGCTAAGAATATGGGGGAGCAATACCTATGTATGAGGGAACGAGGGACCCCAGTGTCATTATACAGCACATTGACAAGTCAAATTCTCCTAGAGACACCAGCGTAAGTCAAGTGACACCAGTTCAGTGGAACTAAGGACTTGTCTACATAGTCTTTGCACTACTCTAACTTTTGAAAGGGACAGTTAAATCAGTGAAACGCCGAATGTGGATGAATAATGTTGCGATAAAGACACCTTGTCGTGGCGTAGCTTGTTCCTGTTACAGCTATTAGGCATCATACCGATTTAACAGCACAGCACACCCGCACCCAGAGCTGGCCAGTCCACAGGACAGTTCAGGGCGCACCCCCAAAGCCCAGTGCTTTGGGAAGGCCTCACTGCAGCCACCTCAACCATCCTATGGATGGGATGGTCCCCCATATTGATATTAGCCCGTGGGGCCCAGAGCAGCCTGGGGGATTACCTGGGGGCCTAGAATAGGGTGGCAACAGGGGTCGGCCCCCTGCACTCACCACCGCAGCAGGAACCATGGGAAGTGGACCAACACAGCAGCCTGCTGCCTTCCGCTGCCATCTCCCACACAGGTCACAGCTCGAGGGAGCAAAGGGGAGCAGGCTGGGGCCAGGGCACTCTGCTTCCCACGGCCGCGGTGAAGCAGAGCGACCTGACAGGAAGCTAGAGGAGCAGAGGAGAGTCCTGCCATCGTGGTGGGGGAGGGGCTGACCTCTGCTGCCACCCCGTGCCAGGCCCCACACGTAATCCTGAGTCGTGTCTCTCGGGGAGGGAGGTTCAGGGAAAGGGTGCAATGAGGGCAGGAGGGGGTGGAGCAGGGGCAGGAAGAGGTGGGATAGGGGCGGAGCCTGGGACAGTGGGGTTGGTCCAGGCCCCGCATCCCCCTAGGGATGGCCCTACCGGTAACTCTTACACTTAACTTAATATGAAAACTGTGTCTAGACCAAGCCGGGTGTTCTGTGGCCTGTATTTTACAGGAGGTCCGACTAGAGGATCACAGTTGCCCCATCTGGCCTGAGAACCTATGAAAGAAGAGGAGTTGGCCCATACAACTGGCCATTATTTGCTAATTCAGCCCCACTGCACTTCTGATTTGGCACATAGGGAAACTGAGGCATGGAAAAGTTAAGAGGCCACGTGTGTAAGTCTGATTTACATGCACACTGCTATTGCATTCTTTCGACAGAGGGGATTTCCCGGTGGCAGTAAACCTCATTCTACAAGGAAGAAGCCTTCTTCCGAAAGAAGCTTGCAGTCTAGACGTATCCCCAGAGATTGCCAAGTGCTGGCAACTCCACCACATCTATCATCAAGTGGTTCCAGTTACTGATGACCCTCACTACTACAGGAAACCCTTGCCATTCGTGAATACTAGGAGCCGCAGCTCCTGGGCCCCGCAGTGAGCTCCCTGTGGCTCCTGAACTCACCACAGGGACCAGGAGATATGGGGAACTTTCTGCAGCTGCCAGGGGCCACGGGGAAGTCACCTGTGAGTCGATGTCAGAGCCAGGATGAAAACTCTGGCTGCCAGTCGAGTGTTTTAATCATTAGACTCTGGGTGCCTGGGGAAAACGGTACTTGCACTACAAGCCATGAAGCCAAGGGAAAAGACAGAGCGAGCGAGCGAAGATGGATTGTCAGAAAATAGGACATTTAACCTCCAGTGGAGAGAACAGGCTTGGCTGAGACTGATAAATCTGCTTTTTTCAGACTCCACAGCAGGACTGGCGAATCATTCTGTAAATATTGGGAACATCTGCCAGTACATCTTGTCCTTAAGAACAAAGGGAACCAACAAAGCATTAGACAATTCCTTGTGACCTTTCCATCGTCTGCTGTGGTACTTCGCGAGGAAACACTCACCAGACAAAGTGCTATTCAGAGTGACATGCCGTTGACATGCACTAGTACAATGAGCCACCTTACTTGTTTTAAAGCCCCCAGGTTTTGAACTCCTGGGCTTGGAGGGGACAACCCACTGAGGGGAGGGGCATACTGTGTGCTTCTGTGAGTCAGTGCTTGATATCACACCCTGCATCTGAGCTGAGGCACGCTTTCAAACGCTGTAAAGGGCTGTGGCAGACAAAGGGATTACCGGATTCAGTGGTGGAAAGCTGCAGCTAAAGCAATTCAGGCTAGAAATCTGGCGCAATGATTTTACAGGAGACCCTCGCAATTTACAGAATGGCGATTCGTGGTTCCGAGTATTTGCGGGTCTCCTGGCCTGGCCTCAGGGAAGCGGCAGGGGACAGGGAGCCGCGGGGAACTAACTGCATTCCTGGCCCACGCTCCAGCTTCCAGGAGCCACAGTGAGTGAGTTCCCCGTGGCTCCCAGCAGCCACGGTGACTTCCCGTTGGCCCCTCGCAGCTGCAGAAAGTTCCTCGTGTCTCCTGGCCCCTGTGGTGAGTTCAGGAGCCACAGGGAGCTCATTGCGGGGCCCAGGAGCTGCAGCTCATAGTATTCACAAATGGCAAGGGTTTCCTGTAGTAGTGAGGGCCATCAGTAATTGGAACCACTTGATGATAGATGTGGTGGAGTTGCCAGCACTTGGCAATCTCTGAGGATACGTCTAGACTGCAAGCTTCTTTCTGAAGAAGGCTTCTTCCTCATAGAATGAGGTTTACTGCTGTCAGGAAAACCCCTCGTTCTTTTGACTTTCTGTCGACAGAACGCAATAGCAGTATGGACCTAAGTATTGTTCTTCTGGAAAAACTCTGCAGTGTAGACGTACCCTAGATCGGATGTCTTTCTAAAACATCTATGATAGCTCAGCCAGCAGTTATGGCAGGGGTGGGGACCCTCAAGCCCGGGGGCTGGATGTGGCCCCCGGCTTGCCTGGATCCGGGCCCTGAGGCTCAGGCCCCCCCGGCATTGGGGAGCTTGTGCTGGAACTCCAGTCCCCCTGCTGCCCCACTACAGGGCTGCAGCACACAGAAACTACTAGGCTGGGCCCCGCTAGGCTCTGATGTGCAAGGGGAATGTGGGGAGTGTCTGTCTCCTTCTCTGTCGGGTGCCACGTCAGCGACGGTTTTTTGTGTGTGGCCCTCGACTGATTTTTCCGTGGGTCAGTGGCCCCCGACCCAAAAAAGGTTCCCCTGCCCTGAGTTAGGGGCTTGTGGAAGGAATCACTGATCTAGGCATCGGTGGGCAGAATTTTGGTGACACCAGAAACACCCAACCACCACATGCTGCCCCTTTGGTGCTACAGGCGGAGGAGCATTGTGACATCAGAGGCCACTCAGCCAGTCAGCCCTTCTTCCCACCAGTTCATTTGCATACTCCGATCCCAGGGGTTGAGTCAGCAAATGTAACTGAAGTGCTCGGCAGAGATGACGGGGCGCCAGGGGCGCAGGGCCGGAACAGCAGGGGCTGCATCCGATCCGGCGCTGCACTGAGAGAGGCAGGAGAGCTGCACTGTGGCTCCCTAGCCCACACTATGCCTGGCTCAGGAATTGTTTTAGTTCAGTGCCCCTCCAGTGTTCGACTCCTCTACCAGCGGCACCAGAGGGGCACTGGGAAAGGGAGCGAGAGATGGCCAAGGCCGGCAGCAGGGTTCGGGGTAGGTGAGCAACTGGGGGTGAGTGACTGGGGGTCACTGGCTGAGTGACCTTTGATATCACTATGGAACTGAGCAGGCTCCTCTCTGCGCAAGGATCTTGCTGAGGGGCAGCTGTTGACATGAAAGAGGAGGAGGGGCTTGGACGGGGTTTAATGGCAGTTCCAGGGTCCGGGAGAGAGACTCCATTTCTCCCCTTCCCCCTCCCTGCCAGCATCAGCAACCAGGTGGGAGCTGCCGGAGGGGAGGGGCGGGGAGGGGAGGCTCTGATGGGGGAACAGTTACAATGGGAGAGCACTTGGCAATGGTTTGCATCTCTTGCCTCTTAATGGAAGTCTGGAGCAGTGCTTTCCCCACTGCTCTGTTTTCTAGATTAGTTCTTTATTGTCAGGTAGGAAGCATGGCTCTCCATTCTAGGGAAAAACCACTTCCCCAGCTCAGATAACTCAGCTTGGCTCCCTTTACAATAAACCCACAAGAGAAGTAAAGTGGAGGCTGAAATGCTTTTGCAGTCTGTGTGTGGGGAAAGCCTGGGATCTGTTCCAATCCTAGAAGCCCAGTTAGGAAAAGGGGTGTGTACTATCTATGTTGGTGCTGATAACTACTCCAGTTTGTTCCTAGTAGGTTCCTGTTGTTTTGAGTCCAGGAACTACAATTCCCAGGAGGTACTGGGGAGGAGGAGGACACAGAGGAGCAATAAAGGAAGGATGATAACCTCTATGAAAGAGTGAGGGGAATAACAAAGGCTCATGAGATAATCTGTGTTGCCAAAGGGGAGCTTCTATTTTAGGAAGGAATCATCAAAGGTATCTTCAGATTATATTAGATCAAAAGAGTTACAAAACCTGTCCTGAAAACTAGGAATACCTCTCACTTTCTAGAAGTTTCCCCTGATACCACAGGATATTGCAAAAAAGTTCAAGCACAAGATACAACAAAACAACACTGTGGTACTTGTACAGCGTAAAGCGTGAAACTTACCAAATGCAATGAGACAACCACTCAAGGAGGAGATTCAAAACGATACAAAGCAGATATCATTGAATCAATTGATTCATCAAAATGGGTTTTTCCTGTCAGTCTTGCCAGACTGAATGGTGCGATCTGTATGAGAGATCGCAATTCCAACATCGCTGTGGATTGTCACCCTCTGCCCAATGTTAATGAAATGTTGTGCATCAAGATCAAGGCCAGAATCTTTATAAGCCTTGATTTAGCTTCACCTTACCACCAGATCCCCTTAGAGGAAGCATCCTGCAAGTAGATCGCTTTCATCACTCCAGGCGCTTTGTTCCAGTTCAACAGATGATGTTTCGGTTAGCCTCTGCAGCCTCCATGTTCCAGAGGGTGATACATCAGATCTTTGGAGAGACTAGAAGTGTTATTGATTTTACCATAGGACATTCTAGTGTATGGCAAAGAAGAATCCAAACATATCTTAAAATAGGTTCTAGAAAAGCTTTGATGACATGGACTTATCATCAGCAAAAGGAAATGTCAACTTTGTACTGAGTCAGTGACATATCGAGGATATACAATCTCTTAGAATGACATACAGGTTGGACCTCCAAAAACTGGGACTCCCTCATCCAGCAACATCCATGGTCTGACAGGACCACAGGTGTTCCTAGACCAGGGAGTTCTGGCTGGGAGCCCCAGAGGCAAAAGGGCTGGCGGCTCAGAACCCGTGGGGCTGAGACTGGGGCTGGATCCCAGGTAGCACAGCTGGGTCTGCGGCAGCCCCAGTAACGAGGCTGGGGACATGGCAGCCGTGACAGCCCCAGTAGCCACAGTAGAGGGGCTGGGGCCACGGATGCGGCAGCCGCAGCAGCCCTGGTAGCAGGGTCAGAGCCACGGTAGCCCTGGTAGCGGAGGCAGGGCGGAGATGCGGCAGCCCCGGCAGTGGGGACGGAGATGCAGCAGTCCAGGCTGCAGCAGCATGGCAGCCCGGCAGAGACTGGGACGGCAGCTAGGGCCAGCAGCAGGGAGGGGAGGCGGGCTGTGCAGCTGGTAACAGGGGACCTTGTTTGGGACCGGTCAGGTCCCAGAGAGGTCCAACCTGAACAACCAAAATCAGGCTGAGTGAAAGCTTTCATAATGCATCAGAGTAGTTCCTTTGCATCATCTCATAACAAAAGGATTGGAGGTTTTAATGAAATGAAGTGTGCAAGGACAGCTTTAATTAGATTTAAAAAATGCAATTTCCACCGGCCTGGCTTTTAACCCTTTTTGAGTCTGAGAAGCAAACAATTGTCACAACAGTTGTCTGTGAGTACAATTGTGGTGCTGTCTTGGCTCAGCGAGAAGTCACTATTGCATTCTCCTTCAGAGCCCTGAGTGATTCAGAAAAATCCCAGTCTGTCACTGAGATAGGCGCTCTGGCATCTTTCTGGAAAGTAACATGCTTCAGAACCTACCTGTGGGCTAGGAGATTTGTCTTGATCTGATCACTAACCTCTTTCAGCTTTATTCCCCATGGGTCGCCAAACTCATGCACTTTGATTTCCAGACAGTTTATCTGTCATGTGCCAAGAACACTGTCTCGCTGGCCCACACCTTCTTATGAGGGTGCAACAGAGAAAGAGGAAGGGATTATCATTGCAAAAATCTCTGCTGCAACCCAAAAAGTAATCACAGTCCCAACGTGGGCAATAGCCATAAGAGAAAATTAGATACTAAATACTTATAGTCAACAAATGGCTTTCCAATACACTAACCCCAGAACACATAAGCATATCTCACATGAACTACCCCTTATAAATGAATGGCTTTTGAGAATTGACCATTGTGTTGTTCCTACACTTAAGAGAGAATGATTGATTCACCAGGCGCATGAAAATACATCTAGGGATGAATCTAATCAAAACATGATTGCAACAAGACTACTGGTAACCAGGGAAGCAGATGCAGGTTGAGGAAATCATCAAGAATTACATGGCTTTGTGCCCGTAGTGATAAATCATAGAAAACCTTCGGTATCCCTCTCACACTGCCATCTATCCATGGAAGAAACGGGCTCTCAACATAATGTGACTATTTGAAGATCAGCACATGATCCAAAGGTTTCCCATAGTAACTGAAGACTATCATTGAACGTATCTGGGAGTTACATTCCCTGGAAAGGTTGTCACTGAAATCATGATTAAAAGTTCATGTCATCAGTCTTTGCTCAAGAAATTGTTAACTGGCCATAGAACACAATAGATCTCTGCTGTGTGGAAATGCTACATTACCCCAGAAGCAATGGCACCAAACACAAAATGGTTTCTTTATACCATCTGAAAGCTAATGGTCTAAGTCAAGAGAACGAACAAACTAGTGAAAGACAGTTTGCAACTCACCCATTTTTCAGCGAGACCGAGGAAAAAAGCTTTATGTGAAACACTGTTTGCTTAAACAACCAGGAGTCCTGTGGCACCTTAAAGACTAACAGATTTATTTGGGAATCAGCTTTTGTAGGCAAAATCCTTGGGTCTATACATCTGCAAGGAAGTGACACTCTGAAAGGACATACTGGCCAAGTTCCAATCTGTTATTCTAGTGTAAATCTAGAATCTCATTGTTGGAATAAGCGCTATTGGAATTTTCTCTAAGGCTATGTCTACACAGCAGCGTTATTCTGCAATAACTAATGTTATTCCGAAATAACAAAGAACACATCTACACAGCAAGCCATTATTTTGAAATACTGTCAAGCTGGAGGACTTCTTACTCTGACTCCTGTAACCCTCATTTCACGAAGAGGAAGGGAAGTTGAAGGACAAGTGTTCTTCCTGTTGTGTAGATAGTGCCAAAAGCCGAATTAAGCTATTTCCACTTAAGCTACGCAATTGACGTAGCTCAAGTTGTGTAGCTTAATTCGACCTTTGCCCTGCCATGTGGACGTGCCCTAATGGAATCAGCAGAATTGAGTCAGTTTTACACTGGCGTAATAGAGAGCAAAATTTGGCCTTGTACTTCTAGGTATCATGTATGTTCTGCAATATTTGTGGTTACAAATGAGTAATGTGAAATGATTGTTCTCATTACCAAAAAAGAAAATCAAAGTGAACAGGAACAATATTAAATGCGTATGTGCTACCTTTATTGCCTACCAAACTTTACTTTCCCAAAGTTACACATCTGAGTCCTCTCTTCAAGATACTTGTTGAGTTTCAGGCTTGAGGGAGTTGAACACTCTCGTTTCCCACTGATTGCAATAGCCTCAAGGTGCCCCGGTACATCACAGGATCAAGTCCATAAGCATTAATTCTATGGTACCCATGAAAATAGAATTGCACAATCTCCATGTAATGGACAGGAGGAGTGCTGACCAGCATCTTGGGACTAAGGGGTTAAACTCAGGTAGCTAGCAAAGGTGTTGGCCAGGGGGCCAGGAGAACCAACTGAGATAGAGGGTTGAAATGTGAATTGGGTATAGATTCCTTGCCTGCTTTCTTTTTGTCTACACTACAGAGTTTTGTCAGAAAAAGGGCTGTTTTTCCGACAAAACTTGAGGAACGTCCACACTGCAGTTGCATTCTTCTGCAAGAAAATCGAAAGAACAGAGGGGTTTTTCCAGCATTGGCAATCCTCATTCTACGAGGAAAAAGCTTTTTTGCCAAAGAGCACTTTTGCAGTGTGGACACTCTCTTCCGAAAGAAGCCTGCAGTCTGGACGTAGCCTTTGTGTGGGAGAGAGAAACCAGGAATTGAGAGACACAGAATGATTTAAACCCAGGCAGGACTACCATGTCTCCTGGGAATTTGGGGCATGGGAGTGGACTGAACAAGGAGAAAATTGAAAGTAAGTAAAGGGAAAAATGAATCCAGTCACATTCAGGGTAATTTTTCTTTATTTTGTGGTTTGGTTTGAACTACTCTGTGTGAGTCTATGCCTCCCCTCCTCACTTACTATCTTGCATTGTGCCCAGAGACTTTTCTCTGTGCTTTAATTTGTTTTCCTTAGTTGCTCTGTACATCTAGCAATCAAGTATGCTTTCTCATGTTTATCTTTTGTTTTGTAATAAAATCACTTTTTAAGATGATGATTTGATTCTTGTATCCTGGAAGGTCTGTCTGTGTGTACTTGCATGCCACTGAGTGAGGGGTCAGTTACCAAAGACTGTAGCTTGTTTTTTTCTTTTCTTTTTTCAAGCTCTTTTGGGGCAAAAGAGCTTGGGGTACCCCTGAGAGTGGTTTCAAATATTCATCCCTGGTTTTTAGGGATCAAAAGCACTTGATGGTGGCAGCGAGTCCCCAAAATCTGTGTATTATGATTCTGGGGGGAAGTTTTTTGTAACCAGTGCCAGTAGAGGCAAGGTTTTGAAGCTCTTTTGTGGGCCCTCATCTTCTGCACTCAGAGGACCAGAGTGGGGAACAGCCCTGACACTGCATCATCTGTTTTCAGTACTGAACCTTAAAGAAAAGAAACGTCCATACTGCAGTCGCGTTCTTTCAAAAAAAAAATCGAAAGAACAGAGGGGTTTTTCCAACATTAGTAAACCTCTTTCTATGAGGAAGAAGCCTTTTTCCGAAAGAGCTCTTTTAGAAAAGGCGTGTGTGGACAGGGAGGAGGGAGTTCTTTTGAAAGAAGAGGAAAGAGGAAAAAACACAGGTGCCCTGGTGGCCACCCCATCCATAGTAATCACAGCTTAAATGCGAGATAGCGTCCACACTGAATGGACCCTATCTTTAGAAAAAGATCGCTTTTTCGATGTGCTTTGGCAGTGTGGATGCTCTCTTTCGGAAGAAGTTTTTTCAGAAGATCTCTTCCAGAAAAGCTTCTTCCGAAAGAAGCCTGCCATCTAGACATAGCCTGAGTAACAAAGGTAACTAACAAAACTGGCAAGACAGCAGGAGATCTTAATGCAACGTATGTAACTTCTCTTTGTTTTGGTAATAAGAATCATCTGCATTTATTGTCTGTTTGTTCATGTGGCGATTTCTGTTTGGTCAGAATAATTTATAGCCTCAAGTAGAGTTGTTCAGATGCTGATCTTTTCCCCTTATGTTTTTTTTTTTTAAAGGCTTGTGTTGTTTCAAAAGCAACTTGTCCAAGGAAACTTCTGCCTCATGTTGGATTTGAAACAGCAAGTCTAGTCAAGGAGGATCTGTAACATCCGGTGTTTTTGTGAGTAAATACTAGCATCCATGGAGTCATTTCCTCGAGTTAGGATGGAAATGAGGTCACTGTTGGAATGGTTTCTTGATATTGGTCAAAAAGTTCACAAGTTAAGAATATGTTCAAGAAGTTCCCGTTTTTGTCCCTCTGATGGGGTGTACCAACCCCACCCTGGCCGGGGAGGGGTTAAGCAGGCCTGCTGGGCTGAGAAGGCCCCTCCCCCACAGCCCTGATGGGCATGCTCCAACTGCAGACCCAGTATAAAAGCCAGAGGAGCAGCTCAGTTGGGGCTGACCACGGTAGGGGAAGGAGCTCCTGCCAGTAGGATTGCCAGGTGTCTGGTATTTTTGCCTCCTGTCCGGTAAAAAAATTCAGAGAATACCAGACACCTGAGATGTCCAGTATTTTCTGAATTATTCCCCAGCCAGGAGGCAAAAATGCCGGGCACCTGGCAAGCCTACAAACACTCATTGCCTGGCCTCCCCCCGCCCAAGCCCTGCCTGGCCCCCAACACCCCCAGACCCCCGACCCCAGCCCGCATGCTTACCTGGTTCCCCAAGGCTGCTGGCACAAAATGGCTGCCGGCCAAAAGACCTAGGGGAAGCAATGCTTCCCCTGGGTCTTAGTGCTCAACCGCTCCCCTGTTCATATCCCTGCACTCACTCTTAAAGGGGACATGCTGTTTTAATGCTGTTTTATTTTAATTTTTTTTTTGGCTTAAGTCCTTGGAGTCTTTTTTTTTTTTTGTGCTCAACAACTTTGGTCTCCCCCCCCTTTTTTTTCCCCCCTTCAACAGAATTTTTCCCCGGTGTTTTTTTTTAGGGGGGGGGGTGTTCGGTATTTTTGTTTCAACCATCTGGCAACCCTACCTGCCAGAACACCGGAGCAGCCGCCTCTGCTGTGGCCCAGCCGCTGCCCCTGCTGCCACTGCAGCTCCCGCTGCCGCCGCCGCAGCAGCCACTGTGGCAAGTGGATGACCGGGAGAGCTACTGACCGGGCGGACGCAGGTGGGGAATATGCCGGCCAGCAGCCGGGGTAAGAAGTAGCCCAGGGCAGAGAGCTGGAGGCCTCCCAGCGAGCTTGGTGTGTTACAGGCAGATTCCCTGCCAAGCCAGTGGTGGGATATGCCTTCCACTGACAGGGCCCAGGGCTGGGGCCCGGTGGAGAGGGAGGGCCCGGGCTCCACTACCCCCACCTCTCTTGACCCCCAGAACAGGGGGTGAACCTATCGCAATAGAGACTTGGCCAAAGGGCCTTACTGCCCCGCAGACCAGGGTGCTATAGGCTTGGCCATTAGGCCTTACTGCCCCACTGCCTAGGGTGCTATAAACTTGGCTGCTGGGCCTTACAACCTCACTAACAGGGGTTGCTAGAGATTAGGCCGCCGAGCCTTACTAATTGAGGGAACTACAGACTAGGCCGCTAAGCCATAACGCCCGGCCAATAGAGGCTACAGCAGGGCCAGATTACAGGGTGAGGCACCCCGCCTGGTCTCCCAGAGGGGACAGGCTACCCACCCCATGACAGTCCCTCTTTATCCTTAAAAACATGAGGTTGGATTTGATTTCCAAAATCACTGTGCAGAGCTAGAACTAACTCCATACCACACCTTGTGCTCTGGACCCGGCTCTGTCAGCTGTGTAAATAAGTAGCCATGTGCTTTCAGAGCTATCTTCAGGGCAGAATCTCAAAACCCTTTGAAGCATTCACCAAGCCTCACAACATTATCCGGAGAGGTAATGCATCCTTGTGCCAGAGCTAGGGAAACTGAGGCATGGAGAAGTTAATTTAGGCTAGCTTGCACAGAGATGTTAACTTGCCTACAATCATTTAAAGAAGCAGTGACAGGTCTAGGTATAAAATCCAGCTATCTTGGCTCCTCCCCCACCCATCTCCACTCATCCTAATGCTGATGCAGAAGCACATTTCTTTTAAGAAAATTCAGAGATTCATAGAGTTTAAGGCCAGAGGGGTCCATTACATCAGCTTGTCTGACCACCTGTATGGCACAGGCCATTACATTTCACCAAGAGCTGGATGCTTTTTAAATACAAATATTCATCCCCGATTACAATAATAAAGATTAGGAGCATACCTGAAGGACCACTTCACTTGTGTGTGCCATCCAAGGAATTGTACTGCGCTAGCTTGGACCCAGAGAGACACCCCAGCCTTAGATCTGAAATCAGCTGACTGTTTTGCACATCAGTGAGCAAAGAGAAGGAAAACAGCGACGCAAAAAGAATTCTGTGCAATGGGCGGAAGCAATCTCTGCCAGTGTCTTTTCAGCCCAGCCCCCAGCTTGTGCAAGAAGGGGAAAAGGAATCCAGCCTCCATTCAAGCTACCGTACTGCTCCATGACAGCCCTCTCACACTTCCTATGTGGAGGCAGGACACACTGAAAGCTCCTTCACAGAAACACACCATCTGGCCCTGCCTTCCACACCCTGCTTGTGTCAGCAATAAAGTTTGAACCAAGGAGTTCCAGCACTACTAGGCCTCTACCGCCTGAACTAGTAGGGGAACTCCATTCATTAGGGTATAGTAGGCTATTAGACAATGGTATTTGGAGATAAAGAAATAGGAAGGAAGATCAGTGTAGATGGGATCAAATTAGAGAACGTAGAGACGTTCACATATTTGGGGAGCAACGTAACGTATGATCTAGACCGTAAGAAGGAAATAGCAACTAGAATAGCAAAAGCAAGAGTGAGTGTGAAGGTGATGGATAAGATCTGGAAAAGTAAAGCGATTAGCTTAGGAACGAAGCTGAGCATCTTGAAAACGTGTATTTAGCATGTATCTGAGGAAGTGGGTCTGGCCCACAAAAGCTCATCACCTAATAAACCATCTTGTTAGTCTTTAAAGTGCTGCATAGTCCTCTCTTTTGTTGTACGGATGTGAGACATGGGTGATAACGAAAGATTTGAAGAGAAGGATATTGGCATTCAAGAGGAGTTGTTATAGAAAGATCCTGAGAATAGGATGTATGCAGAAGTTCACCAACGAGGAATTATATAGGAAGATACAGCTGAAAGAAAACCTACTGCAGAAGGTGAAACAATGGAAGTTACAGCTATTTGGGCATATCTGCAGAATGAACAACGGAGTGAAAAGTTAAGACCTTGGTATTCGGCATAATGGAAGGTCCAAATAGGAGAGGCAGACCCCACAGAGAATGGGTAGAATGGGTAGATGATATAGTAGATTGGTGAGGAGCTAGTCTACAGAAACTAAGCCACTCCGCCCTGGACAGGGAAAGATGGAAGGAAATAGTGAGGGAGGCATCGGACACCAATGGGCGTTGAGCCCATGGTTGTTGATGATGATGAGGCTATTATCTTCTAGTAGACTGGCCACCAGTGAGCGGTACCATACATCTGGCCAGCATTATAGTGAAATGCAGAGGGCTACCAGAGCTAAGCTCCAGCCGTGCAGAAACTAGCACAAACATTGCCTGATTTTGTCCAGACAAGTTGTTTTTTGGGATTCCTGCTGGAGCCCTGAAATGGAACCGTAAATATTCCCGGCTCAGCTGAAAGGCCACCTTTATGACGCCTGCACTGCAGAAAGTGTGTCGTGTGGATAACAAGGAAGACATGATCTATTAGGTGTTTATGTCACAAGAGGGAGGAAAGAGTTTATTTTCCATAGGGGTGGAAATGTCAGTGATCAAGGGAAACATCTGCGCACTAAGGCAGACTTATTCCACAAGGCGCTCTCTGTTATTGTACCTCGGCTCCCATCTGCAGCAAACTCTGTGGTAATTATTCTTACACTTCGCCTTCATCAAGACACACAACATCCTTTGGTTTCCAAGGCTGATATCATAATACGGAAAAATTGTAGCAGAGGGCTATATACATGTGTAAAATGCCTGGTGTTCAGCTATGCTTTGGTCACTGAACAGACTGCTTGGATTCCAGTCGGGACTAGGGTCAGACGAGGGCTCAGAGTTTGGGTGAGAGGCAGGACCAGGCCCAGATTCTGAGTTAGCCAGCAACAAAGTCTCAATCCCCAAATGGTGAACATTTCACAGGCATGGCTGCTCTTGTGAGAGCTCCCCTGCCTGGGCCATATTCAGAAACAGACCCCCTTCTGCTCTGCAGTCTAATCCAGAAAGGGGGGTGGATCACACTGCAGCATCCATTCCTGCAACGTATTTGGAGGAAGGAGGGAGCACAGAGATGGCACGTCTTCACTGGAGAGTTAACTCAGGCCATCGGCACTGAGTTCCCTGAGCCTGGGTGTCGACAATCCCATGGCAAAGCCACATTCTCCGGCATGAGTCACTGGTTCTTGGGGGCATAGTTCTGCAGTGAGCTTTCCTGGTACACTGTGAGAGAAATTATCTGTCTTTGACAGATGCAGGGGGGGACTGTGGGAAGGCCTTGGAGAGCTATGAACAGTCGAGTGGTTTAGCCCATGTCCTGAAGGCCTGTGTGACAGCATCTGTGTTCTAGCTTATCCCCAGGCCAGGCATAAAGCACCAAAGGTGACTGAAAGGTTGTGTGTGCGGATGGGAGGAGAGGCTAGGGTCAGCTCCCAAGTAAGAGCCTGGGATAACACTGTAGTGAAGACAGACCTAGGGCGTATCTAGACTACGCTAGACTTTCGAAAGAGGATATGCAAATTCCGCGGGAATTTGCATATCTTCTTTTGAGCTCACTTTCGAAAGTGAAAGTAATTAAGACGCGGTTTTGTCGGCGAATCCTCCCGTTTGTCGACAAGCTGCTTTTCCTTAAAAAATGAGGTTTATGCAGCTTGTCGACAAACAGGAGGGTTCGCCGACAAAACCGCGTCTTAATTACTTTCACTTTCGAAAGTGCCGCTTTCAAAAGTGAGTTCAAAAGAGGATATGCAAATTCCTGTGGAATTTGCATATCCTCTTCTGAAAGTCTAGCGTAGTCTAGATACGCCCCTAGTGTCAGACCCAGTCCACGCTCGGCCTGTATGCACTGGCCAACCACTAGAATGCAGCTGGGAGATGAGCAGTGGGGCTGGCATCAAGCTGGGTCGGGTACCCGGATGTGGGGCTGGGTGCCAGGTTATAGACACACTCTAACAGCCAAGTCAAGGACCAGCCAGGGTCCGCAGTAAGCAGGTTTTGGAGCAGAAGCAGGGAGCCAGTCTGAATGGTTGCTTAGACAACTCCCCCATAAGGACTTCTTGGTTTAAATATTAGTCTCAACCAATCAGTGGGCTCTGAGGGGCTGCCACTCAGGCCCTGCTGGGCGGTACTTCCTGCCAAGCCTAGCTCCACAGTGTGCTCTAGCGCAACGGCTCTCAAATGTTTTGGCCTGTAGCCCAGTCCGCTCAGTGCAGACCTTTCGAATCCAGCCCACCAGCCAACCGCCCATGATGACAAAATGGGTGCAGGAGTGGGCTGGGGGTGCAGGGTCTGGCTGGGAGAAAGAGTGTGGGAGTAGCCTGGGAGTCTGGGTGGGAGGGAGGACGCAGTGGCGTAGCAAAAGGGAATGGGGGGGCAGTTGTCCCCAGGCACCACACTAGGGGGGCACCAATTTAGTCCCCCTCTGCTCTCTCCATCATCCCTCAGCTCGCCTGCTCCTCCTCTGCCCACCACCGCTGGCTGGAGCCTCCTCCCCGCCCCCAGCCCAATC
Source organism: Pelochelys cantorii (assembly GCA_032595735.1). Classification (NCBI taxonomy): domain Eukaryota; kingdom Metazoa; phylum Chordata; order Testudines; family Trionychidae; genus Pelochelys; species Pelochelys cantorii. Next base: position 40,297,948 of record CM064338.1, on the reverse strand, counting down.
TTCCTCCATCTCCGCCAGCAGGTTAGTGCATGTGGGGCAGGAGGGGGCGGGGAAAGACACGGTACAAGCTCCCAACCATCCTCCCATGGTCGGACTCAATCGTGCGGCAGGTTTGGGGCCCCACCGTGTGGCGGCAGCAGGGAGTGGGCCCTCAAATTTTGCCTTTGCTCTCGGGCGCATAACACCCTTGCGACACCTCTGGGAGGGTGCAGGAGCGGGATGGGGATGGGAAGTCCGTGGGGCTGGGGGCAGGAAATTGTGGGTGCAAGGTCTCAGTGGGAGGGGGTATGTGAGGAGGATGGGGGTGCAGGGTCTGGGCATGAAGGGGGGGTGCTTACCTAGTTCCATGCCTCCCACCGCTCCCAGGTGCACCCCCCCCCACACACACACACTCTTCCCATTGACCGTGACTTTGGCCAATGGGAGCAGTGGGGAAAGCCTCCAGGCAAATAGTTTCCTTCATTGCTGTTCCCCAGCCAGGGAGATGGGGAGCGCAATCTATGGAGCCACTTCCATCCCACACAAACCAGATCTGGCCCACAAGGCTTGCTCCTCCCTCCCCCCAGCCCACTCCCACAGCAGGAAGCCAGCACTGGTGCTCCAACCTAGGGGAGCATGGGAGCAGTGGGGCTGGAGTGCCAGCCTCCCAGTTTGGGGGTGGTTGGGCTGAGCGCCGAGCCTGTGTTCCTCCTGCAAAACTGTTGCAGACCACTAGAGGCTGGCAGACCACACTTTGAGAACCACTGCTCTAGCAGAAAGCCAACTCGAGTTTCCAGTGGTGATGCAGAAGCGTCAGCGGCCCAGAACCTCCCTGCTTCTAAACTTACAGCCTCTTGTGCCTAGTGCGGTTCTGCCCTTAACCCTCAGCATGCATCACACTGCACAGCTTCAGCAGCAGCCACCTCACATGGGCCTTGAATGTAGATCTGGGTAACAGGTCAAAACGTCCCAGCTTCAAGAAGTCAGAAGCAGTCAGAGAGAGAGGCTTGCAAACCTCTACAGCGCTTATCAGTCTTCTCCCAATTGTCTTACATCTCATGCAATCAGTTAGAGCCGCAAGCAGACAACAAAACTAGAGATGGGCCTATGCCTTACACCTAAACAGCCCGTTTAGGCATAATTACATCATACCAGGGATAAATTTGACAAGAAAGTTTAACTTATTAATAAACACTCATCTTCTTTTGGATCATTTCTACATGAAATAAAGTCAGTGTGGTCAAACACTGGAATAAATTGCCCAGGGAGGTTGTGGAATCTCCATCTCTGGAGATATTTAAGAGTAGGTTAGATAAATGTCTATCAGGGATGGTCTAGTCAGGACTTGGTCCTGCCATGAGGGCAGGGGACTGGACTCGATGACCTCTCGAGGTCCCTTCCAGTCCTAGTATTCTATGATTCTATGATAAGTAGTGTCAAGATTCAGTGTTTTATTGTGCTGCATTTCAGAACACTTTCAGATTTTATCAGCTACAGCCCTTTTCTTTGGCAGATTCTAGAGATATTGTCCAAGTTAGCAATTTGTTTCGAGCCCTAAAATGCTTCCAATACTCACAAGAGCTTCTGTTGTTGTGTGTTAGTCATCTAGTGTAGAGTCCCCAATTTTTCAAGCATCAGAGACATCAGCAGTCCAACCTCAACTTCAAACAAGGATGCCCCAAAAGGTGAGCACTGAAACCCATATTCACTAGGTATTTAAATCTGGATTGCGGTGCCTCACACTTTAGATACAAACAGCAAATGGTCTGGTAGCTCTTTATAGACTAACAAAACATGTAGATGGTATCATGAGCTTGCATGAGTACAGCCCACTTCTTCAGATAACTGGAGTTTTTACATCTGAAGAAGTGGGCTGTGCCCATGAAAGCTCGTGATACCCTACATGTTCTGTTAGTCTATAAAGTGCTACCAGACCATTTGTTGTTTTTTCCTGTACAGACTAACTCAGCTATCCCCTGAAACTTTAGATCCGGATTGTCTAATGTTTGCTTAAAGCAAAAGCCTACTTGTAATAAAATGCTTTGAGTATGAGAGTCAAAACTTCTTTCCATTAACATAAAGCAGAGAATGTTTTATCCCTGAGGATGGCAGCTGAAAGCATTTGCAGAGGTAAACGGCTTTCCTAGATGAGTGGAGCAGCTGTGGTGGGTTTTTTGAACCCCACACCAGGCCAGCTGTGGCTTTAACTCCAGAACCTTAACAAAGGTGTGGAATTCCACACACAGTTCTAAATGACCCCAGGCGAAGAATTGAGTAGCCTGACTCCCATTCAAAAAGTGCAGCTCATCTCAAACCACTGCTGCCCCCCATACTGGGGTCAAGCCTGTTTCACTGCGCGTACCATCAACACGATGGTATTTCTGGCTCTGACGCTTTCCCTAGATCATTAAATGAATGAACAATGGTCTATATGGAATTGAAAGTGATTCTGTGGACCCCTCCTCGTCTTCCTCCTCCACGCCCGTTCTCCACACTACTCATCTCTTAAAGTGAACAGGGTGGAGAAAAGGATTTGTTACAATGGTCCAAACACTAAGATTCTGACTCAGGCCAAACCCCCCTGGGAGTCACTGGGAGGTGGGCTGAGCTGGGACAGAATATAACTAAAGGCCACGTCCCTCCATGCGGGAAACTAACCCTCAGCTTATAGTCTCTTTTGAATTCTTTCATTGAAAATGGGAGGCTGCTCCCACTGGTCTTGGAGGCCTTGTGTTTCTAGAACTCTCCTGACCACAGATGCATTTGTGCCCCTAAGGGAGCAGGTGCCCAAGTTAACAGAGCCACAGGTTTGGGGGGAGCAAGTACCCAGATAACCCCACCTGGTTTCCACACCTCATCACATAAGAACATAAGAACGGCCATACTGAATCAGACCACAGGTCCATCTAGCCCAGTATCCTGTCTTTTGACCATGGCCAATGCCCCAGAGGGAGTGAACAGAACAGGTCATCATCAAGTGATCACTCTCCTATCACCCATTTCCAGCCTTTGACAAACAAAAGCTAGGGGCCTGAACTCCATGAATAGTATTGATAGACTCCATGAATTTATATAGTTCTTTTTTGATCCCTGTTAAAGTCCTGGTCTTCACAGCATCCTCTGGCAAGGAGTTCAACAGGTTGACTGTGCGTTGCATGAAGAAAAACTTCCTTTTGTTTGTTTTTAACCTGTTACCTATTAATTTCATTTGGTGACCCCTAGTTTGTGTTATTATGTTATGTATTAACTTCCTTAGTTCATGTGTGGGTGAAGGGGTGATGCATGCTCCTCTCAGCCTACTCCCCCTTGCCTTACAGATTGCTGAAAAGGACAATCTACAAGGCAGGAAGGGCTGGTCCCATAGGGCAGATACAGGAGAGGGGAACACAGAGTACGCAACACCAAATGAGCGAGACGAGTCCTGGGCCCTTACGTTTAACACACACAGTTCCTGGGTTTAGATTTTATTAACCCTGAAATATCAAAGTACCTTTTCCAGTTCCAGTGGAGCTCAGCACGGCACCTGCATGGGAAACCTCCTGTCCCCTCCCCTCCAGCTTAGTCATTTCAGTGCCTGGCTGCTGGAATCATCGCATGGCATGGATGTTCCAGACACAGGACTGTTTGCTTTGGAGGAACTGCCACTGGAGTATCTTATACACACAACGTTCCAGGAACAACTCAGAGCTCTGGATGACACTGAGGCAATAAGGGCTGGCTGCAGGTAGCAGCTCTCAGCAAGCATGGAAGGGGCATTTCTGGAGCAAGACAAGCCAGGTGTGTGAATGAAGATGAAGAAGGTCTTGTTCAGGGGCTGTGGTGGGAGTGATTTTGTTTCCCCTTGCAGAGTGCATTTAAAAAGAAGCTAGTTTTTTAAACAATTTACATTGGAGGTGGATCCAAACAAGAATCCTATATCCAAAAATCCAGGGTGAAATCCTGGCAAACAGGAGTGGTTTTCATTCTCTTCCATGGGGCCAGGACTCCATCCCAAACTTTGGGGAAACTAGATCTGCATTCGAACTTTGCAGACTGGCCCAATTCTGGCTTTTATTAAAATAAAAGATGTAGCTACAACTTCTGATCCTCCGCACAAAAAATCCATCTCAGTTGCCAAACTGGGTTTTCCCTCCATCGCTAGAGCACACTGATTTGCTGTTGGAGGGTTGCTTTTGAGCCATGGGCTGCTGGCACTGATTAATTCACAAAGGAAAACACACTGGAACACTCTTTTAAAATTACCCAACACAGCAGTACGGTACAGAGGCACTTAAATACAGAGCAGGTGTGAAAGCTATTATATAGTGTTTGAAAGCACTAGGCTCAAATTATATTGAGTTTATAATTTACTGTGGCGTGCTGGTAATACATACGCAAAATGCGGCCTCACAGAAAGAACCTGTCTACAGCTTTTGCCATGTGTCCCTGAGGTCATGCTACGTTGCTTATACCCCTTTGACATGACCTGGCTCTTTGTGATGCTGGTCTGGAAAGAGATGCCAGCTTTTTCTGTGCCCTTGACCGGGCAGACAGGCAGTCACTTTCCCCTTCTGCCGACTCTCCTGACCTCAGAATGCCAGAGGAGGATTGCTCTAGGGCAGCGGTTTGCAAACTATTTTTCTCATGATGCAGTTGAAGAAAATTGTTGATACCCGCAACCCAACATAATTCTATCTTTTGGCTAGAGCGCAGGGTGGGGCCAAGGACAAGGGATTTGGAGTGTGGGAAGGTACAAGGGAGTGTGGGCTCCGTTTGGGGGTATGGGCTCTGAGGTAGGGCTGGAGATGAGGAATTTGGAGTACAGGAAGGGGTTCCAGGCTGGGGGGGGTGGGACAGAGGGGTGCAGGGTGTAGAAGGGGGCTCTGGGATGGGGCAGAGAGGTGGCGTGCTGGGGGAGGGCAGGCTGTGGAGTGAGGGCAGGGATGAAGTGTTTGGAGTGCAGGAGGGGGAGACTCAGGGCTGGGGCAGGGGATTGGTGCTTGGGGTTTTGATGCGAATTTACCTCCAGTGGCTCCTAGTCAGTGGAGCAGCAGGGGTGCTAAGGCAGCTTCCCACCTGCCCTGGCACTGTGGACTGCACTGTGCCCCTGAAGCAGCCAGCAGAAGGTCTGCCTCCTAGGTAGAGGTGCACAGCGGCTCTGCATGCTGCTTTTGCCTGCAGGCATTGGCCCCCTCAGCTCCGATTGGCTAGTTTCTGGCCAATGGGAGTGCAGAACCAGTGCTCGTGGTGGGGACACCACACAGAGTCCCATAGTTCCCCACCTAGGAGCCAGATTTGCTCTTGGCCACTTTCAGGGTGCAGTGTGGTCCATGGTGCCAGGACCTTAGCACCCCTACTGGTCACCTGGTCCCCCTGTAGCAAGGTGGCCCAGTGCCTGGCATTCAGCGCCCCGTGGTTTGAAAACCACCCCCCTCGTGTATGGCAAGCCTCTGGCACCAAAGTCTCACACCCCACTCTGCTATGAGTGGGGTTGTATCTCAGGGGTAGGCAATACAAAAATCGCAGCCCACAGGGTTAGTCCCTGGCGAGCCATCATTGCTATGTTTACCCACACCTCAGCAGGTATTGGAGCATCTCAGCTCTGGTTGGCCATGAATCACCATTCGTGGCCAATGCGAGCAGCAGGAAGCGCCACGGAACGGGATGCCACGAACCGGGACACCGCTTCCCACCGCTTGCGTTGGCCACTAACAGCAATTCGCAGCCAACCAGAGCTACGATCCTCGATACCTACGGAGGCGCAGGTCAACATGGAGGTAGGGGCCCATCAGGGACTAACCTGCAGACTGGATCCGGCCCCCAGGCCGGAATTTGCCCACCCCTGTTGTAGCTGGAGAGAGATTTCCTGCGTACTCCTCCATATCCCCTGTTGCTGCAATAGCCTCTTGGGTTCTCAGGATGCGCTAGCTTGTGCCAGGAAACCAGACTGGCACCCAGTGGGGCCAGGACCCAGGGAGCACTAAGGCATATTAAAGCCATTTCTGCATTGGATTGAACTCGCTGTTTCTGGCAAGCAGAGCCACAATAGCATATTTAAACGGCCACAGGTTTATTTTATTTTCTCGTGTGTGTCAGCTCCTCCTGCATCCAAGCATTGGCCTGCTCAGTGCTAGACAGCGACCTACACGCCTGTTCCAAATTGGAAAGACAAAATTCACAACCATTAGGAAACAGCCCCATTCTGTACCTCCTCCCGCTCTCACCCCAAGGGAGAACACTGGGCTCTGCTTTCTTGCTCACCGTCTGCAAATCCATTTTAAAGGGGCCCTCTGAATTATCCAGACATTGGCTTTGAAGCACAGTGGACATTCCTCATCTGCCTGCACCCATGGTCATTCCAGAGCCCAGTCCAGCCCGCTTAAGCATCGCTGCTGTTTCCTTCCATGCTGGTTTTTATTTCAACTTTTTATTTCAGAAGGTTGAAAAAGCTACCAGAGGAAGCTGTTCTAGATTTGATCCTAACGAATAGGGAGGAACTGGTTGAGAATTTGAAAGTGGAAAGCAGCTTGGGTGAAAGTGATCATGAAATCATAGAGTTCACAATTCTAAGGAAGAAGGGAGAACAGCAAAATAGAGACAATGGATTTCAGGAAGGCGGATTTTGGTGCTCAGAGAGCTGATAGATAAGGTCCCATGGGAATCAAGACTGAGGGGAAAAACAGCTGAGGAGAGTTGGCAGTTTTTCAAAGGGACATTGTTAAGGGCCCAAAAGCAAGGTGTTCCGCTGTGTCGGAAAGATAGAAAATATGGCAAAAGACCGCCTTGGCTTAACCACGAGATCTTGCATGATCTAAAAATAAAAAAGGAGTCCTATAAAAAATGGAAAGTAGGACAAATTACAAAGGATGAATATAGGCAAACAACACAGGAATGCAGGGGCAAGATTAGAAAGGCAAAGGCACAAAATGAGTTCAAACTAGATACGAGAATAAAGGGAAACAAGAAGACTTTTTATAAATACATTAGAAGCAAGAGGAAGACCAAGAACAGGGTAGGCCCACTGGCCAGTGAGGCGGGAGGAACAGTAACAGGAAACTTGGAAATGGCAGAGATGCTTAATGACTTCTTTGTTTCGGTCTTCACTGAGAAGTCTGAAGGAATACCTAACATAGGGAATGCTAGTAGGAAGGGGGTAGATGTAGAAGATAAAATAAAAAAAGAACAAGTTAAAAATCACCTAGAAAAGTTAGATGTCTGCAAGTCACTAGGGCCTGATGAAATGCATCCTAAAATACTCAAGGAGCTGATAGAGGAGGTATCTGAGCCTCTAGCTATCATCTTTGGAAAATCATGGGAGACAGAGGAGATTCCAGAAGACAGGAAAAGGGCAAATATAGTGCCCATTTATAAAAAGGGAAATAAGACCAACCCAGGAAACTACAGACCAGTTAGTTTAACTTCTGTGCCAGGGAAAATAATGGGGCAAGTAATTAAGGAAATCATCTGTAAACACTTGGAAGGTGGCAAGATGATAGGGAACAGCCAGCATGGATTTGTAAAGAACAAATCATGTCAAACCAATCTGATAGCTTTCTTTGATAGGATAACGAGTCTTGTGGATAAGGGAGAAGCGGTGGATGCGGTATACCTAGACTTTAGTAAGGCATTTGATACGGTCTCGCATGATATTCTTATCAATAAATTAGGTATATACAACTTAGATGGGGCTAATGTAAGGTGGGTGCATAACTGGCTGGATAACCGTACTCAGAGAGTAGTTATTAATGGTTCACAATCCTGCTGGAAAGGTATAACAAGTGGGGTTCTGCAGGGGTCTGTTTTGGGACCGGCTCTGTTCAATATCTTCATCAACGATTTAGATATTGGCATAGAAAGTACGCTTATTAAGTTTGCAGATGATACCAAGCTGGGAGGGGTTGCGACTAATCTGGAGGATAGGGTCATAATTCAAAATTATCTGGACAAATTGGAGAAATGGTATGAGGTAAACAGGATGAAGTTTAATAAAGACGAATGCAAAGTGCTCCACTTAGGAAGGAACAATCAATTTCACATATACAGAATGGGAAGCGACCGTCTAGAAAGGAGTACGGCAGAAAGGGATCGAGGGGCTATAGTGGACCATAAGCTAAATTTGCGTCAGCAGTGTGATGCTGTTGCAAAAAAAGCAAACATGATTCTTGTGAGCAAGACACAAGAAGTCATTCTTCCGCTCTACTCTGCGCTAGTTAGGCCTCAGTTGGAGTATTGAGTCCAGTTCTGGGCACCACATTTCAAGAAGGATGTGGAGAAATTGGAGAGGGTCCAGAGAAGAGCAACAAGAATGATTAAAGGTCTAGAGAGCATGACCTATGAAGGAAGGCTGAAAGAATTGGGTTTGTTTAGTTTAGAAAAGAGAAGATTGAGGGGGGGACACGATAGCAGTTTTCAGGTATCTAGAAGGGTGTCATAAGGAGGAGGGAGAAAACTTGCTAATCTTGGCTTCTGAGGATAGAACAAGAAGCAATGGTCTTAAACTGCAGCAAGGGAGGTTTAGGCTGGACATTAGGAAAAAGTTCCTTATTGTCAGGATAGTCAAACACTGGAATAAATTGCCCAGGGAGGTTGTGGAATCTCCATCTCTGGAGATATTTAAGAGTAGGTTAGATAAATGTCTATCAGGGATGGTCTAGACAGTATTTGGTCCTGCCATGAGGGCAGGGGTCTGGACTCGATGACCTCTCGAGGTCCCTTCCAGTCATAGTATTCTATGATTCTATGGTTAGGAAGGTGTGGAGGGTAGAAGGTGAAAATTCTAGCCAATCTGCACTGAAACGTCAAAGCACTTCATCCGCAAGCCACCAGGAAACCATACACAAGCTGTGGGGCCCAGCCTGGATGTCATTAGCAGATTGTTCCTACCCCTTTATCTTTGCCAGGCCGGTGAGATCGGGCCTAGCTCGAGGGTGCTAAAGATGGTGGATGTCGGATTTGGTTCATGCCTGCACTGAAGTGTTCTTAATAAACAAACGTGCTCTGCATCTTAGGACCACCAATAAGGTCCAGCAGGACCATGGCTGTTGCTGGACCAGAGAGCCCCAGCCACAGAGGTTGGCAGCAGCTGGGAGCTTAGCCAGCAAGCAGCCTGGAGGGCCAGTGGCCTGGGAGCAGGGAGCCCGGCCAGCAGCTTGCAGCTGGAGCAGGGATGCCCTGCTGCTCAGGAGTGGAGCTCCACCAGCCAGGGACAGGGAGCCCTGCTGGCAGGAGCGGGTGGCAACTGGGAGTGGAACCCCACCAGCAGGCTGGGGGCAGCACACTGGCTGGGCCGGTGGCCAGGAGGGGAGCCCCGGGAGAGCCCGAAGCCTGACCTCCCCTTGTCTGGCAAACTCCTTCCTTCAGGACCATTCAGTCCCAGGGTGCTGGGCCAGGGAGGTCCAACCAGTAGCAGTATGTCATGCCACTGTGAGAATTGGTGAAATGTGGCCCTGCCCACATTGTATCAGAAAAGGGTCTAGCTGAAATTAGGTTCTTAAAGTTGCCTTAAACAGGGCTCTTAGACTCATTTTTTAGCCTTCATGTGGATGAGACCCAAAGACATCACACTGGTGAGCACACTAAGGAGGAGAGACATAAATGGACCATCCCTTTCCATGGGTCAGGTTTGTGAGGGAACCTAAGATGCCAAGAAAAAAAAATGAGTCTTCACATCCCAACCTTTCCAAGTTTAGAGCTAAAATCTGAACAATCCATGAATCAGATTGTCAGCAAGTGTAAATGAGTGAAGTCAATGGATCTGTGCCCATATACACCAGCAAAGGATCAGCCCCTCCTCTACCCATGTTAATTAGTATAATGGTAAAACCAAAATAAATTCCAGTATGATTCAGCCAAATCGCTCACTGAAGGATGTTATAGCCTGAGTTTAAATTTCCTAAATCACCATGTCAACTTCCTTAAACCTTACAGTTTCCATCTTGGCTAAACCTTGTTTTTCCATGTGTTCTGGGGAATGACGCCTTAATTAATTGCTTCAGTTGAGTCAGAAATGCAGCATGATTATAAGATCAACACAGTGAAGTGATTGGCCTCCACTGTAAACTAACGAAACAACCTCCGCAGATTTTATTTCACAACACGCTTGCTGTTTGTTTGATGAAGCTGACATATTTTATGATGCTCAGGAAAGGAAAGCGAAGGCCATAGTCCAGAGAGCTGAGCTGGCATGTCGCTCATGGATGAAATGGTTACAAATGCACGCCCAGGGCAATGTAAACGTGGCATGCTTTATAAGGCCTGGTCATTCCCTGCAGTGAGCTTGCTCTTTTACCAGAGATCATGGCTGATTCACGAAATTCCTGTAGTTCCATGCCTGGTTGTCCTTCCCTACCTCTAGATATTCCAGGCACAAGAAAGCTCAGAAGTTCAGGGTTCAAACTACATGTAGCTAACTCCAGTCCTAGTCTCAGGGTCTACCCCTCTGGGCCAAGCTTGAGGGCCATTGAGTATCACTTCAGTGGAGTGATGCTGACCTATAACTAGTTTTTTTACTCCGTTACACATCAGGCCCTCCTGCTATTCTAGGGCAGGGGTAGGGAACCTTTTTTTAGGTTAGGGACTGCTGAAAGGAAAAAAAAAACCAAACCAAAACAAGGAAACCCTCACTGACATGGCCCCTGCCTAAGAAGCAGAAAGACACTCCCCACCTTCCCCTCACACACCAGAGTCTAGGGCGGCCCAGGCTAGTGGATTTTGTGTGCTCCAGCTCCACAGTGGGGCAGTGTGGGTGCTGGAGCACCAGCATGGACTCCCCAATGCTGGGGGGAGCCCTGAGCCAGGGGGTCTAGATCCAGGAAAGCCAGGGGCTGCATCCGACCCCAGGGCCTTAGGTTCCCCACCCCTATTTTAAGGGTTCTGTACAGCTGCCCACAGCACCGAAGCACCTTCTGCTTAGAACATGATTTTAACCCAACCTATTAGTCTTCACAATCCCAGCAAAAGCTAAACTGCTGCCTGTGTAACTCCTGTCTCTATACAATATTTATCTGGATAACTAATGACTAATTTTGTCCCTTGCTTTCTCATTCTTTCTTCCCCTGGGCCCCAATCTGCGTGTGCTGTCAGATACACACGAGCAAGTCACAGGCTGCAAATCAATCCTCTGCGCCAGGCCATGATGACAAATACAGCTTTTTTGTTTTTTACTCTACCTCATCTTCAAACGAGTGCATTCTGGGACTCTTCCTTCCCCCTCCAACTAACCTATATCTTACTGAATAACACTGAGTTCCTGAAAAACATGGACCTTCTCTTTCAGCAGAGCCGGGGAGATTTGCACAGGAGACAACCAGGGCCGGCTCAAGCCATTCATGCGTCCCAGGCAGTGCGCGCGCGACGCATGTGTGGCTCCACCCGTGGGTGCATGGTGCATGCACAGCCCCGCCCCCCGGCGCAGGACGCCCCTTACAGCTTCCATCAGGCACCCCCCATAGGTTGGCGCCCCAGGCAGCTGCCCGGCTAGCCCCCCCCCTTAATCTAGCCCTGGAGACGCCTACATATGTATTACAATATTGGTTCACCAAACATAAGCTGGTCAGCTAAGAAAGGGCCATGGGAACTCAATCAGTTTTGCACTAGTCACATCTTAGCTGGCTGAGTCCTTGAAGCCCACAAATGGCCAGCTCACCCTGGAGGTCCTGTGGAGGGGCCTTTAAATAATATCAGAGGCCTCTGAATAATATCAGAGTCCCGCCGGCACAGTGTAAATTACTACAGGAGGGAATAAAGAGTAAACCCTGTCTCTCAATTTTATTGTGAGCTGAAACAGCGTCCCCTTTGCTTCCGGATGGCTTTTAGGCAGATCCAAGCACTAGAAATCCTGCATGTGAATATTTCACTGATAGCAACTAAGAAAAATGTTGCCCTGCATGGGTGGTGGGTGAAGGTAGGGCTGGGGGAAGCAAGCCCCTAACCCTGTCCCAGGCCCGCCCCTTCTGCTCAGACATCACCCCCCAGCATCATGGGAAGGTGGGGTAGTGCGTGGCCCCAGCCACCCCAGCCCCAGAGCACTGATATTATTGAAAGGCCTCTGATATTATTTAGAGGCCCCTCCGCAGGACCTCCAGGGTGAGCTGGCCATTTGTGGAGGAGGGTGGGTACTCAGGGGCAGCAACACTCCGCCTCCAAAATGCCTACAGCAGGCTGTTTGAGAAGGCAGTGCCTTCCCCTGCTTATTATACCCTCCACTCATGTGCCTTGCCCTCCTATTTTTGTTTTCAGAAACCTGCTTTGAATCCGCAGCACGGTGCATGACAACATACAGAGAAATCAGCAATGAGCCAGGGACCACCCTCCTCTGCTTGCTTTGTTACAATCACCCTGTACTATTTTGTTTTGGAAACGCTGATGGGAAATATGCTTCCTGAGATCCCCAGCTAGCAAGTTTTTGTCTCCGATCCTTAGTTCCTCATTTGTTTGGCATCTTAGGCAAAGCCTCCCAAACTTTAGTTGTAGCTTAAAACTAATCTTTCACCAGCCACAGAGTCTCAGCTCCCACTGTGCTGTTAACAGTTCTGAGGTAGCTTTTACATCTGATACATAAATGATGTACGTAAAATTGAATGGCATTTAACCCGGGTCCACAGTTTAACTCATAACCAAATCCTCCCACTGGGAAATGTCTGGTCATTCCTTTACTCCTAGCCACAGCCCATACTTTCTCCTTTGTGCAATAAAAGCCAATTACTGGAATACAGTTGCTGGATCTTTCCTGAAGATTTTAGGCAGCTGGGCCATGACTTTGTGCTGAAGGTTTGTTTGTTTTAAATTACAAAGTAATTTTGTGACCGAAAGGTTTGATGATAGTTCAGACCTCACAATGGGACTCTGTGGGTGTGTCTACACAGCACCCTAAACTTGAAATAAGATATGCAATTTGTGCTACGCAAATCGCTTATCTTACTTTGATTGAATTTTGAAATAGCGTATTTCAAAATCTGGCACGTCTACACAGCACCAAATTTCAAAATAATGCGCTATTTCGAGACCTACACCGAAAAAGTGCGTCCGCTATTTCGAGGCCTCTCTCAAAATAGCGGGCATGTTCATAAGACACAGGGTAGTTATTTTGGGATACTGCCAGTATCCCGAAATAGCCCCGCTGTGTAGATGTAACCAGAGACATCTCTAAGGTTTAATATATAACACAGAAAATACTGCTAGAGGCTGGGGTATCAAACAAGATTTTTTTTAATAAAAGTCAGCATTAGTTATCCTAGTAGAGCGGTTGGATAACACCAAGAAGACAAATGTCAGGAGGAGAGATCTAGATTGGATAGTAGGAAAATCTATTTTACTGGGAGGGTGGAGAAGCACTGGGATGGGTTCCCTGGGGAGGTGGTGGAATCTCCATCTCTAGAGGTTTTTAAGTCCAGGTCTGACAAAGCCCTGGCTGGGATGATTTAGCTGGGGTTGGTCCTGCTGTGAGCAAGCAGTTGGACTCGATGACTCCTGAGGTCTCTTCCAACCCTAGGATTCTATGAAATCCAAACTCCCAGCTCATTGTTCTGGAATGGATTTAACTTTATCATAAAACAGCATTTGCTGTGGAACCAAGATTATTTGGCCCAGATCAGAGGAGGTTAACTGTCAATGGCTGCTGATATACCTGAGAGGATCTGGGCCTTTGTTACTTAAAATCCTGTGTTCTCCTCCTGCAGGAGGGGGGGATTTACAGAGAAATGCACACATCAGCAGAGGGACATTGGACTCCACTCCCTCGGGCAGGCTGGCAGTGTGAATGGGAATGTAGACAGGAAAACAGGAGTTGGTGCTCAGGCACTATGGTAAGGTACTGCATAAGAACCAGATTAGCAAAGAATAAGATTTCGATTAGCAGACAGGGTGGATCTCGTTGCCTTGGGATGTTGTGATGATCAAAAGTATAACTAGTTAAAAAAAAAAACTAGCTACGTTCTTGGAGGCCAGGTCCATCAAGGGCTATTAACCAAGATGGGCAGGGATGTAACCCCATGCTAGGGGTGATCCTAAATATCTGCCTGTCAGAAGCCGGGAGGGAAAGACACGGGTGCAGCTTGCTAAAACTGCCCTGTTCTATACACTCCCCTTAGAAGCTCGGGTAGTGGTCACTGTCGGGGAATTTAATCAAGCAAATTTCAAATAAATACACCACTGTTTTACTATTAGTTGTACTCCCTGTATCAAATCATTGAAGTAACTGTGTAAGAAACCACACAGCCTCCTGTGAGTTAATCCACAGTGCCAAAGAGGAAGGAGAATAAGGAAAAGCAGGTGGCCTGGCATGGTAGCTGAGCAGACAAACCCTTAAGTCCTAGACAATCTCTAAGGAGTAGATGCATCTTGCATCTAGCCAACGAGGAATTCTGGCTTTGGACAGATTCGGGGAGAGATGAAGTTTCAGTTAATTCCAGATTTAAAATTAACAGGTGGAAAGTATTAAGAAGACATAAAGGGGATGATAAAATGTCTGTTTCATTCTAACACATTCCTGTGTCTTAAATACTGAGCTTGTTGAAAATCCTAGAAACTGTAGACTCTGAACTGCAGAGCTCAGGCCTGGATTTAGGACCCAGAATAGAAATTGTTCAACATTTGGGTGTTGTCCAGATTAAGCGCTCTTGTTTGGACCACTGAAGATATAGTGTGGATCTGGAATGAGATCTGGAGCCCAAATGTCAGCAGTATTTGGATCTTCAGATCTGTGCCCGCTAGAAAAGGATTAGTTCACACAATAAGGCTATGTCTACACTACAAGGTAAGAAAATCAACAGAACAGAGGGCTTTTGCCGGTAGAGTTATTTCTTTCCCCATGAGGAATAACTCCTTTTTGCGCTATAGTTCTTGTGCAGAAAGGCAGATGTGGACTCTCCAGAGGGGTTTTTGTGCAAGAAACCCCTACCAGAAAAAGCACAGGTGCTCTGATGGCATTTCTTGCGCAAGAGTGTCCATGCAGTGTGGACACTCTCTTGCACAAAAGCACATTGCTTTTGCGATGTGCTTTGAGGTCTGGCCGTGCTTTTGCGCAAGAAGTTTTTGCGCAAGAACTCTTCCGCAAAAGGCTTCTTGCGCAAACCCCCCCCAGTGTAGACAAAGCCTAAGGGTGCATCTAGACTACATTCCTCTTTTGAAAGAGGAATGCAAATGAGAGAAATCGAAAATGCAAATGAAGCGCTGATTTACAAATCTCACGCTTCATTTGCATAATCTCTTCCGATCACTTTTTTGGAAGAGATTTTTTTCAAAAAAAAAAAAAAAAAGCAGTCTAGACAGGGTTCTTTCGGAAAAAAACCCCGCTTTTCAAAAGAACCCTGTAAACCTCATTTTTTCAGGAATAAAGGTTCTTTCGAAAAAGAGGGTGGGTTTCGAAAGAACCCCATCTAGACTGCTTTTTTTTTCGAAAAATATCTCTTCCGAAAATGCGATTGGAAGAGATTATGCAAATGAAGCGTGAGATTTGTAAATCAGCGCTTCATTTGCATTTTCAATTTCCCTCATTTGCATTCCTCTTTCGAAAGAGGAATGTAGTCTAGACGCACACTAAAACACAGAAAGAAGGTATTTGACTACAAAAACTCCCAAGAATCCCTCTCACACACAGAGTAAACAGTGAAAGCTCAGACCTATCTTATATCACAAATAGTCTGACTCAAACAGCCTCAGGAACGGCAGCTGTGGAAATGGATGAATTGTAACGCAGAAAAGATCGTTACTTTTTTGTAACTGGTGTTCTGCTAGATGTGCGGCTCACATTTTGTTCCACACTGAAAGTCAATGCTTGCCACGTGCACCAATGTCAAACATTTTTCCCCTAGCAGCAGCCACGGGGAGCGGCTCTGGCGCCCGCTGAAGAGGTGCCTGCACAGTGCGCTATAAGGGGTGCTGCATGCCCCCTCCCTGCCTCCGTTTCTTCTTGCTAGAAACTCGGAGAGTGGGGGAGGAGGGCAGGCTGAGGGATGGGAACGAGCAACACATCTCAGAGAACCCCCGTTACCAAAAGGTAACGTCTTTACTTCTTTGCTTGATTGCTCATGCCCATTCCAAATAAGTGACTCCCAGCAGTACCCACAGAGACGGGTAGGAGTTCATGGCCGTGTTACCTGCATCAGGGCTCTGCTGAGCCCAGTGTCATCTCTAGCATAACAGGCCCTCTCTCTGGTATGGCTTCAGCGGGAGTTTTGCCTATGCGCAGAATATAGGTCCAAGCTCTTAGGGTCGTGGTTCTCAATCTGTTTACCCTGGTAGGCTGCATATGCAGTGTTGTATGTGTTACGGGGGCTATATCTGCACAATATAGATGCTACCTGTATGGCCCTAAGGATACCAGGTGGACCATAGCTATGTGCTCATTGAGCTGCAGAGGGCCTGCAGGCAGAGACCCACTGCTTAGGGGTTGACCCTGCCAGGGGCGGCATGCCTCCTGCAAGGAGCTATGCACTCTCTAAAGTCTCTTGCAGATTCTGGTCATCATTAGGTAAAAGCCCAGCTTGAGAGAGTAGCGCCATAGGGCTCAGCCCAGCTTGGGAAGCCGCTTCCTCACTAAAGACGTCTGCACAAGTACATACTACCAAAACCGGCTTAAAAACCTCCAACTCCTTCCCTTGCTACCAGTCACTGCCAGGATCTCTGCATGTGAGCCAGGGGAACCTACAGACTTGCTGGGCCCCTGGACAAAGTGTGGGAGAAGGGGCAACTCTGCACTCCCAGAAGGGGTGGGGCCTCAGGCAGAAGGGGCAGGGCTGGGAGCAGCAAGTCCTCAGAGATGCACCGAGTGTGCTCAGAGGGTGATTTAAAGGGCCCAGGACGCTACTGGACTCGAGATGGGCCGAGACCAAAAAAAAAACCAGAAAAAAAAACCACAGCAGTAAAACATTTCCCAGCTCTAAGGAGTCTGCTCTCCGAACCCAAGCCTGCAGCTACCTTTTGTAAATAGCCCTTTACGTGTGGAAAGCGCCAAACCCTCTGAAATCTAGGTGTGGTTTTGCAGATGGAGTTCATCTCCAGACGGAATGTCTCGGGTTAGACATCATGCTCCCCTAATTTATATGGGGCCACCCCACCGGGTTTGTGAGGCCTTCTGGATGTAAAGGAGGACTGAGGGGTCAGGAAGTTGTATGAAGCCATGTCGTATGAGGACTGTTTCCCCCCTGTTTTCTACTAAACATCTCTGGTCCAGCCTTGTGAGGTGACTCCATCCTAGGGCAGGAGCACTTACAGCCGAAGTGTTGCCATTTTGTTACTGAAATAGCAAAATCACCTCAGTGGCAAATTTGACGGGGAGAAAAGGACGCCACGTAAGATGAGGCTGGACAGACAATCACCCGCAGCCAGAGTCCCACGTAACACTGTTGGCGGTCAGCAGACGGCACTGTTGCAGACAGAGGTGGTCGCTCTGTTTAATCTGAAGGCACAGCTAGCTATTGGAGAAATGCGTCAGCATCACTGGATATAAAGCCCCTTTTAGAGAATCAGGAGAGTGCTAGGAAAGTCCGCTCTGCCATGAACGAATCTCTGATTAAAAGCATTCCTAGGTACAGAGTAGCGGCCTACTGTGGAGCGGGAACATTTTAAAGTGTGGGGGTGCTGAAATCCAGCCCCCTTATCTCTGTCCCAGGAGAGCCCTGGCATGCAGAGCCAGCAGCGGGAACCCCAGGTGTGGGGCAGGCAGCAGAGCCCCCTGGCATGTGAGGTAGAATAAGGACAGTGGGGACAGCCCAGACTCTGGTGCACGGGGCTGACAGCAAAGCCCTTGGCATGCAGGATGGTGGCCCAGGCACCCTCACACCACTAGTCCCCATGCCTATGGCTGCCTATAAGCTGAGCAGTATATGGAGCTCAAAACATGGCCTTCTTACCACCAAACACTAAACCACCTCTCCAGGACCGAAATACATAATGATCCCAAGCTTTTGTGCCCCACTTTCCGTCAGGATATCTCAAGCAACTTTATGGAGGGCAATATTATTATCTCTGCTTTACATTTGGGGAAACTGAGGCACAGAGAGGGGGACGTGAATGTCCATGGTCACCCAGCAGATCATTGGCAAAGCTGAGAATAGGATCCAAGTCTCCTGGGTGCCAGTCTGATGCTCTATTCGTGAGGTAACACTTCGCCCATTGACAGGGGATGAACTGGGGTAAAAAGAATGAGCTGTCCTATGGCACTTTAGAGACTAACAAATATATTATATCATGAGCTTTTGTGAGTAAACCCACTTCGTCAGATGAGATGGAGTGGAAATTACAGAATCCAGAGTATGTATAACATCAAAAGCAGTTACCTGTCAATTGTAGCATGAGTGTTAATGACACTAATTGAGTCCCATATATAGCTTTTGGTGTGTAAATGTGAATATGAAAGGCAGGGGAAATTGCCTTTGTAGTGCATTAACTAGTTCATAGCTTTATTAAAGCCCAAGTTGATAGTGTTGAACTTGTACACATAAAAAGAGCATCGGTTGTAAATGTTAAGCCTGCAGCTATTCTCCTCGAAAATCTGATTAGCAGCATCCCTACCCAGCTATATTCTTTTTCTGCTCCGCAAGTACATGAGGTGGGCTTGGAACAGAAATAGCAGAACAGAAGCCACCAGCTCTTGGCTCCTCACTGTGCTTCTCGAAGTTGTGAAGCATCAAATCTACCAATAAATCTGTGAGGGCCACTGCCGATGTTTTCTGTCATACTGCTCAGCGGAGGGTAGGCTGCCTTCCAACAGGAAGGAAAGCATTGCAAACCTCAGTCTGATTCCTTCTTACTTCAGTCTCCACCCTGACCGCTGCTGACTGGTATTTTAATCTGACCACCTTGGCATCACAGGTGATAAAGACCTAAGGCAAAGCTGTATAGTTCGTCAGTTAAATCCCAGGTCAAATTAGCCCTCCGTATTGCACACCAAATCCTGCACTACATAATTCCAGTGATCCTTTGGCCAGAACCTCTGTCCCAGGTCTTCACCACAAGCCACCAGACCACTCTGCTCTCCCCCAGGTCACGAGTGCTGCTGTGACTCAGGTCTAAGCCTGTTGGTCTTCAGTGTGGATACAGATCAGGCCACTGCTCTGTGTCAGAAGGGGGGATAAAGGGGAGCAGTTGCCCCTGGGCCTGGTGATTCCAAGGGACCCGAGGTTCCCAGCCCACTGTCGCTGCTACTGAGTGCTGCATGGAGTGTTCCAGGAGGCGCTGGTGGGGGTGCCGTGCCATGTGCTCTGGGCAGCTCTGAGGGTTGGGGGAGGGAATGGGGGGAACCATGGTCTGGACGGCACTGAGGGATGGTTACCCCTGACTCCGCCCCTTCCACTCAAGGGTGCGGAGCTCGTCCCCCCCCACACACACCTTGCCCGGAGGCTGCCAGCTCCCCTGTGCACTGCACACGTCCAGCAATAGCCAACCCTTGGAAATGCCATGTCCACAAGTACAGGTCCCACAGACAGGGGTTGACAGTGCAATGCAGCCACACTCTGAGCCATCATTGAACTGATGACTTGATTTGATCGATCAAAATATATACAGCAAATATTACAGTGTAGGGCTGGAGAGGCAGCTGGGCCCAAGGCCTCACGGCAATGGAAGTTCCCTCAGGTAGCCATCTTTGGTGGATGGCCTCCCTTCACAAGTGTAACCCATACACCTAGGGTGGGTCACTGTCCCAGGGAATGGCACTTAGACCACTTACAGCAAGAGCTAAGAATAAGGGAGCTCTCTAGCCTAAGCTGAGAGTCAGTTGGCTTTATAGCTTGAGCTGTAGAGACTCCTACACTAAGCTCTACAAGTCCCAGGTTCAAATCTACCCTGTGGTGGTTACACAAGCAATACAACTCAGCAGCTATTGACACAGTGAGTTAATGCCCCCCCCCCCCCAGCCATTCAAGTGTGTTCTCACCATGGCCTGAGCCCTTCCCTGGAATATACCTGGCCCAAGACCTACAGGCAGATGGCACCTTCTTTCACAGGGAAAGCTTGGATCAGATGCATGAGGGCCTACTTTGGGTCCCTCACAAGTCTATACCACCATCCCATTGACAAGATGATGATTAAATGGAAAAATTGCTCTCCAAGTCCCAAAATGGACTGGTAAATCAGAGAATGAAATCAAGATTGCATAGTAACGCTGAATAGAATATTCTGGGGAAACCCTAGAGAACTAGGCCTCTCTTAGTATGGGACATTAATACAACTGTATTACCTTCCAGACCACAGACATTTAACACCAAAGAGCTGTAGGAAACTAAATCAAAACTGCTTTTTACCTTCAGTTCCAACTGATGGCTTGATCCAGTGCGGTGCTGAGTATTTACTGAAAGGTGCTGAGCATCCCCCATGCCTACTGATTTCAGAAAGCAAAGTTGCATGGCTCCAGGATTTGGGTTCATCCTATTGGAGGGATGAGAGCGAGTCATGAGGGTCTGAGCTGAACGTGGATCCTACGTTCCTGGGGTGTCTGGATCCAGAGATTTGGTTCTGATCCCTCTCAAAAAGGTTTGGGAACCATTTGCCAAACCTGGGCTGAATCTTGAGAAAGCCTGATTGCCGGTTGATAAGTTACTCTGGGAAGAAAACATCCTGAACTCCTTTGCTAAGGTGATGTTAAGAGTTGTGATCTATTAGAGCTAAAAAAATCAAAGGGTGCAAGCTAGATACGAGATTCACTTGAATCCCCACCAGCAAACCCATTGAACTTCATGCAGCTCTATCACGAATGCCTATACCATACAAGCGGCGGGTCAGCCACGCCGCAGAGAGAAAACATCCCGGCTTCCACTCACTGCTTGTTCTTGCTCCACTGAAATTGAAGGCAACCTGTCCATTGACTTCAAGCAGGCACAGGCCACAACAGTACTAAAGTACTACATTGAGGGGCACCCAAAGAATGAGAGAGAGAAGATAAACTAGAGAGGATCTGACCCTTTGTGTGCCTTGCAATTACCAGCATCTAGTTACTGCATGACACATTTTGCCCAGGGGTTCCTTTGTTACTGTAATAACTTTTGGTGAGCTCATGGGTTTGGTTTTTTTTCCACATTGCAAACATAAAATCTGAGTAAATGCAATCAGTTATGTGTGTGACGACTCCACAAACATTTGCTCTGGTCTATCTACCAGCAGGGATGAGGATTAGAAAGGGGACAGAACTCAATTTTACATCCCTTCCAAGCCTCGTTTTCTGCTTCATACTCAAAGTAAAACAAACATTTGAAAGAATTTGCCTGCACCTCGTCTATTGGCTTCTGAGGATACACGACCCACGTGGTTTTAAATGATCCCCTTTAAACTAACTGGCAGGCAAAGGGCTAAGGGGGTGAGACACTCTCCCTTGCTTTGCCGACCTTTGGACCCATCCCAGTTGAATTTGGACACATGGGACAATACATTCAAAGTGGCACCAGCATTCCAGAGGCCCGAGTCCACCACTCCACAGGAAATCTGTTAACTCCCACGGATGTCAGAACCAGGCCCCAGCTTGCTAAAATTAGCTGAGGCAGGCTAAATGACAATCCCTGAACTAGTCAAGAAATCTTTTGTGATCTCCTCCATGGCTCTGTGTATCAAGTTGGAATGTCCTTGCTTTCAAACTCGACTTCTCAGAGACTTTAACTCTAGAAGGGATCATTGTGACCCTCTAGTCCAGCAGTTCTCAAACTTTTTGGCCCGCAGCCCACCCCGCTCTTTCTGAGGACCACCATCCAACCACCATGATGACAAAATGGGTGCAAGAGCAGGCTGGGGGTGGAGAGGCCTGGGTGGGAAGCAGGGTGCAGAAGAGGGCTAAGGGTAGGGGGTCTGGGAGGGAGGGTGGGAAGGCAGGTTCAGGAGCAGGATGGGGGCGTGGGGTCTTGGCAGGAGAGGGTATATGAGAGGGAGGGGAGGCGCTTACATGGCTCAGTGCCTCCTGCCGTTCCCAGGCACCGCTCCCTCACTGCTCCCGTTGGCCAGGATTGTGGCCAATGGGAGCAACAGGGAAAGCCTCCAGGTGAGCGGTTTCCTGCTCTGCCATTCCCCCAGCTAGGAGGAGGGGGAGTGGCAGCTTGCAAAGCTGCTCCCTCCCCCCACTAGCCGGATCCGACCCACGAGGGTCACCTACCCCCACACAACAAGAAGCCGGCGCTCCAACCTTACAAAGAGTATTGGGGTGGAGTGCCAGTGGAGGCTCCCTGCTGCAGGGAAGAGATGAGCCCTGAGCCCACGGCCCACCTGCAAGAGGTCATGGACCACTCGTGGTCCATGGACCATACTTGGAGAACCACTGCTTTAGCGTGACCTTCTGCACATCACAGGCCAAAGACTCTCATGCACAATCTCCTGCCATAGTCCTGGAATCTCCAGCTGTTACTGAAGCTCTCGTCTCTTGATTTGCCCACTTGAAGTCACAAAGAATCCACCTGCCAGGCCCCTGGGAAAGACCCCTCTGTAATAACTCCCTATCTGTTGTCCCACCACTAGCTCTTGGAGATACTTGCTGCTAGCAGTTGTCAATGGGCCACATGCTTTTTAGGCAGACCCTTCATCCCACCCCTCCAAAAATGTATCATACCCAAATCTTGAAACAAGTTGGGTTTTTACCATCACGGCTTCCCCAGAACTCCACTCTTCTGATGGTTCGAAACTTTTTGTCTCAAGCCTAACCCTATTGATGGTCAGTCTACATCCATTTGTTTGTGTGCTAACCACTAACTTAAATAACTCATCTGCGTTCCTGGTGTTTATGCCTCTGCTGTATGCACAGAGAGCAATCAGACCCATCCTCAGTGCTCCTTCCTCTGCAGCAGTCCCACTTCTTTCCCTGCTTCATCACTCAGATTCTGCCAACATCTCAGTCGCCTTTGGGCGGGCCTCCGTCCAGCCTCAGTTTCCCCTCCATCTCCTTCTCTAACGCGCGTCTCTGCCCCTTCTGCCTTGCCACCCAGAATGCCCAGAATTCTCCCCCAATACCTCTTTGCCGACCCAGCACGCTCACCTCGTTAAATCCCTCCTGGCCGCGGCCGAAGAAAGAAGAGAACAGAACAGAACTATAAGAAAAAACAGTAAAAAACTCCCCTCCCCCCACCACCACCATTACCCTGAGCCTCCCTGAAAACTAATCTAAGAAGGGCTGTTCTTCAAGAAGTGCATGTGAACTAGGCAAGGCTTCTGTTCTGTGATGAGCACTGAATGGGCACAGGGCATTTCCCATACTCATCTCATCGCTGGCCTGGGGCATACGTCACATAATGTCATTTAAATGGCCCTGTCTGATCCCATGCTCTCTTGGTATGACAGACACCTGAACGTGAAAGCTCTTCAAGGCAGGGACCTAACTATTTCTCGGAGTTCTTATTTGGCCCCGACAGGCCTAGAATGTAAACCCCTTCCATGAGTAAAAGCAATAACAGTGATCTCTCTCCCTCTTGCCTGTCGTCCTGTTTAATGAGGCTGCTATCAACCCTCAGGACATGGCATAAGTGGGGCCCTACCAAATTCACAGTCCCTTTTGGTCAATTTCATGTGATTTTTTTTTTTAAATTGTACATTTCCTGATTTCAGCTATTTCAATCTGAAATTTCCCAGCGCTGTAACTGTAGGGGCCCTGACCCAAAAAGGAGTTGGGGTAGGAGGGGTTGCAAAGTTATTGCAGGGGGGTGCAGTACTGCTACCCTAACTTCTGCACTGCTGCCTGCCAGGGGTAGCGGGTGTGCTAGGCGGAGGAAGGCATTTCCTTCCCAAACTGCCAGGCTGGCCCCACCCATTCTCCACCCCCCAGAAGGCCTACTGTGGGTGGAGTGTTGCTGCCCCTGTGCCCACCCTCCCCGTGCTCTGGGGTTGGGGAGGCTGGGGCCACGTGCCACCCGCCCTCTCCGTGCTCCAGGGCTTGGGAGCCCGCCTCCCCTTGGTTCTGGGGGGTGGGAGGGGGGTGATGTGGCTCCCATGGGGACAGGGCTTGGGCAAAACGGGCAGGGCAGGGGGTGAGGCTGGGTTGGGGGCTTGCCTCTCTCAGCCCTACCTTCACCCACCGCCCATGCTGCCTGCAGAGAGTGGGCCCTCAGCCAACAGCTGGCGCTCTCTATCCTCCTCTAAAGGCAGTGTGTAGGGAAGGGGGGCAATACTGCAACCCCCCTACAATATCCCTGTCATCACCCTGCAACTCCCTTTTGGGTCAGGACCCCCAATTGGAGAAACACCCATTTCCCTGTGAAATCTATAGACCAGGGCTACTCAACTTTGGAAGCCCCGGGGGCCACAATGATACTCACAGCACATGCCCAGGGCCGCAACTTAAGTGTGGTTGCATATACATGCAAATATATATGCAAATAGCCTTTCAGCCTGATGGTTATGAATACAAAGATTAAGGCAAGACTACACAACACGCAGGCCCCATTTAAGTCAGTGCTGCAGATATTAATAAAATGAAACATTTACCCGATGTCCACCCACAGGACAGCACGTTTAATGAGCAACGACAGTCCAGGAATTTAACTTCTAAAACACATTTCAACAGAAGAGCATTATATTGACTCGCCGTTGTGGTGCGTGTTCCCAGTGGAGGCCATGTTCAAAGGATCCCACCCGCGGGCCGCGTGTTGAGCCCCACGTAAACCCAAATCGCACCATGGGCCACATACAAACAGGCCGAGGGCTGCATGCGGCCCACAAGCCACGTGTTAAGTAGCCCTGCTATAGATGGTAGTGTAGGGTAAAAGCACACAAAAGGCCAGATTTCACAAGGTTGGGAGACCAAATTCCACGGCCTGTGACAAATTTTTCACAGCCATGAATATGGCAGGGCCCTAGGTACTGCAATGAAAAAATAATACTCCAACTCCATACTTGCTCTCCAGTGCCGTTTCTACATCCTTCATCAGCCCCTTTTCTCTCTCCCATTCCTCATCCCCATTAGGGCAGTGCCGTTCCCCAGTCAGCTGCTGCTTTGCATTGTTTTGCAGCAAGTTCGAATATGCAACCACCTTGTTAAGGGATTAGTCAGACTGTGGTTTCCTCGCTCTTCTATTTGGTTTCCTCTGTGTCCTGTGGCTCAGTGCCACCTCCTAAGCTACACGCTGTGCTATATAAGAGACCCCAGCCGTTTCAAGCTCCTGAGATCACTTGTACAGTAGCCCAACTCCGAAGTAGCAGACGGGAGGGTTTGGTAAGCTGCAATGCTATTTCTTCTACTAAGGGTTGTAAATTCCTGAGTGCAACTAACTCTTGCTTCGCTGCTTCTATTGTAGCTTGGCTAAAAACTTTGCACAGTGAGATTGGATTTTTCTTTAATTGTTCTCTAGGAAATGTGTGTAAAGGAATTTATCTTGGCTTTTATTCCCCTTCTGGTTACAAGATTATGGATCATAAAGATGTGATTAAGGCTGAGTAATTGTATTTGACTGTGATTATGGTTGAAAGAGCTGTACACTGTACATAGCAATTCATTGATGGCATGCTGAGGGAAGTATTTCAGAGGCTGAATGCTGAGAGGGTTAGAAAACATGCAAGGGTGGAATATACATTGAACGGTTGTCTGATGCAAATATGAGACAGATGGTTTGCCAAGACAGAAATGATCACTTTTCATTTCTATTCACCCCAAATCAGTGTGTGGGAGAAAAATCTCCTGACTTCCTGCTATTAGATTTCTAGATTGCACAGATACTAGCTGCCCTCAAAGCACAATCTTCTGCCTATTTCAGATACAGGATTTTAAGCACAAAATCTACACGTGCAAAGCAAGGGAGACAATCTTCTGCCTATTTCAGATACAGGATTTTAAGCACAAAATCTACACATGCAAAGCAAGGGAGACTCGAAATTTACGTGGAGCTGTTCAACCTCACTGAATGTGAATGTTTCTACGTTGGGACTAGCTCCCAATTCATAATCCTTTTTCCTGAGAAAGGGGGAATGTGTACAACATACACAACAGAGCTTAAACCTCTCTGGCTTCATAGTAGTCCAGCTTGAAAACAAACAGTTTTAAAACCCACTGGGTCTTCGGCTTCCAGGAATATAGACCATTACTGGCTTCTACAGCTTAGGAGAAAGGAAAAAATGTTCTAATTCTTGGCTGAGATTTGCATGAAATCCAGTTTATGACAAGCTAGAACTGACCTACAAAAAAAAAAAAAAAGCCTCCAAAGGGGAAGAGGCTTTTAACTAGGAGTGCCTTTTTTTCTGCTATTGTTAGACCACATTTTCAAGTTCTCATTGTAAAGCCACAAATTGTCCCTAATGTCCTGTCTATATCGTTTTTTGGCCTCTTGTAGCTTTCAAACATATTTCCCCTCCCCCATAAGACTTTTTCACAGAGACCTTCAGAAACACGGCTTTCTAAGAGGTAGGCATTATCACTACTATTGTTACGCTCCACCACCATCCTGCTAGATATGTAAGTCTTATCCTCATTTTACAGATGGGTAAACTGAGGTGCAGAACGGTCAAGGCTATATTTTCAATTTGTCCCTCACCTCAGACACTGGGGACATCACCTCAGACACTGACAACTCCAAGTGACCCAAATGGGGGATGAAGCTCAAAATTTGTGAAAAAAATCAGAGCAGAAGGTGGGCCACCTCAAAAATCCAGGACACTTGCAAATTTGGGCCTTTGTGGTTTACTCAAAGCAATCCTGCCATAGGCAGAGCTGAGAATCCAGCTTTGAAGCCCTGAGTTCCAATCACTGGTCTGTAATCACGAATGTAATAATAATACTTTTTTGCTGGGTTGTTGTGGTGGGTTGGTCCCAAGGTATGAGGGACACAAGGTGGGAGAGGTAATATCTTTTATTGGGCCAGCTTTTGTGCTGGACAGAATTCTTCGGGTCTGGGAAGGACATCAGAGTGCCTCCGCCAAACACAAGCTGGGACTGATGGGTCAGCAGAAATGGTAACGCATGCTGTATGTGCTTGTTGTAACAGGAGTTAGCTCTGATGTCCTTCTCCAGATTTGAAGAGCTCAGTCTGGTGCCAAAGCTTGTACCGTCCTCAAGAGAAGTTGGTCCAATAAAAGCTATTCTCTCTCCTGCCTGGTCTCTAACATACTTTGCACGTATACAGAATTTTTACATTTTCAAAGCACTGTACAAACACCAGTCCTCATACGCCCCAGCTGAGGCAGCTAAATAAGGTGGAGCTATCCCCAGTTTACAAATGGGGAAACCAAGCCACGGAGCAGTTATTATATAACTTACAGAAACCCCCACAGCGAGTCAGCAGCAGGGCTGGGGCTGGAAACTGGATCTCTGTATGCTCTTCCACTTTGCAAATAAAAGAACGATACTGGTGCCAGAGACCTCTGATCTAATCTACAGCGCCCAAGGGCTCAGGAGCTTGTCTGGTGTATGTTCCAGCTGTATTTTATTTCCAGACAATATTTGCTATTGATCACAACTCCTTTCCCGCATGTGCCACTGTACTTGTCTCATTCTTGGTGTACAGCTGCGGTTTCAGAAGGAATGTGGGACTGTCAGACTTGGTGATGGCAGCAGTTCTGAAACATCAATCCCTGTGCAGAAATGTAATCTCTGAGAAGACCATGTAATGGTCTTCCATGAAGTTACTGTCTGCAGAACACATGTAGGAGGATGGGGGTTGGGGGGGGGGGGACACATCTGCAGAACATCTAGGAGTAGGGGGGGAGGGTACATCTGCAGAACACATTTGGGGGAGGGGGATACAAATACTAGCACACTGTCTGATATGCTTCGCACACACCTCAAAATGAGGAATTCTACTGATGGCCATGGAGTTCCAGCACGGTGAGAGAAAAAAAATCAACCCTCATGCTTGTGATGGGGCAGAGAGAGAAGCCCAAACTCTAAGGCTTCAGCTCCTCAGGAGGTCAGACTTGTCTCTCTTCTGACTATAATGTCTGTGAATCCAGAGGTGACGTCAGTGGTGAGACAAACGCTGTGTCACGTGGAAGTTGGATGGGGGGGATGGGTGTAAGTGGCAAAAGAGCGTATTTCATAGTGGGTGGGCAATACTTACACTATGTTATAATACCACAAGGGCCCCAAAATGGTTGGAGATGATAAAAACAGCCCTTGTGACTCAGGTTTGTTTACCCACAGTGATCTCTGGCCCACACAGCTAAATATATGTTTAATGAGAATGGTCATACAGCATAGGTCGGGGTGAGCAACATTTTGTCAGGGGGGCCACCTCATGAATTTTGGTACGTGGTCATGGGCTGGCTCCAGGCCTCTCAGAAGGGGTGGGGCCTCGGGCAGAAGAACTGGGGATGGGGGCTACAGAAAGAGTGTGTGTGAGTGTGAAAGAGACATTGTGTGTGTGCCAGAGACAGACTTGGTGACACAGATTGAGTGTGTGTGGCACAGAGGCGGGGAGTGTCCAGCAGTGTGTGTGAGACAGTGACTGTGTGTGTGTGGGGGAGGGCACAAAGACAGTGGGGGCACAGACTGGGTGTGTGTGACAGTGACACAGAGTGTGTCTGCTAGCTGCTGCTGGGGACGTTTCTGAGAAAGCCAGGCACTGTCGGCAGACGGGCTACTGGGCTAGATCGACCTTTGGTCTGACCCAGTGTGGCCATTCTTATGTTCTTATGGTCTTATGTTCACTGTCTCTTTAAGACAGGGAAAGCTGTCCTGCTCTGATATCTCTTCCCTTCCCTGCTCTGAAGAGAAGGGATATAGGGGGGAAAGTAAGAGTGTGTGTGTGTGTGTGTGAGTGCACACACACAAGCACTGAAATCTTACAAACAGGGCACTGCCTCTGAAGACAGGCCCTCCTCTGAGTCACTCACTATCCATGCTTCAAATTGGAGCAGCTCTGCTGTGTGTCTCCCTCTCCCCAACCCCTGCTCTGCAGAGATGGGGTACGGGGGCAGGGGGCCACCCTGACCTCAGCCCTCCCCTCTCCCTCCTCTCTGCATAGCTGGCAGGAGAATTCTGGGAGCAGCTGGGCTGCAGGAGGGAGCAGGGTGGGGGAGAGGCAGCTGAACACAGGCTGCTGGCTAAAAGTAATCCCTGCTTTGCTAATCAGCTGGGCGGGCCGGAGAGAAATGCTTGGTGGGCTGGATCTGGCCCCTGGGCCTTACTTTGCCCATCCCTGGCATGGGTGCATGGCACATTGTCTGCAGAACAAAACTCATGTCTATTCCTAGCAGGCAGGTCTTTCATATAGGAATCAAAGGCATCTTTGGCTATTTTAGCACCAGATTTTGCCACCTCTATTTGGCTGCATCTAGACTGGCATGAATTTGCGCAAATGCTTTTAACGGAAAAGTTTACCGTTAAAAGTATTTGCGCAAGAGAGCATCTAAGGACGCTTTTGCGCAATAGCACTTTTTGCGCAAAAGCGTCCGTGGCCAATCTAGACGTGGTTTTGCGCAAGAAAGCCCCGATCGCCATTTTAGCCATCGGGGCTTTTTTGCGCAAAACAAAACTGAGCTGTCTACACTGGCCCTTTTGCGCAAAAGGACTTTTGCCCGAACGGGAGCATCAAAGTATTTGCGCAAGAAGCACTGATTTCTTACATTAGAACGTCAGTGCTCTTGCGCAAATTCAAGCGGCCAGTGTAGACAGCCGGCTAGTTTTTGCGCAAAAGAGGCTGCTTTTGCGCAAAAAGTGGCCAGTCTAGACACAGCCATTATGTTGCATTGTACTCCATGCATGGAGACACCCCAGTGACATCAGTGGTAGCATGCTGGGGCCGAAAATCACCCAGCCTCTGTCTGGTGGGAGGTGCTACCCAGCACAAGGAAGGCTGGGAAAATCTGGCCCTGCAGGAGAACTTCTCTGAGAGAACAATCTGAGAGGACCTATGCCAAATCCCACTGGCATCAATAGGAACACTCTCACTGACTTCAGCAGGCTTTGGATCTGGCCCGTGACAATTGAAATTGTCTTTACAGGCACCATTATCCAGGGAAGCTACCCCGGGACTGAAATGATTTGAAGACTCGCCATTCTCAGAGGGGGCTCGGCCAGCAAAGAAAAGGATGATCGCAGCAAGGGGATGGGTTTTCTCGCTCCTTCTTCTGGAGGCCACATCGGTTCTACATGAAGGTTAAACATTTATGCCCACACTATGGTAGCAACCAAAAGCTGTCACCTCCCAATGGCTGTTGGATGGCTGATAGATGAAAGGAATGGTTGTTTTCAGGCCAGTTCCCAGTGGAATTGCCCACATCAGAAAAAACCACTGGCGCATTGACGCTGTCTGCTAACATCTCCCATCAAGGGTACTCACCTGGCCCCTGTCACGGTAGGATCAGAGCCCTGCACACACTTTAACCCTGTGAGATAGTACTGTGTTATTACCCCAGTTTTACAGTTGGGGAACTGAGGCCCAGAGACACTAAGGGTACGTCTACACGGCACACTAATTTCAGAATAGTTATTCCGAAATAGCACGTCTACACCGCAGGGAAGCCTCAGAATTAGTCCGAGGCAGGCTTCCCTGATGTAGACGTGCTACCTCGATTTAAAGTTCCAGGAGGCACTGGGGAGGAATAACTTAGAATGGCCCTGGTGAGGGGCTATTGTGAAATAGCAGCAGGGGAGTGTCTACACATACCTTAGTTCGAAATAGCTACATAGGAAGTCTGTAGCAGACACAGCAATTGAAGCTGGGTTTCCCAAGGCCCAGGCTATTGCTCTAACCACTAGACCATCCTTCCCCCCTCATCAAAGCCCCATGTTTTTCACTCCCACCTCTGCCACAAACATTTGACCCCAGGCCTACTGGCACTGTAAGTGAGAGCCAGACCCCAGACAACATGGCGTAAGTTGTGGACACACTTCTACATTGAGGAAAATTACCAGAATAGAAGTGTCAATTTCAATCATCAGCAGCCAGTTATCAGTGGCCCTGCTGAATTGCTGCCCCCCTCCCATATATTTAAAATATTTTTGCCCCACCTCTCTATTTAAAATATTCCAGGTGGCTTACAAAATTTTTAACACACAATATAAATGTATATAAAAATTAAAATACAAGATCCCCAGGGGACATAAAACCTGCAAAGACATCTCGAGAGGAGGGACACACACACCCACCAATAAAAACACAAGTAAAGAGGGTGGCTTTAGCCTGATGCAGAAACAATGCTCATGTTGGCGCCATGCGAATAGCCCCAGGGAAGAGAATTCCACAGCTGGGAGCAAAAGCTGAGAAGCCCTGCTCTGCGGAGATGTTAATCTTATCTCCATGATTGGAGGAACACTGAGCAGAGCCTCCCCAGCTGACCTCAATCCCTAGGCAGGTTCACATGGGAGGAGATGGTCCTTCAGATACCCTGGACCCAACCCGTTTAGGGCTTTATAGGTTATAACCAAGACCTTAAATTGTGTCCAGAAACACACTGGAAGCCAGTGCAGCTGCTGGACACTGGCATAATGTGCTCCATATAACGAGTGTTAGTTAAGACTCGAGCAGCCGCATTCTGGACCAGTTGAAGTTTCCAAAGGCTCTTTAGAGGCAGCCCCACATAAAGCGCATTACAATAGTCCAGTCGGGATGTCACAAGAGCATGAATCACTGTGGCCAAGTCATGCTTGTTCAGGAAGGGTCACAGCTGGCGGATCAGCCGAAGCTGCCCAAAAGCACTCCTGGCCACCGAAGAAATGTGGTTCTCAAATGTTAAAAAAGGGTCCAGGAGGACTCCCAAGCTGCGTACCTGTTCTTTCAGGGGGAGCGTAACCCCGTCTAGAACAGGTACCACACCACATTCCCGAACAGACGGCCTCCTGATCCACAGGACCAGCAAAGACGTGAGTTGCATTGATACAGGTTACTCTGGGTTCAAGCAGGATTAAGTTAGATTGGTGCAAATTGTGTCTTATAACCTGTCCATACTCGGAGTTTGCACAGTGCAGCTACATCAATGATTGTCTGCCCATTGCTGAAATCCACAGAGACAACATTGCCTTAGACATGGTATCCAGGCAGGATCCACATGTGGACGGGGCAATGTGGGTTAGGAAGCCTGCGGTTATATAGCATTTGTGATAAAACAGAGCAGAGAACCCCCTTCTTCTGACACAAGGCAGATCTCTGTCTCTCTCAGTGGAGATGGTTAGGAAATTAAAATATGACATTAAGCAGAAACAAAGTTTGGGGAGAATTCCTGACTGTTTCCATTTTTCTGGCCAGCCACTCTAGCGTTCAATCTGACACCTTTCAGCGGCACACGTTTAATTAAAGAAAAGGGCAAGAGAAACAAATTTAGTTCATCCCTTTGCTGCCCGTGTGCACACACACAAATGGCTTCTCTCTCAGCTAAAGCCATTTAAACAAATCTAATCTGCATACTGACCGTAAACTAGTTCCTCATTTGTGTTACCAGCCCTCCCTGCCTGCCATTTCTCTGCTGCCTGCCCTATGAATTTCCAGCCTAAGCAGTTCCCAGTTTCATTCAAAACATAACCTCCTGCCTGTGCTGTATTAAACTACTTGGCCTCAAACTACTTATCTGTTTGGGAGGGGAAAACTTGATTATTGCTACCCAATGTGCATGGGGAATAGGGATGTGAATGGTTAACCGGTAAGCAGCACCCTTATGCTGCACCCAGGGATGCAGGGCCTTACTGATGCAGGTGACGCTTACTGGTTAGTTAACCGGCGGGGGACTGGAACAGCCCCCTGCCTGCCGTGGGTCTGGCCTGGTATGCTGTGGGTGGGAGCACTTCAGACCAGCTGGAGCAGCTCCTGCCCACAGCAGGAAGAGCAGCCCTCCTATCTGCCCCCGTTTAATCAGTTAACCGGTTAAACGTAACATTTAACCAATTAACTAAACAGGCTTTTACATCCCTAAGGGGGATGGGCTAGACCTAGATGATCTCCTGTGGTCCCCTCCAGCCCCCAGTTTCTCTGATTCTAAACCAGCTCCTGGCTACAATTGTCCGTTCGTTACTGAATCTTAAGCATGTTCCAACCATCAGAGAGCTGGGGCTGGGCTAAGTCGGGGGCAGAGATGGGGCCAGAGATGCATGCTGCAGCCATGGGGGAGGATTCCTTCTTTTCCCCTGTACATTTGCCCAGTGCCCAATCTTGGGCAGAGCGCCGTGTTAAAGACTTAACCGTGGGGGTTAGCTGCAACATTAATGAAACAAAGCAGTTGGCAGCTGTGCCCGGGAATCAGTAACACACTTTGAATGGGTTTTCTCAGTGAGTCAACTATGCTAGACATGGATAATTGGACTAAATTTCCAGTCACACTGAAGTCAATGGGATTTTTGTCTTTGGCTTCACTGGGACCAGGTTTTGGCCCTGTCGGCTGCATAGCAGCTCAGCTCACTTAATTTCCATTGCTTTGCCGGCAGGAAGGAATACAGGGGAGCATTCTGCACAAGTGCCAGGAGTCAAATTATAAAAGCCATCGAGACAGCCCAGCGCAGACAGGCTGCTAGCTCTCCATGCACTCACTGGCAACCTGTGCCTACAGAAAAACAAATGCACATTCCATAATGAAAAGCCCCTCTTCCAGAGTTCAGGTTTTTATTTCTCATGAAACAGATTTTTTTATTTCATTAAAAAAAAAAAACCTGTAAATAATCCTGCATATAGACATCAAGGTTCATCCTGAAGGAATATGAAAGTGCTTTAATTTACATGGACTCTGTGACTTTTATTACTGCCCTATGAAATGCAGCCATCTCTGGGGTGGAACACAGCAACTCTTGAACAGCACACAGCAACACGGCACAATTTTTTTTTTTTTACGGAAAATTGTAAAATAATAGTGTATCCAAACTGCAGTGACTTATTAGCTACCTAGGTACCTGTGCGACCCCCTTCTCCTATCACTGTATGATCTGAGCATCTCATAGACATGATTGCATTTAGTTCAACAGCCATCCTGGGGAGTAGTGAAGTGTTAGTCTCCTCATTTTACAAATGAGGCACTGAGAGACTATGGCTACGCTGCAATCAGGGGAGTGACTGCAGTCTGCACAGACCTACCAGCGCTCGCTTTGATCTAGCCAGCTCACATAACAAGCACTGTGAAGCTGTAGCCAGCTGGGCAGCAGCATGGGCTGTATAAGTCTGTCCAGTATGGTCTGGCAGTGGCACCTTGGATTGCAGCATAGACATCGCCTGAGAGGGCAAGCGATAATCCCATTGAGTTAAAAGGGAATCTGTTCTCTTTACAAAGGGCCAGAATGTGCCACTAATTCAGCAGTGAGCAATAACCAGCCTGCTAGCTGGACGCGGTTCGCCAGGGCTAGCCCCCACAGTGGGCTGCTGTTGTATTTACCTGCACCTCCGCAGGTATGGTCGCTAGCAGCTCCCATTGGCCGCAATCACCGTTCCTGGCCAATTGGAGCTGTGGGAAGCAGTGCCGACCAGGACACCACTTCCCACAGCTCCCATTGGCTAGGCATGGCGATCTGCAGCCAATGGGAGCTGCAAGCTCCCATACCTGCAGAGGTGCAGGTAAATAAAGTGACAGCAGCCTGCCAGGTAGTAACCCGGGCGAACTGCCGCCATCTTATTACCCACCCCTGCACTAATTGGTAGTCATTTCTACCACAATCCCTATTGTCTCCCACCTGGTATGGTGTTGACTCAGGCCGGGTCAGCACTAGAAAATTAAGTCAGCTTCACTACGTTGCTCAAAAGTGTGAAAAAATCCACCCAGGGGAACATAATTCATCTGACCTAAATTCCCATGTACATAGCACTACTGCCTCTTGGGGTGTGTCTAGACTACAGGGTTTTGTCGACAAAAGTCCACTTTTGTCGACAAAACTATACCTGCATCTACACTGCCGCTGAATTCTGTCGACATAACATCGACAGAACTCAGCAGTTTGGTCGACGGTGGTAAACCTCAGTCTATGAGGTATAACGCCTTTTGTTGACAGAGTTCTGTTGACAGAAGGTGTTATTGCATCTACACTGTCCTTTGCGTCTACACTCTCATGTCGACAAAGCAGCTTGCTTTGTCGACAGAACTGGATGTAGCCTAGATGCTCTTTGTCGAAAGAAGCTTTGTCGACAGTATCTGTCAACAAAACTTCTGTCGACAAAAGCCTGTAGTCTAGACGTACCCTTGGAGAGGTGGATTACCTACACTGATGGGAGAACCCCAGGTAGCGTCTACACTGAAGCACTACGACAGCATGTCTCTGCCACTGTCACATTTCGAGTGTAGACACGCCCTCCATAGTGAAGTCCGAGTCTCCCCACATTCCTGCCACACCTCCTTTTGATCCAGCCGCTGAACACGTCTCAGCAGCATCCTCTGGCCTAGTGTCAGGCAAATCCCACTTTTCCCAGCTGTTCCTTTTCCTAACCACCGAACTACATCCGGAGAAGGGTGCAACCGCCTGTCTCTGTATCTGGGGACCTGAAACGCAAACCCGCTGTGGGACAACTGGGAAAACTGAGCTTGTGGGGATGCTGCAGAGGGCGATTCAGAGGCTGTAAACTCTTGCTCACACCAAAGGGGGTGTGGGAGAGACAGACGCTGAGAAGGACCAGCAGAAATGTGCCAAGAAAGTAATACAGGCGAGCACGGGATATTTCATGGACTACTCAGCCAGGAGAACTGGGCACCATCCCTGTTTGCGTTCTGCCCTCAGGAGGGCTGCAATCCCACAAGCAAACAGTCTTGAAACTTTGCAGAGCCCAACCCTTTACAGGGAAATCAGGGTACGACCTCACAGATTCTGAGCCTTCCGTGAGGAGACTCTGTCTCCTCACATCTCCCCTACTCCTGGGGAGGGGTCCTGATGCCTTTTGTCTCTTTGGCCATTTCTATACTAGGAGATTATTTCCAATTTACTAAATTCGACTTCAGGGTGTTTGATTTTACAAATTCAAACTTCCGTGTCCTCGCTACGGGGAAGATTCACAATGTTGTCCAAGGCAGGCTCCGTTAATGTGGACGCACTACCTCAGACTCAGAGCCCAGGAAGCACTCTGGGGAGCTGTGGGAGACCTCCCGGAGGCCAATTAGGCTACATCTAGACTACAGGCTTTTGTCAAGAGAGGCTTTGTCGACAGATACTGTCGACAAAGCTTCTGTCGATAAAGAGCATCTAGACTACATCCAGTTCTGTTGACAAAGAGCGTCTAGGCTACATCCAGTTCTGTCGACAAAGCAAGCCGCTTTGTCGACATGAGAGTGTAGACGCAAAGGACAGTGTAGATGCAATAATGCCTCTGTCGACAGAACTCTATCGACAAAAGGCGTTATTCCTCGTAGAATGAGGCTTACCGCCGTCGACAAAACTGCCGAGTTCTGTCGAGGTTATGTCGACAGAACTCGGCGGTAGTGTAGACGCAGGTATAGTTTTGTTGACAAAAGTCCACCTTGGTCGACAAAACCCTGTAGTCTAGACACACCCTTAGTTTGAATTAGCAGCACCAGAGCGTCCACACTAACATTATTTCGGACTGACAAGTTCAGAATTAGCATTTTTCCCCATGAAAAGCAGGACTACAGCAGTTGAGTCCCACAGCCCCTTGGTAGAGTGGATGCCTCGCGCAGAAATTCGACCTTGGGGGAATTATTTCGGACTAAGGTCCTTGTGTAGATCAGGCCCCACATACTGAGGTTGGAAGAGGGGTAAAAAGGCATGGGAGGAAGGGGAGTTAATCCCGTTGCAAGCACAAAATCAGGCTGAAAACCTGATGCTTCTGGTGGGGAATATTGTGAGGTCTGTCTTTGCAAACAATCTCAACACAGAAAAGTTGTTTTCAGCCCACTGTTAAATGCCAGCAAGGACACAGGCCCTTTGCCACTGAGAAGGGTCACACAGCAGTTCTCCTCCCAGGCCATTACTGGTGCAAAACAGAAGCACTGGCATGGCTTATGCCCTGAAACTCTGGACCCAAACACAGCCAGCAAGAACTGGATCCACATGAGACTCTCCAGGCAGGCCCTTATACCTAGAGGGGCAAATCATTCCAAAGCCACTTCCACACTAAGTTATATGGGTGCTGCTGCCTTTACGGCCACTGGGAGAGGCCCCCCCGCAGGGCTGGCCTTACCATGAGGCGAACTGAGGCGGCCACCTAAGGTGCCAGACTGTGGGGGGACGCCACTAGGACCCAGCGTATAGAAAATTGTGTCTGCTGCTGGTGCATATGTATTCTCTCTGCTCTAGAGTAGAACAGGAAGAAGGAAGAACTGAGACCTTTTAAAGTTTTGGCCCAAGCAAGGGGGCATCATTTGAGCTCCCTGCCTCAGGTGCCAAAATGCTGTGGGCTGGCCCTGCCGTAACTCAGAGCAGGGTCAAACCTGGGCTTCATGCCCCTCCCAGCTTTGAGAAAGCTCAAATCCCCCCTTGGCAGCTCAGACCTGTGGCAGAGAAGCAAACCCCAGAGGACATCGACGGGTATCAAAGCTGGGGCTGCCTCTAAAATAATTATCTCCAGCTTTTAAAACACGGTCACTTTCCCTGCAACGACTCCTTGGAAACACCCTCCCCCCCCCCCCGCAATTTATCACGAGATTGCTGAGCTACTTGGCTATCTCGTCAGATTGCGCCAGGCCTTGGCTCCTGCAGTGCTAACGTGGAGGGGGATGTTCAAAGAAATGATGGGGGGGAAAGTCAGTTGCTACAAACACCTCCCCCCCCAAAAGCGCTCTTCTCCCCTCTCGTTATTGGTTTTGTAAATGTCTCCCCCAGGTGAGAGGGTCTGGAAGCAATCTGGCAGCAGGATCCAGCCCAGACAGAGAGCCCTCGTTCGCTTTGTAAAGCATTCCCTCGCAGGTAAGTCGTTTTCTGTCTCCAGGAGCTATGCGATTGGGGTCGTTCTGTGCATGTATTTTTTTTTCACACTTAATTTACAATGGAGCCAACGTGTTTCATTAGACAAGGCGCTGGTGCAATGGACTCGTCCCCGCCTCCGGCAGGATTTGGCTATCACTGCAATATGCTTCTGGCTTCTCTCCTGGAACACTGAAGGTCAAACAGGCAACCTCAGCTTATTCCTCTTGCTGGAATGCAGGCTCACTCGATTCCCTTAGGGACGTAAAGTTCCTTTGAGAGGAGGCGGCATACAGAAATCATGAATGGGGAGCAGTTTCGTTACACCCCACCTCTTCCACACCTGGCTGCCTGAGTCCTCAGAAGTTTGATGGACAGCTCCCTGCCCCACGCTTCTTCCTCCGCACACAAAGCCCCTTCAGCAGAAGCCTCCAAGGAGGAGACTTTGCCCCACACTGTGCACAAGCAGAAGGGAGGGGCCCTGAGAAAGTCGGGCTGGGCAGAAAAGCACCCAGGCCCACTCTGGTCATTCAGACCTCTCCCCACATGACCTGCACAATGAAAAAACAAGCCCTTGCCGCCAAAACCAGTGGCTGTACTTTCTCAGGGGTCCCCAGAAGCTCTGGATCAATGCACTTATGCTCCTGTAACGGGTACATGGGTGCTGCTAAAGCAGGTAAATGTGCCCCTTGCTCTGGATGGCCACATCCCCCCTTCTGTCCCCAGTCACATAGTTCCTGCCAGGACTAGGTATAATCTGCATCCAGGTCCAGGTGAAGAAGCCCAGGATTAGTCAGGGGGCCTATGTGCACAGCACTGGGCAAATCCTTAATTCAGTAGCTTCAGGAGGTAGCGGAGTTAGTCTGTACGGGATAAACTTAAACAACAACAAATGGTCTGGTAGCACTTCATAGACTAACAAAACTTGTAGATGGTATCATGAGATTTCGTGGGCACAGCAAACTCCCATCACCTTAACTCAGTGTCACTCCACGGAAGTGAGTGGAACTTCACCCATTTACCCCAGCTCCCTACACTCTACCCTGAAATGAGCATCTCTGGGTGCTAAAAGGTGGCAGATAAATCCCATCTAACATGCCCATCAGTCAGGGGTGGGTTCTTTAGAGAGAGTATGTCTACACTTGCACCCCATTTCGAAATAGGGATGCAAATGAAGACATTCGAAATTGCACATGAAGCCGGGATTTAAATATCCCACACGTCATTTGCATATTCAGGTTATGCACTATTTTGAAATAAAACGCACTGTGTAGATGCGTTTCTTCTCTCAAAATCCTTCTCTCGAAATAACTCTTATTCCTCCTAAAATGAAGTTTACCAGTTATTTCGAGAGAAGGATTTTCTCTCGAAATAACGCATCTACACAGCGCATTTTATTTCGAAATAGTGCCTAACATGAATATGCAAATGAAGCATGGGATATTTAAATCCCAGCTTCGTTTGCAATTTCAAATGTCTTCATTTGCATCCCACTCTCGAAATAGGGTGCAAGTGTAGACATACCCTAAGCTCCCTGCCACAAACTTGCCTCCATCCCAAGCAGAATGCTGGCAGATGGGCCAAGTCATTTAACCAGTTAGCCCATCAGGCCTGAACCCTCTAAACTCCCAGCACATGCCTGTGTCACCCTGCATCCAACCCCGATTCTTCCACAATAGTGCCT
The DNA here is from genome assembly GCA_032595735.1 of Pelochelys cantorii. Taxonomy (NCBI): domain Eukaryota; kingdom Metazoa; phylum Chordata; order Testudines; family Trionychidae; genus Pelochelys; species Pelochelys cantorii. The sequence goes on along the minus strand of CM064338.1, from coordinate 40,258,661 downwards.
AGGATGTTTTTTGCTGATAAACGGCCAGTTAATGACCCATTGAGCCATCTTTGCCCATCAGTTCTTCCCCGCTGTTTCTGAACCATCAGGAAATACCCCCCAGCCTCAAGTGACATTCCATCATGCCACACAGAGTCAACTGGGATTTAAATCACAGCGGGCATGGAAAGCGATGAGCAACAACGATGTTAAGGCAGCGGGATTGCCACACGCTCACAGCAGCTCCCCAGGCCTTCCCATTGCACTTTCCCTTCGTTGCCACAAGGAGCAGTGGTCGGGGTGGGAACGAGCCGCCCACGTGTGACGCGCTCAAAGCACAGAACCAGGGACACGCCTCCTGCGTTTCAAGGAAAGGGCTGGCGCTGCCTGCTTCTTTCCCCCTTAACCTGATGGTGAAACTCACGTGTGGTTAGAGCTAACACAGCCCTTGGCAATAACCCCTCTTTCATGACACGGGAAAATATTTCATATTTGAGAGATTTGTTTGAAACAGAAGCTTCTAGAAGTGACCACACGAGGAAAGTGGGGGGTGGGGATCTCAGAGCATCATGTGAACTCAAATTGATTAACTCTCATGCAGCCCTCTCAGGCAACCATTATACCCACCTTTGATGGCACCAAGGTTAAGGGTCTTACTCGAGGTAACACGGCACAGCTGGCATTAGCTTCCAGGATTCCTGACACGCTGGGTCCTTCCTCTAATCCAGGGTGGGGAACCTAAGGCCTGGGGGCCAGATGCAGACCCCACCTTGCCTGGATCCAGCTCCCAAGGCCCAGAGGTCCCCACCCCCTCAGCATTGGGGAGGAGGCACTGGCGCTCTAGCCCTCCTCCCCCACTGCGGGGCTGGAGCACACAAAATCTGCTAGGATGGGGCCTCCTAGGGTCTGGTGTGTGAGGGGAAATGTGGGGAGTATCTTTCTCCTTCTCAGTGGAGGGGGCTCATCAGTGAGGGTTTTGTTTTGTTTGGGGGGGTATTTGTTTCTCACTTGTGTGCGACTGATTTTTCTGTGGGTCAGCGGCCCCTGACCCAAAAAAGGTTCCCCGCCCTTGCTCTAATCACTAGACCACGCTCTTTTCTGGAGACACATGGAAAAAGAAGGAAAAAAAAACCCATTCAAAATGAGAGTGAATGGGAAAAAGTGCCAGAACACAGTGTGGGGAGCCTGGGCCAAAGGGGTCTGTCAATACCGCAGCCTCCTTTCTGTTACCCAGATCCTGGAGAGTGGACCTCCTGGTTCAGCGTGGACCATCCGGGTGGCAACGGGGATTACGAACGTTTAGACGCCATCAGGTTTTACTTCAGGGACAGGGTGTGCGAGAGGCCCACGCGGATGGAAGCGCGGACCACGGACTGGGTTCCTGCCCAGAACACAGGCCAAGTGGTCCACGCTAGCCTCCCGGAGGGATTCTGGTGTTTGAATAAGGAGCAGCCTGCAGGGAAAACCTGTTTGAATTATGCCGTACGTTTCCTGTGTCCCACAGGTAAGTGCAGCAGTTCTCCGGGGGGTTGCAATTAATATTTGGCATGGAAGGGCCAACATGCCAGCCACAGATGGTGGCACTGGGTCTCGGAGCCCGGATCAATGCCATGGAGTGGAGCTAGGGCACTAAAAATAGTTGTGTAAATGTAAAACGTTGCAGCTTGCTCTCCAGCCCATTGTCCTCCTTAGGCTTCAGACCCCAAGCTGCAATGCCTACCCAGCTATGTTCAACACAGTAACACAAGCCCACATCTGTTAAGGTGGGCTCCAAACATAAAACACTGGCTGGCCCCATGACATTGATTTTATTTTTGTGTTATAATTGATCTATTCCCCTGCTGTGGAGTTGGGTCCCGCCTCTGGGGGAAGCTGTCAGGGGATGGTTGCAGAGCAAATCTTCTTTGCCTTGCACCTTCAGTGCCAGCTGCCATCCTGGACAGCTGGGCCTGGCTCCCTGCTCCCGGCGCCGTGACCTGGCACACCGGGTCACAGTGCCACTCACTCCAATTTGGCCCGATCGCTCCCCCATCCTCATCATCAGTTGGGCCAAATACAGTGGTGTTGCAACCCCATGCATCAGGCCCAGGGACACAGGAGCTCAAGCAGAGGGTTGAGTTTTTCATTTGATGTGGTTTGCCTCTTCGGGTTTTGTTTTATGTTGTGCTATTTACTGTTTGTGTGAAACACCGGGCTCTACTTCTCACTCCCCCCTCCGACAGCATTTTAACCCGTGCAGCTGTCTTCTGAGACGGCTCTCTGTCAGATCAACCAACCAGAACGTTGGATGTGAGGCACCAGATGCCGACAGCTTTCAAATGTCCTGCTAAGCCACAGCGCTTCCTGACTAACCAGCCCTTACAGTTCTGTGGCAGTGGTGCTTTGCTTTCCTTCTCCAGCTACCAAAGTCCACAGAAACATCTGCTTTTATAAGACAGGGGTTCATGTTCCAACACTGTTATTCAATGCTTTGCTAGGCACCTGTTGGCATTTCTACCAGGTAACCTGACCTTTTTAGCTAGCTTATTATAACAGCTGGAAGAACAACATATAAAATGGTGCATATACATTTTTTTTCATCACAGCAGATTGGTAGGTATTTAAAAGAATGTTTTAATAAATATGCCGTGTGTAACCACTGTATATTTTGCAAGCAACACCTTCCATTTAATTCCATCTAGTAATTATTAAAAATGAAGTGTCTTAAGAGCCCCACCACACACCACAAGACCCCTGTCATGCACTGCAAATACTCAGAGCCATAAAATGCTATGTAAAAGCTAAGTAGTATTCTAGGGGTCTGTTCTATCCTCAGTAAAACAAATGTAATTCTCACAGTGGAAATGCACCTGGGTTATAGAAGACAACGTTTAATTTCTATCAGAGTCATTGAACTGGCTTGTGGCAACTCTCTTCAATTGCAGCAAGGGAGATTTAGGTTGGACATTAGGAAAAAAACTTCCTGTCAGGGGGGTTAAACACTGGAATAAATTGCCTAGGGAGATTGTGGAATCTCCAACATTGGAGGTATTTAACAGCAGGGTTGATAAACATCTACCAGGGATGATCTAGACAGTGCTTGGTCCTGTTGGGAGGGCAGAGGACCGGACTTGATGACCTCTCAACATCCCTTCCAGTTCTAGTGTTCTAGGATCCTTGAATCCTTCCATCTAAATGACAATGTGTGTGGTTTCCTTTAAAACAAAGACATTCAGAACTAAGCATCTCTTGCCCCTGAGTTTTACTTTAGTAGATCTGAATGTAGCAGCTTGCACAGATTTCAGCCAGGTGCATTTGGAAGCCTTCTCGTAGCTTATTACTCAGAATCTGGAATATGCGTTGGGGTTTTTAAAATCTAAATCCATGTGCTTTGCCTTACAATGTGCTTTAAAAAAAAAATCACTGCCTTTTTGCCAGGCAGGAGCGAATATGCGCTGTATGTAACATGCATGGTAGTAACACCCCAATGTTGTCATTCAAGGGTCTCTGCTGCAAGACTCAAAACGGTTTTGGTCTCCGTGGTCGACATGGAGTGCATGCTCAGCACCATGTGGCAAAACTGGGGTTCAGACCCGCATCAGAACCTGCCTTGCAGAAAGCCGCTTGGACCTACACTGTAAGGAAGCAACTGAGGAAGGACGACTCTGTTTTGGACATTCTTGTGCAGGTGCTTGTATGAACTTGATTGCAGTGTCCTTTACTTACATGAAACGGTGTCATGGTCTCACTCCAACTGGAGCCACTAGTGCGATTTTAGCATCTTTCTTGCCAGTCCAGCAGGAGGTCAAGGCGTGAGTAAGTGACAAAGTCTGATCTCCTCTTTCACCCCATCAGTGGTCCTGCTAGGTCAGGGCTGAAGTACACCGATAGGGAATTCATACTCCTGCTGTTAGCCTGTGCTTACCTGCGGTTTAACAAAGGGCTCTAGGAATGAGCTGACATTAAAACTCCAAAGCATCAAAATTAGGGGATCAAAGGCAAGGGAACACTCAGGGCTCCATCATGGATTTTGTGGATTAAGTAGCATCTATGTTTTCATTGCTGCCCAGCAGTTCTCAAACTGTGGCCCATAGACAGGCCGGACTAAGACACGCAGAGGCCCTAAGCTATGTCAAGTTAAGAGGCCCCATAGCATTACCAAATATGTGTATTGTTCTAACACAACAGACAATGAAAATAGAAATAATAAAGTTTTATATTTGTATATGCACCCCGGTACATAGGCGAGGATGCAACTAAGAGCTCCCCCCATTCCCCTAGATCGGGGTGGGGAACCTCAGGCCCGGGGGCTGGGTGCAGCCCCCGACTTGCCTGGATCCGGCCCTCGAGGCTCAGGGATCCCCCATGCTGGCACTTCAGCCCCAATCCAGCTTTTCACTTGTGTGTGGACCCCAACTGACTTCTGTGGGTCAGCAGCTCTGACCCAAAAAAGGGTTTCCCACCCCTGCCCTAGATACTCTGCGGATGTGTCCTCCATCCTCCTCCATGTGTTTTTGTAGTTAGAGGCCCCTCAAAATCTGAGGCCCTAAGGGCACGTCGACACAGCAAGGCTAAAGTTGAAATAAGCTGCGTTAATTGCGTTGCTTAAGTTGAAAGAGCTTATTTCGGCTTTTAGCGTGGTCTACGCAGCTGGAAGTTCGAGAAAGAGCACTCTTCCTCTGACTTCCCTTACTCCTTGTACAATGAGGGTTACAGGAGTCAGAGTAAGAAGTCCTCCACTCAACATTATTTCGAAATATCTGCTTGTAGTGTAGATGCGGACTTTGTTATTTTGGAATGTCAGTTATTCTGAAATAGCGCTGCTGGGTAGATATAGCCTAAGCTGTAGCTCACTTAGGGTATGTCTACGCTTGCACCCTCTTTCGATAGAGGGATGCACATGCAGCTGAGCAAAATTGCAAATGAAGCATGGATTTGAATTTCCGCCGCTATTTCGAAATACCCTCTTTCAAAATAACCAGCACTGTGTAGACGCGATTATTTTGAAAGAAACCCCTTCTTTCAAAATAACCCTTACTCCTCAAAAAATGAGGTTTACTGGTTATTTCAAAAGAAGAGGTTTCTTTCAAAATAACCACATCTACACAGCGTTTGTTATTTCGAAATAGAGTATTTCGAAATAGCGGTGGTCCATGATTATGCAAATGAAGCATGGGAAATTCAAATCCACGCTTCATTTTCAATTTCTCTCAGCTGCACTTGCATCCCTCTATCGAAAGAGGGTGCAAGTGTAGACATACCCTTAGGGTGTATCTACACTGTAGGGCTTAAATCGAAATAAGCTACACAAATTGAGCTACATCAATTGCGTATCTTATTTCGAAATAGCTTACTTCAAAATAGGGAGTGTCTTATTTAGACACTTATTTAGACACAGCACTTATTTAGAAATAGAGCACTCTTCCTTCCGACTTCTCTTACTCCTCGTACAATGAGGGTTACAGGAGTCCGAGTAAGTCCTCCAGCTTGACAGTATTTTGACACTATTTCGAAACAACTGCCTGCTGTGTAGAGGCAGACTAAGTTATTTTGGAATAGCGCTAGTTATTTTGAAATAGTGTTGCAGTGTAGACGTACCCTTAGTTTATGCATAAGTCCAGTACTGCCCAGGGACTGCTGGTAATTTGCAGAGCACTCCCTGGTGGTCTGCTTGTTGGTTGAGTGCTGTTAGTTATCTTTATTAGCACATGGTAAGCAGCAGTAAAAGTAGACAAACTATGTTCTATATTTTCCTAATGTTACTGTAGTTGCCATGGAGCTATTAAGCTATTGTGAATGGAAGAGGAAATGGCGCGAGCCACTGGGATTAGAAAGGGAGACGGTTCTCTGAAACACTCTGTTAGGCGTAGCTCATTTTAGCAAAAAGATTCACTGTTTTGAAGCTAATCTGTGAGGCCCCTAATTCTGTTCTTTGAGAAGGCCCATGCAGTGCCACCCATTGCATACTCAAGTCAGGACAGACCCAGGGCCCCAGAGTTAACTGGGTAGTTAATTTTATAAATGGACCTGACTCGTGCTGTTCACTTGGTCTGCATCCAAACTTTCCCAGTGTTTACGGTGTCTGGATTTGTAGTTTTAGTTTGCCCCCTTCGATAGCAGGGGGCAAGCTGGAATTCCCCCCCCCCCACACCCGGTTCAGTGCTGGATGGTGGAACAGGGTATTCTCTAGAGCTAGCTATTTCAAGATAGTGGCCAACGGGAATACACTTTCATTAAGTGACAGGGTTAACAGCTAAACGGTCAAATAGACAGCTGTGGATCATCAGTAAAAATATGTTTGGGATAAATTTATTTCACGTGCCATATCTGCCTTACTGCATTTAAATTAAAGTAAGATGCAAGGTCTTTTATGGAAAGCATCACCAGCTGGGATTCCTTTTAACCTACCGCCCCTTTCTTTCTCAGAGTGCAACCTCACTTGCTCCATGGGCCGCGTGAATGCTGAGTGCAATGCCTGCATGTGTGAGGACCACGTACTGCACGGGAGGGTCACCCTTGCAGACGGCATGCCAACCGCGGAAGCTACTGTCTACCTGCAGTCCGAGAACCTGAAACTGTTAACTCAGACCGATAGCAATGGGGGGTTTAGGATCCCTGGCGTGTGCCCTGACGGCAAAAACATTCTTAAAATCAAAAAGGCTAGATATGCTACAGCGACTGTCCCAGTCCCGGAAAACACCGAGAAATCCTCAATAATCCATGTGCGTCTGAAAAGAGCAGGTAACTGCAGACAAAGAGACTCCTTGCAGGAAAATTTTACGGCTATGATCCACTGACTGCTTGCCAGTTAGCTTTGAACACTCATCCAATCTAGCTGTGGTTTTAAAGTGGAAAGAGTACTGATTTTCTTCTTCCTCCCCCCAGACAAGCCATACATGGTCAATAATCCGGTGGACAAAGTGAGGAGAATAGGGCAAACAGTGGCGCTCTGCTGTAAAGCTGTTGGGAATCCAGCCCCGGATCAGTATCGCTGGTAAGCAATTAGAGGCAGCCCACAAAGAGTTATTTTTTGCCTTTGAGTATGCTAGAGATATAAAAGATGCAACATTGTGTTGGTGCTCTTAGGAGATCTACTGCATTTAGGTTCCTTTGCCGAATCACACTAGCTCCTTATATTAGTGACAAGTCTCAGAGGGGTAGTTGTGTTAGTCCGTATCTGCAAAAACAGCCAGGAGTCCCGTGGCACTTTAAAGACTAAGATTTATTTGAGTTTAAACTTTCTTGGGTAAAAACCACTTTGTCAGATGCATGGAGTCTAGCGCTCAACTCCATGCATCTGACAAAGTGTTTTTTTTTACCCATAAAAGCTTATGCCCAAACAAATGTTAGTTTTTAAGGTGCCATAGGATTCCTCATTGTTTTTCCTTATATTATTGTTAGTAGGAAACATTTATATTACAGTAGCACCCAAATGCCCCATCTGTGCTGGGTGCAGTAGAACTGCAGAAAAGAACCAATCCCTGCCTCGAAAGGCTTCCAGTCAATAATGTGTCTGGCCATTTGCATCTGGAATCTCAAAAATCCCCACCGGAATTCTGCCGCTATTGAAGCAGGATTTAGTAAAAAAAAAAAAAAAATCACCCAAAAATGCAGCTTAAATCAAGGGACATTGCTGGTTTAGGACCTGAGTATAATACTCCTTAAGCAGTACTTTATTCCTCAGCTCGTTGTACTACTGATTGTGAATTTCACTCTCTAGCCCTTAACTTGTCCGATGACTTACTATAGTAAAACTGATGGAGCAAGAGTAATTTTCTCTGTAGCATTTTATCTCCCTATCTTCTTCGCACATACATTTTTGAAATGTGACAGGCGTCCCTGCCTCCACCGATCCTGGGAGCAGCCAGAGCCAACACAGGATAAAGGTCCCTCTGGAGGTGGGGTGAGTTCTTGAGTGGACTAGGGCATACAGCATTTGCCTCAGGCTATTAGTGTGCAATTACAAATTATAGACTGAGAAATTGTTTTTGTAATCATTGTTTCTCTACAATTTATACTATATTTCTCCTTCTACAAGTCTGCAGTCAGAGATAGTACACAGCTGTACTGGAAAAAATATATAAATAATAATTTTAGAACGCTTAACCCAGCAGAACCGTCAAATGGGACTGTCAGCCACACTGTAGTCGGCTGTGTTTTAGCTACAACCTGCAGGAGCTGGTTATGCTAAAGCTGGATTTGCGATAACAATTTTTACCAAGTTTAGCATCATTGTGGTTCTACATGCACCGGCAATGGTAGAAGCACCAGCATAGGCCAAATGAAAACATTTTGCTCACCACAGATCTTACCCTGGTGCAGTGTTCCCTGTAAGCTGTGCACTTGTGTGGCCACTCAGGAGGGATCCAAATGCCACCCCGCTGATTGGCAGAGCACTCACAGCTAGGTTTGTGTTTCTCCTGGTGGTGCACATAACATTGTTCTGCACATGGTGTTTCTCCTCAGGGCACATAACATTGTTCTGCACATGGATGGAAAAAAATCCACACATGGATGAAAAAGATGAGGGGGAACATTGCCCTCATGACATGGTGACAAAAACCATGCCCTTTAGCATTCCCACAGTTTCTAGCAACAGTTAAGCTGAACCAATTGGCAAACAGCCATGGTAGGAAAACTGCAAGAAATTCTCAGTGCAAACAAGGCCTAACATACCCAACACCCACAGCTGAATTCTGAACTTACTTTACACCACCAAATTTACCCCAGCACAGCTCAGATCTGAATCCAGCCCAAGACTGACGTGCAATGGCCATAGTTTTACCCATCTGAAAGTTTTTACCAGTTTGAGAGAGACCTCCAATACACAAGTAGCATGGACCCAATGCCCACAGGAGTCACTAGACAGACTCCTATTCCTTTCTAGCAAGGAGGGGGGAGAAAAAAGGGGGGAGAATACAGATGCCTCAAAAGCTTTGAAACCACAGAAAAAATCTGATTTGCCTAATCTGTCCCTCTAATGACTCTGTGAAGGCTTGGGCATTTTGGTGTCAGTGCAAAAGGGCTGGTTGCATATATTTATTGTGACCAGTGAGTGTAAAGTATAACAAAGACTAGCTACAAGATCCTAGAGAGTTGCCAAAGTATCCGTCAGTGTCCTAAAATAATGTATCTATCAGATACTCACAAATACCTTGCAGTGCCTTCTAATTAAGGATTTCAAAGACCATTATTCGAGAGTTGAAAGCTCAAAGTACCTTCGTTAGATAATACTAGTCTAATTTTGCAGATGGGGAAACTGCGCAACCCAGCAATATGTGGTAGAGGCAGGAATAGAAACCATCTCCCTATTTATAGTCCTGCGTACAAACCACTAGATTAGTGGGGAGCAAGCTGCAGTCCAGGGCTGCATGCGGTCCTATCAGGGTTGTGCATGTGGCCCATGAGACATTTTGTTTACTGTTGCCCACACACAGGGTTGCCAGAGTCCACTGGTTTTCATCTGCTTTGTTTTTTTCCTGACCAGAATTACAAAAAAGTGACATGCACTTAAAGCAAGGGCATATGAAGTGAGGCGGGTGCTGATTGCTCACCATGTTGAGAGCCAAAAGCGGGGCTATGGTTCAAATCACATGCAAATTCTAGGAACGCAAGCACAGTGAGCAAAACTATCCTGTCCTGGGAGACCGACTTGGTTGCAAGAATCTTGCAGCCCACTGAGATGAAGAAGGGCCACTCATGAGGCCTACTCACCAACCTTTGTTGCCCCTCTTGCACTAGACCAGGGGTGGCCAACTCGTGGCTCGTGAGCCGCATGTGTCTCTTCTCCCCCAGAAGCTGCTCCTTCACCCACCCCCCACAGTCCCTGCACTCCCCCCCCCCCCCAGTCCCTGGCTCCCCTGTGCTCACCGGGGCGGCAATTCAAAATGGCACCCAAGATGGCAGCCATTGACAGGAGGAGCCTGATATGACATGGCTAAAAAGCCTAAGCTTGTTTCTTAAAGGGGCAGCCTCCTTTTCCATTATTTTTCTTGTTGCTTGACAATTCTGGGGTGGGAGGGGCTTTCCTTTTTTTTTTTGCTCCACAATTTTGGTGCGGCTCTTCGCATTTTTTCCGCCGCTGTTTCGGCTCTCTTTGTTAAATGGGTTGGCCACCCCTGCACTAGACCATCCTTTTCTTGTCCTGTCCAGTTGCTTGACTTTTTAAACCAGGCCTCCAGAATGATTTCTGTTTCTTACAGGTACCACAATGGAACTTTGCTGGACTCTTCAGTGTATAAAAATAATAGCAATCTGGTGTTACGGAACCTGAACGTGGACCAGACTGGGGAGTATTTCTGCAAGGCTAGCAGTGATGCAGGATCTGTGAAATCCCAAGCTGCTACACTTTCTGTCATAGGTAAGAAAATGTGCACGTTACAAGAAGCTTGGGAATTGCCCATGTGCAAAATCAGTGGGCGCATACTTTGAGGCAATTTAGGACACATTTTGCAGAAATAATATTCATTATTGGCACAATACAAGATATATTTATTACCAACCAGAGAGTCGCAAAAGAAGGAGCCTTGTGCACTTTGGATCATCTACCAAACTCTAGTTTAATGACCTGCCCCAAATAATTATCCTTTGTACTCAGTGCTATAAAGAGTGGAGTGTCTGTTGAAAAATGTAAAGTAATGTACACTGGAAAAAGTAATCCCAACTATACATACAGTATGATGGGGACTAATTTAGCTACAACTACGAGATCTTGGAGTCATTGTGGATAGTTCTCTGAAAACATCCACTCAGCGTGCAGCAGCAGTCAAAAAAGAAAACAGAATGTTAGGAAACACTAAAAAGGGATAGGGAATAAGACAGAATATCTTATTGCCTCTATATAAAACAATGGTACGCCCACATCTTGAGTACTGCGTACAGATGTGGCCGCTTCATCTCAAAAAAGATACATTGGCACTGGAAAAGGTTCAGAAAAGGGCAAAAAAAAAAAATGATTAAGGATTTGGAACGGGTCCCATATGAAGAGAGATGAAAAAGACTGGGACTTTTCAGCTTAGAAAAGGGGAGACTAAGGGAGGATATGATAGATGTCTATAAAATCATGACTGTGTGGAAAAAGCGAATAAGGAGAAGTTATTTATTTGTTCCCACAACATAAGAACTAGGGGTCACCAAATGAAAATAATAGGCAGAAGGTTTAAAACAAACAAAAGGAAGTTTTTCTTCATGCAGCGCACAGTCAACCTGTGGAACTCCTTCGGAGGAACATGGTCCGGGCAGGGTGCTTGTCCCACTCCCTGGTAGGAACACCTGGCAGGGCCGAGCACCATTCCCCGACCATGCCCCTCCGCAGGAGCATCCCTGGTAGGAGCGCCTGGGAGGGACAAAGCAGGACAAGCATCCCTAGGACACGCATCCACCCACACTCCTGAGAGTGGGGTATGGTGAGACGGCTAGCTGCTGCCGAGGAGTGGATGCAGATACACCTTAAAGGCAGGGAGCAGATTGCAGATCAGATGCATGTTGTTTCCAGTGGATGTGGATTCACATTTTTATATCCAGGCAGGGCTCCGCATATATTTCAGGTCATCCCGGCAAAATCCTCAGGCACACACTTAACTTTAATAACAAATGGATATGCTTCATTTGAATGGGATGTTAGCACATGCCTGAGGCCACATCTCCACTTACTGGAGGATCCACACTCTGGTGATCGATCTTACAGGGTTCAATTTAGCATATCTAGTAGACCCGCTAAATTGAATGCTGAGGGTGCCTCCATCAGCACCAGTACTCCTCACTGTTACAAGGAATAAGGCAAGTCGACGGGAGTGTTTCTCCCATCAACCTCTTATTGTAGAGACGGTACCAAGCATGGCTTAAGGTATGCAACTCCAGCTACATAAATAACTTAAATAACATAGCTGGGAGTTGATGTACCTTGACCCGACCATCTGAGTGTTGTGTAGATCTGACCTCAGGGCTTTTCTGCATAGAACTGACTTTAATCACATCTTTAAACATGTGCTTTGCTCAACTAGAACCATGGGCATTTGAGTAAACTGAAGCTTGTAACACATGCAATTATTCTGTATTCTGAAACCTTATTGCTATTGAAATAACTCAACCTCTGAAGGGCTCAGATGTGGCGATGAACTGCACAGAAATAGGTAACATTTACTAACATCTATTTTGACAGCAACCGATGAAGCTTTCTGCAATCCAAGACCCGAAAGCTACTTTATCAGGCTCCCACACGACTGTTTCCAAAACAAAACTAACTCCTTCTACTATGATGTTGGTAAATGTCCAGCACACAAATGTGCTGGAAAGACAGATATAGGATTCCAGTGCAAAGACAGCACTGCTTACTGCTGTGGCGTCTCTAAAACGGAAACAAGAGAGATAGCGTGCCATGGATATACCCTTCCCACTAAAGTTGCTGTGGAATGTGACTGTGGTGTGTGCACTGAGGTCAAGACAACCGTCCGGGGGAGAGCCACAGCTACAGATAATGGGGAACCAATGAGATTTGGCCACATCTACCTAGGGAACAAAAGAATTGGCATGACGGGCTACAAAGGAAACTTCGCTATCCAAATCCCAGCAGACACAGAGAGGCTGGTTCTTACTTTTGTCGACCGCCTACAAAAGTTTGTGAACACAACTAAAGTTCTGCCTTTCAACAAAAAGGGAGGAGCCGTGTTTCATGAGATCAAGTTACTAAGAAAGCAAGCCCCGGTTACACTAGAGTCTTCCGAAACCAACACGATTCCCTTAGGAGACATGGAAGGGGATGACCCAATAGCGGAACTAGAAATTCCTCCCAATACATTTTATAGGCAGAACGGCGAACTCTACACAGGCAAAGTGAAAGCCAGCATTACATTTCTGGACCCAAGAAACATATCAACAGCCACAGCTGCACAAAGTGACCTGAACTACATAAGTGAGGAAGGTGACATGCTCCCATTGCACACATATGGTATGTTTTCCATGGACTTCACAGACGAAACAGCCACCGAGTCTCTTAATGCAGGGAAGGTAAAGGTTCACCTGGACTCTGCGCAGGTCAGGATACCAGAACACCTGCAACAGATAAAGCTTTGGTCGCTGAACCCAGAGACAGGATTGTGGGAGGAAGAAGGGGACTTCAAACCTGACACAAGCACACGTCGCAAACGGGAGGAAAGAACTTTCTTGGTTGGGAACATGGAGATCAGAGAGAGGAGGCTCTTCAACCTGGATGTCCCGGAGAGCAGAAGATGTTACATCAAGGTCCGAGCTTACCGAAGTGAGAGATTTCTGCCAAGCGAACAAGTTGAGGGGGTTGTGATTTCCATTATCAACATGGAGCCTGCAGTAGGTTTTTCATCCAACCCAAGAGCCTGGGGTCGCTTTGACAGTGCAGTCACTGGGCCCAACGGGGCTTGCTTGCCAGCTTTCTGCGATGAGCAACGTCCAGATGCCTACTCAGCTTATATCATGGCGAGTCTTCGGGGAGAAGAACTTGAAGTGGTGTCCTCTTCTCCCAGACTCAACCCTTACGCCATTGGAGTCCCACAGCCATACCTCAACAAGCTCAACTACAGGAGAACAGATCATATAGATCCTAGAATCAAGAAAACGGCCTTCAGTATCACAGTGGCCAAACCAAGTCCGAGCACTGTAGAAGAGAGCAATGGCCCCATCTACGCTGCTGAAAACCTAAGAGAATGCGAGCAAGCACACTACAGTGCTGCTCATTTCAGATTTTACAGAGAAGAAGGAGACAGGTATGATTACAACACAGTTCCCTTCAATGAAAATGATCCGATGAGTTGGACTGAAGACTACCAGGCTTGGTGGCCTAACCCAATGGAGTACAGGGCCTGTTACATTAAAGTCAAAATTAACGGCCCCCAAGAGGTGAACGTAAGAGCTCGCAACATGGGCGGCACACATCCATACACAGTTGGCAAGCTTTACGGCATCCGAGACGTGCGCACCATTCGAGACATGGAACAACCGAATCTTTCGACCGTGTGCCTGGAATTTAAGTGCAGTGGCATGCTGTATGACCAGGACCGAGTGGACCGTACACTGGTAAGAATCATTCCCCAAGGAAACTGCTATAGAGAAAGTGTTAACAGCATGCTCCAGGAATATCTAGTGAACCATCTACCTTTTGCCGTAAATAACAAGTCAGGTGAGTACACGATGTTAGCACCTCTTGATCCTCTTGGACATAATTATGGAATTTACACAGTCACTGACCAGAACCCTAGCATAGCCAAGGAAATAGCTCTGGGTAGATGTTTCGATGGCACGTCTGATGGTACTTCCAGAGTTATGAAGAGCAATGTAGGCATAGCACTAACTTTTAACTGTGTTGAAAAAGAGGTGGAACAGCAAAGCTTATTCCAGTCTCAGCGGAATTCAGCTAAGCAGGGGGAAAGACCCAGGATCAGAAGGCGACAAAGAGAAACTTGCATTGGCCATGCCAGCATGAGAGGGGTTACACAATGCAGAAGTTCACCAAGAGTTTAGCGTGTGCCGATAGATTAGAATCGTGCCAAAGCACCGATATGCTATCCAGATTTCATTAAATATATTCTAAAAAGAACAGCTACCTGCAAATAAGCTAATCTAAGTACATCTGCCCAGCTGCAGTTGGGAATCGTTACTAAATTCTTGAGACATCATTTCTATCCTCACTCAACTCTAGTAATTGAGGTTTGTTCAATTTCTACTTTTCTTTTTTATTTCACCACAAAGCAGAGATACGAAGCAACCATAATACCACGTTAGCATCCTTAGTTAAATACAATCACCATAAAAATTGTATTTTTACTTGATGTTACACAACTTCAAACTTAGGCCCAAAGGGGAAAAAATTCAGAGATTAAACAATGCACATAAAATACTTTTCTATGTTCTGGATCCAAAGACTTTGCCAGCTAGGAGTACATGAAAAGTAGTTGGAAACAATAGAAAGGAATAAACTGATTTTTCGTACTGAATTCAGCTGCACGATTTTGTACTTGAAATGTAAATATTTTATTTATTTTCTTGCTCTTTTTAGAACTGCTTATTCATCACTGAAGTACTGTCTAGTGCATTTATTTTATTTCACATTTTTGTAGCTTATGGAGAAGAATTTATGTGGATTTTTAGCCTTCGCTTGCCAAAGGCTACAGTTCTATTTTGCTTCTTGCTTGATTCAAGTAAAAAGTCCACATTGTAGAATAGTGTAGGTAATAAAAAGATAATTCTTATAACTTTGATAGCGCTGTATTTCTTCTGTGTCTGAGGGGGTCTATGCTCAAGTAACAAAATAGGCGCAGAAGAGCCAAACAAATCATTGGCAAGGAATAAATTTGCTAAATTTAAAGTGCAATTTTTTTCTTTTCGTGAACAATTCACAAAACACATAATAAAATCTTCAATTTGAGCCATATTCTGAGGGCCCAGCTTTGGCAGCACAAAACAGCCATGAAAGCTGCTCTAAATGGGCAACTAGAGATTCTTCCATACTGTGAGGGGGCATAGTCAGAGCGTATTGCGGCAATTCCTTCTATTACAAGCCAGTGCAATTTAGAGCAACCATGAGGCTACGCTCAGGATCAACAACAGCAAAACTGGCACCGAGCATCCCTTAAGACAGGGAAAGTACTGCCCCTATCTCCTCAGCTGCTTGGTCCCCAGTTCTCATGCAAGCAAGGATCTAACCCTTGCTTGTTCTTTAGAGATCTAACTTTGCTCATTCCTGGAAAGTTTGTGTGAATTTCTTCAGCACTTAGACCCTGATCTGCTGATTGCTCAAGAACCATTAACTGCAAATATTCACAATCTGTGTTGCATTGGCTAGCTGCACAAGACATAGGGTATTGTTTCTCTTCCCTGAATGACTGGCAAATGCAACTAACCAACAAAGGACAAACTGGGCATTTTACCATCACACATACCATTGGAAATGAATATTTAAGGTTAACGTTTGGGACAATAAATCTCTAGCACTGGAAAGAGATCTCAAAAAGGAAAAAATTCACTTCAGAAGGGAAACAAGTATTCAGGTCCAAGTTTTCCTTACTATTCATTAAGGGTATGTCTATACAACACACTTATTTCAAAATAAACTATTTTGGAATTTTTTTTTCCTAACTAGCTTATTTCGAAATAGCACGTCTACGCTACCTGGAAGCCTAGTCCGAGGCAGGCTTCCCTAATGTGGACGTGCTACTTCAATTTAGAGCCCCAGGAGGCACTGGGGAGTAATTATTTTGAATGGCCCTGAGGAGGAGCTATTTTGAAATAGCAGCAGTGGAACGTCCACGCTACCGCTATTCCGAAATAGCTATTTCAGAATAGGCATTATTCCTCATAGAAACAGGTTTACAGATTTCAAAATAAGCTGTCCATTATTTCAAAATTATTTCAAAATAACGGAATTGCTGTGTAGACGTTCGCATTGTTCTTTCGGAATAACGGCCATTATTTTGAAATAACGCTGCTGTGTAGACGTACCCCAATGTGTAGTAAGTAATTTCTAAAGCAGACAATATATTGAGTCGAGCCAAAGCTTACTCAAGTCGATGGAAGTCTTTCAACATACTTTAGTGCATCGGTCCTCAGTGAGCTACGTTGGGAGGGAGGAGAGGAATGGGGAAAGCATTTCAGCCAGACTGATTGTAATTTTTTTTTAAAAAAAGCAGCATCAAGAGCTCTGATCAATGGGCAAGAAATGCCATAATAAGCCCTGTTCTAGTGGATCAAACTGTCAATTAATGAGGTCAAGTGAAAAGAAAGCTCGAGAATATTCTGCCATTTGCCCCTTTTCACAATCGTGACCTTAGACCTTGAGTGTTTCCATTTTCATTTGTGTCTACTCCTCTGCATTAGTTTGCCTTCGGTTCCTGCTATCCGAGCCAAGCTGGATAACTGGGTTGGTTTTTCCTTCCAAGTTCCTGGCTTGTCTAGTTCAGCAATGTGTTTTTCAGACTAAACACTTTCTTTTCAGACACAGAATGTAAAATGCTGGTGTTGGCTACCTCAGTTTAAATCTGGAATAACAATATGGACTTCAACAGGTACACAGGGTGTACACGGATGCAAGTGAGCTCAGAATCCAACCCAGAGCATGTGGACGCTCAACAAAGACTCTGCAGAAACTAGTTTTTTCCTATTGGGAGAACTTTCTAAAATTCATTTAGTGCTGATGAAAGTGTCCCGATTCACAGCCTGGAGGACTGAAATCCTGCTTATCCAGAGAATGGATAGAGCATCGGAAGCTGTAATGCAAGCTGCTCCATACTGCCCCACCAACACTACTCAACCTAGAAGGGCAAGGTGAATTAGGACTCCATACCTGTTCAGTCCTTGATCTCTCTCCTGAGACTGCTAACAAGCATGGGCGGCTGGTATCCTAGGTGGGGGAAGGCACTGATTTCCCAAATGCCACCCTGGCCCCGTCCACACTCTGCCCCCAGAACACCTACTATAGTCATACTGGGGCAGAGAGTTATTGCCCCTGAGTGCCTGCCGTCCCTGTGCTCTGGGGCTGGAGAGGCTAGGGCCATGTACCATCGTCTCTCTCTGGTGCTCCGGGCCGGGGAGGCTGAAGCCGCAGACTGCCTGCCCTCCCTGGTACTGAGAAGGCTGGGGCCACACACTGCTCCACCTCCCCAGTGCTCTGAGGCCAGGGAGGCTGGGAGACACAGGTGCACCCACCTGCTCCCCTTCCCTCCCTGTGGTTGGGGGGGGGGGGGTCACGTACAGCACACTGCCCTGCCTCCCCATGGTGAGGGGGGACAGAGAGGTGACTTGGCTCCCATTAGGGGCGGGGCCTCAGCAGAAGGAGCAGGGCTGGAGGTGGGGCTGGGGGCTTGCTTCACCAATCGCCCATGCTGACAAGGTTGTCACGGAGCACCAAGCGAGGTGACTTTTCTGGACGCGGAGCTCATGGACTCATTTCACGTGAGCTCAAAAGCCCCCAGTCAGAGGCTAACATCCTCTCTCTGCTAACATAAGCAAGAAGGGCGTCACACCCCATTAGCAATCTCAGGAGCCATCTCGTCTCAGCACAGCTTTAAGAAAATTGATTAAACGAAACTCAGCCAGCCCCATCCGCAATCTTTATCATAGTCCTCAGTCTTGTGCCCTTCCTTCGCATCTGCCCTTTGATTTCCAGAATACCTAGCTCTCATTTTTATCGTATTGCTTGAGATGCATCAGCTGCAACCTACAGCGTAATGCACATAGTTATTACACACACACACGCACAGCTAGATCACGTCAGCTACAGGGAACTCAAGAACAACTCCCACAGGAAAACTCGAATTCAGCTCCTCCCCTGCGAAGACTTCAGACCGCCAACCTAGGCACTATTCCAGTAGACTGGCCTCCTGCTGCACAGAAAGAGTCACAAATTAGGGACTAACAGGGAAATATGTTCCACTGACAACACACTGTCTCCCAGCCCCAGACAGACATTTACCAGGAAATCCTATTCCCACTGAAGTCAATGGCAACACCCCGGTTAGTTTTCTATAAAGCAAGACCATCAAGCATTTGTCGGTTGGTCTCAACTGCTGGGATAAGACATAGGAAGAGGTGTTTTTTTAATACAATCACAACTTTAAGTTCTATGCAGCTTAGCCTCCAGGGCTTTGTGTGGGTCTGCACTGACTCACCTTTAGTTATCTGCAAAATATTCAGCAAAAATAGGAGAAAGCTCTAAAAAAATCCTTATCTTTCGAGAAGAAGCACCCTAATTGCTGCACTTACTATCAGAGAATCATAAAACTAGAAGGGACCTTGAGCGGTCATCCGGTCTAGTCCCCGACACTCACAGCAGGACCAAGCACCATCTAGAGCAGTGGGTTTCGAACTACGGGTCCACAACCCAGTACGGGGTCATGGAATGTCAGGCACTGGGTCTCATTGCTGCAGGATGATCAGGTGACCAATGAGGGGTGCTAAGACGGCGCTGTGCCCAAGAAGTGCCAGCAGCAGGCCTGGTTCCTAGGTGGGGAGGAGAGAGTACACAGGGCTCTGCCCATTGCCCCTGCCCTGAGCACTAGCTCCACACTCCCACTGGCTGGGAACCTGCTGCTGGCTGCGTCTGGGGCACAGCACGGTCTGCGGTGCCAGGACAGGCAGGAAGCTGCCTTAGCACCCCCGCTGCACTGCTAATGGGGAGCCACTGAAGGTAAGCCCCTCCTTCCACACTCCTGACACCCCCAAAACTGGAGGCTCCTCTTACACCCCAAAGCCCTCCTTAGCCCCACCCCAGAGCTCAGACTCTAGTCAAACTATGTTGAGTTGCAGGCATCAATGATTTTCTTTAACTAAGGCATGAGAAGAAAAAAAAAAAAGTTTGAAGACCACTGATCCAGATCATCCCTGACTACTAGGTGTCTGTCTAACCTGCTCTTAAATATCTCCAGTGACGGAGATGCCACAACCCCCCTAGGCAATTTATCCCAGTGCTTAACCACCCTGACTGTTAGGAAGTTTTTCCTAATGTCCAACCAGGGCTGGATTACCCAATAGGCAGACTAAGCACGTGCTTGGAGCACAAGCAAAGCAGGGGCATTTTAGGGTACAGTATTGTTTTTATTTTGAGTTACATATGGGGGGGCACCATAATCTTTTCTGTGCTTCGGGCCTCTAAAGGTCTTAATCTGGCCCTGTGTCCAACCTAAACCTCCCTTGCTGCAATTTAAGCCCATTGTTTCTTGCCCTCTCATCAGATGACAAGGAAAATATTTTTTCTCCCTCCTCCTCCTTGTAACACGCTTTGAAAACTGCTATCATGTCCCCTCTCAGTCTTCTCTTTTCTAAACTAAACAAGCCCAGCTCTTTCAGTCTTCCTTCACAAGCCATGTTTTCTAGACCATCATTTTTGTTGCTCTTCTCTGGATCCTCTCCAATTTCTCTACATCTTTCCTGAAACATGATGCCCAGAACTGGACACACCAATCCAGTTCAGGCCTAATCTGCTTGGAGTAGAGCAGAATAATTACTTCTCGTGTCTTGCTCACAACACTCCAGTTAATACATCCCAGAATCATGTTTGCTTCCCTCCCCTCCCCCAACAGTGTCACACTGTTGACTCATATTTAGCTGGTGGTCCACTATGATCCCTAGATCCTGTCTGTACAAAAATACCCCACAAGGTTTCCTATTCTGTCTGGTGTTTATTTGAAATTAAAAGTAACAGTATCCATATCCAACATCAATGTCTCTCCAGAATTCAAAAAGTCTTCTGGTCCCCTACTGACCTGGCTTATAAGGCCCTTAAACAAATTAAAGCCTCAGTGACTATTGGCTTAAGAATACAAAGTTGCTGCCATTTTCTCTCTACTCAGAAAAGGCAGGAGTTGTTCTGCTTACCTAGCATCAATTTCTGCATACTAAGGTTGCTGTTCTTAACCTTCATAGTGATGCAGGGAATTGAATCTTGGAGGTTAGGTCCATCGATGGCTATTAGGACATCGCTGATGTCCTTAGCTTCAGAAGCGGGGAATGGGTGACAGGGGAGGGATAACTGATAATTATTTACAACTTGATAATTCCCTGTTCAGTTCATTTCCTCCAGAGCACTTGGCACTGGCTACTGTCAGAAAACAGGACACTGGGCTAGATGGATCTTTGGTCTGACCCTTCTTATGAGAATTTCCTAATGTTTAACCATATAAAGTTGCTTTGGTAAAACAATGTATTAGCAGCCTCAAACAGAAATTTATATGGTTTGAAAGATTTCATCATGAGCAAAACTGGGCAGCTCTGGCCACAGAAAGGATTAAACATTATTTTTCCATGAGACAAAGAATCACAGGTTTTCTGAACCCTGTATTTCCTTTGTAATTCTGTCACAACTGAACCATATACTTAAAACAGATACTTCTATCTGCATCCAGGGGAATATGCTATTCACATAAGGCACATAAAGGTCAGAATCAAAAGCAGACAGCACCATCTGCTGATCTCTTGACTATATGTTACTTTCGAAAGTTCATGATGCTGTATACATAGATTTTTGTTAGTCTCTAAGGTGCCACAAGGCTACACGTTTTTTTAAAGTTACAGACTAACTTTTTGAATATCCAGAAAGTCACAAATAAAGAAACAGCTGCACTATAGCTTGAAATTACAGCAAACCAGCAATGGATCTCACAAAAGGTGCAATCTGAAACA
This sequence comes from Pelochelys cantorii, assembly GCA_032595735.1. Taxonomy (NCBI): domain Eukaryota; kingdom Metazoa; phylum Chordata; order Testudines; family Trionychidae; genus Pelochelys; species Pelochelys cantorii. Next base: position 40,237,562 of record CM064338.1, on the reverse strand, counting down.
ACAGCAAGAAATGTAGAAACTTCAATAGCACTCTGGTAGAGTGCCACTATCGAACTACTACACAGACTACACAAAGACTGAAAAGGCACCCACTGCACAGTGAGGGGGGGGGGGGTCTGCCCTGTGAACACTAACTTGCAAGCAAACATCAGAACAGCATTTGTGCTTAATTCTTAGTATCTCACAGGAAGATCTCCTTTTTGACCCGCTAAATGCCTCATCATTTTGGTTTAGAGGCAATTTGATGGACCCAGCCAAGCCAAAAAGCACTGAAGGAAGGAGAAATTAAAGAAAAACCAAAAGGCATTACAAGGGATTGTTTTAAAGCACCAACATGAACGAGACAGATGAATTATATAGGCTAGTCACCAGAAAACCTTCATCCCCAAAACAGCACGTAAGTATTCCATACCGCACTCAAGTTACAGATCTTACCGCTTATTCCTTTTGGTCAGGACCAAATGAACAGACACATGGATCTAGCTTCTCAGTCCTCACAGATCAAGTGTGTTGCGGAGGTGTGGGCAAAGCTGCTCCTGTCTACAGCATCTGTTCTGCAGCTGCAGCATTTCAGTCTTCAGCAGTTTTCATAATCACTTGTTTCTTTTTCACTGTGCGTCAAAAGTCATCTTCACATTAAATGCTAAATGATTTATTTCCTCCATTGCTCTCTATTAAGGAGACTCCTGTTATTACTTACTTATAAAGCCACAGTTGTGTGACATCACAAGTATCATTGTCCCGAGTGGACTATCTCCCATTTGTCCACATCTTTCCTAAAGTTTGGCACCCAAAATTGGACACATTACTCCTGCTGTGGTCTCCCTGCTGCCGAGTAAAGCAGGACAATTAACTCTTGTGTCTTAAATGCGACACTCCTGTTCATGCACTCAGAATTAAATTAGCCTCTCTCGCAACTGCATCATATTGTTGGCTTATATGCAACTTGTGAGCCACTATAAGTCCCACGTCCTTTTCAGCAGTACGTCTACTCAGTTATTTCCCATCTTGTAGACATGCTTGCGATGACGCGTCGGGGTTTCCCCGACTCCTGCACTCCCGTAGTGGCACGAACAGACTCCACCAGCCAGTAGGATTGAGAGAGGTTATTGGTTCTCCAAGGATGCAGCACAGCACAGATGTAATCTAATTACAGGGCCAGGCCTAGGATGCCTCAGCCCCCCTTGAGATGGGGGAGACTGGGCCCCTAAATCCCAGGCCCCCTTGCTTAGTCTGCTTCCTCCATGATTCCAGCCAGAAACTGCCCAACCTCCAGCCCTGCCCCCCAGCCAGGGGCTGCACTCCGCCTTCCTCCCTTTGTTCCTCTCCCTGGGAGGCGACCGGTCGGACAGGTTGGGAGACCCTTGCCTAGTGACTCATCCACTGTCCTGCTGGGCCGTGCTACAAACAGCCGCCAGTGGAGGTCACCCACAGCCCACTGCCCAAGCCCAGCAACCAGCAAGGCCCCCTCACTACACCACAGTGCTTTTGATTTTTGCGTTCCTAAGCATAGTACATTGCACTCGTGCTTATTGAATTTTATCTTGATGTCAGAACAGTTATTCCATTTCACGAGGTTGTTTTGAAGTCTAATCCCCTCCCCCAAAGTACCTGCAACCCCTCCCAGCTTGATAGAGTTACAAACTTTATAAGCATCCTCTCCACTCCATTTTCCAAGCCATTAATGAAAATATGGAATCAGACAAGCCCCAACATTGACCCACCCCTACAGGGCCTCACTAGATTGCCACCTTCCACCCCGTTTGACAGCAAAACCTTGCAAACTACTCATTTGAGTATGGTCTTTTAACCAATTGCACACTCCCTTCATAGGAATTTAATCTAGACCACATTTCCCTAGCTTTCTTATCAGAATGTCATGCAGGGTTGTGGCAAAAGCCTTACTAAAAATCAAGACGGGTCACCTTTATCACTTCCCCACTATTCACTAGGCTAGTAACATTGTTAAAGGAGAAAATAGATTGGGTTGCATGATGCCTCCTTGATAAATCCATGCTGGTTTTTCCTTATAACCCTATTAGCAGGTTTACCCAGTGCTGCTTGGATGTTACAAAATGTTTGGCTGGGCTTTGCTGGGAAATAAAGGAAAATGCAGATGTGTTATGGAAATGACACTAATTTTCAAAAAGGAGGGCAGGGCCTAGCCCCATGACAAGCTGCATGGGGGGGGGGGAGGGGAGAGAAAATTCCCAGGCCCTGAGAACAGTGGTGAGGGGGATGGGCAGGGGGAGGGGGAGATGAAGTGACACAGCTGTGTGGAGTTGCAGGGGGATGCCACAGGCCCCAAGCAGGGGGAAGTAATGCCCAGGCTCTGTAGCTGCAGGTGTAGGGAACCTTACCTATCAAAGGTGACCAGCAACATGCAGGACCCCGTCCCCAGCCGGTCAGTCTCATGCTGGTGTAGCTGTTCCCAGTGCTCACTCTGCAGTACCCTGGCCCCGCTCGCTGCCCACAATGGTGAGGGTAAAGATCACATCCCTCCTCTCTCTGCCCCTCCCTTTTCATGTTGTGGAAAACAGCCCCAATCCTGCCACTTCCCATGTCCCTGGCCCGACCAAACCCCCACTTTGCTTTATGTTAGGGTAAGAGGAAGCCACCTACCAAAGTTGGTGGCCCTAGCTCTTCTTACCCTTTAGGAGTTTCTTGCTCAGACAGATAGAGGATAATATATATATTGGAAGTGAAGTGCCTACAAACTGATAGTTTAATAATTTGCTCCAGTAGCTTCCCAGGTTTTGATGTTAGCCTAACTGCTCTGTAATTCCCCAAGTCCTCTTTGTTCTCTATTTGTAAAGACAGATACTATGTTTACCCTCCTTCTGCCCTCTGGGACCTCACCCATTCTCCATGAGTTCTAACAATTCTGAGATTCCTTCAGCTAATTCCTTAAATACCCTAAGATGAATTTCATCAGGCACTCCTGCCTTGAATAGTTAGCTTATCTAAATAGTCTTTAGCCTACAGGCCAGCTTCCCAATCAGACCACATCTTCCATGTCAGTTCAGGCAAAGGGGAGGCTATGATGCATTGTGGGAGAGCAGTCGCACCAGGGACAATTATCCATATGATTGCAGGGTTTCCAGCAGGCACCAGTTAAAAGGGCCATGCACTAATGTCAAACTGACCACAACATGTTTTATTTCAAGTTTGAAAAACCAAAACCATTTCATTTTTGGTCAGGCTATAAAACAATACACTTTGATTTTTCTCCAATAAAGAAATCAGTTTTCCCAGGAAAACACTTTCCATAAAAGAAAACATTGATGGAAATTTTCTCTCTCACTCCAGCTGGGAAGAAGCCTTGTACCAAATGAGGAGGAGAAAAAAAAAAACCACACCTGAAATAGAATAATTAAAGTTGTAGACAAAACCCAGTCTATGGCTAGGTCTACACTACAGAGTTTTTGCACAAGAACAGCCATTTTTGCACAAAAATTTGCAGAGTATCCACACCTCCAGCAAAATGAAAGAACAGAGGGGTTTTTCTGGTGTAGGTATTCCTCTTTCTACAAGGAATAACTCCTTTTTGCACAAGAGCTCTTGTGCAAAAAGGTGTGAGAGGATGGGGAACGGGTTTTTTTTACGCAAAAAGAGGCAATCAAAAAAAGTACAGGTACCCTGGTGGCCATTCTGTACATAGCAATCAGTTTCCTTTTGAGAGAGCATCCAGGCAGTCTGGATGCTTTCTTTCGAAAAAGCAATGTGCTTGTGTGTGTGGATGCGCTCTTGCACAATACATTTTTGCAGAAGATCTCTTCTGCAAAAAGCTTCTTGCGCAAGAAGCCTGCAGTGTAAACATAACCTACAAGTCTTGCTTTCAAAGATGCAAGAAAGGTAGATGAGATTAACAAACTATTCTCCTTATTCTTGGTAGGAAAACTACTCTAGAAAAAAAAATTGAAAAGTCAATTATCACACCCTGAGAAGTGGGCAGAAGTCATTAAAGGATGTGTGGTTTAGAACCACTAATCAGTTTTAATATTTGTAACTCGTAAGAGCATAACAACTTACAACCCTGACTATGTGCAATTATTTCAAGTTGACCCAAACTTGCTCAACAAGATCCAGTCTTTTACCAGGCTATTGCTTCCAGGTTTACATTATGAGTCAGAAGCCTAAACCTCTCAGAAGAGTCTGACTATGTCTACACTGCCCTCTCTTGTGCAAGAAAATATGCAAATGAGGCAAAGTGGTGAATATCGCCATGCCTCATTTGCATACTTAATGAGCTGCCATTTTGTTGCAAGGGCTTTTACGTGAAAACCCTCTCTTGCTTTTTTTCAGGAACTATGGCTCTTGCACAAGAGGGGGGTTTTGCGCAAAAAGGAGCCATGTAGACTCCTTTTGGAAAACCCGTTAAAAAATTCATGGATAGACTGAATATAAAAAAAAAAAAAGATTAAAAAAAATATTGTGACATGCCCCATTAAAACATTTTCCTTTGTGGTGTATTGTGTAATGCATTTTTAATGAATTTTGCTCTCTTAGGCCCAACATCTCCCAAGATATTTGTAGGGTACTTGTCACCTTGGTTTCTATACATTTAGAATTATTTTAGTCTGTGCTTCTGTTCCAGCTTTAATCACATCCTTCTTTATATGTTAAGGATATGTACACAATGACACTAAAATCAAGGCAGCCAACAAGGCAACTAACTAGGCCAGGAGGGAAAAAGTTAAACCATATCCACTAACATGAGAAAATTTATTGAGTGACTAAGAACTTGAGCCATCTATTTGAATAGAAGTTATAGATTTTATACTGTACAGCCCTTAGGATTTCATTGATAACTTTGCAAATATGAACTGAATGGAAATCAACACGGTATCTCTTCCTGATTTTGCCAACAACTCCAGTAGCTCTGCTGCTGCTCCAGCTTCTCCCAAGCAGTAGGAAAGTGAAATCAGCAACACTCCAAATATGCAATAGAAAAACAATCAAGAATCAAGTCAAGTTCATGCTGCTTGTGAAAGCTACAGGTGGGTGCAGACTAGGGATGTTAACTAACAATTAATTTACTAGTTGAGTAGTAGATGGGGCTCTTGCACATTTCAAAGGAGGAATGCGGAATTCCTCACATAGCCTGGGGGCAGTGGGAAGTCCCGCTGACTCCGGGCTGCATGCGGGTGCCAGCTTTGAAATGGACAAGAGTCCGCACCAGGGGCTCTTGCGCATTTCAAAGCAGAAGTGCCAGCATGGAGCCCGGGGTCAGCGGGGGACTCACGAGTGCCCCTCTAACTCTGGGCCCCATGTTGCACTGCTGCTTTGAAATGCCACGCGGAGCCAGGGGTCAGCCCCGGACTCCGCGCAGCATTTCTGCGGAACCCAGGATTGGTTGGGGATTCCCGCACAGCATTTCCCACAGCTGACCCTGGGCTCCATGCGTCGCTGCCCCTTTGAAATGCCACCTCGGCATTTCAAAGAGGCAGTGCCGCACAGTTGATCCTGGGATCAGCTGTGCAGCACTGCCCCTTTGAAGTACCCCTTCTTCCCCCCCTTTGCTGCCTCTGATAAAGGCAGCAAGGCGGGGGGGGGGGGGGGCGGGAGAGGGATTGACTAGTCCATAACATTAAATGCAGACATGAACACCAGGGTTATGCCCAGAGAAGCTCTCAATCCCTCCACTCCATTATACCACCCAACATTTTTCTTCCATCTCACCTTAGCAAGCAGGAGACTGGGGAGGGTAGAGTAGCAAAGACCAGTCCCCTTTACAGCAGCCCAAATATTCTGCAAGAGGGCAATACACAGCAGCCAGACCGTTCCAGAGGGGAAAAGAACAGAATGCATCTTCCCCTTTCCAGTAGCTAGGGCCAGGGTGGGTAAACTACAGCCCGCATACAGGCCATCAGGGCTTTTAATGCAACCATGGGATTACCAGTCCAGTGGCACATAGTCTAGGGCTGACTGTAGCCCTGTACTGCTCCTGGAAGTGGCCAGCAGGACCCTGGAGGTGGGTAGGGTAGTCTCCACATGCTGCCTCTGCCTCCAGGCACTAGCCCACATAGCTCCCATTGGCCAGGAACAGGGAACCAGAGCCAATGGGAGCTGTAAGGGCAGTGCCTGTGAATGGAGCTACCTGACCCCACCCACCACAACTAGGAACTGCTGCTGGACATGCTGGCCGCTTCCAGAAGCCACGTGGAGCCAGGGAGCCTGCCTTAACCCCTCCGCATTGTCACACCAGAACTATCTGACGTAAGCAGCATGAGGCCAGAGCCCACATCCCCTCCCCCATCCAAACCCCCTGCCCCAGCCCTACATTCATGGCCCACCATACAATTTATCTACCCAGATGTGGCCCTTGGCCTATAAGCTGCGCACTTGTGCGGCTACTCAGGAGAGTTTCCAAAGCCCCGTGGCTGATTAGCAGAGCACTCACAGCTAGTGGGTTTTTTTCCTACTGGTGGTGCACATATTCATACCTTGGCTTGGTGTACATAAAAATTATTCTGCACATTGATGGAAAAGTTTAGAGGGAATATAGGCCCTCAGGCCAAAAATCTTGCCTGTCCTCCAACTACAGGGTGGTAGAACTTCCAGTTTCTTTTGCACACCTAAAAGCCAGAAGTTGGTGCAATAGGTGGCAACACCATAGCAGGTTCAAGGATAAAAACTTGCTAAAAATCCCAGCACTGCACTCACTCCTCCACAACTGAGGACGGCAGGCTCTTAAGGTGTTGCCTCAGACCTCTGTAGCTCCTCCTGTCTTGGCTCTTTAGCTGGTCAGCTGTCCATCTAATAAACTGTTCAGCATAATTTTCTAGTCCTGTTTATAAGTACCAGTCAGATGTACCTCCAAATATTTGTCTAGTTATTGCCAGAGTTGGATGGCAATAAACTGCTGAAGATGATTGTTCAAAATCTAAGTACTGGCAACTTAAGCTTAGTGGCACAAGTTAATTTACAAGCATAACAAAAAGTGTTACCATGATACAAGTCATTCCATTAAATAATCTTAATGTAAATAGAAAGACAACTTATGGAAAACATTTTCCATTTAGATATTAAATTGTGCATCTTTTTAAGTACATCAAGATTAAAGTGGCAACTGTAACTCTGAAAGAGGACACAAAAAGCATCCAAGCGCTGGTGTTTGCTGATTACTCTTCTACAGTCAACACCAGCCAGTCATGTCATCTCTTTGGAAAAAACAAGACTTCTTGACCTGTCATCTTTAAAACTGAAGTTCACACTTTCAACTGATAGAAAAGTTTTTCTTCAAAAGAAAGTACTAAATTTCTGGCTGTTTCCTCTAATGTCAAGCACAGGTTTCTGAAAGATCTGTGAGATAAGCCTGGATGACAGAAAGCATTCCAGACTAACTTCATTAAGCAAGAGCTATTCCTGCAGCCAGATGAAGAGATGAAGTGATAAAGCCTTCTACATTGTTGTTCTGATAATGTTTTGAAAAAAGTACTGTTTCCTATAATTAAACTGTCATGTTGCATTCTACTGAGCTAAATACAAGTGCCAAAATGTTTGAAAGACCATAAACAAATTCAATATAAGTGCTCATTGCCAAAATTTTACTAGCTTTTCTTCCATTAGACAATTTTTCTGGATGGCTGTAATCCAACCAATCACTAGCCAAATGGCATGTATTGTCAGAACGATTCTCATTACAATGGATATTGATTTAGAGACTAAATTTCTGCTGTGTGTTCTCCAGCTTATTTTAATTTATAAAAACTAGCAAAATCGATATTATCTCCCAGAACAAATCCCACCTGTAAATGTTCCACTAATTAAAAATTACAAAGCTGACTTGAAATACTACACGCTACCATATGCCTTTGTACAAATAATTATACTTGGAGCCAAAAGGAGTTTGGCAGATATTACTCACCAAAATAGATTTGACACAGGTAGAAGAGTGTGTTCTCATTAATTTCCTATTTAAGGACAAACTACTTCAAAGTTTGTCCAATAAGCATAATTAACACATTTATATTGATTTACCCTCTGACAAAGTCACACTGAAAGAAAACAAGCTTTTGTAAGTTATGTATAAAAATAATTTATTGTCTAACCATAAAAACAAGGATTTATTCTTGGTCTTAATTAAGCATTCACTAACGTGCTCTTCTCTTATGAGTTGTACTTCATAAACAAGTTATGAGGAAGTCCTCTTGGCTTACGATACCAACAGCACACACTTTGCAGTTGAAACACCTTTAAATAAATACCTGCTTCATTTATTGTAGTGGATGATTAAATATTTAATGTTTCTATTCATTTACAGCTGTCCAATTTGACCAATTTCATGCACTTATTGTCTTATAATGTGCACCACCCTTTCCTTGTCTTTCAGGCTTCTTCCCTGTGGTAAGTTTGAGTGTGTGAAATCTGCACTCCCCTTGAAGCATTTGTGAATTCTGCTGGAACCAGGGATGTAAGTACCCATTATAAAAGTCAGCTGCAGTAAGCTTCTTCTTGAAGACAACAGTTTTGACTCCGACCCAGTCTCCCTAGAAAGGAAGATAAAGATGCAGACACTAAGTCTCTCCCAAACTGTTCTAAAACTTAACATACCCACTACCTTTAAGATTACAGAACACTGAAGCAGTTTGGGATTTTCTTTATGGTATATATTTGGGTCGAATTCTCACGTGTAAATTAAAATCCAGTTATCAGGCAATGGAAAGAACTTAGTATACCGTATAAGATTCATATTGCACAGACTTGCCAGATTAGACACAGGCATATAGTTAGGGTGCAGATATTAAACAACAGACAGAGGTAGCACTCTAAAAGTCATCTTCAGAACCCTGACTATAAGACAAAGGCAGAAACATACCTTGCAACGAATGACCAATGTCTGTGACAATTTATGGTACAATACTGATCCTGGAACAATTCCACGTTCATTTAATAATTTATCTGCAAACAAATAAGGAGCTTTTTGTATTTTCATGTTACTGAATAAGAATAAAAAAAATATTAAACTTATTTTTACACCTGCCTCTGGAACTGGACAGTTATCTAGAAATACCAATTTGCACAAAAAAAATTCATTATTTATGATATAGAGCAGAGTTGAGCAAGTCAGCATAAGGGGTAAAAGCATCCCCTAAGTAGCTGAAGATCTCTAGCATGACTCCCAACTTTTCCAAAAGCATACACACAAGCTCCCTCATACTAATAAAGGAATGTTTGGCTGCATTGAGTTCCATGCAGAGCACACAGCAGTTCACTGCCTCATAATGCAGCTTGAGCTCAGCCCCCCTCCTTCCCTAGCAGTGGGGAGGCCATGTTGGTGCTCCAGCCTCCCCTACCCTGCAAGGTTGGAGCACCAGCGCCAGCTTCCCACCGAGAGGCGAAGGGGGAAAAGAAAGCCCCGACCCTCACCGCCAGATCTGGCTCAGAGGTTGAGCAAGTGGCTGGGAAACAGCAGCGCACAGACACACTGCCTGGAGGCGGTCCCCGCTGCTTCCACTGGCCAGAATTGTGCCCAATGGGAGCAGCGGGAGGCCGTGCCTGGGAACAGGTAAGCACCCCCTATTCCCTTCATGCCCAGACCTGCACCCCACCCCCTTCACTCACACACACTCCACCGAGACCCTGTACCCCCAGCCTGCTCCTGCACCCTCCCTCCCAGCCAGACACCCCACTCCCAGCCTGCTCCTGCACCCTACCTCCCACCCAGACACCTCACCATCACCCAAACCCATACACTCCCATCCCTATCCCACTCCCTGGCAGCTCCCTCCCGCACACCAAACCCCTCATTTGTGGCCTCACAAAAAACTACTAACCCTGGCACTCCAAAAGAGTTATCTGGCCCATGGGAAGCACTGAACCTTGACCCTCCCTGTCCCCTCTCCCTTTGGGGGTTAGAGCATCAAGAATGAGATGTCTCAGTTGGAAGCCACATCAGTGAGGGTTGGGTGGGGTTTTTTTTTGGGGGGGGGGGGGGACTCACCTGTGTAGCCCGACAGATTTTCTGTTAATCAGTGGCCCCCTACCCCCCACCCCCCCAAAAAAGGTTCCCCACCCCTGCCATAAATAAAGACAATGCTGAAACCTTTTGTTTTGGACATAAATTAATATTTTACGTCATTTAAAACAATTTGGTAAACTAAAATGATAAAGTTAAAGGCCTTCATCTATTTAATTAATATTTCCTTTCTTATCAGTTCTATATCCCCCACTTATGTTATAGCTCCAGTAGCCTAATAGGAATAATTTAGTATTTAAGATATTTAGAGATAAGAGGCGGCATTTTGTCATTATGGGTGGTTGGCTGATGGTCCATGGAAAGGTCTGCCTTGAAGCCAAAAAGTTTGAGAACCACTGCCAAAAGGACGATTTCAGAAAACAACAAAGAGAGGCTGATGTTCCTTGTGGATGATCCACGAGCCACATCATCATGCAGGGATTCTGCCTTATGGATGGTCAGGCTTAACAGGTCTACAAAGCTATGCCTATAAGTATTATATAAAATTTACCAGACAGAAATAATAGAATCATAGAAATAAAGGGCTGGAAAGGACCTAGACCATCTCTGACAGATGTTTGTCCAACCTGTTTTTAAAGGCCTTCAATAACAGTGCTTCCAAAGGAGGCTTTGGAATCCTATTCCAGAACTCAACTACACTTAGAGTTAGAAAGGTTAGATAATAAGAAAAACTTAAAACAAAACACCCAAGTAATCCTGTAGCACCTTACAGACTAACAAAAATATTTATATAGTATCATGAGCTTTTGTGGGGAAAAACCCATCTCCTCAAGTGAGAGTGGAGGAGGAAAAAAAAAAAAGAAACAAAATAACTAAGTCACTCTTGCTGCAGGTTAAGCTCTTTACGCCCTGCCCTACCTTGAGTGAAGATGGAGAACAACTGACCATCATGCTCTTTATAACAGTTCTTAATGTATTTGAGGCAGTTAACCAGTCCCATCCAGTTGTCCTTCTATGTCTCCCCACCTTTCAGCTTTCTTTTCTCAAGACTAAACATACCCAGATTTAACTGTTCCTCATAAGTCAGGTGGTCTAAACCTTCACACATTTTGGCTACTCTCCTCTGGACTCGCTCTCTCTCCTATTTACCCTAAATTGTGGCACACACAATTGGGCACAAAACTCCAGCTGAGGCTCATCATCAGTGCCATGTAAAGAGGCACAATTAAATCCCATGCCTTACACATGACCCTCCTCTTAATACACCTCAGAATGACATTTGCTTTTTTTGTAACCGCATCATACTGTTGGCTCATAAATCAGCTTGGAATCCACTGAAAGCCCCATCCATGTCCTTTTTAGCAGTCCTATTGTCCAGGCAGTTATTTTGTATTGATGCATTTGATTTCTCCTTCCTAAAAGATGGCACGCTACATTTGTCTTTACTGACTTCCATCCCGTTGAATTTGGACCAACGCTCCAGTCTGTCAAGATCATTTTCTGTTCTAATCCTGTCCTTCAAAGTGCTTGCAAACCTTCCCATCACCACCACCTTGGTGTCATCTGCTAATTTTATACGCACACACTTCATCGCATTATTAGAGTCATTAATGAAAATACATTGGGAGTAATTTGTAAGTTTCTACGTACTTACATTAGACTGTTTAGTCTTGTTTCATGCCATTAGACTCCTAATTAATCTCTTTCATCACGTAACTGTTGCCTAGAACAGCTTCACGTTCACTTCCAATTAAATTAAATCACTGTCAGGGTTTGGTAAATGGTGTGAAAGAGAATGTTAACAGATTAAAGTTAAGTAAATACCAGCAAAGCCACGGATGTTATGCACTTCCACAAAATCCAGAAGTTTAATGGTATTTCCCATCCACTGGGTCTGCAATGGAATCTGAAAGTACATATAAGGAGATATGACAAACCAAGTACATTATTACAGGAGTCTCCATCAGCTGCTTAGTTTTTTCATATAAGAAGTGTGGTAAACAGCACTAAGGCAAAGATTTAGGACTAATCCTGGAAAGCTGGACTGTCTACATGTCATAATATATATATAAGCAATTGTTCTTCTCATATTCCTTCCTCTCAAAACTTTTTAAGAACCACATTAAGCTACACTAACAAAAAGTTATTTTTGTAGCACTAACTGCAAATGATCAGTTAGCTAACTCTACCTAAAAAGCTTCAGAGGGGTATTCAAGTTAGTCTGTAAATGGACGAACTTAAAAAATAACAAATAGACTTGCAGCACCTTAAAGACTAACAAAACATATAGATGGTATCATGAACTTTTGTGGGCGCAACCCTAACCACATCAGAGGCTCATTTAACCACACATCACTAATGCCATCTATGCCATCAAATGCCAGCAATGTCCCTCTGCCAGTTATATATAGGCCAAACTGGACAGTCTCCATGGGAAAGAATTAATGGACACAAATCAGATATCCCAAAAGGTAACACACACAGAAACCTGTTGAGAACATTTTAACTTGCCCAGACGCTCATTAATGGATCTCTAAGTCACCATACTGTATCAGGCCCATTTCACAAGCCAAATACACAGGGAAACCTTGGAACTTTAAATTCATTTACAGGTTTGATTCCTACCACAAAGGTCTGAATAAAAACATTGACTGGATGGCCCACTACATTCTACATCCCAATGACATAAAAAACCAACCAATGGGTACTTAAGAAAAATTTGCAACTTCTCTATCAGCTTCATGTAGCATGGAGACTGACTATTTCTTTCCCTTCCCTCCCCCCCCCTTTTCTCCACCACCCCATCCCCGATTTATTTCAAAACCGGACCTTTAAACTCCATTCATCTGAAGAAGTGGGTTATGCCCACGAAAGCTCATTATACCATCTACATGTTTTGTTAGTCTTGCAGCACCTTAAAGACTATTTGCTGTTTAAGTTTTTCTACCTAAATGCATGTGTATGGAGGACAAACTCCATGTGAAATTTAGTTTAACATTTCACAAACAAGAAATTAGTGCGCACAAACCTGGTATGTTTACAGTTAATATCGGAAGAATATATTTGCATCCTTTAGGACAGTTAACTATAACCTTACACAATACTTCGGAGAGTACATTCATTCAGAGGAATAATGCTATATTTGTGAAGTACCAAAGATATTATCCCTATTATTTTATGACAGGGAAATTGAATCAGAGGTTAAATAATGTGGCAAAGACACAATGAGTTAGCAGAGCTAGAATTTGTGGATCCATGCCCTATCCTCATGCCACTCGACTGTCCTGCCTCTCTAAAAAGAACTACACACTCAACTGAGGCAAGATTTGCCTTAAAGGAAAGCTTGCAAAAAAATTATTACTATTTTGTCTTACGGTGGCTCCGATGGCACGCTGTAGTCGTAATATCTGCTCAGGAGTTTGTTCTTCCCATTTTATACAGCTCATACCAATGGTGACTTTAGGAGCTAGAAAAAAAGCAAAGCAAAAAAGATCTTATTTTTTGCTTTGTATTTACAACTGAACAGCTTAAAGTGTAATTTGTAAAGCCATTAAAAACATTTAAGTCTGTCTTCTTGATGCACCAAAAGATAAAGTAAGTTAATCATCTAAACTTAAGCCTAAAAGTTCATGTTCTGGTTATGCAAACAGTAACGGCATGAAACTAAATAGATCTTATGACGTAGTCTTTCCTTTAGCAGTTGCTACCAGAAACTTGCTACTGCTGAATTTCAAAGAAAGATTCTGCAGTGTTCTACCCCCTTAAGAGATGTTAATCCTTAACCAAAATAGAAGTTTTCTGTTGATTGTAAGAGATGTTGATGCAGCCCTAAATTAGAGTCAACATGCACAAGAGTGCTCATCCCATTCCCCCAAACTCCGTGTACGAGCACAGGAACTGAATTCTATAAAAAGAAAAATAAAGACAAAACATACAATTAGCATTAAATACTCAGTACCTACCAAATGTTACTCCTTCATTTGGTTGCTCTCTCTTGTTTTTTAAACATTCAGGTAAGTTTTTCAATACTGAAACAAGCTGTAAAAGAAAAAATTATTATAAAAAATATTAAAGAGCACATGAGCATTATATTAAATGTATTTCCAGTAGTATTCCTCCAAGACTTACAAAGCCATACACATTTTGATCAGTCTGAATTTCTCAAAGCTCAAAAGAAACTAATTTCACTGAACTCAGAACACCTAATTATGCTATAAATGATTTTTTTTCCAGTTAAAATGAAATTCCTCAGTCTCCTTCTGGCAGCGAGCCTGCTACGGTCACCTTATTCTTGGACCTGGATGGAAACTGATATAAAATCAAGTGAAAAAGCTGCCATTGATTACCGTAGCAGCAGTGTCAACCTGAATATTCATACAATGTGTTTTAAAAGTAGGGATGTAAAATTTCAATTATTTGGCTAATCTAATAGTCAAGGAAATTTGCATCGACTATTCGATTAGTCAATAAGGGTGCTTTTGCCTTTGAAGTGTAGCAACAGCCCTGTTCCTACACTTCAAAGGTGAAAACGCTGCGGGGAGCATGGGGCCAGCGGGGGACTGCCTGAGTCTCCAGCTGACCCCAGGCTCCATGTGATGCTACTGCTTTGAAACACCACAGGGAGCCCTGCGTCAGGCTCTACGCGGTGTTTCAAAGCGGCAGCACCACATGGGGCCCAGCACCAGTGTGACCCCCGGGCTCCATGCGGCGCCACCACTTTGAAACACTGTGTGCAGCCCAGCCCATCTGGGGACTCCCCCAGGGTCTGCCACTTTGAAGCAACCCCCTTCTTCCCCCTCCCCGTTGCTGGCTATTTCTGATGGGCTTGCAGTCTAGACGTAGCCTCTTTCGAAAAAGAGCATCTAGACTACAACCAGTACTTTAGAAAAAGCAAGCCGCTTTTTTGAAAGAGAGCACCCAGGCAGTCTGGGTGCTCTCTTTCGAAAAAGCACAGTTTGCATTACATAGCGCCTTTTTTTGAAAGAGCAGTTTTGAAAAAAGGCATTATTCCTCGTAAAACGAGGTTTTCCGCAGTCGAAAAAACTGCAGCGTTCTTTTGATTTACTTTCCAAAGAACACGGCAGCAGTCTAGGTGCAGGAGAAGTTTTTTTCAAAAAAAGGCCACTTTTTCGAAAAAACCCTGTAGTCTAGACACACCCACAGAGGCAGCAAGTGGAGGCGAAGCGACTAGCTGACAAGCATTTGCTTATTGGGATGGGGGGGAAAGAGGAGAGAAAAGAAGAAAAAAGGGGAAAGAAGTTGTCAGAGTGTTCATGCTAAATGAAGCTGATAAGAATACTTAGTACCCACTTTAAGTATCCTTTGTTTGTTTGTTTTATGTCATTAGAATGTGGAATATAGTGGGCCATCCAGCCAATATCTTTGTTTAGACTTCTGTTGTAGGAATCAAATCTGTAAGTGAAATTAAGTTCTGTAGCTTCCCTGTCGAGCTGGCTTTTGAAATTGGTTTGAAATAATATGGTGACTTTGAAATCCATTAATGAGGGCCCGGGCAAGTTCAAATGTTCTCCAACAACTTTCTGTGCGTTGCCTTTTTGGATATCTGATTTGTGTCCATTAAATCTCTCTCGTAGAAACCGTCCAGTTTGGCTAATATGCACAGCAGAGGGGCACATTCCACATCCTAATGACATAAAAATCCAAAGGGTACTTAAAGTGGGTACTAAGTATTCTTATCAGCTTCATTTAGCATGGACACTAATTGGCAATTTCTTTCCCCTTTTTCCTCCCCCCCACCCCCCGTGCTATTTACAGTAAAATTCCAGTGGTCCGGCATCCAATGGTCCGGCACCATCTGGAACCTGGAAGTGCTCCGGGCAGCTGGACACTTGGAGCTGCTCTGCCCCCAGCTTCCCCAATTCAGCCACTGCTGAAACTGACCAGCGGCTGACTTAGGGACGCCTGGGGCAGAGCAGCTGGGGTGCTGCCGGGTTGGTCCCGCAGCGCCGTGGGGCGCATCCCCCCCACTCCACCCCAGACCCCTCATAGTCCCCCCCTTCCGATAGTCCGGCATATCTGATAATCCGGCACCCCCTGGGTCCTAAAGGTGCCGGATTATGAAGTTTACTGTATTTGAAAAGTAGACTCCTTAACTCCATTCATCTGAAGTGGGTTGTGCCCATGAAAGCTCATGATACCATCTACATCTTTTGTTAGTCTCTAAGGTGCTGCATGACCATTTGTTCTTTTTTAAGTTTTTCCAGCTAAATCATGTTAGCATTAAGAGCAGATAGGAGTGTAATAGTATAACCATTTAAACGGTTAACTAGTAAGCATAGCTTATCGATTACTGTAATGGTTACATGTCAGCTCCCACCCCCACTCCTGCTGCTGGCTCTGTAGTCAGGAGCGGAGCGGCAGGCAGGAGCCTGTGTGTGCCAGCTCCGGGGGAGCCGGGCTGACACACCACACTGTGGGCTCTGCAGTGTAAAACTTACACTGCAGAGCCCATGATGTGTAACCACTAAGATTTTCAGCAGTTACACAGTTACCTAATTAACCACTTTTTAACATCCTTAGTTTGTGTGTATTGCAAGGATGTATTCCTTTGTTTTCTAATGTACTTACAAATAGTACATAACAAGGAATGCTTCTCAGAATGGCAACTTTGAGAGCAATGCAGTGAATAAGGTGAGCAGTTACTAGCATAGGTTTACCATGTTCGCACCCAATTTTGATAATATTGCTTCTAGTTCTTTTGCTGTGCACTGGGAAGGAACGGCAAACTTTTCCTGCTTAATAATTGGGCCTACATCAAACCTAAAACAAAAACAAAACAAATATCTATTAGCTTCTTCCTCCAGTGACCTATGACTTCATTGATTCAGGGTACAATTTAGCACAGGGGTGGGCAACAATTTTAGAAGGAGGGGGCCTTCAAAAAATGGGCAGGACCTCAGGCAGAAGGGGCAGGGCCATGACACATCTGTGCTCCCCACCCACAGATCCTAATTGGCCGGGGGGTGGTGGGAGCGCATGAAGAATTTGGCTCTGCCCCTCCCTCCCAAGAGAACTGCCAACTGTTCTGAACAGCTGGCGGTTCCTTCTAGGCACCTACGCCCCTGGTCGTAGGAGGAGACTGGGTGCGGGGGAGTGCATGAAGTCTCTCGCCTCCCTGCCCCCACCCTGCAAGAGGCATGCAGCGCTTAGAGTGAACTCCCAGCTGTTCAGCTGGCAGTTCACTCTAAGCGCCATGCGCCCCTGGCGGGAGAGGAGACTTCATGCACTCCCCCATCCACAGGCCCTGACTGGCCATGGGGCGGGGGAGTGACAAGGCATCTGTGGGTTGGATTAATGTGCTTGGTGGGCCGGATTTGGCCGGCAGAGGTCCTCTCGCCCACCCCTGATTTAGCATAAGGCCTTTATATTAACTCAGTCACCAGCTACTGCAAACAGAAAGAAAGAAATAAAATTTTAATACTGGGTTCAGAATAAAGAGGTTAAACTTTGAGTAACTGTCTAATCGAATAGTTGATGCAATTTGCATCAACTACTTGATTAGCTGACAGCCCACCTCCACCCTAGCATCAGGCGCCACATGGCGTTTCAAAGCGGCAGCACCACACGGACCCCAGGGTCAGCGGGGGATTCCCCAGCTGATCCTGGGCTCCACACGGCACTGTCGCTTTGAAAAGCCGCATACAGCCCGGGGGCACCCCAGCTGGCCCCGGGCTGCACACGATGTTTCAAAGTGGCAGTGCCTTCTGGAGCCCATAGTCTGGCCCCAGCCTCCATGTGGCACTGCTGCTTTGAAGTACCCCTTCCAGTTCCCCCCCCCAACTGACTTTCTGATAGAGGCAGCAAGGGGCAGGAGAAGCGACTAGTCGACGCGACTATCCATAAGCATTTGCTTATCGGATAGTAGACTAGTCCTACACATCCCTAGTTCAGAAGACAACATTACTGAAACAAGTAGGACTGGATTACATAGCAAAGCTGAAATAGGCCCAAGTATTGACTTAGCACAGGTGTGGACAAAATCAGGCCCACCCAAGCATTTCTCTCCCGCCCACCAGGCTGATTGGCAGAGCAGGCATACTTCTAGCTGGCAGCCTGTGTTCAGCTACCCCTCCCCCTCCACTTTGCTCCATCCTGAAGCCCAGCTGCTCCCAGGATTCTCCTGCCAGCTGTGCAGTGGGGAGGAAAGTGCTGAATTCAGAGCATCTCTGTGCCCCTGTACCACATCTCTGCAGAACAGGGGTTGGAGAGAGAGACACACAGCAGAGCTGCTCCACTCTGAAGGATGGATGGTAAGTGAAGACGGGCACTTCTCTGCATAAGAGGCAGACAGTATGTTTATGGCTAGGTCTACATTGCAATATCTTGGAAAAAGAAACGCACTTTGCCATATGCAAATTGAGTATCTTTCTGGTATACTTTCAAAAGAGGCTCTTTTGAAAATTGGCACATCTGTACGGTGCCAAATGTCGAAAGAAAGAGCTCTTTCAACACATCCCTTATTCCTCGTAGAACAAGGTTTACAGGGATGGCAAAAAGCGCATCCACTTTTTCAAAAAAGTGGACGAATTCCTTGGACACAGCATTGCTTTTCCGGGATACCTCTGGTATCCCAAAAAAGCAATGAAATCTAGACATAGCCTAAGATTTCAGTGCTCGTGCGCTCTCACATACACCCAATCTGTGCCACACACACAGAGTCATTGTCACAGGCTGTGCACCACACACAGTCTGTCACAAAGTCTGTCTCTCTCTCACAGTGTCTCCCTCTCTCACTCACACGCTCTCTCCTTCTGTACTCCCACCCTCACCCCTGCCTCTTCCTGGGGCAGAGCCAGCCCATGTCCATGTACCAAAATTAATGAAGAGGCCCCCGTGCAAAAATTATTGTCCACCATGACTAGCACTCAAAAGAAAAATAGCCTGAAATCTTCAAGGTGAATTTCATGCATTGAGGTATGTTAGCCAACAGAAGTATGACAGGAATAACAGTCCTGTAGTATAGCTAAAAGATGGACAGGTCCACAGTAAAGGGACATAGTGTACTGAGTCCATTCAAAGGTGTATGCTATGCCACTTCAATTGATGTTCAGTTTCAGAAATGTGTCTGCAGAACCTGGGAGTATTCCATATAACATCTAGAGAAGCAGATTATCAGAGGACAGAAGTAATTTACCAGTTTCACTGCACAGTTGACTTGGGATCAGTAGTCCTGCAGATCTAGTGCTACGTTTAACTTGTACGGCACAAAGTACTCAACAGACAGTTGTGATAGGGTGGTTCTGGTGGAAAAATCAATTTGTCCACTCTCAAGCTGTATACAAGAGTCACAGCAGTTCAGGTAAAACTTTCAAGTATTTAATATTAAAACATCTGTGTTTGTGCATATATTTATTTTTAATGAAAGTTAACATCAGTATTATAAGTTAAAAACAATGACTATTCTACACAAGAGGAAATTAATATTTATGAAAAGCAGACGTTGCAGTGATTGAATCTTTTTAAAAATGATGTTCGCAGTACCTTTTAGGCTTAATTTGCATAATTGTCACCCCAGTTACTGTATCACCGTGAAGCACCGTGTGGACTATTGGAGCAGGGCCACGCCACCTTGGGAGATAGCTTGGATGGACATTCAACACGCCACTGAATCAGAATATTTTTAAATTAGAATAGGACCAGTAAATCCATAACACACAAATGGGTATTAAGCATTTATTATACTCAACTTTGTGAAAACATGTTTTAGCATATCAGATGTACTGAAAACCCTACATGGTATTTAAAATATCAATTCTAAGAGCAAATAAGCATTTTAAAGGCATATTTATACTGTGTAGCTTAATGTTTGGCACAGGGGAACAGAAAAAAATAAGGGAAACACACCAAGTATTTAGAAGGACCTCATGAACTTGTTTTAAAGCCATTTCTGTATTAGAGATGTACAATCCTGTTTAACCAGTTAAACTTTTGGCAGTTAATTCATTCAGTGGTGGGGAACTTTTTTTGGGTCAGGGTCCACTGACCCACAAAAAAAGTCAGTCAGGGGCTTCACACAAGTGAGAAGTAAAAACAAATAAATATGCACATATACATGTCCAAATCATTGTAAATTTATCTCTACAGGGCTTGGGTTTATTTTTCCAGACTCAATAATAAAAGTAATGTACAGCTGTCTCTATTCTTTACCCCACCTAAACAGAATAAAAACATAAATAAGGTACTTTGAATGTTCTTGGGGTTTTTTTTCCTTACTGCTTCTTTTGCTTTTTTAGGTTGTTGGGGGGGGGGGGGTTGGTTTTTAAGACTCACTAGGTCTAACTATGTCTGCTGTGAAAAGTGATTTCTGTATGTCTATTAATATCACTTTGTACAGCAGACTTACTCAGACCTTGCAAGCTTGGGGAGCCCTGGATGGGGAGGTGGGTACAGAGGCCAGGGGCCAGAAATGATGGTGGGGTGAGCTTGAGGTCAAAGTCCACCATCCCACAGCCATGGAATAAAGCCTCACACTCAGAGGGCAGGGACTGGGACAAAGCCCAAAGCTTTGTGGAATCTTTCACATGCCACCCCAGGAGCTAAAGCCCAACCCCACCACTGGTGGGAAGATGGGAAGCTCACTGACTGTCTGCTCCTTTACCTGGTCTCCAGAGGGGGTGGGGCTCAACCACTGGCCTGTGAGAGGGTGCTGCTGCTGTGCCAACCCTTCTCCAAATCACTGCCCTGAAAACTGTGGCAAGAAAATGAGGCCCTGCTGGCTGCATCTGAGAAACACTGGCTTAGATGGGCTTTTCACATGCTACTTTAACCACAATCATACACAGACAACTTAAAACTAGCTTGTGTGGGCAAAACAGGCAAGAGGAGAAGACACACAGACATACCCCCAAAACAGGCTGCTGCCCCATCTTATCTGACTTACTATGGAAACTGAAGAATGAGATCCTCACTCAGAAGGCGTCCAAACGATGCCACCACCCCGACATCAAACTGGCCAGGTGGACCTGTATCTGGCCAGTCGTGGGTAGGCAGCTGAAACTGTTTGGCGCAGTTTTTCACAGGGAGGCCCCTTGGTGAGAGGGATGGCAGGGTCACCACCTCCAGCCGGTCTACGAGCGGCTCCTCCCTGGGGCAGGGTGAGAAGTGCCAATGAGCGCCCAGCACAGCCAGGAAAGGAAGGCAAAGCATCCCTACGCGCAACAGAAGGAGAAACAGACGGTCCTTTTTGCTGTTGCCAAAGGCTAGCGATGTTAAGTATCAGTTAACTGAATCGTCGATGAACCTCATGAATTCTTATTGGTTACTCAACGAGTCTATAGTCCCGGGGGACAGGGCCGGCAGCCAGTGCGCTCCGGCCCTACTCTTAAGGAGCCCCCTGCCACTCCACACTGCTGCCTCTCTATCAGAGATGGCAGCAGCCCCTGTCCTGAGAGAGGTCTGAGCTCCTGGAGCCTGCACAAGCCAGAACCACGCAGGGCTGCCGGGCTCCTAACACATTTTAAATGCAGAGTCGTGGGGGGGGGGGGGTCCCAGACCCAGCACAAGCCAGGACCGAGCCAGGCTGCTAAAAAATACACGGGGGGGGGGGGGCGCTAGGAAACGCCTGCAGTCCACAGCATTAACGGACCGGCTTTTGCTTATGGGTTAATCGACTGTCCTATCACATCCCTACCAAAGGCAGCCCCGCCGCACCCGCGCCCGCCTCAGGGCCCCCAGCTCCCCCACAACCTCCCCCCGACGCTCCCGCCTCGGCCCCTCCCATGCCCGCCCCCCGGGCTGCCTCAGCACCTGGCGGCCTCCAGCGCCCTCAGGGACTCGGCGGCGAAGTCATCGGTGCCGAAGAACAGCACCCGCCACGGCGGCTCCCCGCGGGAGGGCGCGAGCCCGGCCAGCCCGCGAGCGGCGGCAACGGCCGCCGCACCGCCCTCCCGCCAAGCCCGCAGCAGCCGTCCCCTCATGCCGCCGCGGCGCCGACTTCCGGGGTCGCGGCCCGTGACGCAAACACGCCACGCACCGAGCGCCTTCGCCCGGCCGCGCGCGTTGACGTCGCGGCCCGCAGAGGGGGAGAGGGGCGGGGCCTAGAAGGCAAAACGGGGCGGGGCTAGGGCAGGGCTGGGGCGGGGCGCGGGGGGGCGGGGCCAGAGAGCCCAGGCCTGGCCCTGAGGGGGAGCAGGGCGGTCTGTGGCTGCAGTGCCAAGCCCTCCCCCCACACATGGCCTCCATGCATGGAGCCCAGCCAAGTCCCACAATCACCAGGGCCACACGCCAGGGCCACCATTGGCATGAGCATCACTGCCATGTCGCAGCCCAGGCTGGCACCCGCGGGAGCGCAGCCTTTGCATGGGGAAAGCCGCATGAATATCTAGCAGTGTGGGTGTGCAGACTGCCCAGAGCAGAGCACTAAGGGGAGCAAAATAACACGAAACACTTTCTAGAGCAGGGCTACTCAACAGGCGGCCCGTGGTGCGGTTTGGGCTTACACGAGGCTCGACATGTGGCCCACGGGTGGGAGCCAGAACAAACAAGTTACCAATATAAGGGTCTTCTGTTGAAATGCGTTTTAGTAGTTACGTTTCTGGACTGCCATTGCTCGTTAAAAGTGCTGTCATATGGGTGGAAATCGGGTAAATGTTGCATTGTATTAATATCAGCAGAACCGACTTAAATGGGGCCTGCGTGCTGTGTAGTCTTGCCTTAATCTTTGCATTCATGCCTGTCAATGTGAAAGAAGCTATTTGCATATATATTTGCATGTATCTGCAATCACACTTAAGTTGCGGCCCTCAGCATGTGCTTTGAGTGTCATTATGGCCCCCGGGGCTTCCAAAAGTTGAGTAGCCCTGCTCTAGACCACTGTTTCCCAAATGGGGTTCCGCGGAACCCTGGGGTTCTGCGAAGTGAAACTAAGGGTTCCGCGAGAACCTCACCCTCTGCTCCCCCGCCCCCTGCGGAGCCCGTAGGCAGCTCCCATTGGAGCTATGCTGGCCGGGGCGGACCTCTGGTGGCGTGCCTCTCTGGCCGCTTCACCACCCACTGCAGCTGCCCCTCCACCGCGCAGCCCCCCCTCTTCACACTGCAGGACTGCCCCTGTCCCACGGGGCCTCCAGTGCCATGTAACCTCCTCCTCCTCGTGTGCAGGCGGCGGCTTGTTACAGCAGCCACTGCTGCTGGGAGGGGAAGGGGTGGCTGGTCCAAGGAGCCAAGTAACCGCTCCCAGACCTCGGCATTTTTAAACTGTCGCCTACACCCCGGCAGCGGCCATGTGGAACTCAGCTGGGGCTCTGCCCCCCCCCCTCGGGGCACACTTGGGCTCTGCCACACACCACCCGGGGTGCACTCGGGCTCACTGCCCCCCATGCGCTGCCGCTTTCTCTCCCCAGCGTCCCTCCCCGCCATGCTGGGGAAGTGGCAGAGTCTGGCCTGGCGGGGAAGGTTGGGGTTTCTACACCCCCCCCCCCCGCCCTGCCAGCAGGAAGCCTGACCTGGTGCTGCAGCTATGCTGAGATCCCCGCTGCATGGGGAGATGGGACTGAGCTCCCTTTCCCGCCCTCCCCCCCCGCCACTGGGGGGAAAAAGAGCATGCTGCTTGGAGGGGTGCCAAGCCAGGTAAGCATCCCACCTCGTGCCCAGACCCCGCACCCAAATCCCCCTCACTCACTCCCCTCCCCCAAGACCCCGCATTCCCAGCTTGCTCTGATACCCTGATCCGTATATAGGACTGTTATCAGGGGTTCTGCGAAATTCTTTCGAGTTTAAATGGGTTCCGTGGCCACATAAAATTGGGAAACACTGCTCTAGACTATAGGTCACACGTAGATGATGTAACTAGGCTGGGATGCATTCAAGTTTTCTTGGTAAATGGCGATGTCACTATTCACACGCAAACTTGATGAACAAACTATTCCCATCGACAGTAATATAAATTTACACAGAGACAAAGTCGGAAATGTTCTGTGCAGCTTGAGACTGCTAGACCTTGATTTAAAACTCTGTGTTTTGACTTATGATGGTGTTTTAGTAGATGGTTAGTGTTTGGTGGTTTAGTAGATGAAAAGCTTTAATTTTTTAATTGCAATGTCAGCTCTCATGGAATTATCTCACTCCTCTCCCCTCCCCCTTAATTTCCAATAACTGTGAAAATTTAAATCAATAACATTGTTTAAAAGTTTCAATATTCTATGTCAAAATCATAAAAAAAATCTGCTAAGCTTATGTAATATATGATGCATTACTTAATTAGATATTACATGGTCTTTTAATGGAGAGAATGTTATGAAGCCAATACAGTAATTCATAACTAATGCTTTCAGGAACCATGTCCCTGGACTTACTGCATTTTCGGTGTTGGATACTGAAAGACTATGAGGAGGGCCCAAAATAACTTGAGTACCCAAGATCTTATATGAGATCAGCCCTGTAAACGATTCTCCAAGATGTTAAATGTGTCACACCCTAATCACAATGTTGTGGCTCTCCAAATTTATTTTGTCCACTTTTTTAGATGTTTTCAATCACTGTTTCCTGCTACTGTTTTTGTTCCTCCTATGGTGGAGCAACAAAATGTCAACTTCTGCTCCTTTTCAGAATGACTCCTCATGGAAATTTCAGATGCAGAAATGAAATTTTGTGAACCTAAGTGGGGGTTTTTTGCCACCTCTGAATTTGCTTTCTTTGATCATCTTTACAACCAGCAACACAAAATATAATTATTTTCCTTGATCTTGTAATATTTGACCATATGTTTTAAATTCTCTATATTTACATGAAGTATAGTATGTAAACATTACATGGAAAAATTCAGGCAAAAGAAAGTATTGACACCAAAGTCACTTACTTCCTGCTGATTCTGAGCAGGACAGATTGTCATGGCTCAGTTCCCCAACCTGGCACTTCAAGGCTACGTCTACATTGGCATGATCTTGCGCAAATGCTCTTTAACGCAAGAGTTCTTGCGTTAAAGTAGTTGCTCAAGAGCGCGTCTATATTGGCCGGGACTCATCATAAGAATGATGCACTTTTGCGCAAGAGAGCGTCTACATTGGCGGGACGCTCTTGTGCAAAAGCAGGAGCCCAGAACCATTTTGGAGAGGGCAAAAGGGCACCAGCCCTTTCCGGGGGTGGGGGCTGGAGCTCCTTTGAGACAGGTGCTTAAAGGGATCTCCCCGGACAGCCGTTTCTCTCCTGCTGCAAGCTTTAGGACCTCTTGCAGGGACTGACAGCCGTAGCAGTTCTATTTGTGGTTGCCCTCTGCCTTGTTGGACACCACAGCCTTGTGCCTTAGTGCCATTAGCTGTTTATTTTACCTCAGCTCTCTTCTTGTGCCATGGAGCCAGGGGTGGCCTTGTGCCTGCTCTGGCCCCTTCTGGCCATTTTGGAGTGCCTGCAGCTGCTGCTCCATGCTGCTGCCCTCGTCGTCCAGGACCTCGAGGTGCAGGTCGCTCTGGACTCCCTCACCAGTGAGGCCCTGGCGTCCCTGTGGCATCCCCACCCCACCGTGGAGAGGCCCTTGTGGAGACTGGACACCAGTACCGACTGGTGGGACCGGCTGGTCCTGGGGCAATGGGATGACCAGCAATGGCTCCAGAACTTTTGGATGCAAAAGCAGACATTCCTGGAGCTATGTGCCTGGCTCACTCCTGTGCTCCAGAGAAGCACCACCCAGCTGCGGGCACCCATCCCCATGGACAAGAGGGTCGCCATTGCACTCTGGAAGCTGGCCACCCTGGACAGCTACTGATCAGTGGCACACCAGTTCAGGGTGGGCAGATCGACCGTTGGTGCTGTCGTCATGCAGGTAAGTCCTGGGGGGGGGGAGAGGGTGCTGCACTCCATGCCCAGGGGCAGGCAAGACTCCAGGCTGAGGCGATGGGGAATGCCCCATCACCCAGGGGTTTGGGCCGTCCCTCCCTTTCACAGGCCTGCTGGTGGGGGGGGGTGGCCCGTGGGGCGAGGGGACCCTGTTGTGTGTGAGTATGAGGACAGAGGGCATCACGGGGGGGGGGAACCCCCCCCAAGGGAGCATGCACTCACCCTGCCTTATGTGATGCGTTCCCCTGTGTTTCTGTGCACCTTTCTGCAGGTCGTCCGTGCTATCAACGGCGTCCTGCTCCAGTGAGTCATCCACCTGTGGGACGTGGAGGCTACGGTGGCCGGCTTCGCTGCCCTGGGGTTCCCCAACTGCGGGGGAGCCCTGGATGCAACCCACATCCCCATCCGTGCCCCGGAGCATCGAGCGGCCCATTTCATAAATTGAAAGGGGTACTTCTCTATTGTACTCCAGGCCCTCGTGGACCGCTATGGCTGCTTCCTGGACATTTATGCAGGCTGGTCCGGCAGGGCACACAACGCCCGCGTTCTACGAAACTCCGGCCTGTTTGGCAGGCTGGAGGCGGGCACTTTCTTCCCTCAGCGGGAATTTACTGTAGGGGACATACCCATGCCCACATGTGTTGTGTGGGACGCAGCCTACCCCATACTGTCCTGGTTAATGTGGCCCTACGCGGGGAGGACAGGCCACAACCGGGCACGGTTCAACGACTGCCTCAACCAGGCCCACAACCAGGTGGAGTGTGCCTTTGGCCATCTGAAAGCCCAGTTTTGCTGTTTGCTTACCCGTCTGGAGATGGGTGAGCGGAATGTCCCCAAGGTAGTGGCCGCATGCTGCGTGCTCCACAACATCATGGAGAGGAAGGGGGCGGCCTTCCTCCCAGCATGGATGGCAGGCGAGGGCCAGGCCTTTGAACAGCCCCGCACAGCTACCATCTGCCAGGCGCACCATGATGGAGTGCGCATCCAGGAGGCCCTGACGGAGATGTTCTCCTAGGCCCCACAGTAGGGTCACCTCTGTCTCCCTTGACATCTCCCTCCCATCCCCAACCCTTCCCTCCTCCCCTCCCCTCCCCTTACCTCCCAATAAACAACCAACACAGGTTTTTTTGGAAAACAATGTTTGGAACTTTTTATTTACAATGGGGGGACGTCGGGTGGGAGGGGGGAGGAGGCTCTGAACTGGGAGGGGGAGCTACTGCTGGGAGGGGTGGCCCCTGCAACTGCCTCTGCGGGGGCGGACCAGGACGTGTGGGTCAGGCTGCATCGGGGCAGGCAGCACGGGGAGGTGGGCAGGATGGGGTGCATCAGGAGGGGGAATTGCGGGAGCAGGAGGGGCAGCAGGAGGGGGCACGGGCATTGGTATGGGAGGGATGGCGGGTGCATGGGGCAATGCCATGCCATAATGTACAGTGTGCCCAATGTGAGCGGTGAGGGTGGTGATGGCATCCCTGATGCGCTCACACTGGCTCTGGAAGCGGCCCCAGGCCTTCTGGCGCCACTCTAGGTCCGCCTCCATCCGGCATGTGATGGCGGCCTCAATGCGTTCAACAGCCTGGACATGCCGCCAAAGAAGTTGGTCCCGCTGCTGGACCCGCCAGCTTGGTGCCTGGGTGGTTGGGGGTGCTGCCGCTGCCACAGGGCTGGAGGGTCCCCCGCTCCTGCTTGGTCCCACTGCAGGGAACAGAGGAAAGGATGGGTCAGTCAGGCAGCCCGGCCACCATCCCCGCACCCCATGCCCTCCGCCCCTGAGCCCAGGTGACACCACAGTACTGTGGCTTGGGGCCCCCCCCCCCATGTTGTATGTTTGCATAGAGGACTGCCCCCAGAGTAGGGTCCTCCTCCATGTATTGTAACCACCAGTCTGTGTCCTGGCCCCTTGGGGGCGGGGGAAGGATGTGTGTTGTGTTAACCTGTGGAACTCCCTGCTGGTGGAGGCTGTGAGGCTTTGGGTTAATTAGTGGTGTTTGACAGGGAGCAAGATGAATCCCCACACAGTGCCTGGAAGCAGATGTGGTCTGGGACCTCAGATCCCCATCACATGGATGTCTCCTGGACGGAACCAGGAGTGACTGGGGAGTGTACCATCCTTGCAGCGAAACTCAGGTGACCCTAGGGCCGGCCCGAGCACTTCCACCCTCCCCCTCCCGCTAGCCCTTACATGCTAGCCCAGGGACATGTGTGGCCGCAGTGCGGGATTTCCATCAAGGGGCCAGCCAAGGCACTGGGAGCAGGCGAGGGGCTCAGTGGGGGCCACACTCACAGGGCTGTGTCGCTGCGGTTTTCCCAGGAGCAGCTGGCTGTGCCGCACAGCCCAGGCATGGAACAGTGTGCTGTTCTGTGTGCTGCACCCTTCGGGAGGTGTGGGCTCTGGCCTGAGCCCCTGGGGCCCTGGCTGGTTCCAGCCCGCATCCACCGCCTCCCCCCGGTCCAGATGTGTGCGAGCAGCACGGTCTCAGGCATGCCCTGGAGCTGCCTGCCACGGCCACATGCCGCTCGGTCACCAGGCTGCACGTGGTTGCACATGCTGCAAACTGGTAATGGTACACAGCATGCAGCTCACGCTGCCTGAGTGACGCTCCCTCCCCCTCCCCCTCGGGCGCCTGGCTCCCCCCTGCCCTTGTGAGTGCAAAGTGCAACACTCACCAGTGGATCCTTCCCCGGCCTCCGATGACACACGGGAGACGTCCGGGCTGCCTGAGAGGACCTCCAGCTGGAGGGTCACACTGCTGTCCTCTTCCTCCAACCCACTGGGCAGCTCTTCCTCATCTCCCGCCTCGCTGGGCCTGGTGACGGGGGGGGGGAGCGCCTACTGCTGTTCACTGGCACCGATGGTCCCTGGGGTGCTGCCTCTCCAAGAATGGTGTGGAGCCACTGGTAATGGGGGCAGCTGTCAGCTCCTGCCCCCTGGCCCTCGCTGGCCCGGACATAGCCCAGGTGCAGCTCCCTGACCTTAACCCGGACCTGCTCGAGGGTCCAGGCTGGATGACCCTGGTTGGAGAGCGCCTGGGCCATCCGGCGGAATATGTCCGCGTTCCTCCGACGGGCACGGATGTTGTGGAGGGCCTCTTCGTCGGCCCAGAAGTCCAGGAGGGCCTCAATCTCCCCTGGGGACCAGGAAGGGGCGTGCCACTTTGTGCCCCTTGGGGCCTCCTGCGTTGGGGGTGTGGGTTGGTGTTCCCCCCCTAGAGCGGCCATCCTGGGTGGTCTGGTGGCTGTTGGAGGGAGCAGAGCTGCACAGCAGAGCTGGGTGGCAGAGGTGGCAGAGGTGCTTCTGCCTCATGGCCTCTGCAGGCTACGTCTGCCTTTAAGGGGGCTCGGGTTACCAGGAAGTCCGAAGCTGCCTGCGTGTACGGAGCATCCAAGCGGCCACTAGGGCTTTTTTCCATTTGGACGGCTCTTGAGCAAAATCTCTTGGCTGCCTGTCTACACTGGCCTCTTGTGCAAGAACAGTTGCGCAAGAGGGCTTCTTCCTGAGTGGGAGCGTCAGAGTTCTTGCGCAAGAAGCGCTGATTTCATACATTAGAACGTCAGTGTACTTGCGCAAGAACTCGCAGCCAGTGTAGACAGGCAGCAAGTTTTTGTGCAAAAGCGGCCGCTTTTGCGAAAGATCGTGCCAATGTAGACACAGCAAGTGTAGATATGGGGGCCGGCTAGCAGAATAAACTCTGTAAGAACCTGTCTCTGTCTCCAGAGACAAACTTGTCCAGTCTCAGTTTCCCTGAGACCCAAAAGGAAGATGATCAGTCGCTGCCACCACCCATGTGAGTTAAAAAATATATAAAATAAATCCTTTTCCAGAGAAGAGATCACTTGGGAATCCCCTCCCTAAGGCAAAGCTCTCCTCCCTTTCCCCAACCTCTGTTTTGCTTGGAGTTGGGAAAACAAACCAAGGGAATCCGCAGAGAACAATGGGGCTCTGCTCCTCCCGGGTAATTTATGTTTAAGGACACAACAATCAATCAATACCGGTTAATCAAATCAAAAAGGAAAACACTTTTATTATCAAAACAAAACTACTGTTGCAAGCATAGTAAATGACTGGGTGTTAAAAGCCATGGAGTGAAATAGACTCAGGGCAAATCCCTGGGTTGTAATCCTTAGTTACAAAAGAGAAAAACAATTAACCAGCTCAGGCATGATTTCCAAACCCCCAAACAAGGAAAACAATAAAACCTGATGGACTATCTAAACGTTTCCCTACTTACACATTTCAAGGAGTCCATTCCTGGGAGAACCCGACTCCCTTGTTATCTGGGGGAAAACTGCTCTGATCTCCCAACAAAAGAAGAGAGGGAACAAAAACCCTCTCTCTCTCAATTTGAAATTCCTATCTGCATTTCATTGGCTGAATGCCCGAAGCCCCCTCCCTCAGGTGCATTTCCAGAGTTGCTTAACCCTTTCCTCACTCTTCGGGTAAGTCCGACTCTCCTTAGCAGCTCCTATTCATGACACTGATGAGTAGCTGCTGCACTGGTAAAAATAATTCTTTTGGTGAAACATGCTCTGCTCTAGCAGTGATTATAATTTAAAGAATTAAAGTAAAGTACAAAGTCTTGTAAAGTACAAAGTCCAGACAACCATTTAAGGAACAGTGTGCTCACATACCAATACCATAAGAATCTTCTAAGAACATTCTTTTCTCCATGAGAAGAGGGTTTTATATAAAACTTCAACTAAGTTTAATTTGAACTATGTATGTATGCAAACTTCCTGCACTTCTAGATGACAATGTACTCTAGTTATTTTGATGCTAAGATGTTCAGCATAGTATCTAAGAATTTGGAAATATTATAAGTAGTTTAGTGTTGATGTGGATTATTTACTAGTTAGATTACAGAATTTGTATAAGAAACATATATGGGAAAAGTTATCTATAGATGGCACTGTCTAGTGCAGAGGTTATGTAATCTTTAACTTTCTACTTTCATATTAAGCTGAAGTATAGAGAGTCCTGCTCCTTTCCAGCTCATTTGACCAATTTTAGATTTCTGAAGGTAGCACTACTCAGTTTGCACATGGTCAGTGCCACAAAAGTGACTCCAGCTCATAGGTGGTAGCAGAAGGGGAAAGCAAGGCTACTTCTTTACGATACACGACTGTTGGTGGTGTGTAGGGTATGCGGAGCTATGTTCCACAGTGAAAAGAAGGTTGTGGTATGTAGCTGCACATGTCTTTGCAGGACTCTGGCAGGGGGAAGGCAGCAGGGAACACCTCAAACAACAGGGAGATTTTCTCTACAGCAGGGAAAGGCTTATGCAGCTCCTGCAATGGGGAAAGGCTCCAGCAGCTGAGTGCTGAGAACTGCCAGAGCCTTTCCCTGATCCAACGGGGCGGGGGAGGGGGAGACAGTGGGGCAATACTCTGCTAAAAGTAACAATGTGGAGGGAGGAGGCACTGTCTGGAGGTGTAGAAAACTGTGTATAGTACAGTTGCAGATGTGTCTTTACTCACTTAAGAAATGCCTTACTGTCTATGCTATTCATACATGTGCTGGGGTTGTGTACAGTGCGGATGTGAGCGGGTAACAGCTGATGGCTGGGAGCCGGCAGCCAGCCCCAGCCCCAGCGTAGGGAGTAGGAGCTGGCAGCAGCGGGTGACATTCCACTTAATCAGTTAAACGTTGAATTAACCTAGAGTCTAACCGGTTAACTGATTAACTGGGATTTTACATCCCATGTGTACAGTGTATGTACTGTACATGCCACCATAAGGAGTGTATAATGTAACCATTACCTCTCTGTTTGTTAAATTGGGAGTGCCATAACAGATATCTTGCCATCTATGCTGGGAAAACCACGTGGGCTGTACTATAAATGGTACCGAGGTTGGGACAAGGAAAATCCATCGCCGAGAATAAAAATGTTTCATTTCTGATCACACATTCAGACTCAATTCTTACTTACAGCATCAAAACTTTACTGTTTCTGAAAGTTTAGTTCTCAGCTGCTGTGTTGGTCCCATAAAGTCTAGTCTCCCTTTGATTTTGCAATGTAATGCTCAATATATTATACTACACACAAAAAATACTCTTGAGGACAAAATAATGCATGATCATGTAATAAAGACTGAATCATCGTAATATATATGCACAAAACCCAGGATTTCCACCATGTACTATTGTAACCCTCACACCCCCTGGACATGGTGCACTTCCCATCTAGTAGCACTGAGACAACCTATTTACAGAGAGAATAATGAGTCTGCTCTACAGCCTTAGCTACTAGCCAGCCAGCTTTTAGCTCACGTGGGAGCGGTTCATATGCTAAGCTCCAGACATCCCATGTTTGATTCTGCCTGCAGATGACCAGAGTCTGTCAGCTTTACACCCACATAGTTCACCGGCAGGGTTAGCTCCTTGACAGCCAACATGCCAATCTCTGCCACTTGAACTGGAGTTACTGAGAGCAGTGGTAAGGTGTCATCCTCTGTGGAGACCAGTGCTATGGGAGGCTGGGACATTTTGGGAGGGTTTGACTGATATTTGCCGGCAGCAGAGGAATGGTGAAATTCAGGACTCTTGGTTTCTGGAGAGGAGTGCACTCTCGTGGCCACTGCTTTTTTTGTCCATTTGATGTGGGAGCTGAAACTTGCTGCTGCTGGGTTTGGGGTTTGTTTTATATTTTTTCAGTGTGGACATCCCCTAAATCGGGTGGGCAAAAGCGACTTGATCCCGGCCGTCGAGGTCCTGCCATTCCCCCATCCGCAGGCCAATCAGGGCCTAAGGACGGGGGAGTGCGTGGAGCTTAGAGTCAACCTTGACAGTTGACTCTAAGCACCACATGCTGGAGGGCAGCGAGCAAGAGACTTTGCACTTCACCCACCCCCAGGCAAATCAGGGCTTGGGAGCAGGGGGGAGCATGCACTAAGTCTCCTCCTGCCTTGCCCCTGCCCTGCAAGGAGTGCGCAGCTCTTATAAGTGCCACGTGCTCCTTGCAGGAGGGGGGCAGGGTAGGAGGAGACTTTGCGCGCTCCCCTTGCCCCCAAGCCCTGAATGGCCTGGGGGTGGGGGGAGTGCACCAAGTTTCCTTCCACCCTGCAAGAGGCTCAGCACTTAGAGTCACCCACCAGCTGTGCTCAGCTGGCAGGTGACTGTAAGTGCAGCGCTCCCTTGCAGGGCAGGGGGCAGACTTCACATGGTCTCCCCACCCCCAGGGCCTGATTGACCTGGGGGCGGCGGGGAGTGCGCAAAGTCTCCTCCTACCGCCAGTGGCCCAGGCACTAGAGGGAACCGCCAGCTATTCAGAACAGCTGGTGGTTCTCTCTGGGGTGGCAGCAGGGGCAAAGACTTTACGCATTCCCCCCACCCCCAGACCAATCAGGGTCTGTGGACAGGAAGCACAGAAGTGTCTTGGCCCCGCCCTTTCTGCCTGAGGCCCCGCCCCTTCCGGGGTGGCACGGGGCCACTTCAAAAATTTCAGAAGTGGCTCCCAGTCAAAAATTCTTGCCCACCCCTGCCCTAAATGAATAAAAGCCACCATTCTGAACTCTCGGGGTGTTGGAGTTAACAGTTAAATTCCCATTGACTTCAGTAGTGTCAAGATTTAATTTCAGGAGTGTACAGGGGCTAGAAATGAATATTAATACCATTGGAAAATGGTGAATGAAAGATTCCAGCTTTCTAGTGATGGTCAGTATTCATTCTAGATAATTGTTCACAATATATCAGACTGATCTCTCAAGTACTATGTTTCTAGATTTTCACACTGCTTTGTAATTTAATATAGCAAATGTAGGCCTCAGAATAGCATCAGTTGCATTCCCTTCATCCTGTTATTTGTTCTACTTAAGGAGTCTGAAAATACTGAAACTTCATGCTTAATTCTTGCGAGACTCATTTACAAAATAATTAGTATTTTATTTCTGCTGCTTTCATGAATAGGGTTGCCAGGTGTCCGGTATTGACTTGTACAGTCCGGTATTTTCACCTCCTGTCCGGTAAAAAATTCAGAAAATACCGGACACCTAAAATGTCTGGTACTTTCTGATTTTTTTCCCTGCCAGGAGGCAAAAATACCAGACATCTGGCAACCAGGGGCGGCCTGTGGACCTAGGCAAACTAGGCAGTTGCCTAGGGCGCCGCGGCCCCGGGTGCCCGATGATGACGTCACGGGGCGCCGGGGAGCTCCGTGATTATGTCACAGTCATTGATGGCCATGCAGGCGGGGGCGCAGATTGCACCTTCCGCCTAGGGCGCCAGCTGCCGCAGCCGGCCTCGAGCCACTCCTGCTGGCAACCCTACTACACACTCAGCAATTGGGCCCAGCCCCCGGAGCCCCTGCTTACCTAGTTCTGCAGGGAAGCTCCCTTCTGGCTCGACCAAGAAAACAAGATGGCCACCGGCAAAAAACCTAAAGACCTGAGCAAGGGGAAGCAATGCCTTCCCTGGGTCTTAGTGCTCAAAACCCTTCTTTTCCTATCCCTATTCTGACTCTGCACGCACATAAAGCTGTTTTCATGCTATTTTATTTTATTTTATTGTATTTTATTTTTTTGCTTAATAACTCTTGGGGTCCTTTTTTTTTTTTTGCTCAACAACTTTGGTCTCCCCCCACCTATTTTCCCCCTCAACGGAATTTTTCCCCCATGGTTTTTTTTGGGGGGGGTTGGTATTTTTGTTGAAACCATATGGCAACCCTATTTATTAAATGGTTTCAAAGTCACTCAAAAATACATTATGCCCAAGAACTGAGTCATGGCAGTTAATGTGACCGCATAGTTCAGCTAGCTGTTTTATTATTACACACAATACAGAGTGTGTGTAGATGGTAATTAAAGGCTTGTCTGGATTATAAATGTTTATCATGTGGCTGAAAGGACACTTTGTATTGTTATTCAAATAAAAAACTCCGAGACCTCGTTTTTATAGTGGATTTGAACTCTGATTTTGTCCATGGCACCACACAAAAAAAAAGTGCTTAGTTATTCTGTAACGAGGCGTGCGAGGTCAAAGACACAGAAGGGATCAGAAAACTATAATATAAACAGATAAGCAAAACTGGAATGTCAAGGACGGAGTCAAGTTTCTGCCTAGAAATACTAGAGACAAATCTGGGAGAGAAACGGAGCACAAAGCCATATCCTGTGTGCATGTCTGTTTGCTAGCCAAAGACATGCAGAAGTATCAGAGACATAGAAAGATCTCTCCAGTGACAAAGTGTGTGCAGTCAATGGATGCATCATGTTCAACACCTACAGTAGTTGCTATAGATTGGCCTACGAGTACAGATATTCCCCGACTTACAAACGAGTTATGTACCAAACACTTGGTTGTAACTTGATCTGTTTGTAAGTTGGACTCCATTCATTTAAACGTGACCGCGCTGTTCATAAGCACGGATCGTGCGTTCGTAACGCGGGGACCAGCTGTAATGCACTTCATGGGAGGTTGGTCATAAGTGCGAACGGTCATAAGTCGACGCGTTCGTAACTCAGGGACCACCTGTACATTGTGGGTGGAGCTCAAGGGCCAGATAAAGGATACAAAGATGGCTGTCAAAATCTCGGAGCATAAGGGCTCATTGTATCCAGCAGGAATCTTTTCCTTTATTTCAGACATCACGCATTCAAGGAACCTTGGTCATGCACCCTTCTCCCCAGTCACACACCTTATTCCTGTGACCAGGAGAATGGTGGCATAGGAGTTACTGTGTTTCTCCAGTGCAGGAGGCCTCCTCTGATGACCAAATAGTGCAGTTTCCAGACAACTTTACTTCAAGCTGCCCTAACACAGGATATGAACTGAACTATCACAGCTATTACACCTGCTCCGGGCTTCAATGGGAGCTACAGGTGGTCAATGCCTCTCATAAGATTTAGGCTATCAAATATGATTTCCCTTGCCTCACTTACCACTTATGATTTCCCTTGTCTCCAGAAAGCTCAAACATAGACGATGATCAGCTATATATTGGAAAGATCTTAGTGCTGGCTGTTCCATGCGTTCACTTGGTGACCAGTCTGGGTGGGGCAAGATTTTCCCTCAGCCCCTTGATATGCAGTTGAAGCCAATGGGGAGGCGCTGACAGAATTTGACGCTGTGATGGTGGAGGGAACTAGTTGTCAGTCTGATGTACACATCATAGATGATCATTTTAAGGGGAAAGAAAAGCCATGCAGATCCCCAAGGATGGGTGAGAATGCTGCGTCCGGTGTGACAGAGACCTTATACATCACACAACTTGAAAGGAGAAGGAAAAAACAGTATAGAAAGTCCCCTCACTTTTGGCCTTAAGCCTCTCCCCTCAGACTAAATGAGCCTGAATACCCCTAAAGCAAGGCTTTTGCATGAAAAAATAATCCTGTTCCCTGTCAAACTGAAAATGATAAATTATATCTGTCTGCAGCATCTGAGCCTTGGCTGGATCAGGTTTTAGAGGGACAGAGGCTGCTCTGAATTGCATGTAGGGTGGCACTCAAAGGTAAATGATTGCAGGACACAGCTTCCACGCCAATCAAATTAGAAAACGCTGAAGGCAGGGAGAGAAGGTGGATCTTTGACACCCACTCCCTAACCGTCTGCTACTAATTACCCTGGGCTGCTAGGCGCTCCCCCACAGAAATGGTATCTGGTTTCCTTTTCTTAATGCACCGTTCGGTTGTTCACAAAGATGTTTACCTCAGATAAGAGTAAGAAAAGCTAATGGCTTCTGCACAGGCATGCTGGGGGGGGGGGGGCAATTGCCCCCAAGCCCAGTGATTCAAAGAAGCCTGGGCCTCCTGGCCACCACCACTGTTACTGTGGCATTGGCAGCAGCCTGAGCCCTGGGCCCTTTAAATTGCTGCCAGAGGGCCATTCCATATACTCTGCGTAGCTCAG
The DNA here is from genome assembly GCA_032595735.1 of Pelochelys cantorii. Classification (NCBI taxonomy): domain Eukaryota; kingdom Metazoa; phylum Chordata; order Testudines; family Trionychidae; genus Pelochelys; species Pelochelys cantorii. Next base: position 40,201,017 of record CM064338.1, on the reverse strand, counting down.
AGGGCTGGAGGGCGCCATCAATGCAGTCCGGGTGGCACTGAGGGCTTCCTCTCCCCCTAGGCATGACCTGTTCTCTTCCCTTCTCTTCCATTTTTCCTGTGTCTTTAAACGATTGCAAAATATATGGTGAGTCAGAGGCTTTCTTTGCTTTTATTATGCCTCCATCCACAGTATCAAGGCCTTTGGATGTCCCTATCCCGGGATCTCACAATGCAGCTGTATTTACCCGCTCCAAACATGTCATGATGTAACCACATTTATCAACCCTGAGACCTTTGTGGATCCCACCTCCCCTTCAGTGTTCCCTCTAAGATGCTCAGCAGCCCAGCTTCTAGGGTTGCCAGATGGTTTCTGAAAAAATACCGAAAAAAAAAAGCAAAAAAAGCATGGCCCCTTTAAGAAAAACTTTTGAGGCTTTTTGGCCCTAACAGGCTGCTGGCAGCCGCCTGTCATCTTGCCTTCCTGCACCGGGCCGGACAGCTCCCCTGCGGAACCTGGTAAGCACCCGGTATTTTCGCCTCCTGACTTGGAAAAAAATCAGAAAATACCGGACATTTTAGGTGTCCAGTATTTTCTGAATTTTTTTTACCGGATAGGAGGCGAAAATACCAGACTGTCTGGTTCAATACCGGACACCTGTCAACCCTACCAGCTTCACACATGATTAATCAACCCCGCCCAGTCAGAGGCTCAGGGTTCCATGCATGGAGTTGACCAACTGGCGGAGCTGATTAATCACGTGTGAAGCTGTGCTGCCCCACAGCTTAGAGGGAACACTGCTCCCCTTGCATGTGATTCACAGCCTTAGGATCTGATTCGTGCCATGTCCCTTGTGATGGAACATTATATTACCCACCTGCACAGCTGATATGAGGCCTTGTGTAGTTTTGTTCTCCCACCTTAGCATTGGCTGAAAGACTAGAGTGCTATTTACTGCATGCCATGCTTTTAAGATCATTGTGTGCATTTTCCTTCTTACGCAGGATGGACTGATGTGGCCCTGATGTGATTATGGTCCCCAGAGTCAAGCCCCAACTCACTCAACTATGAATTTCGCAAACAAATTGGAGTGAGGAATATTCTCTCTCTGCAGTATTATTAGGGAAAAAAACCCTATATTCTCAGTGGCTTAGTAATGACTGAACATTCTGTGGTGTGCTCTGGCTAATCAGAATCTGGCTTAATCTTAAAAAGTGTAATTTAACGTCTATGTATTCGCTAATTTCTTATTAGCTACAGTAGTTAATCCTGAACCTTAATTAGTAAAATGTAAACTTTCTCATGGTTTGACATGAATTGCCTTTGACTGAAAGCCAAAAAAGTCACTGTGATATATATCAGAGCCTTTTCAATATCTTTTCATAGCTTGCGTGATCAGTTGCAAACTTTATTGTAAACCAGTTCTCACCAGTGGCTGAAACTTAAATTCCTTAATAACAGAGTAATTTTACCTCTGGCCTGGATTATTTAATTGCATTAAATTACTTCCTGGAATTGTGCCTGTTGTCTTTCAGACATCTTTGCTTCCACAGTAGAAAAACAGGATTGTAACAAGAGTGGGTGTGAAAATATGCATAATGGTCAGGGTTAAGAAAATTGGGGGCAATGAATGAACCAATTTTTGACCTGTGGACAACAGATTCTTCAAATATCAGGGCTGCCCAGATTAGCCATGAAAAGCTTTGTGTGAGAGTATGGACACATAGCTGCATTAATTTTTTTAGGTGGAAAAAAATGAGGCATAATGAATGTGGAATATGATTTGCTTTATTATTAATGCAGTATGTGAAAATGTTGTATTAATTTATTTTAATACATTCATGTTTTAATGGGATGTGAGGGAGGGAGGGAATGTTGTTTGTGCCAAGGGCAGGGATGAAAGGTACTTTCCTATCACAACCCAGGTCCCTGCCAGCTCTTTAAATAGCTCCCTGCTGGCTTTTGCCACAGCTCAACCAGTTCTTGCCAGAGCAGCATACCTGGGTGAACCCCCTTACTTTCAGCTCTGCTGTAGGGCTTCCATGCATCATAATCCATCTTTCATGGATGGCTTCACATAACAGGTCAATCCAAATAAAACCATATCGTGTAACTTTTTTGAAACCAGAGTAATGTGTTTCAGTATCTCGCTTTATTCAGGTCTCCTTTTTCATAATGGTTATGCAACAACGTGAGTAAATAAATGGAACATTCTTCAAGTTCATCTTGGGGGAAAAGTTCATTCACCCTGTTGTAAATGGAACTAACAGCAGAGGGTGTGTTATTTTCCAGGACTTTAAAAAAGATGCCTGTTGGGTTCTGCTTTCCACATGATTCAGAGCAGCAGAATGAATCACTGTATGTGACTTACAGAAGCCAAGATCTAACTGCTGAAGTGAAGTATCGAGTGGTGCTCAGAAGAGTGTCAAAGCTGCAGATGGCAAGATTTACATCAGAAACATAATTTCCTTTTCTGAGAGAACTGCTGGCTTTCTGGTGAGCTCATTTTGGGGTATTTTTGAAAGGAGGTATTCTTTCTTTTTTATGTTTCAAAACTATGGTAATTTCTGGAGATTTGTGTGTAACGTCTACATGATATTCTTAAGAAAAGTGTGTCTGTCCTTTTACTGATAAGAAAGGGAATTTGATGGGAAGAATATAGCTATCTTCAAATGTTTCAACACCTATGTATGGAAAATCAGAATAATACTGTGATGGAAAAATATGTAGATTTGCTCCTAGATTTGAATTGCGCAAAAGTTAAAAAAAATGGTTAAACATGGTTAAAAAGCACATCTCTCTTTTGAATTTTTTTCCCTTTAATATATTCAACAGTTTTGCTTCCAAGTGCTAAAAACTTTGTTTGAACTGATTCCATAGTTTCATCTTCTTGGACTAAAAAATATTGGCTTCTGGGTACAAGGTATTGCGCACAGGGTATACAAATTAAGTACTAGAGTTAGAATGGGAGTCATCTGGGATGACATGCAAGAGTGGATGCAATTAACACACAACCATGACCATGAACTAAGGCCAATGGAACAGAGACGAGAAAACAATTTTCTGAGGTGCTTAATCCCAGCATTTGATTATTGTAATTGTATTATAACATTTTGTATGATGATGGGGCAAGGAGACAGAAAGGACATAAATAATTTCTTATCAGATTGTCCATATTGATGGCCTTTCTGAAGGCTAGACTGATCTCTAGTGCTGGTATCAACAAGATATATCACAGAAGGGTTGGACTGGAGGACCTTGACTGCAAATTTCAGGTCTGCTGGCCAGCTGATCTACTTTGTCCCCCAAGAGAGTCAAAAAATTGGCCTTTATCAACATCACTGGGAGTTCTGTGCCCAGACTGAGCATAAGATGTCTCTGGGTAAATGGCCTAAGCCATTAAAGCCCAGTAAAAGCCAATGTGCCAAATAAAAAGAAAGCGTATATGTGCGCCATTCTAGTTTGATTATGCAATAGTAGAATATTTATCCAGTGTTGCTCTGGACCTTAACTCAAATGAGTTTTGTTTTTCTTTATTTGAATCATTGCTCTGGGGTGGGGCTGGGGATGAGGGGTTCAGTCTGCAGTCTACCCCAGGGAGAGAGGACAACACTAGCCCCCCCCTCACAGCTTAGGGATAGGTGAGAAGTGCTTGTCCATGGCCTCTGCAGCTTCTGCAGGCACCGCTGGGGGAGGTGTTCATGTTCCCCGGCTGGGGGACAGACAGACACACAGACAAATGCTCAGAAATATATGCTAAATAGCCATCCCTTTCTCCACCCCTGCTCTCTTGTGTCCTGGTCCCCATCTCTGGCCCCTTGCTGCCCCCCGTGGTCATTCTACAGTATAACTGTCCCTCCAGCCAGACCCCTCCCTTTCCATTTTATGAGAAACAATCAGATTCCACGCCTCCCATTGTTCTGGCACAACCAAGCCCTGTCCTTGCTTTATGTTATGATAAGAGGAAGCTGCATGCCAAATTTGGTGGGCCTAGCTCTTACAGTTTAGGAGGAGTTCTTGAACAAACAGGCTCTCAGACAGACAGATGGAATCATAGAATCATAGAACACTAGAAGTGAAAGGGACCTCGAGAGGTCATCAAGTCCAGTCCCCTGCTCTCACGACAAGCACTGTCTAGATCATCCCTGACACGTGTCTGTCTAACCTGCTCTTAAATATCTCCAGTGATGGAGATTCCACACACACACACCCAGGCAATTTATTCCAGTGTTTAACCACTCTGACAGGCAGGAAGTTTTTCCTGATGTCCAACCTAAACCTCCCTTGCTGCAATTTAAGCCCATCGATTCTTGTCCTATCCTTAGAGGCCAAGGAGAACAATTTTTCTCCCTCCTCCTTGTAACACTCTTTTAGATACTTGAAAACCACTATCCTGTCCCTGCTCAGTCTTCTCTTTTCTAAACTAAACAAGCACATTTTTAAAATATATAGTAAGAAGAAGACAGTGTGCCAACAGGGGGTGGAAATATACTCTTCTTGGCCAGATCTTCAGATCCTAATATGTATAGCCAGGTGTCACAAGATTGCTCGTGTATAGCTGATCGGATTGCAAGTGAAGGTGCTGGAACCAGAGGTACTGGGAGTGTTGCCGTACCCCCTGGTTTGAAATTTCCATCATACACAAGGTTTGCAGTTTGGTTCAATGGCTCCCAGCATTCCCACTGCACAAATTATTTCCGCACTCCATGCCGACGGGTTATTTTCATGAGTAAGGGTTTGCAGGACTGAGTGTTGGGATTTATAAAATATTCACTATCAATGTGACAGTCTCCACCATTTGAGTTTCCACAGTTCACTGCCCTTTAATATCAGTGGTACAACTGCATGGAAAAAAACCCTGCCCAATTGCACAGAACTTTTTTTTTGAGGGGAACCCCGAGGGTTTTTGGAAGATGAAACTCCATGCAGAAACTTTCCACGTGTATTTTCTCTGGAAAGTCCAAGGTGGGGATTTTGCCATGTTTCAGTGTGAAAATCCAGCTTCTAAAAAGAATCTGAAATCTTTCCAGTGTACTGTCACTCAAAATAACAGGGGGAAAAATGTTCAGCAAAGATGATGAAATATTGACACCATTGTGCATAGGCCTGAAATTACCTAAAGCTAGGAAAATCTAGAAACCAGCTTTCTCTTTCCTGAGCTCCCCAGTTTGTACCAAAGTACAAAGTATTAAAGTAACCTGAGCACAGAGGCTGATGTCCCTCTAGCCATCCTGAGGCGAGTCACTGATAGGCCTGCAGACTTAACTCTGAGTCAGTTATGATGCGATTCTAGAGTGCTTAGCCCAGGGGATCTAAAGGCTATGTCTACACTGTGAGTTAGGGGTATGAGTCCCCTGTTTGTATACCCATATTTACACTAAGCTCACTGAGCTAACGCAATTGTACAAAGCAGTGTAGCACAGGAGTGGAGGGTTAGTTGTGCTAAATACAACCCTGCCTGAACCTTGTGGATGTATACTCAGCACAGCTAAGTGGTACCTCCACCGCCATGATGCATGTTACCATGTTGTTTATACGTGCACAAACTCAATGAGAGGTAGCAGAAGGATGCGTGGTGAGTGGGGGTACTGCACTCCTGACTGAGCCAGTAAGGCTGTGGTGTGAGGCCTGGGATGTCGAGTCTGGGAGGAAATAGGGAAGAGGTCACAAAGGCCATGTCTACACTACCAAGCTATTTTGAAATGACGAAATTCGACTTAAAAACTGCCGATTTAACAAATTCGAACTAGTGTGCCCTCACTACAGGGAAGCATCAAAACAGCGTGTAGTCAGCCTGTGGAACTCCTTGCCAGAGGAGGCTGTGAAGGCCAGGACTATAACAGAGTTTAAAGAGAAGCTAGATAATTTCATGGAGGTTAGGTCCATAAAAGGCTATTAGCCAGCGGATAAAATGGTGTCCTTGGCCTCTGTTTGTCAGAGGCTGGAGAGGGATGGCAGGAGACAAATCGCTTGATCATAGTCTTCGGTCCACCCTCTCTGGGGCACCTGGTGCTGGCCACTGTCGGCAGACAGGATACTGGGCTAGATGGACCTTTGGTCTGACCCAGTACGGCCATTCTTATGTTCTTATGTTCTTAGTCCGAGGCAGGCTCTGTTAATGTGGACGCGCTACCTCGACTCTGGGGAGCTCTGGGAGGCCTCCCGGAGGCCAATAAGTTTGAATTAGCAGCACCGAAGTGTCCGCACTAACAGTATTTCAAAATTCCTATTTCGGAATTAGCATTACTCCTCGTGAAAAGCAGGAGTACAGAGTTCGAATTTCGTGGACCATTATTTTGAAATAACAGTCTTGGTAGTGTGGATGCACCACTTAGAAAATCAACCGGGCGGGGGGTGGGGGGGGCGAGGTATTTCAGAATTAGGTCCTAGTATAGACCAGGAAAAAATCTCCAGCAGAGATATCACTAGAGATGTTGGAAATTTTTTGACTAAATGTTTCTTCAACAACCAAGGCCAATTAGTCAAAAATGGAAACTCTTTGTGGGAATGCGTTCATCTCAGTGAAAGGATCCTTACATCAGGACAGAATTTCTGGACGGAGCGAGTTTGCTACCCCTGATGGTTAGGGCATTCAGCCAGGACCCAGTAGAGTAGGGATCTGAGTCTCTTACATCCTGTGTGCATGCCCTAACCAGCAGACTGTGCTCTTGTTACATTTCAAAGCAGCGCAGTTTCATCCTGCTGCAGAGTGAAACCAAATTCCGGAATCTTACCTGCGGTTGCAAAATCTTGTGATCCAGCCCATCCCAGCCAGCCCCTTGCTTTGCGATACTGAAACAAAAGAGACACTGGGAGCCAATGATTTTAAACATGAAATGCGGCACATCACAGTGATTGTGAAAGGGCCCCCAGTGGGACTGGCTGACCAGTCTGTGCTCCCCATTTGAAATGCAAAACTCTCTAGTCCCCCATGCTCAGTTCAGGCTTTTCTCTGCTGGAGGCAGATAAATGGAATTCATTGTGGCTTATTTTGTGTGAGAGAGAGAGATGGAGTGTGAATGTAAATATGAAGCTCCCATCAGGAACTTGGGGGCCTGAAAGGTCTCTTTCCATAACAGTCGAGGGTTTGCCCAACTGTCCATTAGCAGCATTTCCCCTCTTCTTACTCCTGTGCAATACAATGCTTGGCTGTTGCGCTCCACCCTAGAGGTGGCTGCCTTTCATAGGGGAGGATAGCTCAGTGGTTTGAGCAGTGACCTGCTAAACCCAGGATTGTGAGCTCAGTCCTTGAGGGGGCTATTTCGGGATCTGGGGCAAAATCTGTCAGGGATGGTACTTGGTCCTGCCATAAGGGCAGGGGACTGGACTTGATGACCTCTCAAGGTCCCTTCCAGTTCTATTTGAGAGGTATATTTCCATGTATCTGTCTTTCTGTTCTCATTAGCATAGGGGGCTAAATCCTGATGTCTTCTTTCAGCTATCAATGGGAGTTGGATCTGAGGAAGGATTTTTCCTATAATTCATGGAGCATTTGGGGATAAAAGATGCCATATAAATACAGGGGCGGCCCGTGAGCCTAAGCAGTTGCCTAGAGCGCCGCCGGCCCAGGTGCCTGATGATGATGTCATGGCCATTGACGGCCGTGCAGGTGGGGGCGCCGATTGCGCCTTCCACCTGGGGCACCAGCTGCCGCAGCCGGCCTCGGGCCGCTCCTGTATACATATCATATATAGTTCTTTGAACACATTATTACACAGAAAACATCCCATCAAGATTTAAAGCATTCAGTGCTGGGCATCTTGTTAGGAGTAACACTCAGATAAATTCTTTCCACCCCATAGTTTGCTTGTTCTTTCCGTGGTGAACATCAGCATATCAGTGTAATGGAGAGTGAGGTAACCCATTCTCCGGTCAGGGGGTTTAATCTCATTCTCTAAAACAGTGGTTCTCAACCTTTCCAAACTACTTTACCCCTTTTCAGGAGTCTGATTTGTCTTGCCTTGTCAGGCTGCCCCTGAAGCTAGGACCAATAAATTTGGTAAACCACTCCCTCTTGTCATAACTTAAAGCAAAATCAGAGTTTGGTTGTGCCTGGAAAATAGGATGTGCCTGGAATGGGATTGCTTTTCCTGAAACCAAACAGAAAAGAGTCAGACTCACCAAAGCAAGTATAGTCCTCACCACTGACATAACTGAGCGAACGTTGAAAGAGATTGAACCAAGATGAGCCAGAAAACTAGGATGAACCTGGAATAGGATCGCTTCTTAATAAACTTTACAGAAAAGAGATAAAATGGAGAAATTTGGAGTAGTGGTCTCTTTTGCCACAACTGAGCAATGCCAGGCAAATCTGCTAGTTTCAGTATATAGTACATAGAGTGGTATAAACAAGCCATTGTCCCTATGAAATTGTAATTTGTATTGACTTTGCTACTGCTTTTTATGGAGCCTATTGTAAATCGGGGCAAATATCTCAATGAGTTAATGTACCCCCAGAAGACTTCTGCTTACTCCCAGGGGTATGTGTCTCCCTGGTTGAGAACCCCTGCTCTAAAAAGCAGTGCTGCTGCAAAACAGAACATTACAGAACCATATCTGCACATGTACTGCCTAGAACTTGACTGCCTGTCATGAGGAAATGAGCCTGCAGGCTTAACTAGCTGTAAAATATGAACTTTGAATTGTTAGGAAATTGTAATCTGTGACCTGTGGCCAGAAAAAAAGCAATCGCCGGGTGAATAACCAGTAGGACAGACGTTTCATGTCAGAGTCAGCAGGGTCCTTATTAGCTTTCATTGAAAAGCATAACGAGTCGGTGAGCAATTTACTAGGGGCCACGCTGAGGTCAGATGAACTCACTTGCAAGATTGCCAATTAAAGCCAGAGGAGGGAATGGATGAGGAAAATCTGGGTGATTATAATAATAAACGAAAGGTGGAGCCCAAGTAGCTCCAAGACGGGTGACGGGACAGTCATTTGCCCAGCGGTACATTGCAGTTCACGTCCAGAGCAGGCTGGGAGGGATGAGGTTTTTTACCATATAGAGTAAATTAAGTCGTATCGGTCCAGCAGGCAAGAAACCAATCCCGCACCTGCCCCTGCCACCCCCTCCCCCACGCACACACACCGTCACAGTTGTTTGTGGTAATTAGCCTGCTCCTTGGCAGGCTCAGCAAACTGGCCATGAACTGAATGGGCCGCAGAGACTGAACAACCATGGGACACAGTCCCTCCAGACAGAACTGAGGCGTGTGGGTGGGACAGACAGGCAGAGCGTGGGTAGGAGCGGAGGCCTCAGGGGGAGGGTGGAGGATGTTCACCCTGCTGAGAGGCGAGAGGGGCGCATACCTCTTGGAGCTAATGAAAGAACAGGAGACACCTACCCTTCAGCCTGGCATCAGGAGCTGCCTCCTTCCCCTTCTGCTCTCAGAGCTTTCAAGGCCTGGTCACTCCTCCTGCTTTCCTCTGACAGGTGGCAGATGTTCCCCCCTCCTGACCCTCCCATGCCATTTCTCAGGTGCTGGGTGGCAGGGGAGCCAGTCAGGAGCAGCAGGCACCGGAGGAAGGAACAGAGGAAAGAAGCCTTGCTGGGAAAGGAGCTGGCTCCTAGCGCAGGCCAAGGGCTGCTTGGGCAGGGCTGTTCCCTGGGCAGGGGGCTTTTAGAATCAGCGTCCCATCCAGTCAGCTTGGCCTAGTGCGATGAGAAGAGAGGCACACGGAGGGCGAAGCTGGACTTTGACAGAGGTCTATAAAATCATGACTGGTGTGGAAAAAGTGAATAAGGAATTCACTTAGTCCCACAATATAAGAACTAGGGGTCACCAAATGAAATTAATAGGCAGCAGGTTTAAAACAAACAAAAAGAAGTTTTTCTTCACTCAGCGCACAGTCAACCTGTGGAACTCCTTGCCAGAGGATGTGGTGCGGGCTAGGACTTTAACAGGGTTCAAAAAAGAGCTAGATAGCCATTGATGGACCTAACCTCCATGAATCTATTAGCAAGGATAGGTAGGAATGGTGTCCCTAGCCTCTGTTTCTCTGGAGGTGACAGGGTGGGATCATGTGAGGATTACCTGTTGTGTTCCCTCTCTCTGAGGCATCTGGTATTGGCCACTGTCAGCAGACAGGATACTGGGCTAGATGGACCATTGGTCTGACCCAGTATGGCCGTTCTTATGTTCTTTGGAACCTATGTCAGAACGGGTTGATCTATCAGGCCTTGGAACAGGCTGGATCTCCCATTGCTCCTGAGTTTAAAATGAGATAGAAGAGAGCACAGGAGACACTGGAGAATGAACATGTTGGCCTAATGTCTGATTCCTCTGAGCCTGTTGCAGATGCAACATTATTTTGTGTTGATACAGGCAGTGCCCTCAAGTACTAGTGAACTACCACAACCCACGCTCTCAGGGTATCAAGAAAGTGTCCACCTCTTGGCTTTTTTTCTTTCTCAGGTTTCCAAGTCCCATACTTCGGAGTCACCTTCTCCATTACAGAATTGTACCTACAATTATGAAGTCACTCTGGATAATCTTGTTTCTACTGGTGCAAGGTAGAGTCTTTGCCTGGAGAAAGGCCAGCATGAGGAGCAGCCCCTCTCACCCCCTCACCAAGACAGCCCCTTGTCCTCAACTCTTCCCCACGTCAGGCTGGGCAGGTGGCCCTGCTGATCAGGGTGGCAGAGCGAATCACTCTGGGACAGAGCATTAGGTGCCCCACTTATCCTACTTCTACACGCCCAATTGCCACATTTGGCTTGAAAAGGAACTTTTGCATCTGGAGTGTCCATTTGAAGGTCTGTCGGGACATTAGCAAACACAGGTACCTGTCTGAGTGCACCCGTGCATACACATGGTACCTGCGTGTGCAATCTAAGTGTGCTATTGCTCTGCATACACATCTGGGGCTCTGGCTCTCCTCTAATCTGTATTGGCCTAAATCTGGAGTAACTTCAAATTCTCCACTCAGTTAAACTGTCACAATTCCATTGACATCAGGGCAGTTACCAACAGTGGGCAAAATGTGGCCCAAAGTCATTGGCTGTAGTGGGGGACTTTCCTTAAAGTGCCCGCAGCAGAAATGTGCTAGGACTGAAATACTCCAGATTAGCTAGTGAAACAATACAAGGTCTAGTAGCTGAGCTTGCTATTTCCCTGAATGCCGAGAGAGCCAGATCACAGATGTAGGGGATAGCTGGGCTGTAGGCTGAGGATGGGAATGAGGACATAGATAGCCTCTTCCCCCAGCTGCAGAGCAGCAGTTTATACAGGATGGCAGTGGATTTCCTTCTGAAACACTTAGGCCAGGTCTACACTGGTGGAGAAAATCGATGCAAAATACGCAACTCCAGCTATGTGAATTGTGTACCTGGAGTCGATGTACCTTGCATTGATTTTCTGGGGGCAGCTCCACAGTGGGATGTTGATAGCCTAAACACTCCTGTCAACTTCACTTACTCCTTGCAACATGAGGAGAAAGGCAGTTGACGGGGGTGCCCTCAGCGTTTGATTCAGCAGGTCTTTACTAGACCCTCTAAATCAAACCCCAGAAGACCGATCGCCTGAACATTGATCCTCCCATATTTGGAGATAAGGCCTTAAGCTCCTTGGAATAACAACAGGTTCAAATCCCACAAGAGCTAGTTCAGTATTTCCAAAAGGAAACTGATCTTCGTGCAGTTCACGGCACGTGTGGCTTTTGCATGACTCCTCTCTGCTCTCCAGAGACATTAAAGATTGCTTGATTTTATGACTGTCTTTACCATGCTTTGTACAGAACTGTCCCATCTGTACAGGAGGACTGCACTCAATCTCTGGTTTCTTTGCAGGCACACAAGCTTTTCTCATCCACAATGCTGAAGTCAAGCTGTGTTTACAAGCCAGCTCCACAGATGAGAATTTACTCTTAGCGGGCTGTGATCCCACATCAGAGTTCCAACACTGGTCTTGGCAAGACAATTCCTTGCTCAACGAAGGTACCAGGAAATGTCTGTCTACCAAAGAAGGCAACAGAGTTCACCTAAGTCCCTGTGAAAGTGCAACACATGCCAAGTGGGAGTGTGTTGATTTCACACTGCATTCTGTGGGTAGCACCCATCTGTACCTGACAGCAGAGAATAATACAGCCTCTCTGGGGGATATGAAAAGCACAGCTTCCCAATGGGAAGTCAGTAGGAGGCGGAGCGTATGTGACGAGAAGCCAGGTAAGCGTCCGACACCAAAAAGAAAAAGACACTCACTAAACACATGCATCCCTTGCTAATAACACGCACTGAATTTGCTGTGGTTTTGCAGTACTGTGTGTCGCACACAAGGTGGTTCTGCAGTCTCGGCCACTCAGCTGAAAAATATCAGCGTGGTACACTAGAGCAGCGGTTTTTCTAACTTTTTTTCTCATGACCCAGTTGAAGAAAATTGTTGATGCCACAACCCAACATAGATTGACTGGAGTGTGGGCTCCGGGGTGGGGCTGAGGAGATGAGCTTTGGGATGTAGGAGGGGACTCTGGCTTTGGGGATGTCAGGGCTGGGGCAGGAAAGGCTTACATTGAGCGGCTCCTGGTTAGCGGTGCAGCAGGGGTGCTAAGGCAGCTTCCTGCCTCTCCTGGCCCCGCAGACCATGCTGCGCTCCAGAAGCAGCCTTCAGCAGGTTCCCAGCCAATGGGAGAGCAGAGCTGGTGCTCAGGGCAGGGGCAATGCCCGGAGCCCTGTGCGCTCACACACACTCACAAACACACACACACACCCCTAGGAGCCGGACCTGCTGCCGTCCACTTCTGGGGTGCAGCACAGTCTGCAGTTCAGGACAGGCAGGGAGCTGCCTTAGGCCCCCCACTGGTCACCTGATCCACCTGCAGCAACAAGACCCAGTGCCTGACACTCCACAACCCAGTACTAGGTCACCCCCCGTAGTTGGAAAACCGCTGTACAAGACAGCAGTCTGCCCAAGGAAGCAGCATGTAGAGAGAGGTTGGTACTACAGGTCCCAGACGGTGGAAAATCATCGTCAGATTTCTCAGTTTGTTTAGGTAAAACCTGAGGTAGATCTGAGGTCATTTGAATTAAAGGTACAAGTGTCTCTGACTGGCCACCAGCATGAAAACCTGATTAATAACAAAGATTAGTAGCGATTGGAGCAGACACAAACGTTTCTCTCGGATTCCTGTTTCTTCACGCCTTGAGCCACGCGTTTAACTCTGGGCTCTGTTTGCAAGCTCGCTTTTGTACCCGCAATTGGCTGTGCCCACGAGGCTCCATTTTGCATACAGTAATTCCTCATTTAACATGTGCCCGCTTAACACGTTTTCGCGATAGCACGATTTTTTTTTAAGGGAACGTTTTTTGAATTACACGACCATCTCTGGACTACATGATTTCCCCAGTCGGCCTGTTGCCAGCGGCTGTGCAGGGCTTCCCCCGCCTCCCTGCAAAGCGGCAGAGGGTTCGCCACTTGCCGCGCCGTTCCCCGCTGACTCCCTCTCGCCAGACGCCTTGCCCTCTGCCTCCACTTGCAGGCCGGCAGCTGGGTTTCCCCAGCTGGCCCGTCACTGGTGGCTACGCGGGGCTTCCCCTGCCTCCCTGCAAAATGGCAGAGGGTTCGCCACTCGCCGCACTGTTCCCCGGCGACCCCCCCCTTGCCGGACGCAGTGCGGGTCCCAGCAGACCCGTCACAGGGGCATACTCCCAACCCAATCCCCCTCCCCTCTCTTCCCCTTCCCCTCCCCAGAGCCAAACACCTCGCCTCCCTGCTGTAACCCAGTCCCCTTTCTCCCCCAACCTTATGTCCTGGTTCCAACAGACACCACCGCTTGAAATGCAACCACCACCTTTTCCATTATTTTCAATGGGAAAATTGACCCCGCATAACACGTTTTCACTTAACACGATCATTTTCTGAAACATATCGATAGTGTTAAATGAGGAATGACTGTACTTGAGTTGCGCCTGCACAAGCGCCCGTGTGCAACAAGAGAAATTCAGCACCGGGAATCAGTAGTGAGGCTCTTCCATCTTGTGCATTGCCACAGAACCATGGTATCCAGTCAGTCCAGCTTTCTGTTTTTTTCACAGCAAAGGCAGAAAGAAGCAGCTATTCCTCCATGGCTCTTTACCAGCACACGATCACATGACGACGTGGCAGGCAATACCACTCGTGCAGTGACTATTTCTCAAGAACAACTTCAGGCGGTGCTGTGGTTTTACCGGAGAGAAGATTGTAGGTACCATAAATAAACATGGTAGACCTTCAGGGGCTTGAAGGGAAACAAGTGTCTGGTTGTGAACCTTGTTGGCTTGTGGCCAATGGCAAGGGGAGTGACTCCAACCATAGAAGAGGGCCAGAAATGATTTTCCTGTCCCAGGAGAGTTTTTGAACTGTAGGAATGTTTTGCTGTGCTGAATCAGGATGAAAATGCAAACCTCGAAAACGTTTGCGGACCAATAAGCTGAAAAAAATTGGGATTGGCTCACTCAAAATGTTTAGATGGGGTCGTTTCAAAACGGTTTGGTTCAAGTCAAGCTCTTTTTAGGTTAACTCCAATTTTTAAAAAATATAAAGCCATTTGGAACCAGCAAATGAAACTTTTGGTTTCAAAAATGTTAAAACGTGGCGTGTGGACAATTTTGAAACTTTTTGTTCCAATTTTTATTTTTTATGTAGGTGATTTTTAAAACCAGCTCTTTCCCCAGAAAACAATTTCAATGTTGAGAAATCGGCCTTTTCCCAAAACCTGCTTCATCAGAAAATTCCCATCCAGCTCTCTCCAGAGCCTGTGTTATAAATCTAGGTCCTTCCCTGGCTCAGGGTGGTCCTCCAGAATCAGGAGGCAAAGACAAGTGGGATGGGAGATGTTTTATTACCCTGATCTCCCTCACAAACTTCTACAGCCCACATGGAAACTTCTCCAGTGTGCTGGCTGACTTTTCTGCCCTGTGTGTCTTCCAGCCATGGGAGCAAAGGTCTGTAATCATAGGCTGCTTCAACAAAGCAGGAGGCATGGATCAATATGAGCTGAGCTGAGGCCATACAGTCAGTCCCTCAGCCAGAGAGGTCAATGGCAAAGCTCCCTTGACATTTATGGTGCAGGATCAGAGACCTAGCACGCCAGGGGAAAAGCTGGGCTAGCCCATGCTGGAGCTGGCTGCAGAAACTGGTAGAGAAAAGACTTTGGCATGGAAGCCAAAGGACAGCATGCAGAAGAGCATAGGCATGCCATGGAATTTGATCATTAAATATTAGCTTTTAATAGGCCACATCCCAAAGTCAATGGAGCTTTGCTCAAGTAAGGACTTTGGGACAGGACCGCTTGTGATTCCTTGCTGATAACACACCCGGGTGGCTGCTTCAGCCCTAGACTCCTTCCTTTTCTTTGGGCCAAAGTCTAAACCCCCCTTTCGAGGGGATTTAATTCTGCCAGGTGCTTTAGCCTCAGAACAAGCAGCTACCTTGGGGTGCTCGTGCATTTGGGGCACACAGCTCTGGAGATGTGCCCTCGGAGCAGGCTGCTAACGAGCACTTCAGAGGAATGTGCAGGTCCTGCAAGGTCACAGGGGCTATCCTGCAAACTATCCTGCTGTTCGCAGCACTTGTGAAATCAGCAGGGGCGGGGAGCACTATGAGGAGGGATTAATAAGACTGGGACTTTTCAGCTTGACAAAGAGATGACTAAAGGGGGGATGTGATAAAGGTCTATAAAATCATGAGTGGAGTGGGAAAAGGGAATGAAGAAGAGTTATTTACTCCTTGCCATAACACAAGGACTAGGGGTTACCGAACAAAATTAATAGGTAGCTGGTTTAAAGTAAATAAAAGGAAGTACTTCTTCATGCAACGCACAGTCAGCCTGTGGAACTCCTTGCCGGAGGAGGTTGTGAAGACCAGGACTTTAACAGGGTTCAAAAAAGAGCTAGATAAATTCATGGAGGATAGGTCCATTAATGGCTATTAGCCTGGATAGGAATGGTGTCCCTAGCCTCTGTTTGCCTGGAAATGGGCGACAGGGGAAGGATCACATAATGATTCCTTGTTTCTGTTCACTCCCTCTGGGGCACCTGGCACTGGCCACTGTCGGCAGACAGGACACTGGGCTAGAAGGACCTTCGGTCCAACCCAGGATGGCCATTATCTTCTCATTGTGAGCTCTCATGCATTTTGTAGGAAACATTCAGTCCCAGTCAGGTGGCTAAAAACCTCCAAGGATCTGTCCCTCGGGGCTTCTGTGGATCAGGCCCGCCTGCAGCAAGCTTACCGAAGAGCTGGTCTTCTCCAGGCATCTACTGTATGCACTGTGGGCTAGATCCTGAGCTGATCTTCCTCCCCAGTGTCGGGAGGGAGGGGCAGGGCCCAGAGGTGGCAGCGAGCTTGACTGGGCGATTCTTGTTCGCAGGCTGTGCGTTGGATTCTCATAGGTGAGGCTGGGAAGGAATTTTACCTCAGATTGGCAGCGACCTTGCAGCGGGAGGGGGTTTCACCCTCCTCTGCAGCATGGGAGGGCAGGTGGCCTGCCAGGATCACCTGGCTCAAGCTTATTAACCATTTCCCTGCCACTGCAGGGGCTGGGGCTGTAGCGCCCCCTCGTGCTCCTTCCCAAAGGCACATAGCAGTGCAGCTTCCAGGGGGCTGGAACCCGTCCGGCTCACTGCGGTCGCGGGGTCAGCCCGCCGGCGCAGGGTGGAGCCGATGGCCTGGGAGCTACAGGCGCTCACACGGGGTGATCAGGTGGGCCTCTCTGGCCCCAGACTCTATGACTCCATGAAGACAACCCAGCACAGCCCCCTTTGTGCTCCCTTAATCCTGCAGCCAGACTCAAAGGGCATCGGCCAGGAGCCCCCGGGCCCTTCAAATCACCCCCAGAGCCTCTGGCAGCGTGCCACAGTGCTGAAAGGCTGAGGGAGTCTACCCCCTCCCCGCCTCACGCCTTCTTCCTGAGTCCCCCCCCTTCCAGGGTCCCCAGAGCTGGCTCCCCCAGGGCCCAGCGCAGTCTTTCACCCACCCTACCTGCCGCCGGTCCGCACCCAGCACAACAGGGCTGCGCCGTGGTTGTCAGGATGGCCGTGCCCACGCCGACCTCACTTCTCCCCCGCAGTGTCCACGTGGAACTACTCCATTCTCGCCCTGTCCATTGCGGTTCTGTTTCTGGGCTTTCTGCTTCTGGGAATAAACGTCATGGCCAACAGGTAAGGCTCGCGAAACGCTGGCGGTCCAGGGAGGCTGTCATACCCACGGCTGGGGCCCAGGGGAGAACAAGGCCACGGAGACACCACAACAGCTGCCCAACCCTGAACAGGGTGCCCCATGGACGTGCGCCTGCAGGGGAAGGCAGGGTTGGATTAATGCAGGGCCTCTCGGGGCTGCCCCCCAGGGCCCCAGGCTAAGGGGGGGGCCCACAAAAATAAATCCCTAATTATACACATCAGTGGCCACAACCCATCCATTGTGTTAGGCTGGTCGATCCTGGAGCTTCTACCTGTCAACTGCGATTTCCAGGCTGCTACAATCCAGCAGCACAGCAGGGTTTAGGCAGGCTGTCTGCATGCCGTGTTGCTCCTGGCTGCCAGCATGTTTCTGCACTCCCTGGCAGGGGAGGGGAGGCAGCTCTGCACTCTGTCCCTTGCCCTCAGCACCGTCCACACAGCTCCCATTGGCTAGAACCGGCCACTGGGAGCTGTGGGGGCAGTGCTTGCAGGCGCAGGCAGCACACGGAGACAGGCTGCCCACCAGGGGCACGCAGAGATGTAGCAGCAGCTGTCTGCGTCCAGCAGCAGCCTGAGGCCATGGCATGCAGGCAGCCTAGCTGACCCCTTCATGCGCCATTGGCTGGCCGCTGCCTGTGGTAAGCATCACCTGGCTGGAGCCTGCACCTCAAACTCCCTCCTGCACCCCAACCCTCTGCCCCCTGGTCAGAATCCCCTGCTGCACCAAACTCCCTCCCACAGCCCCACCCTTCACCCTCTCCTGCACCCCAATCATGTGCCCCAGCCTGGAGCAACCCTCCTGTGTCCGAACTCCCGCCCAGAAAGAAACTAATATCATGGTTGTACTAAGGTTAAGTAATAGGCTATTTTGAATTAGCTTTACTGTATTCTACATGTCTTAAGACTGAAATTTAACCACACAATGGCTTTGTGCTAATTAAAAGGCAAGTTTAAGTTCAGCCTTAATGGCCTCAATGCCATCATTGTAATCATTTTGTTTTAACTTAAGAAAAAGACTAATATACAGTGTTCTCTGCAAGCTGAAGGCTTGTGTGGCCTCTCAGGAGAGATTCAAAGTAGGGATGCGATAGGATAACCATTAACATGGTTAACCAATAAGCCTGGGTTTATCGGTTACCGTGAAAGGTTAAATATAGGCTCCTGCTCTGGCGGAGCCGGCTGCCGCCCCGTGCTCTAGGGTCTGTATCAGAGCCCACAGAGCAGGGCCGCAGCTGGCTCCCTGGGATCAGGGTGGGAGCCAGGAGTTTAAAAGCCAGAGGCATGAGCACAGGGCAGCAGCTAGTGTGTGTAATTTTGAGTGGTTACAGGATTACCCAATTACCTGCTTTTTAACATCCCTAATTCAAATGCCACCCGGCTGATTAGCAGAGCACCTATAACTAGGGTTTGTTTCTTTTGGTGGTGCACATTCACACATGCCTCAGTGCACATAAAAATTATTCTGCACATGGTTGGAAAAAATCTGCACATGGATGAAAAAAGATTAGAGGGAACATTGACAAAATCTACTAGGCCTGGGCCCACAGGAGGCTTAATCCAAAATCCCTCAGTGCTTGTGTGTAGAGACATCCAGAGTTGGGATACGGGCTCTGGCTCCCTCGGGTGCACAAAGGTGTGTGGGCTCTCTGCATGCTCCTCTTCTCCCCCCGACGTGTCCACTCATCACCAGCCAGGACACCGCCTGTGGGATTGTGGGGGAGGAACATCATGCTATTCGAAATGGGATCTTTATCATGATTGGTTTTAAGGAGGGGCGATCCAAGAAATCATCCCAGTGGGTGTCTACCCAACCACAGGACTATTTTCAAAATGACTCCAGCTCTTACTTACCTACTAGGCTGCTAATCTGAATGCACTGCGTGTTGAAAGCTGTTGCCATCTGATGGCCGCCAAGCACAGGAATGACTATGATTGTGTGCCGGGCACAAAAGAAATCACTGGCACATCCGAAACATTAGATTAATAGGAATCGACACGTTGCATTTGCATCGTGCTTTTCACCTGTTTCCTAATGTGCCATACAAAGGCAGGTGGTTGTTACCCTGTTTTACCAAATGAAGCAATTGATGCACAGGGGGAGGGTTGCATCTTAATCCCCTTTCCCACAGTGGAAGAAATCCCAGCCCTATGCTCCTCGGAAGGGCTGGCTTGGTGGCTAGTTCAGTTTCCTGTACTGCTCTGCCACCAACTTCCTGTGTGATTTGGCCAAGTCACTTAGCCGTTCTGTGCCTCTGTTTCCCCATTTGTAAACTGGGGATAAGAGCATGTTCCTAACTCACAGAGCTGCTATAGGGAAAAGATCCATTTTAAAAAGATTGTGAGGGGCTCAGATACTCTGAAAATGGAGGCTGAATAAGAACCTAAGATTGATAAAGTATGTGAGGGAGCTCAGGATGATAAGATGTCTCCCATCCCACTCTGCCTTGCCTATTCAAAACAAGCATTCACTCCGTTTGGTTTCTAGAGCAACAATGGGATGTAATCATTGTCAGATGTAGCATCAGAGAATGTCTCAGCCCTCAAAATCTAGTTTCTGCTGGAACAACACCACTCTGCAGTATTCAAACACGTTGGTCAGGTACCTCAGAGTTGAGCATTAGACAGTCAGTCTTCTCCTAAGGCAACACATTTTGCACCTCACTCCGGCCACAATAATTAGCATTTTCTCGTCATTCTAACAGAAGAAAGCAGCAGCAAAGTCGTATCAGATAGTCCTGCTGTACATCTAATTTTGATCATTGCTCACTGGTGTTAGGCAATTGATTCAGATCAGGAGTGGGGAACCTCTGGCCCATGGGCCGGATCCGGCCCCCAGTTTACTTGGATCCAGTCTGTAATGAGACTCAGGCTTTCCCCCGGCAGCAGAGCAAGCCGGCGCTCACACGCCAGCCTTGTGGTAAATTTTCTGAGCCCTGGCACCCTTCCCACCCCCATGGGACTGGAGGAAGAGTGCCTGAGCTTATTGCGAGCCAGATAAGCAAGGTTTTTCTCCTTTGGAGGGGGAGGGTTATTTTGGTTCTTTTGCTTCTTGGGAGCCAGGTCAGTGAGTTTATGTATTTTATTTTATTGCTAGGATCCTGGTCAGTGAGTTTGGGGGGGGGGTGGAGGTTGGTTTTTTTCCCCCTCTCACTTGTGTGTGGCCCCCAACTGATTTTCTGAGTGTCAGGGACTCCAAACCAAAAAAGTTTCCCCACCTCTGATTTAGACAACTCGGTGTACAGGTTGAACCTCTCTAGTCCGGCACTCTCCGGTCCAGCATGATTTCAGTTAGCTGGATGTCCACTCATCATGGGTGTGGCCAAATTTCCCGCAGTCCCATAAAGGTTGTTTACAGCCACCAGTCCTGGCTCTCAGTGTTCTATTATGTGATTTAGCTCTAATTTACCCCTAAGTGCCTTCTAACATCCCAATAATCAGTGGATTTGCTGGTGATGCTGCTAGACAATATTGACCTCCTGTGGTTCAGCAAATTCTCTGGTTTGACACTGGTCAGGTCCCGAGGGGGCTGAACAACAGAGGTTCAACCTGTATTATATTTTCTCTTTGGATTTCATTGGTAGTAGTATAAACTCTGCAGCTGCATGTACTTAAACACTTTGCTCCACGTACATAACTTGATGCACCTGGGGTTTTCTAAACATCGTCCCCTAATGTACGCACAGTGCCGAGCAGCAGCGCATATGCCAGTTCCGCACTGAAACCCTGCTCCGGGCCTGCCTTTTCACTTGTTGCTTCTTGTTTCTCTCTTCCCATTAGAAACAGGAAGGTTATCCTGTATAAACAAACTGCTGATGCTGAAAAGCCAAGTGAGCCGGAAGCCAAGCCACCCTTTGTGCATTTGAAGGAAGGTAGTAACTTGAATCCTTTAACGCAAACATTGATACCAAGTGAACAAAGACCAGGGGAGGTTCTGGTTCAGTGGAAAGATGGCAATGTTACAACCCTATATGCAGACAAGGCTGAGGAGGACGTCTAACAGCAAATGCAGTCGGCATCTAGACCCTAGACACATGTTTCACAAAGGGTCATGTATCTAAATTCATGCTAACTGAAGCTTTGGAAGTTAAGCCCCGTTTATCAAATGGAATAAAAAGAAATAGCAGAGGAGGTTCTTCAGCGTGAGCTGCTCCTGACTCAGATGCGGTCTGATCCCGTCTGGTTTGATGCCAGTATGGCCCCATCCCGACCTGCTGCTGCTGTCAGTTGGTTCCAGGATACTCCTACATACCAACTTTGCCCACTCTCTCTCAGCTGTCATTCGCCTCCCCTGCAAAACAATCAGATGAGCCAAACCAGACAAGGAAGGGGGGAGAATTTGACTCTGGGCCGCCTGGAAATGCCGTGCTTTAAAACACGCTGTGAAGGTTCATCAAGAAAAAGCGGAAACTAAACAGATGTGTTGATGCGTCATTAAAAGTTGCCTTTATTAAAATATTTTCCAAAATCATTTAATTGAAATTGCGTCATTATAGATGCAGGACTTTACAGTGCAGATAAGTGCAACTCTGTAGAGAAGCAGAGTTGTTACTGTCCCCAAACCACGTGCAAAAAGGAAAATAAAGGATATTGCCTGGCTTATGGAAAGTGGCCTGCTCACTGTGATTTGGGCTCTTGATTGAGAGCTCTTCAGCATTCTCTCCAGCAGGCATGGATTGGCAACACCCGCAAATAATTTAAGACAAACAGAATATGTATCAATTTTATACACACAAGGTCTTGTTTAACCCCACTTCCTAAAGGCGTAGTCCATTGGAAAAGTGTTTGAAAAGGAACATTGCATTTTAAAAAAATCATTACAAAAAATTTTGGCCCAAGCTATTTCAGTGCCCAGGCTTTGCTTTTATACCCTCTGACGTGCTTATTCTGCTTCAGTTCTATTTGCAACCTTTTTCATTTCGATTCACAATCTCTCCTTGCTTATTGCTTAATGCAAAATGCAAACACTCCTCATTTTATTTGCTGTGCACGCCATCAGCTTGGTTTGCTATATTTAAATCAATTTGCCCCTGGATGGGCAATATTCATTCAGGCTATGTCTACACTGGGAGTTTTTGCGGCAGAAAATATGCTAACGAGGGACAGGCATAAGGATCTAGTGCAAAACGGAAGTGGCTACACTGCTTCTTTTTGTGCAAAAACCCCTAGCGCAAAAAGAAACGGTGGAAAATATGCTAATGAGATTGTGACTTATACCCTCATTAGCATATTTTCTGCTGCAAAAACTCCCAGTGTAGACATAGCCTTATAGACTAACTCTCCACCCTTTGTGCATTTCTGGATTCTAGTGGCTGGTGTCCTGCCATGAGATAGGCCTATCCGCGGCAGTGTGCTGACATTCCACTAGAGGGCCCTGTGGTCACGAAATGCAATTTATCAGCTCAGGAGTGCTTTGTGTCAACATTTTGCTGGCTTTGGCTGAACACCATGCTAGCGATAAGGACTTTCATCTGCACAGGTGCTGTAGCAAGTTCCCTGTAATGGGATTTGTAGATCTCTAAACAATGGACCCCTTCCTGCTCCCATGGAAGTGAAGGGGAGTTTTCCCATTGATTCCAGTGGGAGTTGCACAGGATACAAACTCTGGATTTGCAGATGAATCTAGTTAGGACTGTAAATATATAGCAGTAATTTTAAGGGACCAAACCTTAGAAGACCACTGGCATTTTAACAAACATTGGAAAGCTAGGACATTTCCAGGTACAGTTTTAAAGCCCCTACTTCCCCCTCAACTGTTGGTAAGCATGGAAATTTAGTCAAGATACTCCAAATAACCTTATCTCTGACATGTATCTCTGACCACCTTCTACCTAGATTCAACAGACATTATGCCTTCACCCTACTGATCTTCAGCACTGACAACATGAGCCCGATACTACACCTTGTCCACGATTCCAGGTTGTGGTCACTTTCAAAGTTGTAAAGCGAGCAGGTGGGCCTGGGATGTGGGAGATCTGGGTTCATGTCCCTGGTCTGCCAGAACCAAAGTGATCTGGGATGGACGCTGTTGTGAATCAGCCAGAAGCATGAATTCTGACCCAGACCAGTGCACAGACAACTCCCCTGCTCACCCACATGCCAGCAGAATGCCTTAGCCACTCCCCTTCTCACTCTCAATCCTTCCTGACAAAAGGTCTGTGAAAATCAACACCTCTCCGTAAATCATTCTGTGATGAAGTCGTCTATTCCAACCAGCTCCACCTAGGGTTGCCAGATGGTTGAAACAAAAATACCAAACACCCGCCCCCCCCCCCAAAAAAGAAAACACCGGGAAAAAATTCTGTTGAAGAAAAAAAGGGGAGGGGGGAGACCAAAGTTGTTGAGGAAAAAAAAAGGACACCAAGACTTATTAAGCAAAAAATATATGTATATTAAAATAAACCAGCATTAGAACAGCATGTCCCCTTTAAGAGTGAGCGCAGGGATAGGAACAGGGGAGCGGTTGAGCACTAAGACGCAGGGGAGTCATTGCTTCCCCTTGGTCTTTTTGTCGGCAGCCATTTTGTGCCGGCAGCCTTGTAGAACCAGGTAAGCATGAGATCTGGGGTCGGGTGGCTGGGGGTGTTGGGAGCCAGGGGGAGCTTCAGGGGGAGGCCGGGCGCTGCGTGTTTGTAGGGCTGCCAGGTGTCTGGCATTTTCACCTCCTGGCTGGGGAAAAAAATCAGAAAATACTGGACATCTTAGGTGCCCGATATTTTCTGAATTTTTTTTACCAGACAGGAGGCGAAAATACCGGACTGTCTGGGTGAATACCAGACACCTGGCAACCCTAGCTCCACCAAGTATTCCCACCCGGGGTCCCAAGCTGAGCATTACGTCCATGCCATCTGCGGCAGGGGTGACCAACCTAGGCCAAGGAGCCAGAATATACCACTGTACCTCGGCAAAGAGCCACAGTAACACATGCGCAGGAGGCGAGGAGGAGGGGGGAGAAGCGAGGGTGCAACAGGATCCAGGGAGGGGTCAGGACATAGTGGAGGCCTTGAGGTAAGGGGTGGAGTGGGGGCAGAGCCGGGGGTTGAGCAGTGAGCACCCCTGGCACACTGGAAAGTTGGCGCCTGTAGTTCTGAAGTTGGCGCCTTTGCAAGGAGTCACAAATTAACTTCTGAAGAGCCTGTGCAGCCACCCCAATCTACATGATCACCATGGTTACAGACTCTGGTCCCAGTTATTCTATAGGCTGCACATCTTGCCTCCTCAGCTGGTGTGCCTTTACGGGAGCTGATTCTCCAGCTACACCCGTACAAGTAGAGAATCTGGCCTCCTGGGTAGACAGTGTAAAGTGTATTTAACCTGTGGCCAGGAGAGGGCATTCAGCCTCTCACGCTGCTGACGTGATGAATATAACGTAGGCTTCCTCCTGCCCTCCATGTCCTGCTTCTGCTGTAGCAAAGAGCTTTACTAACACTCAGTGCAAATGAATAGGAGTAATGTGCCAATCCCACAGCGACGCTGAGCTACAGGGACAGGACAAAAAGTCGGTGATTTAGAAGGAAGTTATGACAAAGTTTCAGACTCTTCTTCATTCAGTCCTGGGCCTGCTATTTGCCTTCTAACCAAAGTGCTTTGCTGTAGAACTTAGGCCCAACGCATCGTCAGTAAACACAGAAGACGGTCTGTAAGCCTCAACGGCCATGGGAATTGTCAACTGCCACTGTAGAAGTTGGAGAAGGTTCCTCAGGATGCTATGAAATCCAGGGGCTGCTGCCTTCCAATCCCTTTGAAGCAGTAAATGGGGGGGGGGCGCCAAGGCTTAAAATATTTTAAAGCCCTTCAGTAAGGTCAACGTGGGAGCTTTCCTCTTGCTTTGAGCCCGTGATGATTTCACGGTGACCAGCTTGGCTTGTGCCACAGAGGGGATCTCTTTGTAGTTGACTGTGGAAAGGGTGTTGAGCGTGCAGCTGGCCACGCCGTGCTTGGAGGCCACAGCAGTTGGGGCGGCAAGGTGCAGGAAGGGCCTCTCCTCTGTGATGAACAGTGGTCGGGCCGGCAGGTTCCTCTCCATCTCCCTCCTCACCTCCCGCACTGCTTCGTGGAACACGTGCTGCACAGCCTCAAACTCCAGGCAGGCAGAGACCTCATAAAACAAGCACCCGTACGTGGCAGCTAGAGACACCCCTTCGGCTTTGGTGACCTGTCTGACAAAGGAGAACAGGAAGGGATGTGAGCCGAGCAGAGAGCACAAACCATGTCCAAGGCACAGGCTCAGGGTGTAAGACAGGGCTGGGCAAAATACGGCCCGGGGGCCAGATCCGGCCCACCAAGTCACCGGATCCGGCCCACGGGCCACCGTGCCAGGACCCTAGGCACACAGCTGCCACGATTTAAAGCGCAGTCTATGCAGCTTTCTGCTGTGCAGGGAGAGGAAGGCTTCATGTGATCTCCCTGCCCACAGCACAAACCTCATCTCCTCTTGGCTGGAAACAACCAGCCAATAGAAATTGACCCCAGCCAATTGTTCCAGCCACTAGGAGCTGAGAGACTGGCCTGGGGGATGGGGGCAACACAAGCCTTTTTGCCCTCCCGGAGCTGCGAGCCATGTGGAAGGACCGGCCTGTAGTTTTAAGTGGTCTGGGGCTGCAGCAGGCAGGGAGCCCAGCCTGCCTTGGGGTGCTGCAGGGCTGCTGGCCAGGAGACACATAGGTAAGTGCCTCCCAGCCAGAGCCTACCTCTGGCACCCCAGCCCCTCCTGCACCCCACTCTCTCCCCCAGATCACCATCCAAACCCTCTGTACCCCCTGCCCCAGGTGACAACTCCCTCCCAGGCCCTGTACCCCCTCCTACACTCCACCCCCACGCCAGAATCCTCTCCTGCACCCATACTTCCTCTCTGATCCTACACCCCTATCCCCTGACCCAGATCACAACCCCCTCCTTCACCCAAACTCCCTCTCAAACCTCACACCCTCTCCTGCACCCCTTTCCCTTACCCCGTGCACCCTTCTGCACCCAACCTCCATCCTAGACTCTGTACCTCCTCCACAGAAAAGTGCAGCCCTTGACCACTTTCCAAAATCTTGGAGTGCCCCCCACCAAAAATTATTGCCCATCCCTGGTCTAAGATCATCTCTCTCTCTGGTGGCCAGCCCTAGCCATTCCAACAGCCTGATATGAAGTGACAGCTAATAAAGAGGCCTTGACCACAAAATGAAAGAATTTATGCTGCAGGGCCTGATCCATTTAAGTCAATGGAAATGCTCCCATGGACTTCATTAGGTCTTGGTTTGCTTCATACTAACTATCCAAGTGCCTGATATTCATAGTCAAAGTTTATTACACTGATACCTTTCTAAAATGAGGGTTTAGGCTCTGATTCAGCAAAATCTTAACTTTAAACAGGTGAATAGTTCTATTAGAGTCAATGCATTGAAGCCAGTTGGATTGTTCCTGTGCCTAGTTAGACAGGTACTGAATCAAGGCTTTTGATGCCGCAGAGCGAGGAAGTATGGGAAGACACCACACAGGCTTAACCAGGAGATCTTCATTGACAGGGCTCGACAAATAATGTAATCTACTCATCCGTGGCGAGTAGATTACAACCCGGAAGAGCCGGCGCAGAACGCAGAACCGCGCGAAACCGCACGGCGGGCGAGTGGGGCTCGCCGCCGCTTGGCGAGCCCTGTTCATTGATCTGAAACTCCAAAAAGAATTCTACACAAAGTGGAAACTAGGTCAAATGACAGAGGAGGAATATAAACAAACAGCACAAGTATGTAGGGACAAAATTAGAAAGGCCAAGACACAAAATGAGATTAAACTAGCTCGAGACATAAAGGATAACCCAGAAAACATTCTACAAGATGCAAGAGGAAAATCAAGGTCAGGGTAGGGCTGTTACTCAGTGAGGAGGTGGGGTAACCATAACAGAAAATGAGGAAATGGCAGAAGGAAAGAAGACTTTTTTGTTTCAGTGTTCACCAAAGAAATTAATAGTGACTGGACATCTAACATAGTGAATGTCAGTGAAAATGAGATAGGACCAGAGGCTAAAATCGAGAAAGAACAAGTTAAAAATTACTTAAAGTTAGATGTCTTGAAGCCACCAGTGTCTGATGAAATGTACCCTGGAATGATCAAGAAGTTGATTGAGGAGATAGCTCTGCCATTGGTGAAAAGCTTTGAAAAGTCATGGAACATGGGAGAGAATCCAGAGAACTGGGAAAGGGCAAATAGAGAGCCAGTCTATAAAAAGGGAAATGGGACAACCTGGAGAGTTACAGACCAGTCAGCTTAACTTCTGTGTCCAGAAAGATAATGGAGCAAATAACTAAGCAATCAACTTGCAAGCACCTAGAAGATAATAAGGTGATAAGTAACAGAATGGCTCTGTCAAGAACAGGTCATGTCAAACCAATGTAATAGCTTTCTTTGGCAGGAAAACAAGCCTTCCAGATGGTGGGGGGGGGGAGGGCAAATGGTAGATGTGGTAAATCTAGACTTTAGGAAGACTTTTGATACTGTCTCATCTGACCTCCTTATAAACAAATGAAGGAAATACAATCTTGATGGAGCCACTACCAGGTGGATGCAAAACTGGTTGGAAAACCATTCCCAGAGCGTACTTATCAATGGTTCACAGTCATGCTGGAAGGACATGAGCGAGGTCCTGCAGGGATCAGTTCTGGGTCCGATTCTGCTCAATATCTTCATCCACGATTTAGATAATATCATAGAGGGTACACATACAGGTTGTGGATGATACCAAGCTGGGGGGGGGGGGTTGCAAGTGCTTTGGAGGACAGGATTAAAATTCAAAATGATCTGGACAAACTGGAGAAATAGTCTGAAGTAAACAGGCTGAAATTCAACAAGGACAAATACAACGTACTCCATTTAGAAAGGAACAATCAGTTACACACATACAAAATGGGAAAGGACTACTCAGGAAGGAGTACCGGAGAAAAGGATCAGGGGTCATAGTGTACCACAAGCTAACTATGAATAGTGTGGCACTGTTATTAAAAAAAGCAAACATAATTCCGGGATATATCATCAGGAGTATTATAAGCAAGACACAATAAAATCATTCTTCCACTCTATTCCACGCTGGTTAAGCCTCAACTGGAGTACTCTGTCCAGTTCTGGACCACACATTTCAAGAAAAATGTGGACAAACTGGAGAAGTTCCGGAGAAGAGCAACAAAACCAATTAAAGGTCTAAAAAACATGACCTGTGAGGAAGACTGAAAAAAATTGTTTAATTTAGTCTGGAGAAGTGAAGAGTGAGAGGGGACATGATAACAGTTTTCAAGTAAAAAAAAAATGTTGTTACAAGCAGGAGGGAGAAAAATTGTTCTTCTGAGGATGGGACAAGAAGCAATGGGATTCCATTGCATCAAGAGAGGTTTAGGTTGGACATTAGGGAAAACTTCCTAACTGTCCAGGTAGTTAAACACTGGAATAAATTGCCTAGGGAAGTTGTGGAATTTCCATTACTGGAGATTTTCAAGAGCAGGTCAGACAAACACCTGTCAGGGAGGGTCTAGATAATATTTAGTCCTGCCATGAATGCCGGGTACTGCACTAGATGATTTCTTCCAGTCCTCTGATTGTATGATTCAAGTGCCATATTGTTGCTGCACTAATCCTTCTGCCAGCCTCACAGGTGAGTGGCTTCTTCTAAGGGACAATGGGTATAGAATCATAGAACTCCAGAACTGGAAGGGACCTCGAGAGGTCATCAAGTCCAGTCCCCGGCCCTCACGGCAGGACCAAGCACTGTCTAGATCATCCCTGACACGTGTCTGTCTAACCTGCTCTTAAATATCTCCAGTGATGGAGATTCTGCAACTCCGCTAGGCAATTTATTCCAGTGTATAAGCACCCTGACACGCAGGACATTTTCCCTGATGTCCAACCTAAACCTCCCTTGCTGCAATTTAAGCCTATTGCTTCTTGTCCTATCCTCAGAGGCCAAGGAGAACAATTTTTCTCCCTCCTCCTTATAACACCCTTTTAGATACTTGAAATACTTAGCTATCATGTCCCCTCTCCGTCTTCTCTTTTCTAAACTAAACAAGCCCAGTTCTTTCAGTCTTCCCTTACAGGCCATGTTTTCAAGACCTTTAATCATTTTTGTTGCTCTTCTCTGGACCCCTCCAATTTCTCCACATCTTTCTTGAAATGCGGTGCTCAGAACTGGCCACAATACTTCAACTGAGGCCTAATCAGCGCAGAGTAGTGCAGAAGAATGACTTCTCATGTCTTGCTCACTACACTCCTATTAATGTAGGAGAGCCTCTCGGTGAAAGCCATCTTTCCTGCCCATGGTTGGGGCAGCCTGTAGAAACAGAGCAAGGCAGTTCCACACCATCTGGGAGATGAGGACAGCTTGAGCCGACTGACCCAGCTGAGATGGTGGAGTTTGTGGGATGCTGGTGTAATCCGTACTGTCAGCATCCCCACCCCCAATACCATGGCCGGGCCATGGACAGAGGGCAATGAGCTTGCGGCTACCTCCCGTGAACTCAAGCAGCAGCAGCTTGTGGTTGCAGATCCAGAGCGCCTGGTTCTGCCTTTGCAGAGGTGTTGTCAGACTGGAAAGCAAGGAGAAGCCATTGAGAACCAGAAATGGGGGGGGAGGGGAGAGGAGCTCCCCACGGGCTGGGGAGAGAGCTGGCAGGCTCTGGCTACGGATCAGAGGCACGATGCTGAAAGGAAGCTGGGCCTGCTGGGCAGGGAGAAGGATGGGGTGCAGAGACAGGCAGTGGGGCTCAGAGGAGACTCAGAGTTTTGTAGGGGCTGGGAGGGTCTGCACAATGCAGGAATTCTGGGTAATATTGGAAAGCTGTTCCAATTGCTGTATTGTGGAGTGGATGTGGATGCAGACGCCCCCCTGGCTGATAGGCCTGGGTCACCCCCAGACACGGAGCAACGGGATATTGGCACTGAGATGGAAGCCCCTTGGGACAACGGGGAAGCTAAGCCCTTGGAGAAACTACTCCCTCCACCTTGTCTGCAGGCACCTGGCGTTTGGAGAGCAGAAACTCACGCCACCTGGGCTGGCTGTTAAACACCACGGGGCTCCAGAGGGGAGACTCCCAGCCCCCACACAGGACTTTGGGGGCAGGAGGGGAAGAGACAGGCATGCTCTCAGAGCAGGAAGGGCCCAGTTAGCTGCAGGACCATCCAGGGCATGGGCAGTAGGTGAAGGGTTAGATAAAGCCCCCAGCCCTGTCCACAGCCCCTCCCCCCCTTCTGCCAAGACCCCACGCCCCACAGGGGCCAAGCCTCCCTCCTCCAGCACCATGGGGAGATGGGGAGCATGTGGCCCCAGCCTCCCTAGCCCTGGAGCATGGC
Source organism: Pelochelys cantorii (assembly GCA_032595735.1). Lineage (NCBI taxonomy): Eukaryota > Metazoa > Chordata > Testudines > Trionychidae > Pelochelys > Pelochelys cantorii. The sequence continues at coordinate 40,170,569 of CM064338.1, read as the reverse complement.
AACATGCTGCTGGCAGTACGCCTACAGCAGGCATTCTGCGGGCAGGGTCTGGGTGGGGCCGGAGGGCAGTTTGGGAAGGCAGTGCCTTCCCCCGCCTATTATACCTGTTGCCTCTGATCCAGGATCAAAACAAGCTGCTCTGGGGACAGAGAGGCCTAGGTGCTGGAACTGGGGGGGGAGGAGCGGTCTGCAGCACCCCTGGGCTTGCTGTGGTTTCCATTCCATCCAGGGTTTAAAGCTTGGTTCAACAGCTGTCAGCTCCCCCACTATCAACATTGTTCCGGGCCCCCTGCAGAGAGGTGCTCCGTGCTGGGAAGGCAAAACGTGTCGTAGGAGAAGGACTCTGGAGACCCCAGAGGCCCCTGACTCCAGCCCAAATAATGTTCGGGTGTTTTGAGGAAACTGAGGCAGGGAGCAGCATGTGGGGTTTATTTTTGTGTCGATGGATGCATTTCTCAGACATTTAAAAAGCAACAGTGGTTTAGAATCCTCTGCAGAGAGTGAGAGAGTGAGCGTGTGTCTCTGTGTGCATGTCTCTGTGTCTGTGTACACCCACCATATGGCATTGAAGAGTTAACCTATGGACCCAGAACACCATACACCTGGGCTTCTGGGAAGGGTGTGCCTTAGGTGTGGGGAAGCTGGTGGGTCAGCATTAATTGCACGGTTTAGGCAGTTGGATTGCGGGGGCTAAGCTCTCGGGCGGGGGTGTGTGCGCTAGATAGAGAATCTGTACCCAAAGAGTGTGCATAGGGACCCCAAGGCAGAGGCCATGCTCGGAGGGGTGGGTGCAGTCTGGTGGTACCCAAGAGTGGATGTTCAGCTAGGGGCTTATCCGTGCAATCACATGGCTGCTGCTTACTTGGCAAAAAGAGTGAGGTCTCCAGTGACAGCTTGGATTCAGTGGCAGGCTGTTGTTCTCAGCTTCACAAGAAAAGGGTCGGGGGAGGGGGCGGCATGGGCCATCAATTCAGCAGGAAAAAATGTGAAACCCCTCGCTCCACGTGCAAAGGTTCCCTGGGGTCGGAACAGACACTGGTGCCACCAGGATTTCTAATCATGTGGCTCTTGTGTGAGCAAGAAGCAGGGAGGTTTTCTCTAAAGCAGGGGTGGGGAACCTAAGGCCCCAGGGGAGCTGGATGCCGCCCTTGGCTTGCCTGGATCCAAGCCCCTGGGGCTCAGGGCTTCTCCTCAGCATTGGGAAGCCCGCGATAGCACTGCAGCCCCAGCTACCCCCTTCTCCGCTGCCCCCTATCCCTCCTATGGGGCTGGAGCACACAAATTCTACTAGCCTGGGCCTCCCAGGCTCTGGTGTGTGAGGAAAGGTGGGGAGTGTCTTTCTCCTTCTCAGTCGGGGGCCATGTCGGTGAGGATTTGGTTTTTTGCCCCGAAACTGATTTTTCTGAGGGCCAGCAGCCCCCGACCCAAAAAAGGTTCCCCCTCCCTGCTCTAAAGCACCAGCCTGGAGTAACACGCAAGGCCAGGCAAACCTGGGGATATCAGTTAGCCCACTGCGGAGAGAACTACAGAACAAAGAGCTCTGAGAAAAGGAGGCTGGGGCTTCAGACATTGTAACATAAGAAGCTGGCGCGTATTCAAATTCCTCACGCGTCGTTACAACGCCGCCTAAAAAACCCAGCCCAAAATAGCAGTGACCTCAAATGAAGCAAACCACCTTCCAGCAGCCAGCCTGGGCACGGGGCAGGCATTGGGGAAGGGTGAGGGGTGAAATGTTCAGAGCTGAGGCAAGGTCCCACAGTACAGGGGGTGCCCTCACGCTGCGTCTTCCGCTGGGCATCAGGGACTAGATGACAATAAACCAAAGTAGCAGAGCTGGAGTTTGCATCTTAGCAACACGGACTAACAGAGCAACCAGAACAGACCCCGTGGGAGAGGGAGAGCAGTGACAGCCATGTTGGCATGCCAAAGAGGAAGCAAATACCCCGCCTTAAATAGAACAGAGTGGAGAAAAGCAAAACAGGGGGATAAACTGGAGGATCAGAACAAGCCCTGAGAGGCCAATAAAGAAGGAATTGAATATGAGCTAATGGCTCTGTTCCATTTTAAAGCAGCCCTGCCATTTGAGAAGGTCTCTGCCACACAACAACAAATCCCTCAGCCATTTTAGGGAGTGGCCCAGGGTGCACATTTGGAAGCTCACAGGAGTTAAGCCCTAACAGCTTCCTCACCTTCTGCCTGCCCCGCACCAATGTCTGGATGGCAGTAGAGGTCTTCCTTTCAATTCACCTTCACAGAATCAACATGCATGGCCTGGCTGCCAACTACACAGCTACACGTCCTCCTTCCTCTGCAGAGAAAATCCACAGGGCTGGAGCACAGAAAATCTACTAGCCTGGGCCTCCTTAGGCCCTGGCATGTGAGGGCAATGTGGGGAGTGTCTGTCTCCTTCTCAGTCAGGGACCACGTCAGTGAGGGTTTGGTTTGGGGGTTTTTTTTTTGGTTTGTTTGTTTTGGGGTTTTTTTTTTCCTTCTCACTTGTGTGCAGCCCCCGACTGATTTTTCTGTGGGTCAACGGCCCCCAAGCTGAAAAAGGGTCCGCACCCTTGCTTTAAGAGGACAACTGGTGAATGAGGATGGTGGCACTTGGTCTGTGGCATTCAGCCAAACAGATTCTTCTTAGTGCAGTTTTCCACCCAAAGGCGAGTTCTGAGGGAGGAACCCTTGGCGGCTCGGTGACCTTCGTGTGAAATAGCATTTCCCTGTAAGCTGTGCACTTGGGCGGCCGCCCAGGAGCAATTCAAATGCCAGCCAGCCCCTGGTGGATGGTTCTCCTGGTCGTGCACATCTGCATATGCCTTGGTGCACATGACAAAATTTATTTTACACAAAGATGGAAAAATGTAGAGGGAACATTGATTGCAAGCTCAGTCCAGAGCTCAGTGACTGGCTGTTCACGTCACACAATCGCAACTATTGCGGGTGCTAATATGTCCCCTTGTCTCAGTAGAAACATGCAGGCCTGGCTGGAGCCCAAACCGCCTTATGCCCTCCAGATCAATCTGGGCTGAGCAATGTCACCCCTCTGCATGGCACAGAGCTGAGCTTCTTACCTGTATTGCTCCATATCCAGCTTGTTTCCTAGCAGGAGGATGGGATAATCGTGCTGACTGCCTTTCGAGTGGAGGGAAATGATATCTAGGTACTGATGGCAGCCTTCAAAGCTCCCTTTGTTGTCAATGCTGTAGACGACCATGAATGCATTGGCCCAGCTGAGATAGCGGTCGCAGTTCACCGGTGTGTCCTAGCAAAGGAACACAGAACAGCATTATCATAGGCCAGGGCCATGATCAGAGCCTGTCTGGGGCCACTTGCTTGTCTCAAGCTTTGTACATTGTTTCGCAACTAAGCTCCTTTCAAAAGGCCGTTTGAGAGCGGACTTGGCGTGGCATGAAAAAGTTCCTTGTGCAAGGAATCAATGATACGAAACAGCTCGCACTCCCCCAAGTCACAGCATGTAGTATCAGTGTTAGGTTTTCGCTCGGCCGGGCTTCCAGAAAGACTAACCTTTCCGGCAGCCTTTCACATTGATTTAATCGGTGGGTTTTCTTTGTACCTAAAAGAAATTCTACTCATGGCAGGAAGAGCCAGTGGGATGGCCTGGGGCAGACGAACTCCAGGGGGGCTGATCCAAAGCCCACTGAAGGCAGTGGGAACCTTCCCATTGACTCCAAGGGACACTGGGCTAGCCCTTGAGCCTGGAGGTGGTCCACTGGAGATGGGACTAACTATGAGCAGAGGGGCAAGATTCAATCTATATCATGTCCCAGGGCACAGCAGCACCAGGACTCCCCTCTAAGTTAATATGCTCTGTGCTTATCCTGAGACTGCAGCCTATGGAGCCCAATTCCCCGGCTATGGATAAAATACATTCAGTGCAAACCAGCAGAGGTCAGGGGGTGCCAAGGTGGCTTGCAGCTCACTTCTCCACTGCCCCGATCCTGCCGCAGCAGACAACGAAGCTGGTGGATCAGGCTGGAAAAGGATCCCCCAGCCAGGACTGCAGAACCCCCACGCCACTCGCATGTCAGAAGTATGCAGACCCCCCAGCTGAGCTGGTCTGTTCCACACAGAATCTGGAGTTACTCCATGAGCTACAAACAAAAAACGTACCCAAGAGTGTCACCATCTGTGTTACGCTGCAAAGAAATCCCTGACATATCCTACAAGTGAATCGGTGAGCCTAGCCTTGCAGTGAACCCCAAACCAGCCTGCCCTAGGGTGGTGGGGGATTGGTGAGGGCTCACTTCAGCTGAGTGACACTGGAATGACATCATGGAACACAGGTCAGCACCTGGGCCACAGCTCTGCCAGCTCTCAGGGCCCAAACAGCGCCCATGGTGTGACTGCCCTTTCAGGCTGGAGGCTTTTGCAAGGAGACTGAGAAAGTTGGGCACCCAGCAATGTTCCCTCTAATTTTTTCCATTCCTATGCAGCACACGTTTTGTTACGTGCACCTGGATATGTGCAGATGTGCACCAGTGCCAGAAACTCATGCTGCCAGCTGTGGGAGGCGGTGTGCGTTCTGCAAATCAGCTGGGCAACACCTGATTCTCTCCTGAGCAGCTGCACAAGCACCCAGCTTACAGGGAACACTGGCAACCAGCTCCTGTTGTAATTCTATGAGCTCTAGGCACTAGGCTCCATTAGTAGAGCCCTGCAAATCCACGGACATCTGCTCTATATCTGCAGGGATCCGCATCCTCAGATGTCAGCGCGTATATCTTCAGCTCACTTTTGCAGAGACAGATGCGGATACAAATTTTGTATCCGCGCAGGGCTCTATCCATTAGCTGTCTCACCATGATTACATACAAGGCTCTCCTCATCAAGAGATACAAGCCGTCTACCTCAAGCAGAGTTTTTACCCCAGCCAGGAAGAAGAATCAAAGTTTTAAGGAAATCCCTATGGCAGTGGTTCTTACAGTGTGGTCCATGGACCACTAGTGGTCCATAACCATCTTGCAAGTGGTCGCAGACTCAGAGCTCGCCCCACCCCTTCCGCAGTGGGGAGCATCCCACGCCCCTGCTGTGTGATTGGAGTGCTAGCGCCAGAGTCCCACGGGGGGAGCCCCAAGCCTCATAAGCTGGATCAGCTCATGGGGGGAGGAAATGACTCCATGCACTCAGGGCTGGCTCTAGGTTTTTTACCGCCCCTAGCAAAAAAATTTTTGGCCGCCCCTCCCCACCTTGTCCCACTGCTGCAGGACAGGCACTGAGGAGGAAAGCGCCCCTTTCACCTTGCGGCTCTTTGACTCCCACCATGCCCTCCGGCCAAACCCAGCCTACGTCCTGTCTCCCCTCCACACACATCCCGACCCCCCCCCCACCCACTCACCGAACCCAGTTTCCACCTTCTCTTCCCTCCCAGGCAAACCCAACCCCTCAGTGACTGGACCCAGTCTGCCCCCCCTTTGTGTCCCCCACCTAATCCACCCTGCACCCTCTCTTCCCTCCCAGCCAAACCCAATCCCGACCGGACCCAGTCCACTCCTACCTACCAAACTCCATCTCCTTTCCCTCTCCCCGCCAAACCCTCGTGTCCCTTCCCCACAGCATGCGCAGAAACGTCGGAACGCCCTGGGGGAGGGGTGAAAGTGGCACGCGTCCCACTGGGGATGCGCACGGACACAGCCAGGAAACTTAACGGGCAAGGCCAGGGACACCTCTCTCCCTCCCCCCACCCCAAATCTCTGAGCCGGGGCAGGCAAGGCCCCCTCCAGCGGCTCCTCGGCGCCAAACCAACCAGATAGGGCAGCAAAGTAGCTCTCCCCTCCCCCCAGCCTAGGCGCCTCTGCTTGAATCATCCTGGCCCGGGCAGAGCCTTCCTACTGCCCGGCCCCACTAAGGCTGCAGCTCTCCCCTCCCTCCGCGACTAGCACTGAAGTAGAGAAAAGGGGGAGAAAGTCGCCCCCCAATTGTCAATGTGCGCTACCCCCCCCCCCACACACACACACGTGTACTCCTGCAAACTCTGTGGCCAAGGGCGCCCGGAGTAGGCGCAAGGCAGGTGGAGAGATGACTACAGGCACCTGGTTCGCAGCATGGTCCCTGGCTGCAGTGACCCGGGCTGCCCCTTGCCCAGCCCCGGATCGCTCTGTGCAGCCCGCCCCGCACAGCCCGGGGAGAGCGGCTCGCCCACCAGGACCACAGTGCTCCGGCACCGCTGCTGTTCTCAAAGCCCACGGTGCGCCCCCCTGCACGTCGGGCCGCGCTGGCTGGTGCCAGTCAGAGGAGTGCGAACTATCCCCGTGCTTGGTGCTGCTTCATGGGAGGCTCCCTCGGGCATTTCCCGCTCCGTGGCCGCTGGGTGCTTGGCAGCGGCATCTGCACTGGGAAAGCGACTGGAGCGGCACGTGGCAGTGTTCCTGCTGGGGCCGCTCCACCCCTCCCCACCCCACCCCACCACGACGCCCTCTTGCGCTAACTAGAGGGTGCACTTTTCTCCCCAGTGCCAAGGGAAAGCAGCGAGGCAGCCCCGGAACCGTGCTGTCATGGCGCCTCAGCCATCGCTGCGGGGTTGCAAGCGCGACTTGCCCCACACACCCTGCCTGCGGAGGGTGGCTCGCTGCTGGCCCATCACGCGCTCCACCACCCCACCCATTGCCTTGGGCAGCCACAGGCAGGCCCCGTCAGGCGGTAAGAGTCAGGAGTTCAGGAGGTTTGCTGGTGCCTAGAGCCGGCCCTGCGTGCACTGCCACTCACCCACACCCAACTGGGAAAACAGCATCACAGGAAACTGCTCACTCAGAGACTTTCGCTGCTGCTCCCATTGGCCAGAATTGTGGCCAGTGGGAGCAGCAGGGGGTGATGTCTGGGATTGGTGGGGGGAACAGAGCCAGGTAAGCACCCCCATCATTTCCAGACCCTGCACCCCCATCCTTCTCATGCATTTGCTCCCACCAAGACCCTGCACATACACCTTGCTCCTGTACCTTCCCTCCCACCCAGACCCCACACTCTCAGCTCGCTCCTGCACCAATTTTGTCATCATGGGTGGTTGGTTGGTGGTCCGCAGAAAGGTTTGCATCGAGTGAGGTAAGCAATGGGCCAAAAAGCTGGAGAACTACTGCCCTGTGGCCTTGCTATCGCTATCAATTGGACATGAAGGTACTCAGGTCCCACAGCGATGGACAGGAGGATAAAAGCCTAACCTAGATTTGCTTGGGTTGAAATAAAGGACCTGCTTAGGCAGCTATTTGGAGCTTCTCCCTATTTGCTATTCTGCATGAAATTGGCCCCTGCGCAGCAGGCCAGAACTGGACCCGTGCAATGAAGACCTCTCGACATGCGTCTCTTGCAGGCCTCTGCAGGGGGCAAAGTTCATCCCTGGCGAAGTGAGACACTTCCCAGCAAACTGTACTCAGTCACAACGCCCACTTCCCCATTCATTTCACAGTCACCATGCCGTTCTACTGAGAACCCCGCGGCATGCTCCACCGGGAGCAAGCTCCTCCCATCTTCTCTAGAAGCGCAGAGAACTCCTCTTTCGATAGCCCGGAGAAGCCCTTTGTCATTACCTGGTCCGCTGTGTCCATCACTTTCATCAGCACTAGCTGCTGGTCCACAGTTTCTTCTGATGTGTAGGTGTCCTCTGCAAGACAGAAGAGATCTTTTGAGCATGGAGAGCAAGAGGTGCGGGGGAGTTTCATATTCTGAGTCACACACTCCATGGAAGCTATTTATGCAGATTCTATCCACCCTGGGAAAGTGGCGATCCTAGGCCTGGCCCCTGATGAGCAGTACGGATCACAAGATTTGCTAAGACACGGGGTCAGTTAGAAAGACATAACAGCAGGACCTTTCTCTGCACCGCTTGGCACACCTCCCGTACTTTCAATCGTTTTGAGCACTACTCAGAAGAGTCAGTGTGGAGCCAGGCCATATCATTGGCCTAGATCACGGCTATGCCTGTATGCATTGCTATTATTTCATAGCTGCGTGTCTAGAGGCCCTGCTCAGACTTGGAGGCCCATTGTTCTAGGGGCTGTACAAATATGTACAAGGACATTAGCCCAGTCCCAGAGAGCTTGCCATCTGAGACACAGTGACATCAATGCAATTCTTACCTAGAGAGATACATTTGCCGTGTGTTTATTATTACAAGAGCCAAAAAAAAAAAGGGCCAATTATAGCCATCTTCCCATAAGCTAGCTGATTGGCTGTTGGGGACGGTGGCATTGGGAGTCTGGAAAAGAGCACTCTTTGGAGAATGTTCTGATTGGAGATAGGACCATTCCCCACTTGGGAAATGATCCAGTCTGCCCACTTGTGATATCTGCAATGTGCCGCTCGGACTGATCTGATCACCCAAGAGCACAGTCGTCCTGCTATAACGCCAATGAAGGCAATAACAGTTACCCCAGGGATGGTGTTGCCCACAGTCCTTGCTGACATTAGCCCATCACAGTTTCCCTGCAAAGAACACTGGGTCAGATCCTCCAGCTCATACAGACACTTGGTGCCGCACCACAGGTGGATGCTGCCAGGAGCGTCCTCCCAGCTCAAGAAGGACCCTTTGGTGTCCCACAGCCAATCATAAACACACGCCTTCAGCACCCCCTCCCTGCTGCTGTCATGTGCACTGTGAGCAGAGGAAAGAGGACATACCCGGATGTCCCCATCTTGGGGCAATCTCTGGCTGGTTTCCACCCCCTGAGTGGGTGCAAATGAGAGCAGCCCAGAGGCTGCTCCAGTCTGGTGCAGGGGGACTGCTCCTGCTTCTAGCAGCCCCGGACTCAAGGGGATACAATAGGGAGATTGCTGTGTTCTTGTCTGAAGCTCCCATCCCCCAGCTGCTGCCTTCTGCCATGGATCTGGCCCACTATTGGTACAACAGCATCCGAAGAATTTCAGTGAGATTCTCTCTCCACAGTCCTTTGATCCTCCAGCGAGGCCTTTGCTGGCCAGCAGCACTTGCAAACCTCAGTCTCCTTTTTAGCTGAGCAAAGCTCTCTGCTGAATCACCATGTCAGCCACACAGGCACCCTGAGTCCCCTTTCCCAGGTAAAATACAGGCTGTTTTCAGCCCTCACCTCCGAACACACGTCTGTTTTTGCACCCAGAACCAACGCCACATGGCATCGCAGGTTAAACACTGGAATAAATTGCCTAGGGGGGTTGTGGTCTCTCCATCACTGGGGATATTGAAGAGCAGATTAGACGGACACCTGTCAGGGATGATTTAGATGGTGCTTGGTCCTGCCGTGAGGGCAGGGGACTGGACTTGACCTCTCCAGGTCCTTTCCAGTTCTAGTCTTCTATGATTCTATGTCACATGGCACATGCCTCTCATGCAACCTGGGCCAGCCTGCACTTGCCTGTGCAAATCACATATCAGGGAACTCAGCCCCCCATTACACTTCTTAACAAGCCTTAAGAGATAATGTTGGGTGTACTTCAACATCCATAGAACTCATAAGGACATCATACCTACCTATCACCGTAGTACCTGTGGGTCGCTGCATACATGTACATGCATTCTATGGTTGTCTCGTCATAAGAATGGCCACACTGGGTCAGACCAAAGTCCATCTAGCCCAGTATCCTGTCTGCCGACAGTGGCCAATGCCCGGTGCTTTAGAAGGAAGGTACAGACAGGTAACCATCAAGTGATCCCTCCCCCTGTTGTCCATTCCATATTTCTGGCAAACAGAGGCTAGAGATGCCATTCCTGCCCATCCTGGCTAATAGCTATTGATGGAGCTATCCTCCATGAATGTATCTAGCTCTTTTTTTAACTCTTTTATAGTTCTGGCCTTCATGACATCCCTTGCAACAAGTTCCGTAGGCTGACTAGGCAGTGCATAAAGAAGTGCTCCTTTTCTTTTGTTTTAAACCTGCTGCCTACTCATTTCATTTGGTACCCCCTGGTTCTTGTGTTATGAGGAGTACATAGCAGTTCCTCCTTCATTTTCTCCACACCACTCATGATTTTATTGACCTCTGTCACATCTCCCTTAGTTGTCTATTTTCCAAGTGGAAACATCCCTATCTTACTAATCTGTACTCTTATGGAAGCTATTCCATACCCCTCATCATTGTGAACTTTTTCCAATTCCAATGTACGTTAGGGGATTTTTTGAGATGGGCGACCACATCTGCATTCAGCATTCAACATATGGGCATATAATGGATTCCTATAGAAGCAATATGATATTTTTGTCTTAGTCTCTATCCCTTTCGTAACGATTCCCAACGTTCTGTTTGCATTTTTGACTGCCGCTGCACATGGAGTGGTAATTTGAAGGTAAGTTTTTCCACTGAATTCCACTAGTATGTTTTCACTTTTTTTTCCATGGGGGACAGTAGAACTCACAAGTTCCTCCACATTTTGAGCTTGAACCAGCTCCTATCCGTGTCAGTCAAAAAGGTCCCTTGATTCCGCTGGGAGTTTGACTGGGCACTGTGTCAAGTGAAAATAACCTCCTGCTTTGGCTGGATCCTTCTGCTCAGTGACCATCTGTCTTAGACCAAAAGTCAAATCTCCTTTTTCAGGTTGAGTAAGAGCCATCATTTCCTCCTCAATCATAAACATTCCACCGTAGCTGCTAAGCCTGGTTTAACAAACAATGTATAGTAGGAGACGAGCATGTAGGTCATGTTTTGCTGTTAAAACTTCAGCCATCAAAATAAATCCCGTCATAAATGGTTCAGATCGGAACTGGAAAGAGCTTAACCCATTTCAGAATTAATGTGTTGCTTACTTGGCTCTCGCTGGGGTTTATGTAAGTGAATTCCGCTATAAATTCATTTGATGAACCTCATCTGTTGAGTGTTATTAGCGGAATGACACATCTCTGGCGCGGGAGCTGCAGCGGCATGCAGGCACTTTGATCTCACTGCACCTGGGTTAGGAGTTCACATCTCAATTATCTCGACGAGTTCAGTTTTGAGAAATCTGAGCAAAAGAAAGAGGCTTGTATGGGGCTATTTGCCAGGGATGGACCTGTCATGGCTGTTCCATGCAACGTAGATCATGAAAGAGCAAGAACAAGAAGGCAAGGGTAGAAAATAAATGTTCAGTTACAACAGGTATGGGGAACCTGCAGCCCATGGGCCACATCTAGCCTGTTGCTTAATTTCATCCAGTGCCTGGCAAGTCTTGGCGTTCCCCCTCTCCCCCAACCCCACAGTGCTGAAGCTACAAAGGCCAGATTGTCCCACCACAGGTAGGAAGCTTCAAGCCTTTGTACACACACACCTCGCAGGGCTAGAGCTGCCAGTGCCAGCTTGCCCTGCCGAAGGGGAAGCCCCACACCTCCATGTCCACCCCGAGTGGGTGAACTGAATGTTTTATATTTCTCTTTCTCTCTCTCTCTCTTTCAAAAAAAAAAGAAGAAGAAAACCTAAATTAAGTAGCTTGTTTCTCATGTGTGGCCCACACTTGATTTTTAATGTGGGTCAATGGCCTGTGATAAGAAAAAAGTTCCCCACTCCCGATTTAAAAGAAGGGAGAAGAGCAAGTACTGTAGGAATTCCTCTAACTGAACCAGCCAGGAGAGATCGCCCGTTCTAATACCTCTTGCTAATTGACATTAAGGGTTTGTCTTCACTACACTGTCAATCTTCCGGAACTCAATTTAGCGGATCTTGTAAAGACCCACTAAATCGAACTCAGAGGGTGCTCCTGTCAGTGTGAGTACTCCTATTCCTCATGAGGAGTAAGGGAATTTGACCTTCTTCTGTAGTGTAGACATGGCCACCAGACTTCCTGTTAGCCACCAGCCAAGACATTCCTAGGTAGAGATACTAGGCAGTAACTGCCACAGGACTTCCTATGAACACAGACAGAGAGTACGTCTGTACAGATAGAAATGACCAGTGGCCTGGAATAGCTGATCTGGGCTTGCAAGGCTCAGGCTGAGAGGCTAAAAATCACATCTAGATGCACCATCCCAGAGCTCAAGGTCAAGTCTGATCCCAGATGTATACACTGCAGTTTTTCAGCTGACCCAGGCCAGTGGTGGGTTTTTATCCCTGTGTAGACCTATCCAGGGAGCACTGCAAACAAGCAGTCTGAGTGCAGGTGTAGACACCGGGATCCCTGACATTTGCCTTGTCATCTCACCTTTTCTGCCTTAATTTCTCCACCTGGAAAATGAGTCAATAATTTTCTGAACAAGTCTGTGGCCACCTACACCACACAAGTGACATCACAATGTTGCATGTCATCGCTTCTGAAAATCCTTGCTGACAGCAGGTGTAGATTGCAAGTCTTTCTCCTCCAAACACAGATGCCCCTCATATCTGAGCTATAGGAAAATCTCCTGTTGTTGATAGCAGTATAGGATCTATGACATACAGTTAAGCAATTCTGATCCTATCCAGTAGAGAGAAGTGGCACACACATACACAAGCAGAGTAGCAGATTCTTGACAAAGCTTACTTGCCTTGCACAAGGATGGGAAAGCTAGTGCGCTTGATACACTATTGCCTTATATCAGTTTTGCACTAGTATAACTTCATTGACTTCAGTAGCATTAAATTTGTATGAAACTGGAATAAAACAGCAATGAATCCAGACCAGTGTCTTCAAAGCCTTTCGAAGATTACCAGTGCTAAGTATTACAATGCAGACAGAACCTTTAGTATTTTTCTTCAAGAATCCAAATAGCACAGGTCAAGAACTCAGCAATATATTTTCTTTCTTGGCCATCAATGAAGGTAAAAACACCAACTCAACTGGAAATCAAGGGTGTGTGTTTCATGATGAACGTATGGCTCAAATGCACATGTGCATACTCTGACAGGAGAGGACGGCCAACGTTTACACTGGTATCTTCAGAGAAACTTGATCTGCTGACAAAAAGTGAGTTATGCAGAATCAGAACCTGGAGGCAGGATGGTGTTATTGTCTGTTAACTTATGCTGCAGTAGCTGCCTTTTCTTGAGAAATGGGAAAGAAGAGATTACTTGTGAAAGAACAACTATGACCCTAAATCAATGTTCAGCAATTGCTCCAGCTAGATATTTATAGTCCTATTTTTGAGAGGCTTTCAAATACAGGGAAGGTTGTCTCACTCTCATCTCCCTTCTTTAAAAATGAGTTCCCGAACAAGATTTGAGGAAAGGATTTTTTAGGAACACAAGTTGCTGAGTTATTAGGTCTATAGTCAGTCCTTGGCTAATGCCCACAATAAATCATTTGCAGCTCTTTATTATGTGCTGGATTCAGGCCCACAAAAATAGTTGCTAATTACTCAAACAGAGATTCAGTGGAAAAAAATGTCCAGAGCATTTAACTGCCATTAGTGCAAAATATAGTTATCTCCAGACTTCAGCATTGGCTGCTCATTTCAGGGATATTATTTTCCTTCCAAAGTTAACATAGTTCCCAAATTGCTAGTTTGCAGTTTCAGATGGAGTAGTACACATTCAAGACATTGAAATACATGACAGGCCAGATCCAAAAGCCATTGGGAATCTTTCCAGTCACTCCTCTAGGCTTTGGAGCAGGTCTTAAGGGGAAACAAAATAAATATATTAGGAGGTTTTGTTTCTTTAAGCAATGATGCTGCCTTTCTCACCCCTTGACCTACACCCCTTGAAGTCACTGGGAATCTTTCCATAGACTTTGATGGGCTTTGAGTCACACGCTTTTGTTCCAATGCAAACTCCTTTGCCCATATGGAGAGGACTATGAGTGGGTGCAGCATCTATCCACATTGAGTTCACTTCAGGATAGCCCTGGTTGGTGAATACAACTTTTTTTCCTGCTAAGGAGAGAAAAGAAATGACATAGGGACATGCCCACTTCGTTCAGGCCCCAGATCTGCTCTCTTGGCTTTGTTACAGAGACTGTCCATTTCCATCTGTAATACAGGTTGAACATCTCTAGTTTGGCATTCTCTGCTCTGCCAACATCCATGTTCCAGCATGATTTTAATTAGCTGGATGTCCACTTAGCAAGGGTGTGGCCAAGTTTCCCGCGGTCCCATAAAGTTTCTTTACAGCCACCAGTCCTGGATCTCAGTGTTCTGTGCTGTTATTTAGCTCTAATTTACCCCTCAATGTCTTCTAAGAGCCCAGTAAGCAGAAGTGTTGGTAATGCTGCTAGACAATATTGACCTCCCATGGTTCAGGAAATTCTCTGGTTTGGCACTGGTCATTCCTGAGGGTGCCAGACTAGAGAGGTTCAATTTGTACTACCCTGTACTTTGCCTGTCTGTTCTAGGCTTGTTCTCTCTGCAGCCAAATTTTGCTCTGTTCCGGTGTAGTTTGTTAAAATCATTGAGTTGTTCTGGGTTTACACTCAGAGCAGAACAGGCGCACAGGGATCATTCAAAAGCCAACAGAAGTCAATGTGAGCCTTCCCGTTGACGTCAGTGAGCTGCAGATGAGCTTCTTAAACACGGCTGGAGCAGCCCAGAAACGGAAACATTACTGAACATGTTCAATGGTAACGAATGCTTGATATAATAATCATCATCTTTACCCCAGCAGTGCCTAAGCAGTTGAGAACCGGGGCCCACTGTATAAGACCAGGGGTGGCCCGTGACTATAGGCCGACTCAGCCATCGCCTAGGGCGCCACCTTCAATGGGGCGCCCAGGGCGCCCGATGATGACGTCATGGGGCTCCCGGGGTGCCCGATGATGACGTCAGTCCATTGACAGCTGTGCAGGCAGGGGTGCTGACCGCACATTCTGCCTGGGGCGCCGGCTGCCACAGCCTGCCTCAGGCCACTCCTATATGAGACTAGAATAGCGGCCAATCCTGCATTGTCAGACAGGTAGCATTAGGAAGGGTGACAAAGCCCCTGGATTGTATTACAGCTGTTGATGCTTTTTGAGCCATGTTGAGTGGAGTGCAGTGTGGCAGTTCTCTGGGAAGTTACTGAAGATTGGCAGCTGCAAAATTTTCTCTTAATCCTTCCCTCCTTGGTTTCTAAAGTTCATTTCATTCTTAGTAGAGGGGAGGGCAGGGAGCCTAAAACACACTCTTGAATAATTCTGGACTCATGATTCAATCCATTCTATAATAACAAACCAGTATGTGCGCAGGTGGCAGGCGATGAGCAGTCTGGTAAGGAAAGAGAATACACTATCCAGATTTCAAGAGATGATTCACACATAGCAGATAATAAAGAACAGTGAAGGATATAAACCCTCATGCTTCAGGGCATCACCAACCCCTAACTAATGAGGGTCAGGAGGAAACTTTCCCTATGGAAAGGTTATCCCATCACTGCCCACTGCAGAGTACATGCAGTCTGAAGCCAGTGGTGCTTGCCACTTCCAATAAGGTGTTATTGCGTTGCTGTACTAGTGTCTCTAACCCGCTTTTTCTGTTATGATTTTTATGAGTTTTCACACAGCTCTGGCCAGCTTCTTATTCCTGCAGCTCCTGTGCCCCTGGAACATTGACTTTCCATGTCATCACAATGAACTCTAGGCAGCTATGTACATTTCAGCTGTTCTCTGTAACTGATTCACAGGTGTCTGGACACACATACAGGAAGAACCAAAAATAAGACACCTTATGACCATCCTCCCCCAAGCAGATGAATCCCACACAGGAATGGGGATTTTCTAGGAGTGCTCACTGGCAGAAGTTTCTCTATTCTTTCCTCAGGGTTGGGGTGGGAGGTAGGGCCTTAAACAGCAAGTATAAGATAAAAGGCTCTCAAATGCTTGGCAACATCCTACAGTCCTTGTTCTGGCCAAATTCCCCCTGGTTCCACTATTGCTGACATCACTGGGAAGTTTATCTGAGAAAAACCAAAGAGGAAATATTTCTGAAATCATCCCGTCTTTTAAATTTATTAATGGGACTAGTGAGCCAATACTACCTCCATAACTATGGAAGCTGTTTTTCTTATATTTACAGATCTCTGCTGTTTGTAATGACAGTTTCAGTTTTCCCTTCTCATCAACCTCCTGGGACAAGAGTTGCAATTTCTGTCATCTAGCCTTCCTCAGCCTGATCCTGTTCCTGTGATTAACTGTCCCACACAGGAGTGTATTTATGTGACTTGTAAAACAAGATACCAGCTGGAATGTGCGTGGGTCTGAGAGATCCGGTACCAAAGCCGCTGCATGTGGTGAAATGACACACAGAGCTGAACTGAGAATGGAAATAATCCCCTTTTTCTTAACCCAGGAGCACATGATCTAGTCTATTCTAATAGATTCTATTCACTCCTCTGGCACAATGGGTCTCTCTTCAATATGGGTAAATCTTCTCTGTGTGGAAGACAGGACGTTCCCAGGGGCTAGTCCGAGACAGTGGAGTGAACTCCTCCAGGGTCTAAGGACCATCATAAACATGTCCACTTTCCACTTCAAGTGCATGGGGCATTTCTTTGACTTGCCATCTCTAACATAATATAGAGCAGGGGTGGGCAATAATTTTTGATTGGGGGGGCTACTCCAAGATTTTGGAAAGTAGCCGAGGGCTGCACTCTTCCATGATATGAATGGAGTAGGTGCGGGATCTGGAATACAGGTTGGGTGCAGAAGGGGAAGGAGACTGGGGTACAGAGTTTTGGAATGTGACCTGGGGCAGGAGGGGATTGTGTAACCGGCCTCTTGGTCCCCGTCCAGCCACCAGGAAGGCCAAAGCCAGGCTGAGGGTGGTGGGGGCAAGGGCGGCAGCTCCTCACTGCTCTCAGGGCCTTGACACTCTGGGACGCAGTGGGGAACCGACACCTGCAGCTGCCTCGGGCCAGGGCCGGGAGCGCTTGGGCTGCCACCTGCCCCGTGCTCTAGACTCAACTCCCCTTCCCCCCCCTCCACCCTGCAAGATTAGCATGCCAGTGCCTCGGCGAGTTTCAGGGCTTTCTGCTCTCCTCCCTCCCCCGCGAGAAGCTGTCACTGGCACGCTAATCTTGCGGGGGGAGGGAAGGGGGGAGTCAAGGCTGAAGCACCGGGCAGGCGGCGGCCCGAGCACTCCAGCCCTGGCCCAAGGCAGCTGGAGGTGTTGGGGCCTTGAGCACAGTGAAGATCTGCTGCTGCCGCCCTCTGGCACTCATGCAAGGAGGCGGAATCTGCCCAGGCGAGGCTGCCAGGTGGCTTTGCCGTCCCCGAATAATGTCTGGGGCAAGGAGGCTGTGTGAGGGCGGAGCCTGTGGGACACCAGAGTGACATGATGACATCATTCTGTCGTCCCACAAGAAAAACCTTTTTATGTAGAGAGATAGATTAAGTCCTTATGGTTTTATATTTCCCAAGAGTTTAGTTGTTTTCAAAGTACCATAATTTCCTTGGCCTCCCCACCTCCGTAAATGCCATATTTATGGAAAACCTTGGCCTAGAAAAGAAGTGCTGTCCATTTAAAAAGGAAGAATGTTTTCCCATATGCCAGTATAAAAGGCCAGCTTGGTACCAGCTGGCTAAAGAAAGCTGCAGACACTGCTTGGCTTTAAATCAAAGCACTATTAGGGGAGGCAAACGAGTGTTCCAGGAAATGGCATGCAGACGACAAGCAAGAGAAAAGTAACTGTGAAGAAAATCTTACCCAAATTGGGATCATATTCACTTATAAACCGCTTGGTTAGAAACTTCACCGTCAGTGCTGGAAAAGGTAAAACAAGGTTTGTTTAGTCTCCGTTTCATCCGCGCCTGTGCAACTCAGCTTCACACCGCAGCAAGTACGTCTTGCAACCGCGTGCCACGGGAAACGGACAAACTCTCCCTTGAGACCTGGTTCACGGGCCTGTTTCATTCTGCTCA
Source organism: Pelochelys cantorii (assembly GCA_032595735.1). Classification (NCBI taxonomy): domain Eukaryota; kingdom Metazoa; phylum Chordata; order Testudines; family Trionychidae; genus Pelochelys; species Pelochelys cantorii. Next base: position 40,152,877 of record CM064338.1, on the reverse strand, counting down.
GGAAATTAAAGCATCCCTGTGCCTATTCGTTCCCTCCGAGTTAGTCCCAGAGCTCCCATCTGCAGAGTGATTCAAACTATTGTGCAGCATATTTATACACACTCATCTCATTTTTGCCAAGCTGCAGCACTGTTTCCAAGGCTCAGCGATCAGATTTCACCGACACAATTCCCATAGGAACTTCTCAGCCTGAACACTGGACTGGGAACCAACAACTTCTCCATTCTAATTCCGACACTAGCCAGCTGAGCCATCAGCCAGCAGCCCCACTGCAACGCAGACCAGCTGAAGTTCCCTCCAGGGACCCTGGCAGAAGGATTTAGCCCAAAGTTTCTCTTATTGCCAGGTGTCAAAACAAAACCAAGTATAAGTTTATTACACCTTGGAACTGACCTCAGCCCAAATAAAGTCATTGGGTCCTCACAGCAGAACCAGAGTGAATTTAAAATACACAGCAGGCAGTGCCGGGAAAAGCACGGGATCTTGTGGTGTTTCTGAGTTGGTCATTTTGTTGTCCCAGGACATGGTCAGACACCCTTCATGTAATCTGAGGGCAAAGCCACTGAGACACTTGAGGCAGAACAATTTCTAGCTAATTGGCATCAGCTAGAAATTGAGGGATGGCTTTTCTCCTGTTTATTTACTTTATGCAACATTTTACAGCTAGACAGAACCATGAGGAAGTCGCGGGGCCATGCTTCCTGTGTGATAATTGTGGTTATCATGCACTTCTGACTGCTCCCCTGAAATCTGCCTCCCAATCTAGCCCCACCAGGCCTTATGTTACCCTTCCAAACCAATGACCACCGTCTGCCAGACACCAGATGTCGATTTTTTAAAATCAGCCTATCCCCAAGATGGCTCCTTCTTCTTTCAAATGTGGTATTTCCTGCCACACCCACTTCCCCGCCACCCTCTAATTACTCTGCCCTTTTGCCACTGGAATCTGCAGATACCGATCCCTTTTCACGGGGGCATTGCCATTTGCAATCCTGACCCTCTTGCTTTGCTGTCTGGGGCAAGGAAATAAAGGCTGTGATTGGACAAGGCACTAAAATAGCTGCTTCCTCCCCAATCCCATCCCTGCTCGGCAAAGCGCTTGAGGCCCGATCCTGCAGTGCTGCCATGAGCAGGAGCTGTAACCCTGACTTCAAAGGTGCTCAGAGTGAAACGTGCACTTTAGTTCTGCTGAATGGGGCTAGCTGGCCACCTCTCTGCAGCACCCCTGTGCCACTCTCGGCTCTCTGCTGGGCAGTATGCAGGCTGCACTAGAAAGAGGTTGAGGGGCTGGAAATAGGACCTTTCCATCCCTGGAGATCAGACCGTAAAGATCTGGTCTTTTGCATAGAGAGAAGTTCTCCCAGGGTATTTTTAGACGTCTTAGCTACAGTACTTTTCCTGCTCTCTATGGCCTGCCAGGTCAGACCTGCAGCACAAAGGCCTCTGGAGTTACACAAAACACAAATTGGTGAAAACTCTCTTGACCAGCTTCCCTGCTCCATAGCCTAGATATTGCCTGGGGGGGGGGGTAATACAAAAGGTTTACTGGCCTTCCTTTGAGATGACACATCTGTATAACAGCCACAGGTGAAGGGCCAGCTGGGGAAGGCAAGCCCAGCCCCGCCCCTTCCACCCAACGCTCTGCCCCTGGAGCCCATCCCTGCCCACCCCCAGTCCAATCCTTCTGGACCACCTGGAGGGCCAGGGTTACCATGCTGCATCCCCAGCCCCAGCCCTCCCTGATGGCCAGAGAGTAGGGCTGCCACGCCTCTGTCCCATCCCTCCCTGGTAGCTGGGGGAGCAGGGCTGCCCTCCCCAGCTCCCGGGCGTGTAGACAGAAGCTGTGCCTTCCCTTGCCTACATTATCGGCCGCCCATGCAGCCACCCCAAACTACGGCTCATCATTCTGTACTACGCTGCCGTGCTGGTTTGGCAGAGAGCGTGAGCCAGGGCCACTGGCTGGCACTCTGGAGACCTTGGGTCTAGTCCCAGCTTGGCGTTTGCTCTGCTGCACGACCTTAAACATGTCCTGCCCCTTTCTGTGCATTAATTTCCCCGTCTGTAAAATGGGCAGAATGATACTTATCTCCTTGGTAGGGCATTTGCAAACTATGGGCACAGAGCAACATACCAAGGGAAGCATGAAATAAGGCTACTATTGTGTAGTCTGTATAATACAGGAAAGAAGAGAAGGACATATTATGTACCAGGCACTTGGGACTGATCCTGCTGTCCTTAATCTGCTTAACTCATAAAATGATTTAGATTGGGACAGATACTGTCACCTACCATGTGACTGTACCACACTTAGCACCATGGCATCTTGCAAATGATAATCAAAGTCAATGGGGGTTTAGTTTGTGTAAGGAGAGCAGTCTTCAACCTGACATTGAGTAGATTCATTTTGCTGCTTGCTATAGGTTGAGTTTAATACCAGGCTAGTCTGCTAAGAGCAGCCACCTCTATAAATGCTCATCTCAAAGAATGCGACAGACATTTCAGCAAGTAAGTGGCAGATAGCTGAGTGTCAACAGTCACACAGGGAACACTGTGTTGATGCAGAAATTAGGACACTTGAATCAGTTCAGTCAAAGAACAAAAGGAATGAATGAAAGTCTAATGTCTTTGCAGTTCTTTGGGAAGACAGAGAGGATCAGGTGTTAGTCACAATTAGAACAGAGGACAAAAACTTCAGTGAATAGCCAAGGAGAGAAAAATGCATTTTCCCGAATAATTTTTCTGAAATTATTTCCACGTCTAAGTCTAAGTTCTATTGTCAAATTCTAAGGATAGTTTTGACCAAAAAAGAAAATGTAGAAGGAAACCTGGAAAAAAATTGAAAAAAAAAATTCTGGCCATTTTGAAACTTTTCATTTGAATTTCTCAATTCGAAGTGGCACTGTGTTCAGAAATTTGGGCCATTAAAAAAATAAAAAGGAGGAAAGCCACCCAAAACAAAACACCAAAGTGAACTGTTTTCAGGGGAACCCCCCCTGAAAACACCATTTTCTGTTCAGTTTGGACCCAGATGTATTATTCACTCAGTTCTAGTCATAATTGTTTAAATGTCAACATGAAGAAAATGCCATTCCAGAGAGAATTAATTTCCCACTATAGAGTCCCCCAAACTTTCCCAAGGATATCTAGCAAGCAAATTGCTTGCCTTGCACATGGGTGTTGACTTCAGTGAGAATAATTGTCTGATGGTGGTCTCAGGGTGGGAGATGGTGGTCTCGGGGGGATAGCCGTGTTAGTCTGTAACTTTAAAAATAGCCAACAGGCAAATCCTATTGAGTTTACCCATTAGCAGGCAGTGTAAAAGCAGTCATAATGGTTACAGTAAACAGAATCTAAAGATTTTCAGCTGTAAGTCCAATCCTGCTAGGCACTTAAACATGTAACTTAGGCATGAGCAGTGCGGTTGATTCCAATTGGGCCATTCATGTGCTGAAATCTAAGCATGCACATAAGCACTTTGTTAGATCAGGGCCTGAGTTCTGATCATTTCTTCTCTGTGGAGCTTCACCCATCTGGAGGAGGACGACAAAGGGAATAAAGAAAGCTCTGTTTTCCAAAGGCTGCTCTCCTTACCTGGAGGATTCCTGAACAATGTTCCCTGAAAGCTGAGCGCTTGGGCAGCTGCCCAGGGGAGATTCAGGTGCCACTCAGCTGATTGGTAGAGCTCCCGCACCCAGCAGCATATGGTTCTACTGATGGTGCACATTTGCACATGCCTGGGTGCACATAACTAAATTTATTCTGCACATGGGTGGAAAAAAATTAGAGGGAATAGTGTTCCTGGGCCATATTTTATATGGCATGGGCCACATGGGTGTCTGGTGTGAGTGCTGTGAAATCGGCGAGATATGTTTGCCCTGTGATGAATGTTCAAATACAATGGAGTTCCTATAGAACTGCATTTGATTTCACCCTGACAGCTCCCACAGAGAGCACAGCACGACTGATGTTATTCCAATGGAAGCTGTGAGGATCTGCCACTTTCATAACATGCAGGTGAATTAATGCCATGTTAGCAGCACTTTGCGATGCTCCCCTCGAGTACCAGTTGCCTTTTGGTTCCTTGGGCATGATCATGTGAAGCCCTGGAAACCAGAGGGCAAGTCTAGGATCAAGAGAAAGCTGAGTCTCTATCGCAAATTCTCATTTATTACCAGGTGGAGCAGTAGAGCAAAGTTTTAACCCACTTGCTTGTTTTATACCTGTAGCTTCAAGGAAATAACAACAAGGCCTAGGACTTATATAGTTCCTTTCCTCTATAGATCTCAAAGTGCTTCTAAAAGGATCAAACCCCCCACTCTACAGATGGGGAAACTGAGGCACACAGTATGGAAATGACTTGCTCAGGGTCCCCTAGCAGGGCAGTGGCAGAGCCAGGAATAGAACAAAGTCTGCCTTGAATCCCAGGCCAGTGCCCTACCCCTTAGGCCACACTGCCTAAAATTAACTTGACTTGAACATGTTTTACCCCAAGACCTCTCACTGCCCAACCCAGAGGCTGGCTCTGGCTCTCATGGTGACTCTTTCTTTCTCACCCGATTTGCCGGATCCTCTGCACCCTAAGATGGCCACGTTGCACTCAGGCAGTAGGCTGGGGAGGTGACGGTCGGCGGCGCTGGAGGTGGCCCGGGGCTTGCCAAACATCGAGGACATTCTCTTGCCTGCCAACGAGCGAGGAGACACCATGGGAGCATCACAAGGAGACCAACCACCCTCGTGGGTGGAGTGCAGGTTGCCACTTGTGCACCAGAGTTACATAAGTGCTGAATAGTGCCCTCTCCACCGGCTCCGTCACCCCCCACAGGTTCTGCAGCACTAGCCCGCCTCTGCCTCAGTGGGACCGAAGAGCACAGGCGAGATGGGCTGGGTGGGGACATACGTTCTTGGGGAGACAGGCACCCCCTCCTTCTTTCTCCCTCTCCTTCCCAGTTCCCTCATCTTCAGCACCAGCTGTCAATTTCCAGCCCCCCTCGCCGGGCACCACTAACTTCTTCCCAGCCCAAAGAAAGGAACAGCCGCAGGGCTTGGGAAGTCCAGGCTGTGAAGCGTCATGGGAGGGGAACACAACAGAACTCTCCTGTCCTCCTCAGGGCCATTTCTTTTGCATCCTTTCAATAAGCAGAGGCCCTGCAAAGCGCAGCCTCCCCACTTGCAGGGAAGAATTCACCCTCCGTTTTACCGGGTATTTCCTTGAAATTCCCCCCTTTCCCCTCCGCTCTCAACCAAATCCACCCTGGGCCCAGGAAAACGGATGCTTGCTTTGCAAAAGACCAGGCTGTCACTGAACCTCTAACCTTGTGCCCTCCCCTCCCGCTAGTAGAAACAGAAGATAAATTAGTCCTCTAACCTTGAAATCAGAGCTGGATTTTCATGAGGGACACAGAGAGGATGAGGGTGCTGGGTGGACTTTGTTGTTTTATATCCACAGCTCCATGGTTTGCCCCCTACACACACGCTCGCATCCACACGCAGGCCCACGCCTCCTCAAGGCAAGGCCAGCCTGGCGCCCGCACACTGAATCCAGAGCAACAAGCCAGCCCCCGGGCACTGAGGAGCTGAGTGAATCATTGGGAACGCAGCGTCTGCGCCATCCCCACGGCTGCTGGCTCCAGACCTCAGCCCCGTGCGTGAATGAATGAGGCAGGGAGGAAGAGAGCTCAGACTCCCTGTGACTTTCGCCAGCTGAGTCCCAGCCAAACTCCTTGTAAGGAAAGCTGCTGCCTCGCTCCGGCCGCGCTGGACGCGATTTCCCATCCGCGCGGGGGACTCTCCTCATAGCAAACAAATAAACCTGCAAAAAAAGGCCTCCAGGGCTCTTGGTTAGAGGGGAAAGAAACCCAGCCACTTGTGGTTCCCTTGAGGGCTTCTCTCTGCCAAGTCCTGGCCCCTCCAGCATCACCCTGTGCTGTGCAGCATCCCCGCAACACACACGCTATGAATACTTCCGTTAGGAAGATAAGGCGGCTGCAAGGAGCTGTTAAAAGGAGAAGGGAAAACCTCCCTAGGAACCCACCCTCTCCTCCTTCCAAGCCCTCCTCGAATCACACAGCTCCCTGGGAGCCTATCCACTATTTCAAAGATGTGCAGTTGCTCCGTAATAAATAAACAGAGATGTGTGTGCCTGTCATCTCCTCTGCACTCTGGGTCCCTCCTGCGCTATCCTCTTGTGCAGAAACACAGAGACACCACCCAGGCAAGAGCAGAGCACCCAGGATCACGCAGGAAGCTTGTGGCTGAGCTAGGGGTAGACCCTAATTGCCCTGGGCTATAGCCCAGTGCACTATCCACAAGGCTGCCCTTCCAACCCTTTGATCCAGTCTGAGATTTAGTGGCCAGGGAGGTTTTGTTTTGGTTCACAGGAACCGACTTGGGTAATTATGGGGGTGCTTGTCTAAATACACTCCGAGCATCTGAAGAAAATAAGCAATCCCATGGGACTCCATTTACCTGGACTGGACATATTGGGGAGGGAGGGGCAGGAACCAGGCTTTTGTTATCCGTGTGTCCAGCCCCAAGGGGGCCAGATCTCTGAGAAGCGCCTCTAGGGGCTGCCATAACACAAAGAGTATCTCAGCAGCTATCTCAAATCCTTTGGGAAGTGAAGCCACCCAGCCGAGTTTAAGAGCTCAGATGATGTTAATACATTTTTTCATGTGACAGTTAGTTGAAGGTTAGCAGAGGCCAACTTTTTCCAGAGAGCGACCAAATACAGCTGAAGACAATGAGTCCGATTGAGCTCCCAGTTAGGTTAGTGAAAATCCAAAGTGACTTCCCTGCACTCCATGGAGTCCCCCCGCCCCGACCCCCAGCAGAGTCAGGAATAAAACCCAGGCATCCTGGCCCCTTTGCTGTAACCACTAGCTCTCACTCCTTCCATTCGTTCATTTGCTGTAAGAAATTGATAGAACACTATAGCGGTTGCTATAGCGACTGTCTGCTCTCATTTGCAAATCTCCCTGCTCCCACAAGCATTAATAGGACTAATACTTCTGCCAATTGAAAGGCCAGATTGGGGGCAATAAAATAAGCAAACCGCCCCCGCCCCCTCAAAAAATTCCCTAATAATACATTAAAACCATCAACTGAAAGTGAAACAAACTCAGTTGGTGTAAATCAGAGTAGGTGGTGTAAACTCAAGTCAACGTTTCTGTGGCGATTTTTACCAGATCAGGATCCGGCCCTGCCTACTTGGATCACACAGACCATGTGTGCTTGTTTGGGGCTCCATCCTGCTGTTCTTAACCCTGGTCTACACCTAAAATTCAGGTCGACTGAACGGCAACGCTCAGGGGTATGAACAGTCCACATCTCTGTGCCCGGCAGCTGCGCCGGCCTTGCCGCGGTGATGGAAGAGTGCTCCCAGAGCGCCAACTGCCATCGTTCAAGGAGGTAGCTTCTCTACCATGATGGGGAAAAGCCCTTCCGTTGCTACAGACTGCGTCTACGCTCCGGGGTTATGGCAGCCTCTCTATGGTGCCATGGCTACACCGCTATCCCTGCCCTAATGTAGGCAGGGTGGCCAGGTGCCCAGTTTACACCCGGGAAGTCCGATCTCAAAGGGTACCTGGCAGTGTCCAGACAGAGCTACTCACTGGACACCCAAAGTCTGGTTACTGCGGGCAGCGTAGGCAGGGGGGCAAGAGGCCATCACCTGACCCTACTCAACCAGGGCCGCCTCCTACCTGCACCAGGTGCCAGCAGTGCCCAGCCCTGGCTCCTCAGGCAAGTCCCTCCTGAACCAGACTGGGGGGAAAGGGAGAGGAAAAGTAGTGAATGACTAGGGAAGGGGGTAAAGAGGAATGGATGGGGCGGGGCCTTGGGGAGAAGAACCGGACAGGGGCGGGGCCTCAGGGGAAGAGGTGGGGGAGGGGTGGTTCTGGCACTCCTACTCGAGCGTCCGGTTTTTAATCATTACCAATTGGCAAGCCCAAATGTAGACATGGCCTTGCTCACACAGGATTTCGCTGTGAGAGAAAGCAGGCCTGGGCTCCTGCTGAGCAAATTGCTCCCTTGGGACGAACAGCTCTCTTTTAATATACATCATTACAACATTATTATCCCGCCTGTCATCTGTGAAAACAAGGGAGCTATTTTTAAACTGGCCAGAAATAGTCTCTTGATTGCAACAGTCCAGCCTGCGCCCTGGAGACAGGCTCTGGTGATACTATCAGCTCGATGCATCAATCAGCTTCTTCTCAGGGCTGGGAATGCAGTGGTCTTGCTGGGACCGTCTGTAGAAACCTCCATGTTTTCACACTGACCTTTATTGCGATAAATATGGTAACTGGTGGTTACTGTAGCTCCAGTGCAAAAATGACTCATTTTCCTAGCAGCTCACATAAAACAGTCTTATCAAAACACCCGCCAGTTCACTAGGGCCCAAAACTGGCACTGATTGTGATTTACGGTGCTGTTAGCAAGGCCCTTACATAAACACGGCAAAGTGCTGGAAAAGTCAGGCCTCCCGGCCTAATTAACATGGGGTCTAATCCTGCTGCCTTTAGACAAATAGCCCCTCTTTGGGGCTGGCCCCGATCTCATGCCAATGTAAATCAGGCGCAGCTCCAAAGGAAGCTTTGAATCCGGCCCGGTGGGACTGCCCTGCAGAGCAATGGCTGCAGAGGCAGACCCTGAAACACATGCAATGTCCCAAGGAAGACAACACAGGCCAAGGATGCTTTCCTGGCAGCACGACAGCTCTGTCCATTTTCAGGGCCTTGCCCTCAGAGGGCGTGAATTGGCTTAGCTCTGTCATCTTGAGTGCAGCCACACCAATGTGCAGCCTTCTGAAAAGGTGCCAGGCCCAGTATGAGGTGAAAGGAGCCAATTCTAGCCTCTACCTTTTCCTCACAGCTATTCCACTGACTTCAATAGAACTAACGCAAGCCCCCAAATGCCTCCACTCCAGTCACCCCCAAACATAGTGTAGGCTACACTCAGGGGGCGTAAAGCAGCAGTAGCTGCACTTTGCGGTTGTCTGGTGACTGCCTATGGGTCTCAAAGCCTTTTATTAATTCAGCCTCAAGGCACCCCGTGAAGATAATATTGCACACACACACACCCCTCAGTGAAAGGGGTACATAGAGGCCCAAAGATCATTGTCAGGGCTGAGAACCAGAACACAGAGGCCTGCCCTAACCATTAGGCCATGCCACCTCCCCTTGTGCGGTATTGTTTCTGTGCAAGGGCTTTTGCCAAACATTTGTAATGACTGAGGCCACATCTCCACTTATTGTGCAGGAGATCAATCTTCTGGCATTTGATTTAGCAGGTCTAGTTAAGTCCTGCTAAATAGAACACTGAGGGTGCCCCCAGTCAGTGCTGGTACCCTTCGCAGTCGCAAGGAGTAAGGGAAGCCGACCGGAGCGTTTACTCCCATCGCCCTTCCGCTGTGAAGACGGCGCCAAGCTTGGCTTAAGGTACATTGACTCCAGCTACGTTATTTACCTAGCTGGAGGTGTGTACCTAGAGCCGACCTTATGGGTCTAGTGTAGACCTGGCTTCTCTTGTTTTGAGAACCCCAAGCCCTGTGGCTGTACCAGTAGCCAGTAAAGCCAAAACATGCAGCCAGTCACCAGTGTGCACTCCTGTCTGAGGGCTCTGTTCACCTCGGAGAAGGGGCTGGGCTTCTCCACCAACTCTGAGAGACGGGGCTACTGGCCCAGGTGCTCTGCTGTGTCCAGTTTGTAGTAGGTGCTGCTAAGGGGTTCACGGTTGCCCTTTGTAGCTTGCTGATCCTTGGCCTACTCCTAGGTTGGCCCTGCCCCCAGCATTGGTTAGCCTCAGTGCCTCTCCAAAATATCCAGATGGCTAGTATGCAAACCAGGGATTGCCAGAGGACAGCAGTGCTCTGAGCATGACAACTTCTTCTTAGCCTTGTGAGCAACACAGTCCTTACACCAGTGGATGGATGGGGGTTCAAGTGCCAGGTAGTCCCACTCTAAGATGACATAGGGATGCCCACTAGTGGCTTGCAACAGTCTTGCAGGTGGGCTGCAGGCTCAGGGATTACCCTCCCTTGCCATGGGGAGCCTGTGCGGTGCTCCAGCCTCGTGCCCAACCCCCCTGTAAGTTGGGAGCACCAACTCCAACTTCCCACTGTGGAGGGGGGACAAGGCGAGCCTTGTGGGCCAGATCCAGCTTGCGGGGAAAGGATGTTGCTCTACGGGCTGCTGCTCCCATCCCGCTGCCTGGAGGCTTTCCCTTTTGCTCCCATTGGCTGGAATCATGGCCAATGAGAGCAGGGGGGGCAGTGCCTGAGAGCTGCGGGAGGCATGGAGCCAAGTAAACGCCCCCCATATCCCTCATGCCCAGATCCCACATCCCCATCCCCCTCATGCACCTCCCTTCCTCTGACACCCCGCACCTCCACCCCGCTCCTGCACCGTCCCAGAACCCCTCCACCCTCAGCTGGCTCTGGCACCCAACTTTCCAGCCAGACCCCCCCACTCCCAACCCTCTCTTGCACCCATTTTGTCATCATGGGTGGTTGGCTGGCAGTCCCTGGAAAGGTCTGCATGGAGCAGGATGGGCCGCAGGCCAAAAAGTTTGAGAGACACTGCCTGTGAGGAATGTCCAGCCAGCTGGCTCCACTGGTTCACAGCTGCTTTGCACTAGTCCTGTGCAAAGGAATTGACTCTAGACCGGCGTCTCTGAGCGCGCACAAGGAAATCGCACACAGAGACCTATAAGAAGGTCCCTATGGTACTTCGAGTGCCTCTGGCAGAGCTAAGGCCCCAAGTCTTCGCGTGTTTGGAGAGCACAGACAAGGGCTGCATTGGGTCCTTGAACAGCTCACAGGGTAAAGAACACAGCTCCTAGCACTCACAGAAACCCTGCCCCCTGTCTTCATGCCCCACTCATACCTAGTCACAATCTATTCCCAGTTACCAATTTGCCCCCAGGTGCACCAAGGGAAAGGCATTAACAGCCCTTCTCTTTTGGGAATGTTGCATACACGTGTTAAAAATTAATCTGAGTTCAGAGCTAAGTGTTTTTTCAAACGCAAGCCCTTGCCAGGCATTTGGAAAGATAAATCACAGCAACAAAAGCAAAGACAACATGTCAGAGATGCTGCTGCATGAGAGAGCTGTGGTAATCACTCCTGGAGCCGAAGGGGAAAACATTAAGAGGCAGAGCAATATAAATATTTAAATGATTAAAAAAAGGTCTTTCAAAAATCACCATAAAATCCCCCTGTTATTAAGGCTTCAGGTGCAGGGCTGGAATTTGTTTAGATCACATCCCTAAACTAAAAATCTTTTTGACGCTAACAGCCTAGTACTTTCCTTTGACCCATGTGGGCCTTGCCTGCAAGCATGAGCTAGCCTCCGCTCTGCTGATATCAGATCTGGCAACCAGGGTTTGCAAAAATAGTACTTTATGGTACATGTCTTTATATAGCTATTTTGTTAGACTACAGATACTGAAAAATCTTATAAGCAGAATCCCCAGGATACCTGGGGAGGGGCCGGATATGTGTGAAAGATTCTCTCTTTAGATCAGTCTTTCAGACATGATGAAGGGACGCACCAGAAAATACTTCCAACCAAGCAATTTTCTTCCTACTGCATGCCAGCAGCAGCATGGGCTGGAGGAATGAAGGGGCACATGGCAGAAGATACCGAGTGCATCTATACTGCATCATTATTTCGAGATAACTGGCATTATTTCAAAACAACAATGCAAGCATCTACACAGCTATTCCGTTATTTCAAAATAGTTTTGAAATACCAGATGGCTCATTTCAAAATCTGTGAACCTCATTCTATGAGGAATAATGCCTATTCCAAAATAGCTATTTCGAAATAAGGCCTGTGTAGACACCCCACTGCTATTTCGAAATAGCCCCTCTCCAGGGCCATCCTAAGTTATTCCTTCCCAGTGCCTCCTGGGGCTCTAAATCAAGGTAGCACGTCTACATTAGGGAAGTCTGCCTCGGACTAATTTTGAGGCTTCCCTGCAGTGTAAACGTACCCACCATATTCCCATCATAATACTGCCACTGGGTGCTCTCAGGTAAGCCACTTTAAATGGTGATTAATCACACATATTGTGGCGGCAACTAGTGTCCCCTTCTTGAGATTGGGGACCCAGGATGCTTGGGCCTGACCCTGCCCCCAAAGCGCTTACAACCTAAACAGACAAGGCAGACTCAGGGGAAACGATTTGTCCAAGGGTCACACGTCTGCTCTGTGTAGAGTTGAGGATAGACTCCAGGTCTCCGGACCCCATCCAGAGCTCTATCCACTAACCCAAGTTGCCTCCCCTCTCACTGCCTCAGCTTCTTTCTCCTTTCATTCAGGACACAGTGTAACCGCCTCCTTCGCGCAGAATGAGCACGATCCACTTTGGACATGAGACATGCGATAGAAATATTCCGATTAGGGAGGTTTGGAAGTGTGTTGCACTTATGCAGGTACTGGCCCATGCCCTGCTCCCCTTGACATTCGTGCCAAAAATCCCATGGACTTCAGTGAAAGCAGGACTGGGCTCAGTGTTTGCTAGAGAGCTTTACGGTCTGCTGATCAACTAGTAGCCCTGTTCTTCAGATTGCTTTCCTAGCACAACTCAGATTGCATCTGTGGCTCCTGGTGGTTATGTTATTTGGGTTAATAATACCCCCCAAAATGGCAAGTGACTTTAAAAAAGCCATCCAGCAGTGTGATCACTTGGGTGAAATTACACAGTAAATACAAACCTTGACCACAAGCAATGATTGTAAGGACTCAAAAGGCCGAAAGCTAGCTCCCGGGCCAGCTCTCAGCTGTTGTAAAGCAGCAGAGCCGCACTGAAACCAATGGAGAGCCCTTCCTAACCGAATCAGGGCAGTTCTTTACTGAACATGCACACGTGAGTGACATGTGGGAAAGACCAGACATAGTTCTTCTGACTCACAAAATAGGATCGATGCACCAGACGCCAAACCACAGCCAGGGAGCCAGTGAAAACACTGTGAGTCTGTTCTGGTAAAGAGCATGCAATACGTGGGGAAGAACCGTCCCAGTTATAAACTGTGGTAGGAGGAACTATGTGGGTGGGATGTAATTCATTGTTCTTCCCATGATCTTTCCATTGGGTTTGATTGGCTGTAGAGCCCTATCTTCCCCTCTGCTGTCAACACTGCAAGGAGAGCGATGGGCCTGCCGCACCTCTTGGGATCAGGCCCCAACACTGCACCTGCCACCTCATGCCCCTCCAGAAACCAAACAAACCAGGCAACGTGGCATTGCCACACTGCATTCTGCTGCCCCTGGCACTGGTATAAATGCCCGTGCAGGTAAAACAGCATCTTCTCCGGCCTCCGTGTCTGATGCCACAATGTAAATGTGCACCACGGGGGTCAAAGGACAAGTTGGCGTATGTTCAGAAGCTGGAGGCTGATCTGACAGCACGAAGAGGTGCCTGGCGGACAGCAAAGAGAAAAACACACCCAACCCCACCCTCAAAATTGGAGGGCATTGGTTCGCTGCTCCCTCCTTGCTAAAGGGGATCAGTGCTGTTAAGAAAGCAGGGGACCTTTGTATAGTGTTGTTCCGATCCTCCACTTTGTGCTTTATCTTTACAGATTTGAGGCATCCTGGGCTTTCATCTAAGTCCTCCCCATGCTCTTCAGTAGCACCTGGTTCCCCTTAGTACACAGGCTTCTCCATCACTAGGTGGCCTTTAGCACTAGCGTCGCATGACATGCAGCTAGGCGTGGACTGTGGCAATCAACTCTTCCATCTTCTCTGAGTTGAGACTGGAACCAAGAGGGTGGCAAGAAATGATAAGATTAGGGTCCCGCTATGCAGAGATTGTGAGGACCAGACACAACCCAATGGTCTTCTAGACGATTGGCTCTCGTTCAAACAGAAATTAGTCCAGAGGAAGTTCTACAGCCTGTTTATGCAGGCAGTCAGAGCAGAAGGTCTTAGTGATTTCTTCTGGCCTTAGACGCGAATCAATGACCCTCTGAAAACCTGCCTTATATTTAGATTAGATATTAGATTTTTTTTCTCCTGTCGTTTTGATTGCTTGCAAGTCAGAACCAAGAGCCGAGTCCCTTTTGGCTCTGACATGGACATAAAATGCCCGAGGATTCAGAGATTCAGATCAGTACCTTCTGAAACGGAAAGGGTTCTGGACTGATAGCTGAGCCTCCAGCCTTTGTATGCTCAAAACCAGACATGGATCTGCACATCACCTCCAAATAACATATTCCCATGCCAAATGGTGTGCAACCAGTTTTGCACGTGCTGTAACAGCTTCGGTGCAAAACAAGGTAGGCAAGTGCAGAAGCTGGGGCTGGAAATGTGATCCGTTGTTTCTATTGGTCAGCTCTAGCGCCATTTTTATTTAAAACTGGATACATATGCTATGCCAGGCACCAGCAGGCTGTGCTGCAGCCCAGGGCTTTGAAGAAGGTTGGAGGTGGCTTTGTCGCTTGGCATTATGTACCCTCTGTGGACACCGGGAATGTGGGGAAAGACTGCTGGACAAGAGAGGCTCATCAAGGGTGAGAGACTGACAGCTAATCCCACACAGAAGAAACAGCAGGATCATGTGAACAGATTTCTGCACTTCTCCAGAGAGAGGACCATCTTTGATGGAGGCTACTATCACCTCCTGAGACAGAAGGATCTTTCCATTTGTCAGACCTCTAGTTCCTTCTGCTCAGCGGGGCCAACAGCCACCATGGGCTCCAAGGCAAGTTGGGGGGTGGGGCCTCAGATGGAAGGGGCGGGGCTGAAGACCATCAGCCCTTAGTGCTGCCAAAACCGCAGCATGCCCCCCCTCCCCTGCACTCAGACCCCAGTGGAGTCGTGGAGCAGTGCTCCCACAGCAATTCAAAGGGGACGGGGGCTCCAGCTGCCACCGCTGCCACAGTAGCAGTGGCCAGGAGCTCCAGGCCCCCTTGAATCTCCAGTCCCTGGGGCAATTGCCCCTTTTGCCCCCCTCTGTCGGCAAGCCTGCCCTTGCTTTGCTTCATTTTTCTTCTGCTGCTGCTGGAAATCAGAGGCATGATTTCAAGGTGGAGGATAATTAGCCATTGGAACCCATTAATCAAGAATGTGGGAAATTCTCCATCATTTGGGGTCTTCAGTCACGGCTGGCCATCTTTCCCAAAGATGTGTTCTTTTTCAGCCACAAGCTATTGAGCTTGACACCGGAATTTTTCAGTGAAATTCTCTGGCCGGTGCGAGGCAGGGAGTCAGGCTAGATGGTCAGAACAATTCCCCTCTTGGCCTGAACTTCTATTAATAAGATGGACCTTGCTTCATATAAACCTCATGGTGAACTGAAGTCAACCCAGAACAACATTTTTGTTGCTAAGAAGCAAACACTTGCTCTGCCGCCTATTTGAACATTCCACAGAGCGTCCTGCTGCTTCTTGGATCGGATTTCTTTTTTTGGAGGGAGGGAATTTTTTTCGGTGAAGGGAAGGTAGAAGGACACCAGCAAAGGGGAGGCCATCCTTGGATGAGTCCCCTTTGTTCTCTTCCCACCAGTGCGACTTAGATAAAGACTGAATCATGCTGTCCTGCAGCAGAGCCAATGAGCCCAGAAGCCCCAGAAGCAGTGGGGCTGACAGCCACTGCAGGCCTGGGAACAAGGTATGGGGGGCAGTTCTGCCCTGGAAGGGGCGGATCTGAAGGAGGAAAGGGTGGGGCCAAGGGCAGTCAGCCCTTGGTGCCACCTGGAGTTTAGCCCTGCAGCCCCCAAAGCCGCGTGGAGCACCCAGCAGCAATTCAAAGGGCCCCGAGGTGCCCCGTTTGCCCCCTCTGTCAGCATCTTTGATTTAGCGTCCCATAAATCTCTAAAGGTATGTCTACACTGCCACCCTAGTTCAAACTAGGGTGGCTAATGTAGGCATTCGAACTTGCAAATGAAGCCCGGGATTTAAATATCCCGGGCTTTATTTGCATGTTCCCGGGCACCGCCATTTTAAAATGCCTCGTAGTTCGAACTCCCTGCCCGCGGCTACATGCGGCACGGACCAGGTAGTTCGAATTAAAGCTCCTAATTCGAACTATCGTTACTCCTCATTGCAGACATACCCTAAGGGTGTGTCTAGACTACAGAGTTTTTTCAGAAGAAGTGGCCTTTTTTCAAAAAGCTTCCCCTGCGTCTAGACTGCTGCTGCATTCTTTCAAAAGTAAATCAAAAGAACGTGGCAGTTTTTTCGACTGCGGAAAACCTCATTTTACAAGGAAGAACGCCTTTTTTCGAAAGCGCTCTTTCGAGAAAAGGCGCTATGTAATGCAAACTGTGCTTTTTCGAAAGAGAGCATCCAGACTGCCTAGGTGCTCTCTTTCGAAAAAGCAGCTTGCTTTTTTGAAAGTATTGGTTGTAGTCTAGACGCTCTTTTTCGAAAGAGGCTTGCAGTCTAGACGTAGCCTAACAGATTAAAAGCATACAAGCCAGTCAGCCCAGTTTGGAACCTCCTGCCACCACGGGGTCTCTTCTGTGTGATTGAAATAGACACCCCCCAACCCCCACCCGCACTCCGTCCATTCTTTCTCATTCCTGACCTGCTGCTATGGAATGTGCAGTCCAGCTGGTCGTCTCCCCTCCTTGTTACTCCTGGCCAGGCACCCGTTCCGTCTGTTCAAAGGAATGTTCCAAATCATCTTGGCCATAGAAAAGCACTCTCCTCACCTCCCACATCATAGCTCTATGTAAATAGTCGCTGCTCAGCCTGGCCGCAGCCCAGCATCCAGCGTGCTGCAGAAACAGGTGCACACAATCATCTAGACCTGGGGCACGAAAGGCAAGAAACGGTGTACAGCAAAACAAATACAACCCCTCCCCCCACTGCACTTTTCACACTTGAGACTCACAAACCAGCTGATAAACATGATTCAACTCTCACAAAACCCGGCTGTGGCAGGTAATCAATGTTCCCTCTAATCTTTTCCATTCATGTGTGGAATACATTTTGTTGTGTGCACTGATGCATGTGCAAATGTGCACCGCCAAGATCATCACAAACCTAGCTGTGTCTCAGAGGGGTAGCTGTGTTAGTCTGTATTTGCAAAAGCAACAAGGAGTCCTATGGCACCTTAAAGACTAACACAGTGGTTCCCAACTACTGGTCCATGGACCGGCGGCAGGCCACAAACCACTGGCTGCCAGACCACAGTGGCTGTGGGGGCCAGGGCTGGGGTACACTGCCCAGCGCCTCCCCTCACACCGTGGTGTTGGGAGAGGTGTGTCCTGCCCCACCTCTCAGCCAACCAATGCTGGGTAGGGGCAGGGTCTCCTCTTGGCCACAGAAGAGCTGCGTGGAGCCCAGCACATCAGCCTTAGAGCAGCCACAATCCAGACAGCAGCACTCAGCTGGCAGGCCGCACAAGACTAGATGAGGCGGCAGGGCAGGCACTGGGGGCTACGGGGGTGCGGCTAATGCTGGAGGGTTCTGAGGGCAAAGCTAATACCGGGGTGTTCTGGGGGTGGGGCTAGTACTGGGGAGCTCCA
Organism: Pelochelys cantorii; assembly: GCA_032595735.1. NCBI lineage: Eukaryota > Metazoa > Chordata > Testudines > Trionychidae > Pelochelys > Pelochelys cantorii. The sequence continues at coordinate 40,135,399 of CM064338.1, read as the reverse complement.
AGAGGTGGGGTGCTGACACTGGGGGGTACTGGGGTGGGGAGCTGGCACTAGGGGGCTCTAGGGGCAGGTCCTGGGGGAGTTGGGTGCAGTGGGGCTCTGGAAGCAGGAGGCTGGAACTGGGGAGTCTGGTGGTAGGGGGCACTAAGGGGCACGGGACAGGCACTGAGGCGTTTGGGATGGGGAGCTGGCACTGGGGGGCTCTGAAGGCGGGAGGCTGGCACTGGGGGGGTTGGGTGTAGGGGACTCTGGAGGAGGGGTCAGTGGCTGGTGCTGGGGGGTGCTAGAGGGGTGGGGGGCTCTAGAGGTTAGGGCTGGCACTGGGGAGCTCTGGGGACTGGGGCTTTTTATACCACGGACTGGCAAACCCATTCACAAACTTTTGGCAGACTGATAACATTTATCTGCATATCTGAATATTCATTATTTGCAAATAAAATGATTCCGGTCCGCCAAAAGTTTGTGAATGGGTTTGCCGGTCCGCAGTATAAAAAAGGTCGGGAACCACTGGACTAACAGATTTTTGGGCATAAGCTTTAGTGGGTAAAAAAACACTTCATCAGATGAACCTAGCTGCGGGTGCTCTGCCAATCAGCTGGGTGGCATTGGACTCTCCTGAGCGGCTACAGGGGACGCTGCAGGTTCTGTAATTCATTTCAGCTCTCTGCTTTGAAGATAAGAGAAGTGATGCTGCTTACACCAGCTCTGAATTTGATGTGGGGGACCAGAGTCTGAACTGCACTTCTCAGCCAATGCGGCCCATAATAGGGGGCAAAGATAGCTCTTAGCCACCGTTGTTCCCCACCCACTCCCAGATTCTTGGACATAGCTGGGAGCCTGCTTGGACTCCAGTGTAAATTAGAGCAGCCTTGAGGTCTGCTTTAACTGACTGCATCTTCCTATAGCCTAGCAGAGCTAGAATGCAGAGCGTGACTGATACACCCCCTACCATACACACAGATACACACACCTGCATCCATCCCAGCATACCCGTGTGATGGAGGCGGTGCAGGGGAGTTTGCACCAGCGGGAGAAGGTTCCTGCTCCGGGGTTATCATCTGGAGGTCATCTCTGCCAGATGTCTTTTATGTGAACTAAGGAGACTTGGGAGTTTAAGTAGCTCACCCAAGGTGACAGTGGCAGAACTGGGGTTAGAATCCAGGACTCCTAATTTCCCATTCTGCCCCTCTCTCATCACATCAGACAGCTCCCCAGCATGGCAACAACATATTCGGGACTGAAATGATACAGGCCGCTGGAAATGTTCTTCCCGAAGCCTCTTCCCTGGTTTGCACACTGCTCTCCAGGAGGTAGAGGGACTCACAACGTTCCCTACAGCCTGTGTCAGCTGGAGATGTTTTTATAGCCATAATTTTAGAAGCATAATGGGAAGCCTTCGGCAGCTGCCCCTTTTCCAGCTGTTGACCAGTTTGATGGATCCACGGCAACCTTAAAAAGACAGAAAAGCTGTTTGTGGAGAAAACGAAACAGCTGTTCTTCTCTGGCAAGGATCCAGCGGGTTCCGAACACAAGAGACTAATACCCTGTTACTCAGAGGCACCTTGGTGGCCGTGCAGCACTCAGGAATGGCCAGACCACGCACTGTGAGTGGAGCAGAGTTGGCTTTTCAACCCTCTCCTTCTGCCAGGGACCAGAAAATAGAACATCCTGGGTTTACACGCTCATAGTATTAAGTAGGCACTTCCTGTGGGTCACCTTAGACTCAGTACACTGCCTCTAGAGCAGGGCTAGTCAACACACAGCCCATGGGCCGCACATGGCCTGTTTGTTTGCGTTGCAGGTTTGGGTTTACACGGGGCTCAACACGCGGCATGCGGGTGGGAGCCAAAACAAACAAGTAGTTAATATAATGGTCTTCTGTTGATATGTGTTTTAGTAGTTAAATTCCTGGACTGTCATTGCTCATTAAACATGCTGTCATATGGGTGGAAATTGGGTAAATGTTGCATTGTATTAATATAATCAGAACTGACTTAAATGGGGCTTGTGTGTTGTGTAGTCTTGCCTTAATCTGTGTATTCATGCCCATCAGTGTGAAAGACGCTATTTGCATATATTTGCATATATATTTGCAAGTATATGCAACCATACTTAAGCTGCCACCCTCAGCATGTGCTGTGAGTATCATTATGGCCCCTGGGGCTTCCAAAGCAGAGTAGCCCTGCTCTAGAGGCTTGGTGGTCCTTGGTCCATTCAGTCACTTATCTCTGCCAGGATGAGGGCTGGTTAGAGCTGATTTTGCGGGTGGCTTTTGGATGCGGATATTTTCTCTTGTGGGGCAGCATCTCCGTGCTAAGCATGATGCATGTCTTTCCAATGGCCTCCATTCAATCACACACTAAGATGTACTAGGGCATTTTACGGTCAGTGTGATGGATAAGCAATCGGCCGTCTGATCAAACAGCGAGTTGAGTGTTCTTGCTTCGAATAAGGTGGTCGGGAACCATTTCAGAGACCAAGAGACACAAGAAAAGGAAGGCACTGGGCAGCAACGATATACAGCTTACCCGCAAACCAATATGTTCCACCTGCCTAGCTCCTTTGAACCAGGATCTCAAAGCACTTTCAAAGGGTTGGCTGACTATTGCCATCTGCATTTCTCCAGTGGGGAAATGGAAGCACAGAGCAGGGAGTGAGCCATTTGCTCAAGTCCACATGGTGAGTCAGCAGTGGACCAGTGTCATGCTGACAAGCAGAATCAAGCCTGGGACCTCTGGAGCTTAGTGCATAAGCCTCAACCGCATGAGCTAAAAGCCAGCTGGCTGGTAGCTAAGGCTGTAGAGGAAACTCTTTCTTCTCTCTATCAGTGGTCTCAGTGCCCCGCACCTTGAATTTCCTGTGTCCTTCTCTACTGCTCTAACATCTGCCTGCTCAGCCAATTGACCACTTTTCCCCCTGGCAGTTTGCCTACATGCTGCTTCTTAGCCCCCGCAGATCTGAGATCCAAGCAGCAGCTACAAAGCTACTGAGTGTCATGCATGATGCCCACCCATCTGGCCACCCTGTCATCCATTCTCACTGCACAGCTGGCTCCTGATGTGTCCTGTGGAAATCGGGTCAGGTTGCATTTGCTCCTCCCAGCCTCTCCTGTCATAGCTCTTGGTGGGGACCCCAGCAGCAGCAAACGTGGGAGATACAGACACAGGGGAGCGGTACAGCTGGTCAGGGTAACATAGACGGAGCCACAGTCCAAATACTTTGTGAAGCTGAGTCGATTTTGCTGAAATGTCACTTGGGAAGAAGTTCCATCAGTGTCAACGTAGAACCAAACGTGATTTTTTTATTCTGAAATAATTTTTCGCTTAAATTATCTTTGCTTTGCATCCCACATAAGAATATAATAGCCTCCCTACTGGGCCAGTCCAATGGTCCATCTAGCCCAGTGTCCCTTCTCTGACAGTGGCCTCTCCCAAGGCTGTAGGGGAGTGTGTGAAACGGGGCAATCTGGGCGGGATCCCTCCCGGCTTCTGGCAGCCTGTTGTAAATTACCATACAAAACAGAACACAAGCGAAATGAAACATTTCACTCGGTCAGAACACACGTTTGGGGGACTCTGCAGAGAACGGAGCAATGTTCCATTTTTGTTCTGTTTCAGAATGAAGCCAAGTTTCAAAATCCTTCGCGAAACGGGGCTTGTGTTCTCATCATCACAGCACTAATGAGGGCCCCACTTGCCCAGACTCAGCCCTTCGAAGACACCCCAGTGATCAGCCCCCTAAACAAGCACCAGACACACCCTTCCCACACCCGAGACAATCTCCAGCACTTAATTGACCCCCAACCATCAAGTTCTGCGTAGTTCTGTGTCCTACCCCCACCATTTCTTGGGGTAGAATGTGTTGACTATAAATTGAAACACATGACTCCACGCACATTATTTGCACATATGCAAATTATTCCATTAGATAAATTGCATAAAGTGCCACATGCAGAGATGCACAGAACTCACCAGCTTTGCAGTCAATGACGACTCAGAGTTGGCCTGAACTCAGGTGAATGGGGTCCAAAGAAATCTTATTCCTTTTTGGAAGCAAAGGCCTAAATATACCTGACTGTACAATGCCAGCTCCCAGTGCAGGTGCTGTCAACAAGGAGCTGTTGTTCAGGAGAAAGGATGAAGAACAAAAATGAAAAGAAAAGCAAAGCGAGGGGAAAGGGAGCGAAGGGGAGGCTCCAAAAATGATACGGCAACTTCAGCAAATGTATAAACAAGCCAGCGGGTTGGGTCAGGAACGGATCCAAAGGGCTCTGCAGAGTAATGATCCCATGGGCTCTAATTGCACGGGGTAATTTGCTTTTCTCTCCCCACCATGCTATAATCACAATGCTGTTCTCTTCCCAACTTCTGTCATTCTCCCTCCCTTCTCCCTCCGCACAGAGCACAAGGCCTTTTCAAGGCTCACAAGCTTGACCTCTGGCTATACCCAAGGGTCTATAGTCCCTTGCCCTCACTGCAGGCTGATGCACCGAGAGAGGGAGGGGGCAAAACCAAAAGCCACGAAAGCAGCATGCAATCTCCACCCTTTGCCGCAAGACTACCTAGGGCTATGTCTACACAGCAGTGTTATTCCGGAATAACATAGTCCGCGTCTCCACTACAAGCAGTTATTTCGGCATAATGTCAAATTAATGTCGAGCTGGAGGACCTCTTACTCCGACTCCTATAACCCTCATTTGACAAGGAGTAAGGGAAGCCGGAGGAAAAGTGCTCCTTCTTGGACTTCCTGCTGTATAGACAGTGCCAAAAGCCAAAATAAGCTCTTCCAAGTTAAGCTACATGCTTGACATAGCTCAATTTGCGTAGCTTATTTCGGCTTTAGCCCTGCAGTGTCGACGTGCCCTAGCAGTGCAGCTAATACAGTTCCTAACTGGCCTGCGGGTGGCGCTGTAGAGCAGCGCTTCCCAATGCATCCCAGGACCTCTGCATGGGAGGTTAGCACACTGGGCTCCTGTTTCCTTCCTTAGTCTGTGCTAGGCTTTGAGGTGTCACTTGGACGCATGCTATCCAACCGCAGAATTTCTGGGCTGCTCCAAATCACCTCTCCCAAATTGCCAGCCTGGACTGACCCAGTTCCATGCAGGCTAGAGCTGAATGGAAGGCAGCAGAGCCCAGCAGATAAGAGTGGAGGCTGAGGAGCTGCAGGCAGTACAGCCTTGTTACAGAGAGATGCTGACCCTGTCCTACCTACCTACCGGGGTGTTAGAGAACCCAGCCCCGTGAGTGCCAGGGCAAAGCTGAGATACAAACCTCTACCTCCTTCTTAGCTCTACCTCTCACTAAGCTGGCAAACTGGGGATTGTTTTAGCTTCTGCTTTACTATACTGTGGTCAGCATAGATGTGCGGAGTGGATAAAACCACCAATAAGTAGGGGCAGTAATTTAAGGTTAACTTCCATCGATGTCAAAGCTCCCATTTCCACACGCAAATCACATAAATTAGGGACAAAGTAGATTGCTAATCCTACCTCCTGGATACTGCAGCCATGGCAAGGCACATAGATGTGGAAATGCTTGTCCTTATCCGTCCAAGTCCCTAAATGAAGTAGCTAGTAAGTTGGACTATGCCTAGAAGAAGGCGCTGAGGTTGTAGAATGGACACAGTCCAGCTGTCAACCCAAGAGATACTGTAACAGCAAAAATGAATGCTGTATTTTCTCATCCACTGAAACCACAGCCGTGTAACTTTCAAAAGCCATACCGGATCTTTCCCCTCTCAGACCCCATGCTGCTTTTGCAGTGTCTTCTCCAATAGGAAAAAGGTTTAAAAAAAAAATCTATCCTGACTGATTGTAAAATGCCCTTAGGTGTGTATGCCCTGCGGGGCTGGCAGATGCACAATCCCACAATTCAGGCTTAAAGCCTCAGAGATTTATGCAAGAAGTTATCTCACTGAAGCCATATAACTTACTTTTATGAGGGGGGGAAGCATGCTCTTTCCAGCCATACAAAAAGCCACAGCTGTGAGATGAAAGGCAATGAGTGAACATCATATCTATGGTCGTTTCTGCCCTGAGCTCTGGCTCCTCCCAAGGAGATTATGTCAGATGATGTACACACCAAGTAGAAAAGCTGCCTCTGAAATTCCTAGATGTGGGTTCTCAGACATTTTCAGCCTGTGGACCACATCTTAATAAAGAGATTTTTCCTCAAAGACACCCCAGTTGTGCTGGGCTTTATAAAGCCACCAGGGTGGGAAAAGTCTGAGGAGAATAGAACTCTCATGTACATCAATCGCTGACCTGAAAAAGTCACATTAGGGAAGTACTGAACATATATTTACTTCCTTTAAAGCATTTTCACATCTAGAAATTAGGAAGCGGAGCTAGTACCATGTGATTAGCTGGCTCTCCGAGGAGCACCAGCCGTTGCTCTGTGCACCACAGTTCAGAAGACTCTCCTAAGACATGTAAAGATTAAGGATGGTCCTTGTGAATAAAGCATAAAATGGAGAGTGAAGAGACCTGTGCTCTATTTCCAGCTCTGCCAGTCACTTGCTGTGGAACAACCACTTAACAGCTGTGTGCCTCAGTTTCCCTGGTATAGCAACTTGCTCCCCCAAAGAGGGAAGCTCAATGTGTGCACCCTAATTCTGCTCCCTGACACACTGATGTAATTCTGGAGTAAAAATGCTGACCAATGGCACAACCCAGAGCAGAATCTGGCCCTTTTGAGATCCACACAGCAGAGTCCATGTATAATTATTATGACAAGTGTCTCACCTTATAAGTATTTCTAATTCAATAACAATTAGGGGCCTTTGCAAGCCCACAAGGAAACCTAGTGAAGTCCCCAGGGAAGATTTTCAGAAGTGTGATTGTGGGATGCCTTAAAGAGTCGAGGGCTATGTCTAGACTGCCCCCTCTTGCGCAAGAGAACATGCAAATGAAGCAAAGTGGTGAATATTGCCACGACTCATTTGCATACTTAATGAGCCGCCATTTTGTGCAAGGGGCTTTTGCGCAAAAAGGAGCCATCTGACTCTACACAGCTCCTTTTTGCACAAAACCCCCCTCTTGTGCAAGAGCTGTTCCTCCTGAAAAGAAGCGGCAGAATGGCTCTTGCACAAGAGGGGGGTTTTGCGGAAAAAGGAGCAGTGTAGAGTCAGACATCTCCTTTTTGCGCAAAAGCCCCTTGTGCAAAATGGTGGCTCATCAAGTATGCAAATGAGTCGTGGCAATATTCACCACTTTGCTTCATTTGCATGTTCTCTTGCGCAAGAGGGAGCAGTCTAGACGTAGCCCTGGAGTTTAGAAAATGCTAAGCAGCCAGCCTCCTCAACCAGGGCTCTTTATGGCCTCAAGCAGGATACACAAAAAGGCAGGAAACTTACACCACCAACCTGCCTAGGTAACCTCAGGAGAGCACTGTTAGGGTATTTTGTTTAAATATGATTTAATTGTTCTGCCTGGTTAAAATCTAAAGTTGGGATGGTGTTTAAGTTAGTAATTGGGGCAACCACAATGGGAGTTTGTAACCGTTGACCTAGGACTCCATGTTGGATCACCTCAGGCACCAATCACTCAGGGCACGTCTAGACTACATGGCTCCATCAATGGAGCCATGTAGATTTGTTTACTCGGCAAAGGGAAATGAAGCGGCGATTTAAATAATCGCCACTTCATTTAAATTAAAATGGCTGCCGCACTGTGCCGATCAGCTGTTTGTCGGCACAGCGCTGTAATCTGGACGCTCCGCGGTCGACATCAAAGGCATTTGTCGACCTCCCCGGTAAACCTGATCCCACGAGGCATAACGGGGAGGTCGACAAATGCCTTTGATGTCGACTGCAGAGTGTCCAGACTACAGCGCTGTGCCGACAAACAGCTGATCGGCACAGCACGGCAGCCATTTTAATTTAAATGAAGCGGCGATTATTTAAATCACCGCTTCATTTCCCTTTGCCTACAACCCTAATCTAACATGGCTCCGTCGACGGAGCCATGTAGTCTAGACGTGCCCTCAGAGACCAGCCTAAACCGGATTTTCCCTCCAAGTGGTCATGAACATTCTATTCTCCTCAGACTTTTCCCGTCCTGGGGGCTTTATAAGGACTGTGTTGCCTCAGCCTCAGGGCTGTGCGCCCTAGTGGCAGCAGTGCCCGGGTCCGTCTGTTCTACCATCTGACAAGGAGGGACCATCCCAGCAGCGCCTGCAGTGGAGGAAGAAGAGGGTTTTACCGTCCTCACCAGCACAAACTGCTTGTACTGTCACCAGCTTGCAACTCCTCTTCACCCTCCAGCCCAGGCCAGGACATTGTGGGACTCCCTAGTGCTCCTCCCCAGGGGCCCTAAATCAGCCTGAGAGTAGCAGGTTCTGGGTGCCTCCACCACCGCTTCTGCCAAGTCTTGAGGAAAGAAGAGTTGCTGTATTAGGGGTTTTCTTACCATTTTAATCAGAGCCAAAGGGTTTGATTTAGTGAGTCTGGGCTTCAAGCCCCCTATTTGTTGCTGTCACTAACAACAGTTTTGTTTGGTTTGTCACAACTGCGTCGGGTTATTTCCCCATTTCTCCCTCCTTTGTAATCAATTCTGAATAACATTTTAGCTTGTTTGCATCTAAATATCACCTCTTCTTTCCTTACTGCACTTACTCTGGAGGGAGGAAAAAGGATCTACTTCCGTGCTTAATTAATTCACGGGAGATAGACCCTGATGGGGTGGGGGCAAACCTGTACTTCTGGCAAGGGCACTGAGTGGCATTTTAACCGTGCTGGCTACCTACGCCCTTGGGGTAACAGCACCACACATCACCACTGCAGGGATTTCACAAGTTACAGCTGTGATGTATCGGACCCATTCAGTACAGTTACTCTCCACCTTTATTTGATGACCCCATGATCAACAGGCAGCCAAGTGCTGTCCATCCCTGGAGTGGCTTCTCTGTGTTTCATGTGAAGAAATGCCACTGGCATCAGCTGATGAGAGAACTCCATGGATGCCAATGACAGGCTCTGTTCATGTCTTTCATTGCTGGCAGTTCCAATCACATGGGACACAGCTATCTTTAGCTGGAGGTATTTATATTACAAGATAGCAGCTTCTTAGAGTCTGGGGAGGCTCAGAAAGCTAGCAAACCATTGCTGAAGAGTTAGGAATTGTGCTCTGCTTGGGAGGCAGCTGACATACTCAGGAGGGCTCTGGGTTCCATTGTATACTTGCTAATGCACTGAGACACCACCACGGCCTGCTTCCCCTCTTGAGGTCCCCGGCATTAGAAGGGTGGCTCAGGCTCAGATCATGCAGGCGTTCCCGAGGGGAAGAGTGCGTATCCAAGTGGAGGAGGAGTTTTTCGCCACGGACAAGGCTCTGCTGGTGGAACACAGTGAGTACTTCCGTGCGCTCTTCCAGTCTGGCATGAAGGAGAGCACGCAAGATGAAATCCAGATCCGAGATGTGAGTGCCGTGGGATTTCTCCTCATGCTCCGAGTCCTGGCAGGGGAGAGACCTGTGCTGACATGTGAGGAGAATCTGAAGGCAGTCGAATGTGCGGCTTTTCTTCAGGTGAAGTCGATGACCAAGTACCTGATTCATTCCATCAATTCCGATAACTGCATTGTCCTTTATCAAGCTGCTGCCATGTTTGGCTTGCTGGATCTTTTCCATAGTGCTGCCCTGTACATTAGAGACAGCTATTCTGATTTAGAGGAGTACTTAGACTGTCTTTCTGCTGACCTGTTGGATTACGTGGACTCGCTTCTGCCCAACACATTTGTCGCAGTGGGAGCCCATACACCAACCTTTGAGTTTCTACAGGATCTTTCGAGAACCATCTGCTACCTGGATGAGGATGAAAACACGTGGAAAACGCTTTCCTGCTTACCGCTGACAGCCAGCACCTTCCTGGCTGGCATGGCGACACTGGATAATAAGATCTACATAGTGGGTGGAGTCCGCGGAGCAAGCAAACAAATTGTGGACCTCGGGTTTTGCTACGACGTAGATGCTAACAGCTGGAGTGAGTTTCCCAGCCCTCAGCAGCTCCGGTATGACCTCACACTGACAGGTCACGAAGGTTATCTGTATGCCATTGGAGGAGAATTTGAAAAGACCTTGCTAAAGTCTGTGGAGAAATACAACGTGTCCTCCAACACTTGGACTTTTGTCTCCGATCTACCCCAGCCAACAGCAGGTGCACCCTGCGCACAGACCATGGGACGGATTTTTGTCTGCTTGTGGAAGCCACTAGATACCACTATCATTTATGAGTATGAGATCCAAAAAGATGAGTGGCTTCCCATATCAGCCTTAAAGAGGCCTCAGAGCTATGGCCACTGCATGGTGGCCCACAGAGATAATCTCTACATCATGCGGAATGGGCCCTCGGACGACTTCCTGCGGTGTGTGATAGACGGCTTCAACCTTACCACTCTGCAGTGGACAGCTTTACCAGGGCAATACGTGAACAGCAAAGGAGCCCTCTTCACCGCAGTGATCAGGGGGGACACGGTTTATACAGTCAACAGGATGCTGACCCTCCTCTACTCCATAGGCGAGAATACATGGAGGTTTAAAAAGGAGAAAGCTGGATTCCCAAGGAGTGGGTCCCTACAGACCTTTCTTCTCAGGTTCCCAAAGAGAGACCACAGCATTGCCACTTAGTCCCTGCCACAAGGGGGCGCTCTAGGATACAAGAGCTTAAATAGTCACGTCTGGATCCTCAGCTAGCTCCTTTTCTTTCCAAGCCTCGAGTCTAGCTGCTCAGTAGGATTCCATGCATAACAGGAGATTGCAGTGTCACTCCGGCCCCAAACTACTGAGTGCTGCTAGCTTCTCCTGTGTTTGCCTTCCAAGTAGCAGGTGCCAGTTCTGCTACGCGCCCTGTGCTCATGGTTACAAAGCATCGAACACCCTAGCGCTCACCCTCTATTTAAAACCCCAGAGGTTGTCCTAACATGTATAGAGTTTGTAGAGCCCTTGCTCAGGCCTTCAGATGAAAGACATTTCAGAAAGGCAAAAATAGACCATGTGGCTTAAAGGTTGCGACACCAGACTGGAAGTCAGATGACCTGGGTTGGATTCCCAGCTCTGCAATTGACCTTGTGGGTAACCTTGGACAAGTTACTTCCCCTCCCTGTGCCTCAGTCTCCCCATATTTAAAACAGGAAATGACGTTGCCCTCTTTTGTGAAGCACATTGAGATCCATGGAGCTAGTCATCGTTTGTATTGACCGAATTTGTCAACTGTTTATTAAACCATTTATTTTACGTACTGGTGGGAAAAGATCAATTATTTTGTAGAATTAAAGGCAAAGGTTTTTTTTAAATGTAGGCATGGGTTAAAATGGTCATCATTTCATGGAAATTAAATGGAATAACTCACAATGCTGTGCAATGCTGCCTCTAATTTTTCCATCCATGTGCAGAATACGTTTGTTATGTGCACCAAGGGATCTGAAGAAGTGCATCACCAATATAAATGCACGCTGCTGGCTGCGGGCATTCTGTTATTCAGCTGGGTGGCACCTGAATCTCACCTGGGTGGCCTCACAAGTGCACTGCTTACAGGGAAAGCTGATGCTGTGTAAGTCAGGTTTTATACTGCCTGGTAAATGCTTTTCTAGATGCCAGTATGTTTGAATCACAGTACTTAGAAATAAAATCACCCAGGAATCCTGGGTATCTTAAAGACAAACAGATTTATTTGGGCAAAAGCTTTCATGGGTAAAGATGATGCATCTGAGAAAGTGGATCTTTGCCCATGAAAGTTTATGCCCAAATAAATGTGTTCATCTTTAAAGTGCCACAGGACTCCTTGTTGTTTTTGCAGATACAGACTAACACGGCTACCCCTCTAGTACTTAGGAGTATATTCCCTGCATTGCTCTTGACATCTTTAGGGAATATATTCTTGGGCCTATTTCCAATTTAAAAGTGATAGCACAGACTGAATCAGGTACCTAGGAAAATCCTTCATATCTCTTAAGAAGGATGAGGGGAAATTATCCTGGGGGAGGGATGAAGGAAAGAAAGTATGCTGTTCTCGATGGATTCCAATTGGATTCCAAGTGAGACAATCCAGTGTTAGAAGTGGGCTGAGAGCAGCCGCAGGTGGTGTCTGGCCTGGCATACTTAGGTTGAGAGTTGGCTGGGCAGAGTCCAAGCACTGAAGCTTGGATTCCAATGAGAAACTACCAAAATCTTGTGCGCTGTTAGTGTAGGACTGGGGCTCAAAGCAGCAGAAATCTCCCAAGTCCAGCTGATTTCAGACTGGCTCCGGCATGGATTCTGAACCCAAACTGAGAGGTTGGGGACTGGGTCTAAAGGATTCTGATTCTGCAGATTGCAAAGTGGGGCAGGTTTAGGATTCGATCTTGGTGTCACTCCGATAAGAACATTTGTAGGGTGTGTCTTGAATTGGAATCACCCAGATGCAAACTCCAACCTCATGATTTTGGTGCCGGAAGTGGAGCTGAAACTGTTCTGTCGCTTTTCCGTTCAGTACATAGGGCTTTCCTCACCCTTTGCCTGCCCTTCAAATGCTTAGCAGCTGCAAGGTCGGTCCTTTCTGGAAAGAGACTGAGGAAGCTGTGTAGCTCAGGAGTCCCCCCCTTTCCCAAAAAAGGAGTCAAAGCAGTCAATAGGCTGATCACGTGACACCTTTCTGAATGGCATTGCGGGAAGAGACATTAAACCAGTGGGCCAAATATCTCCCTAGTGTAACACCATTACAGGAAGGATGAATCTGGCCTAGCCTGCTGCCCTGGGAATGCGGGACTGTAGCCCAGTGGGTCGCAAAAGGAGGGCTCGTCCCCCTCGGGTTCAATGGGTGGCCACTCCGACCCACTACACAGCACCCCATCTATAGTCAAGGAGTCTTTATGCACCCGCCCTTGTTCCAGGAGGTCGACAATATATACCCAAGGACCGTCCTCTGACCCAACCCTACGTCAAGGAGGGGTAACAGGCCACTAGACAGGACAGGGATGCAGTTATAAATCTGAGTCCTGGTTCAGGGCAGGGCCACAGCAAAGCAGTTTCTCAGTAGCTCAAGGCCCGTTTGCAACAGCTTCAGCCGGGTCCCCTTGCTCAGGCGGGGGTCCGGCAGACGCAGGCAGCTGAATGGGAACGACCGAGGAGGAAGACTGCCACCTGAGAGTGGAGGGTAGGGGGGACGCAGGCCCACCCACTCCACTGCATCCCAGCCCAGGGTTCTGGTAGCAGCAGATCCAATGGCTGCTGGGTCAGCAGGGATCTGTGCCGAAACAAATTGACCTTCTGCTGCTGGGCCAGCGGGAGACCGTACCGCAACCCGCTGACCCTCTGCTAGACCGAGGTCAGCTATCCCTGGACCATTTCCATTTCCCCCCTCAGGTTGTACCTAGCTCTGGAGCAGTCCTCGGGGCAGCGTGTGCTGGAGTCCTCCAGCCAGGTAAACAAACTCTCCAGGCAGTCCTCCAGTAGTGGGCCTCGTGGCCCAGGCCAGTCGTCAGCTTCCCCAGGGTCTAGCTCCTCGTTTGGTTGTGCTGGGAAGATTTCTGGCTTCCTTGCTGGCTGGGGCTTGACTGTCCTTTCTGGCAGGCCTTATATCCCTGGCCCCATCCCCTGGCTTCCACCCAGGTGAGTTGTTAGGGCCAGGTGCTGCCCACCAAGGCTCAGGGAGGGGTTCGTCCCCCTCGGGGTCAGTGGATGGCCACTCAGACCCACTACAGCAGGGGTGGCCAACCCGTGGCTCGCAAGCCGCATGCGGCTCTTCACCCCCGAAAGTGCGGCTCGCGAAGCTGCCCCATGCGCCCCTGGCTCCGTGCTCATTGGGTGCAGGGGAGCTGTCCGGCATGGCAAAATGGTGTTGGCAAGATGGTGTCAGGCAGCGGGAGCCTGATGTGGCCAAAAAGCCTAACCTGTGGTTTTTAAAGGGGCAGCGTCCCCTTTTTTTTTTTTTTTTTTTTTTGTGGTGCAGCTCCGCATTTTTTCCACCGCTGTTTTGGCTCTCTTCATTTATGGGTTGGCCACCCCTTCACTACAGGGACATATGTGAAGGTGCTGGTTAAATATTTCTTTCTCACACTGCAGCAATTTACATCCTGCTTGTCAATGCTCCCTGCTTTTGCTCACAAGATTTCTAGCAAAACAGGGCAAATTCCTAAGCCAGCTCATCATTTCCTGGGCCAGCAGAGGAGACTGGAAAGGCCACAGTGATCCCCTCCAGTCTCTCTGGGAGCAGTGCTGATCTGTTGTTGAGGTGGCTCCATTCAGCCCTACGCTGGTCACCAATGTTCCCTCTAATCTTTTCCCTCCACGTGCAGAATAATTTTTCTACATGCACCCAGGCATGTGCGAAAGTAGAAACAAACCCTAGCCATAGGCACTCTGCTAATCAGCTAGGTGGCATTGGAATCTTTCCTGAGCGGCTGCCCAAGTGCTCAGCTTACAGGGAACACCCCTGGCAACTAAGGTAACATGCCCACAGGTAGACAGACAATATTGCTAATACAACAGAGGGGCCTGTAACAAATCTCTCCAAGCTGAGTATCCCCAGACTTGAGAGTGCTCAGAATTTGAACCCAGCTCCCTAGCCCCACTTTGCAAGTGGCCCCTCTCTTTATAATGGGCTGAGCTAGAACAGACCCAAGCACTCATGAACTGTGGGGTATTCCAGATACCAGTTCTGAGGCGGAAGGTATTAATCATCCCTAGTTGATTAATTAATTCGCTTGTTGACATTGTCTTATTTTGAGATCCTGGACTGAATCTATTCATTCAGACAGTGCCCGATACATTCCCTTTCTGCAGATACAGAAAAAGGCATAAATATGCACCATCAGGGGCTGCCCATTGACCCAGGCCTGCATTTGGACAGCCTCTTAATCAGAAGAAAATAAGCATTTCCTGTTTACATAACAGCCTGTTATGGGCAGATTTAAAGCTCTCCCAAGAAGTTTCCCACACCTCAGCAGAATGAGAGGGCTATTTAAAAATGAAGAGAGCATTGCAAAGAAGGGGAAAATACATCTGGAATCACTTACCAAATTGCCTCCGAGCATGGGAAGGAGTTAGTCACAGTGACGACAAACTGGTAGGTCACTAGGATCAGGGAGGACACTGGCAAAGAAAGCATATGATGGTTGGCTGGGCCTTGGGTAGATCCGTGTTTCAGTTGTGCAAGGAGAGTGAAGATTGGGAACCTTCTTGGTTCTCTCGGTGAACTGGAGAGGGCCGTGGAGATGGATTTACCCTCACACCTCTTATTGCTAATTGTGGGTGTGAGAACCCACCGCTCCCATTAAACTGTGACTAGATTTTGGGTGCTCAGCCCTTCTGAAACACCAGCCCCAGATGTAATTACAGTAGTGCCAAGAGGCCCCTGCAGAGCTCAAGGCTGTCGTGGTTCTTTCTGGCGTTTCAGTCAGAAGTTACAACAAGGCAGTTGCTGCTGATGCAAGCGCACCCCCCAGAATGGTTGGGCAGATGACAGTCTGGGCGCTGAAGTGCCAGTGTGTGTTGAGGCCCAATTCCTTGGCAATCAAGCCCATAATGTCCAAAATGGCACCATCTCAGTATCCCCTTTTCCCTGAGACACCTGCTAAGTGGCAGGGCCTGCTAGGCCAAGGACTTCAACAGAAATACAATACTATTTACTCTAAGAGCCGCAGTTCGTCAATGAGGATATAGTTAGGGCCTGATAAACTGGGGCAGAAAGAAGAAAATATCAAGAGGAGCAGTCTGGGTTCACCTGTACATTCATAAACATTCAGTGTTGTCCAAGGGGCCATTATTTCCAGATACAAAGAGGCAAACATGCAGTCTTGATGCTGTACTCACATTTCATGGAACACTTGGATGTTTAATTTTCAGCTGCGCTTTCCTCCTTTCTTGGGCTCCGAGGCTAAGAGCTGTGAAGATCATTCTGTCACACCTTTTACCCCTTTCAGCTGGAGTATTTGGAAAACTGTCACCCCTCCCCCCCACCACCACTTCTCTCTCATTTCTGCAAAACTTACACACACAGTATTGCTAGAAGAGCTCTCTGTTGGCTGGATTGGAGCTAGGACTCTGCCTATCAGTGCATATAAAGTTGTGATGAACATGAAGAGCCAAAATATTACAAAACCATTTTTCCATAAATTGAGAAGGCTCCTAACCCTCCATGCCTCCAGAATCTAAACAGAACAGAAAAGACAGCCAGCTGGCATGCCTCAAATTCTTGGATTTCTAGCTCTTGCCAAGTTGCCTGCATTTTCAGTGATGCAGCCATGGGGGGCATAAGTTAACTGTTACAGCCTTTTAAAAGACATCTCTGTCCAGGTTCATATTTAAAAGCATTTTGTTCATCCATCTCCACTTGCCCCCACCATTGTTCTAGGCCACCAGCTTGGTTTCTCCAGCTGTCAGTTTCATTAAAACAGTTTCCATTGTGGAGGCCAGCAAGGATGCTATGAATTATAAAATAGCCCATTTTCCATTCAGAGGACCCAGCTGAATACACAGTCTTATTTTGAGATCCTGGACCGAATCTATTCATCCAGACAGTGCCCGATACATTCCCTTTCTGCAGATACAGAAAAAGGCATAAATACACAACCCTGGGGGGGCATAAGTTTGACACAGCTGAAGTTGAGGATTGCCTTCAACATGAATTAAATGTTGCATCCGAGGGCAGAATTAGGTTGCATGAATGGAGAACGACAGCGTGGGACAGAGCTATGGACAGAACACATGCTCAGAGTGAGCTCTGAGCCCAGATCGTAGCAGGAGCAGCACGTGGACAGACCTCCAGGCTTCTGACGTCCATGAGGCGGTGTGTGTGGGTGTAGGTACCACATCGGCAGAGCTCCAGATACCATCAGGGTTTCCCTTCCACCGTTTTCTGCTTCCAGCTTTGCTCTGTGTTGCACATTAGTATTTTCCTTCTACAGGACACCGCTGCCTTTATGCTGTGCTTCTCATGATGACATCTGAGCACCTCATGTGATTGGAAAACACAGCCAGGGACCAAACCTTGTTTCTTCTGCCCCGGAACAGGGAGTTCATTACTGGGCATTTGTTCATTATTATCACTTATTAATGGGTGGGACCCCTCACTGCAGCTGCCTCTTTCCCTCCTGATAAAATGGTATCAGCACAAGTCAAGGGATTTCTGTGTAAGCAGTGAAAAATCACACACCCCCTGCAGCAGCAGCAGGCCTGCAGACCACTTTAGCCGCACATAATGCTACTTCAAAGGCCTAAGTATTGTATGGGCCTTACCTCAACATGTCATTTGGATCACTGACCAGCCTGAGACTATAAGAATTTTAAATACGATCCGCCCCACACACAACAGACCTCTGAAGATTCATGTATCTTATGAATTCATCCAGCACATCAAATGCCCCCAACAATAACTGTAGGTGAAACCAAACAATCACTACACTTCTGAATGAATGACAGAGGAATATTATACAAGACAAAAACACCCTCTCATCTGAGGGTGAAAGTGATCACACCATATCTGACCTCTCAATCTCTGCCCTCAAGGGGAATTTGCAGAATAATATCAAAGGGCAAACCTGGGAAATTAAATTTGTAACAGTGCTAACTGCTAAAAACCAGGGACTCACTCAACAGACATACTGATTTTATGGCTCATTACAGCTTTAGTGATACACCCCACTGCTTGCTAACCCTTAATTGTCCTCTTCATCTTAAGTGGTCTCCTGTAGCAAGGGTGAATCCTTTACACTTAACAATGTGTCCCATCTTATATTTAAGCACTTTGGTACCCTCCCCAGCCCTGAAGAAGAGCTCCGTGAACCTAATAAGCTTTTACCTTCTACCAACAGAAATTGGCCCAATAAAAGATATAACCTCACCTTGCCTTGTCCCTCTAAATAAATAGGGCTTAGCCATATAATTGTTGGCTCCATTGCTGTTTCTCTTATAAACTTCTTTACCAAAACATTCATATTGCAGCCTTAACATTTTGCTTCAGGCCAAAACATGGCACAGCTGGTATGGCTACAATGAGTATTTGGATAGCGGCCGTGAAGGAAGTATTTTTGGCATTTTTGTCTTGAACTTAATAAAAGGGCATTTTAAATTTGCCCAGAACATGTCTGACCCGATCTGTCTGGACCAAGGAAATGTTTGGATTTCACAGCTCCTTTGCATTCCTGCAAAGAACTATGCTAACATTCTGAGGATGCAGGGCAAGAGCTATAAACAGATCCTGCTCCAGACCTGTTCTGTACCTTGGACAATGAGGCCTCGGTCCTGACTGGGGCCTCTAAAACAAGTAGTAAAAATCAAACTAGAGATTCTCTTGCCACCTGCAGTGTTTGTGCATCCCCATTTCAAGGCTTGCTTGTGTCTCCCTGTGAAACCTCTTTGTTGTTTGATGTGTTCACCCTGAAAGTGCATAGCTGAGGTCTGGAAAGTTCCTTCTAGTGGTGTGGGTGACTTTAAGACAATACTAGCAGGAAATGTTCACACTGTTGTTGTAGATCTTGTTTCAATGGCTAGAGCTTTAAGCTAAACCAAGAGGTGGAAACTTTTCTGCCATGCAGTGGTGAGATGGCTATTTTTGCCTTTCTTAATTTTGGTAAGGTCATGTCTGATGAGAGCAAATTCATCACTGGTATTGAACTTGGCTTGAGCTGGCCAGGAGAAGGGGTTGGGGATTTCTTTCAGAATGTGGTCCCATCAAATATAGGTTGTTAAATGATACCCCATGTAAGTTCCAGTGTGGAGTGGTAGATGGCATGTAGTCATGAGGTTTCTTTTGCCTCTATG
Organism: Pelochelys cantorii; assembly: GCA_032595735.1. NCBI lineage: Eukaryota > Metazoa > Chordata > Testudines > Trionychidae > Pelochelys > Pelochelys cantorii. The sequence goes on along the minus strand of CM064338.1, from coordinate 40,116,672 downwards.
GAAGCACGTTCTCTCTGGGTATTTGGGTGGCCCATTCCATGACTTGAGCTATCTCTGGTGGAGTGTCTTGGTTTAGTGCAGGCAGTTTTTAAGTGTGTTTAGGTGTATCCCCCAGACTTTGGTGCACATGATGTGGTACTGGAGTGCCTGGCTACAGAAAACAGATTTCTGGGGAAGTTTTCTTAGGGGGCTGGGGCACATGACTTAAGACAAGAAGCTGAGGGATTTGGGCTTATTTAGTCTGAAGAAGAGAAGAATGAGAGGGGATTTGGTAGCGGCCTTTAACTACCTGAAAGGGGGGGTCCAAAGAGGATGGATCTAGGTTGTTCCCAGTGGTGGCAGATGAGAGAACAAGAAACAATGGTCTCAAGTTGCAGTGGTGGAACTTTAGGTTGCGTATTAGGAAAAAACTATTTCACTAGGAGGGGAGTGAAGCACTGGAATGGGTTATTTAGGGAGGTGGTGGAATCTCCACCCGTATAGGTTTTTAAGGTCAGGCTTGACAAAGTCCTGGCTGAAATGATTTAGTTGCGGTTGGTCCTGTTTTGAGCAGAGGATTGGATTAGATAACCTCCTGAGGTCTCTTCCAACCCTAATCTTCTATGATTCTAAGTCTTTGGTGGTTATAGGGCCTGTGAAGGTAAATGTGGTGATCTATGGTTTTCTTGTTTATGTCATTTGTACGGTTCCATTGTTTGAGCTGATCGTGGTGTCTAGGAAGTTGATTCAGATGTGGGAGTGTTATAGAGTTCAATGAATGGGTGATGGTTACAGAAGGTGTGGTGAAAATCTATAAGGGCTTGTCTACACTACAGAGAAGATCAACGCTGCTGCAGTCCATCTTCTGGGGTTCGAATTAGCGGTCTATTGAAGTCCTGTGCTGGTAGTGCTGCTCCTCACGAGGAATAAGGGAAGTTGACAGGAGCATGTGTGTGTACGGCACCAAAACATGATTTAAGATACTTCGACTCCAGCTACATAATTAACGTAGCTGGAGTTGCATATCTTAAGTTGACATCCTCCTTTACTGTAGACCAGGCCTAAGGGAGTTTAAGTTGTCTGATATGACAATATCACAACATAATTCAATAGATCACTGGTTTCTTAGTTCATTTTCCAGAAAGTTTTCCTCAAGGTGGCCAGTGAAGAGGTTGGCATATTGGGAAGCCAATGCATCCTTGTTTTCATGGCTGTTCTCATGGTTTGGACAAAGTGTGTGTTGTGAACTGATGAAGTGGATGCGATTGGCAATGTGATTTGGGTGGATTTCTGAGCACTGCACATTATCTTGTATGTATCTGAGGCAGTCAGTGATGCTGCTGTGGTGAGGGATGTGGTGAATAGGGGGGTGACACCCATGGTAGCAAGGATGGGGGGGTTTTGTTAACACCGCAACATTTCAGGAGGAAGTCAGTAGTGTGTTGGAAGAAGATGACCCTTGGCATGGTGAATGGTTTGATGATGGGTTCTATGAGTCCTGTTCCTCAGAATGCAGTGGCTAGATATGACTGGTTTGCCTGGATTCCTTTGTTTGCATGTCTTGAAATGCATGTAGAAGGTCCCTGGGATGAGTTCATGGGGAAAGAGGGTGCAGAGCGTGTCGTGGAAGTGTTCGGGGATGGCTTTGATTTTGATCGGTAAATTGCAGTATGGGGTCTTTGAGTCGGTGGTGTCAGAGAGTTGTCCACTGGCCTCCCTGATGATTGGCCTCACATCATGATTAAGGACTATGTTGATCACTATTTAGTGACTGGATTTCAGGGACTCTATAGCTAACCTTCAAAAGGCAAGTCTGGGTACTTTAATTTGTAACTCTGCTAAACACTAAAAGCCATGGACTCAATAGAAACATTGATGATATGGCTCTTTCCAACAATTCGTAACACACACCCCTGCCTGCTAACCCTGAATTGCCCACTTCATTTTAAGTAGCAGAAATTATGCAATTACAAGGCCTTTAGGCTCAGGTCAGGGCACCTTATTTGTCAGTCCCTGCACGTCTTTCTCTGGTGCCGTGAAAAGAGCCGCTTGCTCTGGAAGTGAGCCTATCCTTCTCCGGGGGGGAATAAAGTATCTGCACCTAAGATATTCATATCCACTTGTGAGTTCACAGAGGACATTCAATTTAGTGAACACTTCATTTGTTACATGATTTAATCTTTGGACTCCCATCATCTTTCCCCTCGCTGGTTCAGTTGCTTTCAATTAAAATCATAAACAGCTTTGATGTTTACATTTTTGCCTTTTATTCTGAAATGAGACATAACTTAGGACAAGGATGCTAACGATCCATAGAAAGCCTTTTGTTATAAGAGACCATGTATGACAAAGACAGAAAGGAGAACACTCCTCCGGTCATTCTTCTACTTAATTAAACTTTTTATAATTGCACGCATTATTTGACAAAAACATAGGGAGCAAATGAGCTGTACATTTGTTTGCATTTAAAATTCCAGGAGAGAACTAAACTGCTACAACTGGGAACGTGCCACTATTACTTGTAACCCAGCTAGTATAAACTAAGCAAAGCCAAAGCTAAGTCCTGTCTTAGCTGAAGTCAGTTAACACTTAACACTGTTGTCTCCTACACTAACAGCAGCACATACTGTGCATTATGTTTTTTTAAAATCACCTAAAGGTGAGTAATTAGTATAATCCCACCCCCCTTTTCAGAGCAGTTAAAATAACTGTTACAGGCTTATATAACTCATCCATGCTAGCTTAACTCCACAGACTTTTTTCCATTCCTTATAAGTATAGCCTCAAAGAAGGCAAGCAAGACAACCTCCATCCCCTTTGAACACCTTCTGTTCCCTTCAATTGCTTTTGTCCACAGCTTGTAGATTTACTGAAGTCAGGGCCGGGGCGCCAACCTATGAGGGAGCGCCTGATGGCAGCTGTAAGGGGCACCGCGCGCCTGGCCGTGTGACGCCCCTTAGAGCTGCAATCAGGCACCATGCGCCTGGGGCCAGGGGCCATGCAGCGCCCCTTAGAGCTGCAATCAGGCGCCACGCACCCGGGGCCGGGAGCCGCGTGGCACCCCTTAGAGCTGCCATCAGGAGCCGTGCGCCCGGGGCCAGGGGCTGCGCGGTGCCCCTTAGAGCTGCAATCAGGCGCCGTGTGCCCGATTGCAGCTGTAAGGTGCACAGTGCGCTGGGGGGCAGGGCTGCGCATGCGCTGTGCGCCCGGGGGTGGAACCGCACATGCGTCGCACGCCCGCTGCCTGGGGCGCAAGAATGGCTCGAGCCAGCCCTGACTGAAATACACGTGAATAAAATACAAAGTGTCCTACAATTGTAACATTTTAGAAGGCAGAGCTGTGTTGGGATTCACTATGTAGTACAACGTGGATGTCACAAGATATTACATTGGTTCAACCAACCTGTCCACAAGCTAAAGTGATAGCAAAGTAAAACGGCGTCAGCTACCCATTGCCTCTAAAAGCCACCTGTACATAGAACTGTGAGCTGTGTAGGGCTGAAAGGAGAATTGTTCAAAGAAGAATTAGATGGGGAAAAATCTGCTATACAAGGCCAAAAAAAAAAATCTCTACACAAACTGTTTCCACCACAAACCATCAAGCACCGTCATCCCTTTTACGATAAATGGGCACAAAACCATCTGCAAATTTTATTTCCTATCTTAAAGATACTGCAATCAAAATGTTTTGAAGTCATCACTGGAATGGTACATACAATAGTTTATTCCCTTGACTCTTAATTATGTCTACTTCTCTGAAGACAAAGATAGATTTTAAACTATTTCTTTAATCATACATTAACATTCTGCCACACTTTTTTTTAAAGTGACATCATCTTGGCAACAATAAATGGGATGAAAAATTCTGTTTGTAGAATGGACTTGCCTTATAAGGACTGTGTTCAAAAATAAACGCGCGTGTAAGTGAAAAACTTCTGCAAAGAAGGGAGGAAGGGGGAAGTATGCATGTGACAGGGATGCAGAATTCCTATCACAGAGGAATAACTGACTGGGGAAACTAATGTTTTTAAAGCATTTGTTGTGATTGCGAGGCCAAGAGTTACTATGCAGATTTAGTTACTCACTGGAGCAGTCCCTTAGATCTCAGGGGGACTACTCACATCAGTAAAGGTTTCAGGATTGTCCCTGTTTGTTTTAGTGCTTGAGCATCTCTCCAGCCATATTGCGCTCTTCAGTTACATACAGATAAAGGCAGCGATGGGCAACCTAGGCTAGAGAGTGGGCGGCATGAGTGGCCCTCCTCCATCTCAGTGGGCCACAAGATTGTTGTAGCCAAGATGGTCTCCCGGGAAAGGGTAGTTTTGCTCACTGTGCTTGCGTACCTAGCGTTTGCGGGGTGTGCCAACTGAACTGTAGCAGCGCTTTGAAGAGGGAGCGCACGGCTCTACCAGTCAAGGTTGTGTGCAGTCAGCTTGCACCTCAGTTCACGTGCCCTTGCTTTACGTGCATGTCACTTTAATAATACTGGTAGGAAAAATATAATGTTGCTGGAAACCAGTGGAATCAGACAACCCTGCGCGTGGGCAGTGGTAAACAACATGTCTTGCAGGCCACAGGTTGCCCACCACTGGACAAAGGGGAGGCATAAAAAGCCTACAAATCAAAGCAATTTCCTTCGACAGTCTATGATGAACCAGGGGTTCTGTCTGTACACTTCTGAATGACCGATGATTTTATGAAATTACTGTCATAGGCAAGCCTACTTGTATGTGGCTCCCCCATGAATTAGCAAGGCTCTGTCATGTTTCTACTGGCCAGAGACAACAGTGAGTGAGCTGCAATCACCTATTCAAAACAGAATACCTTGGGACAATGGGTTTGTTTGCTCTCGCTGGGAGAAGACACTTCCTCTTGTTTCTGAAAATGTCCAAGGAGACCAAAAGAAGCAGGTGACCCTGGCAGGAGTCTAAAGGGAATCACCAGAGAAGACAAGGGCAAGACAGTCATTTTGCCCCAGATTAAGGTGAGGGATTCCCTGCAGGGGCAAAGGGTCTGCTGGAACACAAATGATTCTCAAAGCCCCCAAGGGAAAGTTAAGCCCGTGAGAGATGCTGTCTTTAGGAGGTTTTGTATGATCTGTATTCTCTTGTGCTTTACCTGTTAAGAGCATGGCTATGTTTGACTGGGCAATGTGTGTGTGTGCTGTCTGCACCACAACTACAGTGAGCCCCTGAGAGAGTTAAACTGTAACCCAGAAGCTTCACACCTTTTGTGTGGACTTTGGGAGAAGGAAAAACAACAAGGAGTCCTGTGGCACTGCAGAGACTAACAGATTGATTAGGGCATAAACTTTCATGGGTAAAACCCACTTCATCAGATGAACTGGAGTGGAGTTTACAGAGGCAGGGGTATATATAAGGACAACAAAAGAAAGAAGGTGCTTTTGTAAATGAAGCTAATCAAGTCAGGGTGAAAGTGGCTCATTCACAGCAGTTGATGTGGACTGAACTCCAATTCATCTGATGAAGTGGGTTTTACCCACAAAAACTTATGCCCTAATAAATCTGCTAGTCTCTACAGTGCCACATGACTCCTAGTTGTTTTTGCAAATACAGACTAACACGACTACCCCTCTGAGACTTTGGGAGAGGGGTATGTTTAAGTATAGGGGAAGTCTGGAGAGACAGTGCTGTGCCCAAAGGGGCTAGATAGTTGGACAGCAGGTTCCACCCACTGGATGGGGTGTCAAATAGAAGGTCTGTGCCCTGAGAGAGTGCCTAGGGACTTAGAGATTGGGCCAGTGGATGGACCCTGTTCAGGCTCCAGAAACTTGAAATACACTAGAGAAACAGAGGACAAAAGCTTACAATCCTCTACTGTGCAGTCAGGAGAGGCATTTATTAGGATCTGTGACAGCCATAGAAGAGACAAACAAGACTTCCTAAGAAGTATATATGGTCCAGGGCATGCTATAAGACAGAGTCTTTGCCCCCAAAGAGCCTACACAGTATACTTAAAGGGGTTAAAGAACAGAAGAAAGTTGTGTCCTATTTTACAATTGGGATTAAATGATTAAACAAGGTCCAACAGAAAGCATGTAGTAGAGCTTGGAACTGAACTCAGGTCATCTTGTCCCAGTCTAACCATGAGAACCCCTGTTCTTTTAAGAGCCAGTGTTCCAGCCCTGCAGAGTGAGCCCAAAGGAGGATGTAGTAACAGCAGTGCATTTCCCAAACAATGATATTTAAAGCTATAAATGGGAACACGGGGAAGAAACATAAGGACAGACTGTTTAACTCAGCTGAAATAGATTGGACTATGAAAGCTTTTGGAAGGTCACAATGGAAAATGGTAAATATTCTGTAACTAATTAAGGATTGTCCCTACTAAGTTGTGCCAGTTGGCATTTTCATAGGAAAAGACACAATATACATATTTAAGAAAAAATTGCTTACGAGCAATTACACATCTGTGACTAATTCAAAGCAAAATCAAGTGCTCAAGTTCATCTCTGTGACGTTATCCCTGTAAAGGTGCAGAGGGCAGACACACAGATCAGTTACATCAGAAAAAAAAAAAGACATCAAAGTTTTCCAGATCTTAAAACCTGATTATCTGAGCCACAGTTCCCCACCTTTTGGAACTGTGCTGCTTCCCCAAACTTTCTTCAAATGAACACAGACCAGAATCATTCCTTTGGTTCTCTTCCAAATTTCGTGAAAATTCCTGTACACACAGGGCCTACATCTTGCATAAGCCATTGTCATCTCACTGGATAAACATGATCTATTCGTTAACCAACAAAATTACAACAGAAGCCTGTTTTCTTCTGTTACACTCAATTAAATATTACATTCAGTCCACCTTTTTCCTTTTAAACTGGAAGTCAGTGTTATTTGGCTGAAACATAGAATTTGGTTACATGCTTCAAACAGGACCAAGCCAAGGTGGACTTGTTTCAAGAAAACAGGAACTTATTTTCCGAAGAAATGTCCCTTTTTTTTTTAATAAAAAAAAATGACCTCTTCTGTAGGTTTGTATTTTTTTGAAGTTCACATCTGGCTTTAGTTGCTGGCATTATACTAAAGAGAAAATAGAGACTATACTGTATCTGATACCATAGTGATTGAGGACATGTTTTGCAAAGCTTTATAAGCCATAGTCCGTTTTTTTGCAGAATTTAAGCCACAGAGGGCTTGGAATCAATTTCAATTTATTCAGCATACTGAGATAGTTGAGGTAGAAAGCAGGGGTGCAGATAAAACATTCTGCTATAAAGCCACTGCCATGGCCAATGATAAAACTACTTGTAATAGACGTTCACAGAATGTAAGGAGAGATTGAGATATGACTTGCATGGTTTATTTCTGACGGTCGGTGGCCATGTTTTTCACTAAGTTAACAACCTGTGTCTAGAATGAAACTGACACATATGGGGCTCTGGTGGTCAATCTAGAGATGAAAGGATGTCACTGTTACCCAGATTTGGTCACTGTGTTCGTGTCATCAGCTCTTCTAGTGCCTTGTCTCTATGATTTTCATATAACAGAAGAACCTCTTTGATTTCCGCTTGCTGAAAACCCATGTCTTTAAACTGCACTAAAAGATGAAGGAATTCAGCTGCCTGGAGGGGGGAAAGGAACAGGAAGGAAGTTAGTTTATCGTTATCAATTCAAGGAGAATTCACTGCAAGCTTTGAGCAGAGGCAGCCATGTGTGAAAAGGTGCGATCGATCTATGTGATAGCAGGATTAATTACATTTAAAGAACAATGTTGAAAATCAGTTGTACAGAATGTGGATGGCAAAGCCCTAAACCTAAATGCTGTTCCACACAGACCAATTCCTGTGCTCAGGCAAAGCCCCATGGAAGTGAATGAGGCTCCAACTGGTGCAGGGGCTGCCTTTGCAGAACCACTCCTCTGATGGCAACAGCGCAGTTTGAAAGCACTGGACCAAATTCACCCCAGATAAAAATGGGCACCAGTCCACCAACTTAATGGAGTGGCAACCGCTGGTATTGGTGGTGAATCTGGTTTCACTTCTCTTTCTTTGAACACACGCCCTGGATGAAAAGACACGAGGGCTAGCTTTGAATGGCAGGAAACAATTTTTGTTTCTTTATTTCTATCCTGCTTATAATGGAGCAGTCAATAATAAAATGTGTCCATCTTCAGCAATTCCAAAGGGTTCTAAAGTCTTCCCTATACAAGAGTATGGTAAAACACTACTAATCTGAGAGGGAATACTCTACCCTTATCTAATAATGAAATAGAATTGCAGTCCGTATTATGAAATAATTTCATGAAAAATAGATCAAATCAGAAAAAAGTGCTGAGCATGAGCTGGGATTTATTTGTAGTGTTCCCCTGCCCTCTAATACCCCTCACTCCTTCACCAGACTTTTAACTGGCTTCGGTATTTTCCACAGCCTCTCCTCTGAAACTAAGTCACAAGAAGTGAAAGGTGTTGTGAAGCTGGGGTTATGCCAAAGTTCAATAGTGCTTATCCTCTTCCTTGCCAGCTTTTCACATTTTAGGGGCACCTCCCAACACCCTTGGCCAAATGTGACTTCATACAGGCCATCACACATGGCTACAATGCCATGGCTCTACTATCTAGGGGAAAGGAAGGTGAACAGTAGAGAGCCTGCATGGGGGCCTTAGCAACTCACTGTGAAACTAGTAGGTAGATGGGCCATGGGAAGGCGGGTGCCCTTGTAATATAGAATTCCTCAGTGCAGGGGCTATGGAACCATCATAGCATTTGTACTGCAAGGAGGGGAGGCAGGAATAGAGCCATTCACAAATACAGCTCTGTGCAGCCCACAAGGATAGAGGTTGTAGAGGTCGTGCTGGGGGTTTGGTTCAATCCCACCTCTAATACAAGGCCTAAGCAACATTACTCTTTGCTCTGAATGTGCTCTAACTGCTTCTGACCTTCTTCTCCGAGTACTGGAACATTTCCATGGCTTCTTCCACCTGCCCCTCTTCATAGCCCTGTTTCAGCAACCTGTCACAGGCACTAAGGTAACTGAGAAACTACAAGAGAGAGAGAGCAAGAAAGGAAATGGGTTAATATAATATAACCTCCGGGAAAAAAAGTGAGCAGCAGTCAAAATCCATTGCCCATATATGAAATCTTTGATTGAGGGAGGCTACCTGCTCACCACTCCAACACCTAGCAACATGAAGGTTCCATCTTGGAGGTCACCTGAACTCCTCAAGGGGATGAGGGCCATATAACCAAGAGGATTACCACCCAGATGCACATGGGAGGGGACACAAATCGTTCCATTATAATGCAAAATCCATACAGGCCTGGAATGGAGCATTCCTGGTTGAGAGACTGGGCCCTCTGCTTCAAAAAATTCTAGCCCCACTGATTTCAGCAGGGCCAAGTTTTCAGCCCTGCAGTTGTATCAAGCTTATTTATGCAAACATTCCCTCTGTGGGCCAGATCTTCAGCTGGTGTAAATCAGGTCACTCCAGAGTAACATCACCTATAGATCTGGCCCTTGACTTTAAAGAAAAGTGCAAAATTGGTTGTTTTTTTCCCACCAGCTCAATTCTCAGGTGCCCAATGAACATAAGAACATAAGAATGGCCATACTGGGTCAGACCAAAGGTCCATCGAGCCCAGCATCCCATCTGCCGACGGTGGCCAATGCCAGGTGCCCCAGAGAAGGAGAACAGAAGACAATGATCAAGTGATTTATCTCCTGCCATCCATCTCCTGCCCTTGTTATGAAGGCTAGGGCACCATACTTTATCCCTGGCTAATAGCCATTTATGGACCTAACCTGCAAAAATTTATCAAGCTCTTTTTTAAACCCTAATAGAGTCCTGGCCTTCACAGCCTCCTCGGGCAAGGAGTTCCACAGGTTGACTGTGCGCTGTGTGAAGAAAAATTTCCTTTTATTAGTTTTGAACCTACTACCCATCAATTTCATTTGGTGTCCCCTAGTTCTTGTATTATGGGAAAAGGTAAATAATTTTTCTATAATCACTTTCTCCACACCATTCATGATTTTATATACCTCTATCATATCGCCCCTCAATCGCCTTTTTTCCAAACTGAAAAGTCCCAGTCTCTCTAGCCTCTCCCCATATGGGACCCTTTCCAAGCCCCTAATCATCTTAGTCGCCCTTTTCTGAACCTTTTCTAATGCCAATGGAGCTAACATTGGAGTGTTCAGATGGAATTTGGGATTGGAGAACAGACTAGGATTGTAACAAGAAACGCATGGAATATATGCAACTTGCACATTGTACAGTTTTCCCACAAGCTGGTAAAAGCTTTTTGTTACAGTCACATTTCAGGGAACTAGACCTTGTGCCTTTCAGTCTTCATGAAAATCAGCTGTAATTTTGCACTGGTTTTTAGCTATAGAGGGAGGATCACAAATAAAAAGGATGGGAAAGAGTCATCACAAACTTGTCTCATTCAGTTAGTTCATTGCCTGAAGCTTTGTCCACACTAATTGTCAGTGATTCAGGCCAGCAGGACTTTCACCACTTCCCTGGAGAAGATAATCATATAAGATCTTCCCATTCCCTGGGTGTGGGAAATATGAACAAATGGAGGAACTCCCCCACCCTGGGGGAATCCAAAAATCCAAACTCTGCTTGATCTGGGAAAAATATTTTAAAGTTTGGATTTCTTTTTAAAAAAGACTGTATCATTAAAGTGTTATGTGGTGCTGTACCCCTAACCTGCCATGCTCAGTGTCACTGCTGATGTTCAAAACATCAGTCCCCCAGGGGCTTGACCCAGAATACTGAGCAGAACATGCCCCCCACTGCAAAAGAGGCCTGTGTGCTGTCATTACTGAAAGTAAACAGTTATGTTTGGCTTTCCTCGTTGTTCTTGGAGTGCTGGCAGCACAATTCCCACTGGTATCTTATAAATACCACAAAAGCTGCTCACTGCCCAAAAACTTATGACAAACAATAAATGAAATATACAATGGTAAAAAAAGTCAGGACCAAATTCACCACTTGTTGTAAATGGGGGCAACTCCATAGACTTCACTGAAGTTGTGTCTGTTGATGCCAGAGGAGAATTTGACTTACAATCTCCAAAGTCTTTGCTAGTAAAAGAAAACGAATGCTCCTCTGCCAGACTAACAGTATCAGGGAGTATCAGCAGAGGGATTCACTAAACTTGCTAAATGTCCAAAAGAAAAGGCTTTCAAAAGCTAAGCATAAAATTTGGCTGAAAACTCATTTCTTCAGTGGTGCAGTAATGATGATTAAAAAACACAATCTAAATTCACTTGGTATTATCAAATCAAATACTACAGCCTCTATTCACTTGTCATTTTTATGAATAACTTGCTGCTGTGACTTATCTCGTGACCTTCTTTCCTAAAAAGCCACTACTATTGACAATACTTCTTTGGCCACTGAAAAGTTAAACAGAAACAGGTTTTTAAATACTGAACCTTTATGGTACAGTATGGACTCATCTTTTGCCTGTGGAGGTGGAGAAAAAATGTAGCTAGCTTACCTGGAGGAATGTATTTAGGAACAAGTTTTGTTTTTGTTTTTTGAGAACATTAATGCACCCACAAAATACTAGATGGGCACGTTCTGCAAACCAAACTAAATACAAACACAGTTTTAATGTTTGAACCTATCATAAGTTGTTCTCTCTAGTTTTTTCCCCCTGTGTCGTATAATGAGGTTGAGGATGGTTATAAACACCAGGTAGCCTCAGTGCCAGCATTTCCTATCAGAGAAAACTTCATAAAGGGGTTTTTATTCTGGCACTATAATCTGTGACATGCTAAGGTACAAATCAGTCTTGAAGTTCTTCAGTACACTTGTAGCTCAGTAATTCACCTGTCCCCCATTACCCCATTCATTATGTTACTTGTCATGCTATGCAGAAAATTATTCTTTTTCATATAAAAGAAAAGCAATGCAATGACAGACTAAATCCACTCCAATTAACTGTCCTGGTTCATGCCAGTTGGGGACCTACCCATGCTGTGGCTGTGCAGCTTAAAGAAGTAGGAGTCAAGCTGCCTGAGCGCCCAGCTCCTACTACATTTAAACTACAGAGCCGCAGCAGGGGTAGCTCCTGGACTGGCGCGAGTCAGTACAGAACGCCTTCCCTTATCGACTAATCATGTAGTTGATACAAATTGTACTGATGACACAATGAGTCACTTACCCGCTTCTTAACATCCCTACAGCACACTGCATGACTTCATTGACTACACAGGGCATGTAGGCTGCACTTTACCCACTTCTCCGTGTCAGGCTTGTTTTAAGCCTTTGTGAGTAGAATAAATAAAGTTCACCAATCAGGATTACAAAAATACTTGCATTAAACAGCAGAACTGGTCTGTGAAAGATGGTCTAGTGGAGAGGGTGCTAGCCAGTCTCTTAGGAGACTTAGATCTAATTCCCTATTCTTTCATACAATTCCTGGGTGACGCTCAGCAAGTCACATAGTCTCTCTCTAGGTCTCATTTCCCCATCTGTAAAATGGGATAACAATACTTTCCTACCTCATAGGAGTGCTGTGAGGATGAATACATTAAAGATGGGCATGTGCTCAAATACTAGTTAATGTAGAAACGCATCCAATACGATAACTATAAGTAACTAGCCAATTAGCCCGTCATAAGATGGGATTTTCAGGTCTCTCCTCCACGTTGGTCTTCTCTCTGACCCTCCGGTCTCTCGCTACGTCTCTCTCTCTCTCTCTCCTCCTCCTGCCTCCCCCCTCTCTCTCTCAGCTCTCCTCCACCGCCTGCCTCTCTCTCCGTCTCTTTCTTTCTCTTCTCCTCCCCCTCCTGCCTCTCACTCGGGGGACCGCAGAGCCCAAACAGTCGCTTGCGCCACTTGCTCCCGCACGGCACCCCGGCTGAGCGGTGCAAAAGTCAGCCGAGTGCCACTGCAGGAGGTGAAGGGGGGGCGGGGTGGTGATGTTCACGGCCAAGGGGGCGGGGCCTGGAGCCACTGTTACACCGCACGTCAGCGCCCCACCCCCCTTCGTCTCCCACCGTGGTGCTCGGCTGACTTCTGCGCCACTCAGCCGAGCCGCCACGGGGGAGCAAGTGGAGCAAGCGGCCGTTTGGGCTCCCCCGTGGCGGCCCGGCTGAGCAGCGCAGAAGTGAGCCGAGCGCCAGGGCAGGAGGCAAACGGGGGCAGGACAGTGACGTACACGGCCAGGCCCCACCCCCTGGCCGTGTACGTCACCGCCCCGCCCCCCTTCCCCTCCTGCCGTGGTGCTCGGCTGACTTCTGTGCCGCTCAGTCAGGCCGCCGCAGAGGAGCAAGCGGCGCAAGCGGCCGTTTGGGCCCCACACTCCCCATGCAGCACAGGCTGCCCAGAGGGAACAGCCAGCATTTCAGGCAACAGCGGCGCCCAGAGGGAACAGCCAGCATTTCAGGCAACAGCGACGCCCAGAGGGAACAGCCAACATTTCAGCGTTACAGACTCTCAGACACTGGGCTACTATATATATGATATGTATGCACTGACAAATTAGAATATACTGTGACCCAGTGCAATGCAAAAGCATTATCTGTAGATATTCAGTAATAAATCACCATTCTGCAGACAAATTATTTAATTTTGATGAAGAAGAAAGAAATCTCAGAGGCAATAACACAGTCCTATTTGGACTAGAAGAGCCATGGAGATAAATCATACTGATCTAATGACTGACAGGAAAAAAAAATCTGTTAGCAAAATGTTTCCATACCATGAAAACAAGAAATCTGCACTTCAAAGTAACACTGTGCATTAGGTTACAGGTGTAGGCTTTTGATTCTACACAGTACACAGAACACTGTAAAACAGCAGCTATTATTGCCTGCGGGAAGGTGGCTGAACGTAGTGCAAGCCAATGTTATTACTTAAAAATGTAAGCTCTAAGCAGTGCTCTCTCTAATTTTTTCCACCAATGAGTGGAATGCATTTTTTTATGTGCACCACTGTGGAGGTGATGTGCAACACCTCACCTTCATATGGGTTCACATAACAAAATTCATGTGGCAAAAGTGGGGCCAAGGAGTTCTGCATGTGGGAGGGGGCTCAGGGCTGAGGCAGAGGGTTGGGGTACAGGACTGTGAGGGCTTCAACAGAGGATGTGGGCTCTAAGGTGGGGCTGAGGGTTGGGTCACAAGTGCTCTGGCTGGCAGTGCAGGCTCTGGGGTGGGGCTTAAGGATTTACAATTCAGGAAGGGTCCAGGTTTTGGAAGGAGCTCAGGGCTAACTGTTCAGGTGCAGGAGGGGGGCTCCCTGTTGGGGATGGCGAGGAGGGCCCCTTTCCCCGGCTGTGGCTGCTTAGTGCTGGGGCCAGTGGCTTCAAGCTCTGAAGCTCCCCATAGCAGCTTCAGAGCTTGGGGAGAGCTCTCTTTCCCTGCTGCAGCCCTAAGCCCTCACACAGCTTAGGGGGAATTTAGACTCTAAGGCAAAAATCTGAATGAGTTTGGTTCCCATTATGACATATAATGAGAGCAGAACTGGAGCTCTCTTTTTAAGAGTTGACTAGTTACCAGATGATAGTGCACTTCTTATGTGATGGTCCTTTATCGAGTATTTCCCATACTATTCAAAGTACATCAATGCTGGCTCCACTAACCTGACTTAAACTTTGTCTTCCAGTCTTCTGGAGGGCAAGGATTGCTCTGCGTATCGGATAACCCAAGGCTATAACTGGCTCTATAAGGTCACGTTCCTCTTGGCTTAATGCGGAGAGGAGGTCAGCTGTTGAATCTGGATGAACTCTGTGGGAACTTGGAGGTCGCAGAGTCCCAGCAGGGGGTGGCAAGCAGGAATAGGGGCTGAGGGACTGAAAAATAAACAGAGCACTTTATGTTCGCTAATTAGGACACATCCATTTACAAGACACTAGCATTTATTACTATGTGGAGTTACAAAAAAAAATCCTTTTTTCTCCTCTTCTGGAACAACAAGGTAATTGTGGATAGTCAAAAGCACCATTTCAACATCTGTCATTTAATATAATGTCATTAGACTGGGCATCCCAGGGAAAAAAATCCAGTAAACAGAACAATTCCCTTCTGGTTGTATGTGTGAGTGTAGAAATACAGGATTACGTGTTAGCATGTGAATTTTTCTGTTACATATCCTACTCAAATGTATTCTAAATTTTACTTCAAATAACCTTGCTGAGCTCAGAACTTAAATGTTTCCAGTGAAACTCTGAACAGACTGAGATGATAATGTCTGGAGACCAGAAATTTTGGAAAACTTTAAGCTATGAATGCTGAAAATAAAAACAAACAAAAGAATCCACTTTAAACAATCCAGTACTACGAATCCATTACTAAAACGATTTGTCCACAAGGTCTCTCTTCAAATGAGACTTGACTTAATTAAGTCTACGCATGGGTTCAGATACAGATAGATGCTAATATGGAAAACTGATCACATCCAGCTTCTAAATTTTTGGGAATCCTGTTCATAACTCCAAGAACAAGCTCTTTAACTTGTCCTTGGCTGGCCAAGCAGGAAACAATCATAGTATCAATGAGGATGACAGGCAGGTGGCCAAGTCTTAGAAAAAGTAACCAGCAATAATAAAAAATGTTTGTAGTTCTTTGCTGAAAATGGAAGCTGTCTCTCAAAAATGTAATTTTTTTTCATTCAAAAAAATTTTCAGCAAAAAATTTCAGATCAGCTCTAATAAAAACCTGACCTCCAAACACTACTCAGATTTTCTTCGATTAATTTTTTCATTGTTTTCATCTTCACCATATAACAAAGGCCAATTGGTTCTATTTTCCTAAACAGTTTCCAAATGTTTGAGAAATACTCCTGTACAGGATGCCTTGTCTCCTTTCTCTTACACCCTTTACCCCACTTTACAAGGAGATGCGTGACAAAGGTACACATTATCAAAAAGCCTGGTCTTACCGCAACTGTAGGTTTATGGTTTCTTATTGGAGGTATTGACCTAGCAGCAGAAGGTGTCCTAGGACTACAGCAAGGGGTAGGTGGAGGTGTTGGGGTTAAAGTTCCCATCAAGGATACATCAGAGGCAGGTCCGTATCTAAGATTTCTGCTACTTCGAGAACGCTGGTAGAGCGAAAATGGTCTTGGAGCCTGTTTCTTTTCAACAGATGCTCTATTTAAAGGATGCACTAAAGCAGCTAACTTCTTTTTGGCTTCTTCCAACTCATTCTTCATACTATTAAATAAAATCATGGATCTTCTTTGCTTGATCAGACTTGAGGTAACTGGCTCGTGGCAGCACTTTTCAGAAGGTGGATCTAACAATACTGGTGAAGACCTTGGCCTCAACTGGTACATTCTGGAATGCTGAGGCATGGCATTTTTGACACATTTGTTGTCCAAAATGTTTTCTTCGTCGTCGTCACTTTCTTCACAGGTAGTTGAGGAGTACTCATCACCCTCAGAATACTCATTCTCCTCAGAGTACCAGTCCTCACTTTCTGTCTCAGACGGCGCAGCTCTGGGCTGGGGAGGGCAAGATCTCACATCAGCAGCACTTAGGCTCACACATCTCCGAACAGAGGTGGTATGTGTAACACCATCCTTTGCTTTTCTACCAGTTGTCTCCTCATTCAGTGTACTGGTGACATAGTTTTCTTTAGGATCAACCAAAAGCAGCCAGCAAGGTGGAGCTGTTGGGACAACATCAGTAGTAGCTTCATACCAGGGAGTTTCTTGCCCAGAAGCAGCCTCAATCCAATAAAGCACCCTTCTTTCTAATGAGAAATCATACTGTAAAATAGCAGTAAGTGTCATGATTTAGTATTTATTTTAAAAACCTCATGTGATGGCAATTAAAATACTTTCAAAGGTTCAAACGTGCACTCCTACTCACCCAAGTAATGCTTACATAGAACTAATTGCATGAGTAAGGAGTGCGGGACTGGACACTATGGGCCACATCCTCTTCTGGTGTAAATTGGCGTAACTCCATCTCAGGCAAGGGAATTATTCCAGGCAAGGGAGTTATTCCACAGTTTGCCCCAGTGTTTGTAATCCTCCCCACAGAACTATATCCACCTCTCCAAAATGATTGTATCCGACTCAAATTCACACCAGAACTTTGTATTTTTAAAATTTTTGAGCAATGCTTAAAAACTAACTTCAAGAACTTAGCTTACAAGCAAACTGTATGCCCTGCTTTAAGTATTTATCACCGATGGTACTGGTGAAGGGGAATACTGAACTGTGGACTGAGAGCGTTAGCATGGAAGTAAGAGAGAGACTATTTTTCATGTACTTTGTTTTAAAATGTAAATATATTTGTGATGCAAGTCTAACGTCTGATTGAGCAAATAAGTCTTACATCATGCTCTGGAGCTTGCCAAACTAGAATTCTTATGGAATGTCAGAAGGGGTGAAAGTAACTTAAATTTCTTACAGATACTGTTGTATTGCCACTCAAGGCAGGGGTTGGGGTGTGTGTGTGTGGAGGGGTTCAGGAGTCAGGGCTGGGGGTGTGAGGAAGGACTCAAGGCAGAGGGTTGGGGTGTAGGGAGGTACAGGAATCAGGGCAGGGGACTCAGGAATGAGTGTTGGGGTGTTTGAAGGTGCAGGAATCAGAGCAGGGGTGGAAGCTTGGGGGGCTCAGGGCAAAGGACTTGGGTGTGGGGTTGTAGGAATTAGGGCAGGGGGTTGGGGAATGGGAGGGAATGCAGGGGGGAAGGGCTCCAGCTGGGAGCCTGCTGCACCACCTCCTGCAGTGGAGCATCCCCGCTGGCTCTTACTTTGACATCTAGATGTCAGACAAACATCCCACAAGCTCGGGCCACAAGTTCTGATTTTTACGACTTACAGATAGTAAGGCAGAGTGCTTGCTACTGTGATGACTGCCAATGGACTTGAACCAAACACCCCACAGCTAAAATACATCCTGTTTTCTGAGGAAAGATTCTAGATCCAAACAAATTCTGGTGATGAATAATATTGTTTATTTCAAAGCAAGTTATGTAGGCCAGAATTGTAAGAGGGGGCAACTGGAATACCTGTGCAAACACAACCATGGGAGCCAGGAGACTGCATCAGTTTGCAATTAGCCTATTTTACACATGCTGCCTAAGGCACAGATGCTGCAGTCTCTTTCAAATAACTACTCTTGCTCTATCTGAGACTTTTAAAATAGGGAGTGGAACACAGCAGGGCAAAAATGACCTAGTAAAGAAGTGGGATGTGATTTTTAAAACTGTGAAGTTCCTACCAGCAGGAGTAAGCAGCATCGCTCTCTTTTATGGAGAGTCCTTGCAACAGACTTGCCAAGAATAAAGTGCAATGCCCCCACCTACTGGTGAGAACTTGTGGAACGGCTCTGAAACCAAAGCTGTTCCTTTCACAAAGAGGACTCCAGCGAAAATCCTGTCCCATTCTATGGCTGAAACTGTGCTAGCAACAACTCCATGTAACCTAGGAAAATCTGTGCCAGCTGGTTCTGGAATAACATGGACAACTGAGATGACAGGGATAAAAAAGTACAGCTTGCCACTGGGGGAAATCCACAGCAGTTTTCTAACTGACGAAGCTGTTCTAGCAACCATTTGTATTTAAACACAGTGTTCAACTGCAGTGTTAACAAGGCCTACGTCTTTCAGAATACACCACACTGCAGCATAGGTCCTAGCCAATGCAGGTAGTTTTGGCAGGCCTAAATTCCCTTTCGGGTCATGGGCGTAGGTCAAACAGGATCTAAACTTTGCCCTACCAATCTCTGGCCTTGCATGAGACTGCAAAAATGAGTGTCAGTTTGGTCCAGAAAATAAATATTTCAAGGGTTTTTTTAAGTGGAAAAAATAACTAGCTACTCCTAATATCATAGATATTAATATTGGGATCAAAATTAACAAAGGCTGTGAGAACAGAAACTAACCCACCATTGTGCACATTAGGATCTCAGTGCAGTCAGGAATATCAAAGTCAGATAAACTGATTAAGTTGGTGCTTTCAGCAGAGTCATCTTCAAAACTCTTGCACATTTTAAAGGGTATGTCATCCAGGTAGCTCATATTCTCTCTTGATAGTTTGCAACCTAACAGAAAAAGAGTAAATAAAAAGAAGTCTCAGTACATTTAACGTGAAATGGGAGGGTATGGCTTTTCACACGCCCAACCCTAAAAAAAGACATGAAAGGAGAGGCAAGTAGATATATTTTAATAACTGCAAATAAAAATAATTTTGATTTTAAACACAGGTTAGAGAGAAATGAAAAGCACTATCTGCTGCCGATTCCGGGAAAACAGAAGAGCAGCGTGCACAATAAACACACATACAATCTGAAGAACTGCATTTGGTGTCGGAAACTAGAAATATTTACATAAAAGGGCTAAACTATTATTAGATGAAGGTATTTGTGAAGAAGACAGAATAGGGGCACTGTTTCGCCAAAACCTCCAGGATTCAGCTTTTAGATCACAGGTGGGGAACCTCAGGCCTGGGGTCCAGATGCAGCCCCAGGCTTGCCCGGATCCGGCCTCCAAGGCTCAGGGCCCGCCCCCCGCACAGCACTGCGAGCCCACACTGGGGCTCCAGCCCCCCCTGCTGCCCCACCGCAGGACTAGAGCACACAAAATCTACTAGGCTGGACCCGCCTAGGCTCTGGTGTGGGAGGGGAATGTGGAGAGTGTCTTTTTTCCTTCTGTCGTGGGCCACATCAGTGAGGGTTCTGGGGAATTTTTTGCTTCTCACTTGTGTGCAGCCCCTGCCTGATTTTTCTGAGAGTCAGCAACCCCCGACCCAAAAAAGGTTCCCCACCCGTTTTAGATGATAAACTGCTGTAAAACTCAGATGTGATTCATACTGAACACAATTACTTCACTTGGCTCACAAAGCTCAGACTGTTGATCTTACTCCCTGTAATTCCGCTGCACAAATCTTGTCCTGTGATCCAGATGGTCAGTGCTCCACTCATTAGTGACATACTATTCCTGTGCAGAATCAGCGAGGGCTGTCCTTTCACACGCACCTTCGACTCTCTGACGAACTTGCACCTAAGATTCTGCCATGGACTATTAAAGTAGGCAGCTTTTAACCCAGGTGCCAGTCTGCATTCTGCCCAACAGACTTTTCTAAGTTGCACTGCAGCACACAGGTCATCAGAAGAAGTGGGCTGTGCCCACGAAAGCTCATGAGACCATCTACATGTTTTGTTAGTATATAGTGTTACCAGACCATTTGTTGTTTTTCAAGTTCAAGTACACTTTATATACTACATGTTTTGTTAGTATATAAAGTGTTACCAGTTTTCATTTGTTGTACAGACTAACTTGGCTACCCCCGGAAACAGCTATATCTGTTCACAACGTGCCTGGAGCCAGCTGATTTACCTTATTTACCCTACATTTCAAACCTCAGCAGTACTTATGAAGAACCAGTGTGCAATTACTCATTTATCCTTTTTCCAGACAAGAGCATATTAACTGCAACACATTTCATCCTTTAGCTACTAGTTTAACGGCTTCTCAGATCTTTGATAGCCTTTCTTCTATACTCTGGCTAGATTTACCTGGCATTGCTCAGATCCTTAACTCAAATAAGTTTTGTATTTCTTTATGTAAATCGTTGCGATGGGGTGGGGCTGGGAGGAGAGGTTCAGTATGCAGGCTGCCCTAGGGAGAGAGGACAATCCCCGCCCTCTGTCATCACAGCACCTCAGGGCCAGGTGAGAAGCATCTCTCCATGGCCTCTGTAATAGCAGTAGGGACAGCCAGGGGCAAGTGCATGTGCAGGGGCTCAGGGACAGCGACACACAAACTCTCTGAACTATATAGTAGATAGCTGTCCCTCTCGCCACTCCTGTCCCAATGGGGCTATTGCTGTTCTGGTCCCCATCTCTGGCCCGTTGCTGCCCCTCTGTGATCATTCTGCAGTATAACGGCCCCTCCTGCCAGATCCATCCCTTTCCATTTTATGAAAACTGAATTCTGCACACATCCCAATCTCTTACCATAATCAACCTTGCTTTATGTTATAATAGGAAGCCACGTATCAAATTTGGTGGTCCTAACTCTAACCGTTTAGGAGGAGTTCTTGAACAAAGTGACGCACAGGTGGGCAGACAGATGCACATTTCTGAAATATCTGGTAAGAAGATGAAATACTCTGTTCTGGTACCCATGGTAAGTGATAACTTGAACAGATGGCATTTAGTCCGAGGGCACCACTGGGTCACCAAGAGCCACATCAACTCTAGCTTCCCTTGCAGAATGATACAGACTCTTACTTATTTATTCTCCGTGTCCATTCTCCACTATGTTCAAGCTTAATTTGCCATATATTTCCATTACCCTTCACACATTTCCCTTTTCCTCATTCTTCCCTCGCTGTATTCACAACTGCCACATATCTCACTTCAATCATCCATCCACCCCCCTTTCTTCCTTTCATTTCCTCTCCCAACAAGAAAACTGAGTACAAGGAAAGGAGCAATGAGCAGTTCTTCTTGAGACACAAGCTAAAATGGCTGTCTTGCCACCCTTCTGCAGTTTAAGGATGAACTTGGATTGGGGGAAGGAGTAGGCTGTTCCCCAGTGGCCAAAGGAAGCACAAATAGACATCCTCCTAGCCCAGTTGACATGACCCAACAGCAGCCCTAGCGAGGTCTGAACTAAGCAGCACAATCCCAGGGCTTCCCCTCCACATGGCTGACCCAGTTGGGGTTTAAAGAGCAGATGGAAGGTGACCACTGAGATGGGAAAGGAGCATCTTAACAGATGCTCACAAATCCAAATGAGATTACTGGAAACAGAACTGCTGACGTTATTGTTGTGCACACACATGCTCTCTTCTCCAGCTTTGCCTCATCATGAGAAATGGCTCCTCTTTCAGAGTCAGATGGAGCACAGAGTTCATGCACTCGTTTATTCCAAGTTCTCTCTCTCTACACATTAGAGATCTGTGTGTCTGCCTGTCTGCGAATCCATTTGTTTAAGAACTCCCCCTAAGCAGGAAGCGCTGCACCAGATTTGGAATGCAGCTTCCTCTTAGCCTAACTTAAAGCAAGGTCAGGGTTTGGTTGTGCCAGGGAAACTGGATGTGCCTGGAATTTGATCATTTTTTATAACATGGAAAAGGAGGGGGCTGAGTGGTGGGACACTATACTCATAGTCACCACTGGGGAGCAGCTATACCAAGGGAGTGACCAATTGGGGATGAGGCTTGCCCTCTTGCCTGCTATCTGGCAGGTAAGTGGCCCCGCTACTCCAAGCTCTTACCCCCCTGGCTTTTGGCTCCAGTGCTGGACTGTGGAGAAGGGAGAAGCCACACTGGCCCCACAGCCACGGACCCCCTCAAGAGCGGCACCGGGGCAGGGCAGGGCAGCCCTGGCCTCCTCAGGAGTCAAAGTTCGCCACCTGCCAGCACTGCTGGGCTGTCCAGTGAGAATGCAGCCAGCCAGCACAGGCAGCCCCTTCCTTCCCCACTTCAAGCCAGGGGTAGACCAGGGAGTGCTGCCAGTAGACCAGTGCAGTCCCCCACTCCACCCCTGCGTTGGGCCAGGGCAGCATCAGGTAAGTCATCTAGTTTAAATAAAAAATACAGAAAGCGCTTCAGTTTATTTCTATGTGGTATAGAACTCTATGCTGTTTTAGTCATTTTCCTGAACGCTTTGTTTGGAAGGTGTTGCCTACACTGTTTTCCAACCCTGTTATTGTGAGAGCTGAGATACCACCACACTTATTGTTATTGTATACCTACATAAACTTTGAAAATAAAACCAAATCATATTTTGCATGGCAAAGTCTGTTTGTTTTTGTGATAGGAATGGCAGGGAGAGAAGGGTGGAATCTGGGATTAGCGGCACAGAAAGTATTGTTACAATAGTGCCAATAGATTTAGGCTCTTTATGAATGACTCAATTTAGTGAAAAATAAGATTGTTGAATAGTTAGATAAAAAATTAGGGATTTGGGCTTCTTCATCTACCAGGGGCTGATACAAACCTTTTTGCATAATGCTAACTGGAAAGTCTTGATAGCAAGTCTTCCGCCAAGACCTGGAATCTAAAGTCTGTGCTTATTTTTTTTAAATCCTCACACAGCAGTTCCTCACAATGTTACTGAAGAAATACAAATTAGCTAGAATCATATCCATTTCCAAGTTTTGCCCATAACTTTTCAAACAAGAGAGAAGTATGTTCATTAGCAAGGATAAGTACATCAAAAAGAAGCAGAATTTGTACAAAGGGGACAGAGCAGCATGTCATATAAAACGGTGAACAATGTGGATCTAAAAAGGAGGATGCCCCTAAATTAACTCACAGCCAGAAACTCTTTGTTTCATTAGGAAACAAATTTAAATATTGATATTATTAGACTAAAATATGAACATTCCCACGCACAATTCCCAGGAGCGACTGATCTAATTAATATATTTAAACTTATATTAACATTACAGAAAGGCTGTTATTCGGATTGTTAATGCAAGGATTATGTGCATCCAAGGCTGTAGTTGTAGGCAGATGGACAATAACCAGCTTTGCAATGCTGCATGTGCAGTTTCATTAATACATTTCATGTGTAGCAAGCTGGAATCCTACACTAACACAGACCATCTGCTTTGATACATAAGAGAGGCTCAGTGTAACCTACAGCTTACTTAAGAGTCACAGAAAAACAAACTGTATTTAAAAACAAATTATGGTGAAGCATTGCTCTTTTGGTTAACTTAACTTTATATTCTGAAGAGTCCAAACCTATGTACTTAATATTACCTTGCAGACATTGTGTTCTGCAGAAAGAGAAGGATGGTCCTGTAATTAAATAACAAACGGGGTCTTTTTCTCAAAATAGGTACAACTTCCATTATGGTCAATGGCAGTCAGGCATGCATATGGAAAAAAAAAATGTTACCTTTTTCTAAATAAAGACTTTTAAAGACTCTGTTATGGATTAAACAAGGAGGGTTAATGCAATCCCTAAATCAAGAGTTAACAGAATAATTGGTGTTCTGACAAATATCTGAAATATTTGCTATATTGAATTTACCAAAACACAGGCTTGTTTACCCAAGTTAATTCACTTCCCTATACTGATATAAAGCAATACAACCCTTCTAGTATGGATGCAGTCATGCCCATATAAATGTTCTTTATACCAGTATAGCTATTCCATACAGGGAGAATAAAATACACCGGTAGCACGGTATCCACAGCAGGAATTGGACTGATATAACTATTTTGATTTAAAAAAAAAAAAAAAAATACACAAACACATGCGCAATCATTGGTACAAAAACTGTGTGTACATCAAACCTAGGAAGTGGTTACTACTAGAGACACACTAAATAAAATCTGTCAGCACTCCAGGTATCTTCAGAAGTTCTTAGCTTGATTCATAACAAATGGACCATTATGATATGCCATAAAAATATGCAACTGAGGTTTCCATTTTTAATATAATAGGAGACCCTGTTTGCCTAAAAAATAAAAGCAGAATTACTGACCAGTATATACGAGCTTATGCTAAAACATACTTTTTTTTTTTTAACAAGGATTCTGAGCTCACTCATCCAGTGTCATCTTCACTTCATTCCTAGTCAGTTTTACATCAGAGAATCCAGGATGACAGCTGAATTAAACATCAAGCACAATTTAAAAAAATAAAGACACTACAAGAGTGGACAGAATGTCTTATTGCCATACAATACTGAAATTGTATTGCAAGCAAACATGGAATTGGGGCAAAGGAGTCATGGAAATTTATAATCAACTTTCTTTTGGGCCGCAATATTTTTCTAAACCTCAAAAAAATAGCAGGAAAATGCCTTTCTGGACTCAGTTCGGTTCACAGATTTAATCCGATTAGTGTTTATTTGAAAACAGACTCCTTTAGAATCACAACCGCTTGGATACAATAGTTTCTAAACTGTCCAATTTTTTGAAGACATTATTTTCAGTTGGTGGCTTAAACACCCAAAGACTTTTTTTTTTCCTTTGATCAAAATATTTTACAAGGGAAATCAATATTAGACAATGCTATAATATGAACTGTATTAAGACTACATAGCAAGAGTATACTTTGCTCTACAGTACATCAACTGGCATTTTAAATTTTGTATATTTATGAACAAGATATACAAGTATACTTATGCATACCTTAAAAGAAATCATATAGCTTTTCCCACGAAGTAGAGAAACTTGTGTTGTTTTACATACACTGGTGTTGAACCACTGCTCAGTTCTTTGAATGCTTGCACCTCAGAAGTGAGGTGTCTAAGTCACGTTTCTAATCAGCCTGCATCGCCATACCCTCTGACACAATAAGGAGCCTAACCACTTATCCTGAATATCCTTTCATCATTCGTTAAGTTTTATAAATTGAAGACACTGCTGCCATTATTCTTCTAGAGCAAATAAAATACTAGGATAAAGATTTGCTGTATAACACAAAACTAAAAAGAGCATTTTTTTCCTTTTGTAAACCAGAAACCCTGGCATTGCCTTTAATTACTTTATAACAATTTATTTTATATGATGTTTACAGGTAACATATATGTGAGCCACATCTGCTGCATTTTCTTTGCCAAGGAATCACACCCTCATTTTAACTTTCAGTTCAGTAATTCTCAGTGTGCAGATCTCAATTCTGTGCACAAGTTTCAGTTAAAAATTACGAACATTTACATTTACTTGTAAAGCCACAAAATAAAAGGGTGTTGAATATGTCACTACATTGTGGGGCATGTCTTCACTAGGAGCTGGATTAACAGAGAGCAATCAATTCAGCAGGGGTCAATTTATCATGTCTGTGAGATAAATTGTCTACCGACTGCTCTCCCATCGACTCCAGTAGTCCACCAAAATGAGAAGAGTAAGTGGAGTCAATGGGAGAGCAACAGCTGTTGACTTACCGTGGTGAAGATCCTGTGGTAGGCAGACCGAAGTACATCAACTTCAGCTACAGTTGTACAATATAGGTCGACGGCCCACGGTTACTGATATACTGATTTTCCGATGTAGTTTTAGGGTGAAATGAATTCCATTACATGGAGTGTGACCAGATACTGTCTATCTTGTTGATATGCAAGTGAGTTGGAAAGATTAAATCCATTCCCCCATTGCGGGGCCAACATGTCGAGTTGCCACCTACAGAAAGCAGCAGCTGCAACTCTGAATCACTTGTACAGGGTGTTAGATCTACTAGGTAGAACTAGAATCTGCATAAATAGTGATCCCATTGCACACCCCCATCACTGTTCTATATACTGGCCTGTACACAACACAGCTGAAAAACAACCTTCTGCAGTGCCTAGGGAAAAGGGCGGTGGTGGTTCCCTGTATGGCTACTTTGCCAGCAGCCCTGTCCATATTATGGAGATTAAGTGATGCAAAGGCGCTGGCACACTGGACCATGGAAAATTTCACACTCAGAGAATAGGTATTTATGACAATTTCCTTTTTAAGTATAAAATGTATTTACAAAATCGGAATTGTATTTTTGATCAAGTTACATTTTACCAAGAAAGTGAGTATGTAGCAAGAACAATTACAATAAAATCATACTTCAGCTTTTATTACATTACCTTTTTTCTAGTATGTTTATTCTTCAAGTTTTTTACAGTCACATGGCTAGTCTATCTTACTAAACATAACAAGTTGGGAGATATTCTTCCACAGTGTGGTACCAATTTCAGCACATATGAGATCAAAATGCCAAAAACTATTATTGACAAGCATTTAAAAAACCTAAACGATGGTTTGGTTAACTTGTTACCGTTAATTTCTATAACAAGAATATGGAAACAGTGTGATAGGGCCATGTATTACTAAAAAATGAGAAAAATATTTTGCTTAGTAATATTTTTATTTATGTTTTCATAATCTTGATTCCTGTTCATAAAATTAAAATAAGCAAACATTTTAATATGTATTAAAACAGGAGAAACATCAAAACTGAGAAAATTAGATTTATACATTTGTAGTCATTTTATATTAAAGACTGATTCAATATTTCAATACTGTAATTAAAAGAAAATTACAGAAACATTAGTATAAATATACCAAAGAAGTAATGTGACGTGTCAAAAACCCATTAACAAAAAACAAAGATATTCAGAATATATATTGATGGCCATTCTTCACTCATTCCTCTGCCTGGATGTTCCAAAATTGTGTAAGTGTGGAGTGGTATAGATTTCAAGGAAATTAAATATATTTATTTCTTTGGAATGTACCTACCTATATGTGACCTTTCCTTGGGACCTACCTACCTATAAGGACATTCCTACCACTTCAGACTGACTTATGAAATTATCTGACAGCAGTAGCCCAGGTGTCATTGGTAGGGAGACTTGGAATGACCCATCCTGGAGGGATACAGCTTCCTTCAGGATGATCAGCTGGTACTAGGTATTGATCCCATTCATGCCTTTAATAGAAAAAATATTTAGATAGGCATTATTTCCATTCCAACTTCAACTATAAGCTGTCTCAAACACTTGATAAAAATACATTCACATCAGTGTTAGTATTTAATATTATTTGATATACAAACTCATAAAATGTATTCTCTGAATTACATTCTTCAAAGCAAAAACTTGAAGATAATTTTCAAGCCAACATGAAATGAGCAGGCATATGAAAGTTTCTAACTATTATATACGGCGAGTCTCTATATGCTGAAGTTTATAAAATATTTCAAGAGCCAAAAGCATATTGTTCCTAAATTAAATTTTATAAATAACATCAACATAATGCTGTCTCCATTTTATAGGTTGTACCATTTTGTCTCCACTGTATATAGTTACACAGTAGTTTAGTGTCAGAAGAAAGACATGGACCCTTTATTTCTAGATTGGTTTGACAGTAGCTCAGATATCGCTAGTCTACAACTTTATAAGATGCAGAAGTTTATAAAACTCAGTTAAAACTTTCTATTAGAAGGTAAGCATCCCCCCATATAAAAGCAGGTCAAGTGTTCCAGCAACATTTACAAGGTTTTTGTGTGTAATACTGGCACACGATTTGCGTAAAGAGCAGTAATACTGTTGATTTGAAAATGAGGGTTTTTTAGAGCACAAATGCATTGGCATAACTGTAAATGTCATGACTGCCGTGGACAAATGTTTTGAGATTAATATTGTGGTGGGTGTGAAAGCTGCCTTAATTTATTATTTGCTTACTTTTTATGTTCATGTTATTGTGAGGCAATATATTTCAGCAATATATTATTATTAAATAATAATAATAATTAATTATTATTAATATAATAATTATATTAATTAACTTTTTTAAATTTGTATTAGCTGAAAGCTGAGTTACGCAAACAGAGCTATTAATTTTATAATCAAAGAGATCCAAGGAGAATTCATGGTATACAACTGATATCCTGGAAATCAGGGAAATAACAGATTCTGTAATTTTGTCATCTCAGATCTCTGTGTGACAGACAACCATATCACCACCACTAACAAAGATGTTTGCTCTTACCTTATCTGGATGAGGGCTGGTACAGAATGCTCAGCTTGTAAATAATATTGTCTATAGGGTTGCAGTAGATGATTAAGGGGAAACTCATCTGTTAAAACACATACATAAGAAAACCATTCAACAAGATACTTTTTGAAATTGGAGGTTGTGTTAGGATCCCTAAAGGTGCTCTATTTCACTTGTCACTCCATGATTAAAGTTCTTGGTCAACTAATATATTCTTGTTACCAGAAGTATTATGGTACTTCTTATGACTAAGTGAGGTTAGGACTTTGTATGCGCATACAAAAGCCAATACCTTCACTAGCATAACTCCCTTTTGGGGCTGTACTAAAAGGAATGACGACACATGCTGAATCACCAATACTAACACATTAACATATTGTAGGAAATCTTCCTTTTAAATACCAAATTCAGCTTCATCCTGCTTGGCTTGTAAAGTCTGCTGAAATCATAGTTTTGATAGTATGACATACCTGCCTTCTACATGAAGTAATTTCCCACTTATCAAACTCTGTGAATATTATAATGAAAGGGCACGAATATATTGTACATATTGTTTCCTGCTCTTCAGTGTAACTTCAGTAACTATCAGCTATTCCACAAAAAGTAGTGTTTGCATTTTAACCTAATTTTTAAAATAACTCCCCAATTCTGAATTAAAATATGCAGAAATGTACCTGGATCCCCGAATAACATGGAATCAATGTCCCGTTTTTGCTGTAGAAGTTTTTCCCTTTCTTTCTTCTGTTTCTTTTCCATTTCTCTTTTCCTCTCTTCTTCCTGTTCTCCTTCTAACATAACTCTTAATGCTCTCTCTTCAGCTTCATACAGTTCAGTGCGTTTTCTGATCAGTGTCCTCAGATTCTGTACGTGATGTTCAAAGGCTTCATCTGCTGAGGGTGGTGGACAAACACCTATACAGAAAGTGAACTAAGTTATACTTTTCAATCACAGAAATGGTATTAATTTCAGCTTCATACAGAGAAAGTTGTAATCTATCCTTTAAATCAGCTTCCGTACCTAATGACCGGAAGAAAGCTAACGTGACGCCAATATTTAAAAAGGGCTCTAGAGGTGATCCTGGCAATTACAGACCGGTAAGTCTAAACTCAGTACTAGGCAAATTAGTTGAAACTATAATAAAGAATAAAATTGTCAGACACATAGACTAACATAATTTGTTCGGGGAAGCCAACATGGGTTCTGTAAAGAGAAATCATGCCTTACTAATCCAACAGACTTCTTTGAGGGGGTCCACAAACATGTGGACAAAGGGAATCCAGTGAATATAGTATACTTAGATTTCCAGAAAGCCTTTGACAAGGTCCCTCACCAAAGCCTCTTAAGTAAAATAAGTTGTCATGGGATAAGAGGGAAGGTCCTTTCATGGATTGATAACTGGTTAAAAGACAGGAAAGAAAAGGTAGGAATAATCGATGTTTTCAGAGCGGAGAGAGGTAACTAGTGGGGTCCCCCAAGGGTCTGTCCTGGGACCAATCTTATTCAACTTATTTATAAATGATCTAGAGAAAGGGGTAAACAGTGAGGTAGCAAAATTTGCAGATGATACCAAACTGCTCAAGATAGTTAAGACCAAAGCAGACTGTGAAGAGCTTCAAAAAGATCTCACCAAACTAAGTGACTGGGCAACAAAATGGCAACTGAAATTTAATGTTGAGAAATGTAAAATAATGCACATTGGGAAAAAATCCCATTGTATTGTATGCATAGTTGGGATTATAATTTGGCTACAACTATTCAAGAGAGAGATCTTGGAGTCATTGTGGAAAACATCTACTCAGCGTGCAGCAGCAGTCAAAAAAGCAAATAGAATGTTAGGAATCATTTAAAAAGGGATAGAGAATAAGACAGAAATATAAAGTTTAACCAGGACCCCACAGCATGGTGGGCTGGGTCGCTGCATGAACCCTTTACATCCCTATTACTAATAACAATGAAATAGAGCTATTCATGAAGAAAGGGGCAAAGATGGAAAATTCTTATGGAGTTTTGCAAAATAAAAAACCCTTTGTTAGCCATATTTGAATCTCCATAAACTATTTGTCTAAAAAGGTTGCATTTCTTGTATTTCTGCATAGCTCACAAAGTGCCAATAATTACCTTTTCTTCCTGCTGCCTCTTTTCTCAGTTTTCGAAGCTTTTCTAAGGCACGCAGAATGTCAACCATTCTCTTTGTGTCTGCCTGCTTTTTCCTTACTTCAGATAAGACACTGTCTGCTGCGGCTTTAAGTTCGCGTTCCTGTGAACAGAAAAATGCAGAGGAAACATGAAATAACAAATATGAGCAGGAATAAAAAAAATCAAATATAATAAAAGGAAGAATAAGTGAAATACAAAACAGCATTCCAATGATGGAGAGATAATAAGTAAGTCACTTGATACTGTGTCAGTGTTAATTGAAAAGAGAAAACATAGCAAAGAAGCTTAAAAAATTGGAGAGTAACAGAGTAACACCAAACCAGGGGCATCAGAGGCTGGTAAATTCATAAGCCTTACTAAATTCTGTCCAAAGAAGTTAAAATAGCTCATGTAGTATATTAAAAAAACTGGGATCCAGGTCCCATGGTATGACACACAGGACTGATGTACTAGCTTGTAAGTAGACAGCCTGAGGTTAAACTTGTAGGGTCTGCTCTTCAAACTTGCACTGCATGCTTTGCACCATTCCAGTAACACAAAACTGTACAGTGAGTTGACTAGTATCCTGACTAAGTAATTCCTTGATGGTACAGATCTGACACTTGTTCTTATTCCACCCTTCTTCCAGCCCCTGATGCAGGTTTGTTTGGTTTTTTTTAAGGCAAAAAACTAGGGGGCTGTACCCCTTAGTTTGCTCCCTCACCAACTCCCCTCTTGCAGGGGATAGGCAACCCCCTCTTGCAGGGGGTAGCTCTCCCCCCAGCCACCAACAAGGGTCAAGCTGCAGCTGCGCTAGCCCAGACCCCTTCTACTCCCCACCCCACAGCTCCCAGTCATGCCAGCCTGTGCTCTCTCTCATTCGCTGCCCGCCCCCTTTCTCCCTCCCCGCCCCCAGCCACGCCAGCCCAGGCCCTTTCTTCTCTTCATCTTGTCCCCAGCCACACCAACCCTCCCCCCCACGCCCAGCAGGACGTGTGCTTCCCCCAAGCCAGGTCTGGCATGGAGCCTGGGGGCTTTCTCCCCCCACCATGCAGGAAGCTGGCACTGGTGCTATAATCTTGCCGGGGTGGAGAGAGGGGGATGATGAGGCTGGAGCGCCAGGCAGGATGTGGCCTGAGGCAGGCAGCAGTTCCCCACTGGATTGCAAAACATTGAGGATCCGGAGATAGAAGCAGGGCCAGAGATGCCTGCCACCACCACCCCGACCCTCCTGCAGGGGAGCTGGGGCCAGCGGGGAGCCCAGGAAGCCCCCCGTGGCGGGGCCAGAGGGAACCCCAGCCATGGCTGCTGCATCTGACTCTGCAGAAGCTGGGGCAAAGCAGAGTGACATGATTACGCCACTCTGTAAAATTTATATAACTAAAATGAAGGAGAGGAAAAGGAAAACACTTCTCCAAACTGTTTACAGTGAGAATTATGCTATGGAAATGAATGGAGCTTTCAGTCAGTCAATAACAGTATTATTGCCAACCCCAAGTGTTGAAAAAAATCACAAAATTAAAAAATAGTAATAATACATTCTAGATTCTTCCTTGTCTTTGGGTTTCTAGAGCCTGATATATACTTAAAACTTACCCTCACCTTTGGGTTTCTAGGGTCTGATATATACTTAAAATTTAGCCTCACTCAGCTATATCGCTCACGGGTTTGAAAAATTCACATCCCTGCAGGCTAATAAAGCTGACCTAAGCCTTGGGGGAGACATGGCTAGGTCAAGACTTCTGATAATCTAGCTACTGCCACTCAGGAAGTTAATTAACTACAGTGTTGGAAAAACCCTTTCCATTGCTGTAGGAAGCTTCTACACTACAGCATTACAGCTACAGTATCATAGCTGTGTTTCTGTACTGCTTGTGACACAGACCTGGCTTGAACATTTAGAGGATGCTTGTGTCAATCTCACGTTTCCCTCTTCACTTAAAAATAGTGAAAGCAAGGATTTGCACATAATCCTTTGACTTCAGTAAGTGGGACTTTAAGAATGTTACTAAATTTCACAAGATTTGCAACAAAATTATGAGAATTATAATAATTCTTGGAACTTTCATTAGAGAAGGGCAAAGCTTCTAAACAGACGAATCTTACAAACATGCCGATGAGGTAGCTAAGGGATACCCCAAGAACCATTTACTGAAGCAGCCCCTGCCTGTGACGCCCCCCCCCCCCCCAGGCCCACCACAGACAAGGGCTGGATGCCTGGAACAGCCCTTGTCTGCAGCGGGGCAGGGAGGGCCGGGAGCTGCTCCAGCCCCCTCTGGTTAACTGATTAATCTTTCACATCCCTAGACAGAACACAATCACCCATGTCAGGATTTGACCAAAGCAGTGGAATCACTGTCCTGAATAGATCTTTAAAAACTACCAACATGGGGCCATCTTGAAAGCACAACACCCACAGAGATGCTGAACGAGGGGTGTTACCACATCCTACCCCAGCTTGAAGTGGTTTCCATCATATACAGGCTTTATAGTTTGGTTTAATGACTCTCAGAATCCATGATACAACAAGTTCTAGCACCAGTGTTTGCTGTCAGCCAGTGATGGGCAACCTAGGCTAGTGAGTGGGCTGCATGAGTGGCCCTCCTCCAACTCAGTGGGCCACAAGACCGACTCCCAGGACAAGGTAGTTTTGCCTACTGTGCTTGCGTACCTGGAATATGCATGGTATGCAGACTGAATGGTAGCAGCACTTTGGATGCAGAGGGAGCACATGTCTTTTCACAATCAATGTGGTGTGCAGTCAGCATGCACTAGGGATGTAAAGGAGTAGTAGAGTCAACTACTCGCATTATTCCCCACTTGCTGCCTCTGATACAGCAGAGGCGGGGTGGGGGGGGGGGGGAGGGTCTGCTGCCGCAAAGCAGCCCCTGTCTGTGGTGACCAGACTGCGGGCAGGGGCTGCTTCACAGTAGGGATGTTAAAATTAGATTAATCAACTGATCAAATAGTCGATGGAATTTCCATCGACTATTCGATTAGTCGATAAGGGCACTTCTGCTTTGAAATGTAGCAAGAGCCACATGGCATTCTGCCTTTGAAATGTACAAGACTGAAATGCCACCTGGAGCCTGGGGTGAGTGGGGGACTCTGAGTCTCTCGCTAGCCCCAGGCTCCATAAGGCACTTCTGCTTTGAAATATAGAAGAGCCCCCGCGGTGACTCTTGTACATTTCAAATGTGGAATGCTGCTGCTGTGCCCCTGCCCCCTCCCATGGAGCTGGAGGAAACGGGCTTTTAAGCTGTCTCCCCCCAGCACCTCCTTGCTGCCTCTTTCTGACAAAGGCAGCAAGGGTGGGGAAGCAACTAGTGTGTCAACTACCCGATAAGCTTATCGGATAGTCAACTAGTCGCTTACATCCCTATTTAAGGCAGCAGTCCCTGCATACAGAGGGTCCCGCTGGCAGGGGCTGCTTCACAGCAGCAATCCGTGTGTGTGGGAGGTCCCAAATCCCTGCTGGGACCTTCACGCACAGAGATTGCTGCTGGCTGGGTAGGATGCCCAGCTCCTACTGCTTTTTAAATTACAGACCCGCAGTGGGGTTTGGTCCCACACCCACCACAAGCCAGAACTGAGCCGGGCTGCCTATCAACTAATTGAATAGTTGATAAAAATTCTATCAACTACGCAATTAGTTAAGTACCTTCATTTTAACGTACCTAGCACGCACTTCCCGTGTCCTGGCTTTATATGCACGTCACAATACCAACACCAGTAGCAAAAAAACACCACGTACTGAAACCAGCAAAATGTGGCAACCCTGCGCACGGGCAACAGGAAACAAACTGTCCCATGGGCCACACGCAGAACCCCGAGGGCAGGTTGCCCACCGCTGCTGTAAAGCAGGTGCATGGCCACTCAGGTGAGAGTCAAACGCTGCCCAGCTGATGAGCAGGATGCTAGATTTTCTTTCCAGTGGCGGTGCACATTGACGCACGCCTCGGCGCACATACACATTTATTCCGCACGTGGATGGAAAAGAGTGGGAAGGAACAGGGCCAAGCACCGGTGGTACAAGAGACGCCTGCACAGGGCGAGGGAGGGCGCCCTACCCTGTTCTTCTCCTCCACCTCCTGGACGCACTTGGCTCGCCACTGGTCGATCCTGGCCTCCCTTTCCGCCGCTCTGGCCGCTTCCTCCTCCCGGGCCGCCACGGCCTCCTGCTTCCTCTTGTGGAGGCGCAGCCGCCTCTTCCTCGCCTTCTCCGCCTTGCGGCGCAGCTCGCCCAGGCAGCCGGGCTCCCGCAGGGGCCGCAGCTGCTCCTGCAGCTCCCTCAGCAGGGCGCGGGCCTGCTCGTGGGCCTGGCGCCAGCCCGCCTCCTCCCCGGCCGCCTCCTGCAGCCGCATGGCGCGGCACAGCGCCGCCAGCCGGGCCACCGGCCGCAGGGCCCCCGCCGCCAGCTGCCGGGCTTGGCTGGGGCTGGGGCTGGGCGCGCCCGGCGGCGGGGGCGGCGGGAAGCCGCGGGGCCGGGGCCGCCGCTGGGCCAGGAACTGGGCCAGCCACAGCTCATCGCGCTGCCTGCGCGCGGCCGCCTCCTCCGCCGCCGCCTCCCGGGGCTCGGCGCCGCCCTCGGTCCACGGCGGCGGCGGCGCCCACGGGGGCTGCGGCGGGGCCGGGTAGAGGGGCCGCGGGGCCGCCTCGCGGGCGAGGGGGGCCGGGGTGGGGAAGAAGGAGCCGCTGCCCGCGGGGAGCAGGGGGCCCGGCGGCAGCTCGGGCGGGGGCAGCGGCGGCGGCAGGAAGGGCGGCGGCGGCGGGCCGGGCGGCCGGGAAGGGGCCGGCGCCAGGCAGCGGGGGGAAGGGGCTGCCCGGGGGCGGGAAGCAGCGGTACGGGGCGGGCGGCGGCGGCCCCGCAAAGCGGGCGGCGAATGGCGGCGGCGGCTGGGCCATGGGGCCCGCCTCGCCTCAGCCTGTCAGCGCGCGCGCGCTTCCGGCGGCCGGCAGCGTCCCCTGGCGGCGGGGAGGAGCCGGGTCCGGAGCGTCGCCCCAGCAGGGGCAGGGCTGTGCACGCGTCACGTGGGGCGGCTGCGCAGGAGAATCTGAATAGTTATGAGGGGGAGGGGGGAGGGAGCAGAGCCCTGACTTAGAGCAGGGGGAAGGTGCAGGAGCCTGTGCACGTGAAGGAGACAGAGTCCAGGCAAGGGCCCTGCCTATGGAGTAGGAAACTCGTGGTGTTTGTACAGGGCCTATGCATGCGGTACTGGCCTCTTCCCCTCTGCTCAGTCCAGGGCTCAGCAGGCATCAGCTACTGTTAGCACAGAGCAGCCACCAGCACAATCATTTCTAAATCCATGGGCCAGCCCTAAGCTCCTGCTGCAGCGTGCTGGCAGGGTTCCCCCATTGCAGAACGAACGAACAACACACACACACACACACACACCCCCCACCCACCCCACCCCCCCTGCAGCACAGCAGGGTTCTGGTGCATTATTCACCATTGCCCTCATGCAGCGTAGGATGAGGGGCTCTCCAGCCATTTCTGCTGAGGGCCCAGCTCTGGCTGTTACATTGCCAGGTGGGGTAAGTGTAGGACTTACTTTGCCTCTGTGCAGCTACCATTCAGGGGTGTATCACACCTTCTTGAACCAACCCTGGCTGCAGGATGCTCCAGGCTGAGACTTGGCTTGTAGCATCCTGCAGCCAGAGGTTGACAGTAGCGGAGGTGAGTCATCTCCATGCTGCTGGGAGAGGAGATGCACCTCTGGGCACCTTCAGCTGCCAGCTGCTCAAGTGCTGCAGCCTTCAGAGGCCAGCATTGAAGGCAGCACAAAGTGAGGGTAACAATCCCCCAACCCTCTTACAACCCCTTTACTACAACCCTTCTTCCCTCTATACACAGCTCTCTTTTGGGTTGGGGCCCCCACCCTTAGGCCAGTGAAATTTCAGATGTAAACATATGAGAATGTGAAATTGTCAAATTTTGAAATCCTATGGCAATGAAATTGACTAGGCATGAGGTAGGATTTAATATATATGGCATTGCTTTGACACCACCTCGGAGTTGATCAGCTAGAGTCACAATGGTCAAATAGGGCTACACAGCTGGTCTCACTACATTACCTGCAATATCAGCTGCTTCAGTGCAAATCCTCTTCTCATGTCCCAGCAGTTATTGCCTGTACACAGATGAAGCAGGTAACAGTATGAGGATGTCACAAGGAGGAGCAGAATCAATGCACAGAAGAGGTAATTTACAAATGGACATTTTGTATTATTTGACTGTTACAAAATGCATTACTTAATATAGCCAAATAAGAATACATGCATTGACGCTGTTGCTCCTAGTATGGACTTGTCTGCTTCAGATAAGTGATCAAAAATGTGTTTAGACTAGTACAGTCTAATCTCAGCTGCTTCAATCTGTCCCTTCTTGCCAAAATGGCAGCTGAAGAACTGCTCTGCTGTTGGTTTGCTGGACCCAGCCACAGTCCTGCTATTCTAAATCCTTGCACTGCAAAGTAGATTGATATCTATCCCATTCCCATAAATCCTATTTACAACTCCCAGGTACTTCCAGGAGCTGTAAAGCTGGGATTACACAGACAGCACTAAATGTAACAGTGGGCAGGGGAGAGTTTATTTGAACCATTTCCATATCCCCAACAGCGCAGAATAGGTTTGGTTTAGTACTAAATGTTTTGAAGCCTGCTGAAAGCGTTCTCCAATGGGTTCCTAGAATTTCCCTTCACACGTTCATGTCCCCAGGGGTAATGAACAAACAGCAAAGTATGTAAAACTCTTAGGCTGTCTACACATTGGTGCAATCTTGCGCAAAAGTGACCGCTTTTACGCCAAAACTTGCGCAAGAACACTGACATTCTAATGTATGAAATCGGTGCTTCTTGCGCAAGAACTCTGATGCTCCCGCTCAGGAATAAGCCCTCTTGCGCAACTGTTCTTGAACAAGAGGCCAGTATAGACAGGCAACAAGGATTTCTTGCGCAAAAAAGCCCTATGATTAAAATGGCCATCAGAGCTTTCTTGCGCAAGAGAGCGTCTACACTGGCATGGATGCTCTTGCGCAAAAGCACATCTCTTGCGTAAAGGCACATGCCAGTGTAGACTCTCTCTTCTGGAAGAGTTTTTGCACAAGAACTCTTCCACAAAAGAGTTCTTGCGCAAAATCATGCCAGTGTAGATGTAGCCCCAGTAAAAAGCCAACTGGAGCTTCTTTTCCTAGACTTTAAAGTGGTCAGTTATGCAACTCCTTCCATCACAGTGCAAGGAAGTGACACAGGTAACTCCCACAATTACTAATACAATGTGAGAAGGGATGAGTTTTACATATGCATACTTTTCCCTCAAAATCATTGGTTTGGTGCATTTTACAAAAAAAGCACTGATCTTTACTTATGCAGTCATTTAGACTTACTGCTATTGGGACACCCAGGTTTTGTCTACACTGCCGGTTTTGCTGGCAGTGAGTATGCAAATGAGGTGTAGATTAGCATATCACTGTGGAAAAAAAGTAGTGTGGACGTTTTGTTTCTGCGCAAAACCCGTTTTCCGCAAGATCCTTACGCCTTTCCCGGAGGGGCATAAGGATCTTGCGCAAAACGGGTTTTTTTGCGAAAACAAAAACCAGTCCACACTAATTTTTTTCTGCAAAAAACCCTTTGTGCAAAAACAGCTTGCATAAATTATGCAAATGAGCGATATGCTAATCCACACCTGTTTTGCATGCAAAACTGGCAGTGTAGACGTAGCCCCAGTGTTTTCATTCAAAACAGATATTTCCCTGGGTTTAGTAGTATCCAAACAGATGAAAAAGCAAGCCTTTCAATAAGACAGGGCTAGATATGACAGAGTTAGATATGGCCCATCCCACAAGTCTCCGGATCCAACCTGCGAGCAGCCCCGCCAGGAACCTCAGGCACAGAGCAGCCAGAAGCTTCCCATAGCTCTCTACTCCAGGCACCAGGGGGAGGGAGAGGCTTTGCATGCTGCCCCCATCCCCTAACAAAAATATCTCGGCTGCTATTGTCCAGAAACTGGAGCTAAGAGATTTTGCTAGGAGGTGGGACAGTGTTTGATGCTTCCCCCTCCCCTGGGCAGCTGCAGCAAAGAGCCTCAGGGAGCAGTCAGCCATTTTGAGGAGCCTGGGACTGTGGCAGGCATAGAACCTACCTTGAGGTCCTGCAGGGCTGCTGGCTGTGAACTGCCTAGGTAAATGCCTCCTGGTCATTTCCTGCCCAGGTCATCACTCAAACCCTCTGCACCCTCCTCCCATAGGTCATAACTCCCTCCCAGACCTTGCACACCCAATACATCCCTTCTCCAAGCCAGAATCCTTTCTTGCACCCTTACCTCCTCCCAGACCCTGCACCCCAAGCTCCCTCTCAGATCCCACGCCCTCTCCTGCACTCGAGCCTCCTACCCCAAACTCCCTTCTACACCCAACCTTCATCTCAGACCCCACATCCTCTTCTTAGAAAAGTGCAGCCTTTAACCATTTACTAAAATCTTGGCATGGCCTCCCATCAAAAATTGACAACCACTGCAATAAGGCAATTACTGTCCATAACTGACTATATAGAAGGCAGCTCTAATTAGCCTCACTCTCCACAGTATCAACTTGATAACAAGGTTTCAAATGAGCATGAAGATGCAAGAGGGTGGCCCTTCAGAACCTACTACAATTAGGTAACTTTTTAATTAAGTTAGTGGAAGCATTTACCTGACAATAACCCCCACAGGCAATTTATGCTAAATGCATTTCATTCGCCCATGTTATAGCTATTTTGGTTTTTATTGTACTTTTATTATATGTACCTTTACATTCTAAGAATATGAAAAGTCATGATTAACTTGCATAGTTTCCAAAGCACCATTCTATTATGTATATTCAATATGGTCTTAAAATAGACAACTGTAAAAGCTCAATATATACATATATAACTTGATTCAGCTTTTTAATGAAGATCCTGACCATAACTCAAAACATTTTTCAGAATGGTTAATTACTTTGTGCCATTACTTAAGTCTCATGCTTTATCTACAGAAACATATGTAATTCATGACTATTTGCCTTTGTTTTATTGAAACACCAAACCTGCTTTTGAAGTACAAATCGTAGTTACACGTTTAAAAACATTTCTTGATTACATATTAAACTAAGTTGTTCAATGCCTTTCACTAAAAACATTCCTTAATCATTTCAAAGATGATTTAACAGAATTAAAAGCTATTTGAATTTTCAGTCTATTACCTGTAAAAGGAAAATAAAGTTACCAAAATTAGAAGTCTGATCATTCTGTATTAGAATCTACAGTAAACTAAGTACGCTTGCTTTTCCTGGAAGTATCCTGAACCTGAGAGCAGCCTTTCCTGAGCCATTACTGGTTTAACCAGAAGAAAACAGAAATTGCAACATCAATTCAGTTGCATCTGGTTAAAATCAATGTATTTTATCTGTTCTATACAAGCATGCACATATTACCTGACTGACTTAAACCCATGTTAATTTTGAACTACTAGTGAAAACATGAAGGCATGGGACCAATATAACTGTGCCCATTCTGATCTAAAACATTCACAGTATTCCTACACTAAAAACTGTAAGTGTTAATTAAATTTATCTAGCTTGACTAAAAACTTAACAGAAGTCAGCATAATTTAGAGCCACATATTGCTAGGAAGAACAAAACATTGATGTTGTTGTCATATATTTTAATTTCTGAAATAATCAAAAACACACAAGTCCTTTAGTGCTTTACAAATACTTTCCTAAAGGAACAAGTTAATCAGAGTGTAAAACAAAGTTAGGGCTTTTTTGCGTTGCTGAAACTCTAAAACCAAGAGACAAAGAACACAAGAAGCAACACCAGCATTTAAGCATATAACTTAAAAAAGCACTGTCATGTGACCAGTCACTATTGATTACATCAAAAATACTATACATTCACTTTTTTTTTTCTCTCTTAATGTTATAAGAAGATAGGTGGGCAAATATCTGGCACCAAAAAACTGATGCATGATAGTTCCAATACTTTAAACAAAATGTACTATATAGAACATTAATATTTAAATTTTTAGGCCAACATTGTAATATCTGAATCCATGGTCTACTACTTCCTGTAAGTTGTTTCCTTCCAAAAGAAATTCAGACTTCTAGGTTCCTCTTGCTCTCAGTATTTGAAAGGTCCATTAAAACCTACATGTGATGCTAAGGTAAGTATATTTACTCATATTACTATATAACATGGTACTGCATCCAATTATTATAACAATTTAGTGTTACATTTTAGCCTAGTTGCATAAAAAAAGTCATACGATGTGTATTCTTTTTTTCAAAATCCAGTTTCTGGGGAATTTTTCATGACAATGTAACAAGTCTCTCCAGCATCCATTTGGGTTCCAAATGGACATAAACCTAACACTGGCATTTACAGTGAATGAACTTAACCCACGTGAGTGAAATATATGCAAAATTAATAGTTCAGCTTATCCTCTATTTTATATTAAACTTGTTTGCCCATTTATAGAGTAACATTATTGTACAATTTAACGATTGGTGACACCTGCATTTTTTAAGTAACATCTTCATTGTAGTCTAGAATTTGTTTGTTAAAGCACATTTAAAAACTGAACATAATGTACAATTTATATTTGAACATTATGTTATTAAAGTCCAAATAATGTCCTCTGAATAAATCAATGTGATGTTACAATAAAATACATGATCTGATTTTTTAAAAATCCAAGTTTTTTGACCATGTATTATATCCAGGATAGCTCCAACGCTTTTAGTATCAGACTATAATGCCAGATAATGATCTTAAAAATGACCAAGCACACAATATGCAGGAGAACACTGACACTATTTAATTGTTTGCAGCATCTGCTTGACGAGGCCAGCCTTCTTCTTCAACTCCTGAGTCATACTCCTCTTCAGATGAATCTTTAGTTGGAGCCCTACAATTAAAAAGAATTGATCACATATTTTACACGTGGAGAGGAGCATCCAGGTAGGATTACCATGGCTCCTGACAGACCAGTACTCCATAGAGCATTATTTCAAGTTGGATATAACATAATGTGGTGTTTTAAATACTATTCTCAAAAGTCTCTTGGGAAGGTAATTCACCGATTAAACTCTATTTATTTGCTTGATAATTTTTCCTCCTTTGCCATTCCTTATCACAAATCCAACGACCAGAAATAATCTACAGGGTAAAGTTTAACTTTCCAATAAACATCACAGGCTGCCAGTTATTTTACAGGGCACTTTCTATTAACATAACTATTACTGAAGATGTCATGCTCTTTAATGAAATATTTTCTCCTTGGGATCCCAGACAGCGTGGAGGATGCCATTTTGAAAGAGCAAAATAGTGACCTCAGCACAGCACGACTTCACTCATGCCAGGTCATGTGTGTGAAGCAACATGGCATCCTCTGCATACGAGGCATTGGCTGATGGTGCAGCTCCAAATCCCACAGCTCAAACTGCTGGTGTAATGAGTCAGTCACAAGTTGGTAGAGTGTCATGTACATGCTACATCAGTGATGGTGCTCAGCTCCTAAACCTTAATGGGGTGCCCGTTCAAGTGGGACAATAGGTTGACTAAACTTCTCTGCAGTGAAAGGCAAGTGGAAAATCCCCAAAGATGACAGAGATCGGGGTGACATAACAGATGTTTAAAAAGGACTCTCAAGTAGAACCAAGGGCAGGCTTTTGGACAAAGCAATGGACAGGGGCATGCCTTTGTAGCAGAAGGCCCTCTTTTACTGATGGATCTGCTGAGGATGGGAAAGCTAGCTGCCTTAGGGGGGTGAGGGAGAATGACACACTATGATTTTGAGAAGCCACATGGAGAAGAATACCCCAGAAAACTCTGTCCTAAGCCCAGGAATGCTCTAGAGTGGAGAGGAAACAGACAGGGAAAGACATACAGGTTATAGTGTCTAGATCCATCTCTCATTCCATCCAAGTAAAAAGTAATTGTGTTTACAAACCCGTAGAAAGCCTATGGAAAGGTCTGTTTTTCCTCACATGTCCCTGAAGGGGTGACTTGTAAAACCACAGTACCTAAAGTACTCTGGGGAAGTCATTGCAGAGAAGTTCAATGAATTCTTCACTGCAGAGAATGTGAAGGAGATTCCCACACCCAACATTCTTTTCAGGTGTGAAATCTGGGACAGTCCCTCAGATTAAGTTGTTAATGTGAGATGGTTTTGGAACAAATTGATAAGTTAAACAGTAATATGTCACCAGGAACACATTGTATTCACCAGCATTTTCTGAAGGAACTCAAATATGAAATTGTAGAACTAACAAATGTGGTATGTAAGCTGCAGCAGAAGGTGGGTGCAGAAGGGTGAAGGAGGGCTCAGGAGCCAGGTCGCGGGAGAGAGTGCTGGGTTCAGGCTGTCCCTCCCCTTGCCACAGCAGGCTGGAGGCCAGGCTAGGTGGGGGTGAGGCAGCCCTCTTTCCTGCCTTGGGTACCTGTGCAGCATGGCCTCAGGGAACTCAGACGTAATGCAAATTATTAAGAAAGGCCCCAGAGACAATCTTGTAATTACAGGCTGGTAACCCCAGCTTAAGCACTAGGCAAATTGGTTGAAACTATAGAATCATAGGGTTAGAATGGACTGCAAGGGTCATCTAGTTTAACTCCCTGCCAAGATGCAAGGTTTATTGTGTCTAAATCATCCAAGACAGATGGCCATCCAGCCTCCGATTGAAAGTTTCCAGCAACAGAGCTTCCATAATCTCCCCAAGAGGTCTATTTCATTGTGTTACTATTCTCACAGTTAAGAAGTTTTTCCTGCAATTAAATCTAAATATAATAAAGAACAGAATTATCAGACCCATAGATTAACAGTTTTTTGGGGAAGAGACAACATTGCTTTTATGAAGA
Source organism: Pelochelys cantorii (assembly GCA_032595735.1). NCBI lineage: Eukaryota > Metazoa > Chordata > Testudines > Trionychidae > Pelochelys > Pelochelys cantorii. The sequence goes on along the minus strand of CM064338.1, from coordinate 40,073,302 downwards.
AATTGTGCCTCATCAGTCTATTAGAATTCTTTGAAGGGGACAAAAAACATGTGGACAAGGGTGATACCATGGACTTGAACTTTCAGAAAGCCTTTGACGAGGTCCCTCCCCAAAGGCTTTCAAGCAAAGTCAGGTGCAATGGGATAACAGGGAAGGTACCATCAGGGATCAGTAACTGGTTAAAAGACAGGAAACAAAGGGTAGGGATAAATAGTCAGTTTTCAGAGTGGAGAGGTAAATAGTGGGGTCCACAGCCATCTGTACTGCAACTTCGGATGTTAAATTCCGGGTAATCAGTTAATCGAGTAGTCGATGGAATTTCCATCGGCTATTTGATTAGTCAATAAGGGGGGAAACTGCAGAGCTGCAGCAGGGTCAGCTCCTGGCCCAGGAGCGAACCCCATTGCAGCTCTGACTTTTAAGAGCCAGCAGGCTCTTAATATATTTAAAAAGCAGAGGTGCAGCGTGTGGGATCGGGCGCGAACCGGGAATCTGAGGCCCCCTGCTACGTCTTTGCCTTTTTGCCAGGGGATGTTATGAAGGCCAAAACTATAACTGGTTTCAAATTAGATAAGTGTCTTTCGCCAAGATGGCCAGGATGCAATCCGCTTTCTGCCTCTGGCTGTCCATTAACCTGCAATTGCCCTGTTCTGTTCATTCCTTCTGAAGCATCTGGCATCACTGGAAGATAGGATACTGGGCTAGGACAGCTTGGCCACACAATCCCATTTCCAAGGAGTAACAAAAAGGAAAGGTGTCAAGAAGCCAATAAGAGAAACTGTGCTGCTGCCTTCAGAGACCAAGGGAAGCTTTAGAACACATGGATTCAGTGCACAAGGCTCAACAAAGCAACCTGATAAATGTCCAGCTAGGGGGAAATCTACCAGTGCTGTATTTTATCTCCATTACACAGAAAAGGAAACTGAGGAACAGAGGCTATGCACCTTCCTGAAGGTCACACAAGGAATCTTACCAGAAACAGGAAACCTAACTCCCAGTCCTGTATGTTAAACACAAGACTGTCCATCCCTCCCTTCTTCATATCATCTATTTAGACTAAGGGGAAAAATCCCAGGCCTAATAAAACCATTAAATCTCAGCAGAATTAAAGTAGTAATTTCCAACGGAAATGTAGCCAATCAGCCACCTACCTGCAGAAACACTTTTTATGCCACTTTTCATCACTGTGGCAAACATACTCTGCCATGTCAAAAATTATATCTAATATATTTTGAAACACTAAACTATTTACTAGTTAATCAAACTCAGCTATTTCCAACCAAATACCATACCCCCACTCATCTAAATAGCCTTAGTGATATATTCACAACTCATCATGTACTTTTTCTTCTGTTTCTAAAGAAACACACACACAGTGGGAAGAGTTAAAAATAATGTAATACATTTAAATTTAAGTTACAAAATAATGTTTTAGATTTAAAATACAATATGTAACAATAGTAATAAAAATAAAACATCAATAGTACAGAATATCCATTAAGTGCCCTATATATACCAATTATGTATGGTATACAACACAAAGTCAGAAGATTATTTTTGGAACAGGTATGTATGGAAAATTTTATTTTGTTTAAAAAAAACCCACGTGGATGAAGCAAAGACTGGCAGACAGCTATAAAGAAAACGGTCTAGACTACTAATCTGTTCTGGAATTGCTGTTCCTATGTTACCTAATGTATCCTGGTTCTTTTTTGCCTTCCACAACTTCTTTGTCAACTTCCACACATATAATGTCAGAATTGGGTACTTCAAACATGGGCTCCAGCAACAACTTTTCCTACGAGCAAAGAGAACAGTATTACACACACAAAAGGTATATAATGCTTTGCACAAAAGCAGTTCTGAGTCTCCCTTCATAATAGTGGATACTGTACTAGAAGAAATCTGACTAGCCACTGTCATTAGGAAGAAAATTACTCTGTAGGATCTGTAGATGGGATATTAAGATCTTTTTAAAGCATAAATTGTGTTGGCAAAAAGACTACTTACATTCAAAATATGTTATCTACATCTACTGAGTCTGATAATACCCCCTAAAAAAGGCTGCACACTTACCATTATAGATCTAAGACCTCTTGCCCCCGTCTTTCTGTCTAGCGCCAGTCTGGCTATAGCCTTCAATGCATCCTCAGTAACAGTCAATTCACACTATGTACATAAGAACATAGTAAACTTCATTAAATATTTCATTTGTAATGTTCCTAAATCCATGATTTGCCCATCTTTTATTTAGCAAAAATACATTTTGCAAAATAATTTAATAAAATTACTATTTAAACAGCTAGTTCGTTAAGTAGCACTTCTATTCATCTTTGGGAAATTTCTCATCTTCTGCTCTTGTACCTTCCATCTTTCTTTTAACAGGTATCTTGGATTGTGCAAGTAAAACAAGAAGAAAATTATGGCTATATAAATGCTAATGTGTATTAAAAACAAGCATGGGACAAATCTGCACCTAGTTTTCAGGGCTGTGTTGTCACGAATGGACTACAATATTATGGTTTGCAGATAATTTTCAGTTTGTTTGAATTTTAGATAAAAATCTTCAAGTACAGGTTGACCCCCTCTAATATGGTTCCCTCAGGACCTGATCAGTGTTAAACCAGAGAGTTTGTCAAACCACGGGACACCAGAATTGTCGAGCAGCATTATCAACACTCCCACTGCTTACTGGACTTGTACAAAACATTTAGGGGTAAATTAGAGCTGAAAAACAGCACAGAACACTGAGAGCCAGGACTGGTGGCTGAAAACAAACTTTATGGGACCCTGGGAAACTTGGCCACACCCATGATAAATGGACATCCAGCTAACTCACTGGTTCTCAACTTGTTTCAGTCCACGGACCACTAGGCCAATCAAAAAATTTTCGTGCACCACCTCCAGCACATGTAGCACAGGACAAACGACACAGCAACCACTCAGCATGACGGCGGCAGCTACACTGACACTCAGAGCCTCAGACGAAAGTTACTGGCAACACAATGCGGTTGCGTCCGAGGTGACTGTATGGATGACACGCCGCGTGCATGTGAACATGGCGTAAAACAGCCTAACGGCAGCACCTGTTCACACCGTGTGAGTTTGGACAATGTTTCTGTGGACCACCGAAAGAGTCACCATGGACCACCACTGGTCCATGGACCAGCAGTTGAGAACCACAGGGCTAACTAAAATCATGCCGGACCAGAGAGGTTCAACCTGTACTTGCTTTTCACACTTGCAATCACAGTACGTTTTCTCTTACCATTTCAATAGGCTGCATAGCAGTAAATGTGACAAGAGACTATTTATCATTACATTTGAATCTCTTTAATCCAGCAACCCTGGGGAACAGCCTCAGCGGACGTGACTATGAGCTTCCGTTCCCCCAGCTGTGGCCTCCACACGGCCACATTCTCTTTTCTAGAGGCAGAAGCCACAGCCTACTGAGCCATCCTCATCACAGGCTAGTTCATAAGTTTGGGGTAAAATCCCCTCTGGAGTCCTGATCTCCTTTCTCTGGGGGCAGACTTTGAGATGATGTGGGGAGTTTGGAGGGAACCCGGGCCCGCCCGCTACTCCGGGTTCCAGCCCAGGGACCTTAAGGCAGCAGCAACAGGCAGGGTTACTGCCTCTCAATCTGGCAGCTTTTCCCTGGGCCACCTCCCCAAACAATCCCTCCTAGTACCTTTCCTCTGGTACCCACTCATCAGTCCCCCACTCAGACCTACTCAGCTCCTGCACACAGCACTTCCTCCTTCCTGTCCTTTGCTCTACTCCTTCCCCCGTCCTTGCCTGGGGGAGCCCTTTTAAAATGGCACTACAGGTCTTAATTGGCTGAAGATGACTAATCAGCCTGTAGCTTCTGGCAAGTTCTAATTGACCCAAGGTGGCTGCCTGTATGCTGGACTTAGGGTTGGCCTTTTTTTACTCAGGGAAGAGAAAGCTGTTCACCCAAGTTCCAGCATGTATTCCCTCCACCAATGAGCATCAGACAGCTGGCCTGGCTCTGTCATAGTACCATAGGTGTTCCCAGATTAGTATGGAAGTTGTAGTGTATTGCTGTGTGTTGAATGCCTATTAAAGGGTGATGAAGGCCATTTTCTTAGATTCTGTACTGATATATTACCATTGGCCTCTCTGTCTGTTTACAGTGGCAAACACTTACAAAAGAACCATTTGTATGGAACCAGTCTAAGTATAAACAGTTAAAATGTTTTCCCAGAAGCCATTTTCATTTTAAGCCAAGCCTTGCAACCACATCAATGCAGTCCTAAAACATTTCCATTGCATTGCACTCTGTGTACCTTTTCTCTCAGTGCTTTCTAGGAGATTTTGCAAGACCACCTGTGTATGGTTGGGAGGATTAGTTGAACTGTTTCAGATTGTCTTAATCTACAATGGCACTAAACTGGTTTAAACTGAACCAACGAAGTTGCAACTAGTTATTAAATCTTTTGAGAAGATATGGTCTAACAACTGTGGGTAGATCATTGGAAGCTTCTTTGTATGCAAACAGTGTTCTACAAATCCTGCAGGAGCACCAATCAATTTAAAATTTTCTAGCGCAGATCAGGGTGTTGAATTAGGTACCAATGTATTGTAATAAACAAGTTATTAGAAAAAAAAATCAGATTATTTATATTTCAGTCATATCAATACATTAGGTTCTTTATAGAGGCAGGTATGAAGACAATGTCCGTGCAAAGACCTTGCAATCTAACTAGACAACGAAAATGTGAGGATGGGAAGTGCAGGGAATAAGTTAAAATAAAAGCAAGCTGATTAATGAAGTTTAGCATGTACCTTGGAATGTTTGCAGTTTCTAGAAAGAATTACAATCAACTTATACTGTAACACTTTTTAAGGGCAGACTATGATTAAAAGGCCTATTCAGAGGAAGCAAAAAGTGGAGACACAGCAAATTAGGAAAAAACCCTCTATCCAAGTCATAAGCTACTAACATCAAAGAAGCTTTGAAACCTTGATTCCAAAATAGAACATAAAATATCTAGCTAATGGAATAATACTAGTAATTCCATTATATCTTTAGTAAGATCAGGCAATATTTTCCTACACTGAAGATAGATATTCTGAAAATTCAACAATTTTAGAAGAGATTACAGCATAGGCAGTCGGCCAAATATGACACAGTACTCATAAGATAGTTAAAATAAAGAATACCCTAGAATAGGGCTACTCAACTTCGGAAGCCCCAGGGGCCACTATGATACTCACAGCACATGTCGAGGGCCGCAACTTAAGTGTGGTTGCATGTACATGCAAATAGCTTCCTTCACACTTGACAGGCATGAATACAAAGATTAAGGCAAGACTAAACAGCACACAGGCCCCATTTAAGTCAGTTCTGCTGATATTAATAAAATGCGATATTTACCCGATTTCCAACCATGTGACAGCACTTTTCGTGAGCAATGACAGACCAGAAATGTAACTACTAAAACGCATATGAACAGAACACCATTATATTGACAACTTTTTTGTTTTGGCTCCCACCCGCGGGCTGCAAACAAACGTGTTGAGTAGCCCTGCACTATGGGGTGGTGGCCCCTGCTCGCTACGATCACCAACTCCTTTCTTGCAGGGAGTAGGCAACCCAGCTCTTCCCCTGGCCATTGGGGGAGGGCCGGGCTATAGCCGTGCTAGCCCGGGCCCTTTCTCCTCCCCACGTCTCACCCACCCCCCCCCGGACCCTTTCTCCTCCTCCTACCCGCACCAGCCCAATCCCTTGCTCCTCCCTGCCCCACCAGCTTTCCTCTCTTCTCCTCCCCATCACGCCTCACCCCGCCCCATCAGCCTGGGCCCCTTCGCCCTCCCTGCCCACACCAGCCCTGTCCCCTTCTCCCTCACCCCCAGCTGAGCCACCCTAGGCCCCTTCTCTTCCCACCAGCCTGGGCCCTTTTCCCCTCCCCATCCCCGCCCCCCCTGGGCCCTCTCTCACCCCTCCCGCCCCCCTTCTCCTGGCCACAGTGCGCCAGGCCTGGCTCTCCCCACACCTGCCAGGGCGTAGGGGCTGCTCTGAGGACTTGCAGGCCCCAAGCGGCAGCTGAGTACTGGGGAAAAGCAAGAGGGGGAGGGAGGAAACAGGTGGGATGCAGAGTGATGTGATGACGTCACTATCGTCCCACAGGAAAAGGTTTTTTTTATATATAGAAAGAGATGTGTACACATTATTCATTAAAAGACGCCTGATACATGTATTAACTTATTGCTAACCTCATTATCCCTGAAAATTAAAATTCCTGGCACCAAACCAACTAAACTAAAGTAGTCTCTGAGGCAATGTATATGGATTCTCTAAATGAGTGGGAATTTTTTGCAACTCCCATTACTTACCATTCTTGGATAAGACAATGAGAATATTTTCCCTAAGGCATAAAGCAGACAGTATATCTTTATACTGAAAAATCTTTAACATTAAATCCATAACAAGAATACCAAAAGACCAAAAAAAAAGTCAAACCTTATCCATGCTGAATAATGCCTGGTATTGAGGAACCACAGCATTTCGTGGCTCAGTAAGAATCCGTACAAGTGTTTTCTCATCCAGACTATGCAAGGGAACCACCACAGGTAAACGTCCTACAAACTCTGGAATCATGCCAAATTCAATGAGATCTCTGGCTTCCACATGCCGCAACAAGCGATCTTTTTCTTCAATATCTTGTTGTGTATTGGACTCCCCACTTATGTTAGCGAGGTCAGCTGCTGCAGCAGCCCTTCTGCCTTTCCCCAAATTAGATGGCGTGCCAAAACCAAGATACTGAAAAACATTGAATGTTTACAAAAAAGCTATAGGTATGTGCTTGCTTCACATAAATCTGGTTGCATATGCATATTGGAATACACCAGTGACAATACATTGAAATGATCAGCTTTCCTTATAAATTAACTGTTTAAAGAATATAGTATAAAGAGCTTTAATTTTAATGTTGTATGAATTAACAGAAACCTGTTGTAACATTTAATTCTCTCAGCAAAACACTAAAACATAGGGGGAACTAATGATAGGCTCTGAAAAAGTTATACATTTTTCAAAATTAAAATGTGATTATGAAGTAGCTATGTGATAAGAGTACCCTCTAATAACAATAAAAATACTCTTTCAAAATGAAAGAGATGAACCTCTAATAAAAAGTGACATTAAAAAGCTTTACAAATTACCCAGCAAAGCAAGTGGGAGTTGGAAGTGTAAATATCTGCTGCAAATGGGAAAGTTGTAGACAACAGTTTTATGTTTTATGTAATGTGCTTAATGGGTAGAGTGGGAATAAATGTTAAACAACTAACTTTGCTGACCGCCCTTCTCTGGTGAGCAGGGAAGAAGTCTTCTAGGCCCTTAATAAAGTTCCACTGGGAAAACTGTTTGTGATTGCATCTGATGTCAAAAGCGAAAAAGATCAGAATTCTTGAGAGTCAGCATGATCACACTGTTGCTCTTAGGAGTAATTAGAATATAGACTGTGTTATGAAGAAAATATAATGAATGAATTAAAAGTTTGTACTAATAGAAGCTTTGTATTAGGAACTAGATGGATACCTTTTGTATGAACAGTTGTGTCCCTCTTCCCATGTGTGGAATGACCATGTAGTTCCTAGGGAGGGGGGAGTGAACGGAATGTGAGTGTTTGGAGAGATAACTTGTAGGCCCAACAGTTTCAGAGTCCACACAGTGGAAGAGGCGAGGGGGGGCTAGAAGACTCAGAGGCATCAAGGTACCATAAATTGAGGCCTAATGCAAAGCAGACTGACGGAAGACATATGGACGGCCTTGGAGTGTTAAGAAGCAAGCACTCTGTTACAAACAAGATAGCCTTGAAATAACACTGGGAAGGAGACACCAACATACTGATGTCAGAGTAAAGAATAACTCCCAGATAAACAGATATTAAGCAGAACAGATGGTGACTGATTAAGAGCTGACAAAGCAAAATGCATAAACCTGAATGGGAGAAAAGTCCTATAAAAGATGGAGCTTTTTGCATGAATCTCCAGGTCTCGTCTTGTCAACATCAGAGCATCGGTCCAGATCGAGAGAAGCCCCCACTCTTCCCCCTCGCATTTAACTTGCCTGGCCAGTAAGTTCATGAGAGCAACAGACTGGTAACCTTAAGCAACGACAAGACTGGGGGAGGAGGGCCTTGTCTTTATAAAGCATCTGCCAACTGGTTTTCTACTGTATTCTCAGTAAACGTGGCATATTGCCTTTTCCCCTGAAAAAAATCCCGTGTGCTTCTTAATAAGCATAACAAAGTGACACAAAAATATAGCCCTAAGTAGGCTTATTATGTGATCCAAAAAAAAGCAAAGTTGTGTATTGCTGATAAGTAAGGAGGACTAAATATAATCAAAGAGTGTGAGGCATTTAAAAGTAATAACTGGCGTGTATGGCCGGCAGACTGACCAGCAAAAACTTTCAGTAAGTTTCCAGTGATTTTGCTGCTTCAAGCCTTCTACATATCTTACAGTATCCTCCATTTAGCAGAAACGTGATGGTAGGACAGCTCCCCAACTGAACGTTTTACACAGGTACCCAGTTTTCAAAAATTAAGGGACAATACAACATCTTGAAAATTCACTTTTTAGCACTAACACTCAGTTTTCTAGGTGTAGTTAGAGGACTCTAAAAATACATATAATCTGCCCAAAATCATTAGCAAAAAAAAGACAGTGACTAAGAACTGTTTTAATACAACTAAGAAGAGTTATTCTAAAGCAATGTGTTCTCACCTTTTCATTTTTCCTCCTGCTGATGATTCTGTCAAGACCATTAAAGGCACCAGAAGCTACAAAGAGGACATTTGTTGTATCAACCTGCACCGTCTCTCCACGTAATTTACGGGAATTTTTTTCTGGAACATTTACTATTGTACCTTCTAGTAACTTTAACAAGCCCTAAGTAAAAACAAAGAGGTAAAACTAGTAAACAAAGACTCCACATTATAATTTTAGAACAAAGTGCATATGAAATCCTGTAACCTACTCACAGTGGATTCAATGAGACTGACCAATTGAATATGACAAACAGGACTTTCTCCACAGATCCAGAGTACTTGAGAGTTTTACCCAAGGCCACATCAAGATTTGTTGGCAGAGATGGAAATAAAACTTGAATCACTCATCCTCTATATACGACCTCCCATATGAGAAAAACTGTTTCTAAAAGTTTTCAAAATTTCTCCATAAGGCATCAGTATGATGAGTTTTTGAAAAAGTGAAAAACAGCATGTAGTATTTTCCAGTTTATGTAACTTGATACTTGAAATCAACCTTATCTGCTTTCTAATAAAACACCACCACTGAAGGTCTTTTGGGGCTCGAGGAGCAGAGAGAACAGGGTTAAGGAGCTTTTAAGTAACCCTTGAATTTAATTAAAAAAATCATCTATACACATACAGTATCTGCAACATTACAAGACTAAATCAGGGACTTTAAGTACTTTACTGATTTGACTGACAATGCTGAAATCAAAATAACTGCTTTCTTACTTGCTGGACGCCTTCTCCTCCTACGTCCCGCAACTGATGAATGCCTGGCACACTGCCAATCTTATCTACTTCATCCAGAAAAACAATTCCTGAAGTACAAGGAATATATTTAGGAAAGATGCCATTTATAAGACAGAAATATAATCCATGTATAGCGAAGATTGCCATCTTAAACAGAAGAGATTGCTATTGCAATGTTACAGAACACTGCATGTTACATAAGCAACTTGATGGATAACAAGTAATAACTTGCTACACCTATTTTTAAAATTAATTTAGTAAGTTTTTAAAATTCTTATCAATCAGAAATAAAATTCAAGTATATGTCCCAAGAATGCTCAACTATTAACATGATTGTTGGCACCAACTTGCACAGTATTTAATTGAGTCATGCATATTTTGTGGCTAAACTGCAGAAAACACATGGTCCAAGTTACCTTGTTGAGCTTTTTCTACATTGTAGTTGGCATCTTGTAGTAGTTTTGCAATAACAGATTCAATATCTTCACCTACGTAACCAGCTTGAGTCAAGGTAGTACAGTCACAGATAGCAAACGGTACATCAAGGCATTTAGCTAGAGTTTGAGCCAACAGCGTTTTACCTAAAATTAAAAGAAAATACTTGTTTTGTAATATTCATAAATTCTTTCTGTGGCAGTATAAGACAAGCATCTTCTCTCACTAGCATGGTGTTCATCATCAACCAGCTAAACTGAAGCCAATATGTTATTATAGTCATTCAACAACATTTTTTGAATAAGCTAGCTTTGTCAAACAACGTATGCTGACATCTTTTGATCCTGCCAAGCTGCATGCATTTTAATGGCATTCTATTAGTTTGCTTAGGGTACCCTATGATATATAAACTGCAGTTAACAGACATTTGTTTATACACTGCCACAGTATGCCAGTATAAATGAAATGTTAAGTTACTGCCATTCATCTGTTAATTTTCAGGGCACTGTGCAAACCCCATCTGTTTATTCAGGTACAGTGGTCTAGCCACACTGACTCAGAGAGTACTAAGCAATATCCTATTAAGTTTGTATTTTTATGCATGTTTACATAGACAAGTGAGAGACATTGTAAAAACTAGGGATGTTAGGAAGCATCTAATTCAGTAACCGTGTAGCCGGCAAAAATTGTCGGTTACACGATCAACCATTGCGGCTCTGCATAGAAAGGATTTGCAGAGCTGCAGCAGGGGTAGCTGGAGGATCTGGCATGAACCAGGACTGAGCCAGCATGCCTGCCTGCCAGCTGTCAAAATACTTAAAATGCAGAGCCGCAGAAGCGAAGGGGGTTGCGTGTAGCCCTTGGCATTAACCCATAAGCATCCTCTTATCAGTTAATTGTTTAACCAGATACACTATTACATCCCTAGTAAAAACTGAAATTTTTCCTTTTTACCCGCCTTACCCCAGCTGTGCCTTATGAAAGTATTTTTATGATTGTTCTGGAAAACTGCCTAAGCTTTATAGTACAATTGATTTTTGACCAAAATGAGACACACCACGTTTCACAATAAACATTATGGAGGTAGCTGTGGGTAACACCAGATGGCCATGTGTATTCTTGGACTTAAAGACATTTGAAAATATGATTTGCAGGCACTATTATCAGAACATACAAATTGTTCACGGTACTTTTGTCTCATAGTCTAATGATTACAGTTGACATTGTCCTGTGCTTGAAAGAAATTATAGTGGACGCATCTGAAGTGCGGCAGAAAGCAAACTGGATCAGCCAGATGTACAGAGCCTCTCTTCTAAACCTGTGTAATGTGAATTTTGATTTCAAAGATAAGCTGGTAGTATCCAGGTCTGAAGTGCAGAATTAAATCCCAACTTTAGTCAGTAAAGGAAACCCATTTCCATCTACTTTTAGTTGAACTTCAAAATCCAGCATGATTCAGTATAGATGGATAGCAGTTGTTTAGGACAAGCACATATAGTTATATCCTGCCATTTTTCCTGTTAACAGCTGCAGCTGCCCAAAAGAACCACAAGAAACTGAATTTCTTAAAACAGGAACTCAAACTGGGTTTGAGGGATATAAAATTACAAATTTTAGAGATCTAATTTGGCCACCCACTGCCATGGTAGAATTGTATTTGATGAGCAGCCTCAAAAATGTGTGTCAAATGAAAAGCTTCCAGACTTCATTGTATATAAATTAACTGAAAAGAACCCTTTGTAAATGTTTGTTCTAAAATAATTGTGTCAAGTTTTTGTAGCTCCATAAAAGAGATTTTGTATTGATAGTATGTCAAGCCCCATAAAGAATAGGAATTTGATACAATATTTTCCCCTGTAAAGAAGCTTCATACAAGCTAGTCCTCTATAGAATATATTTAGATCACTTGACGGGTTTTAAGTCTCGGACTAGGACAAGAATTTCTGCCACGTAGATGGAAGTCAAGCCCATTTACGGGAGTTGGAGTTTAGCTCCTGAGTATATGGAATTGTGGTAGTCTAAAAGACTGTGAGGGGAAGGAAAACAAAACATGTTTTCAAACCTACTAGTCACTTTTTCTACCAATAGATTTATGTTACTTCATGGTAATCCCCAGGTCTAATCTGACTTTTGAGATTCATGTGCTGCCAAACAATATGTTTGTTAATGGACACCTATTTTGAGAGGTTACTGAATATTTAGAGATGGTTTTGGCCATAGTGTTTTAACACACTCATGTCTTGCTATACAATGCCACAATTTCTGTATTTGGGTCCACTGAGTAATCAAAATGCAAAAGCATCAAGTAACTAAAAATCCCCAACATCTAAACACCTTCACCATCCACAAAAATGTTACTTCATAAGACAGCATGTTAGGTATGTTCATTTAGCATATTTATTTAACAGTCTTTTGAACACCTTTGGAGTCTACTATTCTTATGAAGCTTAATCCTTTATAGAAAAGATTTGTGTTTAACAAACATTCAGACAAGCTTGCTAGTCAGCTATGTAGAAGGCTTTGCAAGTTTTATTTGTAGCATCCTTACAACTTGCCTCATTCTCTCAAGTAGAGTACATTGCATGTATTGTCCCCTTTTAGATATCTTCCTTTTAACTACAACAGCTAATAAAATCATTCAAAACGTAGTACTTTGGAATAACAGGGGACTTCAACTATCCAGACATCTGCTGGGAAAACAAGCCTGCAGGGACACATTGTCTAACAAATTCTTGGAACACACTGGAGACAACGTTTCATTACAGAATATGGAGAGTGACTAGCAGAGAGGCTGTTCTAAATTTGATTTTGACAAATAAGGAGGAACGGGTTGAGAATCTGAAAGTGGAAAACCTCTTTGGTGAAAGTGATCGTGAAATAACAGAAGGTCTCAGAAGGGTAGCCGTGTTAGTCTGTAACTTTAAAAACAATGACAGTTCTGTGGTACACTTTAGAGATTGACAATTTTATTAAGTCATGAGCATTCATGGGTAAAACCCACTTCATCAGATAAGCTCATGACCTAATAAATTTATTAGTCTCTAAGGTGCCATAGGATTGCTCATTGTTTTTATGAAATGAGAATTCATTATTCTAACGAATGGTAGGAGGAAAAACAGCAGAATAAAGACAATAAAATTCAAGAAGGCAAACTTTAGCAAACTCAGGAAATTGATAGGTAAGATCCTGTGGGAAACAAGCTGTAACAAAGTCAGGGTTTTATTCCCCTTTTTATGTTACATGTGATTTCTACTGTCCTGTAGTAAGGGTGGGGACATAACAGCTTCAAGTATATAAAAGACTGTTATAAAGAGGAGGGTGAAAATTTGTTCTCCTTATCCACAGGATAAGTAGTAATGGGCTTAAATTGCAGTGAGGGAGACTTATGCTAGACATTAGGAAAAAATTCCTCACTGTAAGGGTGTTTAAGCACTGGAACAAACTACCTTCGAGGGTTGTAGAATCTCCACCATTGCAAGATTTTCAGAAAAAGGTTAAACAAATACCTGCCAGGGATGGTCTAGACCAGTGGGTCCCAACCTGTGGGCCGCAGATCCCTGGTGATCTGCGACATCACTGTAGGGGTCTGCGGAAAGTTGGGAGCTGAAAAGCTCTGTGCCGGCAGCCAGCAAGTCCCTCAGCCCATGCTGCTCCCCGAGCTGTGGGAAGCAACGCAGGCTGAAGGACATGCTGGCTGCAGGCAGAGCCATATTGTTTAGAGGGGTCTGTAAAATGTTACTAGATTGAAAAGGAGTCCATATTGCTGGACACGGTTGGGAGCCACTGGTCTAGACACACTAGACCCTGCCTAAATACAGGGGACTGGATTATATGACCTACTGAGGACACTGTCCCCGCCTACATTTCTATGCTTCTATGCCATGCTTTCCTTCACGCAACTGGTAACAAAATATTTTAGCATTTCTGTTCCCAAAGTACTCAACTCTACAGAAGTGTTAAGTTACATACCTGACCCAGTTGGTCCAAGCAGCAAAATATTACTTTTTTCAAGCTTGATATCATCGTGGTTTGAATCTAGTACTTCGCCTCCTCGTTTCTCCTGAGGCATCTGCTGGTTCACTTGTTGCTGCATTGATGCTCCCAAAGCATTGCCATGGGGACTTATTCCAGCAATCTGCAGAAGTTCTGAAATTAGCAATAGGAGCACTATTTGAGAACCAGGTTTAACTTGAACTGGTAGGGTCCAACACTACTGTTCAGAACATAATTAAAATTGTAACTGATGGTTCTTGCAATCTCAGTGCTTTGTTCTGTGAATCAGTAATCCTACCTATTAAATACAGCATAAACAAAAATAAGGGGGGAGAGGGCTGCATTCACATATGTTTCCACAAGCAAATTTTTACATATTTGAAAAGATACTTCAAACAGAAACAGAAAGTGTATAGCATATAACGTTTAACTGGTCTGAATAAAGTGGGATTTAGGCTAGGGACCACTTCAGCCCACGGCAGCAGCCTCCAGCATGCAGGGCTCCTGCCCTCAGCCCCACACGGTGGGGCTGGCTGCTGGCTCCCAGCTCCTAGCCCCTGCTGGAGCAGCCCCTGCCTGCTGCAGACAGCGGCTGCTCTGGAGGAGAGCATCCCCTGCTCACAGCGGGCCCATAGCAGACAGGGAGCTGCTCCAGCCCCACTGGTGACTGGCTAATCAGAACTGGTAAGCGGTGATGTTTACCTGTTAACCAGTTACCCGTTCACATCCCTAATAAAAACTCCTAATAATAATATATGACCTGCCTGTGAATATTTAATGGTAAACTGAGGTCTTTATTTTTTAAAACCTTTTTAAATTTCATTAGTACTGCAGTGCCAACAGAGAGATGGAAGAGTAAGCTGGAGTTCATGTCTTGTCATCCATCAAAATAACTGTAACTAGTTCCAACTGCAACATAGAATTTTTGTAATTTAAGAAAATCAAATTGACCGGGTGCAATCAGGATTATAAATTGGTCTGCAGAAGCCTTATTACTTATGAAGGACGCTGCATGAGCCAGAAAGAACCTAGTCTGAAAGTCAGTTTGCAATTAGGAAAAAAAAAACCTTTACTTGTGAGCTGAGCAAATGTGACCAGGTGTCAATGAGCCTCAACTTGGAACCATACAATGCCATTTTGACAAACACTTTTCAGAGTACAGCTACATTGTAGCAAATGTATTAATCGCACGATTAATATATTAATGTATTAATTGCATGATTAATGCTACAAAAAACTTGACATTAGTCATTACCTACTAGGCAGAGATTCATATTTCCCTTTGCCACATACAGTTCATATCAGATAGAAATTCACAGGACATATACCTTGCTCAAACTTAGTAAACAAGTCCAAACTTTCGCTCTCTTTATCAAGGTTACTACTTTGTACAAATGCTTATTTAGAAACTTGTGGGTTAACATTTTACCTGCCCTCTATGTAGAATTATATACAAGGTCAAATTCTGTTCACCTCAGTCAAAAATGCTCATTTAAAAAAAAAAATCAATGGACTGCTTGTCTGGATAAAAGCAGACAGGATTTGACTCATACATTTCTACCAAATCACCACTAAACTCCTATTCTAATGTTAATTTCTAAGGGTAGATATTGCAGAGGAGGACATGAGGAGAGTTCACTTACTTGTAAATCTGTACTCATCCTCCCGTCTTCTTATTTCTAATTCTAAGAGAGAGGATGAAAACAGTAATATAAAAGATTATATTTGCTCCACCTCTTGCCCTCTTCTGAATACATTTCATGGTGTAATCAACGTATTAAACAAAAAATCCCCATGTTCAATTTTATTTCTGTTAGCTTTAAGAGTAGTCTCTATTTGGGAATATTTAGTCTTCTAAAATTGACTACATGCGTCTTCTTAATTATAATTAATTAGCTGTTTATAAATCAAAATCTTAAAATACAAGACAACTAGTAACAAAACCATACTGCTTTTAATCTGGATTATTAATCTGAGATAAAATTATTCTATATATTTCGAAAGACTCAATTATAATTGTTAATTTTAATCTCTCTGTGGCAGGAAGTATCTCTGTTCTGTGTTCATATAGCGGCTAGCACAAGACCCTGGTCAGTGACTAATAGTGTAGGCACAACTGCAATACATATAAATGATAATACAATCAGAAATCTGAAACATTTTTAAGATACAGTGCAAACAGTGTGAACACGATTAAAGCATTTTTGTATGCAGTCAGCATATTAAAATTTAAGATTTCAAATGAGAATAACTCTATAAATCAGGGGTCTCAAACACATGATTCGCGGGGCCATCTACTGCCCGAGTATTTTCGCTACCGCTGCAGTCTGGACGGAGCATGTCCATACCCGTCCACCAAACCCTACCCTTTCCCCTTGCTCTGTCCCCTCCATTATGTCCCTTCCCCTAAGGGATACAGCCCAGGGATTACAAAAGGGGCCTAGCGTGGGGCAGCAGCATGGGTTTGACTCTGCCGCACTCACCATAGTCACGAGAGCTGTGGGGAAGAACGCATGCAACTCCTGCCACTGTGTGTGTGTGTGTGGGGGGAGGGGGTGTCCAACCCCTGCTGCTGCCCCATGCCAGGCCCCCCGGTAATCCCCAAGGCTATGTTCGGAGGAGGGCGGGTGTAGAAAGAGGTGGGAAGGGGATGGGTACACTACCCCGCAGGCCACAGGGACTTCCAGGCCAGATCGTGAAAATGCTTGGGCCATAGATGGCCCATGGGCAATGTTCCCCTCTATGCTGCTCAGCAGCACAGCTTCACAGAGGCTCAGGGCTCCATGCACAGAGCTGACTGACTGGGCAGGGCTGAGTAATTAGCTGTGAAGCAGTGCTGCCCCACAATTTAGAAGGAACACTGCCCATGAGTTTGAGACCCTTGCTATAAATCAAACTGAGCCCTGAATCAGTTGCCAATGTTTAATCTCACTTCTAAAAATATAGTCAACTGATAGTACTTCATAACTAGTGTACCGCTAATGCACTGCCAACAAGTAACCTCATATGAACTTGTTGGCTATATTACAATATTAAGCTGACCAAACGTTTCTGTTGAATTAGAAGCAAAAATATGTAGTTAATTATTCATTAGATTACACTATGTAGAATACAATTTCTGTCTTACATCTCCCCCTTAGTTGTTTGCTTGCATCTTAACACTACGGGTATGTCTAGACTACATGGCTCTGTCGCCAGAGCCATGTAGATTAGTTTACTAGACATACCCAAATGAAGCCGCGATTTAAATAATCGCGGCTTCATTTACATGAAAATGGCTGTCGTGCTGTGCCGGAGATCAGCTGTCCCGACACAGCGGGGCAGTCTAGACGCGCTGCGGTCGACAGGGAAGCCTCTCGGTAAACCTCGTTTCACGAGGCATAAAACGGAGCAGTCGACAGAGGCTTCCCTGTCGACCGCAGCGCATCTAGACTGCCCCGCTGTGCCGGGACAGCTGATCCCCGGCACAGCGCGGCAGCCATTTTCATTTAAATCGCGGCTTCATTCGGGTATGTCTAGTAAACTAATCTACATGGCTCTGGCGACAGAGCCATGTAGTCTAGACATATCCTTCATCAGCTGCTCAAGTAGAGAAGTAAATTAAAAAGATGTTAATAGGCTCACTTCATAAAACAATATCAGATTCTTCTAAAGAAGTGCCACCAACAGATGCTGAATATTTAAATAAGTTAGAGACCAGAACATTTTATGGAATATTCAAATAATTGATAGAATTTATATTTAGTCAAAATGTAAAGGCACATTGTGTGGTTAAAAATCATTTTAACACAGAACATTTAAAATTACGTTAAATTAATGAGTGTTAAAAGTTAGTTTACTTTTCATCATTTATGTTGCATCTTTACTTCTTGCATATTACTCAGCTTGACAAAGGCAATTCACTTTTACTGATTCTCATGCACTTACAATGTTGCAGCATATGAAAAAGTAGTTATAAACATTTCAGAAACTTTAAATAAAAGCAAACTTTTTTATTGAAATATATTAATGATGGTATTCACATTAAGTAGTTTTTTAAAATGTTTGCTTTTACCTAACATTTTTGTCTACACTATCTGACAAAATTATTTAAGGAGCCAATAATGAAATCTTCATGCCAGTATCACACACCATTAAATTCATCCAAAGTTTTACACGCACAATGGCTGCTTAAATTTATTATAGATCCAGATATAACAATATTGAAGCAGCACAAGTAAAGTCCACAGAGATAATACACTTTATAACTGGAAAAATATGAAACACTGTACAAACCTCTAGGTGTTAAAGACGTTTGCTTTTCAACTTCCGCTTGCTGTCTCAAATTAGCTGGGATATTGTTGTATATTCTTTTGTAATGATTGTACACAGCGACTGACAGCACCTTCTTGGCAAAAGATTGACCAACAACGTACTTGTCGAGGTAGTTGTATATCTGAAAAATAAAATTAAACTTAATAAAAACAAACAACAATTTACATTTCTAAGCCACCCATGCACAATAAAAGTGTTATAGGGTGCAACAGGCACAAAATTAACGCAGACTACAGATATCTAAAACTGAACCAAACAGGAGTTTAAAAGATCAAATTCTGAAAATCTAATGGATAAAAGGAGTTGAAATCCAAGGCTCTGGATCACAATGTGCATGGTCCATAAATGGAGGCCTATGCTAAGGCCATGTCTACGCTGGCAGTTACACCACCACTCACAGAGCAGCAGGGAAAATGTTATTGGGTGTCCACGCTGTCAGCCATCAACCCAGCAGCACGACCACAATTGTGGCACTTGCAGAGCCTTAGGGAGCAGTGCATTCTGGGCAGCTATCCCACAGAGCACCTCTTCCTCTTCTGTTGCAGAGGTTAGTAATAGGGCATTTTGGGTCCTGTCCCAATGCCCCCTAGTGCATCACTTCACATCCCAGCAATCCCTGTGCATCTGTCCACATTTGGCGCCATCTTTCAATGGCTCCAGTGCAGTGCACCCTGCCTCCTTGATCTGTGGGAATGGATCCAGAGCTGTTGATGAAAACGCCAATAGGTCTCATAACACACCACGAACGGCCGGCGAGTTATTCCTGGAGCTGCAAAGTGATGATAAAGAGTCCATGCATCATACATAGGGCATGAGATTTCTTGTGGTGTTCACGGAGGTGCTGACGACAGTGGCACGCTGCTTTTGGGCTTGGGAAACAAGCACTGAGTGGTGGGATCACATCATCATGCAAGCCTGGGATGATGAACAATGGCTGCAAAACTTTTGGATGGTACTGTGCTCTGAGCTCATCCCCACCCTGTGGTGCAAGGACACGCTAATGAGAGAGCTGCCATGCCGGTGGAGAAGCACGTGGTGATCACACTGTGGGAACTGGCTACTTCAGACAACTTTTTTCTTGGTCACCAATCAGTTTGGAGTGGGAAAGTCGACCATTGGACTTGTGCTGATGGAAGTGTGCAGGGCCATCAACTACATCTTGCCCCAAAAGACTGTGATTCTGAGCAACGTGCCTGAAATTGTGGATGGCTTTGCTCAGATGGGCTTCCCAAACTGCAATGGGGTGATAGATAGCACTCACATTCCAACTCTGGCACCAGGCCACCTACCCTCCGAGTACATTCACCATAAGGGGTATTTCTCCATGATTCTGCAAGCGCTTGTGGATCACTGTGGGCACTTCATGGACATTAATGCCAGCTGGTCCGGAAGGAGCATGATGCTCACATTGGCCTGTTTAGGATGCAGCAACCAGGTACTTTCTTCCTAGACCAGAAGATCACTGTGGGGTAAGTGAAACTGCCCACTGAGACCCTGACTACCCCTTAATGCCATGGCCAATGAAACCATACATGGGAGTCTTGACAGCAGCAAGGAGCAGTTCAATAACAGGCAGAGCAGATGCAGAACAAATGTGGAGTGTACTTTTGGCTGTCTGAAAGCCTATTGGCATTGTTTATGCAGGAAGCTGAAACTGGTCGATGACAGACATCCCTATGATTATCGCTGCATGCGGTACTCTCCATAATTGCAATGGGAAGGGTGAAAGTTTGAACAGCCTGAGACCAGAGCTATTAGAGGAACACAGCACAGTGCCTTAAGGATCAGGGATGCCTTAAACTTGTTGCCATGCATGGGAATGCAATGTCTGCATTGCTAGGCGGTTACTCTGATTGGTCTGTGGACTGCACTTAGAGCTGCAGTGACCATAGCTTTGCTGGGGTATGCTTGCTTGCTTGCTTTCATGTAACGGAGTAAAGATTGCTTTAAAACACATTGATTTAATGGATTAAACACAGTAAACATAGGACACACGTGAAGCATGAAACATCTGCACTGCTTGGGAGGGAGAGGATGGAAGAGGCAAGAGGTGAGGCATGCCCCAAGAGTTTCACAGGTTTGTATTTATCTAAGTTTCATATGCAACCCTGCCACCTGATGTGCTGTGCAGGGGGAGGCTGCATTTCAGAGCTACACTGCATGCAGATGCCTGTTGAGTGCATCGGGAGCCCGTGGGAGTCTGCATGGTAGAGGATGGGTGGGCAGGTGTGGAATGCAGCGAGTGGCGGACAGGGTGGTGCCCAAATTGCATTGGGTAGGAGTATATGGAAAACAGTTTTGGGACACTGGCTGTAGGGGAAGCCTGTCATGCAGCTGCTCCATCTGCACTAGCACCACCTCCAGGGTGACCACTTGCCACTTCGTAATACTTAGGAGCCACTCCATGCTCTCCTTAAGCAAAGGAGGGTCTTACTTGACTGCGGGTTCTACGCGGCTCGTCTGCGCAACAACAGGTCCTCCTTCTCTCCCCCCGCTGACAGCCAGTGGTGAGGGAATGTCAGCCTTCAGGGCTCAAAGACCACATTTGCTTTGCCAGAAAATTTGAGGAAACAGGTGGCACAGCCACTGCATGACACTTTCAGTGAGATCTGTGAGGCAGCTTACCATGAAGTAAGAGATTGCATCAACGGTCTGTTCTCTATCTGACTGCCTCTGTGCTAGTAGCACCAATACACAAAACCAAAAAATCTCCTTTCTGTAACTCTTCTGTTCCTGGCACCTCACTTGAGTGCTTCCTCAAATGGGTTGAGACCCAACCCATTTACCAGACACATCACCCACAGGCTCCAAGGGCTGCAAGTGGCTCGCCTCCTTGGGGTTACAAAACAGCTCCTGACTGCAAGCCTCTCTGAATGCAGATTCCTTCTCTGGCCTTAGGTCCCCTTTCCCCTCAGCGCAGTCAGCCACCGCTTCCTCCTCCCATCTTGGTCCACTGTTGGATGGCCCCTGAGCTCCCGAAGTATCCACAAGGGTCTTCAGAGTGGAGGTGGGGATCACCTCCAAGTATATCATCCAGCTCTTTGTAGAACCTACAGGTCGCGAGTGCAGCACCAGAGTGGCAGTTTGCTTCCCGCACCTTGTGGTAGGCGTTTCACAGCTCCTTTGCTGTCATCCTGCACTGCATCCCAGTCATGGCCCCTTTCAGTCATGCATCTTGAGATGTACCCGTGGGTATCATAATTCTCACAGCTGAAGCGAAGCTGGGACTGGACAGCCTCCTCTCCCCAAATGCTGATGAGGTTCAGCACCTCAGCATGGCTCCAAGCAGGGTAGCTCCTGATGCGTGGAGCAGGCATGGCCAGCTGGAAAGATGCACTGAGAACACAACACACATCACCAAACAGGAAGAGGACTTTCAAATTTAAAAAAAAAAAAATGCAAAGGGCAGGTCTGAGGGCTCTCTGGTCCTGAAAGCAGGGCAGTAGAGTTCAAACAGATGATCAGAGAGGCAAGAACAGGCATTGTGGGAAAGGTGCCAGAAGCCAGTCACGATGCAGTACTAAACCATGATGTCCACACTGGCACCCCAGCACTGTATCAAGAGCACAGCAACCTCTACACTTCTTGCTGAGATGGTTTACTTAGAGCGCACTAACACCAGAGCTAGTGCACCCTAAGTGCCTTGCCAATGTGAACACCTAGAAAGTTACAGTGACTGGGGCTGATTTACTGGGCAGTATCTTACCAGTGTACACTTGGCCTAATTGATCTAAAGAGACTTATTTTTAAATTTCGTTTCATAGTTGGTGATATGAACAAATAAAGTTATTAAATATCCAATATGTAAATACAACAAAAGACTATAAAACTATAACAAATTTCCCTTCAATAATACTTCACTATGTCCTGTAGAATACAAATATTAAATGTTTAAATCTTGGCAAATTAATTTTTATCATTTCTTGGACTTATGTCCCAAATGAACTTTAAACTTTGACATTGATTTTTACAATTACAACATTCAACTATGCTATAATGCAGATAAGTAAACTAGGGTGAAATTAAGAACCATACTTTTTTTGGCGGAGGAGGCGGCTTTTGTTGGAATGCCAATTTTACAGCTTCTGCTGCTGATTCAGGCTCTTTAATAATGCTCTTCTTTGAGTCTGCCTCTGACAGCACAACAAAAAAATGGTGACATTTTTCACACTTCACAAAGCGGGTGGAAGCTGGGAAAAAAGTAAAATAAAGTGACAAGAGACTGTTTAGACAACTTTCATTCAACTTTCTACTATCATGCTACCCAGAACTTAAACACCTGTAATAACAAACATTCTATCAACTCCCTTCTCTGCCTCCAAGGTATATTTTAAGTTGGGGAAAGATCAAGAAACAAAAATGAGTAAGTACTCTGCATTTACATAGCACTTTTCATCTGTTCACCTCAAAAGCTTTACAATACATTTAACTGTTTGTGAAATTCATACAGTGAGGCAACACAACTTGGCCAAAATCAGACAGGACAGTGACAGACCTGGGAAAAGAAGGCATGTGTATATTTCCAGCTTGGTGCTCTTCTCAGTAACAACTGTATTCTAAGGATGAAATTCACCCAACTGTGGAAACACCTTTCTGACATTTGAGCCCTGTGGAGGGAGCATAAAATGTACAGGGAGCTCTATAATCCTATATGCACGGGGAAGGCACATAATTTGGATCTGAACAGACTACCACTACTGAATCCAAATACACAGACCAAGGCAGCAATTACTGCCATAGCCCATAAGCTGAAAAACATAGTACAGTAAAACCTGTGTTATCCAGCACACTTGGGGATTAGGGCGTTCCAGTTATCTAAAAATTCTGGTTATCTGAGGGTCCCATCAACTTAGGAAAAACCAATGGACAATAATAGTAAAACTCAAGTTTTTAATATTGGTAGTTTTGTATTGTGAGGCAGTTGGTCTCACATATTTTGAGTTAAAGATGATTAGTACTTCTTAAATAAAAAATTGTTAAACCAATCATGGTAAACCAAACCAAGCCAAGCCTGCGCACCTGAAGATGTGACAGTATTGTGGCTGGGAGCAATGCCAGTTAAAGTTTTCTGGTTAACAGAGTGCCAAATAACAAAGGTTTCACTGTACTGCCCTCTTCATGTATGCTCCCCTGCGTGGAATTAATCTAGCTTCTGTAAAAGGTGGATGTTGGGATTTGGCAATCTCCCATAGAACAACAGACTATACAAAACTCCGCTTACGGTCAATTTCTAATAAATGTTTAACAGAATTTATATCTAATTGGTATTTCAGTTTAATTTAATTTATTATGACAATATACTTCAATCCAAATATACTAAATCAGTAGTGACAATTTCTCAATTAACATTTTTAGAATATACAAGCATTCACACTAAAAAGAAAAGGCAAAAACTGAGAAAAATGCCAAGTATAATATGACTTTCTCTGTTTAGTAAGCAACATTCTGGTTGTTAGTCTATATGGTGCCACAGGACTTCTCATTGTTTATGCAGATTCAGACTAACACGGCTACTCCTCTGATTCTTGTCAACATTTTGGTTATTTAAAAAAAAATCTAGAATACTATTAGTTAATTTTTGAGATGTCACAGTACAAACCCTCAAGAACAAATAATAGATTTTCTTAGAAACATTTTGTTGCCTTTGGAAATTGATTCTTGGGATAGCAGCAACTCAGACTTCAAAGGAAGACAAAAGAATTAAATTCTGAAATACTTTATTATAACTTGAGGATTGGAACTGGAGTCAGTGTTTCAGAAAAGCAAAGAAAATGGCATCTGTTCTACATGATTTCAAAGAACAAAATCATAACCCCGCAAGTGTTCAATTCCTGCTCCCGCACTTGAATATCCTCTGTTAAATGTGCCAAATTGGGGCAGCATGACCTGCTTCAACAAGTAACTACTCTTTATTAAAATGACCACGTGAAGAATTCCACAACAATCTTCTGAACTTTTAAAAAGGCTCCAGAACATAGCTTATGCAGCCAAATGCTGTTTAATTTTACTGCTGACTTATGACAAGAACCAAAACATTTTTACATCACGCTCATGCCTCCCATAGAGCAGATGTCAGGAGAAATTCATCCAACAGATAAGATGCATTCATTCCAAAATTATGGGGCTGCACAAATAAAATGAAATTTTCATAAAGTAAAAATCTGGTAGCACTGTGAGAATCATCTTTGCTTTTAATCCTGTCCCTTCAAGTGGCTAGAGGAGATGGTACACTCCAGTAGTAACAGCATAAACTGCTGATAGCTTGGGGAGGAGAGGTCGAAGTGGAGGAGTGCAAAGGTAACTCACTTGCAAGCAACCCTCCCAAGATAGTACTACTGATTGCCAATATCACAGGATGAGCGTGTGCACTTGCACAAGCATAAAACATCCTGAACATCCTGACTACTAGTACCATGGCAGCATTCTTCTCCCTCACATGGTGCAAGCACATAACACTTGCACCAGAGAGCGAACACAAGTATGGTGACTCAAACGTAGAAGAAAAGGGAAAATAAATGGAGAGACATCATAATATTTTACACCAGCTTTCACTGGAAGATCTCAAAGTTCTTTACAAATATTAAGACTCCCAACATCGCTCTGAAATAACTATTTCCCCCCACGTTACAGAGGGGAAAATGCAGCATCATGGTGATTTTTTTCTGAGGTCAGAGCAAGTTACTGACAGAGCTGGGATCAGCACCAAGATCTTCTAACTAAGAGTTTTGTGCTCTGAACACTAGTTCATGCTCCCTCTCACTGCTGTGACAGTGGAAAATAAGATCACTTAATGTCAACAGCAATGCTTATTTTCAAAGAGGAAGGCACAAGAATCAGTAGGAACCTTTTTGCTGAAGAACATGGCGGTGATGCATCACAGCTTTTGTAAACATATACTTCAAATCTTTTTATTTTCTACTCTAGAACTATAGTGCCAATGGCAACTAGCAGAGCATTTTACATCCCCAGCTTCACAGATGGTGAAACTTTTAGAAGTTTCCCCAAGACAGAGGTATAAGAAGCTCTGCAGATCTTCAAAGCCAATAATATTATATTAAGTACTCACACCTCTCTGAAATAATTCCAATTTCAAATTAACTTCATTAGCATGATGAGCTCTGCAAATGTTTTATGATTAGGGTCATTCCAACTTCTCTGAATTGAAAAACAGGTCACATCACAGACTGAAATCTGGTCTTGTGTGTGCTTTTATCTATACAGATTTCACAGGGGCAACTAGTGTTTCTCAAATTGGGGGTCCTGACCCAAAACAGAGTTGTCAGCGGATGGGGGAGAAGCTCACAAGCTTATTTTGGGGGGGGGGGGGGTGTCACAGTATTGCCACTCTTACTTCTATGCTGACTTCAGAGCTGGGTGGCTGGCCAACAGCCACTGCTCTCCAGCTATCCAGCTCTGAAGGCAGTGCCTCACCACTGGCAGCATAGAAGTAAGGGTGGCAAAACCATACCATGACACCCTTCTGTACTGCTACCTTCAGAGATGGGCAGCCAGAGTGTGGTAGCTACTGACTGAGGCCCCAGCTCTGAAGGCAGCAGTGCAGAAGTTTAGGTGGCACTACCATACCATGCCATCCTTACTTCTGCACTGCTGCTGGCAGCAGTTCTACCTTCAGAGCAGGGTTCCCACGCAGCAGTTGCCATTCTCTCATCTCCCAGCTCTGAAGGCAGCACTGCTACCATCAGCAACACAAATACAGGGTAGCAGTACTACAGACCCCTCCTACAATAACCTTGAGACCTCCCCACAACTCCTTTCTGGGTTAGGATCCCAACAATTACAACACCGTGAAATTTCAGATTTAAATATCTGAACTCATTAAATTACTTATTTTAAAAATCCTATGACTGTGAAATTGACCAAAATGGACTGTGAATTTGGTAGGACCCTATTCACCACACAACAACAGATAGTGAAAAGGAAGTGAAGCTTAGCGGCTGACTTAGCTCCCGTGGCATGCTGAAGGCACAATACAAAGTATGTGCCAACTGGTGCAGGCCATGTCATTCCATAGCAGAGCACTGTCCACACAATATGTACAAAAACTCGATGCAATTGTATTTTTTTAAAAGCTTGAATATGTGGTGGAAATAGGTACTATGTTGCAATTGCTCTAAAGAGCCAGGTGCCCAGGAAAAAAAAAGGGCAGCTAAGCCACTCATTTCCTAACTGGTTTAAATGTGACAGGAAAACCCTGCTTTGCAGCAGGCTCAGGGCATAGAGTTCATCCTGGCAGAATGAGGTGATGACAAAAAGAACAGCAATTGAAGAGTACTTTAGTCAGCAATACTCAGGCTCAAAAGGTACAGGTGGTTTTGACTTCACATCTCAAGCATGAATCTTATGTCGCTGAGGTAAGCAATGTCCACAGGATTCCCTTCTACACAGCCTGAAACCTAAGGCCAAGTACCAGGAGTGTTGAGCAAATGAGTCAGAACCACCAAGATCCCTTTAATACCGTCAAAGATCCCAGGAAAGATGAATGTGTTGGAATAGCAGAGAATCACAAAACCATTGTGCAAGGTTTATAGCAATATGTGATGAACAAACAAATTACAAACAAGGTACACTGGAATGTCAAGCTCAATGACTCTTTGCAACTTGATTCATGAATAAAGAAGCACTCTGACAATTCTATTTCAGCACTGTGTTAATCATTTCAAGATGAGTACAGAGTTAATCTGATGTTTAAAGTGTGGGGCACAAACTAAATAACTGTGTTTTCTTTAGTCTGTAAATATGTAATTAGAGCCCTGAAAATTTATAAGTCAAAAACAAGTTTATTTTGTCTTTTTAAACTAGTGGAATTACAGGTTAAGTTAAAAACTGAGTTACAGCCTGTTTCACAGAATACAACCAACCATTAAGTGTTCTGGGAATGGAATTTGGATGGGGATTCTGATAATTTAAGGAGGATTAGAATACAGCTTGCTTCCCCACAGCTATTCTGCATTCTATAGTGCAAATAAACCCAGAAAAGAAAATAAGTAGAGTCATTAAACATAAGAACAGATTTAATTAAAGGAAAAGTGAACTCGTAACAAAAAAAAGTGAAAAGTAACAGCTTGAAAAAGAACTGATGACAGGTGTAAGGAATCCAATGGATTCATGAAAAAAATATGATGTAAGCCTTAAAGGAATATCTGAACAATTATAGCAGCTACAACTGATTTTCCTAAAAATCATAGTTACTAGGAATCCAATGATAGCTCTCCCTCCATTATACCCCTCTAGCCAGCCCTAAACAAAAGAAAAGAGTTTCTGCCACTCTTATACAATGTGGCACTGCAACAAATAAATGGACTTTAAAAAAAGACGCTTTAAAGCCCAGCTTCGTGAGGGGGTGAGAAATTAGGATAAATCAACTTCCCAAAAAAGGCCATCCTCTCACTGTATCTTGATATTAGAGTGATCTCAAACTTCTGTCAGCCTCACTCCTTTTAAAGAAAGGTAATTGTGCTTTTAGTCTTCGTGCCCTATGACATCCTAGTGCAGTTTCAGTCTGGTTCTGGCCTTCTTTTTAAATTGAAACTATACTTATTAGCCAAGATTACTTCCCATGCTGTAAGTGTCTGAGCATATGGGCAAGGTCATTTCTAAACACAGGTTAAATTATCTTTGTGACACTTATGGATATCTAAGTGCATCTCTGTTGCCCAAGGACCCCACAAGTTTGATGTCTGCTCTGATGCAGCTCTTGGATTCTATTTCCAACTTGATGCATGTAAACAAACTCATCATCAATTCCGGTCTTGGCGATAACATAGATAGAGTCATTTTGAAACTGTGTCAGTTCCCTGATGTTCTTGTTTACAACTTGGTCTCTAAAAAATGGTGAGTCAGATGAACAATCTTTTCCTCACTTTCAGCTACACTTTTTCTATAGAAAATCCAATGCGGTAAACAGGTTAGGAAGTGTTTATTTCAGCTGTGCAATTAAGGCTGGATTTGCAGAAATTCTTAGCATGTACTTTTTAATGGAAATCAGCAGAGACTGTAAGAGCTTAACACTTCTGAAAAATCAGTCCCTTTTTTCATGCTGATCCTTGATCTACCTTGGAACTCTCTAGCAACAGCAAGACACGTCCTTGGAACAATAAGACAGGATTACTGCAATACCTTCCTATCAAAGTTTCTCTATTTGCAACTTGTTCAGAACAAAGCATCAGAAGTCTGCTTGTTAGTTTAAACATCTGTGATATTATACCTACCTTGCATTCTTTATAGGGACTATAAAATAGGCCTTGTTTTTAACCCCTAACAGCACGGGCATGGCTATTCTTGAGACTTCATCCTTCATTCTCATCATAGAATCATAGAATACTAGGACAGGAAGGGACCTCGAGAGATCATCAAGTCCAGTCCCCTGCCCTCATGGCAGGACGAAATACTGTCTAGACCATCCCTGATAGACATTTATCTAACCTACTCTTAAATATCTCCAGAAATGGAGATTCCACAACCTCCCTGGGCAATTTATTCCAGCGTTTGACTACCCTGACAGTTAGGAACTTTTTCCTAATGTCCAACCTAAATCTCCCTTGTTGCAGTTTAAGCCCATTGCTTCTTGTTCTATCCTCAGAGGCCAAGATGAACAAGTTTCCTCCCTCCTCCTTATGACACCCTTTTAGATACCTGAAAACTGCTATCATGTCCCCCCTCAATCTTCTCTTTTCTAAACTAAACAAACCCAATTCTTTCAGCCTTCCTTCATAGGTCATGTTCTCTAGACCTTTAATCATTCTCGTTGCTCTTCTCTGGACCCTCTCCAATTTCTCCACATCCTTCTTGAAATGCGGTGCCCAGAACTGGACACAATACTCCAACTGAGGCCTAACTAGCGCAGAGTAGAGCGGAAGAATGACTTCTCGTGTCTTGCTTACAACACACCTGTTAATGCATCCCAGAATCATGTTTGCTTTTTTTGCCACAGCATCACACTGCTGACTCATATTCAGCTTGTGGTCCACTATAACCCCTAGATCCCTTTCTGCCGTACTCCTTCCTAGACAGTCGCTTCCCATTCTGTATGTGTGAAACTGATTCAGTGGAGCACTTTGCATTTGTCTTTATTAAACTTCATCCTGTTTACCTCAGACCATTTCTCCAATTTGTCCAGATCATTTTGAATTATGACCCTATCCTCCAGATTAGTCGCAACCCCTCCCAGCCTGGTATCGTCTGCAAACTTAATAAGCATACTTTCTATGCCAATATCTAAATCGTTGATGAAGATATTGAAGAGAGCCGGTCCCAAAACAGACCCCTGTGGAACCCCACTTTTTATACCTTTCCAGCAGGATTGTGAACCATTAATAACTACTCTCTGAGTACAGTTATCCAGCCAGTTATGCACCCACCTTATAGTAGCCCCATCTAAGTTGTATTTGCCTAGTTTATTGATAAGAGTATCATGTGAGACCGTATCAAACACCTTACTAAAGTCTAGGTATGCTACATCCACCGCTTCTCCCTTATCCACAAGACTCGTTATCCTATCAAAAGCAGCTGATTAATATTTGTGCTCTGAGAACCCAATTTTTAGAGATTGCTATTATTTCTTAGGTAAGCAAGAGAGTGTGCTTCACACTAGTAGACCCTACTACAGCATGGAATTCATGCTGTTTTGGACCACTGCCTCATCTTAACTTTCCGAAGTGCTTTCAGTATCACTACTTTAGAACGATAGTTCTATTCCTCGCCTCAGTGCTCCACCATACAGTATCTCTGATATGCAATGACCCCTTTAATCTTCTGTTTAAGGAAAATTAATTCTAAATATTTTAAAGTTCATATATTAAAAGTCTTGCTGTACAGAATACCAAGTATCCAGGAAGACTAAGGCTACACTTCAAAAATAAGGTTGATCATCAGTGGTTGTCTGGCATTTGATGTTAGAAGATTTCCTTCCTCTCCCCCCATTCATTGGGAACTCAGTCTTTTGACTATATTATGGGTCTTATTTTGCCCTACAAGATCCAAAAAACACACTACTACTAATATATTCTAAAAAGTGGTGATTCTCTTAGTGAATCAGCAATTCATCTTGCTCTTCCTATTGCTTAAGAAAAAGGGTAAAAAAGCAAAAAAATCAGAAAGCACACACATGCTCATTAGAAAATAAGTCAGAAGCCAAAGTACTACTGTCTACATGAACGCCTCTTCCATAGGGATATAAGCAACCAGTTGAGTAGTCAACTACCCAGTTAGCCTAGGCTTATCGGGTAATCGAGTTGCTACTCGACTAGTCACTTCTCCCCTCCCCCTCTCAGGGGAGCAGGAGCCAGTGCTGGGGGGGGGAGCTCGCTTAAAAGTCGGTTCCCCCTAGCACCACCTCCGCTGTGGGGAGGGGGAGAAGGAGAGCTAGGGGAGGCAGAAGCGCAGCAGCGGTCCGGGTGAGAGCTGGGACTCAGCTGTCCTGGTTGGCTCTTACTACATTTAAGAGGCAGAGTTGCAGCAAGGTTAGCTCCTGGGGCTGGGAGCTAACCCCGCTGAGACTCTGTAGTTTCCCCCCTTATTGACTGATCAAGTAGTCGATGGAAATTAGCTGATTAAATGCCATTTAACATCCTTCCTCTTTCACTAAGATAAGCTTACATTGTTCACAATATTGCTCTGCATACTATTGACCGAATTCTGCTCCTGATTATACTCATGCAGTTAGTCCTGATTTACATCAGTTACATTATTCTGAATTATCATCATCATAGCAGGATATTTATAAGCACAACATAACTATTTTAAATTATCAGTATTCAGAATAAAATTTAGTTATCTGAACAGACTGTTTAAAATTTAAATTTAGCAATTATTTCAAAAATGGGGAATCATCCATATAAATCAGGACACTTACACACAAAGGTTTCTACGTGTGTGCACAGGTCACCACACTTGGGACACCGCAGCTGGTTTCCTCCTTTCCCTGAGTTTCCAGAACTTGACTTTTTACTGCCTCCCTCGCTGACAGATTTCTAATGAGAAACAATAATATTTCAATTGTTAGTTCCAGACAATGAATTTCAGATTGAATTATACATGCCACTGTACAGAATGAAAAAGTTAAATAAAAAGGCAGCTAAAATGGTCTATTTTTCAGTATTTGAAAAAGATTCCAAACATCGAAAGTAACAGATTTTGAAATTTCTTGCTTAAAACAGGCATTTTTCTATAATTAAGCCAAAAGAATAGACACAATAAATCTACATTTTAAAAAGCAACGAGGGATTTTGGATGCTCAACCCAAAGAATGTTGGAGGGAGTTGGTTTTTCAGAATGTACTACAGGGGTGGGCAATAAAAAATGCAGTCCACCAATGACTAACCCTGGGAAGCCACCACTGCTATATTTACCTGCACTTTTGCAGGTATCGGATGATCACAGTTCTTACTGGTCGTGGATCACCGTCTGCGGCCAACGTGAGCAGCGGGAAGTAGCACAGACAGGGATGCCACTTCCCCCAGCTCGCATTGGCTGTGAACTTGCAGCCAACAAGAGTTGCGATCGTCCGATAACTGCAAAAGCGCAGGTGAATACAACCGTGGGGGCCTGCCAGGGACAAACCCTGTGGACTGGATCCAGGCTGTGGCTGGAATTTGCCCACCCCGCTGTACTAGGTACTGGTCCTTCTCCTGATGTACTAGGTACCGGTCTTCTCAAAAAACAGGCCCTTTCTAAGTGTCTCAAAATGAGTACTCAAAAATTAAGCTCTCCAAAATCAGAAGCCACTTTTGAAAACTGAGGTTCTAACCTCTAAGGCAGCCTCTCCCAATCTTTTGAAAGCTGACCCCGTTCAGTAAAATTAAACTAGCTGTGCCCTCCTTCAACCTCATCAGATGTTATTAAAGACCTGGCCATCTCAACTTCTAAAACTTTTGTACTAGTTTATCAAGGCAAATCCCACAATTTGGGATGTGATAAAAATATCTCTTTTTACATGTTTTGATAAGGAATGAAATGGCTAACAATGTTAATAAAGCATCTTAGTTAGCACTCATTGAAACAAATGGAGCTTTACCCATCACAAATCTATTGTTTCAGGGTCTCTGCAAACTCATATAGACATCATTACATTGCTTATGCTCTCTTCACATTTTGAAGATTTTCCGCTGCAATCATAAGAGCTATCAACTTACACACACGAGCCTCCGAAAACCAAGATATCTGTCCATGCCCCCACAGCCCTTGGTTAGTCAATCACATGCCAGGAAATATCAGTGTAAGGAAAAAATTATTGAAATACCGCACACGCCTGCCAAAATCCTACTTTCTGACTAAGGAGCAATATATAAGGTAATCATATACCTGATGAATCTTCTTATTAATTGCATGTACAAGTGAAAGAATGGGTAAAACAGAATTAAAAGTCCCTAATAAGAGTAGCAATTAAACATATAAGACTACAATTAATCTTTTCTACAAAGCATTCTTCCTTAGTACCATAGCAACATATCAGAAAATTAAACCAAACATTTTATGGTTTTCACATACTAATTCTTAGTCCCTGCAGATGTTTGTGGTTTTATAACCATATTTCACAATATTTTGAAAAATAATTCTCATTTTTTGCTGTTTGAAAGACCCAAACAATAGAGAAAGTGACTATAAACAAAGTATTTGTGCATTTGATACTACTCAAACCATACAATGAAAATATTTTCCTCTTAATATTTTCAGTTACAGTAATCTGAAAGGTGACTTGTAACAGTGGGTAATAATTTCAGAAAAGAGTGTAGTTAAGAGATCCCTTTATGCAATAGTTTCTTATGCAGACTACCTTATTGCCATCGCCAGAACCATCCTTGCTCGCGCCATCTTTTGAAGCAAAGTAAGCTGGTGTTTCTGAAAAAGTTCTAAAAGGAATCCTTCTTACAGACTGAGTATCAAAAGTCCCAATTCTTCCTAAAACAGGTAGACAAGTTCGACCACAAGTAATACCTAGAAATGAAACAAATCTTGTAAGTCTAGGGGGCACACATCTTGCTCCCCAGAGCCCAAACAAAAGCTTTATGTAAAACAGGGGAAATGCTTCACGTTACCCATTATTATTTTGTTCTATGGTAAAAGAGAATATAAATAGCAGCTACTAATCCAGCTAGTCTTTTCCCATTTATCAGTGCTAATATATTGTGTACTGACAACTCCTTTTCCCAACTTTCTCAGTCCTTATTATATGGCAGGAAAAAAAGACTGTGAAGGGAAAATATGACTTTTCTTTTGGTCAAAAAGTAACCAGAATTTCAGAACAAATGAAAATAGGGTTTATTTGAAATTTCCTTCTGAAGTAGAAGAGCTATCATAAGATGAAGGAATAAAAGCTTGAACTGCCTTTGATTTAAGAATGTCAACAGAGCACAGAATGCTACTTCTAAAGGTCTTCACAGTGATTAATATTTATTATATTTTCAATTAACAGATTAGTTCAGCAAACATTTCTACATACAATGAGCATCTGATTGTGTAATAAACATTTAAATAGTATCCCAAAAATACCTCACTACATATACGTACATCCCTACAACATTATATACGATCATGTGGAAAACTATAGATTAAAAATAACAACGTAGATCCCATTTTTACAGCATTATCATGTAATGAAGATTTTTACTAGCATTATCGTAAAACAACAATTAATCTATTGTATTCAGTTAAAACCAGTCCTCTAGATGGGTGTCCAAAATGTAATCACAATACAAAAGTAATCACTTAATATACTATTACACATTCTCTCATCTAACCCTTCAGCAGGGATAGCAAAGCTATTCAATGTTTTTCATAAGTTTATCGTGAACTCTAGTTTCAGTGAAAAAGTACATTAGCAATTTTTGGGAGTATATCAAGAAAAAAACTGCTCCCCCTTTAAATCCTGATGGTATCCTACCCCAGCCCAGGCCTGATTTTGATTTAAGAGTATAGTGATTAATCAAGGCCATGTCTACAATAGGAACTAGGGATGTAAATACCCACTTAAAAAGTTAACTTGTTAAGCAATATGTTTAACCAGCCAATCGTAGATGTGGGGGAGGAGAGGTTGCTCCGGCCAGCTGGCCCCATCATTCTGTGACACGGATAGGGAATTCGCTCCAGCTGGGCCTAGTCCCTCGGTTAACTGGTTACCAGGTAAGCATGTTGGTAGGGCTAACGCTTACTGGGTAACTGGTTAACCTTTACATCCCTATTGGGAATGCACTGCTGTTATAGCTATACCAGTATCCTATACCACCAAAATGCCTCATATAGCACAGCTTATACTACACTTTTGCCGATATCGCTTATTCCGTTTCCTCTTCCCCATTCCCCACAAGACACAACTCCATAAGATAACCTAAACAAGCTATAAATAGAAGCACAGTTTTGCAGGTATAACTGTGTTTACACTGGGGAGTTTTGCTGGAATAGCTGGGTCTGTCAGGCTACCTCTACACAGCAGGGCTTAACTCAAAATAAGATACACAACTTCAGCTACGTCAATTGCGTAATTTATTTTGAAATAAACCATTTCGAAATTGGGAGTGTCTCCACAGCATTTATTTCAAAATAGAGCACTCTTCCTCCGACTTCCCTTACTCCTCATACAATGAGGGTTACAGGAGTCCGAGTAAGAAGTCCTCCAGCTTGACAGTACTGTATTTTGACACTATGTCAAAATAACTGCCTGCTGTGTAGATGCAGATTTTTTTTCGAAATAATGCTAGTTATTTCGAAATAATGTTTCTGTATAGACATACCCTCAGAGATCAGACCTCCTCACACCTCTGATCACACTGATGTCATCAGAAGCCTGTAATGTGCATGTGGCTAAATCATCAATTATGATTAGCTAGCAAACAGTACTACAGTTATCTAAAATAGTGTCATAGAACCATCACAACATCTGTCTCATCAAAGATTTTCTTGATAATCCAAAATCCAAATTTATTTCAGATCTTTGATGACATTTAGGTTATATCATACTAGTGAATGAAATCATTTCCCGCTCACCAAAAAACTCAGTCACGATGAAAAAAAGATCAACCTTTAGCATATATTACGAAATGTGATAACTACAGAGATAATAATGAAATGACCTTTGAAATATCTCCTAATCACATGAAATGTATCAAGTAAATGTCTTACTGATGTAGTACATTGGTCTTCATTTGGCAGAATCAAAATCCTTGAAGCTTACTGGTAAACATTGCCACAAGTTAGCCTCCAGGAATTTTCAGAAGGTCAGATTTGAATAAACAAATTATTAAAGGGTGAAATGAAATGTGTTATATTTGGCAGCATGGCTATCTTCTCTAAGCAGTGGGCACACATTTTAAATTAGATATGATATTGTAACATTGATGTTTTAAATGATTTATTCCCAACATGGAAAAAATTAATCCATTAAGCTACCCAAACTGTTGATACTCTTGCAATAGCCTAGGAAAAAATACCTGACTAAGCATGAGCCCCCATATGCTATTTGTAAAGTTTTAGAAGCCTTTACATCTACTATATTACTGAGAGAGTTCATGTATCTGTATTTAAGAACTCCTCCACCAAATTCAGTATACAGCTTCCCCTTATCATAATGTAAAGCAAGGTAAGAGTTTGGTTGTGCCAGGAAAATGGGATGCCTGGAATGGGATTGCTTCTCATAAAACCATACAGCAAAGAGACAATCACCCCCATCCCAGACAGCCCCAGACCTGAGCCTCCAGCCCCCACAAGTCACTTTTAAGAAGGGCGGGGGGGGGGGGAGGCGACTGAAGCTCTCTCCCCCCTCACCCCCAATTTGTACAGGGGCACAGAAAACCATACAGAAAGGAGAGACAGAATCAACAGACAGGTGAAATAAGCTGGCTGGGGGCCCCCCTTCAGGACTGCTCCAACACGGAGCCTCCCACCCCCAGATGCTCTTGGTGGCGGGGGAGACTCCCCTCACTCCAGATCCATATGAGAACATTGCTGGCTGTTCCCCATTGTCAAGGAACGAGGGGAAAATGCAGTTTCCTGCCAGAGTGAAAACTGTAGCAGAGTACATGGAGCAGACCAACACAAACTTGCCCCAGCCGGGGGACATGCACATGATAGCCCTCTCTTTGCAGGGCAGACTGAACCCCTCATCTGTAGCCCCACCCCAGAGCAATGATTTAAATAAACAAATATTAATTGAGTTAAAGACCCAAGCAACGCCAGATAAATCTAGTAGATTAAAAGACGAGAAATGGTACTAAATTCAAGTAGCAAGGATACATCTGAGATTTTAAGATTCCATGTTAGGAAGTTACAGGTTGAACCTCCCTTGTCCAGCACCCTTGGGACTGGCAAGGTCCCAGAAAAAGGGAATTTGCCAGATCAGGGGAGGTCAGGCAACCGGGCTAGGGATGTTAAATTTTGATTAATCAGCTAATCGAATATTGAGTTGGTTTGCAATACAGGTTGTACTTCCCTTAACTGGGATTCTGGCCGGACCACGGATGTTCCTGGATCACAAAGCCCAGGTACAGGGATGTTGGGCCATGGGGCAGGAGTGGCAGGCTATTCAGCCAGGAGCCCCACATTGGGGGTGTGCAGAGGGGTGAGCAGTGCAGCAGGACATTCTGGTGTCTCCGGACATGGAGCGGAGGAGGAGGGGGGCCAGCAGCGGCAACCCCAGAGCACCAGCTGCAGGGCTCCGGCCCTGGTGGCAGCCATGGAGCTCCAGTCTGGGGAGCCACGGCTGGGCAGGCAAGAGCTCTAGCCAAGGATAGCACAGGCCACGTTGGGAGGGACTTCCCTGGTCCAGCAAATCCCCTCGTTCGGACTGGTCAGGTCCCGAGGGTGCGGGACGAGGGAGGTCCAACCTGTATGAGAGACTGAAAATGATTTCCAGTCACCTCTAAGACAACTCATCATAAATTTAAGTCTATCATTTTAACTCATTATCAGGATTTTGTTAAAATAAGTGAGAGAAAGATGCATGTAATTTAGTTACAATATTTGATCTTCCAAGGTTTTCAGTAGTTAACAATCCCCCTCAACATATACACTTTATTCCATTAATGCACACATTTCAGTAAGAGAATATATCTTAAATCTTAGGACTGTCAGTATAAATGTCTGGTGTTAGTTGGGAGAGAAGGGCTTTTGAAAATGGCACCTTACTATTCTAATACAATAACAGGCAATAATAAGGAAGAGCATTAAACAAGGAGCCAGTCTGGAAAAAAACCCTCTACCAACATTTGCTACTCCATGACATTTAATCAAAACAGATTTGCAGATTTTTTTTTTTTTAAATAAAATAGTTTACTGGCAATATACTAGCATCTATTAAAGTAATTAAGACATTTTTCAGAGACACATCAACTCAAATATATATATATTTTTAAAAAGTTTAAAGTAGTTTTGTTTGTACTTGACCCTTAATCCCTACCAATAAATTTCTCTCTTGCCTGCTGCAGTAAGAGAAAAATGAATGACTAAGAGAAATCATGAATCTAACTATACACAAAATACTGTCGAATGTACAAATGGAAAAAAATGATTTTTCCTCTTTCAATTACAGTAACATTAGGGATTACTAACCAAAACAGTAGATATAGAATTGTATGTCCTTTCAGTAAAATATCTATTTAAAAAGCACTAGCAAAGTGGGGACAAACTAAAATTTCACAATGATTTGTTTATACTGATACTGCTCTATATAATACACATGGAAATATAAGTACATTATTTATATTCCAATTGATCTATTTTATAATGATATGCTAAAAATGATAAAGTCAGTAAATTTTCAGTAATAGTGTGCTGTGACTTTTGTATTTTAAACCTGATTTTGTAAGCAAGACAAATCAGACTCCTGAAAGGGATACAGTAGTTGGGAAAGTTTAAGAGCAACTGCTCTAATAGTTTCTGCACCTACATTACTGATCTTCAGGGAACCTTGCAAGAATTGTCTTTTCACACAGGCTGGGTTTAGGATGATGTAAATAGGTTAAGAAGGAAAAGTCAGGTGGTATCAGTACCCGTCAATTAGATGAGGAGGCAGCTTTTCATGATACTGAAACACCTTACAGTTTCAAAATTGGTTATTTTGGAGAAAGTTTTTGTACACATACCCTAAAGAGTAAAATAGGAAGAAATTTACTGCACACATTTCCATAAAATGTAAGTAATCGCAAAATAAGTATTCACAAAGTTTTCCAGGAACACTCAACATTCCAGTCAAATGACGGTTTTCTCTTCACTCCACATTTTAGTCAAAGGCCGGAGGGATTCAACATTCCCCCATCTCCATTTTATCTTTATAGCAAAATTTATTTTGAAGAAACTTGAGATTGATTTTGAATTATTTTTAGCCATACTCCTTGTTGATACACAATAGAGTACGTTTTGCTAAATCTGTATGTATACTTATTTAATATACAATTTTTACTCAAGTGATTGCCAAGTTTGCCTGTTGCTGTAAATTCTACAGCAGCTATAAAATGTGCAATACCACTATCTCAGTTCTTATTACTATTCCATGCTATCTGTGTGCCTCACAATCTTTTAATGTATTTATCCTCAGTTCCCCAGGAAGGCAGGAAACTTTATTATCCCATTTTAAAGATGAGGAACTGAAGCACAGAGACAAAAAGTCACATATGGAATCTATGATGGAGCAGGGGAATGAACACAAGTGCCAAACTAGCACTCTAACCACTACATTACTCTTGCATTCTAAACTTTCTGCCATTTGTAGGGTTAAATCCATCAATGATTGCATCAAGTCCCAACCACAAGTACTGAGGACATTGGGTAAGAGTTGCAGGCATCAATAAATGGCAAAATAGAAATATCTGCTCTACAATATGCATGGGAAGTTGAACTCAAAATCAGTAGTTACACTCTGAAATTTCTAGTATTGCATTTATCTTTACAGATTCAATTTACATTTATTTCACACAAATAAAAGCACTGGATATACTATTTACAGAAAATACTTGAATCAGATATTGACCAGAACTTTTTACCTTTTAAACTGTATTTGCTTTTAGAGGGTTCATGTAAGGTAGCGAGTTCAGAGTTGAAAATATTGATTTGAACCTCCCAGATTGACCCCACCTGCCTCTTGAGCCCTGACAAGAGTCTGCCAAACTAGCAGATATGGAATTCGTTGGAATGGATCATGCAATTTAAAGAATCGCTCTTGTTGAACTACCACAGTAGGCTATTGTTACTGAGGCTAACAAAACACTGTACACACTACACAGGCATTAAATAGGCACTGGCAAGTTTAAAATTCCTTATCTGTGTTACTAGCATCACCATACACTATTAACATGTATGCTGCTTAATTCTTGCACTTCAGGTGTAAACTTTGAAAATGAACTCAAAAGTTCTTGCTAGCCAGTCACAAATTTATTCATCAGCATAATGTTACAATCTTTTATCACAGAAGATAATTGTTTAGATCCTAACAAAACCTATTCACACTTGGGGGGGGGAGGGGAGATGTCTCCCTGAATGTCCTTCTCTGAGTACTAGTTTTGAAAAACTTTCTTCAAACTGCTCATAATTCATTTATGCTTCACCTAACCAAGTGGCTCTTTGGACTTAAAAAAAAAAAAAAGTTAAAGAATACACGAGTGATTGATTAAAGACTCTACAAAGATTAACAAGTACTCCTGTAGCACCTTAGAGACTAACATACTTACATATACACACACACACACACACACACACAAACACAAGCTTATTCTCTCTCTCTCTCTCTCTCTCTATATATATATATATATTTGTTAGTCTCTAAGGTGTTACAGGACAACTCATTTTTAAAATTACAGATTAACACAGCTACTCCTTTGAGACCTACAAAGATTGAGCAACATAAGAAGTCTTGTTAAAATGTCACTGGCAGTAAGAACCAGAAACACCACTGCACATGATAAAACTAAGGGAGGCAATTTCTTTCAGTAAGTCTGAACACAAATTAATAAGAGTATCCCCAAAATAACACTGCTTTTGCACTGATCCACAAAAAAACCAGCTGGAGATTAATCTCTCTTACCTACTGTACATAAGCTCTGACAGATCAATTTAAAGTGAACCATCCTATAAACACCTTTCAATGCTTGAACCACCCACTCTCGCTATAAGCATGGTTGGCACTCCAATGACAGGTATGGCTCCAACTCCCTCTCCCACTTCCCCAAACCACCTGCTTTATAAGAGCCCGCTCTTTACAAGGGATCACAGCGACTGGAGCTAGACAAAGGAACAAAAACCAAGAGAGAGCCCTCATGTGAGACCAATTCGGTCCAGCCCCAGCATTGAACGCGCGACACCTCCCTTTCACAGCTAGATTACTGGCATCGGCACTGCTGAATCAGGGAACCCAGAGGAGAGGAGAGCTGGGGCGAAAGCAGGGCACCCCGTTTACGTTGGCGCTCCCTGCACCGAGACTCCGTATTCGGGGCGCTCGCTCCGCCGCTTGGAAGCTAGTGGGCAGCGGCTCAGACTTGTTTTGGCAGATTCTGCAGCGGGCTGAGAGGCGGCACTGGCGGGGCCGAGGCCCGAGAGCAGGGCTTGGGGGCCGGGGCAGGGGCAGCGCCCGCAGAGGGACATGGGGGTGCGGGCGGGCGGGTTCAATCCATGGGGAGGGGTGTTTGGCCCCGTCCCTGGGAGAGGGTGCAGGGCTGGGCAGAGGGAGCAACTACGCGGGGCCGCTCACTGAGGGGCGATGCCCAGCGGGGGGAGGGGGAGCCGGGGGTGCGGGCGGAAGGGGCCATTCGGGGGGTCGATCTCGGGGGGGGGGAGGGGAGGCGGGCCAGTGGCTGAGGAGGGCCCGGGCAGCGGGGGGTCGCGCGGGCGGGGTCGGTACCTCTGTGCGCGGAGGGCAGCGAGCAGCCGAGCAGCCGCGCGGCAGCAGCGCAGGTGTTACAGGCGGCCATGGTCCCGCGCCCGCTCCGCTCACTAGGCCTCAGGCCCGCCGCCCCCCGCCCGGCTGCGGCCGAGTAAACACCGCCCCTCCCCCTTCGCCTTCGCCTTCCCCTTCCCCCGCAACTACCGTCACCGCGCGCGCGAGGTCCCAGCTTCCGGCGTGCCGGGCCGCGCACGGCATCACGGAACACGTAGGCCCGGCGCGCGATGGGTGACGGGTCGCGCGGCCGGCGGGAAGCCGCAGCGCAGCTGCAGCGTTGCAGGCCGGGAGATGTAGTGCGGGGGCGGGGGGAGGCACTTTCCATGCTGGCAGATGTAGGGAACAAACAGAGAGAGAGCTGCCGGGGGTGGTGAGGCGCCGCCTGCTGGCGGAGGCCTTGCAGTGCTCGAGTCAGCTGCCGCTGCAGGGACCGGGAGCCCTGATAGGGGGTGGGGAGGCTGGTCTAGACCAGTGTTTCTCAACCTTTTTTTTTTATAAAGTACCCCTTTAAAAAAAATTATAAGCCCCCCCCCCCCCCAGTACCTACAGTTTTCAGACACACAATTTCTTTTCTACCATTGCAATACATTTGTTTAAACAACTTAATCGTAGCTGGGCGGGCGATGAAATGTTTGGGTGTAAAAAGTACAAAACCAATAAAACGCTGTAAAGCTTAAAACAAAAATTCAGTTTTCTCCAAATTGTCAGTTATGTTGACGTACCCCCCCCCCCAGATGTCTCTCAAGTACCCCTGAGGGTACTCATACCAACCACTGGTTAAGAAACACTGGTCTAGACCAGCAGGTCTCAGCCAAAGGCATGTGTGTACCCCTGGGGGTATGCAGCGCTCTCCCAGGGAGGGCACAGCTCAGCTACACACTGGCCTGGTTTTACAACGGGCTTCATAAAAAGCACCAGCAAAGTCACTCCCAACTGACATTTCATACTGCGCTTCCCCCTGCACGCTGACAAACAGTGAGCAGTCCTGTGGCACCTTAAAGACTGACAAAGTGGGCTTTGCCTGCGAAAGCTTAGGCCCAAATAAATGTCAGTCTTTATGTTGCCACGGGACTC
This sequence comes from Pelochelys cantorii, assembly GCA_032595735.1. NCBI lineage: Eukaryota > Metazoa > Chordata > Testudines > Trionychidae > Pelochelys > Pelochelys cantorii. The sequence continues at coordinate 40,031,077 of CM064338.1, read as the reverse complement.
CTCTTGCTTTTGCAGCTACAGACTAGCACTGACATGCAAGCACAGTATAGGCACACCAGCCATAACTTACCCATCCACGGAATATGCAGCTGTGTAGGGTAAGTTATGGTTGGTGTGCCTATACTGTGTAGGGAATTTCTGTGTGGGGAGGTGCGAGCTGTGGGAATCAGCCCCAGGCTTCCCCCAGCCAGCCAGAGCACACGGGAAGGAGGCTGAGGCAGCATGCTGCCTCTGCTTGGTGGACCCGAGTACAAGGAAGGAAGGCTGGCAGCGCACTGCCTCTGCCTTTCCCAGATCAACCAAAATCGGCCCCATAGTAGACCATGAAGGACAGTGGGGGGCTGCATTCGCACCCTTCACACACACACACACACCCAGGGATCAAGTCAGCCCTGCATTCACTGCTGGTGGGGGACGGGAAGAGGAGCAACGCATCCCCAGCCCTATCCACTCTGCTGGCTCCTAGCCGTATCGTTCCACTTCTCACTGCTGGTTAAATGTAGGCCCTATCCCTACTTGCCTGCCTGCCCTGTTTCTGCCCCTCACAGCATGGGGCTGCCCCCCACAGCTCCTGCCCTGACAACCCTAAGTGCAGCAGGGGGCTGTGTAGGGCACTGAATGTCTAGGAATAGCCCTGTCTGTCCTCATTACATGGGGCAGGACTGGGGTCACCCCCACTTCTTAATCTGGACCTTTGGCTGTCTCTCCAGCTCTCTCTTTGGGGCTCTGCTCCCTGCAGTGATGAGCTGTCCTGGGAAGGAGGTGGTTGTGGCCTGGGGTGGGACTGTGGGGTGTGTATACAGAGGTTTGGGTGTACAGAGGAGTAGGGGTGCAGGAGTTTAGGTTGTGACCAGAGTTCTCTAGGTTGTGTTTCTCCTGGTGGTGCATATTCACACATGCCTTGGAACACATAACATTTATTCCAAAATGAATGGAAAATATTTGTATCACAGAACACTAGAACTGGAAGGGACCTTGAGAGGTCATCAAGTCCAGTCCCCTGCCCTCATGGCAGGACCAAGCACCGTCCGGATCATTCCTGCTAGATGTCTATCCAACCTGCTCTTAAATATCTCCAGTGATGGAAATTCTACAACCTCCCTAGGTAATTTATTCCAGTGTTTAACCACCCTGACAGTTAAGAAGTTTTTCCTAAACCTCCCTTGCAGCAATTTAAGCCCATTACTTCTTGTCCTATCATCAGAGGCAATTTTTCTCCCTCCTTCTTGTAACACCCTTTTAGATACTTAACTGTATCATGTCCCCACTCAGTCTTCTCTCTTCTCTCTATCATGTCCCCACTCAGTCTTCTCTCTTCTAAGCCCAATTATTTCAGTCTTCCCTCATAGCTCATGTTTCTAGGCCTTTCATAATTTTTGTTGCTCTTCTCTGGACTTTCTTCTATTTTTCTACGTATTTCTTGAAATGTGGTGAGCAGAACTGGACACAATAATCCAGTTGAGGCCTAATCAGTGCAGAGTAGAGTGGAAGAATGACTTCTTGTATGTTTCTTACAACACACCTGTTAATGCATCCCAGAATCTTTTTTTTTTTTTTGCAACAGTGTCACACTGTTGACTCATATTTAGCTTGGGGTCCACGATGACCCCTAGATCCCTTTCTGCAGTACTCCTCCCTAGACAATCACTTCCCATTCTGTATGTGTGAAACTGATTGTTCCTTCCTAAGAGGAGCACTTTGCATTTGTACAGGCAACCCCCCTCCTCCGCACTTACGACCTAATTGGTTCCTGGAGAACCGTCGTAAGTCGAGCCATCGTAAGTCGAACCCTTATTTCCCATAGGCACTATGATATAAATGGAGGTTCCTTTCCTGGAAACCGATTTCATACCCTAAATACAAGCAGGCGGGGAGCTACTGTAACAGAGCCAGACACAGCTCCCAGCCCCTCCCACTGCGATTCCCATGAGCCAATGCGGCAGGAGAAACAGCCACCCGCTGTGATTCCTATGAGGCCACACAGCGTGAGAAACAGCTGCCCACTTTGCCTCCTGGGAGTTGTAGTCCCCAGTGCACCGGGCTTGAGAGGCCATGCTGGGCTGGAGCAGGGCAGTCGCTAGGGACAAGCTATGCAAATGCCCCAGGCCCGCATTAGCACTGATCAGGGCCAGGAGCAAGGCCCTGACCTGGTGGGGAGCCAGTTCAAACACCGCCTGCTGCTGGCCAGCAGTGGTACTGATGCGTGGAATCTGCGTCATACACTGTCATAAATGCGGGGGGTTGTAAGTTGGGTGGTCGTTAGTCAGGGGTCACCTGTATTTATTAAATTTCATCCTATTTACCTCAGACCATGTCTCTAGTTTGTCAAGATTATTTTGAATTTTGACCCTGTCCTCCAAAGCACTTGCAACCCCACCCAGCTTGGTATCATCTGCAAACTTAATATGTATACTCTATGTCATCATCTAAATCATTGATGAAGATATGAACAGAACCGGTCCCAAAACAGACCCCTGAGGAACCCCACTTGTTATGCCCTTCCAGCATGATTATGAACCGTTAATAACTACTCTCTGAAAACAGTTATCCAGCCAGTTATGCACCCACCTTATAGTAGCCCCATCTACTATGGGCACAACCCACGAAAGCTCATGATATCATCTACATATTTTGTTAGTCTTTAAGGTGCTGCAAGACTATTTGTTATTACAAATTAAGTTATGTTTCTTGTCTGCATTTGCAAATTAAGTTGCGTACACTTCTTTGGTTATTTCTTTTAATAACTATGTAATCTTTTCTAAAATGTAATCCTGTCAGAAATTCTCTGTAAAATGGTGTGCTATTCCTGCAAGATGCGTCCATATTTACGGGTAAGTGTGAAAGCCATCACGAAGGTCCATATGGTCATGAAAATGTGAGAAACTTGGAGATAATCAGAAAACATCCATTTTTATCTGAGGCTAAATGAATCAGTAGAATTGACAAACCTTGAAGATAGACAGACACTTCCAAAGGTCAGATGACAAACATGAGATAACAATGGGAAGCCTGACAATAGCCATCGAAGGATAACAGCAGGATAACACCAAGATTAACACCATTTAAGGATCGATGATTGCAGCATGACCTTGCAAAATCCATAGACTCAAAAGGGAATTTACAAGTCTAAAGATGGGGTGTTTTGTCATGGTTCTCTGGGGTCAGTCCTGGAAAGCCTCAGAGCGTTGAATTATGACTGACAGAGCCCAGCTCCTCACTCATATTAATCTAACTGGCCATTAGATTGACTTGAGCTATGACAGACTGGTAATTATAAGATCATCTGCAGGACCCCTGTGTGTGTGTATGTGTGTGTGAGTGAATGCATATGTTGCTTTTTATATACTATTTTCAATAAATGAGGTGTATTGCCTTTTTCCCTGAAAAAGATCCTGTGTGCTTCTTATAGGTATAACAGCTGGATTTGAAAATTTGGTGGGCTGCATTCATCCCATGGGCCGTATTTTGCCTACCCTTCCAGAGGGGTTCTATGTAAATCTTTTTCATATAACTTAGATGATGAGATGATAATCTACCCCTAAGGGTGAGGGCTGAAGTCCCATAAGTGGAGAATGTATCTCCTTTGGATTGTACCTCCCAAGTGTTCATGGGAAAAGCACTTGGATGCAGAGTTCAGCAAAGCAGGGGTCTTCAAACTTCGAGCCCATGTGCCAGTCCCAGCCAAAGCGATTGCACAGTCTGGCCCACAACTCCTGGTGGGATGGGGGCGGAGGGAGGGCAGTCCATTACTGGCTCCCAAGCCCCACTCCTTCCCACTCTCACCCCCCCCCCCAGCTTTGGGGATCACCAGGGTGTTCTGGCACCGTGTGGCAGCCGCGGTCACACCTCCCTACACTCCCTGCGATTCCTTCTTTTGCATGGAAGTAGAGCGAGTACACCTGCCCAATGCACTCCATTTTCCTGCGGCTCCTGCTGCCATGGGAAATGGGGGGAGGCGTGACCACTGCCATCTCATGGCACTAAGCTCCCCTGGTGATCCCCAAAACTGTATGTTCAGGGGACTGGGTGCCATGTGTGGGGAGAGGGAAGGGTGATGGGGGGAAGGTATGGGACTTGGGGGCTGGTAACAGACAGTCCCCACCTCCGGCTTGCTGGGAGTCCCTGATCTTAAATTTGGGGACTCCTTTATATGCTGTGTTGTATTTTGGATTTAATGTAAGGGGGAGGGGAGCAAACTGAGAAATTGGTGGGGAGTTAAATACAAGAAATAGCTATGGAAGTTTACAGACAGAAATCAAGTCATATTTAGTCACAAATGCGTGAATACAACATAATCAGAAATAAGAAAGATGTTGGGTCCCATCATGCCATCCAACAGCTAAAGGACCAAATCATTACAAATTTTTCAGTAAGCTGACTCATGTAAGAACATAAGAACGGCCTCAATGGGTCGGACCAACAGTCCATCTAGCCCACTATCCTGTCTGCCGACAGTGACCAATGCCAGGTGCCCCAGAGGGAGTGAACAGAACAGGGAATTCATCAAGTGATCCCTCCTCTGTCACCCGTTCCCAGCTTCTAGGAAACAGAGGTTAGGGACACTTCGGAGCATGGTTTTGCATCCTTACCCATCTTGGCTATTGATGGACCTTGTTACAGGTCACCCGCTTTAAGGTGCCACTTGATATACTGGGCTATCACTGAGCCCACCTGTTCCACCAGCTTTGGCCCTGCTTTACTCTGCCTTGCTGAGCCAGGCTGTTAAGCCTCCTCTAGCACACACACAGGCAGGGCCACATCCAGCTGCAGAAAGACACAGTCATGGGATCAGCTTTGGGAAGACTTTGTTTAAGAGACTTGCCCCAGCACTCAGATGCCCATCTCAGATGCCCATCTCCGTGGAGTGCAGACCCCAAAGTATATTGCCTTGTGCTGTACAGGGGTTTATACAACGTAAGCTCAAAGAATCCGCTCACTCCCTCAATGTGGAGGCAGATATACATAGCCTCTTACCCCCTCCCACAAATTGGGGTTTAGAATAAATACCACTAAGTTTATAAACTATAAAGGGTGGGTTTTAAGTGATTCTTCTTAAGGCACAAGCTGCCTTGGCTTTTCCAGGTTTTCCTACACAGTCTAAAAATCCTTCCAGCCTGAGACCATCACTTTCCACAGTTTAGTCCTTGCCCCTCAGGTATTCCCAGGTGTGTTGTTTCAGGGAGAGTGAGGTCCGGGGTGGTGGGTATAAGAGGCAGGAGAAGGCATTGCTTTCCCAAACTGCGAGCCTGGCCCTGCCCAGACACCACTCCCAGAATGCCCACCCTAGGTGTACTGGGGGTGGAGTGTTGCTGCCTCCAAGTGCCCGCCTTCCCCATGCTCTGAGGCCAGGAAAGCTGGGGCTGTGCGCCGTCCCACCTCCCCTTGGTGCTGTGGGGAGGGTCCCTTGGCTCCCATGGGGGCAGGGCCTGGGCAGTAGGGGTATGGCTGGGGGTGGGGTTGGGGACTTGCCTCCCACAGCCCTACCTTCACCCACTGCCCATGAATGAGGTCCTGCCATTGTCCCCCTTTTATATATTCTTACCACTTGCTAGAAGGTTCTATTGCTGTGACCTGGGTCAAATAGTTCCCATTGTGTAGTGCTATCTCTGAGAGGTTTCTATTGTACACAGTTCCTGGCTAATCCTTGTGCTTTTGTGTGTTTCCTCAATAAGCCGTTAACATTGTTTGGTCCGTGTACTGTGTACCTGAAAGGCTGCTTGTGGATGTTTTCAACCGCACAACATGCTTCAGTAACGCATATATCGCCAAACATCATAACTATATATACAATGATAACTCATACAGTAGAATGAAATACAAATGTGTAGCAGATCTAGATTTTAAAATGATACCTCACAAGACATACTTTGTACAAAATATATCCTAATTACATGACCGTGAGGAATATTAGGGTCTCAGGGTGTCACAGACCTATCCTCCATTAACTTATCTAGTTCTTGTTTTAACCCTATCTTGGCCTTCACAACATCCTCTGGTGAGGAGTTCTACAGGTTGACTGTGTATTGTCTGAAAAAATACTTCCTTTTGTTTGTTTTAAACCTGCTGCCATTTATTACATTTGATAGCCTTTCCTTCTTGTGTTATGAGGAGCAAATAACTCTTCCTTATTTACTTTCTCCACACCCGTCTTGGTTGTATAGACCTCTATCATATCCCCCCTTAGAACATAAGAACATTAGAATGGCCGTACTGGGTCAGACCAAAGGTCCAGCTAGCCCAGTTGCCTGTCTGCCAACAGTGGCCAGCACCAGGTGCCCCAGATGGGGTGGACTGAAGACAATGATCAAGTGATTTGTCTCGTGCCATCCATCTCCAGCCTCTGACAAACAGAGGCCAGGGACACCATTTCTATCCCCTGGCTAATAGACTTTTATGGACCTAACCTCCATGAAATTATCTAGCTTCTCTTTAAACTCTGTTATAGTCCTAGCCTTCACAGCCTCCTCTGGCAAGGAGTTCCACAGGTTGACTACGCGCTGTGTGAAGAAGAACTTTCTTTTATTAGTTTTAAACCTGCTACCCATTAATTTCATTTGGTGTCTTCTAGTTCTTCTATTATGAGAACTAATAAATAACTTTTCTTTATTCACCCTTTCCACACCACTCATGATTTTATATACCTCTATCATATCCCCCCCCTCAGTCTCCTCTTTTCTAAACTGAAAAGTCCCAGTTGCTTTAGCCTCTCTTCATACGGGACCCATTCCAAACCCCTAATCATTTTAGTTGCCCTTTTCTGAACCCTTTCCAAGGCCAAAATATCCCTTAGTCGTCTCTTTTACAAACTGAAAAGTCCTATTCTTATTACAGGCCAGTATGTGGAAGAGGGGGTGTGCAAAGGGTGCGAATGCACCCCCCCCAGTCTCCCAAATAATTGTGAGGGACCAGCTTCCCCTTCCCACCCCCAGTCTCCAGCCGAGCCATCTCCCAGCTTGCAACCTGCCAGGCCCAGTGCAGCCCAGTGGGGAAGGCCCAGGGATGCCTGCTGTAAGGGAACACAGGACTCAGAGCTCAAGCTCCTGGCCTGCATGAGCAGGCTGTGGGTGCTGCCCTTGCGGAGAGGGGAGGAGAGGGAAAGGGAGGTGGGGATGGGGCCTGGCCTGGCCTTTCTAGGAAGCGCTTCCACTTCCTGGCCTGGGGAGTGCAGTATTCGCCGCCGCCTGTGCTCCCGTGGCAGCTGTCTCAAGCCCAGGGCTCCTCATGGGATGTGCCGGGGCAGCAGCCCCGCTGAGGCCCCCTCCCCCTTGGGTTCTCCTGCCCCTAGCTCTTGGCTCCTCGCCATGGTGGTGCGGCTGTTGCTGCAGGCCTGCGGAGCACCGTCTCCTCCCGCATCATCAAGTATTTTCCCTGAAGCACCTGTCCAGCAGGGACCTGCTCTGGGACAACAGGCAGAGGAGGACTGAGCGGTGGTGGTGGGGGGGAGTGACTGAAATGACCCTCACGGGAGTGGCTGAGCTGGCACGGGAAGGATCTGAAGTGCAGTAAGATCCTGCCACTCCTGCTTATGGTGTTGCTCCTGCCCCTGTCAGCACAGAAGGGCTCAAAGCTACCCCGTGTGTGACAGCTGTGCTCCTGCATGAGACAGGTGTTACCACAGCTGTTTGGGTAAGGGGGAGGGGTCCTGCTGTGCCCTGGCTCCATTGCCTAGACCTGAACTTGAATCCCTTCAGGGACCATATAAGCCCCTTCCCCCTCTGAGATGGGTAAATCAGATAAGCTTGTGGTTTGGGGACATAGTCCTTCCATAGTCCTTCTCATTTGTTATCACAGAACATTCCCACGGCAAGTACAGTCACGCTTCACAGGGAAAGTAATGGTGTTATTAGAAGCATTTTGAGCTGTCCTTCAATTCCCTTTCCTAGCTGGCATCATGTAATCAGCTAGTTATCCACCGGACACCCTCCCGCCTTCCCTGTAGTCCATGGACCACAGCTGAATGACACGTGGTTTAATCATTTGATTGCAATTTGATAGGTGGGGTAAAGTACAGTCCTGCCACAAATATTGGTAGCTATAAAGTAGAAAGCTTTTATCAGGAACCAGGAGAAAAGGGGCTAATATTAGTTGTGCAAGCCCATAGGCAGCAGAGAGTTTGTGTGTGTTCGTGTGTGTGTGCGCGTGTGCAAAGGGTGCAGTCCATGTTTACAAAAAAAGCACACCCCCCAGAAATTCCTGTGTACGGGCCTGTATTAATCTCTCCTCATATGGAAACTGCTCCATACCCCTAATAATTTCGTTGCCCTTGTCTGTACCTTTTCTAATTCCAGTATCTTTTTTTGAAATGGGGTGGGTGACCACATCTGCACACAGTCTTCAAAATGTGGGTGTACTATAGATTTATACAGAGGCAACAAGCTATTTCCTGTTTTATTAACTATGCCTTTCCCAATGGTTCCTAACATTTCTTCTAGCTTGTTTTGGCTGCCTCTGCACAGTGAGTGGATTTTTGAGAGAACTATCTATGACTCCAAGATTCCTTTCTTGCATAGTATCAGCTAATTTAGGCCCCATCATTTTATATGTATAATTGGGATCATGTTTTCCAACGTGAATTACTTTGCACTGATCAACATTGAATTTCATCTGCCATCAGAGGCAATTGGTCAGAGGAGAACTTGGGAGCCACCAGCCATGTGACACACACCCCCAGGCTGAGGAAGGCCTGGGACAATTCCCCTCCGCACCCTCCCTACCCTTGCTCTGCCCCTCCCTGCCCTTGCTCTGCCCCTGCTCCATCCTCTCTCTGCCTTTACTCTACCCTCTCCCTTGCCTTTCTCTGCCCCACCTTCTTCTCCAAGGTTATGTCTACACAGCAACATTTTTTGGAAATAACTAGCGTTAAATCGAAATAACACAGTCCACATCTACACAGCCGGCAGTTATTTTGACATAATGTCGAAATACTGTCAAGCTGGAGGATTTCTTACTCTGACTCCTGTAACCCTCATTGTACAAGGACTAAGGGAAGTTGGAGGACGAGTGCTCTGTTTTGAAGTAAGTGCTGTGTAGACAGCACCAAAACTGGAAATAAGCTATTTTGAAATAAGCGACGCAATTACGTAGCTCAATTTGTGTAGCTTATTTCAAGTTTAGCCCTGCTGTGTAGACATGCCCCAACTGAAGCCACCCGGGGGAATAGCAGGTCAGCCATATCTCCCCGCTGCCCCACACTCACTGGCAGCAATGGGGCATGTGGAGCAAGGCAGCCTCCCACTGCTTTCCTCTCCTAGCCACGTCACTCCACTCGCACCGGAGAGCGCGGGGCAATCCTCTCCCGCCTCCAGAGCAGCGTGGCTAGGAGAGCAAAGCAGTGGGGCTGCCTTGTTCAGCTTCCCCTGCCACTGCGGGTGAGTGCACCCCTCCTGTAGATGCCAGGTCCCCTCCGCCGCTAGCTGCCCCTCCATCGGCTAGCTGGGCCCCCCTGCCTCACATTTGGGTGCATGTGGCCCCTTGTGCCTCCCCATGCGTCGCTCCATCTGCCATTTTGATGGCCAGTCACTAGGGTGACCAGGTGGCTTAAAAAAAAATACCGGACACACTTGATCTCAAATGGGAGCGGGGGACTGGCTGGGAGAGGAGCGGGGCTGGCCGGGAGGAGGTGGGGAGGGGAAACGAGCCAGCGGGAAGCTGGGCTGGCTGGGGGGAGGGGGAGCCGGGCTGGCTGGGGGAGATTGGGGGGGAGGGGGTAGCGGGGTCGGGGGGAGTGGAGGGAGAGAATGGACCAGCGGGGAGTGGGACTGACCCGGGTGCACACAGATCCTTGGGCGCTGCCCGTCCCGCACACGGTCCCGGCGAAGCACGAGCAAGTCCGGCCCCGGGGATTCCCTCCCGCCCCAGCCCTGCCCCGCCCCTGCGTAGTGGCGTACTGCCTGGCTGGTAGACACACTCACGCAGAATGAGCGTGTCTATGAGCCAGGCAGTTCGCAACTACGTACTGATACTCCTAATAATAATAAAACTTACCTAATTAGAAAATACCAGACATTTTATATGTCCGGTATTTTCTCAATTTGTTTCCCGGACAGAACCCTCAAATACCGGACTGTCCGGTTCAAAACCGGACACCTGGCAACCCTAACAGTCACCCACCAAGTTTCGTGAGATCTCTTTGTAACTTTTTGCCATCTGCATGGGACTTAACTATCCTAAGTAGTTGAATCATCTGCCAGTGTTGCCACCTCAGTTTATCCCTGGTTACCTGACAGTGTTGCCAGTTTGCATAACTGTGTTTGTGAATCTTATGCGTGAAAAATAAAACTGTGCTCCGAAGGAATGACCCAAACAGACTTTGATCCTGGCACTAGTGCTTCCTGGGCTGAATAAGACAAGCCTGCAGCTTACAGTTATTCAGCTCATTCTACTAAATGGGAAAGGAGGCTTGGGATCTAACTTAACAGACACCATTTGAGACAAAATTTCAGACTGGCTCCTTAGGACTCAGAAAGCTCCAGAACAAAGGATGTTCCTCAACAGAAGCTCCTCAGGGAAGCTGGTTCAGAGGCTATTCCAATGAGCAGAGGCTCATGGAAGAGGAAGAGGCCTAGACAAAATGTTCTTGCAGGCAACGAATGCAGGTAGGAGAACAAACGGGGAATGGGAACTCCTGGCTGGGGAGCTACTAGGGATTGGCACAGCACTGTCAGGAGAAGACGAGCATTTGGCTGAATGCCCAGTAGAAGCCCAAGCTCTAGGCAGGGATTTCAGCCTGAGTGCGCTCTGGGGCTAGAGAAGCAAGATATACAGATTTTTAATGGCATGTACTCGAAGTCCCGTTAAAATCAAAATGGGATTACTCACCTGTGATGTCAGCATGTTAAATGCATGATCGGGGTATAAACTGCAGCGCACTGTATTGAGCAATAATTATATACTTTCTTTTCTGTAGATGGCAGCAGCCATCCACAGTTATTTCTTGTTAACAAGCATAATAGGTGGGGGTCCTGCAGGAACCAGAATAAAAATTGGTTTGGAAAGCTTTTACTGGTAATTTGCTTTTCTAATTCACAAATTAAGGTTCAAATGTTGCCCTTTGATGCACGCCAGAATTCAATGAGAAATTGAAGATTAAGAAAAAAAGGGCACAAACCAAGTTCTCCTCCAACTTACAGGTCACCTTTAATTGGTTCCCTCCAAAATTTGGACTCTCTTTAATAAATATTTCTTCTTTTTGCAGCATTGGGTTAGGGAAGAATTCTTACTTTTCTAGTTATGAAGATACATTTCATCAGCCTTCATCTGCCTTTCTAACACATAGGAATACTTCCAGACACAGCCATCTGGTGGTTTTAAATCACAACAGCTGCAAATGCACTTGCTTGATGTTCAACAAAGGATTCCCCCCCTAGAGAATGCAAATGCACTGTCCACTTGTCAGAGAACTTATGCGTCTTATGTTCGAAGGAAACATTTTGCCATGCCAGTGATGCATAATTTGAAGTATGCAGCTGTTGTAATCAGCCATCTTATGACAGACTTTTCAGAATTTTCCTCTCCCCATTTCCTCATATGAGTACAAAAATATCTACAGCTTATCTGTGTCCACTGGCTTTCGCTAGAGTTAATAAAAAATCACTGTAAAGGGGCACTGGAATGGGCTGAGTTCTGAGCCATAGTGCCAACTGTCATATTTTATCAGGAGTCTTGCAATGATTTTCAAGTCTCAGCTTTTGGAGTCATGTTTATTATGTAAGAATCTCAACTTTCACTAAACACGTGTCCAGCCCTTGCAGAGGCACGGAAAAGTTTTAAAACTTGTCCTAAGTGCACCCTAAATGCACCCCCCCCCCCGATATTTCCTTTTGTATAAAATCTAGCAATTCTTTCCCCCCCTCTCATAATTTGGGGGAGGGCCTGGTGTGTGGTGTCTGAACCCTGCGGGTTAGCGGCACCATTCAGGGTAGCCTCGGAGGACGCTGCCTGGCAGGGAGAGAATGAGGAAATGGGAGGGGAGCGAACGGAGCCCGGCTCGGGACGGAGGCCGAGGTAGCCGCTTGGGGTGAGAGGCCCACGCTGGAGGAAAGGGGAGTCACGTGTCCGGAACCACAGCGAGACCCGCACTCCCCCGACGCCAAGTGCTACCCGCGGTACAAGTCATATGACCCCCCGCTTGGCAGCGGCCACGCCCCACCAGGCCACGTGACGCCATTGTTCCGCCTCGGTAGCTATGGACGCCGTCAGTTGCGACCGCTCATTTCCTGGTCACGTGGTTGACGTTCCGTTCCCTCCTCCCCCTCCCCCTCCCGACGCAGGCAGCACCCGGAAGTAGGGGGTTTCTTGGGTCCGCTCCTCACTCGTGGGGGGAGGGGGGTGCGGGAACGAGCCTCGGACACTTCCTCCCCCTGCAGCGCCGCGCGGGAGGACCCGGTAAGGAGGAGGGGAGTTAATGGGGGGGGGCAGGGCAGAGGAGGAGGGGTCTGCCCCATCCCCCGTGCTGGGGGAGGGGAGTTAATGGGGGGGGCAGAGGAGGAGGGGTCTGCCCCCTCCCCGTGCTGGGGGAGGGGAGTTAATGGGGGGGGGGCAGAGGAGGAGGGGTCTGCCCCGTCCCCGTGCTGGGGGAGGGGAGTTAATGGGGGGGGCAGAGGAGGAGGGGTCTGCCCCCTCCCCGTGCTGGGGGAGGGGAGTTAATGGGGGGGGCAGAGGAGGAGGGGTCTGCCCCCTCCCCGTGCTGGGGGAGGGGAGTTAATGGGGGGGGGCAGAGGAGGAGGGGTCTGCCCCATCCCCCGTGCTGGGGGAGGGGAGTTAATGGGGGGGCAGAGGAGGAGGGGTCTGCCCCCTCCCCGTGCTGGGGGAGGGGAGTTAATGGGGGGGCAGAGGAAGAGGAGCGCTCTTAGCCCCCTATGCTGGGGTAGAGGCATGAATTAGGGAGCAGAAAGGCAGAGAGTGCTGGGGCAGTAATCTCATGTCCCAAAAGCTGCTGTTTTAATTCCCTGTAATGGCACTTTCAGTAAGTTGAAGCACCTGTAGCTGTTGTGATTACATTGCATTTACCAACATGAGCCGTTCATTTTAGACACACAATTTTACTGATTCAGATTTTGTGTTCATGGGCACAGGATTAGAATGGTCGATTCAGCAAGAAACATCAGCAGAGCAAACATTTTGATGGGTGGCTTAAATAGCGGTGCTTATGGGGCTGTTGCTTATAGATCAAATGCAGTTTGGGTATACAGACATTCAAGCAGTTGTTCACAGAATCTATGCAGCTTTCTTGCTCCTGTGATAGGCTCAAAAACAGTCCAGGCTGTCAGTGACCAAAAGCTTTTACCAGAGCAGTGTTGTGAATGAAGTTTTTTCTGACTCATACACCTTTAATCTCTCTTTCTGCTCATCAGATGTACATCAACAGGCAACACACACATAGGAACTGTAGTTTAAAAAACTTACGCTGGCTTAATCGTTAGCCAGTCTGAGAGTATTTGACATTTGCTACATAATTTTTTTTTTTTTTTTTTTTTTTGGTTACTTGATTTCCTAGCTATGTTTCATGGTAGGGATGTGAAATGTTGACCGATTGATTGGTAAGCATCACCCTTAACTGGTTAACTAGGCTGGAGCAGCTCCCTGCCCACCCGGCTGGGGAGTGCTGCAGCCCTGTGGGGCCCACCGCAGGCAGGGGCAGCTCTGGGTGGCCGGAGCCCCCACTGTCTGCAGCAGGCCTGACCCCATCACATGCAGGGGCACTGCTCCAGCCCAGCCCCCCATCTACCTCCCTTTAATCAGTTAAACATCATATTTAATTGGTTAGCCAATTAAATGAGATTTTACATCCCTATTTCATAGTATTGTTTCTGTTTGATGCCTTGGAAGAACTATTTATGGGTGTGAATTTAGTATTTTGTTTCTGTTCATACTTGCATATGATGCTTTGAATGTTCACAGAAAGTGAATTTCATACCATTGAAATTCATTTGCACAAACACTCTTGAAAGAGGAACTCAAAAGGGATACTGGCAAGGTCAGAACAAAATAACTTAAGTGGAAATGTTTTGTGGTGGTTGGCTCTCCTTACCCTTTGATGGATGACTTGCTTACATGACATGATTGTGACGCTCTCAGTCCATTTGTTAATAGATTGCTGTCCGTTGCATAAAACCTTCCACAAATGGCACTGATTGAGATCTTTATCACCAGCCTTACTGGTGATCTGGAGGTGTGAATGGACATGGAGATTGAGATGCTTTATTAGCTCCGTGAGGGGGTCCCAACAGTCTGGTCATTGTTGAGGTATATTGACAGAACAGTGAGTCACAGAGGGGGGAAGTTTGAACACATTTGTACTCAGGGTATGGATGAAAGAATCCTGTGTCTGAAGTTGCAGCTGGCACCTATCACCAGCCCTGGTGTCACCTACTAATGGTACTAAAACAATAGGCAGAAAAAGAGGAAAGATGAGAACTGATTATAGCGGGAATTTATTTCTAGTCTTTTTACAGTGAACAAAATTATTCTTCAGCACATTCCTTTTAGCAAACTGACTAAACGCGTCTGGTGAGCTTTTCCGTACATGTGTTCATATAAGTGGTACCCTGATCCTGACTTGGGCTTCTGACTGCTACTCTAACATAAATATAGTATAAACTTAAACAATGAATAGTCTGGTAGCACTTCAAAGACTAACAAAACATGTAGATGGTATCATGAGCTTTCATGGGCACAACCCTCTTCTGCCCACGAAAGCTCATGATACCATCTACATGTTTTGTTAGTCTGCACAGAATAAATTTAAAAAACAATGAATATTCTGGTAGCACTTCAAAGACTAACTCGGCTACTCCCTGAAGCTTATAAATATAGTAAAAAGTATAAAGTTCTTTTGCTTCTTGCTACTATTTTTGCTGTACTTCATTGCACCATCAGTTTTATATGTGAACAGGGTAAGCCATACTTCTGGCAAGTGCCGGGGATTAGTAGAATGAACTGCTCTCTTCTTTTTCTCATGTACAGCTGTCCTCCCATTCCAGTAATGTCTAAGCCTGTTTCATTTTGCAGTCAGCTCAGTGAAAGAGGTGTTTGGCCTCCATTATACCTTTTTTTTTGTGCTTCGAGAGTAGAACAAGTGTTAAAATATGTGTCAAAATAGTAATTAAGACAAAATGGAAATGACAGCCAACATAATTTGATGGGAAATCTCTGAATCTGGAAACGTTTTATAATGAAAATGCAAGACTTTCTACAGTTCTGAAAACTGTAGATAAGAGGTGCACATTTTCTTTCACGTTCAGTGGGGCAGTGTGGGGAAATATTCCCTTCTTTTAGTGTTCGTATTTCATAAAACTGCAGAAGAATGAGCATCCATGTTCTAAAGACATGAAAATGAATTGTAACTCACCCTTTAGTTCAGTTGCAAAACAAATTTAGTTTTTGATAGACTAAGTGGCTGCGCCTCCTGCTCGCTATGCTCACCAACCCCCCTCTCTTTGGGAGTAGGTGTCTGGCCGGGGAGAGGGGGCAAGAGCGGGCTGGCAGTGTGGGGTCTTGGCAGTAGGGGTGAAGGAGCTGCAGAGGGGTCGGGCTTGGATGGCAGAGGAGACCAGGTGCAGCTTGGGGGGGGGGGGGGAAGTTGGCTCGGATGGTGGAAGGGATCTGGCATGGTCCAGGAGGGCAGTCGGGCTCGGGTGGCGGAGGGGACCTGGTGTGGCTGGGGGGGAGGGGAGGGCAGGAGATTGGGGGCTCAGATGTGGAGGAGACCCAGACCCAGCAGCCCCCCCCCCCCCCCAGCGGTGCAGCCCCCAGGGTTGTGAAGCGGGAGCCAGAGCTGGAACACCCCATGCCTGTAGGGGATGGCGCCGAGGCTGGCCACAGCAAGCGGCTGAGGACAGAGGTGGGTGGTGGCATGAGGACGCAGATGACATCACTTGTCCTGCAGGAATTTTTATGTGTGTGTATATATATATATGTAGTGAGAGTGAGATTATATACACAATCTAAATAAGCCCTCAAGGAAACTGATCAGAATCTGTTGCAAAATCAGCAATAGCCCTATTCTACTAAGAAAAATGAAAAAGTGGTCATTAATTATAATTGGGTAATGATTGCAAAAGGAAAATTCTGGAATAAAATAATTTTATTCCAGAATAATACTCCCATTTTAGAAGGACGCTAGTTAATTATTATATCTACTTATGAAACATAAGCACTTTTTTACTTCCTTGTCTGAACACCGAGTGAAGCAACAACAAATTGAAATAGAGGGTACCTTCGTTACAACACAACTTACTATTCAAAACATCTGTAACTCTTCAATACTATCTTTCTTTCAGAGGCTGCTACAGTGGAATGCTTTGTTTTGAAAAGTTCTTATTGCATAAGACATCATCAGTTCGTAATCAGGGGGTTGGTAATATTCAGTCAAGAGGCTGCATTTTCTGAATATCTGTAAGTGGTTTATAATTAAAACTAAGGATAAGTAAACACAGCACAAATTAGACGACTGACGGGGAGGACAGTCAACTGAGAAGAGGTAAGAACAAATTTATCCTCAAGGAATCCTTTGTATGCACAGTGAGGCTTCTATGCACTGGATTAATGTAAACCGTACGTTCTTGATCTGAAACATCACATGTCTTTGTTCCAGGTTTACGTAACATCAGTTTCATCTCAACGTCATGGGAGAGATTAAAGTCTCTCCCGACTATAACTGGTTCAGAAGTACGGTTCCTCTGAAGAAGGTACGTACAGTTTTAGTCATCTGTTTATGAATCGGTATCTTATTTCTACAGGGTTGTGGAAATTTTCTCAGAAATGGGCCTTTGTGGGTAATGGGAAATAGTCACAGGAGGTTGTAGACCTAGGGATTGTCATGGCCCACACCATTATGGTATTTGAGTATCTGGCAAGTACTTTTGTATTGATGTAATTCTCATTGGAGGTACATCTCTAGTAGGATTCATGGTGCCTCTTGAGCTTTGGGAGCCTTCTGGAAAGCAGTACCTGTTGAGAGCCATGAGTGCTCTTGCACGGCAATAAAGATTGTGCAGCTGGGAGGGCTGCCATGTATCCTCATTGCTGGGGCTACCCCTGGCTTTGCCCGCTCTGCCCAATTCACATGCATGCCCAGTCCTCCAGTCTTGTCGCCTCATCTAGATGTGGTGTTTGTTTTGGATTTTATGACCTTACTTTCCTCAGGGTCGAGCGGCTTTCACAGTGGAAAGATGGATGGGCTGCCTTGGGAAAAAAAAATCCACTATTTGCGATAATTGGGTGTGGGGCAAGAGGGTTGAAAGCTTTCTACATATTCACACTATCCAGCCACCTTCCCCTCCTGCCCAGAGCGAGTGTTTGGGATGTGCACATCTCGTATGAACTTTGCTCTGGACATTACATGCTACACAGGAGTGGCTGTATGATTCCCACAGAGCAGTGCTTTTCAGAGGGTCTTACAGCCCAGCATGCTAGGGGCTGCACCTCACAAGACTATGTAGAGACCACATATCTGAACCACAGTTACTGATTAAATTTGTTCTTAAATAAATCTTATACTTGGTCCCAAATTTTGATGTGCATGTCTCCTTTGAAAAGTGATTTTGCCCTTTCTGTACTCATTGTATCTCTTAGGTATGTTAAACAGTTAACTGGTAAGCATGAGGCTTACCAATACGGTTACCGATTAACTGGCCCTTGCTGGTGAACTCCAGAGTTAGCTAGCCACCCTGGGCCGGAGGAGCTGGTGGACGAGACCTCATGGCTGTGCCAGGGTTGGGCAGCGGGCTTTAAGTTAAAACGGTTAGCCAGTTAAGTGCTAGCGTTCAACCCATTCACTGTTTTAACATCCTATATCTCACTGATTGGTTCCATGTCAAATTCATGTGGTTTGCAATTAGGAAAATATTTCTGCTGTCGGCTTCCAAATTTATCGTGGGTTCTGACAGTCAAGCTATGGATTTTTTTCCATCTTGCACATTGTTACAAGTAATAAAGGTGCTGCAGGCCAAGTTACTTCTGTGCAATCCCACTGCCTCCAGATTATGCCCCAAATGAGTTCGTACACATGTAATTACACTCTCACTGTAGACAGAGAGACAGCATAGGTGTACAGAGGCCATATTTAGCCAATGTATCGTCATACTTGAGGATTTAATGAGATGGAAAGAGTGCTGTTGAGAATTAGTAAGTGTGGAATTCTGTGCAACTTCTTGCAGGAACTGCATTGCATATAAACTCTTGAGCAAGTATAGCTCTCCACTTGCCCATGATTGATTTAGTTAAATGAAAATATACATAAATTTCAGGGTAATCAGTGAGCCTCAAAATATGGGTGTAATTTTCTTTACTGGTGGTCACTTTAAGTAAGCAGAGTCAAAAATACCAGAGTGATGGAAACGGGAAGTGGGTGAGACCTAAACAAGTCAGTTTTGGTCTCAAAAGCAAAAGTACAATTTTAATGATCTTCATCGTGGGGGTTGTTTCTAGGAATAAGACCTTTCCCTGTTTGGATATGATTGCCTTCTCCATGCTGCCCATATTGCTAACAAAGTTCTGTGATGATGAGGCAGGGAAAATGAGGGCTGACAAGAAAACAGAATAATTACTTTCTCCTCCTCTCTGCTGTTTTGTGCTGCCTCCAAATCAGCATCGTGAGCTCCCCGGGGTTTGTTCTTACTGGGACAGTGGGGGTGAGATGCTTGGAGGTATTAGGCCATCTCTCGTTTGTTTTCTTGTGTCCACGGTATGTTGTCGATGCTACTTTTTCCGCTTCCTGCTGAGGTCATAAATAGATGGAAACCTGTTCTTTCTAGAAGAATGTAGAGCAATACTGACAAATTTAGTTTTTAAAAACTGCCCTTCACTTTGCCTCTGATCCTAATTTGAGTGATGCTGTCTGTTTATAGCCATACTCGTTACGACTGTGATTGTAAGATCACAGAGTGCCACAGGATAAGTGCTGAGTACTTACTGGGGTGCATTGGTTAAATTCCCAGTGCAGAAAACTATTCTACTTCCATAAACTTCACCCTGCAGGTCCAACTGAAGAAGTGATTCTCTTCATTTCCTCTCCTTTATAAATATTAGTACAGGTTGAACCTCTCTAGTCCAGCACCCTTGAGACGTGACTGATGCTGAACCAGAGAAGTTGCCAAGCCATGGGAGGTCAATACTCTCTAGCAGCATTGCTAACACTTCCACTGCTTACTGGGCTCTTAGAAGACATCTAGGGATAAATTAGAGCTAAGTAACAGCACAGAACATTGAGGGCACGTCTTCATTCACTGCACCATAGATCGGTGTTCTGACGTTTGATTTAGAGGGTCTAGTATAGACCTGTACATTGAATGCTGAGGACAACTCCAGCTGGCATCTGTACTCCTCGTAGTTGCGCGACATAAGGGAAGCCAACAGGAGCATTGGCTCCCGTCAGCCTCCCACGGTGAAGGAGGTGCCACACGTGGCTTAATGTAAGCTGACTCCAGCTACGTATTCTACATAGCTGGAGTTGCCTACCTTAAGCTGACCTTCTAGGTCTAGTGTAGACCTGGCTTGAGAACCGGGACTAGTGGCTGTAAATGAACTTTATGGGACTGCAGGAAACTTGGCCACCCCCATAAGTGGCCATCCAGCTAACTAAAATCATGCTGGACCATAGATGTTGCTGGACCGGAGCATGCCGGGACTGGAAAGGTTTGACCTGTACTTCTGGTGTACACTGGCTTCTGCCTTTTTCACCCCAGTGGCGACTGCATCTCAGAAATGTGCGAAGTCATTCCTGTAGTTAGTGTGCACTGTTACAAAGAAAGATACTAGATACAAGTTGTGACTAGCAGATGATCTGTGTGTGTGGTGAGGAAGAAGGTTGGTTTTGTGGGTAGAGTACAGGGCTTGGAGTCATGAGCCCTTGTGTTGTGTTAGTTTTGCAAGGGTTTCCTGTATGACAATGTACAAGTCCTTTAAACTGCATGTAGCAGCGTTTCCTCCATGTAAAATGGGCTGGGGGGAAGCAGAAGGAGGGAGAGGGAGAATGCAGAGGATATATTAACTCAACTTCATAAAGTGCTTTGAGCCTCAGGTATGCAGTGCTGTATGAGTGGAGTGTTACATCTCTTTACAGATACCCAGTGTGACATTTTAAAGTACTGTGTCTTACAAATCTAAAATATCCTGCTCTGAGACAGTCCTACGATGAACTTCTGGCTCTGTTGATGGCAGAACGCCCAGTGACACTTATTTCACTGGAGCCAGATTTTGCCCAAAACGTAAATTTCGTAATTTGTCAAGTGGAGTATGACAGAGCAGAAGGTCAGTGACCTGTCTGAATCAGCTTTTCCTCAGCCTGACTCAACTGTGCCACATTTATAGCAGACCCAAACACATCACAGCAAAACTGTGTATGACTTGCCTGTTTCTCAAATGAAACAAGCATGTTCCATGTTCTGCGTGCCACTAATTGTCTGGCATTGAGGAAAGTAATGAATTCAGTCTCTCGGGACCTCTGTTCTCCCACATCACATAGACTGAGCCTTAATCATCTTTTTAACACTTGTTAATAATCCTTGAGTGAAGTACACAGTGTAAAGTATGTTTCATTTTCAGAATCCTGAAGATGTGCTATTGTTACATGGACGCAGGTGGACATAATGAACAGATTCAATTAATAATCTTGCATAGTAGAGGAGAACTTTCTTTCACTTAATGTAAAAGTATAAATGTGAGTTCCTTCGCAGTTGCAGGACTCTGAGAAGTCCTGGCACTAAGCCCTTTCTAAAGTTTCTTGGAAACTTTACAAAAACGACTAATAATGTGATAATCACATGCTTCCTGAACCTCAAGTACAGACTTTCTTGTAAACCACAGATTTGTTGTCAGCCAGGCAGGATTTGTGATCTGGCATTCCCAGCGTCTCAATAGAGGGGTTGTTCTGCTATGACCATGAGGGAAACCTTTTGGTGCTACCAGTTCAATAAGTTGTACATTAAAAATGGATATCAGATGCATAAATAGAGAAGTCCTGCATCTGTTGCAAAATGTAGGTATTATCTGGGGGCTTATGACCTCTGAGTTTTTGGCCTATAGTCCTGTGTAGGGATGTGAATGACTAGTTGCTCCTCTTCCCGCCCCACCCCCGCCGCCCCCACTAGCTGCCTCTATCAGAAAGAGGCAGCAAGGGAGTATCCTAAAATAGCTATCCCACGTCTTCACAGCAAGCCCATTATTTCAGGCTCGCTCTTCCAAACGTCCCTTTAAACCTCATTCCACGAGGAGTAAGGGATGTTTCGGAATAGCGAGTTGTTTTGAAATTTGGCATTGTAGACAGCTATTTTGAAATAAGATATCCGACTTGCATAGCTCAAATTGCGTATCTTATTTTGAGCTACAGTGCAGTGTAGACGTAGTCTTAATAGGCAGCAATCCATCTAATGGAGAGAGACTGAGCTCCTTCTGGTTCTGCAGCTTCTTATAGGGCCCAACTTGGCCTTGGTTGTCTGCTTCTAAGCCTTCTCCTATTGGCTACTGCCACAGTCCTCTCTGGGCTACCTTTAACCCCTTGTATTCCAGGATGGGGGCAACTGTACTACCACATTCTTGAATTCTTAGCAGAACACCAAGATCTGAAGATTTTGAGCTTATAAGGGCAGGAGTAGGTGTCAGCGTCTAAACCAGCCACCCCTTCAGCTGGCCATTTGCTGTACTGCATCTCCATCTTCACTCCCTTGAACGTTCTAGTGAATTCCTCCTTGACAGTAAATCAGCTTCCTCTGTCCCATTCCAGTTTGCACTGCTTTGGGAATCCTCTTCTAGGTCCTTGTCTTACCATCGGACCGCCATTGGTTCAAATTAGTGGTTACAAATTTCTGGGTCTACTTAACACAGAAATGTTGAATAGTCACCAGACCTGCAAGTTCTTGCCCACCCCCATCTATCTCTATATATCAGCACCTAGAAAAACTGAGTCATTTGCAAGGTGCCATCTTTTGAACCCAGAACTTTGATATTTTTTCCTCAATCAGAGGAGGATTTCCTCAATGGTATCCGGCCGTAAGCAGCCGGGGGGCTACTTATTCCACAGAATGGTTTTGTCTTGTTGGCCAAGCATGTGTCTCTACTTACAGTATTCTATCTTAGAATTCTAAAATACTAGAACTGAAAGCTATGTATATACAGTAGTGTTATTCCAAAATAACATAGTCTGCATCTACACACAAGCAGTTATTTTGACATGTCAAAATTATGTTGAGCTGGAGGGCTGCTTACTCTGACTCCTGTAACCGTCATTGTACGAGGAATAAGAGATGTCAGAGAAGAGTGCTCTATCTCGAAATAACTTAGTTTATTTCGACTTTTGGCGCTGTCTACTATTTCAACTTAAGCTACACAATTAGCATAGCTCAAATTGCGCAGCTTATTTTGAGTTTAGCCCTAGTGTGTAGACGTGCCCGAAGAGACCTCGAAATCATCAAATCCAGTCCCCTGCGCTCATGGCAGGACCAAGCACCTTCTTCTAAGATTTAGACATGTTTGTAAACAAGATTGGGATGTTCCTATCAATTAATACTGTGGCAAGTTTCAGACCTAAAATTATTCCTCTCCTTCAAGGGACCTGAGTGCCTGTTTCAGGAAAGTGGTAAACTCAAACCGAAAATTAGCTCAGTTGAGGTTATGGAACTTGTATATTGGTAAGGAAAAGATTCTTGTGTTGAACAGTTTCTGTAATGTAACATAATTTACTTCTTCTGGAACGTGCCCTGGACTTCAGTAGTTCAGAACATCACAAACTTCCATAAGACAGGGACTAGTCTACTGACTCTGTCTCTAAGCAGTGTGGTTTTCCAGTTTCAAACAGAAAAGCCACTGTGCATGGTACTTCACAATCAAAAATTCTTCCTCCAGGAGTGTGTAGGTGGACAACAGAAATATCACATCTGTTAAACAGCCAAGTGATGAGCAATTACTCTGAAGGAGAGCAAAGGCTGAACTTGCTTGAAAGAAAAATCTTGTAGCATTAATTATATATTAAAACTTGTGAAATCTGACTAGAAACTGAGTGGGAGATATCTGGTATCAGGCATATACAAATTTAACTAAATTCTCTTCTTCTAGATCATAGTAGATGATGATGACAGTAAAGTGTGGTCATTATATGATGCAGGACCCAAGAACATCAGATGCCCACTCATATTTCTTCCACCTGTAAGTGGAACTGCAGATGTGTTTTTCCAGCAGATTTTGGCACTGACTGGATGGGGTTACAGAGTTATTGCTGTGAGTATTCTCAATGCAACATCAAAATTCAGTGCTTATGTTACAGTAAATAACCCAGAGTCTTAGAACCGTCTGGTAAAGAGGTCTGCTTAGCTCATAAATTTAGGAGGAATCAAAGCAAAAAGCTTCAAGGAAGTTTATACTTATGTACAGTGCTTTTTTTGTGTGTTTAAAAAAAAAAAAAAAAAAAAGGTGCTGGTACTAGGGTTGCCAGATGGTCAAAAAAAATTTGTTGGGGGGGGGGGGGGAGGTGCTGGGGAAAATTTGTCGAGCCAAAAAAAAGGGGGGGGGGAGTAACCAGGGAGACCTGGGAGGTTGAGGCCGAAATGTGCTTGCAGCCCCTTTAATTGCTGCGTGTCCCAAGTGGGCTTCTGTCCGGCATGAGTGCTCCCAGGGCTGCTGGGGGCTGCGCCAGGGGAAAGTGGCGAGTGCTCCCAAAAAAGGTGATGGTATGCCATATTGGTGCACGCCGTCACAAAAAAAGCACCGCTTATCTATATTCTGGGGATATGTGACATGCAAAATTGGGCCTAAGCCAGAGTCAAATTCATGGTCATAGGATTTTTTAAAATAATACATTTCATGATTTTAGCTATTTAAATCTAAAATTTTGCAGTGTCGTCGTTGTAGGGGTCCTGACCCAAAAAGGTGTTGTGGGGAGTCATAAGGTTTGTTGTGGGGAGGAGGGGATTTGCAAGTGCGCCACCCTTACTTCTGATAGGCAACAGTGCAGGAAGCTGGTACATGCGGGAAGCTAGCTGTCAAGCTGGTTCCCTGTGCATACCTGCTCCCATGGAGCCACCTGTCCTCACCCTCCCCACTGCTGCCTCTGTATCAGAGGTGGCAGAGGGCACGGGCGGGAGCTCACTTGCCCCCCATGTGTAAAACGTAAAAATTCAGCAGTTACATGTTTACAAAAATAAACATTTGCTAACATCCCTAGTTACTAGATTTTTTTTTTTTTTAAGGACTTATTTGTAATATTTGTCTTGATGCCTCTGCTGTGAATTCCACAGGGAGCATCTGAATTTTTTTAGCAGAAGCCTTGTTTATGCAAACAGTAGTGTAGTTCTGAGTGACTTGCCACATCTTTACTGAAGTTATGGTTTTATTTTTGCTCATCTTGATATGGTAGAAATACCCCAGAAACATCCATTTCTGCCATACAACAGAATGAGAACTTTGCACATCATCCTATAATAACGTTGAATGCCTTATCTGTGTCTGTTTGATAAGGCTTTCATATGCAAGGCTTTCAGTATTTTTTTAAGAAGGCGGCCAAAAGGTGCTCATGGAAATATGAAAGAGGAGCTGCTCAAAGAACAATTGATTTGATTATTGATTTTAGTTTAATTTTACTTTAGTTGCAGTATCCAGTATATTGGGACCATCTTGAGTTCTGCGATGGATTCAGAAAACTACTAGACCATCTGCAGCTGGATAAAGTTAGTGCCCTGAGATTGACAAATAACATGGGGTTACTATAAAAATGTTAGGTAAAAAGGCCTAGAGTTTATTAAGAACTAATATGCAGAAACTGTCCATGCTATCATCCTAATAAATACAAACACTATCCAAAAACTGTCCTGGTTTGATTGATTAGTCACTAATTTAAAGACATCTTTTTAAAAAAGATGTGTGCAAGTGTGGGTTTTTTCTATCTGTTTTTTAGCTAAAATCTCAATAAGTTAATCGTATTATTAATTCATGACTTAGATCTTTGGGGAAGATCTGTGTTTTTATTCTGTGTTTGTACAGTTCCTGGCACAGTTGGGGTCTTGGTCCATAACTGGGGCTCTTCGGTGCAACAGTAATACAAATAAATAATACTAGTAATAAACTATGGGCGTAAATGACACATCACAGTATTCCAGTTTTAAAATAGCTATCAAAGAGAGGTAAAAATGAATGTTCATGGCACCTTGATTTTGGCATGATAAATGTATCAAAGTCCTGATTTGAATTTGAAATAATGTTGCCTTTATCTTTTTTTTAACTTCAGAGGGGAGGGGGTTTTAATTTTGTTGTTGAAAACCAAATTGTGAACTTATTTTTGCTAAGCCTTCAGTTTGTCAGAATACGGAGAAAGGAATAGCATTGTCGTTAATGGTATTCATTGTGCTTTTTGTAATGTTACACAAGGATAGTCAGAATACATTTAAGTTGTTGCATAACATGTATTTGTGTTTGATTTTTAAATTAGGTTCACCTTTTTGGGGCTTCTTTGGGAGGCTTCTTGGCTCAAAAATTCGCTGAGTATACACACAAATCCCCCAGAGTTCAGTCTTTGATCCTGTGTAATTCTTTTTGTGACACTACCATCTTTAACCAAACATGGACTGCAAACAGGTGAGAAATACTGATAATACTCAGACTGACATTACATTTTATAGTAAAATGTTAGCATTTTAAACAAATGAAGTTTGAGAAACAGATTCCATGCTGGTCGTCTGAGCATTGGCAAAACAGGTGGCAAATATTTAAAAAAGCCACAGTACTAGGAAGGCGCATGCTTTCACAATCAGGATTTTGAAACCTGGACATTTAACCATGAAGAGAGACCTCTTTGTTTTTTGTCTCAAACTTTTATGACTGGTACAGTAAGACTTGAGAGGGACTGATTCAAGATTAGATCTTTGTTTTGCTTTGTGAGTAAATTAAACTGTACATACAGGAAATTTTGAATGAAACCAATGTGTGGTGCAGAATATTGAAAACACACTCTTGCAGGATAAAGTCAGAATCTTTACATAATTGGTGTATTCTCTTCCTCTACAGGGAGTTCTCCATCTGTTATCTTTCAGAGCTTATCTAATGATTGCACTGGGGAAGTCTTGCACAAACCACTTGATTTGAAATGAAACTCAAATGTTTTCGGGGGAGGAGGGAGAGAAGCATACCAGAAAACACAACCTTTTAATTTTTCGAGGTCTTTAAACATGAAGAGATTCATGTGATCTCTGGTTTACATTTCAGCTTTTGGCTAATGCCTGCATTTATGCTGAAGAAAATTGTTCTTGGAAACTTTGCTTCTGGTCCTTTAGATCCTGTAATGGCAGATGGAATTGATTTCATGGTTGATAGGGTAAGTGACTGCTGGATTTCTAATTCTGGTAATGGGCATGTCAAGCATATATGCCATAGATACTTTGCTGCCATCTTCATTTACCCAATGTAAAGGATGAACAATAAGTGGCAGAGCTGGTGTTACATTGCATCACTGTATTGACTTCAATGGAGCTATGACAATTGACACAAAGCTAAGGATCTACCTCTGGCTTGTTTCTGTTCCTTTAGGGACGCTTGCTACTTCAAGGTGTTGGGCAAACAGGGGTACTTACCTAGCTAGCTATGGTTCAGTTCAAGCTGCATTTACAGAGAGAAATGGTAATGTATGGGGAAGTGTATTGACTAGTACCCTCTAGAGAAGCAGCATCTGGAACACTGGAGACCAACAGGCTCTCTCCATCATTATGCAGTTGCCTCCATTCCTTCAAGGGGATACTGTAAGGATGTAAACCTGTAATGTAAGGCCGCCTTAGTGAAGTGGTGGTCAGGGCTCCTTTTAAAAATGACAAGTAGCCACTATATATATTTGCAAACGTGCAATGATGGGGAGAGGGGAGCCCCCCCAAACTCCAGACCAGATAATGGTGGGGGATGCCAGAACAAATGAGTGGCATTGTGACCCCATGCACCAGGGTGCAAAATCATTCATTCATATTTGGCCTGGCTACCTGTCTGAGCCTCTCCACCCCCAAAATCATGAAGGAAAGGCAGTGGACCAAATGTGAGTAAGTGTTTGTGGCAGCCTGGGACATGGGGCTGCAGTACCACTCAAATTCAGGGTAAAACCTAGTCCTTCTCCTCAGCAAAATTTGGGTTATGCCCCTGGTTCTTTTGCTAGGGTAACAATAACCTCCCAAAGTAAAACTGAACCTGGTCTTTATTTCCATGTATTGAAAGTTGGAAAGCCTGGGACAGAGTGAGTTAGCTTCAAGACTTACCCTGAACTGCCAGAACTCGTACGTGGAACCTCATAAAATTCGAGACATTCCTGTAACTATTATGGATGTAAGTTTTTCTTTCTTTGTATTCGCTTATTTCCTCACCTGGCCAGATCGGGTAGGAGTTGGCTGTTCCGTGAGCAATTCTGATACTTTATCAATTGCCTTTGCATAACAAAACATGGAAGATCTAATGTTGTGATAGATATGTTATTTTCTACTCCTCGTGCAACACTTATGATTCGCATGTGTGACGGCACAGTTGGGGTTCCCCCGATCCTGCACCCCCGTAGCAGCCAGACCAGTCTCCACCAGCCAGCAGAATAGAGAGGGGTTTATTAATTTTTTTTTCCCCCAGAATACAGCACAGCATAGATGTGATGTGGCAAAAGGGGGGGGGCTAGGATGCCCCAGACCCCTTAAGGCAGGGTGCCTGAGGCCCTAGTCTCCAAGCCCCCTCCCTAGGCTGTCTCCATCATGTTTCCAGCCCCAGACTAACTCTTCCTCCCCCCATGTACTTCCTTTGTTCCAAACCTCCTTCCCTCCCCCCAGTCAGAACCGGTCAGGGTAGTGTCTGGCCCCCCTGCTGGGCCGTGCTCACAGACAGGGCCAGTAGGGGACAGCCCAAGCCTAGCGACCAGGAAAATGCCCCACTACATCACAGCATGTAAAATGTTGTCATTGGGGTATCCTGCACAGTACAATCTGAACTCAGGGTGCTATAAGCGAGAGTAGCATGATTCAATTTTCTGGATTAGGCTGTGCCTATAAAATGTTAGTACAGTAGCTCTTAAAGAATGTTCTCCATCCCTATTGATTTCAGTGTCATGTTGAGGTCCAGCTGGGATAACTGAGGCAGATGTGAACAATACAGAAATCACTCCCTCGGTTTATTACTGGAGGGCGAAGCCTCACATGTGTCCAGGCGGCCGCAGAGGACGTGTGTAGTTTTTGATACAGTAATACTGTGGGCTTTATTCTCGAAGATGGATTTCCCTGGGGCAAAGCTCATGCCATAGAGAAGCTAGAAAGCAGTGAGGTGATCGGGAGAGTAATTTAAAGAGTGGCGCAATAGTATTCTGTGGCCTCTGCGGAGCTCTAGCTTGGCTCAGACTTGCTCTGATTGTTCTCAAGGTGTTTGATCCGAGTGCACTTTCAACCGAAGCTAAAGAGGAAATGTACAAACTCTACCCCAATGCCAGACGAGCTCACCTTAAAACGGGAGGCAATTTCCCTTATCTCTGCAGAAGTGCTGAAGTCAATCTCTACATCCAAGTAAGCCTTTGACATTCTAACCTTTCCTAGCAATGTGCATAGAAACTTCCTAGCACCCTCCTCTCTCTCTCTCTCTCCTACCCTCATGTTGCTATTCCCTAACCTCCCAGAGCTGCAGATACTTAACCTAAGGTTGTTAAACACTGCAATAAATTGTCTAGGGAAGTTGTGGAATTTCCATCACTGGAGATATTTAAGAGCAGGTTAGAGACACATCTCTCAGGGATGATCTAGAAGGTGCTTGGTCCTGCTATGAGGGAAGGTAGGGGACTGGACTTGAAGGGACCTCGAGAGATCAGCTGTAGTATTCTATGAACACAAGTGCTGCAGAGGGCTTGTGGCTATGCAACAGCCACACTTGCTAGCCCTGAGTTCGAGGTGCCTTTCACTGGCCTGCTGTCTTAGGACATATGGGTGGAGCAAATTTTGCTGCATGAACTAATGCTATGTGGTATTTGAAATACAGGTGGCCCCCGATTTGCGACGCAATTGGTTCCCAGGGAAGCATCGCAAGTCGGGGGGCGTTGTAACTCGAACCCTCATTTACGATAGGCACCGTGCGCCATCATAAATGTGGGCCGAGGCCGTACATCGGGGGTTTTTGGCCCCTTCCGCACTTAAAGTGGTTGTAACTCGGTCGGAAGTTGGGGGTTTCCTGTGCACTCCTAAATAATGGGGAACATTCCTGCATTTGATTGGCAGGGGAGGCAGTGCTGATTTCCTTGTGTACCTTACCCATAATTCTGTTACCACTTTTTCATGTCCAATAGATACACCTATTGCAGTTCCACGGTACACGATATGCAGCTATTGATCCCTCTATGGTTAGCGCAGAAGAACTGGAAGTCCAGAAAGCCAAGCTTCAGAACAGCAACGAACAAGAGCAGCAGTAACTTTCTTAACGATTGTTAAAGCAGCAAACCAATGTGGTGGTCTTCCTGTATAATATCGGCCTTTTCTTATGTTAGCCGGTTATCACTGTGTAATGCCAATAGGGTTGATACTATTCAGTAAAATGCAACAGAGAACAATAATCTACAGCAGTGTGTCAGGAAAGGTGTTTGTTTTAGCCTTGGAATTTAAGAAAGTACTGTTGAGAAGGCTCCAGTTTTAAAGACCTGAGAGACATTTTGCTACCAAAGTTTTCACCATCATGTTCTTAAAAATGGAACCCTGGTTTTGTTTTGTTTTGTTTTTTTAAATGTTGTCATTTAGCTGTATATATTGCACATGTAAGTTCTGTTACTTAAAAGCCCATCCATTTGGTGGATTCTTTGGATTAAAAAAATGGTGAAGTGCCCATGTTGCCATCACTTTTTGCCTCCTATGTTATGTTGCGAGTTAGTTACTTTATTTCTATCTGAAATAAAAGCATGAACATTTTTAACTTTCTTGCTAGCTGTAACAATGGTTTTCAATAAAACTTCATTTTCCACAAGTGGCTTTTTTCTGTCTAAATAGAATGATTGTAGCTTAACATGATCATCCACAGCTGCCTCTATAAAGAAACAGCATCAAAGTGCAGCGCTATCAGAAAAACAATCCTTTGACGGATGTTAACTTCTGCTTGGATTTGCTTTAAGGGTGTAAAACAGCATGAATTGGAGTCAATTCTGATTTACTTGTGTTGGATAAGAAGAGTATTCTCATTACGTGGATGTGAATTTTAAAGAGTCTTGTGAAACAGATTGAACTAAAACAAATCACCCATCGCCTTACGGGAAAAATATTCTAGTTTATTGGAGCACAGATTTTTGTGTCCCCCTTAACCACTGTAAAAATACAAAACTTCACATGACAAATTGCTTAGGCTGTGTCTACGCTGGCGCAGTCTTGTGCAAAAGCAGCCGCTCTTGCGCAAAAACTTGCTGCCTGTTTACACTGGCCACGTGTTCTTGCACAAGTAAACTGACGTTCTAATGTATGAAATCAGGGCTTCTTGCACCAGAAGTCTGATGCTCCCACTCAGGAATAAGCCCTTTTGCGCAACTGTTCTTGCGCAAGAGGCCAGTGTAGACAGGCAACATGAATTTCTTGTGGAAGAAAGCCCTATGGTTAAAATGGCCATCAGAGCTTTCTTGCGCAAGAGAGCGTCTACACTGGCATGGATGCTCTTGCACAAAAGCACGGGCCAGTGTAGACACTCTTCTGGAAGAGTTTTTGCAGAAGAACTCTTCCGCAAAAGAGTTTTTGCATGAGAACGTGCCAGTGTAGACGTAGCCTTAGTGTTCAAGAAAAATGTGCTTTTCATGAGGATAGGTATTAATGACACATGACTGCCTCTTCTGTACCAAAACTGAGTAAACCACATGCTGACATTGAAGTCAAGGCTATCGGGGTGCTGATAACACATTCGTGTATCTTTTTCCTTTAGGGGCTATCCTGTTCTAAGGAGAACTGACTCTTCAAATCCCTTTCACTTCCCAACTTGTTGTGCAGTTTTACAGCACAAAGTGGTTCTTCTGTGTAAAGTGAAACAATGTGGAAAGTACTGACTTTCTAACAACATTAATTTAGGGAAACCAAAATAACAGTATGTGAGAAGACAGCTCAAATCTATAGTATGACAATCTTAGAAAGGGCAGCTTTTAAATAACATTCAGTTACATGGGACTATGCAATTTGTAGCTTTACAAATACCAGCTAAAGGTAAACAGTTGAAGCTTCAGAACCCAAAATTTGACCTTGTTTTTAGAGTCCATGTAACGTTTTTTTCCAATGAATGTCCCAACACTAGCAACTAAGCATGTAAGCATCTCTCCACCACTAAATCAGATAAGGTAAAGAACACGTATTACATTTTAAATAGAAAGGTTCTCCCCTTTGTGACTTACAAAAGAAGCAATTAAAAATTATGCATACAAAAAATGAGATGTAAACAAACTACAGTAAGAAAATATCGGAGTCCTAACCAATATTCCCTCTACTTTTTTCCATTTCTGTGCAGAATAAAAGTTATGCCTACCAAGGGATGTGCAGATGTACACCACCAGTAAAAACAGATGGTGGTGGATGTGGCTGCTGTGCTGATTGGCCGCTCACACGCACATCTTATAGGGAAAACGCGTCCTGACCAAATCTTAGTCACAGTATCACAAATGAGACTTTTCACCCAGCTTGTATTAGTCACCAGCATCTATGCACCAGAAAAATAAAACCCCATTCCGGTATAACGATGCATTTAAAATTGAGTCTCTTGTTGTACCTGATCTCAAGTGAAAGTAGCATTAATGCCACTTCTTATGACAAGAAGCCCTTAAAAGTTACGGCCGCTTTTTGGTGAATAGTTCAATGACTCCGGTTCAATCAATAGAGGCAGCCTCATCCAGTCATTTCCCCTGCGGCTGTTACATTGCAGTACACTTCCTTGGAGAAGCAGAGTCTGCGTTTGCTTTTTTCCTAATGCTTTCTGTAAAACAAAAACCACTGTTGTTTTTCTCTAGCCCATTAGGGTAAGTGGAATGAAAAATATCACTTGTACCTTTGTGCTGAGTGGCTACTTTATGTCAATGCTGATATACTTAAAGACGGTTCTGTATTTCTGAGTATGGGTATTTTTGCTCTAGTAAACATTCCTGATGGAGAGGTACTAAACTGCAGGAGAAATGTCCCAATTGTATGTGTAAATCTGGGTGTCCTCTAAAACAAGGGGAAAAGACTACAAACAAGAGTAGTTTGAGGCTGTTAATAGTTTAAGACGCTGAATATTTTGAAAAAGGACTGGCCCTACTTACATTACATGGTATACAGAAATTAAATAGAAATGTATTTACAGGTCAATTCAAATGCAGTTTGCATAACTCTAAGCCTGAGGAAAGCAATGGATTGTTACCTGCTAAGTCTTGTCTACAAATCCCCACCAGGCCTTCGTATAGTCCTTTGATGGGATTTTCTCCTGCTATGATCACACCATGAAGCCAAATAAGCAGCATTCTGTGGCCATGCTCCCTGTAGCTTTTAGTACCTGGTAAGAACGATACATGAATGAAACTGTATTTCCCCCTCTATGGCGTCTGTATGCATCACATTCTGACTTGATACATGTGGAACCCCCTTCAGCTGTGGTGGGAGTTGAGTGAATGGATGTGAAGTTAAATTTAGTCCTATTTGCTGGCCAAACACACATTTTTTAACAAACAATCTGGTATGGAAATTAAACGTGCTCTTTCAACAGCAACTCCAACTGCTTGAACCATTTGGACTCTCAGCTGCCCGCACTGATACCCGGATGGCCTAGATGCTAACACACTGGTTATGCTTTCAGTGGGGAGACAGAAAGATGATAGCCTCTACTTTGATGTATTTGCCTAATGATCAGTCTGGGCATACTAAGGTTTACAGTCTCTCAGCCCTGGTCTGCACTAGGACTTTATTTTGAAACAACCCCCCAAAGGTTGAATTTATAAGCGGAGCATCCCCACTACTAAACCTGTTATTTTGAAATAATGGGCCGTGGAATTCAAAATCTATACTCCTGCTTTTCATTAGCATTGGGAGTAACACTAATTCCAAAATAGTAGATTTATTTTGATAGGACAGGCTTATAACTACTCTGAAAATATCTTTGCAGTGACATTTCTGTAACCTTGATTGTGTGAATTTAAAAGCAGTTCTGTCCTTGCTTACACTCTTAATCCACAACTGCAGCTCTCTGGCAAAACAGGACCAGGAGAGAAGACCTTGACATCAGGAGAAAGTGAATGAAATCACAGTTAGTTGAAAGGATTGGATTAAAATAGGGTTACTCAGAGTCTCTTTAAAAGCCTTGGTACCACCTCCAAAGAAGGGCACAGATGTAATGAAATACACTGCAAAAACTAAAATAAATTATGGGTCTTCACAAAACTTATTTATGGCAAGCCAGGGCCTTGCCCTGGAAGCTTTCTGAATGCTGCCTGCAGGTAAATGACAATCTGGCAGAGCATGTTTTGTGCAAACTAGAGGAGACTTTGGTCTCTTCCAGGCTTCCAATCAAAGCTGTGATTTGCAAATACTGGGATGTTTCCCAGCTCAGAATACAGTCTGATATGACATACCGTTTTAGCTGTGCCTGTGGTGCCTTGTGTACTGAGCCAAAAGGCAGGGGTATATTGCTGGCGTCAGAGTAGGCTTCTCTTTGGTGGCCCTCCAAGCACTCTTCTCAAGATCTGCTCCTAATTACTGAAGGGACAAACCCAGGACAAACTGACCCAGTGGAGCCAGAGTCTTTGGTGGAAGTTGGCTCCCCTTAAGACCAGGGCACTGTTAATAAAATCTCACTATTTAAAGTCCGTGGCCTCCTTGTGCAGAAAAAAAAACTTTTTTCATGGGCCTGAAAATGTCCTCGCTCAGGAGGAAGGTGCTCAGCTTTGTCTCCTGTCTCTGTCATTTAGGCTACATCTACAGTGCAACATTATTTCGGGACACCGGAGGTAACCCAAAATAGCTATTTCATGTCTTTTGAGTGCGTCCGTTAATTTGAAATATAACGGGCTCGCTATTACGATGTCCCTGTAAGCCTCATTCCATGAGGAGTAAGGGATGTTTTGAAATAGCGCTTTATTTCAAAATAAGTGCTGTGTAGACAGTGCCACATTTTTAAATAAGCTATTTAGAAATGGACTCGAAATAAGCTACGCAATTTGTGTAGCTCAAATCACGTAGCTTATTTTGCGCCTCAGGTACAGTGTAGACGCACCTTTACAGGGATCAAGTTTCCCTTTAGGAACAAGGACTCCTAGGCTTGAAGTAGCCAGGGAGAAGTAGCAGATCCCTTGTTTAGGGGCTATGGACTTTACTAGCCATTTTCTGGCGAGTACACATTTGCCTATTAATTTCCTAAAGCATTTCAAGTGCAATCTCATAGCTCTTCCATCTGAACCAGCTGGCTTCCTTAGCATGCGGCCCAGTGCCACGGCTAGAGAATTATTTACTAGCAACAGATTAAAGGAAAGGGGGAAGCAGGGAAATATACTTGGCCTAAATAAGACACCATCTGATTTATACCTGCCCATTGCTGCTCAATGGCTCTGATATGTGCATCAGTGAACTTCCAGTAATGTGCAAGCTTCTTCCATTCGTTGGGTTTGAGATACTTAGTAGCTAATCTCCACATTACTGAGCGGATGTGCTGTGTTTCCAGCCTGTGATCTTGTTTAAAGGTTAAGTGCTTTGCCATCCAGGAGTCGGAGTCGCTGTTTAGATTGTCCTACAACATTAAAACAGGCGTTTCAAGGGGAGGCTTCCCATTTCTTTTGAGTTGAGAGAAAAACAAAACAAAACAAAACATCACAACCCTGAACGATGACTCGCTTCACTTCCAAACGGCAATGTAACTTTCCTGCTAGCAGTGCTGTGCTGAATATGCCCTCTTCTTGCCTTACCTGATTAAAGGGCTCTAGCGTTCCACTTGCCCATGCTCTGATTACAGCAGGATACTCCGACATGCTGCTGTTCTTTTGCTCAACAAATTTTCCCCAGTGTCTTTTTTTAAACCATCTGGCAGTCACTCGGGGCCACCAATTGGTTAGGACCGGCCCTGGTTAGGGATGCTGCTGCTGTAACATTTCCTGGTCTAAAACCCCCATGTGCTCTTCCAGTAGTAAGCCTAACACCCTTTTGTTTGTACAGACCAATCTGTAATATCCCACATCCTTGCTGCTGGGTCAGTTTAAGTTCCTTCTCACATCGCACATTTCAGTTTTATTAACTGTCCTATTTCATCCTGGCCCAGTTCCGTGGGTTAACACATTTTGTTCATGATATCCGGGCTACAAAAGCCCACACAGGGAACAATTTGCATTTCTACAGCGCCTTCTCTCTGATGCTCTTGAATTACATGCTTCAGGAACATTAATGAAACTTCACAACGGCCTGTGATGTAGGGAAGTATTGTGAGGAAATGAAAAGGGTAAGTGACCGTCCAAGGCCACGTGGGCAGCCTGTTCAAGGGCCTGAAATTGAATCCTACAGCCTGACTCTAGGCCTTAACTGCAAGACCATCTTTCCTTCCTGTGCCTTCAAGAACTCCTGCTGGGATTTACAAGAATATCTAAGCAAGTTAGATGCCTGGGATGGTGCTTTGGGGGAGCTATTTCAACTTAAGAACTTTGGTTGATAATATTATCGTGTTGCTATGGAGCTTCGGTCTCATGAATGCCCCTCAGTTGGTGTGTATCTACCATGCTGACAAGCCTACCTCTCAAACCAGGGACAATGCTGAGCCATTAGAACTCAGCTGTGGTCTATTCAGAGTGAAGAACCTTAAGCCACTGGGTCTGTTTGACTTTGAAGAAGATCCTTCCTCCTCTGGTCTGAAGGAAGCAGGGGATTACAGAGAGCTGAAACTCTTCAAGCAAGCCACAGAGACGGGGATAACAAAAGCAAAGGTAAAAGATTCAGAGGGGTGATGGGGAGACTCTCAGAAAAAGAGACAGGAAGTTTTGGGTGGGAAGAAGGAAGAGGATGGATTGGCCAAGGAAGAAATCGTGAGGTAGGAGAGAAGGCTCTGTGTTTCTGAACCCAAGCCATGCACTGCAATAGGAGGACACTGGATTGGCCCCACACACCCCAGCAGGCTTTAGAGTGGAGGGGAAACTGAGGCAAGAAGGCATGGGGTTGCCAATTCTGGATGGACCTATTTCTGGAGGTTTCATCACATGATGTAATCTTTAACTGATGATTCATCTTTGATTCCTGGAGACTCCAGGACAATCCTGGTAGCATTCTTAAAATAGCTTTGTGCTCTATTAAAGAAATAACAATCATGTATTAGGATCTTGTGTGGCTTATCTGTACGTTATCTGCTACACTTCGCACGTGCCCCTGCGAGTGATAAACTGTAGCCAAAATGCTCATGCAGCGGGAGTCCTGGGAAGAAGTGTGGTCACGCTCTGGGCATACCTTGGCGGTCATTGCTGGTTCCAGGAACAGAGAAGTTGGACTTTGAGGTCTCAGCTCTCAGGAGGGGCAGCTAAATAGATGATCCCAAGATAAGCACAGCATATGGGATCGCTTTAGACTCCAGAGGGTTAAAACACCTGGGAATGCAGGGGCTGGATCCTGTTACAGCAATCTGATGAGTGACCAAGAGGGGGCGCTAGACTGGAGTTGTGACAGCATCTAATGCCCTTCGATTTTCAATGGGCACTATTTGACTAACCTGCTTAGCTGTTTCACAAACTCCCATTAAACACCAGTCTGGATCATTAGGTATCTAAATATCTCAAAATCCAGCCTCCATTCCCCACAATGCACCCAGACATATTTAACATCAGGGAATCCTGTATTAACAAGCAATTTGGCGCAGTTGTGGGCTGCTTTGTTTTTAAGTGGGCGGTGAAAATGGAGAGCTGTTTGCTGGAGGATCTTCTGCATTTCTATTCTCCTCGGACCGGTGCGCACAGCAGTTAATACAAAGCATTGCCTCTGTATAAAGGATTATTTAAGGAAATTCAGTGTAAGCTGCCTACCTTCTCCCATTTGTAAAACCTATCCGCTTTGATAATCATGTCCACCAAGTTGATATGGTTGCCCCGGGCAGCTACGTCCAGGGAGGTTTTTCCTTGCTGAAATTAAGAAGGAAAAAAACCTCTGATGAGCAATTGTGTGCAAACTACATATTCACCATTTGTCTATTTTAGGTACTAACAGGAACCCACTGTCACCATAGTCTTTGAGCACCTCACAAACTGTAATGTACTTGTACGGTCAGGCTTATGCTATTATCCCCAGTTTACAGATGGGGAAACCGAGGCCCAGAAAGACAAAAATGATGTCTCAGAGGTGCATGGATAGGAATAAGATTGGAAATACATATCCATCCACCTCCATATCTATCCATACACCCCCATAGTTATCTATCCCTCCCCATACATCTATCTATCTATCACAGTTATCAGAAATAAACACAGCATACCAGGGGAGGGATTCTGCATTGGTATAGGCTTTTTGGTAATGAAGAATTGCCACATTGTACTGGGGATAAGTGTCCTCAGTAGAGCATACATGTTTTTCCCTGTGCTGGGGACATTTATCCCCAGTACATTGTGGCAATTCTTCATTACCAAAAGCCTATACCAACGCAGAATCCTTCTCCTGGTATGCTGTGTTTATTTCTGATAACTGTGATAGATAGACAGATGTATGGGGAGGGATAGATAACTATGGGGGTGTATGGATAGATATGGAGGTGGATGGATATGTATTTCCAATCTTATTCCTATCTATCAAACATTTATTTTCATTCACTACCTAAGGTAAGTTGTTGGATTTGGGTTTTGTTTATAAAACACGCTGTTTAACTTCATGCGAATTGTAGTTCTGACACCAGTTGGCTGAATGTTCTGGAGTTTTCCTCCTACAGATGAAAATGTGTTTCACTATGCCCTCAGAACAAAGAACAGAACTCACCCAATGCTCTTAAAATTCATTTAGGTAATTAGAATCACAGTCATTGAATCACAGAACTGGAAGGGACCCCAAGAGGTCATCAAGTCTAGTCCCCTGCCCTCATGGCAGGACCCAGTACCGTAGACCATCCCTGGTAGATATCTACCTAACCTGCTCTTAAATATCTCCAGTGATGGAGATTCCATCACCTCTGTAGGCAATTTATTTCAGTGTTTAACCACCCTGACAAGAAGTTTTTCCTCATGTCCAACCTAAATCTCCCTTGTTGCAGTTTAAGCCTATTGCTTCTTGTCCTATCATCAGAGG
Organism: Pelochelys cantorii; assembly: GCA_032595735.1. Taxonomy (NCBI): domain Eukaryota; kingdom Metazoa; phylum Chordata; order Testudines; family Trionychidae; genus Pelochelys; species Pelochelys cantorii. The sequence continues at coordinate 39,992,888 of CM064338.1, read as the reverse complement.
CCAAGGAGAACAATTTTTTTCCCTCCACTTTGTAACACCCTTTTAGGTACTTGAAAAATGCTATCATGTTCCCTCCCTTTCAGTCTTCTCTTTTCTAAACTAAACAAGCCCAATTCTTTCAGTCTTCCCTCATAGCTCATGTTCTCTAGACCTTTAATCATTTTTGTTGTTTTTCTCTGGATCTTCTCCAATTTCTCCACATCTTTCTTGAAATGTGGTGCCCAGAACTGGACACAATACTCCAACTGGGGCTTAATCAGTGCAGAGCAGAGCAGAGCAGAAGAATGACTTCTTGTGTCTTGCTCACAATACTCCTGTTAATGCATTCCAGAATCATGTTTGCTTTTTTTGCAACAGCATCACACTGTTGACTCATGTTTAACTTGTGGTCCACTATGACCCTTGGATCCCTTTCTGCAGTACTCCTTCCTAGACAGTCGCTTCCCATTCTGTATGTGTGAAACTGATTGTTCCTTCCCAAGTGGAGTACTTTGCATTTGTCCTTATTAAACTTCATCCTGTTTACCTCAGACCATTTCTCCAGTTTGTACAGATCATTTTGAATTTTGACCCTGTCCTCCAAAGCACTTGCAACCCCTCACAGCTTGGTATCATCTGCAAACTTAATAATCGTACTCTCTATGCCAATATCTAAATCATATATCTAATTAGACTTGTGTAGTTTTCTTTTTCTCCCTAGCAAGCAAAGCACCAATTGCTGAGTATGTCAGATCTATGCACATTGGATCTTCTTTTTTTACCCATTAACATATTTCTTTGCACTATAAAATACTGTAATTTGTTATTTATGACCACTACAGAATCACATTTTTCAGTTAGTATAAATAAAAATATGGGGCAGCAGCAGGAGTTGAGGCAGAGAATTTTGCACAGCAAAGAGTTCAATGAACTACCTTGTACTTTTCTAAGGGTACCTCTACACAGCAACATTATTTTGAAATAACTAGTGTTATTTCGAAAAAACTTACTCCACGTCTACATAGCAGGCAGTTATTTCGAAACGGTGTCAAAATACTGTCAAGCTGGAGGACTTCTTACTCCAACTCCTGTATCCCTCATTGTACGGGGAATAAAGGAAGTCAGAGGAAGAGTGCTCTATTTCAAAATAAGTGCTGTGTAGACGCTCCCAATTTCAAAATAAGCTATTTTGAAATAAGCTACGCAACTGCCACAGCTCAATTTGTGTAGCTTATTTCAAGTTAAGCCCTGCAGCGTAGACGCACCCTAAATGTCATTCACAATCCCCTCAAAATTCAACACCCCCCCCAAAAAAAGTATTATTTTAATTGTTTATTCTTGAAAATGTTTGTACGTTAATAACGTCCATTTTACTCTTGGACTGAGATCAAACTAAACACGCCTCCCCTCTAAACCCCACACATCCGTTCCATCCCTAGGGACGTTTACCTTATCAGTTAACTTTAAGTTAACTCCTGCTATGAGAATCATCTCAGCTATATCTTGTCTCCCATGTTCTGCTGCAATGTGGAGTGGTGTCTGCTGCCTCTGCATGAAAAGAAAGCAGAAGCAAGATGAAATACCCGGGAGGAAATGCTGGCCTGGAATGATGGGAAGAAACATGGCCATTTATAGCTGTGCCAGGAGACCATGCTAAGTGTGCACAGAGGAGCAGATTCTGCTATCTCTCGTGCCCATTCAGCGTCAATGTATCCCTCCCATCAGTGGAAACAGGCCCACAGTGAACTGTGCAAGCCATTCAGAAAGTATCACCAGTCTGGGCTGGCACTGGCACTAGGAAGTCCTCCGCAGTACGTCTTTCAACCTAAAGAGCGATGAACCTAAAGAGCGAGGAAGATTTTTAAACCCTTTGAATCAAGTAGAGGAATGCCAAGGAAATGGATAATTTGCTCTAAGCGCTGTTGTAGTGAAGTTGGCATCTCCTTCAAGTGCCCCCGTTCGGCTGAGCATGGGGTCCTGCATGGCCTCAGTTTCCTAAAAGCCTTGCGGCTACTTAGCCCTCTGGCCAAGTCACACAGCCTTGTGTGAAGTCACAAACCCCTTCTGGGGTACACCTCTAACCAGGGCCCATCCCGGTACCCGCTGCAGAGTGTCTCTCTGAATCCAGTCTCTCACTCTGTTTCCCTATTCAGTAGGAGAGTGGTGCCTCCAAGGCTTCTCCTGGAGACAGTGTCCTAAACACCTCCCCACTCTGAACTGTCCTTGGTTCTGCCAGCCAGCTACCCCTGACCTTCTCCCTTCCAGGTCCGGGCTGTAACTGAGCTGCCTCTAGTCCTGCAGCTTCTTGTATAGTCCCTCCTGGCTCCTGATTGGCTGGCTTCCTCTTAGCCACTCTAGCCCACTAGGAGGACTTTTCTATGGCCCTTTTGGCCTTAGGGCCTTTAGCCCCCACTACACCTGTCTAGAGATGATGACAGTCGCAGCAACAAAATACCTTGGCCAAAAGGAGCCAGAGCTAATAGCCATTATTTTCTAGAGCACCTAAGGCCATGAGTTAATATGGATACCATGGTAGTGATTTTTTTTTCCAATACTGAAGCATTTTTAGAAAATTCCAGAAAATTTAAAAGAAACCAGACAAAATAATGTGGCAATTCGATGCAGGCTTCAAGCAAGCAAGCATACGTTGAGATCGCTGTAAGAGTAGAATGAATCATAACTGAAACTCAGATGCTGGGTTATACAGTTTTTTTTGTGTTACAGACTCATCATTAGCGATACCACAGTTTTGACTGAGAACCAACCAAATCCGTCCTTACTCCCCCATTTTCAGCCTTTCATAATTGTCTCTTATCCTTTTGTGCTGAAATTCCTCCTCTTTGGGTACGTCTACACTGCAACACTATTTTGAAATAACTAGTGCTATTCCAAAATAACTTAGTCCGTGTCTATACAGCAGGCAGTTATTTTGAAATAGTGTCAAAATACTGTCAAGCTGGAGGACTTCTTACTCAGACTCCTGTAAGCCTCATTGCACGGGGAATAAGGGAAGTCGGAGGAAGAGGGCTCTATTTCGAAATAAATGCTGTGAAGATGCTCCCTATTTCGAAATAAGATACACAATTGACGTAGCTCAATTTACGTAGCTTATTTCAAGTTAAGCCCTGCAGTGTAAATTCGCCCTTTGTGTACAGCTCAGCGGCACGGGGCTGAATCAGCAAATTTTGCGTACTGATCACCCAAGGAACTCAACAGGAATCCCCCAGCCAGAGAGCAGTTCCAGGGTCGGGCCAGGCGTTTAGCATGGAAAATGAGAACGGCTCAGCCATCTTCATGTTTCTGGAGCTGCCCTTCCACATTTTTCACATTTAAAAGTGTTGTTCCTTCTCCCGCCCCTGCTCAGAACTGGCGGATTTCAAACCTGGGCGACGGTGGTTCCCAAATCAAAGAAGAGTTCCCAGCCTTACGTTATCTGGGATGTCCAGGTTGCACTCTGTGTCGATGAGGAGTTTCACGATGGCTGGGAAGTTCTGCAGCACTGCAATGTGCACAGCTGATGCCTTTTGCTGAGGAAAGAAGGTGCACTATTTACATATGAGGGCGAAACAGGCTGGGGTTCTAGTTCACACACAGCCTGGGGTACTGGGATCGACTTTCAGGGGCAAAATGTGAGGCTCCTGAGGCGGTGGGGGCCCTGGCTCACTGACGCTCACTTCTCAGCACCAAGGGCGCTGGCCAAAGCACCATCTTGTGAAAGCTGGAAAGTCAATGACCACAGGATGGCCTATCAGAGCCCACAGTGCAACCTAAGCCAGGAAGTGAGCCATGGGGGCTGTCGGAGCAGCTGTGCAGACTTCCTGCTGCTGCCTCCTCGTTGGTCCCTGCTTTTCCCTGCCTCATGCAATCCTGATCCAGGCCTGGCCTGACCTCCTCCTCCCTCCTAGCTCCCGCTTCTCTCCTGCTCTGTGTCTGATCCTTGCCACTCTCCAGTTCCTGCTCTTTCACCTTGCTCCTGACCATTGGCTAAAAAACCTGGCTCTACCTTCTGGCTTAACCCTTGTCTCTGGCGCTTACCCTCATTTCCGTTCCCTGTCCTGCATGCCTGCTCTGCCCACTAGGCCAGACTGCCTATGCCCCAAGGGCATCTTGGATGGAACACAGTGGAATGTATCTTCCATTCATGCAACCTTTGGCTTCACCTATCAGCTGCAGCCAGGATTCTTCCAGGTTCTATAAGGGAAGGATGCACAGCGAGGCTTAGCCTTGTTCCTGCTGAAGTCAATGGGAACGCACTAGTGGCTACTGGTGTCATGTGAATCCAGCCAGCAACTGGACTCTTTTCCTTAAACCAATTCTCTTGACCATGGCCGGTGATCTATGTGCAAGACCATGTCAGAGTCAGGGTGGCTTGAGGGGGCAGCAGTTTTCGACCCAATTTCCCTCTCCCCCGACCAGAAGGGACCCCCTCCCTATGGAAAGCACTCCAAAACTGAGCTCTCAAGGGCACTGTCAGGCAGGCCCCAGGATCAAAGAAAACGTTCTCCCACACACAAGTACTGACTAGGCTGCACACCCCCATTCAGACACATTATCCTGCTTCTGCCAGTAATAAGCTGTGCGACGGAGAGGAATGGTGTGTTGTGATTAGCCACAATCCGGGCTGACAGCAATGCCTACTGTTGCCGCATTGAACTGAGCCCCATATTTTTTGACCAAGCCTGAAGAAAGCTGGAATTTGACTCTATTTCTTTATCGATGCTTAAAACCATGTAATAGGACTTACGTGATTAACTGCATCTATGTAGACACCTGCATCAATAAGAATCCTGGCCATGTCTTTGTAGCCATGGAGAGCTGCATAATGAAGGCAGGTCATCGCTTTCTGAGAGACAGCAATATAGCTGATATTAGTCGTGACCTTTTTTCAAGCCAAAGGGAGTACTGACAGCAAGGCCTCTGCTCGTTCTGATATCAGCTGCCTTAGAGTTCTCCCTGCATTCCTTCCGCTAGGGAGCCAACGGAGGAAATCAATGCACAGTTAGGCCATGTCTTCACTCCATGGAAGAGTGCCACTGCTGCAATTGAGCTTATAGAGTTCAATTTAGCGAGTCTAGTTAAGACTCGCTAAATCAAACTCAGAGGGTGCCCCCACCAGCATCTGGTACTCTTGTTCTGTCAGCTCCCCTTACTCCTGGCAAGAGCATTTGCTCCCGCTCTGGGGATGCTACCAAGCTTGGCTTAACATAAGCCAACTCCAGCTATGTATTCTATATAGCTGAAGTTGCATACCTGAAGCGGAGCTGCCTAATGTATACCTGACCTCAATATACTAGGATGAGAGATATCGACTGGATAGTTTCACAACCAAAGCCAAAACCACGTTCACATGGGAATTAAACTATTTGATTGAATGGCTTTGATTGCCCACAGCCTGAAATGAAATCAGGAGTTTAGGAGGTACAAGGAATGCAGGACTGACCTGTTTAGAGGGAATCTTCCCTAAGACACCAAATTCAGATGATTTTTTGCATCTCCCAAATACCCCACTATCCTTAAGAAAACCTTAATGATCTTTCTGTGTGGTTTTTTTCCCCCTCTAATATTCTTATAGGTAGCAGGTTTAAAACAAACAAAAAAAAAGGAAGTATTTCTTCACAAAATGCACAGTCAACCTGTGGAACTCTTTGCCAGAGGATGTTGTGTAGACTAGGACTTTAACAGGGTTCAAAAAAGAGCTAGATAAATTCATGGAGGTTAGGTCCATCAATGGCTATTAGTCAGGATGGGTAGGAATGGGGTCCCTAGCCTCTGTATGTCAGAAGATGGGAAAGGGCAACAGGGAATGGATCATTTGATGATTCTTTGTTCTGTTCATTCCCTCAGGGGCACCTGGCATTGGCCACTGTTGGAAGACAGGACACTGGGCTGGATGGACCTTTGATCTGATACAGTGCGGCCGCTCTTATGTTCTTATTTATCCCTCTGTCACTAGCCTGTCCTCTGCCCTCAGAGTACAAGTGTTGTCAGAGGGGAAGATGACACCTGTTCAGTCAGCCTGAGGCTCCAGCACTACCCGATCCCATCCTCCTCGAGCGAACTTCAGTTTAGTTCTTTCGCCTTGGGCCAGACTTTACATGACAAAAAGGTTGACTTGTTTGCTCCTTTTGGCAGGCCACTGAAAATGTGCCTCATCTGTTGGCTGATTCCCAGCTGCCTGGCCCAAAAGGGGGATTACCTCTCGGGCCCACTGTTCTTCAAGGCAGAGTGTGATACTGGGTATGCTCTCTGCAAATCCATGGGGAAAACCTGATGGCTTCAGAGAGCTCCTTGAAAATTCCTGTGGCCACGTAGTGAACAAGACAGTCTGTGTTTGGTGACGGAATAACAGGCAGCTAAAGCTGGGAGCGACACTGACACTTTACTACAAATTCCAGGGTACGTGTAGACAAAATATCATGTCATCTGCCCATGGCTAGGCAAGGGAGTCCGCTGCCTGCACAATGACCTTCTGGGCAAAGAGGCTTCCATTCAGGTATTTGAGGCCTACCCTTTTAGCAATAGTTCTCCCCCCCCGCATTGATACTTTATGAACAGAAGCAGCATTCCAGAAGGGGAATGGAAATTAGCCCTGTGCGTGCACTGTCGCCTGCCTATGAAAAGCTGGGAGGCAGAATCCTCTTCACACTGTTCCGGCTCACCTGGGTTTGGGCATTAACGTCACAACCCGCTTCCAAGAGGAGTTTCACGCAGTCATAGTGGCCTTCCTCCGCAGCCATGTGCAGCACAGTCAGACCTTCCTGGGAACACAACGGCACAAGCTTGTTTAGGTCACGCGAGCCTCTGCTAAAGCCAGCGTCACTCTTCGTTTCATAGGGAACGACAAGCTACAGCTGTGGTGCGGGAGAATCCATTCATCAATGTGGGCTTCTTTGGCAGCTTGTCTTTGCAATCACTGATGTGTTAAAATCATGATACTAAGGCCTAGGGATTCATTCTCCCTCAACTACTGTTAGAAAAAGGAAATGAACACTAGCAATATAGTGACAGCCTCCCTCTCTGTTCATTCTAGTGGGAGTTTTGCATGCAGCATGGGACTCTAAGGGTACGTCTACACAGTATCACATACCTCGAAATAAGCTACGCAATTTGAGCTACACAAATTGCGTAGCTTATTTTGAAATAGCTTATGTCCACACAGCGCTAATTTTGAAATAAATCGCTATTCCGGCATCTTCCTTAATCCTCATGCAACGAGGTTTACGGGAAGCTGGCATAAGAAGCCTGGTACTTCAAATGTATTTCAAAATAATGGGCTTGCTGTTAAGATGCACAGAATGCTATTTTGGGATAACGGACGTTATCCTGAAATAGTGCCGCTGTGTAGACGTACCCTAAATGTTCCGAGCAGTCATCTCTAATCCACTGTTCTTTAACCCAGCAGCCCCAGGGTCTACAAGCAAAGGGATTTGAACCACATGTACTAACTAGTGCAATTCTACCTAGACACAAAAGAATGAGTTTGGAAAGGAATCCATGCCTAACCCTGCAATATGCTATCTTTGATTAATTAAGGCCACAAACAAGATATTTCTGTGCATCAACAAAAATACACTTAAAGGAATAAAACAATTAAAGCATATACTCCAGAGGGGGAGGAGTATGCAGCTGGGTAAACACAATATCAATTTTTACAGAGGAGCCAACTGTATCCATTTCACAAATAGGTAAACTGAGGCCCGGGGAGAAAAATAATTTTCCTGGAATCACACAGTCAGTCAGTGGCTCAGCTGGGAAACCAGGTATTCTGTCTCCCATCCCTCTCTACTAACTGCTGTACCAAACTTCCCCCCCCTAGGGAAACAACTATGAAACATCCAAAGGAAATTAATCTGTCAGTGAGAAGGGCAGATGTTCAGGAAGGGAATCATACAGAAGACACGTCTGGTAGATGTAAGAGATAAAATTGTTTTCCTTTTCCTTCACATATCATCTTACCAGGATCTTATTTACTCTGCAAAGATAGTGTTAAATAGGATATAAGAAGAACTCTGATAAACTTCACTAATAGTATGCCATGCAATTGCTAAGGACTTTACTATTTGTATCCAGGGTTTTAATTATGTTTGGATCTTCTGATTTTAGGTTTTAAACAACAAAACCACCCCAATGCTGATTTCTTTTTGTTTTTGTTTTTTTGTTTCTGTTTATCCAATAAACAGCAGAAATGCTTCCACATATCTAAGGGCTTGTGTCCTTGGAGCAGTAACGCAGCCTATGACAGCATGATTTCTAACATATGCTAATGTGTTGCACATGAATTGGTCCCTGCAGATCCTGCTGGTGTGCACTAAAGGTTCCCCAGTATGCTTTGACACGGTGTTGTTTGAAGCACTGCTATGTTAAAGGGCACTATTCAACATTATAAAGAGATTGCTCATGACAGAATCTACTCCTGTAATGAGCGATGGGTAAAATATCCATTACTCATTACTTTCTATACAAAGAGAAATCCTTGAATCACCCCTGATTTTTTGATACCTATCCAAAACTCAGAAATTGCTAAGAATATAATGAAATGAATAAACCTCAATACACCAAAAGCCTTTACCCGGTTTCAATCACAGACACTTCAGCGTTCATATGTAGAGATCACAAACAAAAAGGTGATTTGTTCAATGATTGAGTCAACATCGTTTCAGCAAGATTTATTTTACAACAAAATTCATTAGTTGTTTAGGTATCTGATTGTGCAGGGCTGAGAAGATAATCAAATGATAAATCAGTATTACACTGAGGGATTTTGGTCTTGGCTGTTGATCCAAAGGGAATTTTGTCTCTCACCCATATTCTGTACACGTCAGGCATTTTAGATAAGTGCAGCTACTGTATATTTTACAGAGTTTTTCTGTTTGACTGATCAAGAACTCCTCCTAAATGGTCAGAGCTCAAACAGAAAAAGAGACAGAATCATCAAATCAAACTCAGTCCTCAAAATTGACATAACTAAGCGAATGTTGAAAGACACCGAACCAAGATGAGCCAGAAAAATAGGATTGCATCTCAATAAACCTTGCAGAAAAGAGATTGCATCTCAATAAACCTTACAGAAAAGAGATAAAACAGAGAAATTTGGAGGAGTGTTCTTTTGAAACACTTTATTTTATTATTATGAATGTATTTTTCCTGAATTTTTGAAAAATACAGTCATTTAAATAAAGCATGTACACTGAATTAAGGACCCAAGCAACGCCGGGTCAACGTGCTAATTTCAAATAAAACCAGCTAGCTACAAAAACTTGATCTAGACACATTCCTCATCAGTCCTGACTAATAGGGTTAGCTAAACCAGCTGGTGTGGGAGACCATCTCTAAGGGTGCATCTATATAGCATCCTTATCTCGAAATAAGCTATGCAATTTGCGCTATGCAAATTGCGTAGCTTATATCGAGGTAATTTCGAAATAAAGCACTATTCTGAAACATCCCTTAACTCTCATGCCATGAGGTTTACAGGGACGTTGGAATAGCAGCCCGTTATATTTCTATATAACGGGCTTGCTCTTAAGATGCAGAATATCTCTTTTGGGATATCGGAGATATCCTGAAATAGCTCCAAAGCGTAGACGTAGCCTAAGAGAGGAAGAGAGATTCTGGTCTGGTTTGTTTTGCACTCACCATGTTTTTTTCTTCTAGGTCCAGTCCAGCTTCTATAACCCTCTGTAGCACCCTGGGATGCCCATTTTTAGCAGCTAAATGTAGGGCTGTGTTTTTTTCCTGCAAACAAACATTGCTTTGTGTGCAAATAAACCACAAGATCAAGTACCCAGACAAAGCAACTCTGTGCAAACCAACATTCAGGGTGATTTAGTCTGACAGAAAACCCCTCAGTCATTCTCTTATGTAATAATCATCCCTGAAGAAAAGAAAGATCAAATTCGGAAGAAGTTGCTTTAGTGCATCGAAGGGAGGTTTAGGAGACTCGTAATATATTGAGATATTTGTAAGAATAATATGCTTCCCCCAGATTCCCAGACTGATATCCTAGGTGATGTTAATTATTACTGTTATGGAACATATGTATCAATCCCCCACTGCTGTAGGATCTTGTTATCACTGCAGCATCAGTAATGCCTCAGATTTCAGACTACAGAGCTATGGCACATTGGTCTCAGTGGACCTTCTCTGAACGGGACAAATATCTTCTGTCTTCTTTATCTATCTAGCATGGGTGGTGGGTGAAGGTAGGGCTGGGGGAGGCAAGTGCTGCACCCAGCCCTGCACCCAGCCCTACCCCTGCTGCCAAGGCCCCACCCCTCTATGGGAGCCAGGCCCGCCCCCTCCCCCCCAGCACCATGGGGAGGTGGGGCAGTGCAAAGCCCAGCCTCCCTGGTCATGGAGCATGGGGAAGGTGGGCAATGTACGGCCCCTGCCTCACTGGTCCCTGCACCAAGGGAGGTGGGATGACGCACGGCCCCAGCCTCCGAGCCCCAGAGCACAGGGAGGGCAGAGGGCATGTGGCTCCAGCCTCCCTGGCCCCAGAGCACACTCCGCCCCCAGTACACCTACAACAGGCGCTCTGGGGGCAGAGCAAAGGTGGGGCTAGGCTGGCGGTTTAGGAAGGCAATGCCTTCCCCTGCCTGTGATACCCACCGCCCCTTCCATCTAGTTTCTGAGACATCTCCCATCACCATAATGTTCAGCAGATCATAGGGGCTATGGCTACACGACACAGTTTTTGTGCAAAAACCCGCAGCGCATCCACACCTTAAGCACGTTTTTGTGCAAGTAAATTTACAGTAAATCAAAAGAACAGAGGGGTTTTATTCCTCTTTCTACGAGGAATAACCCCTTTCTGTGCAAGAGTTCTTGTGCAAAAAGGGGTGTGTGGACGGGCAACAAGGGTTTTTTGCGCAAAAAGAGCCAATCGAAAAAAGCACAGGTGCTCTGGTGGCTATTCTGTGAATAGCAATCAGAGCTTTCTTGCGAGAGTACGTCCATGCAGTGTGGATGCGCTCTTGCGCAAGAAGTTTTTGCAGAAGATCTCGTCCACAAAAAGCTTCTTGAGCAAGAAGCCTGCAGTGTAGACATAGCCAGGGTGAAGGAATGTAGATGACTGCACATATAATCCTTTTTTCTGTCATTACTCTCAGTCTGAGCCAACTACAGAAATCCCTCTGTGTCCTCCCACATAGCAGCCTATCATCCACCTGCATACAGCAAATGGGAAGGTTTTTTTTTATCTGGTAGATTCAGGTTGCAACACTTCATCATAATGTATCTGAGAGTTATAACATCCAGAAAGCAAGGGAAAGAATCTCACCTCTGTCCTTGCCCCCACTACGCCACTGTGGTGATGTACTTGGGTTGTTAGCCGGGGAAATTTTCTCTGGCTCAGCCATCTGATTTCCTGTGCTGGATTTCAGCCAGCCACCCTGCTCCGCATCCCACTAACCATCCCTCGAGCTCTCTAGTCCCTTGGTACATTTCCCTGGCCCTGTCCTACGGCTTTTGCTTTCCATACCTTGTCTTTAACACTGTGACTACAACCTGACCCAATCAGGAACTCCACCACTTCTAACCTCCCGTGCTCTGCAGCCAGATGAAACGCTGTCCTGTCCATCTTTAGGCAAAAGGAAAAAAAGAAAAAAAGAAAAAGAAATGTGGTAAAGTGAGAAAGCACAAACACCGCAATTTTTGCTAACGGCCCCCAAATAATGTCTCTGTTAATGCCCACATCTTGGCAGGCTAATTCTATTTCAACCCTCAGTTATTAGTGCTGGGTACTTTAAAGGTAAGAATATAAATCGCCAGTGGCAAAATGTTTTTGTTTTATATTTGGAGGCAATCCTATGAAAACAAGCTGATTTGAACCACTCCCGGGTATTAACAGTCAGGTGCACAATAAAAGGGCAAGCAAATCTCAATATTTATTTCACAGGAAGAAGGGAAAGCAAAAGGTGTATCAAGGAAACGACAGTTTAAAAAACTGAAAGGGAAAATGATCTGAATTGTCAATTATCTGGTGAGTCATTTATCTGAATAAAGGTCTCCTGGAAAGGTAATTTGCCTGTTTGGCCCACTTTTTTCCAAGCAGTAAAGAGAATGGACCAATGCAGCAACTGGGGTGGCCAGGGGAGAAAGGGCTGCTATTGACAAGAGCGAGGGCTGAACACATGTGCTTTCTTTACTAACAGACTGAAATTGAAAAAAGGCCTGCTGTGGGAACAGAGCTGCAGCAATCCATCAGGAAAACACCAGTGGGAGATACAATAATAAGAAAAGGACACTTATTACCCATGCCCCACTGCATCAGATGTGTTAGAGGAGCAGTCTTCAACCAGTGGAACCTGGGTTGAAATTCCAAGGAACTAGCATGGGAGAGAGGGTGTTAGCTGAGGAACTTTGGCTTTCGAATTCTCTCCTGTCAGGCTCAAATCACCCTGAACTGTCATGTAAGAGTCCCTGCCTGCTTCAGGCCTTTGCTTGCGAACCAAAGGTTGTCATGTGATCCCCTTAAACTGATAACAACCCCTAGCTCCTACATAGCACTTTTCATCCATAGATCTCAAAGCTCTTCACAAACGAGCTCAGTGTCCTTTTCTTCATTTTATAGGTGGGGAAACTGAGGCGCAGAGAGGAAAGTGACTTGCCCAGGGACACCCAACAAACCAGTGGCAGAGCCGGGCACTGACATCTGGTCTCCTCAATCACACTCAAATGCCCTTTGGGCCAGGCCACGCGGCTTCCCTCGTCCACGTTGACTAGCTCCTCACTCCATGAGGGGTGTCATTGCTGTCATACGAGTGTCGGCAAAGTGAGGTGCTTTTCCACGTGAATAAAGGTATAAGGATCTGGGTGGGACTGAGGAGTCGGCCCTGCTACGTTCTTCATCAAGCCACAACCCCGATTTGCCCTCTGGGAGCCTCTGAGAGTAAGATCTGGCCCAGCGGGCTTGGTCCTGCTCCTGTTGAGGTCCATGGGAACGTTCCCCAATGATGTCAGCGGAGCAAGGTCAGGCCGTATGAAACTGACAGTGGTCCAGCGTCTTCCTACCTTGTCCGTCTTATCCACCTGCATGTCCTCCAGGTCGTCCAGGATGAACTCCATCACCGGGACGTGCCCCCGCTGAGCTGCGCAATGCAGCAGGTTCCTGCCATTCTGCAGAGGGAGGGAACCAGACTGGCTCACTCAGTCAGCAGCGGGACTGCCCAGTGTTTGTTCTTTAACAGCTTGTTCTTATGAGAAAACCCCCCTGGCACCACCCAGCAGCTAAGTCAGCTTGTGCTGTAGACGGCTGCTCCCAGCGCTGGAGATGTCAGGGGTGGGGGTTGCGATACAATAGTACTTGGAAAAAATTTAAGTGCCGAGTGGAGTGCGGGCAGCTCAGGGCAGGAGGTTGGGCGAGTGGGAGGGCTCAGGACGGGGGGCTGCGTGTGGGGGGGAGGAGGGGCTCAAGGCAGAGGGTTGGTGTGTGCAGGGGGGGGTGCAGGAGTCAGGGGAAGCAGTCATGGGGGGCTCAAAGCAGACAGGTGCAGGAGTCAAGGCAGAGGCCTGAGGGTGTGGGGGGCTCAGGGTAGGGGGGTGCAGGAGTCAGGACATGGTCAGGCGGCACTCAGGGCAGGAGGTAGGTGTGTGTGGGGATGTGGGGGAGGAGAGCAGAAAGGCTGAGCCCCTTCTCTCAAGATTCATACCAGGATGCTGTTTGCTCTTCCCCTTCCTGTCACTCTCAGGGAGTGAGAGGAAAGCGCCCGGCTCATCTGCCCCCTGCCCTCAGCAGCCAGGAGTGAGAGGAATGCAACAAACTGGGCACTTTCTGCTTGTTCCTTGACAGGGACAGGAAAGCGAAGAGCAAGCAGTGTCCTGGTAGGAATCGCAGAGCGGGGGAGGCCTTCAACCCCCTGCCCTCCTTAAAGGGCACCGGGCAGGGGGACAGGGGACACCCTTGGGCACTCCTGGACTGGGGTGGGGCATTGTGCCCTCAGCCAGTCCCTTCAATCTGCCTGGCTGCTTGCTGCTTAATGAGGCAGCCTGCAGGAGAGAGAGCCATGGGAGCCTGGCTGGAAGCATGCCAGCTGGCTCTCTCTTGCCAGAGCAGCGCACCAGGGCGCTCAGCCTTGCTTTCACCTCTGGTTCTGGCCCAACTGAGGTTGATTTTTAAACACATCTACTGCTGATTGATTAATGCAGTAGAATCTCAGACTGATGAACACCACCGTTAAGAACTGACCAGTTGACCACAACTTCATTTGGGACCAGAAGTGCACAAACAGGAAGCAGCAGCGACACCCTTCCCACAAAAGGCAAACACAGAACAGTGCTGTGTTAAACATAAACTACTAAAAAAAAGGGAGGGAAACAGCTCTTTCCTTCTGCACAGTAAAGGTGTATTAAGTCAACGCTCAGTGGTACACTTTTAAAGAACAACTATAACGTTTTGTTCAGAGTTATGAACAACCTCCATGCCCGAGATGCTTGTAACCCCGAGGTTCCCCAGTCAGACTGTCCATTTCTACAGCACCTTCCATCTTATGCTTTCAAAGTGCCATGCAAACGTGAGACAATAAAGCTGAATACAGCTCTGCAGCAAAAATTATTATAGACCTTTTACAGATGAACCTAGATCCAAAGAGATGAAATAATTTACCCAGCCCTAGACAGCTTCACAGTCAGGAATGGAATGTAGACTGCCATTCTCCCACTCCAAACATTATCACAATAAAATACACATCGCTGATAAGAGGGACTAAGGTAATATTTCTACCTAGTACAATGTGGACCTTTCCCTGCATTACACAGTCATTGGACTTTACTATATGTGTTTATCTGCACTGGAGTTTACTGCATGGCTAAGTAGCAGTTTGGCAGGACAGGACCTGGGGATTACAGTGGATGAGAAGCTGGATATGAGTCAACAGTGTGCCCTTGTAGCCAAAAAGGTTAATGGTATATTGGGGTGCATTAGGAGGAGCATCTAGAGAAGTGATTATTCCCCTTTATTCGGCACTGGTGAGGCCACATCTGGAGTATTGTGTCCAGTTCTGGAACACCCCATTACAGAAAGGATGTGGACGCATTGGAGAGGGTCCGGCAGAGGGCAATCAAAATGATTAGGGGGCTGGAGCACATGACCTACAAGGAGAGGCTGAGGGATTTGGGCTTATTTAGTCTGCAGAAAGGAAGAGCGAGGGGGGATTAGATAGCAGCCTTCAACTTCCTGAAGGGAGGTTCCAGAGAGGCTGTTCTCAGTAGTGACGGATGGCAGAACAAGGAGGATGGCAGAACAAAGAGCGGTGGTCTCAACTTACAATGGGGGAGATCTAGGTTGGATATTAGGAAAACTTATTTCCCTAGGAGGGCAGTGAAGCACTGGGATGGGTTCCCTAGGGAAGTGGTGGAATCTCCATCCCTAGAGGTTTTTAAGTCTCAGCTTGACAAAGCCCTGGCTAGGATGATTTAGTTGGGATTGGTCCTGCTTTGGGCAGGGGGCTGGACTCAATGACCTCCTGAGGTCTCTGCCAGCCTTAGATTTCTATGATCAGAGACTGGGGGAAAACATTTAAAATGACCATAAAGAGGCTGTCCCTCATAAACTTGCTGTCTTTCACTCGCTGTTTTGTATAGGCGCCATAAAAAATGCTTCAATTCCTCTGATTATTGTGAATAAGAAGTTTGTATTCTCTGTTGTGCTGGCTGGTGGACGTCTCTCATAAAAATATAATTTCCCAACACACAGACGGGCCAGTTTCAAAGGTTCAAAGAGATTAGAACAGCTCCAAACTGGGACGGCCACTTCAGTGCATTTAGGTTGAATCCCCAAATTTCCTCGCAGCCTGGCAAGCACACTCTCCTGAGAGAGGAGAGTCGAACATCAGATGCAGACGTTCCGGCGCGTCACACTCTCAGGACCAACGCAGCCACAAGGTGCAAACACCATCACCGTGAGATGATGTAGCATGAGCTCATTTTATAGCACTCCTCTGGGAAGGGACCTTCCTTCAGCAGGAATTTCACATATACGGATGGCCTGAGTCGGGGTGCTGGGGAATGTGGAAGCAGCAAGAGATACAGCTCAGAATTCAGACAGTCATATTACCCTGGGTTTGCTACACCTTTCAGCTGTGGGGAAATCTGGATGAGTTTATTTCCCATGGCAGGGAGGGAAGGTCTGGAACTCAACTTAAGTCAATGCGTAAATTCATAATATAACATTACAAAAATGAACAAAAAGAGCCAAAGGTCTACGGACTAAGGATGTATGGGTTTAACCGGGTAACAAGTTAACCAATAAGCTAATACTTATTGGTTATCAGCACCAGTTAAGTTCTTCATAGGGCTGCCGGGAGCTGTGGGAGCCGCAGTGGCCTTGGCAACATTGTGGCCCTGGGAGCTGTGGAAGACCCAGCATCCACATGGGGCCAGCAGCTCTGGGAGCACTAGTCCCGGCAGATCCGTGGAATGGGGAGCTGTGGCAGCCTCAGGAGCCGTGGCAACCCCCCAGAGGGCCGTGGTTAACCATGTAACCGATAGAAATTCTATCGGTTACACGGTTAATATTTTTTTTACATTTTTCCATTCCTACCACGGATGGAAATGGAATCACGTAAGAGGAGACGTAACAGTGCTAGAACTGTGAGATGCTTCAGAAGGCGTGTGTCAACCACCATGCTCCGTGCACACGCATTCTGTGGTCAAAAACAGCCCCTGCAACAGTTTCCTTACTCAGTGTAGACACCCCGCGAGGTTGGGTTCTCTAGTCATTTCCTTGTTCCTGTTTTCTCGGCACGCCCAGGTTATTCCCACTGTAATTACACCTAGGAGATTAGTTTGAAATTACCCCTCCGCTCGCCCTCTCTCCCTGTCACTTACTGGCAATAACTAGCTGACGTCAGGGCCCATGAGGAAGCTGCCTCACCTTATTGACACAGTTGATCTTGGCACCGGCGTTCACGAGGATCTGCAGAACGCGCAGATGGCCGAACCATGCAGAGAGGAGGAGGGCATTCATCCCGAACTGTGTCAAAGCAAAGAGCCATTGGCCTCCAGCCCTGCCCCACCCCCACCCACCCCACCAAACATGGCAACGCGGCCTTCTTCAAAATGGGCATGTTTCCTGGCCCCCGCTCCCTATCTCGTTGCCACGACCTCTGCTCTGGGGCATCAGGGACGGCTAAGCAGCTTTTTGCCTCTCGGCTGGCACCTCACACTCGCTGGCAGAAAGTCGTTCCTATCTGCCAGCGTGGCTGTTCCCATCTGGAAACGAGTTTGCTACCTAGCGGACAAATCCCACAAGCCACCAGCTGAGCTGGTCCACCTGTGTAGCACCCCCAGAGAGGTGAAGGACTGAATGGAACCAGAACGACTCTCTCACTCCCAGTACCTCGGGACACAGTCAGAAGGAAGTTGGCATGGCTAATGCCCCTTCTGCCTCCGGAGCTACTGATCCCGTGCCTTCTACCCGCTCTACACTGAATTTAGGCCAAATCCCGCTCTCCCAACCACTGCTGACAACCTGCAACAGGCTGCAAAGGAGAGTCACACTCATACATTGTCTTCATCATCCACCGGGATTTCGTGTTCCAGCAGCAACCGCACAGCTTGCTCGTGCCCGGCTCCGGCAGCCCAGTGCAGGGCGGTCCTGTCTGTCTGGAATGGAGGAAAGGGAAAGCTAAGCTGGATACAAGGACAGGGTGAATTCCAAGCACAGCAGAGTCAATGTCAAAACTCCTATGCTCCAATGGGCGAGGATTTTACCTGCCGTGCGTATTCATTGTAGGGATATTAGCTATCATTTAATTTAATAATCGTGTAACCACAGTTATATAATTATTTGATGGTCCTTGGGGGCAGGGACAGCAGCCGGTCCCGGTCCCTCTTGTAGGGAGCCCCCTGCTACCTGTATCAGAGGCAGCAGTGTGGGATGGCAGGTGGGAGCCGGTCCATACGGGGAGCCAGTTTAAAAAACAGCTCCCCATGCAGACCGGCTTACATGGAGCGGCAGCAGCTTCTGTCCATGGGGGGCCGGAGCTGTCTGCAGACAGAGGCTGTGCTGGCATCCCCTGATAGAGGCAGCAGTGCAGGAGGAGTAGGTGGCTCCGTAAAGCCGGTGGTTGTGGGGAGCCAGCTTTTAAGCCGTCTCCCCACAGGCACCAGCTCCCCCCGCCCCCACTTGCTGCCTCTGATACAGGCAGCAAGAGTGGGGGAGAGCAGTGTTTGGGTGGGGAGGATGCATGTTAATCCTTTACACGACTGTACACAGACATCCCCAATTCACTCCCCACACAGTACTGCAATGAAACAGAGGACAAAGGGCCAGAAGACAACCTGGATTTTGCAGGTGCAGGGCCAGAGCCCAGAATCTCAATGCAGGCAAAGCTCCTATTGCAAGGCAAGGACTGCTGACCAGGAGCCGCCCAGGTAAATCTGAACCCCACCTCTTCCTGCACCCTAGCCCTCTGTCTCAACCCAGAGCCTCTTCTTGTTTTCCAAATACCTCCTCTCTACCCCACAGCCTGCAGCCACCTCCTGGACTCCACCCCAGAGCCCTTGCACCTCATCCCCAGCCCTAGCTCATAGCCCATAACCCTAGCCAGAGCCTCACCCCCCTGCACCCCAACCCTCTTCCCCAGGCCCGAGCCCCCTCTCACACTCAGAACCCCTGTTATGTGCCCCCACATGAAGGTGCGGTGTTGCGCGTCAGCTCCACACTGGTGCACATAACCGCTCAAGGGTGGAAAAAATGAGAGGGAACACTGGTGGGCACATACTGCAAACACACGGTTCGCTGAAAAGCCAGCCCATAAAAGGAATGGTACCTCCCAAAGAACAAGGTGCTCTGATTCTGCACGAAGGAGGCCTGAACGGATGGAACAAATCTTGTAAGTATGGCCAGATGGCTCTGCCGATCAACACAGGGGGAGTTCTGAGCATGTGACGAGCACAAATCAAAGCCTGTCTGTCGTTGCAGCCTACTCTGTGGATCATCCCCCTCTGAGACACTGAGGTGACCTTCACTGTTAGCAAACATCCTGAGACTCAATGTAATTTCAGTTATTTCCCCTCAGAATCACCCTAAACGTTTCCTCTCATTCTGCAGCATTTGCGGCACTCAAATCCTTTCAGGCCATAGGATTTGCTCCATACACTCAGTGAAAGGGTTAATATGGACCTGAGAAGCCAAGTAACTAGGCTTGGTGCACCGGGAGGATGGGCTGGGCCTAATTAGAGATAAAGCTCAGCTGAGGTGAGGGAGGAACTGTTTCTCTCTGCTCCCCCTCCTCCCAATAGCTGGGTGAGTCCAGTCAGCAGGAGAATGGAATGGAATATAATGGAAGGCCAAGCCAGGCCCCCTCTCTCTGGAAAGCAGCCTGAAGGAAGACTGAGAGGAGCAGACAGGCTACTCCAGGCGTGAGCCAGAAACCTGACTGGGCCGGTGGCTCTGAGGGGCTGTATCCTAGGGAGTGAGGGCAGGAGTTTGCCCACCCCGAGCCATGGGGTTGACCAGGACACAGAAGCTTGTGGCTAGCCAGGCAACCAAGCACAGAGCGGTAGCGGCCACATCTGTGACAAGGCAGCTGTCAACTGGGCCCAGCTGGGCTAAAGGTTTGGTTCTGTTCACATTTGTTGGACTTCACTGAAGGATTCCGTGGCCCCAGCAGGGGCCGTGCTCTGCAAAGTGCTGTTACTGGAGAGCCAGGCCCCTCCTGTGGCTGCAGTAGGCCCAAGGACTCTGTGTGGGGGGAAACTGAGGCAAGGATGCTACAATGCCACATCACCAGGAGGCATTGCAGTGGGACAGCAGCTTAGATACAAGGTGCGACTCCCTGGATTCCAATGTGTTGATGGCCATGTTCTTCCATTGACTACTTGGCCCTGGGTTGGTGCTTTTACGCTGTGCCCGGGGGGGCCGCTACTGAGGAGAGGAACAGTTTCGTTATGCCTGGAGACACAGTGCGGACGCTAACCCTTCTGTGCTGGCTGCAGCTCTGAGGGTCCACTCTGCAGCTGGAAAGCAAAAGGCACCTACGTTGTTTTTGACTTTGACGTTAACCCCTCTCCTGATGAGCTCTCGCATCCTGGCTACGTCGTTGCGCTTTGCTGCGTCGTGGAATTCTTTTTCTGAATGAAGCACTGAGGGAGGAGAAAAGACAAGACCGGCAGGGTGGTAAGTGGGGGTGCTGAGTGGCAGCATGAAGTAACCACCAGTCCCATTGAATGTTTCCCGCCTCTCTCTCTCTCATTAGAAATGGGCTTTAGGAAGGATAATTCACTGGCTAGGTATCTACCTGCTCTATTAGAGGGACAGAAGAGTTTAATCGTTTAATTGATAAGTATCAGCATATCGATTTCCGTTACGGTTAAACTCCTGCAGCGCAGCTGGCTCTCCGGGAGCGGGCCTGGGAGCTGGTGTGTGCCGGGAGCCGTCTTATCTACTGCAGGCTCTTATGCTATAGAGCCCACGGTGCAGGGCAGCCAGCTCCCTGCTGGGAGCGGAGCCAGTGCTGTGGGGTCTGCCAGCCCCAATCCTCCAGCTGCCGGGCCTGTTCTCGGGGAGCCGGTTGCTGCCCCATGCTGCAGGCTCTGCAGTATAAGCCTTATACTGCAGAGTTCGAAGAGCAGGGCAGCCGCAGGGGCACCCCTCAACATCCTTCCCTCCCTAGTCCCACCCAGCCATAGATCTCCTCCCTCAAATGGTTAATCATGTAACCGCTAGGATTTTGTGATGGTTACACGGTTACTGTTTTAAAACCTTTTATACATCCTTCCTCTATTATTGGCAAAAGTCCTAGCCCTCCAGAGTTCAGGGTGTATATAACGCTGCTCCCTGACTTCCTGTACATTCAGAAGCATGAATGCGTCACCCCAGTCTTCTTCTAGCTCCGTCGACTTCGTATCCATTTCTGAAGCCAGACTGAAATTGCCTTCTTGTTTTCAAAACCTGCCCCATAGACTTTCCCTTGCCTGCCCTTTGGCTCCCTCTGTCATCCAGCACTCCCCATGCTATACTTCCACATAAATTCCTCCCTGTAGGTGCAAGGGCCTTCCTCTTCTGCATTTCCTACCATGACGAACAGGTAGGCTTCACCTCTCTATCTTCTTGACTCTCCCGTTCTTTGCAAACATCAGCTGGCAACGCATCCTTTCTCCCTTGCCCACACATCCCAGTCTCACTCTCCCTCTGCTGTTGTTCATTCTGTCACTCTGGAATTGTCTTATTGCTGCTTGGGAAACCGAGGCACAGAGAACTCACTTGATTTTGCCCAAGGTCACATAGCAGGTCAGTGGCAGAGGTGGAAATAAGCCCCCTTCCCAGTTCTGTGTCTCTCTTATGACTCCCTTGCTTCCTTTTCTCCCTATTACAGGAAATGCACCTCAACACATTAGGTAAGGTTGCCTGACCCTTCTCGTTATAAGACCCTGTTTCTAATTGCTTATCGTTTTGCCAAATATTTAAGCATTTGGGCTGACACGTACTGGGCAAAATGTCAGCAAGAACCGTCCAGCTGCGCTGAGAATGAGACGCATAAAACGCTCTATTTTTGCCCCAGTTCAAAAAATTCTTATAACTATTTTAGTGTGCCTCGATGCTTTGGAGCAGGGGCCTTGAATTTGGTAGGGGGTGTCAGGGCTATGCCATTTAATGGTGTCAGGGCTATGCCATTTAATGTGATCATGCAGTTAAAGCTTGTCTCATGCACATGTAGGGGGGGAATTACACAGGCAACCTTCATACTGGCATATCCTAACCTCTGAGGGTATGTATAGACTACATGGCTCCGTCAACGGAGCCATGTAAAGTAGTTTACCCGACATAGTCAATGAAGTGGGTATTTAAATAATCCCCGCTTCATTAAAATAAAAATGGCCGCCGCGCTGTGCCATCAATCAGCTGATCCGGCACAGCGCAGCAGTCTAGACGTGGATCGGTCGACAAGGGAAGCCTTTGTCGACCGCTCCTGTAAACCTTGTCAACCGATCCACATCTAGACTGCTGCGCTGTGCCGGATCAGCTGATTGTTGGCACAGCGTGGCGGCCATTTATATTTTAATGAAGCGGGGATTATTTAAATCCCCGCTTCATTGACTATGTCGGGTAAACTACTTTACATGGCTCCGTCAACGGAGCCATGTAGTCTAGACGTACCGTGAGTGCTTGACTTTGCAACCTTAAGAATATAAGAACAGCCATACTAGGTCAGACCAAAGGTCCATCTAGCCCAGTATTCTGTCTGCTGACAGTGGCCAATGCCAGATGCCCCAGAGGATGTGAACAGAAACAGGTAATCATCAAGTGATCCCTCTCCTGTCATCCATTTCCAGCCCCTGAGAAACAAAGGGTAGGACACCATTCCTACCCATGTTGGCTAATAACTATTGATGGACCTAACCTCCATGAATTTACCTAAGTCTTTTTTGTTCCCTGTTAAACTCCTGGTCTTCACAACATCCTCCGTCAAGGAGCTCCACAGGTTGACGGCGCTGAGGGAAGAAAAACTTCCTTTTGTTTATTTTAAACCTGCTGCCTATTAATTTCATTTGGTGATCCCTAGTTCTTATATTGTGGGAATAAGTAAAACAACTTTTCCTTATTCACTTTCTCCATGCTTATTCTCTATCCCTTTTTAAATGATTCCGAACATTGTTTGCTTTTTTGACTGCCACTGCACATTGAGGGCACGTCTAAACTACATTCTTCTTTTCGAAAAGAAGAATGTAAATGAGGCCAATCAAAACTTCAAATAAAGCACGGATTTACCAATCTCGTGCTTCATTTGCATAATCGCATTAGAGTGTTTTTTCAAAAAAGGGTTTTTCAAAAAAGAAACCGCAGTCTAGACAAGTCAAAAAAACCCTCTCTCAAAAGAACCCATACTCCTGAAAAAATGAGGGGTACGGATTCTTTCAAAAAAGGGTTTTTTTTGAAAGACCCCCGTCTAGACTGCAGTTTCTTTTTCGAAAAAACCTTTGAAAAAGCGCTCACATGATTATGCAAATGAAGCACGTGATTTGAAATCCGTGCTTCATTTGAGTTTTCGATTGGCGTCATTTACATTCCTCTTTCAAAAGAGGAATGTAGTGTAGACACAGCCTCAGTGGATGTTTTCAGAGAACTGTCTATGATGACTCCAAGATCTCTCTTGAGTGGTTATAGCTAAATTAGTCCCTCTCATTTGTAGAGTTGGGATTATTTTTTCCAGCGTACATTACTTTGCATTTATCAACATTAAAATTCATTTGCCATTTTGTTGCCCAATTACCTAGTTTGGTGAGATCCTTTAAAAGCTCCTCACAGTCTGCTTTGGTCTTAACTATCCTGAGCAGTTTAGTATCATCACCAAATTTTGCCACTTCACTATGTACCCCTTTCTCCAGATCATTTATAAATAGGTTAAATAGGATTTGTCCCAGGATGGACCCTTGGGGGACACTAGCTACCTCTACCCAATCTGAAAACTGACCATTTATTCCTACCCTTTGTTTCCTGTCCTTTAACCAGTTACCAATCCATGAGAGGACCTTCTCGCTCAACCCATGACAACAAACTTTACTTAAGAGCCTTTGGTGAAGGATCTTGTCAAAGGCTTTCTGGAAATCTATGTACACTATATCCACTGGATCCCCCTTGTCCATATGGTTGTTGACCCCCCTCAAAGAACTCTAGTAGATTAGTAAGGGATGACTTCCCTTTACAGAAACCACGTCTGACTTTTCCCCAACAAAATTATGTTCATCTATGTGTCTGACAATTCTATTCTTAACTATAGTTTCAACTAATTTGCCCGGTACTGATGTTAGACTTATTGGTCTGTAATTGCCAGGATCACCTCTAAAGCCCTTTTAAATATTGGTGTCACATTAGCTATCTTCCAGTCATTAGGTATGGAAGCTGATTTAAAGGATAGGTTACAAAACACAGTTAATAGTTCCGCCATTTCACATTTGAGTTTTCAGAACACTGGTGAATGCCATCTGCTCTTGGTGACTTGTTACTGTTAAGTTTATCAATTTGTTCCAAAACCTCCTCTGACACCTCAATCTGGGACAGTTCCTTAGATCTGTCACCTAAAAAGAATGGCTCAGGTTTGGGAATCTCCCTAAACATCCTCAGCCGTGAAGACCAAAGCAAAGAATTAATTTAGTTTTTCCACAAGTAACTTATCGTCTTTGAGTGCTCCTTTAGCATCTTGATCGTCCAGTGGCCCCACTAGTTGTTTAGCAGGCTTTCTACTTCTGATGTACTTAAACATTTTGAATTTTTTTGAATTTGAATTACAATTACTTTTTTTAATTCTTAGCTAGCTGTTCTTCAAACTCCTTTTTGGCTTTTCTTATTATATTTTTACACTTAATTTGACAGAGTTTATGTTCCTTTCTATTTTCCTCACTGAGATTTAACTTCCACTTTTTAAACAATGCCTTTTTATCTCTCACGGTTTCTTTTACTTGGTTGTTAAGCCATGGTGGCACATTTTTGGTTCTCTTACTGTGTTTTTTAAATTTGGGGGTCTCTCTTATAGTGTGTTTTGAAAAGTCTCTATGCAGCTTGTAGGGATCTAACTTTTGTCACTGTACCTTTTAATTTCTGTTTAACCTCCTAATTTTTGAGTAGTTCCCCTTTCTGAAATGAAATGCCACAGTGTTGAGCTGCTGAGGTGTCTTTTCCCACCTCAGGGATGTTAAATTTTATTACATTATGGTCACAATTTCCAAGCTGTCCAGTTATATTTACCTCTTGGACCAAACCCTGTGCTCCACTTAGGACTAAATCAAGAATTGCCTCTCCTCTTGTGGGTTCCAGAATCAACTGCTCCAAAAAGCAGTAATTTAAGGTGTCAAGAAACTTTCTCTGCTTCTCATTCTGAGGTGACGCGTACCCAGTTAATATGGGGATAGTTGAAATGCCCCACTATAACTGAGTTTTGTAATTTTTATAGCCTCTCTAATCTCCCTTTGCATTTCACAGTCACTATCCTGGTCAGGTGATCAGTAATATACCTCTACTGCTATATTCTTATTATTAGAGCATGCAGGAGTGGTCCGAGGCCGGCTGCGGCAGCTGGCGCCCCAGGCACAAGGCGCGATTGGCGCCCCCGCCTGCACGGCTGTCAATGGCCACGACGTAATCATCAGGCGCCCGGGCACCCTGTGACGTCATCATTGGGCGCCCCAGGCCAGCAGCGCCCTAGTCGACCGCCGAGTCTGCCTATAGATTCTATGGAACATTTAGGTTCATTTAAGATTTTTACCTCATTTGATTCTACATTTCTTTCACGTATAGTACCACTCCCCTACCAGCACAACCTGTTCTGTCCTTCCAATATATCCTGGTATGACTGTGTTCCACTGATATCCTCATTATACCAAGTTTCTGTGATGCCTATTATATCAATATTCTCCTTAAATACGAGGCACTCTAGTTCACCCATCTTATTTTTAGACTTCTAGCATTTGTGTATAAGCACTTTAAAAATCTGTCACTATTTAGCTGTTTGCCTTTTCCTGATGTGTTTGAATGGCACTCGCTTTCATTTGACTGTTTCTCGTCTAATCTTACCCATATTTTATCATCTTCCATCTTTTCCTCCTTACTAGAACATAGAGAATCTCTATTAATAGACTCTCCCCTAAGAGATGTCTCTGTCCGATCCATGTGTACCTGTGCATCTGTCGGCTTTCCCCCAGCCCTTAGTTTAAAAACTGTTCTATGACCTTTTAATGTTGTTTTCATATGTAATTAAAATATGAAGAGTCTGATTTTTATTTACACCTAGGTCCCTTCACACTGCTGTAAATGAGACTTAAAGTGAATGTAAATTACTGCTGCCTTCACTTTAAGCCATCTTTTTACATCCAGAGCAAAGTAAAGGGGCCTTAATGTAAATGAGAATCTGGCCCCTAGTCTTGTTTAAAAAGTAACTACTTTAGGGAAAACGTAATTTTTCAGCAGCATTGCATAGTGTATAGAGAGGTTCATTATGTACCTCCTAGGTATGGGCAGGGATTAAGTTTTAAATATCTTAATAGACTTGGTTATTGTGAACATCAGTTCTGCCAGGAATAACTGCACTAATCCTACAGCAGTAGGAGCAATTTAAGTGGCTTTTCTTTTCCGGTGGGGCACAGGATTAACACTTCACACCAACTCCCTGCTTGACTGAATAAACCTTCCTGCTAATATATGAGATCAAATCCCAGTTCTGGACTCTACCTCTTTCCAACATGTTTGACAGAGAGGCTCTACCGCTGGATTCACACTGAGGAAACAGTTTGAGCCACCTAGAGCGAGAGGGGTTTTTTTCTTGATCAGATGCTGTCTCTGCCCCTGCTCTTCCAGTGGAATTCCTCCTAAGAGACTGTTAATTCAGATACTTAACCTGCTGCAGCAGATTGTGGATCCATTTTGGCTGCTCTGCACTGCTCTACTTTTGCTCCTTAAAAAACACTTAGTATACAGTGAGGCTTTGTCTACACTACAAGATTTGCCGCAAGAGCCTATGCAACTGAAGCGCGGATTAGCATTTTCTCTTTCAGTCTGTTTTTGCTCTAGGGTTTTTTGCGCAAAAAACAGGCAGTGTGGCCACAGCTGTTTTGCGCAAAACCTCTTTTTTCCGCAAGATTGTTATGCCTGTCCTGGAGAGGCTTAAGGATTTTGCGGAAAAAGGGGATTTTGTGCAAAACGGCCATGGCCACACTGCCTGTTTTTGTGCACAAACCCCTAGCACAAAAATGTACCTAAAAAGTATACAAATGAAGCACGGGAAAATGCTAATCTGTGCTTCATTTGCATAGGCTCTTGCGGCAAATCTTGTAGTGTAGACAAAGCCTGAAGATCTCAACTGCTCACCTTGCTATCCATCTGCCACTTGGCATTCACACATTTCTGGGATCTGCTTTTTTCACTTCCAATACAGATGTTGCCTCCTGAACTTGCTCATCAGAGGCTGGCTCATCCTCTCTGATACACATGGACAAAGAATCCACCTCAAATCTACAGTACAGCATCCTCCCCTCAAAGCCCCCTCTCCAGAACTCTTCATTGTGAGTCCCCCTAACTGGCTGAGCGGGGATGGGACAGTCATGAACATCAGCTTCCTTTCTGTACCTCTCTTCTTCCCCACCACCCCAGATAGACCAGATACCAGTGAAGAAGTCCTGGTGGATGTGGGACTTGGGGTGTTTGGGCCACCCAGTCCTCAAGGATCCCTTGAGTCCTATGGATTTCGCCATGGAACTCAGAATATGCAAGAAGTTAGGAGAGCCACATCTCTGCTCAATCCACATCTGGCCAATCCAAGACCTACCTGAACATACCAGATCTCAAGGTTGTAGATTTTCCTGCCTAACTTGGACTCCATAGTGGATTTTTCTCAGGGGGAACATGTTCTGGGTTGTTTCCACATGTCCCAGCTCCAGACCTGGACTGCCATTCCAAATGGGCTTAACCTGGAATTTGGGACTACACTTTCTATCCACCTACTTTCCCCTGCCACCTTACAACAGACAGCACTGCTTGACTTAGGGCATACAACTCAGCAAGAAGAGGAAGTCAAGGAAGTTAGGCCAATATTTGCCTGTTTAGGAATTCACCCAAGGGAGTGAGTCCTTCTCTGGTGCATTTGTGAAGCACAAGAACCACATAACTAACTCAAGTGTCCAGCTTGCCTTTGGGAAGATATGGGTTGACAGACCCTGCTAAAGGTTGGGTTTTCCTTCTCCAGATGTTTGTTAAGCACGGGCAGATTTTTGTTATGTGATTTATGAATGTAAATCTCTTTACATCTACGAACTGCTTCATTCTGGTTTTCAAATACAAATGGGGATTTCTAGTTCTTGCTTTAACTTTGACAGCAACAATCACCTTTCTAACTATAAATGACAGTGTCCAAAGACAACCCAGCATGGTCCCAACTGAGAATTCTAGACAGCTGTTAGACTAAATACGCAAGTGATGCATCCCGGAAGCCCTTACTCAGGTAAGGTATCTCTACACGTAATGACTGTCACGAGACTACCTCTGTACTAGAACTACTCATGCATGACCTGCTTTGAAAAACTGGGCATTGTATTTTGGAAATAGAAAAATCTAACTTATACTTTGTCCATAACTAACAGCCAAGACTTATTCCTTAGTTATTGGGAATGCCAGCATTTCACCTGGACAGTGTCATCTGTGATTCATTTTAGTCAATATTTATTTAGGTGTCATCCAGAAACTCATCTACAGCTCTTAACATCAGTAAGCTTCCTTGCTGTCATACATAGCGATGTATCCATGGATGGATATGAATCCTTGGACTCTTGCTTTTACCGTGTCTGTTAAATAGCTATCCATAGCTGTCTGTGATGTAACAGAAATGTTACAAAGGTAAGAGAACAGATGTTGTCAAACAATATAAACAATCATCACCTATAATATGTCACCATTATTGAGACAGATGGCATCCTACCAGCTCAATTACTATAAAGGTGTCAGAAATTGGTTCCAAATCAGTTTCGCATATGAAGAACTTCAGCTTTCTGGTTTTGCTTATTTTGGGCCAGGACAAATATTCATTTTTTTTTTCATGAAGCAACATGATATTCAGAGCTATGCTTCTGGGGAGATGATATAATCTGGATAAACCTTACCACTTATAAGGAACCTGCCCTCAAGCTCTTGAACTGATTGTCAAGCCAAAGGGATGCACAGCAGGGCAGATGGCAGAACTGGATGGATGGTTTTTGATCTGACAAATCCACTGCATGGATAAGCGCTGGGGATTTTAAAGGCAGATGATAATAGTAGAAACATTGGGCCAAATGGTAAATGTATGTAGCACCACTGACTTCACTGCTCATTTACATCAGCTATGGGTGTGGGTCCACAGTGAATGCTACATAATCCACCTGGAAGAGAACGTGAGCTTTAAAAATGTTCTTCTGCTATATATACAGCCATATGAACAGAAGAATGGCCATACACAGTCAAACCAAAAGTCCAGTCCAGTATTCTGTCTTCTGCCAGTGGCCACGTGCCTCAGAAGGGATGATTACCTCTTCTGTTCATTAAGTGATTCATCTCCTGTTGCCCATGCCCAGCTTCTGACAAACAGAGGCTTAGGGACATGATCCCTGCCCATCCTAATAGCCATTGACGGACCTATTCTCCATGAACTTATCTATTTTTGAACTCTGTTGCAGTCTTGGCTTTTACAACATCCTCTGGCAAAGAGATCCCCAGGTTGACTTGTGCACTGTGTGAAGAAATACTTCCTTTTGTTTGTTTTAAACCTGCTGCCTATTAGTGTCATTTGGTGACCTCTAGTTCGTGTGTTAGGAGAGAGCATAAATAGCACTTCCTTATCTACTTTCTCTACACCAGTCATGATTTTATAGCTCTCAATCACTCATTGAGCATTAGGGATGTTAAAGTAAAATAAAATTCTTTGTTTTGTTTAAATCAATGGAACACAAAGAAGATCAAATACTGCTGGTGCTTTGGCTTTGGAGTGTTGTCATAACTCTGTTCTGTGGTTAGGGGGATCATCAAGTTGTATGTGAGGAAAATAGGATGATTGTTATTAAATATACCATTGTGCAAGTGCATGATGATTTACTGGAAATAAACAAAACTCATAAAAGATCCCTCTCCACAAACCTACATATGAATGGAATTTTGAGAGGTTTCTTTAGTTCATTCTAACCATCCCCTGCTATACAGAAAACCTAAGACCCAACTGCTGATGCTATCCATAAAAATGAAAACTGACAAGTTTTGTTTCATTAGCCAAACTAAAAGAAATAAAGAAACTATGCAAAGTAAATTAGATTCTGAAAATTCTGTTTCAATTGTCTAGCGTGTTATTAATATGAGTGAGGAAAATGTAAAACTATAGTCCAAATCACACTTGCCTCGCTGTCTGTGCATTGAGAATGATCTCCAATCCAATTTCATATAAAAGTTTTAGGCAATTCCCACTTTGGGGTGAATTAAGATTTGAGTTTCATTTCTTCCAAATTTCCTGTCTAATCATTTGTGGCTTTCAGCCATATCCTGAATGTTACTTTAATAATTTGGAGTGTGACCCTTTATTAATAATGTATGGAACACTCTGTTTCTACAAGAACGACTATGCTGCATCTAT
This sequence comes from Pelochelys cantorii, assembly GCA_032595735.1. NCBI lineage: Eukaryota > Metazoa > Chordata > Testudines > Trionychidae > Pelochelys > Pelochelys cantorii. The sequence continues at coordinate 39,962,826 of CM064338.1, read as the reverse complement.
AAGAATGGGCCAGTTTTTCTAACTTTTCCTGTAAAAATAAAACAACATCCCTGATTTCACTCAAAGGGCCAAATTGCTCTATATCACCCCTGTGTACAATACATCTAGAGTTACACACCACTGAGTGTAAAGGAAATAGTTCAGATTTATGTGCTCATAAATGAGGGCAAAGTTGTTTGAAGAGCCAAAGACTATCAAAAATAGAAACTGCAAGGGAACTCCTGCTCCATATTACTCATCCCAAATCTCTTAGGCTACGTCTAGACTGCAGGCTTCTTTTGGAAGAAATCTTCAAAAAAAACTTCTTCCAAAAGAGTGTCCACACTGTGAAAGCGCATCGAAAAAGCCATCTGCTTTATCGACACATAGTGTCCACACTGCATGGACACTCTCTTGCATGTAAGCTGTGATTACTAGGAGTGGAATAGCCAGCAGGGCACCTGTGCTTTTTCCTCTTTCCTCTTCTTGCGAAAGAACTCCTTCTTGCCCATCCACACACACCTCTTTCCGAAAGAGCTCTTTTGGAAAAAGGCATCTTTCTCATAGAAAGAGGTTTACCAATGTCGGAAAAACCCCTCAGTTCTTTCGATATTTTTTTTTTTTTTTGAAAGAACGCGATTGCAGTGTGGATATAATTGAAGTTTTCAGAAAGACTGCTGTTTTTCCAAAAAAACCCACACCCTCTGTAGTGTAGACATACCCTTAGGGACTTCAACATGCAAACCTAACTTACCTGGCACCCATTCATATAGTATGATGAGGGGTGTTCTAGAAAACCCTCAGCAATGGATTTACAAATAATGACTATTCACTTCCATTTTCTACAGGTTAGTGACAAACTGAAACAAATAATAAGCAACCATGGTATCACTCTCACAGCAATTCATGGTCTTATTTCCATGCTCATTCCTATATGACTGAAATCCAAAGGGACGATTTCTTAAGTCATTTCCATAGTTTCATCTGCTTTACTCTGGTAAAGTTCCCGTTGTTAACTAAAAGACTAATAATAGTTTGTTAGGAGTAAAGAGCACATCCCCCTTCCAAATGGGATTTAAGACAATTTTAAAAATATTTGCTGTTCCTGATAATGATGGGTCTCCCCTGCCATTTTTATCTGATATAATGTGTGTGTAAATTATCTGTCAATGATCTTGCTGTGTGTGTGTGTGTGTGTGTGTGTGTGAGTGAGAGAGAGCTGGCTGAGTGCATCTGTGTGTGTAAATGTGTGAGTTTGCAGAATGCGCATGTGTGAGTTTGCTGAGAGCCTATGCGTAAATGTGAGCTCACTGAGTATTGGTGGGTACTTGCTTTGAGTGTGTTTTTCTGTGCAGCTTGCTGGCTGTGTGTCAATGAACATGAAGGTGTGGGTCTCTGTATGGTCTCTGTGCAAGCTTGTTATGTGTGTCTCGGCATGTGTGCGAGTTTGCTGAGTGCATGTGAATGGACATGAATATGTATATCTCTGTATCCATGTGTGAGCTTGCCAGTGCAGGAGAGCTTGTTTTGTCTGTGTGTGTGTGTGTGTGTGTGTGTGTGTGTGCGCGCGCGCGCATGTACGCACACGTGAGCTTGCTAAGTGTGTCTCTGTATCCGTGTGCGAGCTTGCGGAGTGTGAGAGAATGGACATGAATGTGTGTGCCTCTTTAGCCAGGTGCGAGCTTGCAGAGTGTGTCTCTGTAGCCAGGTGCCAGCTTGCTGAATGCAGGGGAGCTTGCTGCGTGCGTGAGAATGCACATGAATGTGTGTGTCTCTGTATCCGTGTGTGAACTTGCTGAGCGCGTCCCTCTGGCCGGGTGTGAGCTTGCTGAGCCTGTCCCTCTGGCCGGGTGTGAGCTTGCTGAGTGTCTGGCCGGGTGTGAGCTTGCTGAGTGTCTCTCTGGCGGGTGTGAGCTTGCTGAGCCTGTCCCTCTGGCCGGGTGTGAGCTTGCTGAGTGTCTCTCTGGCCGGGTGTGAGCTTGCTGAGTGTCCCTCTGGCCGGGTGTGAGCTTGCTGAGTGTCTGGCCGGGTGTGAGCTTGCTGAGTGTCCCTCTGGCCGGGTGTGAGCTTGCTGAGCCTGTCTCTCTGGCCGGGTGTGAGCTTGCTGAGTGTCTCTCTGGCCGGGTGTGAGCTTGCTGAGTGTCCCTCTGGCCGGGTGTGAGCTTGCTGAGTGTCTGGCCGGGTGTGAGCTTGCTGAGTGTCCCTCTGGCCGGGTGTGAGCTTGCTGAGTGTCTGGCCGGGTGTGAGCTTGCTGAGTGTCCCTCTGGCCGGGTGTGAGCTTGCTGAGCCTGTCCCTCTGGCCGGGTGTGAGCTTGCTGAGCCTGTCTCGCCCTGCGAGCGACCTTGCTGCCGGTGCACGTGCGCCCGCCCGTCCGACTCCGGGCGCCACCCCCGGCCGCTCGCGCCCATCCCGAGACCCGCTCCCCGCCGGCTCCAGCCCCCGCCCGGCCCCACTCACGGATCTCCTCCTCGGGAGCCGGCCCGGCCTCCATCGCCGCTGCCGGAGCGCCGGGCGGGGCTGGGCTGGGCTGGGCTTCAGCGCCGCAGCATCGCTCGGGCCGCCCCCGCCCCCGCCCCCGCCCCCGGGCCGGGCCCCGCGAGCCTCCGGCCCCGGGCTCGATCCGGGCCCTGCGCCGCGCCCGCCAGCGGCTTCCTCGCTAAGATGGTGTCAAACGACAGACTCCGAGCGCCCCCCCCCGCCCCCCCGCTGCGCCGGGGGCTCCTCCCCAGCCAGAAGCGGGGAGACGCCCCAAGCCCGCCCTCTGCCCCGCGCTCCCGGCTGGCGCCTCCCCCCCAGCTGCGAAGCTCCCGGCGAGAGGATGGGAAGTGGCCCAGTTAGGCGGCGGCCCCAGCAGCCAAAGAAATCATGAAACCCCCGCAGGCTGAATAGAGCCCAGCCAAGCCGCCAGCTGCACGGAAGGATTGGACTTGGGTGGTAAATGTTAGTAACGCTTGGCTTCCCCCTGCCCCAAAACGGGAGGGAAAATGTTTCCATCAGTAATACTTGGAATGTACTGACAAGCAAGGTCAGAGAAATGTGGCACCCAGAACACATTGGTACCCGATCTAATGCAGCGATAGATGGGCAACCTAGGCTAGAGAGTGGGCCGCATGAACAGCCTTCCCCCATCTCAGCGGACTGCAAGACGGTGGTAACCAAGGCAGTCCCCTGGGATAGGGTCGTTTTGCTCACTGTGCTTGCCTACCTAGAATTTGCAAGGCATCCGATTGAACCGTAGCAGCGCTGTGATTGGATGCAAAGGGAGCGCATGGCTCCCACGGTCCATATTGTGTGCAACCAGCACGCATCTCACATCCTGTGCCCTCGCTTTACGTGCAGGTCACTTTAGTAACACCAGTAGGAAAAAAACTGATGCAGATGGAAACCAGCGGAATCTGGCAACCCTGTGCGTGAGCACCTGTAAACAAAATGTCTCACAGGCCACACGTAGAACCCTGATGGGCCACATGTCACCAGCGGGTTCCCCAACACTGATATAAGGACATTTATTTTGGGTTTGTCTACACTACTGCTTAGGTCACTGTAAGTTATGTCACTCGGAGGTATGGAAAAAAAAATCCTCTGAGTAACAGAAGTTACATCGACTTAAAGCGGTGTCTCCACTGCCATGTGCTGGCTACGGTGGGAGTTGTTCTCCTGCTTCTCCCTCTCATCGAGGCATGGAGTAATCATTTTGTCTGGAAAGCGCTCCCCCGTTCACCAAAGGCAGCGGCGCTGATTTAGTGCGGTCATGAAGACAAGCAGCTTGTTTGTTCTGATGTGGTATGTTGGTGGTTCGGTGGCTTACATCTCAGGGGTGGCTGTGTTAGTCTGTATCTGCAAAAACAATGAGGAGTCCTGTGATACCTTAAGGACTAACAGATTGATTTGGGCATAAGCTTTCGTAGGCAAAGAAAGCTTATGCCCAAATATATCTGTTAGTCGTTAAGGTGCCACAGGACTTCTCTGTTTTAAGTGTTACACATCTCAGTGATACTGTCAGGCAAAAACTGATGCCTGACAGCACCCTAATAATTTCCCACAACTGTGACAATGTAAATCACAAATAGAGCTTAAAAATAAACACTGGGATTTTCTGTCAAAACAATAAAGAGATAAAAATCAGATTAAGTCAGGCATATTCACACTCTTTCTCTTTCACATCTCAGCCTGCCCTCAGAGCCCAGAATAGGTACTCCATTGAACTAAATGGGCTACTCACCTGTGTACATCAGTGTTTGCAGGACCTGGGAATCCTTCAGCCCCTGCCTGAGTGGTGTGTTTCATGCCTAGCATCTAGAAAGATTCTTCTTGGAAGAACAAGGCTATTATTAACCCATGTCCTGGCCAAGGCACGTCTGGTGGTTACGTTCTTCCTCCCTACACAGCCGCAGCAGTTTCAGTAAGATATGGAATCTTCTCTTTCGGGTCTAAACGATTGAGCAGTGCTGGTGTAGGCTGTCAAGCCATTGCCAGAGCAGAGGTGGCTGCATTTCAATGGGGGGGGGGGGGGAAATCAAATCCTTAATTTGGAGAGTTTGTATAAGTACATAAGAACAGCCACACTGGCTCAGACCAAAGGTCCATCTAGCCCAGTATTTTGTCTTATGACAGTGGCCAATGCCAGATGCCCCAGAGGGAGTGAACAGGGAATCATCAAGCAGTCCCTCTCCTGTCACCCATTCCCAGACTCTGAAGAGGCTAGGGACACCATTCCTACCTATCCTGGCTAATAGTCATTGATGGACCTAACCTCCATTAATTTATCTAGTTCTTTCTTGAACCCTGTTAAGTCCTGATCGTCACAACCTCCTCTGGCAAGGAGTTCCACAGGTTGACTATGCTGCCTGAAGAAAAACTTCCTTTTGTTTGTTTTAAACCTGCTGCCTATTAATTTCATTTGGTGGCCCCTAGTTCTTATATTATGGGAACAAGTAAATCACTTTTACTTATTCACTTTTCCACACCAGTCATGATTTTATAGACCTCCATCATATCCCCCCTTAGTCTCCTTTTTTCTAAGCTGAAAAGTCCCAGTCTTTTTAATCTCTCTTCATATGAGACTCATTCCAAACCCCAAATAATTTTTATTGCCCTTTTCTGAACTTGAAAAGGGTTCACTTATAGTATCACTTCAGAATCTTTCAAGGTCCCAGTCCAGCATGCCTGATTTAAATGTGGGCATTTGAATTCACCTCCCAAACCGGTATTCTAAAAGGCTTGGATCCAAGGTCCTTCTTTTGACCCATTTCTAATCCCCTGCTCCTTCCCCCTGACAGGAAAATATTGAAAAATCTGCAGCTCTGTTGCTTCTCCCAAGTTTACCCCAACTGGGCTTTGACTGGTGGAGATCAGGTGACTTCCAGTTCTTGCCTGTCTTCTCACAATCTCTCTTCTCCTCCATATTGACTTTGTGTCCCTTTTGGCCTAAGAAAATTCTCAGAATTCTGAAACTCAGCCATGCTGCAGTCTGATGGCTTGTCATTGACCGGAAGAGGCACTTCAGAAAGGATGTAAAAGATTAAGGTGAGGGAAGAGTTAGGGAAATGTATTTGTTTTTTTTAAAAGAGAAAATAGACCCAGGCTGCAAACTCACTCTGGTGCAACTCCGTGATTTCACGGGAGCTGCACCAGCTACAAGGTCAATCAATCACTACAGCTTTCAAGTTCCATTGGTGCAGGTTCATTGGTACATTTTTGTTTTCAGCGATGAGTGAAGAGCTTGTTTGCCTGAACCTTTTGTTCTGGTGCTGCCATTGTGGCTCACAAGATATAGTTCAGGGAATTTATTTAAGATGTATCACAGTTTGACAAGGCTGGTTTGGTTGTATTTATTCCCTTGTTTATGATCTACTAGAAAATTTACCCAGCATTGCTGTGGTCCTTAACTCAATTAATTTTTGCTTCATGTAAGTCATTTCTCTGAGGTGGGGCTGAGGAGGAGGGGTTCAGGATGCAGGCTGCCCCAGGAAGAGATGACAACCCCAGCCCTTTCTCACCGCAGCAGCTTGAGGCCAGATGAGAAGCACCTCTCCATGGCCACTGCAGCTCCAGTAGGCACCGCCAGGGGAGGGGTGCATGTCCCCCAGCTGAGGCAGTTCCAGGTTTGTCTGCCTCCTCCATTCTCCAGCCTCATTGAGGAATGCAGCAAACTGTGCACTTTCCCCTTGCTCCCTAACAAAGTGGAACAGCCAGCAATGTTCCCCTATGAATGGGTGGGGGGTGCAGTCTAGCGGGTGACTGGGGGGTGGGAGACTCAGGGCTGGGGCAGTCCCAGACGGGGGCATGCCCCTCGCAGCTCCTTTCACCTGCCTGGTGATTCTGTCTCTTTGATGTATGGGTTTTATGCATCCCTGTATGCAGAGGGGAGAGGAGCTTCAGTCCCTGCCCTGCACAACCAAACTCCAACCTTGCTTTAAGTTATGATAAGAGGAAGCTACATACCAAATGTGGTGGTCCTAGCTCTTCCCGTTTAGGAGGAGTTATTGAACAAATGGATGGACAGACCAACAGATTTGCCAAACAAACTCTCTCAAATATATCGTAGATATTCTAGCAAAGCCTCAGCTAACATTGGTGCCCTGCGTACTAGGTGCTGTGCAAAAACTGACCCTGATCTTCTAGCAAGTGATGTGTGTGCATAAAGCTCAGTGCTTTGAGTAGACCCATTGACTTCATAACCCCAGCATGGAGAGTAAGCACAGACACGAGTCTTGGCAGGAGAGGGGCTGTAAAGCAGAAGATGATCCCTGCACTGAAAAACTGACAAGGCAGGCTGGGGGGCTGAGACATGCTATAGATAACACAACACTGCCTGCCCCCAGCATTCAAAATCATATCTCACCTTCTTTCCCCAAGAATGAGGAGATTGGCTTAAGAATAGAGAGACTTTATTTTTAAACTGGGGATTTTTTTAATTTGCCTTCCAGTTTCTGAATCTTTTGGGACCCTGTCTTCATGTTAAGGGCTAGAGATGTACTTTTATTTTTAAAAAACCAAACAAACCGAGACTCTTCCCTAAATCACATGACTCCAAGAGTTGGGAGTTTAAGGAAAAATGAGGCCTGGCAGATAGAGAAGTGGCCTAGATACTAAAGGGCTAGCTTCCATTAGCAGTTTTGCCAATGGCCTGCTCATTGATTTTGAGCATGTCACGTCACCGCCCTGCACCTCAGTTTCCCCATCTGTAAGATGGGGATAATGACACTGCCCTCTTTTGTAAAGCACCTTGAAATCCACTGTTTAAAAGTGCTGCTAAGAACTAGGGATTATAGGTATTGAGAGCCATGGGATAAAACGGTGAGAGTTGGCATCCTGTGAGAATGTGTAAATTACAATTTCTGCCCCATTTCACCTGCACAGAACAACTTCCCACAGCCAACTCACCTGTGTGATTGGTGACCCCCTTCATTGCCTTCCTCCTCATTTCCTGCCCCCATGGGAGACTGTCAGTCTGGAAGAGGCAAAAAAACCCAAATGCCTCGAGGCTTGTGCCTGCTCACATCTCCCTGGAGTAATTTTGTTCCTTGTTAGGAATTATCATAAGCCCCAAAGTGTCAGACTATGGTAGGAGGCCCAGACTGTTATGCCTTGTCACCCCCATACTGGTGGGGACACTCAACTTCTGACCACCAGAAGCTGGGACACCAGGTTGCCAACTGAACAAAACTGAACACACTTGCCCCACCCCTTCTCTGAGACCCTGCCTCTTCTCTGAGGCCCCAGCACCCTCATTCCATTTCCCCTCCCTCTGCTCACTGTCCACCTCCTTTTCTCTCTTGCTCATCTTCCCTGGGCTGGGGAGAGTCCCTGTTCGACTGGGTGTTCGGTGGAAAACCAGACAGCTGGCAATAGTGGATCTCCTGGTAATTGCCCTGTTCTCGGGGAAGGGGGCAACTACCCCGGGGCCCATCAATTCAGAGGGGCCTAGGGCTCTCAGCCTCTAATCCCAGGCCCTTTAAATCATTTCCCGAGTATTGCGCCATGTGCTCTATGCAGCTCTGAGAGCTGGGAGGGGACTGTGCTCTGGGTAGCATGGAGAGCTGGCTGACTAGCCCCGCCCCCTGCACCTGAGGCTCTACCCCTTCCGGCAGCACAAAACCTGTTCTCCCCCCAACCACACACATCTTGCCCAGTGGCCCACAGAAGCTGCTGGCTTCCCTACCTGTTCTGTATGCTCCTTCTGAAGCTCTGGTGTTGGCCACTGCCAGACAGGACACTGGGGCAGGCAGACCATGTTCTGACCCACTAGGGCCACACTTGTGTTCTCACACTTCTGTGAGGGAAGGTCTCACCACACCAGCCTGGATGTGCACAGCTGAGGCCATTGCTGAGTCAGGTGCATCCTGTTAGCACTCACTGGCCAGACAGGACCAGCTGCAGCAAAGCCCTGGGAGTAGCCAGCTCAGGAGGGGGGGAATGTTGAGTTTAAGACTAGCCTGCTTCACGTGTGGGGGATGGTTTTGCGGTTGCTGAGGAAACTGAAGAAAGAGCAGGGCGAGCGAGCGGTGCACTGTGTGTGGGGGTGAGGTGGGAGGGGTAAGTTGTGTGAGGACACTGTGGATTTATACCGCTGCAGATAAGAATTTGGCCCAGTGAATGTCCTTACAGCTTGGAAATGCTGCACTTGTTTCCCCAAAGGCTGAGTGATAGCAGGAGGGGCTGGCTAAGCAGTGAAGTCAAAGCCCCTCTCAGCTCGGGTTGCCAGATGGTTGAAACAAAAATACCAAACACCTCCCCTCCCCCCCAAAAAAAAACACTGGGAAAAAATTCTGTTGAAGGGGAAAAAAAAAGGGGGGGGGAGACCAAAGTTGTTGAGCAACAAAAGACTCCAAGGACTTAAGCCAAAACAAAAAAATTAAAATAAAACAGGATTAAAACAGCATGTCCCCTTTAAGAGTGAGTGCAGGGATAGGAACAGGGGAGTGCTTGAGCATTAAGACCCAGGGGAAGCATTGCTTCCCCTAGGTCTTTTGGCTGGTAGCCATTTTTTGCTGGTAGCCTTGGGGAACCAGGTAAGCAGGGGGGCTGGGGCTGAGGGTGTTGGGGGCTTGTGGGGGAGGCTGGGCGCTGAGTGTTTGTAGAGTTGCTAGGTGCCTGGCATTTTGGCCTCATGGCTGGGGAAAAATTCAGAGAATACCAGACATCTTAGGTGCTCTGCTAGTCTCTGAATTTTTTTTACCGGACAGGAGGTGAAAATACCGGCCTGTCTGGGTGAATACCGGACACCTGGCAACCCTACTCTCAGCTGCTGAAGGCCCAGAGAGTTTAGCCTGGAGCTGTCTGGGTGGGAGTAGCGTAAGAAATGGGCTCGTCCCATAATGTAATCGGCCCTTGCCCACCCAAGCCCGGCAGCGGAGAGGCATTCAGAGAACTGAGATGAAATACAGGAGCCCCACTTAAATCAATAGGAGCTTGACACCGACTTCATGGTGGGCAGGTTTCACCCTCTGTCCCTGCCCCAGAAGCCTTACAGTCCAACTCATATTGCTTATGTGGTGAGAAGTAAAAAATAAGCAGGAGATCGAAGGAATCTGGGGAGGAAGGGAAGAGAAGACCAGAGGAAAGCGACCGTTGCTCGGGAGAGTTCACTGGTCACAAGTGGACAGGCTTCTTAGGGAATTTCGGCACCCAACAGCCAGTGATTTCCCTGGGAGGCAGGTGCCACGCCCAGAGGGTGTTGCAAGTTACTGCGACTCCCGGATCAGCGACGTGTGTTGTCTCCCTTCTCATTCCCTGCTTTAGGCTCAGCATGAGACCCGTGGATTTCCCCCAGTATCCCTGTGGGGAACAGTTTGTCATCCAAACCAGAACACCAGCCCAGCCCAGAGTCCCCTCTGCTTATTCCTCCTGTTATGTGTCGTGGCTCAGTGTGGCTTTGTCTTTTAACTTGCTTTTCCATTTTAACCCAAACAGGTACAGGAGGGAGCCAGGCTGCACCAGGGCTAAGACCAGCGAAGAGAAAAGAGCCAGAAGTGGGGTAAGTAAGAAGAGAATCAGGCTCAATGGTCCTACGTGTATGAGCGAGGACTAGTCACAAGGGCCAGGGGTTGCAGGATTGGGTCCTTACTACTATGCCTTGTCCGCAGGATTGAGTGTAGGACAACGGTGGTTCCCGTTGCACCCTCAGAAGACTTTGGTAATTGTGGCATGTGATACATAGTCTTTGCCTGCCACCCAATTGGCAGTGTACCAGCCAGCGTATAGGAAATGCTGCTCCTGGTAATGGAGTCATGTATCAAGCAGATAAGGTGTCACTGTTGCGAAAGTAAAACCTAAAACCATTATTGGCGTGGGACATTCGCACGCGATGCTGAACCGTGAGATTGTATTGAAGTGAAACACGTGGTAACAAGGCTACGCAGGGCAGCCACTCCTTGTGGCACTAATAAGCACCCCAGAAAGGGGTGAAACAATGCTGCCTGTGGATTGAAGCAGAATCTAGCTAAACACTCCCCGATGCTTGTCCTAAAGATCATAATGTGTTTTACAGCAAAGGAAACTCTCAAGATCGCTGATCAAACGGGGAGAAATGGCAGAATAACTTGTTTTCGGGACAAAGAATAGCAGAATGACATGACGAGGTTGCATACAACTTCCTCCTGTGTAAGGCTTTAGATTTAGTTTTCAGTGACTATCCAATGGCATCTATTATTGTGGCAGGAGTCACCAGGTGGTGCTGTTGACTGGTTGTTTTATTTGGTCTGCAAGCAGCGAGTAGTCTCTGGAGAAGTGCTGTTGTGTTGGTTTGTCTTTGTGGGAGCTCTGACAAGCACCAGGAGAGCTGACTTTCTGCCATCGTCTCTCTAGGGTAGTGTCTCCCAACCTTTTCGAGGCTATGGACCCCGTTTCAATCTATTCAAATTTTACAGACACCTCCCCTTCCCCCCCCAGACAACATAGTTGTGCCTGCAGCCTGCACGTCCCTCAGTCTGAGCTGCCTCCGGGGCCATGGGAAGTAACATGGGTTGAAAGACATGAGAGGCTCTGCCTGGGACCCCCTACAGTACCGCCGCAGACCCTCAGGGGTCCATGGATCACAGGGTGGGAGCCATTGTTCTAGAGTAAGCTTTTGGGGCAGAGTTGCTCCCTGGGAACAGAGCATTATTTGGCTGACACTTCTGACCAAGGCTCCCTCTAAGCTGCATGGTAGCCCAGCCCTGCAGCTTCTTAATGAGCCTGGCTGAGGGCTGCTGTGCATGGAGCTGCCTGTCTGGGGGAGGGGCACTTCTCCCTCAGCTACAGAAGCAGCTCCCCATTGAGCACAGAGCATCCAGGAGTCCATGAGAGTCCCTGAGGGGAACAGCTGAGAGCCCCTACTGGCTGGGAGAGACTCACTGCTCTGTCCCATGGGCGGGGCTCATTAAGGAGCTGCATGGCCGGGCTGCCATGCAGCTCACAAGGAATCTGACAGAGCTTTGCCCACATGCCATTTGTGATCACCTGTGTTCCAAGACTGGTATCCATCGTATAAATGCAATATCTTGCATTAAGATGGTTCCCTGGCTTCATGGCACCATTTTCTTCTCCAATAGGAAAGCAACCTGCAGGGCCCTGATGTGTGCTACCCCTCAGCTGTGTTGATGGTTGCCCTTTGGATGGGAGCTGTGGTGTGCATGGGGCAATGGTAGCAATGAGGAGATTCTCTCTTGTGCTGTAATCGCTATAGACTGCTGGAGTAAAGTGGCTACAAAGCAAATGGAAGGCTGGGTAGGTGCTGAGCTGACCGAGGTAGTTCTAACCCCTGGCCTTCAGACAGGCAGGAGGAATCACAACTGAGGGTCTTCTGTACCATGATCATTTCTCACTGTCTGCATGACCAGTAGGGGCTGTGGCAGCCAGGGTGCAAATTAGTGCATCACAAGGATCAGCGACACCTGTTGTCTCCCTTCTCAGTTCCTGCACCAGGCTCAGCATGAGACACGTGGGCGTCCCCCAGTGTCCCTGTTGTGAACAGTCTGTCGTCCAAACCAGCAAGTCAGAATCACAGGCAGTGAGGGGTTGGGGACTGGACCGGACTGGACTGATTAGAGATTGAACCATAGGGCACTGCATATGGATCATCCATATGGGGGGAATGGTCAGCCATTCTGCAGCCACCTTCTTTCCTCCCCAGAGTGAGTGCAGACCTCTCCATGGGGTATGTGGGAGGGGAGCGGGACAGGATGGGGGCACGATTCTCCTTCTCCATCTCTATGGAGCTTTCCCACATGCGTCCCAATGACTGGCCTGCTCAGGCCCTCGTGAGCTTTACACCCGGATGTGGGGCAGCCTGCAGTGTTAGTGACCTTCCAACACTTTGCTTTGAAATTTGACTAAAATCCCAACGCGCTTGCAATAACAGACAGTCCTTCCCAAGGGGTACGCCGCCTGCTGGGAGACAGCTGGGCCCCCACCTGTGTGTCGCCCCCTTTATTGTTCCTAGGTCTTCACTCACGCTCCCCCTGGATAGAATCAGAAAGGTAGGGCAGAATGAGCCCTTTCCTGGGGCCCTCTGGTGGATCTGCATGGTAACTGCAGTCCTCTCCAGTCTTGCTTGTCTGCCATGTGGAAGGCAAGGGTCTGGGGTAGACAGGATGAAAGCCTTGTGCTCCGAACGAAGTATTCACAGATAATTCCCTGAGCTCCAACCTGGGGCATGTGCAAGGTTTCCTGCAGCAGCACCATGAGAGCCAACAGAGGCTGAGAGAGCTTCTCCCATATTGATTACTGATGTCCTGTGCAAACAGTGGCCTCTTTCTTTTAACTGTGGACTGGGCCCTCATGTTTGTACAGAGCTCCAGGGGAATACAAACGCTGTCCAGACAGCTCTGGGATTACTGTAATGCACTGGTATAAACTCCTTCACTAGCCCCAGGGGAGTCTTCCCCAAGCCCTTTCCTGGCAATGCTCTAGCCTGCTGGAAGATAATATAAGCCAAAGCTGGTTTTATAGCTCAAGCTGTAGAGGCTCCTATACTAAGCTCCAGAGGTCCCAAGTTCAAATCCACCTACAGGCACTCATCTGAGACTTGCAGAGCTGTGCAGCTTGTCTAGTCTGCTTGTTGGATTCGACACAGGAGCCTGGTCTGCCAACTACAGCCCTGTGGGGGCTGGACTTGATGACCTCCTGAGGTCTCTTCCAGTTTTGAGATGGCTCACTCTAGAGCAGTGTTTCTCAACCTTTTTTTATAAAGTCCCCCCAGTACCTACAGTTTTCAGACACACACAATTTTTTTCTACCATTGCAACACGTTTGTTTAAACAACTTAATTGTAGCCAGGCGGGCAATGAAATTTTTGGGTGTAAAAAGTACAAAAATAATAACACTCTGTAAAACTTAAAACAAAAATTCAGTTTTCTCCAAATTTCAGTTGTGCTGACATACCCTCCAGACTTCTCTTGAGTACCCCTAAGGGTACTCATACCACTGGTTGAGAATCACTGCTCTCAAGGGCTGGGTGTGCAATTGGGTCTCTGCCTTGTCCCACATTATTACTTATGGGCCTAATCCTGCATGGAGCCAAGGGCCTCCTCTGGCCTGGCACTGAGCCCCTCAGCTCTCACGGTGTTTAATAGAACGGAAGGTGTTCAGAACTGAGTCCTGTGCTGCTGAACCTGGGAAATGGAAACAGACCTGACTGGGTGGGTGACTTCTCCCTGCAAATTCCAATGACCACTGAAGTCAGTGGGAAACTGCCCATTGACTTAACTGAGCTGCGGACTTTGTTAGAGAAGAAACAGGCGACCCAGGAGCAGATGGAGTAAAAGGGACAGTTTTATCGCCTATGCACGTTTACCTCGGACATTCATCACAATGTCCGAGGGCAACATCCTGGCAGTCGTCAGAATCTTTTATCTATTTTAGTATGTTAATTCACATGACTGTCACTACTTTTCCTAAAGCCTTATTTAGTAATGTTAACTCCCATTAAATGAATATTAATAAGCAAATAATGAATACAATTATACCTGCCCCTACTTACTATTTACAGAATTTCTAATTAAATCAACACTTTTATACTAAAAACTAACAAATCACAGAGATTACAAGGAAGTTGACCCTAAAGATGTTATGCAGATCCAATGAGGATAAGGAAGAGTCACAACAAGGTAGAGCAGCCCTATACTTATCTGGTTTCCTAGGTTACAGAACAGAGAGAGAGCAAAGTTATATATATCAAAACATACTACTGGTCTCAACCAGACCTTATCATCCCAAACTACAAAACAAAAGGAAAAAACATGTTCAAGGGTGTGACGTAGTGGGGGTACCTTGCTGGTTACTATGCTGGGCAGTGGGTTGTCAGTGACTTCCACTGGCTGCTGTCTGCAGCACGGCCCAGCAGGGCAGGGGATGAGTCATTATGCAAGGGGGCTTCGAAACTCGTCAGACAGGTATCTCCCATGGAGCAGAACAATGGAAAGGAAGGGGGCGAGGCCAGACCTGGCTGGGGGCAGGGCTGGAAGTGAGTGAGTTAGTTTCTGTCTGGAATCATGGAGGAGACGGCCTAGGGAAAGGGGCTGGAATTTAGGGGCCCAGCATCCCCCATCTCAAGGGGGGCTGAGGCATCCTAGGCCTGGTTCCTGTAACCAGATGACATCTATGCTGTGCTGTATCCTGGAGAAGCAATAAACTCCCTCTATTCTACTGGCTGGTGGAGTCTGTCCGTGCCATTACGGGGGTGCAGGAGTCGGGGGACCCCGACGTGCTGCCACAGTGGTGTCAGAAGTGGGATGCACTGCACCCCGCGGATGGAGCTCCCAGCAGCAAGTGACAAGGTGCAGTAGAAGCAAGAGCCATGGAGCCAGGCGTGCTGGAGACTGAGCGAAGCGGTTCCTGAGAATCGTGGGGCGCAGCAGCACTAGACTGGTGAGTCTGCACCGAGGGGACCAGCGGGGAGATGGCCTACACCCAACTCCTGAAGGCAGAGCTGGTGAAGCTGTGCAGAGAGAGGGGCTTGCCTGTGCGGAATGCAACCAAGGCCCAGCTGATTGCCCGGCTGGAAGAGAATGACCAGCCACAGGGCTGGGATCCTGTCCCAGTGGGGAGCAGCCAGGAGCGTGTCAGGCTCTCAGGGTGGGCAGAGCACTGGAACCCACTGGAGAGACGGGACAGCCTCCCAGGGGAACCCTGCAAACCGTAGTCCACCCAGGGGAGGGTCCAACCCAGCGGAGCTGCGGTGGCTAGAGATCCAGCTGCAGATGAAGGAATTGGAAGTCCAGGACTGCAGAGAGCAGCGACAGCATGAGCTGGCCATGGCAGAGCGGAGAAGCGTTAGGGCCCCGGCTGCGCCGAGCGTGGACGGGCCCCAAGGGCCCAGGGCGGCCAGACACTTGGAGAAGCTCGTGGTGGCCCAACTGAAGGACATGGGCGACATAGACGGGTTCCTCAGCTCCTTTGAGAGGGCCTGTGGACTGCAATGGGTCCCCCCAGCTGACTGGCTACAGGAGCTCATCCCCACACTGAACCAGGAGGCTGCCGGGGTGCTCAATCAGCTGGAGGACCTACAGCCAGGGGATTATAACCGAGTCAAGGAGGCCCTGCTGCACAAGTTCAGGCTCACCCCCGAGATGTACAGGAAGAAGTTCCGGGGGGTGCAGAAGGGGCCACGGGAGACCTATGTGGATCTGACCTCCCACCTGGTGCAATACTGCTGCAAGTGGGTGTCTGGAGTCGGAGCCCAGACCACAGAGGACCTGCTCAAGCTGGTCATGATGGAGCAGTTCTATGAAGCATGCACACCCAGCCTGAGGCTGTGGCTCAAGGACCGAAGTCCGGAGAACCCCCAGGAAGCTGGGAGGCTGGCGGATGAGTTCACGGAGAGCTGGTCCGGGTGTGAACGAGAGTCCCGGCGAGAAAGGGAATCGCGCAGAGACCGGTTCTCGGCTGAGCGATGGAGAGAGGCACCTCTGAGGCGAGCCCCAGGGACCAGGACCAGTCAACGGTGCCCCAGAAAACCAGCCAGGGCCCGGGCAGAGCCGACCCAAAAGGGCCCACAGAACCTAACTTGCCATCGCTGTGGGCAACAAGGCCACAAGAGAGCTCATTGCACCAGGCACAAGAACAGGTCCCATGACCTGGGACTTTCCAGGGTTAACTGGCTGGGGCTGGAGGAAGGGCAGGCTGCCCCAGAGGCAGGGGCTGGCAGGCAAACCTCAGCTCAGAGTGGGGGGAAGGATGCTCAGTGCACCTCCCATGGGAGATCTAACCCTCGGGAGGTGGATTTCTCTGTGTACCGGGTGGGGGCAGGGCGGCCCCTGTGGAGCGAGTGCCTCCTACCCCTGGAGGTGGATGGTAGGAAGGTGACGGGTTTCTGGGACAGGGGGGTGGAGGTGACGCTGGCCCGACCCGACATCGTGGCCCCAGACCGTATGCTACCCAACACTCAGCTGACCCTGAGGGGCATAGACGGGACCCCATTTAAGGTACCCATAGCCAGGGTGCATCTGAAATGGGAGTCCAAGGAGGGCCCCAAGGAAGTGGGGGTGCATCTGCACTTGCCCACGGAGGAGCTGATGGGGGAGTGACCTAGAGGAGTGGCCAGACGGACCCCACGGGACCCTGGTCACCACCCGTAGCCAGAGCCAGCGAGGGGCTGGCACCCCGGAACTCGGGGAGGTTCCCCAACAGGGGGCCCAGGGCCCCATCCCAGCAGACATGGAGTCGGACCGAGGCAGTGGGGGGGAACACGCCCCTGTCCCAGCACCAGCTGCTGAATTCCAGGCGGAGGTGCGGGCAGATCCCTCCTTGCAGGCCCTGAGGGACCGGGCCGACCTGGGCGCAGCTCAACCCCTGGGGGGAGATTGCCAGGAGAAGTTCCGGTGGGAGAGGGGATTTCTGTACCGGGAATGGCTTCCCCCCGGGAAGGTAGGGAGTGGGGGCTCCAGCGGCAGCTGGTGGTTCCCCAAAGGTATCGTCGTAAGCTGCTATACCTGGCCCATGACATCCCGTTCTCGGGACACCAGGGGATCTGGCGCACGCGGCTGTGGCTGCTCCAGAACTTCTACTGGCCGGGGATATTTGCAGCCGTACAGTGGTACTGCCGGTCCTGCGACTCCTGCCAGCGGGTGGGGAAGGCCCAAGATAGGAAGAAAGCTGCGTTGAGACCCCTGCCCATCATAGAGGAGCCTTTCCAGAAGGTGGCGATGGATATTGTGGGGCCCTTCAACAGAGCGACCCGAACGGGGAAGAAATACATCCTGGTGGTGGTGGACTTTGCCACCCGCCACCCCGAGGCCATGGCCCTACCCTCTATTGAGGCAGACACGGTGGCAGACGCACTGCTGACCATTTTCAGCAGGGTGGGGTTCCCCCAGGAGGTTCTCACGGACCAGGGATCTAACTTCATGTCGGCCCTGCTCCGGTGCTTGTGGGAGAAGTGTGGGGTCCAGCACACCTGGGCCTCGGCGTATCACCCCCAGACCAACGGGTTGGTGGAGAGGTTCAATGGGACTCTGAAGCAGATGCTAAGGACCTGTATGCACAAACACCCGCAGGACTGGGACAAGTACCTACCCCACCTGCTATTTGCGTACAGGGAGGTGCCCCAGGAGTCCACGGGGTTCTCACCATTCGAGCAGTTATTTGGGAGGCGAGTGAGGGGCCCCCTGGACTTACTGAGAGATGAGTGGGAGGGGAAAGTCTCCCCGGAGGGGGAGCCGGTCGTGGAATACGTCCTGACGTTCTGGGAACGACTTGCCGAGCTCATGGGCCTGGCCAGAGAGAACCTGAGCAGGGCCCAGAGGAAGCAGAAGGTCTAGTACAACCGCAATGCACGGGCCCGCGCCTACGCTACCGGGGACCAGGTGATGGTCCTAATTCCCGTGTGGAAGAATAAGCTGTAAGCCACCTGGGACGGCCCCTTCAAGGTTGTTAAGCAGCTGAACGAGGTGAACTATGTGGTGGAGCTAACAGGCCGGACGCGCGGCCAGCGGGTGTATCATGTTAACATGATGAAGCCGTACTGGGACAGGGAGAACTTGGTGCTGGCCGTGTGTAAGCCCTGGGAGGAGCAGGGGGAGGATCCCCTGGTCGGCCTGTTCCCTGGGACCGGAGAGGACTCTTCGCTGGAGTCAATTTCCCTCTCGGACCAGCTCACCCCGGCCCAGCAGGCCGAGATCCGAGAGGTGCTGCGCTCCCACCAGCAGCTGTTCTCCGACAAGCCTGGTCTCACCAACCTGGCTGTCCACCGGGTGGAGACGGGCACTCACCCCCCGGTGCGCTGCTCCCCATTCAGGGTCACGGGGAAAACAGCCCAGGACCTGGAGAGAGAGGTCCAGGACATGTTGGCCCTGGGGGTGATCCAGCCGTCCTCCAGCCCCTGGGCCTCTCCCGTGGTGCTGGTTCCCAAGAAGGACGGGTCGATCCGGTTCTGCATGGACTACCGGAAGCTCAACGCCATCACGGTGTCCGACGCCTACCCGATGCCAAGGCCCGACGAGCTTCTGGACAGACTGGGGGGAGCTCGCTACCTCACCACCCAGGACCTCACCAAGGGCTACTGGCAGGTGCCGCTAGACCAGACTGAAATCGGCTTTCATCACCCCGCTGGGGCTCTGAGCTCCTGGTCCTGCCCTTCGGCCTCAAAGGGGTGCTGGCCACCTTCCAGCGTCTGGTGGACCAGCTGCTGCGAGAACTGTGCCCTAGCGTACATAGATGATATCTGTATCTTCAGCCAGTCCTGGGAGGACCACATGGCCCAAGTCAGCCAGGTACTGGATCGGCTGAGGGAGGCTGGGCTGACCGTAAAGGCTGGGAAGTGCAAGGTTGGAATGGCCGAAGTGTCCTACCTGGGCCATAAGGTGGGGAGTGGCTGCTTGAAGCCAGAGCCGGCCAAGGTGGAGGCCATCAGAGACTGGCCTGTCCCCCAGACCAAGAAGCAGGTCCAGGCATTCATTGGGATGGCGGGATATTACCGGAGGTTTGTGCCCAGCTTCAGCTCCATCGCTGCCCTGATCACAGAGCTGTGCAGGAAGGGGAGGCCAGACAGGGTGGTCTGGACGGAGCAGTGCCAGAGGGCTCTCTGTGCACTGAAGGAAGCCCTGGTCAAGGCCCCAGTGTTGGTAATGGAGCAGAACAATGGAAAGGAAGGGGGCGAGGCCAGACCTGGCTGGGGGCAGGGCTGGAAGTGAGGGAGTTAGTTTCTGTCTGGAATCATGGAGGAGACGGCCTAGGGAAAGGGGCTGGAATTTAGGGGCCCAGCATCCCCCATCTCAAGGGGGGCTGAGGCATCCTAGGCTCGGTTCCTGTAACCAGATGACATCTGTGCTGTGCTGTATCCTGGAGAAGCAATAAACTCCCTCTATTCTACTGGCTGGTGGAGTCTGTCCGTGCCATTACGGGGGTGCAGGAGTCGGGGGACCCCGACGTGCCGCCACAATGGGTAATGCCTGCTGCGGCTGAATTCTTAACCACCAATGCAAAAAGGCCATTCCAAACCTATTGATTTTTACACCCCCCCCAAAAGATCTGGCATCTGTTTCCAAACAGAGCCCAAAAGTCTGGTGCTTGACTGTCAGATGTCTGAGTTCCTAAGCTCTGAGTGAAACTCTGACACAGAATGGCTCTGTTGTTTCCAGGGGCTGCTGCCACTTGTCAACATTTGACCTCCCTGACCCTGAAGAGAGAGCAAAAATGTTGGTCCTCTCAATAAACCCTCTGCTTCTAAAATACCAGCAAGGCTGGGATTCGGGATGCTCCTTGGGTGTGCATGGTTGGAAGTATAAAGAAGATAGTGCGTGTTCCCATTTCTCGTAACATTATGATTTTCAGATGCGGCTGGTAACCAGAAGGCTGTTCTTTACCTGGCCTCCGTCCTGAGGAGGATTTAGGAGCTGGCACTGTGGATCAATGTCAGTAGCTCCATGCAAATGTCCTCCTTTGGGGTACTGAATGACAGTGGAATGATTGTGCTTGCAGGGCTTGGGCATTGCAAACTTCACCTTATCAGCACAGATCACAGAATTCCCACTTAGCAAAAGGATGTGGCTTCCACTGGGAAAAGGCCATGTTGTAGCATTGTTAGGTTTCCTTTGGCCATGTGCAGCCCGGTGCATGCCAAAGTCTGCAACTGTCAAATCATGTGTCCATCTCTTAAAGCAAGGGTGGGCAATAACTTTAGAAGGGGTCCACTTCACAGATTTTTGAAGTGGCCCCGGGCCAGGCAGAAGGGGCGGGGCCAGGACACTTCCCGTGCTCTTCTGCCCACAGACCCTGATTGGCCTGGGGGTGGGGGAGCACGTGAAGTCTTTGCCCCTGCCCCAACCCTGCAAGGGGCGCGCGGCGCCTAGAGTGACCCGCCAGCTGTTAAAGACACTGTTAAAAACAGTTGGCGGTTCCCTCTGGTGCTATGCACCCCTGGCAGGGGGAGGAGACATCGCGTGCTTCCCCCATCCCCAGGTCTTGATTGGCCCAGGGGCGGGGGAGTGGCAGGATGGCCATGGGCTGGATCAACCAGCTTGGTGGGCTGGATGTGGCCCACAGAGGCTCTCTTGCCCACCCCTCTCTTAACAGATCAAAGTGGCAGCAGGCCTGGGTGTGGCTTCCCTACCAGCTGGGAGGGGACATTCCCCTGTATTGCAAATCCAGAAAAAATACACTGGGATTTTGTTTTTATTATTTGCTTTACCGGAGCTTCTAGAGGCATCCACCAAGATTGGGCCCCCATTGTGCTAAATGCTGAATTGACATAGTCGAACAGTCCCTGTTCCAAAGAGCTCACAGTCCAACTTAGACAAGGCTGGCCAAGGGTGGGAGAAAAACATTTTCCCATCATATAGATCAGTGTTTCTCAACCAGGGATATGTGCACTTGTATGGATACATAAAGATCTTCCAGGGCGTATATCAACACATCTAGATAGTGCCTAGTATTACAACAGGCTACATGGAAAGCACTACCTAAGTCATTACAAACTAAAATGTCTACTGTACACTGAGATGTAAGTACAATATTTATATTCCTGTTTATTTCTTTTATAATTATATAGTAAAAATGAGAACATCAGCAGTGTTTTAGTACTAGTGTACTGTGACACTCTTTTTTTGGGGGGGTATTTTTATGACTGATTTTATAAGCAAGTAATTATTAAGTGAGGCGAAACTTCGATTTGTCTTGTGTACCTCCAATTCCTGAAAGTGGAACAAGTAGACTAGAAGGATTGAGAGCCATTGATACAGATTAGGGATATGAAGGTGTAAATGGTTAACCAACAAGCCCAGGCTTGTTGGTTAACATTCATGGTTACACACAGGCTCCTGCCCCACTCCTGGGGAGTTGGCTGCCATCAGAGGCAGCGGTGCGGGAGTGGCAGCCAGCTCCCCGGGAACAGGGGATGTAGGTGGGAGCTGGTGCGCATCGGGAGCTGACTTCGAAGTCGATTTCTGGTGAACACCGGCCCTCAGGGAGCCAGCTGCTGCCCCACACTGCTGCCTCTGATACAGACACAACAGCACAGGGCAGCAGCCATCCCCCTGGGAGCCAGGGCATGCCAGGAGCCAGCTTAAAAGCTAGCTGCGAGTGTGCACTGGCTGCTGCGCTGCACTGCAGGTGCAGATAACCTTATGGCCACTGAGATTTTCAGGAGTTCCACATTTACCCAACTACCCACTTTTTAACATCCCTAAGACAGATGGTAAATAGAGGTTAGATTTCTAGGCTGATCTATTGAAATTAACCAGGCTTTGCTTGTCTTATAAAGAGACCTTTTTCTTTTTGCATACTCAATGCTAGAAGGGAGAACTAACCAAGTAAAAAATAGCTGTAAATCTCCTTAGTGCACTGCACGACAGTGAGTTTCTAGCACAGTCTGTATTCACTTTGCAATTCCTGCAATGCAGTGTTGAGGGGGAATACCATTTGACTGTAAAATAAATTATAACTGTTCAGTAGAAGAGAGACTTTAAGGACCACTGTGACCGGAAAGGCAGCCGCTGGCAAGATCTAGTAGCTTCTGCGTAAGGCTTATTCAGACAAAATGTGCCTAATGAAGGGGCTGTGTGCGGATTCAAGGTTCTGGTGCCGAGCAAATAGTGTGTTAGACTTGGCTGTTTTTCCCAGCTCTGCTGCTGGCCTGCTGGGTGATATTAAGCAAGGCACTGCCCCTCTGTAGAATGGACATCATGGCACTGCCTTCCTTTGTACAGAGCTTGGAGAGCCACTGATGAACAGTGCTTTACAAAAGCGAGGTGCTATTACGATTTATTATAAACTTCCAGCGTGAGAGAAAGTCAATGGGATTTCTCATATGCTATAAGTTTGGGAAATGATTTTGTCGTCTCACTGCCTCAGTCTTGCTTTCCTTACCTCTGGTGAGTCCCATTGCTTTCATTAGCCTGGTGTTCGGCATGCGTTTTGGTGTCTTTAACTGAGGCATGAGCCCTTTCTTAGATAAACTTCAGAGGCACTTGTAAGGGTGGGCAGATTGGTCCCTAGCCCTTCAATAGAGTGCTGGATTTCACTCGGTTCATGATCAAATTGCATAATCACAGTTTCCTCCTCCCCCCCCCCCCCATTTCCTAAGGGCACACGCACTCAGGGTTGTCTGTCTTGTAGAATATTGATGTGGCAGATCTGAAATTGTGCTCAGTGTTTGGTACCGAATTCCTGAGGGAATAAAAGGATTTTCCTACCAGTCCAGACTGATGGCCTATGTAAATCCAGCATTCTGCCTCCAACAACAGCCGGATCCAGATGCTTCAGAGAAAGATGTAACAGGCACTGAACCAATTACATACACAGGAGGGGCTAATAGACTCGCTGGGTTCCTGGGCAAGATAGGGGGGCAGCTCTGAGCCCCCAAAGGGGCGTAGCCTGAGATGGAAGAGGTGGGGCTAGGGTTAGTCTGCCCCACACAGCCCTCAGCATTGCTTGGAGCATGCTGCACAGGGCTCTGGCAGCGATTTAAGGGCCCAGAGTGCTGTGATAGTGGTAGAGGTCAGGAGCCCCAGCCCTTTTTTAATTGCCAGGCCCTGGGGCTGTTGTCCTTTTGGCCCCTGTTTCAGTGGGGCTGGTACATAGGGAAGGGTTTTCTGTTGAAGTCAAGTGTTATCTCCTAGAAACTCTTCATACTTTCTAACTTTTATCCCAGCTAGTATAACATTCTGTATGATGAAATGTGGATAGTCTTACTCTTAGAATTGCCCCTAATATTTTGTAGAATCCCGCTAAGCTCTTCGCTTCAATATCTTGTTGCAGTGAGTTCCACAGGACACGTTGTGTTGACTTTTAATGTCCTCCCGCCTCATTGTATTATGAGAGGAGGCTGTCACAAAGTGTGGGGGAGTCCCCGGGCCCTGCATCCGCATCCGCAGCCAGACGTGACTCTCCGCCAGCAGGTAGAACAGAAGGTTTGTTCATTGACAGGGACATAGTGTAGCACAGGTTTGATGTTAACACAGGGACCACGAGCAGGCAGTATTATTCCTTTCGGGGAGAAGGGGTCCCAGGCCCTTCTACTCCCCTCCGCCCCCTTACTGCTCTAAGACCCTTCTCTCATCTGAAACCAGCCTTAGTCCCCAGCCTGGGGTCAGCTCTGCCTGCCCTTTGTCTCCCTTCCTGGGCAGAAGTTGTTATCTCCTATGTCCAGCCCTCAGGTGTGAAAGGCCAAATTCACTTCTGCAGCCAGTCATCCCCCCCCTCCTCCAGACAGTGCTGCAGTGCCCAGAACAGCAGAATCCCACACAGCACAACAAAGCAATACAATCCTTGCTACGTCATAGAGGCAAACAAGAGCACCTGATTTGCCTTCTCTTTATGCCATGGCAGTATTTTAGATACCTGCATTAGGTTCCCTGTTTGGGGCTGTTTCTTGTTACTTTAAAGTGCTGCATAGTCCTTTCTTTTGTTTCAGCAAGATCAGACTAACATGGCTACATTTCTATTACTATTCTCTCCCCTTAGATTTTCTAGGTGTCTAATCAATTTCTGGGCCCTGCTCTGGGCAACTTCTGTTTCTGCTCTATCCCTTCTGAAAGGGGCTAACTGGGTGTGTATAGAGCAGGGTTTCCCAACCTATGGATCACAACCCAAATATGGGTCGCCATTACATTTCAAAAGGGTCGTCAAGCATCTGCCCAAGTGGCCCTCTTACGGAGCCATTCACACATTTGAAAAGGTCCCTGGCTGTTCTGTTCAGGTCCTCAGCTGGCTTACTCGTAAGGAGCTATTCCCCTGAAGTGGTAGTCAACTTAATTGGTTTAACATCCTTCAGGCAGTTAACCAATCAGTTGAATTGAATACCATTTCAGTGACTCAGAGCAGACAAGGGAAATATCTCTGGACTTTGGGGGAAATAAATGAGAACACTAGGGAATGCAGAGAAGCAGCAGCACCCAGCTCAGGTAGGTGGGGGCAGAGAGCCAGATTTCCAGCCACCCTGGTCCAGGTTCCCCAAGGCTGGTGTTGGCCAGCCAGGATCATTGCAGCTGCGGAGGTTGGGGGAGTCCCCTGCGGCCCCGACCGAGGTTCCCGTGGCTAGTGTTGCCGGCCAGGGTAAAGTCCTGGCTGGCTTGCAGCTGCAGGAGTGGGGGTGGCTGGGACTGTGTTCGGGAGCCTGGCGGGGAGAGCCTGGGACTGTGCTGGGGTGGGGGGTGCGGCGGCTCTGGGGGAGAGGCTGGGACTACGTTGGGGGCAGGGGGGAATTGGGTTGCAGTGAGAGGGCTGGAAGGTGCCTCTTTCTAATACTTTTGTAGCCCCCCCCCCCAGCCCCAGAGTGTGCCCTCAGCCCCTGACTGTGTGACTCCCAGCCCCTGAGTGTGATTCTCAGGCCCCTGAGCAAGTGTGCCCCCCAGATCCCTGCCTGTGAGATTCCCAGCCCCTCCAGCCTCTGAGTGTGGGGTGTAAGCCGGGGGGGGGGAACGTTTTGGGGATGAGTGTCTTTCCCCCACCACAACTCAAATAAATATAGTGTTGTTTTATTATTAGTGTATTTTCAGTTTTTCTATGAAATCACGACTATGAATATATAAACAGGAGGGGGCACAATTTTATATTCTTGCCTCAGGCGCAAAATTAGCTAGTTATGGCACTGCGCCCCTCCCCCTCCCCCCCGTTTTTGAATTGCCTTGGGTCACCAAGTCTTCCTGAATTGTTAGAATGGGTCCCCAGCTGGGAAAGGTTGGGAACCGCTGGTATAGGGTATCTAAAGTGACCACAGGGGGGTGCCAATGCTATTTTCAGAAGTTGTGCTATTTATCTGTAGCTCCTTTAATGACCAGGAGCTGACTGGTGGCACTTTCCCCACGGCTGCTGCTGAGTGCAGGGCACGTGGGGCTATACAGACCCCTGAAGAGCCGGCCAGCAACCGTGCAGGGGCTCCCCACATGCTCTGGCTCCTGCCTGTCCCCCTCACGCTGCTGCCTCTGATACAGAGGCAACAGCGTGGGGGGTGGGAGGAGAGGTGCCTCCACAGGAGCTGATATGTGTGGGAAGTCAGTTTCAAAGATACAATACAGAGGCAGCTGGCGGGGTGGGGCGGGGGGATGGAGTTGTTGCATGTAACCGTTAGGATTAACGGATGAGCTGCGGGCTCATTGGTTAATTGTGTAAACAGCTACACGTGCACATCTCTAATGCAAAGTACTACACAATTCCAATCCGGTGTAACTAGCTTGGTGGTGGCACTGCTGAAAAGAATCTGGGGGTTTATCATGGATCACAAGTTGACCATGAGCCCACAAACGTGAGGCAGCTGCTCTGAGGTGTATGAACAGGAGCGTCTCATGTCAGACACCAAAGGTAACTGCCGTACTCGGTGCTAGTGAGGCTTCCGTTCGAGTGGGGTGTCACATTCTGACCATTCCCAGTGTAGGCTGGGATCCCCTAGCTGGGTGAATCCTGAGCTTGCAGAGTGTGTGTGGGTTTCATTGTCATCCGCAGGGCTGCCCTGTTGCTGAAACGCTTACCAGTGATGTTCCCGGCAAGCTGTGCGACTGCTCAGGCATGATTCCAGTGCCACCCAGCTGATTTGCAGAGCGCCCACGCGACGCTGTCCGAAGAGAGCTACTGAGCTAGGAACACTTTGTGCCTATGATGTCCACAGGGGGGAGTGACAGCGCAGCACTTTCCTATACTCTTCTTTTCACACCCTGGTACTTTGAACTGCAGGGCTGTGTAGACAAGCCATTAGGTCATGGGCTTCTAACCAAAGAGCCAAACTACATCCAAACTCAGAACAAGGTGTCAATAAAGAGCCACTGTTAGAATGCCCATTTGCATGACTGAAAATATGCAACTTAATATTATTGATAGTTGACATGATGGTTAATAATGGCATCAATGAAACATGGTACTCACAGGCTTTATTTCATGGGATTTCTGCTGCTGCTGGGGTTGCAGTTTGTGGATGTGGGGGTGCAGGAGTCAGGGTTGGGGGGCATGAGGGGCTCAGGGCAGGCGGTTGGGGGGGATGTGGGGTGCAGGAGGCAGGGCACAGTGCTGGAGGTAGGAAGTAGAGTGTGGGGGGGGGCTCTGGGGCTGGATGACCTTACCTGGCCGGGGCTGGGCTGCTGCACCTGGGCAGCAGTGGCTAGACAAGGGGCTGGGCCAGGATCTCCGCATCCGGATCGTGGCCTCTCCTCCTACTTGTGCCGCAGCAGCAGGGTGTCACCAGCAGCCCTTCCTGCAGCCAGATGGGGGCCAGACTGCGGAGCCTGCCGCAGGATTGGGGCCAGGACACTGAGGCCAGATGGGGGCTGGTCCCTGATTGTGGCCTTGTTGGTCAGGCTGCCACGGCCAGAGCCCAAGCAGAGCCTCTGTGGCTAGGCTGTTGCAGCAGTTATGGGGCTGCCATGGCTGGGCCACAGGGTCTGCCCAGGAGCACGGCGGCTGGGAACAGACCGCGGCAGTCAGATGGGTGCTGGAGCCAGGCCACTGCAGCCAGAAGGAGGCATCTGCCCCGGTCAGCTCCTCTCACTATCCCACCTTGGAACGTGCACACATCCCCTACAGAGCGCCATCAGCTGGCCCTTTAAACAAGCAGAGTGCCCCAGCTGGCTCTTGCCTCAGCACAGCTGGTTCTTACTGGGGTGCACCATCTTCCTGTCTCCTCTGGTATAAGGTGCAATAGACAAAACCAGCCCAGCTTGCCGGTTGCTGACCCCTGCCTTAGATTGTAAATTCTTCAGGGCAGAAACTGTCCCTTACTCAGCATATGTATGGTGTCTGACACACTGATACCCCATCTCAGCTGGAGCTCTAGGCATGTCCCATAATAAACATGAATATGTGTTTTGACATCATCGAATGAAAGTAGGGTTACCCCTTGTCCGGTGTTTGACCAGCCTCGCTGTGTTTTTTTTTTTTTTTTTTTTTTTATGGCTATGCCAGTTGCCAGAAAAAGATCTGCCATTTTTATGGAGGTTTAAAGATTTGCATGACTATCTCAATGCATGGGGACAGCTGACGTTAAAAGTTTGTATCCAGCTAAAGATGCTGCAGTGTTTATATTTCCAAGGTTTAAGTGATAAAGGATCAAAACAGTTGAAAATACAGCAGCTGTCTGCCCCTACTACCCCCCATGCAAACGCACCATGCGTGTGTGAGAGAAGGCTTGAGTCATGCAAGAGTGAGGGAGGTGCAATGTTATCAACCTCATCTCTGTGTTCTCTCTCCTGATACTGGAAGTCACTGTTGAATGGGGGGTTGTGGAGTTGCCTTGTGGTTGGTTGTGGGGGTTGTCTGCCTGTGTGTGTCTTTTTTGCATTGCAAAGGTGGTAACCTTAGGTGGAAGATTCTGCAGAAGTGCCAAGTTCATGTGTTGCTATAAATATCTATGCTGGAGTACTTCATTCTGGAATCTGAAGTGTAGTCAGTAAAGACTGCTCACCCCACACTTGTCTGCTGCTTACTCCTTACCTATGGATTGAATAGCCCACAGATGCTGTGAGAATTTGCAGCCATTCCAGGCTTCTGGTGTTCCTGGACAGTAGGTGAAGTCAGCAAAAAATGATGCACTTAATTTCTTTTGACCTTACTGAATAAGGAGAGGGAAACTCTAACAGTTCTCTGCTGACACTAAAGTTTACTACTACAGGTTGAACCTCTCTAGTCCAGAACCCTTGAGACCTGACCAGTTCTGAACCAGAGAATTTTCTGGATGATAGGAGGTCAATATTGTCTAGCAGTATTACCGACACTTCCACTGCTACTGGACTGTTAGAGGACATTTAAGGGTAAATTAGAGCTAAAGAACAGCACAGAACACTGAGAGCCAGGACTGGTGGCTAGAAACAAACTTTATGGGAAACTTGGCCACACCCATGAAAAGTGGACATCTAGCTGACTAAAATCATTCCAGACTATGGATGTTTCTAGACTAGAGAGTTTCAACCTGTAGCAGTTACTACTTGCATAGCAATGAATGTGCCCTTTAGTAAAAGACTGGTTCTTACTGTGCTTTCTCCCTGTCCTGCTCTCGCTATGGGATAATGGATTGGACAGTAATGCAGAAGATGAGCTGATAAACCAATCCCCTTTGCAATAGATGTTTGACATTGACTTGGTGAGATGGATAGTCCTTTGGCTCATTGCATGCACCCTACTTACTTGAAGGGTAATTGTAGCCAATCCTACTAGTGATATTTATTGTCTTGCATTTAAAAAAACTGGCTACAAGTGACTTAAGAACATAACAGTAGAAAAGATCTCCTGGGTCATCAAGGTCACCTCCCACCCCCTGCATGAGGCCTCGACCCTTCTGGATGTCTGATGGCTGGATTAAACACACCCTTCAGTTCTTCATCAGAATCCATTTGCATAAGTAACTCAGTAACATGTTGCTTGTTTCCTCAGACTTTATTGTGCCCATGTAGCTTTTCCAACAGCTTGGCGTGGTCTCATTCTTATTACAAACAGAAATAAGTCTGCTGAGGCTTTTAGGGACAACTCAGCCTACAACCACTATCAACGCTGGTGAAGTGGCCCCCCTACAAAAATTATTGCTCGCCCCTGATCTAAGCCCATCACTTTAGGTCACATCAGGCCAGAATGGTACATTGCCTTCATTGGGTGTTTGTGCAGACAAGCCAAGGGCCGGATGTAACCCAGCTCACGGAATGGTTTCTGGAGAAGCTGACTGTGTGTCAGAATTGCAGGGTTAGGATGGGATACAAGTTTGGTTGGAATCTGGAAAACCCTGAAGGGCATCACAGCAATACCCACAACTATCAGCCTTTAGCTTCTAACAGTCACTCATCCTGGGGCTTCAGAAATCTGGAAAGTTACAGAACTCTACAAACAGGCTCAGAGTTCATCCAGAAACCTCCTCAAAGAATTCATTCATCTGTTCACCTCCGTCTCTCCCAAAACAACAACTTGTGAAAGGGACACAGGTAGCTTGAAAGCTTTGCCAGTCATAATTCCAGCCCAGTTTTGAAGTCAAATGTTTAGATAAGTGGAGACTGTCTGATGGCTGGATTAAACACACCCTTCAGTTCTTCATCAGAATCCATTTGCATAAGTAACTCAGTAACATGTTGCTTGTTTCCCCAGACTTTATTGTGCCCATGTAGCTTTTCCAACAGCTTGGCGTGGTCTCATTCTTATTACAAACAGAAATAAGTCTGCTGAGGCTTTTAGGGACAACTCAGGTATAGATCAGCAACTTATTGTATCTTGGCAAGTTAAACCTATGCCTTCCATGTGTGCATCTGGCACATCAGCTGGACCTACCTACATACAGGACAACAACTGTCTCTACAAATGGATAAACTTAAAAAACAACAAATAGCCTGGTTGCACTTTAAAGACTAACAAAACATGTAGATGTTATCATGTGCTTTCGTGGGCACAGCCCACTTCTTCAGATGACCAGAGTGTTGGATTTCCAGAACTAAAATAAACGGGGGGGGGGAGGAGAGAAGGAAAAAAATGGGAGAAGGGGAACAAGAAGAGGCAGTGGGTATAAAAATGTCAAGGAGAAAGCTGAACTGGAATGTAACAGGAAAAACAAATTGTCTATAAGCACCTAAAGACTGGATAGTCAAGAGGCAGATAAGAACCATTAGTAGGCAATTAGAGAAGAAAAGTACTAACTATCCATCCTCTATAGTCAAGCCCTTAGATACAACCACATCTGCTCCAATTCCATTGACAGAGACCAAAAATTTCAAGATCTCTACCAAGCATTCGAAAAACTCAATTACCCACCGGGAGAAGTAAAAGAACTGATTGAAAGGGCCAGAGGAATACCCAGAAACCAGCTACTTCGAGATAGGCCCAAGAAAATCAACAATGGAACACCACTTGTCATCACCTACAGCCCCCAACTCAAACCTCTCCAATGCATTATCAATAACCTACAACCTATACTGGAACATGATGCTACACTCCGAGAGGCTCTGGGTGACAGACCTGTACTCTCCTATAGACAAACACCTAACCTCAGGAAGATTCTCACTAACAACCATAGGGCATACCACATTAAAACTAACCCTGGAACTTGCCTTTGCAACAAACCCTGTTGCCAACGTTGTCCACATATTTACTCTGGAGACACCATCACTGGACCTAACCATGTCAATTATACGATCAAGGGCGCATACTCCTGTTTGTTCAGCAATGTGATATATGCCATCATGTGCCAGCAATGCCCCTCTGTGATGTATATTGGACAAACTGGTCAGTCACTTTGCCAAAGATCACAATGCTCACAGATCAGACATCAGAAACGTCCATACACACAAACCTGTCAGCCAGCATTTCAATCAAATTGGCCATTCCCTTAAAGACCTGACAACATGTGTCTTACAACAAAGAGACTTTAACACCAAATTACAGAGGGAGACCTCAGAACTTTTATTTATGCTAAAATTCGACACATTGCGAATGGGCCTTAAGCGAGATGATAATTATCTTATACATTACAAAGACAACCTCCCTACCTTTTACAGGAAAAAAAAACAAATAGTCTGGTAGCACTTTATAGACTAACAAAACGTAGATGGTATCATGAGCTAGACTAACTTCGCTATCCCCACCTTTTGATATTCATAGTGACCCCAGATTAGCCACTTAATTGACTCTTACAGTAAGCAATTTCCTCCTTCCTTGTCACTCCCCACCCTCGCTCTCACCTTCTGTTCTATGTAGCTGATTTGTCAGTTAGTAATTTTTTTACTTTTTTTAATTGTATCCCTCTGTTATATAATGGTCACGCCAATTCGCTTTCAGAATATGGTCTGAAGAAGTGGGTCTGCCCCACAAAAGCTCATCACCTAATAAGCTATCTTGTTAGTCTTTAAAGTGCTACATGACTGCTTTTTTTGTTTTACCAAGATCAGACTAACAGGGCTACCTCTCTGTTACCAGATCCTATACAGACAAAGAACCACTGGCACCTTCATTGTTTGGTAGATTGACAAACGGAGATGGCTAGACTGAAAAGTGGATAGCCCTGAGCTTCTTGGGAATTGTTTTGTCCCTCTGATGAAACAACTGCATCATGGGCAAGTGCCTGGTTAGATGAGGCCTGTGTCTGCTTTAGCAGGGGGTGTAGAAGAGCATCTAAGCTTGGTTTCTACTTTGGAGTCTGTGGCTGTATCCTTATCTCTCAGCCTGGCAAAGCTCAGATGTGGCAGACAGTATGTGACAAAGATCCACGCTGATGGGCACGCATTGCCCAAAAATGTCAAATCCCTGATCATTGTAAATGATTCTGAGAGTCCTGACTTTTCATGTAAATTGTCAACAACAAAATCAATGGGGACAGGAGATTATTATGGTGCATGGGTCAAGTTGGGACTTGATTCTAGAATGAGGATCTCTCAGAGGCAGGCTTATACCCCAGCATTTTAAAACATCACAGATGTAGCTGCTGTGTAATAGAAATGTAATGGGTAGTTTCTGTGTCATTGCCCTTTGCTTAGGTATAGAGATGTAGCTGTGTTAGTCTAGTCTAGCTGAAACAAAAAACAGGACTATGTAGCACTTTAAAGACTAACAAGATGGTTTATTAGGTGATGAGCTTTCATGGGCCAGACCCACTTCCTCAGATCAAATTGTGGAAGAAAATAGGCATGACCATATATACCAAAGGGATACAATCCAAAAAAGTGAACACACACAAAAAAGGACAAATCAAATTTCAGAACAGAGGGGGGATAAGGGGGGGGGAGGTAAATGTCTGTGAGCTAATGATATTAGAGGTGATAATTGGGGAAGCTATCTTTGTAATGGGTAAGGTAATTAGAGTCTTTGTTGAGACCCCCTGGCATAAAGTGTCAAATTTAAGCATGAATGACAGTTCAGAGGTTTCTCCTTCAAGCCTGGTGTGAAAATGTCTTTGAAGCAGTATGCAGGTAATCAAGTCATTGAGACAATGCCCTTTCTGGTTGAAATGGCAAGAAACTGTTTTTTCTTTGTGATACTGTCTGATATCCGTTTTGTGTGCATTGATTCTTTGGCGAAGCGTCTGTACGTTTGTCCAATGTACATAGCAGACGGACACTGTCGGCACATGATGATATAGATTATATTTCTGGATGAGCAGGAATATGTGTTCTTGATCTTATAACTGAATCCCCCTTCTGTTCTGAAATTTGATTTGTCCTTTTTTATGTGTGTTCACTTTTTTTGATTGTATCCCTTTGGTATATATGGTCATGCCTATTTTCTTCCACAATTTGATCTGAGGAAGTGGGTCTGGCCCACGAAAGCTCATCACCTAATAAACCATCTTGTTAGTCTTTAAAGTGCTACATAGCTTTGCTTAGGTGGGATCAAAATGATTCAACTGTGTGTCATTGTCCCTATACTGCTGACAACTAAAGGAGACTCTCCATCTGCACAAAGCACAAGCCCCTTTCTCTCACACAAAAGCCTCTGCTGGCCCAACATAATTCC
The DNA here is from genome assembly GCA_032595735.1 of Pelochelys cantorii. NCBI lineage: Eukaryota > Metazoa > Chordata > Testudines > Trionychidae > Pelochelys > Pelochelys cantorii. Next base: position 39,930,026 of record CM064338.1, on the reverse strand, counting down.
AAGTGCCTGACCTGTGTAGCCTTGTCACTGTCCTGAAGTCTTCGGTGGCTATATATCTGTTTACTTTATTGTCCATATTAGTAGATCTGATATACTGGGTGCTTTATGTCTGGCTACTTTGCATGGATTGCATGAGTCCATGCGATATTAAGGTATGTGGTTAGCAGAGTAATATTGAAGGGACAGGCACTTCCCAGCACAGGTTTTCATTTCGCTGGGGCTTCCTCTTTTTGAACATTTTCTGGCAGAGGCTGGTTGGTGTGCCACAAAGTGCAGCCACGTCTCACTAAAATGCTCAATAGCTTAGAAGGCCGTGTGGAGGGGAGCTGCAGCAGTAGCCTCACATGTGTGACTTTTGCCGTCCAGCTCCTTAGAAAACCAATTGCTAATGCACATGTAGCTGGGCCCAGAGGGAGTCCAGTAAGGAAGAGCAGCTGCTCTGTGGCATACACCTTCCATTGTCCTCACCCAGTGTCGGCATAGGCCCTTGATTATGCTAGGAAATAGCACTGCTGCTGCCGTCAGGCTGCTGACCTGGTGCTGGCTCCAGGGTGAGCAGCAAGGATGTACAAGGGCAAGCCACGTTCAGCACAGGTTCCACCGAACTGATGCTGAAACCTGAGCTGTCTCCTAGTGTAGACAGAACTACATGATATCTCATGGTCAGTGACTTAAGGCTGCATGGGAACAGGGTTGCATGGAGGTCAGTAGAAACTTTCGGCGGGCTCTCCTGCCAACGGGTCACTTGGAAGCAAACAAGACTGGGTGTTTTGAATGCAGATTGTGTGTGTTCTGTATGAACAGCCTGATGTTCTTTCTTTCCTGGGAGATACCACAGGCCAGGGTCTGGTATCACATAAGAACATAAGAATGGCTGTACTGGGTCAGACCAAAGGTCCATCTAGCCCAGTATCCTGTCTGCCGACAGTGGCCAGCACCAGGTGCCCCAGAGGGTGGACCGAAGACAATGATCAAGCGATTTGTCTCCTTCCATCCCTCTCCAGCCTCTGACAAACAGAGGCCACGGACACCATTTCTATCCCCTGGCTAATAGCCTTTTATGGACCTAACCTCCATGAAATTATCTAGCTTCTCTTTAAACTCTATTATAGTCCTAGCCTTCACAGCCTCCTCTGGCAAGGAGTTCCACAGGCTGACTACACGCTGTGTGAAGAAGAACTTTCTTTTATTAGTTTTAAACCTGCTACCCATTAATTTCATTTGGTGTCCTCTAGTTCTTCTATTTAGGGAACTAATAAATAACTTCTCTTTATCGGCCCTCTCCACACCACTCATGATTTTATATACCTCTATCATATCCCCCCTCAGTCTCCTCTCTTCTAAACTGAAAAGTCCCAGTCGCTTTAACCTCTCCTCATATGGGACCCGTTCCAAACCCCTAATCATTTTAGTTGCCCTTTTCTGAACCCTTTCCAAGGCCAAAATATCTTTTTTGAGGTGAGGAGACCACATCTGTACACAGTATTCGAGATGTGGGCGTACCATAGTTTTATACAGGGGCAGTAAGATATTCTGGGTCTTATTTTCTATCCCTTTCTTAATAATTCCTAGCATCCTATTTGCCTTTTTGACCCCCGCTGCACACTATGTGGAAGTTTTCAGAGAACTGTCCACGATAACTCCAAGATCTCTTTCCTGATTTGTCGTAGCCAAATTAGCCCCCATCATACTGTACGTATAGTTGGGGTTATTTTTCCTGATGTGCATTACTTTACACTTATCCACATTAAATTTCATTTGCCATTTTGTTGCCCAATCACTCAGTTTGGTGAGATCTTCTTGGAGTCCCTCACAGTCTGCTTCTGTCTTGACTATCCTAAACAGTTTGGTATCATCTGCAAACTTTACCACCTCACTGTTTACCCCTTTCTCCAGATCATTTATGAATAAGTTGAACAGGATTGGTCCTAGGACTGACCCTTGGGGGACACCACTAGTTACCCCTCTCCATTCTGAAAATTTACCATTTATTCCTACCCTTTGTTTCCTGTCTTTTAATCAGTTCTCAGTCCAAGAAAGGACCTTCCCTCTTATCCCATGGCCATGTAATTTACACAAGAGCCTTTGGTGAGGGACCTTGTCAAAGGCTTTCTGAAAATCGAAGTATACTATATCTACTGGATCCCCCTTGTCCGCATGTTTGTTAATCCCTTCAAAGAACTCTAATAGATTAGTAAGACAGGATTTCCCTTTACAGAAACCATGTTGACTTTTGTCCAACAAATTATGTTCTTCTACATGCTTCACAATTTTATTCTTTACTATTGTTTTGACTAATTTGCCCGGTACTGAAGTTAGACTTACCGGTCTGTAATTGCCCGGATCACCTCTAGAGCCCTTTTTAAATATTGGTGTCACGTTGGCTACCTTCCAGTCATTAGGTACGGAAGCCGATTTAAGGGATAGGTTACAAACCACAGATAATAGTTCAGCAATTTCCCATTTGAGTTTTTAGAACACTTGGATGAATGCCATCCGGTCCCGGAGATTTGTTAACATTAAGTTTTTCTATTTGTTCCAAAACCTCCTCTAATGACACTTCAATCCAGGACAGTTCCTCAGATTCATCACCCACAAAGGAGGGTGCAGATTTGGGAATCTCCCCAACGTCCTCAGCCGTGAAGACTGAAGCAAAGAAATCATTTAGTTTCTCCGCAATGGCTTTATCGTCCTTGATTGCGCCTTTTATAGTTCGATCGTCTAGGGGACCCACAGGTTTTTTAGCAGGCTTTCTGCTTCTAATGTACTTAAAAAACATTTCGTTATTTCTTTTTGAGTTTTTGGCTAGCTGTTCCTCAAAATCTTTTTTTGCTTTTCTTATTACATTTTTACACTTGATTTGACAGTGTTTATGTTCCTTTCTATTTATCTCACTAGGATTGGACTTCCACTTCTTGAAAGATGCCTTTTTGTCCCTCACTGCTTCTTTTACATGCACCAGTGTAAATCCGGCGTCATTCCAATGGCTGAAATGGCTCCACTCCAGATGTATCCAGTGTCTCTGAGATCAAAACCAGCTTCTCTTGTTATAAATAAATAAGGACTCCTTTGGAGCCTGCATCTCACAGTCCTGGGGGAATTCTACAATTTTACAATGGCTCCAAATGCAGCCACTGCAGAATTCCCCCAGGACTAACCTCAAAACAGGGCTCTAGTCAACTTACTGCAGGATTCACATTTGGACAGGTTGGTTTCTTCAATGAAAACCTACCTTCTCATTCCTTGTGGTTTTCTTCTACAAAAGATAGGGGCTCCTGAGAAGCCACAAAGTGCTGGAAGGTTCAGCATTAGGTGGGAAAGCTACAGCTGTCTAAAAGCTTGTCTCTTGAGTAAATACAGTTTTAAGTGGTTTAGCTAGTAGAGGTTGAGATGCATGGCTCAAACCAGCTCCTTGATTTTCAGCGCTCATGTGGTGGGAGGAGAAATTTGCAAAAGGTTTAAAAATCCATGTGTCTCTGTTCTCGTAAGAGGCAGCTTTCTTCTTAGCGTGGCTTCTTTGGAGAAGATCCAGAGAAGAGCACCAAAAATGATTAGACGTCTAGAAAACATGACCTATATGGGAAGGCTGAAAGAGCTTGTTTAGTTTAGAAAAGAGAAGACTGAGAGGGGACATGATAGCAGCTTTCAAGTACCTAAAAGGGTGCTACAAGGAGGAGGGAGAAAAATTGTTCTCCTTGGCCTCTGAGGATAGGCCAAGAAGCAATGGGCTTATATTACAACAAGGGAGGTTTAGGTTGGACATTAGGAAAAACTTCCTAACTGTCAGGGTGGTTAAACACTGGAATAGATTGCCTAGGGAGGTTGTGGAATCTCCATCATTGGAGATTTTTAAGAGCAGGTTAAGTAGACATATATCAGGGATGATCTAGCTGATGCTTGGTCCTGCCATGAGGGCAGGGGAGTGGATTTGATGACCTCTCAAGGTCTCTTCCAGTTCTAGTGTTCTATAATTCGCCTTCCTTTTGCACAGAACTTGTTCAAGTACCAAGCTGGGGAGAGGAATGACGTTAAAGAAGAAGGCCAGGGACAAAATAGAGAAGGAAATGAAGGCCCGGATGAGAAGCTAAAGCTTAACCCATTCAGGCTAATGCTCTAATAAAGCGAATGAACACTAATAGATGTTACCAATAGCAAATAGGGCTGAGCCTAGACTAAAACCTCTGGCACAACCTAGAACTTAGGAGACTTTCCATTGGGGGGGTTAAACTGAGAAACAGCCTGAGCCAGTGGGTCTAAACTCATGGGTTCAGGTCCTCCAGATGATCTTTGCTGTGATTCCCCTCCCACCTTTAGTCTGTTACCTTTGCACCAGTCATGAAGTGAATACCAAACTCTGCATCTCAGATCTGCCGCTGGTGGATAATCCTCGTGCCCCGAGGTTGGAGCCATCAGCTGATGCCTACAGAAGTCAGGATAGAATCTTCTTGCCATGTGGACCATGACATAATCAGCTTTTGGTAACTCTCCTCTAGTGTTTCAAGCATCGCCCTCTGCTGGGGGCAAACTGCTCCAATGAGCTACCTTCTGCCATAATGGTAAATTCAATATATGAACTATGTTGTATTTTGGGGGGGCATGTAGGGATGCCGACGCTCATGATAGCAACAGGAGTCTCCTGGAATCAGGCTTAACCTCCCTGAGGCTACTGCAGCCAATTTGGGAGATATTTCAGCCACAGTCTGTTGGTGCTGGGGCGCTAAATCAGGCTCTCTGCAGCCCTTGTGGGAGGAGGAGATCTCTGTTTGGTGGTGTCACCCCCAATGCTGATTCCGCAGCTAACATTGGCTGGGAGCTGCAGGAGCAGAGACATCTGCCTCTACTCCTCTTCCCCTGCTAGGGGATGCAGGGACATGCCGGCTGCTTCTGGGAGCAACACGGGGCCAGTGCAGGTAGGCAGCCTGCCTTAGCTCTGCTGCACTGCTGCCTGAGGTAAGTGCCACCCGGCCGGAGTTCACATCCCTCACCCTCTTCTGCACCTCAACCCTCTGCCCCAGTCCTGAACCGCCTCCTCCCAGACCTCACACTCCTCCTGCCCCCCAACCTCCTGACCTAGGCTCAGCCCGGAGTTTCCTCCCACACTTCAAACCCCATAGCCCCAGGCCAGAGCCCACACTCACGCTTTGCCCCATACCAGTGAAAGTGAGTGGGGACAGGAATGAGCAGGGGTGGGGCCTCAGAGAAGGGGCATGGCCTTGGAAGGGAATGGGGGGGGCATGGGTGTTTAGATTCGTGTGATAAGGCAGTGGGCAACCTTAGGAGCCTGTGGGGGCGGCATGCTCAGGTCCTGAGGATAGAGGAGGGGATTAAGTCAGCACATGACAGCCACCAGTACAGGGCCACGGCTGGGGCGGGGCTAAAGGGTGAAGTTGCTTCAAGGCCTGGCAATTTCAAAGGGTCCAGGACTCTTGGGCACCACCACTACCATGGGAACAGCAGCAGCCAGAGCCCCGGGCCCTTTAAATCACTACCAGAGCCCAGCGTGGTGCTGTTCAGTGCTGCGGGGTGGCTGGGGAGGCTAGCCCCTCACCCCGCCCCTTCTGCCCAAGGCCCCACCCGTTCGGGGGGGGTCCAAAGTTGAGCCTCCCACACACACGTTGCCGCAGACCTAGAGAAGCCTATCACCAGCCCTGTACCAATATGAACCGTGACCAGTCCTAGTCCACGTAGAGGAGCCTGGACCCTACAGAGATGGGCATACAGAATACAGCATTAAAGGCAGGTCACCATCCAGTGTGGCTTTTAGAGTGGCAGAGGGTCTAGGATTACAGGAGATCGCCCTGTTCAGTTAGCTGATTCGTGATATACCTTGACTTGAGCAAAGCTTTTGATATGTCTCCCACTGTATTCTTGCCAGCAAGTTAAGGAAGTATGGGTTGGATAAATGGACTGTAAGGTGGATGGAAAGTTGGCTAGATTGTTGGGCTCAATGGGTAGCGATCAATGGCTTGAAGTCTGGTTGGCGGTCGGTATCAAGCGGAGTGCCCCAGGGTTCGGTTTTAGGGCTGATTTTGTTCAACATCTTTATTAATGACCTGGATGAGGATCGGATTGCACCCTCAGCAAGTTTGCGGGTGACACTAAGCTAGGGAGAGAAGTAGATATGTCGGAGGGTAGGGATAGGGGTCCAGAGTGACCTAGACAAATTGGAGGTTTGGGCCAAAAGAAATCTGATGAGGTTCAACAAGGACAAGTGCAGGGTCCTGCACTTGGGACGGAAGAATCTCAAGTATTGTTACAGGCTGGGGACCGACAGGCTCGGCAGAAGTTTGGCAGAAAAAGACCTGGGGATTACAATGGATGAGAAGCTGGAGATGAGTCAACAGTGTGGCCTTGTAGCCAAGATGGCTAATGGCATATTGGGATGCATTAGGAGTAGCATTGCCAGCAGATCTAGGGAAGTGATCATTCCCCTTTATTTGGTACTGGTGGGGCCACATCTGGAGTATTGCGTTCAGTTCTGGACCTTCCATTACAGAAAGGATGTGGAGAGAGTCCAGCATATAGCTAAAACAGTAATTAGGGGGCTGGAGCACATGACTTACGAGGAGAGGCTGAGGGATTTGGGCTTATTGAGTCTACAGAAGAGAAGAGTGAGGGGGATTTGATAGCAGCCTTAACTACCTGAAGGGAGACTCTAAAGAGGATGGAGAGAGGTTGTTCTCAGTGGTGACAGATGGCAGAATGAGGAGCAGTGGTCTCAAGTTGCAATGGGGGAGATTTAAGTTGGATATTAGGAAAAACTATTTCACTACGCGGGTGGAGAAGCACTGGGATGGGTTCCCTAGGGAGGTGGTAGAATCTCCATCCCTAGAGATTTTTAAGTCCCAGCTTGACAAAGCCCTGGTTGAGATGATTTAGTTGGCACTGGTACAGCTTTGGGCAGGGGGTTGGACTCGATGACCTTCCAGCCCTAGGATTCTATGATTCTGTCTTTTACTTCCCCATATAGGGCCTGATCCTATTGGGGACCATGTGAAAATTCACCTTGCCTATCTTCAGTTGGAGCAGGACTGGGCCCTTCGTATTATGGCCTCAGTTTCCCTCTCAAATGCACAAGGGGGTGGGTCTGATGCTGAGTTAGATCTCTGCTGACAAAGGTTTCCTCTGTGCGTGCTAATGCTCCTCGCTCCCCCCTCCTCCCCCTGCGCTCTGCAGCAAGGTTTCTCCACAGAATAGCAGCTGTGGCTGCCCCATAAATAAAGTTGTCTAAACACGCATGTAATAGAAAAGTAGATGCCATTCAGTCCTTCGCCACTATAATTGTCAATTCACACTCAATTAATCTTGTTCGGGGTTTTGTAATTTATGGCAACTTGCAGCAGAAATCCCCACTGCAGATAAATGCAAGGCCTTGCAGCGACTGTGAAGGGTCCCCTGAAGCAAGGAAATCTTGGCTTGGCAAGAATCCAAAATACTAGCGCTGCAGATGATGAGATGTCTTTTCTGCTGAGTGGCGCAGCCTAGCTTGCTTTCTTTGCTCCTGCTGTGCTACTCTCCTGACTGCCTCAGCTTCTAGCTCATGTCAGTGGCTCTGAGCGAACGGCCTGGTTAAAAACACAAGTGCTGCTCACTTGTACGGGAGCATCTTATTCTGAAACCAGAACGAGCAGCAAAAATGGAACCATGCCCAGCCCTAATCTGTCACGAGGGCATGGAGTTAAGCTCTGAAGCAGGCCCACATGGCAGTGAACCAAGCCGCTTGGAAGTGATCTTGAGGTCCTAGAGAGATGAATTTTTACACGGTCTCCAATAGGAACAAGGTTGTGGTTCTACAACAGCTCTATAGGGCTGACGTTGCGTTGACTGTGTGAATTCCATCATGTAAAAAGTGATAAGGGTTTTCAAAAATAGCTGAAGCACTTGAGAGCCTAAATCTCACTGAAAATGAATGGAACGCAGGTGCCTAAGCTATTTCTGAAAATGGGCGTTGCTGTGGAAAACATGCCTCGAGTGACTAGGGTTAAGTGTGGTGACAAGGGTTAACCATGCCTCCCGCTGGCACAGTAATCATGACAGTCCGAGTCTTCCACGTGTGTTTTACGCCAGGAGTCTCAAACTCCTGGCCTGTGGGTCATTCCCAGATAGAGTGATTGTGCAACCTCTCTGTCACCAGCCCCCAAACCCCACCCCTTCCTGCCATCCCTCCGCCCTCTCCCCCCATCACACCCCCATTCCCAAGGACACCGCTTTGGTCATCACCGAGGGGGGAGCCTTGCACCATGTGGTAGCATCAGTCGGGCCCCCCGGCTTCCCACAATAACAGGAGCTGTGGGAGAGGTGGAGGAAGTTTGACACCCCTGTTTCACGCTGTTGTCGACATGCATGAGTTAACATGTTTTCTAACACAATGTAATATTCTATTGTAGAAGGATAATCATGAGCCCAGCCCTCAGGAATGCATGAAAACAACAAATCAAAAATTGCCCAGTAAAATCCGTCCCAGTGGAACTCTAGTAGACTAACTGGTGTGAGGGAAAACCAGTAGTCCTGTTACAACCTTCTGCAGCCAGCTATCTGCACAAGGTGATTGAAATCCATCAAAGTGTTTGGTCTGTTAACCTCACGCATAACGACCACCCAGCCCAGAGCCTCAGTTTCAGTGAGAACCAGCTAACCATAGCAGCCCTAGTCCCATACTGAACTACATTCTTTAGTAGCCAGTCAACCTCTGGAACTCCTTGCCAGAGGATGTTGTGAAGGCCAAGACTTCAACTGGGTTCAGAAAAGAACTAGATATATTCATGGAGGATAGGTCCATCAATGGCTATTAGCCAGGATGAGCAGGGATGATGTACCTAACCTCTGTTTGCCAGAAGCTGGGAATGAGCAACAGGGGATGGATCACTTGATGATTCCCTGTTCTGTTCACGCCTTCTGGGGCACCTGGCATTGGCCATTATTAGAAGACAGGATACTGGACTAGATGGACCTTTGATCTGACCCAGCATGCCCATTCCTATGATCTTATGGTTAGCTAAATCCGACACTTTTAAAAATAGTGACAACTCATAAGTTCAATGCACTTAAACCAATATCTGTAGTTTAAAGGAAAGTGTCTCAAACCGTGTGAAAAAATAAAGACCAAAGATCTCTCAGGGATATGGTGACAAAGTAAACTGCTAAGGCAGGCCATGGTGAGGCTCTGCTTCCTAAAGTCACTGGTTCAATCACTTAGGGTGCGTCTACACAGCACTCTAAACTTGAAATAAGATACGCAAATTATGATTGAATTTCGAAATGGGCTATTTCAAAATTTTGCACATCTACACAGCGCCAAATTTCAAATTAACACATTATTTCAGCACATCCCTTAACCCTCATGGAACAAGGGTTATCGGGATGCCGAAATATCACTCCCGTTATTTCAAAAAATATTTTGAAATAATGGGTGGCTTGTGAAGACACTGGGTAGCTATACCTCTGCTATCCTGAAATAGCCGTGCAGTGTAGACGTACCCTTAGTTGAACTGAGTTTGTATCTGATTATCTGAGAGGGAGGTGTGTACTTTAGTGGTGTGAACATAATACCAAACTCAGGAGCTCCATAAATTCTTCATCCCCTCTCTGACATTCACTGCCTTGGCCAACACATGTACTACATATAAAAAAGGGGTGATACGCTACACCTGAATGGTTGAGACTTGATTGGCTAATACTACTTGTAAAGACTTGTCTTTTCAGGACAACATACAAATAAGGTGCACATTTGTGGCAATTTAACCCTAATGTTAGTCATTGAAAAAAGACAGGAACCATCAAAGCTCTTGTTAATTTCTGTAATGGGCGAGAGTTAATGCTAAATTCTGCAGAAAAAATAATTAAACTGTATCTTAGCATTTAATAGACTCTCAGTTAAATAAGATGAAAGAAGATGCATGGGCTCTAGCAAATCATTCTCTTTCAGCCCACAGATGGTTTAATGAGGAGCAATACCCTGTGTCAGAAGGAGGCTTAAGTGCAACACTAGAAGTGTTTCATTTCTGACTCTGTTTTTTTCAGTCTGTCACATCTGTCTTTGTCTGTGGCCATGTTCACAGAAATGATTCTGTTCCAAGGCTAATGAGTAATTCCATGCTCTTGGGCTCAGAGAGGGGGGGATGGAACATACAGCATCTGGAATTGTATGGTCTGCAAGGAACTTTACTGGTACAAAATTTCAGGCTGAGCCATGTTTTCATTGTGGCCCAGCAGGCTTTTAAGATTGCTGCTAAATTCTGTGGCCTTTGGTGCAGAAATGACCCCTTTCAGGGAGGCAGAAATCCAGTGGGAATACTGAGTTTTGGCACAGCAAGTGCAAATGGAAAATAATTACGCCTCCACTGGTGGTTTGAATTTATTTGGGTGTGAACCTTGCTCAGTTCATGAAGGAAAAAGCACTTGAATCCAGAAAGTACTTAGGAGGTACTGACCTGATTTGTGCAAACTGAGATGATTTGAGTTTTAGTAAGTCTCAGCAGATCGGGGGGGTTTTTTAAGTCAACTTTTCTCCAAGCTGTGAGAGATTATTTCTGCCTGATAATTCTGTACAGAGCACCGGATACAGAAGACAGATGTCATATGTTTATCAAATGTTTCCACCACACACGCTGGTTTCCCCGCCGTGGCTGGCTTGCAGATCTTGGGCCTCAAGGCAGGGTTTGCACTGCATACAGAGTAATGTATTTATAGTGTATGCAATCATTTATAGATCTCTCTCTCTCACACACACACTTCTCCTAGTCCTAGCATCCATGCATGAAGTCACATACACGCACACACTCTGCATGTACACACACACACAGTTTCTCCTAGTGCTAGCATCCATGCGTGAAGTCTCTCTCTCTCACACTCACACTCACACTCACACTCACACTCACACTCACACTCACACTCACACACACACACACACACACTGGAGATTCATGCAGTTTGTCACTGCACTTTCCCTTTTTTTAACGTGATGATGGTTTGCCTCCTTAGACACCTCTGCATCACTCTTTACTGCCATATTCCTTGTCCTTTCTGCTGTCTGCCTGTTACTTAGTCCGGTGGGATGGTATTTCTACTTATCAGAACTAACAGGCCTTTCCTGTTTAGGAGAAATTGGGAGTTTTCCCCCTCCCCCCTCTTGGAGAGACAGATTAGAAAGGAAATTCTTTTTATAACTAAGTGTGGAGGAAGTACACTAAATCTTTGCAGCTGCCCTTGAAGCATGAACTTAATAGTTCTCTTTCAGTCACTTCACAATTGTTGCAATAAATTGCGGTTGAGTGGTGGGAGCACGGGCCAGGGAGCCAGGAGCTGCTGCGTACTCAGCCAGCACACTCACTCCTTCTGGGGCCTTGGACAAGTCACTAACCACCTGAGGCGTTGGGCATTGGGAGATTCACGGCAGTCACTGGTTTGCTAGAGTGCGGCAGTTCTGAAAATCTGGCTCCAATGTCTCTGGGCTTCAATTCTGTCCAATGAGAGAAATATTTCCTGCTTTTCCAGAGTGGCACGGGTACACATCAGAGCAGGGAGTGTATTTTATATGTCTGTACAGGGGCTGGCACAGCCTAGAGCGACTAATACAACTTGATAAAGTCCTGCAAAGTGTTCAAGATTATAGTCATCCCCCCTCCTTCCCAGGCAGTAGCATGTGCACTGCAGTGTCACACACCTCTGGAAGGGGGCAGACAGATGTCAAGGCCCAGGAAGGGGGAGGAGCCCAGGAGAACGAATCCTTGTGTTAATTTGTGCAATCTGCGTCTAAGCCAGAGGATTCCTTAGGACAAGGAGGCTGAGTGAGAGCTGGACTCGCTTTGGCACTGAGTGTTTATCCTTAATGGTGCTGGGGCTTAGCTTCATGCCATCACTGCGTGAGTGGTCTCAAACACTGCCCCTCTCAGTCCGCAGGTAGGAAGGAGGATGGCACAGCTGGACGCAGTTCAGGAGATCTGAAGTGTACCTCACACCACTTTGGAAAAGCGGGCAGTGGAGCCCGCTGGCTGGGACTAAGGGCTAGGAGTTGACTTCCTCTGGTCCAGCAAACTCCCTGGTTTGGGACCACTCAGGTTCCAAGGGTGCTGGGTCAGGGAGGTCCGGCCTGTATTTCTGAACTAGCCCGAAGCAGAAAGAAGTAGACAGTTCCTGGGACAGCTGAGCCTTGTGGGGTGGCAGCCCAGGCTTCAGCAATTCAATGAAACCTCTGGATTGCGGGGGGCTTCTCCAAGCAAACTGCCTCGTGGGCCTGTCTGTGCCCCCCTACATACCACTCCCTGCTGGGAGTGCAGAGCCATGCTGCTATCCTCCCATGAGTGAAGGGAAGGTTCTCTAGCCTGTGGCAGCAACCTCCCAAACAAGAATGCATAGGCAGGCTTTGCAACATGGGGGGCCTTGTGAGGATCAGTCAGATGTGAAAATATTTCACACCCGAGCAGCCTGCGGAAAGCCTTGTTTTGATTCAGAAACCACAAAGCTCTGGGCTAAAACTGCCCACACCCAGCTACCTGCTCTTTCTCTGGGGAAACTTGCCCATTGATCCAAGGTCTTGGTGACCAGTGCTTGGCAGAGTTTATTTTGTTTTCCAGTCTCCCAGGTGCAGACCTTCTACTCTGTGCTACTTCCCCCTGCACAGGATGGTGGTGGTTGGCCCAGCACTATATGGCCTTTTGGGGGTTATGATGACACACTGGAACCGAACGTGTACAGTGCTGCTCTGCACCGGAAGAAGGAAGTGTGGCTGAAGCAGACCAGGGCTCCTCCAGCCTCTGAGCATCAAGCATCAGCTGACTTACTCCTATCAGCTGTTAGCAGATACTACAACCAGGGCCCCTGAGAGGCCAGCATCCTAATAGGCAGCAGGAGCCATTTGGTTTCATCATGACAATGTAGTTCTCCTTAAAAGGGAAAACTCTGTGATCTCGTTTGCTTCACTGCCTGCTGGGTGGAGATGATTGCATTACTAATTTGAAACATGCAACTTAGTCTCAGGGTGTTCTAGCTGTGCCAGGTTTAGCAGGACCATGTAATTTCACACTGTCTCTGCAGCATAATAAATGGTTCAATTCCCCCTCCCCCACTTCTTGTTAGTTGTTGAAGCGAGGAGGAAAAAAACCAAAGGTATCGTAGCATCCCGAGTGTCTCTGAGCAGTGACAATTTGAGGGGATATGTGGGTGACCAGCACTGCAGTGACATCTGTTGCAACTGCATTGCTGTAGAGCTGTTAATGACAGTGAAGGAAGGGGTTTTCCCAGCTCTGTTGTAAGCACGCACCCTAGATAGGCAGTAGCTAGGCCAACAGAAGAATTCTGAGCCGATGTAAAAGTCACACTACAGGGTGTGAAATCTGTCATGGGCCTGAATGGTGCAGCTAGTTAGGTCTTGTCTACACTGGCACATTAAACAGTGAAAGTATTTACACTATAATGCAACTTTTGTTGGAAAAAGCACCCAGTTTTGGCAACAAAAAACTTCCACCCCTGCAAGAGACTTTTGTCTTTTCCACTCCCTTTATTGTTCACAAAGAGCCAGTGTGGACTCTGTTGTCTGTTTTGTCGAGAGAACTGGCGTCCACCAGTAGCCCACAATGCCTGCCCTGATGGTTGGGCTCAGTGTTTTGTGATCTCTGCTGCTCTGCAGGCATGTGCCCCTCCCCTTTCAAAGCTCCAGGAAGTATCTGACAGCTGAGTGAGCTGCTCCGATTGGGGAACAAACAAAGAGCAAACCATTGGAATCCTCCTGTTCTGCTCTGCTAGGAACAGAGCAACAGCAGACTGCAGCTACAGCAGGAGGGCTGGAGCGATGGCTGTGCTGCTTTGACATTCCTCATCACGGAGAGCCACCGAGCTCTGAGGGAAGCCCAAGAAGCACAGGGATCCACTCTGCCTTCCCACAACACTGTGCTGTCGGATGCTCACCCACAATGCTTTGCTCTGTCGACAGGGTGCTACCAATGTGGCCATGCAATATTGACAATGGGAGGTAGAAAAACTGGTTTGACTAGTTTTCACTTTTGGAGACTTCTGCATGTCGACAGCACTTTTATCGCCAAACCTTCCCAGTGTAGACATAGCCTAAAGTTTTAGGTGTAGCCCAGGCCTGAGGCTTTGCCCTTGTGTTTTCAGCCCTCCAAGTCTGTGTGGAATCTGTAGGCATTAATGGGGCTCTGTGTGGGTACCGGCTCTCTCCATCTGGAGGTCACTGCAAGATTGGGGCCCTAGTGGCAATACAAGACATGAGAGCTGCTGGAAGAAGCTGCCTGGGTATCAAGAGAGCTCCAGGGTAATGGTGGGAAATAGCTATCTCTTGTGCTCCTGCTGCTCACCAATTGGGAGATTTAAGGGACTGTGGAGGGGAATGGGAGGTTCCTCTGAATCCTGGCTGGAGGGCTGGGAATGCCTTCTCAAGTCGGATGGAGCAGCCCAGCCAAAGGCCTCATCTCAGCTGGCTGAGCCATCTCCACAGCTCAGCAGAGTTGTTGGTATGTGACTGAGCAGGGTCATGCAACACTTCAGGAAACCCCTCTACTATTGTTGTGCTAAAAATTGTGATTTGGTGGCGAGATCAATGATTTTTGGGAACGGGGCGGGGAGGTGGGGTGGGAATGGGGTGACGGTGACAATACACGCATTGTCCAGTTTCCAGAAGGAAACACTCTTGTTTTTGCACAAGTACTTTGCATCGCATTGCCAGGCACCCTGTTTTTGATGGGAACGCCAGGTCGAAATGGTACCTGTATGGAGCTGGTCAGTACTGCTGCCAGGGCCGTTAAGTCTGGTCAGTGCAGCTGGGTCCGGAGCTAAGGCAAACTCCTTACTGGCTCCCAGAAATGGCTGCCAGGTCCCTGAGGCCCAGAGAGGCTCAGTGTGCTGCCCTCACCCCGAGTGCCTGCTCCACAGGGAGTCACAACCTGCAGGCATGAGGGAAGCTACAGTCTCCCTGCGCATTGGGGCCACAGGGACCTGGCAGCTGCTTTAGGGAGCTATGGTAAATGCTGCCGGGACCTCAAAACCCCTCCCGCTGTCCTAACCCTGGAGTTCCCTCCCATGAAGCCTTCATCATTGGCCCCACCCAGCACTCCCTGCCCAGACAGAGCCCTCACCCCTCCCACACTTCAACCCCCCACCCCAGCCTGGAGCCCCCTCCTACATGCCCAACTCTTCATCGCCAGCCCCACCACAGCACCCGGGCCCCCCAGCTGGAGCTCTCATCCCAACCCTCTGCCTCATCCCAGAACCCTCTCCTGCAACCTCCACGCCTCCTTTCTGGCCCCTCCTGGAGACCTCACCCCCTACTGCATCCCAACCCCTGCTCGAGCCTGATGAGAGTGGGGGAGAGTGACAGACTGAGTTGGGGGAGAGGGAGGGCAGGGCCTCAGAGAAAGGGCCAGGCAGGGGTGTTTGGTTTTGTGTGATTAGAAAGTTGGCAGCCCTAACTTTGCAAAGAAGCCTGAAAATTGCCCTGTTCTGAGACACTCTGGACTCACTGTGACTATTCCCCTCCCCCACCTGAACTGTACATGACACTCCTCACCCTGACCTGTGAAAAACACAGTTTAAAAAAAAAACCAAAAAAACAGAGTAGCCACTGTGGTCTGCAACCAATATAGACACACCACAGCGTAGGGTTGAGCTCAGCCTCCATCCAACTTTAAAATGCTCCTTACATGCACTCCCCCATTTTGTAGACTTAAGAGTTGCATAGGGCTTGCCTGGCCCTGTGCCCATGGGTTAGTTTCCCTCGGAGGTGCTGATCTTGCAGTCAGATCTGCATAGGGAGAGAACTGCAGATCTGCAGAGAGAACGGCTGCAACTGCAGGATCATGGTCTTAATAAGGCTGGTGCTGAAGCACGACTTTGAATGTTGCGATCTGAGATTTGGATACAGCCCCCCTCTTACCAATCCAGCAGCTGCAGCTGGCATACAAACTACAGCTGGCAGTCGGAACCTTTTAAAAGCTCGCTCGTTCTTCTCAGGACTTATGCTCAGATGAAAACGGGTCACGTTTATTTGCTCTGTTCAGTAAAACCAACCCAGGACAGCTGCCATCTGGGCTGCTGCTAAGTAATGCCATTTCCATGAGAAATAATCAAAGATACCAGTTCACAGACTTCCTGTGTGAACCTGGGAGAATCATATGGCTACTCGGGGTCTGTTTCCCATCTATACAGTTGGGGATAATAGCACTGCCCTACCTCACTGGGGTGTTGTGGGGTACATGACACGTTGTGGAGAGCTCAGTCGTTAGTAAGGTAATGGGGCCATCATTGCCAGTCCTGTACCTCAGAAATACACTCCTTTGTGCAGTTAAAGTAGCAGAGGCCTTAAAATGGAGCTGGCGGCTTTATTTCCTCAGAGAGAGTCTCCAATAAACACCACCTGTCGTTCCTGTTGTGCATTTGGTAGAGCTTGACATGTGCGGACTTAAAAGGCAGCAGTTTTAGCGCCTGCCTTTCCAGGACAAGGTGTCCTGTGAGATGAGTCAAGTGCCAGAGCAGGCACCCTTAGCGAATACTAATACTGCATGAGGGATATGACATTTCCAGAGATGTCCGTTAACCTCCCCATGTGCAAGCAAGAGGTACTAGGTAAGATGCATCAGGCCCATATGCAGGAATTTCTGTGTGTGGGGGGGTGCAAACTGTGGGAAGGTCTCACCCTGCCCCTGGCCTCCCTCCTGGGGGTGAGGTAGGAGGGGAAAATCAGCCCCAGCCTTCCCCCCGGCTGGCTGGAGCACGGGGGAGGTAGGCTGGGACAATGTGCCGCACCAGCCTCACGCTTAGTTGGAGGATTATGGGGGGGAGGGTGTGCGTTTGGACACTTCACACACCCCTGCATACGGAACTGTGTATACAGGGCTGGTAGAAATGGCTTCTTCCAGAAATCTTTTTAATTAATGGTAGGAGTTTTGTAGAAACTTTGCACTCCCCCCCAAAAAAGAAAATTTTCTTCCAATTTCATTATTTAAAAAACCCTTGAAAACAAAACAAAATAAAAGTCACCAGCCAAAATACTGAAAAGTTTTCACCAAAAGAGACTTTTTTGACCAGCTCTAGTCGTTCTTACAGACGAGAAAACTCTGACTACAGGAATTGAGACTTTGAGGCACTACATTAGTACAGTGAATAATAAAAGTCCAGAAAGTGCTTTGAGATCCTGATGTGGAAGATGCTATAGGAGCACAGCATCGTTCTTATGATGAGAGTCATTGGTAGGGACTGAGTTTTAACTTCCTGTTTTCCAACCCTGGTCAGTTTGATTCACTTGCTTTATTTTTAAGTGAACCATTTAAAATTTATCTCCTTTCTTTGCAGCTCCCAAACTCCGGTGCGCATTCCAACGTGTAAACCTAGCCCTTCTCTGGGAGGTGAGGTCATAATTATTTGAATCCAGATGAGATGAACAGGAAAGAGGACAATTGGCAGCTGCATAAGAAAAAAATGTATTTATATCAGTGGGTACTTTCTCTACACAAAGCTGAGGGTATGTCTACACTGCAGAGTTTTTCCGGGATATCAGAGGTATCCTGGAAAAATTCTGCTGCATCCAGGGAATGCGTCTGCTCTTCCGAAATTTTTTTCAGAAGAGCAGACGTGCTTTTTTGGCATCCCTGTAAACCTCGTTTTAAGAGGAAAAAGGGATGTTCCAAAAATTTTTTTTTTTTTCCAAAATTTGGCCCAGTGTAGACGGGCCAAATGTCAGAAAAGCCTCTTCTGAAAAAAGAAGCAAATAGCAGTTTGCAATTTGCGTAGCTTTTTCCAGAAGAGCAGTCCATTGTAGACATAGCCTGAGTGTGTTGTTCTCTGAAAGAGGTTGTAGTGTGTAGGCACACGAGATGGCATAGGACATTGATATGCTTCTTGGGAATGGGTAGTTTGGGAGGGAGTCTGATGGGGAGAATAGGAGGCAGTGGACATAAATATAGAGGCTTTTCCAAGCAGAAGAGAAGGGGTGATCTTGGGACTCCGAGAGGTAAGAAAGGAAAGACTTTGGCCTGAGCAGAGGAAGCAGGAGGTGCAGGAGATGGGGGCAGGGATGCAGGCAGCGTTTATGGGGGAACTTCTAAAGTGTGGAGGTGCTCTGAGTTGTAACTGTCTCCCTGCAGCTCCAGATGCAATGCAGGCCTCTGAATTCCCCGTGTGAGAGAAAACAAGGTTAAATATTTTAAAACTGATGACTGTTGGGTGGGGTTGTGTAGCCAAGCTGCTGGGACCCAGCCAACATCTTATGGAACCATAGAAGATTCCCACTGTTGGCCTTGTAAACACTAGCAAGACAGGCAAACATGACCGGAAAGAACCATAAAACTGACAGCAGGTGATTTCAGGGCTAATCCTGGGCTAGTTCCATTTTGCAGAATTGGGCCCTACGGGCAGGAGGGTGGGTGGGAAACCAACTGCTTAAAAATACTTTAGATGCTCCTCGGAGAGCAAGAATGCTCTTGCCAAACACAAAACCATTAACGGTCAGCAGCTGTCATGAGAATAATGCAATTTGCATAGCCATGAGGTAAAGCACTGAGGGGAAATCGTGACTAAGTTTCCAGGAACAAATCAAAACTTGGCTTTCCAAAGTGTGTGGGCTTGCATAGCAGAATGAAACAGGGTTCTTCTGTCTCCAAATAGTGTGGACATGTTCTGTGCCTTTGGTTAATAACTCTGATCCTTCTTTGAACTGAAAGGAAAAATCTTGGAGCGCTTTGTAGTTTATGGTTTAGTTTTACAGTAAAATGAGGGTAATTAACCATTGGATCAGATCAACCAGGGATGTAGCAAATTCTCCATCACTTGGAGCTTGGAAGTCTTCCTGAAAGATATGCTCTAGTTCCTCCACAAATTGTTGGACGATAGGAATCATTGGGTAAAGCCCAGGGCCTGTTTATATGCAGGAAGTCAGATTAGGTGATCATAATGGTCCCTTCTGACTAGAGCTGTGCGAAAAACTGACTTTTTTTTTTCCATTTCATTGGCTGAATTGAAAAAAAAAAATAGTTTCAGATTGACCCAGGCCAGCTGAAGGGGGGTGGAGCAAAGGGGGCAGTTGCTCAGGGATCTGGCTATTCTAAAGGCCCTGGGCCCTTTATAATGGCTGCTGTGTGGTCCAGGTGGTGCTGAAGGCTGCCCGCCCTAGCCCTTCCCTTCCATCTAAGGCCCAGCCCCCCTCCCACACACTTTGCCTAAGGGCCCAGAAATCCCGTTGCTGCCCCTGGATTGACTCCAAATGCACACTTTTCAAATTTGGCAGTGACCTCAAAAAAGTTGAGAAAATTGTTTCAGGTCTAACAATAGTTTGTTTAATCTGAAACACTATAATTTTTTTTTTTTTTTAGTTTAACTGGTTTAATAAGGCAAAATTTGACAGGTAATTCTGAATAAAAATCAAAACATTTCATTTTGAAAATGTCAGAACAAAACATTTTGACTTGTTAAAAAATAAACTAAATTTGTTATTGCAGGAAATATTTCTGCATTCAAATCTGTATTTCTTCGGAGAGGGGAAAGGTTTTGTCTGAAAAATTTTGTTCAGATCTACTTTGCACCGTAAACCTACGCATTTAGAGGGAAGGAACAGCAATAGAGGAAATATTTCATACTTCAATTCTACATCTGGTCTAAATGTGTATTTAAAATAATTAAGACATGCTCCACATACTTCATTCAATCTACATATTTAATTTTACCAACATCAATTTTATATATAAATCTGTGATGCAATTAAAGGCCACTTATTAAAGAAGGAAGTGATTAAATCTTGTTTAAAGTAAGTTGTATATCAGATGTTGATCGGCTTTATTTTATCAGTACTCTAAAAACAGTGCTTTTATAGGGTTGCCAGGTGTCCGGTATTGATCCTGACAGCCTGGTATTTTCACCTCCCGTCCGGTAAAAACATTCAGAAAATACCGGACACCTACAATGTCCAGTATTTTCTGATTTTTTTTCCCTGACAGGAGGCAAAAATACCAGACACCTGGCAACCGGACACACACCCAGCAACCGGGCCCAGCCCCCCCCCGGGGACCCTGGACCCCCTCCCGCTTACCTAGTTCTGCAGGGAAGCTGCCTTCTGGCTCCAATCAAGAAAACAAGATGGCCGGTGGCAAAAAGCCTAAAGACTTTTCTTAAAGGGGCCATGGTGTTATAATGCTGTTTTATTTTTTTTGCTTAACTCTCGGGGTCCTTTTTTTTTTGCTCAACAACTTTGGTCTCCCCCTTTTTTTTCCTCAGCAGAATTTTTTCCCCAGTGTTTTTTGTTTTTTGGGTGGGGGGGGAGAGGTGGTGTTTGGTATTTTTGGTTAAACCATCTGGCAGCCCTAGTGCTTAAGAAAACTGGTGTTTGGACAGCTGCCGATAAAAAGTGACTTGCAAGTGCCTCATAAATAATCCTTCATCCCTTTCCTGGATCATAGAAGCTGTTATATTCACTCTTATAACTGAATAAAATGCGGGGTGAATAAGTGACTTTCCAAAAGAAATCCAGATAATCAGTGGTAGTCTTGGGTATAGAAAAAAAAAGCTCTGGTGTCTGCTGCAACTAAGGATGTTAAAAAGTGGTTAATTAGGTAACTGTGCAACCGTGAAAAATCTTAGCAGTAGCACGGTTACATGCTGTGGGCTCTGCAGTATGAATACTGCAAAACCTGCAGTACAGCCGGCTCCCCAGGAGTGGGGCCAGCAGCCAATGCATGCCAGAAGCCTGATTTTAAGCGCCACTCCCAGGGAGCCACTCTATGCTGTGCGCTCTGATACAGATAGCAGCGCTAGGTGACAGCCGGCTCCCCGAGAGCGGAGCTGCGAGCTGACTTGTAACTGTTATGGTAAGTGATAAGCTCATGCTTATCTATTAACCATTACTTTTACATCCCAAGCTGCAACCACTAGGAAGCACTGCCCTTAAATCAGACACTTGTCATCTGCCAAGTAGCTTCCCTAGCTTTAGGACTACGGATGTGAATGACTAGTCTTGTAGTCGACTGATAAGCAAATGCTTATCGGATAGTCAACACAGTAGTTGACTAGCCATTCCCCGCTGTCTCTATCAGGAGGAGGCAGCAAGCGCAGGAAAGAGGAGGGGGTGCTTCAAAGTGGCAGCGCCACGTGGAGGCTGAGGACAGACCCCAGGCTCCATGCGGTGCTGCTGCTTTGAAACACCATGTGCAGCCTGGGGCCAGCTGGAGCGTTTGCACGCAGCGTTTCAAAGTGGCAGCGCCTCATGGAGCCCAGGATCAGCTAAAGACTCCCCTACTGACCCTAGGCTCCGTGTGGCACTGCCACTTTGAAGTGCCGCATGGAGCCTGATGCTGGGCTCCTCATGGCATTTCAAAGAGGCAGTGCCGCACGGAGCCTAGGGTCAGCAGGGGAGTCCCCAGCTGATCCCAGGCTCCACGTGGTACTGCTGCTTTGAAATGCCATAGGGAGCACAGGGCCAGTGGGGGACTGCCCCCCGGCCCCATGTTCCCTGCTGTGCTTTCACCTTTAAAGTGTAGCAACAGCCCTGGGGCTGTTGCTACACTTCAAAGGCGGAGGCGCCCTCATCGACTAAACAAATAGTCAATGCAAATTGCATCGACCATTTGATTAGTCAATTAATCGAAATTTAACATCCCTATTTAGGACCTGCTCCTGCTCCCATAATTCAACACTTACAATCTCAGTGTCATGAGATGACTGATGCACCGGTGCAGGAGAGGAAGAGGTGTGAGATCCCCCATAATCTCTGTGTTTTGTGGTGAGGGAGGGAAAGCTGCTGCTACAGGGGTGCTATTGCCCCTCCAGCATAGCTGTGCCGCCCCTTCTTCGGGACTTCTTTGGTTACTCCGTGATCTAGCCCAGAGACTAGACTGGACAGAGTCTGCACAACCATCTTTGGCTGTGACGGAACTTATCCGAGCAACGATTTAGTGCTTCCTCCCAATTCCAGCTCTTTGGTACTTGTTCCCAACAAACTTCTGAAGCGGAGTGTGCTTAAAGGAGACTTTTATTGCCAAATCTCAAAGCTCTTTACAAGCAGAAGACAGCTTTGCCTTTCCACCTACCATGACAGCTGATTTTCAGATACATTTACTGCTGCTGCTTGCAAGCACATTTACTTCCTTCCTGTCTGAACCATGCCGCTCTGGCAGGCCTTGTACAAATCTGAAATTGAGTCACGCCCCATCTCGACACACCCATAAAGTCTTCAGACATGAGAAAGCAAACTTAGTGTAGCTGGGGAACTTGACTGAAGAAAAGCCTTTTACCAACCAATCGTGGTAGGTAAAAAGGCAGGAACTGTCCTGCTAGATCAACACAATGCACTTTCTACTCCAGACCTGACTGTGAAAATGGCTAGAACTTGCTGTTTAAGAGGAAGGTGCAAGAAACCCAGAAGACAGCTATGGAACGACCTGCCCTCCTTCATTAGGCAGATACTGGCTTTTGCCCTGAATAAGAATAACACGGGTGAAAACTTCAGAATTAAATGTTCAAAAAAAGACAGCTTTGTTTAGATTATAAAAGTCCAACTGAAAAATTCCAGGTGGACTAATCACTTTCAAATGTAACTGCTAAACCTATTGGGGAAAAAATACAAAGGGCTATTTTTTCTGAATTAACACAATATTTTCAGCCATGGAGACACTGGGGGTACGTCTAGACTGCATCCCTCTGTCGGCAGAGGGATGTAAGGAGGCATAAGGGATCTGTCGAAAAAGGCTTTCTTTCTCAACAGATCCCCCTCTAGACTGCCACTTTTTGCTGACAAAGTGCTGAGTCGGCAAAACACGGTGGCCATTTTTATGCAAATTAGGCGTCGGATATTTAAATCCCTGCCTCATTTGCAATGTCGACCTGCCTAATCTGCATCCCTCTGCTGACAGAGGGATGCAGTCTAGACATACCCTGAGAGTTAAAAAGAGAGTCCTCTTAAGTTATACTTATTTACAAGACAGTACATAAAAGTAAGTGACATTAGTGCATACAATATTTAGCTCTGGCTTGTAAAAAGATTTTGCTCTCTCATCTCCTGATTCTGGTATCTGCTGCTAAGATTCCTACTGGGGTTTCAGTAAAATGTCAGACAGCTCATTAAAATATTCAGTATAATTAAAAAAATACAGTAAATATAAACATACCCCGTAGATTTTTGCTGTGATAGATATTGGGGATAGATATCAGCACTACAGTAGGTAGATAGTTAATCAGTGGCACACTGTGACAACAAAATACTTTTAAGATCAAAAGCATCCATGTATATCAGATATGAGTCTGAGATGGAGTCAGACCTTCCCTGGTGTTCAAGGGCATTCACATCCAGGGGTTTGGTTTGATCCTAGTAGGACAACTTCAGCACTGGAATCTGAATCTGCATCCAAACTCTTGTCCACAGGGTTCTGGTCTGGGCACATCCTATTACATATGCATCTTCGTTAGCCATCTGTTTATTCTTTGTTGTACAATTTTATTTCACAGGTGCCCCCTGCTCCTTGAAGGCTGATGTTCCAAGACATTCTGTACACACCAGGTCTGTACAGCGCATGTACACATCGCACAGTGTTCAGTAAACAAAAGTGCACATGCAAAAAAATACATATAAGATTGTTGGTAGGCACTGAATAGACTAGGTCTGTATTGTTAGCCCTTGTCTTATAAGTACATGTCATAGAAAAACAAGATACCTCAGTTCACACTGATCTACAGCAGTAAATTATGCAGAACCAGAGTTCATCCTTGACCTGCATCGAGGGGACTCGATGGACTTATCTATTTGGAAATCTGGTACCTAAAAGCCAGGATGTTTTGGCACCTGAAAGTCAAGCAAATCCTACTATGCAGAAACTTCATGGGTGATGGAATAATGAGAGACTTCCAATACAACTCCAGATCTGCACTACAGGGACAGGTTGATCTTAACTATGCAATTTGTGTTACATTAGTAGTGTAACTCAAATCGACGGAGCTTAGATCTACTTACCGCAGAGTCTACTCCGAGCTGGTTGGACAGAAAAAACTCTCCTGTCAACTTCCCTTACTCTTTTCATTCTGATGGTGTACCAGAATCAATGGGAGAGCGATTGGTGGTCAATTTATTGTGTCTATACCAGACATGATAAATTGATCTCTACGGAATCAATCACTGCCCCATCAATCCGGCCCATGGTGAAGACATGCTGGGTTTGAAAAGGAGGCAGCTAAAGCAAGGTTTGGAAGCACATGATTTGGAAGCGTCTGGCTGAGTGACTACCTGTCTCTTATTTGGGATATTTTCCCATTCTTCCGTTCCTGAAATGCCTAAGGTTAGGACTGGGCCATAGATGGCAAGGAGCACTCATCAGCTGAACTAGGAAGGAGGGAAAAAAGACAATAGTTTGGGTTCTACTTTGCCGCTGTTATGGTAGATGTACGTAGCTTGGGATACCAGAGCCACAGTAATCTAAAGGAGAAGGAACCTGAGATAAAGATGGTGGAGACCATCCATGGTCCTGGCTTTGTGTTTGTCAAGGATAGATGGCACATACTATTGGGCAGTATAGATACTTTAGCAATGAAAACGGCCAAGTCAAACTCTCTCTTCTGACTCAGAAATTCACCCTATTCTGCTAGGCCTCAGCTATTCAGCTGCATTCCCTGGAGTTCAGCATACAAAGATCCAGTCCTTCCTTGGCTGCTCAAGCCTAGATAAAGCCAAGAGATTGGGTGGCACTTGGAATCCCTGGGCAGTTGATGTGGGGGCCACTGAGAATGAATGTCTTAGCGCAAAACTATGAAAGGAGGATACAAAGAGTATACCTGCACTCGGTTATGACCTGGTGTGGTAACAGAGCATCACTGAACTTGGACTGGTAGGGAGGTGACCTAGTTCATGTCCACGTGTTGTCCGCGGGTACAAAGGGTGCTTAGGCTATTTTTGTCACCAGGACTACTCCCATTTATAATATTTCTCTCTCACTGGATGCTTAAGCAGATGCAACTGTTTTTAACAGGTGGACCAAGAATCAGGGGAATTTTGCCATTGATTTCCATGGGAATCAGCATGGGCCTTTATGAGGTAAAACCTTCTTTCAGTGTGTTGAATTCAATCCACCTCCCCCCCAATGATTAAAATGCAGAATGCATTTCCTGCAACCCGTTTAAATATTTGTTCACAGAGGGGCCATTCCTGCCAAGCAAACAGCTCTCAGAATAGACAAAGCATGACAGGCAAAAACCTGTTAAAAAGATATTAGACGACCCATCAAAACCAGCTGCAATAACGCACGTGTTGTCAGTCAACAGTCCGAGACAAGACTGCTTGGCTCACAGCAGAGGGAGACTCTACTTTCGAGCCAACCCCTCCTTTGACTCTCCAAGCAGCTGACTATTTACTTCTACAGGAAACTCTAGTGACCAGGTCAATGTGTTGCTTAAAAATGAACATTTTGGGCTGCTTCCGCCAGGAGTAGGGATTTTACGTGCAGCCGCCCTGTCTAGGAGAGTGAGCACAAGGTTCAGGGAAGGATCGTTAAATTCTATCCCTGGCTCTGAAATGGACTCTTTCTGTGGGCAAGCCACATCGCTGCCTCAGTTTCCCCACTGGTAAAATAATGCCTGCTTGGCAATGGTAGTTTAAGCCTTAATTAATACTTGAACAGTGCTTAGAACATGGAGGGATTGTTGTGTTTAAGTCTGGTCTAGAGCTGAAAACAATTACCTGCCATCACCAGTGAGCCAGTTTTGTGTGGATTTCAGTGTGTTTAAGGAGTTTCTTTCAAGACTGTTAACCAGGCCTGCCAACTGAGAGGAGGGGAATAATGGGGCAATTGCCCCAGGGCTCAGTGAATCTAAAGGGCCCAGGGCTCCTGGCCAGCGCTGCTGTTACTGCACCATTTGGGTGGCACTGGGGAGCTGGCTGACCCAGCCCTGCCCCTTTCTGGAGCAAGGAGCTGGGCTCCATCCTGGCAGCTCACCTGCTGTTAACCATCTGTTCCAGAATGTGACTGGGCCAAGACCTCAAAACTTGTCAGCAAGTGAACAAATAGAGCAAAATCTATATACATTGTGGCCAAATTCCCCAGTGGAACGGTTTCATCAGCAAAACTCTCTGGGTGCCAGTGCAAACTGGGTAGTTGCATGTCCTACATGCTAATTTATACATGCACACATTAGGGATGTAATAGTGTAGTCGATTAACTGATTAGCAAAAGGTTATCACACAAAATGCTATAGATTACACGCATTTCTCCTCCCCCCCGTCCTCACCAGTAAATTTTTTAGCAGGCTGGCCAACAGCCCGGCTCAGTCCCAGCTTGTGCCAGGTCTGGGACCTATCCCTGCTGCGGCTCTGCATTTAAAGTGTATTAGGAGCTGGACGGGCAGGCAGCCCAGCTCAGTTCTGGCTCGCACCGGTTCTGGGAGCTCAGACCCCCGCTGGACAGGGGCTGCTGCCACCCCACGCTGCTGCCTCTGATACAGAGGCAGCAGCATGGGGCAACAGGCAGCTGGTCCATGAGGGGAGCTGGTTTTTTAACTGGCTGTCGGTCCCACCCCCAGGGACTATAGAATAGTCAAGTAACCGATAAGAATTCATTTGATTAATCGACTATTGAATTAACTGATATTTAACATCCCTAGCACGCATGAATTTTTGCTGGAATATCCATTGCCCTCCTTTGAAAAACTGACCTTTTGTCTGATTACCAGTGTTGTGAGGTTTTTTTCTTTTTTTAGGGCCAGATCCAGAGCCCATTGGTGTTTTTCCACTGACATCAATGCGTACTCGATCAAGACCTTAAAGAATATTCACATTTTTGCAACTGATGTTCAATGCCCTCTAACTTCCTATTGTGATCAGGGATGGGAATATGGCATGAAGACACAATAAAAAAAAAAAACAAACCCTACAGCTGAAATGCCCTGCTCTTCCTAGATAGCGTGTGCATTGCAAAACGTAACCTTACTTAACACTGGCCTAGCAATGGTGTAAATTGTAAATAGCAAATGTTTAGCTTGATTGTAAGAAATGTGTCTTCTAAAGTACATCTCAGGGAGCACTTCTCCTATAAAGAGTCACTAGATCCTTCTGCTTTCCTTTCTGTTTCTCTCTCGGTTCCTTATTCAGTTCTTTAATTTCCTGTAAGACTTGTGCTGCTTGACGAAGCTGTTCTACTGCTTCATTGAGTATGGTCTCTGCATTTACTGGGGGGCCATTCCCCTCCTGGGCTTGTTCTAACTCTCCACCTAAAACCTTTTGCAGAAGTTTCTCTGTCTTCTCCCTTTCGTAGGCCACTTTTGCCTCCATTTTAGCCAGGCACGATTGCGGCTGTTTGTGGAAGCCTGGAGCCTGATCTGCTTTTTGTGCATTTTTCGATTCATCCAGCAGGTCTCCGAGAGAGGCACAGCGAGTTCTGAGAGGTGAGGAATTTACTATGGACTGTGATAAAAGTGTTTTCTCTTTACTAGGAACCTTTGTACTTTCTTGCTTTGCCTTTGTCTCTAAGGAAGTCTTTGTTTGTCCCTGTATTGTTTGTGGCTCCTCTTGCTTGTCAGCAGCTCTCTCACTTCCTTCTTCAACCACTACATTTTGGGGAGCAGATTCTGTCGTTTCCCTATCTTCCATTCCAGCCCCATGGGGGTCTGAATCATTGGGCTCCTCGCCTTCTGAACTCTTCACGTCTGGACTGCCTGGGGTGGAATTCAAACCTGCTGTCAATTTTTCTGATAAAATCTTAGGTGGAATTGGAGGTTTTTCAGTAGCCATTGCGACCATATCCATGAGATTTTCTTTACTGTCATCCTTAGAAGGTTTCAATTCTTCTGTGCTTTCAGAGTGAGGGGCTGATTCCTCCCAGCTGACCCCTTTCAGCTTGTCTGATAAGATTTTAGGAGGTGGAATCGGAGCCTTTGCTGTGCTGCTATTATTGACCTCCATGAGGTTCTCTTTATTGTCCTCAGCGGATGCTTTGGATTCTTCACCATCCGCACCCTGACTAACTGACCCCTTGTCCTTTGATGGCGTGAGCTCTTCCAGCTTCTTAGCTGGAGGCAACAAAGGCTTTTTAAGCTCTTGATCAGCAACGTTTTCCGCAGCATGCTGCTTCTCTGACAAGACGCTGGGTTTTGTGGGCGGCATCGGTGGCTTTGGCGTTTCCTTCGGAGGCGGGATGTTCTCATTATCACTGACAGTCATGGTGAAGTCTGGAGGGCCATTATCCACTACGTCGAGATCCAGCCTCAAGATTCCATCAGAGGTAGATTTGGCAACCTAAGAAAGGTAATGTGAAAAAGGCTGCTTTAGAATATATCCCATTGTCAGTCCCCAGAATTGCCTCGGCCTGAAAACCAGTCTTGACAAATCATTTAAGTCAAGAAGTGGATAGAGGGGAGAAGCTGAGGGCTAGTCTACACTACTGTACTACAGCAGTGCAGCTGTAGCGTCTCTGGTGAAGATGAGCTATGCTGATGGGAGAGCACTCTTCCACTGGTATAATTATTCCACCTCAGTGAGAGGTGTCAGCAGCAGGGGAGCCGACAACCACGCCGGGTCGCTGGACAACAGGGGGAGGGGGCTGGCTCCGTGCTCCCTAAAGGGGCGGGGCCATGGGTGGAAAGGGCGGGGCCAGAAGCAGCCAGCACAGAGTGTGTCACGTCACGTCATGTCAGCGGGGTGGCTTTTTCACACCCCTGAGCGATGTAATTACATCAATTTAAGGGGTAGCGTAGACAAGCCCTGAGTCCAGCATCTTGACTACAAATCTTTCATCACACGTGGAGGACAGTATGGACAAGTTCGTGCTCCTGAGGGCAGCTTTTACACATGAGATTGAACAAGTCCGGTTTTTTCTCTCCCCTGCATCCCCACTTCTAACTTAGCTTAACACCTTGCAGGGCATTATACCAGCCTACAATTCAGTGCAAGCGTACTTGTCACTTAGGGTATGTCTACACTTGCACCCTCTTTTGAGAGAGGGATGCAAATGAAGACATTCAAAATTGCAAATGAAGCCGGGATTTAAATATCCTGCGCTTCATTTGTATATTCGTGTTATGGTGCTATTTCAAAATAGCGCTATTTCAAAATAACAGACACTGTTAAGACACGGTTATTTCGAGAGAAAACCCTTCTCTTGAAATAACCCTTATTCCTCATACAATGAGGTTTACGAGTTATTTTGAGAGAGGGGTTTTCTCTCGAAATAACCGCTTCTTAACAGCGTCTGTTATTTTGAAATAGCGCCATAACACGAATATGCAAATGAAGCGCAGGATATTTAAATCCCGGCTGCATTTGCAATTTTGAATGTCTTCATTTGCATCCCTCTCTTGAAAGAGGGTGCAAGTGTAGACATACCCTGAGTTATTTTCTCTAGTAGTAGAGCGACAGTCAGGAGAGCATCAAAGACAACCACAAGAGTTCAAGAACTGGTCCAAAGCAGTCATGCGATCAATCTATCAAAAAGTCCTTCCTTTTATAAGTTATAATCACTCAGCTTTACGGTTCTGATGTGAATGGTTTTTGAAGTGATAAGTGCAAAATTGAGACCAGATGGGTGAGTTCGTATTTTTTACCGGACCAACTTCTGTTGGAGAGAAAGAGAGACAAGCTTTTGAGCTTGCTACACAGAGCTCCTCTATATAAACAGTCTTAGGGCTTGTCTCCACTATGTCTGGGATCAATGCTGTAGCGATCGATTCACCAGCCGTCTATTCGTCATGTCTGCTTAGACGCGATAAATCGATTTCCAAGCATTCTCCCCTCCACACAGGTACTTCATCAGGATGAGAAGACTAGCCAGCATTGACGGGAGAGCAGCCCCCACCAACCTTACCACACACGTGATGCCGCGGTAAGTATGTCACAGCGTACCAGAAGTGATGCAGATTAGATCGATGGAAGGGGTTAGTATAGACAAGGCCTTACTATTAATGGGCCACTTCACCTTGAATGGTCCCTTAGAGCAAGGGTTCTTAACCTTTTTACCTTCACACCTCCCCTGAAAGTGAACTTCATGTTCACACCCCCCCTGCGAGCCATTTTGTGCACAGCCTAGCCCCGCCCCCTCACCTGACAGGAAGCTAAGGGGCATGGCTAGGACTATAAGAACTCTGCCAGGGAGCTCAGTCAGGGCCCAGCCTCTGTGGGAGACAGAGGCCTGCCCAGAGCTCCTGGCTGATGAGGCTGAGACCTGGCCCGGGCCTCCCACAGCCGCCTTCCTTCAGGCCAGCGAAGGCTTCCCTGCCTGGGCCACCAAGGCCTGGCCAAGCTGGCCAGCAGGGCTACCCTCTGACCTAGAGGAACCCAAGGATCTACTGGTGCCTGGCGATTCGGAGGACCGGCCTGAGCTGAAGGCCCGCCTGAACCCTGGGACCTGGCGAACCAGCTGGACGCAGCTGTCCGAGCTAATTCCCAAGTCCGACGGCTGGTGGTGCTGTGGGGTGAGTGAACCCTGTTACAATGCCTAAATGAATGAGCTTTTTACTTTGAACCTTTTCCTAACCAATTTACGTAATATTTGAAGATGAAAGTCGGCAATGCTCGCGTACTGTTACTGTAGTGTGTCGTCACATAGGCCTGATGGATTCGCACTGCTATTGTAGTGTGCCGATCTCTAGAAGTTAATAAGAAATTAATGTTTATAATTTTAATTCATAATATTAATTATGAAGAAATCTAAACTTTAGAATTTTATCCAGTGAAAAGGCAATTGTGATAAATTTTCTGGGAGGCACCTCACACCTCCCTTGTACCCCCTTTACACCTCCCCTGGGGAGGCACACCTGACTGGTTAAGAACCCCTGCCTTAGAGCGTGTGCTAACTACTTATGTGAAACAATCCACTCCACCTTGTATATAGCTGTGACACTCTAAGTATCTTTCCCAGGCCCAAAGAAGATCTCTGTGTAGCACAAACACTTGTCTGTCTCACCATCAGAAGTTTGTCCAATAAAAATTACCTCCCTCACTTTGTCTCTAACATCCCGGGGACCGACATAGCTAGAACACTGCATATAAACTAGAGCTATGGAGACAGATCATCTTGTTCTGTCATGTCCTAGGAATAGCTGTTGAAGTACCCGGGAATATTTTATTCCCTTACTACGCAAGCTGCACCCCCTCCACCCACCCACACAAAGGATAGGCATTCCCAGAATGCCTATTTCTGCCCTCCTTCCCTAACTTTTTGCATTTCCTTAGACTGATAAAATATACAGTCTGTTAGTTCATGTATCGCATCCTTCAGTCAGAGGTGCTAATGTACCGTCCCTTACTTTTGGCAGCTTCCTTCACCCTCCTCATGTCATTTGTCTTAGCTGGGTTGTGCCTCAGCTAGCAAGTCCTCCTTCACACCACAAGCTCCAAGCAAAACTGCTCAGCCGCAGTGGCTGGCTTAGAAGGGATGGCCACGGAAAACTGCATTATTTTTATACTGAAGCCCAAACTTCCTTGGGCATTGTCTAAACTATGCATCTTGTAATGGCTGAGTCGCAACAGCTGTGTTGCTAAAAGTTGGGCAGGGGAGCTGCTGTTTGTGGGCAAAGCACTTCCACCCCCCAATGAGCGGAGCTAGCTCTGTAAGAGGAGAGTGGTCCTGCTGACAAATACTGTTCACATTCGTGCCTGTCGTCATCAACACTTTTTTGTCTTTTGGGGGGTGTCGTTTTAAATCCTCTGAACAGCAAAAATTTTGTTGTTCAGTTGCCAGTGTAGACACAGTTTCTATCCATCCCAGAAGGAGAAATGAGAGAGTCTCTCTGAGGGAGCCCTTGGGACAGACAATGTCCGAATGCCTTCAGACTTAGGTTAGGTCTAGACTGCATTGTATTTGCGGAAAAAGCTACGCAAAATGCGCTCCGCATTTTGCATAGCTTTTTCTGCTTTTTTTTTCAGAAAAGCCTCCTCTTTCGGAGGAGCCCTTATGAAAGGGGGTATACAGGGCTCCCCGAAAGAGCACATTTGCTCTTCCGTGGAAAAAAAGCAGAAGAGCAAACGCGTTCCTTGGACACAGCGGGGTTTTTGCGGGAAACCTCTGGTATCCCGCAAAAATCCCGTAGTCTAGACATAGCCTTACACTCCTTCCATGCAAGCCTTACACTCCCTCCCACTTGAGCTCTTTCAAAAGACCTCGCTACCCCGGGTGAATTTCACTCATGCCGCCAGACCCTCACTTCTCAGTATGTGCCCCAGGTCTCCTGTGTGAAACTAGCCCAAAATATCTCCCTTCTTACTCCCTTCAGCGCTGTGTGGCCAGCCATGAAAATTTCCAGTAAATCCCCCTACCTTTTTTTGTTGTTGTTTTAATGACTGCAGTACTCAAGTCCTTGCAACTGTCTGGTCAACCTCTTCATTGTGTCTTTTTCAGAAGAAGACAGGAACTGAACACGGGCTCCAAGATAAGGCCTCAATATATCTTGGAGAACTGAGTTGTGTTCCTTTCTTCTGGGTCAGCACCCCAAGACTCTCCTACTCAGAGATACTGACTTTGTGATTTCCCCGGGGGAGCTGGATGCCCACTCTGCCCCAGGCCCCCACCTCACATCTTTCTGTCTCAGCCCTTGCTCCTCCAACTCCACCCCCACCCCAGTGCCTACTGCTTGCCACTGAACAGCTGATCATGATGGGTGGGAGGCGTTGGGAGAGGGAAGAGCTGATGCATGGGGTGTTGATGGGTGTGGAGCACCCCTGGAGTCACTGTTCAGCAGTGCTGGAGCACTCTGGCCTTCATTCAGCACCAACTCCCATTCCCATGACGTCTCAGACAAAATGGCTCTTTTCAGGTTTCTGGTTCTGCCTCATTCCCAAGAAATGTAAGGTAGTGAAATGTGTCAACTCTTTCTTCGCCAGCTAATTCATCAGGAATGTTATTGCCCAGCATGACTGCATGTGTTTTCTCTTTCACGCAGCACCTGTACAGCTGTCCCTAATACTGATCCGTGTGGCATGTACCCAGGGTCTCTGTCCAAAATTACATCCACTCAGATGTACCCTCTGCCTCTGATGCCCCCAGGAGACCTTCATTACACTCTAAATATTGTCCTCTTCAAGAGGAGGGCACTTGCAAAAACAGAGCTGAGATTTCAGGCACAGCTCACAAGGCATAAGGGGAATGCTAGTGGATACAATTCCCAGAAAGCTCCTGTGATCTTTGAGGGGGAGGGAGGGGATTTCTGGCTCTCCAGTGATTTCTGTGCATTTGACATAAGAACAGCCATAGTGGATCAGACCAAAGGTCCATCTAGTCTAGTGTCCTGTCTTCCAAGAGTGGCCAATGCCAGATGCTCCCTGAGAGAATGAACAGAACAGGGAATCATCAAGTGATCCCTCCCCTGTCACTCATTCCCAGTTTCTGGCAAACAGAGGCTAGGGACACTATTCCTGCCCATTTGGGCTAATAGCCATTGATGGACCTATCCTCCATGAATTTATTTAGCTCTTTTTTGAACCCTGTTGAAGTCTTGGCCTTTACCATATCCTCTGGCAAGGAGTTCCACAGGTTAACTGTGTGTTGCATGAAGAAGTACTTCCTTTTGTTTGTTTTAAACCTGCTACCTATTAATTTCATTTGGTGACCCCTAGTTCTTATGTTATGGGAACAAGTAAATAACTTTTCCTTAATCACTTTCTCCACTCCAGTCATGATTTATAGATCTCTATTATATCCCCTCCTTGGTCTCCCCTCTTTTCTCTTATGAAAGATTATCCAGTGGATGCTGCAGGCTTTCTGTGCATGAAAGTAAAAATCATTGAAGCATTTTGTCTGCGCTAAGATCATTGAGAGCTGCGCAGAAGGTGAGAGTCAGCAAGCTATGACATTTGCAGAAAGAGGTTTAGCCTTACACCCATTCATTAAAATAGCAATACTTCTTCAGTGCAGAAGCTCCCTGAGAATTCATAGGATTCTAATATTTTATTAGCAGTTCTTATATGAGAGAACCTTGGTCACATATGTTTGTTTTACATGCTAGCTACAGAAAAGCCACTGAGAATTGAGAATAGGCAGGTTGCTCTATAAAACCATTTTAGAAAAAAAACCAGTTATAACCAATGTTCCCTCTATCTTTTCCATCCATAGGCGGGTTTTTACCATCCATGTGCAAAATAATTTTTTCTGTGTGCACTGAGGCACGTGCGAATGTGCACCACTGGTAGAAACAAAACCTAGGTGTGGGTGCTCTGCTAATCAGCTGGGTGGCTTCAGAATCTCTCCTAAGCAGCTGCACAAGCACCCAGCTTACAGGGGACACTGGGTATAACCCATGCTTAGCACTTTGTTATTTGCTTTGTTTTTAATTAAGCAGTAATGGCACCGGCAAAACAAGGAAGCAGCTCAAGAACTACTGAAAGGCTCAACAACTATATCACAATATGTTGCAGCAACTACTGATCTGTAGAAGGTTTAATCTCAAATAGCTGCTGTCCGCCTTCCCCCAGATTAATAACCTGCTTTCCCTTACTCCTGTTACGAGCTGGTTCTCCCTGTGAGTGGTCACATAGCAGCTTGTGTTTCGCATGTAATCAGCATGACGCCACACCCAGGAATTGCTCTCACTAATGCCTGCCGGGGACCTTACCAGAGAGAGATTGCATACACCTATGTGTGGTTTCAGCATGGAGCCCCAGGGATGCACTCTTACCTCTTTCAGATGAATCCTTGTAGGCGGTCTGCGCCCATGACCCACTTTGACTCGGTCTCGAGTCACATGTTCCAGTGACAGGCTCTCATCTACCTTCACCTTTAAATGGAGGGATCATGGGGGGAGAAAAAGGAGAACATCACTGACTTATCAATACATGCCTAAAACCATCCCTCTGGAAAGAGATGCGAGTCTTTTTCCGTCATTTCTGCCAAGGGTGCCCTTGTATGCTGGATGGCTTTTGAAGGTGTCACTCTTACAATCAGATCCTAGACTTGAAACCAAAGCTCTAATACTTGTTTTCTGTGGGGCTTTGCTCACCAGCATCATTACATTGCCTTCAAATGTGCAATGCCTTTCAGAAGCACTTACAACATAGCTCAACGCTGCAGCCTCATTGATAGCCATGCGTATCTGACGCGTGAGCACTGAAAGAGTTGCTGAATTGACACATTTACTTACAGAATCCAATTTAAAATCTGTTGCCTTGCACGTGGCAAATGAGAGCCAATGCTATGCCCCTTTACTACTCTGGCTCTTCTATGTAAGCCGGAAAGTTACGCAGTGCTTTCTTAGGCGGACATTAGTGGAATAGGCTCCTTCACCCTCTTCGCGCATATGCAATCTGCAGGATTTGCTCTTGGAAAATTAAAAGGTGGGGGAAGACTTAAACGCCATCCTCCATTCCTTACTGTGGGCTGCCAGCCACGTGAATGTGCACAGCGACAAAACATCGCTCTGCGTGGCTACAACATCTATGGAGTGTTTTCAAAGCAAATCCAGCTGTGATTTGGCCGAGCTGCACTCAGAACCATAGCCAGGGGCCCTGGGAGTGCAGCGCTAGCTCTCTCTTCTCAGCCTGGTTTGCAACCTGCACGTTCATGTTGGCTCTATATGAAGGTGAAACTGACTTCATCTACAAGGCACTGTGCTATTTCTGCAAGCCCACAAGTGAAATGAGAGAGTCTGGCTTAGCCATGAAGCTTTCTGAAGTTTGCCAATCCTTGGGTACCTACAGGGCAGGAAAAGGAGGGCACAAGAGACTTTTTGTTTTTCTACAACCAGGCTGGGCTGGGAATGTGGCCAGATGTAGTGTAACTAATGTAAGAGGTGAAGGCACGTTAATAATCCTGACCTGACGGTGAACTGTATCAGCAGGGCTTGTTAACAGACCTTTCCTTGTACAGCTCGAATGCTCTCAGGAAGCTGAACAGAAGGTGCGAGCGATGACCTGAATTAATTGCAACAGTGGCTGAATTGACACATTCACTCACGGAATCCGATTTAAAATCCGTTGCCTCGCACATGGCAAGTGAGAGCCAATGCTAAGCCCCTTTACTACTCTTGCTCTATGCCTAGCACTCCTGACACCCCCTTCACCTACCGAGTGAAGGGGGCATGCTGAGGTGCTGCCGCAGCTTACCACATTCTAGTGATCTCTGCTGGCCTAAACTGATATCGTTCAGAGTGTCTCTGGGGCTGCTGTAAACTACGTTGGAGCCAGTGAGTCACAGAGCTGACCTCAGGGACGGGACCATGAATGTCTCCTTTGCATCTCCCTTGTACCAGCTGCACTCAGCGTGCATTGGTAGAGCCCTGAAAATCCACTGATATTCACTTTATACCCACAGGTATCTGCATCTGTGGATGAGAATATCTGCGGCTCACTTTTGTGGATATGGATGTAGATGCGGATACAAATTTTGTATTTAGAACCTTGCAAATCTGCAGATATCCACTTTATACCTGCATCCACAGAGGTGGCTGCAGATATCCGTGGTTCATTTTTGCAGATACAGATGCGGATACAAAATGTTGTATCCACAGAGAGCTCTATTAATTGGCCACAGTGAGGGATTAGTTCTCCAGTGTCTGAAGGCACATGGGGCAGCACCAGATAGGGGCTTTGGAAATGCCAATTGAGGGAATGCATCACTTTTCATTCACCCATCTCAGCTCCCCAGAGAAAACAGAGTGCTCTGGAGTAGAAAGACTGACCGGGCCTGTGGGTTCAATTTTCCTAAATGAATAAATAAAGATTGGGGAGGTTTAAAAAGCACTTGATAAAGGCATTTTTATCCCTTGCCTTTCTCTCAAAGATTGTTACACAAGCTCTCTAGTTTCCACTTCCCCAATGGCTGGCATGTCTTTCACTAATCAGATTGTGTGGGTTTCTTAGTTTCCAAGTCACTCCCACTCCTTTTCTTCATGTCCCATGCCCTTGGTGGTAGCTTCTTCTCCTTAGCTTGGTGGAGTTTATGCACTTCCTTCCTACTCCTGAAGTAATGCATAGCAGATACTGCCCTTTCTGGTGAGGGACTGAGGTTAGCTCCACGTCGAACCCGGTGCTGTGTGGTTTCAATCCTTGCTTTGTCGAATGTCTGGGTTTGGATGCCGTTTCAGAGTGCGCGTGGGGTGTGTGCGAGGCGGCTCCCCTGAAGCCTCTTTGGTGCGGCACCAGGTCATGCTCACAGCCCGCATGTGAACTTTCCACTAGACGTCTCTCTGGGCAGCCTGAAAAGCTGGTGGACTGTGTCCCCTCACATGAGTGTCCGGATTGAAAGTTGCATGACTGTGTGCTGCAGAGAGGCAGGGGGCGAAGGAGAGGGAAAGCCCTTCCATGGGGCAGCGCGGCCACTCAGCACATTCAGAGCCGCAGCAGCGCCAGTGCCTCCCACAGGGATGGATAGAAATGCTAGTGGGTTAATTTAGGGCCTGACCCAAAGCCTTCTCGGGTCGCTAGAACGTCCCCCATTGACTTCAATGGGCTCTGGACCAGGCTCTTAGTTGCTTTGTAGCTCAGGCCAATCCCAGGATGTCAGACAATTTCCTCTAC
Organism: Pelochelys cantorii; assembly: GCA_032595735.1. Taxonomy (NCBI): domain Eukaryota; kingdom Metazoa; phylum Chordata; order Testudines; family Trionychidae; genus Pelochelys; species Pelochelys cantorii. The sequence continues at coordinate 39,892,621 of CM064338.1, read as the reverse complement.
TCCCCTCTTTTGTCCTTGAGAAGCCCAGCATTATAGCGTAGGCAGGGGGGAAAATGGCGTATATGGGAAATGCAGGACTTCGTGGGTGGTGGATTCATCATCCCAGAGAGTATTCCATAAAATGCTGCTGAAACATACAAGTCCCACATTCCGAGCTACTCCAGTGCCACTGGGTTTTGCCCACAAAAGCTCAAGATTCGATATATTTTTTGCTAGTCTCTGAGACGCCACAGGACTTCTCGTTTTTATTCAGAGGTACGTTAGTAGAGAGAAGATGATGCAGCATTGTTATTCCACCCCAAGGGGCAAACTCTGGTGGAGGCCAACGAAACTCTAACTTGGGAGTCACACACACCACCTCTGGGCCCTTCTGCATGCACGTGATGCCAAATCACAGTCTCGCCCATTTCACAACATAACATACCCCTATCACTCTCCATACACAGCCCTAGAGGAGAAAAGCAACTGGCAGCAGGACCCGAGAAGGTGTGAACCAGCGGCTCCTTTAACTTCTTAGATGTTCCGGCTCCAGAATGCAAGCTGCCGTGACTAAGGGCATGTCTACACTGCACGCTTATTTCGGAATAAGCTATTCTGGAAGATATATTCTACACTACAGGGAAGCCTCAAAATTAGTCCAAGGCAGGTTCCCCTAATGTGGACATGCTACCTCAATTTAGAGCCCCAAGAAGCACTGGGGAGAAATTACTCAGAATGGCCGTGGGATAGGAGCTATTTCGAAATAGCAGCAGTGGAGCATCCACACTACAGCTATTTCAAAACAGCTATTTTGGAAGAGGAGTTATTCCTCATGGAATGAGGTTTACAGAAGTCGGAGTAAGCCGTCCGTTATTTCGATGTTATTTCGAAATAACGGAATTGCTGTGTAGATGCTCACATTGTTATTTCGGAATAAAGCTAGGTAGTCCGAAATAACAGTGCAGTGTAGACATACCCTTAGCCTTGCCTCGTAAGTGGTGTAACTGCTTTTCTGTAGCCATGTTGGAAGGCCTGTGCTAGGCCTGAACCAAAGCCGCCTTCTGCAGCCCGACTGAAGAGCAGCAGCCATTACTGTAAGGCCTGGAGACACATACTCACATCCATCTAAACAGTATTAAAAAGTGTCACACCAGGCTGTGAGGAGAGGGCTTTGTCCTGATAGCTCCCCCACTGTCACCAGATAAAGAAACAGATCTCAAGATGGGTAAATAAAACTGAAGTAACACTATTCTGCCTGGCAAGAAACTGCATATCAATCGAGAATGTTGTGGAATCCTCATCCTATGATCATTGTCATTACACTTTCCTATTGTTTGACTGTGTGATCTCTGTCTGGTTTGTAACTGTTTCTGTCTGCTGTATAATTAATTTTGCTAGGTGTAAGTCAATTAAGGTTGTGGGGGTATGATTGGTTAGGTAATTTTGTTATGATTGGTTAGTAAAACTATACTAAAATAATTGGTTACGGTATAGCTAAGCAAGACTCAGGTTTCATTATATAAACTGGGGTCCAAGAAGGAGACAAGGAGGAAGAAGATTGGAAGTAACAGAAGCAGAAGGAAAGAAGCAAAAGGCTGGAAGACCAGGAACACCAAGAAGAAGGAAGAAGACCTGGAAAGGAAGAACTTACCTCTGAAACACAGCCTAAGACCAGAGAGACTGATAGTGCCTGGTCAACAGGGGAAGTCTGCCTGTAGCAGGATTGGTGAGCATGACACTGTGTGCTTAGCATGTGTATTCTGCTTGTTTGGGAATTGTCAATAAATAGAGGATAAGGATATTACCGTGTGAGGCTCTTCCAGTGGCTAAAGATCCTGCTAAACCTGCAGGAAGATGCGCTCTGAGCCCTAGAAATTGGGTGAGGGTGGGTGTTTAAATTAACAGGGTTGTACCTTGAGCCCTAGGAACTGGGTAAAGGTGTGTATCCCTACAGTGTGGAAGGGATAGAGAAATTTGTGTGGGTAACAGGAGTGTAACTCACTCCTTCTTACACCACCTTTGAATCTGGCCACAAGAGTTTTCTTTTTTTGCTTTGACCTTTGTGTAGTATTTAAGTCGGTCGGTAGGTAGGTAGGTAGATGGGTAGGAGGGAGGGAAGGAAGGAAAATACATTACACGTAGCCACCAGATCAAGAGTGTTGCTATAATATGAACCTCCCAACAGCAGTACTGGACTACAGGTGCACACCTTGGACCTGGCCCTGGAATGCCCTCAAAGCCTGGGGGTGTGGGAAGCAGGGGATCTCAGTGTCACTCTAGGTGGTAGTAAACAAAGACTGACACACAAACACATACAACTTGAAACCCACTTTTCTTACCTCATCAAGTATCTTATTTTTGCCTCTGCCGATCCCTTCATTCAGGGCTTTCATCCATGACTCTTTCTCTTCCAAACTCTGAGCCTGAAATTTGATATCATGGACCTGCAAGGGTAGAGAGATGTTTTCATCTTAGCGTTGCTTGCCAAGGACAGATAAGTAGCCTATACGTCATTAGCATTTTAAACTTCATCTCCAGCTGAGCCCATGTTTAAACTAAACATTCCTTTGCCCTTTGGCTCTGCACTTCACTCCCCAGCTGCAATGAACCAAGCTTTGTTATGTGAGACAGTTTGTTGCTATAGTTTTTATTTTTGCAACTAGCAATTAAATTAATAAAGCAAGTGACAGTTTCTTCCTCTCACAATGACTGATGAAAAGTTTCTGGAGCAACGGATGCCTCTTTACTTTGGGAATGGATGGACCGCGTGTAGGGGACTTGCCCAAATGACCAACACATGTGGTGGTGTTTTCAGGTGCAATAAGATGCTGTATCTCCAATTTCCCCCAATGCTGCAGGCAGAGATCATTGTGAAATCTGCGAGGAACAAACTCTGCCTGCTCTTGTGTGTTGCAGCTGCATGGGAGTGGGGCAGGGTTCTGGGACTGTGCACAGCGATATGCATGCTTTGGCTCTCCAGCAGACAGACAGGCCTACAGGGTGGTGTGGAGTTCTCACAAGAGGCACAGGATATGACGGTTCAGAAGGATAAAATGGTGGAGCCACATGGATCCACCTGCCATAATTTTCCCTCCTTCTCACTGTGACAGAGAAGGGGCTCAGAAGCCCTGAAACTGTAGTACCAGGTATAGATATGATGCACTGCTATGGCCAGAGAAAGGCTGTGCTGAAGCCTAGAGGAGAGGAGGAGAGCCACACACAGACTCTCTTTCGACTATGCCTCTCTCTGACTGTGCATGAGACCCAAGGACTCCCATGATGCAGCTGTTCTGCTTACCACAAGCTGAGGCTATGGTGCCTCATGGGAGATATAGTTGGAGCTGGGAGCCCAGTCTATAGAGAAGAATGAGCGCACAAGGCATATAAACTACAACTCCCATGTTGGACCATGGCCACATTTGAATATTTCACATTTTGATTTCCTCAGAAAATTTTAATTAAAACTTTTAATTGAAATTGCCTGCACTGAGGGTGCCAGTTTCCCATCCAGCTCTGACTCTTCCAAGAATTCCCGGTGTTCTGCCTTGACAAACCCCCGGCAGCACTTCTTGAAGGAAATCGTAGGTGGGATGTAATGTCTCTAGTGAATGGATAAGCAATGGCCTTCAAGAGTCTGAACTCTGTGCTTAACTGGATGGACTCCTGATAATGTCCATGCCAGAAAGATCAGTGTTTTGTGATCTCTGCATGAGAAATATCTTTCCTCATTAACATCATGGTGAGTGTGAACCCGATGGGGACAATTCTTGGCAACAACTAAATGTGTATGGCATGGAAATTCTCCTAAGGCCTGTTCTAAAACAGTGCATTTGTTCAAAAATTGGCCTTTGCCATTGGCAAATGAAACATCCTCTCATGCATCCAGATGTTGGAATGTAACTAAAATGATGACACAGTTGTCCATTTGTGAAGGAATTACTCAGGTTTCCCAATTGGGCTACAATGAAATGACCTAATGGACATTCTCCACTGTGAGTTTTTATTTCTATTAGGAGCAATGGGGTGAAGATAAGCAAGGAAAAAATTAGGCTACATATCTGAAAAAGCTTCCTGACAGGGATCCCGTTAGCTTATGAAATTAAGTTTCCTCAAGCATACAGAGAGGGAAACTGAGGCAAAGAGCGCTTAAGTGACTTCGTCTAACATAGCAGAGCTGGGAACAGAACCTAAGCGCCCTGACTTCATATCTCCCTGTTGCAAAGCCTACAGGTGCAAAGCTTCTCAAAGGATAGGTTACCAGAATTTTAACAAGGGCAACCCCTGGTATTTTTCCCTAGCCTCATTCTTGGCAATGGTTGAACTGTTTTGGCTGAAAAATGATAAAATCATAGGACAGGAAGGGACCTCGAGAGCAGTGTTCCCTCTAAGCTGCACAGCAGCACATTTCACAGGTGATTAATCAGCACCACCCAGTCAGCCAGCTCCCTGCAGAGCTTAGAGGGAACACTGCTGGAGAAGTCATCAAGTCCAGTCCCCTGCCCTCATGGCAGGACCAAGCACCATCAAGACCATCCCTGACAGGTGTTCACCTAACTCAATCTTTTAAAATCTCCAATGATGGAGATACCACAACCCCCCCTAGGCAACTTATTCCAGTGTTTAACCACCCTGACAGTTAGGAAGTTTTTCCTAATGTCGAACCTAAACCTCCCTTGCTGCAATTTAAGCATGCCTAAAGCAAATTCATCCTAAAGCTGACACTGGCCTGGAAAGCTTGGAGTGGTGTGTGTGACTCCAAGTTAGAGTCTCTAAATCCCCCCAGAGTTTGCCTTTTGAAGTGGGATAACAATGCTGTATCTTTCCCTCTCTAATAACGTGAAGAAGTGTCGGGCGTCCTTAACACACAGGGTTACTGATTCCACCTATGCTTACAGAGGCACCTAAAAGAGGGTTGATGTTCTGAGTACCCACCACCTGCACAGAGGTTAACAGGAAAGATGGGTTCTTGGCATCCTCTGAAAATCAGATCCTTTTTATTTAGGTAACTATCAAACAGGCAAACTCTCTCCAGGCTAGGGGTGGACAATAAGCGGCCAATGAACTGGATGTGGTTCGCCAGGGTTAGCTCGTGGTGGGCTGCCAGCATTTTATTTACCTGTTCATATGCAGGAGCAGGTTTAAAACAAACAAAAGGAAGTTTTCTTCACAAAGCGCAAAGTCAACCTGTGGAACTCCTTGCCAGAGGATGTTGTGAAGACCAAGACTTTAAAAAGGGTTCAAAAAAGAACTAGATAAATTCATGGAGGATAGGTCCATCAATAATTATTAGCCAGGATGGGTAGGAATGGTGTTCTCAGCCTCTGTTTGTCAGAGGCTGGAAATGGATGACAGGAGAGGGATCACTTGTTGATGACCTGTTCTTTTCGCTCCGTCTAGGGCATCTGGCATTGGCCACTGTCGGAAGACAGGACACTGGACTAAACGGACCTTTGGTCTGACTCAGTGTGGCTGTTCTTATGTTCTTAGGTCCTGTTGGATGTGGATCACTGTTCATGGCCAATGAGCGCTGCAGAAAATGGTGTCACAGTCCATGCTGTTTCCTGAAGCCCCCTTTGGTTGTGAATGGCGATACATGGCCAATGGGAGCTGTACCTGCAGATGCACAGGTAAATAAAGTGCTGGTGGCCTGCCAGGGGCTAACGCTGGTGAACCGTCACTGGCTTATTGCCCAGCCTTGTTCTAGGCAGATCACCAGGGCTGAAACATTCATTGTCATAAAAAAGGCTGAGAGGCCTTCAAGCGAGTCCTCCTCCTTCCCTCTCCTGAGCTTTAAGCTACTTGGCCATCACCCTTCCTCTCTGTAGCAGCCCTTCATCATGAGGGATGGGATGTCACCAGCCTTGGTTTCTAATTCGCCCCAGTCCCACACAACCCCCCCACTTTAAAAGTCTATACATCATTAACCAAAGCCATGAAGATGAACGTAACCAGCCCAAGCCCCATAACTTCCACCTAGCAAACAGGGAATTACTCCTTCCCAGAATGCCCTGCGTCCCACCTGCAACCAATGCGGTGATGAGGTTGAGCTGCTCCCGCATACTTCAACTGAGAGGTAAAGGCCCGAGCTTTTTACAAACAGCTCTCTGTCCGGGAGGCCCAGAGGTCAGGCTAACCAGGGAACCTCACAGAGCACAAGTCTTCAAAACACAGTGCCAGGCAGGTTTTGTTTCAGCCCAAAAGGGCCTATTTTTGTGCATGCTTAAAAGCCTCTTTGTTTGGAAACAGTTTTGCTCTTAAGCTTTGCAATTAGAAAAGCCTGAGAGAAAGATTTCCTTGTGCACAGCTCAGCTGTTGGGCTGCCTGGCAAAAGCCTGGCAGCTTACCCCGGGAGCACAGAGAACTCTGGACACGCTGTTCAAGGAAAGGATCCCCTGCTTTCAAGCTTCTCTCTCTACTGCCGCTTGATGGGCCTCATTTCTGGGTCTCTGACAAAGCCCCATGGCTCCGAGAGTGGAGCGTGCCGAAGTGTTGGTGTCAGTCTGTGACTGTGTGGCAGGGCTGAGTGAAGGCTCGGTGGACCGTGCATCGCTAAGGAGAAGTGGAGGTGGCCCTCTGGTATGTAATTGTGGGTTGCACCATTCAATGCGTACTCAAAGTCACAGGCACCTACAGCAATTCCAGTCCCCTCCCTTCCATCCTGTCGCAGGTGGGTTGGGCAATTGTGAAAGGATGCCCATGAGGCTCCAGTAAGAGACTGGGAGGGAGGAGACCTGTGTTTTCTCCCCAGGTCTTCCAGAGACTTGCTGTGTAACCTGGGACAAGTCGTGCTTTGTGCTAGGGGTCCCTAATTTGTAAAATGGGGGTCGTACTGTCAGACCCAGCTTTGTACTCCTGTGGGTAGCACACTGGACTAGGAGTCAGACAGGGTCCTGCCGCAGTCTTGTTCAGAGGAGGGCAGATTAGATAACCACAACAGACCCTTTTGGCCTTAAAACCCATGTGTTCACAGGGGGATTAAGGCTAAATTCATTAACTGGTGACCAGAGACCCACACAAAAAGTCTTGGCTCCATCTGAACCCTATTCTGGGAAGTTGAGTGATGTACGGGCCTTGGACTGGCCCTCTACATGCAGTAAATTTCACCCTAATATCTGTAAAGCATTTTGAGATCCTTGCATAAAAGTAGCAAGTATTTTAAAGAATTTGCAATAATTCTGCTCATCCCAAAAGACCGTGAATCCTCACTACTAGCACAGATGATACTGCTTATGGCCCTTGGTCTCTTCTTCAAGTCATAGGCCTTCTTGTAGAAGCACATGTATTTAGAGGGCAGAGTTTCAGCCATTTATACTAGCCTTCCGTCCACTCATAAGTCGATGCCTGGACCACCCTTACTTACTTAACACAAACAGCCATGTGGAGGGAACTGACTCTTTTCTCATCAGATAACACAGGTACCTTATGCCCCGAGTAGCTGAAGGTTATTTATTGGCTTTAACAGGCACAATGCTGCGTAGGTGTTACGTATTTTCACAGGCACTGTGGATTTCATGGTCCCCGCACAAGTAAAGTCTCCCCCTTGTAACTCTTTATGATGAGTGCATCAGAAGCTGTTCAACAACCAGCAGGGCCAATGGACAATCAAGAGTGCTTAAGGATGGTAAGACCATTATGGAGAAACTAAATGAATTCTCTGCATTGGTCTTCAAGGCTGAGGACGTGCAGGAGATTCCCAAATCTAAGCCACGCTTTTTAGGTGACAAATCTGAGGAACTGTCCCAGATTGAAGTGTCAATAGAGAAGGTTTTGGAACAAACTGAAACCAAACAGGAATAAATATCACCTGGGCCAGCTGGTGAGCAGGGTTCTGTGAAATTACAGAACTGCTAGCTGTAGTCTATAACCGATCATTTAAATCAGCTTCGGTATCAAATGATGGGAGGTAGCTAACGTGATGACAATTTTTTAAAAAGGGCTCCACAGGTGATCCTGGCAATTACAGGCCTGTAAACCTGATGTTAGTACCGGGAAAACTGGTTGAAATTATAGTAAAGAACAAAATTGTCAAACACAAAAATGAACATAATTTGTTGGGGGAAGAGTGGACATTGTTTTTGTAAAGAGAAATCTTGCCTCACTAATCTACTAGAATTCTTAGAGGGGGGCGGTCAACATGCCTGAGGATAAAGGGGATCCAGTGGCTCTAGTGTACTTAGATTTTCAGAAAGCCTTTGATTAGGTCCCTCACCAAAGGCTCTAAATCGGGGTGGACAATAATTTTTGAGGGGCGGGGGAGTTATTTGAAGAATTTGTTAAGTGGTCATGGGCCATACTCTTCTACGATAATGAAGGAGGTGCAGGGTCTGTGATGGAGGTAGGCTGCAGAAGAGAGTTTGGAGTAGGGAACTGGGGTACAGGAGGCGGTGCAGGGTCCAGAAGGGAGCACTGGCGAAGGAGATGATTCTGGCCTGGGGAAGGTGTGTAGGAAGAGATGCAGGGTCAGGACTAAGGATGGGGGGTGAGGTCTATAAAATCATGACAGGTGTGGAGAAAAAAAAATAAGGAAGTGCTATTTACCTTTCCTCATAACACAAGAATTAGGGGTCATCAAAGGAAATGAATAGGCAGCAGGTTTAAAACCAACAAAAGGAAGTATTTTTTTCCACACAACACACAGTTAACCCATGGAACTCCTTGCCAGAGGATGTTGTGAAGGTCAAGACTTTAACAGGGCTCAAAAAAGAACTAGATAAATTCATGGAGGTTAGGTCCATCAATGACTATTAGCCAGAATGGGAAGGAATGGTGTCTCTAGTATGTGTTTGTCAGAAGCTGGGAATGGGTGACAGGGGAGGGAATCACTTGATGATTCCCTATTCAGTTCATTCTCTCTGGGGCACCTGGCATTAGCCACTGCTGGAAAACTGGAAAGTGGGCTCGATGGACCTTTAGTTTGACCCAGTGTGGCTTTCTTATGAAGATGGTTACCACCTTCTGGCTCTGTACCTAAGCATACTTAGCACAGGGAAGCGGAGTTCCTGACAACACTGTTTTAAATCAAAGTTAAAGGCTGACTACCTCAGGCAGAAGGAAGAGGATGGGCTGCCTGGGATATGTTTTCTTGATGAAAATCCACACTCCCTGTGGCTCTGCAGAGATCAGAGGCTGGAGTCTTAAGCTGCGTTGCATTTGTCAAAGACATGCCCTTTGAGAGAGACATTAAGACAAGCTGCAGCCAGCCATTTTTGATGAGAAAAGCAGTTTGCAATGCTTGCATTTTGAAAATAGGGTAAGAGGAGAAACAAGAGTCATCCTGGGAGATTTAGAGCCTAAGTGCGACCCCGTACATGGGTCTATAATCTAGTCTTGCTCCTGGTACCAGAGACTTTAAAGTGGAACCTAGGAACAGCAAACAGAGTTGCTTCTTTGCATGTTTGCGGGTCGAGGGATATGTGTTCCCAATCTGAATATGAAAGACGTGCAGAGAACGACACTGAGCAGGCACATGGAGAGGTGCAGCACCTAGCCTGGCTGTCTGCTCAAAACTAGGGATGTTAGATATCAGGTAATTGACTAGTCGAGTAACTGCATGAATTCTAATCGGTTACTCAACTATTCTATAGCCCCCAGGGGCGGGGCTCGCAGACAGTACGCTCCGGCCCCATTCCCAGGGAGCCCCCTGCCACCTGACACTTCTGCCTCTGTATCAAAGACAGAAGTATGGGGTGCCAGGAAGGAGCTGGTTCACGAAGGGAGCCAGTTTAAAAACCAGCTCCCTGCGCAGACTGGCTGCCTGCCGCCCCATGCTGCTGCCTCTGATACAGAGGCAGCAGCGCAGGGTGGCAACAGCCCCTGTCCGTGGGAGGGTCTGAACTCCCCGTGGACAGATGCTGCTCTGCATCCCACGGAGCTGTCTCTGTCCGCAGTGAGCCTGGGCCTACCGTGGACAGAGGCTGCTCTGGCAGCAGCCCTAAATAGATGGAGCCTGGGCTGTATCGGAGCCTGGTCGTGTTGGGAATGGAGTGACATAACCTGAAACAGTAGCTGCATCTTTGCTCGTTGCTTCTCTTTCTGCATTTGTCGCTCCTCCCCCGGCCTCCGAGGTGTGGGCTTTAACAACCACTGAATGCTAAACGGATGCAAGTTACTGTACTCTGCCTTGCAGATTCCCTTTCTGAGTGACTTACACCAGACAAATTTTACACCAGAACATTTGGCCCAGAGACTTCCAAGGTTACTGTCCTCAACTACAGGCTCAGCTCTGTTTGACTTTCCTAATTTAACTGATGAGGCTGGGTTGACTCATTTGGCGATTTCTAAACAGAACAAATTCTTCACATGCTTCCAACCTTCTCTCTCCTGGACACAAGTCTTCAGCAAACTGCTGGACTCACTTCTCTTTAATTGTACTTTGTTTCAGTTCCATATAAGTAAGTAAACCAATAACAGAGCAAGACAAGAGTAAAGGCTGCATGAAAATGTGTATGCTCAAACATTCTCCCAGAATAACACAGCCTTCATCCTGGGACCAGGACAAATAAAACCTAAGTTATTTTTGTAAGAGGCCTATCTCTAGCAAGGCAACGGGTAGGAACTGTAAGTGTGTGTCTAAAATCAGGACAAAGTGCATAGTTGTTGGGTTTTTTTTCCAATTGACAGATACTTAATAGATCCATGATAAATGTTTACAGCATGCACTGTACTTTAACATGCTATGGATGGTCTGTAAAGGGAATTGAGCATCTTGGGTACTAGTCTGGTATTTGCTATTTGCAGATACCATGGCAAAGATGTTCAATTATGGGTCTCTTATCATTCAACCCAAAAATCCATATTTATACCTCTAAATAAAAGTGTCCTGTTATTTCTTTTCAGTAGGGTCAAGAGCCCACAGATCCCATAAACTGAGCACCCTGTCAAACTTTTTACACTCATTTAGACTACAATCAGAGAACGTGGCAAAGAAAAATGAGCTAGACCTGAAGAGTGCCGAGAGAGAGAGAGAGAGAGAGAGAGAGAGTGTGTGTGTGTGTGTGGTTTTTTTTTTCATGTGCTGCACCTATGGTGGATGGCAGCAAGGTTCCCAAATGGAAAATATTTTGTTGATAAATATCGCCCCATCTGCAATTTCAAAACAGAAAGCCAACAGTTGTGTACGTTGGCCTGCTCGAAGAAGCCTGTTCTGACATCTGTGAAAGTATATTGTGTGTCAACACCCTCCCTACGTTCCCAGCCAAAGAGGGGGAAACTGCTGCCAAAGTGAACTTTTCATTTATCAAAACAGCGTTATTAACAAGTGGTCTCTCTCTGGGTCTCCATTTAACAAGGGGCCTGGGATTACACAGGGCAGAGAAACGGGGCGGGGATGTGTGTAAGTAACCTTCAGTGGTGGAAATCATGACCCTTATGGTAAGGTATGAAATATCCGGGGTCACATCTTGCACCCATATGCATGCACATAGTGCCGCTGAAATGTACACAGCTCCTGGCATGAGTAAATTGAGCAGGATTTGACCCTTTACTGTCTAAATAATGTGCACTAGCTTCCTACTGGGCCTTTCGTTTCTAGGCAGACTTATCTCCATTGCCTGCCGCTGGGATTTTTGGCTTAAAAATGAATGGCCCAAAATATCTAATGGGACCAGGCAACTGGAGTTGTGGTGCTTGGTGCTTAGCAGATGGTGCACAGCCCCCCATCGAGGCAGGGCATAGGACCTTAAATATTAGATTAAGCTGCTATTCATTTTATTCATTGCAAGAAACCCCACAAATAAGAGAGGAAGGCAGCTCTGGTGTAGCTCTTAGGAGCCCAGCTCTGTCATGGAGTTCCTGTGTCACAGGTGAATCGCTATCTCCACTTCCCATCTGCAAAATGAACACAGTCATACTGCCTTTTGTCTGGTCTGGGGGTAGGCTCTGAGCCGAAAGGCCTGTCTCTAGTCTATGTCTGTAGAGGATTTAGCACCGTTAGGCCCTGAACTCAGCTGAGTTTTCTCAGCACTGCGGCCACAAGAAATACTGAGCGTGTGCAGAAAACCTTACAATGAATGAACAGTTCTCATTCAGGTAAAATATGCAGAGCTGAGATGCTGATGTTTTCAGCTGCAGAAATCCTTCTCAACATGAATTTGTTTTGGTCTCCTTCCCCCAGCCTGTCAGAGCTGAACTCAGACATAATTCAGTGACATGTTCTCACTTTTAGGCCAAAAAAATTAGAAAACAAAATAAAAATAGATTTGAGATATCCTGATGCAACCAAAACAAAGATTCTGGAACAAATAGTTACATATTCAATTTGTAAGCATTAGGGATATTAAATATAGTTTAATCAACTAATTGACTAGGCGATAGATTTTCCATCGACTAGTCCATTAGTTGATAAGCAGGGGAGCCGCAGCAGGATTAGCTCTCGGTTCCAGGAGCTAACCCCGCTGCAGCTCTGCCTTTTAAATATGTAAGTGCAAAGTACTTCTCTGAGGAAGACACTAAAGCAAATGCACAACTACACAATGGGGAATAAGTGGCCAGCAGGTAGTATTCGTGAAAAGGTTATAGTGGATCCCAAACTGAATGTGCGTTAACAATGTGATGCACTTGCAAAAAAGGCTAAGATCTTTCTGGGGCGTATTAGCAGGAGCGTCGTATATCAGACACAGGAGGTAATCACCCACTCAGCAGTGAATAAACTGGAGAGAGTCCAGATGAGCACAACAAAGGTTTAAAAAAATTGGGATATGAGGAAAGATTAAAAAACCCACCTGTGCGTGATTAATCCTGAGAAAAGAAGACTGAAGGGGCAATCTGATAACAGTCTTCAAATATGTCAATGGCTGTTATAAAAAGGACCATGGTCAATTGTTCTCCAAATCCACTGAAGGCAGGACAAAAAGTAACAGGCTTAATCTACAGCCAGAGAGATTTAGGTTAGCTATTAGGAAAAACTATAAGGACAGCTAACCTGGAACAGCCTTGTAAGGAAGGCTGTGGAATTCCCATCACTGGAGGTGTCTAAGAACAGTATCAGAGATGGTGTAGGTGTATTGGTCCTACCTCAGTGCAGGGGTGGACTGATGGCCTCTGAAAACCCCTTCAAGCTCTACATTTCTATGATAGCAAAGTTCTGTCCCATCAAGATATCTAACTATGCCGCCTGTGACTAAGGAAGAATGGTAAACCCCTAAGCAGAACTGTAAAACAATCACTATTCATAAATCCAACTGTGACATGCCAAGAATTTTGCTGAATGAAACCCTGGGGACAAAATGGCTAGCTGTGATGTTTATGACAGGAGAACGTCAAAACAGGAGGCACAATCCTGCTCTCCTTATGCACAACAGTCTTATGTGGGAAGCAGTGAGGCTGGGTGGGCGAGCGAGGCAAGCAGGGTTTGACTGCGTGGCTCAGGGAGACCGCACATTAATAAAGGCATTTTGACTCCTACACTGATGTTAGGGCTTGGGAGGGACCAGATCATGACACAGGAACTCCAGCTTGTTGAGTGTGGGGGATTTGCCAAAATCACACTAGCTTCAAAGAGATCAGTATCATTGCTCCCATTTTACACAGGGGGAAACGGAGGCATGAAGAGTTGAAATTTCTTGCCCCACATCAAACAGAGGTCAGTGGCAGAGCCAGAAATAGAATCTAGATAACTGGAGTCCCTGTCCAATGCTCTGGCCACTCAGCCATTTTGTTTCCTGTGTATATAAAACTAGACTAGAAGATTTACACGACGTTGCTCAGGTCCTCAACTCAATTGATTTTTGGTTTTTGGAAAATAAAATGCGGGGGCTGGGACAACTTCAGCCCTCTCTCAGTGCAGCAGCTTGAGGCCAGGTGAGAAACACCTCTCAATGGCCGCTGCAACTCCAGCACGTACAGCTGGGGAGGGGTGCATGTCCTCCGGCCGAGGCAGGTCCAGGTTTGTCTGCCCCCAGCACTCCCCAGCCAGAGTGAGGAATGCAACAGCCTGTGTTCTGTCCCCTGGGATAACAGCCAGAAATGTTCCTGTAAGAATCGGAGTGGGGAGCAGCTTCAGCTATAGAGCGCTGGGGCGGGATGGGTGGCGGCTCAGGGCTGGGACAGTCCTGGATGGAGGAGGTGCCCCTCCCTAGCCAGTCCCTTTCACTTGCATGGTGAGTCTATTTTCTGTATGGTTTTATGAGAAGCAATCTCATTCCAGGTACATCCCGTTTTCCTGGCACAACCAAACCCAGACCTTGGTTTACATTATAATAAGAGGAAGCTGCATATTGAATTTGGTGGTCCTACCTCTTACTGTTTAGAATCATAGAACCACAGAGCTGGAAGAGACCTCAGAAGGTCATCAAGTCCAGCCCCCTGCTCTAGGCAGGACCAATCCCAACTAAATCAACCCAGCCAGGGCTTTGTCAAGCTGAGACTTAAACACCTCTAGGGATGGAGACTCTACTTCTTCCCTAGGTAATCCATTCCAGTGCTTCACCACTCTCCTAGTGAAATAGTTTTTCCTAATATCCAACCCGGACCTCTCCCACCGCAACTTGAGACCATTGCTCCTTGTTCTGCCGTCTGTCACTACTGAGAACAGCCTTTCTCCATCCTCTTTGGAACCTCCCTTCAGGAAGTTGAAGGCTCCTATCAAATCCCCCCTCACTCTTCGCTTCTGCAGACTAAACAGACCCAACTCCCTCAGCCTCTCCTCATATGTCATATGCTCCAGCCCCCTAATCATTTTGATTGCCCTCTGCCGGACCCTCTCCAATGCGTCCACATCCTTTTTGTAGTGGGGGGCCCAGAACTGGACACAATACTCTAGATGTGGCCTCACCAGAGCCGAATAAAGGGGAATAATGACATCTCTGGATCTGCTGGCAATGCTCCTTGAACAGGAGTTTTGGAGTTCTCGAACAGACAGAGAGACAGACTCACGCACAGACACCCAGACAAACTCTCTCAGATATGTAAATTATTTTAAGGACACTCTTTTGAGTCCTGGTTCTTGGCACTGAAGGCAAAACATTGCTCCAACGCAGAGCCCCAATTCAGGAAAACACATAAGCACGTGCCTAACTCTCACTGACTTCAATGGGATTCAAGCGCAGGTTTAGATTAAGTGCTGTCCTAAATCAGGGCCCCAGGGAGAACAGATGGATGCAGAAGGAAGCAGGTTTTTTCATTCTCCACTGATGAAACAGTAGCTGCGACAGAAGAACAGAAGTCTCTACAGCTGAAAAATTCATGAGGAAACACTTCTCCAGCGGGAAAGTAGCAGTGAAGACAGATTTCCCCCACGTTGCCTCACTCCCCTGTAAGACAATTAGGGCATTCCATCCTCCGCACCTCTTGTAAAGAACTCACAGCCACCTTATACTTGGTTGTTCCTTTGCTGCTCAGAACGTTCCTGCTGCACTGGGGATAAACCTTAGAGCCTACCACTCCAAAAGCATAGGTTGGTATTTCATTCGAGGGAGAATCTCCCTTGTTTGTTAGCAATCTAGGATCTATGAGACAGGAGAGCCCAGGTGGAGGGGCAAAACAGGGCAGGGATGGTAGATACACATTAGCAAGTTCATTACTATAAATCACTATAACACCAGAATGAGGATTTTGGTGTCCTTAGGTGTGTGTGCACATACACATAGATACTTCCGTAGACAGTGGCGTTTTAAGGGAAAAAGGATAATCCTACCTTCTTACCCGGCGATCGAATTAAAATGAAACGGTTTTTCCTTTTCAAGAGTGCACGCAGATCCTGGCACCTGTCATAGCTCTCCAGTTCCACTGTTTCTAAACATTTCTGTTCTTCCTGCAGAGCGTGGGGAGAGGGGTGAGGGGGGGGAAAGAGGGGAAGGAAACATTTATCTGTAATGTTATACCTCTAAATCAAATGCATACCAACAATGTCTGCATTTTCATCCCACCTTTACGTGATCCCAGTGTGGGTTCTCCTTTAAAATAATCCACGTGCAATTATAGTTGTGTAGGCAGCCAGCCTCCAGATATCAGACAAACACCTCATGGAAGAAAATCCGCTGCCCTGTAGGCTACAGGTCAATCAGTAAAGGTGTTAACTCAGGGGAGTCTTGCTGCTCTGAACAGAAATGACAAAACTTTGCATTTCACTAATGCTTTCTATTGGGATCTCAAAGCATTTCACAAGCCTTAACTTAACCTCACAGTCCTCTAGTGAGTTAGGGAAATGTTATCCCTGTTCTACCCATGGGGAAACTGAGGCACGGACCATGACTACTCATGATGACACAGAGACGGAGTCTGGCAGAACAGGGACAAGAACCTAGATCTCCAGGATCTCTTGTGCTACGAGCTTATTCCACTCTTCCTCTCAATAAGACCAAAGTCAGTGGTGGCCGTAGCATATTTTTAACTTCCACATTTAAGCACATTTTTTCCTGTTTGCACGTTTGGTCTGTCAAAACAGAATCATTTTCTTACAAACAAAGCAGCACTATCGATGCCAGTGCCTCGTTAGGGGCCTATCTATCCCCAGGGTAATGCAACTGAAGCCAGCGATCATTTCAATCAGATGAACTTGACCCGTTCTTCCTAATGGCATAGCTAAAATATCATGCACACAGTGCCACAGTTCAACCTAGTCACATAGAAACAGCATCGTTTTCAACTGGTCCATTTGGTAGGGAATGCAGTGTTACATAGAGGGGATATTATTATTGTTTACACCACAGTGACATACAGGCACCCAAATGCCTGGTTGGAGGAAGGGGTCCCTTCCCTGAAGAGTTTACAGTTAGTTCAGGGTTCATATTTATTGATCTTTTTCTCACATTACTGTTGTAAATCCTGATGGTACAGAAGTGGAAAACAGCTGCCTCTCTGGGCAACAAACCAGGACATTCACAGGAGGGAGAGAAGCAACACAGAGGTCTCTTGGCCCTGGTCTACACTAGGGAGTTATTTCGAAATAACTCTCCTTATTTTGAAATAACAAACGGAACATCTACACTATGAAGCCCGTTATTTTGAAAGAGGGGGCTGGTTATTTCGAAATAACTCCTGCTTTCCTTGGGGAATAAGCTTATTTCAAAATAGTTATTTCAGGAGCTATTATTTCAAAATAATTTCCTAGCATAGACATGCCCTCCGATGCGAACCAAGGGGTCTTCTACTTAGATATGGGCTTTGACTGGGACGCGGACATCAACTTCCATGAACTTTACAGAAGGTGGAGATCTGGATCTCAAAATTGTGGCTCAGGCCTGTCTCTGTCACTGGTAGGATTGCCAGGTGTCTGGTACTGAACTGGACAGTTCGGTACTTTTGCCTCCTGTCTGGTAAAAAAATTCAGACAATACCGGACACCTAAAATGTTTGGTACTTTCTCATTTTTTCCCAGCCAGGAGGCGAAAATCCCAGGCTGTCTGGCTCAATACAGAGGCAGCCTGGCAACCCTAGTGCTTACTGGGTTCCGCAGGGGAGCTGTCCAGCCCAGCTCAGGGAGGCAAGATGGCAGGTGGCCGCTGGCAGCCTGTTAAAAAGCCTCACACGTGGTTTTTAAAGGGGCCATGGTGCTTTTTTTTTTTGCTCAACAAACTTTTTTTCCTGGCATGGTTTATTTTTGTTGTTGTTTGGTATTTTTTCTGAAACCATCTGGCAACCCTAGTCACTGGCCCAAACTAAAACTCCACTAAAACTCACAAATTGCGAGGTTCAGTCTCAGCTCTGCGCTTTATGGCTCAGACCTGCCTCTTACTCTGGGTAGCAAACGCCAGGGGAAAAGTGCAGAGGAGGAGTGGAGGGTGTGGGCTACATGCCCTAGCCAGGAAGCTGCTGAACTCTTAGAAGCAGGGAATAGTCACAGGGAAGTGGGCTGAAGGGAATTTCCTTGGTTTACCATCTGACATTTAAGTCTCTAGGTCAGCTCCGGCAGTGTTGCAATTTCTTTCGTTGCTTCGTATTTGCCAGCGAGGCCCTAGCTGAGCTGCTGCAGTGCTGGGGGCGAGCAACGTGAAGCGGTCAGGACCTAGTTCAGGTTTGGATTTTTAAAATTAAAGTAACATTTTCCCCTTTTTTGAACAGAGGAGGAGAGTGCAAGGGGAGAACGGGGAGCACATGGCTCTGGGTCTGGTGTGCAGCACGACCCTGCTCCTGCTCACACTGAAACCAACTCACTCCAAACGTGCAGGGTCAAGTCAGTGCTTAATTTGTTATGAAAGAGGTGCTGGGGATCCAGCAATTTTTTGTACATTCACAACTAGTGCAGCAAGCCCAGTGGTGGCAGGGCCCTGAACAGCCAGGCCCAGAGATGCCGGGGCCCTGAACAGCCGGCCCAGAGGTGGCAGGGCTCAGTCCTGGCATGCAGTGGAAGCACTGGCGCAAGCCCTGCTGTCTGTGTGGCAGGCGGCATGCGCTCTGACAGGGCTCGTGCTGCCTTTCCTTGCCGTATAATTACAAACGTGTAAGGGATGGAAATAGAACGTTTCATAAACCCTATAAGCCAGGAAATGCCCAAGGAGAGTGAGGTCACCCACATGTGCCTTTATGCTGGGTGATCCCAGCTTGGTTGTTAGGGGACAACTGCCCACATCCTAAAATTGCCACCCAGTTAGTTGCCTCTGTGTGCGCCAGTCTGTGGTGGGTGAAGACCGAGGTGGATTGGCAGAGCTTTGTGGGGAGGTTTGCTCAAAGAGCCTGTTGGCAATAGGTCTGGGTCTACTGCGTGCCAGCCGCTGTGCTCCTGGCCTGTCTCTCAGGCCCATGTAAAACTCATCAAAACTTCCATCCTTCTTTCCTGACTCAAGGGTTTGACAGGCACCATTCCCCAGACCCCAGAGAAGCCCTTCTCCTTTTTAAAAATGGTTGGTAGTTATGAGGGTCTGGGGGGGGGGGGAGGGGGGGAGTGGAAGGCCTTGGCAGGTGAGGGACCAAATGCTCACTCCCCTTAAAGCTCTGGAAATATGCTGCTCACTGCCGCATTTAACCCTCACTATTTCCAGCCAGGGAATGTGTGGCAATACAGCTGCCTCCAGTGCAATATTGTTGAGGTTCACCGAGGACTGCAGGAGGGTTGTCTCTCTGTGTACAAGCCCTGTCCTACGACATAGGCCTGATTTCTAGGCCACGCCCTCATGGCGGAGAGGGGATTTCAGAAACTGGAGTTTCCCCAGTAAATTATTATAACAAAAGTTATAACTTCAGCTATAACTTTAGCTCTGAGTTCTGCAGGCCTGCTCTTATAAACAGGACTCTCCAGTCAGTCCCCACACCTGCTTGGGTTCTGGTCTTCTCTTGTGTCACAGGGAGTTACAATAATCACTTAGATTGTGCTAAGATACAAAGGTTTAATTCAGCAGCTGCCTAAGTGTGCAATCAAGGGTGTCACTTTATATTGTAGCACAGCTGTTTGGGGGGAGTCCCATGACATTTCAAATACTCTTCTGTTATTGGTCCAGGAGCATTACACAGAACTGTGGAGAGGTGATAGCAAGATGGTGACTTTTATTCAGTCCTCTTTATATGCTTTTGCTTGACATCTCGTTAAATCACTTTTCTCTGGCTAGGGTTGGGGCATTAATAAAACACCTCAGGCCCGGTTTACACTACAGTGGAAGGTTGAAATAAGATACGCGACTCCAGCTTTGTTAATTACATTTCTGCACCATCCACACAGTGGGAGGCCGACAGGAGCAAATGCTCCCATTGACTTCCCTTACTCCCCACAAAAGGAAGAGTACCGGATACTGGCTAGAGCTTCCCTTAGCGTCTGATGTACAGGTCCATATTTGATCCCCTAAATCGAATGCCAGAAGATTGACCTCTGGAGTGTTGATTTTCCACATAGAATAGACATGCCCTTAAAGCCCAGATGCACAAAAGCTATTAAGCATGTGTGTATCTTAAAGCATGAAAATAGACTCATTTATCAGTCAGGTACTAGACTACTGACTGTTTAAGCATGCATGTATCTTTAAGTGCTTTGCTAGACTGGGGCCTTAAGTAGAAAACTAGAACCCTTTTGTACATATTAATCTACGTATTCAAAGCACTGTACATGAAAAAATAATGTGGGTACAGCTGGTTAGAAAACTGAAGGCTCCTCCCAAAAAAACCTTTCGAATGTTTGTTGAAAAAACAAAAACTGAAATTGTGTTTAGTTTGGCAGTTGAGAAACCCTAACAGTTTGGTTTTTTGATATTCCAACATAATAACCAAAACTCTTCTACAAAAGTTGTCACTTTGCATAACAGTTTTCGTGAAGCTGACAATGCCATTTCTCCGTTTAAAAAAAAAAAAAAAAAAAAAGGTGTAGATTGCAAAATCTTGACCAGTGCCAAGTGTGGTTATGCACTAAGTATATGGATACACTGGCTGTAATAATAATTTCTATTTCTGAGGATCTCCAAGTAATTTAATTAACTAAGCCTTGAATAGGGAATGCATTATCTCCACTTTACAAGTGGAGAAAATTCAGGCAGAGAAGGTAAGCATTTTACTAAGGTCACACAGAGAGTCTACTGCAGAACCAGAGAGAGAATCCAGATGACCCGAACTCCAATCCTATTCCTTCCACCCTAGATTATGTTCCTTGATACCTTAAATGATATGCATTTAATAACATAACTAACCAACTTTTAAAATTAGTTCCCTTACTTTGGACCAAAAAGGATCAGAGGTAATTTCAAGAGTGAATGATACTGTCTAATTAGTACTGGAACTGTACCAACGTTTATGTTTAACCTCCTTCTGGACAGGAGTCCTTGCTCTTCAGATATTCTGCGTAATTTTCTGAGTTTTCATTTTCATTCAGGTGAGGATAACCAGTTCTCTTGAAGCCAGGCAGAACCATTATTTCATAACAACTCTATTCTATTCTCTATAGAAGTTTATACCATGTTTATCCCTGTAGCATGTGAGCACTGCCCTTAGCATGTGAGTGCCATATATGTGTATATTTTAGTATGAGTATGTGTGCAGCCAAAGTTGCAGTTGTTGGGTGTGCACCATACATACTATAAATGCATCTCAGGTACTGCAGGGTAGCATCTCCATCTCTAGAGGTTTTTAAGTCCCAGCTTGATAAAGCCCTGGCTGGGATGATTTAGTTAGGGTTGGTCCAACTTTGGGCAGGGGGCTGGACTTGATGACCTCCTGAGGTCTCTTCCAACTCTATGAGTCTATGATTCTTTAGTTCCTGTCGAGGTTAGGCTCTGTGGTAACGTAGGTGAAGCCAAAATGGAGTACAGGAAATACACCTCACTTCTTACCACATCAACTGAAGGGAATTTGAAGCGTATTAAAAGTTCCAAAGATTTTCACCAACCATCTGCTCAGTGTAATACGATAGCCAATTACAGTTTGCTCTGGATAGACCACTGCCCTTTAAAACAACCCTAAAGCCTGGCTAAGAGATAATGAACATGTGGACTGGCAAGTCCTGACTGCCAAAAATCTTGATCTAAGACAATTTATAGATGATAACCACAAATGATGCTAACACCGTATTTGTGCCAGTCTTATGCTATATTTTTCCAGTGATACAATCTGATGTGGCTAGATTTTCAGCTGCCCTTAGCCTTGCCTCCAACTGTGTATGCACCAACTTTGTACACAAGAATGTTTCCATGTACAGCTTGCACACTTTGGCACTTGGAAAAATGAGTATGACATTCAGACCTACAAAGGTAGCAACAGTTAGGGCCCAGCATTAGAAAACCTGGCCCTCTGCTGACATCTCTTCCTGAAGGGCAAGAGAGGGGTGGGAGGCTGGTAGTAGATATGGTGCTTTTTGCCTCTTGGACACTGGTTCAAGTGCAGTGAACTGGTGGGACCTGGTCCACTGCTTTATAGACAGCCACGCCCATCCTAAAACCCTGTCCTTGTCAGCAGAGAGGCTTTGGAAGCTGACCTCCCGTCTCGCCCTTTCGGGTCAGGCTGGGGACACATCAGGAAGGAATTGTGTGCTTTTGTTGCACAGGCCTGTGAGGAGAAGCCCTCACTTCCGAAGGCCATTAACCCCACCCTTTCAAAAGCACAAGCAATTCCATTTAGAACAGAGCCAGGGACGCTGCATTCCTCTCTAAGCCTGCAGAGAGGGCTACTGGAAAGGGATGTAGGATGTCATTGTGGTTCAGGTTGGGCACTAGGAAGCAGAAGAGGCATGTTCCGTTCCCCCAGTGCTGCAGCATTCTTGTGTGACCCTGAGCAAATCATTTCATTTCTCTGGGACTCGGTTCCCTCTCTCGAAAACGGAGAAAATACCACTTCCCTATCTCACAGGGTCATTGTGGAGACCACACATAGTGAGGACCATTTTATAAGTGCCTCACTAAAAATATCCATTTCCTTCAGTACCCCAGCAGCAAATCTGCACAAGCATATGCTGTCTTATTACCCTACCAGAACTTTGCAGCGATTTCCACTATATGTCATTTTAATAGCCTATACCATGACCCAGTATTTACAATAATGGGACGAGCCAGCTAACCAGCTTACACGTGCAATTTATTACAGGATGTTAACACAACCGGCACACTACCAGAAAATAGTGTGCCTGGTTGTTATAAATGTCATTTTCCCTGTTGAGAAAATAAAATATCTCTTTAAATGACTGGGGCTTTTCCTTCCCCTGAATGTCTGTGGAGATTAATCTTGCTTTAAAATACCTCATTCCCTACTGTGAAGATAACCTCAATATATCTAGTTTCTAAAGGTATCCCCTTTTAAAAGCCTCTGTTTTCTTTATAGCCCTGAATTGGCACAGTTCTGAGCATCTGAAACTTCATCTAGGGTCAACAGGAGTCCGGGGTACTTTGCAACTCTCAGGAGAGGCTCACTAATTTGTAGAATTGGGTCCCGTGTCTCGCCACATGACCGTAGGCCTAGGTGCTCCTCTCGACACTCAAACTTATGCCTAACTTCCTAGCTGTGGTCAAGCATTTTATTTTGACTCCTAATTTAAATGCTCATAAAAGAACATCATGTGCTGGCAGTTTCAGAGCTATCTGGTAGTTTCCCATCCGGCTGGATTTCCGGTAGAAAATGCCCATGAGAAAATTTCAATGTTGCAGAATCACTTTTCGGTTTTCCATCAGGCTCCCCAGCCAAAATGGTGGCTCCCACTCCTCAGCTGCCCTTCTGGAAGGCTCCTGGCAATTTCCCTTTTGGCCCGTAAAGAGAGGGCGGGAAACTGCCAAGAGTCATCCAGGAGGACTGCAGCTAAGCTTGAGAGGAGGCAGAGAACGGAGGTCCTCCGCCTCCAGCCATCCAAGAAATTCAGATTTGGTTCTCTCAAAATGGATGTTTTTCAATAAATCCCTTCCTGTAAATAATTTCACATTTTGGAATGTGTGTCCCCATTTGGGATGAACAGTCTTTTAAAAACATTTAATATTTTACAGGAGGGGATTTCCATTTTTTGGCCAGGTCTGCCCAGAGCAAATGGCCTCTAAAGGGCAGTGGCGACTAGAGATGTAAGAGACTAGTTGACTATCCGACAAGCAGAAGTGATGTGTCTAGTTGCTCCCCCCGCCTCTTGCTCAGAGAGAGGCAACAAGGGGTGGGGAGCAGGAGTCAGTGCTGGGGGGAGCTGGTGGTTCCCCCCAGCACCATCTCTGTGGGGGGCAGGGGAGGTAGAGGCATAGTGGACACAGTGGGAGCGGGACTGACACAGTCCCCGCTTGCGCCGCTTCTGCTGCGATTCTGCTTTTGAAATGTACAAGAGCCCCAAATGGGCTCCCTGCCGCACCTCAGCCTTTGAAATGTACAAGAGCCCTACTGGGGCTCTTGTACATTTCAAAAGGAAGCCCATGCTACCTGCGGGGCTTCCACTTTTGAACTGTAGCAAGAGCCCAACAAGGTTCTTGCTACATTTCAAAGGCAGAGGCGCCCTAATAGACTAATTGAATAGTCGATGGAAATCCCATCAACTATTCGATTAGTTAATTAATCTAAATGTAACATCCCTAGTGGTGACTACTGGGGCCCGCGCCCAGTGGCATTTGACTTGACTGTTTTGTGTCAAACCTTTTCCATCAGATAACATGGGGGAGGGGGGGGGAAGAACCAAAAGTATTTGTCAGGGTTGCTCTTCCTCAAATCAGCACAATAATGCAACTAGTGAAGTATTTCCCCATTCTGGTGCCCTTGACACAACACATGCAGACTTTGTAGGTTCTGTGTTATTATTTTCTTATACTTCTGGACCTCATCCTGCAAAAACTTGCTCACACAGGAAATCCCATTGAAATCATGAGCCCAGTCCTGGAAATCTTTACTCATGGATGCACTTTTGTTGAAGCCCTGCGGGAAAAGGCCCTATATTTTCATGCATTTATAATCCTCACTGAATGCAGAGGCAAGGCAGATTTCATTTGGCTCTTAACTTCTTGGTTGATCGAAAACAGTAATAAAATTGAGCCTCGACCGCTCACTTTTCACATGCCAGCAATCCCAGGGAAGGGCACAGAAGGGCTCCCAGGAATAAGGCTGAAGGATCAGTTCTACTCCAGTGCAATTCATTCCTGCTTTTGATCAAATAGAAGGGAAAAGCCAAGTAAAATCTGCCTTGTGCCTGCATTTAAGGATCACGGCAAACACTCATAAATACACTCCATACCCATGAATGGGTAAGTGAAACCCCGAGGAGCTGGAAACATTGCAGGCCAGATTTCAGAAGGCTGCCAAACAGCTGCAAGGCTGTGTCATTCACTGAAGTAGCAGGTGGCAAGTCAGCTGGCTGCAATTCAATTTTATAATTTAAACAGAAAAAAAAATCCCTGTCCCACCATCCTGTCCCCTTGCTCCCAAATTGATAAGCTGCTCCGTTTCTTAAAGAACCTGTTTTTTTCCAAATTTGGCAACAGCTTTAGCAGTTTCCTGTCACGAGTGCAAATATTTATAGTATACTCTTAAACGCACCAGCTGTCTCCTCTCTATTACTTTTAACCTTTCAGGATTTTTCTTGAGAAACTAAATGGAACTAAATGAATTGGAGGAAAGGGACAAACATCCTGTGTCACCTACAGGCCTGATCCCATGCCGCACCATGCAGGGTAGGGCCCTGGTTCAGGAAAGCCTCAGGAGACCATACCTCATCTTCATACACCAGCAGCTGCGTTTTACATATCAGGATGTACCGATCTTTCCATAATCCCAAGAGCCCTCCGCTGCTCTTCTTAACCCAGCCGGCTTTGTCTGCGGTCGGAGCGCGTTTTGGTTTCTCCGTGACCTCCTCTTTCACACCCTGCAGAGACACCACGAAAAGCAAAGGGAAGGAAGATTACTGTCGGTTGCACTTCCCACACCTCGCCAGAAGTGACGGATTCCCGAGGGCCTGCTGAGGAGAAGTGTGGGGCTGCCCACACCTTGCCCTGAGGCCACTGGCAGGACATAGGGCCCAGGCCTGTGTGAGCTCTTACAATCCCTTTGTTCGAGTTTGGCAGGTCACGTGTGTCTCTTACCGGGATTCCCAATCTGGCCAGAGACATCATCTCCCCACCCTTCGCCAATTCTAAAGAAAACAACTGGGGTCACTCTTCCCCCTCACAGGGAAAGCCTCTGCATGGGAAAGGACAACTCAGCCAGGGTCCCCTCATGCAGCTCCCCCACCCCCAGGGAAGGGCTCGGCAGAATGCACTTCAGAGCCAGGCCTCAGGACTTTCGGCCTAGTGGCGTAGCCGCACCGCTGGGGGTTCCCTTACTGCTGCGCTCCTGAGCCCCCTTTTAAAGCCCCATGATCGCTGGGGCGCCCTGCACCACAGCATCTGAAAAACATCACCCCCGTCTCAAGTGCGACTTATCTCTGCTCCTAAGCCACTCTAGGAAACCTGGAAAATCTCCTGGGCGTATGCCTGCTGACGTCAGCGCCACAACTCCCAGGATCAGTCCATCGCTACCCTGAGGCAGTTTCCGCCAGGCCCAGTGTTATTCCCAGAAGCTCAGGCCATTTCTTCTACACACATGATGCTGTCACCTTTGGGCTGTAAGCCACAGACTCCTGCGCCCCTCTGTAATGCTGGGCAGGGTGTTCTGAGACACGAGTGTTATCCACGCTAGGCTGAATTGCACCGAATGACATGAGGGCACCAGGGCCTACGGGTTCAGCTCTCTGCGCTCTCTTGTCCCTCACACAGACTCAGTCCCTGCATTCACACCAACTTCTGCAGGGTGCTGGGTTTAACTTGAATGGAAAGGGCTAGCAGGCAAAGGAGGAAGTTTTAAAGCAACAGTTCCTTTTCTTTGGGACGTTTATAGCTGTTGCAAGCCAAGTCTTCTCTGTCTCCCTCCCCCACCCCATCTTCATCTAACTGTCAATCCTGGCCTCTCCTACAGCCTCTTCTCCCCTTGGCCACTGCTTCCAGATCTCCAGTGCATTGCTGGAGCGGCTTCAAGGACCTGGATCATCCTGCAGGCAACCTCTGCACATGAATCTCCCCCACCCACAGGGAAAAGGAGGAAGGCCAGTTATCTCCATGGCATCGTGGAAGTCCTCCGTGGGGCTGCCCATTGTCTCCGTGACAGTCCCCAGCAGAATATGCTGCAAAGACAACACAGCGTCATAGGGAAGCTGGTGTCAGGCAAATCTCCCTGTCAGTCGGAGTCCTGGCATTGAAACTGTGGAAAGTGCGGGGGGGAGGGGCGGGGGGGGGGTTAAGTACATGCAAAGGAGCTCAGAGGGGTAGCCGTGTTAGTCTGTAACTGAAAAAAAAATTAAAAACAATGAATGGTCCTGCCACACCTCAGAAACTAACAAAAAAATGTCAAGGGTATCATGAGCTTTTGTGGGCACAACCCACTTCTTCAGATGAACGGAGCAAGGGGTCCAGAGGTACAAATAAATAGCAGAAAAACAGGGGAGATGGGGAGGGAAAGGGGAAAAAACCAACAAAACCTTGTCAATTAAAGTGTCCGTGCTAAATGAGGCTAACAGGGTGGGCTGTGAGTGCTCGATACCTAGCTTTTGATGTCATTTGGGAGTTGACTATTAGGGCCCATCCAGTTAACAGCCCATCCTCAGCAAAGGAGCTGAGACTGTAGCAGAGGAAAATCAGTGACCAATGTTGGCTGTGCAGCCCTGCTTTGTTTCAGTAATGTGGCACAACCTGGGTGGACCACTCAGTTTCCATTCTCTAGTCCTTGCTGCTACATTAATCTTCCGTTTTTTGCTCCTTCCCCAGGCTGGTCTTGGTTTCCATCCTCATGATCCACTTGCTAGACAAGCAGATGCTACGGTAGGCGTGTGCAGGCGGCTCCCAGACAGCTGCTGGCTGCATGGGTTTATCAGACATAGAACTGCCCTGCTCCAGAGCTACAGGGCCTGCCTCTGATCTCCCATGCACTACAGCGACTTTCCACTGGTCACAGTGAAGTTACTCCTGATTCCCACTGCGGGGCGTGAGATCCGAATCAGGACCGTGGCGGTGAACCCAGCCTCTTGCCCAAGAGTTCATACACAGGTTACTGCCCACCCAGAACTACTCCTGCTTTGCCTCAAGTGGAGTTTTTGAGGGTCATAGGCAGTGTTCCCTCTAAGATGCCAGGCAGCACAGCTTCACAGTCAGCCCTGCCCCATCAGAGGCTCAGAGCTCCATGCAAGGAGTGGCTGACTGGGCAGGGCTGATTAATCATCTCTGAAGCTGCGCAGTTTAGAGGGAACTAGAGGGAATGCTGGTTTTAGGATCGTCTCCAAAAATCTCGGGCTGGGGGCGGGGACAGGTCCCACAGCCATGGGCTCGCTGCAGGCACAATGAGGAGAATCCCATCAGGGGAGCTACAAGGAACACACATTTTGTATTATCGATCCTCATCGTTTTCCAGATTCATTTACAGTGGGGGAGGGGAGATGACTTTTCATGATTTAAAAAATAAGTTGAAACTTATCCAATGCCAATCATCTTTTCAGATGGAAGAAACAAACAAAGAAGCTGTGGTCAGCAAAGCCCCTTAAATACAAAACACATCCAGCACAAACTCTTTTCAAACATCAGGACATGCACTTCAAGAATGCCTGCAATAGAAGACAAGGCTTCCACACAAACAGAATCCATCCTTCCCCAATGCTCTTCACTGTTTCTTAGAATCACAGAACACTAGAACTGGAAGGGACCTCAAAAGGTCATCAAATTCAGTCCTCTGCCCTCATGGCAGGACCCAGCACCATCTAGACATCTACCAGGGATGATCTAACCAACCTGTTCTTAAATATCTCCAGTGATGGAGATTCCACAACCTCCGCAGGCACTTTATTTCAGTGTTTAACCCCCCCGACAGTTAGGAAGTTTTTCGTAATGTCCAACCTAAACCTCCCTTGCTGCAATTTAAGCCCATTGCTTCTTGGCCTATCATCAGATGTCAAGGAGAACAATTTTTCTCCCTTCTCCTTGTAACACCCTTTTAGGTATTTGAAAACTGTTATCATGTCCCCTCACAGTCTTCTCTTTTCCAAAGAGAACAAGCCCAGTTCTTTCAATCTTCCCTCATAGGTCATTTTTTTCTAGACCTTTAATCATTTTTGTTGTTCTTCTCTGGACCTTCTCCAATTTCACCACATCTTTCTTGAAATGTGGTGCCCAGACACAATATTCCAATGGAGGCCTAATCAGTGCAGAGTAGAGTGGAAGAATGACTTCTTGTGTTTTGCTCACAACCCTCCTGTTAATGCATCCCAGAATTGTGTTTGCTTTTTTTGCAACAGTGTCTATGTCAATCATCTATGCTGCTTTTGGAGTGCTGATGCTTTTATAACTCTCTTCTGCAGGAATAGGCAGAGAGAATCCCTCACTCTACCTCCAGCTGAGCCAACTCCCCTGTAAACGGTGCTTCACCAAACTCGTGACTGCTCCAGCAGGCCGACCCCAAACTCTCCAGGTGTATTTCAAAGAATGACACTTTAAACACAGGCTCAGTTACATCCAAACTCTGTTGAGACAAGAAGCTTGTTCTGGCTTAGGTAAATCATGGGAAGCTTTGTGCTGTAAGTAGCATTGTTAAATTAGTATGTAATATGAAGGCAGAATTCCAAACCTTCCCAAGATGGTCTTGATTAGTTACTGATTGCAACTTTGCTTGTAGGAAAGAAGTTCATCAAAGAAACTGTCACTTGGCCACCAGTTTTTTGTGGGTTTTTTTCCAAACGAGGACATTCAATGGGCAGTGACAGGGATCAAAAGCAGACATCCCTATGGCCAGAACAGATTAAAGATAGAGCTAGCGCAGGAGGAGTTCAAAAAACTGAGTATGAGGCTCACTGTCAGATAGAGTGAGCCTGGATAACAAAGCTGTTTCCATGCATCCAACTCACAACGAACACACCCTTGGATTGCACTGCCATTTGTTTGAACTGGATCTGCAGGGAAGGCAGCCAGGCCAATAAAGAGAGGCAGAGAAAGTGACTGAGTTCTGTATATAGGGTCTTATATAATGCCCACTGAAGTGAACGGAAAGGCTCCTATTCATGTTAATGGGCTTTTGGAGCAGACCAAGATTAAAAAATTATGTATCTCAGCATGCATTTATAGAGCGATTTACCTGTGATGATTGGGTCACTAGGTAGGTGCCATCTCGATCACACTAAATAGCAACAGAAAATGCTGCAGTGCAGGGTAGCACTGCATGCAAAGCTTTTCATGGAAATGAGGCGGTATAGTAACTCTTGTTTGTTTTACCTAACTTTTTCATTGCCAGGAAGTTGTGATCTGCCACTTCAGCAAACACCAGCTAGTGCACAAATATAGACATGCTAGTTTCCTGAATGAGCTGCCTTTTGATGTCATTCATAGCTCCTTGGGGCCTGTTTCCAATCCCACTGACAGCAGTTGTACAAGGGGGTAACTCTGCTGGGTTCACTGGAGCAGCTCTGGATTTACATGGGGGAGGAGGGAATCTGTCAGGCCCAAGAGCTTAATTTTACAAAAATCTGAATAGTTCTAAAAGCTTTTTGCAGGAGAATATTAAAGCAGGCACCATCTCCACTTAACCCATCAGATGGCAGAAATGCTGTCAGGAAATACAGATCAGGATGTACATGCCAGACCTCTGATTTAGCTCTGCAGAGGAAAAACTCGCCCTTTCCTATTGTTTCTGTGGTTTTAAATAAAAGTAGTCAATGTAAAAACATAAACTATTAATTTATACGCCTAGAAACCTGCCAGCCCTGTTACCGCTTACGTTTTAGTTCATTTTCATGATCAAGAGATCACTTATATCAGTGGTTCTCAAAGGCTACGGCAGCCTTCTTCCAGAAAAGCTTATGCAAATGAAGTGCGGCATGCAATATCGCCACATTTCATTTGCATAATTAATTAGCAGCCGCTTTTGCGCAAGAGGCTTTTGCGCAAAAAGAAGCTGTGTAGATGGCTCCTTTTTGTGCAAAAAAACCTCTCTTGCTCAAGAGCCATTCTTCCTCATTTTTTCAGGAAGACTGGCTCTTGCGCAAGAGGTTTCTTTTGCGCAAAAAGGAGCCGTCTGCACAGCTCCTTTTTGCGCAAAAACGTCTTGCGCAAGAGCGGCTGCTAATTAATTATGCAAATGAAGCGCGGTTTCATTTGCATAAGCTTTTCTGGAAGAAGACTACAGTGTAGCCGTAGCCAAAGTGTGGTCTGTGGCTGCCTCTTAGGTGGTCCGCAGCTCAAGCTCAACCTCCTTCCCCACGTGGCAGGGAACCCATGCTGCCTCCCTGCTGTGTGGGGGAGGAGACGGGGCCGAGCTCCCCCGACCTCGCTGGGGTAACAGCAGCGGTGACGAGCTAGCTGGAGGCTCGGCGGTGCCCAGCGAGGAAGCAGCAGCACCCTGCATGCTGTACCGCCGCCACAAGCCCTCTAGCGCCACCACAGCCTGGCATCCACCCCCGCCCGCAGGGAGCTGGCTCCTCTTGATGGGAGATCGGCCTCCGTCTCCCTGTGCCATGCCCTGGCATCTGCCTGCAGACTCTGCCGCCTCCAGGTACAGTAATTCCTCATTTAACACGATAGATGCATTTCTGAAAACGATCGTGTTAAGTGAAAACGTGCTATGCGGGGTCAATTTTCCCATTAAAAATAATGGAAAAGGTGGGGGTTGCGTTTCAGGTGGTGGTGGCAAAGTCAATTTTTTGTTGGTGCTGGGTCCTCAACATCAACATTAGATATCTAGCAACACAAGTTGCCGCAGTTTGTTAAAACACAAAGATAAACACGTCAGTGAGCGGAGGAGCGCTGTGACCACGTGTGTTCATCCACTCATGCGTATTACCACTGTTTTCACCAACTTATACTGCCGCGTGAAGTATTCCGCCACTTGATTATTTTTGTGTTATTTCGGGGACAGTCGTGTTATTTGAAAAACGTTCCCTAAAAAAAATCGTGCTATTGCAAAAACGTGTTAAGCAGGCACGTGTTAAACAAGTAATTACTGCACTGCGGGGGGAGGTGCTGCGCCGGCCACTGGAGAAGCCCTGGAAGTGGCAGGGCTGGCACTGTTGCACTGCGGAGCTGGGGAAGCATCCAGAGGAGCCCGAGGCCTTTCCCCCATGGGACCTGTTCATCCTCCCTTCCACTCAGCAGTGCAGGCCGCTGCATTTCTGAGGTGGGGAGGGCTGCTCTATAGGGAGGGGGCTGCTTGTCTCCTTTGTAGGTTGGGGCTGGAGGGGAGGGTACAGCCAGACGGAGCAGGACTATTAGGGGACTCTGTCCCCCATCTTCACCCCTCACCAAAGAGCTGGTATAAACTGAGAAACACTTCTGTATTGCACTGTGCCCAGTGCACCCCACGCCCTGGCTTGCTCTGTACTACCGTGAAAAACTTTATCTGGAATCTCAGGATTTCCTGGGCTGACAAGGTACCATGTAGGTTGCCATAAAAATAAAGCCAGCACAGAGGACAATAGAGGAGGCCCCCCCCCCCCAGCACTGAAAAGGGTAAAAATTTTACCTTTTATGTAGAAAACCATAAATTTGCTTTTCCGTTTAGAAAAAACTGCCTGTAGGATTGTGCTACTTCTGGTAGCAATATATTATAGGAGCAGTTCCTGCTACTGGTAGCACAGTCTTACAAGGGAGCAACTCTCTGCAAACCACCAGCCAATGGGAACAGGGGCACAAAGCCAGATAAGCATCCCCCCCTTGTGCCCAGACCCCCACACCGCAATTCCCCTCACTCTCCCCGCTCCTCCTGCTAAGACCTCACACCCCCAGCTTGCTCCTACACCCTCCCTTCTGGCCACACACTGCACCATCCCTTGCTCCTGCACCCTCCCTCCTGAAAATCTCAGCGGTTATATGGTTAAATGAGCTTTATACTGCAGAGCCTGCAGCGAAACCGCCCCTGAAGGTTAATCAGTTAAACTCTAACATCCCTAGTGCAAAGCTATCTTGGCGTTGAGATGACACTGTAAGAGCCATAACGTTGCAGACCGTACTCTTTCTTGGTTTACTAGCCAATTAGCCT
Organism: Pelochelys cantorii; assembly: GCA_032595735.1. Classification (NCBI taxonomy): domain Eukaryota; kingdom Metazoa; phylum Chordata; order Testudines; family Trionychidae; genus Pelochelys; species Pelochelys cantorii. The sequence goes on along the minus strand of CM064338.1, from coordinate 39,860,305 downwards.
GTCATAAGACGGGATTTTCAGGTCTCTCCTCCACATCCGTCTTCTCTCCAGCCTCCGGTCTCTCTCTCTCTTTCTCTCTCTCCTCCTCCTACTGCCTCCCCCTCTCTCTCAGCTCTCCTCTGCCTTCTGCTTCTCTCCGTCTCTCTCTGTCTCTTCTCCCCCTCCTGCCTCTCACTCTCTCTCCGCTCTCCTCTGTCTCCATCGGGGATGCACGCTCATCCAGGCCCCGCTCCCTGGGTGTGTACGTCACCGCCCCGCCCCCCCTTCACCTCCCGCCGTGGTGCTCGGCTGACTTCTGCGCCGCTCAGCCAGGCCGTCGCGCGGGAGCAAGCGGCGCAAGTGGCCGTTTGGGCCCCACACTCTCCATGCAGCACCCCCATGCTCCATGGAGAGCGCGGACCCCAAACGGCCGCTTGCGCTGCTTTCTCCCGCACGGCGGCCGGGCTGAGCGGCGCAGAAGTCAGCCGAGCGCCACGGCGGGAGGCAACAGCGCCGCTCAGAGGGCACAGCCAGCGTTTCAGAGTCACAGACATTGGGCTACTATATATATGTTATTTAGGACCAGTCCTGATCCTACGTGCTCCCTGTGGATCCTCGGTGATATTCACTGTATGGCTTTACCATTTCAGGACAGGGAGGTAATATGAGAGAGCAGGACTCCTATAAGGACCCCTTTGTGGAGCGTCCCCTCCAGTCGCGCAGGGGATGGAATAAGACAAGTATGGTTCTGCCTCTACATTGCAGAGCGTCCAGGATCTACACGTTGCCCAGGGGATCTGCAGGAGTCATCCTGGCATCTGGCTGTTGGCACCACAACCTCCCGCTGCCTGGCCACCTGGAACAGTGGAGCCAGGACACTAGACCTACCCCCTTACAGAAGGATTCCCCAGTGCTAACAGTGTCTGGGGCAGATGCAATAAGGCTTGGGGCTGTGAGACTGTTTCTGTCTAATCCCCAAGGAATGACGTTAGGGGATGATGTGGTGCCCACTAACCCTGGGCCAGCTCTGCACCCTGCCAGCCAGACCCTGACCCCACAGAGCAGGCTCCCAGAAAAGGGTGGTGGAACGGGGCTGTGCAGCCTGACATCCCCCAGGTCTCCTTCCAAGCAGGCAGGGAAACCCATGAGCAGACACCCTCCTTGCTAATATGGAGGGACATTATCTAGACCTGAACTTGCCATCAAGCCCCTTGGCCTCTCCTAAAACTTAAAGACAGGGGGCTCAATTCAGCATTCCCTGGGCTCTCCAATGGAGTAAAGGGAAGTCAAGCTGGCTAAACAAGGCCTTTCATTAGCCTCATCCTAGCCCCCCCGAGTGTAAATGGCAAGTCTCAGTGAGGAAGCAGGGCCGGTGTCCTCTGGAAATCCCCAGCTCACCAATGGGTCCTTTGGGGCCATCACAAACTGGCAGAATTTAGATCAGCCTTAGAGCAGGGTTTGATCATCTGTGCGTCACTTCTTAGTTTCCCATCCCCCAGCATGGCATCGAGAGAACCTTGGCCAGACCCAAGGAACGGCTCCTCAAGAGTTTTGTCTGCACCAGGAATATGGACTCACACCCATTGGGCGTGATCCTTCGCTGGCGTAAACCAGTTTATACAAGCCCAGGATCTGGCTTCTAGTCTTATCCTGTCCAGAATAAGAGAGGTGAAAATGAGTAAAGGAAACATGCTATAGTACAGGTGTAAAAGTCAATATAACTAAACATTCCTGTTTGTTGCAGTGAAATAGGGGAGGGGGCTGCTCAGAAACAGCATCTGACATAACGGTCATAGGATCCTTGTCGAAGCAAGGACTGCAGGATCAGGCCCTTAGTTCCACTCTGTGCTATCGGGCTTGGTACGCAGTTCTCGGATAGGAGCATAAGGAGAAGAGAGGGTAAAATACAAGTTATAAAAATTCCCGAGCAAGAGGCTTGACTGATTCCTGTTTTACTCCAGGGTTATGTTGGTATTTATCTGTTGAAGGAAAGGTACTTTGTGACCTTTCCAAGAGATTTCTGTGCTAGGTACTCCTCTCACGCAAATCAGGAGAAATGCCATTGTAGGGATGTCAGTGGTTAACCAGTTAACCGGTAAGCATCACATTTACCAGGTGATGCTTACCCGTGACCAGTTAACCGGTGGCCTATCTGGGCTGGAGCAACCCCCCGCCCACCCTCATTTAAGCAATTCAGTGGTTAAATGTAACATTTAACTGGTTAATTGATTAAACAGGATTTTGCATCCCTACTCCATTGATATCTGTCAAGATTTGATAGTGTAAGACGGGGTGGGGACCCTCAGGACTGGGGTCCAGATGTGGCCCCCAGCTTGCCTGGATCCGGCCCTCGAGGCTCAGGGGACCCCAACATTGGGGAGCCTGTGCTGGCACCCCCACTGTCCCACCTCAGGGCTGGATCACACAAAATCTACTAGGCTGGGCCCCATGGGCTCTGATGTGGGAGGGGAATGTGGGGAGTGTCTGTCTCCTTCTCAGACAGAGGCCACATCAGTGAGGGTTTTTTTTGGGGGGGGAGGCTTACTTCTCACTTGTGTGCGCCCCCTGCCCCCCGACTGATATTTCTGTGGATCAGTGGCCCCCGACCCAAAAAAGGCTCCCCACCCAGCGTAAGACAAGAAGCTGGCAATTCTGTCACTAATTTAAATCAAGAGAATCAACCCTAGGAACTGGACATATGCTCAGCATTACACTACTACAATTTACATTATAGCCACTTTACCAGTGAAACACGAGTTTCATGTATGCAGCTTGGTCACACTTAGCAAGGATGTAAAACTTCAGATGCTTTTTATTTTTTTTTAGACATTAAGCAATCAGCCTTCCCCTCCCCCCAGCCTCCTCTCCCAGTATTTTTGGGCTCACAAAACCACACGTTTCATTACTTCTGAGAAAAAAGTGTTTAAGTCGCTATGGTGGTTTATGAACTAACTATACATAAGGTAATTGAAGTTCCCTGATCAGTTTCACAAACCTCATTTGAAGCACATAGATAGCAACTGTAACTAAATATGACTAATCAAAAGTATTCCTGTAACATAACAAGAACTAGTCCCTTCTCCTTCTGATGAATACCCAAGTGCAGAGACTCTCAACCTTTCCAGATTGCCGTACCCCTTTCAAGACTCTGATCTGTCTTGAGTACCCCCACTGGCACTCACTGAAAACCTGCTTGCTGACAAAAATCAAACACTGCAGACCGAACTGTTCTAATTTAGTGCTTTGTCAAAGCCATAGTGTCAAAACAGGTAACTAGACAATTGACTCTAATCTTTGCCACCTACAGTCGATCGTGCTCATGAAACTAGTTTGACAATTACCGGTGGGTGTCTTTGAAAAAGTGGCCTGTGAAGTGTTCATTTACCATTAATAAAAAGGGAAAAGCGAGCAGAACTGCAAATGTAAGTCACGAGGATACAGAAGGGACAGCCTGGGTAGCAGGAGTGAAAGCTGTCCTCCCAGCACCTTACCAATATGCCTCACTCCTGAACCGGGGTGACCCATTCCCAGTCTGATTCAGTACCCAAGCCCATTCAGGCCTCCCACAGCTAAGTAGGTTGCCAGCTGGAAGGGAGCTTTTGTGAGGTGGATTCATTTCATGTAGGCCAGTGGATAATAACAACTTTCCATCGCTACCCACTTGGGCTGTCTTATTGCCAGTTTTCAGAAACCCTGGGCTTTGCCACACAGTTTTGGAGCTTGAAATGAAAGGGCGGAGGGAGGCACAACTTGAATGTTTAACATCAAAGGCCCAATTCCAAAGTCCTCAAGCAGAGTGAACCCCCAATCCAGGTAGCAACAGAAGCTTTCCCGGACCAAGGGCAGCAGCCTCCCATTTGGGAAAAGAGGACGTAATGCTGTGGCCAGTTGATTTAAGAAAAAGCATGGCTTCTGTTTAAGTTGCTTGCAAGTTGGCAGTGTTAGAATAGCTCCTGGCAGAGATGGATTACCACGCAATGGGCCAAAGGTGCATGAACACATTTAATGTCGATAAATGTAAAGTAATGCATATTGGAAAAAATAATCCCAACTATACATACAACATGATGGGGCCTAATTTGGCTACAACTACTCAAGAGAGAGATCTTGAAGTCATTGTGGATAGTTCTCTGAAAACATCCATGCAGTGTGCAGCAGCAGTCAAAAAAGCAAATAGTATGTTAGGAATCATTAAAAAAGGGATAGAGAATAAGACAGAGAATCTCTCATTGCCTCTATATAAATCCATGGTGCGCCCACATCTTGAATACTGCGTACAGATGTGGTCACCTCATCTCAAAAAAGATATATTGGCATTGGAAAAGGTTCAGAAAAGGGCAACAAAAATGATCAGGGGTTTGGAACGGGTCCCATATGAAGAGAGATTAAAAAGACCTGGACTTTTCAGGATATCTAGAAAACAGGAGACTAAGGGAGGATATGATAGAGGTCTATAAAATCACGACTGGTATGGAAAAAGTGAATAAGGAAAAGTTATTTACTTATTCCCACAATATAAGAACTAGGGGTCACCAAATGAAATTAATAGGCAGCAGGTTTAAAACAAACAAAAGGAAGTTTTTCTTCACTCAGCGCTCAGTCAACCTGTGGAACTCCTTGCCAGAGGATGTGGTGAAGACTAGGACTTTAACAGGGTTCAAAAAAGAGCTAGATAGATTAATGGAGGTTAGGTCCATCAATGGCTATTAGCCAGGATGGGTAGGAACGGGGTCTCTAGCCTCTGTTTGTCTGGAAATGGATGACAGGAAAGGGATCATGTGATGATTACCTGTTGTGTTCCCTCTCTCTGGGGCATCTGGTATTGGCCACCGCCGGCAGACAGTATCCTGGGTTAGATGGACCTTTGGTCTGACCCAGTATGGCCGTTCTTATGTTCTAATGTTCTTAACACCGACAGTGCATAGAAAGAGAAACAACTGCCACACCCATTTCCCCAAATCCAATCCCTTCCCAAGCAGAACCTCCCTGAGATGGAAGAAGATAAAAAGCCCCCATGAAGTCTGCAAGGCACTTTGTCACTGGCAGAGGCTCAGGCATTATGACAATGGGCACCAGTACAAAATCCTTAAACAATAAGAATTGGGCAGCAAGATGGCATGAATAAGGGTTCATTTTAAGCCGCTGAGTTTCTTCATACCCCTACTTGGACTATGGGTAGAAAATGGGGATAGATCAGTGTCTTCTAAACACTGTGAACAATTTCAGTAGCTAAGTCCACAGCTGACCGCAAAGAGTTACAAAGGGGTCTCCCTAAACTGGGTGACTGGCAAGAAAATGGCAGATGAAATTCGATGTTGGTAAGTGCAACGTGACACAAATTGGAAAACATAATTCCAACGATCTGTGCAAAATGATGGGGGCTCACGTGGCTGTTATCGCTCAAGGAAAAGATCTTGGAGTCATCATGGAAGGTCTTTGAAAACATCTGTTCAGTGTGCAGCAGCAGTCCCAAAAAGCTAGCCAAATGTTAGGAACCATAAGGGGCACATAATAGGATAGAAAATATCAGTGCTGTTGAATAAATCCATGGTATGCCCACACTTTGAATACTGCATGCAGTTCTGGTCTTTTACATACATCCATATATTATATTAGGAATGTTAAAAAGCAGTTAAGTAGGTAACTGTGTAACCATTAAACATCGTAGAGGTTACATGGCTACGTGATGTGGGCTCTGCAGTACAGTAATTCCTCATTTAACACGTGCCCGCTTAACACATTTTCGCGATAGCACGATTTTTTTTTTAGGGAACACGACTGTCCCCCGAATAACACAATTTCCCCAGCCGGCCCATTGCCGGTGGTGGCGCGGGGCTTCCCCCGCCTCCCTGCAAAGCGGCAGAGGGTTTGCCACTCACCGCACCGTTCCCCGGTGACCCCCCTCAGTGGACGCAGTGCGGGTCCCGGCAGACCCATCACAGGGGCATACTCCCAACCCAATCCCCCTTCCCTCTCCTCCCCTTCCCTTCCCCAGAGCCAAACACCTCCCCTCCCTGCTATAACCCAGTCCCCTTTCTCCCCCAACCTTATGTCCCGGTCCCAACAGACACCACCGCTTGAAACGCAACCCCCACTTTTTCCATTATTTTCAGTGGGAAAATTGACCCCGCATAAACACGTTTTCACTTAACACGATCATTTTCTGAAACATATCTATAGTGTTAAATGAGGAATTTACTGTATAAAGCTTATATGCAGAGCCTGCAGTGTAGCCAGCTCCCCAGACTCAGGTCCAGCAGCCCTCTGCCAGCCCTACTCCCAGGGAGCTGGCTGCACTGCTGCGCAGGGTGGTAGTTGGCTCCTCGGGAGCCAGCTTTTAAGCCAGGAGCTGCCCTGCACTGCAGGCTCTGATACAGAGCCAGCAGCACAGGGTGGCAGCCGTTATGGTAACCGATAAACTCATGCTTATTGTTTAACTGTTTAAATGGTTACAATGATACAGCCCATATACACACACATATATAAAATCAAAAAAGTGCAGAGAAGGGCAACAAAAATTATTAAGGGTATGGAACAGCTTCCATATGAGGACACATTAAAAAGACTGGAACGATGCAGCCGAGAAAAAAGAGATGATGAAGAGGGGATCCAACAGAAGTCTATACAATCATGACTGGTCTGGAGAAAACGAATAAGGAAGTGTTATTTACCCTTTCAAATAACACAAGAACCAGAGACACCCAATGAAATTAATAGGCAGCAGTTTTTAAACAAACAAAAGGAAGTATTTCTTCACATAACACACAGTCAACCCGTCAAACTTGTGGCCAGGCACGGAGTGAAGGCCAAAAGTATAACTGGGTTCAGAAAAATAAACTAGATAAATTTCTGAAACAAAGCTCCATCAGTGGCTATTAGCCAAGATGGTCAGGGATGCAAACCCAGGCTCTACATGTCCCTAAGCCACTGGCTGCCAGAGGCTAGAACTGCTCCACAGAGGATGGATCACTCCATAAATTACCTTGGTCTGGTCATTCCCTCTGATACATCTGGCATTGGCCGCGGACAGGATACTTAGCTAGATGGACACTGATCTGACCCAGTACGGCTGGTCTTAATTTAAACGCCAGAAGGAAAACTGTGTGCACTGAATTACTGCTCTTCTGTAACTTGTTCGCGGGGAAACCCAAAGTCAGCAAGACTCTTATTTAAAAAACAGATAACTTTACACTGTCTATCCATGTAGCCATTTGTGCTGCCCTCCCTACAGCTGTGCAAGCCTCTTGCACCTGCTACCCTATGGATACAGCCGAAGCGGCAACATACCCTAGGTGTTGGGCTTGTCTGTGTGGGGTGGCCATTCTCAGGTCTGTTACATGTGATAACAGGCATGCCCAGCTGTTGGGCGGCTGCCATGCCTGGCGCCCTGTGGGTTTTCCTCTTTAGCATTGAACCCGGCCTTGGCAGGGAGCTTTGGGGGTACACTTAGAGGGTGACAGCATCTTCCAGCGCCAGCCAGGAGGGGCGGTGCCCGGAAAGGTGCCTCTTTGGACCAGGGTCTAGCGACAGGCACAGTCCAAGTAGAGAGAGCAGCTCTCACTGAAGCCAGTTCCCCCTGCCCCCTTATTCCCACCCCGCCCCCAAATCTGCTCGCCCTCCACTTTCCGGGCCCAATGCCACGGCCCTGCCAGAAAAACAAGACGGAGAAAGAAAAAGCCTCCAGGCCAGGCTAGGCCCTTCTCAGAGCTGCCTCTGTTCGGCCCCGCGGGTTCCAGCCGCCCGCCGCGGGGAGGCCAAGGGGCAGGGACTTGCCTCCCCCCCTCCATCCATCCCGTTCCCCAACGCGCTCGCTGCTGGCCCGGGCCAAACTTCCCGGGGCGGCACAAGGGGGCTCAACAGCTGGTGCCGCCCCAGCGAGCAGCGAGGGAGGGGACCGGGCGCATCTCCCCCTCTTCCCGGGGGGGGGGGGGGGGTTCCTTTGCCCAGCTCCTGCCCCCTCCCCCGGGCTGCGGCTCTGCAGGGCTCCCCCCAGCCCGACCTGCAAAGTGTGTGTGTGGGGGGGGGGGCTCTGCAGGGGGATCCTGCCCCCCCCCCAAGTTCCTCACCTCTTCCATGGTCGGAGCCCGCTGGTTTCCCCGGCTCACGGGCTCGCCCCCGGCAGGCGCCCCGCGGCTGGTGCAGACTCCGGCTCCGGGCGCGCAAACATGCCGGGCCGGGGGGGCGGCGAGGGTCCGGATCCGCCTGCCCGGGGAGCGGGACGCGCCGCCAGCCTGGCCCCCCTGCGTCCTCCTCCGAGCGCCGCTCCGCAGCAACTTGGCCGCGCGGGTTTCCGGTGGCTCCGCCGCTCGCTCCGGCCGGGCGGGTGCTGCGAAGCCGGCACCCTCCTCCCGCCGCCCAGCCGCCTGCCGGGGGCTCCGCCGCCTCCAGCCCGCCCCGCCCCGCTCCTGCCCCTGCCTGCGCAGGGCGGGACCCCTGCTGCGGGCCTCCCCGGGGGCCGGCCAGCCCGGCTAGGGCAGGGCGGGGCCCCTTCGCGCCTCTCTGCCGAAGGGTCAAGGCTGGCCGCCCTCCCAGCCCTGCGACTCACAGACTCCTGCCGCGGGCGGGGACCTCAGAGGTCGTGGAGTCCAGTCCCCTGCCCTCATGAAAGGACCAAGCACCAACTCGATGGTCCCTGGCAGGTGTCTGTCTGACCTGCTCTGAAATATCGCCAGCGATGGAGCTTCCACAGCCCCCCTCGGCAACTTATTCAGTGTTTGACACCCCCCCCCCCCCCCACACACAGGCAGGAAGTTTTTCCTAATGTCCAGCCTAACCCTCCCTTGCTGCAATTTAAGCCCATTGCTTCTTGTCCTATCCTCAGAGATCAAGGAGAACAATTTCTCTTCCTCCTCCTTGTAACTCGTGCTTGGGCTAAAATCCGTGCCCCAAAGCCCCCCCCCTCACTCCCTGTGGCAACTCTTTGGGGCAGAGACCAATGTGCCCTGTAAGCTGAACGCTTGGGCAGCACTCCCCCACAGCCCACAGAGTGGGCAGCAGGTGGTGGTGCACATCCACACATGCTTTGGTGCACGTAACAACATTTATTCTGCACGTGGATGGAAAAAATTAGAGGGAACCTGGGCAGAGACTGGCTGTATGTGAGTGTGCACACGTTGCACCTAACCTTGAAGGGAGCTGGTTCCTGATTGCCTCTCGTAAGAGTTACCCCAGTGCAAAAATAATTGTCATCTTCACTCTCTCTTCTCCAGCCCCACCGCATAGGCCTCCCAGAGCCAACCAGTAGAACTGGGAAAAGGATCCGTGCCATCTTTGCAAAATGAGGTCAGACTGGGCGTGGCCATTCCTTACCCCAGGGGAAACGGTTTGAGTAGGAGACACCCCTCTCCCCCAAAGAATTTGCTAACAAAATGTTTTGTGCTAAAGGGTGTCAGGTGGGGATCCGATCTGGGTTAATGCTACTAGGAGATACTGTAATACGACAAATATTAAATACAAAATCTGGCGTCCCACTGCAAGACCAGGGCATCCACAATCAAACGGATCAGCAAAAGGTAGGGTTGAAATAGTTGCCTGTTCTTGGGGAAGTTCTAGATAACGGGGAAGAGGCAGATCTCGCTTTGTGAAGCTGGTATAGTTTCAGGGAAGGAGAAAAGCAGATCCTGCTATTTTGAAGGCAAAGAGCAAAGCAAAAGTTGATGCAGGCCTTTGTTTCCAGCAAGGGGAACAAAAGGATGGGCCACATTGCAGGGTAACTCCATGACTCATATCAGAGAAGATAACAAATGTGGGGAGGAAAGTGCACAAAGGAATGACATCAGTTGGTCTATTCCAGTGCCGGAAACAATGAGAAAAAAGAGGGCACAGGTTCTGCTAACCAGAGATGATTTCAGCCTCCATCCTTATGCAGGGGTATGAGTTAATGGAGCACAAGTCATTAGAGGAAACAGACTGGGGAGAAGGTGAGATGGAAAGGCCTAGTGCCATCAAGCAACGTCAGCAATGAAACAGCCAGCAGCTCAGGAGAAATTCTGTTGCATGTCCACAGAGAGATGCAGGCAGTTGCTAACTGATTGGTTACAAATAATTTTATTTTTATTTTCACCAGAGAAATGGTGCCGAGCGCCTTTTGGGTCCAGACACAGCACTTGGAAAGAGCAGATGTCACCAAACACAGGAGCTGAGGCACCCTTATTGGGCTGAGCCCTTGGAGTTGAGCTGGGCAGACAGTACAGCTCCTGGGCTTTCTGACTGCTTCGATAAAACAACCCACTGAACCAATGCAGGAGTGACTTTATCGTATAATGGGGTGACTTGCTGGAGTTTGGGATGTAGGTCATCCCCTGGAAAAGTTGGCCCCTCTTTCCAGCAACCCTCAAGATACAAAGACAGTAACCCCTGAATAACAGTTTGGCTCGTTGTGTGAATGGAGTGATGGTGAAAAATGCTGGGCTGACGGACGTGGAAAATAAAACCCTTTTTAACCCATAGCATGAGCAATGGCAATACGAGGTCTTTTGTAAACCCCAGCTGAGGGCCATATTCCCGATGGTCCAGCACTGAGGATACTTCAGTCGCCAGCCCTCAACTCGTCCATGGCTTCTGTAATGAGACCAGGTGCCAGTTTCCAAGGGAGCTTTTGTGGTATGAACATGTCTGCTGGGATCGGTGCTGAAATGATCATTGACTTCCTAGTACATTGCTCACCACGTGCCCTCTTAGGTGTTTCACCCTGTTTGCAGATGGACTTCTTCTTTTGCCTGGCTGGTGTAGAACAGCAACTACAATTTCACCTGACGTTGATCCGATGGCTCCCCCCGGAGTGGCAGAATTCATTGCGGTGATGCCTCCTTCGTACTTATAAATTGGGCAGCAGCTGGTGTGATTTGTTTTATGGCCCATCTGGGAGAGTCACACTTGCACCCCAGGGAGTGCTTCATATTCCATTGGTGCATTCGATGTCCGCATCTACCATGGTTGGTTCGGATTCAGTTCAGAGTTGACCAAGATGTCCAGGGAAAATTGAACCCTCTGCGTGGGATCTGGCACAAGGTGCTAATTTTTTAACTCTTGTTTAGCCCAGACTTGATTGCACAAAGCTAAGCAAATGTTCCCAGAAAGGCTTGCAGGATTTAAGATGTTGGGGATAGTGTTGTCCAAGTCTTGGTGGACAGGAAGATGGAATGTCACAGCAGTTCAGTGGATTGGTAGGGGAACAATGGTAGAAGAGGTTGCCATGGTGTTTAAGTCAATTTAAGGGCTCCAATGAGTCTTTGCAGCAATGGTGAGTCCCACTCCAAAGCCTGAGAAGCCCACAAATGAAACAGGAGGCTATAGGCTGTTTGCTCTACTAAGCGCAACCTATACGCTTCTTGACTGTATCATCATCCAAAGAATATGCCCTGTTACTGTACTGAGCCAGTTTTCCCTGTCAGACAGGCAGACTTCTGGCCAAAACGTACTTGTTGCAGCCGAGTTCTGGCACTCACAATTTACACTGAGGGTGGCAATCAGTAAAAAACTAAAGACCCGCGCAATATTTATTGCCTTGTTATCGGTGTATGGATAAAGGGCCTGATGCTGAAACTTGCAAAATTATATTCTGCTACCAGACACTTTGCTTGCTGTGGATCATGACCAGTAACAGATGCCTACAGGTAACCTAGGTAATGAGATCCAACGTACCTTGTACCATAAACCACAGGCCACCACAAGTCTCTGTACTTGCACCAACTCCTTTCAGTCTCCTATCTCTGTAGTTTAGAAATGTGCGTCTGTTTGTTTGTCCATCTGCGAGTCCGTTTGTTCAAGAACTCCTCCTAAGTGATAAGAGCTAGGACCCCCACATATGTATGCAGCTTCCTTTTATCATCACTTAAAGCAAGGTCAGGGGTTGGGATGTACCTGGAGTTCGATTGTTTCTCATACAATGGAAAGGGTGGGGTCTGGGAGGAGGAACAGTTATACTGTGGCATGACCACAAGGGGGCAGCAAGTGCCCCAGTGGAAGCCACTGGCTGGCAGCACTGAAAACCCTGGCCTGCCCCTGGGAGCAGCTGCTGGCCCCTGCATGCCCCGGCCTCCTGTCTGGTCCCAGCGAGCACTGGCGAGAGGCCTGCATGGCCCCCCACCACCCTTGGATGTCCCAGGGAGCTGCTGCCATCAGCCCAGCGTGCTGCTTGGCCCTGGGGCCCCTGGGCAGTTGCCGTCACCCTTGCCACTACAAGTGGTCCCAGTGAGCCCCCCAAGAGCTCCCAGCCGCCTGCCCTGAGCCCCTCACCTCTTGTCCTGAATCCTATACTGCTATCCCTTGCCCAGAGCTCCCCATACTTCACACCCTGCCCTGAGCTCCCACACCTCCTAGCCCTCTTCCCTAGCCCCCCAACCCCTGCCCTGATTCCTGCACCCACACTCCCAGCCCAGAACCCCCAACTCCTGCCCTGACTCCTTCTCCCCCGCCCCTTGCCCTCCATCCCCTCACACCTCCAAGCCCCCTGTCCTGACTCCTACACTTTCCACACCATGCCCTGACTCCTGCATCCTCCCCCAAAAAGAGTTAAGGGGCCAGGTACATCTGCTAGTATTTACATAAGTGACATGCTTCTAACTAAATCACTTACATTGAGATACGTGTTAATCTTGCCATGACAACCCAAGCACCTAGCTTTCACGACATTGAGAAAGCATTAACTGAGGACCTTCAGATTATGGAACACTACTTCTGGAAATGGACACCCAAACCAAACCCTGGAAAAACAAAGGGATGCACCACTTCATCTTGCTATTAGGAGACCCAAAAATACACTGAATGTAGTTTTCTGTGATTAAAAGGTGCAACATGATAATGCCCCAACATACAGCAGAGTGAAAGTTGACTGGACCTTCACCTTCCATGATCATCTTGAGAAGGTGGCTGCAAAGACAAATGAACTCACTGAGGTATGCAGGGATTTGGTCAGGGATCCAGAGGGAGTTACTGTACACATATTCCTTCCTGTACAGGGGGTCCCCCTATAAGTCACCCCGGTATTCATCCATTCCACACTAAAGTTGTTGACATTAGTAGGAACTGATATGTTATAAGTCCTCTCTTTTCCCGCTATATGTCGTGCGAAACACTCCCCCCAATTTGCTTAAATGGAGTTATCTGCGGGGAAAAAATTCCCCACTTTAAGTTGTTTCGCTATAAGTCCAAGTTTTTTGGAACGTATCTTGGACTTATAGTGAGGACCCCCGGTAGTAGGGAAACCCCTATTAATATTCCATTAACACATCTTAGCTCGAGTGCCAAGCCCGGAGGTACTGGTATATGAAAATTGGGACTGATCATTTCAAGACAAGCCCAGCTAGATCCTTTAAACAATTGATCTCTCTCCCTTTCCTATTTTTACGCCAATTTTTTATGGTCCAATGACACTAGGGTCCAAAATTCTATGTTTAATTCAGGAGAGTTCATTTTGCTTCACTCCTGTGTATGCTTTTCCCTACGCATAACTGCAGAAGGTGCAGGAAGGAAGTTTACTCCGTGGATTTCAAATCTGTGGAATAAAAGAAAAATACTCAGAAAAATGACATTGAAGTTGGACAGACTGACAAGAGTTCCTCAAGACTGGGGAAATCCCTTTTGCTTTTTGGAGACAGCCTAACTTCCATGTGACATGAGGGTTGATTTTAATATAAGCTCTTGAATTTTTTAGTTTCTTGAAGTATTTCAGATAAAAACCTTCTCACACAGCTTGTCACCTTTCATCAGCTCGGTCCCTCATTCTTGTCACAAGCAACTTCTTGCTCCCTGGAGCACTGGCCCTGCTGGTGGTCGGTAGGCCGTTCTTCCCTGTCCTTGGAATACTTGCTCCCACTGATTCAGTGCTGGTTGGGGCACTTGGGGCACTAGGTATAGTCATGAAATGAGCTTCCTCAGAAAGCCAGACACATGCCAGCCTTCATTGCCCACTTGGTGTATTTTCAAACAGGCATCTTCACTCTTTCTTCCTTCTGCCCCTCATGCTTGGGAGGAGCTCCCCATAAACACCCACAAAGCTACTGTGTTGTCCACCTTCAAATTCAGGGGTGGTGGGTGAACCCCCCTTTGGGGAGGCCATCCACTGGCCCCGCTCTCACCTAAAGCAAAGCCTTGCACGTCCCACCCCTGCTATATGGCCAGAGGAGCTCTGGTCAGCCCAAGCCAGCTGACTCAGCAATCCCAGTCCTCTGGCTGGCCCGAGCACCACGAGGCATAAGAGATCTGACGACAAAGGGATCTGGGGTCGGTTGATCCCTGTCTACACTACTGCACTGTGCTGACAAACAGCTGATCAGCACAGCGCAGCAGCCATTTTGATGTAAATGGAGTGGAGGTTATTTAAATCGCTGCTTCATTTTCCTTTGCCCAAATACACTCATCCACACGGCTCCGTTGATGGAGCCATGTAGTCTAGACACACCTTAGACTGGAAGCTCCTTGGGCAGGGGCCATCTTTTTATTATTTGTGTACAGTGCCTAGCACAATGGAGTTCTGGTCCATGACTGGACCTGCTGTGCTACAATACAAATGCAGGTTGACACTCTGTAATCCAGACTTCCCTAGTCCGGAAACACCCCTGGTCCGGCATCATTGGAGTGACCCCATTGGGCCAGGAGCACTGCCAGATTAGGGCAGGTGGAGTGTGGAGTCCCGGGCTGCAGCAGGGTTGTTGGGGAGAGTATAGAGACCCCCTCTCAGGGGGCCGCAGAGCCGTGGAGCCCTGGGTGGCAGCAAAGCCATGAAGGAACATGGGGGGGGGGAGCAGAATCCATCCCCCCATGGGGAGAACAGAGCCCTAGGTGGTAGCGGGGTGGCTGGAAGGAAATGTGTAGACCCCGGTGCGTTGACCTCCCCTTGTCCAGCAAATTCCTTGGTCCAGGACCAGTCAGATTCCGAGGATGCCAAACCAGGAAGGTTCAACCTGTATTAAGTAAGCAGTGTTGTAATGGAAAGTGGCTTCCAATTTTTACAACTTAGCAGATGGGCGAGTTTCTGGCCACTCTTTCTCTGTCATATAAACTATTTTATGGTCTAGTTCTTATGCTTTCCTTTCAGTTATCTCAGTGAAATAGTGCAAAGACAACGTTGTGTTGCCACTGCAAACATTACTACAATGAAATCCTTGGAAGATGCACTCGCTTGGTGTGACCATTCCAGGGCTTAAGATTTTTCAGACGCCCATCACAACATGTGCTCCTCAAAGATGGGGACAGGAAACTATGGATGGCCATTGTAACTCATCATTCCTCTAACCACATGCAGGTTAATTCAGCGTTGCGTAATCTCAGATTGGAGCTGGCTCAGGACCGTGGAATGTTCTCTTTGTTGAATCTTCTTAACCATGACAATAAAGTTAGAACTATCCCAACTCACCTCCAGTTTTCTTTCTTTTGGGGATGATGAAAGGCCAATAAACAGTGAATGCACAAAATGCTGAGCAGCCAGTTTGCTCAGATAAAGCAAGAAGACATCTATTATACAATTAATTATTTTAAAATAATCTCTGTTTACCCACCCTGCTATTGTGCCGATCAATCAATCCCACCAAATACCATATCATGAAGAGTGGAGTCTTTTACACTGCTGCTTAACTGATAAGGTATAAAGGCTCACTGACCTTAAAGATAGAGTGTTGGCGATAACAATGGCTTTCCTGGGAAATGATTATCAGTGAAAAAGTTCAGCATACTTTTAGCACGCTGTCAGTGGATGCGTGCAACTGATGAGACTTGCACATGAGCTATTTCAGTGCCTGGCTTCCCCCGTTGCATATATTCCCGTATGTGAGATGTACTCTATGTTGCAAAGGCTATGTTATTATTTATGGAGCACCACCCCTGCTGCAAACATCTGAAGTCACAGCCCCCAGAAGTTTGTAGACAGGCACAGACTAAGCCAAGGAGACAGCACTTCGGACGTCCATACGAGTGGGAGGGGATGGTAGACATTTAGCAGTGGCTATTTTTTTTATACACTTCTTGGAAGAACAATAGTTTGAAGGCATATTTGATATGGTCATATGAAGATGGAGACTGTCCCAAGCGTAAGATATGGCATTGCTTACACCGCAAAGATGTATATGAGGAAAGAGCTATGTATGTTTTGTCACAATTGTGCATAGGCCCCGATGGTTAATAGTTTGCAAGAAAATTCAGAGGGGGTGTGACAGTAATAATACATATGTCTTCAAAGGCCGTTATAAATATTAATTACTCCCTGCAACATCCTGAGACACCCAGGAGCTCCTAGGCCAGACTTTTAGACAGGAAGGGAAGTGCTCTCTGCCCTTTATATTTCCAGACTCTTGTCCTATTCATTGATATACATGATGTAAATGTTTCTTCAAGAAACTGAAATGCAGTTACAAGGGAGGCTAATGTGTCTGTGCTGGGTGGGAGGGGGAGGAAGGTGAGTCACAAAACCAAGGAAGTTAGTTTGCAAGGGAAATAGGCCTGTGCTGATTTAACCCCTTCTGTGCCTTAGCACAGCGGGTGTATTTGGTGCCTAGCAAAGTCCAGTCTTGTGCAGTGCTGAGCACTCTCCACTGTCATTACCTTCTGCTGTGCATCCTGCTGGTGACAGCACCTTTCAGAATTGGGCCACATGTGAGTGGCCCCAAGACAATGAATGAATGAAAATGGATCCTGGTGAGAATTAATGAACAACACTTGTCCCAAGGGATGCCTTGGACATCTCCCACATGGGTTTAACCAGAGCACGTTAATTAATGACACGGCTCTCTAAGAGTGCATCTCCGCTGTACTCGGAGCTCGAAATAAGCTACGCAATTTGAGCTATGCAGACTGCATAGCTTATTTCGAAATTTGGGGCTGTCTACACAGCACTTATTTCAAAATAAAGTGCTATTCTGAAACGTCCCTTGCTCCTTGTGGAATGAGAATGACAGGGACGGCAGAATAGTGAGCCCGTTCTATTTCAAAATAACGGGCACACTCAAAAGAGGCGGAATAGCTATTTTGGGATACCGCTAGGTAACAAGTCATATGAACATGAGTGTGGAACTGGGAGCACAGATGCACAGAGCTGTGTTTTCTGGTCAGTTTATCATTCCAACTATATTACTTCACATGTGCTATCTTCCACATGTGAATGGCCCACACCATGTGAATGGCCAAATACTACTCCGCAAGACGGTGGTTACAGTCTGCATCATCCACAGAACTGCAGACAGGAACTTCCTTGGGACTGACGGGGCCCTCAGCAGTACTATGAAACTGGTGCCCCCATGTGCCATGGCAACCCAAGGAGGGGGATGTGACAGTTTTTTAGAGATGTGATTTCATAATCTTCAGCAGCACACTAATGCAATATATCAACGCACATTTTTAAACTCAGCTCCTGCAAACTAACACAGTAAATTGAGAAACAGATAGTATCTACTTAGAGTTGGCAAATGCCTGTTAAGTGGCTTCATTACCACTGGAATGGCTCTTTCCCAGGTCCAGTGTGCTGCTAATCGCTGTCAAGCTTTGTCACTTGCAAGTTAACTAGATCCTCTCCGGAGGAAGAAGACCCACATACCAGGGATAGGAAGAGGCAGATGGGTGGACATTAAGACCCAGTGGTGCCCCACATTTTCAGATGCCCTACGCAGCTGCATATTCTTGCATATGAGTAAGGATGGCCCTGGCTGCAGATATGGCAGGCTTGATTGTAGAAATTTACATCTTCATCTGAGCTGCCTAGATGCCATAATCCATTCAGGTTGCCTTGTACCCCCTATGAAAGCAGGTGGAGGTACAAGCTGATCCATTCTATACAAATTAGAGGCATCATTTGAGCCACTGGCAGGGTAAGAGGAAGGCTGTAGTTAAGGCACTTGGCTGCTGGCTGTTCCTTAGGCTAAGTCAGGGGTGGAGAACCTAAGGCCCAGGGGCCGGATGCAGCCCCCAGCTTGCCTGGATCTGGCCCCAGAGGCTTGGGGCTCCCTCCAGTATTGGGGAGCCCATTCCAGTGAATAGGGTTGTGGTTTTTTTGTGTCTTTCTCACTTGTGTGCAGCCCCTGACTGATTTTTCTGCGGGTCAGTGGCTTCTGACCCAAAAAAGGTTCCCCACTCTTGGGCTAAGTGTTTGACCTTGGACAAGTAACCCAGGGGTTTATGTTTGTATTGTCTGCAAAGCAGTGTCTCTCCTTTGCATACATTTCTAAACTTTGATGTCAGAAGAGCCTGGTCTGACCTGCTGCATAACACAGGTCACCCGCAAAACTTACCAGTAGCTCTCCTCTGTGCTTCATGGCCAGGCCCACTCTCAAGAGAAAAACAATTGTCTTTATTCTTGGCATAGCCACAGCAGCTGGGGCACTGAGCATAGGGGAGAGCCTGGGCCCTGTCCCCGGGAACTGACAGCCCAAAATGACAGAGAAAAGGGGAGGAGAGTTGGGCAGATGGTCTGAAATGCCAGGTTGGGTGGAGAAGGGGAAGCCAGGAGGCAAAGGCAGCGCTGAGAGAGGCAGAGAACCAGGAGAGGACAGTATCACAAAAGGTTCATAGGAAGCTGAGAAGAGAATGTGCTGGTTGGCAGCGTCAAAAACTAGCAGGGAGGGAGCAAAGGATGAGGATGGGGTAGGAGGCGCAGCATGTACACAGCATATACGGTATGTGTCTGAAGAGCAGGTATATGTGGTTTCCTTCTTATTGTGCAATTGCAGGTTCTCCAAGCCCTAGCAAAAGGAGGGAGCTGTTTTGCAATGTTCCCGGTCATAATGCCATTGGAAGGCAGTTCTGGCTGGCACTGCAAGAAGAAAATCCTCACTTAAAGTGCAATTTGGCATGAGTGACACTGCCCAGCTTGGATAGTATGACTCTGCCACTGAGATACTATTACAGCAGGTACATTTCTGTTCACTGTGAAGCCTCCCTCCCTTTGTCTTCCCACCAGCCTGTCCACCTTCCAGCTCTCTATGCCCGGGGCAAATTCCAGTCTCAGTTACACCAGTGCAGCTTCAGTGAAGTCAATAGTGTCGCACCTGTGTAAACTGGTGGAGGGTTTGGCCCACAGCATACAATGCTTAACAAATGGAACCTTTCTTGCTTTTTTACAGGCAGGAATCTCACTGATTTCAGTGGGCATGGGAGGGATGTGGAGGCTGAATAATCTGTGTCAGCGATCCTCTGCCTTTCCAGATTACTATACCCCTTGCCCAATTTGTCTTGTTTGCCCCAAGTTTCATGTCGCCTTAAAACTAGTTGCTTACAAAATCAGACACAAAATTACCAAAGTATCACAGCCACACTTACTGAAAAAGTGCTGATGATCTCATCTATCTATCTATCTTAGGGTGTGTCTACACTGCACTCGTGGCTCGAAATAAGCTACGCAATTTCAGCTATGCAAATTGAGTAGCTTATTTCAAGTCAATTTCAAAATAGCTTATCTCGCAATTTGGCGCTGTCTACACAGTGCCAAATTTCAAACTAAACCACTATTCCAAAAGGTCCCTTAATCCTTGTGGAACGAGGTTTACAGGGACATCAAATTAGCGAGCCTGTTATATTTCAAAATAACGAGCTTGCTTAAAAGATCTGGAATAGCTATTTCAGGATACTGGCAGTATCCCGAAATAGCGCTGTAGTGTAGATGTACCCTTAGAGAGTTTGTGCATGTCTATCTGCCATCAGTCTGTCTGTCTGTCTGTCCATGATTCTGTTTGAGCAAGAACTCCTTCTAAACGTAAGAGCTAAGGCCACTAAGTTTGGTCGGCAGCTTCCTCTTATCCTAACTTAAAGCAAGGTCAGGGTTTGGTTGTGCCAGGAAAATAGGATGTGCCTGGAATGGAATTGTTTTCCCTAACACAGAAAGAGAGGGGTCTCAGAGTAGGGACACAATGACCACAGGCAGCAGCGAGCACAAGGGACAGTTATACTGCAGAGTGACCACAGGGGGGTGGCTGCACCAGTAAGAGAGTGGCCAGCTACTAGCAGGTAAGTGGCCCCTCTGCCCCAAAACCTCAGGCCAAACCCCTCCCCCCCGGTCACAGTGCCAGCCGGGGGAAGGGTGGGGGAATACCACCGGCCAGTGACCCTGCCATTGCAGCTCCCCTGGGGACAAGGGCTGCACTGCCCTCACAGCCATCCGCAGCTCCAATAAGCACCCCCAATAAGCATCCCAGCCCCTTCCCTGAGTCCCCCTTCCTGCCCTGATTACTATACCTCCACCCCCTGCTCTGAGCCCCCTACCCCTACACTGGCTCCTCCACCTCACCCCCGTCCTGAGTCCTCCCATGACCAAACCCCTACCCCAGCTCCTGCACCCCCACTCCCTGCCCTAAGCCTCCCCGCACCTCCGAGCCCCTTGCCATGACCCTTGCATCCCCAGCCCCTGCCTCCACTTTCTACCCCTGCCCTGAGCCATGCACAAATCCAACCCCATCCCTGACTCCTCACACCCCACCGCTTGCCCTGAGTTCCCTACCCCTCCCTGACTCCTGCATCCCCACAACCTGCCCTGAGCCCCCCAACTCCTGCCCCGACTCCTTCACCCATCACCCTCTTCCCTGAGCCCTCCAATTCTCTTAGTCCTCTGCCCTGACTCCTGCACCCCACCCCTTGCCCTAAGCCCCCCACTCCACCCACCCCCCTCCCCTATACAATCATTTAAATACAGCAGGTATATTTTCCTTTTAATTTCCTCCCCAAACCCACATTTACTACAGTTAAGGACCCGAGGAACGCCGGGTACATCTGCTAGTATAATTATAAAATCAATCAAATGGGATGCAAATATTGTTCTTACATTTCAGTATATAGGATATCGAGCAGTATAAATAAGTCATGGGCCATATGAAATGTTAGATTGTACTGACTTTGCTAGTGCTTTTTAAGTAGCCTTTTGTAAAATAGGCAAATATCCAGATGAGTTGATGTTTCCTGTGGAATATCTCTGCGTACCCCCCATGGTCCATAAGATAATTGGGCTGGAAGTGTTGATCATAAATATTTTGGCTAAACTGACCATTTAAATTGTCCCAACCCATATTTTATACTGACATTTAGCCTAATACACTGGGAACTGTGTAAGTAATAAATGGAATAAACTGATACTGGAGTATAAATCAATACACTTGGGTTTTTCTCTTTTCTAATTTTCTAATACTCTCTTGCAATTCCATTTTCATTTATTCTGTCACTCAGTGTCTGAGGTGCAGATCAGCACCATCATAACCAAATTCAAATCGTCATTCATTGGAATTCAAGTCGTTGAAGGGAATTTTCCTGCTTCAGCCTCATTTCTAATCTAAAATGAAGCTACAGCCTCAGTGTAGCCATGAAGACAACACTTCTGTCACTCATATGGACCTGCACAAATCCCTAAAATGTCAGATCAGCAAAATACTTTTTTAAAGTATGAAGATCATGGAACCCTTAACATGGTGATGGTGTTGTCCAGTGGTGAGTGTATAGAACTGGATGATTACTGTTGTTTCTGACCTGCTTCAGGGTCCCCATATATACACCTTGTAGTCAAGGCTGGTGACAGACTTTGCTGGACCCCGGGGGCAAGGTGGGGGAGCTTAGATCCAAGCCCCCTCCCCCATGAAAGGGGCAGGGCCTGAGGTGGGAGGGGCAGGGCTGAGATTAGCCTCCCCAGCCCAGCCGCCTAGACCATCCTGCACAGGGCTCTGGCTGCTGCTGTTGCTGTGGTAGCGGCAGTGGTGGCCTGGAGCCCTTGGCCCTTTTACATCACCAGGCCCTGGGGGCAACTACTCCTTTTACCTTGTAGGTCAGTGGCCCTGCTTGTAGTAGAAGGTCCTGTCTATTATATCATAGAATCATAGAGGTGGAAGAGACCTCAGGAGGTCATCAAGTCTAGCCCCCTGCCCAAGGCAGGACCAATCCCAAATACACATGCTACTGTCCATGTCAGATTTCCTTTGAAATCCGATTCTGAGCGCCCATTCTTGCTGTTTTCACAAGCTATGACATCAGCGTGATAGGCCCATCCGCAAGCACCATCTGATCCTGTGTGTGCTGCAGTGTACAGCCACCTCTTGGTTTTTTACTAATGTGTTTAGTTGGTGATCTAAAAAGCCTAGTCCTCACAGGTTTACTGGAAATACATGAGGCATCAGGCAGGCAGAGATGCAGGAAAGAGATCTTTACCCGAGCACGAATAGAGGTTGGTTTCATATGCTGAGAAGGCTGCCTGTGTCCAATCTCTGATGCAGAAAGACACCCTTCTGGGGGAAAGGGGCCCAGTCCTGCTCCCAGAGAAGTTAATCGCCAACTCCCATTGTCATCAAGAAGAACAGGAAAGGACCTGCTGGGGCAGACGCAATTCCGAATTTCCAAATTTCCTATGTCTCCAATGCTGTTTTAAATGTCCAGTGTTATTTTAACTGAGTTTTTCTGTCTTTGGAAGTCAGCATGTCCTCTCACCGTATCCTTCCTCGGCACGGCGGTTTATTTTTCCTCGATCCATGACTCCTATGTTGCCTCCCTCTCCTGTATTTCTCCCTCGCCTAAAACCTTTATCACGCCAGCCCTGTGCCAGAGCAGTCAGCCCTGCGCGTGCCTTAGCCCCGCTTATGCTAAGCACTGTAGAGCCCTTGTTTCTGAGCAGTGCGCTGCCTGGGAGCACAGGCCGGGTCCCATAGCAAATACAAACCCTCAAAGTCCTTGTCTTTGCGACACTTTCCCCCCATCACAGGGTGGCTTCTCCAACCAGGAGCACCAGCCATTGGCCTTTGAACCACCACGCCCCATCCTTGGAGAAGGTTTAGAAAACACCCTGCCTAAAACACTGGCCGCATCTCCATCTGTCCCCAGAGCATCTGTAGTGGGGAATATCAGGAAAGACCTCTATTCAGATAGAGGTGGGGGGTGCGCTTTGGACGCCGCAGAAGCTGGATGAATCCCTTTGGTATCTGTACCACTTGCTTGTCCTAAACCCCAACATTAGGCCAGTCGGTCAGGGAGCAACCTCCTAAAGGTGTAATTTCACACCCAGTTAGATCCCTGGATGGATGAGCATGGGTGGTGACAGCAGTCAGGGCCCGTGACCACCCTATGCTTACGGGTGCGAAGCAAGTTTCCTTTTCACAGGGTCCTAATTCCCTGGGGAGCTGGGAGCTGAAATTATTGTTGCACGTGGGATAGCTTGGCCAGCGCACCAGGGATCTCCAGAGCTGAAAGCAGGAATGCCTGTAGATGGAGTGAAAGAGCCAACACACTGGAGGCGGGGCTGTAACAGGCGCCTCCCCTCTGCAGGTCCGCACAGAAAGGGCTTTGCAACTCACTCAGCCGTTGGGGTGCTCTCTAAATGTGATTTTGTTTGATAAGTTTAAGCAAAAACCCTGCGGTTGCCTTGGCGATGGGCAGGGCCACGTTCCCGCGGGGGTACACACTGTTCTATCCATGCTTCCCTGGCCGGAGCTGGAGCAAACCCCTTAGACATCTGAAACTTGGCACTGGTTCTTAATGGAGGAGTGTGAGATTAAAGCTAACGCTGGGCAGAACAGGCTCTGTGGGTGTCTCAGGCATTCCAAGCTGAGGTGGGATTGCCAAAGGAGCCTACGGGAGCTGTCCAGCTGCTTGGCAAAGTCCAGGCCTGGGACCTGATCCGGTGACCTCAGCTGGAAACTTTCTCTTGACCACAGCTAGCACCAGGATAGGCTGCTGAGAGCCCAGCCCCTTGTGAGCAGCGCAGCCTCTCTGACTGGCCCCAGGGCTGCGTAGGGACAGCTGGCGTGAGGCTCACAGCAGCCTCCCCCTTGAAACCAGCCCAGCTAAGCTGTAGCCCTAGCTCAGCAGCATGGCCCCTAGGGGGTCATTTCTATTTTCTGTTCCTGTGTTTTCTGTCTGAAGGTGCGGCTGCCTGTCAAGCACCGGACAGCAGAAAACACACAGGATGTGGAATGTGACAGAGACGCGTGCTGCTGCCGGGCTGGTCATTTTTATAGCTCCCGGCTTTGTGTCGGTTTCAGCTGCACCCTTAACAATGCTGTCTGATCCAAATACAACGCTTCCCTCTCCAGCTGTGCCTCTCCCCCCGCGCAGCACATAGACTTTGTTCATATTTATTACAAACCACCACCTGTAACTTTCCCTGGTGGGGAGGGGCGTGGAGAAAAGGCCTTTACTGGTGCAATGCCGATCACTTTGTCTTTTTGCAGCTATGGGAACCTCTCCTACCACAGTAAAGGTCGCAGTATACTAGTCTCGGTGGGGGGTGGGGAATAATTTTCACAGGGGGGACCACTTCCCAAATTTTGGTATGTGGTCATGGGCCGGCTCTGGGCCCCCCAGAAGGGGCGGGGCCTTAGGCAGAAGAGGTGGAGCTGGGGGCTTCAGACAGAAAGCGTGTGAGTGTGAAAGAGAGGCATTCTGTGTATGAGAGCTGGACTGTGTGACACAGATTGAGTGTGTGCAGCACAGAGAGTGGGAGAGTGTGTGTGGCAGTGTGTATGTGTAGCCCACACACCTAGTTCGCTGTCCTATGCAGTGGCACTTAGACCACAACAGATAAGAACAAGAGACCTCTACAGCATAAGCTGAGTAGCTGCTGGCTATTAGCTCAAGTAGGCGAGGCTCCTATAGTAAGCTCTAGAGGGCCTAGGTTCAAATCTACCTGGTGGCAGTTATATATGTGACAGTTGACTGTGTGTGTGACAGTAATACAGAGCATGTGTGCTGGCTGCTACTGGGTACATTTCTGAGAGAAGCTGTGCTTTGCCCCTTTAAGGGAAATCTGTCCTGCTCTGTTGTGTCCCCCTACCCCTGCTCTGCACTTCTCTGAGTCACTTACCATCCATGCTTTAGATTAGAGCAGCTCTGCTGTGTATCTCTCTTTCCCCAACCTCTGCTCTGCAGAGATGGGGTAGAAGGACATCCTAGCTTCAGCCCTCCTCTTGCCTCTGCACAGCTGGCAGGAGAATCCTGGGAACAGCAAGGTGGGGGGAGGGGCAGCTGAATACAGGCTGCTGGCTGTAAGTTTGCTCGCTCTGCTAATCAGCTGGGCAGGCCGGAGAGAAATGCTTGGCGAGCTGGATCCATCCACCAGGCCTGATTTTGCCTATCCCTGGCATAGGTTGTTATCTTTGCTGATTATGTGTCTAAGAAAGCCTCCAGTCAAGACCCCATTGTACAAGACATTGTTTCAACACATGAAAATGTAGCCCCAGTTAAGAATGTAAGATGCCAGCGGACACAGGAGAGAATTAGCACAGGGCTGTTTTTCAATTAAAATCATTTACCAAGGTCTGTGATGCTGCTCCCACACCTCAGAGGAAAGCAGTGTTGCTAGCAGTTAAAGCAGAAGAGGAGTATTCTGGATTCTTTGGCTCTATTGCCTACTCAGCTATTGGCAAACATGCATACAGTTCATCCTGATTGAGCCTCCACTTTTAAAGCCAATGGTCCCAGTCATTGGCAGGTGGGAGTGAACCTGTGCCCTTTGGGGCTAAAGTCGTGAGCCTTTTTCACATGAGCTAAAAGCCAGCTTCCTCTTTGTTAGGGTTGTAGAGCAAACTTCATCTCCCTTCGCAGCAGTCTCAGTGCCTTATACACTTCACAGCTCCCAAGTCCTCCGTGCTTCTTCACCTACACCTGTCAAATTTGTATATTCCTTCATTGTATATTCCTAATTTCATATTTCTTCATTAGTAGGCCTTCAAAGCCTGACTTTAGTTTCTGCAATTGGGCTTTTCTCGGCATTTTTTACCAGCTTGTATTTCTCAGAACTTTCCACCATTGTGACTTTCTTCCATCACTTAAACCTTTCTTTCTCCTTCTTTGCTGGACCACTACCACCTCTCCTGGCCAAGAAATTTCTCTCCTTTCGTTTGGTCACTTTGTGCCCTTTCTGTACTACGTTTGGCTGAAAGGCCTCTGCACGAGGAAAGCTATCCCATGGTAAAATCACGCCTTTTTCCAAAGTGAAGCCAAAGTCCCGCAGTTACAGAGAATCACAAGGTCTTGCCTGTGCATGAGCTCCCGGGAAAGGGACACAAACAGGTACAGTTGTATACAAACACCCTTCTCTCCAGCACAGCTAGTTGTGTGGCTGGATCACTGGGGAACTTGCTCCTGTTTCTAGCAGGACTAGAGGGCAGGTGAACAGTGTTATGGAGAGAGGGAGATCTGTGCTCATTTGGGGCCACCATGGACATTGGTGGCAGGAAGCCTGGGATCTAGGATGGTTGAAAAAATGTACAAATGTGCCAAGGTTTATCCACTCCCTTGCCACATTGGTGAAAGGAGGCATCATTCCCCTTCTGGCCATGTACCCCGAGGCGCAAATTTGTCTGGGTGACTGTGCTGTGGGTATGCCTATATTTGTGCCTGAACTTTAAAGTATATTCTCTAACATGTTTGGAAAATGTCTACGAAGGATTTAGATCCAGCAGGGCAGGATGATGGGGGAGGAGGTCTGGGCACCTGAGCTCTGCCGTCAACAATTTCCCTGACATGCTGTGTGGGCTTGGACAAGTCACTTCATCTCTCTGCATCTGAGTTTCCCCATCGGCAACATGGGATAATGATATTTATTTGCTCATTGCAAAGTGCTGTGTGAGCATTACTGTAGGGTTGCACATTTCCATGTGCTGTGTACCACTTGATTTTTGCAAAAAAAAAGTCACCTATTGACTCGCTCTCTTTCTCTTACCCCCCCCCCATTTTCGTACAGAGTGGATTTTGTGATCGCTTCATCAGAAACCCACGCAATCTGGATGCCACCAAAATGGCAGGTGAGTTGAGGAGCAAGAATGTGTCCCAAAGCCAGCAATCCACGGTTCAGGTTTCATTTACAGGTTTGGTTAAAAATCATAGAATTATAGAATTGTAGGACTGGAAGGGACTTCAAGAGGTCATTGAGTCCAGTCCCAGCACTCAAGGCAGGACTAAGTATTAAAAACCATCCCTGACAACCTAAACCACCCTTGCTGCAATTTAAGCCCATTGCTTCTGGTCCTATTATCAGAGGTTACGGAGAACATTTTGTCTCCCACCTCCTAGTCACAACTCTTTATATCCTTGAAAACTGGTTATCGTGTCTCCCCCTCAGTCTTTTCTTTTTCACACCAAACAAACCCAATTTTTTCAATGTTCCTTCACAGGCCATATTTTCTAGACCTTTAATCATTTTTGTTGCTCTTCTCTGGACTTTCTCTAATTTGCCCACATTTTCCCGAAGTGTGGTGCCAAGAACTAGACCTAAAACTCCAGCTTAGGCCTCATTAGCATGGAGTAGAATGGAAGTATTGCTTCTTGTGTCTGGCTTACAACACTCCTGCTGAGACGTCCCAGAATGATGGTTACTTTTTTTTGCAAGTGTTACACTATTGACTCATATTTAACTTGTGATCCACTCTGAGCCCCAGAACCCTTTCTGCAGTGCTCCTTCCTAGGCACTCATTTCCCATTTTGTATGTGTGCAAGTTACTGGTCCTTCCTTAAATGGAATACTTTGCATTTGTCCTTATTGGATTTCATCCTGTTTACTTCAGACCACGTCTCCAGTTTGTTCAGTTTATTAATAATAAATAAATAATCCCACAGTGTCTGCAGGGGAAGGGGTTTCCTAGTACTCAGAGCAATGAAGGCATTACCCAAACTTCATGGGGGAGAGACTAACAAGGAGAAAAGTTAACAAGGTGACTTTGGCTAACCCCAGCTACGAGTGTCGGGTTTGAATGCTGCTCCTGTCTATGTACAATCCAATGCCTGCCAGAATTGCAGGAGGTCATAGAAAAGCACTCACACGAAAGCCCTTTCTGTATCAAAACCACTTTCACATGAGCCGCTCAAAGCGTGTCCATGGCGGTGAACAATATTACGAGCATTTAATTTAGGAAATGCAGCCTCCAAAAAAAAAAATGAGCAAAGGAAGTGAGTGTTTTGCAATTTGACAATGCATAGAGTTTGTGGTTATTTTTTCTCAATATGCAGTGTGTGCAATCCAAGTGTCAGGGTCCTAGCTCTCCGTCTCAGATGTTTAATTTTAGCCTTACTGTATGGGTAGGTTTTTTAAAGATATTTGTGAAGAATCTTCTTAACAGGGTGCTGGCGAGCTGAAATCTAGTAAAATGAAGCAGAGGATGTGTGCCCTGTGACGTTTTAAACACGACCGACACAGAGGAGCTTGGTCTCCATGCTACAAGGATGCTCTGTCGAGGTTATAGAATGTCAGGAGGCTACATGACGTAAGGGGAATGAGGGTGCTTTGCCGCTGGGCAGGCCAGCGGCTGTGGTTTGATTTGCACGGGGTTTCCATCATGAGCTTTCAAGGCCAACGAGCCTCAATGTGTTTGGTAGGAGTGAATTTCCCGGAAAGGTTGCATAACATTGTTTTGCCCTGGTGTTTTAAATTGAAGCTAGCTTGCCTGATGGCGCGTGCCAGGAAGGCGCGACCGAGCTGGGCCCACATGCTGTACTGCACTGGATGCGTGCCTACAGCCAGGAGACCTGGGTTTTATTTCCAGTTCTGGTCCTGACCTGCTGGTACTGACTCACTTCCCACCAAAGGGCTACTTCTCACTCTTCATCCATCTTGTGTAAGCTCTTTGGGGTAGAGTCCTGAGCTTGGTTGGGGCCTTTAGGTGCTCCTCATAGGTGCCAGGTTTGCATAATTTTGGTGGTGTCCAGAATAGTTCTAAGCAGAGTAGACCCATCCATAAGATGGACAGGGCAACTGTCCTGGGCCCTGCGTTTTGGAGGGCCCCATGCTCCAAGGGAACATGGGGGGCAGGTTGGCCTGAGGGGCTTGCAGGGGTCCTGGCCCCTGCCTCCCCTGCTTTGCTCCAGTCCACCCCGCCCCACTAGCTCACAGCATCACATGGGGAGGTGGCAGAAGGCAGAAAGAGGAGGGCAGGCGCTTGGGAGAAGGGTGGAATGGAGGATGGGAAGGGGATGGAGCAGGGGCAGGAAGAGTCAGGGTTGGGGCGGGGCAAAGCCAGAGTGGGGGCAGGGTGGAGTGGGGCGGGCTAGGACGAGGTTGCTTGCTGCTGGTGGTGTCATGTCCCCCGCTAACCCCACAGGCTGCCGTAGACCCTGCATTCCCTGAAGCACGGGGTTCTCCAAAGTGCAGGGCCCAGGGCAGTTGCCCAGGTCCATTCTACAGATGGGACAGCACTGGAAATACCGGCCCAAGCACTGGGGGAGCTGGGCCCACATTCCTGGATAATGGAGCACAGTTTGCTGCATTCCTCACTCTGGCTGGGGAGCGCAGGGGGGCAGACGAACCTGGACCTGCCCCAGCTGGGGGACATGTACCCCTCCCCCAGGTGTGCCCGCTGGAGCTGCAATAGCCAGGGAGAGGTGCTTCTCACCTAGCCCAAGCTGTTGCAGTGAGAGAGGGCTGGGGTTGTCCTCTCTCCCCAGGGCAGCCTGCATCCCAAACCCTGCCCCCACCCCTCCTCCCCAGAGCAACAATTTAAATGACACCTGGACATTTTCATTTCATTTCCCAAAAAGCAAAAATTAATTAAGTTAGGGACCCGAGCAACCCCAGGGAAACCTCCTAGCACCTCATAACAGAATGGCAGCCTGGCTGGATTTACTAACTGTGGCAACCTGAGAGCCTTGTACAAGCTGCTCATTAATGGCTTATCAATACTCGTGTCTGGTTTCCCTTACTGTTCCGAAAACCTTCCTGCTCTTGGATCGTAATGCATCCTGGATGCAATGAACCTGCTGTCGGTGGCTTGCCTTAGTGCACAAGCACTGAGCCAGCTAAATGGAACCCCAGCCAGGCACACGCTGCTCTTGACAGTCTTACAGACTGGACTGTGAAAGTACAGGCACAGGAGGAAAAATATTTTTGCATAACATTTTAATGCCCGTCCTTGGTGAAGGTGATCAATCAAGAGAGCCAAAGCCTGAAATCCCACAAGGGTTTGCACAGCAGGAATGAGTAACCTGAGGAAGCCAGACTGCCAGACAGGGGAGTGTGTGGGAGACACCCACATTGCGGGTTTGATTCTGACCTCGCTCCAGAGTCACTGCCTAGATCAATAGGCCAGAGCCTTGCTTTCATCTAAATCTGCCCGAAAGCTGGCTTACCCTGTAGGTGAAAAGCATCCCCTTCTTAGAGGATGTGCCTCCTGGCACAGAGCTGCTGTAGTGACTCCTACAGCACCCAGCTGGTCCCCAGCCCGGCAGCATGGCTGTGGGAAAAGTGGGTCCAGGCACCCCAAAGATCACTGGCTGCCAGAGCAGCCCTTGGGCATGTTAGTCGGCTGGACAAAGGGCCTGGCTCGACCCTCTGCCAGGCATAAGATCAGAGAAGCACGAAGGTGCAATTGTTGCTCTTCCTGAGCTGTGCTGATCAGAGCCTGGATGCAGCCCCAAGGTCAGGGCCAGTGGAACTGAGACAAACATGGGGTGTGATTTCTGACCATTCGGGTCACATTAACACCCCTTTAACACGGACGTGACACCTTCCACTGCAGACGATAAATCCTGAGCGGTTTACCACACCCCCTCCCCACACACCTCCTCACCTCCAACCCCCCAAAGTATTGGGTTGCTGGAAACAGTGACTGGAGGAAAATGAATGCATCTGACTTTCAACTTGAGCAAACTTAATGATAGACACCTTGGCCCTTCACAGGTCAAAGGGCTCACTTGTGAGTCCATGACCCTGAGATTTACAAGTGAGGTTACCCCAGCTGTTACAATATAACCAGAGCGCTAGCTGAATCCACCCTTATGCCCCT
Organism: Pelochelys cantorii; assembly: GCA_032595735.1. Lineage (NCBI taxonomy): Eukaryota > Metazoa > Chordata > Testudines > Trionychidae > Pelochelys > Pelochelys cantorii. Next base: position 39,829,667 of record CM064338.1, on the reverse strand, counting down.
TGTTGGTGCTACCCTTACAGGAGGAGCAAACTAATTCTGACCACAGTGTGAATGCAGCTTCACACATCAGCTTCCTCCACAGCTTGGTGAGAGGGGATGGCCGTCCCCTTTGTGACTCGTTGATACGCAGTTCACTTCTGCCAGCCCACTGCACAAATGGAGAGCCCTCAGACTCTTTGGAGTAGCATCCTCTCGTCTTTCCATATTGTTTTTATGGGGGGGGAGGGCCGTCACAGTGGCATCTGAGCACATCCCAAGCCATTCCTGAGTATGTCACCACGGTCACATCATGCATGCGACACGTCTTGCCATGGCTTCTTCCGTGTGCAGAGCCACAGCTCCCAGCCCTGTCAGGTGACACTGTGGACGCAGCCAGTTCACTGGAAGGAGGTGTCACTCTGGTTTGTGGATCTGAAGCTTTAGAAGGAGAGGACCCCTCCTGCTTCTTTCAGGACCAGCTACTTAATTGCATTTCCATTCAGATGCAGAACGCCACCAAGGAAATCACCCTTTCCAAGTGTATTTGCTCTTTGTTACTGTTAATCTGATATATCAATGCTCCCTGCGCATTATACAGTCACGCGACTGCGTAAGAACATAGAACGGTCATCCTGGGTCAGACCAAAGGTCCATTTAGCCCAGTATTCTGTCTACTAATAGTGGCCAATGCAAGATGCCCCAGAGGGAGTGAACACAACTGGTACTCATCACGTGATCCCTCTCCTATCATCCATTTCCAGACAAACAGAGGCTAAGAGATATCATTCCTACCCATCCTGGCGAATAAGTATTGATGGACCTAACCTCCATGAATTTATCTAGCTCTTTTTTGAACTCTGTTAAAGTCCTAGTCTTTACAACCTCCTTTGGCAAGGGGTTCCACAGGTTGACTGCTCTGCATGAAGAAAAACTTCCTTCTGTTTGTTTTAAACCTGCTATCTATTCATTTCATTTGGTGACCCCTAGTTCTTATGTAACCCCCAAGGAGATTACCCAGATTCCTGGGGCTCTGTCTGCTGGCAGCTCAGGGAGAGGCTTACTGTCCCTGGAAGGGAAGGGGAGCCAAGGAAAACTCAGAGTCTGCCTGGCAACAAATAGGGAGTGAGATGCCCCTCCCAGGCAGTTCAGGAAAGGGGAGAAGCCATTGTTTTTTGTGAATCAGTCTGGAGCCAGCCAGGGCAAGGGCAGGACTGGCTGTGTGGGGAGCTGGTAAGCCCCAGGGGTAAGTCTAGACCAGGGGTTCCCAAACTTTTTGACACGGGGACCAGTAAATCCATTCATGAGCTTTTGGAGGACTGGTAACATTCATTTGCATATTTGCATATTCATTAAGCAAATGATGAATATTCAAATAAGTTGTTTCTGGTCCTCCCAAAGCCCCCAGTGCCAGCGTTAGCAAAACTTTTGATACAGTCACCGTCAATATTCTTGCCAGCAAGTTAAGGGAATAGGGATTGGATAAATGGACTGTAAGATGGATAGAAAGCTGGTTAGATCAGGGTTTCCCAAACTTTTTACTTTAGTTGGAACCCGTTTTTTTCAGTACTGTTTTTTGCAGCCCAAAAATATAAACGCATATAAAAAAAAAGAATGAAAAATGAATACATTTTCAGTGTTTCACCCAGCTGCATCCTCCGTCCAGCCTGGGCTAGGGCTTGGGGGTCCTGGCACCGCATGGGCACTCCAGGAGTCGGGAGCAGGAGCAGATTGGGGATAGGGTATCCGGCTAGGAGGGAGGGTGCAAGGAGGGGTAGGGTTGCCAGGTGTCCGGTTTTGTACCAGACAGTCCAGTATTTGAGGGTTTTGTCCGGGAAACAAATTGAGAAATTACCAGACATATAAAATGTCTGGTATTTTCTAATTAGGTAAGTTTTATTATAATTAGGTGTATCAGTCCTTAGCTGCGAACTGCCTGGCTGGTAGATGTGCTCACGCTGCCTGAGTGTGTCTACCTGCCAGGCAGTTCGCAACTACTCGAGGGAGGGTATGTGTGTGGGGGGGGGAAATGGAATCCCCGGGGCCGGACTCACTCGTGTGCCCGGGTCTGCATGTGCCCGAGTCAGTCCTGCTCCCCCCCCCCTTCTCCTCCCGATCTCCCCAGTCCAGTCCTGCTGCCCCTGTCCAGCCCTGCTTCCGGTGGCCGGTTCCCCCCATCCCCCACCAATCTCCCCCGGTCAGCCCCGCTCCCCCGCTACCTCCCGTCCAGCCCTGCTTCCGGCAGCTGGTTCTCCCGTCCTCCTCCTCCTGATCTTCCCCGGCCAGCCCCCCTGTCCCGCGTCCAGCCCTGGTTCCGCTACCTGCCCTCCCCGATCTCCGTGGGACAGCCCCGCTGCCTCCAACCCTGCTTCTGCTGCCCGCCTGCCCGCCTGCGCAGATCTCTGCAGGACAGCCCCACTGCCCCCAACCCAGCTTCTGCCAGCCACCAGCCCTGATCTCCGCGGGACAGCCCCGCTACCCCCAACCCTGCTTCCGCCAGCTGCCTGCCCAGATCTCTGCGGGACAGCCCCACTGCCCCCAACCCTGCTTCCGCCAGCCGCCCGCCTCCTCCCATCTCCATGGGACAGCCCCGCTGCCCCCAACCCTGCTTCCGCCGGCCGCCCGCCTCCCCCCATCTCCGCGGGACAGCCCCACCCCTGCTTCCCAGTGGCCGGTTTCCCCCCCCTACACACACCTCCTCCCAGCCCGCCCCGCTCTGCTCCCCTCCCGGCAGCCACGCTGAGGCTGCGGCCCATAGTTTGGGAAACGCTGGTCTAGACTAAATGCCTCTGTTGCCAGAGGCATGTAAATTGGACTACCCGACATAGTCAATGAAGCCGGGATTTAAATATCCCCGGCTTCATTAAAATAAAAATGGCCGCCGCACTGTGCTGGCTCAGCTGATCGTCGGCACAGTGCAGCAGTCAAGACGCAGATCGGTCGACAGGGAACACCTTTGTCGACCGCCCCCTTATGCCTCGTGAAGCAAGGTTTACAGGAGCGGTCGACAAAGGCGTTCCCTGTCAACCGATCCGCGTCTTGACTGCCGCACTGTGCCGATAATCAGCTGAGCTGGCACAACGTGGCGGCCATTTTTATTTTAATGAAGCCGGGGATATTTAAATCCCGGCTTCATTGACTATGTCAGGTAGTCTAATTTACATGCCTCTGGTGACAGAGGCATGTAGTCTAGACATACCCCAGGCCTGCATGCAGGGTCCCCCCTGAGAACTGGCCTCTAGGGATCTGAAAGCAAGATCCCTCAGCTGGGTTTTCCTTCTCCACTGATGATTCCCAGTTTGTGGAGTTTGCTGGGAGACTTCCCCAGCCAGGCTGAGTTAGCCCTCCAGCTCCCTGGGTGAGACCAATCACCCGCATGGTCAGCTCTGCTCTGTCTGCTAGTTCAGGGCTGCTGCCTGCTGTGTGTGTGTCTGGATGCTGGGCTAGGAGACTACAGTTTGGATTTTAGTACAGTTGTGTAATCTGCACCTTGAGCCCTGCACCCCTTTGTGGGAAGGGGAAATCCTGGGACTGAAGCAGCCTGATTCCTGCCTGAATAGGATCCCTGCTAGCAGAGATCAGCCCCTCTGCCGTGACTGAGGCGTCCAGAGTCATCTCTGAACTGGAGGATCACTCATGGAGTTTGTGAGTGCACCATCTTTCAGTTAGTCAGTCAGGGAATTTGTTTTGGGGACCCCCTACTCCCTGAACTGTGTCCTCAAGCCAGAGAGTAAGGGTTTGGGGATTTTATAACCTGCTGCATATTAAACCCGTGGAGGGATTTACCACCTTCTCCCACTTGCGAGTCCTCTGGGCTGTACTGAACCTAGTCAGCCACACTGCTAAACCACTGCAGAGAAGAATTTTGTGGTCATAGGTCATCAAGGGCCCCAACATAGTACGTGTACCAACAGGACACTAATCTTACATTTGCTACATCAAGTCACGTGACTGGGGAAAGTCACAGGTATTATCAGCGTGGGCGCCGGTAAACCTAAAAATAGTGTTTTACCCTGTTATGTTATAATTGTTTCCTGGTTAATATAATTTTTGTTTTGAATATATTGTATGTGTTTGTGTTATTTTTTTGAAGTCTCCAACTATCTGGCAAGTAAGTGGGGATTACCCTGTGGTGAGAATTTTCCTCCCAAACTGCCCTGGTGACCCTGCCAGGAAGGAGTGAGGGGGGTGGAGGCAGGGCCGGACTAAGGGGTGGGCGAGCCGGGCAGCTGCGTGGCGTCCCTTATAGCTGCCATCAGGCGCCGTGTGCCCAGCTCCCGCAGCACCGGACCCCCCATCCCTGCGGCGCTGGCCAGCAGCGCCCTTCCCTCCACGGCCATGGGGCCCTGCACAGCCAGGCTCGGGCCGGCCCTGGGTGGAGGCACCTCCAAATAAATTCAAAGGAAAAAATAAAGAAGATACACCATGCTGAGTGGGTGGTGGGATCCAGAAGAACCCAGACCTGTCCACCAAAACCTGTAGGCAGATTGGCATTAAAGAAGGTAATCTGGTGGAGAGGGGCGCTACACTTATATTGTGGGAACAAGTAAATAACTTTTCCTTATTCACTTTTTCCACACCAGTCATCATTTTATAGACCTCTATCATATCCCCCCTTAGTCTCCTCTTTACTAAGCTGAAAAGTCTAAGTCTTTTTAATCTCTCTTCAACAAAAGGAGTTAACATTACAAAAGGAGTTAAAATGTAGCTGATGGGGGAATTTTTGGTGGAGCGCTCTAGGGATCTAGAGATCCAGATGGGCCAGTGGGGGAGGTGGTGGACAGCTCACGCAAACTCTCACTATCTTTGGAAATTCGATGTCTGCTTTGTGCTTTCCTTCTCCTGAGCATAGCAATGACTGTACCTCCGCTTGGCAAACATGACCAGACTCTAAACATTTTAGCTTTTTTTTTAATGCTCCCAAATTTGATCCATTCTGTACTCAGCCGGACTGCTGTTTCTGTTCTAGTCAGAGACCTAAGGGCTGGCTGTTAGATACAGAAATGCTCCGAAATTGTGGCCTCTAGCTAGGTAATAGTTCCCTAATGATTCTGTGTCCACTACCAAGTGCAAATAAAACTCTCCATCCTCGAGTGTCATATAAAAGCCTACAGATGAGATGTACTTTCCTGGTCTTATTAACCTAATTGAATAATGGAAATTCACAGTCCCCTGGAATAGATTGAGTTATCTATCCAATTGTCTGTATATCTGTTCTCCATTTACTCTCTGTCTGGACATCATCCTGGGTGTGCCTTTGGAATAGTCTCATTAGTCTGTCTGGGCAAGGCCCTAGCTGAAAACATTGAGCTAAATCCAGTGCAGTGGGTCTGATCCTTACTTTCCTTTTCCTTTTCTTCTCCCCCCCGCCTCCCGGCAACAGCCGTGGGCGCTGGGACGTGGCTTGCTTTCGATCCTGTTCTCCGGTAGCTAAGGGAGTGTGGGGGAAGTGCTTGCATGCTATGCATGCCTCTCAGTCCTGGCTGGTGTGTGAGGCATACACGGGATGCAAGCACTTACCCTTCACTCCCTTAGAGTCTGGGGAATGGGATCAAAAGCAAGCCATGACCCAGTGTGCACAGGTGTTGCCCCCGCCCCCTGCGCTCCCGAAGTTCCGCCTTTGCCCCTACCCTCCCGAAATTCCACCCTTGAGGAGCTAGCAGCTCCAGAGCTCCCTTTGGCCACAAGAGCCCCCTCGTTCAGTGGACAGGCAGGGGACGGAGGGGACAGGAGCTGAGGAAGCAGTGCGGGCAAACAGCAGCCAATGGGACCTGAGAAGCTCCGTGCTCTGAAGTCTGCATGTCCCTCAGCCCATCCTGAAGCTGACAAGCTGCGACTGTCTCCCCGAGCCGGCTTATAAACGGGTCAGTCACTTTTTTTTATCATTTTTTTCTCTTTTTTGAATATGTCATCCTGCTCTAACCATTCAAAAGCTATTAGACTGGCGGGAAAGTTTTAGTTGGGCCGCTAGCAAAAATGGATTGTTGGATCCAAAAAAAATGTTATTAAATAAAAATATACGGCACCTCGAAGTTATTACATTTCAATGTGGACAAGCTGTATTGTCTCTCAGTGTTACTATATTTGTTTAGATAACATGAACTATTCTATATTTCAAATGGTTGTCAAGCAATGGAATGTTTGAAAACAGCTATATTGTTTGGGGGTCTGTAAAAATGTAATAGATTGAAAAGGGGTCCGTATGCTTGAAAAGGTTGGGAACCACTACATTATATCTACTGGATTTCCTTGGTCACATGCTTCTTGATCCCCACTAATTATTCTAGTAGACTGGTGAGGCATGATTTCCCTTTACAAAAACCATGTCTTATTCCTCCCCAACAAATTATGTTCATCTGTGTTTGTGGAAATTCTGTTATTTACTACAAGTTCCACTACTTTTCCCGGTCTTCAAGTCAGGCTTATGGGCCTGTAATTGCTGGGATATTATTTGAAGCTCTTTTAAAAATTAGTTGCCACATTAGCTGTCCTTTAGTCATTTAGTACCTAAGCTGATTTCAGGTATAGATTACAAACTACAGCTACTGGTTCTGTAATTTCACCTTTGAGTTCCTTTAGACTCCTGCTCACCAGCTGGTCCTCATGACTTATTCCTGTTTAGTTTATCAGTTTGTTCCAAAACCTCTAATGACACCTCAATCTGGGACAGTTCCTCAGATTTGTCACCTAAAAAGAGTGGCTCAGGTTTGGGGATCTCCCAGACATCCTCAGCCATGAAGACAGATGCAAAGGATTCATTTAGTTTCCCCACAATGGCCTCATTGTTCCTGAGAGCTCCTTTAGCATCTCAATTGTCCAGAGGCCCCACTTCCTTCTTAAGATGTACTTAATTTTTTTTTTTGCTATTACTTTTTGAGTCTTTGGCTAGCTATTCTTCAAATTCTTTTTTGGCCTTCCTAATTATACTTTTACGCTTCATTTGCCAGAGTTTAGGCTCTTTTCTATTTACCTCACTTGGTTTTAATGTCCATTTTTTAAAGGATACCTTTTTGCTTTTCAGTGCTTCTCTTTGTTGTTTAGCCACCATGGTGCTTTTTTGGTTTTCTTACTATGTTTTTTAATTTGATGTGCCCATTTAAGTCAAGCTTCTGTTATGGTGTCTTTAAAAAGTTTCCCTGTAGCTTGTAGGAATTTCACTTTTGGCACTTGTACCTTTTAATTTCTGTTTAGCTAACATCCTCATTTTTGTGTAGTTCTCTTTTCTGAAATTAAATGCTACAGTGTTGGGCTGCTGTGGTGTTTTTTCTGCCACAAGGGTGTTATATTTAATTATATTACAGTCACTATTAGGAAGCGGTCAAGCTATGTTCACCTCTTGGATCAGATCCTGTGCTCCACCTCTGACTTAATCGAGAATTGCCTTTCCTCTTCCAGGTTCCAGAACCGGCTGCTCCAAGAAGCAGTCATTTAAGGTGTCAAGAATTTTTATCTCTGCAGCCTATCCTGAGGTGAATAGTTGAAATCCTCCCTTGTCACTGAGTTTGTTTGTTGTTGTTTGGTTGGTTTTTTAAATTTATAGCCTTTCTAATCTCCCTGAGCATTTCATAGTCACTATCGCTATCCTGGTCAGGTGGTTGGTAATATATTCCTACCACTATATTCTTACTATTAGAGCATGGTATTATTATCTGTAGAGATTCTGTGGTACAGTTGGGTTCATTTAAGATTTTTACCTCATTTGATTCTGTGCTTTCTTTCACATGTACTGTCACTGCCCCACCAACACAACCTGTTCTGTCCTTTTGATGTATTTTGTACCCACTATATTTTATACTGTGTGTGACGGGATGGCGGGGGTTCGCGCGCAGAGTCCCGCCCCCCACACTACCGCGGCGCTCTGTGTCAGCGCCGGGGCACACGTGCGGCCATGCAGGGAATGCTCGGTGGCTGCGGTTCGCGCCTGCGCGGTGGCACTCGGTGCCTCCGAGCCGCCAGCAGTACCGCACAGGCACCGGCGTCCACTAGCAAGGGTACCGGCTTTGAAAAGGGCGGCGCGCTGGGAAGGGTGACCGCACCCAATGGGAGGGCATGGAGCAAGCCTGCCAGCGGGCGAGATGTCGCCAACGGAGGCTAAGCGGAACCATGAGCGGTGAGTGGCTCTTGGGAGCACCGCAGGAGGGGAGGAAGCAGCCCAGGACAGGGTGGAGACGGAGCCCGTGGGCTGGTGAGTTGCAGCTTAGTCCTGCCGGCCGGACAGGAGGTTGGCATTCCTGTTCTTAGGGTACTGGGCTGAGACCTGGAGAGCGGAGGGGCCCAGGTCTCCCTACCCTCCCTGCGTGCAAAAGTCAGGGGACAGTTGAGAACCTCGCAGGAAACTGTTGTGAGAAACTGCGTAGGACAGGTTCTCTGTTGGGGGCGGGCCAGGCAGTGACCATTTCTTCCCACCCCAGCGAGAATCCATAACACTGTGTTTCATTGCTTAACCTCATTCCATCAAGTTTCTGTGAAACCTGTTATATCAAATATCCTCATTTAATACAAGGCACTGTAATTCACCCATTTTATTATTTTGACTTCTAGCACTGGTATAGAAGCCCTTTTAAAACTTGTCACTTTTTAGCTGTCTGTCATTACATGATGCAATTGAATTGGACTCTTTTTCATTTGACTGTTTCTGATCAGATCCTGCATGTATTTTATCATTCTCTATCTTCTCCTCCTCACTAGGACATAGAGAATCTCCATTAATTAAGCCTCCCCTAAGGGATGTCTCTGTCTGAACCACATGCTCTTCCACACCAGTTGGGTCTCCCGCAGCTCTTCATTTAAAAAGTCAATTAAAGGGGCACATTTAAATGTATAAACAATTGTTAAAATAGCTATGAACAAATAGAGATTTTTTCCCCCACAGATTAAAATAATAATAATCTTGCAATGTAAAAAATCCTCAAAAAAGCAGTTCCCCTGACATTACTGAAATCCAGCTATTGGAGAAACTGAAAGTGAAAACTGGTTATAAACAAAAGTAAAAACAGTATCATTTGCTTTTCATTCTCCTAGCTGAGTGAAATGCTGAAAGTAAAGAATAAACATAAATTGTGGCATTCAAACTGGATTTTTAAAATTATTTGACTTTCGATAATCCTAGAGTGCTCTTCATAAGTTGCAAGCACACAACTTACTTTACTTATACAATTTAAGCTGTAAGCGTGCTTTAAATAAATTCCATCACTCTTTCAAACTTGACTAAAATATATGACATCTTTATATTGCTTATAGACCCAGGTAGGAAGGTAATTTTCGAATAGGAGACTCTAAATATTTACACTTATGGCAGTTGGTCTGATTTTAGTAACAATTCATGAAGTGGGTTGGGATAAAGTGGATTAAAGATGGATTTATAGTAAGTGCTGAAAAATAAACTCGTTCACATGAAGGATTTATCTTGTTTGCCCACTATTGTCTGCAGATTTTTTTTTTAAGTATTTCATGTTGTTTGTAACAATTAAAAGAAAGTTTTGTGAGTAAATATGGCTCTACCTGCTGTATGGATGTGACACACAAAAGTATTTTAAAACTTAAAATAAATCTTCTCTAGGCTTATGCATGTGATTGGGTGTTTCCCCTTCACTCACAGAAACAAAATTGCATTACAAAATCTTGGGTCAGGACCCAGAAAATAATGAGATTGGCTTAAATATAATTAAATTAAAACAAACTTGTAAGTTCTTTTTGTTTGCCATCTTGTTTCTGCACTCAAGATCACATTTTCAAGCTTTTCTCAGCAACAATCAGGGCTAAAAACTTTGGGGGGGGGGGAAGAGGAGAGCAAGCAAGGAGCCTCAAATTATCACAGGACTCCTGGAGCTGGGACTTTAAGAAAAAACACCAAATGTCATTAGACTCATAATTAAACTGCAAACATGGGCAACACTGCTCAGGGCCTGATCCAGCAGAGGGTTGCACATTTGGAGAGGGCTGCTATCTATATCTATTTCACATTCAGCACCCTTCTGAAAATGCTCTGGTGACCAGTCTCAGCTGGGGCATGAGCAAACAAAGGCCTTGAAGCAATCTGCATGATACACAACGTCCTGCTTTCCTGACTCTGAGCAAGTCACAGCGCAACGCCCTGCAACAGCTAGTGCCCCATGGCGGAAGGCATCTGGATATTAACCCTTTGCATGCTGCAGGAGTATTTACCACACCCTTTAAATCATCTGATGCTGTAGTGTAGGTGACTCTTTCAGTGTTCGTTTCCTGTTTCCTTTGCTGCATGCTGGCTGCCTTATAAAAAAAGGTTAACAGATGCTATAATTATAAACCTCGGGTCACATTCTGTGTTGACTTTTCTGCAGCCCCTGCTGAAGTCTGTAGGGCTCACAGGGAGAGAGAGAATCAGAACACAACTGGACCCTTTATCTCATTTTCAGGGTTGTATCCTCTCACAGTGTGTTCCTGAGAAATCACACACTCTGGACTGAGCTGAATGAAGACAGGTCATTTAAAAAACCCCATCCCCAGCTTGCGTTGCTGTCTTTGCTATGCTCAAAGATCAGCCGGGGGGAACCCTCTCATCTTCAGTGTCGCTGGAAGCTGCAGGTCTGCCTACTAGGCAAACACAGCCCCAGAACATCAGAGGGTAGGTGTGTGGCCCACAGACTCTTTTTCCTTCAGGGGATGGTTGGCATGAAGAGCCTGCTGTGACGGATTTTTAGAGTACTGGTAATGGGATAGGGATAATGTTCCTCAATTTTTTTATCAGTGTGTGGAATAAATTTTGTTGTGTGCACCGAGGATGTGCACCCCCATAGAAACACGCTCTGCCGGCCATGGGCACTCTGCTCATCAACTGCAGCACAGGGGCAGCTGCCCATGTACTCTGCTTACAGGGAACACTGGATAGGGGCCTTTCATGTCTCTAGGCCATAACCCACTTTCTGCGCTGCTTGGCAAGGACCGAGCGACACCGCTATTTCATGTTAGATGGGTGGGTGATCTCAGTCTGTGTCCTGCTGGTCATGTGCCCATTCCAGTTGGCAGTAGAGTAGCAGTCCCTGCAGAGAAGCTCAAGCTTGAACGGACAATGGGAACCGCCTTCTCATCCTTAGTCCGCCTCCTGTTTCCAGGTCAGAGATTGCAGCCGACTGGCAGGGCCTCATTAGGGAGCTCATTAGGGAGCGTCTCCGGGGCCATATGCCTTTCACCAGCCCTCACTGAGGCAAAGCAAATGGGCCCGCTGGGTGTATACGAGATACAGAGGCAAGCATACAAGTGGCCCAATATCCCGAAGAGCTGAGCACCCACAACTACCACCAAGGCCAGCGGGAGCTACAGGTGCTCAGTGCAATCAGGTTGCTGTTCATGGGCATTTTATTCTCTTGAGGTGAGCCAGGGCAGAGGGCTGGAGCAAGGTGAGGAGGCTCTGAAACACTTGGGTCTGGCAGGGGAGGGTTTCCCCAGTGTGGGCACTGAGAAGGAGAGTTGTAAGGCTGCCTTTTGAGGAGTCCCTTGGAAGCTTCTAGGGGCAGGAGGGCTCTGATGTCCAGAGAGGTTGCTAGAGGCCTGTCTACATTAGGCCCCCCGTAACAGACTGGCACTGGCTAGTAAGAAGGAGCAGAAGTTAGTGCACCTGGGATTAATTATTGCCCCTCCTGCTGCCACAATTGGACTTAAAAGAGGGCACCTGGAGGCTAGTGTAGGGTGAGGCCTGATAAATTAGAGCTGGCTGACAGTAGACTGGAGGGCTGTGTCTAGACTGGCAAGATTTTGCGCAAAAGCTTGCCAGCTGTCTACACTGGCCGCTTGAGTTTGCGAAAGAGCACTGACGTTCTAATGTAAGAAATCAGTGCTTCTTGGGCAAATACTTTGACGCTCCCCTTTGGGCAAAAGTCCTTTTGCGCAAAAGGGCCAGTGTAGACAGCTCAGATTTGTTTTGCACAAAAAAGCCCCGATGGCTAAAATGGCGATCGGGGCTTTCTTGTGCAAAACTGCGTCTAGATTGGCACGGATGCTTTTCCGCAAAAAGTGCTTTTGCGGAAAAGCATCCGTGCCAATCTAGATGCTCTTTTCCGCAAATGCTTTTAACGGAAAAACTTTTCTGTTAAAAGCATTTGCGGAAAATCATGTCAGTCTAGACGTAGCCGAGGAGTGAGGCAAGGCCCAGGTGAGGGCTGTATGGGTGAGCCAGGCTTGCTATGGAATGGGGACAGGTCTCGTGGTCTGGGTGGGGCAGGGCAGGGAAGAAATGGGCAAAGAGAGCTGTGGCCTGCTGGAAAGGGTGGGTGGTTAGACTGGGTTTGGGTTGGAGAGTCCTGAGGTGAGGGACTCTACAGTTAGGGCAAAAAGGAGTGTGTATGTGTGTGTGTGTGTGTGTGTGTGTGTGTGTGGAGGGGGTGACTTGGAAGTGATGCCGCTGGGGGGGGGATAGAAAATTACAGTACATTGAAATGTCTGACTTGAGGGATGCAAAGCTGGCTTTCCCTGTCAGTGTTCTGTACACGGTTGTCCATACACATGTATATGTTATGCCCAGATGTGGAACTTCCATTTGGGCAGTGGGAAAGGTGGGGATCTTCTTGGGGCTGGACTCAGGGGAAACTGAGGCAGGTGTACCTATCCTGCTGTAGCAGGAAGCCTTTGGTGGGGCTGTCTTATGATACTCTCTAAGGCTGTGTCTACATTGGCGCGATCTTGCCACTTTTGTGCCAAAACTTGTTGCCTGTCTACACTGACGTTCTAATGTATGAAATCAGGGCTTCTTGTGCAAGAACTATGATGCTCCTGATCAGGAATAAGCCCTCTTGTGCAACTGTTCTTGAGCAAGAGGCCAGTGTAGACAGGCAATATGAATTTCTTGCACAAGAAAGCCCTATGGTTAAAATGTCCATCAGAGCTTTCTTGCGCAAGAGAGCGTCTACACTGGCATGGATGCTTTTGTGCAAAAGCACATCTCTTGTGCAAAGGCACATGCCAGTTTAGACGCTCTCTTCTGGAAGAGTTTTTGCACAAGAACTCTTCCACAAAAGAGTTCTTGTGGAAAATCATGCCAGTGTAGATGTAGCCTAACAGCCTGGGCTGTAATCTCTGTGCTGCCCCTCTCAGGGTAGGTCTATGCTGCAGCTGGGAGTGAGCCTCCCGCTAGCCTGGAGGGATGAACTTGAGCTCATGTGGCCATCATGGTTCCTGGGGAGGTTTGGACCAGGGGGCCGGGTGGGCTTGAGAGCCCACAGGGGATGTTTACTCTGCACAAAAAGCTTTGTGCAGGTTAACTAGAGTTAAAGTAGCAATGACATCAGGGTGACTTGACTTTTCACCTGGGTCAGGAGCTTGACTTCAGCCAGAGGCTCCCCTACAAGCTTTCACCAAGCTACTAATCCACGTGACCAGCTGAGTTGCAGTGTCTTCCCTGCCATTGAGCTTGGTTAGCTAACCTGAGTTAATAACCACACTTTTTTTTTTCTTCAGTTTAGACTAAGAAAAGCAACTGAGTAAGAACCAGCATGTCTCTCCATGAGGCTACATAGTGCAGTACGCACTTGGTCAAAGCCATCCAGAAATGGCCCCGCTCCTGACAGTGCCACAGAGAAAATGTAGCCACAGTACCCAGGAATGCAAAGCTCTAGTTTTCCTTTGACTGCATTGCAACTGGAGATGGGACCTGGGTCCATTGGCTTTATGACTCTTGAAAAGCCATCAAGCCCTGGACCTCAACGGGTGGGATTGAACCTGGGATTTTAGGGGCTAAAGCCAGAAGCCTTTAATGCATGAGCTAAAAGCCCACAGCCTCTCATCCAAAGCTGTAGAACAGAATTCACTCTCTCTTCCCAGTGCCTCTGAGTTATACCTGGAACTCTGACTGAGTAATCCCTGTTGTAGTGGAACCCACACACCTACTGGGTGTGGTTCACTGTCCCATGGAGTGGCATTTAGACCACACGCGAGAAAGATCCTGACCCTGTTGTTCTCTGGATGGATGTGGTGTTCATCAGTATTTCACAAATCTGCTGTCGGTGGATTGTTCACAAACTGTCAGCCACTCTGTTCCTTATTTGGTGTGTTTGGCCATGTGATGGTATTGTTGCTCCTTGATTGGATGACTGAAATGTCTTAAACTGGAGAGAAACAAAAAGCAAATACAAGACAAATGCATTTGTAAATTTTATGACGGGGGGGTGGGGGGAAACATTCTAATGCCCTATGACTCTCCTACTCAAACCCAGTGTTAAACTGTCTGGATTTATATTTCTTCTTAGAAATCCACTGTGGGTTTCTCAGTATTCCCTTATAAATAATGACCCATGCAACACAGCAAACAAGTGGGGTGCTTTAATTCATTAAAATAGCTGACCCAGGCTTGTCAGGGGTTTTGCCCACTCAACTAATAGTATTTGCTGTACATTTCAGGCTATCTTCCAAGCTCCCCTCTGAATCCCCTCCCATTGGCTGCTGTCAGAAGACGAGATATTGAACTAGTTGAACAATCAGTCTGACCTAGTAGGACCCTTCTTAGTTCTGCTCTTCTCAGCTGGGTATCTTACGATGTTTTTTTCTGTAGTGTAAGCAATCCTGTCTGCAAGAATTTCTCTTCCTTCCTCTCCCCGTCCTCCCTCCCCCTCCCCCCCCCCCCGGTGGGAGCTGTGACATAACATTTAAATCATAAAAGTGTCCTGCATTGGCCTTCTGAAAGTCTTTTTCAGTCTCAATCCAGTGACTCTCTGTACAGCAATTTAAACAGGCAGCACACATGAGTTCCACTGCAGGCTACTGCATGTAGCATGCATGTCATGTACAGCACCTGTATTTATGTGAGTGTAATGTCAAGAGTACTTTGCCCAACCTTATAACTCCAGCGCTTCTGATAATGGAAAGGCTGCAACTAAAGCTGAACTGACATCAGTTTCTTAGATGATCTGGATCACCCACCTATGAAGTTTACATGTACAATCACTCAGTGAGTTTGCATTTGACTTTTGTGCCATCACTTTCCTTGAACAGCATGCCTACATGCTGGCAATGAGTCTCCCCAGTGTTACTTTGTTGGACACAGTTTATCCAGCTACACTGCAGGAGCTGAGGAAAAATGGAAGGAAATGAATTATATTGATAGAATTTTAGAACTGGAAGGAATGTTGAGGCCATCATGTCCAGTCCTATCTAGACCATCCCTGATAGATGTTTGGAGATTAAGAGCAGGTTAGACAATGCTGAAGATTCCACAACTGCCGTATCCTCCAAAGCACTTGAAACCCCTCCCAGTTTGGTATAATCTGCAAACGTTATAAATGTACTCTCTATGCCATTATCTAAATCCCTAATGAAACTGAACAGAACCAGACCCAGAACTGATCTCTGTGGAAACCTACTCATTATGCCTATTCTCTGGGAACAGTTATCCAACCAGTCATATACCGACCTTATAGTAGCTCCATCTAGATTGTATTTCCCTAGTTTGTTAATGAGAAAGTCATGCAAGACTGCATCAAAAGCCGTACTAAAGACTGGATATACCACATCTACCGCTTTCCCCTTAAACGCAAGGCTTGTTATCCATGCTGACTGTTACTTATCGCCTTATCTTCTAGATGTTTCCAAAATGAATTGCTTAATTATTTGCTCCATTGTCTTTCCTGGTACAGCAAAGATTAGTCTGTAATTCCCTGGATTGTCTTTATTTCCCTTTTTATCGATGGGCACTATATTTGCCCTTTTCTAGTCTTCTGGAATCTCTCCTGTCTTCTCTCCTATCTTTCAAAGATACTAGCTAATGGCTCAGATATCTCCTCACTCAGCTCCTTGATTATTTTAGGATGCATTTCATCAGACCCTGGCGACTTAAAGACATCTAATGTGCCTAAGTAATTTTTAGCTTACCCCCCCCCCCATTTTAGCATATGAGCCTACCTGATTTTCACCCACATTCACTGTTAGGTGTGCAATCACCACCAAACTCCTTGTGAAAACTGAAACAAAGACATCATTAAGCTCTTCTGACCTTTTTACGTGCTCGGAGCTTCAGCAGGGGTGAAGAGGCACTTATACAATCTCCAGGAAAGAGTTTTTCTTTGTTTTTTAATGCTGGATGGGACCATGGTGCATTTCAGTCATGCTCAGACGTGATCCTGGGAAGTGCTGAGAATCCCATTCTCAGTGGATGTTATGTGCTCACCACCTCCCAGGAGACACTCAGCCCCTGGCAGGATGGGGCCTGTAGTGAGCTGTAGCCAGGCAACAAACTTTGTGCCTGAGGAGGCTGTGTTGGTATCAGTAACAAAGGAGGGGCTGGCCAGGGCTGCATCCGCTCTTAGTCCATGTGTCCCCCCTTACATAAGAACATAAGAATGGCCATACTGGGTCAGACCAAAGGTCCATCTAGCCCAGTAGCCTGTCTGCCGACAGTGGCCAGCACCAGGTGCCTCAGAGGGGGTGGACCGAAGACAATGATCAAGCGATTTGTCTCCTGCCATCCTTCTCCAGCCTCTGACAAACAGAGGCCATGGACACCATTTCTATCCCCTGGCTAATAGCCTTTTATGGACCTAACCTCCATGAAATTATCTAGCTTCATGCTGCACTCAGCCTGGCGCTTGGTGGAGCCATGCTGCTCCAGTAGCAAGGCTTGTGGGCCTGCTGGGAATCAGGCACAGCAAGGGTGCTAATCAACCTTGCAGTGTAGCCAGGCAGCCTGGGACCCTGAGAAGGAAAATCACTTGTTTATGGGGAGTGGGTTTGTCTGAGGCCTGGAACCAGAGCTTTGTGGAGTGCTTGAGAGTTTGGTAATATGGATAAAAGCCCCCATTGCCTAAAAGAAGACTGTGAAATCCAGCTCTTGCTTGTGACCCAGGTCGTATCTGAATGCCTCAAAATACAGTCGGAAGTTAGCTCAGTACGCCCCTCACATGGCTCTCTTTCCAAATGTAACTACATATGGATTATGGCGACATGGGACATTTAAATTAACACTGCAGTGGCTCCAAATAGTCCACTGAAATAATCTTTCATTGACGTTTTACATGTCTGCGGTGCTGTCTGCAGAAAGGTTACAACTATGGCGAGACACCTCCATTAACATTATCATGGCTCAGCAGGCTTAGGTTTATCCCCAGTGTAACTCCTAATTTAATCTTCCACTCACATTGCATGTGGGCATGATAAGATGCTCGTTAGACCACAGTCATTCATGCATTGTCTAAGATTTCAATTGGCATTGTACTGGACCCATGGGCATTGTGTTAAACCAGACGTGAGGTCAGTGAAGTAGCTGTAGGTCTGAAATCTCCCTCAGCTGAACAAAAATGCCTGAGCTCCTAAATTCCTCCAGAGGGAAAACAAGCCTTCTAACTGCTCACTGTCTACGCGATAAATCAGGAACCTGTTAAGTTGGATCAGCCTAGCCTGGCCAAACTGACAGCTTAATGGAAACTGATGTTTGGGAGCATTTTAAATGACAGAACTGAGTCATAGTTGATAAACACAGGACTGGAACTTGAGCTGCAACTATAGATTCATAGGTTTTGATTTGTTGTTTAATGCTAGAGGGGCCTGTTCTGCTCATCTGTCCTCCTGCATAACACAAGCCAGAGACGTGCACTGAGTACTTCCTACATCTGGAACCATAACTTTGGTTTAAGCTGCATCAATCACTTGGGGCACGTCTACACAGCAGGGCTAAACTCGAAATAAGCAACGCAACTTGAGCTATGCTAATTGCATAGCTCAAGTCGACATAGCTTATTTCGACTCTTGGCGCTGTCTACACAGCAATGATTTTTGAAATAGAGCACTCTTCCCCCCACTCCTCGTACAGTGAGGCTTACAGGAGTAAGAAGCCTGTTATCTCGAATTTATTGCAAAATAAGGGGCTGGTTGTGTAGACGCGCACAACGTTATTTCGGAATAACGCTGCTGTGTAGACGTGTCTAAGGCTATTCAGGGTTGACTTGAAGACTCCAAGTGGCAGCCAACCCACCACATCCACAGTTAAATTGTTCTAATGTTTCATCACCCTCACTGTTCAGCATGTGCCTCTTATTTCTAACAGGAATTTGTCTTGCTTTAGCTTCCAACCTAGGCAGTCATGCCCCAGATCATGGCTCCGTTTGGGACAGGTTGGGCAAACTACTTCCTCCTCCTGCATCTCTCCATCAGTCACACAGGGCCAGCAATACTCTGGGACCAGGGCTTCAGCACCGCTCGCCAATGCTATGCTGAATCTGATTTGTCCTTCTCTACCCTGATCAGTCAAACCTCCTTTGTGTAGTGCCATTAAAATGTAGATGGGAGGAGTCAAGCTAAACACAATAGACTTATGCAAATGAATCAACTAATCCATGTTGCTGAAGCATTAGACACCAGACCATATTACAAGTTATGTGCTATATGTGTAATGGGGTGGACAAGACCTTTGTCTTGTGTGAGGTGGGGAAACCCCATCATTGTGATTTCCCCCGTGATCCCCTGATGGGAAGCCCAGTTGAGGTAACTTTTGGCATAAAGAAATGGGAGTTAAATCTGAAGTGGTATTGGCCCAAGTTTTCTCAGTGGCCCCTTGAGGCGGGGAAAGAACCAGGATTCCTATGTGCATGTGAGGTTTTTCCAGTGCACCTGAGCCTTGCGGGATGCACTGGGGATGGTAGCTGGCTGGGAACTAGGCCAGGGACACCTGTGAGGCTGTATGTGGGGAGTCTGTTTTTATTTTGGTTGTGTCTGGGAGGGAAAAAATAGCTGTAAATAAACCAGAAACACTGGAGAGGTTATTTTCTGCAGCACTTGGGATTCCTGCTGAGTTTCTGTCCAGCTGCATGAATCATGGCTGTGCTACAGTGTTTTTCCCTGTGTTTTAATTAACGAGGTAGGTGTTAGTGCTGTTATTGCTATATGGCATTTGATTTTAGTCATTCAGCCAGAGGAACTCGTTGGGCGGCGGATCAATGTTCGCATTGGGACTCTCTTGGCATTCAGAGAACCTGTGGCTTGGGGAGGGAGTTTTGAGGAAACAACTATTGTTATGAGGAAGGCTGGCGTGGGAAAAGCTGATTTCCTGTATTCTTTATTTGGAGCAATTATTATCACTGCATGCGAGAGATCTGGCTGGGTGACAAGAGCTCATGTTTCTGGCCATTGCTGAGAGCCATCAATGCAGAAGAGGTTGGACTCAGTTGGGGCTTCCTAATTATCTTCCAAAATTCCCAAAACGGCTCAAAAATAGCAATACTTTTCCTCAGCATGTTCTGTGTCTGCCTCCTGCACATCAGCTGAGAGAAGTGGGCCTAGAGGGTACTTGAGGGTACTTGAGGGTAAAGGCCAGACAAAGCAACCTTCAGCATTAGACATTCTCCTTCCCATCTGAGGTTAATCCACCCGCAGAGCTGAATACAGCACAACCCCAGGGGAGCAAGAGAGGAACAGGTATGTTCTTAGGAGGGGAAGCAGTAGGTGTGAGCAAGGGACCGGAGAGTCAGACAGAGAGCCATCTGTCACTGCTACAATGTGCAGAACAGCCCCCAAAACTGAGAGGCCGTAGCCACCAAGTGCAGATCTGAGCCTCCCCAAAGCCTGACTGTGACTGGAACTGGGAGCTTTGCCTTAGTGGGGTGAGGGGCAAAGGAGGCAACTGCCCCATGGCCAGTGATTCAAAGCAGGCCAAGGCTGCTACTGCCTCAGCCCCGCCCCTTCTACTAGAGGCCCCACCCCTTCTGGGAACTGCCCTCCTCTGCACTTTGCCCAGGGGCCAGGAAGTCTGTCAGCTCTCTTGCCCTCTGGCCTTCAGTTTCTGGACATGTGGATACACAGCTGAGGTTAATCATTGGAGCCCACCACTTCCGTGGCCTATGCATCATGATCAGTGGAATGGGAGGGGTGGGGCGTGGGCACCTATCTACTGCTTGCCCAGTGGAACCAGAGTCAGAGGGGCCATGGTTCCTTGGGGGGGGGGGAGGACTATTGAGAAGTACAACAGGGAATGTTGGGTGGGGAGGACAGGTCCACCTCCTAGGCCACAGTGCCCACTTGTCCCACTTCACCTGCATTTAGCTTCTCTCTGCTAATAAGCCAGTCTCGGAGTAGTCTCTAATGAATCCTGGGCCGGATCCCCATGCCTACACCATCTCCTCTGCCCCACTCTGGAGTTATCCCAGCACCTGTTTGTGGAGGACCAAGCTGGCTGTTCTCAGAAGCTGTGCTCTT
Organism: Pelochelys cantorii; assembly: GCA_032595735.1. Taxonomy (NCBI): domain Eukaryota; kingdom Metazoa; phylum Chordata; order Testudines; family Trionychidae; genus Pelochelys; species Pelochelys cantorii. The sequence goes on along the minus strand of CM064338.1, from coordinate 39,809,546 downwards.
TGGCACAATGTTACTGGTGGCTTTGGCGACTCTGTCGCCTGGATAGAAAAAATGCTGGATGAAAACTGGACCCTAAGTGGTGAATAAGGATACAGAAGCATATGGACTCGTCATACCCAGCTGTGTCTTGGCTCAGCTGCCTTGAAGATCCTAACTCTGCCCTCGCACTGTCCTCCCTGCCCACGACAGTATCAGAGGGAAACATCTGAGATGGTCTCCTCTCTCAGAGCCTCTTCCTACGCCATTCCATTAAGACCTACTTTGAACACATCTGGGGGCCTTCAACTCTTGCTGCACCAGTTCTGACAGCCAAGCCTTGGTCACCAGCCCTGTATCCAATGGGCAGGGTGGCTTTGAAATTAGGGGTGCTTCCGTGGCCACAGGCTGCATTTTCTTGTTTTTAAGTTGACTGCCTTAGAAAACAGAGAACTGAGAAGGACTGCTGCCCAGGTATATCATCAATATACTGAGATTCCAGGCTCCTGGAAACAATGGAGTCATGGAAACCAAGGCGCTGTGATCTTTCCATCAAGCATCCTACCTCTTCAACACTTATGTTGTGCACATTCCTCCCCCACCTCCCCGGGTGCTGCTTGTCAGAGTTACAGGCCCACCACTAAGCTGAGAAGTTCTCACTTGCACACCTTGTAAAATGTTCCTGTGGCTTACAGATGGGAGGCACAGCACTGGAGAAAGGCAAACAGAATTGGACATGGCCACAAAACCACCAGCAACTGTCCACAAGGTGAAGGCCCGATTCTCAGCCACTTACCCTGGTGGAACACCACGGATTACCACTGAGTTGCTCCTGACTTCCATCCTGAGAACAGAAGCAGCCCCTGCTATAGGGGGCAGAGAATGTACCACCACTACAGGGTTGCTGCATTCACAGGGCATGTCTACACTAGGAAACTATTTCGAAATAACTAAAATCAATTTTTAAAACTCCCAAAATAACAAAATCGAACTAGCGTGTCCTTGGTACAGGGAAGCCTCGAAATTAGGCTGAGGCAGGCTCCCTTAATGTGGATGCACTCCCTCAACTTAGAGCCCCATGAAGCACTGGGGAGTAATTAGTTTGAATGACTATTTTGGAACTAGCCAATTAGCCCATCATAAGACGGGATTTTCAGGTCTCTCCTCCATGTAGGTGGAGCCTGAGCCTCCAGTCTCTTGCTCTGTCTCTCTGTCTCCTCCTCCTACTGCCTTCCCCCCCCCCCCCAGCTCTCCTCTGCCTCCTGCCTCTCTCTCTGTCTCTCTCTTTCTCTTCTCCTCCCCCTCCTGCCTCTCACTCGGTGGACCGCGGAGCCCAAACAGCCGTTTGGGCTCCACGCTCCCCGTGCTGCATGGGGAGTGTGGAGTCCAAACGGTCGCTTGCGCCACTTGCTCCCACGCGGCGGCCCGGCTGAGTGGCGCAGACGTCAGCCGAGTGCCACAGCGGGAGGCGAAGGGGGGCGTGAAGGGAGGCGGGACGGTGATGTACACGGCCAGGCCCCACCCCCTGGCCATGTACATCACTGCCCCGCCCCCCTTCACCTCCCGCCGTGGCGCTCGGCTGACTTTTGCGCCGCTCAGCCAGGCCGCTGAGAGGGAACCCAAACGGCCACTTGCGCCGCTTGCTCCCCCGCGGTGGCCCGGCTGAGCGGTGCAGAAGTCAGCCGAGCGCCATGGTGGGAGGTGAAGGACATGACTCAGGCAACAGTGCTGCCCAAAGGGAACAGCCAGCTTTTCAGCGTTACAGAGTCTCAGACATTGGGCTACTATATATATGATTAGCGTTATTCCTTGAGGAAAGCAGGAGTACAGATTTTGAAATAAGCGGCCCAGTATTTTGAAAGTATGGGCTTGGTAGTGTGGATGCTCTGCTTGTTAATGCGACCTAAGGGGGGTTATTTTGAAATAAAGCCCCTGTGTAGACCAGGGCATAGACTTGAAGGCCAGATGGGACCATTGTGACCATCTAATCTGACCTCCTGTTATAGGCTGGAGAACACCCCCCAAATACCTGTATCAGCATTTCTCAAATTGGGGTCCACAAACCCTGGGGTCTGTGAGGGTACTACAGGGATTCACTAGCCCCACTGACCAACTTCTCCTCCCCCCCCTACCTCCACCCTCTGCACACCGGAACCACTATTCTGTGGCATGCATGAAGTGCTATGGGGGGAAGAGCAGAGATGGGGTGCGTGTGAGGGTGGGGCAAAACAGGTATGGGGCAGAGGTGGGGCTTTGGGGGAAGGGTGAAGTGGGGATTGGAGCTGAATAGTGGGTGGGGCTTGGCACTATGAACATTTTTAAATCCAAATGGGGGTCATTGGGTTGCTATAAGCTGAGACCCACTGAATTATATAATAATTCTAGCGCTCCCTGTTTGTCCAAACAGTAGTGCCCTGTGAAGGTTATTGCTGGGACCTAATACAAAGGGCCCTGAGTAAGGCTAGAAGATAAACCACCCCCAAGGCATCCCTCAAAAGCTGCTTTTGTCTCCTCCCTTTCCGCACTGGGCCCCTCAGGTTGGCTTTGTTATTTATACACTAAGTGCTGAGGGATCACACTGTGGAGAGAGACAGCTGCTGCCCCTTCCGTTCATTAGTCACTGGAGTCTCAAACACCCTTCAGGCTCCCCCACTGGAAGGGTTGGGCTGTTTGCTCCCGGGTGGCAGGCATGCGAAGTGGATAGCAATCAGCCCAGCTGTTTCTCTTGGCGCTCTGCACGGAGCATGTGGGCCGGGTATATCCATTACGCAGAGGGGACAGAGGAAGGGCTAATCTGCTCTTCTAAGCTGCCAGCTGAATTCCTGGCCCACTGGGAAGTGGGCAAAACTTCCGCTCTGTTGTCTTTGCTGGCTTTTATGGCAATGCTGGAGGTGTTGTCCCAGCACAGCTGAATTCATTAACCCTGGCTCTGTTGCCCTCGGGGATGGGCTCTTCTCTGATGTACCAGGCACTGCTCTGTGCCACAGAGGTATTTGCAACCAGCTGGTATTTGCAACCATAATGCTCAGATTTTACCCCCGGTGGTTCTCTCAGCTGGTTTGTGTCCAGATTTTTTTGTGCTCCAACATTGTTGGCTCTCCCGTGTCCCGCTCCAAGCACAGGTGGCCTAGGGGTGAGAAGAGGTGCAGCGGGAGTGACAGAGTGTGAAGGGATAAGGCTAAGGTGTGGCACATACTCTGGAGCTGTGAGTCGGGCCAGCCTGGCACCACATCACCCAAGGAGCTCTGAACAGATTGTGCACCCAGTGCCAGTGTGTGTCTGTGCATTCGTGCTTGGGCACCAGGCACTAGGCTGGCTCAAAGTGCAGCCCCCAGGTGCACTGCCCTTCCTGGCTCCTGCTAGGACAGCTGGGTGGGGGAAGAGAGGAGTCAACACAGTCCCTGTGCTCCTCACACTCCAGGGCCTGCTACTGCACATGGCCCCTGAGCAGCCACACAAGGATAAGAGGCCTCTTGTGTGGCCACACAAGGGCAGCCCGAAGACTCTGTCAGGGCTGGCCTTGCCATGGGGCGAACTGAGGCGGCTGCCTCAGGTGCCAGACTGTGGGGGGGCGCCACTAGGCCCCAGAGTGTAGAAAATTGTGTCTGCTGCTGGTGCATATGTAGGTAGCAGAACAGGACCACGAGAGGAGTAGAACAGGAAGAAGGCAGAATTGAGACCTTTCAAAGTTTTGGCCCAAGCGAGGGGGCATCATTTGAGCTCCCTGCCTCAGGTGCCAAAATGTTGTGGGCCGTCCCTGGACTCTGTCAAGAGCAGGTACCACCCACAAAGGGACTGGGTCTACTGGAAGCATGACTGCTGCCCTGCGGAGCTCTCCAGAACGGCCCCCTGAGCCTGCTGGCTCTGTCCAGAGCTGGTCAGCAACAAGCCAGTTCTGTCTGGATGATGGAGAAGCAAGGCCATGTCCCAGCTCTTAGCACTCATTCTAATAAGGACCGTGGGTGTAAGTTTCCGTGGAGATGACATGTTCCTGGCTGCTGGCCCCTGTGGTCCTCTTGCCCTTGTTGGCAAAACTTGCAGCCTTCAGGCTGATTTTTTTTTCTCCTTCAAAGGAGATCAAGGGGGGAGGGAAGACGTGTTGATGGACTGGCATGAAATCTGCAGTGGAGATTGGCAAGCCATGAAATCCAAACTTCCAGTACTGGGTCCGGCTCTCAGTGACTCTCTCGGTTGATTCAGGAGTGACGTTTGCAGCACAAACACACCGCCAAATCCTGCCTTCATTGGTGCAGGTGTAAATCTAGACAATCCCCAGCAGCCTCCTAGAGGTTACTCAACAGCATGTCATTGTAAACAGGCACAGAGTGAGTTGGTGCCTTGCTTCAGCCGACAACAGGTGGGACATGAAATATATAAAAACTTCAGCTGCATTGCACACTAGAACCACCTGGTGGCGTTCTGTGTCTTCAAATTTAGCTCAAACTGCTCAGGAACTCAAAAGGCTGGGGGGGGGTATTTGCTTTTGTTTTTAATTCCTCAGCCCAGTAGCAGATTAAACTGCTCAGGATTAAAGCAAGCAGTGTAGGTGTTCTCTTGTGCTTATTCTTTTACATGAATAAGCTGCTCAGGTCTCTTTTTTTTTTTCTTTTTGCCCTAGGTGTTGAAAAACTGGTCAGTCCCAAAGCATAGAAAAGTTTTTTTTGTCCTTAAAACATGTTTTAAAATTTTTTCTTGCGGGGGGTGGGTGGGAGGAAGGGGAAAGGTTGTTTGGAGTCTTGTGTATAACAAGTTTTTAATCCAGGTCTCACTTGCAGTGCATTCAGTGATTGTTTCGCCACTGAGAGAATCCCATTTTCTAGTCTTTTTATTTTATTTGGTATCTCAGTGGGGCCTATTGGTCAGGACTCCACTCCAGCCCTGCAGCATCTCGACAGAATACACCCCATGCTGTGTCTGTACAGAGGCATCGCCACAAGCAATAGGACTGGGCAGGGGGCAGCTGTGTTTGGATTTGTCGAACTGCAGGGCTGATAATGGTCCTCTTTTGGGGCTGTGGGTTGGATTCCTGCAAGTGCCATTCAGATGAGAGGGGCGATGGTGCCTTTATGGCACCTCCCATTGCTGTATGGCTGGGGGGGGGAAGGTGGCGGGGGCAAACATTGGTTCCCAGCATAAGGCTGCTGTAACAGTCCACTCTGCTGGGCCAATCAGCGTGCTCCAGCCATGCCCACTCCTGCCCTCAGGTCACCTGCCACCATCTCCATTGTGGGGAAGGGCCTTGGCGCCACTACATCAGGGGTCGGGAACCTTTTGGGGGGATGCTGACCCACAGAAAATCAGTCAGGGGCTGCACAAGAGCGGGGGGGAGGACCCCAAACCCTCACTGATGTGGCTTCTGACTGAAAGAGACACTCCTCACATTCCCCTCCCCCACCAGAGCCTCGGGGGCCCAGACTTGTAGATTTTGTGTGCTCCAGTGTTGCAGGGCGGGGGCAGGAGGGGGAGGGAGGCTGAAGCACCAGGGGCTGGATCCAGGCAAGCTGGGGGCTGTGTCCGGCCCCTGGGCCTGAAGTTCCCCACCCCGTACTACATGATCCATACGCTGCTGGAAGAGTGCTCTTGCATCAGAGGGGAATGGGGTGGGACAGAACACAGCTGAGAACTGGCCTCTGGCTGCGTCCTGTTATAAATGTCTGCTGCCGGTGGGTCATGGTGATGCAGCAACGCAGGTTTGTTCTGGACAGTAAACTTGGCACGTTATCGTTTCCAGGCATGAGTGTGTCTATTTAATTCTCTCCTGCCGAGATGTGGGGGCTGGCAGCAATGCGTTAAACGGAGTGACGTTTTGGAAAACCTGTGCTTGTAACCTGGGGATTGTCTGCATGGGCACCAGGCAGGGAAGAGGCCTGCCCCAGCAAAACCGGGAGTGGCTGCCCTTCTGTTCCTGGGGCCGGTGGCAGTTGAACCCATAGTCCCAGGCTTGGGAGGCTGATGCCTGATCTGTTAGTCCATGGAGACCCACCCCAGTGCCCTGCCTTCAGCTGATCCCTTATCCTCTCTACCTTCAGCGGTTGCCAGCTCCAGCCCTGCAGAAGCTGGTGGTGGCTGCTAGGCTGCTCCCAAGGTGGGCGGCTTGCTCTGGGGCTGCAGTGCAGAGAGTGGCTCCATTAAACTACCTCTCCCGCCCCACTTCATCCTGCTCCTGCACCCCGCGGGGCCAACTGGGTCAGTTAAATCATGGTCTTCAAGGGAGCTTTCAGTGTTGCCCCCAAGCCAGCCCGTTGCTCGCTCTTAAAAACACTGCTCGGGTTTTAGCCAAGCAGCACCAGCCATGAACAAACTTTTCCTCCCACCCCACCCCCACTGCCTAGCCGGTGAAGCCTTCAGAGGGACACTGCCCCCGCTCAAAGGCAGGGCCGCGCAGCTCAGCCAGGAAACTCAGACATTTTTGCTGCCATTTTATTGGACGTTCTTCCCCCGTTTACAAGCGCAGGTCAGCGGGCGGTGGGGCTGCTCTGGGCGGGAGCTCTCCATTGACTGCAGCAGGGCGCCGGCCGGCTCCTGAGGTGACACTGAGGAACAGGAGCCGGGCGAGGTTCACAGCCCCAGTGCACAGGCCCAACGCATGTAGGGGCAGGGCCGGGCTCAGCCTGCAGGACGGGAAGAGGCTCTGGGCAAGGGGGGGCCCGGCGCCAGGGGTTCAGACTCAGCATCACTTCGTCTGGGTCCGAAGTTCTAACACGTGTAATGAGAATTATCATGGCAGCCGGCGCTGACAGGTTGCCCCCCCCCCCTCGCCCATGGTGGCTGCCTCCCACCCTGGCAGGACACCTCAGGCCCACCGGGATTTCCCCCCTCACTGCCAGAGCAACAGCCCACCCCAGACCCCACCAGACTCCCCACCCCCCACTTCTGATGGGAGCCCAGGGTCTGACCCACCCCCAGCTCCTGAAGCGGACTGGGGCCCATCCTCTGCTGCGCTCCCCTCCTGCACTGAGCCAGAGAGCAAAGGGGAGTCGGGGCTGCGGCCACCGGTATTTATAGTTCGGGCGCCGCAACAGACGCTGCCCCTTCTCACCAGCAGCCAATAAAAGGTAAAGGGGCCCGGCTCCAGCTCTGACACACGGCTGGGGGGAAGCAGTCTTTAGTGCTGCCTGGGCCACAGTGCTGCTCCCCCCCCAGCCATGTGCAGCCTGACAGCCACCACCAGCTTCCCCAGGGCTGGAGCTGCGGCCAGGGCAGGAGCAGCTGGGCGCCCATCACAGGGTTGGCCTTGGGGAAGCTGGTAGTGGAGCCGGCATCAGCTGAAGGTATGTGGTGGGGCAGGTCCCTGATGCCTAATGGATAAGGCATCTGCCTCTGGAGTTGAGATTGTGGGGTCTCTCCTCCCCCAGCCTGGGAGCGATCAGGCAGCCACCACCAGCCTCCCCAGGGCTGGAGCACAGAGGGGTGGGTAGCTTGCTCCAGGGGCTGCACCGTGGCCCGGCTCCAGCTCCGGCACAGCACTTCTCCCTAACAGCTGTGTGCAGCTGGGCAGACATCTCCAGCTCCCCCAGGGCTGGAACTGGCATCAGCTGAAGGTGGGGGTGGGTCCCTGTGGCCTAATGGATAAGGCAGTGATTCCCAACCTTTTTCCCATGGAGGAACCCCTAAAATAATTTTTCATATCCTGAGGAACCCCTACCTATGAAAACATTTGCTTCGCCAGAAAAAGTTGACAGTGGGGAGCGCAATTCAATTACTGCTAAATTTTTTCAAGAAAATTTATTTTTAAAGAGCTGTTTATATATGTGTGTGTGTGTGTGTGTGTGTGTGTGTGTGTGTGTGTGTGTGTGTGTGTGTGCGCTTACACTGTAAGAAAAAAAATTGGAGTATTTTTCCTGTCTTTTTTTGTATTATCTAATCTTTTTTTTTCAAATATCAAATATCCTCCCCCTCCTGCCTCACTCTCTCTTTCTCTTCTTCTCCCCCTCCTGCCTCTCACTTGCGGAGCCCAAATGGCCGCTTGCTCCCACGTGGAGGCCTGGTTGAGCTGCGCAGAAGTCAGCCGAATGCCAGGGCAGGAGGCGAAGGGTGTGACAGGCGCTCCAGGCCCTGCCCAGTGTTATTTATTTCATGATTTCTCACGGAACCCCTGATGATGGTCCACGGAACCCCAGTTGGGAAACACTGGGCTAAGGCATCAGCCTAGGGAGCCTGGGCTTGTGGGTTTGAGGCCCACCCACATCCTACCCCCCACAGAGGCTGGCAGTGGCTGTTCAGATGCTCTTGGGGCAGGCAGCTTGCTCTGGGGCTGCATTGTGGCCCGGCTCCAGCTCTGGCACACAGCCAGGCTTGGTTGGCTGGCTGCTCCCGGGGTGGGCTGCATGGCAGGCAGCTTGCTCTGTGTGCCAGAGCCTGGGGCCAACAAGGCCACAGTCAGGCAGTGTCCTATCCCTGGCCTTGATCCTGGGGCAGGCCCTGTGGTCTGGCCTCCGTCCGAGTGTAGGAAGGGCTGACAGCTACCCCCCCCCTCCTGTTGCTGCATGCTCCTGTTGCTGCGTGGATAAGAGGGGAGGCCACGATCCAGCTGTGGTGATCCTGGCCCAGCCCCTGATGCCTGGATGCAGCAGCCTAGTGGCAAGGTAATATGTACCCATCCCGCCCAATACTCTACTTTCCACCTCCAGCACCCTGCCCTGCCTCCCACACACCCCAACCCCTGTGTATACCCCAGTCCCTTGTCATAAAACTCCTGAAACCCCTGCACACCTCAACCCTGAGCCCACCAGACCCCTAAACCCCCTACCCTGAGCCCCCCAGCACTGCCATAGCAATCCTGCACTCCCACAATCCAAGACCCTCATACAGCCCAATCCTGATTCCTGCACCCCCAAATCCACAGCCCCTTGCCATAAGATTGACAAGACAGCCTCAATGTGCTTGAAGCTAGATTTGTCTAGTTATGATGTAAACTTGAAAGAAATGTTCGAAAAGATGCAGCAGAAGTCCCATTAAATAAAATCTGTGAGTACAATGTTGCATTGATGCTATTATTAATCATCATGTCAACTATCAATAATATTAAGTCATACGTTTTCATTCAGGCAAATGGGCATTCGGATACGGCTCTTTGTTGACCATTTGTTCTGAATTTTGATATAGTTTGGTTCTGTGGTTTGATAAAGCTGCCAACCCCTGCTCTAGACAGACTGTGGATCCAGGGGCCAAACTTTGTCCGGACTGGGAGTCCGAAGATCGAGGTTCTAGTCCTGTCCTGTGTGACACTGGGTTAGTCACTTCAGCTGTCCGCGTCTCTTTCCCCTCGGGCTCTCCTTGCATGCCTAGTTTCGAGCTGTTTGGGGCAGAAGCAATCGCTGTGTGTCTGAGCAATGCTATGCAAAAGGGGCCCCCCCATCAGCTCCAGTGTTAGCAATAACAAAAAGGGAGCAATCACATCAGGCCATGTGCTAGATACTTCATTCCAGCCCACCCACTCTGTGACATGCAGTAGCAGCAGAGTCCATTTTGAAAGCTGCCCTCGGGTTCGTTTCCCTGCTGGAGAGTGAAATCTCGCAAGCACTATTGTCTGGCGAGCTCCATGGGCCCGACCCTAATTGCATTACCAAGTACAGAAGCTCCTGCTGATTGACCAAAGGTGGATCCTGTGTCTGCTCCCCCCAGGGTGATCCTAGAGGCACCCGTTCCACTGTATATATGAAAGTAGGTGTAAAAGAAACGGTGTCAGGACAGAGCATGACTGTACACAATAGGACCAGCTCTAGGGGGGTTTCAGCCACCAACCTCACTGCCTTGGGGGGTGGGTGGTCCCAGCCACCAGCCCCATGGGCTCTGCTGTTGGCCTGGGGGTTCCAGCTGCCAGGGGCTCTGCTGCAATCTGAGGTCCTGGCTAATGGTCCTGGGGGCTCTGCTTCAGGCCCCGAGGCCCCAGCTGTCAGCCTGGGGCTTCTCAAGCTGCCCCCAGTTGTGGTAGCCTGGAGCGGTGAGGGGCACAGACGGGGAGTAAGGTGAGAGGGGAACGCAGCTCAGCACTCCTGTTCTAAAAATTGTTCCAGCACCACTGGGCAGTGGGGCCGGGAGGGTGCAGTGGGACCCAGCAGTGGATGGGATGGGAGTGGGTGGTCCTGGGAAGTAGAGAACATGGCGGGGGGAGGGGGGCTGGCGGAGGGGTATGGCAGCGGGGCCAGGAGGCTGTGACAGGATCAGGCAGGGGATGGGATGGGATGGGAGTGGGTGGTCCTGGGGAGTAGAGAACATGGCAGGGGGAAGGGGCTGGCGGAGGAGTATGGCAGCGGGGCCAGGAGGCTGTGACAGGATCAGGCAGGGGATGGGATGGGAGTGGGTGGTCCTGGGGAGTAGAGAACATGGTGGGGGGAAGGGGCTGGCGGAGGGGTATGGCAGCGGGGCCAGGAGGCTGTGACAGGATCAGGCAGGGGATGGGATGGGATGGGAGTGGGTGGTCCTGGGGAGTAGAGAATATGGTGGGGGGAAGGGGCTGGTGGAGGGGTATGGCAGTGGGGCCAGGAGGCTGTGACAGGATCAGGCAGGGGATGGGATGGGAGTGGGTGGTCCTGGGGAGTAGAGAACATGGCGGGAGGAGGGTACGCTGGGGAGAGTGTGGCAGCGGGTGGCAGAAAGCCTCCTGCTTTGGGAAGATTCTCTAAGCTGTAGTCAGAAAGAGAGGAGGGGAGAGGGCAAACCATGGGCCAGAGCAGACAAACAACCGCATACAAAGGAATCCAATGCACCAGGGAAGGGCACACAAATAAGCAGTGGCAAATTTTTTAAAGCGCTTCTACACAAATGCTAGGAGTCTGACTAATAAGATGGGTGAACTAGAGTACCTCGTATTAAAGGAGGAGATTGACATAATAGGCATCACTGAAACCTGGTGGAATGAGGAAAATCTGTGGGACACAATCATACCGGGATATAAAATATATCGAAAGGATAGAGCAGGCCGGGTGGGTGGCGGAGTGGCACTGTATGTGAAAGATAATGTAGAATCAAATGAAATAAAAATATTAAGTGAATCAACATGTTCAATAGAATCGCTATGGATAGTAATTCCATGCTCCAATAATAAGAAATTAGCAGTAGGGCTATATTATCGACCACCTGACCAGGACAGCGGTACTGACATTGAAATGCTGAGGGAGATTAGAGAGGCTACCAAAATAAAGAACTCTATAATAATGGGGGATTTTAATTATCCCCATATTGACTGGGTACACGTCACCTCAGGAAGAGAAGCAGAGATAAAATTTCTCAATGGCCTAAATGACTGCTTGTTGGAGCAGCTGGTGCAGGAACCCACAAGGGGAGAGGCAATTCTCAATTTAGTCCTGAGTGGAGCGCAGGATCAGGTCCAGGAAATAACCGTTACAGGACCGCTTGGGAATAGTGACCATAATATAATAACATTCAACATTCCTGTGGTGGGTAGAACACCTCAGCAGTCCAGCACCCTGGCATTTAATTTCAAAAAGGGGAATTACACAAAAATGAGGAGGCTAGTTAAACAGAAATTAAAAGGCACAGTGACTAGAGCCAAATCCCTGCAAGCTGCATGGAAACTTTTTAAAGACACCATAATAGAGGCCCAACTTAAATGTATACCCCAAATTAAAAAACATAGCAAGAGACCTAAAAAAGTGTCACCGTGGCTTAACCACCATGTAAAAGAAGCAGTGAGGGACAAAAAGGCATCTTTTAAGACGTGGAAGTCCAATCCTAGTGAGATAAATAGAAAGGAACATAAACACTGTCAAATCAAGTGTAAAAATGTAATAAGAAAAGCAAAAAAAGATTTTGAGGAACAGCTAGCCAAAAACTCAAAAAGAAATAACAAAATGTTTTTTAAGTACATTAGAAGCAGGAAGCCTGCTAAAAAACCTGTGGGTCCCCTAGACGATCGAACTATAAAAGGCGCAATCAAGGACGATAAAGCCATTGCGGAGAAACTAAATGATTTCTTTGCTTCAGTCTTCACGGCTGAGGACGTTGGGGAGATTCCCAAATCTGCACTGTCCTTTGTGGGTGATGAATCTGAGGAACTGTCCCGGATTGAAGTGTCATTAGAGGAGGTTTTGGAACAAATAGAAAAACTTAATGTTAACAAATCTCCGGGACCGGATGGCATTCATCCAAGCGTTCTAAAAGAACTCAAATGGGAAATTGCTGAACTATTATCTGTGGTTTGTAACCTATCCCTTAAATCGGCTTCCGTACCTAATGACTGGAAAGTAGCCAACGTGACACCAATATTTAAAAAGGGCTCTAGAGGCGATCCGGGCAATTACAGACCGGTAAGTCTAACTTCAGTACCGGGCAAATTAGTCGAAACAGTAGTAAAGAATAAAATTGTGAAGCATGTAGAAGAACATAATTTGTTGGACAAAAGTCAACATGGTTTCTGTAAAGGGAAATCCTGTCTTACTAATCTATTAGAGTTCTTTGAAGGGATTAACAAACATGTGGACAAGGGGGATCCAGTAGATATAGTATACTCGATTTTCAGAAAGCCTTTGACAAGGTCCCTCACCAAAGGCTCTTGTGTAAATTACATGGCCATGGGATAAGAGGGAAGGTCCTTTCTTGGATTGAGAACTGGTTAAAAGACAGGAAACAAAGGGTAGGAATAAATGGTAAATTTTCAGAATGGAGAGGGGTAACTAGCGGTGTCCCCCAAGGGTCGGTCCTAGGACCAATCCTGTTCAACTTATTCATAAATGATCTGGAGAAAGGGGTAAGCAGGGAGGTGGTAAAGTTTGCAGATGATACCAAACTGTTTAGGATAGTCAAGACAGAAGCAGACTGTGAGGGACTCCAAGAAGATCTCACCAAACTGAGTGATTGGGCAACAAAATGGCAAATGAAATTTAATGTGGATAAGTGTAAAGTAATGCACATCGGGAAAAATAACCCCAACTATACGTACAGTATGATGGGGGCTAATTTGGCTACGACAAATCAGGAAAGAGATCTTGGAGTTATCGTGGACAGTTCTCTGAAAACTTCCACGCAGTGTGCAGCGGCGGTCAAAAAGGCAAATAGGATGCTAGGAATTATTAAGAAAGGGACAGAAAATAAGACCCAGAATATCTTACTGCCCCTGTATAAAACTATGGTACGCCCACATCTTGAATACTGTGTATAGATGTGGTCTCCTCACCTCAAAAAAGATATTTTGGCCTTGGAAAGGGTTCAGAAAAGGGCAACTAAAATGATTAGGGGTTTGGAACGGGTCCCATATGAGGAGAGGTTAAAGCGACTTGGACTTTTCAGTTTAGAAAAGAGGAGACTGAGGGGGGATATGATAGAGGTATATAAAATCAAGAGTGGTGTGGAGAGGGCCGATAAAGAAAAGTTATTTATTAGTTCCCTAAATAGAAGAACTAGAGGACACCAAATGAAATTAATGGGTAGCAGGTTTAAAACTAATAAAAGAAAGTTCTTCTTCACACAGCGTGTAGTCAGCCTGTGGAACTCCTTGCCAGAGGAGGCTGTGAAGGCTAGGACTATAATAGAGTTTAAAGAGAAGCTAGATAATTTCATGGAGGTTAGGTCCATAAAAGGCTATTAGCCAGGGGATAGAAATGGTGTCCGTGGCCTCTGTTTGTCAGAGGCTGGAGAGGGATGGCAGGAGACAAATCGCTTGATCATTGTCTTCGGTCCACCCTCTCTGGGGCACCTGGTGCTGGCCACTGTCGGCAGACAGGATACTGGGCTAGATGGACCTTTGGTCTGACCCAGTACGGCCATTCTTATGTTCTTATGTTAAGAGTCCATAGCCAGAGTGGGTGGGTGAGTGTTGAGCTGCAGGAAGGCTGGCAGGTGAGGGTGAGCTGCTGGGCATGGACAGAGCTGCTGAGGAGCATCCGTGAAATCAAGCCTGTTGTTTTTCCCCTGCTATTGTTTGTCCTCCAGTCCGGTGCCATTGCAGAGTGCTTCCCAGCTGCTCCCGCCACGCCTGCTCCATGCCCAGCAGCTCACCCCCACCCCCGAAGCCCTAAAGAGTGGAATTACCAGCTTCAGTTGCCCTGGGCTGGAGTAAATACAGCCTGACACCCAGAGCCCACACTCAGACATCCTGCTGCTGCCTGGAGACTCCTGTTCCTCCCCATTGGGTGCCCTTTCCCCCTCTGGATGCCCAGTTTGCTAATGCGGCACTGGGATGTGCCAGGGGGAATCCCCATGCTCTGATTGCATTGTGTTTCATGGCTGTGTAGGTTTCTGGGGCCCTCCTGCCATGCACTTCCCATCAGTGTCAGAGGGGCCTCCGCTGGAGCCGGGTGCCATACTTCAGGAGAGATGTCGAGGTGCAGGAGAGAGGCCAGAGCAGGGCAACAAAAGTGATGGAAAGGTTTAGAGAACTGGACCTGGGAGGAAATGGGTGCATCTGGTCTGGAGAAAAGAACAGTCTTCGGATATGTTAGCAGCTGTCTATAGTGAACAGTGATCAGTAGTTGGCCTGTCTTAAGTGGACATGGAGAGCAAGAAATAATGGGCTTAATCAGCAAGAAGGTTGGTTTTTAGGTTAGATCTGAGGGGAAAAAACTGTCAGGAATTGGCTCCCAAGGGCAGTTGTGGAATCCCTGTTACCGGAGGGTTTTCTAGAACCGGTCGGACAAACGCCTGTCGAGATAGTTTGGGTTTACTTGGTCCTGTGTCAGCACTTGGACTAGATGATCTCTCGAGGTCTCTTACAGAAATGTAGGACTGGAAGGACGGCCATGCTAGGTCATACCAAGGATCCTTCTAGCCCAGTATCCTGTCTGCCCACAGAGGCCACGGCCAGCCTGTCTGAAGTCAATGGGAAGGATTACGGGCTTCAGTGGAGGTTGGGTTGGGAGTCTCCATTATAATAAACCTAGCCCTTTCTGATCCAGATTTGGGGGGGGTGGGGGTTGCGTGTGTGTGTGTATTTCACTTCTACGGGTCAGAAAGGTCAAAATTGCAAGGTGTTATCAGACAGCCCTTGCACTACTTCTTGAGAGCATAGCTCAATTTCTGTTCTGTGTCTGTACAGCACCAAGTCCTATGGCATCCTAGTCCATGGCTAGGACTCCCGGACTCTGCCAAGATATAAACGGTATATTGTTTGTTTGTTATTAAGGACTAATAAGGTACAGGACACCAGTGTTTCCTCTAATTTTTCCATCCATGTGTGCAATAAATTTTGTTATGTGCACCAAGGCATGCACGGGTGTGCACCACCAGTAGAAACACATGCTGCCATCTGTGGGTGCTCTGCTATTCAGCTGGACGGCATTTGACTCTCTCCTGCTTGGCCGCCCAAGCGCTCTGCTTATGGGGAACGCTAAAGGACTCTCGGTCAAGGCTGGCCCTTAATTAGCTTACTGCCTCATACACAACAGAGAGGAGATGGGCTGTTCAGGGGAAGAGGTAACCGGGAGGGCTTTTTGTCATGTAACTGTTCACACATCAATGATTGCATAGTCATGTAAACCACATGCTCAGGCTGCTGGTGTACTCCTCCAGATATATGTTTGCATTGGCTGGCATGAGGTGGGGAGGGGGAATGCATTTGTGTTCTTTTAAAAATTTTTTTATCAAGTTATATGCAAGGCTGGGAACGTTTTGTTTTGTTTTAATTCTGCTGATTTTCTATGTTAGAAATTCAGGTCCTGTCTAGGCATGGAAAACTATATGGCATCAAAGTAATGAGATAATGACATCACAAAAGCAAATTGAAAGGGAAGGAATTTTTAGTTGTCAATTAAAACTTTATCTGTTCAATCCCAATGTCTAATGAGCAAGTTGGAGAAAGGTATACTTTGTTGAAATTCAAAAGCTGCAACCTTTCATTTAAGGTAAAAAAGCTAACAGTATAGATCCTCAGCAAATGTTGGGAGGACCAGACTTGCCATTTCTGATATTTCTAAGGTAAGAGAGAAAGCAGGAAAAAGTACAATCAGGCCTTCTTTAGACTTCAGAAGGAAGCATAAAAAAGCACAAGCCCAATTAAAAAAAAAGACTTTGCAATTCACCTATAAACGTTTAATGTAATAGAGCACCCTGGCTTCTGATCCCTACCCAAAAGCCTGGATGGTGATGTTGGAGCAGAAGTGTGTCGAGCCAAAGCAGATTATGTGTCTAGTGAACAGACCCATTTCTCTAAAAGCTGAAAGAAAATGCTAGAATAATATTTTGAAAAGAATTTCAGTTCTGCACAGTGTGACTTGTGCGGTACAGCAGCAACCTGCTTAAAAGTGGAGGAGAGAGACAGCCTGGAACAAAACGTTTGCTGTATGAAGGAGGTTTCCCTTGAGTTCCTACACCGCAGGGCAAAAGTTGAATTAAGCGATGCAACTTTAGCTATGTCATTAGCGTTGCTGAAGTCGAAATAGCTTATTTGGCTTTCGCTGCTGTCTACGCAGCAGGAAGTCTAAGAGAGAGCACTCTTCCTTCGACTTCCCTTACTCCTCATGAAAGGAGGGTTACAGGAGTCAGAGTAAGAAGTCCCCCAGCTCGACATTATTTCAAAATAATAGCTTGCTGTGTAGACACACGCTTTGTTATTCCAAAATAACGCTGCTGTGTAGACGTACCCTCACTTGCTTGCTACTAAAGGTTCAGGAGTTATAATTCGCTCGGATAGTAAACACAGAGCGGGTGCAATTTTTTAAAATAAAATGGGCACCGAGTGAATCCTGGTATTTACCTTCACTGTGGTAGTTTTGCTATTCCTCGCCACTTGAAATGGGAGCTGGTCTAAATAGCATGGGTGCGTAGTATATTGTGGCATGATCACAAACAGTACAGTAACCTTTCAGTTGCTAGTGGCACTCATTGGAGCTATGCTTTTCTGATGGTGTTTGTGAGACCTGTCAAATATCCTTTATTTAGAGTTAGACGCCTTCCTTTTGGGCTAATTTCCATCTGGAGTATTTCACTGTTAAATGGATTTTTCAGTATTTTGTGTAGGGTGTTATATCCTCCCTCATTCAGATAAACGCAGCTCAATGGCCCAGTAATTACGGAAGTATTATTGTTAAAGCATTTCTTTCAGACAGTTAATGAATGAGTCTTACAGGGCCCAAATAATCAATTGTTTTAAAACTCGTTAATTTCTTTATAATTGGTCCTTAATAGTAATTTAATTGGCAGAACCTTAAAACAACCACCAAAACCATGTTTGGACTTAGTAACATTCATTTTAACACTCACATCTTGTTTGGTATTTAAAAAATGCTTTTTCTAGTTTCTAAGCATATTCACTTTCTAATAAATGTTAACATTTCTGTTGCACAGCTCATTCTGATTTGGAGTGTAATTTATGTCTGAGAGAGTAATAATTGGCTTTCAAAATAAGAACACGCTAACCTCTTTTCACTCTCTTACGGGAAAGTTGACATTTAATTTACTGAAGTGAATGTACAGGAGATACCTGATCCAGACATGTTGGTGAATTCTGAAGACATCTGAGTATGTCTTTGACTATAGCTTCTCCAATTATCACCCCTACTGTCATTACCTCGCAGACACTAACCTTCACCCCTCACCCCCACTCTGTTCTACAATTTGATTTGTCCATTTTATATGTGTTCACTTTTTTTGATTGTATCACTTTGGTATATATGGTCGTGCCAATTTTCTTCCACAAATTGATCTGAGGAAGTGGGTCTGGCCCACGAAAGCTCATCACCTAATAAACTATCTTGTTAGTCTTTAAAGTGCTACATAGTTCTGTCATTTGTTTCAGCTAGACCAGACTAACAGGGCTGCATCTCTATCACTATGTTTCATTAAGTTGTCTCAGGACAGACTGCATTCCTCCCCACTGCACCCAACTGCTCTTTGCACTGGTCTACACTAGGGAGGTATTTCAAAATAACCCCCTTTATTATTTCAAAATAAGCAGAGTGTCCACACTACCTGTTATTTTCAAATAACAGGCTGGTTATTTCCAAATCTGTACTCCTGCTTTCCTGGGGGAATAAGCTTATTTCAAAATGGTTATTTCGGGAGTTATTATTCTGAAATAAGTTATTTTGAAATAATTTCCTACATACCTAGTCCTGCTTCCTTTTACACCACAGAGTCTGGTCGATATAAGGCAGTGTCTGTACTTACATTTCACTCCTGCCGACATAACTTCCCCTCTGCATTGACTTAACTCCATCCCCACAAGCAGCGTAGAGTCAAAGTTGATGTTGTTAGCTTGACGCGGTGTCAGTTGACACTGTGTTGCTTATGTCAAGTGTTACTGACTTTCAGAAGCCATCTCACAATGTTCCACACCATCGGTACAATCATAGAATCATAGAACACTAGAACTGGAAGGGAACTCGAGGGGTCATTGAGTCCAGTCCCCTGCCCTCATGGCAGGACCAAGCACTGTCTAGACCATCCCTGATAGATTTCTATCTAACCTGCTCTTAAATATCTCCAGAGATGGAGATTCCACAACCCCCCTAGGCAATTTATTCCAGTGTTTAACCACCCTGATGGTTAGGAAGTTTTTCCTAATGTCCAACCTAACCCTCCCTTGCTGCAATTTAAGTACAATCGATACAAGTGCTCCTGAGGAGGCCACGCAGCGCTGACACAAGAAGCAAAGTAAAGACACGCATGAGCGATGTAATTACTGGGATGGCCGTAAGTCGATTTAATTTTGTAGTGTAGACGTGATCTGAGGCTGTGTCTGTGTTGTGCCACTGTGTGCACTACAGGGGCATGAACTGGGGAGTGCATCACATTGTTGCACTCTAACTACCATGAAAAACAACATTTAAAAACAACGAGTAGTCCTGTGGCACCTTAGGGCAAGTCTACACTAGGAAATCATTTCGAAATAACTAAAATCCATTTAATAACTCCCAAAATAACAAAATCAAAATAGCATGTCCTCACTATGGGGAAGTCTGAGACAGGCTCCGTTAATGTGGGCACTAGGGATGTAAGCGACTAGTCAACTATCCAATAAACATAATCATATTTGATAGTCGACTAGTGATTCGACTAGTTGCTTTCTCCCTGCCCTTGCTGCCCCTATCAGAGAGAGGCAGTAAGAGGGGGAGCAGGAGCCGCTGCTGGGGGGAGATAGCTTAAAAGCCAATTCCCCCTGGCACTGTCTCCATGGGGGGGGAGACAGGGGCTCAGAGG
Organism: Pelochelys cantorii; assembly: GCA_032595735.1. NCBI lineage: Eukaryota > Metazoa > Chordata > Testudines > Trionychidae > Pelochelys > Pelochelys cantorii. The sequence continues at coordinate 39,790,478 of CM064338.1, read as the reverse complement.
GGAACTGGTGGCACTTCTGCCTTTGAAATGTAGCAAAGGCAGAAGGTGAGGGATGGACGCCTGATTTTGGAATGCTAGGGTTGGGGATGGTGCATTAACTCAATGGGTTGTGCCCACGAAAACTCATGATACTGTCTATATATTTTGTTAGTATTTAAAGTGCTACCAGACCATTTGTTGTTTTTGAAGTTTTTCCTGTTACAGACTAACTTGGCTACCCCTCTGAAGCTCGTTAACTAAACAATCGGGGCCGATTCGCTATTATGCCTGGGATGTGCTGGGTATGGCAGAAGACAAGAATTCTACTCCCACCCTACACCACGACCCCCTATAATCCTCCAGGACACTCTGGGATCCATCCATAGGATGGCTGAAGTGGCCACTTTGGGGACTCCCAAAGCCTGAGGCCTGGAGTGGCCACCCCAAACCATCCTGTGGATGGGACGGCTCTGGATTTATCTACATGGCCCTGGAATTTGGACTACAGGATGTGAATTGCCGTGCACCGCAGGCTGTGTTCCAGCTGCTGGTGCAAACTAAAGTGTACGTAGTTCGTGTAAATGTAGTCCTGTTCGAAAGAGGACTCAGTAAATGCTAAGTAGATACCTTTTAGTTCATGCCTGAGATGTCCACCAGGGTCGTTAGGAAGTCTGAGAGGGGCAGACTTATAAAACAAGTAGACCTGTGGCTCCTTAGAGACTAACAAATTTTATATATAAAAGGAAAAAATATGTAGCACTTTAAAGACTAACAAGATAGTTTATTAGGTGATGAGCTTTCGTGGGGCAGACCCATTTCTTCAGATCATATTCTGAAAGAGAATTGGCATGACCATATATATTTATATACACACACACACACACACACACACTCTCACACTTCATCTTCAGATGAGATGATCTTGGTCCCCCTTTTTTTCCTCCACTTAAGATCATCTCATCTGAAGAAGTGGGTTTTGCTCATGAAAGCTTGTGATTGTGTATATATATATATGTGTGTATATATATATATATATATATATACACACACACTGATACACACACACACGTTAGTCTCTAAACCTGGTCTACAGTAGCACTTCATTTTGAAATAACCCCCCTTAGGATGAATTAATAAGTGGAGTGTCCACACTACCAAGCCCGTTTAGAAAAAATGAGCTGCTTATTTTGAAATCTGTACTCATGATTTCCTCAAGGAATAACGCTGAATTTCGAAATAGCGGTAGTGTGGACGCTCCAGTACCGCTATTTCCAAATAACTACTTCCAAGAGTAATTCAAACTAATTACTCCCCAGTGCTTCCTGGGGCTCTAAGTCAAGGTAGCATGTCTACTAAGAATGTTAAATTTAGATTAATCAACTAATCGAATAGTCGATGCAATTTGCATTGACTATTTGATTAGTAGATAAGAGCGCCTCCACTTTTGAAATGTAGCAAGAGCCAGGAGGGCTCTTGCTACATATCAAAAGGGGAAGCGCCACGGGGAGTACGGGGCCAGCGGGGGACTCAAGCAGCCCCTGCGCTCCCTGCTTTTGTATATTTCAAAAGCAGGGAGCGCAGGGACAGTGGGGGACTGCTTGAGTCCTCCGCTGGCCCCCTGGGCTTTGCTTTTGAAATGTACAAAAGCCCTCTGCGGGGTTCTTGTATATTTCAAAAGTAGAGCGCGCAGGGCCAGTGGGGGACTGGTCAAGTCGCCTGCTCGCCCAGTGCTCCCACAGTGCTTCTGCTTTTGAAATGTAGCAAGAATTGCCTTGAAACTGATTTAAAACAAAAACCCTCATGATTTTTAAGTTCCTTTTCTCTTCTTTCTGGTTTCTGAGACTTTCAGATGGGCAGCCATATTTTTAAGCATTTAACCCTGAGTGCTAGAAACTGTTTCTCTCTCTTTTTTTAGCGAATGCTGAGGGGCTGCTATAGTCACCTGTAGCCACAAGTGGGAGCTTTGTTTGGTTTAAAACAGCAAGACCCACAATCAAATTCTGAGAGATGGCAACGCTGCTGCTGTTTTATTTTAAAACGCTCACGGAAGGATGCTATCGACAATGCATCTTCAGTTTAAGAACTGTGTGCATTTGAGCCACGTTAGCTTCTCCTTTTTTCCGAGGTGGAGTGTTTTAATGTTAATGAGTCATGTCTGTAACATTTAAAGTTGGTGACAAATGTTTCTGGTGTTTGATGCTTTCCATGCAATAGGAAGCTATGTAGCTGAGTCAAGGTACATCTACACAGTAGCACGTAACTCAAAATAAGCTATGAAATTGCGTAGCTTATTTCGAGATCGCGCCAAATTTCAAAATAGGCTGTTTAAACAGCACTAATTTCGAAATAGAGCCCTATTCTGACAAGTCCCTTTATCCTCATGCAACGAGGTTTACAGGACATAGGAATAACAAGCCAGTTATTTCCAATGTATTTCGAAATAATGGGCTTGCTGTTAAGATGTGCAGAACGCTATCTCGGGATAACGGATGTTATCCCAAAATAGCGCCACTATGAAGAAGTACCCTTACAGACCTTTTAATTTTTTTCCAAAGGTTCTTCCATAAGAGTCCATGTGAAAAGGTAACATCTTTTGAAAAATAATTGTGACTTTATGGCATGAAAATATAGTGATACTCATCCTTAGGGCATGTCTACATTAGGAAATTATTTTGAAATAACTACATTTGAATAAACTTAAAACAACAACAAATAGTCTTGTAGCACTTTAAAGACTAACAAAACATGTAGATGGTATCATGAGCTTTCGTGGGCACAGCCTACTTCTTCAGATGACCAGAGTGTTGGATGTCCAGGACCAAAATAAATAGGGAAGACAGAGGTGGGTGGGAAAAAAGAAGAGGCAGCAGATAAAAAATATATCAAGGGGAAAGCCAAGCAGGAATGTAACAGGAAAAATAAATAGTTTCTAAGTACCTAAAGGCTGGATAGTAAAAAGAACCATTAATTAGCAAACAACAAATGGTCAGGTAGCACTTAAAGACTGATAAAACATGTAGATGGTATCATGAGATTCTACATAGACAAAGAACCAATAACTCCCAAAATTACTATTTTGAAATAAGCTTATTCCCCAAGGAAAGCAGGAGTTTTTATTTAGAAATAACCAGCTTCCTCTTTCAAAATAACAGGTTTGGTAGTGTGGACTCTCGCTTGTTATTTTGAGATAACTAGTGTAGACTCTGGCTTGGTGAGTTCTGTAGGAGCCAGACACCACACTGTTTGACAGCACCATGATCCTAACACACATCTGGTGTTGTAACTCCATTCCTGTCCAATGATCCCCCGTCAGGAATGAATTTGACTCGTTGCTTTGTAGCAGTGGAGCACAGTTTGCTACAGCTTTGATCTTCTTGCCTTGGGGATGCTGGGTAAGTGTGGGCAATGTGATTAAGAGGCATGAGGGTACATGGCCTCATGTCAAACAGGCTGAACATCCTCGGTTCCCAGCAGAGTCTTTGGGTGTTTAGCAGCCTCCAGGATCAGATCTGTAGTGGGGGTGCAAATGCTGCCATTCAGGGTGGGACTTTTCAAAGCTGCCTAGTGGGTTTAAATCCCCATCTCCCATTAACATGAACAGCAGTTACTAATGGTTGAACATCTAGCCACCTTGCCTACAGCCCAAACAGGGAGAACTTGCAATCCGCAGGCCCCAAACCCAGGGCTACAGCAGATACAGGAGCAGCCATGCTGTACCTGTGCACCTATCAGCCTGCTCACAACAGCTGGCCCTGGACCCATGAAGCCCAGCCTGAGTTTGAGGCTCCACCCCTAACATCCCCTTGGCAGAGTCCCAGAGTAGCCAGTTGGCCCACAGGAACAGGGAACTCAGAACAAGAGCTCCTGCTCCCCCAGCCTGACTTTCTGAGCTGGCTTGGCTCCAGACTACTCACCTGTGGTTTTGATCTCTCCTTTGTTGTCTGCCTCTGACCTTGTACTATCCTGATGCCTGACTGTGGACTCTGGCTCCGACCACTAGATATGGCTGCCCACAACCTGCTACGGCCAACTTGTTTATACAGGGAAATTTCCAACACAATTATTCTGGAATAGCTCCCCATGTGGCCACTGAATTCCAAAATAAATGTGATTTTTATTTCAGAATAGTTACTTGGGTTGGAAATGCACTATTTAGTCTGAAATCAGGCGATATTTTTCCAGAACAGAGTGTCTACAGGGGGGCGCTATTCTGCAATAATTAGTCAGTTTCACCGTGCAGACAAATCCTTAGATGTTGCACGCACAGTCCAAGGTGGGAGCAAAACTGTCAGGTGTGACAAGTCCTCCTCTTAATAACAGAAAACTGGGCTTGACATTCAAGATGTTGTCTTGGACTTGCTGTGACCTAAAGGAGACATCACCTTGGTCCCTTCAGCTCTACCCTAGGCAGTGCTATTTGATGAATGATTTCACTGGTGAATTCTGAAGATGCTGCATTCCAGGATTTAATTAGTTTATTTCTTACCTCAGATGGGGCAAAATCATCCTTCACTTAGGAGGAAAAATAGAAACATCGTTCTGTTCTACTCTGCCCTGTAGCTCCCTTATATTCACTCAGACATGCACTACAGCTCCCTTCCAAAAGCAAGATTCTCCTAAAACAAGGAATTCAAAAGTGGGTATAATTAGCCAGCTACCCCCCTCCCGAATCTTAAATTCTTATACAATTCTGCATCTAACTGGAAGCTCCTGATGTAAGAAGGGGATTTGTGTAGACAAAATATTAGACTATGTCTCTGTCTGGTTCTTAAATGGGCTTTTATGGCTGAACTTATAGATACAGTACTTTTTTCCCCAAGGCTTTTTTACAGCAATTAAAGACATGCAAGCAAATACACAAACCTCAGATCCTGGAAAGCTTGCCAATTGCTTTGCTTTTAGTGCTGATTCTAACAGTAACATTTGTTCTCCTGAAGCTGCCCTAAACAAGGAGTGACTTACATCCATAAATAGTTGCTTTTGGAGATAGGTGGACCGCAGCAAACTTTATTTTTTCTGGAAACAGCAAATGCATTATGCAGGGAGAGCTTTCCAAGGATGCCCCCACACCCTTTGCAGGAAACACTATGCAACTCTTTATGGAACTGCCAGTTTTTAATTTGTGTGAGCGAGCGTCGCACCAAGGATGTGTAATTGCACTTTCCAATGGCTGTCAGCATTTTATGTTCAAATAGGTGATGGTTTGATCTGCGTCCATCCCTCCCGCATCTCGTCTTCCTTTGTATGTTCGTGTTGCCTTGAACTTGTTTGGCGCTAGCCGAAGTGCAGAATTCTGACAATACAGCATTCTTTATAGACGTGCCCAGCCAATGTAGAATTGAAAATCACCACAAAGTAGAATTACAGCCTTTGACAAGAGAAAGGAAGCTGGTATTGTCCTTTCTTTGCCAGTTCCAACAATGTCTCTTGAGATTTCAGCTTATCAAGTCACCAAAACAAAGGGTGTGACTAGGCTACAGGGTTTTTTTTGAAAAAAGTGGCCTTTTTTCGAAAAAACTTCCCCTGTGTCTAGACTGCTGCCGTGTTCTTTCGAAAGTAAATCGAAAGAACTCAGCAGTTTTTTTGACGGTGGAAAACCTCATTTTATGAGGAATAACTCCTTTTTTTGAAAGTGCTCTTTCGAAAAAAGGCGCTATGTAATGCAAACTGTGCTTTTTTGAAAGAGAGCATCCAGAATGCCTGGGTGCTCTCTTTTGAAAAAGTGACTTGCTTTTTCAAAAGTACTGGTTGCAGTCTAGACACTCTTTCGAAAGAGGCTTGTAGTCTAGACGTAGCCAAAGTATTGAAACAAAAAAAGCAAAAATAATTTTCCAAAGCGCACAAGTTCAGTGATAAGGCTCAACAGCTGTCCTTAACCTGCTGTGTTATGTCTGTACAGTCACTGGTGTAATGGGAAAGATCAGTGCTGAAACAGTATCCATTACTTTTTATACATCAGGCAAGGAGGGTTTCAAACCTGAAGGCAGGCATAATTAATGGCTCTGGGAGTCAATGGGAATTGTATGAGGTGAAAGCTAGAACTTTAACAGGGTTCAAAAAAGAGCTAGATAGATTCGTGGAGGTTAGGCCCATCAATGGCTATTAGCCAGGCTGGGTAGGAATGGTGTCCCGAGCCTCTGTTTGTCTGGAAATGGGTGACAGGGGAGGGATCACATGAGGATTACCTGTTGTGTTCCCTCCCTCTGGGGCACCTGGTATTGGCCACTGTCGGCAGACAGGATACTGGGCTAGATGGACCATTAGTCTGACCCAGTGTGGCGATTCTTAAGTTCTTATGTATGTGTAACCCTCACACCTAGGCTACATCTACACTGCAGAGTTTTTCCACAAAAACTTGCAGAGCATCCACACTACACGCGCATTCTTGTGCAAGAAAAAATACAGTAGACTGTAAGATCACAGGGCTTTTTGTGCAAGAGATATTCTTCTTTCTACGAGGAATATGCCTTTTTGTGCAAGAGCTCTTGTGCAAAAAGGCATGTGTGGACGGGCAACAGGAGTTTCTTGCGCAAGAAACCCCTATGGCTAAAATGGCCATCAGAGCTTTCTTGTGCAAGAGGGTGTCCACATTGCCATGGATGCTCTTGCAAAGAAGCACATGGCAGTGTGGGTGCGCTCTTGTGCAAGTACTTTTTGCGCAAGAACTCTTGTGCAAAAAGTTCTTGTGCAAAAACTCTGCAGTGTTGAAGTAGCTCAAGTGTGGTTCATTGTCCCATGTAGTGGCACTTAGACTGCTTACAGCCAGAGCTAAGCACAAAGGAGCTCTACAGCCTATGCTGAGAGCTAGCTGGCTTTTAGCTCAAGGTAGAGGCTCCTATGCTAAGCTCCAGAGGTCCCAGGTTCAAATCCACTCAGTGGTAGGTTACATATGCATGTGGTCTTCAGACATTTGAAATGTCTTTGATTACCAGGGCTGGCAAAGTGGTATAAAGTTTTTAATTTACAATTATATAATTCACCGGTTATGAGACCCAACTGTCCCAAGGGGTGGGGGTAATCTTACCCTAAATTAAATTTCACACCCTCTCTTAGTGTGATTGCCTTTCCTGCCATGAATATGTAATATATTTAATCACATGGTTTATGCTGACTGGGTCTGCCCACAGACTCCCTGGGTATTACTCCTGTTTTGGCTTGGTCTAGATACCAATTTTTGTATCAGTATTACAACCTCAATTGGAGGTGACTTTTACCAGTGGCGTTGTACCACTACAACCCCCCAGGTGTGGACACAGCTGTACTGGTTTAAAGGTTCCTTATCCAGATATAGCTTATTTCCCTTTACATGTGGGAACAAGCTGTCCTGGTGTAACTGCATCCACCCCTGAGGCTGAGGGTCTATCGCTGTAAATGTACTGGGATAGTTAAAGCAGTGGAAATTTGGGGTATGGATAACGCACAGTACAACAAGCTGTGCGTGTAGGTGAGATTGCCAAGGCTGGAATGGGTGATACAGAGAGGTGACCTTACCTACTGCATTTTAACCTGACTGGTTATTCCGTCATGGATTTAAAAGTAGCCATTCTTCTGCAAAAGGAGTTTTGCCACCAGTTACGAAGTGCGAGCCTGCAGAACGGGAATTTTTCTACAGCTTTGACACGTTAGCCTGGGCCTAAACAAAGACCTTAACTGGCTGGCACATTACAAAGCCAATTTCTCCTGCCTTTAACATCTGCATTACCACATCAAAAGCTATATATGGGACACATCCAGCTCACTTATTTAGCCTTATTAAAACAGGCCCTACAATTGACAGGTACTTCTTCCGCTGTTCTGCACATCTCTTGGTTTCTGTTGTTTTCATTCCAATTCATCTGAGGAAGTGGGTTTTGCCCATGAAAGCTCATGAGTTTATATATTTTGGTGAGTCTCTACAGTGCCACAGGACTACTCGTTGTTCTGATCTACTGCAGTTGTTTTCTATCTGTTTTCATTTGTGGGACCTTTAAAATGTTTCCTTCCTCCTCCGGAAGTCTTAGACAAAGCTGCCGCAAACACCCAGGGATCCACAGACCATGGGCTGAAAACCACTGGCCTGCTGTTTTCTGAAGAGGGGAGAAAAGGTTTTTCTACGTCTCTTGTGTAGAGCTGTTCTCTCAGCTCTGGGGACCGAGTGGTGCGTTGAGGAGCGGAAGTGCCAGGATTCTAGTGTGTGCGCATTCATATAGTAATGGCTGCTGATGCCTACAGCATATTAATTCATTGCACACAGGCCGACCAACAGGGGGGCAAAGGGGACAGTTGCCCTGAGGCCTGGTAATTCAAAGGGGCCTGGGCCTCCTAGACACCACCACTGCCAGGCCCTTTAAATTCCCACTGGAGCGCTGAGCCGCATACTCCACGCAGCTCTGAGAGCTGGGGTGGGGGGCAGCACCATGGTCTGGGCGGTGCTGAGGGCTGTCTGTCTCCAGCCCTGCCTCTTGTGCTCAAGGCCCCATCCTGTCCAGGGCACGGAGCCGGGCCCCCCACCTTGGCCAGGGGCCCACAGAAGCTGTTGTTCCCCCTGCACCACACTTCTTCTGAGCCCTAAGTCCTGCTCCAGAACACCCCTCTGAGGTGGAGGCCAGAACATGTCTGCCTTGTACTCCCTACTGGCTGTGGCCTGTCTGACAGTGCCAGACCTTGGCCCATAGTGGTGAAGGCTTTAGCTGCTGAAGAGTAGGTGTTGCGCTTGCACTGGAGCACTGACCTGTACAACGTGATGTCGGAGCGTCTGCCCGGAAACACTTGGTCCTGGTCTACACTGGGGAGTTATTTTATAGTAACCCCTCTTATTTTGAAATAATAAGCGGAGCGTCCACGCTACCAAGCCTGCTATTTCAAAATAACGGGCTGGCCATTTCAAAATCTGTACTCCTGCTTTTCTCTGGGAATAATGCTTATTTCAAAATAGTTATTTCGAGAGTTATTATTTCAGATTTAGTTATTTTGAAATAGTTTCCTAGTGTAGGCATGCCCTTGGACTAACCTGAAAGGATTAGCCCTGCAATGGGAATTAGAATAGCGTCTGCCATGACATCATGGGATGAAAACACAAGGCCCCTCCATCCTCACATTGCAGGGCATGACTTGCTTGCCAGCTGGACCCCCAAAGAATTTCACCCTCCTCTGGAGTAGCCACCTCTGGCCAGAAGATAGCAGACTACCTGGACTGCTGCACTAATTGAAACAGCAGCTAGTACCCTATGTTCCTAGGTCACTTCATGCTCTGGCTGGTTTAATGTTTTTAAATCCCAAATATCAAAGTCTGTGTTTTATTTTTTAATGTAATGATTTTAAAGTCATGTGAGAGCCAAACACTATTCTAGGCCGACGGAAGATCTTGTTTTGTTCCATGGTCAAGACCAGATACATTTCTTTTAATTGATCAGGTTCTAAGAGTGTCTAGGTTGGACAGTGCCGTCACTGGGGTGACCTATAACACGTGAGCTTCAAAGCCTTGAAAATTGTTTCAGAAGGTGCAATTCCATTCTTTGGCTATTTTTACAGGCCTGAATCCATAGTGGTTTTTTAAAATTATTGTTCTTATTCCTTGTGTCTTTACTGGGATATTGTTTCAATTAAGTTTGGGATTTTGTTTGGCCTGCTATATAGAATACCAGTTTGCTCACCTCATAACTTTGCGCTCAGTGGCGAGAGCACAACCAAGGGTGTGAGAGACTCGCGACATTCAACTCCCTCCTCAGGCAGCGGAGAGAGATGAGGTGGGGCCTCCCACACCTCAGGAACATGCTCCTGCCACAGAGCTGGGGGATAATCTGGTGTGGGCTCCCCCGTCTCTACTGTGAAGTTGTTCCTCGTTGGGCTGATTACTCAATGTCACGGGGCCAGACAGAAAGAGAATGACTCTCTAGTCCAGTGGTTCGGGAGGGTGGGAGACCCAGGGTCTGGCTCCAATAACTATTTAAATAGATTTATGGACAGTGGAACAACTTCAGCAGAAGGGACAGAGGGAGCCCCTATCAGATTGAGCCCTGACTCTGGTTTGTGCTGTCTCCTGAGAGGCTGGAAGCCCCTGTTCTAATCACTTCTCCCCAGCAGGCAGAAGTAGGAGTTGAAGCTGGGCCTCTCCCCTCCTAGGTGAATGCATTAACCTGCCCCTTCAGATGGGACTTGAGCTGGTACAGGGCTGCTGAGCAATCCCACCAGATTAGGCCTGGCAGGCAGGTTAGGTGGGCAAATGCCTAGCTTGCCCTAGTCTGTGCATTGCACCAGGCCTTAGATGGGAGATAGGTGCTTAGGGGCAGGCAGCAGTGTCCATGCCCAGAGGCAGAAACTGAGGCAACGTTTATCCTGACATTTTAGACACAGAAGGTACATCTAGACTACAGGCTTTTGTCGACAGAGGCTTTGTCGCGACAAAGCTTCTGTCGACAAAGAGCGTCCAGACTACATCCAGTTCTGTCGACAAAGCAAGCCGCTTTGTCAACATGACAATGTAGATGCAAAGGACACTGTAGATGCAATAATGCCTTCTGTCGACAGAACTCTGTCGACAAAAGGCGTTATTCCTCACAGAATGAGGTTTACCACCATTGACAAAACTGCTGAGTTCTGTTGACATTATGTCGACAGAACTCGGTGGTAGTGTAGACGCAGGTATAGTTTTGTCTACAAAAGTGGACTTTTGTCGACAAAACCCTGTAGTCTAGACACACCCAGAGTGAGTTAGGCACCTACAGGGTTAACTGGTAGCCAAGCAGGAGGTTTGTGGGTCACAGTGGACCCTCGCACTGAGACCTGGGTGCCTACATACATTTTGTGGATCTGGACCATTATCCCCAGCTGGGAAACTCGGTCACAGAGCAATTAAAGCTGGAGTTTTCAATCATGGCCATTGAGTGCTGGTGCCTCAGATTTTGAATGTCTCACTGGAAATACTTCTGGGCTCTTTTTCAGGGTTTCTGAGGGCCCCCCCGGTACCACCTGAAGCCAACGGGAAGTGCAGGAAATCAACCGCCTTAAGAAACTAGCCCTGAGGTGTCTTCAGTTGGATTGCTGAATCTACCCTCCATGGTCACAAATGAAAATGTGAGTGTGTGGCCCTTCACAAGTACCTAAGGGGATGTCTCTACTGCTGGCGCAGTGCAGTTCAGCCTCAGCAGCATTCGCTTCAGTGAGGCATGTTCAAATGCCCCCTAGGGTTGCCAGACGGTTGAACCAAAAATACTGAACACCCCTCCCCTCCAAAAAAAACACCGGGGAAAAAATTCTGTTGAGGAAAAAAGAGGGGGGAAGACCAAAGTTGTTGAGCAAAAAAAAGAACTCTGAGACTTATTAAGCAAAAAAAAAAACAAAAACAAAAACAAAAAAACCAGCATCAAAACAGCATGGCCCCTTTCAGAGTGAGTGCAGAGTTAGAATAGGGATAGGAACAGGGGAGAAGTTGAGCACTAAGACCCAGGGAAGGCATTGCTTCCCCTTGGTCTTTAGGCTTTTTGCCAGCAGCCATTTTGTGTTCTTGTTCAAGCCAGAACTTAGCTTCCCTGAGGAACCAGGTAAGCATGGGGTCCGGGGGTGGGAGGCTGGGGGTGTCGGGGCCCAGGGGGGAGGCTGGGTGCTGGGGCCGGGCGCTAGGGTTACCAGGTGTCTGTAGGGTTGCCAGATAGTTTCAACAAAAATACCGAACACCCCCCCACACACAAAAAAAATGGGGAAAAAATTGTCTTGAGGGGGGAAAAAAGAGGGGGGGGGACCAAAAAGTTGTTGAGAAAAAAAAGGACCCCAAGAGTTATTAAGCAAAAAAATAAATAAATAAAATAAAACAGCATTAAAACAGTATGGCCCCTTTAAATGCGTGCAGAGTCAGAATAGGCCAGGGATAGGAAGAGGGGAGGTTGAGCACGAAGACTCAGGGAAGGCATTGCTTCTCCTTGCTCTGGTCTTTTGCTGGCAGCCATCTTGGTTTTTTGGTCAAGCAAGAAGGGAGCTTCCCTGCAAAACCAGGAAAGCGGGGGGTAGGGGCCTGAGTGGGGGGGGGAGGCCGGGGGCTGGGCCCAGTTGCTAAGTGTGTAGGGTTGCCAGGTATCCGGTATTTTCAGCTTCTGGCTGGGAAAAAAACAGAAAATACCGGACATTTCAGGTGTCCGGTATTTTCTGATTTTTTTACTGGACAGGAGGCGAAAATATGGGACTGTCCAGGTCAATAACGGACACCTAGCAACACTATGTGTCTGGTATTTAGGGTTGCCAGATGGTTTCAACAAAAATACCAGACACACTCGACATTACATCACAATCTACATTACATGTTATTTAGAAAATACCGGACATTTATATTTTCTGATTTATAATTTCTCAATTTGTTTCCCGAACAGACAGCTCAAATACCGGACTGTCCAGTTCAAAACCGGACACCTGACAACCCTACTCATATTTTCACCTCCTGGCCGGGAAAATAATCAGAAAATATCGGACATTTTAGGTGTCTGGTATTTTCTGAATTTTTTTACTGGACAGGAGGCAAAAATACTGGACACCTGGCAACCCTAATGCCCCCAGACTCCTGGGACTCCATGGTTCTAGGCCCAATGCCAGGCTGGATTATAGCTAGCTCAGGTATGTCAGCTCAAGCTGCAATCGTGTTCAGGCACTGTACTTTAGACGTGCCTAGGTGACTTACGAGCCTGACGTGCTGTTTCCAAAGGTGACTTAAGCCCTTAGGAGCCCAGTCCTATCAATGTCACTTATGAAAAGTTTAACCCTTGCAGCTTGACCCAGGTGATGCAACCAATCTGTGGAAAATGGGGAATCGAATCCCTGGGTCTGAGTCTAGTCCAGTCCCTGAGTCTTCTGACTATCCTTCCTTCATATCTAACTGTATGTCACTTAGTTAACTTCACCTGAGCCTAGCAGCTGCTGGGCACAATTTTTTGCACAGACAGAATTGAACAAAAGTCTGAATCAAGCAAGAAATTGCACCCCCCGAAACCTTCTAATAAATAAATACCTAAATATTTAAAGACTTCCAATAGATGCAGGTGCAAAACTGATCTAAAGGCTTCTAAAGGCCTCAGCAGTGCTATTCACAGTATCTGCTTTCTCACAGGGTTTATCTTTACTCTTCCCAACCTGTTAACATTGCTGGGTTGAAACTGGCAAACTCTGCAATTACCTTGCCCCCTCCAATCCCAGCCTGGCAGCATCTCTACATATTTATCCCAAGTCTCATTTAGTTTGAGCAAAATGGTTATCAAACCACTTCTGAGAAGGAATCCTGGGGTCAGGAGTCTGCATCAGATGTGGGCAGACACAGCTCATGGGCGTTGTTTTCATTCTTTAGTGCGTAGACCTAACAGTGGCCCTACCATCTCTTGATAGTAACCTCCTCTGTAAGAACTTTTGTAAATCTTAGAAAACCTAAGGGGGTGGGGCTTGCAAACATAGTTCTGCTTGATCCTTGCTGAAGCAGGAAATAGGGGTGGTGAAAATAAGCAAAGCCTCTGACAAATTGCAGCAGCTTAATAGACAGCATCACGCAGTGGACAGGTCACTCAGCAAGGAGACAGAGGACCTAGTTTCCTGTCCCGCCTTTTTCTATTTAGATTGTAAAAGCTTTGAGGTGTGGACAGTCTCATATTATATTTTTTGTACCATACCCAGTATAATAGGGTCCTGATCTCTGTTGAAGCCCATAGAAACAATCATGGTGCAAAGAGTAAGGAATAATATAGTAACTCCACAAATGACCATGAGTGTTGCATGCATTATGAGAATGTAAAATTGATTCTCTTACCACTGTTTCCCAGCCTGCTTATCCCACTTTGAAAATGCCAGTGCTAACTGCTCTCTGCCTCCATTTCCCCATCTGTCCAATAGAGAGTTGGAATTCTCATAAAGCAGTTGGAGATCCATGGATGCCATATGCATATCAGATATTTTTGATTACTATATTTAATGCTGACCAAAAATTAAAGGTTCGTGTGTGAATCATAAGGATTTAATGAAATACACAAATAAATAAAAGCTAAAATAAAAGAACTTGTTCAAGGGGCGTGAATAGTAATGTAAAACTATTGATTTTTCTTCCACATTTCCAGCTCAGCTGCATGGAAGCAATCAAAATGGGATCAAGGCAGCATCCTTTTTCATTGCCTTGGTCCGCTGTACGTCAACTGAGAGTGGGGAGAATCAAAAGATTATCGGCTTTGGTTCTGTGAGACTTTTGGACCAGTCATGCATATTTTTCAGGGCTGTGGACGTTGCTCTCCACTTTCTGAATCGGCAGATTCACTTCTCTCTGAATCTCCCTGTTCACTGCGCATGCAGGACCCGATCCTGAGAGCTGCACCGAATTCTTTAAGATCCTTGAAATATATAGTCTTGCGTGCCCCGTATGGGACGGGAAAACCAGTTCCCACCCACCTCTAGAGACCGATGGCAAAAAAAAGCCAGTAGGCAGGGACCCCTAGAAATTATGTAGTCATGCTACCAGTGGAACCCTCCATTCTACTGCGCCGAGGGTCTACTGGTGTTCCTTGTCTGGGGTGTTTGTCCCGCGCGGCAGAATGAAACCTGGGCCTGGCGGTTAATGAGAGCACTTGGCATTTGCAAGACCTGACTTTCCGCTTGGGCACATTGTAGCAGCAAAAGGGGCAGCAGTTGCTGCCAGACCATGGGAGTTTCCTCCACTGGACAGCAAGCTACGTACATCACCTTTGAACTTCTGAGCAATCCTTTAGGTAAATGTCCAGCTGGACGGGAGCTTTGGCCCTGAATGGTCCTGATTCATGAATTAAATCTGCCCTGAACTGCTGGGAGTGACTGGGCACAGGGGCCTGTGCATGGCACTGGGGACTCTTGAGCTCACACTGGGCCCTGACTCCCTTTGTGGCCTTGGGTTTTCCAAGCACCTGAAAGTGGAAGTAGACACCAATGTGGATTTTCCAAAATGCCTCACCTGCTTAGGCCCCTCCCGCCCTCCAGGCATACAGCCGATAGAGCTGAAGATGTTTGTAGAGGTGGCAAGAGTTGCAGAGAGCTGGAGTACTGCCATGACTGGTGCACTGTGGGAATAGCGTACCTGCTACTTCTGGGCTTCCTTAAAGAGAGCCCCAGGGCCAGACTGAGCTTACCTCACCCTGGCATTCTGGGCTGCGTGTGGCTGAGCAGAGGCCACCTGAGGGCAGGTGAGGAGAGGGTGTGGCTGGAAGCGAGCCCGCTGAATGACGTTCCTTACAGCTGCCCCTTTGTGATGGTGGGGCTGGTGAACACCGCATGCAACCCAGGCCCTTCTAAGCGCTGTGAAAGGGCTGGCCTTAGCATTCTGCCTCGCTCTGGCAGAGGGAGGGATGGGGAAGGAAAGGAGGGACGAGGGGTGGGAAGGAGAGACAGCTCGGCAGAAAGACAAAGGCCCCCAAAAGAGGAATGTAAAAGACAGGGCCAAGTGGGGATAATTGATCATTTAAAATCCATACCAAGCTTCTTTGGCCTTTGGGTGGTGTCAGTTTCTTTTTCCTAGCCACAGCCTCGATTCCCTGCCCTACACAGGGGCAAGTGACACCGAGCAAATGTACTTTTGCTAGCTTGAGTGCAGCAAGTTAAACAAATACCACTGGATGGCTGAATGAACTCTCCCCTCCCTCCTGCCCGCCACACCCACCCAGCCCAAACTTCTTTCCAAGCACCGCCCACTGCACTAGTTCCGCAGAGCTGAGTTAATCACTTCTCCGAGAGCTTGGGGTTTGACCCTTTTTCTAGTTCCATGTGGAGGGGCTATGCCAGATCTTGATAGGACGAGTGATTCCGCACTGCCTTATGCAGTTCCATATACTGGGTATAAAATGCTTCCACTCTGGCGGGGTGGCCTTTGTATCTACCTGGCACAGCTGTGAATAACAACATGAGATGCCAGGCAATGGGGAACCTCAGGCCTCCATGCCGTTGCATTAGTGACTTCCACTCTACGTGTTTCAGATCTTCCCTTAAGAGGCAGAATTTAGCGTCCTCATCCGAAAAGCTGCAACACCATTGACCCCTGGAGCACTTCTGCATGGGAGGCAGGACTGCAAAAGTGAACCGAAGCCTGTTTTCATGCCAGTGCTGGGAGCAACAAAGAACAACTGGAGATAGGAGCAGATGACGTCAGTCACGGTGAAAAGCCCGCCCGGCCGACCCGAAGTCTGCACGTGGTGAAGTTTGAGTCTGTTTACACTGGAGTGACCAAGACCAGGATCCAGTCCAGAATGGCTTTCAGGAGCCTCCCATGCGGTGTCAGTGCTTTAAGACGTCTGATTGGGCGCCAGAGCCTCGCACAGTATTGCCTATTTGTATGAAAAAACAAGACGCTCTCTTTTACCTTCTGGACTTATTTGTATTTGCCTACCTGGAAGCCATTGCAAGGCCATGTATTTACAAGCCAGCTCATATTTGTTTAACTTATTGAACTCAAGCTAGCAAAGATACATTTCCACAGTTTCACTTTCCCCTACGTAGGGCAGGGAATCCAGACTGTAGCTGGGGACTCTCACAGGGTAAAGAAACCAACACCCAGACACCAAAGCGGCTTTGTATGGGTTTTAAATCATTTATTATCCCAACTTGGCCCTGTCTTCTTTTACATTCCTCTTTCGAGGGGCCTTTTTCTTGCCGTGTGCTTTCATACGGTCACCTCACGGCTGACGTCTGCACTGTACAAGCTAGATGAAAAAACCCCACCTTGCTCCATGAAAAGCTGCTGCTTGCATATGTGAAGGATTGAGATGGAGTGAGTGACGGAGTCCCTGGAGAAGAGACAGAGCATTGATGTGCAGTGGTTGGAGTCATGGGACCTACTGCTCCTCTCATCTACAGTAGTATGATCTCATTGACATTCATAAGGCAAAATGTCATCTGCTCCTGCACTATTACTTTCAGAATTGGAAACTATATCCATATTAAGTACCTAAACAAGAAGCCTGATTTTCAGTTCATTGACCGTCATGCGCACTCCTGTGTGGTTAGCATTTCCAAAAATTGGACGACGTTAGGGCCTAAATATGGACTGAGGAGCATAAGAACAAAAGAAGGATCAGACTGCGGTCAGACCAAAGGCCCATCTAGCCCACTATCCAGACAGTGGCCAGTGCCAGGTGCCCCAGAGGGAGTGAACAGAACAGGCAATCATCAAGTGATCCTCCCCTGTCACTTATTCCCAGTTTCTGACAAATAGAGGCTATTCCTACCCATCCTGGCTAATACCAATTGATGGACCTAACTTCCATGAATGTACCTAGTTCTTTTTTGTATTCTGTTCAAGTCCTGGCCTTCACAACATCCTCTGGCAAGGAGTTCCACAGGTTGACTGTGCATTGTGTGAAGAAATACTTCCTTTTGCTTGTTTTAAACCTGCTGCCCATTAATTTCATTTGATGACCAGAGTTCTTGTGTTATGAAAAGTAAATAACACTTCCTTATTTACTTTATTCACACCTGTTATGATTTTATAGATCTCTGTTATATGCTCCCTGTTAGTCGTCTCTTTTCTAAGATAAAAAATCCCAGTCTCAGATGGCAGCTATTCCATACCGCTAATCATTTTTGTAGCCCTTTTCCAATTCATACTGGAATTTATATCATCTGCAAAATTTTGCCACCTTTCTCCTAATCATTTATGAATATGCCGAATAGGAATAATCCCAGTACAGATCTCCTTCCATTCTGAAAACTGACCATTGATTTCTACCCTTTATTTCTTGTCTTTTAACCAGTTACCAATCCATGAGAGGACCCTTCCTTTTATCCTATGGCAGCTTAATTTTTTTAAGAGCCTTTAGTGGGGGACCTTGTCAAAGGCTTTCTGAAAATCTAAGTACACTATATCCACTGGATTCCCCTTGCATGCCTGTTGATGCCTTAAAAGAATTCTAGTAGATTGGTGAGGCATCATTTCCCTTTGCAAAAGCCATACTGATTCTTCTCCAGCAAATTATGTTCATTCATGTGTCTAACAATTTTGTTCATTACTGTTGTTTCAACCAATTTGCCCATGTTTATGGGCCTGTAATTGCCAGGATCACCTCTGGAGCCCTTTCTAGAAATTGGCATCACATTAGCTATCCTCCAGTCATTTGGTATAGAAGCTGATTTAAATGATATGTTATAAACTACAGTTAGTAGTTCTGCAATTTCACATTTGAGTTCCTTCAGAACTCTTGGGTGGCGCCATTTGGTTCTGGTCACTTTTTCCTGTTTAGTATATCAGTTTGTTCCAAAACCTCCTCTAATGACACCTCAGTCCAGGACAGTTTCTCAGATTTGTCACCTAAAAAGAATGGCTCAGGTTTGGGAATCTCCCTCACATCCTCAGTCATGAAGACGGATGCAAAGAATTCATTGGGGCTGCGTCTATACTACAAGCCTCTTCTGCAAGAGGAAATGCAAATGGAGCACTCATTTACATAGGTCGCGCTCTCATTTGCATTTCCTCTCAGAATCCTTTTGCGCAAGAGGTTTTTGAGCAAAAAAGAGCTGTGTAGACGGCTCCTTTTTGCGCAAAAATCCTCCTTTGCGCAAGAGCCATTCTTCCTTCAAATGAAGATACGCTGGAGGGCAGGGATAGGGTCCAGCATGACCTGGACAGATTAGAGGATTGGGCCAAAAGAAATCTGATGAGGTACAACAAGGACAAGTGTAGAGGCCTTCACTTGGGATGGAAGAATCCCAAGCATTGTTACAGGCTGGGGACCAAATGGCTAAGTAGCAGTTCTGTAGAAAAGGACTTGGGGATTACAGTGGATGAGAAGCTGGATATGAGTCAACAGTGTGCCTTTGTAGCCAAGAAGGCTAATGGCATATTGGGGTGCATTAGGAGGAGCATTGCCAGCAGATCCAGAGAAGTGATTATTCCCCTTTATTTGGCTCTGGTGAGGCGACATCTAGAATATTGTGTCCAGTTCTGGGCCCCCCACTGTAGAAAGGATTTGGATGCATTGGAGAGGATCCAATGGAGGGCAACCAAAATGATTAGGGGGCTGGAGCGCATGACCTATGAGGAGAGACTGAAGGATTTGGGTTTGTTTAGTTTGCACAAGAGAAGAGTGAGGGGAGATTTGATAGCAGCCTTCAACTTCCTGAAGGGAGGTTCCAAAGAGGCTGGAGAAAGGCTGTTCACAGTAGTGACAGATGGCAGAACAAGGAGCAATAGTCTCAAGTTACAGTGGGAGAGGTCTAGGATGGATATTAGGAAAAACTATTTCACTAGGAGGGTGGATAAGCACTGGAATAGGTTACCGAGGGAGGTGGTGGAATCTCCATCCCTAGAGGTTTTTAAGTCTCGGGTTGACAAAGCCCTAGCTGGGTTGATTTAGTTGGGATTGGTCCTGCCTTGGGCAGGGGGCTGGACTTGATGACTTCTTGAGGTCTCTTCCAGCTCTGTGATTCTATGATTCTCACTGATTGTTCCTTCCTAAGTGGAGTACTTTGCATTTCTCCTTATTAAACTTCATCCTATTTACCTCAGACCATTTCTCTAGTTTGTCCAGATCATTTTGAATTTTGACCCTATCCTCCAAATCACTTGCAAGCCCTCTCAACTTGGTATCATCTGCAAACTTAATAATCGTATTCTCTACGTCATCATCTAAATTGCTGATGAAGATATTGAATAGACTCAATCGCAAAACAGGCCTCTGTGGACCTCCACTTGTTATGCCCTTCCAGCATGATTGTGAACCATTAATAACTACTCTCTGAGAATGGTTGTCTAGCCAGTTATGCACCCACCTCATAGTAGCCCCATCTAAGTTGTATTTCCCTGGTTTATTGATAAGAAGTTCATATAAGACCGTGTCAAATGCCTTACTAAAGTCTAGGTATACCACGTCCACCACTTCTCCCTTATCCACAAGACTTGTTATTCTATCAAAGAAAGCCATCAGATTGGTTTGACATCTTTATAAATCCATGCTGGTGGTTACCTGTCACCTTATTATCTTCCAGATGTTTGGAGATGAATTTATTACTTGCTCCATTATCTTCCCTGGCACAGAAGTTAAACTGACTGGTCTGTAGTTTCCTGGGTTGTTCTTATTCCTCTTTTTATAGATGAACCTTATATTTGCCCTTTTCCAGACTTTTGGTATCTCTCCCGGCTTCCATGATGTTTTCAAAGATGATAGCTAAAGGCTCAGATACCTCCTCTATCAGCTCCTTGAGTATTCTAGGATGCATTTCATCAGGCCCTGGTGACTTGCAGACATCTAACTCTTCTAAGTAATTTTAACGTGTTCTTTTTTTAAATTTTAACTTCTAAACTTTCCCTGAGTTTACTAAAATTTGTCTTCCTGAAATCCATTGTCTCTATTTTGCTGTTCTCCCTTCTACCATTCCTTAGAATCATGAACTCTATGATTTCCTGGTCCCTTTCACCCAAGTTGCCTTTCACTTTCAAATTTTCAACCAGTTCCTCCCTATTTGTTAAAACCAAATCAAGAACAGCTTCCCCCCAATAGTCTTCTCAACTTTCTGAAATAAAAAATTGTCTCCAATGCAGCCCAGAACTTGTTGGCTAATCTATGCCCTGCTGTGTTAGTTTCCCAACAGATATCTGGATAGTTGAAGTCCCCAATCACCACCAAATACTGCACTTTGGATGATTTTGTTAGTTGTTTAAAAAAAGCCTCATCCACCTCTTCTGTTTGTAGTAGACCCCTAGCATGATATCACCTTTGTTTTTTACCCCTTTTAACCTAACCCAGAGACTCTCAACAAGCCTGTCTCCTACATCCATCTCCACCTCAGTCCACGTGTAAACATTTTTAATATATAAGGCAACACCACCTCCCTTTTTTCCCCAGCCTATCCTTTCGGAGCAAGCTGTACCCTTGTATACCCATATCCTAATCATGTGTATTATCCCACCATGTCTCTGTGATACCAACTATGTCACACTTGTGTTTATTATTGGCACTTCAAGTTCTTCCTGCTTATTCCCCATACTTCTTGCATGTGTATAGAGGCATCTCAGATATTGATTTGATTTTGCTCCCCACTTCTGCCTTGTCCTCCTCAGTGTCTGCTATTTTAACCCACGCTCCCTCCCATTTCTGAGCCATCTCCCAGGTCTCCACGCTTTTCACTTACCCATGGGCTTTGGTCACCTGTCCCTGTTGAACCTAGTTTAAAGCCCCTCTCATTACATTAGCCAGTCTGTGTCCAAATACTCTCTTCCCGCTTCTCAAAAGGTGAACCCCATCCCTGCTTAGCTGTCCTTCTTCTTGGAACAGCATCGCGTGATCAAGGAAGCCAAAGCCCTCCTGGCGACACCATCTTCACAGCATAGTGCCACTCCCCGACCAGCAGAGTGCTGCAGTACAACTTCAGTGCATCCATGGTGACACGAGGTCCTACCCAACCAGCTGGGTGACACTAGAAGTCAGACCCATGAGTTTGCCCCCACCGTACACTGACTCCGGCTGTTAGGCTGCACTGCCCCAGTGAGAGGGGTGTTTATTACTGACTCCAGCTACTAGGCCTCACTGCCCCAGTGAGAGGAGTGTTTATTAGTGACTCTGGCTACTAGGCCGCACTGCCCCAGCGAGGGTGATGTTGAGCACTGACTTCTGTAGTTAAGCCCTATGGCCACAATGAGAAGGCCAGGGGTTTAGGCCTGGAGAGAAATTGCTGGACGTGGGGGTTGGGGTGTAATTTCAAGAGCCCTAGGGTCTAGGGACTAGACTACTCCTCCCACGGGTGTGGGGTGAGTGTATGACTCCATGACAGCATCTTTAAAAAGTTTCCCTGTAGCTTGTAGGGATTTCACTTTGGAAACATATACCTTTTAATTTCTGTTTATCTAACATCCTATTTTTGTGTAGTTCCCTTTTCTGAAATTAAATGTTACAGTGTTGGACTGTTGTAGTGTTTCTCCCACCACAGGGATGTTAAACATAATTATATTATGGTCACTAGTAGCAAGCGGTCTAGCTATAGTTACATCTTGGATTAGATCCTGTGCTCCATTAAGTACTAAATCAAGAATTGCCTCTCCCCTTATGGGTTCTAACACTAGCTGCTCCAAGACGCAGTCATTAAAAACGTCAAGAAACTTTATCTCTGCATCCCATTCTGAGTTGATATGTGCCCAGCAATATGGGGTTAGTTGGAAATCCCCTTTTATTACTCAGTTTATTATTTTGTAGCCTCTCTAATTTCCCTGAGCATTTCACTGTCACTATCTCCCTCCTGATCTGGTGGTTGCTAATATATCCCTGCTGCTATATCCTTATTATTAGAGCATGGAATTATTACCCATAGACCCCCGGTGGTACAGTTTGGTTCATTTAAGACTTTTTACTTCATGTGATTCTCTGCTTTTTTTCATGTACACTGCCACTTCCCAACCAGCACAACCTGCTCTGACCTGCCAATATATTTTGTTGCTGGCATTATTGTGTCCCATTGATTATTCTCTTTTCACCAAGTTTCTGTGATGTCCTTTACATCAATACCCTCATTCAACGCAAGGTACTGAAGATCATTCATCTTATTATTTAGACTTCTAGTATTGGTCTATAACAGGTGGATAAGATCTGGCTCGAGGTCCGGACCACCAAGCCTTTTCATCTCCCCCACGGTCCTCCTCTGCCGCATGGAGCAGTGCCATTCAAAGTGGCTGGCTGCCCCTTGTGGCTCTCTGCATTGTGGGAGCTGAGGGGAGGCTTTGTGTGCTGCCTCCTCCCCCAGAAAAATCTCTCAGGGCACCTCAAGAATTTGGGGGATTATGAGTTTAAACAAAAGCAGAGATGGAAAGGGGGCTTCGTTTGTCATGGACTTAACGTGAGAAGCACCATCTGCCACTGAGTTCAGCTCTGCATCTACCACCAGCTTCTATTAAGTTTCCAGTCCTGCAGACCTTAGTTCGGGCAAGACTCCCTGGGACAGGGTATGCATACCCCACTCTGGGCCAGGAGAGCTTAATGGCCTGTGGACAAAGGAAGTCCCACCCCCCCCAGCCACACTGGGCATGCTCCAAGGCAGTATAAAAGGGAGCAGCTCAGCTTAGCCTGGGCTGGGCGCTGTAGAGAGGAAGGACCTACTAGAGGAGCTCCAGAGGTGGACCAGCCAACAGTTCAGACAATGGGAGCTGGAGACCTGGGAGACTGTATCAGACCCAGCGGAACTGCAGAAGGAGATGACACTGTGGAGTCTGATGACCCTGAAACTACGGGGATCCCCCCCAACACTCGAACTGATAGGCAGTGATCCAGGCAGGGTGCGAAAGTGGTATCTCCTACCTGAGTGAACTCAGCGTGTTGTGTTGGGATTACCTGCTGAGCGAGTGGTAGATCACTCCCCCACTGATAGTCCCTGGGTTGGGGTCCGGTGGAGGAGGGTGGGTCTGGACCCCGTACCAGGCTGCTGCCCCAAACCCCTGAGATTCTAGCCATTAGGCTGTACTGCCCTGAACCTTAGGGCTGTGTTATTGACTCTAGCCATTAGGCTGTACCACCCTGAACCCCAGGGCTGTGTTATTGACTCTAGCCATTAGGCTGTGCTGCCCTGAACTCCAGGGCTGTGTTATAGATTCTGGCCATTGGGCCATGCTGTCCTGCAACTCACAGGCTACCTTGTGGACTCTGGCCATTAGGCCATATTACTCTGTGACTCTAGGATAATGTACAGATGGTGACCATTGGGCTGCACTGCCTCGGGATGGGACACACTTATGAGGTGACGCTCCCCTTGACTTCAGTGAGGGTTCTGACCAGCGGAGCCTTTATAGCCGTCCCTTAGATGTGGCGTGCAAAGCCAGTAATTATTACACACCGCTGCTGGGGCCAAGCAACCACCTCTTGCTCCACACCACCTCTGAGGGTCTTGCTTGGCCACAAAGGCACCACAAAGGAACAGCCCCCTGGTGCTGTGTTGGTGTAACAGAGCGGTTCCCAACCTTTTCCGGATGGGGACCCACTTTGACAATTCAGGAAGACTTGGTGACCCAAGGCAATTCAAAAACGGGGGGGGGGGGGGGCGGAAGGGGGGCAGAGCCACCTGGGGAGACACTTTTGAAAAGTAATGGCGACCCATATTTGGGTTGCGACCCAGAGGTTGGGAAACCCCGGTGTAACAGATCGGGGTGCACCGGGCTGACGTATTACTGCAGTCCATCATCACACCAACCCCTTCTGAGGCTGTGTCATTCACAAGGCAGCGCCACCCAAGAGCTAAGCGCCAACTCATTTTAATCACGAGGGGAGAGATGTGTCCCCTCTTGTTGCTCCTGCCTGGCATGATGCAAAACCCAATGGTCTGTAGTACTTCTGGGGCACGGGTATTTATTCCAAGGGGTTTGTTGGTTTCCACTGCTCCTCGTGGACAGTATCCTTTCCCCAAAACACCCAATGTCGATTGTACATGTTCAGTGCAGAGGACAGTATCTGTTCAGGTGAATCTCTGTGCCTGAGGAGTAACATCAACTCCCATTTACAAAAGAAACGTTCCCTTAGAGCAGGGGTGGGGAACCTAAGGGCAGGGGTCCAGATGTGGCCCTCAGCTTGCCTGGGTCTGGACCCCCAGGATCAGGGAGTCCGCACTGATGCTCCATGCCCCCTCCCCCCTGCCATCCCACCATGGGGCTGGAGCAGACAAAATCTACTAGGCTGGGCGCCTCTAGGCTCTGGTGTGGGAGGGGAATGTGGGGAGTGTCTGTCTCCTTCTCAGGAGGGGGCCACCTCAGTGAGGGTTTGGTTTTTCTTTTTTGCTTCTCACTTGTGTGCAGCCTCTGACTGATTTTTCTGTGGGTCAGTGTAGGGATGTAAAAGACTAGTCGAGAGTTGACTCCCCAAAAAGCCTAAGTTTATTGGGTAGTCAAGTCGATCACACACATCCCCCCCCTTGCTGCCTCTATATCAGCAGCAAAGAGAGGGGGGAGCAGGAGCCAGTGTTGGGGGGAGCCAGCTCAAAAGCCATTTTTCCCCCTAGCACCATTTCCGTGGGGAGGCAGAGGGGCAGCGGCGCTACCTTTGAAATGTGGCAAGAGCTACCTGGCTCTTACTATATGTAAAAGGCAGAGCTGCAGCGGTCTGGACCCAGCACAAGCCCCGTGCTATGTCTGCCTTTTAAATGTCATAAGATCCAGGCGGATCTTACTACATTTCAAAGGCAGAGCCACAGCAGGGGTAGCAAGCGCCCTCCCCCTTTATTGACTAATCGAGTAGTCGATGGAAATTCCATTGACTACTCAATTCGCTGATTATCTGCAATTTAACATCCCTCGGTCAGTGGCCCCTGACCCAAAAAAGGCTCCCCACCCCTGTTCTAGGGCCATTCATCCTTGGACGAATAAACTGGAATATAAGAATGGCCATACTGATTCCGACCAAAGGTCCATCTAGCCCAGTGTCCTGTCTTCCGACAGCAGCCAATGTCAGGTGCCCCAGAGGGAGTGAACAGAACAGGGAATCATCCACGTGATCCTGCCCCTGTCACCCATTCCCAGCCTCTGCCAAACAGAGGCTATCGACACCATATAGGGAAAGTGGGGTTGTATTACCTCTGTGTTTGGCTCTGATGCGACTGCTGGTGGAACCCTTAGTCCAGTTCCTGGGGTCCACAATTCAAGAAGGGTGTTGAAAAATTCAAGAAGGTCCAGAGAAAAAACACAAGATGGATCAGAGGATTGGAAAACCTGCCTTCTAGCAAATGCCTTGAGGAGCTCAATCTATTTAGTTTATCGGAGAGAAGTTAACGGTGACTTGATGAGTCTGTAAGAACGTGTACCATTGGTGGGAAAATGGACAATTGAAAAGTACCCTATCTAGCCGACAAAAACAGGGGCTGGAAGCTGAAGTGAGATAAATTTAGACTAGAAATGAGAGACACACTTTTAATCATGAAGGCAATTAACCATTGGAACAGATTGCCAAGGGTTGGACTGAATTCTCCATCACTGGCCATTTTTAGATGAAGATGGGTTGTTTTTTATCACAGAGGTGCTCTGATTTAAGCAGGAATTAATTCAATGAAATCCTATGGCCTGAGTCATACAAGAGATCAGGCTAGATGAACATCTTGGTCCCTTCTAGCTTTGTCAGCTATGAATTTTTAGGGAATTAGCCTGGGCTAATGGACTAAGCAAAAAATTGGGAGCCCGCAACTCCCGGCTCTGAATTACACTGAGCATCATTCTCTCTTTTTCCATCAGGTGTAAGAGTGATGAGAGTGATGAATTTGCCCTGCTGGCTCCCACATACCTTACAGGGAGAGCCCTGTAAGGATATAAAATTGATATCCACATCTGCATCTGCAAAAAGAACCCACAGATATCTGCATTCACATCCACAAATGCTGGTACACGCAGATAGAAAGCGGATATCTGCAAATTTGCATCCACATCCATTTCCACAAAAATGAGCCATAGATATCTGCATCCATATCCGTGGCTGTAGATACCTACAGAAATAAAGCGGATATCCATGGTTTTGCAGGGCTCTAATCTCTGGAGTGTTATAAGGATACCCTATTTAGCAGCAACATATTATTCCCGATTGGATCAGAGGAAGAGGTGAAATATACAGATAATGAACATCTCTTTCCTACCTCCTGCAGAGCGACATGAGGCTTAATTCATTAACACTTCGACAAAGCTCTGAGATCCTTTGGAAGCTGCAGTAGAAGTGGGTAGAGTTATTATTCATATTTGTCCTACCTTTGCTTGCCCAGCGCTCCATATGGGAGAAACACACCATGATTGACAAGCGTATTTCTTTCTACCAGGGAGAGAATGGCTGATCATTTACAGCTGACAGACTGAGTCATTAAACTTGCTCCTTCCCATGGGTTAGTAAATTGTCTTATCACCTGTGCCAGCATAACGTATTCCATTTGAAATGCCTCGTGAATTTTGTTATATTTAAAAAACACATTCTTGAATAATGGCTGAGCTGGGGGGCCCAGAATGCGTGCCTGGAAGGAAGGGATTTCATTTAATCCCTGGAGGCCTGTTTTATTTCCCATGGGAGGGAGCCATCAAAGTGTCACTTGACTTCCCTACAAGGGAAATGAACAATTAACTGAAAGTTATTTATTTTGGGTTATTTATTTATTTTGGGTCTGCACATCCTAAACTCAAAACTCCGGTCATCTGAAGAAGTGGGCTGTGCCCAGGAAAGCTCATTATGCCATCTATGGGTATGTCTAGACTACATGGCTCTGTCGACGGAGCCATGTAGATGGGGTTTCTAGACATGGGGAAATGAAGCGGTGATTTAAATAATTGCCACTTCATTTACATCAAAATGGCTGCCACGCTGTGCCGATCAGCTGTTTGGCGGCACAGTGTGGTAGTCTGGACGCTCCGCAGTCGACAAGTGAAGCCCTTGTCAACCGCCCCGTTATGCCTCGTGGAATGAGGTTTACCGGGGCGGTTGACAAGGGCTTCCCTTGTTGACCACGGAGCATCCAGACTACCGCGCTGTGCCGCCAAACAGCTGATCAGCACAGCGCGGCAGCCATTTTGATGTAAATGAAGCAGCAATTATTTAAATAGCTGCTTCATTTCCCTTTTTCGAGTACACTAATCTACGTGGCTCCGTCGACGGAGCCATGTAGTTTAGATGTACCCTATGTGTTTTGTTAGTCTATAAACTGCTACCAGACCATTTGTTGTTTTTTAACTAACTGAAAGCCAGCCTCTCCCTGCATTTAACACCTCAATTTTACATCAAAAGCTAAGAATGGGACACTTCTAGCCCACTTAATTAGCCTCATTAGCCCCAGTCCTACAATTGACAGGTATCTTTTTTCCCCTTCTTTTTCTGTTATAAATTTCTGGGTTCCCCTCCAGCTCATCTGAGGAAGTGAGTTTTGCCCACAAAAGCTCATGATACTGTGTATGTTTTTATTAGCTCCTAAGGTGCCACAGGACTACTCGTTTTTAAAGTTATATTAACAGACGAACACAGCTACCCCTCTGAGACTGTCAGCTTAGCGGAGAGAGGCTGGACACAGGAGTGGCCTGAGGCCGGCTGTGACAGCTGGCACCCCAGGCGGAAGGCGCGATCAGTGCCCCCGCCTGCTCAGCCGTCAATGGCCGTGACGTCATCATCGGGCACCCGGGCCGGCGGCGACCTAGGCAACTGCCTAGTCTGCCTAGGCTCACGGGCCGCCCCTGGCTGGACATGCTCCCTTCCAGCAAATGCAACTGGAAATGGGCTGTTTTATGAGTTGCCAACTGCACTAAGTACCTCTCAGCCAAGGCGCTCCAGGTGCATTTTGCACATTCTGCTAGGGGGCAAACTGCCAGGGAGGTTAAAAATTTGCCCGGGTTTTTGAGTTGGTGGCCTGGCTAGGAATGGAGCCAAAAAACCCTGCCTCCCAGGCCTGGCTCCAACCCCTAAAAGCCCAGCGTACCATGTCCCCTGCTCACCATAACAAATGAGCCCTTCTCTCTGGGCAAACTGTCCCCCTGCACTCTCTTATCCCTCCCAGGAAAGTCAGTCACAGTCCTGGGCATGGCTGCTCCTATGTCTTCAGACCCCGCCCATCCAAGAGGGAGCCACCACTGAGGTATACTTGCACGAGGTACAGAAATGGCTCTTCTTAAGGCATTCCAGCAGGGCGTGATTCCGCTATACCGAACGCCATGCTTAACGAGCCCCCTTGAGTCACAGTTTCTCAGAGGCTTCTAACTGGATCAGCCCAGCTTGCTGTTAGTGTTTCTGCTTTTGTCAGTCTGGCACCATTGATTGGATTTGCTTCCTGCTAATGGTCTAGATTCATCCCAGCTAACGCTTCCGTGGGGTTACCCAGGGAATACATTTGGCCCAGCGTTTCTAAGCGTTTCATAGAACTGGCTCTACGCTGTGATTGAATCTTACCCCTGTGCGCATACAGCTTTCTGATTATCTCTCTTTGTGCCTGGATTGGCCCATCATGGACAGGTTGGCTGTAACTTACATTGTGATGAGATTGGCATTACGGCCTTTGTCAGGGCCACTCCAGGGCCTGGGGGGAGGTACTGGAGGGTGCGGGGAGGGGGAGTGCGGGGGTGTGTGTGAGGGGGTTACACTAGCGCCAGATGAGCTACCTGCCCTGGGCATTGCCTCTCACCTGGCTGTAGTGTAGACATGTCCATAGAGGCATCCTCCTCTCGACAGGCCAGCTCCAATGACTGCAGAAGCCAATGCCCTGTGTCCATGATGGACCAACTCTGCTTTCATTCAAGTCAACAGCAAAACTCCCCTTGACTTCACTGGGAGAACCATCTCTCTGCCTGGCTTGCGTTCACTCTGTACTAGCTGAGGATTGGCCCCTCTAGGCTCTAGCTCTTAGGATTTTATCTGCCCCCTCCGCCCCCTCAGCACTGCCCATGTCAACCTGCTTAGTGATGGCTGAGGCCCTCGTAGGCTCCATGGGGTGTCTGGGGGGCCCACCTAACACCTGCCTCACTTCACACTGATGGATCTTATTTCTTTTATTTCCATCTGTCACTCTTGCATTAGCAAATGGAGCTGGGTAAGGTGAGAGTATCACACAGTCTCTGCGTGGGAGCCAGTTCTTTCATAGCTGGCCTTCATCTCCCTGGCACAGAAAAAACTGAGTAGTTAAAGAAATGGTAACTGATATCCCATAGCAGGAATTAAAACAGGGGGAAGGGGGGATGAAGGGAATACCTAAACTCTCCCCCCTCCTTTCCGCATGCTGCAACCCGCTCCCCCGTGTTGCCCCTCTTCAGTTCCAAAGCCCTTCCAATCCTTAATCTCTGCCCTGGGGCTCCCTGGCCCTGTGTTACCTTCCAGACAACACACAGACAATTAAAAATCCCTCATGAAACAGAGAATAAATCATCCCAAATCCTTGTCACTAATGCTCTCCCAAGGGCAGTTTTGTTTTTCCCTGCACCGGCTGCCGTTTCTTACCCTTTATCCACCGAGGGCCAAAGCTTTCCAGTCCTCCCTTGATTTATTACTATTTTGATGAGAGTAGCAGCAGAAAGCCCCACCGGGCATCAGGGCACCATTGTGTTTGGCCGGGATGGGCAGTAAAATGGCAGTTGTTCCCCAGGGTTAGCTCCTGGCAGGCCACCACTGCCATATTTACCTGCCCCTCCACATTTGCAGGCAATTGCAGCTCCTGTTGGCTGCCGATGCCCTTTCCTGGCCAATGGGAGTGGCTGGAAGTGGCGCAGATTGGGACACCACTTCTGACAGCTGCTATTAGCCGGGAATGGTGATTCACGGCCAGTGGGAGTGCCAATCACCCATACCCGTGGAGGCGCAGGTAAACATAGCAATGGGGACCTCCAGGGGCTAACCCCGGAAGACCAGATCTGGCTCATGGGCCAGGATTTGCCCACCCCTGTGCTAGGCTGCTCTGCACAGTCCACAACACTGAACCAGACAGCTCCTGCCTTTCCTGTTTACAGCCTTTTACATATGGGTGGCTGGAAGTTGATTCTAGACAAATTCAGACAGGAAATACCGCCTATATAGTTAACAGTGAATGTAATTAGCCCTTGGACCCCGTGGATTTTCCATCCCCTACAACATTTACTTCAAGACTGGCTGGTTTTCTAAAGGATCTGTTCCAGCAGTTTTGGAGAAGTTCTCTGGCTGGGGTGATACAGGAACTCAGGCTAAATCCATGGGATTCAACCTATTGCCCATTGCCCCCTGGGTGTGTGTGTGTGGGGGGGGTGTCCACAGACTATGTCTAAGATTTCCATAGGGGTCTGCACCTCCATGTGAAATTCTGTGGAGTCCATCAATGAGAAAAGGGTGAAAACTAGGAGATGAGGGTCCCTTCTGCCTGGGAGATGAATCCTGAGGGCCTAGGAGTTAGGTCTTGGATGGGCGGCTGGGATGATCCTATTACTCCATGTAGAGGCCGGGTGCCCAGCGGGCTATGGTTCTGGGGCCCTGCACCCCAGGGCTATTCAGGGCAGAGTCTGGGGAGGTGGGTGGTTCCAATGCCTGTCCTCCCCCGACCCCCCCCCCCCCGTGCAGAGTATGGAGGTGAGGGAAGGCTGCTTCCTGGCAGGCAGGTAACATCCCTAGGTGTGTGGTGGGAGGGGCGCTGGGAAGTGGGGGGGAGGGGGCAGGCGGCGGGTCCCAGGCTAGGGAGCTCCGTGCGGGCAGCGGAACCTCTGGCTCCCCGCGGGACGCCCCGGCCGGAGCCCTTCCCAAAGCAGACAGGGCAGCCCCCCGCTCCTCCCCGCAGCAGCCTCCCCCCCCCCCACCCACCCACGGAGGCCGCTTTAAAAGGCAAAGCTCCCCCCACCGCCCAGCCGCGGTACGGCTCTGCCAGCCGGAGCCTCTCCCCGCAGCGCGCCAGCCGGAGCCGCTGCCCGCCGCCCGATCATGCGCCCCTCCGCTGCTTGGCTGCTGCTCCTCGCCCTGCCCGCCTGCCTGCCTGCGCCCTCCCGGCCCGTCTACACCAACCACTGGGCAGTGCAGGTGCTGGGCGGGCCGGGCGAGGCGGCCAGGCTGGCCTCCGCCTACGGCTACTTGAACCTGGGGCAGGTAAGCGCTGCCCACGTTGGCTGGGTGAAGGAGGGCGGCTCGGCCCGTTGCCCTGGCCGCGGGTAGCGGCACATGGCTGTGCTCGAGAGCGCAGCGCTTCCAACTTTCTCTGGGGCTCCGGAGCGCAGCATCTGCCCGCGTCTTGGGAACGGGGCTAGCCGGGGTGCGGTGCGCGCAGCGCAGCATCTGCCTGCGTCTTGGGAACGGGGCTAGCCGGGGTGCGGTGCGCGCAGCGCAGCATCTGCCCGCGTCTTGGGAACGGGGCTAGCCGGGGTGCGGTGCGCGCAGCGCAGCATCTGCCTGCGTCTTGGGAACGGGGCTAGCCGGGGTGCGGTGCGCGCAGCGCAGCATCTGCCTGCGTCTTGGGAACCGGGCTAGCCGGGGTCCGGTGCGCGCAGCGCAGCATCTGCCTGCGTCTTGGGAACGGGGCTAGCCGGGGTGCGGTGCGCGCAGCGCAGCATCTGCCTGCGTCTTGGGAACGGGGCTAGCCGGGGTCCGGTGCGCGCAGCGCAGCATCTGCCTGCGTCTTGGGAACGGGGCTAGCCGGGGTGCGGTGCGCGCAGCGCAGCATCTGCCCGCGTCTTGGGAACGGGGCTAGCCGGGGTCCGGTGCGCGCAGCTCAGCATCTGCCCGCGCCTTGGGAACGGAGCTAGCCGGGGACCGGTGGGCGCAGCGCAGGGGCTGAGTGCGCCCGGGCAGGGCAGGCTGCTGGGGCTTTGGCTGGAGAGTGGGGAGCGGCCCCTTCTCTACTGCCGGCGAAGCTTCCCTCCGAGTGGGGATCTGTCAGTTTCCAAGACCCGTTAGAGCTAAGGGACAAGAGTAAGTGCCTAAGGCAACGTGGGGAGGGGTTTCGGGGGAATCCCCGGTGGGGTTGGCTCTGGGAAGAGTTTTGCCATTGACTTTGGGGGGCAGGATCAGGCCCCGTTGACCCCTGGCTTCTTTCAGGTGTGGCTGGCACCAGCTCTGCGGAGCCTTTCTTGTGATTGTTCCCAAGTTCGAGACTGCCCTAGGCCCCTTCTCTTGGCAGGCTGGCGGCACCAGCGTTTTCCTCTGATGAATGCCCATCAACGCCTGGCTGTAGTTACAGCGAGCGGCTGAGACCGTGCGCTAGTTGAGACGTGAAAACAGATGTACAAAATGAGCCATTAGTTAGCGAAATTCTGGCAGAAGGCGACCGAGGCGGACGCCGGGGGAAGCAGCAAAGTGGAAAGGAATCGATATTTAATTTTTGCAGCGCCGCACGTGCCCTTATCAATTTAAACAGGTTTATGAAGCCGCGTGTATTTTTCATGCCCGCTTTGTTTGGGCTAGGTTGGGTGTTTTGTTTTGGTTTTGGAACAGGGAAGGAAGTCTGGGCTACAAAGGGCGAGCTGACACTAGGGGAGAACTTGAGGGCTGAGTCATCTGTTTTGTAAGAGCTGGAGCTCACGTCTAATACTTTTAGTAGCAACTCTGAAATGGGGTTGAGTAGACGTTTTTATCATGGTGATTCCTTGATGGAGGTAGCAGTAGGACTGAATTAAGAGTTCCGCATGCAGAGCAAATCTATGGAAAACACCCAGCCCTTTCCTAGACAGGACTTTGTGAGAACAAAAGCTTGTATATAATCAAGGAAGCCAGAAAAAAAAAAGCCCCTGTTAAATGGTTTGCAGGTAAACCCTACAGAGCTTTAGGTTAGGGTTTGTGGTATGGCTGCATCCAAAAAGAATGTAGTTAGGAAATGGAGGGAGTGGAGAAGGGAGATTGAATGAAAGGTTAGTGTTGCACACAGTGAGTGACTCTCAGAATTGTAAGGTATAGTAATAGAGATGTAGCCGTGTTGGTCTAGTTTAGCTGAAACAAAAAACAGGACTATGTAGCACTTTAAAGTTCTTGGATAGTGTGAAGCAGAGTCTCTCACTGTCCTGTTTTTTGTTTCATTGTAAGGTATAGTCTTCTGGTGAGATGAGAGACATGGTAAAAGACTGTATGCAAACTAGAGCCAGCAAGGATCACATCAAGACACAGATAAGCTCCTTTTGTAATTCAAGCCCTAGAGTCATGCAGTGTTGGAATGTCGGGTTAGTATTATCAAGGCAGAAACCAGTTAAGTGTGGTGCTACTTAACCTACATGGCGTTTTCTTTGAGTCCTAAGTCCTGTCTTGGTACTGGTCATGTTTTCTGTTCCCTACAAGTAATTTTGGTTGCTTGAACTTCTGTCTGTGAATTTAGCAAACTTCTGCCTTGTCTGGCTGTAGTTTATCTAATATCTAGCAGACCCTAACCAACTTCTGGCAACAGTCCCGCAAAGCATCTTCTGTGGCTTAAATTTTACTTTCCTCACAGAACGCTGAGAGAAAACAAAACTTCCAAAATCTTATTTTTCAAACGGGTCAGCATGTGAAAAGTGTTCCTCGGGGTATTTGTGCTTTCTTGGATTGTTTATCTTACAATCCCCTGTTCTGTGTGTTCACAGTTCAGTGCTCCTCTGGGTGGCCCTGCACTGTGTTTTGGTCCTAAAAGTATCACCTGTATGGCACTATACATTATAACCCACTTTAACATGCCCCATTTTTAGTATAATTAAATAATGAATAGTGTAATATAAACCCAAACCTGCCAAAGAATGTTCCCTCTTAACTTTTCCCATCCATGTGCAGAATAAATTTTATTGTATGCACCAAGGCATATGTGGATGTGCACCACCAGTAGAAACACATACTGCTGGCTGTGGGTGCTTTGCTTATCACCTGGGCAGCATTTGAATCTCTGCTGGGTGGCTGCCCCCACGCTAGGCTTACTGCCTCAGCTGCTATCAGATCAGGATTCCTGCAGTTGTTCACACCTGAGATCTATGGTGCTTTTGTGTTGCCACTAAAGCTCTACCTTGTGTGTGTGTCCCACCCTGTAACCTACATTGATAGGCTGTACTAGCATGCAGACGGTACTCAATGCCTACATGATCCAGATGCATAGATTATAAAGTCAGAAGGGATCATTGTGAGCATCTAGTTTGACCTCCTATAAAACAAGCCATTCGGCTTCCCTGTTTAGACTAGAGCTTGATTTAATTGTCAGTGAGAAAGAATCTACTGTGATCCTGGTAAAATGTTCCATTGGTTAATTACCATCACTGTTCAAAAATTGCATTTATTTCCACTCCTAATTTGTCTCGTTTCAACTCCCAGATATTGGCTCTTACCGTGTTTTAGGCCAGATTGGGGAACCTCCTGCTGTCAGATTTCAGTCCCCCATGGGCTACAAATGTGACACAGTGGCCAAAGGGCTAACGTGAGCCTTCTGTCCCCCATGTAGGTACTCAGACGGTGACCAAGTCACTGCTTAACCCATAGGGGCCATCTCCTTAGGTGCTGTGGGGCTGGAGCACCCCTGGGGAGAAGTTAGCAGCTGCTCCCCCTCCCCCTTGTCCCAGCGCCTCTTCCCCACCAGTGGCCCCACTGAGCAATTCCTCCCCTTCCTGCCAAGCGTGTCTCTCACCTGCTGTGAACAGCTGCTTCACCGTGATCGAGACCCTCCGTGAGGGACGGAAGAAACTTGGATGGGGTGTGCTCTGGGGATGGGGTGGGGGGCAGGGGCTTGGGGGCAAGGATGGAATGGGGGTGGGACCTAGGGCAGAAGGGAGGGTCAAGCCTTTTTCCCCCCATCCCCGAGGGTAAGTTGGTGCCTGAGCCATAACCTTCTCTTTGTTGAATGGAACAGATTGAGCTCCATGAGTCTTTCACTGTAAGCAGGCCTGCTGATGGCGGGGGGGGCAATTCATTCAAAAGGTCTCAGGGCTCCCAGCTGCTGCCGCTGTGACTGCCACAGTGACTCAAGCTCCAGGCCCTTTAAATCATTTCTGGAGCCGGCATGGTGCGCTCCAGGCAGTGCTGAGGGCTGCGTGAGGAAGGCACTGCATGCTTCAGGAGGCGCTGAGGGCTGCCTCGGGAAGGCTGGCCCCAACCCTACCCCTTCCGCTTGAGACTCGGCCCCTTCCAAGGCATGGAGATGCTTCCTGCGTTGCCTAGGGGCCTGGCAATCAGTCTGTTGGTCCCACTGACTGTAAGGCAGGTCCTTGTGACCCTTCAATCATTCTTGTGGCTCTTCTCTGAGCCCTCGCCCATATTTTTCAACACTTCTTTGAATTGTGGCCCATAGAACTGGCCGCAGGATTCCAGCAGCAGTTGCACCAGTGCCAAATACAAAGGAATATCACTCCCTACTTGGGTCCCCTCTTTGTACCTTCCAGGCTCGTGTTAGCTCTTTTGGCCATCGTGTCGCATTCGGCGCCCACACTCAGCCAATTATTCAGCATGTGCCCAGCCCTTTTCAAAGTCGCTCATCCCACACAAGGCAGCCATACGCTTCTTTTCTTTGGCAAGGGCTCGCCCCTAGACATTCAGAATGTCAGATGACTTTAATCTGGGATGCTAAAAACCAATTTTCAGATGTTCTTCACTCTTGCTGAGCAGAAGGAGCCCAAGTGCAGGACAAACTTACCCTGTGAATCATCCTGCGCATAAAACAGATGACAGAATTAAGAGCGGACACAGCAATACCCAGTGTGCCTGGTTGGCAGTGGGACCTTATTTGGCAATAATAATAATAGTATGGAGATATACCATCTCATAGAATTGGAAGGGACTTTGAGAGGTCATCGAGTTCAGTCCCCTGCCCTCCCAGCAGGACCAAATATCTCACTGCAAAAGCAACAAGGAGTCCTAGGGTACCTAAAAGACTAACAAAGCTATTTGGGCATAAGCTTTCATGGGCTGTAATCAACTGGAGTGCATCTGAAGTGGGTTCCAGGGCATGAAAGTTCATGCCAAATAAATTTGTTAGTCTTGTAGGTGTCACAGGACTCTGCCCTGTTTTTGCTAAAATAAATTAATATGACTTCCCCTTTGAACTTACCTTATTTGGAGTTTTGATATATGGCTGAAATGTTTTATTTTATGCTTTTTATTCCCTGAATCAGGCAGAACTTCTAGTTTATACCATCATTCCACAGACACCAAAAATAAGCAAATCCAACCTTCCTAGGGCTAATTCTGTGAGGTTGAAACTTCAGTGCCCATCAGCTCATGGGAGTGTCCCCCTTGGCAGCACTAGAGGTGTAATTAGACCACAAGTACTATTTTTGCCTGTCTAAAACAGGGGTGGGCTAGAACATGGCAGCTGTGCACCAGGGTTAGCTCCGGGTGGGCTACCACCACTATATTTACCTGCACATCTGCAGGTACCAGGGATCGCAGCTTCCATTAGCTGTGGACCACCGTTCCTGGCCAATGGGAGCAGCAGAAGGTGATGCAGAATGGGACACTTCTACCCGCAGCTCCCATTAGCTGGGAATGGCGATCCATGGCCAATGGGTGCTGCAATCACCCCTTCCTGTGGCCTTGAAGATAAATATGGCGGTGGGGGCCTTCCAGGAGCCAACCTGGTGTATCGGATCTGGTCCACAGACCGGTATTTGCCCACCCACAGTTTGATTAATCTTTCTAGAGGGGAAGATTCTGCTAGGAGTATTGTCATCACTGCCTTTGAATGGCTAAAATGACCAAACCTTAGAAGTTGTGTTATAATTGCTTTTGGGCTTTGAATGCCATTCTCGTAACTATCTCTTTCTCCAAGAGAATGGGACCGGTATGTCACAACAGTTGGTGTTTGGCAGTCTAGGGGGAAATTCTCTCAGGTCATAACAGTGTAATGTTTTGAACAGAACATCATGCTCATAGATGGCAGTGGAACCCTCATTTGACTTGGTTGTAAATGAAACAAATCATCTCAAGGAAAGTAAACAACCAAACCCCCAGCTGCTATGAGACCCTCCGATGCCTGACGGACATGCGCAGGGTTCTGCTGGTCACTGGGAGCAGAGCTTCAAGGCAACGTAGCTGCTGCCTTGAGGCAACACAGCATATGAAAGAGAAGGTAGTTTGCCATCTCTTGAAGGGAATAAATACATTGGCATTCCCTGTGGAAATACTTGAAAGAATGCTTTCTTCATCCAGTGCACGTTATAGACGGCACAAACAGCGTTGTCTAGAGACAGGTCTCTCATTTTGGCTGCAGAGCTCAGCTCGGAGCTCTGGATTTACTTTGGGATGGACTTACATCCTAAATTTTCGTGATGTTCTCTGTTTTGCCAAGTGTGCTGACCTTCTTGGTTTGAAGTCCAAAAGAGGAGCCTGGCACAATGCCAACTCTATGGAAATGTCTTAAGGCTAGAAGTTCTTTTGAATCTGTGTTTTGTTTTTTTCGGTTTTTTTTAAATGACTGCAGTCACAATAATAGCATGAGTGATGGTGAATGCACCCAGGTTTGGGGGATGCAAGCCCTGTGCCCCGACACCTAGGGCCCCATGGGAGCTAAGCATCCCCCACACTGTAGGGGCAGCCCACTCCTTCCCCAGCTACATCAGGCCCGGCTGCAGCACAGGGGAAAGGGAGGGCAACGGTAAGTGGCCCTGGCCTTACTTGGCCCAAGATGGCGCACAAGGAAGAGGGAGGGCACATGGCCTCAGCCTTCCCCAGAGCATGGGAAGGATGGCCCCTGGCCTGGGAGGTGCTGTGGTGGGCAGCCCCCCTGGCCCTGAAGTGCGGGCAGCACCCACCCCCAGCCTCCCTAGCCCCAGAGCGTGGACGTCATGGCCCCAGCTTTGGCAGGGCTGAAGACCATACAGCCCTGAGAGACTGGAGCAGTTGCCCTGAAAGGGGAGGGGCGAGGCTGAGCTGACAGTTTGGGAAGGCATTGTCCTCCCCTGCCTCTTAGACTCACCGCCCATGGCTGCCAACAGCTGTACAACTAGAATTAAGTTTTGGGTGGCCATCATCTTTCCTTCATTTTGTAATAAAGTAGAGGGGTTAAAATGGCACTAAGAACACACTTTCCCTCAAGATTTATACAACCTTGTGGATTTGCAAAGTGACTTTCTTCAGACCATCCCTGGCCCAAAGAGTCCCCAATCGGGAGGAGGGGGCATCCAGTCATGGAACACTGCTAGCAATAATGCTCACTCCTAGGAGAAGCCACACTGATTTCAGGCTTGTGCCTTATGTAGCAAGCAGTATGCCCAGAGCTAAGCCATTGGACAGTAGACAGGCAAATGGAGAGAAATGGCACTGGAGAGTGAAATATGACACACGTCCTATGGCTTGGCTTGTCCAGGATAGACACGGTCTGGGAGGAAGGGGAAATAAACTAGAATCAACCAATGTATATCATAAATATGAATTCAGATAACACAATACGATGCAAGGTATGCAAAAGAAGAGCCCTGTTCTGTCACCTTTATCGCGCTGTGCTAGTGTAATGCCAACAGGCGGAACTGAACCTGGGACCTCTGTGTGTGAGCCTCTACCGCATGAAAAGACAGCTGGCTCTCAGCTAAGGCCATAGAGTGAACTCTGTCTGTCTGTCTGTCCTCTCTCTACGTCCCATGTAAGTGCATCACATCCAGCAGCTGTGTTGGTTATATTAGTACGTTGCTCTGCAAATAGTCTCCTGCAGTCACTGGGACTACCCAGGGAATGTTGCCCACTGGGAGCCAGGCCTGGAAGTGAGGTGGTAAAAGCAGGGCAGCAAGGTTGACGACCGTGCAGGGCAGTGTCCAATGACTGAGGTGTGACATGTGATAAACAGCTTGCTGATCTAGGGGCATGGGAAAATGCTAAGGTGTGCAAGCCATATGCCAGCAGGTAATAAGGATGGGCAGAAAAGAGCTTACTTATGATGCACAGAAATATGACCAAAGGAAGAAAGAGAAACCAAGCAACTAATTTATGCCAGTATAATAACAGTAATTATGTCAAATTCTCTCCAGGGTGCAATCAAAATCAGTTCTTAAATTTTGGCTAGAAGGAGAACTTCCCAAAAAAACCCCAACAACAACAATGAAAATGCTTTTAAGAAGAGTATGGCCTATGCAGCCAAGACTCTAAAGACTGCTGTACTTAGCTTGCACTTCTAAGGAATTAAAAGTCTCGGAGGGGTAGCTGTGTTAGTCTGTAACCAAATTTAAAAAACAACAATAGTTCTGTAGCACCTTAGAGACTAACCAAATATATAAATAGTATCATGAGCTTTTGTGGGCACAACCCACTTCTTCATGTATTTGTCATCTGAAGAAGTGGGTTGTGCTCACGAAAGCTTGTGATACTACTTCTAAGGGATGTTTGTTCATTGTAACTTCAAAAATCACAATTTGCGGTATGTTTATCTCGTGAAGGGCTTTTTATAACAATTCTAATTTCTAACACCATCCATGCTTACTGGAGTATTTTGCAGACCAGGCAGGATATATAAGGTCCTTAATCCAGTTTCATTAAAATGGTGATGAATATAACTCCTTCAGCTTCTAGCTGTTCACATTTCTTAGAATGGAATTGGCAGACATGTTTCCATGGAAACATAGCCATCAATATCCTTACTGTAATGACGATGGCATGGCAAGGAAAGAAACACTTCCGCATTGTTCGTAACTTACTCTCTGCAGATGTAACCAGGCTGAATTCCCCAGCACTGACCTGAGACTTCGTTCACCTCCATTGGCATAAAACTCTGCTTCATATTTTTCAAGTACCAATCCAGGTTGGCTCGGAATAAACAAACTCC
Organism: Pelochelys cantorii; assembly: GCA_032595735.1. Classification (NCBI taxonomy): domain Eukaryota; kingdom Metazoa; phylum Chordata; order Testudines; family Trionychidae; genus Pelochelys; species Pelochelys cantorii. The sequence goes on along the minus strand of CM064338.1, from coordinate 39,750,443 downwards.
ACTCAAACTTCTGCCACATTCTCCAATTGCTAACCAAGTCAGAAAATTAAAATCGACCCCCTGCTTAAACGAGCACCTCCCATGCTGATGGAGCCATGTCCATGGCAGAAGTATGAGGTCAGAGGAATCAAGACGGATGGTTGTGGAAAGTAGTAAACTTGCTTGGGGGAGAAAAGAACACTTAAGCATGCTCCCGTGAGATTCTAGTGATCTATATGGCTAGACAGAGCATTCCCAGGTTTTGGGAACCGAGCTCCTGAAGCCCATATGTTATCCTGGAATAACCTCGTACCTTGACTAGTGCGGCTGTTGCTGGGATGAGCAACGTTTTTTTTAACTGAGCAAGTAAAATCTCATCCTGTTAAGAGTGGACAAGTCCATTTTTGCAGGGGGGCAGATACATTCCGTGACAATTTGGCAACCTGTGCGTGACAACTTTGAGAGACATAGTATTTTCTCTTGGGTATCACTTGAACGGGTTTGATAGCCCCCTGCATTGTGGCAACTATGATCCTGTCCTGTGATGCTAAGGAGGTGTCAGAATTTTTAGTATTGTCAGTCTCCTCTTCAGTTTGCTGTATACTATAATTATGTGAACTGTAGTTCCCTTGTCTCTTTCTGAGCTTGTTTTATGTTCTTGTGACCTAGACATTTTTAAGGTACTGCATTTATGAGATCTTTGGGATGCTCTTTTGAACTGAATAGTCAAATTCCTCAATTCCTGACTCATGAGTTTCTCAACCCACATATGCTTTTTTACGGTATAAGATAAGCAATTCAATTACTGGGATTTATTTTCCCGCTCCATCTAGCTTGTAGTTACATATATGCCTGTATCGATTATACAGTTACAGTAAATGACATTAATTTAAATCATTTGATCATCTAATCTGAACTTTCTGCATAACACGAAGCCATAGAATTTTGTCTAGTTCCCCTGTACTGAGCAAGAACTTGTCTGAGTGAAGCATATCTTCCAGAAAAGCACACACTCTCCATCTGAAGATCTCAAGAGATGGAGACTCCACTGCTGCCCTTGGGAGAGTAATAAACATTTGTGCCTTATTTCTAATTTGTACTTGTCTGCATTAAAACTTTAGCTCTTACTCTGCTTTTTTCACTAAACTGAGGAGTCCTTTAGTATCTGATAGTCTCTCCCCAGGCAGGTCGTTGTGCTTGCTAATCAAGTCACCTCTCTTCTTTTGGTAAGCTAAACAGATTGGGACCTTTAAGTCTCTCACTGCAAGACACTTTCTCCCACCCTCAGACCATCTTTGTGGCTCTGTTCTAGACCCTCTCCAATTTTCTTTTTAAAATGTGGACACCAGAACTGGCAGCGGATTCTAGTATCACTCTCACCAAGATGATATACAGAGGGAAAAATCACCCCCCTCTTCAAGGGATGTAATAGTGTAGTTGATTAACCAATAAGCAAAAGCTTATAGGTTAATGCTATAGATTACAAGCATTTTCTCCCACCCCCCCACCTCCGCTAAATTTTTTAGCAGGCTAGCCAGCAGCTTGTCTCAGTCCTGGCTCACACTGGGTCCGGGACCTACCCCTACTGCAGCTCTGCATTTAAAGTGTATTAGGGGGCAGGCAGCCCAGCTCAGTTCTGGCTTGTGCTGGGTCTAGGAGCTCAGACCCCCCTCTGGACAGGGGCTGCTGCCATCCGGTGCTGCTGCCTCTGTATCAGAGGCAACAGCTCAGGACGACAGGCAGCTGGTCCACAAGGGAATCTGGTTTTTAAGCTGACTCCCTTCACGGACTGTCTCCCGCCTGGCAGCAGCACGGAGTGGCAGGGCGCTCCTCAGGAGTGAGGCCAGAGCACACTGGCTGCTGGCCCCACCCCCGGGGCCTATAGACTAGTCGAGTAACCGATAAAAATTCATCAGGTTAATCGACTATTCAATTAACCGATATTTAACATCGCTGCCCTGTTCCAACACCCAGTTTGCTCCCACCACACACACACCCCCATTCACACATCCAAACAGTGAAGTGGTCCCTTCTGCAGCATTGCACGGGGAGTACAAGGGAGCCTGAGTTTGTCTTTTATGGCCGCGCAATACAGCTGGCTGAAAATTATCCAGCAAAACTATTTTTGATGGAAAAACAGGACATTTGACAAACATTTTTAATGAAAAGTGTCTGCTTTCTATGGAAAAGTTTTTGGTTTTTCATTTAAATATTTCATCTTAAGTCGTCTGGCATTTCACCCAGAACTTGAAAAATTCCATGTAAACTTTTTGTCAAAAAGTTTCAAATTTCTACAAAGGGTGGGGGCGAGGGGAAATTTCATACCAGATCTACCCCTACATCCAGTTCAGAGTCCCTGCCACCCAGGGTAGAAGTCCTCCATTCTGTAGGTGTGGCCTGCGTTCCTTGATGTATGACCTTGCTATGGGTGGTGGGTGAAGGCCCAGTTGGGGAAGGCAAGCCCAAGCCCCTCCCCTTCCACCTGAAGCCACACCTCTTCCCCCAAGATCATGGCCCTTCAACTCACCCAGCCCTTTAAACCCGATTCTTCCTGGCCACCCAGAGGGCCGGGGCTGTCCTGCGGTGGCCCCAGCCCTCCCGGACGGCTGGGCCGTGTAGGCAGTTTTGGGAAAGCAATGGCTTCCCTTGTCTACATTACCCGCCGCCCCTGGACCTTGCATTCAGTTATATGAAAACACATTTTGTTTGAGTGGACCCAGCTTGCCAAGAGAGCCAAGATCACGCCATGTGACTGTCTTGCCCTGCTGTTCATCGCAGATTTTAATCAGCAGAGACTCTGTATTTACTTCCAGACTTGCTCCCCTACTTTCCTCTCTCTGTTGCTCGCTGAGTCATCTCCAGGAGCCTGCATGCAGGTCATAGGTGGTCCTGGCTAAGCAGTGGCTAGTGCAAATTAAGGGCCTGATGTCTCTCCCCACCTGGCGGTAATGAGACTTTTGGTTCAGGCACCATTTAGGGTTGCCAGGCCCCCTTTTCAGTCAGACATCCTGGTTAAAAAGCAGCAGCTGGACACCCAAGTAGCACCTGGGTACACAAGCCAAAACCTACCCTGTCTGGGTAAAGCCCAGACCAGTGGCAACCCTACTCAGGAATGGATCTTAGCCCCCATACAGCAGGGCAGCTGTGAGGTTCCCTGTCCAGGAAAGCCAGGTTAGGGTTAGTGTCATGAGGACCAGTGGACTAGCAAACTCTTCAGGGTTTTGAGACCTACAATATTCTGTCACTTGAATTGGGAATAAGCCCTGTGGGAGAAGGGAACCAAGGGGCGAACCCTGTGAAGGGTTTTCTGATGCGGCCATGCTGTGTGAGAGGGACAAGAGTGGCAACGCTGAGATACCGCAGCTAGGGTTGCCAGGTGTCCAGTATTTGCGCCCTCTGTCCGGTAGAAAAATTCATGTGCAATGTCCGGTATTTTCTGAATTCCCTGCTGGGCGCCGGATGGAAGCCTGGCGGGGGCAGGGGAGCAACTGGGAGGCGGGGCCGCGATTGGCGCTGGGAGCCCTGCGGTCGCATGCAAAAGCCGGGCGGGGCGGGGCGGCGGGGCGGGGGCAGTGGCTGGGTGCCAGCCACTGCCCCCGCCCAGCTTCTGCACACAACCAGAGGCTCCCAGCACCAACTGTGGTCCCGCCTCCCAGCTGGGAGCCTCTGGTTGTGTGCAGAAGCTGGGAGGGGGGAGTGGCTCCCAGCCATTCCCCCCGCCCCCGCCCAGATTCTACTAGCAACTAGAGGGAGTGCCTGCCGGGGGCACGGCCTGTTGGACTCTGGCTGCGGCCAGTGGGCTGCACCCCTCCCCCCGCCAGCTCTGCTTCCCGCCCCCCTTCCTCCGGTCCCCCCTCCTCCTGTCCAGCCCCCCCGGTCCCTGATCCCTCCCCCAGCTCTGCTTCCTGCCCCCCTTCCTCCAGCCCCCCTCCTCCCGTCCAGCCCCGCTTCCTGCCCCCCTTCCTCCTGGCCGGTCCTTTCCCTCTCCCGGCCGGTCCTCCCCCCCCCGCCCACGATCAAGTGTGTCCGGATTTTTGGGGGGGTCTACCTGGTAACCCTAACCACAGCATCTCTGCCGCTCCTCCATCCATTGCCTCCCTGGGCCCTGACCAGGTGGGGTTCTGCTCCATCTGTTGGCTAAAGAAAGATCTGCAGTGAGGGGTGCATGGGGAGCGTGGGGCTGGCCAGCACTGGCAGCGGGCATGCAGGGGCAGCCACATGGCTCCACTTTCTCTCTGCCCCTTCTTGAGCGCGGGGTACCCCCTGGAAAAAGTGGCGGAGAAGCCTACAGGAGTAAGCAGGGGTTGCAAATCTGAATGGGACTGACATTGTCCTGCTGGGGGAGGAGGGGAGAGGAGGGAGGTATCTCATGCTGTGTCCACCTTATTGACCATGCCCCATAAGGGCCAGGCAGGCTGTAACCTAGAGTCTTTTATCCTTTCCAAACTCTTAGGGCTAAACGTCTAAATATTTGGCTGCCTTGGCATTTGTGGCTCCAGTTTTAGATACTCAGGGCCTGATTTTTACCCCCCACCCCACTACTCAATGGGATGTTCAGCCCCTCTCAAAGCTAAGCCCTGAAGTGGGCACCCAAAATTAGAGGCTGAATTTGGAAAGCGAGGTCCTAAATGTCCCCCAGCAGCACTGTGACTCAGGTAGCATTCTGAGAGAGGCAGAAATACAAATGAAGCAACCTTTCCAAAGCTGCGTGCAGTGTCAGCTGGAATTGGAGCCCAGGAATTCCTGGCTCCCAGCTCTGTGTTCATGCTACTAGACTGTGTAGCTTCTCTACAAACCATGACTTCTGTAGGCCAACTGGAACAATCTTCTACCAAAACTTGTGGTGACATTGCTCAGGGCACAGGCTGGGCTGTTGAATAGCAGTGTCCTCTCTGGTCTCTAAACTAAGGAGTCTTTAACAGTGCTTTGCTGTGAGAACACCCACTCCCTGACCATTCGCACACAGCCCCTAGCCTGAACATCACTCCCAGCTATCCAGTCTGAATGCTGTTAGCCAGCCTCTCCTGAAGTACAGTGCAGGGAGCGCCAGCAAACTCTCCAGTCCCAGACTTTCTCCGGCAATGCCTGCCTTGTACTGCTCAGCACACTACTGGGCAATAAGAATGGCTATACTGGGTCAGACCAAAGGTTCATCTAGCGCCATGTTCTGTCTTCTGACAGTGGCCAATGCCAGGTGTCAGAGGAAAGGAACAGAACAGGGAATCGTCAAGTGATCCATCCCCGGATTCTGACAGAGAGGTTAGGGGCACCATTCCTACCCACCCTGACTAATAGCCATTGATGGACCTAACCTCCATGAATTTATCTAGCTCTTTTTTTAACCCTGTCAGGGCACGTCTACACAGCAGGGCTAAACTTGAAATAAGCTACACAACGTGAGCTACGCTAATTGCATAGACTTAAATCGAAATAGCTTATTTTGACTTTTGGCACTGTCTACACAGCAGAATTTATTTCAAAATAACAGGCTTGCTGTGTAGAAGCAAAACGCTGCTGTGTAGACATGCCATTAAAATCCTGGTCTTCATAACATCTTCTGTCAATGAGTTCTACAGGGTGACTGCATTATGCGAAGAAATGCTTCCTTTTGTTTGTTTTAAACCTACTACCTATTAATTTTATTTGGTGACCCTTAGTTCTTGTTTTATGGGAACAAGTAAATAACTTTTCCTTATTTACTTTCTCTTCACCAGTCCTGATTTTTACAGAACACCTCCGCACCTTAGTCTCCTCTTTTCTAAGATGAAAAGTCCAAACCCCTCATCATTTTTGTTGGCCTTTTCTGAACCTTTTCCAGCACCAATATATCTTTTTTGAGATGAGGTGACAACATCTGCCCACAATTTTCAAGATGTGGGCGTACCATGATTTTATATAGAGGCAATTAGATATTCACTGTTTATTCTCTATCACTTTTAATGATCCCAAATGTTTACTTTTTTGTTTTTGACCGCTGCTGCACATTGAGGGCATGTTTTCAGAGAACTATCCACAATGACTCCAAGATCATTCTCTTTAGTGGCAGTAGCTAATTTAGTCCCCATCATTTTGTATGCATGGTTGGGATTGTGTCTTCCAATATGTGCTACTTTACAGTTGTCAGCATTCAAATTCACCTGCCATTTTGTTACCCAGCCACCTAATTTTTGTGCAATTCTTTTGAAGCGCTTCAGTCTGCTTTGGATTTAACTATCTTGAGCAGTTTTGTATCATCGGCAAATTTTGCCACCTCACTGTTTACCCCTTTTTCTCCAGATCATTTATGAATTTGCTGAATAGGATTGGTCCCAGGATGTACCCCTGCAGGACACCATTGGTTACCTCTCTCCAGTCTGAAGACTAGCCATTTAGTCCTACCATCTGCTTCCTATCTATTAACCCCCATGAGAGGATCTTCCTTCTTATTCCATGACTGCTTTCTTTGGCTATGTCTAGACAACGTAGAATTTTCAAAAGAGGATATGCAAATTCTGCGGGAATCTCACTATCGAAAGAGGATCTTTCGAAAATGAAAGTAGTCTGGAAAAAAACCCCTTTTTTCTGAACCCCCTCCCCCCCCCCCGCTCTTCCTTAAAAAATGAGGTTTATGTGGGTTTTTTTCCTGAAAAAAATGCATCCAGACTACTTTCACTTTTGAAAGATACTCTTTCGAAAGTGAGATTGGAAAAAGATATGCAAATTCCCATGGAATTGGCATATCCTCTTTCGAAAAAAAATATAGTTTAGACGTGCCCTTTGCTTGAGAGCTTTTGGAGAGGGACCTTGTCAAAAGCTTTCTGGAAATCCAAATACAGTAATTCCTCATTTAACATGTGCCCGCTTAACACGTTTTCTGAATTACACGACCGTCCCCAGAATAACACAATTTCCCCAGCCGGCCCATCGCCGGCAGCTGCACGGGGCTTCCCCTGCCACCCTGCAAAGTGGTGGAGGGTTCGCCGCTCGCCGCGCCGTTCCCCGGCAACTCCCCCTCGCCGGACGCAGTGCGGGTCCCGGCAGATCCGTCACAGGGGCATACTCCTAACCCAATCCCCCCTCCCTTCCCTTCCCCAGACCCAAACACCTCCCCTCCCTGCTGTAGCCCTGTCCCCTTTCTCCCCCAACCTTATGTCCCGGTCCCAACAGACACCACCACTTGAAACGCAACCACCACCTTTTCCATTATTTTCAATGGGAAAATTGACCCCACATAACATGTTTTCACTTAACACGATCATTTTCTGAAACATATCTATAGTGTTAAATGAGGAATTACTGTACAGTATATCCCTTTGGATACCTCTTGTCCATGTGCTTGTTGACCCAATGACACACTGAGGGTGTGTCTGCACACCACCTTTACTGCAAAAAAACTACACAATTTGTGCTACGCAAATTGCATAGCTTGTTTCGATCTTATTTCAAAATAAAGTGCTATTCTGAAACATCCCTTATCCCTTGTGCAATGAGCTTTGCAGGGACGTCAGAATAGCGAGCCTGTTATATTTCAATATAACAGGCTTGCTCTTAAAATGTGGAACGCTATTTCGGGATACTTCTGGTATCCTGAAATAGCTCCACAGTGTAGACACAGCCTCACAGCCTGTCGTCTTGTTAATAGAAAACAATAAGCACAAACTCTGTTAACACAAGTGTTGGGGGGAGGATTCCCAAACACTTCAACCCAAACATTGGTTTAGATAAAACAAGTTTATTAATTACAGAAAGAAAGATTTGAAGGAGTATAATGAATGAGGCATAAGAGTCAGAACTGGTTCCAGAGAAATAAAAAGGAAAATGCCTAACTTGATGAGTTACTGGCACTTAGGGCATGTCTAGACTACATCTCTCTTTCAAAAGAGGGATGTAAATTAGACAGATTGAAATTGCAAATGAAGCCAGGATTGAATTTCCCATGCTTCATTTGCATAATTGCATCATGGCATTCTTTCGAAAAAACGCTATTTCGAAAGTGAAACCGCAGTCTAGACGCGGTTCTTTCAAAAAGAAAAGCCTTTTTCGAAGGAGTACAGGATCTTTCGAAAAAGGCTTTTCTTTTTGAAAGAACTGCGTCTAGACTGCGGTTTCACTTTCGAAATAGCATTTTTCGAAAGAATGCCGTGACACGATTATGCAAATGAAGCGTGGGAAATTCAAATCCCGGCTTCATTTGCAATTTCGATCTGTCTAATTTACATCCCACTTTCGAAAGAGGGATGTAGTTCAGACATAGCCTTAGAGTAAAAAAGGCTTTTCTCTCTGCATGCTTGCAGCAGTCTGGCTGGATCCTTCAGCCAGAACCCCTCCCCAGTTCAATGATGCTTCCTTGGTCTTTCAAAAGTTGTTGCTGTGCTGTGAGTATAGATGATGGGGGAGAGATGAATTGTTGGGTTTGTTCTCTATTTTTCCCCACCTTGAGGATCGTCTCCCGCTGGGGTACAAGTGACAGGAAATCTATGGGGTGGGACTCCCCCAGCTGTGTTTTTGCCATTGTGTAAATTAATTTCTCACTTATACTATTCTCCCTGCCAAAGAGCAGCTGCTTACCCAGGTGATAGCCTGCTTGATTATGTTGAAACATGGCTGAGGCATCGCTTTGGCTGAGGAACTTGTCTGTGCCTGCCTTTTTTAAAAAACTGACTCATGTCATAGAGTAGACTCTTGCAGCTTCACATACTGCATTACCTCACATTTGACCAGGACAATAATGCTCAGCAGATTGCCATTTCAAGACCTACTTTGTGCAAAATTTATCCGATTCTTGTGAAAGGGTGAACAAAGGAGTATTGCTGGGCCCCTGGGCAAGGTGGAGGGGGTGGGGTCTCAAGTGGAAGGGGTAGCACTGGGGACAGCCAGCCCTCAGTGCCACCTAGGGTTGCCAGATGGTTGAAACAAAAAATACCGAACCCCCCCCCCCCAAAAAAAAAACACTGGGAAAAAATTCTGTTGAAGGGGGGAAAAAAAAGGGAGGGGAGACCAAAGTTGTTGAGAGAAAAAAAAAAAAGGGACTCCAAGGACTTATTAAGCCAAAAAATTAAAATAAAACAGCATGTCCCCTTTAAGAGTGAGTGCAGGGATAGGAACAGGGGAGCGGTTGCGCACTAAGACCCAGGGGAAGCATTGCTTCCCCTAGGTCTTTTTGCCGGCAGCCATTTTGTGCCGGCAGCCTTGGGGAACCAGGTAAGCATGGGGGCTGGGTTCGGGGAGCTGGGGCTGTTGGGGGCCGGGGGGGAGGCCGGGCACTGAGTGTTTGTAGGGTTGCCAAGTGGCCGGCATTTTCGCCTCCTGGCTGGGGAAAAATTCAGAAAATACCGGACATCTCAGGTATTCTCTGAATTTTTTTACCAGACAAGAGGCAAAAATACCGGACTGTCCGGGTGAATACCAGACACCTGGCAACCCTGCTGCCACCTGGAGTACATCAGCCCTCAAAGCCTCCTGGAGCCTCCTGGAGCATGCTGCCCTGGGCTCCTTGCGCTACTGCTTGCAGCTGGGAGCCTCTTGCCCCTTTTGAATCACTGGGCCCTGTGGCAACTGCCCCTTTTGCCCCACCCTGTTAGTGGGTACAGCTTGTCAACTCTTGTACAAATTTCAGGAAGAAGCAGAAAAGACTGAGCCCAAAAGTTGGAGAGGGCCCTGAGGAGATGGCTTGAGGTGGGGGAGGAGAACGAAGCTAGGAGCAGGAAAGCAACGTTTTGGATGGCTCAAAATGTTGTTAAACTGACCTGGCAAATATCCTGCGTTAAATCTAGAGCAGCCTAGTTATAGGCAGCAGAGGAGCTGAGGCTAATGTTGAATTGGCCAACAAACAAACAAACCCCACAGAAGTCCTGGCTGATGAAATTTCCGAGGAAGAAGTTTCTAGTAAGGAAAAACAGATACCATGAGAAGGGTGGTCAACTCTGCCGCAGAGTAGTGTGGGCCCAGAGAGCTGAATCCTCATTCCGATAGCTTTGTCTTCTGACTTACTTCCCTGCCCTTGCTGTATTAATTCAGAGTTTAAATTGTAACACATTTCAGACATCTTTTTTGGACTTTTTAAAAACATTTCTGTAGTCCTTGACTGCTGGCTAAACATAGCCTTGGTTTCTCTGCATATTTATATCCTGTGCTTCCCCAGACTGCAGTCGCCAGGTTTAGCTAGAATGAAGTTCACCTCTCATTATAGTGACTGTTTTAGCAAACTTTACAGCTGCCAGTCCTGAGAACACAATGTGAGTCGCACATTGTGGGACTGCAGGACAGAGGCTCCTTACAGACAGAAAAAATCCTGCAGGGGCCTCGATGAAGCAAAGCTCCCCCCGACATGAACACTCCACAGCTGCTGAACTAATTTTAACCTCATAATTTCTGCTTTGCAGCCATGGGGGTGACATTTTAAAAAGATGATGCTAATTGCTAGTTGCAACTTCATAAACGTAATTTGGCTTGATACATTGAGCTGCCCCACTCCACTTTCACTCTGGTGTCGTTCCACTGACATAACAGAAGATGCTCTTGATTTTTAAAGAGGGGAGTGTAATCAGAATCCAGTCTAGTGTCTGCATTTAACCAGAGACCCTTTGCTGAGTGACTGGAAGCAACACTCACCAGTTAGTGGATATTCTTGTTGCAGCATTGAGAACAGTCAAGTACCTCGACTTATTGGGGAGAAAGTAGCCTATGTAGGTGCATCTGGAACTAATTTTAATTTCTCCTGTGAAAAGACCTCCAATATATTGGAAATGCTAACCATCTCTTGGGACAGTCTCTGTCCAAGGGCCTGAGCAGGAATAAATATTTTACATCTTTTGGGAGGGAACTTTCTGTCCTCTCTCTCCTCTCATGGGCCCCACTGGAGATGCTGTGCTTCCCTCTTTATCCACCCGCACTACCTGTGCTCCCCTTTGACTGATCCCTTCCTTGCCTGTCCCACGCCCAGAGGCTCTACTCGTTACCCCACTAATATTGGTTAGGCGCAGTGTTCCCAGTAAGCTGAGCACTTGGGTGGTCATCTAGGAGAGATTAAAATGCCACCCTATTGATTAGCTCACAGCTGGCAGCATGTGTTTGCATTTGGTGGTGCACAACTACACATGCCTTGGTGCACATAACAAAATGTATTCTGCACATGGAGGGAAAATATTAGAGGGAACATTGGTCAGGAGGACTGTCACTCCCTATCATTTCAGCTGCTAACTAGGGGAGGCAAAGAAGGGGATGGAGCAATGGCAAAAGCACTGGCAAAAGCAGCTCTACGTCTGTTGTACCACATCTATGCTAGGGCTTTTGCTGTCCTAGAAAAGTTGCCACAAATATCCTCCTCCTAAGTGATATGTTTGCATTGGCAGAAGTTTCTAGTGGAGACCTACTGTAGTGTAATGTTTGTGGTCCAAATTCATGCTGCAAATCAGTGATGCAGCAGTAAAGGGCTTAATTCTGTCGCTAACTGTAAGCATGTGTAAACTTAAAAAACAATGGATAGTCTAGCAGCTAACTTTAAAGACTAACAAAACATGTAGATGGTATCACGAACTTTTGTGGGCACAACCATGTAAGTTAGTGCTTCTAATTTAAAGGGGGCTAACCCACTTTGATGTCAGTGGGATTACTTACATGCTAATATGTTAAGCTCGTATTTAATTGCTTTGCTGGATAAGGGCCAGAGTCGGGATTATAATCTGGGATCAGTGTTCAGTCCACCTGTAATGGTGTGGCGCTCACCTCTCGTGAGCATCCATTGTGGTCAGGTGTGTCTGCAGTCTTTAAACCAGCTAGGGGCAACCTCGGCTAGTGAGTGGGCCCTCCTTCATCTCAGTGGGCCGCAAGATTGTTGTTACCAAGATAGTTTCCCGGGACAGGGTAGTTTGGCTAACTGCGCGTGGGTACCTAGAATTGGTGGGGTGAGCCAATTGAACTGTACCAGTGCTCTGATTGGCTGCAGAGGAAGCACACGGCTCACGCTGTCAGTGTTGTGTGCAATCAGCACACACCTCACTTCATGCCCCCTTGCTTTATGTATGTCTCACTTTAGCAATATGGGGGGGTGGTAAAAACGACATGGATGGAAACGAGCGGAATCTGTCAACCCTGTAAACAAAATGTCTTCTGTGTCACACACATAACTAGGAATGTGAACGACTAATTGCTTCTGCCCCCCCTTTGCTGCCTTTATCAGAAAGAAGGAGCAAGTGGAGGAGGGGCGCTTCAAAGCGGCAGTGATACGTGGAGCCTGGGGCCAGACCCTGGGCTCCATGTGGTGCTGCCACTTTGAAACGCTGCCTGCAGCCCAGGATCCCCAGCTGGCCCCAGTCTGCAAGTGGCGCTTCAAAGCGGCAGTGCCATGTGGAGCCCAGTGTCAGATGGTGACCGCTGACCCTGGGCTCCATGCGGCGCTGCCACTTTGAAAGGCTGCGGGAAGCACAGGGCCAGCAGGGGACTGCTTGAGTCCCCCGCTGGCCCCATGCTTGCCGCAACGCTTTTGCCTTTGAACTGTAGCAACAGCTCTGGGGCTGTTGCTACACTTCAAAGGCGGAGGTGCCCTTATCAACTAATTGAATAGTTGATGCAAACCATATCGACTATTCGATTAGCCAATTAATCTAAATTTAACTTCCCTACCTAGAACCCTGATGGGCCACAGGTTGCCCACCGCTGCTTTAAACTATCCTGGCACTGGTACTGGGCCATACCTCTTGGACTTCCTCCCTGGAGGCAATGGTTTTGTCCTTTTGGTCTGTTCTGGCCCTAGCTCTCCAGCTAGTCCTGTTCGCAGTGTCCAGGAGTAGGCTACGTTCCCAATGGCCCATGTGGGGACCCAGACCTGCCCACTTACTATTCCCAGTCCCTGCCCAGGAACCCTAAGAATAGCCACCTTGTGCCACCATGTCACTTAACTGCCTTGCTTTCAATCCCTGGGTCACGTCCCTACAGTGCCAGCCCCAGTCTTTGCCAAATCTCACCTTGCTCCCCCGGTCCCTGCCAGCACTGAGCTGTCTGTGGCACTGCAGTTCCCTTTGGGCAGCCCCATCCACACTCCTCTAGCTGCGCAAGGAACTGATTGCCTCTAGCTCTGCAGCTCCTGGGCCCTGATTGGCTGCTTCCCCCTACAGCCTCTCTGGCTGCTTGGAGGACTCCTTTACTGCTCCTTTTCTGGGGTGCATGCGGCAAGGCACTGAGGTCTCCAGCAAAGGCCTAGTGCACCCCTTTGTATGGCCACACTAGTGCAGGGCAAGCACTTTCCACGGCAGCTTTCCCTGGCAGCTCCACCAATATACATGGCTGCTGTTAATTTGTAAAAGGGGATGGTAATTCATTTTAATGAGCTCCAGGCTAAATTTTACTTTAACAAGGTGTGGTTGGATGCCTCTCTGTCCCTCTCCCACCCCCGCAGTCACTCTGGCATGCGTTAACGGGAGGGCCAGACCTCTGTTTTGCTCTTCTTGGCATGTGGGAGGCTTCAACTGTAGTGCTGTGCCCAGTTCTGTGGGCCATGCTTGAAGGAAGATGGGGACAAACTGGAGAGGGTCCAGAGAAGAGCAACCAAAATAAGAGTGTCAGGAAACCTGGCCTATGAGGAAAGGCTAAAAAAATGCTGGACACGTGAGGCTTGAAAATAAAAGGAAGAGGGTCCGGTAAGAACCTAATGAATCCAAACCCATCTGTAAGCCCCACCCCTTCCTGCCACTGCTCCATCCTCTCCCCCCTATGGCGCCTTGTCCTTTGAGGGACCTGGCTTTGGGGATTGGTGGGGCTGGTGCTGGACAGCAGCAGTGGTCAGTGGACCCCCGCCCTGGTAATCCCTGTGGTTGGGTCCTTGGGAGAATGGGTGCCATGGTGGGGGGCGGGGAGGAGGCAGGGTGATGTAGGAAGGGGCAGGGCTTGGGGTGGTCCAAAACTGTTCCCCATCCCCCCGGACCACCAGGTCTCCTAGGCCGGATTCCAAATATGCTCCAGCTTGTAGATGGCTGGGAATTTGAGACCCCCTGCATTAAAGGAGCACTGTGCAATGTCCAGTATTTTCTGGTTTTCCGATTGGGTGCCCGGAAACCTGGTGGGGGGAGTGGCTGGGAGGCGGGGCGCGATCGGTGCTGGGAGCCCTGGTTGCACGTGAGGAGGAGGGGCAGTCCGGTCCGTGCTCCTGAGCGCTGGTCAAGCGCGTGGTGGAGCCGTAGCCGGACTGACTCGCGCTTCGCCTGGACTGTGCGGGGGGTGGGAGCGCCCTGGGATCTGCACTGCCCGGGTCAGTCCCGCTCCCCACTGGCTGATATGCTCCTCCTCCCCCACCCCCTCCTGGCTGGCCGGTTGATTCTCCCCCACTTCTCCTCCCGATCTTCCCTGGCCAGCCCCACTGCACCCGCTGCTAGCCCTGCTTCCGGTGGCCAGTTCTCCCTTCCTCTCCCGATCTCCCCCAGCCAGCCCCGCTGCACCCAATCCCGCCCCCGCTGCCAGCTCTACCTCCCGCCGGCCGGTTCCTCCTCCCAATTTTCCCCGGCCCGCCCCACTGCACCCCCCACCAGCGCTGCTTCTGGCGGCCAGTTCTCCCCTCCTCCCCCTGAGCTCCCCCGGCCAGCCCCGCTCCCGCTGGCTGTCCCCCTTTTCCCCCAATCTCCCCCGGCCAGCCCTGCTCTGCCTGACCCCCTCCCCTCACCGACCAGCTCTGCTTCCTGTCGGCCGCCCCCCCCATCTCCCCTGGCCAGCCCCCGACCTCCCCCACCAGCTCTGCTTCCCGGCCCCCCCCTTCCTCCCGGCCAGCCCCACTCCCCTCCTGGCTGGTCCCCCCACACCATGAAGTGTGTCAGGTATTTTTTTTTAAGACTACTTGGTAAACCTATTCTGGAATAGGCTTCCAAGAGAGGCCACAGAATCCCTGTCACTGTAGGTTGGATTCACACCTCTCAGGGATAGTCTAGATTTACTTGGTCCTGCCTCAGCAAAGGAGGTTGGATGAGATGAACTCCCAACGTTTCTATAGTTCTGTGTTGCTGTGCAGAAGAAATCAGCGAGCACAAAAGTTAAGCCTGCTTAGCATTTCTATTCTCGCCGTTGAGTCATTCTGAACTTTCATCTTTGGTACTGAGAAGTTCCAAGGTTGGTCTCCATCCATGGAATTTTTGCTGAAAATGTGAGCACCATCAGTTTGGCCATTATTGAATGTAATAAGAGCTGAGGGGGAGGGAGGGGAGAGACACTCCCTGTTGAAATAAAATTATGGTGACTTTTAAACAGCTCCATAGCAGGAATGTGGAGGTGAAAAATTGATATTTGACCCTGAAATAGCCTCACTCTGAAATGCCTCTGAGCGTTCTGGTAAAAACTGGCTTCCAGTGGACTGAATTATGGGCCTCTGAAAATCCCCCTGGGTGAAGTTCACCCCCGTGCCAAGAACCAGTGCCAGGCCTGTGCACTACTTGGCTCTAAATGCTACATTCCTCCAATCCCCCAATGTACCAGTATTGAGTTGGAATGAATCACGGCCGGGCTCACCTGGTAAGCCAGGGCTCCAGTGGAAGCTAAGCATCGCTGCGCTGTCGGACTCGCCGGTGCCCTCTGTGCAGCTGGCCGGGGGGCTCAGTCACATCACACACAAACAGCTAGTGCTGTGGAGTGCCCTTGTGGCAATCCCTGGAGAGAGGCCCAGAAAGCCCCTTGAGGCTGTCCCTTCAGAACAGAGCTGTTGGCTGATTGGTGCACTGTCACTGCCTGTGCAGCTGTACCTATTTTTTGTGCGAAAAATGGACTATGGTCCCCATGGCTGTTCTCTGCTGCGTGACACCCTTCCCCCCGCCCGGGTGTCTTGTTTTCACTCTGACTTACAACCTGTCCTCCCTGTTTTTCACTCTGGGTCGCCCCCTCCCCCCCCCAGCATTTCAGTTCTGGATTCTCTGAAGGGATGGGCCTGTTGTTCCGAAAGGCTCTCCCCACCACTCCAGGAAGCCCCCATTCCTTCACACTTAGCCCGCTTAAAGAAACTCCAGAGGTGCGGGCTCTTGCCTAGCATTTGCAGTCACTGTAATGTGCTCCTGAGGGAGCATTTCCCTTCGCGCCAACAGCGTGCGCTGTGGCTTTGTGGTGAGTTTGACAAGTTTTTCTGGCTCGGGCGTAGCAGCTCCTGCCTGACATGACAGCTGGCCCCTTACTGCTTTACTGGAAGTCCTGTCGCATAACACTGCTGGCTGCGGGTAGCTCGCTATAGTAAAGCCACTGTATTTTGCTAGGTGGATAAGACGGCTGCTGCAGTGTTCACGGCTTTGGTGCCATGCTCCCACCTATTTGCTTTGCTTTGTTGTGGTGTCCTCTGCCATTCTTTTCTGGGGAGAGTCTGGGTTTTGCCTTTTAATTTAAAGGCACGCTGGAGTCACTGCCATTTCTGAGCTCCTGGGATCCTTAATTACAGGCCTGACGCGGCTGCCACAGAAACCAATGGCAAAGTGACAGCGTGGCTTCCTCAGGAGCCCGAGACTGCAGTGGGAGCAGGCTCAGTTGCTTCATAGATCATGCCAGATGCTCAGCCAGGTGACACGGCGTGCTCTGCAGCTGGGTGGGGGAAGTCCGAAAATCAGGGATTGTTGGGCACGGGAGGGCAGAAGCAAAGCTGAGCATTTCGAGCTGCGTGGGGGAGGGAGATTTCTCCTTCCTTGACTCACTGTGCATGTTGCTCTTTTGGCACAGATTGGGAACTTGGAGAACTATTACCACTTTCACCACAGCAGGACGATCAAGCGCTCGACAGTCAGCAGCCGTGGCCGGCACAACTTCCTCCGGATGGATCCCAAGGTATGGCCCCAGTTGGAAACACTGTCTCCTCAAAAGCCAAGCTGCCATGGACCATGACTCCAGCATCTTCCTTCCCCACACCTCACTCCATGGGTGGGGGAGTGATGTACAAGTCCCCATGCACCGAAACAAGCAGCAGCACAACCTGTTGGCATTGTCGTAGGGAGTCCCTTGGGTTTGATGGGCAATGTTGCTACAGAGAAATAATGATGCCTCATTGGTCCTTTCCCTCCCCCCTGAAAATATCCCAAGTCCAGGCCCTTGACTGTGGACTGTTTACATATAGAGTCCTCTCCTTAGTTCTGCTTTCCTTGTGCTTATTGGGCAGGCTTGGGGTAAGGAGCATGGTGGAGATGGTATAGCTCCAAGTCTATCAATGCATAGATGTATCCTCTTTTCTGTGCCCCCCTCCTCCACCCTGGAATGTATGATACATGCCTATTGCTTTGGTCAGTTGGGTGTGTTTCCATACTCTGCATTGTGTACTTCTAAGGGTATGTCTAGACTACATGCCTCTGCCGGCAGAGGCATGTAAATTAGACTACCCGACATAGTCAATGAAGCGGGGATTTAAATATCCCCCGCTTCATTAAAATAAAAATGGCCGCTGCGCTGTGCCAGCTCAGCTGATCGTCGGCACAACACGGCAGTCAAGACGCGGATCGGTCGGCAAGGAAAGCCTTTGCCGACCGATCCTGTAAACCTCGTTTCATGAGGCATAAGGGATCTGTCGGCAAAGGCTTTCCTCGTCGACCGATCCGCGTCTTGACTGCCGTATTGTGCCGGCGATCAGCTGAGCTGGCACAGCGCGGTGGCCATTTTTATTTTAATGAAGCGGGGGATATTTAAATCCCCGCTTCATTGACTAGGTCGGGTAGTCTAATTTACATGCCTCTTCCGGCAGAGGCATGTAGTCTAGACATACCCTAAGGTTTTAGATTAAGGAAAAACTTAAGATGCTCTTCTGAAAGAACCTCTAGACTGCAGACCACTTGCCAGAACACGGTGTGACTCTGTTCCCTGAATCAGACAGCCTTCAGTGGCACATGTCTTTGAGGACATACTGTACAGATTGGGTATTTACTGCCAGAGGACACTTGTGGAAGCAATGTGAACTTTTGCCAAGCGATCCTTGTGCTCTGTCTTTGCTCCATGCTAAATACATCGCAAACGCTCTACACGATCACCAGCTTTGTTTCCAGTTCTTTCAGGATTTTCTCCTCAGTCCCTCCACTGTACACACAAACAAAAGCAGCGTTCCATAAAAGCCCAAGTCCACTGAGGACACGGAGGCGTTCGCCACCAAACCCAAGCACTGTGTCGTGTATTTCTTGTTCTCTTTAAATATTAACAGTATGATGGTATATACGGCACAATGAGTGGCCTTGTGACTATTTGGTGCTTGATGATCAAGATCTTTGGTGCTGATGTGAAGCTTGCCTTTGAACGGCTTGTCTTAAAGAGCATGTTTTCCTTCTTTCAGCCTACAACTGAGCATTATTACAGACATATTGTAAATCCAGCGTGTTATCCTTGACACCACATGCTCTGTAACTGGTGACTCATTTGACATGCAGGGTGTGTTTATCAGTGACTGGAAAATACTCACAAGAGACTAAATATTAGCATGTGCCTTAAGAGAAAAAATGGAAAGACAGCTAAGGAAAGTTTCCAATACAGAAATTGCATTGTATACTGTGGGTGTGGACTTGGTTGCCTTAACGTTTGCTGTCTTAATGGTTGCTCTGTATGAAATCTTTGGCTACAACCATGTATTACTCACAGTTGAATTACCAGAAGTTGTGGTTCAAGAAGATAAAAATTCTGAGCAGTAAAATTGCTTTGTCTACATTTCTAAAATTAGAGCACAGTGTGGCCGCAGCAAGAAGAGTGCTGGGAGAGAGAGCTCTCAGCACTCCATGTAAACCACTTTCATGAGAAGAGTAGCTAACAGTGCTAGGAGCCTGTTTACACTGGCACTTTACAGCATTGGAACTTGCTCTGTGTGTGTCTTTGTGTGTGTGTGTTTTCACACCCCTGAGCCAGAAAGTTGCAGTGCACTAAATTGACAGTGTAGACTTAGGCCATGTCTTCACTAGAGGGAAGATCACTGCTACTGTGATCGATCTTTTGGAGTTTGATTTAGCAGGTCTAGTAAAGAGCTGCTGAATGGAACTCAGAGGTCACCCCCATCTGCGGCTGGTACTCTTGCTCCTGGGAGGAATTGGAAATCAACAGGAGCATTTGCTCCTGTCAGCCTTCTGCGGTGGGGATTGGCGGGGAAACTCAAATCAAGGTATGTCGACTCCAGCTATGTAATTAACGTAGCTGGAGTTGCATATCTTAATTCAACCATCCCCTTTAGTGGAGATCTGACCTTAGACTTAGCCTAAAGGAGTGTGGGGGTGTTGTTGGAATGTTACATTTTTTACTTCCTGATGCTATTTTTTCTCTTACCAACTTTTATCAGCCTTGCATTAGTCTGTGCATAAATTTGAAGAGAAGTCATGGGCAGCGTTCCCTCTAAGATTTTCCATTCATGAGCAGAGCGAGTTTTTTTGTCTCATGCACCAATATTAAGGTCATGTGTGATTGTTTGGATGTGTGCCACCATGGCACCCAAGTTATTAACAAATATATATATATATAAAATGGTATGGAAGAAAGAATATTAAGATTCATGAAAATGGAGATCCGGTATTTTATATTAAAGAAATACCCAGAAATATTTCAGTATGTGCCAGACTAGACAGAACTTTTTCTCCTTGTAAAACCAAGCCTAAAATCAACTGTCAGATGACTTCTGAATCCCCCTTTCCACTGATCTGTGTCAGTCAAGCCCTTCATATTGATAATATGAAGAAAATAAGGGTGAGAACATGCAGCCTTTTTTTTTGCCTTATTCAGATGAAGAGATTCTGTCAGAGTTTGGTAACATTTCAGATGCAGAGGCTGTTATAGAAACAAAATGCATATCAAATGTGTCTGCAGAAAGACCTCTTTATCACAATAAAATTCTGATGAAAAATGCCACTTATTCATTCTTTTCTAGCAGGCAGGTCTAAAAGAACCCAAATCAAGAACGTAAATCTGTATTTAATTATGGCATTTAAAGTAAAGCATTTAGCCTTGGAGGTCTAGTCTCATACTTTTCACAGCTTCTCACACAGTGGGATCCATCTCATCTGCCAGTTCTATCTCTTCCCTTCTCCCTTCCGCCCCGCAAAAAAAAATTGGAAAGTCTGTCATTCTAAATATATAGTCTACTTTAGGGATGTAAGCGATTAGTTGATTATCAGAGAGAGTCAGCAAGGGGGGGAGCAGGAGCCAGTGCTGGGGAAGCCGGCTGAAAAGCTGGTTTTCCCCCAGCACCATCTCTGTGGGGGGCAGGGGAGGTAGGGGCATAGTGGGAAATGGCGCGACCAGGGACTGAAGTAGTCTCTGCTCGCGCAGCTTCTGCTGCGATTCTGCTTTTGAAATGTACAAGAGCCCTAGTAGGGCTCTTGCTACCCTGGAGGCACCCTTGTAGACTGATCGAATAGTCGATGGAAATCCCATCCACTATTCGATTAGCTAAGTAATGTAAATTTAGCATCCCTAGATGACTTTAAATGTTTGCCTGAACTATTGGACAAGGGATAAATGTTGTTTTTCTCAAACGTATCAACATAAAAAGTTTGCATAGATTGGAGCACTTGCCACGAATTGACTGTAGACTTTAAAAAAAATGAATTGATTGAGGTTAGAAAGTCCAAATACGTTGCTGAGAGAATTGTTTCAGAACTAGGAGACCTTTATCAGTTTCATGTTGTTTTCTTGTGCCTTGAAATAGAATAACATGCTTAATTCTCAACTGAAGGTAAATGATCTAGAAAGCTGTAGGCCAAGAATAGGAATGGGTAACATAGAACATTTGTAACAAAATAGGGGATCATGTTGGTTTGAAGGAGCTAATAGTTTGAATATAGGAGGAAGTACTCCCCTTTTGGTCTGTTCAGGTGTGTGATCGTGATTAAGAATTGTTAGTGGAACCAAAAAATCATCATTGGATGCTTAGGTATTCTTACCCAGGGTTACCAAGATATAAAATTACCAGAATAAACAAACATAAGAAGTGAGATTTGTCTCCAAATGTTTATAGTCCTCGTCTTCTTAAACCCTTGTACTCCAGGTGGAGCATAGGTCATCTACAAGTCTCCTCCACTTCACTCTGTCTTGAGACAAAACTTCTAGCTGGCTCCAGGAGTACCCCAGTTGTTGTCCTTCAATCTCAGTAGATCTTCTCCACGTTGTCCGAGATCTTCCTCTTTTGCGTTTTACTTGCAAGTTCCATGTGAGAGCTTGACAGACTATGCTGGATGGTGGTTTTCTGAGAGTGTGCCCTAGCCATCCCCACTTTTTTCTTTTGATTTGAATGTCAAGTGGTTTTTGTCCTGCTTGCTTATAGTACTGAATGTTTTACTGTTCTGTCCTCTTTCATTTTGTACTAGATTGATTTTCCATAAAATACTGTCTTTCACTTGCTATCAAACTACAAATCATGCTTAAAACTAAGTTTAGAATGGTGAAATAGTGGGTAATATTTTACAAAGCATAGTAGAGTGTGATTTTTTTTTTAACTCAGTGTTTTTAGATTTTAGGGAGTCCACTGTCACATCATAGGTCAAACCAAGCAGTGGCTCCAAGGTGTCCATTCCAGTGGGCACTAAATAACTACTTTATTTCCCCAGAATGCAAACAGTTGTATCCAGGAAACAAGCACTATCACTCCCAGCACTGAACCCATTCTGTGGAGAGATGATTTGAGGGTTTTTTTAGTGCTATCAGTTCAGTTTTCACAAGCATACAAATGGTTGATAGGCTCTTGTTTGTATAAACTTGATACAGCAATTTCATAGGTCTGTAGTATGGATAAAACAAATGCTGTATTTTTACGCAATATAAAAAAATACTGGCAAGCCTCAAAGCCAAATACCATTTGCCCTCTTAAAAGAGGTACGGCCCCCAGAACAGCCCTGCTCCACCACACAGCCTGGCTGCCCCCCGGAGGAGCCCCGGTCCCCAGAACCCCACTCTGCCATGCAGCTCGGCTGGCCCCAGAGCAGCCCTGGCCCCTGGAACAGTCATGCGCCATGTGGCCCCACCGACTGGGCCACATGGCTCCTGCCAGAGTTGGAACAGGGCCCGTGTAGAGGCTGCCCCAGTAGGGGGAGCGTCACCGCGGACCTACTCCAGCTGCGGTACACAGGGCAGCACCTGCCATGCACCCCTGCCGGCCGGGCTGCAAGGCTGCTACTGAGCAGGAACCCCCCACCACGCCACTCACCTTTACGGTTGCCAGGTAGACCCTGCCAGAAAAACGGAGACACTTGATTGTGGGCGGGCGAGAACCGGCCGAGATGGGGGCGGGGCTGACTGGGAGGTGGGCGGGGCGGGAAGCAGAGCTGGCGGGGGGGGTCTGGGGGCTGCGGGGCTAGACGGGAGGAGGGGGGGCAGGAAGCAGAGTTGGCAGGGGAGGGTGTCTGGGGGCCGCGGGGCTCGCCGGGAGGAAGGGGGGGGCCGGGAAGCAGAGCTGGGGAGGGTCAGGGGCTGCGGGGCTGGACGGGAGGAGAAGGGGGTCTGGAGGAAGGGGGGCAGGAAGCAGACCCGGCGGGAGTGGGGTGCAGCCACTAGCCACAGCTGGAGTCCTTTGGGCCGTGCCCCCGGCAGGCACTCCCTCTAGTTGCGAGCAGAAGCCAGGCGGGGGGCGGGGGAGGGGCTGGGAGCCATTCCTTCTGCCCGGCTTCTGCACACAACCAGAGGCTCCCAGCTGGGAGGTGGGGCCGCGATTGGCGCTGGGAGCCTCTGGTTGTGTGCAAAAGCTGGGCAGGGGGAGTGGCTGGGAGTCCTGGCCACTGCCCCGCCCCGCCCCGCCCCGCCCCGCCCCGCCCCGCCCCCCGCCCCGCCCCGCCCGGCTTTTGCGTGCGACCACAGGGCTCCCAGCGCCAATCGCGGCCCCGCCTCCCAGTTGCTCCCCTGCCCCCGCCAAGCTTCTGTCCGGCACCCAGCTGGAAATTCAGAAAATACCGGACATTGCACATGTCCGGTATTTTCTGAATTTTTCTGCCAGACAGATGGTGCAAATACCGGACTGTCCAGTAGAAAACCGGACACCTGGTAACCCTACGTCACCTTCCAGAAGGAAAGTGACTGTTGCTGCACAGCTCTGTGAACGAGGTGGGTAGGTGCAGAATTTGTAGTGCGTGGCTGTGCAGGCGCGCACCTTAAAGGGAACTGTGGTCATGGGATTTTTGGTAGGGGTTTTTTTTTTTATTATTAAAAGCTGAAATAAATCTGCTTACCATAGTAGACCTTGAATATGATATATTTTTTTTTAATCTAATACTCCAGCAAAGATTCCCACAAACTTTTGCTACAGGAATTTTATCTCACTGGTCTCCAGCACTGAGCCCAGAATAAGAAGACTGCTCCTAACCGGAGTGTGTTCTATTTCAAGCAGGGCTGGATTACCCAATAGGCAGACTAAGCATGTGCTTAGGGCACCAGCAAAGCAGGGGCACCAAAAAAAAAAAAGAGATTTTACGGTATAGTATTATTTTGAATTACATGGGGGAGGGGGCACCATAATCTTTTCAGTGCTTAGGGCCTCTAAAGGTCTTAATCCGGCCCTGAATCAAGTAAGCTAAAAGGACCAATGCCAGGTCCCGGTTGGTGCTTAATAGTGTGGGGTTTGTTTGGTTTTTTTAACCTGACAGTGGGCACAACTAGCGTGAAAAGCAAGAGTGTACATCAAATGGTCTTGGTCCACAGTGCATTGACGTCTGTGGGAGTTTCTCTACTGACTTCTCCAAAATCCACTGCAGGCCATGTGGGACGGAAGCTAGGCTGACTCGTACGTTAGAGGGCTAGATTCCCAGTCAGTGTAAATGCGGATAACGACGTTTACTTCAGTGGAGCTATGCCAATATAAACTGGCTGGACATCTGGCCTAGGGTAGGGCAGAATGGTGTAAATAACCCATTTTTACTCTTGCGTTTAGAGGGGGAAACCTATTCAAAGTGTATAACTGATGCCTCTTATTTACTTTGTTCATTTGTATGCGCACACTGAGCTGCATCTTTGGCTCTCTTCCAGTATTAAAATGAGAAGCAATTATCAAGGTATTGATCTTTCCAGAAGGACAGGTATCCAGAATGTACGATAACCATTCCTTCCTGTGAAGGCTCTGTATTGTAAGCAAAGCCTGGTCCAGGTGAGATGTTACTGAAGCAATATGCCCCAACTCTTAGACCTGTAGGTGAGGTGTCAGAGGGAACATTGTTTTGTGTCATCTAAAGGAGAGAGAATTGGGACTCATGAGCACTTTTCCCTGTTGTGCCACTGCTATTATTTATTCTACAACCTTGGGCAAGTCACTTAATCTCTTTGTACCTCGGTTTATCAATATAGAAAATAGATGCAAAGCTTACAAACTACTTCATTAGCACATTGAAAGGCTTCATTAAGTTACATACAATTGAGACCCACAGATGAAAGATATTAATAGATAAAATATTACATTATTATTAAGACTTTCCTATTGATTCAGGCAACAGATTCCATTGTTGGCTCTTATGTCCTTTTAAGACTTCCTTTTAAGGACTCAGTATTACTAGTTAACCTACCGTTAAAAGGGGTTTACAGTTAAACATATAAACATAAACTCAACACGCAGTTGGTAATATTTGAACATAGCCATGTCACAAACAGTGTTGCCAACAGAAAGGAAAATATGCAAACTGAACATTCCAGCTATTGCTGGGGGAAAAAAGACAATTGGCTGATTTATTTCCAAGTGCTCTAATTACATTTTGTAGCCCTGGGGACATATACAGGCATCTGAACATATTATGAATTCAGATCTGCAATTAAAATACTTCTGTTCTAAATTAGCCTGGTTTAATATAAACTGTATCAATTAGTTTTTAGTTTATTGATATCTATTTTACCTTGTTCTCTTGATTAATACTTAGTTCAATTAGTGTAGGTTCACAGGCATTTGCTATTACCTTGATTTCAAGATCCACCAATATGAGGGTTGTTTTTTTCTGCCATTCGTTTACAAATCATCTGGAAGTGCTTTGGCAGTTTGAATGGTTCATAATTAGCAATCATAAAATGGTCAATATTATGAAGTTGTATTACTGCAAGGCATAAGAAAATTGCGGCGACTTGGATGGAATAGCAAAGCTAGAAGCAAACACAGAACGTCCTAAAGAGCTCAGGCATCTGCAGATGCTGTATCTGTTTTATGTCTTCCACTCAACGAGTTTGCTGATGCTATTATTTGCATGATGGCAGCACATTGAGGTTGCTGGGGCCCCATTGTGTTAGGCACTTTGCTATGGCATAGTAGAAAACAGTTTCTGCCCTAAAGACCTGACACAAAGACCTAAAACAAAAAGGGTACGTCCACACAACTGTGTTATTTTGGAATAACTAACGTTATTCCAAAATAACATAGTTTGCATCTACACTGCAGCTTTTATTCCAACATAATATCGAAATATGGAGGGCTTCTTACTCCGACTCCTGTAACCCTCATTTTACGAGGAGTAAGGGAAGTCGGAGGAAGAGTTTCTGCTGTGTAGACAGCGCCAAAAGCCGAAATAAGCTCTTTTGACTTAAGCTACACAATTGACATAGCTCAAGTTACATGGCTTGTTTCAGCTTTAGCCCTGCTGTGTAGACGTGCCCACAGCACATGGCAAAGCATAAATGGGGATCACTTGCATGCCTGAGGCCCTCTTGTCCTGTCAGAAAAAGGTGAGTTCTTAACTCACCTGAGGTAATTCAAAACAAAGGCTTTAATTCATGTGGGAGCTACAAGCTGCCTTCTCAGAGCTAGGATTTTACTGAGTTACCTGACTGAAGTTGAATTACTTTTCTATTTCACAGTGGAGACCCGGACTTAAGTAGCCAAGCTAAGGGGCTGGTCAGAGTTGTTCCCAGACTCTGCTACAGTAGGAAATCGGCCCGTTACTGCAATGTGTTGACTGACACAGATGAACACAGGCTTTGTCCCAACCATACAGCAGTTGCCAATCCAGAAATGGGTCTGTTTCCTGCCGTAGATGGGACTGTCCTTCAGTAAACGCATCCCGGTTGAGATGTGTGTCAAAATGGAGCTGGGATGCGGGTGGTGCCTATACTCAAGCACTTTACAAAGTGGTGTTAATACTGCCTCTGCCCCCACCACAGTAGCGGACTTGGACCTGCCTGCACTCCCAACTACTAATGAGGCTTGTAATCAGGTGAGGGCCATAGATGCTCTTGGGCCAACACAGAACGGAGTTGAAATATGCAAAGGAGCAGACAGCCATGCTGGGCCCCTGGGAAAGGGGTGTATGCTGGGGGTGGGGCCCGCAGAGGCCCTGCTGCTCCCCCGCCTCCAGGCCAGTCAGGGCCCAGGGACAGGGAAATATGTGGCCCTAGGGTTGCCAGATGGTTTAACCAAAAATACCGACCGCCCCCAAAAAAACCACTGTTGAGGGGAAAAAAAAGGGGGACACCAAAGTTATTGGGGGGGGGAAGGACCCCAACAGTTAAGCAAAAAAAAAAAAAAACCCAGCATGGCCCCTTTAAGACCTTTGGGGTTTTTTTTTGCTGGCGGCCATCTTGTTTTCTTACTCTGTGCGGGAAGAGAGCTCCCCTGCGGAACCAGATAAGTGGGGAGGAGGGGCGGCTTGGTGGGGATGAGGGGGGTCCAGGAGGGGCCCGAGGGCTGGGTCGGGGGGGGGGACGGACCGAGGGGTAGGGTTGCCAGATGGTTTAACCAAAAATACCGAACATCCCCTCCCCCCCCAAAAAAAACACCAGGGAAAAAATTCTGTGTGTGGGGGGGGGAGGGGAGGAAACGGGGAGACCAAAGCTGTCAAGAAAAAAAAAAGACTCCAAGTTATTCAGCAAAAATAAATAAATAAATAATAAAACAGCATTAAAACAGCATGGCCCCTTTCGGAGTGCATGCAACATCAGAATAAGGAGAGGAATAGGGGAGAGGTTGAGCACTAAGACCCAGGGAAGGCATTGCTTCCCCTTGGTCTTTAGGCTTTTTTCTGGTGGCCATTTTGTTTTCTTGATCAAGCCAGAATGCAGCTTCCCTGCTGAACCAGGTAAGCAGGGAATCCGGGGGTGGGGGGCTGGCGGTGTCAGGGGTCCAGGGGTGGGGAGGCCAGGGGCTGGGCCCAGTTGCCGAGTGTGTCATAGGGTTGCCAGGTGTCTGGTATTTTCGCCTGCTGGCTGGGAAAAAAAATCAGAAAATACTGGACATTTTAGGTGTCCTGTATTTTCTGAATTTTTTTTACCAGACAGGAGGCAAAAATACTGGACACCTGGCAACCCTACTAAGGGGGGGGTCTGGAAGGAGTCTGGGGGCTGGGTCGGGGGGGCGGCCCAGGGGCTGGGCCCGGTTGCTGAGTGTGGTAGTGTTGCCAGGTGTCCGGTATTTTCGCCTTATGGCAGGGGAAAAAAAATGCCAGAAAATACCTGACATTTTAGGTGTCCGGTATTTTCTGAATTTTTTTTTTTACCCAACAGGAGGTGAAAATACCGGACTGTCCAGGTCAATACCGGACACCTGGCAACCCTAGTCAGCCCTTGCAGTTGACGCTAATCCCCACACACCCGAGGGCAGGGAGCGAGAGACTTCACGCTCCTTCCCGCCCCCAGGCCAATCAGGGCTTGAGGGCGGGGGGAGCATACAAAGTCTCCTCCTGCCCTGTAAAGGGCACCGTGCTTCTAAGCACCTCATACTCCTTGCAGGATGGGGGCAGGCAGCGCGGGAGGAGACTTCGCATGCTTCCCACCCAAGCCCTGATTGGGTGGAGGGGAACGTGTGAAGTCTCCTCCCACCATCACAGGCACTGGCACCGGCACCTAGAGGGAAGCACCAGCTGTTCTGAACAGCTGGTGGTTCTCTCTTGGAAGTGAGGTGGGGCCAAAGACTTCACATGCTCCCCCACCCCCAGACCACTCAGGGTCTGTGGGCGGGGAAGCACAGAGGTGTCCTGGCCCCGCCCCTTCTGCCTGAGGCCCTACCCCTTCCAGGACAGCCTGGGGCCACTTCAAAAATGTCTGAAGTGGCCCCCAGTCAGAAATTATTGGCACCCCTGCTTTAGAGCCACCTGATGTGTGCTACCTGGGGCTGCAGCCACGATTTAAAGGGCGCATGGCTTTTTAGAATCACCAGGCCCTGGGCCAATTGCCTCCTATGTCCTCTTCTTCCCCCCCATCCCCTCGTTGGCGGGTCTGGAGGTGTGGTTGGGAAGCGAGCCAGCTGTGCTTGGGTCTCCCTTCCTGTTGGCCTAGACTGGCAGATGGTGCTTTCTGGTAACCAGGTGGTAGCACAGTTTTGTAGTGTGGTCAGTAGGCACAGTCACAGAGCTGGCCAGTGTTTCTTTCTTTCTCCTCTCGCCTGTGTGTCTGGTACAGCATTTGAGTGCATTCTTCTACATGGTGCTGCTCTGTATCCACGTCCTCTGGGCTCTCTATCACCGGCTGAGACATTATGGGAT
This sequence comes from Pelochelys cantorii, assembly GCA_032595735.1. Classification (NCBI taxonomy): domain Eukaryota; kingdom Metazoa; phylum Chordata; order Testudines; family Trionychidae; genus Pelochelys; species Pelochelys cantorii. Next base: position 39,722,154 of record CM064338.1, on the reverse strand, counting down.
AGCTCAGATTTTTCCCAGAATGCACTGCTGCAAACTCATGTAGGGTAAGGGCTATGGGAGAGGGTGTGCCAGCCTGGTAGACACTCATGATTTTAAGGTGAGTGGTGAGGTTGGAGTGGGAGAAACTATGTTCATTTCAGTATTTGAGTGACAGGGTCTGAGTCACGGACTCACTTAATATATGTATGTGTAGCTCATACTGTGGTGAAATCAAGTTAAAACTCTTTCAGATCCAGCTATACAACTGTTCCTGTGATGGTTATGATATAGCTGGCCTTGACATGCTTACAGCCCTGCTCTATTTTGTAATGTGTGGGGTTATTTTATAACAGTAGCATAGAATCCTAGAATAGAATCCTAGAACACTAGAGCTGGAAGGGACCTCGAGAGGTCAAGTCCAGTCCCCTGGCCTCCTGGTGGGAACAAGCAGCATCTAGATCATCCCTGGTAGGTGTCTGTCCAACCTGCTCTTAAATATCTCCATCACTGGAGATTCCACAACTTCCGTAGGCAATTTATTCCAGTGTTTAACCACCTCAGCAGGAAGTTTTTCCTAATGTCCAACCTAAACCTCCCTTGCTGCAATTTAAGCCCATTGCTTCTTGTCGTATCATCAGAGGTCAAGGAAAACAATTTTTCTCCCTCCTCCTTGTAACACCCTTAACACCTTTTTAGGTATTTGAAAGCTGCTATCATGTCCCCTTCTCAGTCTTCTCCTTTCCAAACTTAAAAAAACAAACAGTTCTTTCAGTCTTCCCTCATAGATAATGTTTTCTAGACCTTTTAATCATTTTTGTTGCTTTTCACTGACCTTCTCCAATTTCTCCACATCTTTCCTGAAGCATGGTGCCCAGAACTGGACACAATACTCCAGCTGAGGCCTAATCAGTGCAGAGTAGAGGGGAAGAATTATTACTTGTATCTTACTCTCAACACTCCTATTAATGCATCCCAGAATGATGTTTGCTTTTTTTGCAAGTGTGTCACACTGTTGGCTCATATTTAGCTTGTGGTCCACTATGGCCCCTAAATCCTTTTCAGCAGTACTCCTTCCTAGACAGTCACTTCCCATTGTGTGTGCATCTACTAGCCCTAAGCAGGACTGGGGCCATATGGTGCGAGGCACTGACCAGACACCTAAGTCAGTCCCTGCCCCAAGAGCTTCCAGCCTAAATAAACAAGATATATAAACAGGCAGAGAACATACAGCTTTCGTTCATTTAAAATAAATCCTCCTCTATTTGCCCTTCCAGCCCATCCCTTAGACTAGGTCAGGGGTCTCAAACTCCACCTGAAGCAATTATGCAATCTGGCCCAGAAGTCACAAAGCATGGATCACCCACCCTCTGAAAATCAGGCCCTTTCAGAGTATCTTGTGTTGGGCACCCCAAATCACTTGTCACTTTTTTTTGTGTGTGAATCTGGTGTTTAAAACTGCTTCAGGGAACTGTTTAATGCAAATGGGGGGTGGTGGGGGGCACAGAACACAGCTGTGAGCTCTCCTTGCCATCTGTGTTGAAGGCTGATACGACAGCTTTCTTCTTGCTGTGTTACCCTACTCACATTTCCTCTTGAGTTTTGGCTGCATTCCCCCTACCTATTTTTTTTTACGCTTCAGGGAAATTCTCACCCAAACTAACCTTCCCTGAGTGGTGAGTTAAAGCTATCCCATTCCATGTGTGCTGGCTATTGCACACATAGCTCCAAAGGTGCCCAGTCTTCCCTTTTGACTCCCAGGATTTTGAAAGATGAGATTAACTCCTGAAAAGCATTAGGTGTATAATTTTAGGGGACTGGAACTTCTAAACTGTGATTTAAGTCCTTGTTCTCATTCCTAGTACTGGCCATGTCCAAGCACAGTTGTCTGACTGCATTTGAATTTTAATTTGGGATTTGTGTAGGCTACAGCTACTGGATGTAAACATCAAAATTTGGAACTGCAAAGTCACTTTGTTAAACAACTGGCTTATATTCACTTGGCGAGGACTTCCGCTGCCAAGGGAATCTAAAGAATCTGCTTTCAGCAAGTGAAGCTCTTTGCGGTGGTCAGTCTGACCATTAACCCTTAATAAATCAATTCTTGCCTGCTCAGAGTGTTGGCAGATTAAAAGCACAGAACAACTTGAGCTGATGGAATAAGAAACATGCAGTGCTGGCAGCTGCTTCTAAAACACTTCTTAAGGACCTTTTTTAATTGAGGAAAATGTTCTGAGGCATTCAGCTTCGACTGGGCCAAATTTATGGTTTGACTGAATATCATTGAGTGCAATTCTAAAACTGTCTCAAAAGCTAGAGAGTAGTAACTTGGCACTCAGCCGTATGGGAGTTGCATAGGTGGTGCTAATAGCACATTTGGGGGTTGTTTAAACTCTGTGATGAGGGAGGGATAGCTCAGTGGTTTGAGCATTGGCCTGTTAAACCCTGGGTTGTGAGTTTAATCCTTGAGGGGATCTTCAATCATTTAAGGATCTGGGGCAAATCTGTCAGGGATAGTACTTGGTCCTGCTGTGAGGGTAGGTGACTGGACTCAATGATCTCTCAAGGTCCCTTCCAGTTCTATCTATGAGATCCCTAGGAGATAATTTGGAGGAAATGGATTTGAAAGAGATAGCCTTGCCTTGTGCACAGAAGCACTGGACTTGGCCTGTCAGCATGGACACTAAAATAGATGGGGGAGAGCATCACTTTTAAAGCAAGGGAGGCTGTCTCTTGCATACACCAACAGATTAGTGCCCACGGAGGACAGCAAAGACTATGGGCGATGGTCAGAGATTGAAACTTCAGTGAGAAGGCAACCTATTGGAAATGGAAATACAGCAGCTGAGGAGGACAGCCGGCTATATCTAGGTGCCTGCAGGCTTACACCATGTAAAAAGCAATAACACTTTAGTGTTCTCCCCCTCTGGTTTATGATGAAAACAGGGGCTGGCCATCTGCTTTGTGCTGGAACTGTGTGTTAAACACAGAATAGCCATTCAAATACAGCAATGCTGGCGTTTGTTTTGTTTTTGCAGTGCAGGGAATTTGCATCCTACATTCAGATTTTGTGAAATACTTTAAAGGGATTATATGAATATATATTTTCAATAAATATTAATGACTGGGATGTATTTTTAAAAGCATGTAGGAAAGCCCGTTCCACCTTTTTTCAGCTGCTCCATGACAGAATGGTTTGGGTCTGTGGCACCTGCCACTTGTTGCCTTTGTCACCTCCCCATATTAAGTGGCAGGACCAGATCAGCAGTGAGGATATTACTAGCTGATTCCACCTATCAGCTCTCGTTTGGGTTTTGTGGCTTTTATCAGTACAAACATTATTAGGATGAAAGACCAAACCATTTGGAAGTCTCTTTCCTGAGGAATGCTGTTACATGGTTAGTGATCCTCCTGGTCACTGAAAGCTGTTGTGGCACAGAACAATCGCCAGTGATAGACCAAGAACAAACATCCACCTAGAGTGGGGGTGGGCAATAATTTTTGGTGGGGGGCCACTCCAAGGTTTTGGTAAATGGTCAAAGGCCGCACTTTTCTGTGGAGGGGGTACAGGGTCTAGGTTGGAGGTTGTGTGCAGAAGGGTGCACAGGGTGAGGGACTGTGGTTCAGGAGATGGTGTGGGGTTTGATAGGGTATTTTCAAAAAGCAGCCAATAGGACAGGAGCCATGAGACATGGCTAATTAGTGCCCAGCATGTCCATACAAAAAGAGCCTCAAGGCAGAGCAGAGTCAGTAGCTGCTTAGAGTTTGAGGAGGGAGGACTGATTAGGCTGCAGCCTTGCAGCACCTTGGACAGCAGTGTAGACCAGAACCCAGGGAGAAGAAAAGGTGCTCTGGACAGGCTGTTGTGAATGAGAAGGAGGCTGTGGCTGCTAGGAAGTGCCTAGGGAAATGCATCCATAATAGAGTTGCAATCTCCTGCTATGATCCCCAGGGTCCCTGGGCTGTGACCCACTGTAGTGGGTAGGCATGGATCTCTCCATTTGCTGCTGGGGAAGGGGCAGGACCAGGAGCTCAACTCCATTGGAAAGGAGGGAACATGGATAGTGACATAGCTGGAAGGCCAAGCCATGAAGAGGACACGGCAGGTTCTGATGCTGCAGGAGTTGTAGGTGGACTGTGGAGGAGTGATGAGGTGCAGACTGTGGACAGGAGTGATTGAGCTAATCTCCAGAACAACCAGAAGGAAGCGACACTCTGGCGGTGACTGATGTGCTCTGTGACGATACCACTGTACTGACATTTGGCAAACTAGTGTGAATCAGTGACACTCGGAAAGGCGGGAAATAAGCTATTGTCCCTGGCTTCTGGGAATGCTGAAATAAGTTTTTGTATCTGTGAAGTCTTATTCATAATGTGACCCAACTAGCATAGCACCCTGACAAACATGATCCTGAAAGGCTGTTTTTACATAAAATGGTTCAAAATTAGGAGACTTGTCTCCCCACTGTCCTCTTTTAGCACTGGTCATGTCCAACAAGACAGTTACTCACCATATAGATTTTTCACTTGGAACAGTTATAAAAAGCACAATAAATGTTTCAACCCTGTGTTAATGACCAGTATAGTGACTTTTACAGAGCTGGTATTTGTTGTCCCTGTGGAAAAAATTCACTTAAAATGAAAACTGTTTTCATTTTGTCAATTTTTGTTATTAAATGTTTTAAAGTTTTTATTTTAAAAATGAATTGAACCCAAACTCCAGTTACTGACCTGGACAACTGGAAATTTACAAAAAAAAGTTTGCTTCTTGGCAATCAAAGTTGCAAAAATTGCAGATGGTCAGGCAAAAATTTTTTATTTTTAATTAAAAATTTTGCCCAACTAGCCAAAAATTTTCAGTTTTCAGGTGCAAATAATAACCAAGATCCATTTTTAGGTTTTGAGTTTTTCAATGAATAACAAAAACAAACAAAAAAAAAAACCCCTAAAAAAAACCAGATTCCTACACAAATTTTGATGAAAAAGCTGTTACCAGAAAATATTTTGAACTAAAACCTTCTTTCAGCTGCCATCATTTAACTTTAACTCACAACACATGTTGAAATAGTGGCACAGCTACTTGTTGTGTTAAAGCAAGAAATGAAGTGTGCATATTTCTAAACATTCTGCATGATTTGTCACTACTGAATGCTTTCAGTGAAGAAAAATGGGGGAATTCTTTGGACGTGGGGAGTATATACCACTGTGTTTGCATGAGAGAGCAGGAAAAGATGAAAAGAAGAAATAAAGAGCGGGATTGCGGGACACTTTTAAAACAGCCACCTTTTATGTGGTGGTGTGTGGAAGCAGAGAAAAGAGGACCTAGCAATGCAGCTTCCCTGTCCCATGAGTCCACTCCAGCCTTGGCCCTGCCAGTATTTGAATGTGGAGACAGAGGAGCCTGAGGGGGTGTGTCCAGGCCCTGCAGGGCAGGAGGTGGCACCAGCACCCTGTGAATGGACTCCCTGACCAGTGAGTGCCCCCTGCTCCAGGTAAGCCGCTTGGTCTATGCCCCTAGGAGCAACTGGAGGCCAATTCCCCGTGTCCCATCCCTCCCCCCTCAGCAGCACCCTTAGGGGGAAGACCCCCAGTTCCCTCTGCCCCATCTCTTCTGCCAGTAACTTCCCTGGGAGAGGCCTCCTGCCCCATCCATCCTCACTGGCACCCATGGAATGGACTCAGTCTTCCCTTCCTCCTCCCTCACCACCACACTGTCCCTAGTCTGGAGAGGGATGCGGGTCAGGTCCAGTTTGGAGGGTTGGCCTCATCCTTGGGGGCACAGCGGGTCCTGACCCTAGGTTCTGCGCCTTTCTGCCTGGGGGGAAGGGCTGGCAAGAACAGGATGAATAAAGACGCTGTCAGTAAAAAATGTAAAACCATTTTTCATATTTTTATTTTTAAAATGTTTTAAACAGTTTTTACATTTGCCCTAGTTTCATACAAATGTTTCATTCAAGCCCGGGTAGTTCTGATGAGCAATGGGAAGCATGAGTCTGTATAAGTATTCAAGATGTGGACGTATCATGGATTTAGAGAGGCAATAAGATAGTCCCTGTCTTATTCTCTATCCCTTTTTAAATGATTCCTAACCTTCTGTTTGCTGCTTTGACTGCTGCTGCACACTGAGTGGATGTTTTCAGAGAACTATCCACAAAGACTCCAAGATCTCTCTCTTGAATAGTTATTGCTAAAAAGGATAAATAGTGACTTTTTTGAGCTTAGAAGCTGAGAACTGCTTACTTTAGGCAGATGGCAGAATACTCAGGGGGAAAAAAAAATAACCTGGCACTTTTGAGCCTGCTGAAGCAATGGCCTCCTTCATGCTTGACTTATTAATTGCAGTTTATGGAAGATGAATAGCAACTTCCATTAGGGCTTTCAGACTGGAGAAAATGTGGTTTCGATCCAGAGCAGTGCGTAAACAAGCCCTCCCTTTTCCATTCAGCAGCAAAGACTCAGGGACTCAAGGTTGCGGGATACAAATGTGTGGCTTTGGGGCCAGCTTGCATTGTTGACATGGAAACCCATGCTCACGTGAGCGTGAAAAAGCACACTCCGTCAACACTAAGGGCCTGTGTGATAGGGCTTTCTGGGGCTTGATGGTTAATGTGAACGGTCTGAATGCGGACCTTGGAGCAAGCTGCATTTAACGAAGTAGTAAAAGCGCGTTCTGAGAGCACATGGTGTGCTTAGATGATGCCACCTTGGTTTCAGTGCTAGCAGATGAAAGAGGAGCAGCAGAGCAGTGACCCTGCTGTTGCGATAATTGGGCCTCACCTGTGAGCTTCACTGTAAAAGGCAAGTGAAAGTTCATAAAATGCCACAACAGCCCCGTCCAGCAAGTGCCAATGGGAAAAGGTGCAGAAGGGAGGCTGAATTAGTACAAAAGGCCGATTGATATACAGTAATTCCTCATTTAACACAATAGATGCGTTTCTGAAAATGTTCATGCTAAGCGAAAACGTGTTTATGCGGCGTCAATTTTCCCATAAAAAATAATGGAAAAGGTGGGGGTTGCGTTTCAGGTGGCAGTGGCGGCGAAGTAAATTTTTTGTTGGTGCTGGGTCGTCAATGTCAACACAAGATATCTAGCACCACAAGTCACCGTGGTTTGTTAAAACACAAAGATAAACATGTGAGTGAGCGGGGGAGCGCTGTGACCACATAAAAATAAACTGTTTATCAGAGTGTGTAAGTAAGGGCTGGGGATAGCAAGTGATGGACAGGAGGAGAATAGAGAGGGCGGGGCTTCAATGAAGGGGCGGGGCGGTAGATCTTTGCCTGTTCTGAGATTTAAAAAGTGATCTTGGGTGTAAAAAGGTTGTACACCACTGCCTTAGAGTTTTGCTGTTGACCTGAGAGAGGCCGGGATCTCCCCAGAGGGGTTTGACATGTGTTTGAACTTTTGGAAGGGTGCTTTTGAGATGCAAATACACTAGGGATGATGAAGAGTTGAACCCATAAGCTGATGCTTACCAGTCCATGGTATTGGTTAAACTCAACCGGCTCTTTGGGAGCTGGGCCAATAGGCTGGTGGCTCTGCTCCCAGTGAGGCTTCACTGCGAGCTCTGCAGAATAAAACATGAGCTGTATACTGCAGAGCTTGCAGTGCAGGTAACTGTGTAACCGCTAAGATTTTTAGCGGTTACACTGTTACAGTATTAAATGATTATTAACATTCCTAATATACACTATGCCAGTGTCAGGCTGTCTGAAGTGGCTGAGGACCGGGCATGCCTATTTGAGGGCAGACTGTCAGAAACCAGAGCAGACACCCAAAACTGGTGATGTTTTCTACACCTAGATCTCACCAAGCCAGTAACAAGTCCTAAGGTCCTAACGACTCCTAGGTCGCTAAACCAGTCTTACCATGGAGTCAGACAGTCTCCTCAGACTCTCCAGACTTTCTGACCATCCAGACAAACTGGACTTTGTAAGAAAATGGTCACTCCCTCCCCCCAAATCACATCCCATTTAGGTTGCTTCCAGTCCTAAGAGGTCAGTCATTTATTTCAGATCAATTGGTACTCTAGATCTTACGCCAAAGACAGCACTGGTAGCCAATTCTACGGTAAACTAACAAAATGTTGATTAGCTAAGAAAAGAAAATGAGAGGTGAAAGCAGGTAAAATTTATGCACAGGTGAGAGACAATTTGTAATTCCAAAGGGTGGCAGTGATGTATTAAATTGCCGGTTTGTTTCTGGGGGTTCTCCGATTTGCATCTGGTACACTTCCCTGTCAGTCCAAAAAGTTCAAAGATGAAGGATCTTTCCTTGAGTCCACACTTACAGTTTTTTCTCCCAGAAAGAAGCTGACAGTGTCATTACTTAAGTGGGCTTTTCCTTTGATGACAGAGAGTGAGAAATGCAGTTTGAGTCAGGGCCAGCCCACAACATTTTGGCACCTGAGGTGGGAGCTCAAATGACACCCTTGCTTGGGCCAAAACTTTGAAAGGTCTCAATTCTGCTTCTTCCTGTTCTACTCCTCTAATGGTACTGCAGAGAGAATACATATGCACCAGTAGCAGACACAATTTTCTACACTCTGGGTCCTAGTGTGCCTCGCCACAGTCTGGCACCTGAGGAGGCCAGCTCAGTTCGCCTCATGGTAAAGCCAGCCCTGGTTTGAGTCTTGACCTTCAGTCATCAACACAAAGATCCCTGACTTCATTTACATTCTACCAATGCAATCTTTCTCCTTTGATGGCTTAGCTGGTTACAGAGGTATACACCACGTATCTGGTTGCTACTACATTATAACAGGATACAGATAAGTGAAAACAATGCAAGTAACATCCCATTAGTTTCTGTGAACTTTAAACACCAAATACCCTTTCCCATTCAGCAATCACCTTGATCTATACAAACGCACAAATGACTTGGATTGGGACTTTGATATGATCTGGCACCTAGGGATGTAATAATGTAGTCAGTTAAATGATTAACTGATAAACGAAAGCTTATCAGTTAATGCTACTGACTGCACACATCCCCACTTCCCTGCAGTTCTGCCAATAAACTTTTTAGAGAGCTGGCCACCAGCCTGGCTCAGTCCAGCTTGCGCTGGGTGTTGGAAGCTACCCCTGCTGTGGCTCTGCAATAATACTTTCCTCGCAGAGCTGCAATGGAGGTAACTCCCGGGACCTGGCACGAGCCAGGACTGAGCCGGGCTGCCTGCCCACTGGCTCCTAAATTACTTATCCTGCAGAGCCACAGCGGGGGTAGTTGCCAGACCTGGCACAAGCCGGTACTGAGTGCTTGCAGTGCTAACACTTATCGATCAATCGTGTAGTCGACAAAAGCTTTGTTGACTACACGAATAACAAATTACACGCTTCTTCGCATCCCTACTGGTACCTGGTCTGCCAGCCTCACAACCAGCTCTGCAGAACAGAGGAAACATCATCAGCAAGAAAGAACCATCCAGCAAATCATCTAAGTAATATTCTAACGAGGAATGCACTGGACATCCTTCAGCTAAGCACTTAGCCAAGTGTTTTGACTTCAGGAGGGTTTACTTAAATGCTTTGCTGACTCAGCCCATTGCTAATACTGTGGGTTAGCATGTGTTTGAAGGTTAGCAGGTGCGTAAGTGTCTTGCTAACTCAGCACATAGGTCAGTGTTTCTTAAACTTTTTAAGACCCGAGGAACACCAAACAATTTTTTTTATGAGGAACACCAAGGATTTTTTGTTGAGAGGAAAAAAAAAAGGGTTGGGGGGGGGAAGTTATTGAGAAAAAAAAGGGGGGGTCGCCTACCACTTTAAGGGCGGCCATTTTGAACTCTGTTGTTTTTCTTGGCACACCTCCAGCTGCCTCACAGCACATCAGTGTTCCACGGAACACAGTTTAAGAAACACTGACATAGAGAATACTGTTTTTAGGGACCAAACCTTCATATATGACCCATAGATCAGCACCCTGTTCTACCATTCTCTCCGGGGCCCATGCCTGCGGTTCAGTGCAGCTTCCCTCTGAGGGCTGGTGTCTTCCCACTGCCCTTCCTCTTGCTGGCTAAAGTCCCACCTGCAGCCCACTTTTAAAAATAAACACACACCACTGCCCCATCCTGGGCTCTCATTTGTTAATGTGGAAATGAGAGTTCAGCCCATGTACGGGAAAGTCTTCCCCGAGTTCCTTCTGGGCTCCTCTTCACCAAGCCCTTCCATTCACAGAGGCTTCACCCTTCCCCAGAAGAAAGCCACTGTCCTCGCCAGTCCTTCTCAGTTACATCAGAGCCGTCAGCCCAGCCTCCTGCCCCTGCTGAGTGCAAGTCCATTCCCAATTGCCTGCTCACAAGAGGAAAGCCAGAGCAGGACCTGAACCCCTCCGTCATGTGCTCATCCTGTGACCTGCTCAGTAGAGTGGGCAGCCTCACTTGGCTCCTGGCAAGGCAGGTGGAGGCTCTGCTCTGCAACTCTGGATGGTGTGGGGCTTCAGGGGGGAAAGGAGCAAGGCTGGGGCTAGATGCTCCAGTAGTGATTTAAAGATCCCGGGGCTCCGGCCACTGCCTCAGTACCAGCAGCCAGGAGCTCCTTTTATATGGCCGGACTCTGGGGCAGTGGTCCCCCTTGATCCCTGTCCCCCATCAGCAGGCCTGGACTTTCTGCTAGTATTTCCCCTCCACATTAAAAAATGAAACTATAAACCTGGGAGCCTGGGCAAAGTGTTGTGCTTGTGAATGACAAATAGTTCGGTTTCATAAGGGCTTTGCTTTCAAAGAAAGCCAGGCACTTGAGCGGGGAAAGCCAGGAAGTACACGACGCTGATGGTAGTTGTAGGAGTCCCCATTGCCACTGTAGCTGTGCTTTGGCACTGTGTATATTCTGTTGTCAGATGCAAGTGTTAGTGCTTTGTGACAATGCTCCTCCACATCAGTCATGGCTTGCAGGCTTGGGCCCTGCTTGCATCCAGAATATCTCATTAGATGATCTCCTTACCTATTCCAGCCATAGCGCTGTTAAACTTATGAATGTAATAAAGTAGCCTGCAAAGAAGACAAGCGGTAGACTTGACCTCTTGCATCCGAGAGTTAGTTCATTTTCTTTCACGAACAGAACATAGCCCTACGCAAAATCTAAATTTGCTCTAGCTTTTCCATGGGGAGGAAAATCATCCCCTGACTGGTTAAAGATGAGTCTGGAATATAATGTTAAAGGCCTTTCTGTTTCAAAAGTTGTTCCATTTGCTTGAGATTCTTTATTTATAGTCTACTAGAAGATTTACCCAGTGTTGCTCGGGTCCTTAACTTAATGTTTGTTTTTCTTCATTTAAATCATTGCTCTGGGGTGGGGCTGGGGAGGAGGGGTTCAGGATGCAGATTGTCCTGGGGAGAGAGGACAACCCCAGCGCTCTCTCACCGCAGCAGCTTGGGGCCAGGTGAGCACTTCTCCATGGTTGCTTCAGCTCCAGCGGGCATAGCCAGGGAGGGGTGCAGGTCCCCTGGTGGAGGGCAGATCCAAGTATGTGTGCTCCCTGTGCTCCCCAGCCAAAGTGAGGAATGCAGCAAATTGTGCACTTTCCCCTTACTCCCTGATGAAGAGGAACAGACAGCAATGTTCCTGTATGAATTGGGGACAGGGCCCCCCGTCCTGTCTAAAGAGTGCCTGAGGGGGGTTGGAAGCTTGGGGCTGGGGCAGCCCCCAATGGGGGGATACCTCCAGCCAGCCCCTTCTACCTGCCTGATGATTCTGTGTCTTTTTTTTTTCTTTACGATTTTATGAGAAGCAATCCCATTCCAGGCACATCCCATTTTCCTGGCACAACCAACCCCTTATTTTGCTTTAAATGTTATGATAAGAAGCAGCTGTATACTGAATTTGGTGAACATAAGAACATAAAAATGGCCATACTGGGTCAGACCAAAGGTCCAGCCAGCCCAGCACCCTGTCTGCCAACAGTGGCCAATGCCAGGTGTCCCAGAGGGAGTGAATCAAACAGGTAATGATCAAGCAATCTCTCTCCTGCCATCCATCTCCACCCTCTGACAGACAGAGGCTAGGGACACCCAGACTGGCTAATAGCCATTTATGGACTTAACCTCCATGAATTTATCTAGTTCTCTTTTAAACCCTGTTATAGTCTTAGCCTTCACAACCTCCTCAGGCAAGGAGTTCCACAGATTGACTATGCACCGTGTGAAGAAGAACTTCCTTTTATTTGTTTTAAACCTGCTGCCCATTAGTTTCATTTGGTGGCCTCACTCTTACTGTTTTAAGAGGAGTTCTTGAACAAACAGACTCACAGGTGGACAGATGCAGACAGGCACACTTACTCTCTCAAATACATAGTAGATATTAAGTTTGAGTGGCCAGTGTTTTTGTGTTATCTTTATTTGCTTATTCAATATAATAATAATAATAATAATAAATAATTTAATAATTTAAAATCTGTGTAGGTGAAGTGGCTACAGCAGCAGGAAGTGAAACGAAGAGTTAAGAGGCATGTTCGAGGTGACCCTAATTTGATTCACTTCAATGACCCAATGTGGTCTAAAATGTGGTATGTGGTGAGTATCTTTGGTTGTCTTCCTTTTGCTAACCAGGAATTTTGCTATGGCAGAGTTAGTTTACAGAGCACTTACCACAGAGCGCATACGCGCGCGCGCACATGCACACACACACACACACACACACACACACAGAAATTGCTTAACCTCACTGAGGCTGCATCTGCATAGCAGGGCTTAACTTGAAATGAGCTACGCAAATTGAGTGATGTCAATTGCATAGCTTATTTCAAAATTGGGAGCGTCTGCACCACACTTATTTCAGAATAGCGCACTCTTCCTCTGACTTCCCTTAGTCTTTGTATAATGAGGGTTACAGGGGGTGGACTAAGAAGTCCTCCAGCGTGACAGTATTTCAACATTATTTTGAAATAACTGCCGGCAGTGTACACGCGGACTAAGTTATTTTGAAATAATGTTGCTGTGTATTTGTACCCTGATAGTATAACTCACTGACTTCCGTGTTTGTTTCCGTGATAGTGCTTTGTTGCTGTATTAATATATCCCAAGTTGCAGAAGAATGTAGTTTTAGAGGCAGTGTGGCCTAGTGATTCTGCATTGGCCTGGGACTCAGGTGTCCTGAATTCTCTTACTAGTTCTGCCACTGGCCTGCTGAGTGACAGTGGGCAAGTCATTGCCTTTCCTGTGCCTCAGTTTCCACATCTGTAAAATTGGGATGATGCTATTGACCTCCTGCATAAAGTGCTTTCAGATCTGCCTGACAAAAAGTGCTATGGAAAAGCTGTGTGTTGTTATTCTGTTGTAATTAGCTTTCATAGTGACCATTTTATCATTGGCACACAATTTTAAGCTTAGAAGGGCTGAAAATACCTCTATGCAGGAACTTAATTTTATTTTGGTTCATTGATTGGTGTTTGGCGGGGAAAAGTAATTTCAAATAAAGGAGTTTAATAGAAATGCTACTTTATATTCATACAAAGTTGAAGATCCCTATCTGAAGTGGATGAATCTAATGATATTAAGATTTCAGTTCCCCTCATTGATTTGTGTGGGGATTTCTTGATCTAGTCTGAATATTTAAAACAGCTTTACAAATAGCTTGATAAATCGTCCAATGTAAATGTATTGCCAGATTATTTGATTTGCTTGCACAGTGCCACTCTTCAGTGGAATTGGGTGATGCTTTCAATTTGCCCTTTACTATTTCTGTCCTCAGCACTGTGGAGATAAAAATAATCCCTGCCGGTCAGACATGAATATTCTAGCCGCCTGGCAGAGAGGATACACTGGCAAAAATGTGGTGGTGACCATTCTTGATGATGGCATAGAGACCAGTCATCCTGATCTTGTAGAGAACTATGTAAGTAATATATATATATGTATATATTTGCATTTTAACCTTTTAGACTGGAATCTCAACTGGAAAATATCCTGGGGAAAATGATAGTGCTTCAAGAAAAATGGGAGCAGAGACTTCCCCCACAGACACTGAATTTGTTTCTGAAGAACTTTACAATTAAAAACATAACCTAAGATAAGTCATGTACAGAAGACACACAAGGTGAAGAAAAACACCAAAACTTCTAATTTGAAATAAACATGACTAGGAAGTGGTAGTAGAATGTTATTAAACCTTCATCAGTTTCTTGTAGAGTAAAATCTAGGGATGTTGGTGTATAGTCGGGTAAACGATTAACCGATAAGCCTGGGTTTATCAGTTAATCCTATCGACTACACACATTTTCCCCCCTTACTGCCTCTGTATCAGAGATAGCAAGGGTGGGGAGGTGGGAGCCCGTGCCCATGGGGAACTGGCTTTTAAGCCAGCTCCCCATGAGCATCTGATCTTGTGGAGCAGCCTGCCACCCCACCCCACCCGCCTCTGATGGTGAGGGGGACAGCTGGGAACTGGTACACATGGGGAGTCAGCTTTTAAGCCAGCTTTCTTTGCGTGCTGGCTTCATGGAGCCACCTGCCTCTCCCCCTTGCTACCTCCCACAGAGGCCGGGGGGGCAGGTGGGAGCCAGTCCTTGGGGGGAGCTGGCTTTAAAGCCAACTCCCCATGATCACCGGCTTCATGGAGCTGCCTCCCATCCTCCCCTGTGCTACTGCCTCTTTATCAGAGGCAGCGGGAGGGGGGGGAGAGGGGGGAGGGAGGGAGAGGGATGCTTGCGCAGCCTGTTCATGGGGAACTTGGGCCTCTGTCCACAACAGGCCCAGGCTTACCTTGGACAGAGGCTGCTCTGTGGGATGCTGGAGCAGCTCCTGTCGATGGGGAGCTCGGACACCCCCCCCGGACAGGGGCTGCTGCCGCCCCACACTGCTGCCTCTGTTACAGAGGCAGCAACACAGGGCTACAGGCGGGACCCAGTCTGAGTGGGAAGCTGATTGTTAAACCTGCTCCCCTCGCAGACGGGCTCCTGCCTGCCACCCCGCGCTGCTGCCTCTGATACAGAGGCAGCAGCAAGGGGTGTCACAGAGCTTCCTGGGAGTGGGGCCGGGAGTGCATTGGCTGCCGTCCCAGCCCCGGGGACTATCGAATAATCATGTAGCTGCTAAGATTTTGTTTGGTTACACGATTAATGAATTAATAGATATCTAACATCCCTAGTAAAATCAGGCCTCCTGGGCTCAAAGACAAAGATGATGTAGATGGTGTTGCTCAGCCAGAGTTGGAAAACAGAACAAGCAAGACCTAAGACTTTCCACAGCTAATCTCTTTCCTGGCCCAGGGAAATCTAATACCTGAGTCAGGCTGACTTTTTAACTGAAAGATCCTAATTGCCAATCACCCAACCCCCAAATCCTCATGAGGAACCTGAGGGCTTTGGATTACATTCTGTCTTGGCAACATGGACTGTAGCATTTACTTCTCTAGCCTGACCATGACACATACTGTATGGAGTCGATACATTTACCACAATTTCCTGGTTCTCACTCTTTTCTTGTGAAGACCCTCTGCTAGCTCAGTATTCGGATGAAGGAGGTGTGTGCGTGGAATGCCTTGCTGGGTTATAAACAGGAACTGAAACACTTTTTACCTGTCAAGGCAAGAGTTTCACTGGTTAAGAACATACGAATGGCATGCTGGGTCAGACCAAAGGTCCATTCAGCCTAGTATCCTGTCTTCCGACAGTGGCCAATACTAGATGCCCCAGAGGGAGGGAACACAACAGGTAATCCTCACATGATCCCTCCCCTGTCATCCATTTCCAGACAAACAGAGGCTAGAGACACCATTCCTACCCATCCTGGCTATTAGCCGTTGATGTAGCGAACCTCCATGAATCTATCTAGGCTGATGTGTCTCCCACAACAGTTGACAATGTTCTAACACATAAAACAGCACATTCCGACAGGCCTGTAAGATATTGACAGGAAATGTTTTTGACCACCTTCTATGCCCAGGATCCTCTTCTTTTTATTGCTTTGGTAGGTTTGAAATGCCTTTGTTATAGATATGCCCCAAGAGCTAATGATTTTAATCTCAGATCCTGGGGTTCTTGCTGTGTTTTCCATCATTCCCTATGAAGCAAACTCCCGTGGGTGAGAAATGGACCGTAGGATTCTGCTCACTGTGGAAAGTGAGTCACTTTGAATAGATTAATTCTTTGTTGTCAGTAGCTGTAAAAGAGCTTGGTGAGGTGCTTTCTAAACCCTTTTAAAGAAGCGCTCACATTCCACAAATGCACAGGGATGCTCCACTGGCTCACGAGCAATTAGACACTCAGGAAAAAGAAATGCCTTGGAAATTTCAGAGATCCCTGTTAAGCTGTTTCTCTTCTGGGCTTGCAAG
Organism: Pelochelys cantorii; assembly: GCA_032595735.1. Taxonomy (NCBI): domain Eukaryota; kingdom Metazoa; phylum Chordata; order Testudines; family Trionychidae; genus Pelochelys; species Pelochelys cantorii. The sequence continues at coordinate 39,705,912 of CM064338.1, read as the reverse complement.
CTCTGGTTCCCAGCCTGAGGAGCATGCTGGATTGAATAATGAATGCCAATAGCCTTTGTTTGTCTTAAGCAAATACTTGAGAATTAAATTAGAAGGGCCAGGTTATTGCCAAGTCCAGTTCCCCAGCCCCAGCGCCCAGAGTGCTCCATTTGTGCGAGTGTAGCATCTCCCCTAGCTCACAGGCTTTTCATTTAAGCATTTTGCTTTATTTGTAGAGCGAACACTTTGCAGCCGCCCGGAAGGCCGTAATTGGGAAAGTAGAAGATATTGAACTTCTTTCTTGTCAGTGGTGAGACAAAGATTAGGGAAAGGGCGCTCTGCAATAGATGAACCTGGCATCCTGATTGTGCCTGAACTATTGCTAAACCAGGAGAGGCCTCTGTCTGTCAGATCCCAGCAGTGGGCATGGCTTCATTTACAACACTGCTTTGGAGGAGCAAAGTCTTCCCACGCTAATGTTATGATCGTTTGTTAAATGTAACGCCCAAGGGGAGGCACGCTTTTTGGGGTGTGCTTAGAAGATCGCACCCTGTTACATTTCAGAATTCAGCATTTCTCTAAGTCAGATTGACTAGTCATGCTCAATGGTGAGACGATGCAGGGTGCTCATGATACTATAGATGTATATTTTTGTTAGTGCCGCAGGACTACTCGTTGTTTTTAAAGTCACAGACTAGCACGCCGACCCTTCTGGGACTTACTAATGAAGGTGCAATGTTTTTAGGATCCTCAGGCGAGCTATGATGTCAATGACAATGACTGTGACCCAAATCCACGCTACGATGCCAGCAATGAGAATAAGTATGTTGCATTCCTTATAATGCCCCTCACCCTTAAATTGTGTGGTACTTTCCAAGCATGTCACAGACATGAACCTCAGTAGCTTCCTCCCGGAGGGGTGGGTTAATAGCACAGGAAGCCTTAGCTCTCTTGGGATTTCATAGATGGGGAAAGTGAGGCAGAGAGAGAGTGACTCCTGCAAGGTACTTGTCCGAGTTACGCTTAGAGCTTAGGAGTTCCTGGCCTCCAGTTGTGTGCCTCACCCATTAAACCATTACATGCCACGCAACATGTGCATGATGAATGTTCCAGAACGGTGACACTTAGTAAGTCATTCTAGTAGGCTGCAAATAGTTAAAAGTAGAATTCCTTGAGTGGGGTCTGGCTTATTCCATTTTGCACATGGTCTCCAGTGGCCCGCTAGGCCCAAACCCTTCCTTCTTGTCTAAGGGAACCACACAGTCCTCCTTCTGGGGCTTGTACTGTTCTTCTTGGTCCCCGTGATCGACCCTTCAGCAGTTCCACTCCAACAGGCAATAGAGACAGTCACAAACAGAATCCAATGGTGTCTCTCCACTGGTAGTTTACCTCAGTTTTAAATTGGGCCCAACCCAGCCCCTCCTTCCTACAGGGTCTGTCTTCCCTCTTCTGATTCAGCCATCACTCCCAGGCGTTACCAGCCTGGAGCTCAGCTTTCTGGCCCTGGCTTCTAAACTCCCTTGGTGTCAGGGCCTTCCCTGCAGGAACCTTACCCACTCTCTATAGGCTCATGAGCTTCCCCTCTCTGCTTCTCATTCCTCTCTGGCTCTTCATAAGAACCCCCTGTCTTCTACCAGGCCCCACCAAGGCGGTGAGCGAGTTGGGCTGCAACAGTTCCCTCTTCAAGGGGGGAAGGTGTGTGACATGTAGGCATCCATTTAATGTCACCCACTGTTTTCAGATTATCATACACTGTCCTTCCTTGCCTATGCTTTAAAAACACAGAATGTGCCAGAATGGATCAGGCCCATAGGCCATCTTGTCCAGTGTCTTGTCTCTGACCATGACGAGCGCCTGATGCTACCAAGGAGGGTGTTAGAACTCTCTAATAGGGAGACTTGGAAATCTGACCCCCCCCCACCTTTACGCTGATCTCTAATCAAGGTTTGCTTAAACTTTGCAGCACGAGATTTAATATCCTGACCAGCATTCTTACTGCTAATTAGGATGAGTCTGGAAAGTCTTGATGCCCATCTCAATATCCAACCCCTTTCGGAATCCTGCAGAGACTTGGCCTCCGCAATTTCCTGTAGTAATGAGTTCCACAGTCTAATTATGAGTTGGGTGAGAGAGCATTTCTTTTTCAGTTTTCAATTTATCATCTTTGTATTGGAAAAACTTAAACAACAAATAGTCTTGCAGCACCTTAGAGACTAACAAAACATGTGGATGGTATCATGAGCTTTCGTGGGTACAACCCTCTTCCTCAGTCTATTTGTTGTTTTTAAAGTTTTTCCAGTTACAGACTAACTCGGCTACCCCTCCGAAGCCATCTTTGTATTGGTTGCCTCCTTGTTGTGTTTTGAGGACAGAAGCTTCCCTTTTCTAAACCATTCATTATTGTATATACTTTTTGTCAAGTCCCTACTTATCTGCCTCCTTTCTAAGGGAAACCATCCCAGTCTTTCTAATCTCTCTTTATCTGAATGTTTTTATAGCCCTTTACTCATTCTCTCTCCCTTTTCTAAATCCCTCCCAGTCCTTCAGGAGACAGGCGAGAAGTATCTTGGGCCAGGTCTACACTAGACCCGACAGCTCAGTTTAAGGTATGCAACTCCAGCTATGTAGAGCTGATGGGAGTAAATGCCCTCTGAGTATGATTTAGCAAGTCTTAATTAGACTCACTAAATCGAACTGCAGAAGATCCATCACAATAGCGACGATCTTCCATTTATAGTGTAGACAAGGCCTTGGTAAGGCCAGAGCACCGATTAAAATAACACACTTGTAGCAAGTATCTGCATGCTATCAGCTCAACTCTTTCCCCCTTCTCCTCCGGACCGGAACCCGTTATTTTAATTCAGTTCTCTCCTCCTAACTATGGCATATATATGTCTGTGATCATACAGCAAAGCTCCCCTCATACGGTGAACACCAGTTGCCAGGTAACTTGCTATCGATCCAGCAAACACAATGCCAATAGACTTTTCATGCCCTATGTCCCAAATGACCCACTGAAGACTAATAATAAGCCTGTTCTCCTCCCTATGTGCAACGGGCCTCATGCAGGGGAATCTTCCAAAGGCCAATTAGTGAAGAGAAAGGGGGTGAATGCTCGATGCTCAGGGGTTTGTTGTTCATGTGACATCTGCTGCTGCTAAGAGGAGCTGAATGGTAGAACTCTTGCCCAGCTGACTAGAAATGTGCCCTCTCGTCTAGAGGGACTAACTAGAAACTGTTTTTAGAGGTCACCTTCTGTGAATTCCCTTTGTGAAACCAACCCTCTGAGCATTTTCCTGAGCGGATTAGAGGTCAAAATGTCGTTGCACGTTTTGAATTTAAATTACAGTGGGACTTCCACGTGGCGGCACATTTGAAAAGGGAATATTAATTCAAAAAAGCCATTTACTTGGCCACTAATTTCCCCTCTTCCCCAGGCCCTTATTAGAACATAAGAACATAAGAATGGCCGTACTGGGTCAGACCAAAGGTCCATCTAGCCCAGTATCCTGTCTGCCGACAGTGGCCAGCACCAGGTGCCCCAGAGAGGGTGGACCGAAGACAGTGATCAAGCGATTTGTCTTCTGCCATCCCTCTCCAGCCTCTGACAAACAGAGGCCAAGGACACCATTTTATCCCCTGGCTAATAGCCTTTTATGGACCTAACCTCCATGAAATTATCTAGCTTCTCTTTAAACTCTATTATAGTCCTCGCCTTCACAGCCTCCTCTGGCAAGGAGTTCCACAGGCTGACTACACGCTGTGTGAAGAAGAACTTTCTTTTATTAGTTTTAAACCTGCTACCCATTAATTTCATTTGGTGTCCTCTAGTTCTTCTATTTAGGGAACTAACAAATAACTTTTCTTTATCGGCCCTCTCCACACCACTCATGATTTTATATACCTCTATCATATCCCCCCTCAGTCTCCTCTTTTCTAAACTGAAAAGTCCAAGTCGCTTTAACCTCTCCTCATATGGGACCCGTTCCAAACCCCTAATCATTTTAGTTGCCCTTTTCTGAACCCTTTCCAAGGCCAAAATATCTTTTTTGAGGTGAGGAGACCACATCTGTACACAGTATTCAAGATGTGGGCGTACCATAGTTTTATACAGGGGCAGTAAGATATTCTGGGTCTTATTTTCTATCCCTTTCTTAATAATTCCGAGCATCCTATTTGCCTTTTTGACCGCCGCTGCACACTGTGTGGAAGTTTTCAGAGAACTGTCCACGATAACTCCAAGATCTCTTTCCTGATTTGTCGTAGCCAAATTAGCCCCCATCATACTGTACGTATAGTTGGGGTTATTTTTCCTGATGTGCATTACTTTACACTTATCCACATTAAATTTCATTTGCCATTTTGTTGCCCAATCACTCAGTTTGGTGAGATCTTCTTGGAGTCCCTCACAGTCTGCTTCTGTCTTGACTATCCTAAACAGTTTGGTATCATCTGCAAACTTTACCACCTCCCTGCTTACCCCTTTCTCCAGATCATTTATGAATAAGTTGAACAGGATTGGTCCTAGGACCGACCCTTGGGGGACACCGCTAGTTACCCCTCTCCATTCTGAAAATTTACCATTTATTCCTACCCTTTGTTTCCTGTCTTTTAACCAGTTCTCAATCCAAGAAAGGACCTTCCCTCTTATCCCATGGCCGTGTAATTTACACAAGAGCCTTATTGTGCTTCTGCCCTCTCACATCGGTTTTTTCTGCTGCCGAAGCCGTACGCCTGTCTGTGAGCTCACCCGCGGGATTGGGATGTTACAGATGGAGCACTCTGGCATGACTGTGGAATGAGGGAGGGAGAAAGGATGGGCTATGACATTGCAAGTAGCTTAAGCGGCAATGGGACTGTCAGCAGTGGTGTCATGATGCTGGGTGTCACCGTCCATGCACACACTGGATCCATACCTGTGCTTGACTCGGCAGTCGGTTATTTACATGGAAATGTACCCTGACCAGGGCTGCTGAAGGGGAAGGGGCGGGGGGGCAAAAGGGCCCCAGGACGTGGTGATTTTAAAAAGACCCAGGACTCTGGGCCTCCTCTACCGTGGCAGCAGCAGCCAGAGCTGCAGCCCTTTAAATCACCACCAGAGCCCCACGTGATGTGGTCAGGCACACGCTGAGGGGCTGGCTGGGGGAGACGTGGCATAGTCTGGGCAGCGCAGAGGGCTCCTATCCCTGCCCCCCCGCCTAGGGCTTCATTTCCCCCTCCCCCCCCCCACATACACGCTGCCCAGGGCCAGGCAATATCTGTTGCCACCTCTGATCCTGACTGTAAATTCTCTTTTCAGACATGGCACCCGCTGTGCTGGACAAGTGGCAGCGAAGGCAAACAACTCCAATTGTGTAGTGGGCATTGCGTACAATGCAAGAGTAGGAGGTAAGGCTGGAGCTGGAGGGTGGCTTTCTCGCTGCATATGGTTTGCTACTTGTACACCTTTATTTCCTGGACCTGTAGTTCTGGCAGCAGGGGAGTCAGCAGTCTCGACAGGCCCCTGGGTAAGGTGGAGGAGGGGCCTGCTCTGCACTCGTAGAAGGGGCAGGGCCTCAGGTGGAAGGGGCGGGGCTGGGGCAGCCAATCCTGAATGCCTTTCAGACTGTGGCATCTCTCCCCCCCCCCCCCCCCCCAGCCCATAGTACTGTGTGGAGCATGCTACATGGGGCTCCCATTGTAATTTAAAGGGCCTGGGGCTTCAGCCACCTCAGGCCCTTTTGTATCACTGGACCCAGGGGGCAGATGCCCCTTTTGTCCCCGTCCCCCCACCTCCTTCTCGTTAGCAGGCCTGTCTGCCAGTCTGGATGGGTGGGTTGTGATTTCTTGAACTGAGACTGACAAGGGGGCAGTGAGGATCTGGAGCGTGACCTGGTCTTGATCTGCTTTGAGTCACTATCGTTAAGGATGCCCTGATGTCCTTAACTGAGATTAACCCTGAAGAGGCACCTCTCCCCTTCCCCCTCCCCCAACAGCAGAGTCCGGTTTTTTTGAAGAGTTGGGGATCCACTGAAATCAGCTCACAAGGGTGTTGCTGACCGTGTGGCCCGTGGATCCTCAGTTAGTACAGATCACCGGTGGCTACAGCTGCTTGGAGTCTCTTCCCCACATGTGTGGGTTTCACTGAGAAGAGTTTCTTTGGGTTTTTGAGCGAGAGATTTCTGGTGTTTTGGGGCACTAGCCTGGCATATGAGAGACCCAGTTCAAGTGCCCTCCCTGCCTGAGCCAGATGGAAGAACTCTGGTCTGAATCAGGCAGAGCTGGAATTTGAAGCTGGGTTGGCTCCATTCCAGGTGGTGCTGTAGTCCACAGGATGAATGGGAACTCGCATCCTGATCCAAAAGTGGTCATTAGGACATGACTCTCTAACCTCAGAAACTTCCAGAAGGTTTTGGGGTTGTTCCAGAGTGGAATGAAAACAAATTTCAAAACTTCAAAAGGTCCTGCCGGGGTGGCCCCTTCTCCTTGGAAGTCAGCTGCATCTGCTCCAATGGTGGAGCAAGAACGTCCCAGTTCAGCTCAATATTCGCCTCAGAGACTAATGGTCCACTTGTGATCAGGCTAACCTGGGAACCGTGGCGGCTTGGATCTTGGCCTTCTCGCAGCAATCGACAGGGAAAGTCAAAAGGAAAAGGTTAGCTCTGCATTTGATAAAGGGCCTGGTTTGGAGTTGGCAGTGCTGCTGGGAGTGTGCCACACCCTGTCTCCCCAGGCAGCCCTCAGAGCTGCCTGGAGCACGCCACACGGCACTCCAGCGGCGATTTAAAGGTCTCAGGCCTCCAGTCACCACTGCTGCCACAGCTGCAGCAGCCAGGAACCTGGGGCCTCTTTTGAATCCCTGGGCTTTGAGGCAGTGGCTCCCTTTGCCCCTCCCGCATCAGTGGGCCTGATCCCCGTGGACTTTTTTCCCATAGTTTGAATTGAGCCAACCGATGATTTCTATAGAATTGCATCTTTGACAGAACCTGTCCTGCATGACACACAGAGAGCTTGCCTAGGCTTTTGGGAGTGTTTCCAATCAAGTCAGACCCTTGACTATCTGACTGAAAATTCCTGGTACTGTTTTCATTTCCTCTTGAATCTAAATCTGGAAAATCCCGGGCCCAGCGCAGCAAAGTCTCTCTGCATGGTTCAGTCTCTGCGCTCTTTGTATTTTGCCTTGGTAGCAATAGATTTTACTGGCAAAGCTTTTCTAAAGGACTGTTCGTGGGGTTACTGTGGGCAGGCCACTCGCCGCTTTATGTAAGTGCAACTTGTGGAGCAGAGAATTGGACGTGGTTTTCTCACAGCTGCTCTCCCACTTCACTGCCCTCCCCTTGGCTGCTGGTTTTGCCCTGCCTGGATGTAGCTTGGCAGGGGGGTGCCTCTCCCGCATCGCTATGTCTTGTGGCTATTTAGGAATTGGCAATGCTGCTAGCAGCACTTCGTCACTGACTGAGTGGAAATGCTCCCTCTGAGAGGGATGGCTGAGCTTGCTGGGAACATGGGAATGGGGCTGTGGGAGGATTTTGGGGTGTTCCCAAAGGAAATGCAGAGTAGGATGTGAGTTGAAGGGGAACAGCCTCTTTATTTCTCTTTGATTTCATTGCTGTCCTGACTTTCCTACCCCCTTTCCTCCCTGTTTATCCCTATGTTCCCCTTTCTTTTGTATTCACCACACCCGCATTCTGGTCCCTTTCTTTTTCCCTCTAGTGCCAGCCTTGCCTAGCTCTCAAGGCAGAGGCCACACAAGAAGTTACCTTTGGTCCCATGTGCAATGGGGCTGATGTGGTATGGTGACATCTGTGGCTCCTTGATTATAGAGAAGCCTAAGCCAGCAGATGAGCACTTTCTGGCGCTTTCTGTGAGCTGGGTTCAATACCCAGTCAGGAAAGCTTGATAGAGGTCTGGTCCTCCCTGTGTCAACCACATTTCTTTCCCCTTTCCAACGCATCCTTCTCAAATTTCCCTGAAGGAAATTGCTCTTTCCTACGGCCTCCCCCCATTTCTCCTTCTTTGCCCCCTTCCCCCCACTGCTATGTGGAGACCAGCATGTTGCTCTTTCGAAAGTGGGGGTGCAGGAGCACATGGATGAAACCATTTCTAACATTGCTGCTGATGTGGAGGCTGGTCGTTAGGGAGGCTGCTCATTTTCCGAGCTGCGTCTCCAGCAGCAGGTGGGTCCAAGCACCCAGAAATCAGGCCCTTTCTGTCCCGCCCTTGTGGACAAAGAACACATACCAGGAGGGGGCCGCCCATTCCAGCAGATGGAGAGTTGACCTATTAGCATGGTTTGCAGTAGGATCCCACTGCCCTATCTTTATCAGCGTGGCTCTCACATTTTGTGCACACGACCTGAGCTGGGAAAAGGGTGCTCCTATTGCAGAGACAGGGAACCGCCTTCCCAGGTGGAGAAGAGAATCTGCCAGGTGCCACGTTCTACTCTCCGGAATGCTCAGCACGTTGGACAAGCCTGTCTGTTTGCGCTGGGAGTAAAATGGCTACCCCCATGAGAGAACAGCCTGGTCCAGCTACCTGTGTCGCTTCAGCACATTCTCCTTCTCAGATCCACCTGCCGAGCAACAGCAAATGTCACACGTTAATGACATTTATTTAGGGGCCCCTGCCCTGCCCTCTCCCTAGGAATTTGGTATTTCTATCTAATGAAATAGATCCGGTAAATAACTGAAAAGTACACATTTGTACAAACCCAGGCACAATGGCCCTCTTGCCCCCTGACCTTGGTGCTATTGGAACACACATAATAAACAGTAATGACGTAAACGAATCTTTATCAGTAAATTGTTTGTTTGTGTTAGCATGTCTGTGAGCCAGTTCAGATTTAGAGCATTTTAAAGGATCTGCTTGCCCCCAGAGACTGATCTAATCAGCTCGGAGTTGTGTAGCTGTCAGTGACATGTAGTGTTGGGGAATCTGGCTTTGCAAACGGGATAGAAGGAAGTCTGGAATTGTCATGTACTACAGGCTCCTTTGGGTGCAGCCGCCTACCAAATCTACAGGAAACTTCCTTTGTAAACCAGTTGCCAAAAGGTCTCCTTTGCCCTCCCGGTCTGATTTGTGTCACCTCATTGGCACAAGCAGGGGGATGTGAGCTGCTCCATCAGCTACATTGTAGGAGCCTTATTTGATACTTTGCCGTGGGCAGGTGTGGTCCTTGCTCTGTTACCCTTTGAGCACTAGCATGAGCTCGCTACTTGCATTAGTGGTAGGAAGGCTTTAGACCTGGGCCCCTGTTGGTAGACATGGTCTTGACACAGCATCTCCTCTGCTTCAGTTCAGTTGAAGAGAAAGTAATTAAACCTCTTTGTACATCTACCTTCTTCTGTACCTCCTCCTTGGACTTTCACTGTCTTCTGCCAGCATCTCTGCTAGCTCTCTCAGGTGTCTGGCGTAAAACCCTATGAGGCAGAAGTCACGACAGCTCAGCAGGACTCCATCTGAGAGAATATTTCCCACAATGCCTCAGGAGGGCAGAGGATCCTCGCATCCATGTAAGAAATTCTTGGCACCTGTATGGTGCAAGTGAATCTTGAAAATTACCCACAAGCCAGTGTGCCAGCAGCAAGAGCTGAGGCAGTATGGGATAGCAGTCAGTGCTTTTCCAGGATACCTTGATACCAACATGGTTATGAAACTTGACAAGGAAAGATGTGTCCATATGGGTGACTTAGGCCAGGTCAACACTCTAAAACAGGGGTGGGCAATAATTTTTGGTGGGGGGGGGGGCACTCCAAGATTTTGGAAAGTGGTGAAGGGCTGCACTTTTCTGTAGAGGAGATGCGGAGTCTAGGATGGAGGTTGGGTGCAGAAGGGCACATGGGGTAAGGGACTGGGGTGCAGGAGAGGGTGTGGGGTCTAAGAGGGAGTTTGGGTGAAGGAGGGGGTTGTGATCTGGGTCAGAGGATTGGGGGGTAGGGTCAGGGAGTATGAGTGCAAGAGAGGATTCTGGCTTGGGGGAGGGGCTCTAGGAGGGAGTACAGGGCCTGAGAGGGAGTTGTGACCTGAGGCAAGAGGGTACAGAAGGTTTGGATGGTGACCTGAGAAATGGAATTGAGGTGAGGGAGGGGCAGGGGTGCCAGAGGCAGGCTCTGGCTCAGAGGCGCTTACCTAAGTGTCTCCTGGCCAGCAGCCCTGCAGCACTCCCAAGGCAGCCCCAGATCACTTTAAACTTCAGGCTGCTCCCTCCACATGGCTTTCAGCTCCGGGAGGGGGAAGAGGCTTGTGTGGCCCCCATCCCACAGGCCAATCTCTCAGCTCCTATTGGCTAGTTGTTTTCATCCAGTGGGAGCCGAGAGATTGTCTGGGATCAGTTCCTATTGGCTGGTTGTTTCTAGCCAATAGGAGCTGAGGATTGGGCTGGGGGCAGAGAGCCGCAAGGACTGAGCTTTAAACCATGGCAGCTGCATGCCTGAGGGTGGCTTGGTGGGGCGAATCTGGCCCTGCTCTAAAAGGTTTTCTGACATAGTTATTCTTGTACGGCGCTAACAGCAAACTCCTGGTGCAGACATAGCTCAGACAGGGGTTATACCAGTGCCCCTTGCAAAATAAGGGACACCAGCAGCAGCACAGTCATTCCAGTATAACTGTGTCGACACCAGGGCTCTTGACAGTACACAGATGTGATACAAATTATACTCCAAGCCAACATTACTCACCTGGCAAAGGTTTCTGCTGCAGCCCTGGCCTCTGAGATTGGCTGGGGGCGGGGGAGGAGAAGCTGCAGAATGGGAGCAGCATAGCTGTGATTGCAATGGCTGGGTGAGACGGGCGGGGGGGGCGGGGCGTGTCTCTCTGGCATGATGGTCACTTAGCTTCTTCCTCAGTAGCGCAGGCATTCGGGGAAATGCTGCTAGAATGCTGCATGGGAGGCAGTAATGAGCTTGCCCTAGCCAGGGTTCTGGGCCTGTGCTGGGATTTTTCATTTCCTCAACGTAAGCTTTGTCTACACTGACAATTGAGTGACAAAGCTTCTGTGGCTCAGTGCTTAAACCCGCACCCCACCCTCCAAACGACAGAAGCTTTGCCCCAGCAAGGACTAGTACAAACAATGCTTTTTAGTGGAACAAACTGTGTTTACACGGCCTGACTTGTAGCGTCACGGCCATGTGGGCACAGCCATGTCACTAAAAGTTGGATAGTGGTAGACATCCTTTACACACCACTCCAGATCCAGTACACAGATCCCATGTCTCTCCTCTGTTATTTGAGACCTACCATGGGGGTCCTGGGGATGTACATTTAAATAACCCACTTGGCCCTGCCCTGAAGACTACTTTCTTGCTACTGGAGTTTGTAGAGGATTGGTTTGTCAATGAGGGGTGTTTGGCTTGTGTTGGTGAGAGATAAGTCCCATTTCCATGATTCCATGTGAGTGTGTCCAAAAAATCAGCTGCTTCCCCTGTGCTTTAAACTTGAGTGTCCACCTAGCTATCATCATGGGTATACACACGCACATGTGGTGATGTGGAGGGCACATCTGATTTCTTTGTGGTCCCGATGCCAGGGAAGGAATGCGAATGCAGCCAGAACTATTTTGAAATGTTTGGTCTCACAAGAATGGCCATACCGGGTCAGACCAAAGGTCCAGCTAGCCCAGTGGCCAATGCCAGGTGCCCCAGAGGGAATGAACAGAATAGGTAATCATCATGTGAACCCTCCCCAGTCACCTATTCCCAGCTGATGGAGGATTGCTCCATCAATGGCTGTTAGCCAGGATGGGCAAGAATGGTGTCCCTAGACTCAGTTTGCCAGAAGTTGGGAAGTCCTGGTCTTCACAACATCCATGCAAGCATGGCATCTCCACCAGCACTTTGTCGAGGTAAAGTGCGCTTGTGACACAGTCCTTGTTTTGTGACACAAGCAGCACTGAAAGTAACTAATGCCAACAGCATCAATGGGCTGTAGTAAACTGAGGATGTGGATTGCCTGGGGGGAAGCAGGGCCTCCCAGGTCCATCCACTGCCACTGGAGTTAAAGGTACTTTGCCTCCTGCATGATCAAGCTTGTTATATTTCAAACACATGCTTCTTAATTGCCGCGGAGGCCAGAATGTACTTGTCAGTTTTATAAAAACGCATTGCTCCCTCCTGAATTTGATTTCTTTTATGAGCGCCTCTGCGTGCACATGCTGGGCAGACCAGGAACACGTTGTCGACCAAGACACTAAACCTGACAGACGGCTTGAGGTTGTAGGTTTTCGGCAAATTTTAGAAGCTGAACCATACAGAGTCCCTGATGAGGGAACAGAACGTGCTGTAGCTTTGGCAAAGTGATTCTAGATGGATTACTAAAATAAACTCGTGATTAATGAGCAAAACTTGTCAGGGAGGCCTATTTATCACACTCAAAAAGCTACAATCCAATTTTACTTGCTGCTCTTCATTGCTCTTGCATTGCTGTTTATCTGCCATAGGCAAAATACATTACTGCTCAATAAACAAACCGGGGTCCTGGAATGCCTTTTTCTTTTTTCTTTTTCTTCTTTTTCTTTACAGCCTGAATTCTGAAACTTTTATTGCGTACTCTGTGGGAAATAGCTGATTTATTTCCTCCTCCCAGCTGTCTCTTATTTAACTTTGGTTTCCTTCTTCCAGAGTCTCTAAGTCTAACCTTTCGGATCTGCTGTCATGTTAAATATATTTGGGTTTGATTGCTGGCTATCCTGGATCTGCTAAGCAATGAGACTTGAGGGGATATTTTCCCCTCTATATAAATCCACAACTGGCAGCATCTTTAATGAGAGCAAAGGAAAGGGAGAATTTATCCAGCTTATTTTTTCATGTAGCTCTGAGTTGTACTGTTGCTGTTGTGCATCACAAATGTCTCAACACCCCTGAGAGGCATAAAAGTATTGTTAGCCCCATTTTAGTTGGGGAATTGGAGCACGGAGAGATTGGGATTACACAGGACCTGAGACAGGAATTAATTTCAGATCTCTTTTAGGGTATGTCTACACAGCAAAGTTATTTTGAAATAACAGCCCTTATTTCGAAATAACTTTCCTAGCATCTGCACAGCCAAACTGCTATTTCGAAATAAATTCAAACTAGCAGAGCACTTATTTTGAATTTGGTAAACCTCATTCCACAAGAATAATGCCAAATTCGAAATAGCTATTTCGAAATAAGTGCTGTGTAGACACTTATTTCGAAATAGGGGGCCTCCAGCCTTCCCAGGGTGCCCTGGTGGCCACTCCAGCCTCAACCAAGAACACTTTTCTCCCTCCCCCACTCCCTGGAGCCCTTAAAGGGGTAGACTATGGCCACAGTGCCTGTGCCAGCTCCAAGCCTGCCAGCCCAGAGCCAGCAGTCACTGCCCCAACCCAGTGGCCCCAAAACATGAGCCAGCAAGCCACTGGCAGCCAGCCCTCCACCGCTCCCCAGGAGCAGTCTGCCAACTCCCAGTAGCCTGCCAGGGCCCAGAGAAGGGGGGTGCCTTCCTGGTCCAGGGTGGAGATCATGGACCTTATTCAGGTTGGGGGGGATTCCTCCAACGTCCATAATCTCCACACTAGACGGAGGAATGCGGCCATCTATGGCAGGATAGCTGCCAGCCTGGCCACCAAAGGCCACAAGCGAACCCAGGAGCAGGTCTGCATGACAATCAAGTTGGTCCGGCAAGACCCACAACCCTGAGCCCTGAGCTTCCCCTCCCCCTTCTTCCCCTTGCTTCCCGCTTCCAGCTCCCTCCTCCCAGGTTTCCCCCTCCCCTCTCCCACCCTCTTTTCTCCCCTCTCCTGCCTCCTTTCCCCAGTCTCACCAGAGTTTCATTCCCTCCCCTCCAGTTTTGTTAAATAAAGAGAGTTTGTGTTCATGAAAATATGTGTGTTTTATTTGACATCAGGAAGGGGGGTTAGGGAGGGGTAAGTGGAAGGACGTGAGGGAGGAATGAGGCACAAGCCCCCAGTGGGGCAGACCAGGAAGGCTCTTAGTGCTCCTCAGGGTGGAAGTTCTCCCGCAGGGCCTCCTGGATACTGACAGCCCCCCAATGGACCTCCCAGATGGCAGCCTGCAGAAAGTGCAGCCAGGCTCGCAGCAACGCGTTCACGAGAAGCACCAGAGTGCCCAGGGGCAGCTCTAGCTCCATGTTGCAGAGTGCTGTGGTGTCCCAAGTGAGGGCAACCAGAGCACACAGAGACAAAATGCTTTGCTGTCCCTCATCGAGGTAGACAAGCAAGCAGGGAAACCTGAGAACTGGCTGTCCGGGGGGGGGGCCCTTTAAGCACAAACCTCAGTTAGCCTCAGGCAGCAGCCCCACACAGTAAGTCCTGACCTAGTGCCCTGCTGGAACTGGTTCCGGCCAGCCTTAAGTGTGATTCAGAGTCCACTCACTGTGGATGCGCTATTTCAAAATAGCAAAATGCTATTTCAAAATGCATTTTGTGTGTAGATGCATTATTTTGAAATAGGCTATTTCGAAATAACACTGTAGTGTAGACATACCCTTAGTCCCAGTCCTCCTCCACATGCCCATCTTTTTGCTGCAGACTCACAAAAGGCAAATCCTTCACTGCTTCATAGAAACTTCAGAGGGGCAGTGTTCCCTCTCCCACCCCATCAGGCCCGGAATGTAGTTTTCCCTTCTCCCCATTATAGGACTTGCTCAGTATTAAATGCCAAGATTTTAGCCAAAAGGGAAGGTAGAAGTGATGCGGATGTGAGCAGCATTTCTTCCTCACTTTCTGCCTTGTACCTAATGTACGTAGGCCAAGCGAATGGCTTACATCAGTGTGTGGGGGGGGGGAAGAGCAACCCGTGGGCCATATGCGGCCCATTGGGGTTCTGTGTGTGGCCCAGGAGACATTTTGTTCACTGTTGCCCACACACAGGGTTGCCAGATTCTGCTGGTTTCCATCACATCATTTTTTCCTAACAGTGTTGCTAAAGTGACACACACATAAAGCCAGGGCGCGGGAAATGAAGTGCATGCTGAGTGCACACAACACTGACTGTGAGAGCCGTGTGCTCCCTCTGCATCCAAAGTGCTGCTACGGTTCACTCGGCACCACCCACAAATTCTAGGTACACCAGCAGAGCTAGCAAAACTACCCTGTCCTGGGAGACTGCCTTGGTTACAACAATCTTGCGGCCCGCTAAGATGAAGGAGGGCCACTCATGTGGCCCACTCACTAGCCTAGATTGCCCATCTAGGCTGGCTTAAATTGTCCCAAAGCTACTGCTTCCTTCTCCTCCTACATGGAGAGCTGACACCTTGCACTGAAGAAGAGTCATCCATTCACAAGCTGAGATGGACCCCAATTCTGCAAGATGCCAGGCACCCCCCATCTCCAGCTGACTTCACTGGAGTTGATGGTGCTTGGCTCCTTGCAGGATCAGTCCCGGAGTTGGAGGGCTACCTTTTCCTCCCACCACTGAGAGGGTTTAGTGCTCTAAATGTACAAAGAAAGGAAGATTCCGTGAATGTCTTTGCTCCTTCGCTTTGTTTTTGTAAGATTGTTCTCCGCGGGCGGCACACGACATTAGAAAAAATATATTTGAAGTGCTGCGGTCCAGAGCACAGCTGCAACTGTAATTACATCTGGCTGCATTTGTTTAGTTTCAGAAAAGTAAATGTGTCAAAGCAAGTGCATTTTTATAGACAGGCGTCTGGTTGGCTGGCTCCGGTAGGCACTGAAACGATCCGGTGCTACCTTTCAGACAAAAGGCCACTTAGCAGAATTACTAAACTGGATTGACTGAGCATCAGGGAAACAGATGGCTCTGAGCTGTTTTTGTCCACTCCATTGACTTGCACCAGGGCAGCTGCTTTCTGAGTACCCCCATTCCGCATGATGGGGCTCTGCGGCCCCACGACCCCCATTCCCCTCCTCTCAGGTACCCCAAAGTCTGCATGCCAGGCTCTCTTCCCTCAATCATGTCCCTCCTTGGAGCTGGTTTGTTGTCCAAAGCTCGTGTAAGGGGATCAAAACCATATGTCTTGACACAAAATGAGTTCAGACTAGATGAGGGACCCTTCTGGCCCTGGAATCTATGAATTTATGAAAATCCATGTGTTGCCCCAGTGCAACTCGCCATTAGAATCCACTGAGAGACAAGGTGGGGGAGGAAATATCTTACACCAATTTTTGCGGGTGAGAGAGACCAGCTTCCGAGCCATGCGCCGCTCCTCGGTACCTTTCCCAGAGCTGAAGAAGAGCTCGTGCATCTTGAAAATAAGAACCTGTAGAAAGCAGGCTGGAATTCCCTGGGTGTGTCCCAGCTCCAACTGTGGCATCTCTCCCCCACACCCTGCAGGGCTGCAGGAGCTGAGCACAATCCCTTTGAACCTGTACCAGGAGAGAGATAGGAAAAAGGGGGCAGGGGAGGACAACCAGCTGCCCCCAAGGTCTTCTTAGTAGAGAGCGGGGAAGGGACAGAAACTCCTCTCTGAAGACTCTTCCCCTTTGAGCCCTTGTTCCCATAGGAAGGTTTCATCTTGGGCCAGGCTCTTCTCAGCTGGTTAGCTTCTGTGATCACGTGCAGACTCTTCCATTTCATGGGGATGTGGCTAGCTAAAGGCAGCCTGTATATACTTCCCTATGTGGTGTTCCAGTAACAGGCGATGTGAATGAACGTTGTCTCTTGCACATGGGAAGGCTCGACTTGAGCTCACTCACATTGATCCAAGTGGGACCTGGTGGAAAAAAATAGTTTGGAGAACCAGGGGAGCCAACAGCTGGGTAAGGTGGTGAGGGGCCTGGCTCCATGCTCTTGGAAAGGGTGGAGCATCAGGCAGAAGGGGCGGGGCCAGGGTAGCCATCCTTCAGAGCTGCTCCGAGCCCGGCGTATCCCCCAGCCCTCAGAGCTGCATGGTATGCGCCACTCAGGGCTCCAGCAGTGACTTAAAGGGCCCGGGACTCCAGCCACCGCTGCTGCTACTGTAGCTGTGGCAGCGACGGGGAGCTCCCGGCCTCTTTGAATCACCAGGCTCAGAGCAACTGCCCTCTCTGTTCCTCCTCCTGCCGGCAGGCCTGTGGAGAGTCAATGTTGCTGTCTTAATCTAGCAATATAATATACTGCCCCGTTTTCCACATGAGGAACTGGCACATTCCCGTGGGGTGAGTTACAAACACCCCCTGCCACTGAAGCAGGCTTCTCAGTTCAGTTCCTGCCCTATGGGAGTAGGGTTGCCAGGTGTCCGGTATCCTACCGGACAGTCCGGTATTTGAACCCTCTGCCTGGTAAAAAAAAATCAGACAATACCGGACACGTGCAGTGTCTGGTATTCTCTGATTTTTCCGGCTGGGCACCGGACAGAAGCCTGATGTGGGTGGCCCTGCCCCTGCCAGGCTTCTGCGCAATCACAGGCTCCCAGCGGCATTCGCAGCCTCGCCTCCCAGCTGGGAGTCCCAGCTGGGAGGCGGGGCCGCAATTGCCGCTGGGTGCCTCTGGTCGCATCGGAAACCTGGCAGGGGCGGGAGGAGTGGCTGGGAGTTCCAGCCACTCCCCCTGCCCTCGCCAGGCTTCTGTGCAATCACAGGCTCCCGGTGCCAATTGTGGCCCTGCCTCTCAGCCTGGGAGTCCTGGTTGCGACCGCTGCTTATCCCCCGTTCCTTTTTTTTTTTTTGCTTGACCAAAAAATATGGGGTGTCTGGTATTTTTTGGGAGACCATCTTGCAAACCTATGTGGGAGCACATACCCAGTCAGATGGGGGAAGAGATCACGGTTCCCACTGCAGCCCACAGGAGATGGGTGTGTCCCCCGAGAGCATTTTCAGCTTTTGCAGTTTGATTGAGAGTCTTCCTCACATTTGGAGTGTCTCCTAAATACCCAGCTCCTGGAATCAAGTGACACCGCGAGAATCTCTGCTCCTGACTTTTAAAAGTAAGCTTTGAACCCAGCGGGTCGTGGAGAAGAGATGAAAGCTGTGCCGTTAGTGCATCCTAAAGGCTTTAAAACAGACCCGCCAATAACAAAACCCCAGTCTGTTGTTTGGTTTTTGGAAAGCTCATGCTTATAAGGCCAAGCTCATGGTTTTATGGGGCTTGATTTGTGGTTTTTGAATATCTGGTGGCATGCCTACAATGCTGAACTGACATCAGGGTTGAATTTCTTTCATGGAAACTCTTTAGTTTCCCAATAAACTGAATTCTTGATCCGCTGCCATGTCTGGGTTTAGAGATTCCCAGGGAAATGAGGCCTGGTCTCATGAATTTTTAGCGTCTTTGATTCAGTAACAATGTTATATGTGCAGAACCCTTGCGCAAGCCAGGGATGGCTTTTGCCACTTCATCTCAAATTGGCTCCATTTCCTTTTTTGTGTTCTGTCTTCCCATTGGGCATTCGCCATCAAGTTGCCTCATGCTGTAGTGAGAAACAAGAATCCTCTCTTGAGAATGATAGGAATGCTTCAGTTGGCTGGGAAAGAGGCTTCTCCCAATAAGCCCTCCTAACGCTCTCATTTCCCTAATTGAAATAGTCTTCATAGACAGTGATTCATTGTTCCAGAACTTAGGTTCCTTACGTACCAGTGTGAGAATCTTCATGACAAATGATGACAAAGGAGCTGAAGTGAAATGTGCTATTGCATCTACCACTTTCCCTCCTCTTTAGCGCGGCCTGTGGAGCATCCTGATTTCAAGCTTTAGAAGGCCTCTTTTCCAGGGTTCAGATTTTGCCCTCTCATTATATCTCTTGGACAACTTTGCTGGCACACCTGCAGAGGGGCAAGGGAGGTTCGAGTTGCAAATGGTCTGCATGTTCTGTTGTGCTTTGGATTTTTCTCCCCCTCGGATTTTCAGCTTGATGTCAAGGTACTGAGGAATCTTTATTCGGTTGCAAATAAAATTCTTGCCATTTTTCCCAGGGGATGTTAACATCGGCTGGTATTTTCAATGCTACCAGAGGATTTTAGAGAGAGCTCTCAGGTGTGTATAAGGCTGGCTGGAAGACCAGAATTCTAGGTTGCGATAGATTTTGAGGTGGCAGGAATTTGTTTTGATGCCACGTTGGTATGAAACTGAGACTTTTTGAAATTTTTCATGACAGAGAGAGGCCCCCAGGAGCCACCCAAGAATAGCCGATAGCCCAGAGCAAGGACTTGTACCTGGGTCACCCATACCCTGTCATTGGGCTATTGGCTACTCAGATGTCTCCCTCCTTTTTCTGACCGGAAATTTCATCCTGGACCTAAGAAGCCGCCCTCCCCCTTCCCCTCCCCCCCCCCAGCTATCAGAGCTGCACGGAGCATGTGCTACGGCGCTCTGACAATTAAGGGTCCAGGACTCCAGCCACCACTGGAATAGCAGCAGCAGCAGCAGCAGCAGCCAGGACCCATAAGCCCCTTAGAACTATGGGGCCCTGGGGTAACAGCCCCTTTACTCCCCTCCCCACCCTGTTAGAGGGCCTGGCTGCGAGAGAGCTCTCCCAGCTCTCTGTATAATCCACTTCTGTGAGGGGAGTGGCTCCAGTGCAGTAGCCTAGTTCACACTGGCACTTTACAGCACAGTAACTTGTTGCACTTTGGCGGGGCTGGGAAGGGGGGAGAGGAAGGTGGGTTTCACGCCCCTGAGCCAGAAAGTTACAGCGCTGTGAAGTGCCAGTGTAGACTTGGCCTGAGTAACTACTAGTGTGACTTTGTGATAAGGATGTTAAGTATCAGGTAATTGACTAATAGAATAGTCAATGCATTTTTGCATCGACTATTAGATTAGTCGATAGGGCGCCTCCCCCTTTGAAGTGTAACAACAGCCCTAGGCAAAAGCGCCAAAGCCCGGGGTCAGCGGGGGGGGGACTCCCCCACTGACCCCAGGCTCCGTGTGGTGCTGTCACTTTGAAGTACCCCACTCTTCTCCCCTCTGCCCCCCGCTGCCTCTATTTGCTCTATTTGATAGAAGCAGCGGGGGGGGGCGGGGGAGAGCAGAAGCGGATAGTCGACTAGTCATTCAAATCCCTACTTTGTGAGCGCTGCCATTTCTGGAGAGAGGCCGCTGCTGAAATGTTTAGATTCATCTGGAGTAGGCCACTTTCTGCATCCTGCTTGTACAGTGGAATGGCCAGAGAGCTCCAGATGAGGTATCATTTTAATTCCTTTCCACTGTTAGGAAAAGGAAAGGAACACAGAGTGAGAGAGAAAAGTGAGGAGAAGGGGGAAAGGTTTCCAAAACAGCATCGGAACTTCGGCAAAGCTCACGAGGATACCCACAGTGACATTGTGTTAGGTTGTTCGAGACAGTCCAAGCCTTTCCAGTCTCAGCAGCCTCCAACAAAGGCCTTTGGCTGCAACCCTTGCACTTCTATAAAAGCTGTTAAGCCCTAACGTCTAACGTTTTTGTGCTTCTAGGCGTTCGGATGTTAGATGGCGATGTGACCGATGTTGTTGAAGCAAAGTCGCTTGGCATCAGACCCGATTACATTGATATTTACAGTGCAAGCTGGGGGCCAGATGATGATGGGAGGACAGTGGATGGACCTGGTGAATTGGCCAAACAGGCTTTTGAGTACGGCATTAAAAAGGTGAGGCTGATAGAGTACTTTGGAGATGCTGATTATTTTTTCCCTTTTACTTCATATGAAATGTGTGTGTGTGTGTGTGTGTGTGTGTGTGTGTGGTGGCCAAGGGCAGAGGTAAGAAAGTCAAGGTCAAGAGAATCGTCTTGAGAGAATGACCTTGCCTTGTCTATGCCTGACTACCACACAGAGAACTGCACTGGGGTTGAATTATGACCAAGTTTTCATGGTGTACACAAGGCCAAGGTGACTTTGGAATACTGTCTCCACATCTGGCACCCCTAGAAACCAGAAATGGTCTTTAGTTGCAAGACTCAGATCCTGCCTTGCATCGAAATTTGAGCCCCCTTTACCGTTCCCCGTCCTGACCTGCAAATTACGGAGGCATTCTAGGTCTTGTCTTGAGCTCAGTTGGCTTGGTGGCAAATAAACAGGAGTGATTCTAACCACACTCAGCTCAGCAATGTATGGCAAGCTCTTTGGGAGGCTTTATAAAAAACACTCAGCACAGATGTTCTAGACATATGCAAGGCATTACAAATAAAATAAAAGGTTCCCCTCCGTGCACTGTTCAACACCAACCTGAACAAGCACTTACTTCTCTGTGCTAGGGAAATTCCTGAGAGAACAGATGGGCCCAGAGCTCAGAGCAGACTGGGGTCTAATTTGAAATCCTAGACTGGAAGTTACATCGAGTTCATAAATTAAAAGTATTTGAAGGGAACTCATTTTTTATTATGAATTAGATTTATTCTCCTGGGGGCTGCGGGGAGGGGAAATCTCTTGCTGTTGCGCTGAGACGGGGAGGGGGAATCTCTTTGCTGTCGCACTGAGGAGAGTCCGCTGCCCCCCACACTCTTACTCCCTCCTGTGGCATTATAGCTGACAACCAGCCCTGCTACCTAATAAGGAACAAGGAGGGCTCATTGTTTCCAGGTCTGCTTGTGCTGCTTGCCTGATGATCAGTACGGCTTTTGCGGTATGAGAGGTGTACGCTTCTCTTCCCTCTCCCTTCTCCTCCCAAGGGGCAGAGTGGTCTCCCTCGGAAGTGTCAGAGTGGTGCCAGGCACTGAAACCACACGGTTGCTCCAAGGCATTGATTTATGTGCCCCCGTATGGCAGGCGGGGAAATTCCTGTCTGACCCCAGCTAGTCATCAGCATATACCCTGAAGCATGAAGATTGCTCATCTCTGTCAGACTGTCCAGGCTAGTGTAACTGCAGACCCAGTTCATGTAACAATCTCATTCTTATTTTAGTGTTTCCAAGTCCTTAATCTCAGTAGGTTTGACAGATTATTTCCTTGTTGCATAAAGGATTTCCCTTCATCCATCTTAAATTTGTTCCCATTTAATTTCAGTGAGTGAACTCTGGCACTCATGCTATTGTTACCAAAAATGTTATGCTTAAACGAAGCACACGAGATCTTTTATAGGGGAAAAGGCAGTACGCTGCATTTATTGAGAATACAACAGTTGCATATGTTTTTCAACCACTCACACAAACGAACACCATACACACAGTCCCGCCAGACGATGTTATAGTTACCAGTCCAGATTCTGCATCAGTCTAGTGGCCAGCTAGATTGAACACAGAAGGAGAGCAGGGCCTTTGTCGGTCGATTGATCCGATGCTCCTCTGGAGGTGGTGGCAAGACAAACCCAAAGTTCCATAGCAAAGCACCCTGCTTTTATAATCCTTTTCTCTGTTGAAATCAATGGTTTCTGTTCTGTCAGCCTGTGACTGGAATGTTATCTTGTTGATGTCAGTTGTTCCCAAACATCTCTTGAAGGCTCATCCTGTTCTGGATTGTTAATCAGTTGTTTTTAGGGGTGCCCGCCCTTCACCTTTAGAGCCGTCAATTCTGCCAATCTGATCAATTCTTGACCATGGATACGCACTGATGGTTTTTCTAACGCTGATATGTTTCTTTGCAGTCTGTCTTTTACAGTTTGTCTTCACCCCGCATTCTCCCCCTTCAATCTTGACCATCTGGCTCTAATGATGACCTTCACACTGTATCTCATTCATACAAACAGTCTTTCACAAAATCCTTCAAAAGAAAACAGTACTGTTTTATATTAAGCAAAAGCAAAATCAAAACAATTGAAGGCCCGGGCCTTCAATATTTCTAATCTCATTAACATAGACACAATACGAGATCCTGTCTCCTTACTTACTAAACTTTAGAACAAGGAAATATAGGAGATATATATTTAACTAAACGATTTGACTTACTACAATATTAAATATGATTATATATCTTACATTACTACGTTACTAAACCTAAAATACAAATATAAAAAGAATAAAACTTTCAGTTCCAACACTATGAGAGAGAGTAAACTGGAGTTTCCACTTGTCCATCTCTGCATCCCTTCCTCTTGTACAAATACTCCCTCCCCAGAGGTTAATCATATTTTGGGTCCTTTTCTGGATTTCTCCTGCATCTCCTTGGAGATGACACATCCTGAAGTCAATGCATTGTTTTCAGGTCAGGTCATATGATTAGTTCATATAATGTCATGGGTTGACTTGGAGATGTTTAAATAAGGGATGTCAATGTGTAGATGACTACACGATTAACCGATAAGCCTGAGCTTATTGTTAATCTTGTTGACTGCACACATTTCCTCCGCTGCTGTCTCTGTATCAGAGGCAGCCAGGAGGAGAGGGAGGGGGAGCCTGTGTCCATGAGGAGTTGGCTTAAAAGCCAGCTTCTCATAAGCACCATATCCGCCTGGCCTGCCACCCGTGCACTGCTGCCTCTGATAGAGAGGCAGCAGCACGGAGGGTGAGGGGAGCAGGCGGGAGTCAATACACATGGGGAGTTGGCTTTCAAGCAGGCTCCGTCGCATGCTGGTTTCACAGACCCACCTGCTCCCCACCCCCTTGCTGCCTCCTACAGAGGCAGGGGGAAGAAGACTAGCGCTGGGGGGAGCTGTGCCACCTGTTCCCATCCCCCACACTGCGGTGCCTCTGGGTCCAGCTTCTGTCCTGTCCATGCACTATGGAAGATAGTGCCAGGGCTAGAGACCAGACCATATCATGTGTCCTAAACTGGAAAAAACTTAGACCAGGTCCACACTACAGGGGAAGGTCGGCATAAGGTACGCAGTTCCAGCTATGTAAAGATGTAGCTGGAGTCGACTTACCTTAAGCTGAGCTTCTGCACTCTCTTCATAGAGGGAGGTTGTTGGGACAAACACTCCTGTCAATTTCCCTTACTCCTCATGAGGAGTAGGAGTACCAGAGCCGATGGGGGCGCCTCGATGATCGATTTAGCGAGTCTTTGTTAGACCTGCTAAATCGAATGCTGGAAGATTGACCGCCACAGCGTCTATCTTCTCACAAGTGGCAATGTGGCCTAAGACGGTGGTGAAAGGACATGAGAAGTAGAAGAAAGCAATGTCATTGTATTTCCTTATTCTCTCTGCTGTTGCTAATACAGCCTGACATCTTAGAGCCTTTTGAACGGGCCATGGGGCTAGTTTTTCTCTTCTGGGATGACACCGCTGATCAGGATCCATTAATACGTAGCAGTAGTTTGAAGGAGTGATGGATCATGGCCTTTGGTTTAGGCGTAGGCACCTCCCCAGATTTTGGAAATGTTGAGAGCATTGTGATTTATCCTGTAGGAATACAAACCCACAGGCAGATCCAGATGCTGCTCTGAGGAGTTCCTGATTAGCTGGGGGTTGTGCACAAAGTCCAAGAGCGAGGCATGAGGGAATAGAAAGAGTTGAGGGCAGAGCCTTCAACAGAGGGGCCGACAGGCTCACTGGGCCCTGAGGCAAGGTGGAGAGGGGGGCCAACTCTGTGCCCCTTAAAGGGGCAGGGCCTTAGGCAGAAGGAACGAAGCTGGGGCTGGTCTCCCCAGGCAGCCCTCAGCACTGCCCTGAGTAGGCCATATGGGGCTCTGGCAGTGATATAAAGGTCTCGGGGTGGCAGCCAGGAGAGCTGGGCCCTTTTGAATCACTGGGCCCCAGGACAATTGCTCCTTTTGCCCTTCCTACTCTTGGTGGGCCTGGCCTTGAAAGGTGAGGTTTGCAGATTAAAGCATACTTTGACAGATTAACCCCCATCTCCTGGGAGGATGCTGTATGAAAAACCAGCTCCTTCCAGGCTGAGTTTCTAGAGGAGGCCCTGTTGCAGCATTTTTATGACAACTATACAGGGCAAAAGACCTTTCTTAGCACCCTTCAGAAATCTATCCATCTGCACCATCTCCATGGCAGGGGTAAATAATTCTGTATCCAAGACTTTCATAAACATGTGCCGTTTCTGTCCCCGGAAGGAGCAGAGATGAGGGAACGGGGTAGGATGTTTTGGTTGGGATTAGTTGCAGCTTCTTGAAATACTCAAGCCGGTTGTTTGGTTTGTTAAGTCCTGTGAGGAGGAAAAGAGGCTCCCTGGGGAATCTTAACACTGCAGATGTCCAAATCTGGTCTTGAGAAATCTCCTGGGTCTTTGTGAGGACAAATCCTTACTTTGGCATTTTGCCTCCTTTTTCTTTTAGCAACTTTAGATGGGGTGGGGGTGGGTGAGTAAATTGTGGGGAAGGGCTGTTTTGGCATAAACCCTCTCCAATGGGCTATCGTGATAAAGTAGTTCAGACCACTGGAAAATTCAGCACCGCTGCGAGGGATTAGACACTGCTGCAGTAAAACAGACAGACAGCCTCTCCTAGAGCGTGGACTAATAGAGTTAGCATCCTACTGTTTATTTTATCCTTAGTAACATGCACTCAGTATGACCCCTAGCCCAAGGAATATGCATTTTAAAGCCTAAATTGGTTGTGGGACACAAAGCCAAAAGACATAAGCCCAGCAAAATAGAGACACGCAAAGCTGAAGGTCTGAGGTTGATGCTCTATGTATCAGAGGAAGCTGCGGTTCTACACCAGTGGTTTTCAAACTAGGACTGGGTCGAGGAATGTCGGGCACTGGGTCTCGTTGCTGCAGGGGTCAGGTGTGACCACTGGGGGTGCTTAGGCAGGATTGTGCTGCACCTCAGAAGCAGCAGGCAGCAGGCCTGGCTCCTAAGTGGGGGATGGGGGGAAGAGCGCACAGGGCTCCACACACTGCCCCTGTTCTGAGCACTAGCTCCCCACTCCCATTGGCTGGGAACCTGCTGCTGGATGCTTCTGGGTCACAGCATGGTCTGCGGTGCCAGGCTTAGCTGCTCCTCCTGCCCCAGACCTGACCCTCCCCCTGAAAGCTAGAGCCCCCTCTTACACTCCAAAGCTCTCCTCCTCAGCCCCACCTTGGAGCCCACACTCGAGTCAAATTATGTTGGGTTGCAGGCGTCAACAATTGTCTTCAACTGGGTCATATGAAAAAAAAAGTTTGAAACCCGCTGCCCTAGTGTTTAGAGTATTGGTCTATGTGTTGGGACACATGGTGTCCTGTTGCCAGCTGTGTTTGCTGAGTCACTCTGTGATCCAGAGCACATTTCGCCATCTCGCTGTGCCCTGGCTCCCCATCTGTACCATCGGGAGAACAGCTCCCGAGTTTCGTAACACTCGTGCAATTTTGTGGTCCAAGCGAGGCATAGTTGCTAGGCGTTATGACCAAAACAAGGACTTTTGCAAGAGGTACTTTACATATATCCCCTACAATGTTAATGGCACCTAAAAATAAGGTGGGGTGTTTATTCCCTCTTTCATTTCCTGTTTAGGGAAGTTAGTTTGCAGAGGAGAGTTCCTACATTGTAAGTGCACAGATACGAGGAAACAGGCTGCTCGTTAGACTCTTTTTTCCCCATGTGGATGACGGGTGATACAGCAGGCTGCGGGGTGATACAGCAGGCTGCGGGGTGATAGAACAGGCTGCAGTGGCTGATCAGAACACCCTGCCATTTGCATCCCTGCAGCTCCCCCTGCAGGCAGGGTGTGTGCGTGCTGCCAATGGTCAGGAAAGGGTTCCAACACGCGTTTTCCAAATAAGGACGGTGCTTGCTGCCTTTGAAAGCCTTCAGCTCACTGGAGGAGGCCCAGCTAGACCCTGATGGAAGTTTCCGGTCCAAATTTGAGGCACCTTACTCCTTTCTGCAGAGACGCCCTTAGAGAGGGGTGACTTTGAGCTCCCCCCCTCCTCCCCCCAGAATTCCCTGCCAATTGTCCCTTCGGGGGGATGGGAGACAAACTGGGGCTGGAAAGAACAGGGAGGGGAATTCACCACTAGAGGAACTTACCAAGGGGAGGGGTGGCCTCTTCATCGCGAACTCAAGTCAGGGTGTCTTTCTAGAGGAGATGCTGCAGCTCTGCCCAAAGATATGGGCTTGGTGCCAAAACGGCTGGGTGGGAGGCTCTGGCCTGTTGTTCGGGAGGTCAGGCTGGGTAATCGCCTGAAAATCTAGGAATCGATGATTCAGGAGGCCAGGGGAGTAAGGGTGTATTCATGAAGGCTGCTTCCTTTTGCTTTCCCCTGCATCGCCATTCCTGCAAAAGCTGTGCTGCCATTGACTGGGTTATCCCTGTCACTATAGTAATGCCCCCCGAATTTCTACTGGGAGACCCAGTGAGTCCACAGGGGCAGGGTGCCTCGGAGCACGGCCAATCTCTTGTCTCCCCTTGCCAGCAGCCCTGGCCCTCAAAGCTGTGGGGAGGCCAGCGGGAGTGAGACATTTCTGGGGGGGGGGGCAACAATCCCTACCCCTTCCTTGCTTCTAGTGCAGCAGGATGAAAAGTCTCCTGTGACCCCTTTGGGTCCAATCCAGCCCTTTACTGTGTATTTGCAACCAGTCTGGAGTGCCACAAAGCACCTTGGAGTAGGAAACTTTTTTCCCTACTTCTATACATTTTAATGGCTAAGCCCATCTTTTTAAATTAGTGAAGAAAGCCCTTAATTGGTTGGTTGGCGGTAACCTTTAGCCCTCGCAAACGGCTGCAGCTGAGTTATAAATCTTTACAATTGAATTTTAATAGACATATTAATACAGCCATTATCTCTTTGCCGGGGACTGTGCCAGCGTAATTCTGCCGCTTGTGGCCACACCTTATTAATTTCTGAGCGAATGGGGAGATATTTATCCGGTGCTCTATATGGTCTCATTAAAATGAAAAGACAGGCCCGCTGGTGTCAAACCCACATCAAAACAGGCCACGAAAACAGGAAGAATGTAGCCCAATCAGTTCAAACTGATAATCTGTTGCGAGCTTGTCTGCATGGCGCATTAGTTCACACTGGAGAGGTGTAAATTCTAGTCTGCATTAGCGTGTCATGCACTAATGGCCCACGTCGGCCTTGATGGCATCCACTTAAAGTTCCCTAATGCACATTTACACAGGCCCATTTGAAACCACAAAGCAGCATAGCCGAGGTCTTGACCAAAACGCATTGCAGTCAGTAGAAAGACTCTCATTGATTTCAGTGGGGTTTGGATTGGATTCTTCTTGTACTACAGAGCCCTTGTGATAGTTGCCAGCATGCCGTAGGTTTAGCGGTGGCTTCATACGGAGATTGTGGGTCTTTTAAGGCTACTTGCAGAGCAGTCTTGGCAGTTAAATGTTTCTGTGTTAAGGGGAAGAGCATTTCTTGGCTTCCCATTTGGCAGGGTTACAGGCTTTGACTTTATCTTAATCATGGCTAGAAAAGATAGCAGAAATAGTCACTGTTTTCTTCTCTACTGCCTCCCAATTAACCTTTGGCAGTAGGAGTGAGTCTCCCAATTAACCTTAGGCAGTCGGGATTGGTCCTGCCTAGGGCAGGGGGCTGGACTTGATGACCTTCTGAGGTCTCTTCCAGCTCTATGGTTCTATGATTCTATGATTCCGTAATGATACCTCAGGCAGAAGGAAAATTAATTGTATGTCTGTTGTTGGCTTATTATAACTCCAGTTGGGCTCCAAGGGCTAGTTTACACCCAGTGTGGCCCAGAGTCATTATTTCATGTGGTTTAAGTCAGGACAGAATTTGGTCCTATCTACAGAAGACCAAGGATCTGCCTGTGCCATCTGTTCTGAGCATATTCTGATGTGCAGCGTGACACAGATGTGAGGTGTAGAATGGTGTGACTACTGAATGTTTTAGTTTGCCGATAATTCTGAAAAATTGGGGGAAAATTATTTTGAATTGAACGAAAATTGAAATGTTTTGTAAACTGAAAAATAATTTAAAAAAAAATTAGGGTCCATCAGAGTGAAATGTTTTGCTTTAGTTTGAGAGGTATTTTGTGTGTGCATTTTAAAATAAAATTGGAGAATGTTTCTAAACAGAAAAGCAATTTGAATCAAAATATCAAACTGTTTCATTTTAAACATGTGGAAACAAAATGTTTGACTTGCTTTGATTCCTCCCCCCCCCCCCCAATACAAACCATTTGGTTAAGCCAACGCAAATTCACAAAACGTTTTGGGGTTGCTGACTGCATTTTTCATCCAGAAAGTTTTAGTAAAAAAATATCACCCAGCTCTAGTTCAGATGTTCGGAAATCATGTTAATCGTGATTAACACTTGAACTTCCACAGTTCTAGCTCTTTGTGATTCACAAAGGACACAAGGGAAAACATTAGCTCCTTGCATCCTTATCCACTACAGAATTAATGATAAATCTCCCCTTTGTATACCTTTCACAACTGGTGGCTGATTTCTTGGTCATCAGAACAGTGGTTAAGAAAATGTTAGACTGTACCCTGAGTTGTCCAATTTTTTCTTAGTAGTTTGGAAGATTTTAACTTTTAATAGACAATCACCTAATAGCACCTTTTTTGCTACACCCAGCTCTGAAGTGTGTCAGGTTACAAAATGTTGCACAACCAAACGGACAAAGCGTGACTATTTCTCTACGGGAGACTTGCCAGGGCCTGTGGAGACAGAGCCAGCACATTTGAGCTGATTGTACTGTGCACTTAGACCAAAGCCTGTCTTAGGGTATCAAGATTTAATAGATCCAGAAAACTAGAGAGACTTTCCAGCCATGCTGGAAAGTGGCGCGTTGAGGTACCAGTAGCAGTCTGCCAAAGAGTCAATACACTTTGTATCAAAGTAGAATTCTCTGTGGGTAGAGGATGACAGAACAATTTGGCTATCAAGCTGTATTTTCCCCTGCTGACCTGCAGACAACTCTGTTAATCTTTCCTATGGAATTCACCTCCTTTTGTGGCTGTGAGGCAGGCCAGATAATGAAAACCTAAACACAGTGAGGAAAGCAACCCAATTTACCCTTTGTATCCAGAGGCAGGGTCAACACAGAAGTTGCCAGTCCAGCAGTAGAGCAAGACAGGTCATAAACATCCCTCTGCCTTGAACTCTCAGAACAAAACCCACTCTTGGAGCTGATTCTGCTAGAGGAAGCCTGTTGTGGATTCCTCTGCAATTTGTAGGCAGAGACCTGCCTAGGTTAGCTTGAAAACATCTCCCTGACAGATGCCAGCTCTAAGGGGAGAACCCAAAATGGCTGGGTACTGTCCCAGCGACTCTTCCTCTCGCCCAGTGGTCACCAACTAGGTGATTGAGATCTACTGGTAGATCTTGGAACCTTTGACAGGTGATCCTGACAGGTTTGGCCGGGAGGCTGGCAAGTGCCGGCACTTCATTTGCCCCTCTCAGCACTGCTGTGCTGCTCCTGCTCTCTGCTTTCAAGGTGCCTCTCACGCCTTGGAGCCTCCTGCTTGCTGTGTAGGGCACGGGAAGAAGAGGAAGTGGGGTGCTGTCGTCAGTGTGCTCTTCCCTGTACCCCATCTACACAGAGCAGAGGGGAGCAGGGATGCAGAGAGTTTGCTGGCTGCTTTTGGGAGTGGTGCAGGGCCAGGGTAGGGGTGAGCCTGCCTTAGCCCCCTGCACCACCACACAGAAGCTACCCGTGGTAAGTGGTGCCCAGCTGGAGCCGGCATTCCAAACCCCAGCCCCAGTCCTGAATCCCTCCTGCACCCCAAGCTCCTGCCCCCAGCCTGATAAAAGTGAGGGAGGATGGAGTGAACAGAGATGGGGCCTTGGAGAAGGGGCAGGAAGGAGGTGGAGCAAGAATGTTTGGGTTTAAGGTAGACCCTGGATTGCATTTAAATTCAAAAAGTGATCTTGTGCTTAAAAAGGTTGGAGACCTTTGCTCTAGCCCTTTCATTGCTCTTTGTGGACAACTGTCAAGCTAAATGGGCTTAATCCAGTTGCCCCTCAGAGTCTGAGTTGTGGAAAGTGGGACAGAGAAGCAAAGTACCCATTTTAGAGGAAGGCACCACTGATTTTAAAAGGTACTGAAGTCTATGCCATTGTATGAGTCAGCGTAAGCCACTGGAACAACATTCTCGGTTTGTAACAGTTGTGTTAGAAACTGCTTTAGCTTTTCGGCCCATGTCTGTAGCTTCACTGCTATTTTTTAATTAATCCTCCAGTAGACAGCCCTTAACTACTGGTCACCCTGTAGTGAAAGGATGCCCTGCCCAGCTGCTATTGCCAAAAACACACATGGGTCATTGATTAGCATGACCTACCTGATGTGCCTACAAGGACAAGTCAAGGGCTTACATGCCCCAGCCGAGGGTCCCTGCAAACCCTCACTGCTGATGGAGCTGGGAACATGAAAGACGTCCATATCGGCCACCATTTAACAAGCTTCCCAGCCGATGTTAGTGTCTTAGCTGGGATGTGCTCAGCTATTCCTGGAGCTTGGTCACCATTGTGATTGCACCTCACCCCTTGCAGATCCTTGGAAATTGTTCCCCACCTGTTGAGCAGTGGTAGTGGGGAGGGAGAGAGATTTGCTTTTTAATGTCAAAACCCAACTCTCGCTATCTTGTTGACGAGTCTCAGTCCATTGATGTCAGGCAGCAGAGTCCTCCTTGATTAGCACTGGGGCAAATGAGAGCCAAATATGAGCTCCAGCCCATGCCACTATGGCATTACTGTCTAAACATGTCCCAAGGACATGTCCTCAGTCCCGTCATGCCTCTGTTCTTAAGCAAAAGCCGAGTGGATTTTCACCAGGGCCTGAGGCCAGAGGCTCCTCCTGTTAGAGTTTGGAGTGGTCTGATGTAGCCCTGACTACTGAATTTCTTCCTCTCCTCTCATCACAGTTTCCTTTGGCTCAGGAGAGGCTTTGGACCCAGAGAATATGTCACCTCTTTGAGCACTTTGATCCCACTTTCTCACTAAGGATGTAAAATCCCCTTCAATTGGTTAACCCATTACAGAGGGGTCGGATGCAGAGGCCACTCCAGCCTGGTTGCACTGGAGTGGCTCCCCGGCATCCAGGCCCACCACAGACCCCCTGCAGGGCTTAAAGGTGATGCTTACCGATTAACCGGTTAACCTTTCATTTCCTTATTTCTCCCCCAGCAGAATTAAAATCAGGACTGAATTCAGACTCGGGCTCTGTGTCTGCAGCAGCTAAGTGAGCTAGCTGCAACTGCTGTGCCCAATGTAGGCTGTAAGCTACGGTTAGAGGAAAGGGCAAGTTTTTTCCACTAGAGGGAAAGGGAATGGAGCCGCTCTGATCCTTTACAAGTTCTCTTTTTGGAGTTGTATGTGTGCCAGGCAAAGGAGTCACAGCAGTTCTCTCCTCTGCCCTGGGGAGGTGTGAAGGAAGTAGCTGCAGCTGGCTTCTAGCCCTATTGCTGATGCCAGGTGCCCAAAAGCACCCTGTGGTGGACACCTGCTATGTCCTCGTTTTTCTGCCTTGCTGAGGGAGGAGATCCCGTAACTCCAGTATATCTGCCCTTTGACCATGTCGCAGAAGTCCTGAGAGCCCCTTCATCCATGCTTTGCCGTCCTTTGGGGTAGTTCCTGCCTTTAAGAATGCCAGTCACTTTAAAAAACCTGTGTAAATGTTCACTGAGTACGGTATAGTTCTTTTTCAGAGTGGGTCGTGTTATAAAGGAGAGTTTGACCATGGGGAGAAGGAATGGGGTGTGTGGGGAATGCAGGATGGCTGTGGGTTAAGCCCAGAGAAGGTGTCCGAGGTTTATTCTTGGTGACTGTGTGTTTCCCTATCGATGCTTTTGTTTGATTGTTTAGGGTCGCAAGGGTTTGGGCTCCATTTTTGTCTGGGCCTCAGGAAATGGCGGCAGAGAAGGCGATTACTGCTCTTGTGATGGCTACACCAACAGCATCTACACCATCTCCATCAGCAGCAGCACGGACAGTGGGCTCAAGCCATGGTATCTAGAGGAATGCGCGTCCACTCTCGCGACCACCTACAGCAGCGGGGCATTTTACGAACAAAAAATTGTAAGTTACATACCCGCCTCCCGCTTCCTCTGTGGTTTAGATTTGACTAAATTGCAAAAGGGCAAAATGATTAAGTTATTCACATTTCTTCTCCTAAAAACTGCTGGGCACCGTTATGCGGCGCTGTTGCTGTGTTTCACCCCGGAGCAACTGAGCTGCAGTAGTGGATGAAATTATCCTAGTTGAAAATCACCGTGGAATCCTGTGGGATGAAAGGTAGCGCGGTGAAGTAAATCCCTGTTTGAAGTAAGTTCTTTAGAAGTCCTTACTTCAATAGTTTTTCTTTTGGGGATTTATGTTCAGTTCTGGGTTTAGATTTTTTACACTTCATTCTGGATCCTTCAGACATTCAAGGCCTATACTTCTCTCTAGAGTCACTGGGGCTTCCTGTGCACTAACAGTTAAACGTGTGCATGTTGGCAGGGTGAGGCCTTAACTTTGTAATTATAGGGCCAGGTTCTGCTCTCACTTCCTCTGGATTTACACCAGTGAACTCTATGGATTGTTAATAGGATGACATCAAGGTATGGCTGCCCTATCTCAGAGCGGTGTTATGAGGATAAATACATTAAAGATTGTGGTGTGCACAGGTACTAACTACAGCAACAAGAGCCAGATATGTATCTCAATAGAGCTCTAGAAGTAAATGCTTGTGCACACATTTGGCAGAAGGTATACACACCTAAGAGCTGTTATATTTCCTTCCTCCTTGATCCCCTCCCCCATGAAATCCCTTACCCCACAGGGAAAAAACATGAAAGAACTCCTTCCCCTTAGCTATTATGTGCAATTATTACAAGGAAACCAGCTGCATCTGTGAATCTGTGGTCCGATTCAATTAGCAGGAATTTAATGCTGACTTAAAAACAAAAAGTATTCATGTATCTGGAGTGAAGAGAAGATTATTTTAATCTTAAAAGTGATTTTTAAAGCCTTACTAAAATACATGTTTCAAATGCTGTGAAATTAAAAGGGCTGGGTATTTTAGGCATACTGTTTACATAAGACGCTCATTATTATTTTGATGAAGGAGAAAGGCCTAGTTTTGTAGTCACAAATCCACATCTCTTGATTTGCATTATTTTCTGCAAGGAAATGAGTGTCTAAAAATTATGCATGAATTTATTTGTTCATTTCTCTGTATAAGCAGAATTTATGCTCTGTACACTGCAAAACCAACAGGGAAAGTCAGGGTCAGTAGTGTAGCTTTGGCATCAACCTTCAGTTGATTATGCAGGTGGTCATTTAATATACTTGTCCCTCTTTCGTTAGACCATGCTCTGCTAGGCCATGCTCTTGAGTTCTCAAATTGTGCCCTGTGAGAAGCAGGATAGCAACACTGGCATATTAACGCATTGGAATTCAAAAGAGCAGGTGGTTGAACCAGTGCATGTTGGGACATCGTGTACAATGCAGTGTACAACACTTGAGTGAAGTTACTTAGTCCCTAGAAATGTTAACTTCTATTTTTTCACACTCACATGTGAAAAAAACCTCTTAACTCTGATGAACACTAGGGATGTGAATGACTAGTCGACTATCCGATAAGAAAATGCTTATCGGATAGTAAACACACTAGTCGACTAGTCGCTTCCCCCACAGCAGGGGGTAGGGGGCATGGGAGAAAGGAGACGGTGCTTCAAAGCAGAAGCACCCCATGTAGCAACCCGGGGCTCCATGCGGCACTGCCACTTTGAAATGCCGCAGGGAGCATGGGGCCAGCGAGGGACTGCTTGAGTCCCTGGGGCTGTTGCTACACTTCAAAGGCAGAGGTGCCCTTATCGACTAATCGAATAGTGAATGCAAATGTCATCAACTATTTGATTAGCCGATTAATCTAAATTTAACATTCCCTAATGAACACATTTGGCAGCAAGCCCACTGAATAAAAACCTACCATGTCCTCCCTGTTCAATTTCTTCCCTTGATAACATCATAATAAAGAATGTTTCCTCGGAGAAATAGTGAAAAACCATCACTGAGTGTCATTGAATCTTCCTGTGGACAGCATGAGTATTTTTTCAGAGTTTCTAGTTTTCCCTATAAAAAAATGTGTGTAGACTCCACAGCAAGATACTTGACTATAATACTCTTTGTGCACAACTCAATACTCAGGCGATGCCAATATTTACCACCATGGCCTCTTACCAATAGAGCTAGTTGGGAATCGTCTATCAAAATTATTTTTCGATGGACTTTGCCATTTCTACAAAATAAAAATTTTGTGATGGGCAAATTTCAGTTTGGTTCATTTTCTTCTTTATTTTTTCATTAAGAAAATACAAAACAAACTATTGGCTTATCAGTTTCACATTAAACTGCATATCCTCCTTATGGGAGTTATAAATGGGGTGCCTGATAACCCCTATTCTCTCATATGGGCCAGGCTCTCTGACTGGACTACATTCCCCATGCAATGCAGTCTCCCTTCTGACCAAGCAAGCTGCCTGATGCATCATGGGTGATGTAGTCTGACCAGGGAGTTCAGGCCATAGGACAGGAGAGGGCAATAAGCGGCCCATGGGCTGGACACAGTTCACCAGGTTTAGTCCCTGGCAGGCTGCCGGACACTTTATTTACCTGCGCGTCCACAGGTATGGCTGCTTGCAGCTCCGATTGACCATGGGTTGTCATTTCTGGCCAATGGGAGTTGCAGGAAGCAGTAGTCCAGCCCACACTGCTTCCTGCAGCTCCCATTGGCCAGGAATGGCAAACCATGGCTAACGGGGGCTGCAAGGGGCTGTATCTGTGGATGTGCAGGTAAATAAAGTGTCTGGCAGCCTGCAAGAGGCTAACCCTGATGAACTGCATCTGGCCTGTGGGCCGCTTATTGCCCACCCCTGCCATAGGAGAAAAGGTATCAGGTTCCTGTACTAAAACGACTGTGAAGAAATGAAGCATCACAAGGAGATGCAGTTTAATGCTGAACTAACCTCAAGTGCTTCCTTTCAAGTCCGTCCAACCAACTGAAATGAAGCTTTTTGGTTTGGGAGTATTGAAGTATTTCATGTTGATGGGAAAATGTTAAAATAAAATGTTTTGCTGCTTCCAAATAGCAATTTTTCAGAACTTTCTATTACTTGAAAAAAATTGGGATTTCAATTTTTTTCCAGATTTCGGATCAAAAAAACTCTACAGGTTAAACCTCTCTAGTCTGGCATTCTCTGGTCTGGCAACATCCATGGTCCAGCATGATTTTAGTTAGCGGATGTCCTCTTATCATGGGTGTTACCAAGTTTCTCACAGTTCCAGTAAAATTTGTTTACAGCCACCAGTCTTGGCACTCAGTGTTCTATTCTGTTATGTAGCTCTAATTTACCCCTAACTGCTTTCTAAGAGCCCAGTAAGCAGTGGAAGTGCTGATAATGCTGCTAAACAGTATTGAACTCTTGAAATTTGGCAAATTCTCTGGTTCGGCACTGGTCAGGTCCCAAGGGTGCTGGACTAGAGAGGTTCAATTTGTAGATGTATCAGGATCTACTCATCACCTGCCAAACTAAAGAGCTAGTGAATTGGGTTGAGGGTTTAAACACCAGTTCTACAGAGAGTTCAGAAGATATGATTCCACTGAAAGACACACTGGACACAGACCATCCAAAAAGTGTTACACAAAGTTCTAACAACACCCTTTCCACTAATCTTAATGATATTCATGCAGATAATACCACTCCAACAGTTTGCAAAACTGATCACCCAGGAGAGCAATTCCTCTGAAAATGTGATGCATATTTCTTTTAATGAACAGATTGATATTAAGGTTTGCCACCTTTCGTACTTTGGTATCTCAGCCTGCTTTACAACACAGAGAGTTAGTTAGTACTGGGCAGTGCAGTAATTGGTACTTTTTACTGGCAAACAGGCTAAGATACTAGGACAGCTTTGTGGAAAGTGGGAATGTTGCCCAGGAGACACCAAAGGTATTTTTTGCTTTAACTTTCACGTGGACAGTCATATCATCAGTCAAGAGGTCAAAAATGGTGTGACAGGTTCCAACATTATAGGTTTAAAATAATCAGTCTTTAACAAATTGTGCTGAATTCTTTTTATTTGACTTGTGGTTTCTGAGCCTTTAGAAACACTTTATTGAAGTGTTTATCTGTAATGATGAGGGCTAGAAAGGATTTTTTTTCTTTTTTATTAAAAGTTGAGTTCTTATGTAATCACATCATGCCAGGAACTGGGGCTCTAGAGAAACACTAGGGCCAGGTATATACTACGGGGGAAGGCGGCTAAACATACGCAATTCCAGCTATGTAAATTATGTCGCTGGAGTTGATGTACCTTCATCCGAACTTTGCCATCGTTCCCACAGCGGGAGATTGATGGGAGAGATGCTCCCATCAACTTCCCCTACTCCTCGCAATAGCGAGGAGTACCGGCACTGATGGGGGCACCCTCAGCATTCAATTTAGTGAGTCTTTACCAGAGCTGCTAAATCAAACACCAAAAGATCAACTGCTGCAGCATTGATCTTCCCACAAGTCTAGATATAGCCTAAGTATCATGGGGCTTGTGGTAAAATCATGAAAGTTGGAAACACAGGGGAACAGGTCTTG
Source organism: Pelochelys cantorii (assembly GCA_032595735.1). Taxonomy (NCBI): domain Eukaryota; kingdom Metazoa; phylum Chordata; order Testudines; family Trionychidae; genus Pelochelys; species Pelochelys cantorii. Next base: position 39,668,766 of record CM064338.1, on the reverse strand, counting down.
ATCTTCTCATCTCAAATAACAATGCAGCACACTCCAAGGGATAGACTACTAGACTATTAGCTCAAGGCCTGACACAGGACTAGAATCTTCTGGCCTAAAAACAAAGGCACTGCTAATTGAATGTTTGCAAGTATCCGCCTCTCTGGGCCAGATGGTTCAGACTGTATGTTTGTAGGTGACGGTGGGGACTCGCCTTGTCCTCTGAGCTGGTGAAGCACAGGAGGCAGATTTACTGCTGGCCAGAGTGGCAGGGCAGGCAAAAGTGAGCTGTTGGTCCCCTGGAGTCCAGTGGTGTCTGAAAGTGAAAAGTTTGGTGTATTATTGCAGTAACACTGACGATAATGCCACTGGGCAGCGTGGATACTCATTTTCCACGTTCAGCTTTCTTCAGATTCTTGAAAACACAGTTTTCCCTCTCCTCCAAATTACGTTCTTATTGTACCGCAAAGTAACTAAAGCAGAACTTAAGCTGAGAACATCTAGAACACATGTGTATATCATCTGCCCAGTTTTGCTGTACAGCCATGATTGCAAACAGCATGCTTAAATCTTAATACGCCATGCATATTGGGCTCAGTGGGACTTACTCCCATGCTTAAGTCTAAGTGCTGATCCCAAATTGGGATGCTTTCCTGAAATGGGGCCTTCGATTTGTCAGATTTTTCTGGTAAGCATTTCTGATGCTCTCTCGTGTTCCCTTTCTCTCTCCTGGAGGGAATTCCCTCGGTACGTCTCACGGTGCTCTTTTGAACTCTCCTTTGCTGTGATGTCTACAAAAGACTCAACAGTGAGTAGGCGATTGGTGTGCTGAGAGCGCTGCTTATTGTACTGTTTGTTTTCACCTCCTTGTTAGGATCATAGGCCTGGGAGGAACCTCAAGCGGTCACCTAGTCCCATCCACTGCAGGACTAAATAAGTTACCAGTTGTCTCCCGACTTCTTCGATCGTTAGCTCTTCAGGGCAGTGTCCATCTTTTCATGATTCATTTGTACAGCGCCCTGCACAAGAGTGGCCCAATTCCTAATTATTGCCTCTTTCAATGGATCCTGTTCCCACCAAAGACGTACTTTCTCTTTGTGACTCCTCAAGGGCGAGACTTTTCCAGCAGTGTCTGGCTAGATGCATTTTAAACAAACTCTGATCATGGAGTATTAATCGGTGCCTGCAGCTCTCTGTCTGTAACAGGGAGGTGGGGGCTGTTTTGTGATCATAGTGTATAGAAATCTGCTCCTACCACAATGATTAGCTGCAATAACTTTGTCATTAGGTTACTACAGATTTAAGACATGGCTGCACAGAAGGTCACACTGGAACCTCCGTGTCTGCACCCATTGTGACGGGCATCATCGCTTTGGCTTTAGAAGCAAAGTAAGTTCGCTCTTGCCTTCCCAGTTGGCCACTTTCTGCCTTGCATATGTGTAGAATCGGAGCCAGAGAAACGTTTCAAACTTTCTAATGGAGCTGGCTGAAATGGGGAGCTGATTTCATGATCAATTGCAAACTTGATTCTGTCCTGCTAAGTTTTATGCGGGTCCATGTTCTATTTCTTGCAAAATTTTAATTGTGGCTAAAAATGTCACAGGAAGTTTCATGTGACACGGAACATGGCTGTAATGTTGTCAGTTTTTCACAAAACATCTCATTTGGTGTGGGGGGGGGGGGAGAGGACACTCTTCAACCCTAAAAAAGTCTTTTAATACAAAATATTTTGACTGGCTCCATTTTTAAATGGGTTATGTTTGGAGAACAACCTCAGCCCCTCCTTTCCATTTGAATCCCTTTCTCTGTCCACCCCCATCTCTCTCCCGCCATGGAGAAGATAAACTTCATGATGTAACCAGAAGATCTTGCAGCCTATGTTTTAACAGACCAAGAGGATGGCATAACCCAGAGCTGAGCTCCCCCACCCCACTGAGTGCCCAGAGCTGCCCCCCCCCCCACTTGAGTGTACCCTGCTACCAACCTCCATTTTCAGACCAGAGGGCTGTCGAATCTGACAGACTTGCCAGGCCCCTGAATAAGAGTGGGGAGAAAGGCATCGCTGTGCTCCTGGAAGGGGCGGGGCCTCGGACTGAAGGGGCGGAGCCCTCGACACCTCCCCAGACCACACCCACCTCAGCCCCATCCAGAGCATGCTGCCAAGGCTCTGCAGCTCACCACATGGGGCGTCAGCAGCCATTTGAAGGGTCTGGGCTCCAGCCACTGACACAGAAGCAGTGGCGGCAGCGGCAGCTGGGAGTCCTGGGCTCCAGGGATGTTTCCTCCTTTGCCCCCCCCCCATGTCGTTGGTTCTGCCGTAGTTTCTACTGTATCACAAGCTCAGAGAGGAGAGTGTGTGAAGTAAGCAGAACTCTGCCTGTCAGGCGTGTGGAGATGTAAACAAAGACCTTCGAGTTGAGCGGTATCCGGCGCAGATCCAGGAGTAATGGGCTCCCCGGGGGACGTACCCAGCCAGCAATGGGATGGCCTCGCTCAGCACTACTGCCGCTTTAAGGGTGGAGGGAAAGTGCATGCCTGAGGAAGGGGCTTTTCCATCTTACTGAGGCTGCTACACACCGGGGCGTGATCAGACAGTTTCTCTCGTGGAGATTTGAAAACGGTGCCGGTAAAGGGCCTGCTCCGGCTCCCATGGCTGCCTATGGCAAAGCCCCTATCGCATTCAGAGTTTCAGGGTCAAGCCCAAACAGAGCACACTCAAAACTTAGCATCTTAAAAGGTGTCCGTCTCCCTGGAAATGCAGCCTTGGCGTCTCTACGTTTCTCTGTTGATTGTTTTCTCTCTCACATAACGAGCGTAGTTGATGCCTTTGCTACCACATAATGCTTTTAGAGAAAAACGAACCCAGGCTGCTGACATCCACGCTGTGACTCTGGAGCCTGCAGCCACTTAATGTATTGTAGGCAACTGCGAGTCCACAGTCAGAGACAAATAATTCGTTATGTTTATGCGCTGGAGTTCACTGAGGGCTTGAAGCAATGCTGGCCGAGCTGACGACATTTGTCCTCATTTTGTTTCCCCCTAGTTTTAAATATTTGGATCCATTTTAAATAGAGGGACCCCATGTCAGAGAAACACATTTGAGGCGGTGCCATTTTCATTACAAATACACAAAGAGAGTTCAATGTAATTTTTGGATGGTTTTGCTGATGCATAAAATGCAACATTAAATGGCACGTCAGAGATGCAAGCACTCAGATGGTCCATTATTACCAGAAGAAATAAATTGAATTCCTTTTGTTAAATGCTGTGGATAGAATTATAAATCAAAGTTCAAGAGGCTTAAGGTAGCAGCTGTATGAGGAGAGTGTGAACAATGCTTGAAAAATACCTCTGAGCAGTGATTCTTATAAAGAGTTAGACCGTGAGCACAGTAAGTGAAATTCACCCCAATTCACAGGGTCAACACAATGCCTAAACGCTATCTGCGTCTCACTTACGGCCTGCTTTGATTATTATTCCACATGAGAAGCCTGGTTTGTTTCCCACAGGACATGTTATTTACAGGAATGTGGAGTTGGCTACACCCGCTCTGACCATTGTCCCATCAGGTCAGGTACTCTGCTTTGAGCAGTGACCAAAGCCTGTCATTTTCGGGGAAGATGGCCAAACCACACCCAAATGTACTTTGATCCCCACCACCGAGTTCCTTCCTGACCCCCATGTGGCAATCTGTTCTGAAGCATGAGCTTTCAATACATTTAGCCTGCAATGAATCACCACACATGTTGTCGTCCATCCGAATACATATTCATGGTGAAGATAAGGCTGGGGGAGGCTAGCCCCCAGCCCTGCCCCCCCCATCACCATGGGGAAGTGGGGTGGTGCATGGCCCCAGCTCCCCCCTCCCCGACCACCACAAGGAGGGAGGAGGGTGTGTGACCCAAGCGCCCCCAGCCCTGGAACACCAGAGAGGGCGGGCACTGGGGGCAGCAGTACTCCACCCCCAGTATGCCAGTAGGGGCAGAGTGTGGGCAGGGCCATACTGGCCATTTGGGAAGACAGTGCCTTCCCCTGTCTGATACCCACGGCCCCTGTACACATTCCATCCAGTGCCAGTATTTTCGTGTGCTTCTCCTGATCCCATTGCTGCTTTGCTAGAACTCGGGTAACTCAATAACTATTCCAGTCTAGGGGAAAAAACCCAAAAGCTTCTTTAAATCTCTACACATAATGTTAACATTTAAATAGCTACTTTGCCCTGTATTTTAATGTGAATGGGAGGAAAGCCCTCTTCTATCTAGCACTGAATGATGCTGTCTTTTCCTTTACCAGGGAAGGGAAGATATAACTGCTGCAGTCTCCTCCATGCAGCCATGTATGTGTTTACACAACAGAACAGTCAAATCTGAATGCAGCTAACCAGGCCCACCGACAAGGGGAGAAAAAGGGGGCAGTTGCCCCTGGGCTTGGCGATTCAAAAGAGCCCAGGCCTCGTAGCCACTGCCGCCTATTAAATCACCACTGGAGCTCTGAGCAGCACACACCGGGCAGCCTTGAGGGCTGGCTATCCCAGCCCTGCCCCTTCCACTTGAGGCTCCGCCCCATCTAGGAGCACAGAGCTGTGTCCCTTCCATCTTACTCTGGGGCCCAGCAAGTTTGTCGCCCCCTCACCCCACTCCCCCCCATAGCTGACAGTGTTGAAAGTTATTTCTTTGGCACACTGAAGGCTTCCTGTAATTTTTGTTTCTTCACACGGTTGTTATTTTAGCCCCTCGCTGACCTGGAGAGATGTTCAGCATCTGATTGTGAAAACCTCCAGGCCACTGCATCTGAAAGCAAATGACTGGAAAACAAATGGAGCAGGACGCAAAGGTGAGGCAGACTGTGTGTGTGGACTGGGCTGAGCATCCTTTGGTGCAAATGGTGCTCTTGGGGGACTTCCGCACCATTGCGCGAAGCAGAATTTGAGCAGAATTAACGTTCTGTGCAGAATTTCCTTTTTCCTCTCAGAAGTGGTTCTGCAGAGCCACTTGCACCCACTGACCCAGCTGAGCCCAGCTCTCCAGCTTGCAAATAGAAGACACTGCTGGGGGAGGGAGGAGAAGGAACAGAGATGGAGGGTCCCCAACAGCTCCCGTTCCCAGCACACCATGAAGAAAGCTGGGAAATCACACAGCTGGGTTTGGGGGAGGAAGGCGTGCTGGAGTCTGGGCTGTGGGGTGCTCTATGGCTGGGCCCTGAGGTGATAAGGTGTGGGTGTCTGGCACCGTGGCTGAGCTTGGAGAGAGAGGAGGCAGAGAAAGAGAAACTGAACTGTCATAGGGGTTTCTTTTAGGGATGTTAACTATTGGTTATTTTACTGGTCGAGTAGTCGATGGAATTTCCATTGACTACTCGACTAGTCGATAGGCACTTCCGCATTCCTCCTTTGAAACGTACAAGAGCCCCCACCGGGACTCTTGTACATTTCAAAGAAGGAATGCGGAACTCCGCGTGCAGCCTGGGGCCAGTGGAAACTCCTGCTGCCTCCGGGCTGCACGCGGTGTGCCAGCTTTGAAATGTACAAGAGTCCTCAGAGTCCCCCGCTGACCCCGGGCTCCATGCTGCACTGCCAATTTGAAATGCCACACGGAACCCGGGATCAGCGGTGGACTCCCCAGCCAATCCCGGGTTCCATGGAAATGCTGAGTGGAGCCTGGGATCAGCTGGGGACTCCCCAGCTGTCTGCAGGTTCCGTGTGGCATTTCTCCAGAACCTGCGTTCAGCTGGGGACCGGGCTCCATGTGTGGCAATGCCTCACAGCTGATCCCAGGCTCAGTTGTGCGGTGCTGTCCCTCTCAAACACTGAGGCGGCATTTCAAAGGGGCAGCGCCGCACAGCTGAGCCAGGGATCAGCTGTGCGGTGCTGCCCCTTTGAACGCTGCTGCATGTGGGCTCAGTGGTGTGGCGCTGCTGCTTTGAAGTACTCCTTCTTCCTCCCCCTTTGCTGCCTCTATCTCAGTGGTTCCCAAACTTTTTGGCATCACACCCCCCTTTTGATTTTTGAGAAACCCTCACGCCCCCTCCCCAAAATAGCAGCAAAACTTGGGGTGGGATTGACATGGGTGTGTGTGGCTGGGTTGCCTCGCCCCCATCACCCCCCCCCCGAATTTCTTCACGCCCCCCCAGTTTGGGAACCCATGCTCTATCTGATAGAGGCAGTGGGAGGGGCGGGGGAATCGTCCAGTCAACTGACTATCCGATAAGCATCCCTAGTTTCTTTAGCTCTTTGCTCCTAGGGGAATCTTATTGTTGTTGTTAGTGTTGTCTCTATTGTTACATAGTTGCTGGCAGATATTTTGAAATAAATTACCAAAATAATTACAAATGGTAAGATTCTATAGTGTTATTTTGATTAATAACATAAGGCAGAATTTTAAAATATTGTGTGCAGAATTTTATTTTATTTTTCTGAATTCCTCCAGGAGTAAAGTGGATATAAAGAAAGTAATAGAGAATATAGAAACTAGCATGTATAGCAGTGTCATTTATGGCATGGCCAATGCTCTCACAGTATAAACCTTTTGGGAGATGCTATAACCTAGTGTTGGCACTTTGCCTTTTGAGGCTTTGTGGGACATGGCTTTATCAAATGGAAAATCAGTTTGGGTATGTGTGTGACACGCACTTGCAAGACCCTAGTAACCTCACTAGCACTGTATCTAGGAATAGTACCCACAGAGAGGAGCTGCCATTCTCCTCTTCTCGCAGAACATGGGTGTAATTCCAGTTAATGCCCATGGGAGTCTAAAGTATGTGAGGAAAGGATTTGGGGCTGTTTCTAAAATCGTCGTGTCCAGTAATGATTGAAAATGTGTCTAGCCTGTGTACATGCCTCCCAGGTTCATTACTGACTGCAGCATAAATAATAGCTTCGTAACACGGGTGCAGTGTGATGAACTGTAGTCACCTCTGAGAGGGAGGATTAGAGTGAATCCGATCTATATTCTATCGAACTTCAACCACAGCTATTTTTTTTTAAGCTCTGCGGTGTAGGAGGTGAGCAGAACTGTTATTGAACCTGGCCCAGAGAAATAGAGTGTGAAGACTGCTTATTAACCTCTCAGGAGTGTGGCTGGAAGACGCAGTACATATGGTGCCATAGTTCTTTGTGCAGCTAATGCTTGTGTGCTCACATCAGGCTGCAGTTCTTTACATATGAAAAGGGTTTCAGGAGCATTCTTAGGTTCTGACCTCCTGGCGGTTTGTTCAACACCTTTCCCCAGAGGAGCTGGTTCTGACTGGCACCCCCCCTGAGCTTCCACAGTATAAGAAGATGATAAGAGTTAGAACCCACTGAAGTGCACTGATCATCTCATAATCCGTGCGAGGCAAAAGCAGCGAAAGATTCTTGCAACTAAAACCTGCGGCTTCCCCGTGCTGGCCTTCCCGTTAGCTTCTGTTCATTCCTTTGCAAAAGGTTGAATACAGACATTTTTATTTGCAAGACTGTTCCCATCCAAATGGATCTCCTGAGGGCTATCGATAGTCACAAGAGGTTTCATGAGACCGGGGCAGCCGATTGCCTCTGTGGGCCCCCAGGCAAGGTGTGAAGGGGCGGCTCTGTGCCCCAAGAAAGGGCAGGGCCTGGGGCGGAAGGGACGGGGCTGGGACAGCCAGCCCTCCATGCCACCTGGATCGCAATGCGCCTTTCTCCTCTCTCTGCCCCTCCCGCCCCCCCCACCCCCCGCCTCAGAGCTGTCCGGAGCATGTGTCCCTCACCTCTCCAGGAAGCCCTAAGAGCCAAGATTTAAAAGACCCGGGGCCCTGGACCCTTTTGAATCGCCAGGCCCTGGGGCAATGGCCCCCTTTGCGCCCCCTCCCCCCATTGGCGGGCCAGTCTGAGACCGCCACCACAGTGATGGGTACTTTATAATTGCCTGGATAGATTGTGTCGCGAGCTCCATCACTAGATACATCTCTTGCCACTTGTGGAACAAGTTCATGGGAAAGCCTGGAGTACAAGTCCCCCAGTGGCCACACTGAAAGACAACAGACTGCTTCCTCTTGTGTCATTTGAACTGGGTGGTCAGTGAGGAAGTTACCACAGCAAGTTTAACAGAAGTCTCCCAGAGTGTGTCTAGACTGCAGGCGTTTTTCGAAAAAAGTGGCCTTTTTTCGAAAAAACTTATTTATTTATTTATTTAAATATTTTTACCCTGCCTTTCTATTTAAAATATTCAAGGCGGCTTACAAGAACAAACAAAAAAAATACAAATATATATAAAAATTTAAAATATGAGAATTTAAAATATGAGACCTCAGAGGGACATAACCAGCTAAAAACATATAGAGAGGAGGAACACACACACATACAGACTCAAATATTAATAAAAGCACAAGTAAAAAGGGTGGTTTTAGCCTGATGCCGAAACAATGCTAGCGATGGCGCCATGCGAATATCCCGAGGAAGAGAATTCCACAGCCTGAGAGCAAAAGCTGAGAATGCCCTGTTCCGTGTAGAACAGGGCATTACTTTACCTGTGAAAGTAAATCGAAAGAACATGGCAGTTTTTTCGACCGCGGTAAACCTTGTTTTACGAGGAATAACGCCTTTTTTCGAAAGTGCTTTTTCGAAAAAAAAAAAAAAAAAAAAAAAAAAAAAAGCGCTATGTAATGTAAGCTGTGCTTTTTCAAAAGAGAGCATCCAGACTGCCTGGGTGCTCTCTTTCGAAAAAGCGGCTAGCTTTTTCGAAAGTACTGGTTGTAGTCTAGACGCTCTTTTTCGAAAGAGGCTTTTTCGAAAATATCTTTCAAAAAAGCCTCTTTGGAAAGAGGCTTGCAGTCTAGATGTAGCCCCAGGGATTTTGATGGGAAGAGTTTCCCTAAGGCAGTAGAGCCTGTGCCATGGGAAAAGGTGACATTTGGATCAATTTTTTGCCATGGTTAGTATTTTTTCCTCTCTGAGAAATCAAGAGCCAGAGCTGAACAATTTTTCCACCCCATAAGTGACTTTAATATCTTTTAAGCAAATGAATTTCTGAGTCATCGTTCTTTTCAGTTAGCCATCTATATGGATATGGTCTGGTGAACGCCGAAGCTCTTGTAATGGAAGCCAAGAAATGGAAGAAAGCACCTACGCAGCATGTCTGCACGGGAAGCTCAGATAGGACAAGCAGGTGAGTGTTAATTTGAATGCATCCCCCAGCACTGGGACTAGGTGGTGGCATAAATATTCTAGCTTGGGCAGCCAATGTGCAATCTCCGTCTTACTCATTTTCAGTTACCGTTACTAATACTTACCGACCCGTTTATGTGCTCTGCTTTATCACGCGCCAGGCATGGAGGTAAAAGAGATTCTGTGGCAGGCCCCGCCCTGCTGGCTGGATCTCACACGCGTGATGTAAAGGTCATGCTGAACTGGGGAAGCCATTTTGAAGAGTATGCTGTTCCATTCCACCTCCTCCCCAGACACTATCCAATACCAGACCACCCCATGTCTGATTTTAACCCAGTGCTGGATAGGGAACATACCATGTGTGTCTAGGTGTTTGGAGGGGTTGAGTAGCTATGGCCCTGGGAGCTGGGTTTGAATTCTGTTTTGATGTGGAGGAGAGTCACCTGCTCTCTGTGTGATGTTTGAAGTATTCATGGAGGCCAGTTCTCACAGATTTATCCTGCGTCTTGCAATAGTTGGTGTTTTCTTGAAAACCCCAATGCCTGGAGTCATGTGATGGCATGAGACCCTCAGAGGGGAGTGGGGTATTTGTTTTAAATAAGTTTCTAGCTCTCGTGGTTGCAGAGGGAGGCCTGGAATGTAGAGCAAGTGCACCATCAAGGTCCAGACACCAGAAGGCAACTAATAAAAACCCACAATTTGTTTTTTAATCTCATGATTTTTAAGCCAGTCTTATGATTTTGGGAACCCTGCCTCTTGACTTTTGAACAAAGAATGCACAAAGGAGGGGGGGTTCTTTTGATTTCTGAACCTCTTGGGATCGTGTTTTCAAGCTTTTCTCTGCATCCACAAGGACTGGATGTGGTTTTTTCCTTTTAAATGGAAGCTGTGATTCTCACTTTGTTCAGAAGAGATTCAGGAAGACAATGACTTTCTGCTTTGCCCGGCCATTTAATTTTTAAACACAGTGTCGTCCACTTGAGCAACCTTATGGCAAGTCTCCTGGTATTTAGCGCTTTTTCTGAACACTATAGATGCCTCTACGCTAGGGCCCAAGCCTGCCTTCTCTGGTCCAGGAGATCTCTGTCAGCTCCAGCATTAAAGTTGCAGTGTGAATGGAAACTGGCATGTCAATGTGTTTCCCACTGTGGGAATTGATGATGACTATTAGCAGAATAATCTGTCCAACCAGATTAGTCGATCTGGCTCTTAAAGAACCAAAATTCCGGGTGAGACACACCCTCCTTTTCAGCACAAATCACTTGTTAATCAAAAGAGCATTATTTTATTGGAGAAAATAGAGGATGCAAAGCAGTTATGAATTTGTAGCCAAAGACATTTATCTGATATAGATGCTCATTTCAATCCAAGAAGAAATGTGGCCCCGATAATAATAATCTGTGTTTGTCTGTCTGTCTCTCTCTCTCTGGGTACGTCTAGACTACAGGCTTTTGTCGACAGAGGCTTTGTCGCGACAAAGCTTCTGTCGACAAAGAGCGTCTAGACTACATCCAGTTCTGTCGATAAAGAGCGTCTAGACTACATCCAGTTCTGTCGACAAAGCAAGCCGCTTTGTCGACATGAGAGTGTAGACGCAAAGGACAGTATAGATGCAGTAATGCCTTCTGTTGACAGAACTCTGTCGACAAAAGGCGTTATTCCTCGTAGAATGAGGTTTACTGCCGCCGACAAAACTGCCAAGTTCTGTCGATGTTATGTCGACAGAACTCGGCGGTAGTGTGGACGCAGGTACAGTTTTGTCGACAAAAGGCCACTTTTGTTGACAAAACCCTGTAGTCTAGACACACCCTCTCTGTGTACACGACACACACACACACACACAGATATAAACTTTTCCTGTGGGATGACAGAGTGACGTAATCACATCAACGTCAACAGGTTGGGAGCGGGGGTAGGCGGAGCCGAAGCAGAAGGAGCCCCGCAGGCAGCATGGTCCACAGCGGTGGGATGCAGTGAGCTCCCAGCTGGTCCTGCCAGTGGCTTCCTCAATCCTGCCCCTCCACCCAGCCCCCTCACTCTTCAGCTCAGCCTCTCCCCCCCCCCCCCCCACTTACTTGTTTTCACGCCATGCACCACTCCCAGGGCACCAGAGGTTTTCCTCGCTGCTCCAATGGGAGCAGCAGGGAAAGCCTCCAGGAAGTGCATCTGCACACTGCTGTTCCCCCAAGTCGGGGAGGGGAGCAGCAGCACACGCAGCTGTTTCCGCACAAGCCGGATCCGGTGGGGAGGTTCAGGGCTTTTCCTCTCTCCCCCGCCCACATCAGGGAGCTTGTGCTGGCGCATCAACCTCGTGGGGTAAGGGGAGAGGCTAGAGCGCCAGCTCTGGCTTCCTGCAGAGGGAGGGGGAGGAAGCCCCAAGCCTCCCCCGTCAGATCCGGCTTGTGGGGAAATAGCTATGTGCCCGGCTGCCCCCTCCCACAGGAGCAGGCTGGGGGAACAGCAGTGTGCGGACGCGCATCCTTGAGGCTTCCCCTGCTGCTCCCATTGGCAGTGCCTGGGAGCAGCACATGGCGTGAAAACAAATGGGTGCCCCCCAGCCCCTGCACCCCCAGCACCTCATGCACCCCTGCCAAGACCCCGCACCCCCAGCCTGCTCCTACACCCTCCTCCCAGCTAGACACCCTACCCTCACCTGCTCCAGCTCCCCTCTGGCCAGACACCCTCCCCCCAGCCTGCTCCTGACCCTCCTCTCCTCTTGTCCCCTCCCCCTGTCCAGACACCTACCCTCACCCTGCTCCTGCCCCCTTTGCCCTGACCAGACACCCTGCCCTCAGCCTGCTTCTGCTCCCCTCTGGCCAGACATCCTCCCCCCTAGCCTACTCCTGACCCTTCACTTCTCTTGTCCCCTCCCCCTGTCCAGACACCTACCCCCACCCCCACCCTGCTCCTGCCCCCTTTGCCCTGACCGGACACCCTGCCCTCAGCCTGCTCCTGCACCCTCTCCCCGGACAGACTCTTCACCTTCACTTCCTCCTGCACCCTCATCCCTATCCCACTCACTGGCAGAGATGGGAGGAGGGGGCATGCATGGGAGTGGGGAGGGAGGAGGCCACGCAGCTCCAGCTTCCCCCAAGCACCAGGTAGGGAGGAAGGCGAAGGCTGCATGGCTCCTGTTTCCACAGTCCCCAGAGCACAGGGAGGGCGGGCACCGGGGGTAGCAAGGCGTTCTGGGGTGGAGTGTGGGCGGGCCCATGTCACTTCCCCTTCTCACCCTGCGGAGGCTGATGACATGGTGATGTCATTCTGTCCTCCAGCAGGAAAATCTTTTTTATAGAGAGAGAAATGAATCATGTCAATTACCAATAATATGATGTTGTGTATTTTCAGTCCTGCAAACGGGCATTCTAACACGGCTCTTTGTGGATCACTTGTTCTGAATTTTGATGTAGTTTGGCTCTTTGGTGTGAAAAGGTTGCAGACCCCTGCTCCAGCGAGTGGGGGGGGCTGGTGAGCGTAGCAAGCAGGGGGCACAGCCCCCAGTAGTCATTAATAATACAATGCAAGTGTGTGACTGGTGGCTCCAGTCAGCACTGTTGACTGGGCTGTTAAAAGTCCTGTTGGTGGCACATCAGGGCTTAGACGGGCTCCCTGCCTAATCTCGCTCTGTGTGGGTTCTGGAAGCAGTGGCAGGTCCCCCCTGCAGCTCCTATGCATGGGGCAGCCGGGAGCTCCACATGCTGCCCCCACCCCAAGTGCCGACTCTGCAGCTTCCATTGGCTGGGAACCACAGCCAATGAGAGCTGCAGGGGCATTGCTTATGGATGGAGTAGCATGCAGAGCCGCCTGGTTGCACTTCCGCATAGGAGCAGGAAGAGGGACAAGCCACAGCTTCTGGGAGCTGCTTGGGGTAAGTGCCACCTAGAGCCTGCACCTTGAGCCCCAACCCCAGGCCCAGCCCTGATCCCCCTTCTGCCTTCCAAAAACCCTTGGCTCCAGCCCAGAGCACCCTCTGGCTTGGACTTTTCAGCTTAGAAAAGAGGAAACTAAGGGGGGATATGATAGAGGTCTAAAAAATTATGACTGGTATGAAAAAAGTGAATAAGGAAAAGTTATTTACTTATTCCCACAATATAAGAACTAGGGATCACCAAATGAAATTAATAGGCAGCAGGTTTAAAACAAACAGAAGGAAGTTTTTCTTCACGCAGTGGACAATCAACCTGTGGAACTCCTTGCCAGAGGATGTTGTGATGACTAGGACTTTAACACAGTTCAAAAAAGAGCTAGATACATTCATGGAGGTTAGGTCCATGAATGGCTATTAGCCAGGATGGGTAGGAAAGCTGACAATCAGCTCCCATGGTTCCTGGGTGCACATCTGGATGGCTAGGATGAGAAGGCAGATGACAGTGGTTCAGAAGGAGCTGAATGTGGTGAGGAAGGAGGTTTAGAGGGAGCAGACACTTGTTTCAATCTCAGGTTAGGGTTCTGGGGTATTTTATCTTCGCAGGCATGGGTGCTGGGTGAAGGTAGGGCTGGGGGAGGCAAGCCCCCAGCCCTGCCTCCAGTCCCATCCCTTCTGACAAGGCCCCACCCCCCATGGGAACCAACCTCCCCCCCCACAGCATCACAGGGAGGGTGGGCAGCACGCAGCCCCAACTTCCCCACCCTGGAACATGGGGAAGGCGAGCACTCAAGTGCAGCAACACTCTGCTCCCAGTAGACCTACAGCAGGTGTTCTGGGGTCGGAGTCTGGGTGGGACCAGGCTGGTGGTTAGGAAAGGCAATGCCTTCCCCTGCCTATGACATCTGCCGCCCCAGCCCGCAGGACGTAGGGGAAGCCAGGAACTTGCTGAGCTACCTCCACAGTCTCTTCCTGCCTCGCCCATCAGGATGCCCCATCACACAATGTGGAGTCTGGGCCCTGATTCCCTGCTGCATTGCTGCGTGCCACTCCAGTGAGTTCAGTAAAGTGTCATGGGTGTAAATACTGCAGTGGCCTGGTGATGAACCAGGCCTGAATAGCTGGTGGAAGTGTCATACGTATTAGCTACCTGAAGTCAGGTGTAACTGAATTCAGATTCTGTAGCCCAGTCCCTGAGGTGTAAACAGCCTTCCTCTTGTGGGAGACAGCCCCCAAAGACATGGCTTGCTAGATCTTCAGGCTGTTTTCATGCTGCATTAAGTAATTTTTGAAGTCTGCCCGGAGGGAGTGAGATGTTTAGGCCTTGTGATACCATCCAGTGTTTCTGATCACTCACCCAGGAAAACTTTTTATGAGCCCTGAACGTGACTGGAAGTTACTTTGGCTAGAAGCTTTTCTTTCCGATTTGCGCAGAAACCGTTTACAGATAATCAAGTACAACGTCATATGGAACTGCCGTGAGCCAGGCATCGCTCCAAAACTTTTCCCCCGGATGCTGCTGTGCAGATTCTGTTTTATGTGGGGGTGGTAGAACTTGAACTAACAGGTGTCAGATGCCTACACAGCACCGGATTTCATGTATCATCTGTCTGCCCTTACATTCAGTTTCGAGCTGGACACAAAGCCACCCAGAGGGCTGTGACATGATGGGTGATGTAAGGAGTGACTGGAGAAAAGCTCGGCTGTTCTGAATAGCCAGAGACCCAGGACCTGGTGTAACCTTGTATTAACTCTTATCTTAAACTTAAATGGGAAGCTCTTTGGGATAGGGCCTGCCTTTTTGTTCTGTGTTTGTACATGGTGCTGATTCATGGCTAGGCGCTAGAGTAATGCAACTAATCTATAACAACCATGGCTCTAACATGCTACAATGTCTGTGTTACTGTCACTTTGGACCAGAAGGACTAGTTGACAAGTACCACGGAACAAGCCAAGACAACACATCTTTGAAGCAAGTAATAAAGGGAGAGGAGCATCTTGAAGTCTGTTCCTGGTGAACATAACATAAGAACATAAGAATGGCCATACTGGGTCAGACCAAAGGTCCATCGAGCCCAGCATCCCATCTGCCGACGGTGGCCAATGCCAGGTGCCCCAGAGAAGGAGAACAGAAGACAATGATCAAGTGATTTATCTCCTGCCATCCATCTCCTGCCCTTGTTATGAAGGCTAGGGCACCATACTTTATCCCTGGCTAATAGCCATTTATGGACCTAACCTGCAAAAATTTATCAAGCTCTTTTTTAAACCCTAATAGAGTCCTGGCCTTCACAGCCTCCTCAGGCAAGGAGTTCCACAGGTTGACTGTGCGCTGTGTGAAGAAAAATTTCCTTTTATTAGTTTTGAACCTACTACCCATCAATTTCATTTGGTGTCCCCTAGTTCTTGTATTATGGGAAAAGGTAAATAATTTTTCTATAATCACTTTCTCCACACCATTCATGATTTTATATACCTCTATCATATCGCCCCTCAATCGCCTTTTTTCCAAACTGAAAAGTCCCAGTCTCTCTAGCCTCTCCCCATATGGGACCCTTTCCAAGCCCCTAATCATCTTAGTCGCCCTTTTCTGAACCTTTTCTAATGCCAATATATCTTTTTTGAGGTGAGGAGACCACATCTGCACGCAGTACTCGAGATGTGGGCGTACCATAGTTTTATATAGGGGAAGTATGATATCTTTTGTCTTATTATCTATCCCTTTTTTAATAATTCCTAACATCCTATTTGCCTTACTAACTGCCGCTGCACACTGCGTGGATGTCTTCATAGAACTATCCACTATAACTCCAAGATCCCTTTCCTGATCTGTCGTAGCTAAATTTGACCCCATCATGTAGTACGTGTAATTTGGGTTATTTTTTCCAACATGCATTACCTTACACTTACCCACATTAAATTTCATTTGCCATTTTGCTGCCCAATCACTCAGTTTGCTGAGATCTTTTTGTAGTTCTTCACAATCCCTTTTGCTTTTGACTGTCCTGAACAACTTTGTGTCATCTGCAAACTTGGCCACCTCACTGCTTACCTCATTTTCTAGATCATTGATGAACAAGTTGAACAGGATTGGTCCCAGTACTGACCCCTGGGGAACACCACTAGTTACCCTCCTCCATTGTGAAAATTTACCATTTATTCCCACCCTTTGTTTTCTGTCTTTTAACCAATTCTTGATCCATGAAAGGACCTTTCCTCCTATCCCATGACCACCTAATTTACGTAAAAGCCTTTGGTGTGGGACCGTGTCAAAGGCTTTCTGGAAATCTAGGTATATTATATCCACTGGGTGCCCCTTGTCCGCATGTTTATTAACCCCTTCAAAGAATTCTAACAGATTAGTTAGACACGACTTCCCTCTGCAGAAACCATGCTGACTTTTGCCCAACAATTCGTGCTCTTCTATGTGCCTTGCAATTTTACTCTTTACTAGTGTTTCTACTAATTTGCCTGGTACTGATGTTAAACTTATCGGTCTATAATTGCCAGGATCTCCTCTAGAGCCTTTTTTAAATATTGGTGTTATATTGGCCATCTTCCAGTCATTTGGTACCAAAGTGGATTTAAAGGATAGGTTACAAACCACTGTTAATAACTCCGCAATTTCACATTTGAGTTCTTTCAGAACCCTTGGGTGAATGCCGTCTGGTCCCGGAGACTTGTTACTATTCAGCTTATCAATTAATTCCATAACCTCCTCTAATGTCACTTCAATCTGAGTGAGTTCCTCAGATTTGTCACCTAAAAAGGCTGGCTCAGATTTAGGAACCTCTGTAACATCCTCAGCCGTGAAGACTGAAGCAAAGAAATCATTTAATCGCTCCGCAATGGCACTGTCTTCCTTGATCGCTCCTTTTATATCTTTATCATCCAAGGGCCCCACTGCTTTTTTAGCGGGCTTCCTGCTTCTAATGTATTTAAAAAACATTTTACTATCATTTTTTGAATTTTTGGCTAGCTGTTCCTCAAACTCTTTTTTGGCTTTTCTTACTACATTATGACACTTAATTGGGAGTGTTTATGTTCCTTTCTATTTTCCTCACTAGGATTTGACTTCCACTTTTTAAAAGCTGCCCTTTTCTCTCTCACTGCCTTTTTAACATGGCTGTTTAGCCATGGTGGTTCTTTGTTAGGTCTCTTACTGTGTTTTTTTATTTGGGGTATACATTTAAGTTGGGCCTCTAGTATGGTGTCTTTAAACAGTTCCCATGCAGCTTCCAGGGATTTTAGTTTAATTACTCTCCCTTTTAGTTTCTGTTTAACTAGCTTCCTCATTTTAGTGTAATTCCCCTTTTTGAAATTAAATGCCAGAGTGTTTGACCGCTGCGGTGTTCTTCCCAACACAGGAATATTAAAAGTTATTATATTGTGGTCACTATTTCCAAGCGGTCCAGTAACAGTTACCTCTTGGACCAGATCCTGCGTTCCAGTCAAGACTAGGTCGAGAATCGACTCTCCCCTTGTGGGTTCCTGTACTAGCTGCTCCAAGAAGCAGTCATTTAAGGCATCAAGAAATTTAATCTCTGAATCCCGTCCTGAGGTGACATGCACCCAATCAATATGGGGATAATTGAAATCTCCTATTATTACTGTGTTTTTTATTTTGGTAGCCTCTCTAATCTCCCTTATCATTTCAGCATCACTATCACTGTCCTGGTTAGGTGGTCGGTAATATATTCCTAATGCCATATTCATACTAGAGGAATGAATTGTTATCCATAATGATTCTATGGAACATTTTGATTCCTTTAGGATTTTTACTTCATTTGATTCTATATTATCCTTCACATATAGTACCACTCCGCCACCCGCACGACCTGTTCTGTCTTTCCGATATAATTTATATCCCGGTATGATAGTGTCCCACTGATTGTCCTCATTCCACCATGTTTCTGAGATGCCTATTATGTCAACTTCCTCCTTTGATATGAGGTACTCCAGTTCACCCATCTTATTAGACAGACTCCTAGCATTAGTGTAAAAGCATGTTAGAAAACTACCACTATTTATATGTCCGCCTTTCACAGACACATTGGATTTTTTTATGCACGATTGTTTCACATCTGATCTTGCCCATATATTATTTCCCACGTTCCCTATCTGACTAACTTCTAGGGAATCCCTACCTATGGAGCCTCGTGTAAGAGAAGTCTCCGTCCGATCCAGGTGCTCCCCCGCACCAATCGGCTTTCCCCCACCTCTTAGTTTAAAAACTGCTCTACGACCTTTTTTAATGTTTAATGCCAGCAGTCTGGATCCACCTTGATTTAGGTGGAGCCCATCATTCCTGTATAGGCTCCCCCTACCCCAAAAGTGCATGCAAATAATGTTTTCAAAGCTTTTACAAACCCTCCCAAGGAATGACATCATCATATATATAGTAGCCCAGTGTCTGTGACTCTGTAACGCTGAAACACGGGCTGTTCCCTCTGGGCGGTGCTGTTGCCTCCCAGGCTGTTACCTCTGGGCGGTGCTATTGCCTCCCTGGCTGTTCCCTCTGGGCGGTGCTGTTGCCTGAGTCACGTCCTTCACCTCCCGCCGTGGCACTCGGCTGACTTCTGCTCCACTCAGCCGGGCCACTGCGGGGGAGAATGCATGGGGAGCGGGGGGCCCAAACGGCCGCTTGCTCCCCCGCGGCAGCCCGGTTGAGCGGTGCACAAGTCAGCCGAGCGCCATAGCGGGAGGAGAAGGGGGGCAAGGTGGAGACATGTGGCGTGACAGCAGCTCCAGGCCCCACCCCCTGGCCGTTAACATTACCACCCCGCCCCCCTTCACCTCTCACAGTGGGGCTCAGCTGATTTCTGCTTCGCTCGGCCGGGCCGCCGCATGGAACAAGTGGCGCAAGCGACTGTTTGGGTTCCACGCTCCCCATGCAGCAAAGGGAGCGCGGTGGGCTCCGCGGTCCCCCGAGTGAGAGGCAGGAGAGGGAGGAGAAGAGAAAGAGAGAGGCAGGAGGCAGAGGAGAACTGAGAGAGAGAGAAGGGGAGGCAGTAGGAGGAGGAGAGAGA
This sequence comes from Pelochelys cantorii, assembly GCA_032595735.1. Classification (NCBI taxonomy): domain Eukaryota; kingdom Metazoa; phylum Chordata; order Testudines; family Trionychidae; genus Pelochelys; species Pelochelys cantorii. The sequence continues at coordinate 39,649,775 of CM064338.1, read as the reverse complement.
GAGAAAGAGACACGGAGTGAGAGACCGGAGGCTCAGGAGAGAAGACCGACGTGGAGGAGAGACCTGAAAATCCCATCTTATGATGGGCTAATTGGCTAGTTATTTATAATGATTTAGGTTATTTTTTATGACTAAGACAAAATAAAGGCAAGCTATGTAACCTTTCTGAAAGTCTGAAGCATATTCTCAGCAGTATCCCAAAGAGGATACTTGGTCTAATAAATTACCCATTAACAACACAGCTGAGAAGTTCACTGGGACTTAATCCTTTGCTGGGTGTTGATGGTTTGTGGAATTAAGAATGTGGTCCCTTAAATTTGAAAAACTCACTTCCATAAGGGGTCCAGCAACTGCTGTGGGCAAACATGGAGCCAATGAGGCGAGGCTTGTAAAGCAGTGTTTTAAGAGCAGTCGTGGGATTGCTGTTCTTGGGTGATACATACTTCCAGGCCAGGGCGGTGGGTATCATAGTCAGGAGAAGGCACAGCGTTCCCAAACTGCCGGCCTAGTCCTACCCAGACTCTGATCCCAGAATGCCTACTGTAGGCGTACTGGGGACGGAGTGTTCCATAGTCTCCCAGAATTTGTGTCTGAGTCACATTCTGCTCCCTTGGTGTCCGGCGACAGCCAGAGACCCTGCTGCAGAGTGACGTGTTCACTTCCGCTATCTGGGAGGCAGGATCTGGGAGCTTCTGTAGGAGCCATGAACTCTTTTTGCACTGCAGAGCCCATTTCTTTGTGGGTCCCTCTCTGCTGCTGGCAGAGGTGCAGTTGGTGGTTCCATCCACCTGCTGTTTGCTCCTGGAGGTGACCCTCAGAGACTTCCCCAACACAGACACAGGAGCAATGGCTGTGAGGCTGTGAATTACTTTTGTGCCCAGAGACCTCCCCAGAGCCCAGCCTACGGGGTTACCTCTTGGAGAACTGAACTCAAGAAGCATCAGTGAGAAGTGGCCTCATTTGGCAGCAAGGCCAAATCAGTGACAGCCAGTGGATTCCATCCATTGTCCTCTTCTTTGTGTAACCCAGCCCCCTAGTGATAGCGTGTTGCTCTCCTTTCCATTGCCAACTGTCCTTCCTTCTTCTCTAGAGACATCCCTGCCGGCCAGACTGTGAGTACAGCCATCGTGACCGACGCCTGTGCCAACCACTACGACCAGCGCGTGGTGTACCTGGAGCACGTCGTTGTGCGAGTTAGCATTGAGCACCCTCGGCGCGGGGACCTGCAGATTAACTTAACTTCCCCTTCGGGGACGGAGTCTCAGCTCTTGGCAAGAAGGTTAGAACACCTGGACCTATGTAGCCATTAGGGGTGTGATCTGGAAACCGGTTCCCTGGGAGCAGCCCCCAGCCTGCGGCCTGCCACAGGCTGAGGGATGCTCCAGCCCTGCCGGCCCCTCAGGAGGGACTGCCAGCTAACGGCCTGCCCCGCGTGGTTGGCTGCTTGGAACGGGAGCCAGCAGCCAATCCCACATGGCTGGGGTTGAGGCCCGGAGTCGGCAGCTAGCACGGCACGTGGCTGGAAGCTGGAGCCCTGCAGGTTGGGGGCTGCTCCAGCCAGGCTGAAATGGTCCCCCACCCGGGATCCTGCTTAGTCAGTTAACTGATTAAATGTTAGGTTAACCCAATGTTTAAGTGGTTAACTGATTAATCGGGATTTGACTAGTAGTCGTGCTAGTACAGCCACAGGAGCAGTTCCACATTAGCCTGGGGCTGGCTACCATGCTGTTGTGAACTGTCATTTTAAAAGGGAGGGCAACTTTTCCCTCTTTCTTTCCTCTCTGCCCCCCAAAATGTACATGCTTGGCTGGGACCTGGTGCATCTGCACTGCACACTCCTGAAAAATGTCAGGCCGGAAGGGGAATCTGGTGGCAGGCTTAACAAAATGTCCCTTTGCAACAAAGTGCTGAAACGGCTCATTTTGAAAATGTCAGAATGGAACATAGTGCCTGTCTTTAGAACGGGGAACAGAGAAGAGCTGGGGAATTATAGACCTGTCAGCCTAACTTTCATATCTGGGAAGATACTGGAACTAATTATCATGCAATCATTTGGTGAGCACCTAGAGGATAATAAGGTAATAAGCAACATGGATTTGTTGGAAACAAATCATGCCAAATCAACCTAATTTCCTTCTTTGACAGGGTTACTGTGGATCTGGGAAGTTTAGTCATCATGTACTTGATTCAGTAAGACTTTTGGTACAGTCCCGCTTGTCATCCTCATACATCAAACAGGCAGATGTGGCCTACATGAAATTACTATCTGGTGGTACATACCTGTTTGAAAGGGGGGAGTTAAGGAGTAGTTGTCAATGGTTCACTGTCAAACCGGGCAGATATATCAAGTGGGGTCCTGCAGGGATTTGTTCTGGGTCCAGTATCATTCAGCATTTTCTTTCATGAAATGGAGAAGGGTGAGTGACCTGTGACCTGTGGGCCGCAGGTGGCCTATTGGGGTTCTATGTGTGGCCCGTGAGGCATTTTGTTGACCGTTGCCCCACACGCAGGGTTGCCAGATTCTGCTCTTTTCCATTTGCATAGGCTTTTACCCACCGGTGTTACTAAAGTGACACGCCCATAAAACAAGGGCCCATGAAGTGAGGGGCGTGTGGGTTATGCACAACATTGACTGAGAGCTGCACATTCCCTCTGCATCCAATCAAAGCGCTGCCACGGTTCAGTCAGCACCGCCCGCAAATTCTAGGCATGCAAGCGCAGTTGGCAAAACTGCCCTATCCTGAGAGATCATCTTGGTTGCAGCGATCTTGTGGCCTATTGAGATGAAGGAGGGCCACTCATGAGGCCCACTCACAAGCCTTGGTTGCCTGTTGCTAGGCTACACAGTAGTACTGCTAGGGTTGCAAGGTGTCCGGTATTGACCCGGACAGTCCGGTATTTTTGCCTCCTGTCTGGTAAAAAAATTCAGAAAATACCAGACACCTAAAATGTCCGGTATTTTCTGATTTTTTTTCCCGGCCAGGAGGCAAAAATACCAGACACCTGGCAACCCTAGCACCTGGGCAGCCTCCAGCCTCTCCTCCCCCAGCCCCTGCCCCTGGACCCCATGCTAACCTGGTTCCTCAGGGAAGCTAAATACTGGCTTGAACAAGAACACAAAATGGCCGCTGGCAAAAAGCCTAAAGACCAAGGGGAAGCAATGCCTTCCCTGGGTCTTAGTGCTCAATCACTCCCCTGTTCCTATCCCTATTCTGACTCTGCAGGCACTCTGAAAGGGGCCATGCTGTTTTAATGCTGTTTAATTATTTTATTTTTTATTTTTTTTTGCTTAATGAGTCTCGGAATCCCTTTTTTGCTCAACAACTTTGGTCTCCCCTGCTCTTTTTTTTCCTCAACAGAATTTTTTCCCTAGTGGTTTTTTTTTGGGTGTGGGGGCGGTGTTCGGTACTTTTAGTTCAACCATCTGGCAACCCTTAGTACTCCTGAAAAGAACATGTGGGTTATGATGGACCACAAATTGTACATAAGCCAAAAACATGTTGCAGTCATGAAAGGGGCTATTACAATTCTGGGTTTGTCAGATCTTGGTAAGTAACTGTCCACATTGGGCACTGAGGAGGCCTCAGCTGGAGCATGGTGTCCAATTCTGGGTGCCACAGTTTAGGAAAGATGTGGACAAACTGGACTGAGTCCAGAGGAGGGCAACAAAAAGTATAAATGGTTTAGAAAACCTGACCCGAAGGGAAGGTTAAGAAAAACTGGACATGTTTAGTTTTGAGAAAAAAAGACGAGGGAAGTGTGGGGTGGGGGGAACTCTTCACACACTGTTCTAAAAGGTTTGGTGATCAATTGATTTTATGGCTGCTGAAGGCAGGACAAGAAATAATGGCTTTATCTACAGTTAGGGATATTAGGAAAAACCTTCTAACCCCAAGGATAGTTAAGCGTTGGAATAGGCTTCCAAAGGAGTTTGGAAGTGAGGAGTGGAGTCCTCATCTTCAGAAGTTTTTAAGGACAGGGATGGTCTAAGTTTACTGGGTCTTGTCTCAGTGCACAGGGCTGGACTTGAGGACTTCTCTGAGGTCCCTTCCAACCTGACATTTCTCTGATTCTGTTTAATGTTTCAGCATTCCCCCTTGCCCCCCCCCCTCCAAAAAAAAACATTTTCCAAATTTGACCCAAATTCACAAAACTGAAAAAAGAGTTGTTGTTTTTTGGCAAACTTACTATTTGCCAAAAGAAATGTTTTGGCTCTAGTATGAACCTCTTGAATTCATGTGGCAGGAGGAGGAGGGAACCAACCCAAACTAAATCCCATCGCTGTGATTCCTCACAGCTCTCCTTTGCAAGCTATAAACTGCTTCCCAGAACTTTAATGTACAAGCTAGTGGCCGTGCCAGTAATCTTCCAGGTGGGGACGAAGGTGCAGTGCAGAAATTGGTGCTAGTTCTATTCTTAAAGTGACAAACAGTTTTGGCCTTTCAAACTCTGCTCCTCCTGCTGCGAATGTGGATGAGCCTCATGGTTTTGAGAACCATGTTGGAGTGTTTGTAGACATTAGAAGAATCCCAGACAGCCATGTGGCTACTGACTCCTCCATCAGAAAAGCTGCTTTCCTAACCCACTGCAGTGTTCCTTAGCTCCTCTTCCCTGTAGTTTACTGACAGTTGCGATATGTTACTGGAGGATTTGCCGCTGGGATGTGCGGTGACTCTAATCGGACGAGGTGGCTGCACAGAATAGGCAGTGCCTCGCCGCTTCCCAGCCGGGATTAAACAGCAGAATACAATAGTTACTGGGGATTTATTGTATGTCCACACCGTGGTGCAGTCTCCTACATAAGTACATGGAAGCCACACTTGTGCAGTGAGCAAGATACATTTTGTTACGCAGCTGGAGTTGCGTACCTCATCCCGACCTTCCAGGTCTAGTGTAGACCTGGCCTGAGCCACAGTGTGGACTTCAGAGGTGTGAACTGCAAAATGCACCAAACTTGCACTCGCCTGCCCTGTGTGGAGGCTTCTGTAACACATTAACGGTACCTAGATCACGTTAATGTCGTCCTCGTTCAACCCGCACCAAGTTACGGCCAGCCAGGAACCATCTGGTTTGCATCTGCACTGCACAGCGCTGTCAGTTGTAGCTGCCACAACTGCTGGGGGGGGGGGGGCACTGTCCTGTCTAGGGGCAGAGACCACTCAGAGAGAGAAGAATGAGACTGCTCTACTGCCTTAGCTGGGAGCCAGCTGGCTTTTAGCTCATGCACTAAGTTCCAGAGGTCCCGAGTTTGATTCTGCTTGTCTACTTTACAAGGGGTGGGGAGCTCATCCAGGATTTCAACTGGGGTGTCTCTGAAGTTTGGGACATGCTTCCTCGGCAACGAAAAATAAGTAACCCATGTGCCTTCTGAGTGTGGTTTACTGTCCCATCTAGTGGCACTGAGACCGTTGCAGAGAGAATGAGTCTGTTCTACAGCCTTAGCTACTAGGCCAGCTGGCTTTTAGTTCCTGCACTAAGCTCTAGCCCAGGGCTACTCAACTTTGGAAGCCCTGGGGGACCACCATGATACTCTCAGCACATGCCGAGGGCTGCAACTTAAGTGTGGTTGCATATACATGAAAATATAAATGCAAATATATACAAATAGCTTCTTTCATACTGACGGGCATGAATACAAAGATTAAGGCAAGACTACACAACACACAGGCCCCATTTAAGCCAGTTCTGCTGCTATTAATAAAATGCAACATTTACCCGATTTCCACCCATATGACAGCACTTTTTAATGAGCAATGACAGTCCAGGAATTTAACTACTAAAACTCATTTCAACTGAAGACCATTATATTGACTCGCTGTTGTGGTGCGTGTTCCCAATGGAGGCCATGTTCAAAGGATCCCACCCGCAGTCCACATGTTGAGCCCCATGTAAACCCAAACTGCACCACGGGCTGTGTGTTGAGTAGCCCTGCTCTAGAGGTCCCGGTTCGAGTCCGCCCACCGGCATTACAAGTGCACTCTGCAGTTTGCTCCCTCGTAGTTTGCACAGCAGTGCAGTGGAGGCCTGTCCATAGGATGCATGTCTCTGGGCACCTTGCCGTGCTCCCTGTTCAACTGTCTGGAGTAATGCCCTGCCATTACTTTCCAATTGCAGAGTGTTTGATCTTTCTAACGAAGGATTTAAAAACTGGGAATTCATGACTGTGCACTGCTGGGGGGAGACGGCAGAAGGGGAATGGACTCTGAAGATCCATGACACGCCATCCCAGATGCGCAACCCAGAGAGGCAAGGTGAGCACCCACTGTTGTCATTCTGAATTGATGCTCTGAGTGCAGCTGTCATGCCCATTCACTGACTGTGTCATACTTGATGCAAATGCGTGCACCTCCCTGGAACACTGAGACTTATGCTTTCAGCTGGCTATAACGTTGCCTGGAGTCTTATGGGAAATGTTGCAATACAAAGGATGCTACTGAGCACAGTTTCAAATGTAGGTGCATAAAATTAAGTACCTGCATCTATACCTAAATCAGGTGTCAGCTGTTCCCCTCCTCAGAAGGTAGGACAAGAAGTAATCGCCTTAGTCTAGAGCAGGGGACAACAAAGTCAGATACCAGGAAACTTTTTCTAACCGTCAGGATAAACACGGGAACAGGTTACTTCCATATTTAGTGGAATCCTTGTCCCTGATGGTTTTTAAGAGCAAGTCAGACAAATACCCGTTAGGGGATTTTTCCGTGCTTTTGCATACGGCCTAAAGGACCTTGTGAAACAAACCGCCAAGGTATTTGGATGTCAGCACTTGTAAACCCTTCCTGGAAATGAAGGGATTAGTGGACCTGTTTAAAACCAAATGTGACAGCGGCTTGAACTGATTTGCCTTCCAGTGAGCTGAATGGGGATTTGAAAAATTTCTCATTTACACTTGCCATGCTAAAACGGGGCAGCAGCAGCACTTTTGGGGCCAGCCATCGGAACATGCCAGAGTCTACTTGTCAGGAAGGACCTCGGAAGGCCACTGGGAATTGGTGTTGGTTGGGAAGAACCGGGACAACCCCCCTCTGACCAGGCTCCACCTCTCTGCATGCCTGCTCCGCCTTCTCTGCCCTTGCGCCGCGCTTTCTTCACTGCAGATTTGCCCTCTCCCTGTCCTTGCTCCCTCTCCCCCCCGCCTCTTCCCCCAACTGAGGCACCTTGGGTGAATAGAGTCTGCTGCCCCCACCCTCCACATTCACCACTAGTGGCAGAGCAAGCGGAACAGGGCAGCTCTGCTGCTTTGCTCCCTTAGCCGCCAAATCACTCCGCTCCCTCTCCTTTGTGCAGCCTCACTGCAGGTGCCCTGCCTCTCTGCATGTCAGGCCAGGTGCCCAATACGGATCTGGGGACCAGATGTCAGGCATGCATGTTTTGAAAATGCTGCCCCTTCACCCCTGTTGGGCCTGGCCTCCCACTCTGTAGACAGTGCCAATCCTCATGTACAATTTGCAACATGCTTTGAAGGTCTCTGACCACAGTGCAGGACCGGTTGGTTGTCCCTATTATTCCTGCTGCTGTTTAGCCCCGCTTGGACTCTGAGCCCTCTGGCTGCTCGAGCTGTAAGAAGTTCAAAATGCTTAATGTTCACCAGTTCGTCGCGGAGAATGGGGCAAAGGAGTCTGGAACAGAAACCACTTTCTGCGCTGGCTGCTGAGTGACTGCAGTATGGGGTTGTATTTCTTCTTTCCGCCTCAACAATTTCCCTGCCAAGTACAATCCCTGTGTCCTCTTGCCATGATTTCTCAGTCCTTGCCTGTACAGGGGATGTTGCACTAGTTTAACATCAATCTGTTTTTAAACTGATTTAGATAAACTGGTGCAAACCGCTATGTGGACACTCCTTTCAACTTAGTTTAGTTTAGTTTTAAACTAGTTCCTCAGTGTGACTTAGGCCTGGTCTACACATAGGGTTGCCAGGTGTCCAGTATTCTACAGACAGTCCAGTATTTGCGTTCTTTGTCCAGTAAAAAAAAATCAGAGAATACCAGACATGTGCAATGTCCGGTATTCTCTGATTTTTCCGGCTGCGCACCGGACGGAAGCCTGGCGTGGGCAGGGGGAGCGGCTGGAAGGCAGGGCCACAATTGGCGCTAGAAGCCTGTGATTGCGCAGAAGCTTGGCGGGGGCGGGGGGAGTGATTGGGACTCCCAGCCACTCGCCCCCGCCCCCGCCAGGCTTCTGTGCAATCAGAGGCTCCCAGAGCCGATGGCGGCCCTGCCTCCCAGCCTGGGAGTCCCAGCTGGGAGGCGGGGCCGCAATGGCCGCTCTGGGTGCTTCAGAAGCCTAGCCAGGAGGGAGTGGCTGGGAGTCCAAAATATGAGTGACCAAAATATACTGCATGGGAGACCATCTGGCAACCCTATCTACACACAGTTTTGGAACCAATGTAACCATAAACTGTACTAGTATAAAGAGCATGAAGGGTACTGTAATGCTTTATTTATATCTGTATAGGTAAAATGGTGCAATGTGTTGTGTGCACAAATCCTTTAAGCTAAACTGAAATAAGGCACTCTTAAACCAAAATGAGTGTGCCAGCACAGCCTTCTGCACTCATTTAACTATATTGGTTTAACCTTGCACCTTGAAAGAGCTGTACAAATAACAATGTTTTTCCATTCACTGGCACCTATGAAAAAAAATGTTTCAGGCTGAACCAAAATGACATTTTTCAAACGTTTTGATGAGCCAAAAAGTTACAACTTCATTGTGGGTCAAGCAAAACATTTCATTGTGAGAAAATCAAAACATTTCATTTCAGATTGGGCTATTTGAAAACATTTTTGATTGCTTTCTAAATAAAACTGAATGAAATCTTACCATAAAAATTGTTCTCAACCAAAAAAAAAAGCAAAATGTTTCATTTAGAACATGTTGATATTAAACATTTCAGTTTTTACAGATTTTTTTCCCCTGTTGAAACAATTAAGTGAAACTGCCACAAATTCTTGACAAGCTTTTGGTATCACCAAGCCTGCATTTTTCACCAGAAAAAAAGTTTTGGCTGAAAAATTTCTCTCAACTCTAATCCTTAATTGAACTGTTGTATTTTCCTCATGTAAACAAGACATCTAGATTGTTTTTCTACTGCTGCTGGAAATGCCTTTTTTGAGGCCCTATAGCCTATCATTCACTACTGAATCTATTCATTATTCCATTTGGTGCAAATCTCCACTGTCCTGAGCAAACCCAGAATGATCTACTGATATTCCTTCAAACCATCTTGTTTGCAAGACAACAGTGCTGCTTGCTTAGTCTTGTTTTTAAAAATCAGTCATATTAGGGGAAAAAATGTCTTTGTTTAGAAAATTTTCTTTGGAAAACAGCCCTAGAAATAGTCTCAACATGTCTTTGGAGATAAGACCAAAATAAGTCTCCTTATCTCAAATTATAGCTTCTAGAGTTAATGGTTTTCTCCAGAGCTCAGTTATTAAGAAGCTAATGAAACTGTAGTTAGTTCACACAGGAGTTAAAAGCATTAAAAATTCCATGGCTGTCTTGAACCATGGCTACCGTAATGTAGTCCAGAAAGCAATGTGGTCTGGTAAAGATTCATGAGTGGCCGGTATAATAGGCTTTGCCTTCCCAAACTGCCAATGTGGCCCTGCCCACACTCTGCCCCCAGAGTGCCTAATGTAGGTGTTCTGGGGGGGGAGTGTTGCTGCCCCCAGTGCCCGCCCTCCTGTACTCCAGGGTCGGGAAGGCTGGGGCCGCACGATCTCCTCCCTCCCTGTGCTCCGGGGCCATGGAGGTTGGGGCATGCATGCGCACACCTGCCCTCTTCCCCTCCCCGTGGTGGGGGGACAGGGAGGCAGCTTGACTCCTATGGGGGGGCAGGGCCTCAGTGGAAGGGGCAGAGTTGGGGGTGGGGCTGGGCTCTTGCTTTACTGACCACCCATGTAAAGATTTGTATTGTAGGATCTTGCTTGTGCTTTCCTGGCTACCTTTATCACTTACACATTTCAGAAGTGTGTCATTTCCTGGCAGCTCTGCTGGGAGTCAGGACTTCTGAGTTCTGGTCCTCATTCCCACTACCATCTTCCCATGTGTCCCTAGACTAGCTTTACTTCTGTGTGCCTCAGTTTCAGCATCTGTGAAATGGGTGGACTCATGCCCACCTCACTGCAGATGTCTGAAGACTTACTGCTCCTTGCTTGTCAGGTCCTTTGGGAAGCAAAAGATGCTCTGAAAGCGGGCGGTGTTAGTTTATTGCAACTGTTGGCTCTATTGCAGGGAAGTTAAAGGAATGGAGTCTCATTTTATATGGAACAGCTGAACACCCTTACGACGCAACCAGTCCCCACCACACCCGATCAAGGATGCTAGAGGTTTCAACGTCTAAAACGGAGCCCTCCAAAGCAGCAGTTTTCCAGAGTCAGACGGAGGTGGTGGAAGAGGAGGAAGAATATACAGGTGAAACCTCTGTAGCCCCTCGCTCTGTTTCGCTCGCCACTGAATATTGCTTCCCTACAGAAATCAGTACCTGCCTGTGTAGATGTAAAGTCTCATGGGGTAGTCGTGTTAGTCTGTTTCTGCCAAAACAACGAGGCATCCATCTGAGGAAGTGGGTTTTACTCCTGAAAGCTTAGGCCCTAATACGTCTGTTCATCTCTAAGGTGCCGCAGGACTCCCTGTAGTGTTAGCGCAGATTTAGATAGTTTGAGCTGTGCTTGTGGTTTGTTTCCCTTGGGAGAGGAGGAGAGAATGGAAATCCTAATCCTGCCTGGCCTCCGCATCCTGTCCTCTGCCACCCGGAGGCCAGATTCCGCCCTAGGGCACACAGGAACATAGGAAGCATCAGATGGGAGGTCCAGCTAGCCGAGTATTCTGTCCCTGACCGTGGCTAGCACCAGCTGGTTCAGAGGAAGGTGTTAAGGCGGGAGGGTAGCCACGCGTGGGCCTCGGCCCACCCTCGTAGAATACAGGCCCACCCACCCTCAGTTTTGCTTTGTGATTAATTTGTCTCGATGTTCATAAAGAAACAGACAGTGAAAAGGACAAAAAGTTAACTGACGGGCAGCTTGTATGTGCTTCCAAACACTGCATGCTTCATGGGATCGCCAGTGGCATTACGTGATTTTACAACATCTCAAAGCTGCACGATCAGATAGCACACAGCCAGAAAATACGACGCAGGCATAATGAGTTAGGGAAGGGGGGAGAGTAGTAAAGTAGCAGAAGAAATTCATGAATTGGGAGAGGAAGGAAGGAGGGTGCTGGGGTGGAGGGAGTCAAGGAATGGGTCTAACACTGGAATGGGGCTGGCCGTCTTTGAACCATTACAACAGTTTTATCCAAACATCCCTAGAAATGTCTTCAGATTCATATGCATTCTTTCTGTGGCTTTCCACTACTCTTACTTTGACTGTGAACTCAGCAACTTTTACCACTGTTCTATTCTGGGCATAAGCCTACTCCTCCCTATTTTATTAGTATTTAATTGTGACAACTCTGGATGTTCTTGTTTTCTGGGTAAAGATCCAGTCCCGGTTTGAATCTTGCTCAATTTTTGGCCTCAGCGGGCACGTCTACGCTGCAGTGTGAGCCGGATTCAAACTTAGGCTCAGGTTCCCCGTATGTCTACCCCAAATCACACCGGATCGCAGTACCCTGTGGAGATAAAGGGCTCCATCCTAAGTCAAGCCTGGACCAGTATTCAAGTCCTGTTGCTTTGCAGCAGAGATGTAGCCCCATGGGACTCATGACCTGAGAGTCCTCCAGAAGTATCCTACAGTCTCTCACATTGTCTGTCTTCATCTTCTGGACAGTCACCTCTGGTGGACAGTCAAGTTTTCCCACATTGCATCATGAACACAGGGCTAAGTTGGCCTCATTTTAGGAGAGCACTAGCAAACCCTGGGATATTAGTGGTGGGACTTTGACCCCTCTCATGCGGTGTAGATGCTGAGGAACCAGGCTGGGACCCAGGGTTCAACAATTCCTAACCTGCAGGAACAAATGAGAGTAGATGCTCAGGCCCCCAGGGGCTGCTAACTCGAGTTCTGCTAACCTAGGGCTCGCCTTGCAGTGTAGACAGACCCAGTGAGTTCCTGTAGCAATGAGCTCTTCAGGCTACTTAGATGTTGCGTGAGGGTTTCAGCGTGCTGCCTTGTTCATTTCACTGGAAGTGGGCATCCACAGAGGAGGCAGCTCTGGTGACTGCCCAGGAGAAATTACGTCGAGAATCCCAGGCCTGAATTTGGTCTCTGATATTTGATCGGTGGAAATTGACCCCCCGTGCCCAGATGCTGGCTTTAAGAATGGGATTGCTCAGAGGCTCTTGAGAGAGTTAGACCTCATCGCCCATCGGATTTCTTTGGGGTCTGGGCCCTTTCCCTTGTCCCCTGTGCCGGTGGAGAACAGGGATATGGACAAGGCAGTGACCTTGCTTCTGTCGGCTTGGTAGCAGATAGCAGGACTTACAGCATCTGCCAGTGCGTGGCCATCACCACAGGACAGCTGAGCCTCCTCCCGCACTGGTCTGCATACGAATTGCAGTGAGGACACACCGGCGTGAGCTTCAGTGCGGGCCATGCATGCATGCCAGGGACCCTGGAGTGTTCTTGTCTTGATAGTCCGCACTGAAGCCTCCCCCCCCCCCCCACACACACATCTGCATTGCTAATTTTAGCCCTGCTAGTACAGGTTGGACCTCCCTGGTCTGGCACTCTCAGGGCCTGACCAGCCCTGAAGGAGGGAGTTTGCTGGACCGGAGGAGGTCGGCCCCTGTGCTGACAGACTCCAGGCTCTCCCAGGGTCTGTCAGCAGATTGCCAGTCTCCCGGGCCTTGGGGCTGCTGGGACTCCATAGCCCTGAGCCGGGGCTCTCTGGTCTGGCAACCAATAAGCGCTTGTGTGCACAGTGCCGCTGCAGCGCTTTATGTGTACACGTGCCCCAAGGCTCCACTGGGAGCTCAAAGTACATTTGCAGGACTTTATGGCCCTTTTCCATTTTCCAGATCAGCCTACAAGGGTCTAGTATAAATGAGAATCAGCCCAGCCTATCTCCACCCACTAACTTCTACGACCTCCTTCTTCTCTTCTTCTTTATTTTATGAAGTTGTCTAGATATCACCCCTGCACCCGGGAGCTTCCAGCCGAAGTGATGATTGCGTTCTTGCCTTGTATTTACTGATTCAGTGCCATGATTGACTGGAGGGGATGAGAGAGAGAAAGGCAGCTGAAAAGAAAATTCTGTGACATAAATGTGCATAATAACATGTGACACCGTTAGCAACAAACGTGACATAGTGAATTCACAAGGTGCATACAGAGGAAAAGCTATAATGGGATTTTAGTGAATAGTAATCAGTTCTTTGGGCCTTTTAACATTGCACCTGAATGATTAGCAAGAAAAGTCTCATAGCTTAGGTTTGGCAAATGTTCTTTGTGTAAATATTATGGCTGCTAGATAAATGTTGAGACGCATTTTGAATATACGCATTTCTTAATTAGGCAGTACCTCTCTGCAGGCCAACAAAACTGACAATTCAGGAGCCAATGAATGATTTATTTAAAGAATTTTGGATGGGACTTATCCCCTCACCCACTAACACTACCACCAATGCAGCCTTAGAGGTCTTTTCCAAAAAAAATTTAAATTATTTGCACACTAGTCTGCAAGGTTGTTTTTCTTGTGGTCTTATAAACCATGGTGAGATGCAATGTGCAAACAGATAGTTTTTGAAAATCTATGTGGATGATTAAGCTTGACTAGAAGCTGTGAGCTGAGCAGTTTAATTCTTAGGACACATCACTACTGTCTTGGGCTATCTGAGTCAGTGGTCTCCAAAGTGGGGTGCATGAGACAATCTGAGGGAGCGCATGCCGCCACGCAACAGCTGCGAGGGGAGACACCTGGTTCACAAGACATCCGAGGGAGCGCAACAGTTGAGAGGGGAGATGCCCGGGCGTGCCATGACGTCATGGCCCGGGACTTTAAAACCACATGGCCCAGCTCCAGGCCCGGCACGTGGTCTGGGGCCATGGAAGCAGCTGGGGTTGGGCCCGATCACAGACTCAAACTGGAAGGCAGGGGATGGGGGTGCGAGAAAAATAGGAGGAAGGGGTGGGAGAGGAAGGGGCTTGTGCTGAGGGGAGGGGAGGGGGGCAGGTCAGGAGAAGAAAGGGGAAGGCACCAAGGGACAGCGTGGAGGAGAGAAATGCCAGGGGCCCAGGGGAGACAATGAGGAAAAGGGCAGGAGGGGAAGTGTCAGTGGGAGGGGGGACAGGGTGATGCTGGGAGAGGAGAGGGGAAGGGCATTGGGGGCTAGAGGGGGGAGGGAAAGGTGCTGGGAGAAGGCTTGAAAGAAGGGATGGGCATGAGGAAGGTGGGGATGGAGCAAGGCATGTGTGAGGGCACAGGGGCATGAGGGGAATGGGGGCAGAGAGTGGTGAGGGGGTGGGCATCAGGGAAAAAGAGGGCAAAGGGGGCAGGGGCAGTGAGAGAAGGGGGAGGCACCAGGAGGGTGCAGGGGTAAGGGAAGGTGCAGGTGCCAGGGGGTGAAGCAGAAGAGCAGACACCTGCAGGGGAGGGACCAGCACCAGAGGAAAGAGGCAGGGCAGGTGTGTAGAGGGAGGTAGCTCACATGATCAGAGTGGGGCTACTGGAGGAGTGGGCACAGGGGGGAGAGAAGGGCTGGTGGAGGGGGGCAGGTCACAGGAGGGCTGAGGGCAGTGAGAAGGGCAGGAGTCAGGACAGCAGAGGAGGATGAGGGCGGTGAGGGGGCAGCAGGCATCAGGGGAGCTGATGGAGCAAGGGGAGGAGACATGGCAGCAGAGGGAAAAGGTAGAGGTTTATACGATATTTATTAATAAGTTGGGTGCCACAGTGGCACATCCAAACAAGCCCCATGAACTCAGTACTGGTGCACAACACAAAATTCTGCTCATGGGAGGAAACTCTGAGGGAACACTTCCCCCAGCCTCTCTGCCCCCTCTGCCCTCGAGTTAATGTCACACACATTGGGTTAATGCAATTGCAGGATAGTTGCATGAGGGGGTTTGGTGGGGGCCAAACTAATCCCTGTTGGTAGGAGGATGGTGGGAAAAGTCCTTAGAGCGGACTCACATGACACCTTTTATCCATCTTGCCCTGAACGTGTTACCTCCTGAGGCCTGGCTAATGGGAGTCGGGGGTGTGGCTAATGGGGGTCAGGGGTGTGGTTAACAGGTCAGGGTGCGGCTAATGGGGTCAAAGAGTAAATTTTTAAAAATATATAAATAAATAAATATACATATATTGGGGATGCGTGCTCAAAATTTTTTTACTGATAGGGGTGCAAGATCAAAAAAGATTGGAGACCACTGATCTAAGTAATCTACATCTGTAATGAAATTGGACTGTCTGGAGAGCTGTGTGTTCACCAGCTGGTTTTTGTAGTAAATCATTCTCACATCCTTTCCCTTTTATTTCACAGTCCCTCCTCCACCTCCACACCCATCCCTGTGATATCTGGTTACTAGTTGCCCAAGTCCCTCAGAAGTAAACTTTTCCAGAGTTTGATGACTGTGAGTTGTAAAGTATTGACTTAGGCCCATATCTAGGTACTTGAATACCAGGATACCTGGTTAAGGAACTAGAAAATGTTAAGTCCTCTTCTCTAGAGCTGGAGGAAAAAATTCACACACAACTCCTCCCCCTCCCCCCCCAGAGAAAAATGTAGATGTGGGGATACTAAAACATTTTGCAAATTTGTGTCGGTTTTGTCAAATCATTCTGTTTGGAAAACAAAACCAAATTCAGGAAAAAAATCAAAATGTTGTAATTTTTCTGTCCAAAATAACTTTTGTTTAAAAACCTTCCTTTAAATTTATGTTTTAAAATATAAAAAATGTGAGCAAATTATCAACATTGAAACAAAACATTTTAGTCTGATTTTTTTTAAAAAGTTTTTGTTTCAATGGAAATTTTGAAAAATTGCATTTTTGATTTGACTCAAAACAATTTTTACAGATTTTTTTGTTTTGAATTGCCAGCGAGTCAAAGAATTGTTATTCACCCACCCTTACTCTTCCTCAGTATCCACTTCTCTGGTGTCCAGTAGACCAAGTGAAGGTGCTAGTTCCAGTGTATCTCAAGAGAAGGATGTTGGGGATGTCTCTATAATGAAATTTGGGTTATAGAATCATAGAGCTGGAAAAGACCTCAGAAGGTCATCAAGTCCAGCCCTCTGCTCTAGGCAGGACCAATCCCAACTAAATTAACCCAGCCAGGGCTTTGTCAAGCCGAGACTTAAACACCTCTAGGGATGGAGACTCCATTACTTCCCTAGGTAACCCATTCCGGTGCTTCACCACTCTCCTAGTGAAATAGTTTTTCCTAATATCCAACCTGGACCTCTCCCACCGCAACTTGAGACCATTGCTCCTTGTTCTGCCATCTGTCACCACTGGGTTAGTTCAAGTCTTTCCATCTCCCAGCCAGTACCATTGTCACTATGTATCCTTACAAAGTCTCAGCTGTATCAGGGTAGTGCAGTCCAGCATTGCCAGTATTTGAGCTGCAGGGATTTTAGGAGAATATAACTTTCTAGTTGAACTAGCAAAGGATAAAACAAAATGTACAATCAAGGACTAGATAATGGGATATGGAACCTCTGACCTCTAGGTTGCCAGTTCAAACCCAGCCACTGAGGGCACAGCAACTAAAAGCTCTTTCCATCTGCGAGATCATCATCCTAGAGAGTTTCAGTCCTGCTCCTGATGTCTCCATGGGCACACCACGGTTGGTGCCTGTAGAGGGCAGAATTGAATGGGCAATAGGAAAACAGAACTGCCCTCTGCCTTGCTGAGGAGGGTGCTTCTGGAGCAGCCTGGGCCAATAAGTGTTGTTGCCGTCCATGCTGGGCCTGTAATTCCCTGGGTAAATACAAGTCTTCAGTCTCCCTGGCAGCCAATCCCACACCGCTCTCAGGGTTCACCTACGATGAGAAATAAAACATTAAGAACAGAGCAGCATGTGAGCCTGGTGGCTTTTAACCACATCAGAGAAGTACACATGGGCCCATCCACAGCGGGGCAACTGCCCCATGGCTCAGAGATTTTAGAAGGGCCCAGGTCTCCCAGCTGCCCATGCTGCTTCTACAGGGCCCTTTAAATCACCACCGGAGCCCTGCGCAGCGCGCTCTGGGCAGTGCTGAAGGGCTGGTGGGTGGAGACTAGCTCTCAGCCCTGCCCCTTTCACTCATGAGGCCCCGCCCCTTCCAGGAGCACGGAGCTGAGCCCTTCCCCATTTTGCCCTGGGACCTGGCAATTCTGTCAGCTCCCCTGAGTATGCGGCTGTCTGTTCCCAGGGCTGTGCCTGCAACCTTTTGTGTTGAAGACTGTGTGTATTAACCAGGTGGTTGGTGAGAAAAGGGGGAGGGGGGCTTGAGTCATGCTCTCTGAGCATCTACAAGCCTGTTTCTGGGAGGAATGGCACTGGGGCTGGGCTGGAGAGAGAGCCTCTGAATTTCCCTGCAGCTGTTGGTGCTGCGGTTACAGTGGTGTGAGGGAGGAAGTAGAATGGACTGCGCTGGACTGTAGAGAGCTGAGCAGCCTAGAAATATCCTCTGCCCCCAGCCCACACACCGACTGTAAAGAAACCGATGCTACAAGGGGGACTGTGTCACGGCACAACATTAAAAGTTGAAAAATGACACGTTTCATCACCCCTACCACAAGCTAGTCATGCAGCTGTCAGGGGAGTAAAAAAAAAAAAAAAAAAGAAAAATCTGCTATTTCCTTGCACACAGAGACAAGGTTAGTTCCAAACCCTTCAGAAAAACATTCCACAGGAAGCCAAACAGGACACGACCACACAAAACACAGCTGGGATTGGAAAGGAAGGGGAAATACAAAAAGGGAGGTTAGCGTTGGTGTAGATTTGAGATTTGTGCAAGACTCTTATTGATGGGGCGGTCACCAGAAGCTGAGATTTTGTCATGACAGGGAAAGGCTAGGAGCAAATGCTAAATTATGATGGGGGAAGGCATGTTGTTTGGGAAGATCAAGACATGCAAAACTAGAACCCAGGTCCGGCTCTATGACAGAATTGTCCCCACGCAATGCGATGACCTGTCATCGCCCATGCTGGCTGGTCCACAACATTAGTAAACCTGTTACAGCTGCGGCCAATGGAAGCCAATCTTTTAGCTCAGGCAGCAGCGCTTCATGCTTTTAGATCCAGAGGCCCCAGGTTCTATCCCCACTGCTGACAACCTACCCAGGGACATTGCATTAGGTATATGTATTAGACCTGCTTTGAGCAGGGTTTGATGACATAAGATGAAATCCCAGCCCCGTGAGAGTCTATGGCAATTCCAACAGGGCCAGCTTTTCACTCACAGTGCGTAAAACACTGGCCTGGTTATGCCAGGACCTCCAGTGTTGGTACCGTGGGTGGAGTTAAGCTGGAGGTAGTAATGGTGGAAAGTCACTCTAGAATTTCCCATGTTGGCAAGATAACTGTCAGACACCCAGCCTTTGGTAACCAGTGCCTCTTGACTCCCCTCTCTGCTCTTATCTCCATGTTAAAAAATCTTAGAGGAGCTGGTGTGTTAGTCTGTAACTTTAAAAATGATTAGTGGTTCTGTGGCACCTGAGAGACTGTCCAAAATATAGAATCAGGAGCTTTCGTGGGCAAAACCCGCTTCCTCAGATGTACTGGGTTTTCCCCACAGAATTCTATATATTTTGGTTAGTCTCCAATTGCCACAGGACCACTTGTTGTTTTCTTGTCTCTGTGGATACCTTCCCCAATATGCTTTTCCAGTTACTTTGGTTGTGCCCCACAAAGCTGTTTCCCCAGATGTCCTTCTCCTCTGATGGCAAGAGAAGAATCTCACAAGAGATGGCCATTATAGGTTTTCAAAGGGCATTCAGGCTCATGGTCACTGCTTTGGAGAGATCTCAGTCCCTGTATTTCCTGTATCACTTTTTCTTCTTTCCCTTTTGGGGGCATAGCTACACACAAAGTTTTCTTCCAACCCCCAACGTCACATCTAAGAGGATGGTGCTACTGCAAAAGAATTATCCGAGCAGGAAGTGTCAATGTGAATACAGCATGTTTCCTGCCTTTAAAGAAATAAGGCACTTTCTAGCATTCCCTCTCACCTTTATTTCTCTCTCAACCAAATATGAATTAGTAGCCTATTTAATATGGATCTGTTTTTGCTGTGCTAGCCAATGCCATTATGCTAGCCAGATAATATAAATAAGCTAGGTCATTGCTTAGAAGAGGAGCACCACACACACACACGCACACAACCAAAGCGCATCATAACATAAATACCTGTGGTCACCAACCTGTCGATCGCGATCAACTGGTCTATCGCAAGGGCTCAACCAGTCAATCGCGAGGCATTTCGCCCCCTTCCCCATTTCCCTCCACACCCAAGAAGCCCCACTACCTACCTCCAGTGACAATGGAGGTAGTGCCGGCTTCCTGCAGGGTGGATGGAAGTCCTGCAGCTGTAAGCCACTTCCAGAGGGTCTGGAAGTGCGCTGGCTGCTCCCCTCCCCCAGGTCTCTGGCGTACCGGGAACTTGAGGGGAGTCCCCAGAGGAGGCGCGCGCCAGGGCTTTCCTGCTCTGCGGGAGAGGGGAGTTGGCCCCGGAGGAGGTGTCCACTGGGGCTTCCCTGCTCTGCAGTAGGGGGGAGTTGTCCCCAGAGGAGGCGTGCACTGGGGCTTCTTTGCTCTGTGAGAGGGGAGAGTCGTCTCTGAGGAGGTGGGTGTGGGGGACTCCCTGCCCCCTACCCCCAGCCCCCAGCAACACCCTGTCCCCTGCCCCCACTGGCACCCTGTCCCCTGCTGCAAAACCCTGCCCCCCCTGGCACCCTGCCCCTGTCCCCACTGGCACCCTGCCCCCACCCCAGCACCCTGTTCCCTGCCCCCACTGACACCCTGCCCCTGCCCCAGCACCCACTAGCACGCTTCCCCAGTACCATGTCCCCTGCTCCCACCAGCACAGTTGGGGCCACATTAGTGAGGCTTGGGGGATTTTTGGAGGAGTTATTTTTTTGCATCTCCCTTGTGTGGCCCCAACTGACTTTTCTGTGGGTCAGTGACCCCTGACTCAAAACAGGTTCCCTGCCCTTCTCAGAAATAAAGACAATGCAGAAACTTTTTGTGTTTGACATAGTATTTTATTTAAAAATGAAGCCTGGCCAACAAACCCCCAATTGGGGCCAAGCCCCCATCTAGCCACAGCATCATAACACTCCTGTACCACCACCCCCTAGATCTGAGCCTATCATACACTGGACCCCCCTGCCCTGAGCCCCTCACACACCCCAACCCAAATTCCTGCACCCTCACATCCACAAACCTGTGGCTTGCTTAGTACCGCAACCCTCCATCTGACCCCAACACTCCCCAGCCTGGAGCCCCCTCCCTGAACCAGCATCCCCTTCTCCACCTCCTCCTGCATCCAAATTTCCTCCCAGAGCTTGCACCTCCCACCCCTTCCCACACCCAAATCCTTCATTCCCACCCCAGAGCCCGCACCTCCTGTCTCAACCCCGTGAGAGTACGGCTACACTGCAGGAGTTTTTCCAGGATTCCAGAGATATCCCAGAAAAACTCTTCTGCATCCAGGGATGCATTTGTTCTTCCATTTTTTTTAGTGGAAGAGCAAACATGCTCTTTTGGTAACCCCTGTAATCCTCATTCCACAAGGAATAAGGGGGCTTCCAAAAGAAGGGGTTTTTCTGACATTTGGTCCAGTCTAGACAGGCCAAATGTTGGAAAAACCTCTTCTTACAGAAGAATCGGAAAAAAAATGGCAGTGTAGAGTGTATAAGGACTGGGGATAGCAAGTGATGGAGAGGAGGAGAATAGAGAGGGCAGGGTTTCAAGGAAAGGGTGGGGTCTTGGGGGAAGGATGGGGCGGTAGATCTTGGCTTGTTCTGACATTTAAAAAGTGATCTTGGGTGTAAAAAGATTGGAGACCACTGGTCTAGACACACAGAACAAGGACAGGAAATCTTATTTCATGCTGCAACTTGTCCTGTGGCTGTTAGATGCTGTGTAGTGCCATGACGGTAACCCTCTCCATCCCCCTCCTATACATACACACAAGGGGGACAGTGGACAAACAGATTGAAATGGCCCGTCTGTGCCAAGAGTCCATGTTCATTTTAAAATTCTCAAAGTAGCAGGGCCAAATCTATCCCATTTTATCTTTCTGCAGAGCCCAACCCATCAATATAGTTTCTCAGCAGCACGTACATTTACCCACATGGGGCTGGGACATAAACACAGGTAGGACAGGCTTGTTGCTATTTTTTCCGCGGAAATCTCTCCCTTTTTCAGGTCCATGTCATCCTGAATGTGGCAACAAAGGCTGCGATGGTCCTAATGCAGATCAGTGCTGGAACTGCGTCCATTACAGTCTTGGAAATGGTAAAACTGGCAGGTAATGTTGTTGTTAATTTGCATGACAAGCAGTGGCCCCTTTGTGCTGGGAGGTGAGCATGCTCATGATGAGAGACAGTCCCTGCCCAAATAGTCTGTCATCTAAACAGATAAAGGATGTTAGTGCGGGAGCATGACCGAGACACAGAGACAGTCAATTGCCTGAGGTTTCACGTGGAGTTTGTAACAAAGCTGGGACTTGAACCTTGTCCCCCTGCATCCTAGCTGAGTGTGACAACAACCCAGGCATTGTTTCATTCTGAAGTTAATGCTCTAGTTCACTCAAATATCAGCTGAAACAGAAGCCCGGTACTGATCTGTTAATTGTTAATAGAATGACAAGCCAGCTGCCTGTAGTGCGGGAGCAGGGGAAGGATGGTCTTGTGGTGGAGGCAGAGCAGCAGGCTCAGGAGATCTGGCATTTCTCCCTGCTTCTGCCACCGGTGACCTTGGGCAAGTCATTTAATCCTTCCTGGCCCCGCCTGTCAAAGGAGAATAATGGTACTTCCCTGCCTTCTGGGGGTTGCTAATGTTTTGATGCTGCTCCGATCTTGAGATGAAACTAAATCAGAAAAACAAAATGCAGCACAGATTGCTGGTTACTGAAATTTCTTTCCATCTGACTAGTGTTTGAGGGCTTATGTAGCACGTTATATCTAACTACTATAACATCCTTTGGGTGCATGCTTGGCTGAATGAACTGTCTTCCATAGACTAGATTCTACAGTGAATTTGGCACGAATTGGCAACCAATCTGCCAGGGACTGAATGGGCACAGAAAGAGCTACTATTTCACCCTTCATGGGCCCCTCCATAGCAGGAAAGAGGCACCCCTAGAAGGGCCAACTAGAGAAGCACACTCTGGCACTTCTTTCCTGTGCTCTGCCTGTCTTATGGATAAGTGGAGGACTTCATCCCACCAGGCTGTTGATTGTTGATCTGGCAGCTTTCCTAAGCACTCAGATTCCTGTGACAGTGTACTTTAAGTGACAGAGAAAGGGAGAGTGATGAGATTCCGGCTCTAAATTGGGACATGGGCAGCATAAGGAAGATACGAGGTATAATTTTCAAAAATCCCTAGGTGACTTAGAAGTCTTGGTCCCATTTTCAAAAAGCACTGAGGGCTAATTCCCCTTGACTTCCCAGGAGACTTGGGCTCTGAAGGGCCTAAATGACTTTTGAAAATGGGGTGTTGGCTCCTAAATCACTTTGGACCCTTTGAAAGTTTTGTCCATAGAAATAGTTATCAAGTCAGTGTGGCTACGTCTAGACTACATCCCTTTTTCGTAAAAGGGATGGAAATTAGACGTATCGCAATTGCTAATGAAGCGGGGATTTAAATCTCCCCCGCTTCATGAGCATAAAAATGGCTGCCGCTTTTTTTCCGCACGGAATTTTGCCCGAAAAAAGCGCCAGTCTAGACGCTGATCTTGCGGAAAATAAAGCCTCTCTGAAATAAGGGATAAGGGATCTTTCGGAAAAGGCGTGTTTACCTCAGGGAAACTGTAGAACCTTTGAATCCCATGCTATTGATGGGAGTGGTTTTACAGCCCATTCCTAACAACTGAAATTCAGTTTAAATCTTGATAAGGAAGAATACAGGTGAGTAGATTGTTTTAAAGGATGAAATGATCTGGTAATTCTGCAAGTGAAAGTACTGATGAGGGGAGCCTTTGGGTAGGATGACTGCCGTGCAGTCACCATTCCACTGACACAATCAAGAGGGTGCTGGAGTTAATTGCATAAGCAGCATTTCTTTACAATAAATACCAAATGAGAACCAAGCACTTGCATTGGTAAACATCAGACGTAATGAGCTGAGAATACTGTACCTTTTGCGAACTGGGATGAATGCTCTCTTGCTTTTCAGATGTATAAATGTGCATCTGTTTAATTTATACTTGGTAGTATAATTCTTGGAAGGCAGAATACATCATATTGCTATAACGCCTTGAAGTCCTGACACCTAAATCTTCTCTCGAATTGATTGTCTAGAAGTGCTAACACCTAAATTGCCTCTTAGATTGATTTAGATCTCACATAAAATGATTGCATACTATGAGTGGGTTATGGCAACTTGTATTTTACAAAGCAATCCCACCTGAATATCTAATTCCACAAAGATGATGATAAGACAGTGTTGAATAGCCATTTTTTCCCCAAACACCTGTAATTTGGTGGAATCATAGAATCATAGGACTGGAAGGGACCTCAAGCGGTCATCAAGTCCAGTCCCCTGCCCTCACGGCAGGACCAAGGAATGACTCAGCAGAAACAAGCACATAGGTGTGATTAGCAAGGGATTTCCTAAACATCAAAGAAAGGAGCAACAAAAATCTCTTTTAACTTGAGGTTCAATCTAGTCCTAATATAATTTATATTGCCTTAACGACTAGCAGCCTCAGTCACAGAACAGGACCTAGGGGCTGTACAAAGAACCAAAAGATGATCCATGGCAAAGACATGACTCAGTATCAAATAAGGATCACAGAGGGATACAGACAAGTAGACAGAAGAAAATAAGGAAACAATGCCTGATGCTTTTCCAAAGGCTTTCTTCCACCTCCATCTCCTACAGAGTTTATTTCTAGGCCTTCCCCTGACCACCCAGAGCAGGAGAAAAGAAAAGCTGAGTTGAGAGTGATGAAACATAGGAGACAGATATCAGACACATACACTCCTGAAAGACACTTAGGGTATGTCTATACTTGCTCCCTAGTTCGAGCTAGGGATGCAAATGTAGGCGACCGAAATTGCTAATGAAGCGGGGATTTAAATATCCCGCGCTTCACTAGCAAGATCTTGCCGGCACGTTACTCTGCTCAACAGCTGATTCGAACCAGGAAGTGCGCGCCGGGACGCGTTAGTTTGAACCAAACCCCTTGGTTCGAATGAACGTTACTCCTCATTTTTTGAGGAATAACGTTAGTTCGAACCAAGTGGTTTGGTTCAAACTAACGCGTCCCGGCGCTCACTTTCACTTTCAAAACAGCTGTTGAGTGGAGTAACGCGCCGGCGAGATCATGTTAATGAAGCGCGGGATGTTTAAATCCCCACTTCATTAGCAATTTCAGCTGCCTACATTTGCATCCCTAGCTCGAACTAGGGAGCAAGTGTAGACGTACCCTTAGATACCATGATGATGAAGACGCCATAACCAATGTAGAATAGAAAGTTTAGCCCCTTGCTTGCTGTCTACTTCCTGGATTTATCACTCTACTTTTTTTGCCTTACAGTGAAATCTCTTTATCATATGCAGTTGTTGGGCCAATTGGTGTCCTCCACTCTTGTTGACTTCACGGGATGCATTTGGCAGACGTGAGCCCTAAGACATTCGTTATATGTCTGCTTTGTTTAAATTCTTCTCCAGGATGTGTGTGAGCTCGTGCCCTCCCGGGTATTTTGGGGACAACTTGAGTAGGAAATGCCGAAGATGCCAAAAGGGGTGCGAAACCTGCACAGGCAAGGGCCGGAATCAATGTACATCTTGCCGCCGTGGTTTCTATCACCACCAGGAAACACACACGTGTGTGGTGTTGTGTCCAGCTGGGTTTTACTCAGATGAAAGTAAGGATGTGAGCCATTTACAATTGGCGCATGAGAATGTGGGGGGTGGTTTTATTTCCCCAAGTGAACATGAATGGAAGAATTTAAGAAATAGAAAATGTCAGGGTGGAGACCATATGATGAGCCCTGGAATCAGCATCTCACTAGGCAGATCTCCACTGCAGTAAAGTTGTCATTGCTACTAGCAATGAGAACCAGAATGCTACCGTAATGTGGGACAGAGCAAGAAACAATGCATAGTGCCTCTTCCAAAACTGGACTGATCCTCGTTAATAGGCACTTGGTGATAACCCTTCCCCCCCCCCTCCCCCCAATGCTTCGCAAGCATGAAATCCTCACAGTGTAGCACAGTCTTATAATCCCTGTTTTACAGGCAGAGGAACTACAGGGCCACGGTCAGAGTCGTTAACTGTCAAATGTGCCCGGTAAGGTTTTCATTTTGGGGTGCCCGACGCCAGACACTTAAAACCTGACTCCAGCAGACTTCAGCCAGAGCAGTGGATACTGAGAAACCTCTCAGAAAGTTCCGGCTACACAGCCAATTAGAGGCTGAGCCTAGATGAAATTTCTCCCAGCTCTATGCTTAGGGGAGAAGGTTAGAAGATGCCTACAATATGTTAAGAACCAAATTTCCATTGAAAGCCAATGAGAGTTAGGGTACTGCAAAGTTAGTTGATCTACTGTATGTCGGCATACAGCTGCAGCAGTAATTACATCATTTGTGTGTGTCTACACTTTGCTCCTTGTGTCAGTGGGCTCCCAGCAGGAGCACTTCTATCGATTGTACTGTGGGGCATTGTGGGAAGGCCCTGAAAGCCAGGAACAGTCGACATAAGCAACACAGTCTCTACATTGACGCTGACACTGTGTCAAGCTAACTACATCAACCTTGGCTCTTCTGCTTGTGGAGATGGAGTTATTAAGATAGTGTAGTTGGCCGGATATGTTGGCAGGAGCAAAATTTAAACGTAGACCAAGAGTGGGCAATAAGACGGCTGCTTCCCACGGCTCCCATTGGCCAGGAACAGTGATCTATGGCCAACAGGAGCTGCAGTCACCCAGATCTGTGGAAACACAGGTAAATACAGCAGCAGCCCACCAGATGTTATCCCTAGTGAACCGGATCCAGCCCACAGGCCAGTTATTGCTCCCCATTGATGTAGACACTTCCTCAGTTACATTGACAAAAACAGCCTTGTGCCGACCTAACTCTAGCGCAGACCAGATTGAATCACTTAACGTACTTAGATACCTTCGGAAAATGCCACCTTTACTCATTTCAAATGTGGCTGCTGTTCAATATGCATTTTTCTCATTATCCCACCTGTCTCGGTAAGGTGTTTTGCTTTGGATCGCTTGCAAGGGAGGGGGCAGAGAAAGAAAAGAAGTAACTGATGCTAGCCACTGGATAGAGAGAAGAAGGGAATTTAAAGCAAAGTGATATTTCCTGCCATTCCATTGTAAATGCCCAGAGGGCCTGACAGCCACCGCAGGCTGGGAGTGGGGCCCAGCTCCGCACCCCTGGAAGGGGCAAGGCCAAGGGCAGAAGGAGTGGGGTGGAAGGCAGTCAGTCCTGAGCACCACTTGGACAATGGAGCTGCCCTCTCCCCATTCAGCCCTTAAAGCCGTGCAAAGCAGTGCTATGGAGTCGAAGTAGCAGCAGCGGTGGCCAGGAGCTCCAGGCCCCTTTGAAATGCCAAGCCCCTAGGCAATTGCCCCCTTTGCCTCTTGCCCCTGTCGGTGAGCCTGTAAATGCCACTTCCTCCATCATATTAAAGGTCACATTTTTATTCTAATGGCTGGAAGTGTCATTCCTTGCCCAACCCTTCCTGCTGGAACTCTCTTTAGTGCCATCGTTTCTGTAATGCCGTAGCCAGAGGCTACATTTTAGTGACCATTTTAGTCTGTGGTCAAGAATAGGAATGCTGCTCCTTCACTTGACTCCCAGAGTGGATCAATATCCGTCTGTACTTCATGTATCCATGAGGCCCCATCAGCACAAAACACCCCATTGACACCAATGGGAGCTTTGCCAGAGAGAGGATTTGGACAGGAGAGCCCAATCCAAGAAAGGCTCCCATTGACTTGAATGAGAGTTGGGCTGGGCTCATTGCATGTGTAGGAACCCACCCCAATATGTGCCGCTGCTGGCCTGTCAAAATGTATGAGGAGATTTTGATATCCATGAGCACATTTTGAACCAGAAACATCACAAAACTCTTAGGTCCATTGGCCTAATCGAGTAAGTATTTACTGTGCCCCGTGGGTTATCCAGAGTCTGAACACCACCCATCTCTATGTCCATTTGTAATAGAAAGGGCCAATGTGTGAGAGGAAAATGCTCTTCTACCTCTGTAAGCTGCTGCCTGCAAATAGCTGCTGAAATACAGGCAGGGCTGGCCACAGACTTCACCGGGCACTGGGCAATGGTGAAGAGGGAGGCTCAGCTCTGGGCCTTCGGGAGAGGAAGGGGCCTCAGGACCACCTGGACCACACTGTGCTTCCTCTAGCCAGCCCTCAGTGCCACCCGACCGTGCTGAGCGGGGCTCCAGCGACAATTTAAAGGGCCAGGAGTTCCGGCCACTGCTACTGCCGCCCTTGACAGTGGTCCTGGCTGCAGAACTTTTCAACTTGTAAGATCTTTTTTGTGGCTTATGGCTAGCCTGCTGCCTGCATCTCTCTGGGCAGATTTCACTGACATGGACTCTTTTTGTTTCTAAAAGGTCAAAAACTCTGTCTTGAATGTCATGAAAGCCGGAAAAAATGTGCTGGTGATCCAGTGAAATGTGTTCTCTGCAAGGATGGCTTCAGGTAAAATCCTTTCAAAACATTTCTCTCTCTGTTGAACACAGCAAACGGATGTGAAATCTGCACACTGAAAAATCAAAAAGTGGAACTTAAAAAATAGAATATCTGTGTTTCAATAACACTATGACTGTGACCCAAATTGCAGGCAACCAGGAAATCCAGAGGTGGGAGCAGTCATTATGTAACATAACTCACCATGTAATTGAAAAGCACTAGGTAAATGC
Source organism: Pelochelys cantorii (assembly GCA_032595735.1). Taxonomy (NCBI): domain Eukaryota; kingdom Metazoa; phylum Chordata; order Testudines; family Trionychidae; genus Pelochelys; species Pelochelys cantorii. The sequence goes on along the minus strand of CM064338.1, from coordinate 39,621,783 downwards.
CATCCATTTATGTACAGCATTCATCAATGTAGTGTACCAGTGGCAGATTGTATGTATAGATACCAGCAAGAGAGCCTGCTAAGTAGTAGTAGTATTGTTGTTATTTTCATTGGTAAAGAAAAAGTCTCATTTTCCCTTCATTTATCCCATAGAAGTCAATACAAAGCTTCCTGCTAATGAAATGAGTTTTGGATCAATGAATGACCTTTAGACGGGTGTAAATCTGGAGCAAATCCATGGCAGTCAGTGGTCTCAGTCTAAGTGAGGCTGCCCTGTCCTCCCTGGACACCTGAGCCATCTCTCTGGTTTCCCAGAGGAGAATGAAAGAGATCAGGGATGGAGACAGACAGGCAAGTGCCCATGTTTGTTAGCTGACCACTGAGAAGGGACCGTTTGGGTTACATCTTTACATTGTCTGCACACTGAGGGCACGTCTATACAGCAGGGCTTACCTCGAAATCAGCTATGCAAATTGAGCTACGAAATTGCATCACTTATGTCAAAATAGCTTATTTTGAGTTTTGGTGCTATCTATGCAGCGCTTATTTCAAAATAGAGCATTCATCCCCCGACTTCCCTTACTTCTCATACAATGAGGGTTACAGGAGTCAGAGTAAAAAGTCCTCCAGCTTGAGAGTATTTCGACATTATGTCGAAATAACTGCTGGCTGTGTAGACACGGACTATGTTATTTTGAAATAATGTTGCTGTGTAGATGTAGCCTGAGAATGCTTTGCAATAGAGCTATACCGGCAGAGCTTCCTAGTGTTAGATGTGGCTCATGCCAACAAAGGAGGTTTTCTGTTGGCGGAGTAACCCCATCTTCTGTAGGGTTGCCAACCTTCCATAACTGGCTTGGAATCTCCCAGAATCAGCAGCAATTTCCCGATGGCTACTGGAAGCAATCCTGGAGATTTTAACAGGATGTTTTAAGAAAATGACATTAGGTCATGCTGGAGGAAAAACATTTCCTGGAACCACTTGGGTCAGAGTGGGCAATGCTAGCTTTCCACGCTGACATTCGTTATGTGGACAGAAGGGGCACGTCTAGAGTACATGGCTCCATCGATGGAGCCATGTAGATTAGGGTTGTAGGCAAAGGGAAATGAAGCGGTGATTTAAATAATCGCCGCTTAATTTAAATTAAAATGGCTGCCGCGCTGTGCCGATCAGCTGTTTGGCGGCACAGCGCTGTAGTCTGGATGCTCTACGGTTGACATCAAAGGCATTTGTCGACCTCCCTGTTATGCCTCGTGGGATGAGGTTTACTGGGGAGGTCGACAAATGCCTTTGATGTTGACCACGGAGCGTCCAGACTATAGCACTGTGCCGCCAAACAGCTGATGGGCACAGCGCGGCAGCCATTTTAATTTAAATGAAGCGGCGATTATTTAAATCGCCGCTTCATTTCCCTTTGCTGAGTAAACAAATCTACATGGCTCCATCAACGGACCCATGTAGTCTAGACGTGCCCAAGCATTCCACTGTAGGGTTTTTGCTGGCCTAGCTGTATTGGCTAGTGGTATGGTTTCCCTCCCCTGACCAACACAACTGTGCCATGAACACTTTGTAGTGTAGACCTGACCTCAGTCTGCTAACAGGCGTGATGTGATCGGTCATGCTCACATCATAACTGGTCCAGCCTGTTAAGGCCCGTGGGAGTAAGAACCAGGCCTGCTGTCTATAGATGGGCCTATCCCTGCCAGCTGCCAAGCAGTCTGCCCCAGCATGGAGCTCACCGGGAGCTCAGCTCCTTGCAGCCCAGGGCCCCTGTATCGACCATCTCATTTCTGGTTCTCATTGGCTCTTTCATCCCCTTACTGCTGGCTGATGTTATCCCCTTGCTGGGTTTGTTGGTAAGCTGGGGTGGGAGGACATATAAAAAGAAAAAAAAAAGGGCAAAGAAAAATATTTACACTGAATATTATACAATGTACGGTTTCCACAGGAGCCTCAGCCAGAACCATTGGAACCTTCCCTAGTTCAGCACGTACCACACAGCTGCTTTTTCAAAACAAGGGATGTTTACCCAGTGACAGCAGTAATTGGGTTGACCCTATAAATATCTACTTTGGGTGTATTTAAAATGCATATTGTAAACACAAAGGTCCCTTATTTAGGCCTAATTTAAACAGGAAACTTTCACTGGTGATACCAATATAGCTATACCAGGCTAGCTGTACAGCTCTAGTTATACCGGTACCAAAACACACAGGTGCACTCTTCTTCCCATATGAGTGGCTTTATTTCTTTAGATAGGTAGGTTAAATTTACCCTTCCCAAGTGACATAATCTAACCTGCAAAATGTCAGGCTTAGGCTAAGTCTACACTGCAACTTTATTGGCTGCAACTTTCCGGCTCTGGGGTGTGAAAGAACACCCCCCCCACACACACACACACACCCAAGCGCAACAAGTTACAGTGCTGTAAAGCACCAGTGTAAACAGACTCCTAACACTGAGCGTGGGCCCTTTGTGGAAGTGGTTTACCTAGTGTTCGTGCCGTGGGCCATACTTTCACGTTAAAGTGCTGTAGACAAAGTCTTAGACTGGAATCGGTTTTCCCATGGAGGTGAGGGGGTGTTATACTGACATAACTATCAGAGGGGTAGCCGTGTTAGTCTGAATCTGCAAGAACAACAGTATAAGGTACTGACGTAACTAGTGCCTCTTACGGAGGGCAAGCCAGAGTCTCAGCCCATGGGAAACCAGACTCCACTCCCCCATTCCAGAATTACATCAAGATGGGTTTTCTGTGTGCTCCTATCCCTTCATCCTTCCACGCTGTCCTCTCCGAGTGCAACCACTGCACTGCACCAGGCAGCGTCCCAGGCAGGCAATGTGGCTGGAACCAGAAAAGGAAAGACTCTGGCTCCACCTCTTCTCCTCTGGCTCTGCTGTTGGGCCCTTCCCCCTTCCCCCTTTGGCATTTTAGTGAGGGACTCATGACCATGTGTGTCCCTCCCACACATCAACTCTGGAGATGACATACATTAAAGCTACCCTGCGGTGGCTCTAACTTGTGCTAGGCCCATCCCTACAAGGAGGGGAGGCAGAAAGGCAGCTTAGAGTCACCTTTGTCTCCTCTTACCCCCGCCGCACTGGGGCGGAGCTGAGTCCTCCTGAGGACTGAGAGGGAGGGTTTGTTTTCAGAAGTGTCGGAGGAAGCCCAAGTGCCACAGTGCAAAAAGTCTCCTCCGGAAAAGCAAACGTCGCTGCCCGATTCAGTCACAAAGCTGTGCTTGGCCCCGAGTGACTTTTTTAACAGCAGAGCTTCACAGAAGTAAAAATTGCTCATGCAAAAAGAGTCTGCCCTCCCTCCGGAAAGGGAAAGGAGAAGCGACTGGCACGCGTAAGCCGTACAAAGCTCACTTTCATTGTCCACTGTCCTTTTACGCTGAGAATCCAAATCCTCTCTCCCATTCAAGTGCTCGGGGCCCAATAGATGCATCACCAGTAAGATGCTTTTTCCATTTCTCGCTGTGCTCATTTCTGAAACCTAGAGAAGGGTCCCTGGGGGGCTTAGGGTTTTCCAGAGCATGACTGAGCTGTAAATTACATTTGGCCTGCGAGTGCAGCAAAGCCTTTTGTTCAGAGGGGTTTGTGTCAAACCACAGGTGGGTCTAATTTGCATCCAGACTCCTTGGAGTTTGGGTCTGGATCTGAAATTTCTGGGCTGGGGCCAGAAATACACTTTATACGCTGGACACACAAAAAGCTTGAGACCAACTTCTACCACTCCCATTGAGTAACCCTGTCCTGCTCACGGCTCCCTATTGACTCCAGTCGGCATAAGCACAGAGTCAGAGCTGGTCTTCTCCACATGGTGAGCATGGCTGGCAGGATCTGAACTCAGATCATTTGCACATGGGCTGTTTCAAACCACAGTCACATTAGGGTCCGTATAATGGCCCCCCAAACACGCGTGTGATACAGTTTAGATTTCCGTTCTACTTAGTGCAGCGTCCACAGCTGCTACATCACCCAACCCATCTTTCCTGGAGGTAGGGCCCTGCTGTGCTTGGCAGAGAGTGAAGCCATGGTAGAACTGCACATCTTCAGTAGGGTTGCCAGATGGTCCCCCAAAGAATACCGGACACGCAGTATTTTGGTCAAGAAAAAAAAACAAAAAACCCCAACGCAGGCTAAAAATTTTTGTCAAGCAAAAAAAAGGGGGGGGGAGCACAGGATAATATGTACTGCCTCTCCCAGCCACTCGCCCTCCCCCTTCTGACGGGCCCAGACCGCCGATCGTGGCCCCACCTTCCAGCTAGGACTCCCAGGCTCCCAGCGCCAATCGCAGCCCCGCCTCCCAGCCTGGAAGTCCTAGCTGGGAGGTGGGGCCACGATCGGTGGTCTGGGCCTGTCAGAAGGGGCAGGGTGAGTGGCTGGGAGAGGCAGTACATATTATCCTGTGCTCCCCCCCCCTTTTTTTTGCTTGACAAAAATTTTTAGCCTGCATTGGGGTTTTTTGTTTTTTTTTCTCGACCAAAATACTGCGTGTGCGGTATTCTCTGGGCACGTCAGAAGGCGGGGGGGGCTGGGAGTCCCAGCCACTCTCCCCGCCCCCACTAGGCTTCTGATGTGCCAAGAGCGGTGATCACGGCTCCGCCTTCCAGCTGCTTCCCCTGCACACGCCAGGCTTCCGTCTGGTGCGCAGCCAGAAAAATCAGAGAATACCGGACATTGCACATGTCCGGTATTCTCTGATTTTTTTTACCGGACAAAGAGCACAAATACCGGACTGTCTGGTAGAATACTGGACACCTGGCAACCCTAGTCAGCCCTCTATCCTTGGAAGATGCAGTGCAGGTGTTGAGGCCGGAAGGTGATCCCCATACTCGTATGAGTGAGCAGCCAGCACCCTGAGACTGCTGGGGCGTGTAACTGCTGAGTCCTGCTGCAGCCCTCAGGAATTAGGGTGCACGAATCCAAAGGAATTCCGGCCACTCTTCATAATCAAACCATATTGAGGGCATCGTTCTTAACAGGCCCTCCTGTGGCAGCCTTCAGGTTACTTATGCCGAAGGACTGGCTCGTGGTAGTGTGGCCAGGATCAGAGGAGCACCGCTGGGGCTTGTCGCTGAAAGCCCCTGGTGTACACCCCGACTCGCATTCCATGCCCGCAGCCAGGGACTGGGCCCGCGAAGCTTTTCTGCGCTGGCCGAGATCTGTGCAGCACAGCGGAGAAGAGGGGCTGGGGTTCTGGATTTATGCCTGGCCCCAGAGGCTGCTCTAAGCAACGTCAGCTGACCAGGCAAGTCTGGCTCTCCCTGAGCCTGAGCTTCTTGGAGGCAGCTACCACAGGGATCTCCTGGCTGGATCAGAGTGTTAACAATCGACGTTTGGCCCTTTCCCAGAACATCATCCCAAATGCACAAGAAGAAAGTGGCAGTCTGTAAATTCTGCACTCTCCTGTCTCCCACCCCCCTGCATGGGGTCCTGGCAGCCTATTGAAGATGGGGGTGCAGGAAAACCCAGGGCATGTCCCCTGTGTCAGAGCGGGGAGGGGCTGGTGCAAAAGCAACTACGATGGCGCCGCGTAAGGATTCCCCTCCCCAGTGCAGATCCTGTGCAGATTGGATCGGCTGGGTTTACTTTGCATGGGGAGGAAGGTCCAAAGCCACCCTGGTGCAGAAGAGGTTTGGGCCCCAGGCTGCCTGGGCCTTACATGGAGGCTACAATTAACCCTCTCTATGGCAAAATCGCTGGGGGTTGTGGGAATATTTACATGTTTTGGTAACACTTTCTCCCCCGCTTTTCCAGCAGCCCGTTCGGGACAGACTGTATCCCGGCATGCCAGCCAGGCCTGTACTTCAGCAAAGAGAGCCGGAAATGTGAGAGGTGCCATGCAAGCTGCCAGACATGTGTTGGTACGTTCTTCATCTGCAAGCGGTCCCCAGTCATGGGGGTCTCAGACCCAGCCCTCTGCACCTACGCCATGAACTTGCTGCTCTGCCGCGCCACGGGGAGTGGGATTGAGGCCTTGCTGCTGTGGTGAGCAACCTGCAGCCCATCGGGGCTCTGTGTGTGACCCGCGACACCGCTGCCCATGATTCTGCTGGTTTTGTTTTGCAGTTTTTTTCCTATCGGTATTATTAATGTGACACACACATACAGCCAGTGCAGGTGAGGTGAGATGCCTGCTGGTTGCACATACGGACCGTGAGAGCCGTGTGCTCCCGCTGTAACCAATCAGAGCGCTGCTACGGTTCAGTCGGCACCCCCCGCAAATTCTAGGGATGCAAGTGCAGTGAGCAAAACTGCCCTATCCCAGGAGACCATCTTGGTTACGACAACCTTGTGGCCCACTGAGATGGAGGAGGGCCACTCATGCCACCCACTCACTAGCCTACGTTGCCCACCGCTGCCTTATTGCCCTTTCAAGGTGCACTTTGAGCCAGTGCATTGGATCAATGCAAAAATTAACCAAACTGCTTGTGGAAGGAAAAGAAACGCGGCATGGACTCAGGGAGTGTCACTCCCCATGCAAAACCCGGCCCAGAAAAGGGAAAGCATCCCAACATGCTGCTTTTCTATGGGGCTCGCAGCTGCCAGCCTGTAACAGATCTAGTCCTCTTCAGTCGGGTTGTTAGAGTTTCCCAACTGGGGAATTCTCTCCAGGTTTGCTATAGAAAGTCAGTCTTTTTTTTTTTTTCTGCCCTCGCCATCTGCATCTCTTCAGATCCCTGCAGCAGCTTAGAAGAGCACGCCCTCTCCCAACCCTGCACCCCTTGCCCCAGCCATGCTCCTATTCTGGGAGTGGTGAGGTGGCTGCAGAGGGCCTTTTCACTGGTCTTACCCTCCTGAACACGTCCTTCTTAAGACACTAAAATTCCCAAGTCACTGCTTCCTCTGGCTTTGCTGAGCAGAACTGTTGTGTAGGGGCCACAACTCAGGCCTGAGATTACATCCGGATGGATGCTGGAGTAACTATCCCTTATTCTGGTTACTCTGGGAAGGAGTAGGGCAGCCCCATTGATTTCCCACACGCTGCAAGTAACCAGTCTAGCAGGAATGAAGTCTTGGATTGGTTGGCCTCGATTTCTCACAAATGGAGCCTTTCCTGCAAAAGCTGGCTGACCAATGACAGCCCAGCAAAGCAGGAAGCTGGCTTATTTTGATTTTGTACCTACCTGGCTGGCACCCAGTGCTATCCCTAACTAATCTTCTCTGTGGTATTCTGGAAAAGGTTCAGGAAAGGGCACCAAAATGATTAGGAGTTTGAAACAGCTGCCATATAAGAGAGATTAAAAAGACTGGGACTTTTCAGCTTAGAAAAGAGAAGACGAAGGGGAGATCTGATAGAGGTCTATAAAATCATGACAGGTATGGAGAAAGTGAATAAGAAAAAGTTATTTACTTGTTCCCACAATATAAGAACTAGGGGTCCCCAAATGAAATTAATAGGTAGCAGATTTAAAACAAACAAAAGGAAAGTTTTTCTTCATGAAGTACATGGCCAACCTGTGGAACTCCTTGCCAGAGGATGTTGAGAAGACCAGAACTTTAGCAGGATTCAAGAAAGAACTAGATAAATTGATGGAGGTTAGGTTCATCAGTGGCCATTAGCTAGGATGAGTAGGAATGGTGTCTCTAGCCTCTGATTGTAAGAGGCTGGAAATGGGTGACAGGAGAGGGATCACTTGATGGTTGCCTGTTCTGTTCACTTCCTCTGGGGCATCTGGCATTGGCCACTGTCAGAAGACAGGACACTGAGCTGGATGGACCTTTGGTCTGACCCAGTGTGGCCGTTCTTATGTAACTTAATTTTGTGACTCCTATCACATGCTGCAAATCAAGGAGTGGCCCAGAACACTGAGAGAGCTCATGTGGCACCAATGTGTTCCCAGCAGTTCCCAGGGCAGATTTGGCTTATACTTAGGAGCATTATGTTCTGCAATCATTCCAAATTAAACAAATACCCATCTCCCTTCTTTCACGCTCTGTCATCACACGCATTTTCATAATAGATTTTCTGGACAGCTCTGATTTCCATCAATTTTTTTTGAAGCTATTCTGCCTTCCCTTTTAAATTCTTGCCTTTGCAGTTTGTGACAGTCCAACCACCTTGCATTGTTAACTTTTCCATTTACCTCCGAAAAGTCCCAGCTCTGAGGATAATGTGATCTCTAGACAATTCATATTCACTGGCTTGAATCTCATTTATCATACATGGTTAGTTTCTTAAAACTGAGTCCAAAATATTCATTTATCTTGCTGGGAAGTGTGATGGGGAACCGACTTTTACTCCCGTAAGAAAATTACACCCTTTCTCATTCTTATTCCTGTCAGCGAAAATACAGTGCACCACATCCATTCATCTAGCCTTTTCTTGTTTCCCTTGTTTGCATGATCATTTCTGAATCTGCTTTTGCAACGTGCATCCAAGGCCTTTAATAATGGTGTTTTAACCATTGTAGTGTCCTGCGCTAGATCGAGCATATCTGTGCTGTGGAGAAGCAAAGTCTGTCTCTTTTCATTGTTCTCCCTAGCATCCCTTCTATTCACATAGGCCACCTCAGCTGTACACGGTCATTAGAAAAGGGAGAGGGTGGAGTGCCTACGTGGGAAGGGAAGGTAGCGGGAGACAGAGAGACCCTCTGCGGGGAAGGGGGGAGATGGAGCAGAGAGATGAAGGGAGCGGCATTGTGGGAAAGGTGTTTTCCCAGCACTGTGAGTGGCAATGTGAGGCAGGGCTGGGGATCAGAAAGGGAGCCAGCAGAACAACGCTACAAACCTCAGAGCTCGAGTGTTCACCGAGCACCCGTGGAAAGTAGCCCTAAATCACCGCTTGTCAGTCCGCTTCACAATGTCCACGTTTTCACCGTGTCAAAAGAAATGGCCGAGGTCAGCGACCCTGTGCAGCAGACACCGGTCACGCTCATTGGCTGCCTCTCTTGCCCAGCTGGGTGCATCCTACAGTGGGTAAGAAGCCTCTGTTTGCTGGGGCCAGTGGGGCTCTGTTCCCAAAGGTCCAGTGTCGTGCCACGTCTGCTGCCTGAGGGATACGGATGGGGCCAAGCGGCCCTTGTGCGTGGCGTCTGCTTGGCCAAAGGCCACCAGGTGGCAGCAAAGAGAAGGACTGGGGAGCAGCAGGCTTGCGAGAGGCAACCAAGAACAGTGAGTGGGCCTCAGCAGTGGCCTGCCATCTCCACGGGCTGCAGCTGGGGCTCCACTTGTGGCCCGCTGACTTCGCCTGACCGCCCACGTGCCTCATGCGCACGGGGGCACCGGAGCCCCGCACTTCCTCCCCCCCGTCTCTCCCAGCACTCTCAGAGCGTGCAAATCACCTCAGAGGCGTGTTGGGGAGGGAGACAGACAGTGGGTCTGTGGGCCACAGGTGGAGCCCCAGTGGGCCATGGGCAGCCCGTGGCCACCGGTTGCCCACTACTCAGCTGGGTTCTCAGTAAAATTGCCCAAGGTGCAGATTTTCCTGTTTGATTTTCCTGTCGTTTTCCCACAGCTCGGAACCTCCCCATGTGCACAAAGCGCTGGCCATGCAGGGGACCGAGCTGGCCTGGTGCTGTGTCTTGGTCCCTCTGCCTGGGGCATCCAGCAGGGACAAACACTGTCTGACCGTCAGCGCAGAGGAGCGGTTGTGGATGCTTGAGGACTGGTCAGGGCATCCTAAAAATGTCAGGCTCACCTCCAAACACTGCCCATCACCCGGGCCTGTCGGCATCTCTCCTTTCTAACCAAGCCGTTGGGTGAGCTGGGCCCTCGCTGGGCTTAGCCCTGCTGGCAGGCAGCTTGTTTGTTCTGCCACAGTACTCTGGAACAGAGCAGTCTGCTGTATATGTACCCTCCCGGGTGTCACTGGCTCCCATCCGACACAGGCATCTTAACACAATGCCCTACTGGTCTTTGGAGCAGTCTATAATATTTCACTTGCCCTTGTTCTCCTCAGGGCCAGGCAAAGAAGCCTGCATACAATGTGCCAAACATTTCCACCTGCACGAGTGGCGATGTGTCCCTGCTTGCAGCCAGGGGTTTTACCCTGAGGAGGTGCCAGGTCTGCCTTCTAAAGTCTGTACCAGGTACGGGATCCTCTTAAGCCCTTTCCCTTGGAAGTTAGCATGAGGAATTGCACAGGGATCTGTTCTTAAGAGCTGGCGGAGCCATTGGCAGTCGGAGAGGGGCTGCTGAGAGCATGTGTCAAAGAACAAAGATAAAAATCCTGAAAAACGGCGGGCAGAGGATGCTGCTTACTAGACCGACTAAAACGGTCAAACAAGCCCTGAGCTTCCGGGAATCCTTTCCCACACCGGAGCTGATTTTTCACGAGTGAAAAGTGTCAGCGTGGGGCATCCTTAGAGAGCAAAGGCCTGGGGGGGCATCATATTGTTCTGCTTGTGCAGCACCTGGCCCAGTGGAATCCCAGTCAATGACTAGGCCTGACAGGGGCTACAATGTGACAGAGAACAAATGAAAATAGTAAGTCTTGCCTCAGGACCAGGAGGGGCTGGGTCCTAAACCCACACCAAGACTTGGGCTCATAGGCACCACTGTCGTTTGCTGACAGGGCTGGAGTGTGAAAGAGGCTTCTGGGGCTACACTCCCTAAAGCCCCTGGCTGGAAAGGGGAGGTGGCTCCATGCGCTGCTGTGCTCCCCCTCCTCCCCTCAGGCTGGAGTTGTGGCCAATGAAGTGATGGGGGGTGGTGCCTACAAGCACAGGGAAGCGCAGGGTCACCTGTTCCCCTACCACCAAATGAGAGCTGTCCTAGGTAAGTGCCCCAATCCCCTGCCCCCTCCTTTACCCTCCCTCTTGGACCCCATACCCCCCCTCCCCAGTCCACTCCTGCACCTACCTCCTTCCCAGACCCTGCACCTCCACCCCAGCCTGCACCCTACCTCCTTCCCAGACCCCACACCTCCACCCCCAGCTTGCACCCTACCTCCTTCCCAAACCCCGCACCTCCACCCCCAGCCTGCACCCTACCTCCTTCCCAGACCCTGCACCTCCACCCCCAGCCTGCACCCTACCTCCTTCCCAGACCCCGCACCTCCACCCCCAGCCTGCACCCTACCTCCTTCCCAAACCCCGCACCTCCACCCCCAGCCTGCACCCTACCTCCTTCCCAGAACCCCGCACCTCCACCCCCAGCCTGCACCCTATCTCCTTCCCAGACCCCGCACCTCCACCCCCAGCCTGCACCCCATCTCCTTCCCAGACCCCGCACCTCCACCCCCAGCCTGCACCCCACCTCCTTCCCAGACCCCCACCTCCACCCCCAGCCTGCACCCTACCTCCTTCCCAGACCCGCACCTCCATCCCCAGCCTGCACCCTACCTCCTTCCCAGACCCCACACCTCCACCCCCAGCCTGCACCCTACCTCCTTCCCAAGACCCCGCACCTCCACCCCCAGCCTGCACCCTACCTCCTTCCCAAACCCCGCACCTCCACCCCCAGCCTGCACCCTACTTGCTTCCCAGACCCCGCACCTCCACCCTCAGCCTGCACCCTACCTGCTTCCCAGACCCCGCACCTCCACCCTCAGCCTGCACCCTACCTCCTTCCCAGACCCGCACCTCCACCCCAGCCTGCACCCTACCTCCTTCCCAGACCCTGCGCCTCCACCACCAGCCTGCACCTCCACCCACAGTCTGCAACCTACCTCCTTCCCAGACCCCGCACCTCCACCCCCAGCCTGCACTTCCACCCAGCTTGCACCCTACCTAGTTCCCAGACCCCGCACCTCCATCCCCAGCCTGCACCCTACCTCCTTCCCAGAACCCCGCACCTCCACCCCCAGCCTTCACCCTACCTCCTTCCCAGACCCCGCACCTCACCCCCAGCCTGCACCCTACCTCCTTCCCAGACCCCACACCTCCACTCCCAGCCTGCACCCTACCTCCTTCCCAGACCCCGCACCTCCACCCCCAGCCTGCACCCTACCTCCTTCCCAAACCCGCACCTCCACCCCCAGCCTGCACCCTACTTGCTTCCCAGACCCCGCACCTCCACCCTCAGCCTGCACCCTACCTGCTTCCCAGACCCGCACCTCCACCCCCAGCCTGCACCCTACCTCCTTCCCAGACCCTGCGCCTCCACCACCAGCCTGCACCTCCACCCACAGTCTGCAACCTACCTCCTTCCCAGACCCCGCACCTCCACCCCCAGCCTGCACCTCCACCCCCAGCTTGCACCCTACCTACTTCCCAGACCCCGCACCTCCATCCCCAGCCTGCACCCTACCTCCTTCCCAGAACCCCGCACCTCCACCCCCAGCCTGCACCCTACCTCCTTCCCAGACCCCACACCTCCACCCCCAGCCTGCACCCTACCTCCTTCCCAGACCCCGCACCTCCATCCCCAGCCTGCACCCTACCTCCTTCCCAGAACCCCGCACCTCCACCCCCAGCCTGCACCCTACCTCCTTCCCAGACCCCGCACTTCCACCCCCAGCCTGCACCTCCACCCCCAGCCTTCACCCTACCTCCTTCCCAGACCCCGCACCTCCACCCCCAGTCTGCACCCTACCTCCTTCCCAGACCCCACACCTCCACTCCCAGCCTGCACCCTACCTCCTTCCCAGACCCCGCACCTCCACCCCCAGCCTGCACCCTACCTCCTTCCCAAACCCCGCACCTCCACCCCCAGCCTGCACCCTACTTGCTTCCCAGACCCCGCACCTCCACCCTCAGCCTGCACCCTACCTGCTTCCCAGACCCCGCACCTCCACCCCCAGCCTGCACCCTACTTCCTTCCCAAACCCCGCACCTCCACCCCCAGCCTGCACCCTACTTGCTTCCCAGACCCCGCACCTCCACCCTCAGCCTGCACCCTACCTCCTTCCCAAACCCCGCACCTCCACCCCCAGCCTGCACCCTACTTGCTTCCCAGACCCCGCACCTCCACCCCCAGCCTGCACCCTACCTGCTTCCCAGACCCCGCACCTCCACCCCCAGCCTGCACCCTACCTGCTTCCCAGACCCCGCACCTCCACCCCCAGCCTGCACCTTACCTCCTTCCCAGACCCTGCGCCTCCATCACCAGCCTGCACCTCCACCCACAGTCTGCAACCTACCTCCTTCCCAGACCCCGCACCTCCACCCCCAGCCTGCACCTCCACCCCCAGCTTGCACCCTACCTCCTTCCCAGACCCCGCACCTCCATCCCCAGCCTGCACCCTACCTCCTTCCCAGAACCCCGCACCTCCACCCCCAGCCTGCACCCTACCTCCTTCCCAGACCCTGCGCCTCCACCACCAGCCTGCACCCTACCTCCTTCCCAGACCCCGCACCTCCACCCCCAGCCTGCACCCTACCTCCTTCCCAGACCCCGCACTTCCACCCCCAGCCTGCACCTCCACCCCCAGCCTTCACCCTACCTCCTTCCCAGACCCCGCACCTCCACCCCCAGCCTGCACCCTACCTCCTTCCCAGACCCCGCACTTCCACCCCCAGCCTGCACCTCCACTCCCAGGCTTCACCCTACCTCATTCCTAAACCCCACACCTCCACCCCAAGCCTGCACCCTACCTCCTTCCCAAACCTCGCACCTCCACCCCCAGCCTGCACCCTACCTCCTTCCCAGACCCCGCACCTCCACCCCCAGCCTGCACCTCCATCCCCAGCCTGCACCCTACCTCCTTCCCAGACCCCACACCTCCACCCCCAGCCTGCACCTCCATCCCCAGCCTGCACCCTACCTCTTTCCCAGACCCCGTACCTCCATCCCCAGCCTATACCCGACTTCCTTCCCAGACCCCACACCTCCACCCCCAGCCTGAACCCTACCTCCTTCCCAGACTCTGCACCTCCACTCCCAGCCTGCTCCCTGGCAACCTCCTCCCTCACACAAACCCCTAACTTTTAGCCCTATCCCAGAGCATGGGGCGGGGCCCAGAAAATCTACCAGCCCTGGATCCTGAGAAGTGCTTGCTGCACTGTCCTTCAAGGCAGATGCTAAACCCTTATGGCTGGGATGAACATTAATACTTCTCCAGTGCCCTATAAAAAGGGTAACTCCAGTATTCAGAAAACAGGGGCTGGCGCCTAGAGGTATATTGAGCATCAACTAACTGCTCCATGTGCCTTCATAGGCAGTTCTCTGGCAGTGTGTCGCTCATGCCTTTGCAAAGCGCTGAGGTGATTTGGGCAGGAGAGGCTCTGTAAGAAACAACATTCTAGTCCATTCTCAAACATAAGTGTTTTTAACATAAGAGGAGACTCGAAGGAATTTCCCCTAATTATATTAAAGAAATAAATATTGTTATTTCATAGAACACAATGTCCTAATTTCTCCAGGCAGTAATCCAGTCAGATGCCTTCCTTTTGGGAGGTTTCATCAGCATATCTACATACTGTCTCCTTTAGACAGGAGGAATGCTTGATGTAACAACTTTATTTTCTGCCTCATTACCTTCAGCTTTAGCACTTGAACTCTCTGTAGTTTACTGCTACCTGCCTTTCTTAAAAAAAAAACAAAAAAAAAACCCACAACCCACAGAATAAAAACATGATGCACTGAAAACATGTTGCAATTACTTATTCCTGGACAGAAACCTGTGTTAAACTGGAGAGCACGCATCGTTAATTTAGAAACTTTGGAGATGTGGGAATTGTCCCCCGAAACAAGCATTATTGGTCCTGGCATCTCTACAGGGCAGAGTAAAGCTTGTTTAGGAGACTTAACTGCATTCTGCAATTTCAACATGACTGGATTTCTTTTATGTTTAACCTCTGAATTTCCTGGGTCTGGAGTAATTACAACATTCCTGTGAGGTTTTTAACCCTAAAATTCCTGATATAAGTTCTCCAAGGTAATGGTTTTGTCTGTGAGTATTAAAGATAGCTTCATTTTTAATCTTTTTGTTCAGAAAATGAAGAAGGCGGGAAATGGCTGGGACCCACCAAGCCCAGTTTCCATAGGCCATCAGAGTATGGCAACTTTTTAATCACTACCGACCAGAAACAAATGTGAAATGGAGGTGAAAGTCTCCTGTACATTGTCACCAGTTCAGTAAGGACTTCAGCCCTTCATCGTTCAAGTTTTCCAAAGACAAAGGGGCTAGTTCAGTCTAGTCGTAAGTGGATTCCAATCCATTCTCCTCAGTGCCCTAAGGCTGAATTTGCCCTAGGCTCTGAGAGGTGTCTAGTAGGGATGTGAATGGTTAACCGGTTAACAAGTAAGCATCACCCTTACCAATTATGGTCAGCTGGTTAACCGGAGCAGCTCTACTCACCCACCCAGGACCGGCTCCAGCCCTGCGGGACCCACTGCGGGTGTGGGGCACACCCACCGAGCTGGAGCAGCCCCCATCCGAAGTGGGCCCGGCCTAGCGCATCATGGGGAGGGGTGCCCTAGCCTGGCTGGAGCAGCCCCCTCTCTACAGCGGGCCAGGACTGGTCGGAGCATCCTCTAGCTGTGACAGGGTGGGTGGGGGGAGGTCTTCTCCAGCCTGCCTGCCCACCCCCGTTTAATTGGTTAACCCACTAAACATAAGATTTAAGTGGTTGACAGATTAACTGGGATTTTCCATCCCTCGTCTCTAAACAAATGGTTGCGGAGCTGAGAGAAAATATTTGTGCGCTTGTCTCTTTGTCAGATGTGATGACAACTGTTCAGCCTGTGAAGGCTCCAGGGACAACTGTATCAAGTGTAAGGAAGGTTTCAGTCTTCACGTTGGCTCGTGCGTAACAAACATATCCTGCCTGGAAGGTACGTAACAAGAGGGTAAATATCTGTAATACCGACCCCAGGCTGGTACCCCAGCAGCACAAACAGGCCCTAAAGTCACCCTCAAAGAGCAGCTGGGGATTCCCTGAATGGCATAAAGTCATGAGAATCAGCTCTACATCATCTGCTCCCCACCTGCCTGTCTCTGGAAATGTGGCCTGTCAGAGCACACTCTGGTTATTAAGAGCCATTGAAGGGCTGGTGGGGATTAGTCCAGCTAGCGTACGTTAAAGCATCCCGGGGTGGCTGCACTAAGCTACAGTGCTGGCCCCAGGATGCAGGAAGGCTGAAAGGCAGCTTAGAGATGCATTTGCCTTTCCTGGTCTCCAAGCACCAGGTGCCGCTGAAGATGGAGCCTGCCGATTGCATACTCTCTGTGTAGGCTCCTGGACTCAACCCTCAGCTGCCTTTAGACTCCACTGATTTCATTGGAAGTTAGGCATCTAAATGACTTAGAGGATCCAGTCCCGCCTCTTTCTGCGAAGTGCCTAGCATGCTATCAGATAATAATAAAAAACTTTCTGAAGTTCACATGGGACTGGTCTTGGAATCAAACCAGAGAATAGACGAGAGAAACAAATAAGAGCATACAGGGCTGCCAATTGGGGTGGGGTTAAAGGGGGCAGCTGTCCTGGCACCTGGCAATTAAAAAGGGCCCAGGGCTCTGGGCAACAGCTGGAGTCCCGAGCCTTTTAAATCGCCACCCGCTGATGGTGTGCACCCATTGGTGCTGAAGAGCTGCCTGGGGAAATCTAGCCCACAACCCTGCCCCTTTTGCTGGATCCCTTATCCTTTCTGGGGGCCTAAAGCTGGCCCCCACCATGCCCTGAGAAGTCTGTCTTTAACCCTGAGGGCATAGGAAAAATCCTTCAACTGCACCTTTCCCAGTTATCTGCATTCCCAAGAATCCGCAGGCTGTAGTCAACAAAATGCTCCTGATTCTTCATTGTCTCCTCGCAGGGAGAAACAGGGAGAATGTCTGGTGCTCTGTTTTCGCATAATTGACCTCTTCAAATTAAATCAAGTTACAGAATTCCTGACCTGAAACAGCGCTATGATTTCTCCCATCACGGTATCTATACCAGGATTGCAATAGAAACACTGGTGACCCGGCAAGGTTCACAAGCATTTGCTTATTGCTCACACAAGGGTTTGCTTCAGAGGGGTAGGGTTAGTCTGTAACTAGAAAAACTTAAAAAACAACGAATAGTCTTGCAGCACCTTAAAGATTAACAAAACATGTAGATGGTATCATGAGCTTTTGTGGGTACAACCCACTTCTTCAGATGAAGGACTAATCCTTGGACTAATTCTCCCACTCATCCCAAAGTGTCTCCATTTCTTCAGGTGACTTCTTTTCAATTCTCTCTCCTCACACACTGCAGCAAATTGCATTGCCTGTTCCCTGTGAGAATTTGTTTATTTAAAATGTTAATCTGCTTTCTCAGAGTCTCCTGTTCCTGATCGTGGCCCTTCAACTTTCAAGACTCTCTGTGAAATTGTGAAATCCAAAAAGCTCTGTGAAATGAAGCTGTTTGTTCAGTTATGCTGTCAGACATGTCTCGTGGCTGGATAAATTTCAGTATCTTGCATCCAGAAATTCCACCACCCTGCAAGCCCAGTTTGCTGAACCTTTGGGATAAAAGTTTTTTGTGGGTTTTTTTTTTTCAACTTTGGAAGACTTTACACAGTGCTGCCTAACATCGGTTTGTCAGTTTGATAATGTTAATATCTCGGTCAATTTGTTTCTACAGCAATATCACGAATGACATTAAAGCTAGGTAGGATCTTGGTAATTAAGGCCCCCAAAATATAAAACAAATGGCAAAATTAATATTCTCAAATACTTCTCTTGACTGGGAATGGATGTGGGATCCAGACACCTCACCTTGTTTCTTAGTCAAAATCCTTCCCATTCAACCATTTCAAGGGCATAGCAGGAGATCAGGGCTTTGAAGCACCCAGGATTTCTGTGCCTCTGAGAAGCTATTGATGGTTAAATACTTTCTGTTCTTTTATGCTGGTAGTTCATGGCTGATAAAAAATCCATGTTACAAAAAACCCCAGGTACTGTAGTAAAGTATTTTTCTGTTCTTTACATGTGTAAAATGATGAACTGAGTAACCTGAACTGAATAACCTGCTAAGTAAAAGCTGTAAAGCCAAGTGTTCAGGTTACCTATTGGCTTCTGTTGTTAACTGTTTCTGTCCGGCCATAAACATGGCAATAAGTGAAGATTTGAGGACCATCTTTAGTTGGTATAAAGGGGACAATCCAATGCACCTGCTAGTGTCAGATCTTAACTAGCCCATAGTGTCCTTCAGGGTCCTCATCCAGCCTGTTGTTGCATGCAAGCAGACCTATGTCCCCACACAGATCCCTACTGATTCAGTGGGACTCTGGCCAGACATAAGGGTCTGGCCACATGGATCAGGAGTCTTATTTATTCAATCCATTTCTCTTCTGAAATAATGATTAAGTTGTTGATGAACTCAGATCTGATAATTGAAACAAGCTAAGTTCTTCCTCTCCTAGCTAAATGAGATGGTTTTCCCATATTTTTTACTTCCCAGTGCTTTGCATCAAAGCCTTGTCTATATGACAACATGTTGATGGGCTTAACACCTCACTCTGGCAAAATCCTCCTATTGATGGCAGCAGACTGACTTTCTTAGGCATCTGCTTCCAAAAGAGACATGTTGATGAGCCAGTCAAGAAGCATCTTCCCTATCCAATGCAGAAAACAAAGACAGAGAATCTTTTCTCTCTGTCTCCAAACAGGATGTCATGTGGTGGTTGTATAATTGTTTAAAGTGTATTTGGCTATCGTGTTGTCTTAAGATTGTTTATAATAACTTATATGTTTTTCTCCACAGATTATTAATTATTATTATTATTATTATTATTATTATTATTTTTATGGGATGTGGGGAATATTTTATGTGTCTTATTCATGTGTTTCTCCTTCTCTGGAACCTCCCTTGTGAGACTTTTTACAAATATGTTATTTTCATTGGACATATGTATGTTGCATGTTCTGATTTTCATTGTTAATAGTTTTAACAAGTTAAACCTTCTGCCAGTGGGTTTAACTTTAAATTCACAGTTAAAGCTTTATCAGTTCTTTCTGAAGCAGGAAGAAGCTATTTTTTAATTCAAATTATTTGCACCCTGTCTGGGCCTGGGCCTGAAACCTCAGCCAGTAGAACACTAGACAGCCAAATGCCATTGTTCATAAAACCGAATGGATCAACAAGCACGTAAAGGTGAAGCTTCTAGGAACTGACCAGTAAATGAATAAATTACTTACATCCACTGATGAGTGAGTCCGTACTCTTTCCAAGATGTCCGAGTCAATGGATTTATCTTGTCATCCAGACCAGAGTTTGATCAGGTGTTTGATGTCTCTGTGAAGCCTTTTTCATTGGACATAAGAAA
The DNA here is from genome assembly GCA_032595735.1 of Pelochelys cantorii. Taxonomy (NCBI): domain Eukaryota; kingdom Metazoa; phylum Chordata; order Testudines; family Trionychidae; genus Pelochelys; species Pelochelys cantorii. The sequence goes on along the minus strand of CM064338.1, from coordinate 39,602,658 downwards.
CTTGACAGACCAAGGTCAAAAGTCAGTTGTCCAAGATTTTCTACTGGGAAGTTAACAGAGTCCTTACTGCTGGAGATGCATTTCATCTGTAGAAGGGCACACACCCCTCCTCATTAATTAATGCTGATGGTTTATTTATTATTATTTATTTAAAATATTTTTACCCTGCCTCTCTATTTAAAATATTCGAGGCGGCTTACAAAATTTTTTAAAACACAATATAAATATATATAAAAAATTAAAATATGGTTTGTACCTTCACACAAATATCCAAGGTACTTAATAAAGATCATTTTAATCAAGCACTTTTCATCCTGAAGGCTCCCAAACTACTTTGCAACCCTGCATGCAAATCACATATAGCATGGCAGCTAGCAACACACAGTGACTGGACAGGATTGTCACGGTAGAAAGTGAAGAACATGGTATCACATTGGGGGAATTCAGGTAGGTGGAACATAGTTACCCAAGTTGGAACTTGGCCAGGGCTTAGAGGTGATGATGGGAGCCTAGAGCGGTGCTTTATAAACTGAAGAAATCAATTACATTTGCCCTCACAAATGGGGAAAATGTACTCACATTTACTGCATATTTCACTATTGCTATACAGCATGCTCGTTGTGACTAATGGTGGCCACATGACATGAGCAGGTCTTCTGCCCATGAATATTGCATTACAAAAACGTACTATTCTGTCACACAGTAGACCCAGGGAGGAGATGTCAAGGGACTCAAGGGCAGTAAGCTTTAAATTCTCCGGCTTTTGTTGGCTCTAATCATCATATTGCTTGTGTATTAGATTACCAAAATGCTAAGAGTTGCTTAAGAACACAGGCATGGCCATGCTGGGTCAGACTGATGATCCATCTTGTCCAGTATCCTGTCTCTGAGAGAGGCCAGCACCACAGCGTCAGTGAGAATGTACTGAACAGGGCATCTGGAGAGCCTAAGGGATTCTGGCTTATTTAGTCTGCAGAAGAGAAGAGTGAGGGGAGATTTGATAGCAGCCGTCAACTACCCGAAGGGGGTTCTGAAGAGGATGTGGAGAGGCTGTTGTCAGTGGAGGCAGATGACAGAATGAAGAGCAATGGTCTCAAGTCACAGTGGGGGAGGTCTAAGTTGGATATTAGGAAAAACTATTTCACTGGGATGGGTTCCGTATGGAGGTGGTGGAATCTTCATCCCAAAAGGTTTTTAAGTCCCAGCTTGACAGTCCTCCCAGCCAGTTTTTAGCATGGGGTTGGACTTGATTACCTCCTCAGGTTTCTTCCAAACCTAGGATTCTGTGATCGACCCCTGCTTCCCTTTGCTGTTTCTCCCTAACTCTCAGGTGTCCTTGACGTAACGTGGGATGTCTTTTTAAATGGATGCAGCACAATTTAGGACAGCCCAGCACCAGAACTCGGAGCATCTTAACAGCTCTTATCTCTGCTTCTAGTTGAACAGTGACCTGCCTTGACAAATTCCACTCCAAATTGCTCTCCAGCTTGTACAGCACAACCAGCATCAGGCGAGTTATAGGGGATGTAAGTGAGGAAACTGTCTGGCATAGGGGGAAGGGTGTGCAGCTCTTTTTTCCCCTGCCCTAAGAATCATCCTTGTAAAGTCAAACTTCTGCTTATGTATCCGAGCAGTGGCAATAGCTTACTTGGCGCTACTAAGGCCTCTCAGCTACTGGTTTGCTCAAAGGATCAGAGTGGCTCTGCCTTTGAGAGAAATGCATAAAGTAGGAAATTTCATAAAGTACATTTCCCGCTGGTCTCTTGCCACCAGCCGCACATCCATAACAGCTCATTTCTGGACATCTTTAAAGCAGCCCTGTTCTAAGTCAGGTTGTATTCACAGCCACCTGTACATTAAAAAAACAATTCCATACCAATGTTTTGGCTGTACAAAGCAGCAACTGAAAATTTAAGACCACAGCTACAGTTCAAAAGCACTTTCTGTCCCACCTTTCAATGGATCTATGGTCAATAACGGCTCTAAAATAACAATGTGTAGTCCTGGGTAATGCATACAACTCTATCCCATTACAGGAAAACATGGATACATTGTATTCACCTTCAAAGGAAGGCACTGGCCCCTTTGGTACTCAAACACAATCTCTTTTGCAAGGACTGCTTAGAGATTGCCCCAACATGACTTCAGGACAGCACTGTCTGTATCACTACATGATTCCTTTCAGCGATTAATCCCTGTAATCGGGCGATTAATTCTCCCTGCTTGTGAGTATCCCTCTGGCTCCTAACCTCTTTGAATGAAACAAGGAGCCCCTTATGTGCCTCTCCTTGCTGAAATACTGCATATGATATGTGGCGCTGATTATAAAGATGAAGGTCTTGTATAATGCAATCCAGGGACCACACATTTCCCAGCAGTGGCCCATTTCCCTCAGTGTGAGAATGACTGAGACAAACCGGTAACACTGTAGTGCAGAGAAATGCCGGCCACAGTCTGACTTTCCCTGATGGTGTGCTGTTGCCCAGACATCTCAAAGGAACCATGGCAATGTGCTGTGCATTAAGCTACTTGCCCTGAGAGTCTGAAGAGATACATTCTTTTGGGTTACACACTTCCAGTCACTGACTAAGAAATCCTCACCTCTGCAATTCTTGCACTAGAGCTTGGCACATCCAGAAATCAATGTCTTCCTACCCCATTTTACTCAGGAAGTCGACATTGTGGTTGTATTACTTTTACTGAGCCACAGGAACTGTCGATCCCAGATATTTGGCCATCTCACCATTTTATCTCTGTTCAAGTGGATTAGGTGGAACAGATGTCCCAGTATTATTGAGCCAGTCCCAATAGGATGGGCTTTGTTTCCTATAGGCACCTATTTCTCTCTCCACCTCACACCACCCAATTTTTCACACTTGCTATCTGATGGCTCTTACAAAAACTGAGGCAAGCTCAAATCTGGCAGTTCCGCCATCAGTCTGACTCCCGCTGAAATTGGTGAGAGCTGAGTCTGTGCAACCGAGATCCTCTGCCACAAACACCTTCCAGTCTAATCTGAGACACAGCCGTACTTCTGATCCAGGAGAGCTGACTGATGGCATGACCGCATGTGGCACTCTCAATCAAAAGCGCCCGCTTGTATGGTGACACAGTAACAAAGTGGTCTGTCCCACCTGAACACTCCTGCCCCCTCGGATGTGTGTTGATGTTCATTAGCAATAAGAATAAAGGAACACATTTTCTATCCACACTTTGTGGACACTCTCCAAGTGGCCGAAAGAGAGTGGAGAATGATCACAAACACCGAGTGCACAGAACTGGCAAAGCCAGCTCCTCTGCCTCCTTTCTGCATCCCTTGAAGCATGGGGCATAACAAAGAGGCGCTAGGGAAGAACAGCAGCTAGCTAGAGTGTGATGCTCCCTGCAGTTCCCAGTTGGCAGATTGTCCCTTGGGAGCCAACAGTTTGTTAGATTTTACCCTGAGTGCAGGCAGCGAATGGGGAAGCAGCTGCAGCTCCCAGACTGGACCCAGGTCTCTGCTATGCCCAGCAGAGAACTTGTCCCATCAAGTCTGGTGACACACAAGCTGTGTGGCTGCATTGAGTGGCTTAGCTAAAAGTTTCCAGAACCTTGAAACCTGATGAACAGCCAAAGAGCTCATCATGCGTCAACTTTCATTTTAAAAAGCAAATGCTGATGAGTTCCCCACGTCAAAGTGGAAGGAAATGCGTAAACGGGCCTTTAACAAAGGGGGGATTGTTAAAAAGTACATTGCAGCTTGGACACCAAGGGAGAATGTCACAGGGCTGCCGGTAGCCCCATTCCTGCTCAGCTCTCAAGGCCTGGAAATAGGAGCTGGTGGCAGAAAGACCACCATAACCTTAGTAAATACCAGAGCAGGAAGGTGTGTATGCAGACTGATGATGTATTGTTCCACAGCAACTTCTGTGGCTCTGCTTGAACTACGCAAGAGCAAGCATCAGCACTTGTAACTGGAGGTGGCAGGGGCAGCTGCTGAATGGATGGTTGGGTCAAAGGAAAGCAGCCTTTCCCAGGATACCACCAGACTTTTGTGCAGAGGAAGTTCTCTCTCCCTCCTTTCCTTTCCATTCCTTTCCAAAGCGGGATAGAGCAAGGTGTTACGCAGCATAGCCCTCGATGGGTTCACACACACAGCTTTGCCAATGCACCTAATCCTGGCTATCCCACTCCTGGGTCACCACCCTAATCTGGCCACACACCTCCCTGATGTCTAATGCTAGTGCTCCACCATGTGGGGCTCTGTGGAAAGTCAGTTTGATGAGATAAAAATATTTTTGCAACAAAAACCTCCAGGCTTTCACCTTTCATCTCCTCCTTTCACCTATAATACAGCGCCAGTCAGAGACCGCTTAACTTCATTTGATCCTAGGCAAGACCGCGTGTCAAAAAAGAGACTTCTCATATCCTTTATTGCCGCTCAAAAGCACTTTGCATACAAGAAACACAACGCAGTTTGAAAAATGAATGCATTACCTTGTCTCATAAATCCACAGATTTGTACAGCCAAGAGGCACCTTGATGATCAGAGAATTTCACCTAATGATTCCTGCGTCAAGCCCATAAGTTAAAATTGTTTTAGGCAGACCTCTCTCATCTTGATTTAAAGAATTCAAGTGATAGAGCATTGACCGCATCCCTAGGTAAATAGTTCCAGAGATTAATTATCCTCTCTGTAAAAACATGTGTCTTACTTCTAACCTGAATTACTTGAGCTTCAGCTTCTAACATTCAATCTTGTTGAGCCTTTGTCTTCTAGACTGTGGTACCTTGTACTATTGGAAGGCGTTTCCCTATGTAGGTATTTATTATAATCTCATATTTTAGTTTGTTAGTCTAACTAGATTGAACTTCCTTGGGTTCTCACTACAAGGCATGTTTCTAGACCTTAGATCATTCTTGTGGCTGTTTTTGAAACTCTTTCCAAGTTGTTGTCATCCGTTTAAAAGTATGGACACCAGAACTGGACCTTGTCCTTGTGGGGTTTAGGGATGCCCCAGGCTGTGATAACAATGCCTCCCTCTTTCTGAGCAATATATTCCTCTGCTTATATATCCAGGGATTACATTGGCTTATTTAACCATCACATCACAGTAGGGATGTCAACAGTTAACTGGTTAATTGGCTAGCATCATCCCGCAGTTAACCAGTAGCCTGGCTGGGTTGGAGCAGCTCCCCGCTTGCCTGTGGTGCAGCACAGTGGGCCCAGATGGGCTGGAGTGACATACCACAGGCGGGGGACACTGTAACCTGGCCAGGCCCACTGCATCACTCCAGCTCGGCCAGGCTCACCATACCATGAGTCAAGAGCCACTCCAGCCCAGCTAGGCCCACCGTGCCACAGGTGAAGGACCACTCCAGCCTGACCAGGCCTGCTATGCCATTCCACAGGTGGGGGTCACTCTAACATGGCCAGGCCCACTGCAGCTCGGCTGGGCTCACCATACTGCTGGTCAAGAGCCACTCCAGCCTGGCCAGGCCTGCTGTGCCATACCACGGGCAGGAGGCCATTTAAGTGGTTAACTGATTAAACAGGATTTTACATCCCTATATCACAGTACTAATTCATGGTCAATTAGCTACCATCATGACACCCAAGTCCTTTCCTACACCACTGCTTTCCAAAATACAATTCCAAGATCCATTTCCCTGTATAAGATAAATGTTTGCCCATCCCCATTTTGCAGGCTGAGAAACTCAGTTTTGGAGAACTCACCTTAAGACACTTTGGAGTTATGCTATGCTGTAGAAGTTCTTATACCACACTTATACAGTTCGAGCACCATCCATAAAGCATTAGGCAACCTGACTAATATATGTCCTGTTTGTTCTCCCATTGGGGAGAAGTGTATGCAGTGGAGTGTTTGTTTTTTTGGATTCTTATATACACATCTGTCTATATGTTTGTTACAGCAATGCACATGGTAAAGTTGATGATGGCGATTAGTGTCTGGAGGAATTCACTCTATAGTTTTGTGCAGGCTCTCAAGAAAGCTCTGGCTATGTCTACACTACAAGGTTTTTGCACAAAAACTGGCAGAGGGTCCACACCTCAAGCACATTTTTGCACAAAAAACAAAAAAATACAGTAAATCAACAGGACAGAGGGCTTTTGCTGGTAGAGTTATTCCTCTTCCCATGAGGAATAACTCCTTTTTGTGCTACAGCTCTTGTGCCAAAAGGCACATGTGGATGCTCCGCAGGGGTTTCTTGAGCAAAAAGAGCCTATCAGAAAAAGCACAGGTGCTCTGGTGGCCATTCTGTTAATGGCAATCAGAGCTTTCTTGCGCCAGATCGTCCATGCAGTGTGGACGCTCTCTTGTGCAAAAGCACATTGCTTTTGCGGTGTGCTTTTGAGGTGTGGACGTGCTTTTACACAAGAAGTTTTTGTGGAAGATCTCTTTCACAAAAAGCTTCTTGTGCAAAAACCCTGCTGTGTAGACAAAGACTCTGTGTCCTGTATTTCAGGATAATTTTACAAAGTGCTGATCACCTACAACTCCTACTGAAGTCAACAAGAGCTGCAGCTGTTCAACCCCTCTGCTAAATGGGCCAACACACTCTCAGGTTGGACACCTAAAAACTAAGCCACACAGTCCAAATGGCCTTTGTTCAACATGTTGTTGCCCATAACTTAGCCAAGTTCACACAGCAAAACCTGTAACTGGTTGGGAGAGGCCAAACCTTCTCAGCTCCATGTCTGCAATTTAACCACAGTCAAAGCTTTCACATCTCCCCAATGATGTGAAACTCCCCCGATGGTTCCGTGGGTTTTCAGCCCTCCCTCCTGGATGTTTTAATTTTCTGTTTCTTCAAGGCTCATTCCTTCTTATAGCTCTCTTTCTTCCTCCCCACCTCTGCAGCACAGTGCTGGCTAGTGCTAACTAGGGTTGCCAGATGGTTGAAATACCGAACTTCCCTCCCCCCAAAAAAAACACCGGGAAAAAATTCTGTTGAAGGGAAAAAAAGAGGGGGGGGGAGACCAAAGTTGTTGAGCAAAAAAAAAAAAAAGGACTCCAAGGACTTATTAAGCCCCCCCCCCCCAAAAAAATTAAAATGAAACAGCATTAAACCAGGTGTCTCCTTTGAGAGTGAGTGCAGGGATAGGAACAGGGGAGCGGTTGAGCACTAAGACCTAGGGTAAGCATTACTTCCCCTAGGTCTTTTGGCCAGCAGCCATTTTGTGCCAGCAGCCTTGGGGAATCAGGTAAGCATGGGGGCTCGGGTCAGAGGGTTGGGGGCCAGGAGGGGTTCGGGGGGGGGGGGGGTCGCTGAGTGTTTGTAGGGTTGCCAAGTGCCTGGCATTTTTGCCTCCTGGCCGGGGAAAAATTCAGAAAATACCGGACATCTCAGGTGTCCAGTATTCTCTGAATTTTTTTACTGGACAGGAGGTGAAAATACCGGACTGTCCGGGTGAATACTGGACACCTGGCAACCCTACAACGGAGCCACACACAGACAGCATCACTAGCTGCATTAGGATGGGACCATATGTTGTATTAGTCCTTAATCATAATGCTCATCTTATTTGAAAGAAGCCCCAGTGTAATGAATGTACCCCGAAAATAAAGACCAAGAATCTTGAATTTCTGGGCTTTTGTTGACTAATTATTGGGACTTCAAAGATAGCACTGACAAAATTAAATGCTCTGCGCACTACCTGTCCCTTTCTGCTCCCATCTATCCATTCCCTCAGCTTGGCTTCTGCTGACATCATCATCTGGGCTGCTTTTCATGGAATAGGTCTATCAATGCCTATTAGCCAGGATGGGTAGGAATAGTGTCCCTAGCCTCTGTTTATCAGAGGCTAGGAATGGGTGACAGGGGAGGGATCACTTGATGATACCCTGTTCTGTTCACCCCTTCTGGGGCATCTGGCATTGGCCACTGTCAGAAAACTGGGCTGGAATGACCTTTTGTCTAACATAGTATGGCCGTTCTTATGTACATTACAAAAAATAAAGGCTATTTAGGGAGATGAGATTTTAGGAGGGAGAAATAAGGAAGGAAAATAAAGTAGCTTTTATGGATTAGGTGTGGCTACCTGGTTACATCCATCACTTTATATGTCAGATGCCCCTGTTTCTATACTGGTTATTTCCTCTTTGTGAGCACAAGACTTTACATTTAACAGGACAAAATCTTGCCTCCTGTCCTGTATCCCCCACTGAGCTCCTTTCTCCATCTCCCTTTGCAGTTTGGTTCTCTTGACTGGCCTATTTGCCACACCTCCAATTTTAAAGATCTGCAAATTTGGACATTGTTGCATTTACAGGAAGAGGCCTGACAAAAAAATACACAATGCATCCTCAGGAGTTCAGATGACTGCGTATTGAAGGTGGTGGGCCAAAAAAGACTTCTGGAAAGCTAATCAGGGTGCTGGCCTACAGGTGGCCCGTGGCACTACCTCTGCATAAAGCCTGATTGACACAACCAGCTCAGATGGCTTTCAGGGAAAGTCATAGGGCGCGGAACCGCAGGGAGCACGCTTAGCTGAGTGCCATGGCTCTGAGTGTTGCACTGACACGCCCCAGCTCTCACATCTCACTTGTGTGACTTGAAATTACAGTCAGAGAGCAGAGCTCCCATCTCCTCGTGCCTGCTGTTCGTCACAGCAGCACCTTGCGCGTACCAGGGCCCCATTTCCCTGCCCTCACGGGCTATACATGAGGAGGAGGGGTACCTGCCCCTATAGAGTGCACGGGGGAGTTGGCTGTATGGGCAGTGGAAGGGGGGGTGTTGGCCCTGGGGGGCTCTATGGGGTAAGGGGAGACGGTGCAGCTATGGGGGAGCTGACCCTATGGCTGAGAGAAGGGCAGGTGTGTCTGTGGGGGAGCTGCCCTATGGGGGGGGGGACTATGTCCGCGGGGACTCCTGGCTGAAGGGCGGGGGAAGCCGCCTCCGTCGCTATGGCGCTGGGAGGCGGGGCCGAGAGGCGGCGCTCTGGGGCTCGGCGCTCGGCCTGGGCCGCTCGGGGTCTCGGCGCTCGGTTCGCACGGGCTGGCGCGGCGCGGCACTGTAGGCCCGGCGGGACGCGTGCGGGGCGCGCGGCAGGATGGTGAAGCTCACGGCGGAGCTGATCGAGCAGGCGGCGCAGTACACCAACGCCGTGCGCGACCGCGAGCTGGATCTGCGCGGTGAGGCCTGCCCGGGAGCCGCGCGCCGGGGAGGGGTTCGGGCCGTGGCCGAGCGCGGGGCGGGGTGGGCCGGGTGTATGTGCGGGGCGGGGGCTGGAGTATGTGGGGGGAGTGGGTCAGGTGTGGGGCGGGAGTGCGGGGGGGGGGTCAGTTGTGGGGGGGGGTCGGGGGGGGGCGGGAGTGGGGGGGGGTGGGTCATGGTGGGGGCGGGAGTATGGGGGGGGGGTGGTGGGGGGGGAGTATGCGGGGTCAGGTGGGGCGGGAGTGCGGGGGGTGTCGTGGGGGTGGGTCAGTGTGTGGGGGGGGTCAGGTGTGGGGCGGGAGTGCGGGGGGGGGTGGGTCATGGGGGGGCCGGAGTATGTGGGGGGGGGTCAGGTGCGGGGCGGGAGTATGTGGGGGGAGTGGGTCAGGTGTGGGGCGGGAGTGCGGGGGGCGGTGGGTCGTGTGGGGGGGCGGGAGTATGTGGGGGGGTCGGGTGGGGGCAGTATGTGGGGTGGGTGGGGGGCGGGAGTGGATGTGAGGGGTGGGGGCAGGAGTACGGTGGGTAGTGTGGGGGGCGAGTAGTGCGGGGTAGGTCAGTGTTGTGCGGAGGATGTGAGCATGGCGCGGAGTACGCTGGCTCATGTAGCGGGGAGGTCTTTGTGCTGAGGATGTTACATCGCGGGTACCTGGCTCATGGCCTAGTCGATACAATTAGTCGATAGGGCGGCTCTGCCGGGGGGATCGCTCCTGGAGCCGGCTGCAGCTGGGACGGAGTAGTCCCGGCTCGTGCCAGCTCTAGCAGCCACCTGCGCTGCGGCTCTGCATGTTAAATGTGGTAAGAGCCGCCGGGCTGTTGCTCCAGTTAAAATGCAGAGGTGCAGTATGTGGGACTAGCGCAAGCTAGGACTGCGCAGGCCTGCCTGGCGGTGAATCCAGCAGCCTCTGGTGGAGGTGGACAGCCCTGGTTCTCATAGAGGCAGTGGGGTGGGAGGGCACAGCAGGGTGCACCGGGCGCGTAGGGACTCAGGCAGTTCCCACTCTCCCTGTGTTCCCACTGTGGTGCTATGGGGCTCTTGCTACATTTCACAGGCTGAAGCGCCGTAGTGGGAGCCAGCGTGAGCAGGACTGCTTCAGTCCCCCTTTGTGCTGTTTCCCCACTGTGTTTCTGCCCCCCAGAGATGGTGCTATGGGGAACCAGCTTTTAAGCCAGCTCCCCCCAACAGCAGCTCCTACTTTGCTGCCCCCCCCCCCACTGCCTCTCCAAGAGGCAGCAAGTGGGGGGGAATTGAAGCAGGTTCGCCCCAGCACCATCGAGGTAGAGGCACAGTGGGAAACGGCACGAGCCGGGACTGAAGTGGTCTCCGCTCACACCGCTTCCACTGCAATTCTGGTTTTGAAATAGCTCAGATGCTGCAGTGTGTGCAAGGCCAGTGGGGGGGGGGGGTCGGGTCCAAAGCTCCCAGTCCACTTTTGAACTGGGCTCTTGCTACAGTTCAAAGGTGAAGGCATCCTTATAGACTAATCAAATAGTGGATGGAAATCCCATCAACTATTCAATTAGTTAATTAAGCTAAATTTAACATTCTTAATCACTACTTGACTTCCTGATGAGCTTTTGCTTATTGGATACTCAACTAGTCGCTTACATCCCTGGCTTGTGCTGAGGGGAAAGAGTGGGGGAAGTAGGGAGGCTTTACTCCAGATTCATGAGGGAGGCAGTGATGTCACATGCTGCTTCTAACCTGGGTATCCTGCATCCCTTTTTGAATGGCCCAACTCCACCCCAATCCCCCTTTTTCCCCCCACGCTGACTCTATTTAACCTTGGTCTGACGCTTTCTCCCCAGGGTACAAAATCCCTGTCATTGAGAACCTGGGCGCCACCTTGGACCAGTTCGATGCCATTGATTTCTCCGACAATGAGATCCGCAAATTGGATGGGTTCCCTCTGCTGAAGAGGCTGAAAACGTTACTGATGAATAACAACAGGATATGGTAGGTGGCACGTGGAAGCTTTCAGCATTGGCGTTTGCTTGTATCATTGCAGTTCTGCAACTTACATATGATCATTGATTTGTTGTAATGGAAGAATGCAGCATGTTACAGTTATGGAGCACCATTGTAGCTTGCTTCATTTTCAGTGTGCTTTACGAGCACCAATCCTTTTAAATCCTGGATAACATCAATAAATATTATCCTCATTTTATGGACAGGAAAACCAAGGCTTGGGGTTTGTGATTTGCTCAAGTCTGCAGAGATTCAGTAGCTTTTTGTTTATCATTCCTACACTCAGATCAGTGAAAAATGTCAACATGATCAGGAAGTTTGAGACAGTGGTAAGTGAGGGTACAAGTCAGAGGAAATTACAGCAACAAAATAAAGATTTTAAACTGTTTTACTTGACACAGGGTGAATGATTCCCAAACCAAGTGACCCCTTGTACATGTATTGCATTTGAGGGTTAAAATGTGTTTGCAGGTTTTTATTAGCATTTATTACCAACATAAATCAGACTTTGATTATTTTTAAATATTAATTTTAGTCGGATTGGTGAGGGACTCGAACAGGCTTTACCCAACCTTCAGGAGATCATTCTTACCAACAATAGCATTGTGGAGCTGGTAAGTTACTACTAAACAAATAGATCATCCAGTTTGAATGATGTGCATACAATTTTTATATTTTATTATTATGGTTACATGGATTTGTTTCAAACATTTTTATTCACCTTTCGAATATTAATCGCAGATTATCTTTTTTAAGAGGATATTTTTGACACATAATGAACTATAAGATATTACTGATAGATGTTTCAAGGAAAGATATAACACAGTAATGTGTAAACAGAAGTGTTTGAATGCATAAAAGTTAAGTGTGTACAGGATTGTTTATGGGACTATGCTCTTCATTGGAAAGTACCTTTTTAAAGCTGGTGGTTATGCTATTCTATTATAAAAAGGTCAGATTTTTCTTTAATTTTCCACTTTGATTAGGCTCATGCACATCTTACACTCTTAAAATGTGAAATGGGTGTGGAACTTTAAGTAAGTATAGAATGTTTTCACAAGGGTCACATCTCCGTTTTGAAATAAAACTGCTCTGGGTCTAAAAACATAGTGAAAGAAACAGTTTTGTGAATTAACCTTGAAACACTCAGTGTAAGACTTTTTTATAGTTTATTTATAGTTATTTAGAAATCATTTGCTATATTTTTCCTTGGTTTCTATGTTTGAATTACACATTTGTGAATGCTCACAGTTGTATTTATGCTCTCTTAAAACTAAATTTTGTCCTCTACTATTACACCTGTGTAGCTCCATTGCCATCACACAGGTAAAATTAAGGATGTATTTTAGTCCATGGTATGGGACTTGAGGCAGATTTGAATTCCTGGATGGCAAGGTTAATATCTGCATATCCTTCTCCATATGCTATTTACAGCCTAAGGCTTAAACTTGTTTTACATCTCTTCCACCTCCTTCCCACCCCCATTATTTTGAAAGTATTTTATCCTAATGATATTCAGAACATTTAAGAGTGATTGTCTCTTATATGAATGTTTATGCACCATGAGCATTTGAGATTAAGTACTTTGTTTACATTTCTAGAAAAAATGTTAACAGGTCATTCTAATAAGTTACTCTTTCATTTGGCCACTATAAAAAATAGTTTGAAAAGAACATGATCTTTTTATATATTTTTTTTGTAGTCAGATATCCTTTATAGTAACCTCACACTACCAACCATTTTTATTTAATCACTACTTATGAGTGCTTGGAGACTCTACAGCAGGAGTGGAGAACCTAGGGGCGGAATGTGGCTCCTGGCTTGCTTGGATCTGGCCCCCAAGGCTCAGGGCCCCCCTCAGCATTGGGGAACCCACACTGGTGCTCTAGTCCCACCACTGCCCCACCCTGGGGCTGGAGCACACAAAATCTACTAGGCTGGGCCCTCCTATGGTCTGGTGTGTGAGGGGAATGTGGGGGGTGTCTTTCTCCTTCTCAGCCGGGAGCCATGTCAATGAGGTTTGGGGTTTTTTTTTGTTTGCTTCTCATTTGTGTGCAACCCCCAGCTGATTTTTCTGTGGGTCAATGACCCCCCAACCCCAAAAAGGTTCTTTACCCCTGCTCTAGAGGCTAATGATCTTCCAGTAACAAGTTTTGAACTCCTGTTAAGTTAGAACATAAGAACAGCTATACTGGGTCAGACCAGACGTCCATCCAGAAAAGCCAGTATCCTGTATTTTGATAATGGTCAATGCCAGATGCTTAAGAGAATGAACATAATAGGTAATCATCCAGTGATCCATCCCATGTTGCTTATTCCTAGTGTCTGGCAAACGGAAGCAAGGGACATCTCCTTGCCTATCCTGGCTAGTAGCTATTGATGTACCTATCCTCCATGAATTGATCTAGTTACTGTTTGAACCCTGTTATAGTCTGTTTTATTTACCCTGCTTCTGTTGTTCAGGGTGAACTGGATCCTTTGGCAACGATTAAATCATTGACTTATCTAAGGTATGGAATCTTAATATGTATTAACGGATCTTTTTAATTTGTATAACTATCCTTCCTATTATGCTTACTAAGGATGTAAAATCCCGTTTAATTGGTTAACCAGTTAAACATAATGTTTATCCAGTTAACCAATTAAAGGAGGGGCGGGCAGGGGCAGTCACTATGGTTTACAAAGTGCTGTGTAAGCATTCATATATATCTCTTGTATATTTTACCTTCTCAGAATTAAAGGTTGAGATCTATTGTTGCAAAATACTCTAGATTAAATCTAAATCTCATGCTGTTCAAAAGAGGGAATTACATCAATCGAGAAGATCAAATAAAGGTCACGAGCTAGAATTAAAAAATAAAGTTCAGATTTTTGTTTATTGTAGAAATATGACGACTAAATATTTGTCTCTTCATTTTGAGAAGTGTTTAAGTTCTGTGCTAAAATCTTCTATAGTAAAATACACTGAGTTGGTAAACTAGATTCCACGAACAAACTCACTCTCTTTCATAGAAATCAAGAGCAGTGTTACTGCATTTAGTTAATGTGGTGTTTAAAAGTTTAATATGCAAGAACTTCTTTGAAAGAAGCAGTATCTTGTATTGAGAGATCTTTAAAATCTTTCTTTACTTCATAGTGTTTTAAGGAACCCTGTAACAAATAAGAAGCATTATAGATTATATGTAATCCACAAAGTCCCACAAATAAGAGTCTTGGATTTCCAGAAAGTGAAACTAAAAGTAAGTGGCCTTTTTTCTAGTCTTTGTATAATTAGGATCTTTGAGTTAGACATTTGCTCTTGTTTTATTTGATTGAAATGTAATGGTGGTGCAATCTATTCCAACCCCTAATCTTCCAATGTTTGTAAGATGCATTTACATCAAAACTAGTGTCTAATGAAATACATATTTTGGGATACCTTTTACTTCATCAGTTTACTGCTTAGTTTTGCTTTTCTTAAGTACAGTTTCTCTCTTCTCTGCCCCCTTTTTTTGGTGTCTTGAGTAGAACAGCAGATCTTTAGTGTAAGAAATAGAAAATCTTAATACAAACCTGTTCGCCATTTGACAACGAAAAGGTGGGGAAGATCTTCTTCTGGGAAGTATTTTAGAGTTCAAGCTTATTGTTGAAGTGCTTCTAAATCTAGTGTTCAGACACCAGTTTCCGCTGACCCAAGGAGTCTTCAGCCTATTTGTTTTCAAGGAAAGAAGCTAATGCAAAATGCACATGATGTTCCTATTGAAATTAACTTTATGTGTGTGGTATCGCTGTAGGAGCGTCAGGAGGCAGAGAAAATGTTCAAGGGCAAACGGGGTGCACAGCTTGCAAAGGATATTGCCAAGAGAACAAAAACGTAAGATAAAGATAACCCATTTAAACTGGCATTTGCCTTCAGAAACACCACCTGGGTTTCCCTGTGCAGCAGTAGAGCATAAATTGAAATGCCGCTTGTTGCCAGGGTGTCTTTAATATCTCCGGTGGCGCATCACCAGATATGATGGCTCAGAACATCCTAATCTTGGATGGTGGTGAATACCGTTGCTCAGAAACGTTGGTTTTTTTTTTTAAAGGGGACTTGTTTACAGTCCATGCAGCAGCATTCAGCTGTTCAGCAACATCCAAGTTAGTGGCTTAAATCGAATGCATAAGGCCTGCTTCTCTTCATGTGTAGATAAAATGGTGGGAGGTGGGGAAGCTGACCTGCTGGTGTTTCTGAAGGAGGCAGTTCTTCATTGTATCAGTTTGTTAACAAAGATAAGATACTACACTTGATTGAATGTAATACTTCCAAAGTTTTAACTTTGGAAGTTAGAGAAGCAGATGTTGTTCATAGGGATGTTAATATTATTGCCTTTATTTTTCTTTGAAGTTTCAATCCAGGTGCAGGTTTGCCAACTGACAAAAAGAAAGCTGGACCCTCCACAGGAGATGTTGAAGCAATTAAGGTAACCTTTTTAGGACACTATGTAAAGGGAAAACCGAAGCAGGGAAACTGCCTGGGATCAGAAATTCAGGCTATGTCTAGACTGCAGAGCTTTTCCGGGATACCAGAGGTATCCCGGAAAAGCTATGCCGCATCCAAAGAATGCATCCGCTTTTCCGGAAAAAAATTCGGAAAAGTAGACGTGTTCTTTTGCCAGCCCTGTAAACCTTGTTCTACGAGGCATAAAGGATGTGCCAAAAGAGGAGGTTTTTGCAAAATTTGGCCCCATGTAGACAGACCAAAATTCGGAAAAGCCTCTTCTGAAAGAAAAGCGGAAGAAGATATGCAAATCGCAGTTCGCAATTTGCGTATTTTTTTCTGACTTTTCTTTGCAGTCTAGACATAGCTTCAGTAACATTAGGTGCTCTTCCTTCTGGTAACTGCTTACTAATAGCTTTCCAAAGCCATAGAGGAAAAATATGTTGTGATCATTTACATGTTGTATTTTTTACGTTTTGGGTTTCTTGTTGAAGAAATCTTTGACTTTTTATTGACTGCCTTCCTTATTCTTTCTAGATATTTTTAGTGACATTTTGTTCTGAGTTTAGATTTGGCCACAAAGCAAGCCAACATAGTGTAACTGTCAACAATACAATTTTAGTTGACTGTTCATGAAAATGTTCTTTATATGTTAATCACAGCAGCTTATTAACATATTGACTATTGATCAATTTGTGCTTCCCCTTCTAGAATGCAATTGCAAATGCTACAACTCTGGCTGAAGTGGAGAGACTCAAGGGCATGTTGCAGTCTGGTCAGATACCTGGCAGAGAACGAAAAACAGGTAATCGTATACTTTTGTTACTTTTCTGTTTGTCACAGAGTGACTCAGTCATTTAAAGAGAATTAATCAAAAGCCTAAATTTTTAGAACTTTGCATGGATCTCAGTCAGTGGTTTGTGGTGGATGGGTTATGTAGCTGGAGAGGGTTAACCAAAATTATTCTATTTCAAAAAGTTAAAGTATGTAAAAAGGGGTAGATATTTCATGGTGCACAAATCAGAAAGAGGGACTCGTAGACAGTGAAAGATGCAGGAATCTTAATCCAAATTAAACCCTTTTAGATGTAATACTTGTGAAGTGTAGTTGAATTTGACTAAAATTGCTTGGACAAAATTTGATAACCTCAAACTCAGAAACTTCATTTTTTGGGTCAGTTTGCTGACCATAAAGATATCAGGTAATCTGATATTTTTTAGACACTGGAAAATATAGTCTATAGGGAAGTTTCTCAGTGGGAATAAAGCAAGATACATATCAGGCTAGGTAGTGACAAGATCAAATGTTATGGTGGGTATAAATTAAAACTTTTCAGTAAAATAATTGAACCAATAATATAGGTGAATGAGGATCTTCAAATCATTATCCCTACTTTTTAGATAGGAGATAAGATTATTTTCCTTATTTGAGTGGTGTGAAGATTAGTGTCTGTAAAGTCTTGACAGGTATTAAATAGCTCTGATTAATCCATTTTATAGGACCTGCAGAGGAAGTTGAGGAAGAGATGGAAGAAGACACAGTTCCCAATGGATCGTAAATGGTATCTTCAGATGATCTGGAGAATATTTAGTATTGTATTATTGTCTATGAATACATTTCTATGTTGACATAATGTTATGTTAACAACATTACTCCTTTTACAAAATGGGTTTTTGTTAGCTTGGGGCTTTCTGGACACTCTATTGGTGTGTTTGAAATTTCCAGTGCAAATTTTATACTGTAAATTAAGTCCAATAAAACACCATTTCCTTTCTCTACTGGCTTTATTGTGACAATTTATGCTCTGTGGGCTTCAAATTGATTAATTATCCTCTTCCGTGTGTTTATTCAAAATACATTCTCTTTTCTCAGTTGCCTTTTCTTTAACTCACCCTTGAAATTTAAAAGACTCAGAGGTGTAGCGGTGTTAGTTTCTAAAGTGCTACAGGACTGCTTGGGGTATTTTTAAGTTACAGACTAATAAAAAAATATATATAGTATGAGCTTTCATGGGCAAAACTCACTTGCTCATCTGAGGAAGTGGGGTTTGACCGGGGTGGGCAATAATTTTGGGCCCGGGGGCCACTCAAAAATTTTTGAAGTGGCGCTGGGCCGCCTGGAAGGGGTGGGGCCTAACCCGGAAGGGGGCAGGGCCAGGATGCTTCTGGGTTACCCCATCCCCAGACCCCCTCTCCCTTCCCCCCCCCCCCTCCCCCCCACACACACTTCCCACTAGGCACCCATGCCCCTGGCAGGGCTGGAAGAGGCTTCCCACGCTCCCCCACCCCCAGGCCAATCAGGGCCTGGGGGTGGGGGAGCGTGGGAAGCCTCCTCTCGCCCTGCGAGGAGCATGTAGCACTTTGAAGTGCCGCATGCTCTTCGCAGGGCCGGGGCAAGGCGAAGGAAGCTTCATGCAGCTCCCCCGCCCTCACTTCAAAGTGCTGTGTGCTCCTCGCAGGGCAGGGGTAGGGCAGGAGACTTCGTGCTCTCCCCACCCCCAGGCCAATCAGGGCCCGAGGGCAGGGGAGCTGCATAAAGCTTCCTTCGCCCTGCGCGAGCATAGGGCACTTTGAAGTGCCATGTGCTCCTCGCAGGGTAGAGGAAACTTCACGCAGCTCCCCCACCCCCAGGCCAGTCAGGGCTTGGGGGCAGGGGAGCGTGTGACATCTCCTCCCACCCTGCGAGGAGCACATAGCACTTTGAAGTGCAACATGCTCCTTGCAGGGAGGGAGGAAGTTTTGTGCGCTCCCCCGCCCCCAGGCCATAATTGGCCTGGGGGCGGGGGAGCAGCAGGGCCTCCGCGGGCAGGATCAACCAGCTTGGCAGGCCAGATCCAGCCCGTGGAGGCCCTATTGCCCACCCCTGGTTTTGACCCTAATACGCTATATATCTATAGATATATAATTTGTTAGTCTCTAAGGTGCTATAGGACTTCTCATTGTTTCCTTGTATCAGAGGGGTGGTCGTGTTAGTCTGAATCTGCAAGAACAACGAGAAGTCCTATGGCACCTTATAGACTAACAGATATATTGGAGCATAAGCTTTCGTGGGCAAAGACCTGCTTTGTCAGATGCATGTAGTGGAAATTCCAGAGGCAGGTATAAATATACAGACATAAGAAAAGAGTTCCAATCAAGAGTAAGGTTAGAGATAACAAGGTCAATTCAGTCAGGGAGGATGAAGCCCACTTCTAGTGGAACTCTTTTCTTATGCCTGTATATTTTTCTCTCTGGAATTTCCACTACATGTATCTGACGAAGTGGGTCTTTGCCCACAAAAGCTTACGCTCCAATAAATCTGTTAGTTTATAAGGTGTCACGGGATTTCTCGTTCATTGTTTCCTTGAAATTTAGTTATTGGTGAAGTCTTCACATGATTTAAAGTCAGTTATTAAATATGAATATAAATATTGACAGTCCTATACACAAAATTGATGGGAAAGCAAAATTGACACACACATAAATTTACCTATAGTCTATAAATGGTTAGCTAAAATGTAATTACCAAAATTTTAATTTAGTCAGTTTGCTAACCTTTATTCTACTTTTTAAAAATAAAGTTATTTAGGACCAGGACTCAACAGATGGCAGTACCAGTAGACAATTAGGTCATTGGTCCATTAATTCAGCAGTCATCTTTCTCATCAGTACTTATGCAGCCTGGACTGTGAAGCTGTCTCCCATCTGTGAACTGACCGAGGAGATATTCTAGTAGTATAACTGCAGTATGTATGCAATCACCCATTGCAGAGAGACTGTAATGGAAGATCACCTAGACATTTTGCACCACAATATGTTTTCAGTCACCAAGGGCTTGAAGCATGCTTTTAAAAGGTCTGAGGCTGCTCGTCAGTTGGACTTCTAAAGAGTAGTATGCTGAGCTATGTGCTATGCTAATATAGCAACACTCACGATTGCAGGCTCTTGCTATTGTAAACCAATGAAACACGCATGGCCTGTAATGGAAAAAAAAGACATGTGCCTAAGAGCAACCTCATTAGGAGTGGGGTTCTAGATGTGAGAGCATGGAACACTGATCACTGGGAGCTCTAAAATGACATGCAGCCATACAGGGCAACTAGGAAAACAGGCCTGGTGAATGAATGTAGGCAAAGTGTCTTGATTAGCTATGAAGAACCCAGTGGGGAAAGTAACAGCAGCCAGCCATCTGAGAAGATCTTTATTAAAATAGGGTTGCCAGATGCTTTCAACAAAAATGCCAGACAGACTTGACATTACACCTTATTTAGAAAATACTGGACATTTAAGAACAAGCAGGGAGACTTGTTCTTAAACGCTGATGCTAGTGTGAAGGAGGCTTGAAGTGAAGGGGTAGGTGTTACAAGTGCCAAATCCTGGCTGCCGCAGGTAGCAGACGGGGTGTCAACGAGCCAGGTGCCAAGGGCTGGGGGCTCGTACCCTGCAGGATGCATTGCAAATGCAGAGAGGGGAATAAATGCTCAGTTGCCCAGACCAGTACAAGCTGCTGCCAGGCCCTATTCCTGCAAGTCAGGCGGCAGAGTCCAGGTCTTCGGAGAGACACTAATGGTTCTTGGCCCACTGGGGGCCACCAGCCCCGGGGCCTGAGTGATGGAGGCAGCTAGAACCGGGGCGGGGTGTGGCGCGGTCCGGGCATCACCACACGGAGAGAGCCTGGCTCGGGGGGGCCCCCTCCCTGCGACGGGCGGGGGGGCAGCCCCCTTCCTTGTTGCTTGTCTTGGGGCTGAACGTCGGGCACCGCCTTCTGATTGGCTTACGTGTTGGCGCCTCTCCTGTCTCTTGATTGGCCGTAGCTTCTATCCCTCTTCTTTGGATTGGTCCCTGCCTTGCTCACCTCCACACCCCCCCCCCCGTATGGCTGTGGGCGGGCAGCAGCAGCGCTGTCTGCTGATTGGTGGAGGCCGTGACGACGTGTCCCTCTAGCTTGGGGGGGGGCGGGGACTGCTGCCGGATGCAGTGATCCCGGCGGCTGGATCCGGCTCGGGGTGAGGGCTCCGCGCCGCCGCCGCCATGGATCCGGGCGAGGGGATCCAGGCCCTGCAGCAGTTGGGTGAGAGGCCGGGGCGGGCTCAGGGGCCGCGCCGACCGGGCGGGGGGGAGGGGTAACTCCCGCCTGAGGGGCGGAGCGATCCTCCTGAGGGGGGGCGGGTTCAGGGCGCAGCGCCCACCTGAGGGAGGTGGGGGAACAAGGTCCAGCCTGAGGGGGGATGGGCTTTGGCCCTCGCTCTGACCCTGAGGCTGCCCCCCGTCCCCACGGGGAGCAGCCTGCCATGGCCCGTGGGACAGACCCCCCCCCCCCCCGTAGCAGCGTGGGGGGGGGGCAGCCCCCTGGTCCCCGAATCCTCTTCTGTGGTAGCAAGTGGGAATCCAGGCCCAGCCTTGACTTCATCTCCTCTCCCCCCAGTGTGCTCGCTGCTGGCCAGCTACGGCTGGTACATTCTCTTCGGCTGCGTCGCCCTCTACCTGCTTGTTCAGAAGATGGGAGCCGGCAGGAGGATCCGGCCCAGCGGAACGGCGCCGCCGCTTGGTTTGTAAATCTTCCTCCGCTCTGTGGGGGCGGTGTGTTCGCGTACCCTGGGAGCCCCCCCACTCGTTACATTCATTATGGCGGCCTTGCGTGTACTATTACAAGAGCCCCGTGCGGATACAAAACGCGTATCTGCGACTGTAGCCGCGAAAATGAGTAGCAGGTACCTGTGGATATAAGGCGTATACCTGCAGATGGGCAGGCCTCCAAATAGCTCGCAAGGCTTCCCAAAGTCACCACTGTAGGCAGAATGTGCAGAACTTTCTTAAATACCATGATGTGATAATGTTCCTGCTCTAAGGGTCTTATGAACTAACACCGACATGGTGCCCAAGGCAACTTTTCAGGCACCAAAGGTGCAGAGCCCTCATTGGCAAGGAGATCAGTGGAGGAATGCTTAGTGAAAGATCTGTCTTTCAAGACTGGGAAGGCTTTGCTGAAGGTGAAGGGTGGCCTGAAAGGAGAAGGAAGAAATGAAGCAGTGAATAGAGTTGCTGCAGGGTAGCATGGACCGTGCTTGGTCCTGTGGTGAGGGCAGGGGACTGGACTTGATGATCTCTCAAGGGCCCTTCCAGTTCTAGTGTTCTGTGATTCTATGGAGTTTTGGGACTATTATCTTGAAAGCAACATATCCTGTGTAGTGACTTCTATCGTACTGTAGTGTCCGAATATCTCCGGGTTTGTCACCACAGAAGTTGAGTACCTTACAGCATTGCCAGAGAAACTGAAAGATGTTTGATAGGCTTTGCAAATTCTCCTGATTAGTATTTGCCGTCTACTTCCTTCTATTATCCTTTAACACCGCCCACATCATGAGTAACATTTGTGCGTAACTGCACACTGTGTTTGCTATTCTATCTCTCGAACTGTGGCTCTAGGGTGTAAATCCTATGTAGGCTAGAGTTTATTTCAGTTGGATTCATGCTGCTGTAAAGTGTGAAGTACATTTATGGTGCTCTGTAAAGAATAATTGTCTGGCACTGACTCAGATTAGTACACTGGCAGCATGGAGCATAATAAACCCCTATTACTTTCTCTCGGCATACTGACTCTTTTTCGTGGGGATAATTAGATTTCAGTGTGCAATGAAATTACACAGGAATCTCTTCTAGAAATTTTTATTGTTATTGCAATGGAAATACTAAGTATTTTACACAACTACTGCTGAAAATTCTCTATTCTAAAAATTGTTTGTTTATGACAATATACTCATGCATATAAGTTGTTAATATAGGGAAGTTTCATCAGTAGAAAATGCTGAGTAAAATATCTGAGGGTTTTTTTTTTTATGTTGGTCTTTTCCCCTGTGACAATTACAAAAGGCAGCAGGGACAAACAATAGGTGGTGTTTCTCAGGTTGTCTGCTTTTCTCTTTGGAGAAAAGAATGTAATATATCTTCATAAGTTATGTCTCTCTTGATAGAGTATGTTGGATCTTCCACTTCATTGTTTTGATGAGACAAGTAGGAACAATTGGAGAAGTGTGAGGGAGTTAGTGCTGGTTTGTTAATGATTCCTAATAGAAAAAATTCTGTTGATGAAAATGGATTCCCTGTAGAGTATGGACAAGTCATTCTGAAATAATTCTTACCAACCAGTTTCAAAAGTAGAATGGTAACCAATCCATCAACAATTTAAAGTTTAATTTAATGGGCTAGTGATCATTCCAAAAATTCTAAATGTGATTTGAAGTTGGATCATTACATAAGTTATTGGAAAAGATTAGTTACTAAGTAAGCTTCAGCTACAGTTTCTTCAAGAGCAGCTATAGGGCTATATGGCTTTCCAGATTCTTTGAAGATGGTAGCTTTGCCAACTTTTTTCCATGATCTCATAGAACCTGATGTGGTGGTGAGACAGCAGGAAGCTCTGGCAGCAGCTCGCATCAGGATGCAAGAGGAGTTGAATGCACAAGCTGAAAAATACAAAGAAAAGCAAAGACAGGTACTGTGAGGACTAGAGGGATATTTATACTTCTTAATTTGTTGTCCAGGTTTGTTTGGTTTTTTTCAGTACAGAAGTAGGTGTATACCTGATCAAATTGTAGAAGATCTGTGAACTCTTGTATTTCTTCCATATTGTGTTTGGAACTAAAGTCTTGAAAGATTATCCAAGGCTTAAGGGTCAAATTATGAAGACTGATGTGTTCCATCTCTATTACTTTAAAGACTTTTGGTATAAGGAGTTCAGTGATCTTAAGCACAAATGCCAAAGTGCTTAGCTGAGTTAAGGTTTTGATTATCTTGATCAGGCAAAATAAATCTTGCTAATATGCAGGAAATTCATTCATGCAAGTCTGTTTCTGCTCTATTTTGTTCTGTTCCTTCTTAAAGTAATTGACCTACACAACACTTTTTTTTTTCCTCCTAAAATATACAGTAAGAGAAAGCACTATAGGCCTGATTCTTTAAAAAGTCAGGCTTGGAGGCAGTGACTGTGATTGTGCGTGCAAACCCAGTGTTTGTGTATGCAAAAGGATGTTTACACTGACACTATCAACATGGTAATTACTGACACAATTACACATGGAATTTATGTGCTGTATAGCAAGCTTAACTCTTCAGGAAATATATAGTGCAAGTGCACTAGGCCTTAAGTGTCAGAGTCCCTGTCGGTTTAGTTGATATTTGAAGAAATCCCGGTAGTTTAAAATCTAATGGAAAACTGAGTTCAGGAGGTAAATAGCAATCTTTGAGGAAATCTAGTCCAATGCATTTAGACTAGACTTGCTCTCTTCGACTCTCGGCAAACTATATTTTATTTCCTTTCATTAAGATGAAGGACATGTTAACCATTAGTCTGTGTTGTTAAATTTCTTTGGGAAAGATTCCAATTTTCATATGCTAATATTTATGACTGTTCCTTGCAAAAATGTATTGTTGTGCTTTTCGACACCTCATTTTAACAATACATTGTTTTCTACCAAAAACTCTAATATTTTAAATGACTTCATATTCATGATTTGTAAAGATTTGGTCTAGAGAAGATTTCTTTTTTTGTGTGTGGGGGGAGGAGGGGCACTCTGAAATAGCTTTTTATGTAGCATTATATTCTTTCACATTGTCTTAGCATGTGATGATGAGAAAAGAGCTTTGACAATAATTTGAAGGCATTTCTCCCATCCCTATGCACTGTGATTGGAAAGATTTGGTTATCACTACTTTAGCTAAGGAAAGAAAAATTAGGAATTTATCAGTTTTGTTTGTGTTAAAATGGCGGCAGTTTAACCCACTTTGTGGATTATTCCAGCTGTATCAGTTGTTAATTTTATACAGTTTTATAGTGTTTCAAATTCATGCCCCCCCCCAGCTTGAAGAAGAGAAGAGAAGGCAAAAGATAGCCATGTGGGAGAGCATGCAAGAAGGAAAAAGCTACAGAGAGAAACGGAACCAGGTAATTTTACTCTTCTTAAACATTACATATTGCAGCAACTATCTTTAATGAGCTAGCCGAAAACTACAAGTTGACAGATTCTGAATAATTTTCATTTTGTCTGAACAGCAAGAAGTAGAATCTGATGCTTCTGTCTCATCAACAATCCCTAAGTCTAAACCGAACAAAAAGCCTTTGCGAGGAGGTGGTAAGTGCAAAACATGGGTGTCTGTTAGTCATGAGAAATGGAGTATTTATTCGGCTATCCAGAGACGGTTGATTTGTGTTTTTATTGTTGTTCAGAGAGAAAATAAGCTTTGCTTCTCAATACAGAACATGCCTTGTTGGAGGAGTCCTTTATCTTTGAGCATTGTAGTCAGTGCAACTTTCGTACCCATAGTCTGCTAAATGTTACAGGGAACAAAATTCTGGGTCTTTTGTAAGTTTCTGCTGAGCAAAAACCTGACATTATTATAGCCACTTGAGAGAACTTTCTTGGCACAACTCAGAGATGCTATCTTTTGATCGCCGAACATTCTTGCTAACTTTTTGGGGAGTAACTACTTTTGGTCAGGGTAAAAAAAGGGAGCCATACCATGGTGTCTAGTCTCTGTGTGTATCTCCCAGCACTGCTTTTTTAGATACTTCTCCTACATTTTGTTTTATATTACACAGCCACAAGTGTGATTTTTTTTTTTAGTTTAATACAGCATTTCAGTTGGCTGCTCAGATGCTACAGTGATGAGCCATGATATCACTGCTATAGATAGTCTCCCCCCCCCCACCTCCTATGTATACAGCACCTGCTTTCCATATAAAGCCAAATTTGGGATCAATATTCTAATTGGTATTGCTGTTAGTGGTTGTCCAGATGGCTCTCCTAATGAATGTACAAAAGTGGAAGGAATACACCTTGAGAGTACAACAGTTGAATAGGTTACAATAGCTGGACAAAGAACCTTGTCACAACTTTTAATATGTTTAATCAATAGTTCATTTTACCATTGAATTGAAAATCCTACTTGAGTGTAATATTGACAGCCAACGTGCCAAACACATTGTATTGTTGTTTATCATCAGCATACTTTAGTAGTCTGTTACCATGGAATGCCTAGAATTAAAACTTTTCTGAACAGGAAATGAGAGAATAACGAAGCCACAGCTACGCTAAAACATTTCATAATAACAGTTGGCTCCTTCAGTCATTTCCCTCTATGGCAACCTATTTATCCCAGGCAAAATGCATGCCTCAGATACAGACTATCAAATTAGATGGCTCTATTCTCATGAGGTAAACCCGGGTTAATTGAAGAATCCTGCAGGCTGTTTTAGTTGCTGAATACAATTTGGAAAACTGAACTTTTAGTTATCTTGTTCCTCCTTTTAATGGACAAGTTTCATAACAATGGGGGAAGTAATGGTGGTTTTAACAGAATGGGTTGATATTGAAGACTGCTCAGTTAGTGTAGCGGAGAGAAGGAATCTGTCAGCTGATGGTGCATGGACAAAATAATTAAACGATAAACTTGCAAGCCTATATCTTCCCCAAGTGTACAGTTGTAAAAGGCAACTAGTAGGCAATCCAACTAAAAATCAGTTTGTGTGGTTTATTTTATGAAATTGGGAAAATAAACGTAACAAAATTGCCAATCTGATGGAGATTAGAGGAGTGCACTTTTCTAACACCAGTAGCAATGCTACTTCTCTGCTTCTATCAAGCTTACTTTTAAAGAGGTTACAGAGGTTATTCTTGTGGTGAAAAAGTAAAGCTTAATACTCTGTAATAATGAATGAGCAGTGCTAGGTCTGTGGTGTTGACTTCAGAGTGTTATGACTGCAAGCTACACATCTCACTTGTGTTTTGGAAGCCCCATGGGATAACCTTTTGAAATATGAATACTGTACTGTGATATGTAAACTCTTAAAATCTCCAAGCCTCAGTTATTGATGACATGGACTGTTATAACATAAATCCCTCTAGGCTGGGTTTTACCTCTAACTCTCTATTGTCCATGTTTTTACTATCCTTAGAATGCTGCCTCTGTAACTTACTTGTCCTTCCTGCTACAAATGATTGTGAAATGGTGTTCTTTTGTGTCCTTGGTGTGTCTGGCAACTAGTGTGCCTCATGCTTCTCCTCTGTCATTGCAGGTTATAATCCTTTGTCTGGAGAAGGTGGTGGAACCTGTTCTTGGAGACCAGGTCGCAGAGGAGGCCCATCCTCAGGTGGATGAGGCTAACTTTACTGGTGTCTAACAACACTAGCAGGCCTGATCTGACCCACTACTGAACTGCCTGCAGCTTGCATGTCACAGTGACTCTTCTGGGGCTTTGTTTAGTACAGGTATAGACTTAGAAAGAAACATACGTGACTTGCAGGTTTTAATGTGACAACTAGAAGCCCTGACAGATGGTCACACACAGGAAAGTGGTTAATGGCCTTTTTTAAGAGGGTGAAGATTGTCCAGGAAACAGAATGGCAATCCACAGTTGTCTTTTGCTTTAGCTAGCGAAGAAGCAAGGTCTATGGCCAAAGCATGTGATTTGGTCATGAAAGCTGGCTTTGATGCCTGCCTGTATGACCTGAGGCAAGTTCCTCAACTATCTGTGCGTTGGTTTACTCATCTGTAAAGTGGGTTGCTGTGAGACTTAATTCATTAATGTTCACAAAGCGCTTTGAGATCTTTGGCCAAAGATGCTATAGGAGAGCAAAGTACCATCACGAGCACAGGCAAATCTTAATTTTACAAAAGTCTTGGTGGGCAACTACAACTTCATCCAGGTATTTTGAAATCCAAGGTCAACTGAACTACAATAACCTACTATTATAGAGGGGAGTACAAAAGCATGCCAGAGACTTGTAAGAATAGGGCTTGCCTGAATGATATTTCCGTTCCTGGGGGCTCTTTGAAAAGTCTGACAATGTTCCTGCTGATTATTAAACGCTAAATCTTTCAGGAGGTGACTTAGGCCATGTCTACACTTATTGATAGATGGGCCCTGCTGCAGTCAATGCGGTGGTGTTTATTTAGTGGGTCTGGTGAAGACCTACTAAATTAATGGGAGAGCATTCTATCAATTTGTGTACTCTACCTCCCTGAGAAGCATAAGGGAAATTGGCAAAGCGTGGTGTCTACGCAGCGGTAAATAATCTAGATATGTCATCCGCAGCTATGTTATTCCCACAGCTGAAGTTGTGTAGTTTAGATCAATTTACTGCAGTAGTGTACACCAACTGTTACAGTTTGGCTCTGAGGGCTCAAAAGTCATGGATTTAGTACACAAGGCGAATGATTATAGATAAGTCTCTGTGACAGGTTGCATTGAATGATGTTATCCTCATAAATGGTGAACAAACCAGTGAGGATCACTGATGCTAGACAGTAGATGGGGGTTTCTTGTTATATCTTTTTTTAATTTCAGCTTTGCAAAACAAAACACTGTAAATATTGGATACCATTGCGAACAAATTGTAAACTTAGCATTTGCAATATTGTGGTTTTTACAGCATCTTTTTACATAGGAGGTACGTATTCTAGTTCAATAAATATGTCTAAAGCAAGATACTTCCTGAATTGTGCGGTTACATTTTTTTACTAATTCAGCATTAAGACTTTGCCTGGCATTTTGATGGCATCCCTCACTTTTTTAAAAAACATTTAATTTTCATTGGGGGCTCTTTCAGTGCTGAATGTTGGGGTCCCCCCCCAACTAATCACCTTCAGGTTGAGACCAAGTTGGGGGAAATGTCAGACTAAAAGCTTTCAAATGTCATAAATAATGGGAAATGGTGTAAAACAGATAATCAGCAATTGATTCTTATCTAGCCACTATACAATTGGAAAGCTTATATTGAAAAATAAGGCAAGGGCCTTGTGTTTTCCAATGTGGGGGAAGAGCCTTGTGCTTTTCTATGTCTGGAGGAGGTAGGTTAGCTCTTTTCAGGCTATAGTCAAGTATCTCTGGCTTGTTGGCATGGTGGGCACATCTTGGGCTGGTTAACTTGAAAACTAAAAGACCTTCAAACAGAAGAATAATTTATTACTTCTCTAGCCCTGATCCTTCAGTGAGATCTATTCACAGTGGCCCTCTGAGAGAGCATGCATGAATGCAGTGGGTCCCCATGCAGGATTGGGGCCTTCATCTGGAGGCCACTAGAACAATTTACTGTGTGACCTCTTGCATCTGTCTGCCAGAGGCACTGCAAAAATCTTCCAATGTGGGCTGATTGCCTGGCTGTCTTTCATGCTGAATAACTCTGCTGGATACAGAAGACTGTTCTGTACCCTGCTATCAGTCTCTGCTGTGTGAAGGTTATGCAACATTTGTACTAAAGTCTGCAGTTTGCAAATGAATTTTACTTTAGCCTGTGTGCGCGCATTTGGCATGCATGAGACTAAATAGTAAATGAATAAAGAGTGTCAGCTCTTCATCATTTCTTTTGGCATGTAGTCAACTGTGTGGGTGAAGATTCCTTTTGATCTAAAGGAAGCTGATTTAGAAGTATTCTATCCTCTTCAAAACTTTATCAGAAAACTGGGTAGCTTTGGTCAGTTCTGTGTGGGTCTTGCAAGATAAATCATGAAAAGTTCCCCTCAAAGACACATGGCAAATATTCACACTGATGTCTTTGAGTTAGTACATACAGTGTCCTGTTTCAGTAAACTAGCTTAAAACTTGTGCTTCTAAACACAGACTTGGAAACCCTTCACTGCTATTTGTTAATTTGTATGGCTATTCAATGTAATGAGTTCACAGATCTTTATAGCGACTACTCCCTTATGTTTCCAGTTTTCAACCACTGACCATAAATCGGGTGGACAAAAGCCTGTCAGCGGGCTGAATTTGGCCCGCCTAGGTCTTTGATCCGGCCCATTTGACTGTTCCCAGCCCTGGCCCCTAGCATGTTGCTTGGCAACCATGGGGAAGGTGTGAGCCCTTTAAATAGAAGCAGTTGAAAGGGCTCATGCCTGTTGGGTGGCTGTGTTGCCTGGCAACAACCCGGCAGGTGCAAGCCCTTTAAATAGAAGCAATTGAAAGGGCTTGCAGCTCCTGGCCCATTGCTAGCCCATTGCCTGGGAAGCACAAGCCCTTTCAGCTGCTATTCAAAGGGCTTGTGGCTGCCGGGCAACAGGTTAGCAGTGGGGCCAGGAGCTGTGAGCCCTGTTACGTGAAATCTAAGCCTCCAACCCAGACAACTGTGGGAGAAGGCTAGGCCCCCGGCACCCTCCCCTCTACTCCAGGTCCCTTTCATTGGCCAGACCCCAGGCCAAGCAAAGTTCCTGGTAGGGTAGCTCTCAACCCTGCCTCTTTCACCTGACACTCCATGCCTTCTGGGTCGGCCTGTGACCATTCCCGAAATTTGTGAAGTGCCCCCCCCTTCAAACATTATTGCCCACCCCTGCCATAAATCCAGTTTTCAACCGCTGATCACAAATGCAATAGTCCAATAATGTGTCATTTAATCTTATGAACCTAAAAGTCCCAAGTCAAGAACTGGCAGAGTGAAAGATCTCCTAATGTTAGCCTGCTCCCATTACACACATCCTTTTGATTTTGGGTGGTAAGGGATATACAGTATCTAAATGCCTATTGAATGTGCAATAAGAAGACTGTTAATTTATTATCAAAATCATCTTCATTTCCTGGCCTCTGTGTGCTTAGATTCATACCCTCAAACATCCCTTAGTACAGTAATTCCTCATTTAACACACTAGATATGTTTCAGAAAATGATCGTGTTAAGTGAAAACATGTTATGTGGGGTCAATTTTCCCATTGAAAATAACAGAAAAGGTGGTGGTTGCGTTTCAAGCGGTGGTGTCTCTTTGGACTGGGACATAAGGTTGGGGGAGAAAGGGGACTGGGTTACAGCAGGGAGGGGAGGTGTTTGGCTCTGGGGAAGGGAAGGAGAGGGGAGGGGGACTGGGTTGGGAGTATGCCCCTATGACGGGTCTGCTGGGACCCGCACTGAGTCCAGCGAGGGGGGGTTGCCGGGGAACGGTGTGGAAGCGGCGCACCCTCCGCCACTTTGCAGGGAGGCAGGGGAAGCCCCGCGCAGCTGCGGGTGACGGGCCAGCTGGGGAGATCGTGTTATTCCGGGGACAGTCATGTAATTCAAAAAACGTTCCCTAAAAAAAATCATGCTATCGTGAAAACGTGTTAAGCGGGCACATGTTAAATGAGGAATTACTGTACTGCAGTGTGAGGCACTTCACTTCTTGAGGTTTTTCGGGGGTTTTTAATAAAGCAAGGGAAGATAGAAGGGCTGGAAAAACTCCAGTAGCAGAGTTTGAAGATCACCCATCACTGGAGTGAATGAGTAGCAGGGCTGTCTTCAGCCCTCTGTGGTTGAGCAGGACTGAGTTTTCCCTAAGGCTGGGTTGACTGGACAGCAGCATGTGTTCACCCTGGGCTGTGATCTTCACTGTAGCAAGTGACATTTAATTTTTAATGTAACTTGTGGCATTTTGGACCTTTCAAAGATGCTAAAGAGGCAGAACTAAAGGTGGAGGAACGGAGTAGAGAGGCTTTGTTCCAGACTCTTGATTTTCTTAAGATAGCTTTTTTTTTTTCCTTAAGGTTTTTACCGAGAAACGGTTCTGAATTGGCCTTGCACTGTAAGATATCTGTGTCAAGACCTTGTTGGCCAGGCAGTAGGAATATGGGTTTCACTGAACTCCCCGATCATTAGAGCTGTGCTGATGATTGTGTTGAGAAGATTTGCCTTCCTGTATCCTGCCTTCCAGTCAAGTGCCTTAGACGCCAAGCTAAATGGGAGCTCACTCTGGCACACTGAATTTTTCTGTATTTGTACAAAATGGAACAGTTTCAATAGGAGTGATGGAGAGCAGTGCACCCCGGAATACCCCTTAGCCCAATGGCTAGGGTGCTCCCAGGAGAGCTGAGTACATGTCCCCTCTTCAGAGTGGGAGTTCAACCCTGGTTTTCTTACATAACAAATGCTTTCACCATGGTTAGAAGGGAGAAAGTACCCTCTCGCGCTCTTTTCTGAAGCTGGTCTCGAAAAACTTTTGTCCAGTCAAAACTAAGTTTTTGTCCAGTTCACAGTTTTCAGGGTGCCCAGAACTATTCTTTTCTGACCAACTATAAACAATTTGCTCAGCTCTATTAGCAATGTCAATGTTCCTCCTTCAGCAACTTAAGAGATGCCCACTGAGCATGGAATGAGTTTATTTAATTGCTGGTAACTAAAGGAAACCCCCAAAAAAACAATCCTTAGGTCTGTGAAATGAGCCAAACTTGAGTCCTCTTGAATAAGCCATTTTTGAATTAATAGTAAGTGAAAAATCCTACTGGTGGTGGGAGGGTGCATTTGTTTTTTGGCTTGCAAATACTCCAACAGCTGGAAGCCTTTTCTCTCAGACATCTAAAGATTAGTTCTGGACTGAAAGCAAATATGGAAAGTTTTAGCCCAGCAGGAAAGTGATCCAGAACTACAAGTAAGTTGTAACTCTGCAAGGTGCCAAGCTGCTATTGAAGACAATGTCAAAATTCCAGCACCTCTCAGTGATACAGGATCATTCTCCAAACTCATTGGTGTGTTTGCTGAAGCCATTGTTTGCTGTCTTAAAACCTTATTGCAATTGTAACGGTCATTAAGCACTGATGTGCACTTACAGGAGAGATTTCTCTAGAAGAGATTATCTCTCTCTATATATATAAACACATTTTTTCTTGTGGGATGATAAAGTGACATCGTCACGTCACAGCGTCCACAGGCTGGGGGGTAGGCATGGGCAGGTAAAACCCTGTCCTCAGCCCCACCCCTTCTACCTCAGGCCCTGTTCCTGGAGCCAAGCCCCACCCACTGCCAGCCCAGCCCTCTCTGGTGGCCACGTGGAGAGCTGGGCTGAGGTGCTGTGGCCCAGTCTTCCCTGGCCACCAGGGGCATAGCCAGGCCTGGCCTGGTGCACTGCGGCCTGGCCTTCCCCAGCCGCCAGGTGGATCTGGTGCGGCCTCACCCGGGATGGGGCATTAGGGGTAGGCCATGGGGGTGGAGGGGAAAGAGAAAGGGCCTGGGTTGGCGTGGCCGGGGGGTAGGGGTAGGGGGGAAGGAGAAGGGTCCTGGGCTGGCACAGATGCAGCCCAGCCCTCCCCTGTGGCCAGGAGGAGAGCTGGGGTTGCCTACCTCCCGTGAGAGGGGGGTTGGTGAGCATAGTGAGCAGGGGGCACAGCCCCCTAGTGTTGGAAAACATTAAAACTGACACTTATTTTGCTAGAACGATACACAGTTTCTAGTTCACACAAATACTGTTTAAACCTCCAAATGTAAGACCCCCCTTGGAGTCAGTAGAATTTCATTTGCGCCTTTGAAAATTTCTTTCCAAGGTGGTAAGCGCCTTAGAAATATAGCTGGACTTGTCATCTTGATTGTCTTTAAGATACCGATTACTGAAAGCGCAGGAAGTATATGAATCTTTCCAAGTACACAGTTTGAGCTGCTACTCTATCAAGTTCCACTGAAAGCTAAGATTTATGCTCTCATAATCTCAAAATACTGCTCATGGGGATTGTGCAGAGCTGTACAATGGATGGACTTTTTCCCCTGCGCAGAGGAGTTGCACAAGGCCTCAGCATGGTTTAAGCATGGATCTTAGTACAGTACAAGCTTTGTTATCCAGCATGCATGGGGAATGGGTGTTGCCGGTTAAGTAAATGTGCTGTTTTTTTGAACGCAAAAATGTTTAAGAAATAAAATAACCACACTTAACACTACAACTTTTAACACTAGTGTATTACTATATACCTTACAATTTTTAACACTATTGCTGCATATGGAACAAAACTGAATTTTTTTTAACTGAGTGCAAAAATGAATGAAATGAAGTAACCATACTTAACAACTTTTAACTTTATTAATCCAGTATATACACTACAACTTTTAACACTGCAGTATTACTGTATCCAATACTGTAATTTACCGCTCCTCATCTGCCTCAGGTTCATCAATATTAACAACTTCTGCTGTTGATGGTGTGGGACCGATGGCACAAACTGCAGAAGCTTTTTGAAGTATATTGCAGGTGTCTGCCTACTTGCAAGTCAGGTGCCTTTTCTTCAGGAAATTGTTCTGGATAACATCCATCTGCATGACTTCCTCAGCAGAATAAGAAGACTGCTGCTCACCAAAGATCCAGACACTGTGCAGCAGTAGCCCAAGAGACTTTGGTTTCTTCAGTATGGTCTTCTTCCTCTGAATCTGTCATCTGCAGTACAGGTACTTCACCAGATGGACAACCATTTCTGTAATTTCAGAGTCTGTCAGGGCATGTCTATACAGCAGGGCTCACCTCAAAATAAGCTATGCAACTTGAGCTACACTAATTGCGTAGCTTAAGTCAAAATAGCTTATTTCGGCTTTTGGCGCTGTCTACACAGCAGTTATTTCGAACTCAAGCACTCTTCCCCTGACTTGTCTTACTCCTCCATATAATGAGGTTTACAGGAGTCAGAGAAAGAAGCCCGTTATTTTGAATTTATTTTGAAATAACAGGCTTGCTGTGCAGAGGTGCACTACGTTATTCCGGAATAACTGACGTTATTCCAAAATAACACTGCTGTGTAGACATGCCCTCAGGGGTTTGTAACATCTAGGCCTTGATTGACATTTACCCACTCTTCAACCTCGTTATCCTTCAGTGTAGTGATTGCGTTTGTGGGGTCACCCTATTGAAGGACTTCAGGTATCTCCTGCAGCACTTTCCTTTGTGGTCTTATGTTCAAACCTTGTAATTCTTCATCAGAGGACCCCTTCACAATTTTCTCCATTGCTCTCTTTAAAGTTGTAGGGTTGACAGCAGAGCAGGCACATGCCACATTGAATATTGCATCCCTGATGCTATACCATGGCTGAAAGTCTTGAATTGTCCCTTCAAAGTTGAGCAGCTTCCTCATAGAATCCCTTCTGTAGATGACTTTTAGATCTTGATAATTCCCTGATCCATTGGCTGAATAAGTGAGGTGACATTTGCAGGCAGGAAGACTGAAAATATTGCCAGACAAGCTCTGTTTCAGAAGGATGAGCTCAACAGCTATCTAAAACCAGAATAACCTTTATTTCTTCTGGCACTCCAGGTTCTTTCAAGTGGGGTCTTTCACAATAGGAACAAAGATATGGTGGAACCAATACAAAAACATGTCCTTGTTTATCCATGCATTAGGCTGGGCCTTGCACTCCATTAGCAGATGAACAATACTCTTGAATGCTCTTGGCTGCTTGAATTTTGAAACCACTAGCAGCTGGATTTTGTGTGTGCCAGCAGCATTTTCACACATCAGCAGGGTGATGCTGTCCTTGTTCCTCTTGAATGCAGGCGCACCAATCTCATCTGCACCAGCAAGGGTTTGAAGACCAGCGGGCAACACCAAAAGTGTCCCATTTCATCAGAATTGTAGAGGTTCTCTGGGGTTACGCCATGCTCCTGAATCAACTTCTTAAAAAAACACACACAATATTTCTCTACAGCCTCATGATCGGCAGACTGCTTCTCTCCAGAGACATCAAGCCTTCTGATACAATGTCACATCTTAAAGCATGGCAGCCAACCATCAGAAAAAATGCAGGTCTTGGTCATTTCCATCTGCTGAAAAAAGTCCTTGGCTATTTTGATTAACATTGGGCCAGAAATTGGAGCTCCCTCATAGCACTTCAAGGAAAACCATTTGTAGAGCATGTTGTCTAATAGCTCCAGTTTTGGTTTGTGCAAAGCATGGTGTTTCTCAATTGCTTTGCTCATCTCGGCATGTGACATGAATTTCATCAGTTCTGCCTTCTGCACCTTAATAGCGTAGGTTGTCAACAAGTCAACACCAAACTCTTGCATCAATTGGCTCCTGTTTTCACCTCTTTCAAGGCACTGAATTAGGTCCAATTACTGGGTTATGGTCAGTACAGCCCATTTTCTTTTCTGTCCTTTGCCTGTGGCTGGTGTACTGCTAGCCATAGCACTCAGAGGCAGGACAAGATGCAGGACTGTACTCACAGGCAGGACAAATACAACCTTTACTGCTACAGGATTGCAAGCATGACTTCAGCAAGCACCGAAAAATGATTCCGGATGGCTACTGGCATTTTTCTGGTTAACTGAATGGGGGAATTGTATTGCCGTCCAAGGGGAGATGCTGGTTAACAGCGTTTTCTGGATATTCAGGTGCTGGATAATAAGGCTTGTACTGTAACACAAAAATCTGGTGCTGGGCTTCTGTGGGCATGTCTACATGGCAGCAGGAAGTGACCCTTCCAGCCTGGGTAGAAAGACTCATGCTAGCTGGACTCAAGCAAGGTGCTTAAAATAGCAGTGTGGATAGTGTGGCTCAAACTGTAGCTCGAGCTCTCCAGCCCACCCAGCCCCTGGCTCTGAGCTCAGGTGTCTAACACAAGTCTGAGACAGTTGCAATGTCCACACTAAGTTGAGCCCGTTAGCCTGCTAGCTCAAGCCCTGCTAAATGTGAGTCTGTCTACCCAGTTTGGGAAGCTTGTTCTCAGCTGCAGTGTAGAGATGCCTGGTACAGGAGGATATCACCTAATTCAATAATCCCTCTACTTCCCTGCATGTTTTATTAGCAATGAAATGCTTAATACAGTTGACTTTTACGCAAGGCTTTTTTAGACCATGGAGATCAATGAAGCATTTCCACCTAGATTGTTTCAGGTTGGCAGCACATCATGGTGTCATTCGGCATCTCATTGAATGGTGAAGACATGGGCCTTGTCTATACTAGGAAGTAGCTCCTTTTCTGCAGTCAGTTTAGCTGAGGCTACGCTGGTGTTTGGTTTGTCCTTATCTGTACCTATCACCACTACTGAACAGAGCACTGAGAAGCACTCTCGGAAATATGCTATTTTCAAGGGCAGCAAAAGTTTGTTGGCAACCAGATGCGCTGGGGACTTGACTTTCTTTAGAATGAAACAAAAGCTTAGATTTGGGAGCATGACGTAGTATCTGTGACAGAAAAGGTCCCTAGAGCAGGCTTGTGGTGACCTGGCCTGCATCTACTTCTAGCTTCCAACTAGAAAACTCTGCTGTTCCAACCTCGATCATCCAACCACACATCCCATTTGAGATTCCCACTCACAAAGAGAATGCCTTTGTGACATGATCAAGGCTCAGATTCTCCAAGATTAGGAGCTGTCTAACTCCTACGGATTTCAGTACCGTTGAAGATAAGGGCCCAATTGTCTCGAATAAGGCCCTGCCCATTCCACATTCAGTGGGGACCTACATGTGGGTTTAAACCTCTGGTTCCTAACCTCTTCTGGCAGTTGCCTGCCATGATAGCTTGGCAGGTAGTTAGTCCCTGTTCTGCCCCCTTTCACCCTGCTCTGTGCTATCCATGCTCTCTTTCCCTGTGCATTTTTAGCTTTGGCCTGTTTTCCCTCTCCGTTTGTGGTCTTGTGGTGACCACGAACTGAAGAGCCTAGATTGAGGCCTCCCTTGGTAGCTTTTAAGGCTGACTCATGGGCTTCTGGAGCTGAGCTGAACTCTACAAGAGCAAAAAAGTGCTTGGCAGCTGCCTGTGCATGTTGCCCATTGTGCAGGAGTTCCTTGTGTGGCAGGATGCTTTGTGACTGCTGCTGGAACATAGATGGCCGGTGACTGGTTTTCAGGAGGCCACCAGCTGCTTTGTGCATAGCCCCAGGAGCACACTTGGACTGAAGTGAACCCAGCCTAGGCTCAAAGCTGCTTGCTTCTATTCTCTACCCCACAGCAAAGCCTGACTAGAATGGGAGAGCCTGCTCCCTTCACTGAGAAATACAGTTGTAAACCCAGATCCCCAAAGTGAAATGCTAATGGGTTTGATAAATTGTGTTATGGCAACAGCCCAAAGGCCTCTCTGAGGTTATGTTGACAGTGGAAATGTTTTATTTACTGTCTTGTGATGATCTGAAGCTTTGTTTTTATTGTGAAGCAGGAAATCCTTTTGAAACTAAGGGCGCGTCTACACAGCAGGGCTTAACTCGAAATAAGCTACACAAATTGAGCGATGTCAGTTGTGTATTTTATTTTGAAATATCTTATTTCGAAATAGGGAGCATCTACACCGTACTTATTTCGAAATACAGCATTCTTCCTCCGACTTCCCTTAATCCTCAAACAATGAGGGTTACACAGGAGCCAGGGTAAGAAGTCCTCTGGCTTAACAGTATTTTGACACTATTTCAAAAAAACTGCCTGCTGTGTAGACACAGGCTAAGTTATTTCCAAATAGTGCTAGTTATTTTGAAATAGTGTTGCAATGTAGATGTACCCTAAAACTGATGCCTGCACAGGAGGCAAGTTGAAAGGAAAGAATTGAATGATGCAGTTTACTCTCAGCTGCCTCATGCAGCACTAACCAAACTAAGTCTGGTTTACCTCTGTCGCTTCCCCTTCTTTCAATCCAGGCTCCTCTTTTCAGTGATCTCTCTCATCAACCTTCCACTCTAGGACACAGGCCATAGCTTTAGACTAGCCGCTGACATTTTATGACTGAAGTGAAAAGGTTAGTTTTGTGGAGTGTGAAATGTTTTGAGGGCTAATTATGAGAATTTTCTTTTTTCCTTTTTGAAGGGGAATGGAGGGAAAACCAGGAACTTGATCTTTGAGAGGTCACACTGTAAATGTGCTTGATGTTGGTAGTGATCTCTGCTGCATGTTTCAAAACTAGAGGATGGTGTCAATGGGAAACACTAATACTAATTAACAAAAACCCCAATAATAAAAATAACAAAACTTTCATTAAAAGCTGTGGCCTGACAATCTTCCTGCTATAAATATCATGTTTTGTAAACCCAGCACAGCTCCAATGGATTTTGTATTTAAATACAAATGCTGTCTGGCCTACTGCTTAAGTAGAAGACACCCTACGCCTGTGTCCCAGCTGTTATTTTCCAGGCACTTCCAAAAGTTAAATGAGGCTGTTCTGAAAGAAGGTTAGTAAAGTGCATGAAACCGTTTCCTTTTGTGAAGCAAAGAGGTCTGAACTGTTATTTGCAGCAGCAAGCAATCTTTTCCTGCTGGAAGCCCGTGGAGCCTATTGCTGCGTTAGGCCATAAGAGGGTAGCATTGTTCCAGCTTTCTGAAGCGTAGCAGTGCAGATGCTAATCAAAGGGGTTGATAGTCCTGGTGCATATTTGCCAGTCCAACATGTATCATCCCTGTGCTTCACATGGGTTTGGTCAGTGTCAGGACTGGAGAAAGGGGAGGCAAGGAAGTCCTATTTGAAATCAAGAATGGCGTGTGCTAGGCAAGAAACAAGGGTGATAATTAGGTTAAAGATGCATGCAGGGATTTTCTTGAATTATCAAGGATCAAATTGAGCATAATTCCACAGTGATGATGCTGGACAATGTATAATATGCCTTAGGGTGTCTCCAGCATACTATTTCCAAGAGCATTAATGTGTCCAGTATCCCATAATCTCTCTGTATAGAGAAGCAGTTATTTTTTTATCTTTAAACAATATCTCTTTCAAGGCTGCCAAATCATTCCATGAAGGACAAACATACTTCACTGCTGAAAGGCAGTTACCTTTGGTGTGGCATGCAGTAGTGTAGGGCATTGCTCAATGACAAAAGGGAGCCAAAACTCTGGCAAGAATAGTATCAGGGCAAACTTATTGATCCAAATGTGCTTGGGACCCATAGTATTTGCAGAGAACAGAAAAGAGGACATTCGTTTTCACCTGAGAGGCCTCTGCACAGTAAATGTCAGCGTATCTGTCCTGAAGGATGGAAAGCCATGGTCAGCCCAGTTTAGATTGGAAGCTTAGTTTTATCTACAGCTAAAAGGAAGCGTGTTTTGCCTAGCAGTGTGTATTCTTACACATCAGCTTCTACTTCTACTCATGAGAGTAACATGGAATAAATATGAATCCTTCCTGTTTTGTTAGAGGCCATTCCTGCCTATCTTGGGGCACTCAGCTCTACTGTGAATTATAGGCTTCCAAATTCCATTAAGGCTGGGGGCCTTTGGAGATGTCATAATCCATGAGAATAAAAGTTAACCTCTGCAGAGCCTGGCAATGGAATTAATGCCTTCTAATTTTAAAAAGTGCTTGCTTTATTTTCTTGTATACAGGACAGGGAGCCCCCACAATAAGATCCAGTAGAAAATAAAAACCTGTAATGGTAAAACCAGCCACTCAAATGTTTCCCATCTGACATAAGCAAGAGTGGGATAAATGTAAATCAGTGTCTTCTCATTTTAATCTCTGTGTTCCTGTTCTCCTGCCGTCTTATAAACTTCATCCGCTCTATATCCGTTGTAAAGTCAAACAGGTTTGACATATTTATGAAGGTTTTTTTCCTCTTTGAGAAGAAGCCAGTTGACAACTCATCAGTCCCAGTCCTTTATTTCATTGCCTTTTAACCACACTAACTCTGCCTTTTCCTGTTAGCAGATTCTTGTGACTCGAGGGCCTGATGGCTTTTCCTTGAAGCAAGAGATTTTTTTATGCTGATTTGGAGTCGAAGTGGAATGTTCCTATTCCTGCCATTGCACGTGGATGAGACCTGCCGCACATCACTTGTCTGAAAGGAATCCTTCCTCCCTTATTTTAGGCCAGTGTTTCAAAGGATTTTTGTCATGTGTTTTAGGGTGTGATGATACAGTTCTTACACAGGCAAAAAGCAATAACCCCCCAATCAAACTACCTGACTTCAATGGAGTTCTCTGAAGATACTTAAAAAATGCTCAGAAATTTCACTTATTCTGTCAGTTTCTCTGTTAGCCTTTTTATAATGTCAAATAAATCCAGTTTTTTTTGTCTCCCCACCCCACCCCTTTCAGGCCAAAATGGGTAACAACGTGTCCTCACCTCTTGTGAACTGAAAATAAAGAATTAATGTCAAATACTCCAAACTATCACAAAAAGGAACTTATTTTTTTTAACCATTTGGGAAGTGAAACCAAGCAGATTAAAGGATCTGCATAAACAGTGTGTTCACATTATTTCACTAGAGATGAATGTTACTTCATGCTGGGTCACATTCCAACATGTGTCGCAGGGACGATACCTCATATAGAAGCTCTTAGGCACTGACACTGTAATAGAAATAGTAAGCAATGCTTTCACCCTCTCCAGAAGGGAGTCATTCGTGTATTAAGATGGAGGGGTTTCTCTTCTGCAAGCAAAGGTCTACTGTAAGAGGGGTCTTCCACAGCAGTCTGCAGGCAAATAGTTAAAACAAGGAAAAGTTCAGCCTCTTTCTAAAGGGAAACTGTCAACCCACTCTATGCTCCAAACCCGTCAAACTGCTGGGAAATTGTCTGCTTGCATTATATGGGCCTGAGCCAGTGCCCATTGGAGTCAATGGAGGAATTCCTATAGACTTCACTGGGTGCTGGATCAGGCCCTAAATAAACAAACCTTTCTTCCTCTGGGTCCTGGGCCAGTCTTGTAACCCGTGCAATATTTACACTGCCTTTTTGTTGGCCTGCATACCACCTAGGAGACATGTCAGACTTTCTTCCTCCCTGCCCCCCCGCAGGGCATTCCTCTCTGGATGCTTTTCACTTTTTTTCAATTACTTTTTCTTTTAATACCAGCCTGGAGTTTTCTCTTTCCTCTCATTGCTGTTTTGCTCTCTCTTTTCCCCATCTTTTACTACTGCTCTTGCTTACATGTCTGTGGGTAATCCAGAGGGTCAGAATAATTTCTTTTCCTCTCCTTTCTTATGTTTCCACATTGGTTCCCACCTACCCGTAAATTCAAGTTTGCTTCAAAATCTGTTATAACTGTAATGACTTGGTAGCCTGTAGTATTTTGTTTACTTGGATACTACCTACAGCTAGTTGTGACAGATATAGTGATTTCCTGCAATAACCTGGACAAGTTTAAGACTCATTGCAGGCTAAGGATTGCATACAACTTCATGGAGGAGGGGGATCACGGCCCTCCAGAAACTAAATATAAACAGCGGGGAGTACTTAAGAGAGATGCATTCAGATTTGTATCTCCTTCTGAGAGATACCACCACCTGCAGAACCTCACATATACTGGCTCAGACAGGATTCCCTTAGAGAACCAACAAAGGACTTTTGGATAAAACCGCCTTCTTTGTGATCCAGCAAATGGATAGGAGCTTTTGTCCAAAGGGAGGGTCCCAATCCAAGCCCTTGTGAAGGTGGGCAGGGGTGTGTGGCTGAGGTAAAGAAGTATAAGCTTACTTATGTGTGGATTCTTATACTGTTTTAATATTGTTTCTCTGTAATGCTTTTATTTTATGTGTAATGTGCTTTCTTATCAAGCACTATGGGGTAACATATACCTATGGGCAATTATGCTGTTTATAGCCTCTGAAGAGAAAGTGAAGCAGGACAGCTTGCTTAGTCTGATTTACTAGGGAATTCACAGTGTAGGCAAGGAACTGTGCAGTCTGGAAAAAACCCAGTAAGGAAAGAAAAAGAGGTGTGCTTCTGTCCAAGAGTTGATGACTGGGGAGCCAGAAGTATGGGTGCCCTTAGAGGACTAGAGGAGGAATACCTATGCAATTGCCTTGAATAGTGGAACCAGTATCTCCATTTTCATCTCCAGCGGTATTCTTATTCAGACCGTGAAAGAGTTGACTGACATACCCAGCTTCTAAAGAAGAATTGTACTACAACTAACAAATCACTCTTATATGGTCATATAATCAGAAACTA
The DNA here is from genome assembly GCA_032595735.1 of Pelochelys cantorii. Lineage (NCBI taxonomy): Eukaryota > Metazoa > Chordata > Testudines > Trionychidae > Pelochelys > Pelochelys cantorii. Next base: position 39,560,523 of record CM064338.1, on the reverse strand, counting down.
ACCTGTCTGTTGACTCCCAACAATATTAAGCTAACATGGCATACACAGACTGTTAAAGCAGATCATGTACTTTGTCTAAGGATATGCCTTCTCTCTACTGTTTAGAATTGCATCCTTTTTATGAATTAGTTCTCTGTAACAGGTTGAACCTTACTGCCACAGCCCCTCCTGCAGGTCACACTGGGAATTAGCTCTGTCCTCAGCAGGGCACCCCCTTCTGGTCAGTGTCTCACCTATTGCCACTCCATGTTCTCTCCATGCATTGTTCTGGACTCTGTCCTCCAGCAGTGCCCACTGAACTGGCTTTTCACCCTCTTTCCAGTGGTATCAGCAGTACTCAGTCTCACACCTGCCACCATGCCCAACCACAGCCTCAGTCTAGTCCCTCACCTCAGTGGCAAGCCACAGCTCATAAAGGCCTTCCCAAACCACCACGCATAGCTCCCCCCCCCCCCAACATCTGCTGTAGGCATTCTGGGGGCAGAGTTTTGCTGCCCCCAGCACCCACCCTCCCTGTGCTCCAGGCCAGGGAGGCTGGAGCCACACAGCCTCCTCCTTCCCTGGTGCTCCAGTGTTTGGGAGGCTTGAGCTACGTGCCCTCCTCCCTCCCCAGTGCTCTGGGATGGGGAGGCTGGAGCATGCATGCGCACTCGCCCCTTCCCCTACCTATGGTGGTGGGGGTGCACACATTCAGTGCACTGGCCTACCTCCTCCCTTCCCTGTGGTGGGGGGGGCAGGGCTGTAGGTGGGGCTGGGGGCCTGTCTCCCCCAGCCCTAGCTGCACTGACTGCCCATGCATAACAGCCACTCCTCAGTGTGGCTACGTGCAGTTCAAGGAGGATGGTGGGACCCAGCTCCACCCATTACTCTGTGTTCCAGCTCAGGGACCCTCTGGTGGCAGCTTTGCCTGCCGTCCTTCTCTTCCCCCTCTACTATCTGTTCCTTAGGCCATGTCCCCGCTGACATCTGCTCTGCCCTGAACCTTACAACAAGGCCTGCAGCCTGGCAGGTATCAGGCTGGAGCCTCATTCTCTCTAGCTCTCCTGAGCCTGCCCAGCACTGCTTTCTTTAAGGTGCTTCCCTGGTTAGACCCCAACTTCCCACTGCTCTGCTAAGCAGCTCCTTATAACCAGAGTTGCCCCCACCAAGCCGCTATCTCAGCCCTTCCCTGATTGATCAGGGCTTTGTGCAAGCTCCCTCCAGCCTGCTTTAATCCTTTCTGGTTGTCATATATAAGATTTTCTATCCTCTCTCCTTTCTTGAGTTATACATATTTTTCTTCTATGTTGTTTAGGAGGAAATCTTACTAGTAGCCCCTCAGACTAACAACTTTTGGTCTTAATGACTAGCAAAAAGGACCAGATGGGAGTAATTATTTTTAAATGAATAAATACATTTTTATGTATATTTTATTCTTGTTCCTGATTGGCTTCCCTTTCATATGGTTCTTGTATGGATTGTGCTCTTTGGCACACGCACTAATCTATGTTCCCTCTAATCTTTTCCATACATGCGTGGATTTGTTCCAACTGTGTGTGGACTAATTCCGAGGCCTGAGTGAATGTACACCACCACTAGAAACAAAAATACCTAGCAGTAGGCGCTCTCCTAATCAGCGGGGCAGCATTTCAATCTCTCCTTAGCAGCATAAGCACACAGCTTAGAGGGAGCACTGGCACTAAGTTCACTGTGTTCAGAAAACACCTAGCACATTGTGGTTGGCACTGTAACATACATTTAAAAACAATCATGGGACAGCCTGGCATTGAAATATATATTGCAAAATTATACCGGAAATAACAGAACTACACAGTGATAAGGACAGGATGGGCTTCACCAGATATCTTGCAAAAGGAAATACTGTATTAATGCTGTGCCAGGTCTTTACAATGACAGGGTATCTTGGGGGCCACAGAAAACTAACCAAGGCTAAAGAATTTCCATGAGTGAAATGGATACAAAGTTTGAGAAAAGCCTGGTCAAGACTGTGTCTATATACTAAGGAATTTTTCCAAACAATTTTCCTGGGTTCATCTGTACCAGTGTAAGCACCCAGTGTAGCTCTAATAAAGAAATGTGCCCAATGTGCCTAGTAGATTTAAATGTGATGATGGAAAAAATAAATGACACTTGTCTACTAGGTCCTCCTGACCCATTAGTGGGTTGCAGGAAGGTTCTAGATGAGTTGCCACATTCAGGGACTGATTAACCCTGGATACATGTGGGGCCGGCTTGCCCCCCAACCCTACCCACACTGGGGCTTCCCCTGTGAACTGAGTTGGGATTGTGGTTGTGGCACTTGTGTGCAGGATGCATGAAGGTAGTGGTGCATTGCAAAAAAAACCCCCACAAAATTTAGTTGATGTTTCTCATTAGTAAAATGTTTAGGAACCACTTCACTAGGCATTCCCATTGATATTAAGGAAAATTCCAGTTCAACCCTAGCCTTGTGAGTGTAGTGCACTGTGTTACTGTTGATGTGTTTGGGCCTTTGCCTATGGAGTGATAATCAATGTCTGCTGGATAAACTAGTCCATGATACCAATTAAAATAAAAAAAGCATTGGAAGTCCTAGGGATCCAGCTTGGAGCTATATTTGCAGTCCTTAAACATAAAGCTAGGGAGGAATACTGAATCCAAGCATTTCTCAGCATTGTAAGATCCTAGGAATCCACAAAACTTGCATTGCCCCAGGACACAGACAATCCAATGAGCTAGAGGAATGATTTACCCATATCCCTTGGCAGAACAACATCAAAGGGCTTAAAAGTCTGGGACCAATAGACCCACCCTATTTTATGACCCTTCTCTCATTCCAACTCACTACTTCTGCTCAGACTGGAATTTTTCTTTCTTTTTCATTCCCACATCAGAGTCACTCTTTCCCATCCCCTTCCTGTCTTCTTCTGCTGCATGACCTTTCCCATTTCTGTCCATATGCTTCCTAAAGATATTAAGAAGGGGGTAATTGAGTAATCGTGTACTCGATACAATTTGTATCGAGTACACGATTAGCCAATAAGAGTCCCTGCTGCAGCTCTGCAGTTTAAATGTAGTAGGAGCGGGAGCGCAGGCAGCTCTTACTACATTTAAAAAGCAGAGGCGCAGTGCAGGTGGCTCCAGGACTCCTGCAGCCCTACCAAAGAGATGGTTCTGGAGGAGGGACCAGCTTTTAAGCTGTGTCCCCCCAGCACCAGCTCCTGCTTCCCTGTCCTTGCTACCTCTGCTAGAGAGGCAGTGGGGGAGGAGGGAGAGCAAGTAGTCAAATACTGACTTGACTACCTGATAAGCCTAAGCTTGTCAGGTAGTCGAGTAGTCACTTACATCTCTAATGCTTCCCCCTTCTTCTCTCCCCTGTCCTGCTTCACCCCCTTCCCTTCCCTCTCTACTCCCCAGTCTCTCTTTTCCTGTCAGTAACACTTCCTTGGTCATCCCTTCCATCACTGCCCTTTCCCCGGCACCATCACCTTCTGGTCGCCTCCTCCCTGCAAGCGCTCCCCTGCCCATCACCCCTCTCTGCCCTTCCTCCTCCATTGCCCCTTCCCCTCTCCCATCACTCCCTTCTTGCTCTTCCCCTCCCAAATCACCCCCCTACACGTCTCCCCTCCCCCATCATCTCTTTTCTGGTCCCCTCTCCTGGCCCCCCCCCCCCCATCACCCTCTTCTTGGTCTCCCGCTCCTGCCCCCTTTCCCCTCCCCCATCAGCCCTCTTCCGGTCTCCCTGTCACCCCCTCCGTCCCCCGCCCCATCAACCCCTTCCTGCTCTCCCTCTCCCCGCCCCGGCTCCCCCCTCGCCCCCTCTGCCCTTCCCCCAGCCCAGCCTTCTTGGCCTCTCCCCGCATCCCAGCCACCCCTCCCCCGCTCTCCCCTTCTCCGTCCCCCCCGTCCCCGCCGCTTTCCCGTCTCCGGCAGCGCGGCCGGCGCGCGCAGAGCGCAACCCCGCGCGCGAGCCAATGGGGACGGGGCGACGGCAGGCGAGCGGGGCCAAAGGCTGCGGCCCGGGCCGGGGCGCGCGCTGTGCGTGCGGCGGGCTGGGCAGGGGCTGCGCGCGCGCCTCCCCCCTCCCTTTCCCCCCCCCTCCCCCCGCCCGCCCGCCCCGCGCCATGGCGAGCTGAGCCGGGGGACGCGCGGCGGCGGCACCAGCACCACGGGCCGGGCCAGCGGGCGGCCGGGCAGCGCTAGTGGAGCGCGTCTGCGCTGGGGAAAGGCAGGAGGGGTCCCATGGCTGCCGCCCTCAGGCGGGGGCTGCGCTTCCCCGCCCCGGCGGGGCCCCGGCTGGCTGGCTAGGGCAGCAGCCGCGGGGAGGGCGCAGCGGAGTCCGGGCTCCCCGGGAGCAGGCCCCGGTGGCACCTGGAGCGCAGGACTGGGGGGGGGGGAGGGCGCGGGGCTCCGGCTAGGCAGGGCTGGGAGCCGGGGCAGCGGAGGCGGGCCGGGCTTGGCTGGCGGTTGGGGGGCAGGGACCCGGGGACGGATTGCGCCCCGGGGGAGGGGGTGGCGTGCCGGGGGCTGCACGGGCGGTGGGGGTGCCGGGGAGCTGCTGGGGGCAGCCTAGGCGGCGGGGGCGGGGCAGCCCAGGCAGTGGGGAGCAGGGCTTAGGGGGCGAGCGGGAGCCGGGCAGAGGACTGCGGGGGCGGGGCAGTCCGGGCACGGGGAGGGGGGGGGGGTACGGGGCTTAGGGGACGATCCGGGGGCAGGAGTAGGAGCGCCTGGGAGAAGCGGGGGAGGGGGGCGCTCGGCGGAGCGCGCAAGGCACCGAGGGGACCGTCACCCGGGGCGCGCTGTATTTTGGGGGGGCAGCGTGTGTCGGGCAGCGAGTGGGGAATGGCTGGTAGAAGCCGCCGCTCCTGGCTCAGCGTGTTGCTAGGACTCGTCCTGGGCTTCATCCTGGCTTCAAAGCTCATCCTGCCCCGCGCCTCGGAGCTGAAGAAAGCGGGACACCGGCGCAAGGCGAGCCCGGAGGGCTGCCGGCTGCAGCAGGGCGGGGGGCTGCTGCGCAGGGACTCCCGGGGGACGCTACTCCAGCGCCAGGTCGACGACCCGCCGGCCAGCAGCTTCCTCTTCGTGGGGGTCATGACAGCCCAGAAATACCTGCAGAACCGGGCGGTGGCTGCCTACAGGTGAGGGCTGCCCCTTCCTTGTGCTCCCCCAGCAGTGTGTGGGGCAGCCCCCCCATATCCCTTCTCTGTCCTCCAGCACAGCGTCTCCCTCCGGACACCCCTTTTCTATCCTTCACCTCTAGTAGTGCAGGGAGTAAGCGCGTCCCTCGTTGTCTCCCCCCTCCCACCCCCCCAGGAGTGCCTACGGTAGGATCTTTCCTTCTGCCTCAGGAGTCCTTCTGTGTTCTCACAGCCTGCCCCAAGCATGTGTGGCAGGATATCCTTGTTCTGCCTTCCCCTGTTCTGCTGCTGCTCTAGGTATGGGGCACCCCTCTGCATCTCCTTGGCATATGTAGCTTCTCATCAGTGAAGAAGATAGTCAGGGGAGTAATGGTGGGGAAGGGGAATATATAGGGGGGCTTGCTTTATGCACCCATTTTCTTTCTGTGTTAGCCTACATCTGTTAAATGGATAAGGTCCCAATAGGGGGTATGCAGAGAGGAGAATGTCTGTCTGTGTGGGGGAATGTGCTTTATATTTCTCTTGCTTATCAGAGTTCCTTTGTATGTGCAGCTTCCCATCTGTTAAATGGATAAAGTCACTGTAGCCTTGAAGGAGGGGCAGATCTTGCTTTATTCTTCCCCTCTGGACATCTCTAACCTATTGTACAAATCCAGGGGGGGGTCTTGCTGCTAACCTGCTGCTTTGTACTCTGGCAGATGGTATCTGTGAGTCTCTTTAGCAATCTTGACTTGCTGTGTATTTGAAGGATATTTTTTTTGTAATGGTTTTACATGCCTGTGGGTGACTGCATATTATCATCATCGAAAAAGTTTATTCCGTATTAGATCAATCTGGAGGAAACGTTAAAATATGCATTCCTAGCTGCTGCTGGGTTTCTCTCAAGTAGGAAGAGCTCTGCTGTGTACAGACACCACTGACTGAGGTTCACACTGCTCTGATTTGATACCTAATAAGCCTAAAAATGCCAGTTACAAGTAGCTTCAGGTACTTACACCTCCATCCCCTCAGTCTCCATGCTAATCTTCTGTGGTTCTTAGTCACATTTCCCTGTTGTTAAAATAGCTTTCCTCTTCTCTGGTGCTGTCTGGCAGACCCATAAACAGCAGAAGAAATTGACAAAGGCACAGCAGCATGTTTCTTTCTAAGCAGTTTCACTTGTTCCCAAAGTAGTGTCAAATGGACCAAAGGAAACTGGAAAAAAAATAGAAATCTTTCCGTTGTAGCTATTTTTATTGCTGCTTATACGCTAGTAGGCAAATTCAGATAGTGAGATTTTTTCTCCTTAAGTTGGGACACTTTCAGATTTAGCGTTTACTAATTCCCTGAGAGAATCCCTGAACAAAATTGAGGGCTACTTTGCAAATGTACATTTGAGTATATTCTAGAACTTTCATCTTAGACTTTTCTTGGTTCTGGTTTGTTTGGCCAATTGCGCCAACTTGACAGTTTAAAAGAAGGAAATGCTCTTGCATCAGTATTAAGCCACCTATTCTGACAAGGATCAGTCTGGTAACTGATCTCCACAGATATGCCAATACTCAAATCTACCCATCTGCACTTTTCTGTGGCATCCCTTATACTTCATTAGAATATGCTCAGCTAGCACTTTTACACTGAAATCTAACAGTTGTTAAGATCTCTGGCACAGACGTTTATAGCAAAAACTTGTTTGAGATTGGAAACTCTTCTTAAAATATAGCTCATTTGAAAATAGTTTGGCTCCCGATGTGAAGGGAAAATCAGTAACATAAAGAGGAGATCTGTGGGGAGAGCTGAATATTAATGGGTGGGTGGGTGTGTACAAGTGAACTTAAATCTCTGTATTCATCAAAATTGCCATGGTCCTTCTGACAGTACTTTTGTCTCACGTTTAAACTTGATGAATGCTCCGACTAGATCAGCGGTTCCCAACCTTTTCTGGATGGGGACCCATTTTGACAATTCAGGAAGACTTGGTGACCCAAGGCAATTCAAAAACAGGGAGGAGGGAGGGCAGAGCCACCTGGGGAGACACTTGGTGACCCTTTTGAAAAGTAATGGCGACCCATATATGGGTCCCGACCCATAGGTTGGGAAACCCTGCACTAGATGAATCCTTTGTGCCTTGTTCTAAGGAAGGCTGTCTGATAACTGCACCCCCAACTTTTAAAATGGGGCCTAACATACTGTAGTGTCCAACATTTTAATATTAGCAGAAATGTTTTTATTTAACTTGAACTTATGGAAAATATATTTTCAACAGATAGGTTTTAACAAATTTGAGTGCAACAAATTTGAGTGCAGTTGTCTGACTCTTTTCCATATTACAATAGAAAAAGGGTTTGGGGACCACCTCCACTATCATCTAGCTATGAAACAAGTGCTCTCCAGGCTGAGAATGTGAGAACAGCGACAAAGTAAGCAGAAAGCATAAATGGAGAAACACACATTGTTTCATGTTCTTCAGTTTTTATACGATTTGGTGATGGTAACCCAGGGAAATCGATCTTTTAAACATATTTTAATTCTTATTAGATTAAGCTCTTCACGGCAGGGTTCCTCTTTGTGCTACCCATATTCCATAAATGGGAGTCCTGTATGCTACTGTAATACAAATAATAGTTGGAACATAGTAATAGATTTCATCACCGATTTCTGTCTGTTAGCAGTCATCCCTTTGGCAAGAGTAGTATCTGCAGTTCTAGAGAGTGTGTCTACTGTGCTGATGTGTCCTGCACAAGATGTGTTTACTGCTTTAAGCTAAAGGCAGCTCTGGGACTTCATGCCCCATGGTATGTTTCTGCAACAGATATGAAGCTTCTGAAGATCTATCTGCGTAAATTCGATATATTGTAGATTTTAATAATCTTACATGGTATAACAAACTGTCAGATGAACTATTAGTAACTTTTATGCAGATGTATCTTCAACAAATTCCTATGTTTTATATGTTTTAACATATGGCTTGTTTGATCAGTAGGGTAGTAAAACTGAGCAAATAGAAGTGTTTTTCATTGTTAAGAGAAATGGGAAATTCAGATTATAATACCATGAAATGTATTACAGTTAAAGGGGATATTTAACAATAGGAATTACCTGGGGGTGGGGGGAAGGGAGAGGAGATTATTACTTTTAAGATGTATACTTCAAAGTATTTTCCCTACATTTTTTTTAAAGTGGAAAATTGTGCAAAGTTCATGCAGCAGGGACTTGCACAGAAAAGCCTGAACCAAGATGGAACACTGCTAACTGGGCTCTTCAACACAATGGTCCTGCATTCTCAAACTTAGTTGGGTTGGGAATTTTAGAGAGGGAGGTGGTCATGAGACCCATGGAAAATGTTCAAAATTTACACTTCTGTAGTTACTAATATAGGACCTGAATCTACATCCTTCACACTGGGTAGTAGCCATTCATGTAATCCCATTGACTTCAGTGGTGCTGCTACTGATGTATGTGAGGCTTGCAGAACTAGATCCATCTGGTGTGGCAGAGATTCACACTGACAGAATTTGCATAAAGATGGAGAGAAGGAAAAACAGCAAGGAAGATAATGCACAGCCTGGAAGATGAAATGGATAGATCCCTCCTCCCCCTCCCAAAAAAATTGATGGGGGGGGAGGGGAGAGAGGGGGGAGATTTTGATTTGTTCAGTAGTCACTGAAGGGACAAGATCTGAGAGCCTTTACCATTGTGAAGAACCTAAAAATAATTTCACTTTTTTTTTTTTTTTTTTTTTAAATCCCATTGATGCAAATACTTTTGGCTAAAAGAAATCTTACCTGGTTTGATTGCCATGGGATACTCAGTGAAACAAAGGCAGCAGTGTAAGGTGGCAGGGGGCTCCCTGGGAGTGGGCCTTTAAATAGTGCTCCAGTAGCAGAACAGGCTGAGTGTAGTAGACATTGGTTTTACACCACTGTTTCATCTGAAGACAGGCAGAAACTATCTTAGAAGACCACTAAAATACAACATAGCCACAGTAAGGGTGATCTAATATATTTGCTATCTCTGGAGGAGTTTGGAAAGTCAGAGTATAGGTATAAGGACTGACTGATAAAGGCATGACGCCAATGGGGGCATAAGGGCAGTGATTGAGTGGCAAGAAGTTATCCTGGAGGGACCATAGAAGAGAGAAACCTGTCAGTAGACTAAGGACCAGAGGATTCCAAAGTCTGCTGTTGTAGAAATCCTGGACAAAGATGTCTTCTAAATGAAATAGAAGCAATAGTCAATGTTCCAAATACTAGACTTGCTCACTTATTTTTGCACTATACTTATATTGACTGGGAAATTTGGAGAGTAGTTAGTTTCATTTTAACATATATGTGTTAAAGGCATATGAGGCATCAAACTTCAAGTGAAGCTAAATGTTACAAGCAGTTCAGTGTAGAGAAGTAACTGAAGAACAAAAAACACACTGGTCTTTAAAAGACCATGGAAGAGAGATGCTATTCTGCCTATATATAACTTTGGGCATGAGTAGGTACTGCACAACCTTTCCTCTTTCATACATTGCATGGAAGGTTTTAAGGTAGTGACTCATTTAAGAGACTGCATTTTGAAAACGTCATGCTGCTGTTATATCTTACAGGAAATAGAATGCTGAGAGTGCCAAATACTTTTGGCTGCCTTTTACAAGCAGTATTTGGGATCTAAGAGTGCAGTGTGTATTCTTTGCCCAAGCGCAGAGTTGGTCATTGCAAGAGTATAACAAGAATATGTTTTTGTCTAGGCTCTCTATCTGCAGGCCCTGGGATCTAGACTACTGGTTGATACTTCTCTTGTTTGATCCTTTCAGTGTAACTAGTTAAATACTGTGTTGGGCAATGGAGTGCATGCTTCTTGTATTTGGGAAAAGTCACTTCCAATCCATATTGCGCTAAGTGAATCCAGATGTTTCAATCAAAATGTTGAACGTGGAAGTAAATAATCAATGCAAACAATTTTTTTTAATGATCTGGTCATGTGTAAGGATGTTAAGGACTAGTCAACTATCGGATAGTCAGTCAACTAGTAGATTCTCCTCCCCCCCTTGCCACCTCTATCAGATAGAGCAGTGTTTCCCAAATGGTGTTCCATGGAACACCGGGGTTCCGCAAAGTGAAAATAGGGGTTCTGTGAGAAAATTCCATTACAACCTGAATTATTGTAATGGAATGGAATTTTCATTCATTTATGAATGTTATTGAAAACAATTTTCATTTGTTTGCCACGATAAGTGTCCCTGTGTAATGCCAGCTTAGCCAGAGTGGGGATGATGATGTCGCTACTCAGCGCTGCATGCACAGTCAGGGGTTCTGCAAAATTCTTTCGAGTTCAAAAGGGTTCTGTGACCAAATAAAATTGGGAAACACTGAGTTAGAGGCAGCAAAGGGGTGGGGGGGAGAAGGGGTACTTCAGAGTGGCAGTGCTGCACAGCTGAGCTGGTTATCAGCTGTGCAGTGCTGCCCCCTTTAAAATGCCACCTTGGCATTCAAGGGGTCAGCGTCCTGGAGTCCGGGGTCAGCTGGGGAGTCCCCCAATGACCCTGGGCTCCATGAGGGCACTGTGGCTTTGGATCATAATTCCTGCTGGGGACTCTTGTACATTTCAAAGCAGGCACGCCTGCATGCAGCCTGGAATCAGCAGGACTTCCCCTGCATGCAGAATTGGGCATTCCTCCTTTGAAATATACAAGAGCCCAGGGGCTCTTGTACATTTCAAAGGAGGAATGCGGAAGTGCCTGTTGCAGTGTTTCTTAAACTGTGTTCTGGGGCACACCGGTGTGCGGTGGAGAACTGAATTAAAAATGGCCACCTTAAAGGGGAAGGTGATCTCTTTTTACCCTTCCCCCCCCCCCCAATAACTTTCCCCTGACCCTTCTCCCCCCCCCCCCAACCTTTTTTTTTTCTTTTTTTTTTTCTCAACAAAAAATCCTTGGTGTTCCTCCATTTTTAAAAAATTGTTTGGTGTTCCTTGGTCTTAAACTTTTTAAGAAACACTGGCCTATTGACTGCTCGATGGAAATTCCATCGGCTACTTGACTAGTCAATTAACCACAATTTAACATCCTTAGTCAGGTGCCATGATGAGGTATGAGACTTCTGGGAGGAGCTTAATGTTTATTACAATGATCCAAATTCTGCAGTGTACTCTATAGAACAATATGTTGAGGGTAGGGATGTAAGCAACTAGTTGACTACCCAATAAGCATATGCTTATAGGATAGTCGAGTAGTGATTTGACTAGTCATTTCATCCCTCCCCTTCCCCCCCCCCCACTTGCTCCGTCTATCAGAGAGGCAGTGGGGGGGGGGAGGGTAGGAACCAGTGCTGGGGGGAGCTGGCTTAAAAGCCCGTTTCCCCCAACACCCTCTGTGGGGGGGCAAAAGAGGAAAAGGTGTAGCAGGGGACTGGCTCAAGCAGGGAATCAGCTGTCGCAGCTTCCACCTGGTCCTCCCCACTGCATGTCTGCTTTTTAAATGTATTAAGAGCCTGGTGGCTCCCGGGCCAGGAGCTAACCCTACTGTGGCTCTGCAGTTTCCGCCCCCCTTATTGACTAATCGAGTAGTTGGAAATTCCATCAACTACTCGATTAGCTGATTACCCATAATTTAACATCCCTAGTTGAGAGCAACCACCTGTTATATTTCTGAGGTAAAGAGGAGACCTAGGTACTGGTTTTCCCACCTGAAATTGATTGATTGTAGGAGTACTTATATGTAAATGATAGGCACACTTGTACATTTACCCAAATACTATAAATTATACCCACATACTTGTAGATGCAGAATTACAGGGTTGCCAACTTTCCTGACCGGACACCATTTGCAGCAGTGGTGTTGCATCCAGCCATTTGGGAATGTTGGCAACCCTAATTAGAGGCTGAACACCAAATCTTTTTGGAATTAAGGGTCCTAGATTAATATTTCTTAGGCTTGGAAGGGGAGACTTTCAGGAGTATGGCAGGCCATTCATGCCCTCTGGCAACTTTCTTCAGGATGGCATGTCTGGTAGCTTTAAAAAGAAAATGTTCCTTTTATAGCGAAGATATAAACTTCTAGAGATCTTTTCTGGTATGAGCGGAGACTGAATTGTATGTAGTGTTCAAGATAATACTTTGCACTTTGTTGATGGAAGTAACCCTATCAAGACTAGTGGATGTAAAATTCTTCAGTGCTGAAGTGGATCAGCATACAAATATCTTTACATTTTAAAAAATAGCCTTTTTTAACCTCTTCTGCTAGTGGCACCACTGGTACTTGATAACAGATGTGACTCTAGTACTAGAATGCGGCTTTCTCAGCAGGACATAGCCAAGTCAAACTGACTGCCTTGCTTTTCAGTAAGAACTCACTGGAGAGAACTAGCCCACTATTTAGGAAGAGAATTGTTCCAAACTTTCAAGGCTGCACCATGTAGTCAAGAAATCATCTTTCTGGTTCCATTATCTTGCTGAGGCACTGACAAATTGTTTTTTCTGCATAATTATACAGTGCAAGTATTTCTCAATTATAAATGGTTTACTTGGTCTCCTGCAAAGGAGGTTCACAGCACCCTGGAAAATTGGAATACTTTTTTTCTTCAATCCTTTTTGATTTGAGACTTTTAAAAATTGTTTTATATAACGAATATTCTAGATTATTGTGCTTTTGCTGAGTCTTCACTGGAGATAATGAAGAATGAATTTGTTTGGAAATAGGGTTGCCAGATGGTTGAACCAAAAATGCTGAACCCCCCCTCTTCTCTCCCCCCCCCCCCCCCCCCCCGCTCCCAGGGGAAAAAATTCTTTTGAGGAAAAAGTTGTTGAGCAAAAAAAAAAATTAAATATTAAAACAGCATGGAGCTCCTCCAAATGAGTGCAGAGTTAGAATAGGGATAGGAACAGGGGAGCTGTTGAGCACTAAGACCCAGGGATGGCATTGCCCGGGGTCTGGACCTGGGCGCTAGGGTTGCTAGGTGTCCGGTATTTTTGCCTCTTGGCTGTGGAAAAAAAAAATCAGAAAATACCAGACATTTTAGGTGTCTGGTATTTTCTGAATTTTTTTACCGGACAGGAAGCAAAAATACTGGACTGTGTGGGTCAATACTGGACACCTGGCAACCCTATTTGGAAACTGAAGATGAGGAAAAATTCCAGATCGAGGGCATGCCAAGTCGCTACTGAGAGGCGCATATATTACTAAACACGACAACTGTATTAATGGTTGCTTTTTAGGAAGTACTTAATTCCTGGTTATAGTAGTTAGTTTTGTAGTCCTAGCTTGTCTTTGTATACACCTTTATATTGTGCCCTTGTATACACTTGATTTACATTGATTTGACTTAACAGCTGTCTATGGAGAATCCTTGTACCTGACCAGCTGCACTGATCACATGGCTTACACGCAACTGGCTATAGAGGCATGCGAAGAAGAAATTATCTGACTCCTAAGTAATGATGTTATGACAATTAGCCTTTGCACACTGTACTAAGTCCTTGCTGTAAAGGAAGATTGCTCAACTCTTTTGTTTAAATTGTGATTCTGAGTGATTCATGCTTCTAGATTTTTTTTTTTTTTCAGAATTGTGTGTCTCTTACATGCTATGTGAACTAGTATTTCTCAATATCATGCACATCTTCAACACTTCTCCCAAAAAAACCCAATAACCATCTGGCCCTTTAAATCTTGACAACTGCAGTATTCCTGTTCACATGAGTGAAAAGATCCAACCAATAAGAAAGTGTGCTTTTTTAATAGTGATATTCAGTAGCCGCTAAAGTTTTCAGTACCTGATATATCTTTGTACAGTGTCTAGTATAAAAAGTACCTGTCTTAGACCTATTGGGACAATAATACAAATGACTGATAATCTTGTTAACACCAACTTTGGCTACCAAGCTGTAGAAGTGTCATGACCACATTTCTTTAACCAGAGGGGTCTGACTGGGGAATTGGAGAAGTGGGGGAAGGGCATGGGCCTTCTCTGAAAAGATCCATCTGTTGGTCTTTATTATCAAACTTCAGGCTTAGTTTTGCAAATATTTTAATAAATAATCTTTGCTTTTGTGAATAGTACAAGCAAAGCAAATGGGACTGCTCATGTAAATATTGTTCAGGCCATGGGAGGGAAAAGCGAATAAAAGTCCTGTAACCTGAAGTCTTGCAAGTTAGAACACTACTTGCAGCTGAAGATCAAGCAAAAGAAATTAATTCTAGGTTGAACTGAATAGTAGCAATAAACTTGTCAAACCTGGCTTTGTACTTATGACTTTGCAAGTTGACTCTTCAGTGACTTAAAGTTAAGAGGCTTGGAGTAGGTTTGAACAAAATTCCATGTGTATAAAACTTGTATTTGGGATCTTTCAAATGTCAGGAATGGATGATCATATAAACTTAAGGTTTGATTCTTTTATTAGATGTAATAAACATCCTGTGCTTATTTTTTTTCCTGTTCTGTACTTTCTGAATAAGTGGATGCATGAGACAATAAATTATGCCTATCAGGTGTCATTTGCCATTAATTCGAAAGAAAGAAGTAGTAGGCACTGATGTTTTGGCCTCTGTTAACTGTCTCTTGCATTCAAAAGGCCTTTTCCACAAGTCACCTGCACCAAGTTTCTATTGACCTTGAGTTAAGATGACTCACTCATCTTAGAAATCAAATTACTTTAGAAGATGGATAATGTATATTCCACCAAAAATATTATCTAGGGCATCTGGTTTTGGACCAATGGATATTCTGCAGTTTGAACACTAAAACCCTAGAATTTTACTGATTTGCACAGCTGTTCCATCTCTAGTGACTAGGAGCTATTCCCTACCAGTACTTAAGTGTTGATCTGAGAGAACTTGACCTAGAAGGGCTGAGAGCACATATGAACATGGAAAATAACAGACACAGCATTGCTTTATATAGCTGAGTACTCTTCTAAAACATCTGGATTGTGGAGGATCAATGGCTAAGCTATAAAGTACAGAGACCATTCTGTACAGTCCCTAGCAATTTCTAATGATGATGAACTGACTTTTTATGATGTAGGGAGTGAGTTGGGAGATTAATTGGCTTCCTTAAAGGAAAAAGTCAATAAACTGAAGGAGTTATGAGGACATCACCTTGCCACTTTATTAAACGAATCTGTCTGTGAAGTGGCTTGGTTCAGTATAAAAGCAGCATTGGGAACAGATAACACACGCTTTTGGAAACTGATTCCCACCATCTTTTGTTCCTCAATTTTAGTTCTATTTCAATTTGTCACACTACACTTTTTGACTAAATTTGGTCTAAAAACTACTTCACTGGGTGAGTGAGGTTTTTAAATTTAGGTTGGGATATTTCACTCATAAACCACCAGATACTGGCAAAGAAAATTGTGTGGTCTGCTCTCTCTTTTTTTTTTTTTTTTTTTTTTTTTTTTTTTTTTTTTAAGTAGAAGATCAGTCGAAATGTGGTAACCAAAGAATTAACAAAGAAACTCAGTTGTTCCTGAAAATATCAGATGTGGGGTTTGCTTTAAATTAGCTGGTTTTCCTCACTTCAGTCAGATGCTGCATTGATGACTAAGGATGATTCTACACAGCTAAGAAAAATCCACATTGGCAAGCCAACTCGGGCCCATGGGGCTTAGGATGCAGGGCTGTTTCATTTCCGTGTAGACCTCTGTCCGCTCTAGGACTCTGTGAGGTGAGAGGCCAGGCTCCAGTTTAAGCCCGAAAGGCAGCATTGCAATAAAAGAGCCCTGCAACTGGAGCCCTCTGAGCCTGAGTCAGCCACTGATTTTTTTTTTTTTCTTTACTGTGTAGACCTGCTCTGAAGATCTGATTCAATTGTAACTGAAGTTAGAGGGGTTCTTTTCAGTGACTTCAACTGGATGTTAATTTTCTGGACATGAACTAGATAGCTGACTAGTACATCCAGATTTAAATAAGTGTACCCGTGTAAATGGTTGTGACTTAAATTAAAATTTGTATAATGACCAGATGTAACGGAACACCAACTGCCTAATTCTTTGAGCAGTATAAAATATCTTTTAATTTTATCTATTTTAAAATGAGGTATCTGAACAGCTATAGTTCTAAACACATCTTAATCTATTTTCAATCCTAAAAAAATTGTGGTTGGAAACACTTGGTATAAATAGCAGCGATACATTTAAGAAACACTATTCTTTTTCACATCTCAAGAATGTTTTCGCATCAGATTCTGAATGCAGATTATGGTCTGAACAAAGCTGCCAAACATAACCAGAAAGTTTCTCATATAAAAGGAGAAAACTCTCCAGTTACTGATTAAAACTGTTTCCATGTCTTCCTACACAGAATACTTTTTTTTTGTCTGAGTGAGTACCAATCGCATTGTTTAAGAGCAAGGGTATAAAACGTTTAATAGCTATGTAACTTGATGTCTCTAGAGCAGTGATAGACAACCATCAAGGTCCTGTGTGTGCCCCCCCCCCCCAAGACTTTTGATTACTGTAGCCCATGCGCAGGGTTCCCAGATTCCACGGGCTTCCATCTGTGTAGTTTTTTCCCTAATGGTGTTAAAGTGACATGCATGTAAAGAAACGGCACATGAAGTGAGGTGTGTGCTGGCTGGACACACCGTTGATTGTGAGATCATTGTGCTCCCTCTGCCTCAAAGCATTGCTACAGTTCAAACACTCCACAAATTCTAGATACACAAGCATAGTAAGCAAAATTACCCTAGCCCAGGAGACTGTCTTGGTTACAACTGTCTTGCAGCTCACTGAGATGGAGAGCCATTCATGCTAGCTACTGATTAGCCAAGGTTGCCAATAGTTGCTCTAAAAAGTCTCTGCTTGAATGTGACTCAGAAGAGGTATAAAATGGAGTCCCAAATGATCTAAAGAGGCCAACTGCCCATGTATATATGCTCTAGACAGGCTTTGTTAGAAGCTGCTGGTGAAAATGTTAGACAGATGGTATGTCTTTATATCCAACATAATTTAGCTGCTGTTCCTATAGGCAGGAGCCCTAATCAATAGGGCCTGCCTATGTTGCTGGTCAAAATTCCTTTCCCAGCTCCTCTGTCTCATAAGACCTCTTATGCTTGGAACAGCCTGCCACTTCTTGTCCGCAACAACCTATCCCTATTAAAACCTCAGTGCTTTCCAAGCTCTTTAGGGGAATCATAGAACACTAGAACTGGAAGGGACCTTGAGCGGTCATTGAGTCCAGTCCCCTGCCCTCACGGCAGGACCCAGTATTGTCTAGACCATCCCTAATAGATGTCTATCTAACCTGCTCTTAAATCTCTCCAGAGATGGAGCTTCCACAACCTCCCTAGGCAACTTATTCTAGTGTTTATAACCACTCTAACAGTTAGGAAATTTTTCCTAATGTCCAACCTAAACCTCCCTTGCTGCAGTTTAAGCAAGGGTCTGTCTCTTTCTGAGAGCTGATCTGTAACAGACCCTTGCTTAAACTAGAAATGCTAGTTCCATTGAAAGCCATTTTAAGTCTCTCTGAGCTGTTTGAAAATCCTATCCCTAATTTTTTTAGCTGAGGAGGTAGTTTTTCTCTTGATTTTTAGCTCTGTTTAATTCTAACTCTGCTGTCAACCCAAGTGGTGTCTGTTATATTTAACCCTCCATTTTAATTGTTCTTTCTCTTCCTTTGGTTTTGGTTTCTTATGCTGTGTTTCTTAATTAGATGCTAAATTTGTGGGATTATGAAACACTTAATATCAGAGTTTTGAGTAGTTAAAAAAAATCTGCATTCCTATTCTCCAGAAACTGATGCAGAATGTGGCAGTGAGGGGTAATATGGTAAGAAGAGAAGCCTATGTGTTAGAATTCTACAGTGCTGCTGTCCATGACCCATTCTTTGGTGCTGCTTTTCCATAAACCTCTGGGTGGTAGGGGACAGAAGAGTTTGAGCTTTCCTGTTTCTTTCCCTGCACCTTGGGTTGCTGCATGGAAGACAGATCTCTTTTCCTCAATTAGTCTACCTATTCTATCTATAGCTCCTGAAAACCACTACTCTAGCCATCTCTCCTATGGTCTTTCCTTCTGTGGAATACAGACTTTTCATGAATTGATGCAAAAACTGTGTTCTGTTCATTCTGTGCCTCTGCAATTATAGATTGAGAGTGGGAGGAATCGGGGATGGAAAGATGTGCAGAGAAGCTTTTCACAGTTTGAAGCTTATTTTGTGTGAATTCTGTCACCTCTGCACAAACTTGAAAATACATTCTTAGTTTTTTTAAATTACTGATTTTCACCCCCTCCTAAATTTTGCAAAAACCTTCTGTGTCAGGATCTAGAGGTCCCAAATCTTGTTCTTCCCTCTGCATCTGACCAGTCTTCATACTTTAGAGTAATATAGTCCAAAGTACTTAGATGGAATTTTCAAGGGCACTAGCCTAACATTGTTCCCTTCAACTTCAATGGACGTCTTACCCTTGACCTCAGTGGGAGCAGAGTTAGGCTAACACTTCTGAGAATTCCACATTTAGTTTTGGAGGAGGACTATTATTAGCCTGTCAGAGGCTTCAGACCTAGGCAACAGGGCGGTAGTCTAAGCCTCACTGCCTGAGGCTGGAGTTGCAACCTGAGCCCCACCATGCTGCAGGGGCTGAAGTCCACGCTTGAGCCCCGCTGCCCCGTGCTGAAGTGCATGGACTTCAGCTTCAGTCCCTGGCAGTAGGGCTTGGGCTTCAGCCCTGGACCACGCTGCATCTAACGCTGGCCCTCGTGACCCCCTTAAAACAGGGTTGGAAGTTGCAACCAATGTTTCCTCTAATTTTTTTCCTTCCATATATGAAATTTTGCTGTGTGCACTGAGGCATGTGCGGAGGTGCACCACCAGTAGAAACACATGCTGTGAGCACTCTGCTAATCAGCTGGGCTGCACCTGAATCTCTCCTGGGTGGCTGCCCAAGTGCACAGCTTACAGGGGACAATGACTGCAATCCACTTAGGACTGCAATGACCCACAGTTTGAGAATTGCTGTCGTATATGGTTCTTACCACCACTGTCACTTGTGTGGAAGGAAGATAGCACTTCTAAAGAATGTAAAAAGCAGGAAATTCTTAAAACAAATGGAGTAATGGTCCTCCTGAGTCACTTTTTCCTGCATGTTTGATTTGTACTGTAATGTGTTCTGTCTGTAAACTTAACTTTTGTATTGTCGTTCTAGAACCTGGTCCAAAACCATTCCTGGCAAGGTCGAATTCTTCTCCAGTGAGGGCTCAGACACCTCTATTCCAATCCCAATAGTCCCACTACCAGGTGTGGATGACTCCTACCCACCCCAGAAGAAATCCTTTATGATGCTCAAGTACATGCATGACAACTACTTGGACAAATACGAATGGTTTATGAGAGCAGACGATGATGTTTACATTAAAGGGGATAGACTGGAGAGCTTCCTTAGGAGTTTGAACAGCAGTGAACCCCTCTTCCTCGGACAAACTGGTCTTGGCACCACTGAAGAGATGGGGAAACTGGCCTTGGAACCTGGCGAGAACTTCTGCATGGGAGGGCCTGGAGTGATCATGAGCCGGGAGGTGCTGCGCAGAATGGTGCCTCACATTGGGCAGTGCTTGCGGGAGATGTACACCACCCATGAGGATGTGGAAGTGGGAAGATGTGTTCGGAGGTTTGCAGGAGTGCAATGTGTCTGGTCTTACGAGGTAAGAACACAAACACAAGAAATGAGGCATGTGGGCATGAAAGATGTGATATTTTGTACAGGATAATAGTAGGTTCCAAACACAAGCAAATGGGATATATGGCCTACCTGACATCTAATATTTTTATAATATACATTTACAATTGGTTAAAGTAGTTCTGGGTATTTTACCTGTCCCAACACACCTGCCTTTCTTTCTAGCTTCGTTTAAAAAAAAAAAATCTCTTTCTTTAAAATAGTTTTTCTCCTTCCTGTCATCACGCGAAACCCCCACAGGAATGGATATGTGACTGCATAGAAAACTTTCGTATCAAATGGGAAAACTTGCTAACTTCTCTAATCTCTGAGTAACACTACTCTCGAATGTTAATTTGTTACAATACTTTTTTTTTAAGTCTTCACATAGAGGTGTGACATGTAATCTGAGTGTCTCATAGTTTTACCATCCCTGTGCAGTGAGGTAAGAGTATTTATCAGCCCCATTTCTCAAATAGAAATTTGAGGGGAAAACTGAATCAAAGCATCTTCATATTTTTGTTCAATGGGGCTCAGCATTCACAAGCCTGCATGAAGTTAATAGGAAGCTGCAGGTACTCAGCACCTCTGAAATTAAGTCTCTGAGTGATTTGCTGACTTAGTGCCATAAGTGGGTGTTCTTGGCTTCTAGTTTGTGCTCAGCCAATTTGTTTGAGGGATGAGGTATTGAAAACTAATGGTTTAATCACCAAACTTCTAATCAGCTTTGGAGCATGCCAGGCCTATAGACTTTTGTAATGAAGTCGTTACATGCATCTGTCTTAGTCTTTCACCCGTATCTATTGCCAAACAATATTTAATCTGTCTGGCATTTTACATTGTCACAATGCATACAGTACTAAATCTGCAGATAATTAAACATGGAGATTGCCTAAAAGAAGTATCTGTTGCTAAGGTATGATTTGGATATTTGCTGATTCCTGCTGTTGGACTATATGGCTACGTCTAGACTGCATCCCTCTGCTGACAGAGGGATGCAAATCAAGCACTTCGGAAGTGAAAATGAGCCCGGGATTTAAAGATCCCGGGCTTCATTTTCATACTCACATTCCAATGCTCTGCTGATCAGGCTCAGTGTCGAAAGTGAAAGTAAAGTCTAGCCGTGGTTCTGCCAACAGCAGGGAGCTTTTTCGGCAGATCCTGTACTCCTCATTTTTTGAGGAGTACAGGATCTGCTGAAAAAGCTCCCTGCTGTCAGCAGAGCCATGACCAGACTTTACTTTCACTTTCGAAAGGATGCATGATTGGCGCAGCGCCCAAATGTGAGTATGCAAATGAAGTCCGGGATATTAAATCTCGGGCTCATTTGCACTTTCAAAGTGCCTAATCTATATCCCTCTGTCGGCAGAGGGGTGTAGTCTAGACACAACCTGTGGGTGTAGACTGGCCTTCAGAGGGGCCTATTTGCCCCCAACACAGCTGTACTGACTACCCCCAGAATCTGCCCATAGAGATCTGATTGCAGCTTTAGAATCTCAAAAAACCCACTGCCTGCTGTAAGCTAAGCTGCTTTTATTAGTTATTCTTTGATATTCTCATGGACAATTCAGATTCATGAAGTTCTATAGGCTTCAAAGTTTGGTTGTAAATATAGCTGAAGAATAATTCTGCTCAACTGTTTACATTGGCGTTTTAAAAAAAAAAAAAAAAAAGAGTGGAATCATTTCCATCAATCTGGAGTTCTGTAAAAGCCTGCCTCTACAGAATCTAAATATATGGCCAGGTGTGAGTTCAGTTCTCTTTAAGTGGGAGAACGCAACTGACACTTTTAATCATACTTGTGCTAGTATTAGGAAAAACACTGAAGATGACTATAGATAAAAGCTCAGAGGAGATTGCTTTACACTTACATTTTTGTCCCAAAGGCTCCCTTTGTCTGTGTGGCAGCTCTGTGTATAGTTTTCCCCTAGTTGAGAGTTCTCACATAGCGATGGGAGGAAATTTTTAAAAAGGAAATTGTAAAACCACAGAAGCTGACAGAGGGACTTGAGTTAGAGGTATTACCTGAATCTGTTGTTAACTTGGTTTCATTTTAACAGCATCGTGGTTTAAACTTTTTGAAATAGTTACTCATGGCTTCTCCTGAGAAGTTACCCATTTAGTTCTTTGTGGGTTCAACTGGAGCAAGTCCTTGAAATGAAGAGAGTTTTTCAGCTGCAGATCCGCTCTAGACCTGCAGTAGTGCCGTCACTTCCGTATTTCTAGACCCAAAATTATTTACCAGTTTAAGTGCTTTACAGAGAAAAGGAACAAACCACTTTTTTTTCTTAATTCTCCTTTTTTAAATAGTTGTTTTGCTTTGCACCCACCCACTTGAAACTATTAAATGCTCGATTCCTGGTTGCATTGAAACGAATAGCAAAATAGCCATTGATTCCAATAGGACCAAGATTTGCACTGAAATCATTTGTAGCACTGTCACACTTTAAGGAGATAAGAAAAACAACAAACAAACAAACCTTTGTGAGTGACATTTGGAAGAACTAAACTGCTAATAAGCAATCCAGAATGTTGCCTTCTCTCAAATGTGGTAGATTATCTAAAATTAGTATGTGGAGAGGGGGGGAAATAGCAAAAAGTCTTAAAATTAGTTCTGCAGTGTGAGAATGTAAGGTTCAGTGTTCCCTGGCAGGGAAGAATGTCTGGGTAGCAGTTTCTGTGATGAAAGCACATTACCGCTTTAGGGAGTAGCTACACTTTCATTGAAGGCTTTTTAATTTAAAAACAGTCATAATTTGGTCTTTGATCTGATTCCCTCAGTGCCCAGATAAGTGGATTAAATGTGCTGAGTGGCTCTTATGTAAGGCAAAACAATGGTTTGGTGAAGCAATGCAGCTGTTTTAACCAGCTGTGTTAGGAAAGGTTAGTGTATAAGCAACATTTTCCATGTCTGAAGTGTATTCATGAGTGTCAAGCAAGAGAACACAATGACTAAAGTGCAGTGCATTGTGTTGCAACAGACTTTGGGTAGAAGGAACAGTTATTCCATCATCTGTCGTCTTGGAGTATTAGTATTGCATTGTTTAGGATACCTTTAATTAGTTCCCTCTTTACAGTTCTTGCAGGGATTAGCAAATTAGATCCTAACTGCTTAAAAATACAAAAGTTCCTTCTTCATAATTCCATTTAGAAGAGTTGCAAAGTGTGTTAATGACCCAAATCTTCAAGCCCTTATTAATGTGAGAAATTTCACTGATGTCAACAAGGTGGTCTTGCATGAGCAAGTGTTTACTGGTACTTTGCCATCCACTTGTGGCCCATTGTTGGGGACAACTCTGCTAGGCCCCCTCTCCTTCATTGCTATTACTCATTTACATCCTTGAGATCCTACATATTTTAATAACTGCAACCACCTCTTCTCCAGTCTACTTTACACCTCCCTCTGCTTTTAAACTCCAGCCACACAGCATGGCCACCAGAACTGTGATCTTCTGCCCTGACCATTAGATACTCCTTACAGCTGCATCACAGCTCCGTCCTGTCTTACATGTATGGTCCTGGATCCTCTTGTTCCTTCTGTACCTCTTGCTTGATAACAATATCAGCCTTGAAACCTGTCTTGTTTGTTTCTTGCATTTGATGCTGTCTTCTATGCTGCTTCTTACTTATGAATTACATCAGCATTTCCCAAACTATGGGCCGCAGCCTGGTACTGGGCTGCGAGGAAAAAAATACCGGGCCGTGGGGTGGGCTGGGAGGAGGGGTGTATGTGGGCGGGGGGAACCGACCACCGGGAAGCAGGGCTTGAGGGAGGTGGGGAGTTGGGGGCAGCAGCAGGGCTGTCCGGGGGAGATCGGGGGGGGGGGACCGGCCGGCTGGTGGAAGCAGGGCTGGGGGGGCGGCTGGCTGGGGGAGATTGGGAGGAGGAGGATGGGAGAAGCAGCCTCCGGAAGCAGGGCTGGACAGGGGCAGCAGGGCTGGCCGAGGAAGATCGGGAGGAGAAGTGGGGGAGAACTGGTGGGCTGGGAGAAGGTCAGGGGGAGCAGGGCTGGCCGGGGGAGATTGGTGGGGGGCGGGGGGAACTGGCTGCCAGAAGCAGGGCTGGATGGGGGAGACTGGGGGGGCGGCGGCGGCAGAGAGCGAATCAACTGGTGGGAAGCGGGACTGACTCTGAGCACATGCAGACCCGGGTACATGAGTGAGTCTGGCTCCGGGGATTCCATTTTGCAAACCCCTCCTCCCCCCATACCCTCCCTCGAGTAGTTGCAAACTGCCTGGCTGGTAGACACACGTACCATCCAGGCAGTTTGCAGCTACGGACTGATACACCTAATAATAATAAAACTTACCTACTTAGAAAATACCGGACGTTTTATATGTCCAGTATTTTCTCAGTTTGTTTCCTGGACAGAACCCTCAAATACCGGACTGTCCAGTACAAAACCGGACACCTGGCAACCCTACCCCTCCTTGCACCTACCCTCCTAGCCAGATACCCTACTCCCAATCTGCTCCTGCTCCCGCCTCCTGGAATGCCCATGCGGCGCTGGGTCCCCCAAGCTCTGGCCTGGGCTGGGTGGAGGATGCAGCCAGGTGAAACACTGAAAATTTATTTATTTTTCATTCTGTTTTTAGATGCGTTTATATTTTTGGGCTGCAAAAAACAGTAATGGAAAAAAAAACGGGTTCCAACTAAAGTAAAAAGTTTGGGAAACCCTGGTTTAGCCAGCTTTCTATCCATTTTAAAGTCCATTTATCCAATCCATATTCCCTTAGCTTGCTGGCAAGAATATTGTGGGTGACCGTATCAAGCTTTGCTAAAGCAGGCACTTGGGGACTTTCAGAGGACCAGAAACAACTTATTTGAATATTCATCATTTGCTTAATGAATATGCAAATACGCAAATGAATGTTACCAGTCCTCCAAAAGCTCGTGAATGGATTTACTGGTCCCCGTGTCCAAAAGTTTGGGAACCTCTGACCCAAAGGATTAGTAATGGTAGGGTTAGGAGTCTTTCACTGCTAGGTCAATTGTTAAAAGGCTGAGGTTGTTAATGTACAATGGCAGCTCTTTTTGATCTCTGTGAATTGAGTTGGAGGTCTCAGTTCAGTTCCCACTTTGTGATTCATGGTAGGACATGAGTAGCAGGATGGTTTGGTCACTCAGTAGGCTTTGTGGTCTGGGCTTACAACTGCAGTTTTTCTGTCAGTTCAAGGTATCTCAGCAATGTGGATAAGGTCCCAGCTGGACTGCTGTCTGCTGGTAACCCCTAGCTAGTCCCTCCTTGGGTTCAGGTTGGATAGGGAGATCTGAGCCCTCCTTCTGCTCCACTAGGTCTCAGCCCAGGACCCCGAATGTGCAGCAGCATAATGTTGCCTAGATTCAGCCAGCCCCTTGCACACTTTCCCCTAGATCACTTCTTACTTCAGCCTGTCTCTCAGTTCAAGGAGTAGTTGCAGTTAACTTAAAGACTTTATTTGAATCCTCACAGTCTAGGACTGCTGCCCTCTCCCAGTCTACCTTATCCCACTTTTCCACAGCAGTGGGAAGAAGGGCACCCTGGGGCTGGTGCACTGTGCTTCCTGCCACTGCTAAGAAACCCTGGGCAGTAGGCCAGGAGTGGCAGTGTGGCAGAGCAGATTGAAGTGGAGCAGGTTGCCAGGCATCTCCGGCTCTCACCACTTGCGTGGTGGATGGTGGGGAGGCAGTCCCATAATCTCCCGGGTTCCTCCTGTCCATAGGACAGTGGGGCGACTGTCACAGGGCCCCCAAAAACTCTGCCTGCAGCTCTCTTGTGCCCTTGCCCACAGTTCTCTGTTCCTTTTGAGGAATGTCTGAGGTGTGGGGAAAGCCTCACACCAGGTCCCAATGGGAAAATCATCTTCTCCTTCTGCTGCAGAGCAGAGTTTCTTCAGGCAATGGCCTCTCCTCTCACCCCTTCCCCTGTGTGCTGAAGCTTCCTTTATATTGATCCAGTCACATGCTTGGCAACGACTCAGGGGCAGGGCCCTCCAGGCCTAGTACTGCTCCAGCCTTTCCCTTCTCCTCTTTAGTATGTGGGGTGTGGACCTCAACACAACATGTAATTATTTTATAACGTGATACCAATTCAGACGTGTAAGGGAAACCAAAAGTCTTTGCATTGTCCAGTGTGGGGGATGCAGATCAGGGTTTGGCCTCATTGGATGGGAAAGGGAATGTGGACAGTTTGGGACAGTCCTATTATTGTTCTTTGTGCAGTAGCTTCCAGAGCAATTAATACCAAACACTGGACTGGGACTCAGGACACATGGCTTCTATTCTTGACTCTGACACTGGCCAACTGAGTGACCTTAAGCAAGTCACTTCCCCTCTCTGTGCCTCAATTTCTCTGTAAAATAAGGATAATGAAACTGACTTTTTTTTAAGAAGCACAATAAGTCTAGCACTGACAGTGCTATCGCAGAGCTAGATATTGTTGTGTGTGAACTTTAAAGATAACATATCATGACATGGAAGGCTATGTGTTAACTAATATGTGCTTTTCAGCCTGAAGAAACCTCTTCAGACTAAATTTCTAAGGAATTTGTGAAGGAAGATAAAAAGTTACCAGAAACAAAAGAAGTATTGAGGATGTCAAAAACAAAAAAAACCCAAAAAACAAAACTCACAGATCTAAAGGAACACTATTGGAAGTTTTATAAATGACAAACCTACATTCTAAAAGATGTTCCTCTAGCACAGAGGAACATTCAATTCAGTAATTCAGCCCTCTTCATCATAACTGAGTAGAAGCCAGCACTGCTTGTCCATTCAGCTAAAGGACCAAAACTGCACACACACAGAAACTGGGAACAGTGGAATTGCTTGTGAGTAGATGGAGTGAGAATAGGAAACTGTTTCCTGCTAAGCCCACTTGATGGAACTGGAAACCTGGCCATGAATGTGGTTTCAAGAAAGGCATCACTGAAAAAAGCTTCCGTGCTCGCCACTAGCCAAGTCAGCACTTGCCAATAGTTACCACACTAAGCTCAGTTGTGCAATGTGCACAGAGCCCTGCTGGAGGGCATTGCAGGGCTCCTTAGCCCATGAGAGAAAATTATGCTTCATGAGGAAAGTCATGTGTCGTCATAAACCTTCCCCAGGGCTGTTCCAAGTGCAAAGGGAGTGTATGCTCTGGCTCCTCCCCACAAATCCCTGACTACTTCTGGGTGGTTTGCTCCTTTGAAGCAGCAATCGTCAGCAGTCCCTGCTTACAGGAACTGCTGTTGTTCTCTGCACTTTTGTAGGTTGTGCAAAGGGAGTGTGCGGATTCCTTGTGTGGTCCCTATCCCTGCTCACCAGCCCAGGACAGCAAAATCTAGCCCTATACATTCAGAATAGGAAAAAGCTGGGATAACAGTTAGGTGCCAGTTGGCAAGTTATGGGGTTTTTAGTGATAGTGCTGTAGCTTTGAGTTTATGGGTGGAACCCTACCAGCATGTCCAGAATTTTCATTTCATTTAGGGTACGTCTACACTGCAACACTATTTTGGGATACTGGAGTATCGTGAAATAGCTATCACATGTCTTCACAGCAAGCCCGTTATTTCAGGCTCGCTATTCTGACGTCCCTACGAACCTCATTCTACAAGGAGTAAGGGACGTTTTGGAATAGCTCTTTATTTTGAAATTTGGTTCTGTGTAGACGGCGCCAAATGATGAGATACGCTATTTCGAAATAGCATTGAAATGAGATACACAATTTGCACTGATTGTCATATAGAATGATTCCATGCTAGGTCATTCAGCAAAACAGGAGAATGGGACACAGCCATATACAGTTGCCTAAAGAATCGATAGAATCTTATGCAAAATTCACTGCAATCACCAGTCTGACTTGGAAACTGGATTTTGCTGTGTCAGTCAAGGACAACTGCAAGTGGGTGTGGATTAAGCCCAGTGTCTTGGTAATAGGACAATGCTCACAGATAGGGAGCAAAAGAAACGTTTTGTGTGGTATAATACAGATTACACAGTTTCTTTTATTACTATGCAATTAAATGTTTTAAGTATGTAAAGACTGTAATATTTCCATTATGTCTGGATTAATTTCACTTGTAAGGAATTTTTTAAGTGTTACAACAGCAACAGACTACTCTAGTCTAGAAAGAAACAATTTTTAGTTCAGTGCTTTTTCATGGCAAGCACTTTCAAAGCAGAGATTATGCCTTCCGGATCTGGTCAGGAGACGTGATGCTAAGCAACTCCAACCTCCATGTGAGTCAAATGGAGCTGCAGTTGATTAGCAGCTTTTGTAATAATCTCTGAACTCTAATGGGCAAAAGAGCAAAATGAAGCTGGCATTGTGTGTGATGAGTTGAATTTTATTGGGCTCGGGATCAAAGGATTACACAGAGGGCATGGTTGCCAAAAGCATGGATATGATCGCATTATTTTGGTGAAGGCTAGTATGGAGAAGTTCTTGTCTCCAAAACCCATTGCCAGGTTTTGCTTCTTTTTTCACCTTCTCCTTTAATCTATCTAAGGTACATCTATGGCCCCCACTCCTCTACTATCTGAGCACCTTACTATGCCTCTGTGAGGTAAAGAAGTTCTACTATCTGCATTTCACACATAGGAAACTGAGGCACGGAGTGGCTTAGAAACTTGCCTAGCATCATATGCAAGCTCCAAGTCATCCTTCCTTTCTATAATACACTGGAAGCAATTGTGAGCACCATAGCAATGCTACATGCATGCTCACTTTTCTTTGAATTCATTATTTGGTTCCCACAAATCCATGTGGAATAGTTCTCTATTTCTTTGGCATATTAAGGGGATACATTTCAATAATAATCCCCACGAAAACTGAATCTTCACAGACATTTTCATGAAAATGTCATCCCGGTTTTCAACCAGCTATAAAAATTTTCACCCATTTTTAACCCATTTAAAACCATTTTTCCACAAGCTCTAACTAGCATGATGTTGCTTTCATCTGCCTCCCAACAGAAGGGAAACAACTAATTTTGTATTGTTTAATAGGGAGGATGGGTAACTGACATGGGAATTTAACTTTAATCTTTTTGTACTGCGTTCCCCTTCTTACATTCATTTTTCTTTTTGTGCAGTGTATTTGCAACAGTAAAGTATGTTGGCCAGACATTGAGAAAACAATATTAAGGACTTTTTTTGGCTGCATACTTTTCAGTACATGGTTCTCTCTGGTCTTGGGGGGTGAAACAATGTCAGCAGAGTTCCAAATCAAATGTCCACATGCCAGTACTTAGCTACAGAATTTAGGGCATAGATTAAACATTTCTCAAACTTTAAAAAATTCAAATGTCTTGTCATTTTGAGTACTAGTTTCCATTTCCTCTGGACTCTGCATTTTCTTGACATTTGCTTTGACTGGCTCTTGTGACTGGCAAATCATTTCTGCCTATAATACAACATTGTCTTAACAATCTTCAGTATTCTTATATAAACATTCACCCAAAAACAGCTGTGGAAGGCTGCATGGTCTGGTAGGTTGGGAACTGGCCAAAGAAATTGAGACCTATTGGGTTTCCTGGCTTTTTTACTGCAATGTGACCCTAGGCATGTTGCTTCCCCCATCTGGTCTTTCTCATATTTGTAATATAAGGTTAATGATAAAAAAGTGAGCTGCAATTTCTATATAAAAAGGACTGTATGGACTCAATCCTCTAGTGTCGAATGATCCCGCTATGAGCTCTAAGAGCGGGAATTATTATGAAAGAAACAGAATCGTCTTAGGCTGCACATCCCAGCAGTAACAAAGTGACATTTATTTTCATTTCAGTTTTGTAGGCTATGTAGTAAACTACTCTTTCACCTCTAGGCGAAGTCTTTCACAAACAGCAAGGCTCAGGCGGCAATGGGAAGCTTTGTGCTGTTGGTGGCAATGAAGTACCTGTTCTGTGACAAGGGCTTTAGTCTCTAGAACTTTCTTGATTACCAAAATCACACAAAGATGTATTGAAATTCACAGCAATAGCTGGCATCCCTTAAGCCCTTATCTCTGCACTTGCACATGTCCTGGCTAGTGTGGGATGCATCCACAACCAGCAAATACAAGTACAACTGGATAATCCACTTTAGCTTACATGTTAGTAGTGTTGTAAGTGACTGATTCATCACTGATTCACCCTGAACCATAAGTAATTGAATTTGCTTATGACAGGTGAAGAAACGTAAGTAAGGATTATACTCTAAATATGAATACAGTTTAGATTGCAGTACCGTGTGAAATACAGTGGATTTTGATGCAACTTGTTTAATAATACTTAACACTAACATTTATATTATATGGTCACCATATATACAAGAAGTCTTTGAGGGGCAGCCATGTTAGTCTGTAACTTTAAAAACAAGTAGTCCTGTAGCACCTTAGAGACTAACAAATACTATATAGAGGGGGGGGGGAGAGAGAGAGAGAGGAGAGAGAGAGAGAGAATATCATGAGCTTTTTGGGGGCAAAACCCACTTCTTCAGATGATTGAAGTGGAGAAAAAAGGGAGGATTGTCAAAATTTATAACAGAAAAAGAAAGGAGGTGGGGGAGAAGTACTGTCAATTGTAGAGTGGGTGCTAATGATGCTAATTCAGTGGGCTGGAAATATCCCATACTTAGCTTTTCATGTCAATTGGGTGTTGGGTCATATATACAACAGTGCATTTTGGATCAAATTAATCACTGCATTTATATTTTTGGGCTGCAAAAAACAGTACTGAAAAAAAAACCGGGTTCCAACTAAAGTAAAAAGTTTGGGAAACCCTGGTCTAGCTAGCTTTCTATCCATCTTACAGTCCATTTATCCAATCCATATTCCCTTAACTTGCTGGCAAGAATATTGTGGGTGACCGTATCAAAAGCTTTGCTAAAGCTGGCACTGGGGGCTATGGGAGGACCAGAAACAACTTATTTAAATATTCATCATTTGCTTAATGAATATGCAAATGAATGTTACCGGTCCTCCAAAAGCTCGTGAATGGATTTACTGGTCCCCGTGTGAAAAAGTTTGGGAACCCCTGAATTACATTCTTAGGCCCACTTCACTAAGCTGCCAACCTTATTCATTCCAAGGCCATGCATGCGGCCCACAAGCCAAAATGGGAATAATGTTGGCTGCCCTGAACCTCTGCTTTGGGGAGAGGAGGTGGAGAGAGACTAGCACTGTCTCTCTTCCTTTCTCTGGGGTTTATTCCATTCCTTGGTGTGTCTGAGGTGGTCAGCTCTCTTCAGCATGATTTTTGTTCCATATTTGTGTGGTAGAGAGCAGAACCTGTCATTTTATGCTTAACAAATAACTGTAAAATGCAGCCACCTCCTAGGGTCAATGGGAGTAACCATGCAATAGTTGGGGCATAACCTATTGCATGACAGGAAGGGGCAGGACAAAGTATACCAAGGACTAACAGAATAGTATATGTCCACAGAGAACAGACAGGACCTAGGTTATAAGGTCAATATCTCTCAAAACCTGCTCCTTCACCTTCCCTGCAAGCTCCCAGCATATACTATGAGGAGCTTAATTTATCTACATTGGGAAGGATAATGGCTGAGTTGATTTGATACTGTGAGGTCTGGACCCCAGAGTCCTAGAGAATCTAGGTATTTCAATCTCAAAAGGATGCTGCCAAGACAGAGGAGAGAATATTTGGTATACCTGTATTTAAATCTTATCTTTCACTATTAGTTTACTGCTTTGCATTTCTCTCTGCTTGGAGAGTGAACTGGTTGGTTCACTTTCTAGCTCTGACATGCTAGCACAATGCTGTATTATTTCAGTTGCTGATACTGAAGAAAGCTGGCTTCTGTTCTGATGCAAAGCTGTTGCAGTGCCTTCATTTAAAAAAAATTGTCATCTTTTTCTATTTTAAGTTTTACTTTGAGTCTTGTATTTTCTTTAGCAACATCTCACCCCTGGGATCAACTTTCGGTAGCAGATGGTACATTTTTAGTTGCCATGAAATCACTATGTAAAGAGTTCCATTCCTGTTCTCAGTAATCCTGATAACTTTTATCCTAATTATTCATAACCACAGAATATGCGTCCAACTTCCCCCATTTGTGATACAAACTGCTTACACAGTTTTGTCCACTCTTAGGGGTGTCTAAATAGCAAAGTAATTTTGGAATAACGGCTGTTATTCCGAAATAACTATGTGAGCATCTACACAGCAATTCCATTATTTTGAAATAAATTTGAAATAGTGGATGGCATATTCCGACTTCTGTACACCTCATTCTATGAAGAATAATGCCTATTCCAAAATAGCTATTTTGAAATAAGGCCTGTGTAGTCGCTCCACTTCTGCTATTTTGAAATAGCCCCTCACCAGGGCCATTCTAAGTTATTCCTCCTGGAGCTCTAAATCGAGATAGCACGTCTCCATTAGGGAAGCCTGCCTTGGACTAATTTTGAGGCTTCCCTGCAGTGCAGACATGCTATTTCAAAATAAGCTATTTTGGAATAACTATTCCAGAATAGCTTATTCCGAAATAACCGTGCAGTGTAGACGTAGCCTAAGTGTCAAACCCTTTTCTCTCGTACCACAATGATTGGTGCAGAATAAGAATGTAGGCATTGTTGTACCTAGTGAAACTGAAAAGTTCATTTTTCAAAAGAATAATCATGTAATACTTCTCTATTTAACTAGACCTGAAAAGTTATTTTTAAAAAATATATTGGTTCATGTGACTTAATAGAAGCTGCTCGGTAAAGTAGGAGGTGAAGTATCTGGGGGAGAAAAGGGCTTTCCACCAAAGCCATGAAAATAGAAAACACATTTTCAAAACATTTTAATGGGTGGGAGGTAATTTAAAGGAAGCCAGGGAGAGTCAAGGGTTTTATATTATTGTATTTTATTGTGTGTTTGGGGAAAAAAAGCTGTTTGTCCCCTAGCCAGATCAACATAGGTTCAATTATGAATCCTTAGCGGAAAGGCAATTTTGTGAAGAAAAGGGAGACTTGCATTAGTATTTTCATCTGGTCTTTTTCACTCAGATTTAAACCGAGATAATAGGGTCTCTGAAATGCAGCTAACTAGAACAGGGTCTCCTTCTGAAACAGTCACACATTGCATTAGATAGGCAACTCTCCAAATGTTCCATTCCTGTACATGAGGCTCTCAGTTGGAGGGTGGGGGGCAGAACGTGTTTACTGATCCTGAAGTGGCTAGTAGTAGGAGAAATCTTGTGCTGGTGAGTGAAACAGAAAGTACTGGCTTTAGGGCACAAATCTACAACTGCTTGTGTGTGACTAGTCTCTAGCACTGTGGGTTTCTCTCTTCAGAAGAAAGGTATTGGAGGCAGGCCATGCTGACTAGCTTTGTGTTGCCCATTTTAGAGCTTAATCCTTTGCTGCACAAACTTCAAGTGTGGAGCTCTGCTGGCTGTCATGATGCAGAATCAGGCTCTGATCAGAGATAATTTTACTGGAATACTCTTGTAATTGCATGCTTAGTCTAATATATATTAAAGTAGTTGTGAGGGCTAGGAAACCCCCTGCCATCCTGCGCTGCAGCTGATGCTATGAGGGGAGCCATTTTAAAAATCCGCTCCCTGCACACACCTGCTGCCTGCCGCCACATGCTGCTGCCTCTGATGACAGAGTGGCAGCAACCCCTGTCCACTGGGTGGGTCTGAGCTCCCCATGGATAGAGGCAGGTCCATGGCAGCAGATCCTGTCCATTGAGAGCTCAGACTCCCTGTGGACAGTGTCTTCTGCCAGGGACCAGCCTCTGTCTGTGGCAAGCCTAGGCATTGCCAGGAAGTAAGCATGGCAAAATCATATATAATAGACATGTATCTCTTGACATATCACCAAAACAGCTGCTTTCTAAGCAGCTCTGTTCACTGGTCATGGTGTGCTAGTATATAAGTTCTATTTTGACTGATACAATTGGATCAGTCCCTGGTATACTGTATTAGTAACTTTGCAATTAGAATTCCTGACTTGTTCTCATTCTTACCTGTACAACCTCTCTCAAGTTGGGAGAAGGGGAAAGAACACAGAATAGAATTGTTAGCATGTGCGCGCGCGTGTGCACTCTCTCTCTCTCTCTCTCTCTCTCTCAAAAAAATCTCCTGTATCAACCGCTTTATATTCCAGACAGTCACCATAGAAAAGAGACACGCACTAGTAGAGTCCTGTCTGGGTACAAAATTTGTATCCATGTCCACATCAGTATCCACAAAAGTGAGCCGTGAATATACATATCCATGGGTGCAGATACCTGCGGATATAAAGTAGATCTCTGCGGATTTGCAGGACTCTGTCCACTGGTGCTGCATTCTTCTCTTTTTGCTGATGAATGAAACTTCAGTGTGATGTGATGTTTAGCTATACAGCTGCAATTAATAATGGGAGCTGACTGTCTTAGTCCTCCCATGCATCCTGCACTAAAATGTTTCTGTATGTGGAGTTAGTTTGGCTTTGGGCTGCAGTGGAGGTTCCAGCCTTCTAGTTGATAAGTGCTGCCGATAAAAGTGGCTGTGAAACAGTCATCTGCAATGCCTGCTCCCTGCCACAAAAGGGAACGCTTCTAACATGCTGCTATGTGCGACCCTGTACAAGATAGCTACATAATCTGCTGACTACAGTTTGTCTAGGCACATAAGGTGCAGGATTAGTAGTTCAGGATGTTCATAGCCTCATTTCATTTAGTAAATTCCCTGCTGAAGAGTTGTGAGATAATTGTGCCCCAAAGCCCTCTGATTTGGAAAATGGAACTCGGTTCTAGTCAACTGAGCTGCCACATACCCTTAATTGAGTCTTAAGAGGCTTTAAACACTTAGCACTAATTTCCTGTGTTAAAAGCTTATCTGGACTCCTGATGGTTAAACTTTCATGGTTATCAGCTGGAGTCCTCTTAAAAATCTTGCCAGAAATCCTGATTGTCTAAAAGGTAGGCATTTTGTTTTTGCATCATGAAACTTCTGTAGAAGCACTACTGGGAACACTTGGAAACCTTGCTGTTAAATTTTCAGATGGAAAAAGATTCACTGGCTTGTTTCACTTACAACTTAGTAGTTCTAATTTATTACTTGTTTTAAATGGGATTTCTGTTTTTATTACCACTTGAAGCAGAACTGTCAAGAATTACCTTCAGAGATGTTTCCACAACTTCTGCAACTTCGCATTTCATAATAATAAAACACAAACTTGACTCTCTAGTTTTTGTTTTGAGAATGTGGTTAACTGGCAAATCCTGTAACAGATCATTGTTGTCATCTTTTTAATTTCTTTAAACAAAAAGTAGCCAAAGGTAGCTTAAATTCAAATATGCTGATGATGCAAAGTGGTTGGTCTCCAGATGACTTATTTTTTTAAATAGGGCATCACAGGAGAGCTGTAGGCCTTCAATGAGTTTAATTACTTGGCAGTAACTCCTTTATTTGAATTAAAACAACCTGCCAAAACATGTAATGTCACCACTGTATCAGCGGAGGAGAGAGTGTTAGTTTGCCTTTCCTGAACTGCCTTAAGCCTCCTCCTGCATTGTTGAGACCAGGTAGTGCAGTTCAGACAGCTCAGATACTGCAGCAGGATTGACTTTGTGGTATAATACAGGAGCTCTCAACCTTTCCATAATACTGTAACCTAGGGGTGGGGAACTGGATGGAGCTCCCAGCTTGCCTGTATCTGGCTCCTGTGAGGTTGGAGCACACAATCTACTAGCTGCTAGGGCTGGTGTGTGAGTAGAATTGTGGGGAGTGAAGTGTTTTTTGGGTTGTGTGTGGTTTTTTGCGGGGGTTTTGGTTTTTTGTTTTTTTGCTTCTCTTTTGTATGTGGCTGATTTTTATGTGGGTCAGCGGCCTCCAATTCAAAAAAAATTCCCCACCCCTGCAGAACCCCTTTCAGGAGTTTGATTTGTCTTGTGTAACTCCAAGTTTTACCTCACATAAAGTAATGCTTTCAAAATCAGATATAAAAATGCAAGTGTCACAGCACACCATCACTAATACATTACTGATGTTCTAATTTTAACATGTGCTTATAAAATCAATTTGAATATTTATATTTACATTTATAATTACTTATAAAATCAATTTGAATATTTATATTCTGTACTTACATTCTTTGCAAGATATATAGAACAGTATAAACAAGTCATTATATGAAATTTTAGTTTGTATTGGCTTTTTCTGTAGTAGATAGTTGTAAAATGAGGCAAATATCTAGAGAAATAATGCCTTCTGAGTACCCCCAGGGGTACATGTACCCTTGGGTGAAAATCACTGGTGTAATGGGTATTCATTACTTATACAGTGATATTCACTTGCTTAGGCACTTTAAAGATATGTGGGAAAACCAATTCCTGTCCCAATGAGCTTACAACCCAGGCTCCTGATCCTGGCGTGGAGTCGAGAATGTAACACAGCAAGGTGCTGTAAAAGTGAATCTTTTTGAACCAGAAGTTACATTAAACAGGGAGTAGAAACGGAGTTTTTGTGCAGAAAAAAGCAGAAGAAATTCCAGAGTTAGTTATATATAAATACGTGTTTATCACAGTGAGCTCTCAGGGTCACAGAAAATGCCTTGTTCCTCTTCTATTGGCACAAGGGATTTTTTTGTACCTGCTCAGTCATAAATCTGCTTTGATACCTCTCTCTCTTATTAGCACTGGCTGCCTTTTGAGATACGTGAACTAGGGATGTGATAGAGACACAGCAGCGGGGGTAGGGGAGCGGATTTGAGCTGGTGCTAGCGGGGAGCCTGCTTAAAAGTTAGCTCCCCACACACACCAGCTCCCGGAGAGCTGCCTCCCCTCCACATAAGGGTGTAATCACTGACAATTTCAGCAGTTACACATTTACTTTAATATAAACACATTTTAACACCCTGAGATGGTAATATCGTATAATACTTTGGTACAATTGCGGTGAGACATGAGAGAGGAAGAGGTATTCTCTTCCTTATAAGCACACCCCTCCCCTTGCTAAATCCACCTTTTAAAAGTTGATCTCTATATTTAGATCCATCAGAATGGATACAGGTCTCTAAACAAAAGCTGAGGGCAATAAAAGAGGCATAATAAGTGATGCTATTGGGGGCAAGTAAAGATTGGACCTCTCTAATCTGTGATTCCCTGGGCTGGACCACTGATGTTCCAGGGCTAAAGAGCAACGGGTGTCGGGCAGCAGTAGGGCCCCCATTGACCTCTCCTGGTCTGGTGTACTTCATGGTTTGGGATCGGTTGGGCCTCCCTGGTCTGGCACCTTGGGGATGAGCTTGTGGAGGGGGAGGGTGGCAGAGAGAAACATGGTGGAGACAATCTAGATTGGGCTGGAACGAGGCATTACAGGGGAGCATGAAGGAGAGCGGTATTTGGGGTTGGGGCAACAGGAGTTCTTTAAAATACATCTACCTGTACACACTAGTAGAAAAACAACCTTAGCTGACAGAATTCTTCATCGGGTTCCAAAGTGTTATCTTCTTCTGAAGTATGCATACGGTGTTTGGGTTCTTGGAAACTAGTGTTTTCTTTGCTTCTGTTAGCTGTGCACCGGGCAGATTTTCATATGGTGCAAGAGACTTTGTGTTCAGTGGTTCATAAAGTGAACATTATAGGTAGAAAAAACACTGTTTACTTGAGACCTACTGCTGCATTTTATTTTTTGGTAGATGCTAGGTACATTTCATTACAATTGCTGTTTTTGTATTCCTGGACGATACTACATCTGTCAGGTGCACAGTGCATAGTGCAGCATTACAGAACTGGCGAGGGACTGTGTAGGGTTCTGTCTTGAGATATTGGGTGACTCTCTTGCTATTTTTGCCTGTAAAAATGTTCTTCCAGTACAGGGAGACAGAGGCTTAGTAAAATGTTCTAATTCACTGAAAATCCTTCAGAAGTGTCTAGAAATCAGACCAAAGGCATCTAGTGGGCCTCTTTCACAAGCAGGTGAGGAAATACTTTTTAGCTTTACTTTCAGATGGTATCATGCTGTTTATTTTCAAATAAGCTTGAAGGAGTCTAGTTTTAACCCTGACCCCCTCACTTGTACTTTGAGAGGAGTTGTCATCCTATGCTTGGAATTTTATGAATAGTTTTCATCATCAAAGCATTTTGCAAACACCTTTTTCTTACTCCACCCCAGTGATAATTACTATGATCTTACTTTTGCAAAAGGATTTAAGTGACTAGCCCAAGGGCACAAAGAGAGGCTCTGTCAGGGCAAGAATTAGAGCACATGATGCCTCCTCATACACTCAAAATTCCACAGTCAAGGCAGACACGAAGAGAAGCATGAACAGACGTGCTCTTCCTCTTGCTCCAGGAAACCACATCTTCTGACAGAATTTACCTGTGGCCAGAAAACTGAAATCACAGCCACGCAACAGGATGTGCTGGCCTGATTTTGCTCCCATTGAGGTCAATGTAGACGGAAGAAATGAAAAAAGAAAAATGGGTGTGCCTCTGTGCAGATGCAGACTTGAATCTGTTAGCATCTCTATGATTTAGGGTACAGAGAGCTAATCACAAGTAGGTTCCTCAACACCATTAGTGGAGTCCAATGCTGGGCCTGCTTGACGGACTCCCTAAAACCTGCTTTCAGTGCCCAAGAGTGTCCCAGACCCCTGCTTGAGAACCACTGATGTAATAGAAAGGGCCACTTCTGCCTGTGCTGGTTGTGAAAAGTGACATAACTGATCACTATGTTTTTAGTTGTTTTTAGGTATATGCTGGTCATGTGTTAGATCCCACCTTATAAGCAAAACAGTGGGAAGAGATTGTGATTCTTCAAGAGGTGGTCCATATATATTTTCCCAGCATAGGTGCGCATGCTTTGTAGCAGTGTCCATTAATCCACATATGCATCAGGCATCACCTCATCAATCAGGCAAGGTTACAGTAGCAGTGTGGGTTGACGCTTTTTCATTTCCCTTTTACTGCCACATGCTCAGTGCCAAGAGTAGGAGGACTGGACTAGGGATGTTAAATATCAGTTAATTGAATAGTTTTATTGGTTTAGTCGACTGTTCTATAGTCTCCGGGCAGCCCCTGTCCGGGGGGGGGGGGGGAGGAGAGTCTGAGCTCCCAGAACTGAGCTGGGCTGCCTGCCCGCCTGGGTAACCAGAATATCGAGAATTGTAACTAATGCTTAAGTGTGGGTTTTTTTTAATGGTATATAGAACCTTGTGCCTGATTATCTTCTTATTAAGGGTTAATATTAGATCTTTGTAGGGGGGCAAATTATCCCACATCTGCCTTGTACGAGGTTTCTAGCATCACAGACTGGATACTGGGCTAGACTGACCATGGGTCTGGTTCAATCTGGTAACCTCTGTGTGATTTAAAACTATTTTAATTTCACTTGAGTTTGTATCTGGTTGCCTGGTCTGTGTAAGTAGGTAGATGGTTCTATCCACCCTATTCTGGCCTGCTGTGCATCATGATCCAACTCTGTCTGGAGTCTGTGAAGCCTCAGCTCACTTCAGTGAGAGTTGGTTGGTCAGTGTGTGGCAGGAATAAACTCGTTTCTGCAGTGAACACCCCAAATTGCTGTAGGTTTCTATGGGGAATCCAACTGAACACATTTAGCAACAGTTCCTGTACTGTACATAGTAGCTCTTTGCTTCTAATCTGCTTTACAATTCAGTGTCACTCACTACTTCCTTTTGACAGAAAATCTATGCTTCTCCAGCGTAATTGCGTACACGTCACCAGCCATACACTGTTTCCCAGTAACTCCTGATTGAAGCCCGTGACTTCTAGAGAGAGAACTGGTCTTTATTCTGGTGCTTTTTCTTTTCTCTGTTTTAAAAAACAAAAACAAAAAACAAAAAAAACCAAAACCACCACCACTGGTAGAAATTGCTTGTCTGGCACTTAACAAACCTGAGCAGCTCTATCCTAGTCCACAATTCTGCAGGTAGAGAAATTGCAAGTGAAGTGGAGAATAGCTGAGCTTCTCAGTATGCCCTGAAGCTCAACACAGTGTTTTTTCTGTGAACCAATGAAGGAGTTTCAGAATAGAAGCTGCTTTGTGGAACATGCCTTGCTAGTAGTCCTTTTACCTTTGCAGCTCGAGAGCGGTTACAAAGTGCAGCAGTGTTGCCTGACGAGTGATGAAAAGGGAAAAATAACTCGTGACACTGACCCCTGTAGCAAGAGGTGTTTGACAGTTGGAGCTACTCTGAACTTTATTTCTGTCTGTGCAAGAAGCCTGACTTCAGAGAGCTACGGGTGGCTCATATTACATTGCCCTGCACACACCGGAGTCTAGACCCTTGGAGGAAGCAGTTTGGCAATACATCAAGTTAACTAATAAATGAGGTTATAATACAGACCTACTCAAATTGAATACACAACTGATGGTCACGTATATTGTGTTGTATCAAAGGGCTGGCAGACAGTTGAATGCCACACAGGCAAACTGTTAATCCAGCTAAAACAGTGGACGGTTTAGACTGCCCAATAGATGTAAATGGATGCAGCTTGGGGTGTAATTTTTAGCTAGCAGATTTCTAGGAAATATAGGACAAAGCAGTCTTTGTCGGAGCCTGCTGCAGAATCCCTTACTGACAAAAACTTTATCATGTCGGTGGGTGATATATTACAGTAATAGATTTGTTACTATACAGAACTGCTGCTGTCTTCAGCTGGAGGAAACTGACCTTTGAGCATTGCTTGAAAGGGTTTTAATGCTAAGCTTGCAAATAAAGCCCTTCTCCCGGAGAACCCTGCACGCTCAACTGAGTGATACATTGGCAGCAGGAGAGAGCGTACTGTGTTTCCCCAGTAGATTACAAGGTACAACATGTGATAGGGTGCGGTCACAGAAGATCCTTGGGGGTGCTTTCTGGAGTGCTGACACAACCACTGGCACTCACCACCTTGCTCTCTGGGACTTCTCACCACCCTGTCCTGGTGGGCCAGATCTCCTGGTCTCCCGCAGCCAAGGCACAGAACTGAGATCACCGCCCCTCCACCGCCGCAAGGAGCAATGCAGACACTGAACCACGTCAGGTCAGAGGAAAATGCAGTTTGGGGCCCAGCTTCCAGGGAAACCACTCCCCAAATAAATCATTCAAATAAGCC
The DNA here is from genome assembly GCA_032595735.1 of Pelochelys cantorii. Taxonomy (NCBI): domain Eukaryota; kingdom Metazoa; phylum Chordata; order Testudines; family Trionychidae; genus Pelochelys; species Pelochelys cantorii. The sequence goes on along the minus strand of CM064338.1, from coordinate 39,519,794 downwards.
CCTTTTAACAGTGAAAGAAGGATGTAAACGCTGATTGCTTCCCCAGGTAACAATTGTTTCCATTAGGCTTGATAGTAAATAAAAGTGATTTTTATTAAGTATAAGCAGTAGGATTTAAGTGGTTGCAAATGCAAACAGGCAGAGCAAAACAGATTACAAATTTAAAATAACAGAAAACGCATAGCTGGTTCTAACACTAAAAGCTCAGTACAAACTTACCCTAAAACTGTTCTTACATCAACTAAATGGCCAAGCCAGGGAAGATCTTTTCTCCTGTGGTTTCTGGTTCATTCTCTTGAGAGTCACATGCCAGACAAAGACTGAAAACTTTGCATCTTAAATAGCCTTCTTTTTAGTCGGGAATTCTTTGTACATTTCACCCTTCCATGGAAAATTACCTGGTCAGACCCCTACCAGATGGGTGGTCACGTGACTTCCTAAGACCAACCACTGTTTAGACTTAAAAGACAAAAGAGGCTGTTTACAGGTGATCACCCAGACATTGAGGAAAACAGACTTGATGGCTTTCATTTGCACATTTAAAACCATAAACCATTCCATATCTCTAATTATACATACAAGAGTGGTACATACGCCAAAATAAGACCTACAGATCCAGCAAATTGAGACATTACACTTGATAGATTATATGAGGTATTTTGTCCAAAGCATCTTCAAGTTATGCATATTTATGTCCATCAATCAATTTCATAAAGCATGGCGGGGTGGGGGGATTTGTCACAAAGTGCTTAGGTGGCTCTTCTGCATCCCTGCACTCAACTCTTGAACAGCAACAAAGAGAAAATCATTGAGTTTCTACAATGGAAAGTGTTTCTTAAAGTGACGATTCTGGTGTGATCCAAATAATAAACTTATGTCTACAATTTATCTCTGTCTTAGGCTCACCCAATGTGCACTTGGTCAACTGAGTTTAATATTCCAATACTATCATTTAATATAAGGAAAGAATGAAAATGATACTTTTTAGGAGGTGAATGAATGAAAGACATACCACTGATCAGTACGGCCAGGGAATGTTGGTACAGCTGGAGGCATAATGTGGGCAATGGTCTGAGGGAAAGCACCATGGGAGTCTTGTTTGGTTGTTCTACCTGCAGTTTGCACCTCACCATGCTGTACCTAAAGAGAGGAGAGTTCTGCACCATGGACTTGTCATGAAGAAAGATTAGCTCAAGTGCCAGATTTCATGGGGTTAGAAAAGAAAACAGCATAGCTTAGAACTTGAGATTAGATGTGGTTCTTTCCGTCAAAGTTTTCCGTAAGTATCATTAAGTCCAGATAGCAGGCTGGGTTCTGCTTGTGTGCATGCAGCTAAGTACTTTTGCACACTTTGGTGTGCATTTTACACTGTCATCTGAACTCTAAAAAGTGGAGGCTAGAGTCCGAAGAAGAAACGCTGCAGTTTTAGGACTTACTCTGTTTATTTTCTAAAAGCAGAAAAGGTTTTCTTCTCTTTTAAAAACCAGTGGCAGAAAAATGGGACTCAAGTATTATATGAAAAATACTAAGAGCAGGGTTGATAGCATAAATGTACATTTTATAGCACCATTCTGAGATCTTTAGTTGCAAACCCACTATATTAAACGGGAGGGATTAATTCACTTTGTTTTGCCAATCGGTCTTTACCTAGAAGTCAAATTAGCAATTCAATTAATCGCTGAATGTTTCCTGCCAGTGAGAATAAAAAGGAAATTTCACTTTGTCTGGCAAAATGTAGTTCCCAAGGGATTTGAGAAGTTAGCGAGCAAAACTGTTCCAAAAATTTGGCAGATCAGACATTCAGCCACCAGAAAAGGAAAGAGAAAGGAAGTGAGACATATTTTTAAAAAATATGTCTGAGGGGAGGAAATGACTCGTCCTTTGAGAAGAAATCTATATAAGGCACATAAAGCAAGCTATTCTTTGTGGCTTTGACTAATGGAAAAGAAAACATAAAAGAAAAAGCAAAGAGCACCCTGTATATCTTGTGGAGCAGCACCATGTTAATTTTTTAGCCCTTTCTATCTGAGATGGAAACATAAACAGAATTTGGTGACTGCTGTTAGGGCTTCTAATTTTTAAAAAGCTATTAATCTCACAGTGGACTGTAAGATTTAAAAAAAAATCATTATACAGTGTTGTAGCCATGTTAGACCCAAGGTATTGAGAGACAAGGGGGGTGAAGTAATGTCTTTTATTGGATTAGCTTGTGTTGGTCAAAGAGACAAGCTTACAGAGCTCAAGAAGAGCTTGTCTCTTTCATCAAGGCAAGTGCATCCAGTAAAAGATATTACCTCACCCACCTTGTCTCCCTCTCTTAACGGAAAGTATCATTTACTGTGTGACTCAGAAGGCAGATAATGAGGTGGGGAGTCTTTTACACCCAGCTGTCTGTCTGAACCCAGGTCACTCTGGTAACAAGTAAAAATGGTTACTAATCAACGGCTATTTGATGTCCTGTCAATAAAATGGTCTGTCCAATGCAGAGTGAACAGTTCTTTACACCAGCCCTGGCACCTTCAGAGACAGGGATTGAATTGGCAAAAAGAATGGCCCCAGAACTGAGACGGGGTGACCTGAGGACAGCTGTTCTGAACCAAGTCAGTTCATTCATGGAGGGATTCAGGTTTTGGTGCTGTTATTTGAAAGGCGTGCCCTACAGGATGGGATGGCAAGTTGGCATAGGGGCACTCTGGCTAGCCTAGTGCTTCTATCTACAGAGAAGAACTGATGAATTTTCTGCCAATGGCATGAAGCTTAGCTGTCCTCATGCAGGAAGGATATGAGGCATCTGTATAAAGAACAGATAACTGCATGAAATCAAATCACCATTGTATAGGATTTTCAAAGACAGTCACTATAATAGTGAATTTGTTATAAAAAGGCAAGATTGACCTAAACGCTGCTAGACACACCTTACGTAATAAATTGAACTACAGTGGTTGAGCATTTACCCACACATTGTCCATGTTTTGTCCAGGAGTAGGGACTTTTAAAAGTTGCAAATAGCATTTACTAAGGTATTTTTGCAGTAGAAAAAAACAGTATTTTAACTAAGTAGTGTAGTCCATTTAAACATAACTGTGATCTGATTCTTTTAGAACTATAAATGACCTATTTCACCCAAGTAGAAAAATTAGACATACTGGGTAACTCCAAATCCTTCAGTTTTTATATATGTAAAATCTATTAGTGGTAGCAAATTGTTGTTTGTTACTCTGTGCCTTGGATAGGGGGAGCTTTGCGGGGGGAAATGCCACATTTGGGGCAGATGGAAGAAATGCGTGTGTGTGTGTGTGTGTGTGTAGGAGATTCCAATAGCTGTTTGGTATGTTAGTATGTTTACTTTAATAGTTAGATGGTAAAGGAGGTGGACAAAGGGAATGATAAATTGCAGACGTGGTAAGTTAAGCACCAGGATAATACTATCCTATGAACAAGGTGTAGAAATATACTAATACAAATACAGTAAAATTTCAAAAGTCTGCTAATTAGTAGCATAAACTTATCAGACAGTCGACTAGTGGCGGGATTAGTTTCTCTCTCCCCCCCCCCCCCCCCGGCTGCCGCCGCCAGCCGGGCTCTTGCTACAGTTCAAAGGCAGAGGTGCCCTTATAGACTAATCGAATAGTCAATGGAAATCCCATTGACTATTCGATGAGTTAATTAATATAAATTTTACATCCCTACTAAGTAGTAGTAACTTGAGAGAGAATACTTTCCACTGTAGAAACTGAATGCTTTTATCTCTGCTGATGATCATGAGCGAGTTCAGGGATGCAGAATGTTACTCAAGAATGTTTTCCCCAGTAGGCTAGGAGGTATAGCAAACATGCCAGCACTGGGTCTCTTTCTGAACATGCACCTGTAATTTTGAAAAGGCTTGTTTGGTGTTTAAATAGGTACAGTTTGCAAATCTCTTAATCCCTTTGTGTTGTCTGCTTTGGCTATAGTGGTTGGGTAACTTCTAAAGATTGAATACTGTATCCACTGACATTACTTATGTAGCTCAATTCAGAAGGGGATGTGATTATTTTGTTTTTAATGACAGAAAAGTGTAAAATTACTTAGACCAAAATGTGATCTTCAGCTGGCATCTCACTTGAAATCCCAAAAGAGAATACAAGATTCTATTCTTCACTATTCCCTGAAGTTTTTTATCTAACCTATTTTTATTCACTTCAGATGCCTCTTCGAGTGACTCATTCCATTACCCACATAGGAAATAATGTTCCCTAATGTCCTAAGCAAAATTTTTCCTTGTTTAGACTCCTTGGTACATCTATCAACCTTTCTTCTTTTGTGGACTGCTGTTTAAAATAGCTCTAAACAGTTACACTGTATCATCTTTTGTCTCTTTTCCAAATCTTATGTAGCTAATTGCCATTATCTTTCCTCCTTCCCTCTTTTTTGTCAACACTTTGGTAATTTTTGTTGCCTTCATAAGATTTTTTTCCTCCTAACTTTCTGGGTTGTAACAGATCTTTTATGTGAATATCAGTATTCTTTGCAGGGCTGCAGTAGTAAATGTGTGATATTAATTCCTCATAGCTAAAAGCGATGGTGCTATAAACATATATAGAATAGCAGATTTTTTTATTGAGGTATTTTATGATGTATTGACATTTATATTGCTTCAGTTTCCTGGATCACGCTTTCTGCCTTTGTACATCGCTTCTCCTTCTGTTCTTTTGTACATTCCCTATGTTCATCAAATTGTCCAAAACATTTGAGAGTCGTCTTGTAAACTCTGGATGTATATTGTCAGGTCCCATTGAGTTACATGGATGAACTCAGTTGACATCACCTTAGCATTATCTTCAGGTATCAGCCTTTCTGAAGAGCTTTCCATCTCCAGATGGATGTATAAAAACCCTATTCCTTTGAACTGAGGTTTCATGTTGCAATTGTGTTTGCCTCTCCACTCTTGTTCTTGAAAACTTTCACTCCTGTCCTGTAGCCTTACCTTGCTAATTTTCCTCACCCACTATCCCTTCCCACTCAGGGTTTTATGTCTAGGATTTTTAATCATCCATCTATCTTCTATACTGCAGTCTATGTCTAGAGTTAGTGGAACACAGATTAGCAGACCCTGGGGTTGTTATCCTCGAGCATCTACACTGGTTACTTCAGGTTAGGAATTGTTGAATCCTGGGTCCAAACCAAGGATTCCAACATCTACACTGCATTATGGAGGCCCAAATCCAGCTGCCCATATCCCAGACTTCCTTGCACCCTACTAAAATGTGGCTACTCTGACCCTTTGTTCACGATGCCATATGGTAAAAATTTTGTTGTCCAGAGGACAAAGAAATTCAGCCTTTGGGATTGGGGGGTTACTTCTGGTGGACTCTCAGAGCATGAGTCCAGTGGAATTGTCTACTGCAAAGCAGTAGGACTTGAACCCTGGATCCCAGGTTGACTCAAGCTTAGATCCTGGGTTAACAAGTATATGGTGTCTGTGGATATAGACAGAATGGGGATTAGGGTTGAGCTGACACAGCAGTCTGGACATACTCTAAATGTACTGTGCCTTTTTTCTGGTCTAGTCAAATTGCTTTGCTTCTCTTTTGTGCTTCATAGTCTCACTTCTTACTGTCACCCATGGGATTCTTTCTATTAGTTTAATTTCCCACTGCCTGTGTATTCTTGTTTACTATGTTAAAATTAGACCTGGGTCATTACTTCCTGCAGGTCAGTGTTTAATCTTACGTAGAATTAATGTGACAATCAAATTTTTTTCAGTAACATCCTAAATTGTTTCGAGTGAGGGTTATTGCTGAAGGATTTGTTTAAATTAAAAGTGTTTCACTCTATGTAGCAAGGCTTCTTGAAAAGTGTAGCTTATTGCCTTTTCTATTAGCATAAGAAAACAGTGCACAAAAGTTTAGCTCTTCGAAACTGAAGGTGAATGAATACAGGAACACTTTGCAACTCAGAACTATTGTCACGTAAATCTTAAATTTTGGCACTTCAGTAATGTCTAAGATATAACAGGTTTTGTTTCTTTGGGGGCAGGAGGAGCCACACATCCTCCTTTCTGGAGAAATACTGAGGTCACTGTAAAATCATTGGATCCTGAGATTTTGGCTGTTTGCTTGCTGGGCTCTGGCAAACATTGCTGGTAATGTTCTACTTGACTGCACAAGCCTACGGCAGCCTTTTGTGTGTGTGCTGTCCATTAGCCATCATTAATATTTGGTTTCACACTTTCCTCCTTTTAGGTTATGCCCTGGGAACCTTAATTCTCTTTGAGGAGACTTCCCTATTCAGGCTGAGATGTTAAATCTTGTGTGAAGTTCAACTGGCAGAGCAGAGCTGCTTTTAATTAAAACTGTTTCAGCATTTTTGGCATTTTCCCCCTTTAAGTCTCCTCTGCTTTATACTTGTCTGCAAAGGGCAGTGCTGCAGTAAGGTAGTATCTGAATACCACGATGAGCCAAAAGCTTTTTGTAGTCTAATGTCTTAATATTGTTTCTTAAAGAGGTTGGCTTGGGGCTAAGTAAAATGAAGGTGGATGGGGAGGGGAAGTAGAGAGAGAGCTGCTTTTTCTAGTTTTGCTAGAAATATTTAGGAAAATATGTAGAGGGTTGTCTTGGATTTGTTGGGGCATGCTTTGCCTTTGACCTTTAGACAGCCTCTTGAGGTGGGTACCCTTTTTAGTGCTACATCCTGTGCCTCCATTACTCGGGATTAGGTCACTGATTTCAAGCCCCTCTGTTTCTTGCTGTGGCTGCTCCGAGTTTCAGAGAGCTCCAGTTCTTGCTAGATTTCACCCTTTTAGGAAGCAACCCAGCAACCATGGACAAAAACAACACAAGCCAGTACTTTATTAGTTACCTCAAACACAATATTTGAGTCCATATTGACTGTATTGCCAGCTCCCCAGATGGAGAGCCCCCAGATTTCATCTCTCTTTCTCCTTTGCTTAGTCAGCAGAATTCCTAAGTCTGTGTGTTCACACCTTGGTCTTTTGTTTCCAGTGAAGTCAGACTACTTCTGCATGTCCTCCTTCCCTTGACACCTCTCATTTATGTTGACAGTTCTTTATAGATGTTCATTCTAGCCTAAGCCTGCCTCCAGGACTCTCACCCATTTCCCTATACAAAGAAAGAAATTAACCCCTTTACACCCAATAGGGAGTGAGTGAGGAAAAGTGAGTCAAATATTTTTTTTTCATAAAAATATTACAGGAGTCTTTGCACCTTCATCACAAAACTGATAGCTGGACTTCTCATTGCTAAGGCTTTCTTCATCTATCATGCTGTCCCCCTATTGGAAGTCTCTATTTTATTCTGAATTGATTTTTTATATATATATATATATATATATATATACCCCAGGCTGTGCTGTATAGATGAGAGGTTCAGCTTTTATGAAAGCTGTGCCCCATCAAGAGATCTCTACAGTGGCCAAACAGTGTTAGGAAATAGGAAATGATGAAGGAAAGAGTGACTAGAATTGAAAAAAGCTGGTGGCTTATGCATAAATGATGAGCAGACAGGCCCCTTACTGAAGGATCTCTTGAACATCCAGACCAGCTTTTGTTTGATCAAGATGCGTGGAAAGAAAAGGTAATTTTAGACCTAGCGATTTGAGAAGAGTTTCTCAAATGACAGTGAACCTGAGAGCTGGAAAAATGACTATAGTCCTAGGAAGAATTCTTAATCTACAAGGTATGTGGGTGGTTTGAGTGCCTGGGAAAAGAGAGAAACCCCTCTGTTTCCTTGCACAGCCTTTACCATGGTAGAAATATGAAGGCTGCTTTTCCTGACTAGTATAGTGTGTATATTTATGTCCACAGTAGGGATGTGAATGTATACTTGTGTACACTTGTGCCTGGGCTCATGGGTTAACCCTCACGGTTACATGCAGCCCTCTCCCCATGCTGCTGACTCTTTATAAGAAACATGAACATTTTTATTTCCTGACTTTCAAAAAGTTGGGCCCACTAGGGCTTGGGGGTCTTGTGGCTGGGTTGGGAGGGGTATTTTGGTTTTAAGATCCTGTTGGGCTCTTGTCTGGTTTCTCGACAATTTACTGCAGTGGCCTTCCTTTGTCTCAGTGGGTCACAGGGTTGCCAGATGGTTTAACCAAAAATACCGAACACTCCCCCCCCTCAAAAAAACACATCGGGGAAAAAATTCTGTTGAGGGGAAATTCTGTTGGGGGGGGGGGAGGACTCCAAGTTAAGAAAAAAAATTAAATAAAAAAACAGCATGGCCCCTTTCAGAGTGTGTGCAGAGTCAGAATAGGGATAGGAACAGGGGAGCGGTTGAGCACTAAGACCCAGGGAAGGCATTGCTTCCCCTTGGTCTTTAGGCTTTTTGCCAGCAGCCATTTTGTTGTCTTGATCAAGCCAGAACGCAGCTTCCCTGTGGAACCAGGTAAGCAGGGGGGCTGGGGGTGTCGGAGGGTTCTGGGGGGGAGGCTGGGGGCTGGTCCCAGTTGCCGGGTATCGTAGGGTTGCCAGGTGTCTCTGGTATTTTCGCCTCCTGGCCGGGGGAAAAAAATCAGAAAATACTGGACATTTTAGGTGTCCGGTATTTTCTGAAATTTTTTTACCGGACAGGAGGCGAAAATACCGGACTGTCCGGGTCAATACCAGACACCGGACAACCCTTGGTCGCATAACTGAAATCCAGTGGTGGGCAACCTACGACCCACGTATCTCCTCTCTGCCCCCTTTCCCCTCACCCTTTGTGCACTGAGTCACTGGAGCCCCAAATTTATCTACACTTCCCCCCCTCCTCCCAGCTCCAGGAATCACCTGATTTGTGCTTCTCCCAGAGCTTGAACAGCCACAAATCAGGATTCATGGTGTTCGAGCTCTGGGAGGAAAAGAGAGTCATGACGGAGCACGAATCAGCAGATTCTTGGTGCTCTGGAAGTGCTGGGAGGGGAGGATAGGTAAGTGTGGGGCCCCAATGCCCGAAAGGTGTGGGGCAAGGGAGCAAAGAGAGAGTCTGCAGGCCACAGGTGGAACCCCAGTGAGCAGCATGTGCTCCGTGGGCTGCAGATTGCCCACCACAGGAATGGATTGTTGCAACAGAGAAGACTAAGGAAGTTGTCTCATGGACTTGTGAGGTACTTCCAGATCATTCCTAAGATGCAAGTCAAGCAGGGCTGCATTTACGTTGCAAAGCAATAGGGCTTGGACCTTGGATCCTGGCTTAACTCGAGCTTGGATCCTCTAACCCTACAAGTCCTGGGACCGTGGGTCTGAGCCCTGGGTTAGCACTATCACCGTGTAAATGCAAGGGCAGGGGTGTGTTGGGCCCTGGCTAAAGCACAGGCTTATGCTGCAGTGTACACCTAGGGTATGTCTACACTTGCCCCCTACTTCGAAGTAGGGAGGCAAATGAAGCATACCGAAGTTGCAAATCAAGCCTGGGATTTAAATATCCTGCGCTTGATTTGCGTGTTCCCGGCCGGTCGCCATGTTTGAAATTCACCAGCCCGGAGTAACCGCCCGCGTCTACACGCGGCAGTGAAACGGGAGTCCGATTTAAAGCCCTAACTCGAATTAGCTGGTATTCCTCCTGCAATGAGGTTTACCAGCTAATTCGAGTTAGGGCTTTAAATCGGACTCCCGTTTCACTGCTGCGTGTAGACGCGGGCGGTTACTCCGGGCTAGTGAATTTCAAACATGGCGACCGGCCGGGAACACGCAAATCAAGCGCAGGATATTTAAATCCCTGGCTTGATTTGCAACTTCGGTATGCTTCATTTGCCTCCCTACTTCGAAGTAGGGGGCAAGTGTAGACATACCCCTACTGAGTCCTTTCCCTCTGCCTGCCTAGATTTTAGGTTTTGCTGTAGGAAGTGACTTTTGGTACAGATCCACTTTTGTTAATTGGCTACCCTGTATTTTGACATGACCTTTCAGCTTCTTGAGGAGCAGCCTCCATCAGTTGCTCCTATTTACTGAGCCTTCAACTAAAGTGAGAATGTATTTCCTATTGTTAGGGGGGTGTAATATTTCTGTAGTAGTAATGTCATGTCCTCCCTCATCCACTCCGTACAGAATGACCTGTTGTTTGATATCATACTGCAGAAAGTGTGATGCTTTTCTGAGCTCTGATCTTGCTCAAACATCTTACACCTGGACCTGTAAACAACTCTGAATAGAGCTGATATCTGTCTATCAGAGTCGCATTATTAAACTGTTAGAGCATTTTTGTAAAAGTATTTATCTGGTTAAGCTCTTTCTGAAGGAAATCTTAAAATAACATCTTCCATGGGAGGCGGTGTTGGGGAGGGTTTGCTGTGTGTTTTTTGGTTGGTTGGTTAGTTGGTTTTAAGTGAGGGGAATGAAGGGTAAGGATTGTAATTGTTAATATTTGCTTGGTATCAAATGGAATGTTTAAAAATGAAACTTTTCCATTTGAAAAGGTGACTCGTTTAGGATCTGTTTTCTTAAAGTAATTGTTGCCAGTCCATCTGTAGCTGGCATGTGGTTTATTTTGAGGGGGGAGGGGAGGTTAGGGTTCTTTTTGGCCTGTAAATTTACCTTTTAATTGAGTAAACTGTCTTTTATTTTTGTTATCTTCTGAAAATATCCTCCAATTTAATTAATGGCTTGTCTCCCCAGAGGGTTTTTAAATGCTTGAGTTTTAAAAATAAATTAAGAAATCCCTCTTTGTTACCTACGTTCTAGCTATACTTGTTGCTCCTTAGTAGTATTTATGGTAACTGGTGCTGTTCAGCAAGTGGTCTTCTCCTTTTCTGCATCTCCAGAGCACAGAGGTAAACATGTTTGTACTTGAATGTGACAACACCGTGGAAAATAATTGTTGATCTGATTATCTTAACTGAGATGGAATTTGACTTCCATACTTTATGGGTGATCGGCTGACCCAGGCTGCTAGGACTTTGATGGAAAGACTGAGTTCTTCCATTCTGCAACCAGTAAAAGGATTAAAACGAGCCTGGACAGCAGACAATAGGACATATACCATTTTATGTGTCTGACTTTTGATATATGTATAGATTTTCAAATATTTCTAAGATGACCTGTTTCTGTCTCTAGATTTTATTTATTGATCTTTTTGGTTGCTTGTTTAAACAGTGTTAGTCTAAGAAGTGCTGTTTCATGAAAAATGGGGTTCCTCCCACTTCACAGGGTCCTAGAGCCTGTTCCAGCCTGAGCCTGGAAGTCTGCTCTGCAAAAAAACAGCCCTGCCAGCTGAGCCCTGCAAGACCAAATCATCTGGCGTGGGCCAGCCATGGGTATCTAATTACACTGTAGACTTACCCTGTGTGGTCATCCCCTGCATCAACTTCTTCTACCGGCTGAGTCTAGGCCTGAGATGGTAAACTTCTGGGGGCAGGCACTATGCCTTTGTATGGGCTTTTGTGCACATGAATGTGTTTTATCAGGTACTGTATGTACTTCACCAGTTATTTTCCATATATATCAGCCTTGTAATACAGGAATTGGGAACCAGTAAGTTAACACTATTGCCTTTAACTGTTGATTCTTATGCACATATGCTGAATTAGGTTCTGAATATAATCAGTGTTGATATACCTGACAAGATGTGAAAATCTCACAGACGTTGGGCTGGTTTACCTGCCTTATACAAACCTTTTAGTTACACAGTTGGGTAAGATTCCATGATAACAAGGTATCTTCTGTTTTCCTCTTTTCTGATTCTAGAAGCATAATCTCAGGTCCTATAAGGCAGTGTTTGACAGCTCCCCGCAGGCACTCCTTTCTCCACACATGGCATTGGAACTTGCAACTTTCATTGGCAGGGCATGCTTGTTACAATGGGCATTGAACTCTGGCTGGTCCTGTTTACGTCAACAGGACAAAAGATGTGAGTCCTGCTTTGGATGCAAAGGGAAGCAGTGTCTCTGACACCTGTCAAAATGTATGGTACTGTAGACCAGTGATGGGCAACCAAGCGAGTGACTGGGCAACATGGGTGGCCCTCCTTCATCTCAGTGGGCTGCAAACTTCTTGTAACCAAGACGGTCTCCTGGGAGTGAGTAGATTTACTGACCGCACATGGGCATCTAGAATTTTGTGGGGTTTGTCAATTTTGAACCATAGATGTATTTTGATTGGATGCAGAGAGAGTGCACGACTGTCACCATCAATGTTGTGTGTAGAGAGCACACACCTCGCTTCATGTGCCCTTGCTTTAGGTACGTGCCGTTTGAATAACACTGGTAAGAAAAAGCTACACTGATGGAGACCAGTGAAATCTGGCAACCTGCACGTGGGCAACAGTAAACAAAATAACATACAGGCCACACACAGAATCCCAATGGACCACATGAGGCCTGCGGGCTGCAGGTTACCCACCACTGCTGTAGACTGTTCATTACACCTCGTGTTAACAGCTGTCAGAAATTGTAACAAAGGCCTTGTCTACACTAGAGACCTTACAGCAGCACATCTGTACTGATGCAGCTTCACTGCTGTAAGATCTCCCATGTAGCTGCCACTCTATGCCAATGGAAGAGAGTTCTCCCATCAATATAATTAAAACAGCAGCTGGAGAGCATCTTCTGCCAACATAATAGTGTCCACAACGGTGCTCCTGTCAGTATAACTCCTAGCACTTGGGGGGGAAGTCACATCCAGGAGCAACATTTTTTAATCACAATAGTGCTAGTCTTGACACATCTTTTTAGGCTACTTATGAAGTATCTTTCTGGCTACTTGAAGTGTGATTGGTATCTGTGTAGCCTTTGAATAGCTACAACTAAATTGGGGTGAGACCTGTTTTTAAAGTGTTACCTTGGCATTTGACTTCCTGTGTAACCTCAGCTTGCAGAGTGTACCTACATCAAGTTTGTGTTCTTGTAATTCTCCACTGGTGTCGCCGTAGGGGCTGTAATGTAAGTGGGATTACAGATGCTCTTAATACTCTGCTTTCTAACTGTAGTTAAACTACATGGTAGTTATAGGTTTAAAAAAAAAAAAGCCCAAGTTTGTTCTGCACTCTAGCTTCCCTCTGGAACTTTGCTTTTGGTGAATTACAAACTGTTAATTTTTGTAGCATAGGCCATGTCAAAAATAATCTGGGGTTCAGTAAGAAAAAGGTAGCTTGGTTTTGAAAACTTAGTGGTTAGGATTGTAGCAGCATGTCATTATTGACGCTGACTCATGTTTCCATCTTATGCCATAGTTTGGAAACTGGTGCATGCATTTCTTGTGGCTTCCATCCAAAGAACTCCAAGCGCCTTAAACTGCACTTTTAAGGGGTAGACGGAGGCACAGGACTTAAGGAATCACACAGAAAGTCTCTGGCTCTGTCAGAGTCAGAAGTAAAGTCTGAATTGCCTTTCTAGCCTTGTATTTTTAACTTTCTTCTCCATGTAGCGCTGCTAATGACTATGCAATAGATTCTAATATAAATTCACACTTGGGATTATTTTTAATATAAATTCCTTTTTAAAAAAGTTATTCCATTCACTTATTTAGAAAGTTCTTCCTTTGATAAGTATGCACATGTCTGGCTGGTGGATCAGACTTCTCTTCAGAGTGTGTGTTCCTAAGACCTCTCATTAGTTACACCCCAAAGAAAGTTGAGACATCTGTTTTAAACACATTTGTGTTAACCTATTCTCCATAGTAAGAGGTTAAGATTTCAATTAAATTCTAAACTGGAGTCCTTCTCTATAGTCTTAACAGATTCAAGGCTGCAGGTTAACAAATAACAAATTCTCCCTTCCTAGGCTTTGGATTTATATTTTGTTTTATATTTATGGGGTGGGGGTGGGTGTGTGTGTGTGTGTGTGTGTGTGTGTGTGTGTGTGTGTGTGTGTATATTTTTTTTTTTTAAATGCCATTTCAAACTTAGTTCTGTTTTTAGTTTTGGGAGCTTTCTTTCAGGATTACCCCACTTTTCTGAGTCTCTCAAAATGCCTGACAAGTAAAGAGCCCCAGTAAAGATTGTCTTTTGTATCCATTTTCAGCATCCTTAGCTGTAATGAGAATATTACACCTTTCAGAGGGGTATGAATAACATCAATGTACAACATGCCATCCAGAGCCAGCAGGATTCTAGTGAGGTCAAAACTATCTACGTTTTGTTTACCTTTGGTCAGATAGCATTCACCTTCAGAGGTGTTAATTTCTCGAGTTGGTTGGTTATTAAACTCTTGCTTTATGGGTAGAATAATAGTCATATAAGATGCCTCAACTATGATAGGGCACTCAGCAAGCAGCGCTACATAACCAGTATCCTTTTTTAATGCATAAGGAGGATTTAATGTTTTCAGGAAAGTCTTTAGATAACTCCAGTTGCCACCTGAGAGTGAATTTTCTTGGTTGTCCGGTTGGAAGCTGATGTATGTGCCCAACAAGGAGTGCCATCCCTCTTCTGAAAAGTGCATGGGAGGGAAGTGAGAAAGATGGGTGGACTCTTAAGGTGTTTTCCATAATGTTAGGCTCTGGTTTGTACCAGGTGTTCTACATCAGCTGATCAGCTCTCTGACTAGTGACTAGTTCTGCTTAGTGCTTTCCCATTATCTTGACGCTTGGTTCACCTATCTCTGTGCTCTCCTCTGAGACCGGTCCTGTTGAAACAGCTCTTTAAAGGCCCACAGCTGGCAGATAATTACTGGTACCAGTGAAAATTTGGGAATAGTATGTCTAACACCTCTACAAGGAAAGCCTCTGACTCTCAAGGGAGCTCATATGGCCCCCAGCACCTTAGCTGTCAAATGTGCCTGAAGGAAGGAAGGAAGGAACTAGGGATGTGAATGGTTAACCCGTAAGCCTCACCCTTAACAGATGAGGCTTACTGGGCATGGGCAGGCAGCTGCTCTGACTTTAACTGGTTAACCAATTAAACAGGATTTTACATCCCTAGAAGGAATGCTTGTACTCTTCCAGAGCTTCCCCATCAGCACACATCAAGAGAAGAGATGTCCTCAGACAGGGGATGTGCAGGAAGAGCTTCCTAAGATGTTCTCTTTCCTCTTAACCCCTGCTCCCCTCTTCCCCCCTCCCCCACTGTTTTTTCAGGCCCAAAATTAGGAGGTATTAAGAAAGGCTGTAACCACCGTTACCAAGTGGCAGCATTCTGACACTTCTCTGTCCTGTTTCTTCAGTAGACGCAGGCTTTGAGGCTATTTTATATCAGGCCCACTGAGACCAGCCTGCCTCCAAGTATCCTCTCCCAAATGAAATGTCAGGAAAAGATAATCACAGCTATGTAAACCCTGTTGAGAACGTTTTATGTAGGTTGATTGTGTACTGGCATTTGTTAGGGTTGCCTCACCAGTCTTATGTCATTCATGCATCTTTCTGCATAAATATATGCTTGCTAGCTCTTGCTGTGAACCATTCTGCTAGTAATTGATGACATGTCTGTGCCTGGTAATATGCTTGCCACAGCACAGTGGCATCTAGCTGTTCTTGGTAGAGCATGGATTACAATAGTCCATATGCTTCAATGATCTTTTTCGTTCCTATCCTTTTAAAATACAGTAAATGTATCCAAAATGACTTATTGAGGAAAAAGTCAATGAAAAGCCAGCTGAGGATTCCACATTGCCTTGAACACACCCTGTGGTTCTAAGGTATTTCATTACATGCAGTCTATGCAACGTAGCAAACTGATCTCATACCCTGCAATTCCTGGATGCAGAACGAAAGGGAAGTACAGAAGCAAAGAAATTCCAAGTTGAAACTTATACTATATTAAAGTCAGATGCTTCACAGCATTTAATTCCAAAGTAACTTTTTGTGCATTCATTCTTCCAGTTTTCATAAGTGAGTGTGAGTGTGTGTTTGTGTGCTCCTACATGTCATATAAAACTTGACAACCTTTCAGTTGCTTTCACTTTCCCTCTAAAATAACTACAAGTAAGAAGTGAAGTTTTTTCTTTCTGAAGGTTTCAAAGAATAAAACTGATGCAGTCTGCATTTATCCTTACATTTCTGCCATTGGCATGTATGCTGTCTTCTTGAATGGTGGTTGCCATTCCCTCACATTAATAGCCTCTGACTTGGGGGACATATTAACTCGAACACATGTTTGATAATGATTGGCACTGCACACAACTTGGGGAAGAGAGAGTGGATGAAAGAGGTTGACACTCCATATTTATTTTGTATCTGCCTTTAAGTGTTTTATGTGGATTTATATTTACTTATGTATATTAAAATGTCTTGCAGAGCTTTTTTACTGCACTTCTCTCTGAGTGTGTAATTGTTCAAAGGCATGTTGACATTTAAAAGTTGGTTGAGGTTTTTTTGGAGCCATTTAGTCTCTGTTAACAGAAAGTTTTTAGGAAGGCTTCAGTTTAAGAAGGCTTTTTGGCCTCAGCAGGCTCCTGTCGGTGGTTGTGGCCACCATATTGCATCCGCCATTTTGATCCAGACAGCTCCCTTACCCCACTGAGCATAGGGGAGCCGGAAGATGTGTGCTGCGTTCAGGGAGCGTGGGGGCAGCTTTGCAAGCCTTGGGGGCAGCTTCGCATGCAGCACTGGGGAGGCGGGGGGAAGAGCCGCATGAGGCTCACAAGCCGCGGGTTGGCCACGCCTGACTTAGAAAACCTCATCCAACAACATTTGAAAACTGGGTGATGATAATAGTACAGAACATTGCAGCAGCCTTTTAATATTTGGTTTATAGAAAACATGTTTCATTCTGAAGCAGAGGTGCAACTCCTCTTCTTAAAGATGACTTCACCCAGATGTTTGCTTTGCTTTTCTCTGTTTGATCAAAACTGTTTCCATTACATGTGCTTCATCATAATCAATAACCCCTGCTCTTATTCATGTAAAACCTTTCGGTAGAAAGCTTTTCACACCATATACAGCTAGCTATTGAAGACGCCCAGTAATTTATTTACTGTTAGAAACACGTTCCTGTTTTTGGAAACAGTGAACTATGACTTTGCTAGTAATTCCTCATGTAATGCTGTAATTGTTTAATTTTCATACTTCATGAAGCATCCTTCTGTAATACAGTGGTTTTTAAACTTTTTTTTCTCATGACCCAGTTGAGGAAAATTGTTGATGTCCATCTTGTAGCATAATTTGACTAGAGTCTGGGCTCCAGAGTGGGGCTGACGATGAGATTCTTGATTTAGTATTAAGTGGAGCACAGGATCTGGTCCAAGGGATAAATGTAACTGGACTGTTTGAAAATATTGACCATAATGTAATAAAATTTAACATCCCTGTGGTGGGAAAGACACCTTAGCAGCCCAACACTGGCATTTAATTTCAGAAAGGGGAACTACACAAAAATGAGGAGGTTAGTTCAACAGAAATTAAAAGGTACAGTGACAAAAGTCCAGAAACTTTTCAAAGACACCATAATAGAGGCCCAACTTAAACGTATACCCTAAATTAAAAAAAACAGTAAGAAAACCAAAAAAGTGCCACTGTAGCTTGGGTTAACCAAGTAAAAGAAGCAGTGAGAGATAAAAAGGCATCCTTTAAAAAGTGTAAGTTAAATCCTAATGATGAAAATAGAAAGGAACATAAAGTCCGTCAAATTAGGTGTAAAAAATATAATAAGAAAAGCTAAACAGTAGTTTGAAGAACAGCTAGCTAAAAACTCAAATGTAATAGCAAAATGTTTCAGTACATCAGAAGCAGGAAGCCTACTATAAATAACCAGTGGGGCCCCTGGATGATCAAGATGCCAAAGGAGCACTCCAAGACAATAAGGTCATTGCAGAGAAACTGACTGAGTTCTTTGCTTCAGTTTTCACAGCTGAGGATGTTAGGGAGATTCCCAAACCTGAGCCATTCTTTTTAGGTGACAAATTTGAGGAATTGTCCCAGATTGAGGTGTAATTAGAGGAGGTTCTAGAACAAACTGATAAACTTAACAGTAACAAGTCACCGGGACCAGATGGCATTCACCCAAGTGTTCTGAAAGAACTCAAACGTGAAATTGCAGAACTATTTACTGTAGTTTGTAACCTGTCCTTTAAATCAGTTTGTATACCTAATGACTAGAAGATCGCTAATGTGACACCAATGTTTAAAAAGGGCTCTAGAGTTGATTCGGGCAATTATAGACCGGTAAATCTAACATCAGTACCAGGCAAATTAGTTGAAACTATAATAAACAATAAAATTATCAGACACATAGATTAACATAATTTGTCGGAGCATAGTCAACATGGTTTCTGTAAAGAGAAATAATCCCTTGCTAATCTATCTGCTAGTAGGGTTGCCAGGTGTCCGGTATTTGCAGGCTCTGTCCAGTGTAAAAAACAGGAAATACTGGACATGTGAAATGTCTGGTATTTCCTGTTTCCCTCGGACGGAAGCCCAGTGAGGACAATTTTCCCCTGCCGCATTGGGAGGGGGAGTAAGGAGCACGGCAGAGTCGTAGTGAAGGGGGGCAGAAGGGGGCTGAGTGCACGCTGCTGTGGCCCATGTGACCAGCAGAGACCCGGGAGCTGGCCACATGATACCTCCCTCAACATCAGCTGTGGCCAACCCGCAGCTCTTGCCCCCCAAAAGTGCGGCTTGCGAAGCCACTCCTGTGCACACAGCCCTCCTCCCCCCCTGCCAACGGCCCCTGCTGGCTCCTTCCCGGCTTCCCTGTGCTTACTAGGTGGAGCTGTGGGGTTTTAAAAATGGTGCCCAAGATGGCAGCCATCTTAAAGGGGCAGCCTCCTTTTTTTTAAATATGTATTTATTTATTTTTGCTCCCACAATTCTGTTCTGGGGGTGTTTTGCTTAACAACTTTGGTCTTCCCCCCCCCCCTTTTTTTCTCGACAGAATTTTTTCCCGGTGTTTTTTTGGGGTGGGGGGTTCGGTTTTTTTTTTTGTTAAACTATCTGGCAACCCTATCTACTAGAGTTCTTTGAGGGAGTCAACAAATGTGGACAAGGGGCATCCAGTGGCTATAGTGTACTTAGATTTCCAGAAAGCCTTTGACAAGGTCCCTCACCAAAGGCTTTTAAGTAAAGTTAGTTGTCATGTGATAAAAGGGAGGGTCCTCTCATGGATTGATAACTGGTTAAGACAGGAAAAAAAAGGGTAGGAATAAATGGTAAGTTTTGAGAGTGGAGAAGGGTAACTAGTGGTGTCTCCCCAGGGTCCATACTGGGACCAATCCTATTCAACCTATTTATAAGTGATCTGGAGAAAGGTAAACAGTGAGGTGGCAAAATTTGCAGATGATACTAAACTGCTCAAGATAGTTAAGACCAAAGCAGCCTATGAAGAGCTTCAAAAAGATCTCTCAAAACTAAGTGATTGGGCAACAAAATGGCAAATGAAATGTAATGTTGATAAATGTAAACTAATGCACCCTGGAAAAAATAATCCCAGCTATACATACAATATGATGGGGATTAATTTAGTTTTAACTACTGAGAGAGAGATCTTGGAGTCATTGTGGATAGTTCTCTGAAAACATCCACTCAATGTGTAGCGGCAGTCAGAAAAGCAAACAATGTTAGGAATCATTAAAAAAGGGATAGAGAATAAGACAGAGAACATGTTATTGCTTCTATATAAAACCATGGTACACCCCCATCTTGTATATTGTGTACAAATGTGGATGCCTCATCGCAAAAAAGATATATTGGCATTGGAAAAGGTTCAGAAAAGGGCAACAAAAACAATTAGGGGTTTGGAATGGGTCCCATATGAAGAGAGTTTAAAAAGACTGGGACTTTTCAGCTTAGAAAAGAGGAGACTAAGGGGTGGGGGGATATGATGGAGGTATAAAATCATGATTGATGTGGAAAAATTATTTACTTGTTCCTATAACATAAGAACTAAGGGTCACCTAATGAAATTAATAGGTAGCTGGTTTAACACAAACAAAAGGAAGTTTTTCTTCACACAGTGCATAGTCGGCCTGTGGAACTCCTTACCAGAGGATGTTCTGAAGACCAGGACTTTAATAGGGTTCAAGAAAGAATTAGATAAATTCATGGAGGTTAGGTCCATCAATGGCTATTAGCCAGGATGGGTAGGAATGGTATCCCTAGCCTCTGTCAGAGGCTGGGAATGGGTGATTGGAGAGGGATTGCTTGAAGATTCCCTGTTCTATTCACTCCCTCTGGGTATCTGGTATTGGCCACTGTTGGCAGATAGGATACTAGGCTAGATGAATCTTTGGTCTGACCCAGTGTGGCTGTTCTTGTGGGAACTTTGGGGCCTAGGAGGGGCCTCCAGCTGGAGCAGGAGGGGCTTACCTTGAGTGGCTCCCAGTCAGCAGTACAGTGGGGTGCTAAGGCAGCTTCCTGCCTCTCCTGGCACCCCAGATCATGCTGTGCCCCAGAAGCAACTAGCAACAGGTCCCCAGCCAATGGGAGTGTGAAGCTAGTGCTCAGAGCAGGAGCCTTGTGCACTCTTCCTCTCTTCCATCCTTCTAGAAATTGGGCCTGCTGCCGTGTGCTTCTGGGGCACAGCGCAGTCTGTGGTGCCAGGACAAGCAGGTAGCTGCCTTAGCACCCCCACTGGTCACCTGATCACCCTGTAGCAGTGAGACCTAGTGCCTGACATTCCACAACTCAGTCCTGGGGCGTGACCCGTAGTTTGAAAATTGCTGCTCTAATAAATATCTGCTGCTAACAAATCTAATAATCCATCTAGAGCAGATGTATTTAATAAAACCTCTCCCTAAATACTGGGGATGCGAGGGGAAGAAAGAGCAGGCCCTTGCAGCATGTCTAAAAGCCAGCAAATTAGGGCTACTGTAGAGTTGAGAGTCTTCTTGCTGACAACCTTCTTTTCTCCAGCTGTTGTATCTGTGCCCATCCCATGCCTAGCCCAGGAGAATGAGATCAGTAGAGTACTAACAGCCTCTACTCCAAACTGGACTAACAAGATTCTTTCTGCGAATTCTAACGATGGTGCATTTGTGGTTGCATGGGGAGTTTTAAACAGTCCCAGCCAACATTACAGTGTGTCTTGGCCTGTCAGTCATGAGAAATGCTGTGCTGATGTGTCACTCTGTGTGTGGCTTCCCCTTCCCCTCCCCACCACAGCCCCAAATAAGCAGATATGAAACCTCCATGCTCCTACTCACCAGCTTTTTGCTATTACCTGACAAACCACATTCTTAATCACAGCTTTGGGGAGTAGGGAACTATACAGAAAAACCCAAGCCTCTATTTTTTGGTTGTTAGGCTATTAGTGTTTTTCTCACATTCTGATTTTTTAGAACTAAATTTTGTCAGTCGTAGTTACAAAACACTGCCATAAAAATAACTTCCAACACAGCTTTTCATTTGTTCCCTTCCATAAGCCAACCAGAATGAGCATATGACAATCCAAGGAGACTCATTTCTTGCTGTTGCAGTATGCTGTGACTCTTACTGGTTTTCTATTTGTAGCCATGCTGTATTAATAAGCAATCTTTGCCAAATTGAATGCCCTTCTGAATCTAATGAAACTTATTGAAGCAGTTCACATAGACTGGTCTGTGTCTGAGCTAGAATGCAAATAGCGATGTGAAATTTTCAGAAGTGCTTTGCGCTCTTGAAAGTCACCAGTGTTTTCTTGACTCTTTTTTTTTTATTCAAGATCTTCAAAAATGTGTCCCTGAAGTTAGGTGACTGAAGGAGGCAATGCCGGGTACCTTGTTAATTGAATTAGAGCAGCTTCCATTTAGATGAACAAATTCAAGACCTAGTTATGGCTCTGCAGTGTGCTTGTGAATTTTTTTCAAGGCTTTTTCCTTCTATGGGAATTATATTTAATTTAGTAATTCTAAGCTTAAAAATGGTCTCTCTTTTGAATGCAGCAGCATGGGAGAATCCTTTCTACATACCTTGAACCCAATTGAGGCATAACTGCTCTTTGCCATCCTAGAGCAGGGGTGGGGAACCTCAGGCCCGGGGGCCAGATGTGGCCCCAGGTTTGCATATATCTAGCCCCTGAGTCTCAAGGATCCCCCTCCCCCAGCACCGGGGAGCACGCATTGGTGCTCAAGCCCACCCGCTACTCCACCATGGGGCTGGAGCACACAATCTACTAGCCTGCCTGCCCCAGGCTCTGGTGTGAAAGGAATATGAGGAGTGTCTGTCTCCTCAGTCAGGGGCCATGTCAGTGAGGGTGGGGTTTTTTTCCTTCTCACTTGTGTGCGGCCTCCATCTGACTTTTCTGGGGTCAGTGGCCCCTGACCCAGAAAAGGTTCCCCACCTCTGTCCTAGAGACATGTTTTCAGAAATGCGCAGCCACTCCTGTTTGAAGCTGTTTCCTTCCCCAAAAGAACTCCACTCCCACTTAGGCATTTAATCAAAATAGGTTTTTCGAGGGCGTTGTGCACATTGCAGTCTTCTAGCACCGCTGTGTTCTGAGCTCATTTCCAGCACTGTTCTGAATATTGTTGCGAACAGGATCAAAGGAATTAGTAATGTGGTTCAGAAGTTGTAGACTGGCCTGGAGGGCCTTGGTATCCCCCACTTGTTGTCGTGCGCACCCTCACAGATGTTGGAGACTTTCAGAACTTGCTCATCATCTGGTGCTGCTGTCATGTGAATGCAGAGTTGCGTATGTGCCTTTCTCCAATTGTGATGGGTTGTTATTGCTCCAGTGCAGTACATACTTTTCACTTTCAGGGGGATTATTGTATTTGAGAGGCTGGATTTCAAAATTGTATTTTTTTTTTATTTTATTTTTTTTTTTTTTTGGTCATAAGAGAAACGAATACAGATGTTCTGAGGAAATGGCAAAGCTAATGGTTTCTAAAATGGGCAGACATCTTACTTTTTCATATAAAATCTTGCGGAGTGTGATTCCTATTAGTGCTTTAGTGACACTTATCTGATGTTGCTGAGAAGGAAATATGCTATGAAGAGGTCTGTTTTTTCTGTCACTAACTATATTCTGTGTCTAGCATACTTAGCGGGACAAAGGGTTTTAAATACTAGCAGTAGGTTTCTCCCCCGGCCCTACTGCCTCCCACATGCCAAAAACATTCCATAGCATTTTTTTTATACATATTCACCATGGGCAGTAAATTAAATGCCTTTATATCCAGATGAGTTAAAAATTTCATTTTTCTGCCAGAACAAGCATCTTCTAGTTATCAAGCTCCAAACAGCAGGACCAGAGCTAGGATTTTTAAGGGTTTTGTCTGCCCAGGGAAGCTAGTGTGCAGTAAGCTGAGCTGTAAATTTAAAGCTTCAAGGGTAGCCGAGTTAGTCTATAAAATGCTACCAGACCATTTGTTGTTTTTTAAGTTTATCCTGTATAGACTAACAAAACATGTAGATGGGATCATGAGCTTTTGTGGGCACAGCCCACTTCTTCAGAGGACCAGAGTTTTTTTTAAGTGTACTAGCTACTCCATGTTATCTCCCCATGTGGACGCTTTCTGAGCACTAAGAATACCCTCAGGTTTTTCCAAAGTGTATTAATGCCTTTGTATGCATTGCCTTCTCATGCATTTAAGAGTATCAACATGGGATGTTCGTACATAAAATTAGTGGGGGCTTTTCCCCATGCAGACCAGCCCAAAGGTGTCTTAAGTGGAGTAAGCACCTCCACGTCCATTGAAAGTCAGAGAATTAGATGCCTATGAGTATCCTGCCCAGGTTGCTACTAACGGTTTCCTGACTTTCAGGCCCCTTTTGTAAGGGGAGCTGAAGCTGCATCATTTCCCAATGTGGGGGTGTTTGTCTCAGAACACTTTCAACGAGCTGTGTGATGTCAGATGCAGAAGAGGCATTGTAGCAAGCTGTGTAGTTGGAAATCGGTTTGTAATGTTTGGAAATATAAATTGGACAATGTATTTGTTAATGCAGACTGGTCCCTACGAGAGGGGTTGAAGCTACTGAGTTCTTGTACAGAATAAGTCTGAAGTCTGAAAATTTTTTTTGGAGAACAGATTGTAGCGTGAGCTAAAATCTTGCAAAAAATATGAACTTTGATGCCAGCATAGCTTGTATTTTTTTAAATAAATGGGTGAATTACCACTGTCCGTTGCTAGAATTTCATGTAGCAGGAAAATAGTTCAGGTTAACCTAAAAATTGTCTGAGCAAAACCATTTATATATTGGTTTAAAATGGGAATAATGAAGCGGAATAACTAATTTACTAAATATGTATGCTCAGAAATGACTCGCCTCAAAATAGCCATACCAATCTCATTCTGCACTAACGTTCAGCCATGTTTCATCAACTGGCTACAGAAAGAACACTGTCTCTTTAAACACTAGTTTCTGTGGCTGTTTGAGTTTTAACCAACTTCTGTTTAGGAGGCATTTAGACTTGCCATGAAGCAATGGCTCCTTAAGAATATCAGACATCCTCATTTTTTTTAAGCAGTTTTAAATTATGGCCTAATGCTTTCCCAGTTTCAGGTATGTAAATCCAGTGTAAAGCTTCTCATTTAGAAAAACTCTTTAGACTCTGGAAACCATCTTTCTGTCCTTACCATCTGTGTCACCTGGTCACTTGTATGGCTTCCTTTGGGTGCTCTTATATTGACCCTGCTTGTGTCTTTGCAAGGTGATGTGTAGGAGGCATAAAATATTGGAGATATGTAGACAATTAAATACACTTTTTTCCAGACCCTTTGCTTAAAATGGGTTACGAAGCAAGTCAGTCAAATCTGGGACCCACTGTACCAACCTGATAAGATGTCTTCAGCAGGGCTCACAAATGATACCCTGGGAAATGACTGTTGAGTGAAATTGGGTCTTCAGTCCTTTACACTGGCTTTATTAGAAACCGCTCTTAACTAGTCATAGTGGCAAAGCTGTTCTTCAGAATTCTGCCTAAACATTCTATTTAATATGAAGATTAATTCCTATGGAAACAGCATGAAGGTCTTTCTTGGCAGTTATGCTTAATAACACCTTGATTTTTTTTTTCTCGTGACCTTTGAACTTCCCTCTAATTGTTTTTGACTGAAGGTGAAGGCTCATGCTAAGAAAACCCTCCTGAGCTGGGGAGGAAAAAGCTGCACAAATTGCGAGGCTCCTCTGTAAAATCAGAGCTTTCCAGTGTTGTCATAGGGATTTCAGCTGAAGATAAAAGGAAGAATGATCTGTTGTACAGTGTGGGTAGAGCAGAATAAAAATCTGTGGTTGAGTGGCTACGTGGAGTTGCTGGCATAAGCGCACAAAATGCTGCAAAAGAGATGTTTAGGCTTTGACAGAGAGAGCTTTTATTGGAAGGACAGTGAGGTTTGAGTTCATTTGGTTTTCCCTTTCCTGTTACATTTTTGGTACAAGTTACCCAGGGGGTTTTGTGTGGTTTTTTTCCCCTAATTTTGGTAAATTTAGAGCTGTAAATTAAATGCAAATTCAAATGTTCTGGATTTTCTGGAACAGCCATCACTAAGCATCCTATGCTGTTTGTCGCTGTTATGTACTTTTTTACAAGAGAACAGAAGTAGTTAGCATTGCACTCACCAAAAGGACCAGTTCAAGAAACGTGGAGACAAACATTAATACAGCTTCATCCCTCTTTACTCTCTTCAGCCTTCCAATAATGCTATTTCTCAGCCTTCAAACACTGAGAACTCAATAAATTCTATTATAACTTTCCCCAAGTCAATGGTTAAACTTGCCTTTTGTAAAGTATGAACTTAGACTACATCTTTGATGTCGGATTTCTGCTTACAGCATAAGTATTACAAATTACATTAGTAAGTGGTTTAATTAGCAGAACACATGTAGCATAAATGTTTGTACCTGGAAACATTACTAACATTAGACATTTCCCTTTATTAAATCATAAAGCAAAACACAATATATTGATTGGTAAATCCACATACTTTTTGTTGCTATAGGTAGGCAAGTTAGCCAATCATGATCTTTTGATTAGCCACTTTAATTACCAGATTTCCTGAGTAACAACACATGCAGGCTTATAACTTCCATTAAAAGATTGTACATGCACACATGCTCACACAACTTTTAAGAAAAGCTGTTCACCTTCTTGGAAAGTAAAGAGCTTCTCTTAATTGCCAGTGGAAGCCCATGCCACGCCTGATTGGCCTGGGGACAGAAAGGGGAGCATGCAAAGTCTCCTCCCACCCCAGGGGTATGGGTGCCTGGGGAGAACTTCATGGGAGGGGTAAAGACTTCACATGCTCCCTCCCCCCAGACTATGACTGGTCTGTGGGTGGGGAAGCAGGGAAGTATCCTGGCCCCGCCCCTTCCTCTTGAGGCCCCACCTCTTCCGGTGTGTCCCAGGACCACTTTAAAAATTTCTGAAGTGGCCCCTGGCAAAAAATTATTGCCCACCCCTGTGCTAGTCCCATCTGAGCTGAGGAGGGATGGGACTTTCTTCTCCTGGCTTCTCCACAGCCACTCTTGGAGGGAGATCAGACCTACATCAGGGTACCACCTCTGGCTGCAGGAAGCTCAAGGGTTGGTTTGATGACCTCCAGAGGTCTCTTCCAGCCGTGGAATTCTAAGATTCTATCATAAGCCCAGGGTTATTGGTTAATTGTGTATTTGACTACATGTTGTCATCCCTAGCTGAGAGTGCCCCAGCCAGAGGCACCTCGCTGACAGTCCTGGCCTGAGTGGGTAGGGACAGAGCTCACTCTTCCTTTGCACAGCTGCACTTGGGGGAAGATCGATCCACTTCTGGGTACCTATTCTGGCTGTAGGAAAGCTATGCAGGCCTCACAGAAGAGAGAATGGCAATCCCATGTCACCCTTACCCCTCCCCCCCCTTTTTGGGTCAGGACCTTCACAGTTATACCACCATGAAATTTCAGGTGTAAAAATCTGAAAGCGTGAAATCGACTAATTTTCAAATTGTATGTCGATGAAATTGACAAGAATAGACGGTAAATTTGGTAGGGCTGTAAGAATAAAAGAAGGGTGGACCACTGGTTAGGGAACTAATCTGGGACTTGGGAGACCTGTGTTTGAATTCTTGGACTTGCTGCCACAGACATTCTGTATGAGCTTGATTTCACTGTATCCTGTAAGATGGGAAAGTATCAGACTCAGCCTCAGCCTGAGCCTTAACATCTACTCAGTAAATGCTGAGGCTCGGTGTGAGCCCTGTGAGTGTATTAATGTGCTGTAATTTTTTCACTCCCCTCCCCCCCATGCTGCTTCCCTTGTGGTTTACCTACAACACTGGGAGAGCTCTCTTCCAAAACTGGTGCCATGACCACACTACTGTGTTAAAGCATTGTCGTGGCTGCACTTTAAACTTAGTGTAACCCAGGGGTCAGCAACCTTTCAGAAGTGGCATGCCGACATTTAACTTATTCACTTCTATTTATGGATCTGCATGCCATTGCTACTTTTTAAAGTCAATTGTAGTCCTACTTGCATTTTAGCAGCTTCATTAATAAATAAATTAAGATGCAGATCTTAGCATTTAGTGATATCCTTGGCCTTGTCTTCCTTTGCTGAGTTCTCCGATCTCTGGCCCTTTAGCAATCAGTTAGCCAGTAACTCCCACATTTAGGATTAAAATCCTACTGCACGTACAACTCAGGCTGTGTAACGCTGTATTAATCAACCGCCTCTGTCATAGGGGCACTCAGAGGAACGAAGCTCCCTGCACTTTGTCAAGGACAGTTCAGCAGCTGGCCTCACAAGTGGCAGCCAAAGAGCAAGATAATAAGAGGTGGGGGCCATGGGGAGACACAGGCTTTCCCACCCCCACCCACCCCCCCAGCTGAGGAGAACTTTTACACCTTCCTGCCAGTAACCCAGGTGCCCAGGAGCCAATGTGGCTTTGGGGCAGGGGGATCCCCCCAATGTTTTTTCCTCTCCCCTCAGCTGCCACCGCCCAGCCCCAGAGCTGCAGCCCGAGCAGCACTCACCCTTTAGTTGGGGTCTGGCAGCAGTGGTGCTGGCAGCTGGGCGTAACTTCAGGCCTGTCTTGAGCCCACCTGCTGGGGACACTGCGAGGCGGAAAGGGAGGCGAGTGGAGTGGGGAGCACCGAGGCTGCAGAGCTGGGGCCGCACAACATGGCGGAGAGTGGCAGGCTGGAGGAGGTGGGGACAGGACTCTCAGGCAAAGGTGGCAAAAGGGCTGGAAGGTGGCTCCTCACCCCTGCCTTTCTCCAAAGCAGGCAAACAGTGCCCCAGAGCGAGCTCCCCATGACCTCTGCACCCCAGCCTACCCCAGGCAGCTGGCTCGGGGACACCTTTGAGTGCCCAGCTGCTGTGTGCGCAGCCTAACCTGCTGCCGGGGAAGAGGAATAGCACCGGCTGCTTGCTCTCCACAAGAGCCCTGTGCAGCCCATCTGCAGCCTCCCCGCCTGACCTCTGGGGCTGGTGCTGCAGCCTCAAGGTGGGAGGGGACTGGGGCTGAGCTCCTGCCGTGGACCATGCGCATGCCACTCAAAATTGGCTTGTGTGCCACTTATGGCATGCGTGCCGTACCTTGCCAACCCCTGGTGTAACCCATAAACCTACTGGGTGTGGTTTGCTGTCCCAAGTGGTGCTTAGATCACTTACAGAGAGAATGTGCACTACATCCTTAGCTGAGAGCCAGCTGGCTTCTAGCTAAAGGCGTAGCAACTCATGCACTTAGCTCCAGAGGTCCCAGGTTTGGTTCTGCCTATTGGTGTTACATTAGCAGTGTAGACGAAGCCTAAATTCAAAACCATCTGTGTCCCTCTATCTGAAGTTAATATTAATCTCAGTGTAAGTTGGTTTTTTTGTGTTGTTTTAGTTTGCTTTTTGTTGTGTGAGAGAGATTACCGTGTAGCTAGTTCCTCTGTCCCATGTTATAGAAGTAAATGTACTTTCCATTAAAGGGTGCTCAGAAGAAAATGGCAGTTTTGCAAGGCCAGACAGGCTTTTGTTCTGTAAAAGTAAATCTTGCATTACTGCATTTGCAAAACTAATTGGAGACTTCAGAAAGCACAATTGATTTAATTTTGTACTACTGGTACTTGCAAGACTTATTAGTTAGGTCTGTTAATGGTGGGGCAATGGATTAACTTTCTTATATCACCATGATCTTTCAGGTTCGTATTAGAGATTACAAGCATTGAACGATTTTTCTCTTGCTTAGTTCTACAGATTGTCCAAAAACACTGTAGCTGATAAATGGCCACTATCTTACTCCTTTATGTCTGAAGGATGGGCGCCAGACTGAAAAAAGCATGCATCATGCCACTGACTCACACTGAGGGAAATCCAGGAGCTGTCGGCTGGAACAGCTGCTTGCTTTCCTTTTGAAGGAGGCAAGGGGAAAAAAATGACTAATTTTGAGCAGTAATGTGAGATTGGAGACGGCATAGAACTGTTGTCACTTTGTTTTTAATGAAACACTTGCAAATTTAGAATAACAGCACTTAAGAATTTCTGCTATATAGGAGTCATCCCAATTTGTAAGGGTTTTCGTAACCTATAAAAGCATATTATTCACGGTAGAATTTTTCACTGACATTTCATTATTTGAAAGACAGGAAAGGAGATTACTGAAAGCTGAATGTCTTTCCTCTTTTTTTTTTAAGCGTCTGTTTTGCTTTTTTATTGTACATGACACATTTATGTTTTTTCCTTCAAACGGTGTCTGCCAAAGAGATTGTACAAAAAGTGCAAAATCCTGTTTACCCCTGGGTGTAAATTCATTATGCTAGAGATGTTGTCTAGCTTGGAAGGACTAAAATTAGACTTACCCGCTGTGGTTTGTTTAGAGCAGGGGTGGGCACTAATTTTTGATGGGAGACCACGCCAAGCTTTTGGAAAATGGTTGAGGGCCGAACTCTTCCATGATATTAATGGAGGAGATGCGGGGTCTGGAATGGAGGTTGGGTGCAGAAGGGAGCTTGGAGTAAGGGATTGGGGTGCAGGAGGGAGACTGGAGTCTGGGAGGCAGTTGGTTGTGACCTAGGGCAGGGGACCGGAGTGCAGAGTTTTGGGATGTGACCTAGGGTAGGAGGGGATTGTGATCTGGGGCAGGAGACTGGGGTGCCAGATCTGAGAGGGGGTATAGGTGCAAGAGAGGGACAAAGGGTTTGGGAATGTTGAGTGGGGGGGCAGAGAGTTGGGACGGGAAAGGGCTGGGGTGCCAGAAGCAGGCTGTGGCTAAGAGACTTACTTGCTAGCTGCCAGCCAGCCTGCCTGCCTGCCTACCTGGCCATGTGCTTCATGAATAACTGTGCCCAGGAGAGGAGGCGTGATTCTTCTTAGCTGCTAGTTATTCTAACAAGCAACTCCCATTGGCTCGTTTCTGCCACAAATCGGCCAATGGGAATGTATCGAGGGCAGGGCGGCTTCTAAAACTTCCCCCCTACCCTCCAGTTTTAAAACAGAAACGGAGCCCTGTAGCTGCATTTCTGCATGGCATGCGGGGCTGCGGGGAAAGCAGGAGAGCCTGCCTGGGGCTCCCCGCTGCCTCTGCAAGCCAGATCCGGTGGCTTGGCGGGCTGGGTGAGGTCCGTGGGCCGTATTTTGCCCAAGCATGGGTTAGAGAGTATGCATTTGACAATGGCATGTTGAGCTGTCTTTACTCAATCTTACTGTTCTACTCTGTTCAAATATAAGAAACCTGTTTGTTGGACACTTTTTGCTCAGAAGAATGGACCAGTGGCACTGGGGGAGGGGGGACGGTGCATGCACGCACATGCTTAAATATCATGACCCTAGCATCCTCGTATACAGGGCATTGGCAAGGATCAGTCCACAGAAATTGGGGTCCTATGTATATTGCAGCCTTTGTTTAGTGATTTAGTTACTCTTTTCAAGGCCAGGAGTCCAGATTTTAAACTTGTGGTATATTTGGATATCTCTTATGGTTTCTTTAATCAATTTTGATAGTTTTAAAATAGGGATAGTGTAATAAAGGAGTGTGGTTGATTGATCAGGTTCATATTTAAAATCCTTCTCCCTTTCCCCAGGGGGCAGGGCACTAAGAATGAAAAAGCAGCCTGCTGAGAGTAGTTCCTTTGCTATACAGAAATGAATTATTGATGAGGGAAAGTAAATGTTAAATGGGTGAATGAGAGATGTCTGTCAGCCTTTGTGCCTTGTACCAGCACAGTATGCTAATTTTCAAGCTGTCCAGGGTCATGAGTGCCAGTCTCTGGCAGATTAAGGGACAAGGCACAAACCCCACAATGGTTGTGAGTTCTAGACTTAGAATCCCAGTCAAATATCAGGTGTGAACTCCTTAGACACTATAACAGCGTCAAGATGGAGTGACATATGGTCGCCTTGGG
Organism: Pelochelys cantorii; assembly: GCA_032595735.1. Classification (NCBI taxonomy): domain Eukaryota; kingdom Metazoa; phylum Chordata; order Testudines; family Trionychidae; genus Pelochelys; species Pelochelys cantorii. The sequence goes on along the minus strand of CM064338.1, from coordinate 39,488,732 downwards.
TTCTCCAGTCTACCTTGCCATGCTTGCCTTTGTGATAGATGGTCCCTGAGCATAAGCAAGGGAGTCCCAAGCTGCTTGGTTTGGGTTAACCATAAAAGACATAGAACGTTCATAGACAGCTATCACCGCTTTCTGGAATCTTAGCAACTGTAAGTTAGTGGTGTGTGTATGTTTACCGGCTTAACCTTGTAGGTAGTAATTCCAGCTTGATGAGTTACATAACTACAGAAGTTTACAGTGCAAACATTCAATATAACTTTATACCATCGGCTGCAGATGTTAAATGAGATCAGTACATGCAGCATCCTACAAGTATTTCATAAAGTTTAAACTCATTCTTATTGACTTAACTTCTATTTTCAATGCATTTATGTATTTGTCAGGCTTCACGGAGACCTTTGGGCCTTAGAAGGTCTGCCAGCATCACAGTAATATTGACCATTTATAAGAAAAGGTGCAATGTCCACAATGTCTTTGAATTGGCACAAGTGATCTTGTGGGTCTCCATGTGTAGGACTATAATATCACAAGCTAACCTAGTCAAATGGGAATCGTTGATACTGAGACCAGGTCTGTGCTATAAACTTTACATTGGTATAAATCTGTCTTATGGGGTGTAAAAAAATCCACACTCCTGAGCAACACAATTATACTGACTGAACTCTCAGTGTAGACAACACTATGTCAGTAGGAAGACTTCTCCTGTTGATATAGCTACCACCTCTTGTAGAGGTGCACTAACTGCGCCAATAGAAGAAGCTCTCCCATTGGCATAATAGCATCTTCTCTGAAGCAGTGCAGTGGTGCAGCTGCACCAAATTTTAAATGTAGACCTTCCCTCAGCAGCATCTTTCTGGATTAGACCCTATCTAGAAAGTGTGAGCCACAAAGCCCTCTCTGTAAAAGGTTTTCCCCTCCCCAGTTCTGGTTCCTCATGATCAAAAGAGCATATGGAAGTAATATAATGTAAATTGGTGGACAGCTGAAGTAGGACAGGAGGGAATTTCTGTAGCCTTGATGATATGGAGACTTGGGACAAAAGAAAACACAAAACCTGTATGTCAAAGTCATTAGGTATTTCAACACACGTTGCTTTCATAGATTTGTGGTGCAGGAAGTTAAATCTTGGCTTTTTAACAGAGTAAATAAATCTTACACATCCACTTTCCTCCACCACACCCCCCCACCCCTCCCAAAAATCAGGTGAACAGTCTAGACAAAGGTGATGAAAGATTTCCCTCTTGACAGACACCCAACAAAAGCTAGAAATAGAGATGATTTCAATGGGAGAGGTCAGTATTTTTTTATTTTTAGTACTGTAGTTAGCTGGCAACCTATCCAAAGCAGTCAGCTATATTAATTCTTCCTAAGTGAAAACGTTACATGGGTGTAACTGTTTTTGTTCCATTATGGATTCTAAAATGTTCAATTTACCCAAAACTTAACGTTTAAATTGAACAATAGTTTTTTAAATATACAAGCAATCATTCTAAAGGGGTAGCAAATGTTCCTGAGGCAAACTTACACAACTTTTGTCTCCAATAAACTAAAGGAGAACCAACCGAGGTGCCTTACTTCTCTCAGCACTGTCAATGCAGTAGTTATCTTCAGGGCATCCTTCTTTTGTAAAATCGACCATCGTGCAGATATACCCTGCCATTAGTCCACCTTCCCTTTCTTACTATGGCTAAACTACCAGGAAAGAGGATTCCCCTTCCCCCCCTCCCAAAAAAAAACATTTATGAAGCGACAAAGAGGCATTATGTGTTTAGGTGTGGGGGTTTTTTTCAGGATAGCAAAAGCCATTAAAAACCAATTATGGGTTAAAAATAGGAAGTCTTTAAGAGAGTTAATGGGTTTAATAGTCTACCAGGAATTAATAGAATTCCAAGTTTCCCACAGTGCTGGAGATTAAAATAATTAGGATTATTTAATTTAAAGAGGTGATGAATTATGGATGACCTCGGTAGAAGGCTATGAAATAATACTCGGTATGGAAAGTTTCCTGTTTAGCCTTTCTAATCATACAAGAACAAAGGGGTACCTTTATAAATTTAAAAAAAAAAATTAAAACTGCTAAGGGGAAATGCTCTTTTGCTGAATATTTATTAGCTTCATGGACCTTGCTTCAGTAGGATGCTATTGAACCAAAATGCTTAATATTAAAAAGCATTAAACATAATGTTAATAAGAACATTGATGGTTACGCTCACTAGGAAAAATGTACGTACACTGTGTATTGGGCCCTCAAGCTTAAGGAAAGAAGCCAATACCAAAAAGATTTAAGATTTTTCCTCCTAAGCATGATTCTGTAAAATCATCCTTTATGGGCAGCATGTGCATTTGAAGTCTCTGGTACTGGCTACTGAAAAAGGCAAGATACAAAATTATTGGTCTGGTATGGTAACTTCCAATCATCCTTCTTTCAGTGTCTTATTGCAGAGATGCTAATCTTCCTGCATACCAAGAGCCATAAACCAAGTGCATGTGAAAGAATATAGATGAGCACTAGAGATTCCCAGTTACAGGCAACTGTGGGTGAAAGTAGGTGTACAGTAGATATGCTGGAATCCCAGAGTTTACCTTAAATATTTCAGTTAATGCTCTACTTCCCTAACCAAAACCAGGCTCTCTCTGACCGTGTGCTATCCATGTTACCTTGTGAAGGCCATGTGCATGCTCACAGAGCAGTAGGAATATCTGGTAGGTAAGGTGGGTGCTCTTTCTTCATCTACACAGAGATAAGCATTGCAGCGACACAGTCCACTCAGACTGCACCAGGCTATTTTACATTCAACCTGAGTCTTCCATACAGCTGGGTAGGAGAGGCTTTGATTATTTATTGTTTTGTCAACTGGCGTTCTTAAATCCTACCAATAACTACTTGTGAACCTGTGGTCAGTCATGCTCTCAAGACTGTCTATGCAAAAATGACATTTTCCTAACATGTTGTACTTGATGGTGTTTTTCAAGATTTGATGCAGTAATGCAGTGTCCAAAAAAATCCTTGGTCTTTCAAGAAGTAATGGGCAGACAAATTCTGCTCCGTTTTGCAAAGAACCTTAACTTCCAACTGTACCTTGCTTTTCTGATCTGTTTTCCAGATGCTAGACTTCCTTTTGGTTCAGTGGCCTAGCATTGAAATTATTATTACTACAGTAGAATCTGAGTTATGAACACCATGGGAGCGGAGGTTGTTCATAATTCTGAAAGGTTCATGACTCTGAACAAAACAAAAAATGCTTGTGCTTTCAAAAATTTAAAATTGAACACTGACTTAATACAACTTTGAAACTTTATTATACAGAAGATAAATGCTACTTTTAACCATCTTAATTTAAAAGGAACAAGCACAGAAGCAGTTCTACTTGCCTTGTCAAATCTTTTTTAAATTTTCAGTAAGACCTATTAGATGCCAGCCCAAAAAAGGACAGAGTCCTCCAAATCCTTTCTCCAAGCGCACAGTCCCATTTGAGTTCAGGGGGCAACTCCTGGGAGATTAGAACAGATTGCTTGAGTAAGGTTTTGCAGGATGAGAGGGGTGGAGCAGAAGGCTCATTATTTCAGGTACTCTAGCTGAAATCCTAAAAATACCTGCAGATTATTTTAAAAATCCCTTTTGCTCTCTTACCCCTTGGATATTCCTGGGATATGCTGTGTATTGGTTGTGTAATAGTCTGTCCTGTTTCTTTGTAGCACTTGCGTGAATGTTTCACTGCTCTTTAAGTATAGAATACTGTGTGTGTTCGCATTGTCTCCAGAACTGATCACAGGAGAGAGAATCCACCAATCCGTCAGCAGATCTAGCTACATACAGGACAGATTGTCACATTATTAATAGAAACTAGCACTTAAACGGAAGGAAGTCTGAGCTGATGGATGTTTTAAATTATTCCCTTGTGTTGCAAGTTCTAGAGAGCCAACTTGGAATGGCTGTCCAAATTAGAAATCTTTCTTAATTTGTTTGACCTTTCCACTGATGAAGGAAAGGCACAAAAGACATAAATTGAAGCCATCTCTGTTAATTTCAATGTTCTTCCATGGACACAGATTAGCTTGCTCTCTTGCATATATTGGCTGGAGTAGCTCTGGGTATGGTTTAATGTTAGAAATTACTTCTCAGATTTACTGTCAAAAATAAAGTACATTGAGTTTTTTCTTAGGAAAGATTAGTCTTCCAGACAGAATGCTGGAAATCAGCGATGTGGTGGTTTTCAAACTCTTCTTACCCTAAACTAAGTTCAAAGTCAAGCAATCTTAGAGATTTTGGTTAGCATTATTAATAAATGTGAATTCCAGAAAAAAATGATACAAGCCTAAATCTGTCAGCTTCTAGGACATGCAGCTATTTCAGTGAACTGTATATACAGCCGCTCCCCGAGTTATGACCACCTCCACTTACGACCATCCGCACTTATGACCAAAGCGGTCGTAAATGCAGATCCGAGTTACGAACAGCGATCCACGCTTATGAACAGCACGGTCGCCATGTAACTCAATGGGATCCGAGTTACAAACACTTCGATTTACGGACCAAGTGTTGGTTCATAACTTGTTTGTAACTCGGGGAACGGCTGTACGCCTACTCAAGAGGGAGAGTGGGAATTCATGTGCAAGATGTTACATATATAATCCTGTGTGATTTCAAAACTAAAAAACCTTGAACAAAGCAAACTGACTTGTAGTTTAAAAAAAAAAAACCTAAACTGAAATGTGTTATACCTCCATAGTGAAAATGTGTTTTTTCTAGCATATGGAAGCAACTCTTCTATCAAGTACAGTACAGTTCAACTGGCATATTATAACACCAAGCCGTTTCTTGATACTTCAGTGTCCCTGTTTTTGGTTTTAATATGTTCTTCCAACTAGCCAGTCTAGAAACCCATGTTGGAAAAGTGTGTTTCCCAGTAGTCCATCAAGCAGTCTTTACAGAATCCAGACAGCTCGCTTTCATGTTGTAATAAAGGAAAAATATAATTGCCAGACGTCTACTTGAATAAATGATTATTCTGGTACAAGTATATATGTTTCTTTCTTGGTCTGTGACTCACCAGTAGATAGAACAGTAATTTTTGGTGACTAGAAGGCAGAGTAAATTACTGGTTGTGGTCTCATGTCTTATCCACAGCACAGCAAGCAAAAGGGATGGGAATAGCACATTGTATTTTGGGGGGACACAGGAAACCTCAAAGGATATGTTATACTATTGCCATTTTGATTACTTTAAAAAAAATTGAATATAAGGATAAAATAAGAAAACCTCAATCCTAATGGCTTTGCCAGTAATAGAAAAACATCACAGAACAAAAGACTACAGAGCTTTTTATATCTTGTGTACAGGAAATTAAGTTGAAAAGAAATAGACAAGTGTGTTTTTTAAAGTCCACACCTTAAGTCTGGGCCCTTATTTTTGCATGGGTGGAGTATCTTTGTGGCATAATTAATCTTACCAAGGGGGTAATTTTTTAAAATGCCTTTTATGCTATATTAACATGCTTGATGTGCTTCTGGTCACACCCATTGCAGTCCTGGAAGCCCTGAGGATCCTGGATATGGATTCCCTTACACAACTTCTTTTCATCTTCAGTGAATATAGTGCCATTAAATTGTATCGAGAGCTTATTTGAACTAATCTAAGACAGTGATGCTTTTTAAAAGTTATGTAAATATGTATGCCTGATTCTGGCACTTTAACTGTGATGTAAGGCTTTATAGATGTGTCGTGTATATACTTTTTTTTAAAAGGTTGAACAAGCCCATAACAAGCCTTCCTCAATCCAGAACCTGCTGCTTTTCATTTATGTAGCTATCTTTTACTCTGGGATGAGCCTTCTACAGATCTCATTACAACTGATGCATTGCATACATAAACCATTGGCAAATCTTCTTGCCAAAAAAAAAATTTTTGTCTAGAGTGGTCTCTCTCTCTCTGTCTGTCTGTCTCTCTCTCTGAATGTTAACCAGGATGAACATCAGTTCTGTGGTGAGAACCTGTATTTGTGTGTCTCCCACTATTAGCTGGAGAAGCCTATAACTTTTTGTTGTTTCCACTTCCCACTTGCGGTTACTTGCTGGGTTTCCAACAAAAACAAACTCTGGAAAAAATTAAAAACCTAAACCAACTGGTGTCAGCTATCTACCTGCTGAAATCATCCACCTGCATTTGTGTCCAGCAGAGTCAAGGCATGTAACATTTTCCCATGCATTCAGAAGTTCATAGTCCACTTGCACTTGCTCCAGGCTTACACTGTAATACGACTTTTGTCAGAGGAAAAATCTAGTTTTGGTGACAAACTTCCAGCCCCGCAAGAGACTCCCCATCCCCTTATTGTCGACAAAGAGCCAGTGTGAACTCTACTGTTTGTTTTGTAGAAAGAACTGGCTTCCTCCAGTATCCCACAATGCCTGCCCTGATGGCTGTGCTCAGTGTTTTGTGATCTCTTCTTCTCCGCAGGCATGGACCCTTCCCATTTCAAAGTTTCAGGAAGTATCTGACAGCTGAGCTACTCTGAGGAACAAGCAAAGAGAAACCCATTGGAATGCTCCTGTTCTGCCCTGTTAGGAACACAGCAGCAGGTAGACTGCTAATGCTGGAGAGACTGCTAATGCTGCTCTGGTATTCCTTAGCACAGAGAGCTCACAGAGCTACAAGGAAATCCCAAGAAGAACAGGGATCGGCTCTGCCTTCTTACAACAGTGCACTGTGGGATGCTCACCCACATTGCTTTACTCTATCTGTCAGCAGGGTACTAGCAATGTGGCCATGAAATGTCGACAATGGGAGGTAAAAACGGTTCATCTGGTTTTCAGTTTCGGTGACTTTTTGTATGTCTACAGCACTTTTGTCGCCAAACCTTCCCAGTGTAGACTTAGCCTTAAGTGTCAGTCCTTTTTGACTCAGGATTGGAATGTTGCATCTAAATGGACTGTGCTTTGGGGATATTTCTAACAAGTTCCTACAGATTGATAGAAATTGAATCTCTAAATTGTCAGGTTGCATCCCCAATTTTAGTTAAACTGACTTCACCAAATGTGTAAGGCAAAAAGCTTTTCCTTGAAGCAGAAGAAGCAACATGAGGAGGAGGCTTCTGGTATCTGACCTCATTAGACTGCAAATGTCTTTGTGGCAGGGACTATCATAGAATACACAGCAGCCCTTTTGCACCCAAGGCACTAAAGTAATGTTAGTCTATCTAAATATGCCTTGTGAATTTATCATGATCTATGGAAGTCTGTGTCATATGGGGCAAATCACAAACTTGGTGGCTCCTGCTTTTTCAGGCAGATTGCTTGCCTCACAGGCTCACTGCAGCCTTTAATTTAGGCACCACACCTAGGGCCTCAGCTTGCTGTTTGTTGAGCTACTCCCATTGTTGGCCAGCATAAGTTATAGAGGGAAAGCCCAGCTCCACAGTCTTGGTGGACCCCCTCAAATGATACAGGGATGGGTAGACCCCTTGTTTTTCTCCAGCCAGTCTTTTCCCTGAATGGAAATGGAGAAGTCAACGTGGGCAGGAGGGGACTGGGCCCACCCTTTACTCTGGGTTTCTGCACAGGGCCCTGTAATAGCAGCTGCCTATACAGGTCTCCAACACCAGCTGTGAGACAGCTACAAAACCCCTGGGCTACTTCCCCACATGTTCCCCAGCACCATCCTTCTCTCAGGCTATTCCTCCTCATAGCTACTGGTGCTTGCTCCTTCTAGATCCTCTCCAGCACTCCCTCCATCCTCTCAGCTCCCCACAAGCTAACTAACTGCAGAGAAGCTCTTTTCAACCAATCTCAACTGGTTCCTTAATTGGTCCCAGGTGTTCTAACTAGGCTTGGCTTACTTGATTCTGTAACTCCATTTAATTAGCTCCAGGTGTTTAATTGCCCTGATTGATTCTGGCAAGTTCTTCCTGGTTCTGCTAGTTTACCGAGGGAACAAAGATTTACCCAGTCTGAGGCTAATATACCTCCCTTGTTACTCTCTTGTATCCCTCTGGCCTGACTCTGTCACACACAAGATACTGGTTTCAGGTTGGTAGAGTTCTTTAGTCAATTAGATTGTCAACTGTAATCACAGCCAGTTGGGTAGCAAAGGCTAAATCAATCCTTAAGGCCTGTTTTGAGGTGTGAAAAATGGCAAGTTTATAATGCTGATCCAAAGGAACAACTCAGAGCAGCACTGCTGTATGAACTTGTGGTTCTGACAGTATGTGAAATAGAATAAAATAGGGTTTTGTGTTAGAGCTCCACCTGCACGCTCGTTAAATAGAATAAATGCTAGGAGTTTTGACTGCCTAAGCAGAGCAGCCAATGTGTTGTCATCAATAGCTTGAATAACCTTGGCACTAGACCCTGCTCTAGTGTTTAAAGAGAGGGGAATGTTGGCCAACATTTTGGAGAAGAAAGGAGCTGATAATCAGCTCTCAACTTCTGGAGTCCTGTTGACATTTATTAGCCTCATCCCAATTTGAACCACTTTCCAAAAGACATTCACATATTTCATTAAGAGGTTTCCTATATCTTTATGGTCTGTACGTATATTATTTTACTATAAATTTGTGTATGTAGCTAAGAAAGCATCTTGCGTGATCCTCGTCCTTCCCGCTGTTACATATCGTAGTGCGGGTGCACTGAAATATGCATTTTTGGCATTCTAGGTATTTCATTTTTAAATGTTTCAACTTCTCAGAGCCGAAAGAGAAACTAGCTGTAGTCAAAAGAAGCATGGTATGGGAGTGCTGTCAAACCCAGAACTTGTGCAGTTGTCAAAATGAGGGTCCATAATTTTGTTGGGCAATATAAATGTTTAATTCATAGTGTATATATCTCAGAATAAATATTACTCTGCCCAGTAATAAGGCTACATCTTACAATCAACACCTCATATTCTGAGGTAGTTTCCTTGGCTAGCTTTTATACCTCTCTACATGCAGAGTTTCTTAAGAAAAATAAGACTGAGATAATGCAAGCAAACTACCTCTTTGAACATAGATCATCGACTGCAAAACTTGCATTTAAAGTGCTTCTTAAAGGCAATCTTCAGAGTTAGAAGTGTGGTTTATAGGGTTTTATAGAGCAGTAAAGTGTAATTTCTCTTTAGACAACAACACTCGGTATGCCAGTTATAGGCTCTTAACTTAAAACCATGACATTTGTCCTTTATTTCCCCCTCTCTTGAGAGATTACTGCTTGTTTTCTGTGTCCTACATTGTGCCATTTTACATGTATCTAAAATTTCCTAGAAGTCTAGTCTAGCTTTAAAAAGAAAAAAGAGACTCCTTTCTTAACTCTTGTTGAGGCTGTTTGCCCAAAGGAAAGAGAAGTTTATTGAGGAAAGTGTTAATTACTAAGCAAACAGTAACTACTGAATGTTACTCTGACTGTCATAAACTCTCCTAAGGTTTCTGGTCCTTAGACATTTCCATTTCTTGGTTTCACTGGAGGGGTGAAAGGGTGGAGTTCTGAGCAACAAAATTACCACAAAAAAGTTGAGACTACATCTTGGCATACCAGTTGTCTAGGCAGAACAGAAGTAAAACAGAACTGCAGCCATAGTAAGTCAGTGTGGGTACATCTATACTACAGAGCAGATTGATGCTGTCAATGTTCCAGGGTTCGAATTAGCGGGTCTAGTTAAGACAGATAATTTGAACTGAGAGGACACTCCGGTTGATGCCGGTAGTCCTGCTTCCATAACGAGTAAGGGAAGTCGAAGGAAGAGTGTTCTCCCTTTAACTTCCTGCAGTGTGGACAATGCCAAAAGTCGAGTTAAGGTACTTTGACTTCAACTACGCAATTAGTGTAGCTGAAATTGCGTATCTTAATTTGACTTTGTCCTGTAGTGTACACATACTCTGTCTTTTCATGTAACATGTGTTTTTGCAGTGCAAATTTCTTCCATTGGACCCAGGTGCAAGACATTGCTTTTGTTATAAGAAGTTGTTTTTGCAAGTCATGCTTTTAATTCATCAGTGAATTTAATATTTCTAACCGTATTCAACGTAGTTTTCCAATAGTATTTCATAACTCTGCGCTGCAACTATTTTTTCCACATAATTAATTGTATTAACAAATTCTTGCATTAATTTTTATGCACAACAACTCTGGAACAAATTAGTTGTCTTTTCCTTGCCCTTAATGCTTGCCATTTCTTAAATCTGAAATTGCCGTAAATTGTGACTCAGTACACCATTGACTCCACAGTCGGATCAGAACAGTGCTGATTACCATCTTGTCCAAAACGAGTTGTTACTACAAGGCTTTTGCCTGGCTTTCCTAACAAGTGTAACCAGGGATCACTTTCCCTGAGAATTATGCTGTAAACTGTTTCCACAAATAGTCTCTAGAATGCTTCTGTAACACTGTTTTCACATTGTTTGTGGACAAGAATCCTTGTCCCTTCTATAGAAGGAAACCATGATAGAACTTTACTCACACCACCCATGTTTAAACATAGTTCTGTCTTTAGCAGTGTGCCTAAACATTGGGAAACCAGAATGTTTGCACTGTGAGCTAATCGATTCCTTAAAGACATTAGATAATGTAATAAAATAACTCAGTGGCACATTCTAATTAATTGCTGCGTTTCATCATGCTTCTAACATTTTTCTGTTGCAAAGTAGTACTGGACTGTACTAAAAATACGATCTAAAATGTCTTGCCAAAAAACTGATATAGTACCTAAAAAAAAATGGACGTATTTCTTTAAACATATTCCAGAGCTGTGGTTTTTCCTCAGGGTATTTAAACTCAGTTATGTAATGACTACTTACTTTGATGCAGGTTATATATGACTTTGATTTAAAATTCATTTTACGGATAGTTGACTCTGATCTTTCTCTGCTTCTTTTTAATAATGAAAACCAGAACTTAAAATTTCAGTTTAGCATGATGTAAACTTTAATATATAGTGACCAAGGAAAGAAAAATTACATTCTTTCATTTGCCACTGAGGTTACCAGATATATTCTCCCTTCGTGATTATGACCAAAGATTGATGCTGTTGTAACCCTGACCACTACATCAGTGCGATATTTTTATTTCTCTTACTTTACATCTCCCTTCCTCACTTGTAATACAGACCCGTCTTATCTCCCCAATGCAGTGGATATCACGTTACTTGGTCCTTAGTGTAAGAACTTTGGCCCATTTCTTTGCTGGTGTAAGTAGTGCCACTCTTCTGAACCCAGTGCACCTGGCCCAGTTTACACAGGAGAAGAACTTTGCTCGTCATATACTACTTGACTGAATGTAAACTCCCAGGGACAGGAGTCCTATCTTATTTAAAATACTGAGCACTGCTGTTACGAAGTTACCATGTGGCCTTTTCTTCTTGCGAAGAAATGCATGGTCCACAATGCCGCCACCCAAGCCCCCAGTCATAAAATTGCAGCCTTCTAGAATTATGCTATTGTCCCCTGCAGTTAATTAAGTTTTTGACTGCTTTATAAATCATAATTTATGACAGATTTTTCACTGCACCAATTCAGTAGTCATGCACCAACTTGTAAGAGTGGCCTCTGCTTGCCTAGTTACTTTGCATACAACCATAAAATGAAATGACCAGAATGGACTTGCTTGTTAAATAGTTAGGGCTATTGCCAAACTCTTTCAATAACTCTCAAGTGGAAGTTATATGGCGGTTAAAGATCACTTCGTTTCCCTTCCCAGTATTTTGAAACAGGCTTTGAAGATGGGGTCTGTTGGAGTCAGTAAGATTGTCTTGTTCCAGTTCCCAGGGAACCCTCCCTAATGGTACCTTTTCTTAAGTCTCTCAACAGAGAACCCAACAAATGATGATTCAGAAAGGCTGGTCTGCCATCTCATATCCAGGATTTTATGGACAGAATGCTGGTGCTGGCATGGTTTTGTGGCTCACTGCTCTGCAGAGAAATGGAAAATGAAATGAGTTCTCCTTAATTGGACATTCAACGTGTGCACTAAATTTGTATTAAACAGTAAAATGAAATTCAAAAGAGACAAATGCAAAGTAGCCATTTTGTAGTTCTACTTTTGGACATTAGGAAAAACTTCCTAACTGTCAGGGTGGTGAATCACTGGAATAAATTGCCTAGGGCAGAGGTTCCCAAACTTTTTGACATGGGGACCAGTAAATCCATTCACGAGCTTTTGGAGGACTGGTGACATTCATTTGCATATTTGCATATTCATTAAGCAAATGATGAATATTCAAATAAGTTGTTTCTGGTCCTCCCAAAGCCCCCAGTACCAGCATTAGCAAAGCTTTTGATACAGTCACCCACAATATTCTTGCCAGCAAGTTACGGGAATATGGATTGGATAAATGGACTCTAATATGGATAGAAAACTGGCTAGATCAAGGTTTCCCGAACTTTTTACTTTAGTTGGAACCCGTTTTTTTTTTCCAGTACTGTTTTTTGCAGCCCAAAAATATAAACGCATATAAAAAAAATGAAAAATGAATAAATTTTCAGTGTTTCACCCGGCTGCATCCTCCACCCAGCCTGGGCCAGGGCTTGGGGGACCCGGCGCAGCATGAGCACTCCAGGGAGCAGGAGCAGATTGGGAGTAGGGTATCTGGCTAGGAGGGAGGGTGCAAGGAAGGGTAGGGTTGCCAGGTGTCCGGTTTTATACTGGACAGTCCGGTATTTGAAGGTTTTGTCCGGGAAAGAAATTGAGAAATTACCAGACATATAAAATGCCTGGTATTTTGTAATTAGGTAAGTTTTATTATAATTAGGTGTATCAGTCCTTAGCTGCGAACTGCCTGGCTGGTAGATGTGCTCATGCTGCCTGTGTGTGTGTCTACCTGCCAGGCAGTTCGCAACTACTCGAGGGAGAGTATGGGGGGGGGGGGGGGCGCAATATGGAATCCCCGGCTAGACTCACTCATCTGCCAGGGTCTGCACAGTCTGCATGTGCCCAGGTCAGTCCCGCTTCCCCCCCCCCTTCTCCTCCTGATCTCCCCCGACCAGCCCTGCTGCCCCTGTCCAGCCCTGCTTCCAGTGGCCGGTTCCCCCCGCCCCCCACCAATCTCCTCCAGTCAGCCCTGCTCCTCTGCTGCCTCTCTCCCCCCCCCCCCACCTCCCCGACCAGCCCTGCTTCCAGCAGCCGGTTCTCCCATTCTCCTCCTCCTGATCTCCCCCGGCCAGTCTCTTCCCCGCCCCCCCCCCCCCCCGGGCTCCTGTCCAGCCCGGGTTCTGCCGCCTGCCCTCCCCGATCTCCGCCAGACAGCCCTGCTACCCCCAACCCTGCTTCTGCCGCCCGCCCGCCCCACCCCCCATCTCCGCGGGACAGCCCCGCTGCCCCCAGCCCTGCTTCCGCCAGCCGCCCGCTCAGATTTCCACGGGACAGCCCCGTTGTCCCCCAACCCTGCTTTTGCTGCCCGCCTGCCCGGATCTCCATGGGACAGCCCCGCTGCCCCCCAGCCCTGCTTTCACCGCCTGCCTGCCCGGATCTCCACGGGACAGCCCGCTGCCCCCAGCCCTGCTTTCGCCGGCTGCTCGCCCGCCTGTCCGGATCTCTGCGGGACAACCCCGCTGCCCCCAGCCCTGCTTCCCGGCAGCCAGTTCTCCCTCCCGCCCCCCCACCTCCTCCTAGCCTGCCTTACTCTGCTCGCCTCCTGGCAGCCATGCTGAGGCCCGGTTTTTTTTTCCCCACAGCCCATAGTTTGGGAAATGCTGACCGAGGGGGGTTGTGGAATCCCCATCACTGGAGATATTTAAGAGCAGGTTAGACAGATGTCCATCAGGGATGATCCATTCTAGACAGCTGTGAGGGCAGGGGATTGGACTTGATGACCTCTCGAGGTCCCTTCCAGTTCTGTGATTCTGTGATTCTTTTGATATCTCTCTCATGTGTACTAAGTGCTTGTACTGGTGACAAGGATCTGAAGTTCATATAGGATCACACATTGAATATGATACCACAATGTGGAGCAGTTGTGAAAAAGATTAATGTCATTGTGTGGTATGTTCACTGTATTGTTGTACTCAGCATGGATGAGGCATTGCCTGGAGTAATCTGTTCAGTTCTGGGCATTATACTATGTGAACAATTAAAGAGACACCAGAGGAGATTAACAAACATGATAAAAGGTTTTGAAAAGCTTGAACTATGGGGAAAGGTTAAAAAACTGGGCATGTTTATACTTGATAAAAGAGACTGAGGGGGACCTGATAAGGCTTCAGATATGTTAAGGACTGTTGTAAAGCAGGGGGGCAAGGTTCTCCATGTCCACCGAAGAGAGGATAAGATGTAATGGATTTACTCTGTAGCAAGGGAGAATTGGGTTAGATAGTAAGATTTATTTTTTTTTTTTTACTATAAGGGTAGTTAGTCTGGAATAGGCTTCAAGTGAAAGTTGTAGATCCCAAATCCTTCAGCATTTTCAGAACAAGGCAAACAAACACCAGTCAGCAATGGTCTAGGTTGGGGTCGGCAACCTTTTCAAACCAGAGCCAAACTACGTGAAAATTCAGAACAAGGGGTCCACAAACAGCCGTATAAGAATCCCCATTTGCATGACTGAACATGTACTGCTTAATGTTATTAATTTGACATGATTAATAATAGTGTAAATGAAACATTGTACTCACAGACTTTATTTAATATGACTTCTGCTGCTGCTGGGGATGCAGTTTGTGGATGTGGGGATGCCAGAGTCAGGGTTGTGTTGTATCAGGAGTTCAGGGCAGGGGGCCAAGGTGTGTGGGAGGTACAGAAGGCGGGGCAGGGCTTTGGGGGTGGGAAGTAGACTATGTCAGGGAGCCCTGGGGCTAGATTACCTTACCTGGCCAGAACTGGACTACTGCACCCGGGCAGCAGTGGCTGGACGATGAGCCGGGCCAGGATGACTGCAGCGGGATCGTGGCCGCCTCTCCTACCTGTGCTGCAGTAGGAGGGGAACTGCCACTGCCAGCCTTACTTGTGGGCACATGGGGGCCAGACTGCAGGGCCTGCCCCAGGATCAGGGCCTTGGACAGGATCCTGTGGCCAGATGGGGTCTGGGCACTTTTACTTTCTCATGTTAGTTTTCCAAACTTTTAATTAAAGGAAAATATTATGTCCAACACAAAAGGTTTCAACATTGTCTTTATTTATGGGACACGTCACTCCCCTGGCACTGCAGCCCCATGGGAAGGGGAGCAGCAGGGAGAACTGAGGTTCAGTGCCTCAGGCCACATTAACTCTTCAGGAGTTTCAGGGTTAATGAATTATGTGGCGCCCCCCCCCCCTCCTCCCAGCTCTGGGGTGGGGCCAGAAATGAGGGGTCCACTGTCTGGGACAGAGCTGCCAGTGAGTGGGATAGGGTGCAGGATCTAGGCAGGAGGTGGGGTATAGAAGCAGGCGTCTGGCTGGGGGGAAGGATGTAGGAGGGGCTGGGAGTACAGGGGCACTTACTTGCTTTTGCGTCCCACGCTGCTCTCAGGCTCCCTGTCCCATTGGCCAATAGGAGCAGCAGGGAAAGCCTCCAGACAGTGGGTCCCTGCTGGGGGAGAGGAAGCGGCAGAGCACAGTGCTGCATGTGGCTCCACTTCTTCTCCCATCGCACAGCGAGACTTGGGGCTTTCTCTCTCACACCCCTAGAAGCCAGCGCTGGCTCAATCTTTGTGGGGGCGTAAGGCTGGAATGCCAGCACATGCTCCTCATTGTGGATGTGGGGGCGGCCTTAGCTCGCACCAGAGGTTACTGACCCCTGGTCTAGGTGGTTATGTAACCACTGGCAGGCAGATTCAAGCCTGGGACCTCTGGAGCTTAGTGTGGGAGCCTCTACAGCAGGGCTACTCAACACGCGGCCCGCAGGTGGGAGTCAAAACAAAAAAGTAGTGAATATAATGGTCTTCTGTTGATATGCGTTTTAGTAGTTACATTCCTGGACTGTCACTGATCATTAAAAGTGCTGTCCTATGGGTGGAAATCGGGTAAATATTGTATTTTATTAATATCAGCCGAGCTGACTTAAATGGGGCCTGTGTGTTGTGCAGTCTTGCCTTAAACTTTGTATTCATGCCAGTCAGTGTGAAAGAAGCTATTTGCATATATATTTGCAAGTATATGCAACCACACTTAAGTTGCAGCGCTCAGCATGTGCTGTGAGTATCGTTGTGGCTCTGGGGCTTCCAAAGTTAAGTAGCCCTGCTCTACAGCTTGAGCTATAAAGCCAACTGGCTCTCAGCTTAGGCTGTAGAGCTCCCTCATTCTTATCTCTCTGCTGTCAGTGGTGTAAGTGCCACTACATGGGACAGTGAACCACACCCACTAGATGTGTGGGTTACGTTTACTAGGTTGGGTCTCCATGTGGGAGTTGGACTAGATCACCTCTCAAGGTCCCTATACTACTTTAATTTTTTTAACCCACTTTATATAGTAATCTGATCTGTACTGTAGGTTAGCAGTTCTGCCTCTCAGAATCTTGTAAGAAATTGTATCATGAGGGAGGCATTATGAAGAGAATGCTCTCACTTGTATATAAACTTGACAGTACAAATACAGTAGTTGCATGATGTAGATCACATTCAGATATTCTGATCATGCTTCCATCTTCTAGTCTTGTAGGGCAGAGGGGCAGAACAATCAGGGAAACATTCCTCATCTGCTGAGATGATAAACAAGAAATGTCAGAGTGGATCACTTAACTCATCAAGACGATGGGGTTTTTAAATGGGTGGGGAGGAAAAGAATTTGAGTTGGTCAACTTCTCAGCCTCCTGGCTTTGACTGTGTCACTTTAATTCCTGCTGACAAAATCCTGCTATGCCATATGTAGGAATTCCTAGAATTTTAGAATCCTCCCCCTCCCATAGAAGCCGCACTTGAAAACTACCAGAAGATGGTACATTGTGGCACACTGCCATATGTGAATAATGTATGTGCATTTGATTCCTCGCCCATTATAATCAAGGCAAAGAAGTATCCTTTTTGAGTTTGTGGATTTAGTGGAGTTTGTATATGATTCATTTAATGTGCTTCAGGTTATTTTTTATGCTTATTTCCTAGGATTCATTAAGCTTGTGGTCTGACCATATTGTGATGGTGCCTGCTAACAGTTTAGTAAAGACTAGTTTTAATATCCCAATAAATATTTCTTTAATATCCTGTAATGCACTTTTCCAGTTCTTTTTGGATAATGCTAATACTAAACAGGCTGTGATGCATAAGAGCCCCAAGCTCTTACATAATAGATCCCATCTTTCTTCTTTTAATGTTGTTTGTCTGGAGTTTTTTAGTATACACAGCACTTGGAAAAAGCAGCGTAAAAAGAGAACGTTCATGCCCTAGTCAGGCTTTGGTATGTGTGTTGTGGGAAGGAGCAGTTAGTGCATTTTTATCCCCTTTTTCTTCCCTTGTACTTCTATGGACTAAGGTCATGTCTTCACCAGGAGCATGTGGCCAATATAGCTATACTAGTATACTATACAGAAGTGTTTCTTAAATTTTTTGAGACCATGGAACACCAAACAATATTTTTTTTTAATGCGGAACACCTAGGGTTTGATAAAAAATTGTCAAGCAAAAAAAAAAACAAAGCAAAAGCTGTGAAAAATTTGTCGGGGGGGAGACCCGGGGAGTAACCAGGGAGACCTCGGGAGATCGGGCTGAAATGCGGTCGCTGCCCCTTTAGTTACCACGTGTCCTGAGTGGGCTTCTGTCAAAGCCCGGAAAAGCGGAAAAACTTCCTTAATTAGAAAATACCCTAGGAACACCTATGACAATTTTCTTCAAAAAAAAAAAATTGTCATACAAAAAAACCCAAAGAAGTAACAAAAACAAAAAAGAGGTCACGGCACAGCTGCGAGTTGTTCACGGAACACCAGTGTTCCGCGGAACACAGTTTAAGAAACACTGCTATATAGGCAAAGTGCTGTTGCGGACTAAGTCTACAATAATGGCATCTGCTGGAATAGCTGTATTGGTCAAGGATCACACTTCTTATCACCCTGATGGACGTAGTCATGCTCGCATATTTGTAGTCTAGATTTGACCCAAAGTAAAGTGGTACTTGTCCCCATGTTTCCCATAGATGAGCTAGAAGTTCAGTTTTATGGAGACCAAAATATGACTGTCCATTTTGTCAGAGGTCTTAGACTGGTAACTTTGGTGGATGCAAATTACATCAGTGTAAAGCTGCCATAGTTAGTATATTGCTTGTATGCGTGCCTACTTAGCTTCTTGCATAAGTGCTTTGTGTTAGGGATGTAAGTGACTAGTTGACTACCCAATAAGCATATGATTATCAGATAGTCGAGTAGTGACTCGACTAGTCACTTTCCCCACCTCTTGCTGCCTCTATCAGAGAGAGGCAGCAAGGGCAGGGGAGCCAGCTTTAAGCTAGTTTCTGCCAGCACCATCTCCACAGTAGGTCTGGGGAAGTAGAGGCACAGCAGGGAAATGGCACAAGCAGGGACTGAAGCAGTCCCCGCTCACACTGGTCTGACTGCTGTGTCTCTCCCTTTGAAATGTGGCAAGAGCCACAGGCGATGCTAAGTTCTGCTGCCCTGTATGAGAATGGTTAGTGGGCGCTTTCAGTAGTGCTAAGTATTCTGTAGCATAGGGGTTGGCAACCTTTTCAAACCAAAAAGCCAAACTACATGAAAATTCAGAACAAGTGGTCCACAAAGATCCATTAAGAATGCCCATTTGCATGACTGAAAATATACGACTTAATATCATTGAGAATCGGTGATATTATTATTAATAATGGCATAAATGCAGCATTGTACTCAGATTTTATTTAATGGGATTTCTGCTGCTGCATCTTTTCGCACATTTCTTTGAAGTTTACATCAAAACTGGTCAAATCCAGCTTCATGTGCATTCAGGCTGTCTTCTGTCAATCTTATGGCAGGGGGCTGGGCATGTGGGGGTGCAGAAGTCTGAATTGGGGTGAATGAGGGGCTCAGGGCAGGTGGTTCAGGTGTGCAATAGACTCAGGGCATAGTGTTGGGGTGTGAGGGGTGCAGGAGTGTTATGGCAGGGGGCTGTGGATGTGGGGGTGCAGGAGTCTGAGCTGGGGTATATTGAGTGGCTCAGGGCAAGGGGTTGGGGTGTATGATGGACTCAGGGCATAGGGTTGGGGGTGGGTGAAGGCAGGGATGTTAAGTGGCAGTTAATTGGCTAATCGAGTAGTTGATGGAATTTCTATCAACTACTCAATTAGATGATAAGGAAGGGCAATGTCAGCACTCGCTCGTGGCTCATGTCAGGTCTCAGCACTCGCCCCGGCTTCCCTTTAAAAATGCAAAGGAGTGGGGAGATGTTTGTGCTGAGACCAGGGATTCAGCTGGCATCCTTTCCTGCCGGCTTCCCTTTAAAAATGCAGGGAGGGAGGGGGAAGTGAGTGAGTAGTTGATAGTGCTACCCGATAAGCTCCTGCTAGTTGACTAGATTGAGGTGGAGTCTCAACAGATGCTGGCTCCCCCGATCCTATGTCCCTCGTGTTGATTGTTCACAGAAGGGATCTGTGCCTCAGCCTCCTTGGAGGTATACAAGATGTTCTGCTTGGTGCTGGTGGGGTTTCTGCCAGATATAGCATGCAGCTTGTTGTAAAAGCAGCCACTCTCCAGCACAGCACCAGATCAACTGTTGGCCGCCTTCGCTTTGTGGTAAGCCTTCATTTGTATGCAGCACCGCTGCTGAGCCTTGTTGTTCCCTTTTTCTTGCATTCCCCATGCGTTATGCTTGTATATGTTCGCATTTATGCCACTGCTCCATAGCACTGCACAGACTGTTCTCCCCACAGACCAGATGATACAGTACCCCCACCTTTGCCAAGCAGGTGAGTGTCTATAGCATGTAACTGTGACTGATTGGATCACAGAGGTCCCCTTGGGACTGTCCTCCAATGTGTTGATCATACCACAGAGCCCGGCCTACCTGTCCTCTGGGATGCCCTATCACCCTGCTGGGCCAAAAGCTCTAGTCTGTCCCAGCCAAAGCACAGAATTGAGGTAACAGCCTCCCAACAGAGTAACACAGGAGCTGAAACAGCTCAGCTCTGGGAGAGCTCAGCTATAGGGCTTTGACACACCCAGGAACATAGCCCCAAATAAATACATCTTACTGTGCATAAAAGTTTTACACAGAGAGAGCTCATAAATTTGCCCTCTTTATCAATGAAAGAGGGAGATGCATGATGGTTGCTTCCCACAGAGTAACAATTATTTACATTGGGTTTGATAATTAAGGGAAGTGTTTTTTATTAAGCAGAAAAAGTAGGGTTTAAGCAATTGAAAGTGAAAACTGACTCCTCAAGGTAAGTTACTAAGCCAAAACAAAGAAAACACACCAATTAAGCCTAATACACAAATAGAAATGGTTTCAAAGTATATTCCTCACCCTTGTCCTTACGTCAGGTAAAATACTTCAAGACCAAGATGATTTTTTTCTTTGGCCTGAGTCTACAGCTCTTAGTGTCCTTAAGAGTTCTTTGTTTAAAGGTTTCTTCATGTGTATTCTCTTAGGGTGAGGAGGTAATTTCAAAAGCCAGCTGAAGACAAAAATCTGATTGCTTTCCATTCCTTAAATAGTCTTTCCCCAGAGTGGGAATCCTTTGTTTTGTCTTCCCATCCATATGGAAAAAAAGATTCAAGATGGATTTCAACACCAAGTGGCATCGTTACATGTCTTTCTAGGACCAGTCACAGTTTGGGAATATAAGAAAAACAAACTCATTTACAGATCATTGTTTTGAGCACCAGGCTATTAAGTTTTACTTATGTATCACTAATGGCTTTCACTAGAAGACTTAAATTAATAAAACAGGTTTGCACTTCATATATCTGATTTCACATACAAGAATGATACATGCCCAGAAATAGAATAAATGCATTCAGCAGGTTGTAACTTTAAAAATGTCACATGACGCTTTTTGCCCAAAGCATCTTAGAGTTGTGCATATTCATAAACCAATGTTCATAAAGTGTGTGAGGGTGTAGCTGTGACAGTTGCCAGCATGGTTACCCACAATAAAGGATTGCTGCTACTTGTGCAGGCCAAGTTGGGCAATCAAGAAAAGGCATTTCAAAAATATGTGGAGTTTTTAAAGAGGGTTTTGGCTTCTAGTGTCCATGACTCCCTGGGCAGAGCAGTTCACAATTGTGACCAGAGTGGTCAGCGTTGGACATTGTGAGAGGCTTCTGGAGGAAAGTTAAAGTCAATGTAGGTCACATGCTGTTGACAGTGCATCAGCCACTGTAGACTAACTATGGTCAATGCCATTTGGGGAGGCGGGGTTGCTGTGTTGCCAACACAAGGTACTTGCATCAGCAGGAGGCAGACCTGTACATAGATGTAAGCACAACTAGGTCAGTGTAAGGTCATTCACATCAACCTACTTTGTAGTGTAAATCAAGCCTACACTGGCTTGCTTTTTGGTAATAGAAGATATTCTATTATTAAACTCTTTCCCTAGTAAAAGGTGACATTCCGGATGGATTGCTGTGTGACATTATGATGACTGTGTGCTATGATGCTAAAGAAGTACACAGAAGTGGGATGTCTATGTTGCATAAATCAAAAGGTCAAACTTTCTTTAGAGAGGCACAGTAATTTATTCACCCACATGGATCAAAACTGTTCTGGGGCATGCGTAGATTTGTCTTCCCAAAACAAACATCTCTTGGCTATGTTGTTTTCTAAAGACAATGAGACATTCCTCTGGCTTTTAGCAACACACCAGACTGCAGAGGACATCTGAAGAGACACTGACATCTGTTTTTGGAGGCTGGGTTTTATTTTTACTTTGTTCCACTTTACAAGGACTTGAAGCAGATTTGCTGCCATTATTTTCATGCTCTCGGGGAGCTGGAACAATTTTTATAGTGGGGGTGCCGAGAGCTCTCAAACCTAACTAGAAACCTTATATTCAATGGAAACCACTTCAAGCCAGGGGGTGCTACAGCACTCCCCTCCCCCCGACACACCCTTCATTCCAGCACCTATGCATGCCGCGATAACAAATAATTATGGATGCTGAACAAGACCTGGGGTCTCATGAGAAGGGCAGTATAAAACTTACAAAAATGTCTTTCTCAGTGCATTTGTGTGTGCTTTTAAAAGATTCAATTGACCAAAATAGTGGTGTAATGAGAAGAATGAATGTTTCAGTAAACTGACCACAGAGGATTTGGCATTCCAAGTTAGGTGATTCCTGATGCTGCGTTATCACCAGAACTGCTTAATTGCTGAATGCCTCCAGAGAACAGTAAGGAAGAGGTAGTGGGGGGTAGGGGGAAGGAGCCATACTCAGTTTCACTGATACCCATGTCTAAAGCCCTTCCAAGCAACATGTCAAATGCTACACATTCATAATAGTTCACAGGCAAGGCATTGCAGTCATGTATGTGACGCTATTAACCCCATTCCATATCTTTATCCTTCTAATCAAACTAGTCACAATGCCTCCACCCTAAAACACTCACACTGACATGAACTTGCTTCTATTGACAAGAGCCTCATCGTACCTTTCACTTGCTGAACCCTCCCCTCTTCTTTCTTCCAGGGTTTTAAAAAAAAGAGCCAGATAGATTCATGGAAGTTAGGTCCATCAATTGCCATTAGCCAGGATGGGTAGGAATGGGTGTCCCTAGCCTCTGTTTGTCTGGAAATGGGTGACAAGGAAGGGATCACGTGAGGATTACCTGTTGTGTTCCCTCCCTCTGGACCATCTGGCGTTTGCCACTGTTGGCAGATGGCCCAGTGGGCTGTGGATGGACCATTGGTCTGACCCAGTATGGCCGGACTTTTGTTTTTATGTTCCTCCCTTGAATTCAGCAGCAACACCCCTAAAGAGTTGTGCCTCATGCTGAGCTTACGTGTGATGCCCAAGAAATAACTTGACTTGCCCTCCACAGTGTTCTCTGTGAGCTGCGCACTTGTGAGGCCGTTCAGGAGAGAGTCCGATGCTGCCCTGCTGATCAGCAGAGCACCCACAGCTAGGTTTTTTGTTTCGACTGGTGATGCACATTCACATACGCTTTGGTGCACATCAACTTTTATTCTCCACACGGATGGAAAAAATTAGAAGGAACATTGCCCTCCACCTCCCAAACTGGTAGAAAGAGGGCAGGGAAAGCCAGGAGTTTTCATATATCTCTGCAAATCCATAAGCTGCTTTCTGCAGTTCCCCTACAAAAGAAGGGGAAAGCGCTGTATTGGATGCGCATTCAGAGCTGCAGTATAAAGGCTATATGTGCTGCAGAATCTGGTGCAGGGTACTGTAGCTGCAAACGAATGCATTAAAAGCAGCAGATATAACCACAAGAGACAATTGAAATATCAGAATTCTGAAATGGAGCCTGAGCTTTGAAGTCCCATCCTCAGAAGTGGGTTGCAACAACCCAAACTATCCTGCAGTTTTAGAAGCAGAGTGGGAAAGAAACCATGGGGCAAAATCAGAAGGCTATTCAGATGTAAGTAGCGGAAACGTTCAAGACAATTAAATGCATGCTTTGCTTGATTGACAAATTTTGTGAAGGACTTGATTGCCAACGTTGAGGAGGTGTGTTTCACTCTTTTTTTTTTTTTTAGTTTTCATTCAGTGTAATGGGAGCTGTTCGTAACCATACTTCCTGCTTTTGCTTGAACCATTATAAAGTTTTAAAAGCAGCATTGAAAACTTTAGTGCTAAAGCTAAATTATAGGCAGTGTACATCTGAGCCCCCCCACCCCCCTCTGTCTGACACATTGCTTGTATTGCAACATGCTCTCTGTGATGTTGTGCTGCAGACTCTTGCTATTTGTTACTTGTCCAAACTATGCCACAGTGCAAACCTCCAGGAAAAACCTCAGACCATATACAGTTAGTCAGCAACTCCATGAGAAATCTCTATCCATATTTGAACTAATGGGCTAACTTGGATATTGCAAGGGGGGGGGTGTGTGACAATACCAATCTGTCTAACAGCTTATTTCAGTAATAAGAAAGTTGTTCCATTAATTGGAAGACAATAAAATCATGGCTGTGTATCAAGACAGGCTCTCTTTTAAAGCTATACACAATATGCACAATTGGGGAGGAACCGGGTGGGTTCTGACCTGTTTGTGTGTGTGTGTGTGTGTGTGTGTGTGTGTGTGTGTGTGTGTGTGTGTGTGTGTGCGTGCGTACACACAGGGGAGGTGCCAATTCATTAGGGTGGTGCCCACCTCCAGGACAGGTAACACCTATAAATCAATTTAAAATGAATCTCCTTTTTTTTTTTTTTTTTTTTTGCTTAGTAATCTCCATGTACTTCTACCTCTCCTGAAAATTGACCCAACCAGGGCATCTGAAAATTATTTTTTTTTACACCTCAGACATCATTTACAAATATAGGTGAGGGGTTTTTTTTCATTTAGAGCTCTTCATACTAATCTTATGTAGTCTTTCTGTCATAAATATCAAGAAAGTCAAATTACTTAAAGAATGATGACCCTACTGAATAGGCATCATTCCTCTACTGATCTCATAGACGAAGTATCCATATCCTTTTGTGACTTACCTATTATGTGCATCATCTGTGAGAGTTCAAGTTCTTTGGTGCCATCATACGGTTCTGCACAGTTGCATATAACTGTTTAATCCGTGTGTTTCCCAATGATAAGGCAGAGGGGTGGTTGATTCAGCTACTATTGATCAGTCTTAAGGTATGATAGAGGTTACTGAACAGTGGGAAGTCTGTCCTAGTTCTTCCTGAAGTCTTGTGTGGTACATGAGTGGAAAAAACATTTTTAAAAAAAATGCAATCATGGCATCTAAGTGTGGGAATTGAGATCTACAGTTAGTGCATACCACACAGGACTAACTATTTAGGCTTTTAGAAATGTGGTGTGCTAGAGCCAGTGCTATCCAGTACGATTCTGAAGAAGTAAGGAAGCATGTGGCCTCTCCAGGGAGCAAAAGAATTTGTGGTTTCTTTTCTGCTGTTCTGAGCAATTATAAAACAATGCTTCTGGCCAGAGCCACATGTGCCTTTGAAACACACACTGAAACGGTTCTGTGTTGCTTCAGTAAATGCAGAATTCTCACACTGTTCTCCTTGTGAAATGGGCGGATTTTAGTTCAGGTCCTAGTGGGCACATCACACATACCAGCGCCAGAATAGGCTTTAAGCAACTAGTCGACTACCCGATAAGCGGATAGTCAAGTAGTGACTCAACTAGTCGCTCCCCCTGACCCCCGGTGCCTCTATCAGAGAGAGACAGCAAGGTAGGGGGACAGGAGCTGGTGCAGGGGGAGCCGGCTTAAAAGCTGGTTCTCCCCCAGCACCATCTCATCAGGGGAGGCAAATGCATAGCGGGGTCCCAACTGCTGTGCTTCTGCCTTTGAAATATAGCGAGAGCCCTGCAGGCTACATTTCAAAGGCAGAAGCGCAGCAGTCAGAACCTGGGGCAAGCAGGGACTGGCTCTTAATACATTTAAAAGGCAGAGCCGCAGTGGGGTTAGCTCCTGGGGCTGGAAGCTAATCCCGCTGCAACTCCCCTGCTTATCAACTAATGGACTAATCGATGGAAATTCCATTGACTATTTGATTAAACTAAATTTAACATCCCTAGTTGAGGCCCCTCCTCCCCCTCAACTCTCTGGGGTGGAGGGGGGCTGGCCTCTGGCTGCCTTGTCTATTTCAGAGCTCCGGCTATGAAATTGACAAGACAGCCAACATTGAATGTGAGGAATGCAATGTCTACAAGACACTGTGGAGTAGGGTATCTACACTGGTGGGGAAAGGTTGCTGTGTGGACACTGATCTATTTGGTCAATAAATTGCCTTACACCAACCTAACTGCATAGTGTCAACCAGCTCTAAGAAGGACAAAAATCAGAAACAAAGTATTTGATGCAAAAGTAATTCCTGCGTCTGGCCTTAAATGATCAAATCAGAAGCGAGTTACTGCTGCTTCATTCTTATTTTGTCTAGATCAGTGAAGGCAGCTGCTGCTTGATTTGGGAAGAAAAGCTGAATCACTTTTCCCAGCAGCTGATGTCTTAGCTCCAGTGAGACAGACCCACATACAACACAATGCATTTTTACTGGATTCCTAATGTGGAAATGCTTGAAATGAATTTTGAAAGCACTTTTTCAAGTGAATGTGGTATAAATTAGTCATCAAAACCTATGATGCTGCACTTCTTTAGTAGCTATAGGGTAAAACATTTAATTGCATTTATTGGCATGCTCCTTGCTTTTGTTCCTATTAAGCCAGAAAAAATCGTTTTGGAAACAGAATTTTAAATTACAGCCAAACCTTGTGAGGTTTTGCATAACCAAATGTAAACTCTTCAGAAAGGCTGTTTTAAAGGTGTTTCTTTAATTTGTTGTTCTAGGATACAAAATACTTGCCTAGAAATACTTTATTGCTTTAAAAAGTAAAATAACTGCAAAGAAGTGGCCCTTGAGGCTTTATAAAACTGGAGTGGTAGCAGCTGTGTGGTTAGTATGTTAGATGTTCCAAATGAGAGAACATTGTTTAAACAAACTGAGCAATAATCTCCTTCTGAGAGATGTTTGTGAAGGCGCCTGTCTCATCTTCTCTCTTCTCACTAATGCTCCAGTCTGTTTCCCATTACTGAATTTGGGAGCAGGGGGGATAGGACCCTTCAGTTTCCAACTGCAGTGAACTGATTAGTTCTCTTGTCTAGGTCACAGGAAAATGTCATTGCAAAGCAAAGCAAAACAAAAAGGGTTATTTTTTTCCTTCTCTCTGCTCCACTTCAGAATCAGGAGAACTTAAATCTCTCTTTAAACTCTTTGGCTGTGTCTATACTGGCGCGATCTTCCGCCGGAGCTATGCAAATGAGGCTCAGCGTGGAATATCGCCGAGCCTCATTTGCATAACTAACGAGCTGCCATTTTTGCGGAAGAGGCTCTTGTGCAAGACGGAGCTGTCTACACTGCCCCGTCTTGCGCAAGAAAAACCCTCTTGCACAAAGCCATTATGCTGATTATTTTCAGGCATAACGGCTTTGCACAAGAGGGTTTTTCTTGCGCAAGACGGGGCAGTGTAGACAGCTCCGTCTTGCACAAGAGCCTCTTCCGCAAAAATGGCAGCTCATTAGTTATGCAAATGAGGCTCGGCGATATTCCACGCTGAGCCTCATTTGCATAGCTCGGGCGCAAGATCGCGCCAGTCTAGACACAGCCTTTGTGCTGTGGCC
This sequence comes from Pelochelys cantorii, assembly GCA_032595735.1. Classification (NCBI taxonomy): domain Eukaryota; kingdom Metazoa; phylum Chordata; order Testudines; family Trionychidae; genus Pelochelys; species Pelochelys cantorii. The sequence continues at coordinate 39,461,627 of CM064338.1, read as the reverse complement.
TGTTCATAGTGCTAATTCCATGATACTAGAGAGATCATCAGCAGACATATCTTTGGTCTCTCTAGTTAATATCTATTTTAACTTTGGAGGGAGGAGGAACTGCTGTTCGGACAAGTGACTATGTTGGTTGGTAGAAAGGAGAAGAGATATACATTTGGAGAGTATGAGCTGTTGGAAATTAATTGGTTTGGAGAAACTGGGAACAGGCAAATGCAAGACAGATTTTTAAGCTTCTGTACTTGAGATGGAGCAAAGAGGATAGTTGCTTACAATGCAACTACTTCATTAAACTATTGTAAACTAAAGATTAAACTCAAATGCAGTCACTCTTGTAATTTACAGCTGGACTAGACATTCCTTCAGAATTCAGTGACCTTGGATTTGCTGTAATTTAAAGTTGTCCAGGATGTTTGGCTTTCTCTTTGAAAACATTCTGGAGAGAGGGAAAGCAGTAGCTTCATAGAGGTCAGCAAAAAACAAGGCACTGTTGTAAGGAAGATCCTGAGAGCATCTTAGCAGACTTTGGTTGCTTAAATGAAACCACCAGCCCGATTTTTTGTAATGTCATAAAAAGAAGTTTATTTTACTACTCACTCTTACTGAAGAGCAGGCTTAGAATTATTTGATATATTGGTTCTGAGCCTAAAACTATTTTGTAGCACCCTCAATGTTCCTTTCCAAAACTGCATTAGATATGGTTTGAGATTTATCCAGCCAATATTTTTCCCTTGAATTTAAAACAAATGTCATTAGCATCACTGATAGTTAAACATGGGCTTAAGTTCTGTGCTTTAAAAAAGATGGGCTGAGCATGTGCTTTTAATTGCTTTGCTGAATTGGGGCCAGAATGTTGTATTGGTTAGTTCAAAAATTTCACGTGAACATTTAGTGCTGTGGATGACACTTTCTATGCCTCTTGTTGCAGTAGACCAAGAGATTGTGTTTAAAGGGTGAGAATGAGGTGCCTAGTAAATTACTGTTCATCCTCTGCCCTAACCATCCATTATACAGAGTACCTTTGAGCACCCCAGCAGTAGCTGTGGTGGGTTTCACATGATGCAGTCAAATGTAAAATGCAAAACCTCTATGAAGAGTCATTAAGAAGAATCCTCACTCCTTTCATGGCCGCAGATCTGTTACTTGAATCTCTCCCCCTCTCTCTCACACGCTCTCACACTCGCCACCGCCGCCCTCCACCTCCCCTCTTGTGGCCAAACATTTTATCAGCAGTATTGTCAATAATACTGCTGGGGTGGGGGGGCTTACTGAAATAGTTGGTGGCAAAACCTCTAACATAGATGCAAATGTACTGGCATAAGGTGGTTCATACAAGCTTGCAACATGAGCTATTATCCTAGCTTTTAATTGGTTGGATTTTGTACTGAAAGTGCATCTCAGGTGTTCTCAAATATGCCATACAACATGAGATGGCTAGACCTGCTTTTCTTGACATTTGTGGAGGTGCATTTTCTGGTCTGTGACCATACAATCTGGAGCTGAGAGAGCATGTCCCGGGGGCTGTCCTGTGGCTTCAGGCCAGTTTCTGTATATATTGGCCTTACTTTTTTGAGTCCATTTTCTCTAATATGATGGGTTTTTCTCTGCAAAAGACTTCTTCATTTAAAATGATCAACATAACCCTCTTTCAGTGAGTCTTGGATCCTAGCCCATAGTGCCCACAACAGCTGTACCACAATTTAAACACTCAGTCTCTAAAGAATTGGGGAACTTTAGGGTGTTTTAAAGCTTTAGCAGGTCTAGAGTAAATACTGGCCAATGAAGATTGGCTCTTCTTTGTATCCCAGTGTTTCTAGTACTCTGCATTAGTATAAAGCTTGCTTAGAATATAATCACCACAATTAATAATCATTAAAGGTTCTTTAAAAAAAAATCTTAGAGAAATATGTTCCAAATTAGGAATGTAAGCAACTAATCGACTAGTCCCACCCCCTCCCCCCCCCCCCCCGGCTGCCTCTATCAGAAAGAGAGGGTGCTGGGGAGCGATGGCTTAAAGTCCGGTTCCCTCCATCTCCGTGGGAGGGGCCAGGGGCACAGCAGCCCTGTTCCACCTTTGAAATGTACAAGAGTCCCCACTGGAGCTCTAGTACATTTCAAAGTGGAAGTGCTGCATGGAGCCTGAGGCCAGCGGGGACTCAGAGTCTTCCACTGACCCCATGCTCCATACAGTGTTTCAGTCTTCAAAATGCACAAGAGCCCCTGCTGGGGCTTTTGTACATTTCAAAGGCGGAATGCTATACAGCACTTCTACCTTTGAAATGTAGCAAGAGCTAGGCGGCTCTTGCTACATTTCAAAGCAGAAGCATCTTTATTGACTAATCGAATAGTCAATGGAAATTCTGGCCACTAGAAAAAGCATTTGTACACTTCATTGTTTGAGGATTTGGAAAACACTACACAGCTATGATCCAGAAATTCCATCGACTATTCGATTAGTTGATTAATCTAATTTTAACATCCCTATTCCAAATGAGGGGAATGCATACTAGTGAGGGTCTAGTAACCAGTTTATCATGCAAAAGCTGTAGAGAACTATACATTCTACATATTGACCACATTGCTATTGTTTAATATCTTCTTCTGGTCTTCTTTTTATACGTTTTGATAGTCAGCAGGCAAACAAAATATAGATCATAGTTGTGTAGTGTTTTCTAAATCCTCAAACAATGAAGTGTACAAATGTGTTTTCTAGTGGCCGTAATCCTTTTGGGGGCATGATCAAATGCTTTGAGATCAGGCCCCTTCCATAAGCTAACTTTTAAACAAATGTATAACTAGCTGGCGGGGCATAATTGGTTCCAAGCACGGATTGTGTCCCGCAGCATAGAGCCACAGGGTCAGAAGGGACTGCAAGGGTCATTGAGTCTAACCCTCTGCCAAGATGCAGGATTTGTTGTGTCTAAATCATCCAAGACAGATGACTATCCAGCTTCCTTTTGGCAAGCTCCATTGAAGAAACTTCAGCTTCCACACCCCCTAAAGGCAGCCTGTTCCATTCTCCTCTTCTTCTCACAGTTAGGAAGTTTTTTTTTTTTTCCTGAGATTTTATCTAAATCTGCTATGTTGTCGTTTGAACACATTGCCTCTTGTCCTGCCCTCTGGGGCAAAAGAGAAGAACGCTTCTCGATCTTTTTTTATGGCAGCAGTTCAAGTATCTGAAGGCTGCTCCCATGTCGTCCCTTAATCTCCTCTTTTCCAAACTAAGCATATCCAGTTCCTTTAGCCTTTGCTCATCTGGCTTGTTTTCCATCCCTTTGATCATTTTTGTCACTTGCCTCGGGATCCTTTCCAGTTTCTCTATGTCCTTTCTCTACATTAGTGTCCGCAGTTCCCCAGCTGAGGCCTTACCAGCACTGAGCGGTAGTACAGCCTCCCATGACTTGCATGCTATTTTAAAGCATTCTAAAACTGCATTTGCTTCTTCTGCAACAGCATTGCACTGCTGTGCACTCTTACATTGAGGGCTGTGAACCACCACAACTCTAAGATCCTTCTTAGCAATGCTGCAAGCCAGTTTCTCTCTCCTCCTTCCCTTCTCCCCCCGCCTCAAATTCTGTATGGATATGGAAATTACTATGATAGTAGAAATGCTGATTACCTTTGTTACTGGTCTAGGCTGACACATGGTCATTTTTCTTTAAGGGAGTCATCCTAAAAGGTGAATGGAGGTGGTGGGGGGGGGGCGGGGAGTTAACTGTATAACCGATTCATCCAGTTTTCTTTCTAGGTGCGTTCAATAGGATATCCCAGAGTATCCTGCATTGTATGATGTTTGTGCCCTTTTCTGTGTTTGATTCTGGAGCACTCTGTTCTTTGTGGCGGCACTGTGGGTTAGCCGCTCAGTTTTTCCAAGAATGCACAGGCAGTGCAGCAAGTGTAAATGTGCAAACAAAGATAATGTGGTTGAGTTGTGAAAAAATGAGTTGTTGAATAAACGATTCTGTCTCAGGTTTACAGATTTGTTTTAATAAATGGTTAATCAATTGCTAGTTCAGCTGATCAGTAAGCTGCTTATAGCCATTTAGAACATCTTCTGTTGATGCATACTGAAATACTCATGTCTATAATATGCTTATAACATCTGTTAATGATTTATTAGCCTTTTATAAATCATCTTTAAATGGGATCTCAGTGTTTATCTACACCTTACAATATTTTTAAATTGCTCCGCTATAGCAATTAGTGAAGCTACTACCTATGCCAACTAGGGATGTAATAATGTATCTGGTTAAACAATTAACTGATAAGAAGATGCTTATCGGTTAATGCTACCAGCTACATGCAGCCCCTCCTCTCCCCCCCTCCCCTCCCACGTGCAGTCCCAGACTGGCTCAGTCCCAGTTCACACTAGGTACCAGCAGCTATCCCCACTGCAGCGCTGCATGAAAATAATTTAGGAGCCAGTGGACAAGCAGAGCCACAGCTAGGGTGGTTGCAGGGACCCGGCAAGAGCTGGGATGGAGCCAGCCTGCCTGCTTGCTGCCTCCCAAGCTACTTTCAATGCAGAGCCACAGCAGTTAACCATGTAACCAACAAAACATTTGTTGGCTACACAGTTACCAGATTACACTCAATTTAACATCCCTAATGCCAACCAGAGATCCTCTCCGGTTGACATAAATGCATCACCTCTCCAAAAGGAGGAAGCTGTCAGATGCGCTGACGTCCGATGCACTGCCATCAGTACAGTTCTCTCTACATCAGGAGTTAGGTCGGTGTAACTGCATTGCTCAGGGGTGTGGAAAATCCACGTAAGTTGGTAGCATAGATCAAGCCTGTGTGTTAAGTTACTCCTATTATTTTTAAACATCCTTTGGCATTGAAGTCAATAGGAGCTATGCCGCCAGCTTCAATGAGTAGAGAATCAGGCTCATAGCATACAAGTGGCCTTAAGGGCATACTTTTCCTTCTGAAGTACATGGGGACTGACTTGTGTGATGGAGGAAATGTGACGTTTTATAAGAAAGGAAATTAAAATATCATTCTTGCAAGCTGCTATTCTGAAAAACATGGTCACATACAAGCTTTCTGGAAGCCTTGCTGCCGTCTACTTAGTTGTGTATCTGCATTCCAGCTCTGACTAGCAGCTCCACTGCACTGAATGGTTTGTTAGAATTTCCACCTTGGGAGAACTGGGTGGGAATTTAATGTTTTCTGTTTAAATTGCATTGAGTTGAAACTTTAAACACTAGTCAAGCCTGTAAATGACTTCTTTTTCTTTTCAGATCAGTTTTCTTGGAGGATATCCAGTTAACTTGGAGAAAGAAAACTTATTAAATTATCTGGGCTTTAACAAACACAGCTAACATTTTGTTCCTACTTAGCAAGCACCTATGGTAGTCCTTAACTTATATTACAGCCGCTCCCCGAGTTACGACCATCTCCACTTACGACCATCCACACTTACAACCAACGCGGTCGTAAATGTGGATCCGAGTTACAAACAGCGATCCACGCTTACGAACAGCGCGGTCGCCATGTAACTCTATGGGATCCGAGTTATGAACACTTCGAGTTACGGACCAAGTGTTGGTCCGTAACTTGTTCGTAACTCGGGGAGCAGCTGTAATTACACTGGGTTTAGAAAGTTAGTTAATGGCTCCTATCTTAATTTGCATTCACATGTTTCATAATATTTTTCCTACCCATCAGCGTTCTGTTAAAAATTTAAGTAACCTAAAAGTGCTTCTGCTTTTCATCATTTCCTACTGTGGGTGTTTGAGTCCCCTGAACTGGTATCTTACAATAAATGTTCTATCTTTAGGGTCTTAATTTTTTTTAATCCAAAACAGAAATTGAAAATAAATCCTATTATCAGTGCTGCTTAAACTCACACTAGCTACCTATTGAAATGGTTTAATATATTTATAATCTTGCATTCCAAAATCCTATGGAAATCTGTTCCTTCACTTGTATTCGAATGATTGAAATACTGTTGAAATCCATAGGTAGGGCCTATATTTGGTATTACTTCTCGTGCTATAACTTGTACTATAAGAGATATGCCTGGTGGAGACAGCTTAGAATTAAAATACATGTTCTAACTCTGTGCTTTTGCAATGTTTTTGTTCATGCTATATAAATTCTCCATTGTAATAAATGTTTTACAGGATTAAATCTAAGTGGGTGCGACATGGGGTCATGAGCTCTTAACAGAAACTGTGCAAGACTTAAAATGTGCTACAATATTCCAATATTAGTAACAGAAAAAACATGCACATAATTAAACAGGGAGGGGAGGCAGGATGGGGGAAACCATGCTTCAGAGCTGGTTTCTTGAACAAGGCCTACATCCGTTTTACTCTTATAGCTCCAACTGTGAGCATCAGTTGGACTGAGTTCCAGTAACACTCTGCTTTTGTACCTGAGAAAATTTCTATTGTGCACTAGTCTGAAAGGGTATGTACTTGTTGTCAGACAGAGTTTGCCTGTTTTTGTAGCCTAGGGACCCTGATCAGCTTCAGGTCCTCTTTATGCTGGGCAATATACACCCTAGTAAAAGACAGATTCTTTTCGGAATGAAATGACATACAGTTCACACTGACAAGAGGAAAGAATGACTTAATGTGGGGAAGGTAGAATAGGGAAGAATAAATGTCTTGAATGATAAATGGGCTGGAGAGGGAAAGAAATGGTGATATACTGCAACTTGATCAGGGGGAAAATAAGGGGGTAATGCAAGTAACATGCCCCACTGCAAGTATTATGTAGCTATAGTTAATAAACATTGTTAAATAGTGGGTCAGACCAAGCAAATCAGGTAAAGTGTGGTGGACCACTTGCATTCCAGACACTCTTTGTTTCTGTGTGGCTATGGACCACCTCAGCGCTATTTCGGGATGCCTATCCCACATCTTAACAGCAAGCCCGTCATTTCAAAATATAACGGACTCACTATTCCAACAAGGAGTAAGGGACATTTCGGAATAGCTGGTTATTTCAATATTCGGCACTGTGTAGACAGCGCCAAATTACAAAATAAATGATTTTGAAGTAAGATTGAAATAAGATATGCAATTTGTGTAGGTCAAATTGCATTTATTTCAACCTACGGTGCACTATAGACACACCTTGTGTGTGCATCTCTTTATGTACCTTTTGTGTTCTACAGTTACACTACTATACCAGACTGTGCTTTACAAAATAATAGTGCTGTTCTGCTTTTCAAACTATTGGGTAATGCAGATTTAAAATAAAGCAAATAAATAAATAGTGACTGCCTCTGTGGTATCCACAGTAATATGTTGCCCGTTAATTTACTTACTTTCTCTGTCTCCCCCCCTCCCACACACACACACACACACACTTTTTTTTACCACAGAAGCAGTGGAATCTAGGTGTTAGTTTCCCTCTAGATACTCCTCCACAATAATGGGCCGAATGTAGGACAAACGGCAATTAGAGATGCGATGGGATTTCTAGCTGCTGTACATCGATACAACAGGATCACATAAGGATGGCGGCCAGTTTAATTGCCCTCTTTAAGATGGAGAGACTTCATTTAATTTTTTCTTATTTTATAATTTGCATTTAGCACTCTACTTGAATCAGCTTGCATTCTTAGGTTTTACATTTAGACTCATTCCATTTTAAAATATCTCTGCCTATGGGTACGGTTGAACTGCTGTAGCCACACAGCTGCACCACAGCACTTTTGTGGCACTTCAGTGTAAAACACTATAGTGACAGAAAAAGTTCTATCTCTGTAGTTAAGTCACTCCCCCAAGAGGTGGTAGTTAGAATTCTTCCATTGACCTAGCACTCTTTCCAGGTGCTAGGAAAGAGTTAGGTCAGCTTAATGATGTCTCCCAGGAGTGTGGATTTTTCACTCCCTGAGACACCTAGCTGGGCACATGTAACATTTGGTGTAGACCAATCTCAACCTGCCACCTCATTATTTTGACATAGAGCAATTCCCATTTTAAGAATTATGTTCTACTGTGTATGTACTTTGTTTTACTTATTGTACGAAATTGCTGTAGGTAATTTTTGAAGCGTCTTATCGGCTAAAACTTATATTTGAGATACTTTTTTTTTTTAAATCTGGCCCACATCACACCCACCACAGTGACTGAATCCTGATGGGTGTGATGTGGTATCTTCATGTTTAGTAATGCAGGAATTAAACTCAGCCTCTTTGGTAATAATGTTTAGTTTAGTTTTCATGCTAGTATCCTACAAGTTCTTTAAAGAGTATGGCCATAAAGGAAAAGTTTTAAAGGACATGATAATGAAAACATACTTATTCTGAACACGGTTTCCATGCCTTTCTATATGCCGTTTATAAAAAGAAGTCCAGAAAAATGCAACGAATTTTATAATGTAGAGAATAAAAACGCACTTTGATCTATTTTAGCTGATGATGCTGTCTTGAGTTTGTGATCTGCTTAGCACACAGTTGTTCAGATATTGGTGGTATTGGTATTTCTAGAGTAGGCCACAATCATCCCAAATCCATGGTAGATGTTTCTTTCACCAGTTTACAATGATTAACCCTCTGAATTCCTTGGAATTAAGAGCTGGTATCCATACAACCTGTGCCTAAAATGGAGAATAGCTTATTCAGAAAGACTTATGGTCACATAAGCAAGGAGGTATTTTTATACAATAGAGCTATGTGGGATAACTGTCATCAGTAAACTACCTCTAAAATATTAAATGTGTCAAAAATAATAACTTACTATTTCTCTTTTTAGATGCAGCAGCTGTTTTATGAAAATTATGAGCAAAACAAAAAAGGCTACATCAAAGATCTTAGAAATAGCAAGATACACCGAGCTATAACATTACATCCCAACAAGAATCCCCCGTACCAATATAGACTTCATAGCTATATGCTGAGTCGCAAAATTGCAGAACTGCGTTACCGCACTATACAGCTGCACAGAGAAATTGTCCTGATGAGCAAATACAGCAATGCAGAAATACACAAAGATGACCTTCAGCTGGGGATACCACCTTCTTTTATGCGGTTCCAGCCACGCCAGCGTGAAGAGGTTCTGGAATGGGAGTTTCTTACAGGAAAATATCTCTATTCTGCAGCTGATGGACAGCCCCCTCGGAGAGGGATGGACTCATCTCAGCGTGAAGCATTGGATGACATTGTTATGCAGGTCATGGAAATGATCAACGCCAATGCTAAGACCAGAGGGCGGATCATTGATTTCAAGGAGATACAATATGGCTATCGCAGAGTTAATCCTATGTATGGAGCAGAGTATGTTCTTGACTTGTTGCTTCTATACAAAAAGCACAAGGGAAAGAAGATGACCGTGCCTGTCAGAAGGCATGCCTACCTACAGCAGACATTCAGCAAGATCCAATTTATGGAGCATGAAGAGATAGATGCCAAAGAGCTGGCCAGCAAAATTAACCAAGACTCTGGATCCTTGTCTTTCTTGTCCAATTCATTGAAGATGTTTGTTCCATTCCAGCTCAGTGGATCAAAAGCAGAGCGGAAGGAGCCCAAAGACAAGAAGATCAACATCTTGATTCCTCTTTCTGGACGCTTTGATATGTTTGCTAGGTTCATGGGGAATTTTGAGAAAACTTGCCTCATTCCCAGTCAGAACGTCAAGTTGGTCGTTCTGCTTTTCAATTCTGACTCAAATCCTGACAAGGCGAAGCAAATTGAATTGATGAGAGATTACCGTGTTAAGTATCCTAAGGCTGACATGCAGATCCTGCCAGTGTCTGGGGAATTCTCAAGAGCTTTGGCTCTTGAAGTTGGATCTTCTCAGTTTAAAAATGAGTCTTTGCTCTTCTTCTGTGATGTTGACCTCGTGTTTACCTCAGAGTTTCTCCAACGGTGTAGATCGAATACAGTTTTGGGCCAACAAATATACTTTCCAGTTATCTTTAGTCAGTATGATCCAAAGATAGTTTATAATGGAAAAGTTCCCAGTGACAATCATTTTGCTTTCACCCAGAAAACAGGTTTCTGGAGGAACTATGGCTTTGGCATTACCTGTATTTACAAAGGTGATCTACTTAGAGCAGGGGGCTTTGATGTCTCTATCCAGGGTTGGGGCCTGGAGGACGTGGACCTATTTAACAAAGTCATTCAAGCTGGCTTAAAGACTTTCCGAAGCCAAGAAATCGGAGTTGTTCATGTACATCATCCAGTCTTTTGTGATCCCAATCTTGATCCAAAACAATACAAAATGTGCTTGGGGTCTAAAGCTTCAACTTATGGGTCCACACAACAATTGGCTGAACTATGGTTTGAAAAAAATGACCCTAATTTTGGGAAGAGCAGCAATACTAATGGCTCAGTGAGGACAGCCTAATGGTCCAGCTATGCTGGAGAAGACATTTTTTAATTATCTAATTTATTTTTGGAAAATGTTTTGATAGTTCATTTTTAAAGACCACACAAGGATATATTTTAGAAATCATGTTTTCTTACCATGAACTCTTTTTTTGAGAATGAGCTTTTTTGAACAAAACTGTGATATTTGCCTTTGAACAAAAGTTTTGGCTGAGTATTATCTGGCAGATCTGCATAATTCTGATGACTTGAAATAAGGTTTCCATATAAACAAAGGACCTTTCTTTAAAAAAAAAAAAAAAAAAAAAACACCAAAAAAAACAAAAAAAATTCCCTTTTCCATTGCTGTCTTTTTTGCTAGGATTCTATAAATTGGAAAACCCTGTACCTAACATATTGTGTTGTGACTGTTACATTACACAGATTCTATCCTTTTTAAATAGCCATAATGTTCAAATTGTGATAGAACAAAGCAAAAGTGTGTGTCAATAGTTGAGTTATTGATTTCAGAAGTATTTCAGTTGATTGATTTATTTCAGCCAAAAGTGTACTTTTGCTTATTGTGGCTGAGCAAAACTTTTAGAAGGGCATGTGGAAAAGAAGCACAACCTTGTATCAGATTAGTCCATATGTAAGTTTTTGTCTGACATTTGGCCCACATGTGGATCTAACATTAAAAATTCCATGGTGGATTCTGTGTATTTAAAATTGTTCTCCTGTCTTGAGCAGACCTTGCATGATGGTGAAATGCTAAGTTGTAATGAGTGTGAGAGGGAGAAATAAGAATTTCTCACTGCAAAAAAGTACACAATTAAAAATCTGAAATCCCTAATGAGAACATTGGAAACTTGTATCTCATTGCATTCATTTTGTTCAGTCAGTTACCACAGTGTTTCTCAACCTTTTTTTTATAAAGTATCCCTTAAAAAAAATAACTACCCCCAGTACCTACAGTTTTCAGACACACACAGATTTTTTTCTACCATTGCAACATATTTGTTTAAACAACTTAATCGTAGTTAAGGCAGGCGATGAAATATTTAGGTGTAAAAAGTACAAATATAATAAATCACTGTAAAACTTTAAACAAAAATTCAGTTTTCTCCAAATTTCAGTTGTGTTGACGTACCCCTAGACTTCTCTTGAGTACCCCTAAGGGTACTCATACCACTGGTTGAGAGACACTGAGTTACAAGATGTTGATGGAAACAATTGTTACAGTCTTTGGCTACTAGTATCTTTTGTTTTCTGTATCTGATAGACCTTTAATTTATTTAATATCCATTGTTTTAGGTTCCTGCCCTTTTCTTGAATATCTGTTAGCCATTTATATATATATATATATATATATATATATATATATATATATATATATATATAATGGCTATTAGAAATTTATTGCTTTTTCTCACTGTTAAGGTAGTGTACCTCTTACTTGCAGTAAACTGTGATCTCCAAAGATTTCTTTTGAAAGTATTTTTTATTCCAAATTTCTTTTAAAATTTTACTTGTGTGACTTAAATAACCTTGGAAAGTGATTTGATGCTCTAAGATGTTGAGCAGAAAAAAAGACTCATTTCAGTTATCACCTTAGTAAAGGGTAAAGAAACATTCAGTAAAGTGCCTTAAAGTAAACAAAAGGAAGGGGGAATCTTTTGCATTGAGACTTGGAACAGTGATGGAAATTGCCATTGAAGCAGATCATACATTAGGATCTAATATCTTTTGCTCAGAAATTAAAAATAAAATCAGCAAACAATATATTTTTCTATTGACTCTTCAACACTATTTTGCCTCATTCCCAGTTCCATTTCAGTAATATGAAGACCTACTCTTTGGGAGGTGAAGGGTGGTAAAAGAGATTGAAAATCCATACTTAGATTGGATTTACTAAGTTTTAAGGGGTCTTTATGGAGTTATTGCTTGAATATTCCAATAGAAAAAATAATTAGTGGTTATGCATTTATGAAATATGAATTGCATTTGCAACTAGTCTAGATGTCATACAGATGTTGTCATTTTTTGGTGACCGCGCCAGGGATGTAGATACTTATGAATTCAATGCATGGAAAATATTGAAAATCTTGGTCCTAAGATGCAATAAAGATTTTTATTTGCAATCCTTTCTCATCATGTTGTCTGCCTCAGTCCTCATCTTACATAGCAGGCACAGTTTAGGGTAAGTATTACAGCCAAAAATTGGGTGTGAAACGAACGAAAGTACCATTAATACACAAGTTCTTGTCATCTGTTCCAAATTTCAGATGCAATAGCCCTATTACTCTTTACTGTTACGAGAAGTATGTTTATGGAGCTCTTTGAAGTCTGCCTTGTGAGAAGATTTAAACTGCTTCAGCAGCTAATCAAGATGCCTGACGCTATCTATAACCATAAACCGAAAGCACGCTGTTACCAAGCTGAATAACTCTGTATTTTTGTGTACTCTATGCATGACAAAAATTAAGGCCCCTTTTTCAGAGATACTGAGCACTTCTTCACTGTTATCTCTTCCATTTTTATTAGACCTCTCTAAATAGTTGGTGTTTTTTCTTAAACCCCCAATCTTTGCAGTCATGTGATTATATAAAGAGTCAACTGATCATTAGAAGTGCTGAGAACCAACTGTTTCTGTTAGTTTCAATAGGAGCCATGAGTCTTGCGCGCTTCTGGAAACTGAGCAAATGAAATTAGTGACTGCTTCTGAAAATGATGGTCTTTAGTGTCTGGGATAGGAGGCACTGTTTTGTATGTATATGTTTTGTATTATTATATTTTATATTATAAATACAAGGTATGAAGACCAACATTTCCAGAAGCGACTAGTGACTTTACATGTTTGATTTTTAGGGGAAGTGGGGGAGACACCTCGGGCTATGTGTACGTTGCTACAGGGAGAAAGCCGTCTATAGTGGGTAGTCAGGCAGTAGATAAGATGTCTTGATTTTTAGGTAAGGCTTTTGACATGCTCTCACTAACATACTAACATTCTCATGAACAAACTAGGGAAATATGGTCTAGATGGAATTACTATAAGATGAGTACACAACTGGTTGAAAGAATATGCTTAGAGTAGTTATGTCAGACGAGAATATCTAGTGAGGACACGTAAGGTAGGACTTGGATCTATTATGATTCAGTATTTTCATTTGTAACTTAGTGGTATGAACAGTGTCCCTATGAAATTTGTGTATGACTCTAAGCTGGGACAGGGCTGCAGGCATTTTGGAGGAAAGCATTAGGGTTCAAAACGATCTTGAAATCAACGTGAAAGTCAAGGGGGAAAAAAAGCCACCATTGCTAAACACAGTAAAAAGGTAGCCTTGAAAAATGGAAAGTCCTATCTTACTCAGGAAAATACAAAGGAGCATAAACTCTAGCAAGCCAAGTGTAAAAGTGTAATTAGGCAGGCCAAAAAAAGAATTTGAAGAGTGTTTATCAAGAGACTCTGAAACTAGCAGCAAAAGTACATCAGAAGCAAGGAGCTTGCCAAACAAGCAGTGGGACCACTGGAAGATGGAGTGGTAATGGAGTACTCAAGGAAGACAGGGCCATTGCGGAGAAGCTAAATGAGTTCTTCACCTCAATAGCCACTAAAAAGTATGAGGGGGAGAGTCCCACACCTGAGCTGTTCTTTTTAGGTGACAAATGTGAAGAACAGTCCCAGAATGAGATGTCAGCAGAGGCAGTTTTGGAACAAATTGGTAAATTAAATACTAAAAAGTCACCATGGCTAGATGATATTCACCCAAAGAACTCCGTTATGAATTTGAAGAACTAACAACTGTTGTATGTAAACTATCACTTCATCAGCCTCTGTACCAGATGACCAGAGGTTAGCTAATGTGACGCCAATTTTTTTTAAGGCTTCAGAGGCAATCCATCAATTACAGGCCAGCAAACCTAACTTCAGTACCAGACAAATCAGTTCAAATTAGTGTAAAGTACAGAATTATCACACATGTAGATTAATATGATTTGTTGGGAAACAGCCAATGTGGCTTTTGTAAAGAGGAATCACACCTCATCAATCCATTAGAATTATTTGTGGGAATTTTTTAGAAGGTCCATTAGAATTCTTTGTGAGAATTTGTGAGAAGGTCCTCTCATGGATCATAATTGGTTTAAAGACCGGAAACAGAGGGTAGAATAAATGGTCAGTTTTTAGAGTGGGAGAGAAGTCAATAATGGGGTCACCCCAGAGATCTGTAGGGGGCCAGTGCTGGTCAATATATTCATAAATTAACTGGAAAAAGGTAAACGTTGAGGTGGCAAAATTTGAAGATGATACAAAGCTATTCAACAGTTAAGTTCAAAGCAGGCTTTGAAGAGTTACAAATGAATCCCACAAAATTGGGTGACTGGGCAACAAAATGTGAAATGAAGCTCATTGTTGATAAATGCACATTGGAAAACATTCCCCTTTATGCAAACAAAATAATGGAGTCTAAATTATCTATTACCATGCAAGAGATCTTGGAGTCATTGTGGCTTGTTCTTTGAGAGAACCTCCTCAATGCACAGTGGCAGTCAAAACAACTAGCAATGTTAGGAACGATTAAGAAAGCAAACAGATACTAATTCAGAATATCAGAATGCTTCTATATAAATCCATAGTATGACCGACCACATTTTGAATACTGTGCACAATCAATGCATTTCAAAAAGAGATCCTTTAGAAATGGAAAAGGTGCCGAGGCCAACAAAAAACATTGAAGGTATGGAACAGCTTCCAACAGAGGAAAGATCTGGGACTGTTCAGCTTGGAAAAGAGGGAAAATGATAGACATCTATAAAAGAGAAAGTACATAAGGAAATGTTATTTACCCCCTTCAAATAAAATAAAAACTGGGGGGGGGGTCACATAATAAAATTAAGAGGCAATAAGTTTAAAACAAACAAAAGAAAGTACTTCTTTGCACAACACACAGTCAACATGTGGAACTCGTTGCCTGGGAGTGTTGAAGGCCAAAACTATAATAGGATTTTTAAAAGAATTAGGTAAGTCCATAGAGGATAAATCTGTCAATAGCGATGAGCCAAGATGGTAAGGGATGCTTCTCAACCTCTGACTGCCGGATGCTGGGACTAGACGGCAAAAGACAATCGCTTGATAACTCCCCTGTTCTCTTCATTCCCTCTGAAGTATCTCGCATTGGCCACTGTCAGAAGACAGGATTCTGGGCTAGATGGACCATTGATCTGACCCGGTGTGGCCACTCGAATGCTCTTATGAATCCTTCTAGTAAAAACTACTGTACTGAATTTGTCTATACCTCTGGCCATGGGGCTGGTGCTATAGACCTGATTGATGCAGTTTCTCTCCCCTAACAATCTCTGATCAGAACAGACATGAGTACAGATGAAGGACATATGGTGCAGCAATGCCAGTCAGGCAGTGAAAGTTAGGGAATGTATCTTTGCAATAAACAGTCCCTCTTTTTTTTTTTTTTTTTCCTTCTCTAGCCTCTGAACCAGGACTACTCAACACAGCAGCCTGTGGGCCGCATGCGGCCCGTTTGTTTGCGGCCCACGGGTGGGAGCCAAAACAAAAAAAGTAGTCCATGTAATGGTCTTCTGTTCATATGCGTTTTAGTAGTTAATTCCTGGATTGTGATTGCTCATTAAAAGTGCTGTCATATGGGTGGAAATCGGGTAAATGTTGCATTTTATTAATAGCAGCAGAACTAACGTAAAGGGGGCCTGTGTGTTGTGTAGTCTTGCCTTAATCTTTGTATTCATGCCCGTCAGTGTGAAAAGCTATTTGCATATATTTGCATATATATTTGCATGTATCTGCAACCACACTTAAGTTGCAGCCCTCGGCATGTGCTCTGGGTATCATTGTGGCCCCCGGGCTTCCAAAGTTGAGTAGCCCTGCTCTAAACATTCTGTGATACTAAACGTGTTGCTTATCATATGAGTATCTCATGGCAAAAGTAATACTTGTGGTCAAATCCAGATTTAGGAGCAGGTGACCCATCTGGGGTGTCAGGCATGGGATGCACCGGGCTCACTGTATTATTTTTTTTATTTGTGACAAAAGGGGAAATAGAATATTTGAAATAAAATGTTTCAGGCATTCCATATGTGGATTCATTTTGCTCTAATCTCCTAGAATGTTCTGGACTTTTGTCATGGGTGGCAGCTATAAGAGGCCAGGGGAGTTAATGCCTCTCTTGGGTCTTAGTGCTCAACCTTTCCCCTCTTCCTATCCTTATTCTGACCATTCCTGAAGGTTCCCACAGCAGGCTGTTGCAACTTCACAATCTGGTGACTCTTCCCTGAAGTGGATCTGTTAAATTAAAAGTGAAAAGCCTTTCAGCTTGCCAGACCTATTAGCATAACATTGAATCTGTGAAAGAACCATAAAGTGACAATGAAACCATTTAACAGGCATGTGCCAACCCAATTGACTGACAAAAACAGTTGTGCATTACTATGTCTACAAGAGCCTACTTTAAAATTTTGCTTTAAATATTAGATTAGTTTGTGGCTGAAGGTTATAAAATCACATCTGTAAAAAATCCATTTATATATATTTCGATGTACAATTCGAGTATTCATCTTTAGCCTTAAATGCTTGGATCCTCATACATAGTTTTTCAGAATAAATTCTTCAAAAGACCACCCTTCTCTAAAATACACATTTTAATTTTAATCACTGTAGTACAAAAACTTGCTTCCAAAATCTTCCTGTCCTTTCTATCCATCCCTACTCTCCTTTCACTCCCATGTTGAAGAGAGCCCTTAAAGGGACAACATTACTTTTCTTCCAGATAGCTGGGCAAAGGAGTCCCATTTACTTCTGACTACTTGATGAACTAGTTTTAAGAGAACCCTCCACAAAATCAGTACTGTAGGGGTGGTGCCAATCAGTAAGTTCCAAGACCGAAGTGAAGTGAGCGCTGTTGTGCATTTTATTCTCTGGTTGGGCACCAGCCAGGCCTGAAGGGTGCTGGACTAGAGAGGTTTAGCTTGCACTTCTCAAGTGTCCATGGAAGGAAGATTTGGACACACAAGGTGCCATGGAAAAACCTGGGGACTTAGTATGACCTTCGTAAGCTGCCAGTGGACTGGGAAACGCTCTTGAATAATTGTATAGTTGTTCATCGGATGCTAGCACATGAGGATGGGGAATGTTCAGATGTCAATGATAAAGATGTTTGTTAAATTGGACAACATAAGTCACATTTTGCCACCCAGGAGGCACTCTTCACTCATGATGCAGACTGAAAAATACTTTCAAAGGATTCTGCTCACACTGCCAGTCACAATCATTTGTGGTGAGAGTCCTAAGTGCAGCTTTTCAAGGCTCAGGATCATTAAACCTTATCTTCAGTCAACAATGCCTGACAAGGGGCTGGCATCAGTTGTTTTGTTGCTTGATAATACCGTTGGCTAATCTTTGGATCTGCCTGATACTGTCAATTTACGAGGGCAAAAGTGAGAGAACTAACCTTTAGAACTAAAGGACTAGGATTAAATTTGACAACTCTTAACACATGGGTTCCCACACTGGCGGGAATGCCCCCCCGGGGGGGGGGCATGAAGAAATTCCAGGGGGGCGTGAGGTGACCCAGCCACATACACCCCTGTCAATCCCACCCCAAGTTTTGCTGCTATTTTTTTGGGAGGGGGGGCATGAGGGTTTCTCAAAAATCAGAAAGGGGGGCATGATGCCAAAAAGTTTGGGAACCACTGCTCTAACACCATTTAAGTAAGTAATGCTATTTAATACTGGCTCACCCAATGTTGGTGCACAGTTCAATCTCTTGATGCTAGAACATTTTTGTTCTTAAAATTTAAAAAAATCTAGATTCAATTAATTGTATTTGCTTATATGTGGCATAAATAAAGACCTATGCATCCTAGTGTGAATATTTTGTTTTGTAACACAGATAAAAATCATACATGCAAATTGTGCATGTAGGTCATAAAATAGGTTACAAATGCAATTAAATGAAGATATTCAAAAGTTTAATGAAGAGAGGGGAAGGTGCCAAAAACGGTCCTCAACTGGGGTACCATACAAACCTGCTTCCTGTGTTACCCAAGACTTCAGACTGGAGGTGATAGCTGGTGTCTTAGAGATTGGGTATTTAAAAATGTTGATGGGCAAATGAACATTAACACAAGTAGATGCTCCATCCCTATGTGATCGCTGACAGGTTCACAGCCCATCTGTTTGTTTACTCTCCTGTCACAGCACATCAGTTTTAGAGGGACATGCAGAATATTCGGGGCTTTGTCTTGTATCAGCACCAATTACTCCCCACCCTCTGTCCTGGTTTTTCACACTTGCTATCTGGTCACATTACTATGCAATCATGTCCAGAATTGTGTCTGGGGCATCTCCTGAAAAAACACTGGCTTGTTAACTTGTCAGCATGCAAGTGGTCCTTTGAACTCACTGCGACTATTAAGAGTGAGCATAACTCTTTGCAGGTTCAAGGCCCAAGCTGTGAGTCCAGAATTTGTATGCATCAGAGGAGTTTATTGACTGAGAATGTTAACCTGCTTTGTTCCCTAACTATTCTTTCTGGAACTGAATAGCATTCCTTTCAGCAAGAGGAGCAAGAAAATGCCGCTAAAACCAAATCTGCTTAGTCTGACCTTTTTGTTAAAGGCCTAAGTTTTCCTTTTTTTCAGGAATACTTGCTCAAAATATTCCACTTGCACAGCCAATGTCTCTGGAGCTGTTTTTGGAAAAAATCTTTCACAGAT
This sequence comes from Pelochelys cantorii, assembly GCA_032595735.1. Lineage (NCBI taxonomy): Eukaryota > Metazoa > Chordata > Testudines > Trionychidae > Pelochelys > Pelochelys cantorii. The sequence continues at coordinate 39,442,615 of CM064338.1, read as the reverse complement.
ATTAAAAATCGACGACTTCATTTCAGGACCAGATTAGCAATTTTGCTCATGGCAAATGCAGCTACTTAATGTTCTTACTTTGTGCTCCCTTTTTGCAGGAGCCATAATTGTGCCTTGTGGTGATTGCTCAGAATATTTTCCTCTGATTTGTTTTAAGCAAGCAGCTTTAGATCGTAAGCCTTTGGATTGTAGCAGTGCCAAACAGTGGGACACAGAATCTGGCCTCAGATTTTTCAAAAAAGGACCCTGTGGATTCTATGCTCCAAGTCTACCGCTGATCTTGGGCAAGTCACCCTATATGCCTCAGTTTCCCTTCATCACCCTTTAGCTACACAAAGCTCTTTGTAGCAGCTCCCACCAGTTCTCTGTGTGGCCTCAGTTACCAACAGACCTTTATCTAAGTTGAGGTCTCTGAATCTCTCACACACTAACCATTTCTGGCTGGTGGGTGAGCCCCAAGGAGAGTGCTGTGTGGTCAAAGAGGAACAGGCCCAGTCTTTATGGAATCTAGAGAGAGGTGCTACCTACAGGCCTGTACCAGTCGCAGTTAAGCTATTTCCATTTAGAGCATTGTGTTGATTTCCAGCATAGTGGCTTGAGAGGGTGGGGGGGTGTAATCAGTTATCCATGTTGCTGTCAAGTGGTGATTGGCCAGTAACCTCTGCACAAGAAGATCAAGACTGTGCTGTGTTAGCCAAGTACTAGAGAATACACCAAGTACTAGAGAGCTCTCTGCGCTAACAGAGAGAGGCAGAAGAAGAACCAGGGACCGGAAGTGAACGCCTGACAAATTCAAATGAGAAACTCCACATTAGAAATGAGATTTTTTTAGAAGAGACAGGATGGGTGGGCAAATATCTTTTATTGGACCAATTTCTGTTGGCGAAAGACATGATTTTGCACTACACAGAGCTCGCTCAATGGAACAAACTACCGAGGGAAGTGGTAGATTCTCCTTCTCTTGTCTTTTGATCAAGTCTGGATGCCTTTCTCAAAGGTGCACTAGCCAAATGCACTATACAAGGGAATGGAGGGAAATTCTATGGCCTGTGATGTCCAGGAGTTCAGACCAGGTAATCTAATGGTCCCTGCTTGCCTTAAATGCTTATAAAATCCACTAATCTAACTTTACACCAAGATCAATACAAGGCATTAGTTCTATGAATTTTTCAATAGCTTATTGCATTCTCTGAGGCAAATTCAGCTTTGATTATTTTTTTCCATTCACTATGTGCATGAATTTCTCCGTGAACCGTGGGGCTGTTTTGCAGTGTCTGCAGGAGTTTATTAGGCATCTGTGTGGCTCAGCTGTGGCTCTACCTGATTCAGGAGCCAAAAATAACAGCTTTCCCCCGCCCCCATCCTTTGGCTTGTTTTGGAGCTATGCCTTCATTTCTGCAGAGGTCTATGGCAAACTACCATTCTTCCACATCTCGGGAGGTAACCCAGCCCACAAAGTGGTATGCTACAAACTGAACTGATAACATTTATAAACCCAATTTTGCAAATCTTATTCTCTCAGAAGAGAAACTTTTGCAGGCTTGGGCCTAAAGCCAGGTTAGTGATCTCTGAAGAACTTTCTGGCATCTATCTTTTAAGGCACTTGAATGTGTTTATGCCTCCCTCCCTGACCATCTCAGATGATTTCCCACGTGTCCAAAGTCCTAAATCTCCCCTCCCTAGCTGTGACAATTACCTTCCTTCTTGCAACTTTTCCTCTGCAACTTCTACAGGAGAGCTGTGTTGCCAGTTCTAAAATCTGGGTCACATTTATGAGCGGAAAAAACTGAATTTGCGTCAGAAAAATAACAATACTGGCTGTGTTTCCCGTGCTTCAATTAAATAATCTCTCTTAATGGACCAGAATCTGCTCCAGAAGCTGCTATGTGCTGCTGTAAGGCTTCTCAGAACACCACGGTCCCTGCGACGGAATTTAGAACGCGTGATACGACTGTCTCTCACACCCCTTGCAAGTCGACTGAAACCTTCCCTGGGAGTCACGGACTAAAGGAGAAAAGGAAACTGTGAGGATGAGAGTTTGCAAGTTAGGATGAAATCCCACTGACTTCAGTGGGGCCAGGAGTTTTGCCACCGACTTCAAATTGAGCTACGTCACCATCTGTGACTTCCGAAGAATGAGGGGTTGAGATGGGACAGCACAAGAGGAGGCATTGTGGCAGAGGGGGCCAAGGCAGAGGAACAAATCCAGGAATAGTTTTCCCAGCCAGGGAAGGTCATTTTAACTGGGTTTTAGAGAGTGCTGAGGAGGCAGGGGTAGTTTTAGACCAGGAGGTTGTGTTTGGTTGGATTCTCAGGAGCACTGAGATCAGATAGAGGAAGGTTTGTGAAAGTGTGAAACAGATGGCAAAGGATGAAGGCATGACTCAGAATGTAAGTAGAGGAAGGGTTGAAGAACGTTCAAGGAATGGGTAAGTCATGGCTACGGTCCAGAGGTGATGAAAGGAAGACATAGAAAGGAGAAAACTAAGATCAAGGATGATGCCAAGATTTCTGGCTTTGGAAAGAAAATGGAGGGTGTGTAGTAAGACCTCTTCCCACAAAGGAGATACGGGGGCCAGCTGTAATGCACCCACACGGGGACATCTCTCTGCTTTTGTTTCTTTCAAAAGCCTTTAATTGTGTCAACTGTTCCGTGAAAAGGCTCATACAATGAGCTCTGTCTAAACAATGAGTAATGCAATGGTAAAACAAACTTCCAAAGCAAACTCACTGTGATAAGGAATAAGATAAAACCTGTTTGCTTTACTGGATTTGATTTCCTACCCTGTGCTTAACGGGACAGGAGATGAGAGAACGGACAGGAATTAAATCAGAAAAACTATAATGGCCTGTTTCTATTTCTGAGAAATGGAACCTCATATGAACTCCAGCATAGCCTTGTTCTTCATAACTTGAGCGGCCTTTGGGCAGTTATTCTGTTGGCAGTAATAGATTAGCAGTCACTGCCTTTGTAAATGCTGCTTTCTGTGCTTTCTTCCTCTCTTGACCCTTGCCAGCACTATTGGGTCACGCAACAGGTGCGATTTCAGATCGTCAGTCAGTCAGCATCCCACTGTTTCAAAGATTATATATGCCCCTAAATGACTATGAATGCTCAGTTGATAGCCTGGGCCAGGAGAGAAGAGATTTCCTTTTATTTAGGGTAAAAATGTACCAATGCTGGTTATGGAGACTGGCTATCCAGCAAGTATATACTGTGAGACGGGCTCCTCTTTACAGTAGCCATTTTTCCCAGCTGTTTTTCAGCCTTGAGGGCTGATTCTCAATGGAGACACAATGCTCTACAAAGGCAATTTCCCCTGCCTTTGACATTTACTTGTTCACATCAAGAGCTATGAATGGGACACATCCAACCTACTGCATTAGCTTCATTAACACCTACAATTGATAGGTAACTGCTTTTGCTGTTTTTTATTTTTTTTATATATATATATATATATATATATAAATAAAAAATACACACACACCTTGGATTCTATTATTTCTACTCCAATTAATTCTTGAAAGCTCATGATCCTCTATATTTGTTAGCCTCTAAGTTGACACAGGACAGGTAGTTGGTTTTAAAGTTACAGACTCACCGGGCTACTCCTCTGCGACAAAATAACAAGGCGTTCATGTGTAAATCTGCCCTCTGAGGGCCCCAGCATGAGCCCAGCTGCCACTCACCCACAAAGGGGGAGGAAAGGGAAGCAGCTGCCGCTAAGCAAACGATCAGTGTCCACAGCCTCGATTGTCGTAAGAACCCTGGTGCATCCCCAACACGCAAGCCCGGGCAGGTGAGCTGGTACAGTGGGGGAAGGGCAGGCAGAGATTTTCCCTCCCCCCATTGTGGAACAAGATAACGCTTGCAGCAGAGCCTGCTTCCTGTGAAGCAGCACATGGTAGTAGCAAAAAGCAGAGCATAGAGGGGCATGAAAAGTTGAGGTATACGGGTCGGGGGGAGAGCAAACAAATGTCCCTGGGAACAATTATCCCCCTTTATTCACTACTGCAAATGATGCCCCTGCTGCCTTTGGGGGTGCAGTTTGTCCTCACGCCAGCGCGTTGCCTTGGTCAGAGACTCCCAGCCCTGTAGGTAGGTGTCTGTGACCTCCACACCTCTGTACAGCACATTGCTTCCTGAGTAATTTCTGAAGTGCATTGTGGGACATTGGGAATTGAGAACATTTCGGGTCCACTTCCCAGCATTTCCTGATTATCTTGTCTGTGCCCTTTCTTTTTTGAATTCCCACCGTGCCTTCCATTACATCCCATAATCTCTGTCTTCATGCCAAATTCCTGTCTCACCATCAACCCACGGGCAAAGGCATATACGCAACACAGGCCAGGAGATCTGCCTTGTCTGCTTTGCAAATGGGCTGATGGATTCATCTCTCTCTGACAGACCCCTGCTATCGCCACTGTGGCTGGCTAGGCAGCCGTGAACATGAGAACCAAGGAGTGGCCATGGCAGGCATTCATTGCCCAGACCTGTGCAGCCGAGTGGTGGTTCTGGCCTGGGAAATGAGCATGGATCCACCAGCAAAAACGGGAAGACCAGCCATGACTGTAGATCTTTGGCTGCAGAAGGCCAGGTTTCTGGAGCTGTGTGCCGTGCCAAACCCACCCCAGTCATAGAATCCTAGGGCTGGAAGAGACCTCAGGGGGTCATCAAGTCCAATCCCCTGCCCAAAGCAGGACCCATCCCAACTAAATCATCCCAGCCAGGGCTCTGTCAAGCTGGGATTTAAAAACCTCTAGGGATGGAGATTCCACCACCTCCCTAGGGAACCCATCCCAGTGCTTCACCACCCGCCTACTAAAATAGTTTTTCCTAATATCCAACTTAAATCTCCCCCACTGCAACTTGAGACCATTGCTCCTTGTTTTGCCATCCTTCACTAAGAACATAACGGCCATACTCGGTCAGACCAAAGGTCCATCTAGCCCAGTATCCTGTCTGCTGACAGTAGCCAATATCAGATGCCCCAGAAAGAGGGATCATAACAGGTAATCCTCACGTGATCCCTCCCATCACCCACCTCCAGAGAAACAGGCTAGGGTTATCATTCCTACCCATCCTGGCTAATAGCCATTGATGGACCTAACCGCCATGAATCTATCTAGCTCTTTTTTGACCCCCGTTAAAGTTCCAGCCTTCACAGCATCCCCTGGCAAGGAGTTTCACAGGTTGACTGTGCGCTGAGTGAAGATAGACTTCCTTTTGTTTGTTTTAAACCGGCTGCCACTACTGAGAACAGTCTCTCCATCCTCTTTGGAACCCCCCTTCAGGCAGTTGAAGGCTGCTATCAAATTCCCTCTAACTCTTCTCTTCTGCAGACTAAATAAGCCCAAATCCCTCAGACTCTCCTTGTAGGTCATGTGCTCCAGCCCCCAAATCATTTTTGTTGCCCTCCACTGGACCCTGTCCAATGCGTCCACCTCCTTTTTGTAATGGGGGGCCCAGAAAAGGCTGCAACACTCCAGAGGTGGCATCTGCAGTGGAGAAAAAGGTGATTGGGGTGGCAAGATTCCAAAGTGTGGGTTGCTATTGGTTGGTGGTCAGTCATTCCCTAGCACTTTTCTGGAAAATCTGTGTTGAGGGCAGCCCTCATCTGGGTGGGCAGGGCCTTTACACACATCCTGCTGCACAGCAGTGTAACTATGGAAAACGGGCATGAGATAGCAGATGGAATCAGCCTTCCCTCACTGTGCTGGTGGGATAGACAGGAAGCATATCCCAATTCTGACCCTGCCCTCTGAGGACTTAAATAAACAGAACCAGGCAATTTTCCATAACTGTGCAAGCATAGGAAGATCACCAGGGCCATTTCACTGGGTGGTCGGGGGAAGCACATGATGAACAGAGCTGCTTTTCAAACCTTCTAGCTGCCTGTGGAGGGTGGTCCAGTTAAGTGCAGGAATAGTAGCGTAAACAATGCTAAACGTGTTACAAGCAGTAATGATCCTTGTGAATATGTCACTAATGGGGGTGCCAGAGACCTCGAGAAAGCAACTGCTTGAAGTGATTCGAGGTTGCTCACGCTTTTGTCCTGCCACCCTCTTCACATTACCAGAGTCACGAGAGCGCTTAGCCGTGACGTAATATCTGGCAGTAAATACCAAGCAAAGTTGGATACAAAAGAGCCAAATGAACACCCATCCTCACTTGCTGGTGACACTGTAAATAAGAAGCAGGCAGAACAAGAAGTACAGGTTGAAACTCTCTAATCTGACCTTCGGCACCTGACTGCTGCTGAATCAGAGAATTTACTGAACCACGGGAGGTCAATATTGTCTAGCAGCATTACCAAAACTTCCACTGCTCGCTGGGGTCTAAGAAGACATTCAGGGGTAAATTAGAGCTAAATAACAGCAGAGACCACTAAAAACCAGGACCAGGCTGTAAACAAACTTTATGGGACTGTGGGTATGACCTTTGCCCATACCCATGATAAGTGGCCAACTAAAATCATGCCCAACCACAGATGTTGCCGGATCAGGAAGTGCTGGACTAGAGAGGTTCAATCTGTAGGACTGAGTAGACTTGTAGACTCTTAAAGTTTTACCTTGTTTTATTTTTGAGTGCAGTTATGTAATCAAAAAAAAAATCTACATTTGCAAGTTACACTTCCAAGTAAAGAGATTGAGTTTCAGTATTTATATGAAGTGAATTGAAAAATACTATTTCTTTTGTTTATCATTTATACAGCACATGTATTTGTTGTAATTTAAATCAGTATTGAAAATGTAGAAAAACATCCACATGTTTAATAAATTTCAGTTGGTGTTCTGTGGCTTAATCGCGATTAATTTTTTTTAGTTAATTGAGTGACTTAACTGCAGTTCTACCTCTTCCCTGAATCTAACCTCGTCCTAAATATCTCCTGTGATGGAGATTCCACAACCCCCCACGATTTATTCCTGTGTTTAATCACCCTGACAGTTAGGAAGTTTTTCCTAATGTCTAACCTCAACCTCCCTTGCTGCAATTTAAGCCTATTGCTTTTTGTCCTATCCTTAGAGATCAAGGGAAACAATTTTTCTCCCTCCTCCCCGTAATACTTGAAAGCTGCTATCATGTCCCCTCTTAATCTTCTCTTTTCCAAACTAAACAAACCCAATTCTTTCAGTCTTCCCTCACAGGTCATGTTTTCCAGACCTTTCATAGAATCATAGGCTGGAAGAGACCTCAGGAAGTCATTAAGTCCAGCCCCCTGCCCAAGGCAGGACCAATCCCAACCTTTGATCATTTTTGTTGCTCTTCTCTGGACCTTCTTCAATTTGTCTCCACCTTTCCTGAAATGCAGTGCCCAGAACTGGACTCAATACAGGAGGCCCCCGACTTGCGATGCGATTGGTTCTTGGGGAAGCATTGCAAGTCGGGGGCGTAAACTCGAACCCTCATTTACAGTAGGCGCCGCGTGCTGTCATAAATGCAGGCCAAGGATGCAGGTCAGGAGTTTTTGGCCCCTTCTGCACTTACAAAAATGGTTGTAAGTACAGGGAGTTGGAACTCAGGAGGTCGTAAGTCAGGGGCCTCCTGTACGCCAGTTGAGGCCTAATCAGCTCAGAGTAGAGCGGAAGAATGACTTCTCGTGTCTTGCTCACAACACTCCCGTTAATGCATCCCAGAATCATGTTTGCTTTTTTTCAACAGTGTCACACTGTTGACTCCTATTTAGCTTGTGATCCACGATGACCCCTAGATCCCTTTCTGCAGTACTCCTTCCTAGACAGTTTCTTCCCATTCTGTATGAGTATCCTCTGAGCCAGCCCCACAGCTGGTGTGTAAATGTACTTAGCATTGTACGCTTTGTGGCTGATGCTGGCTTTTCTCCAAATAGCAACACTTCTATTAATCAATGGGATCTGCTTTCTCATGGCAGACTCCAAAGCCTGGCAGCGCAGAAATAGAGTCTGACCATTGCTTTGGTTGAACCAGGACTTCCCGTGTAGCAAGAATCGGTATCTGATACTTCTAGTGAAGGTCTCAGATACCACATCCAGTTTGTAATGCAACATGGTAAATGTGGGCACAGGGAGAGCAAATTTCCCAGCAGAGTTTTCATTCACCAGCCATCAGGTATGCACCCAAATTCCCAGCACAAAACACACAAGCTACTACAATGGAAGATGCATCCACGTTGCTCGGTACAAAAAGCATTCATGATGAGCCTCCAGTTGTTTTGCAAAAGACTGTGGCTGGGGGACAAATCGAGTTAGCAAGCCCTCCATCATCCAAGATTATATCAAACCTACCTGACAAGGAGACGGACAATTCATGACTCACTTTGGTGTCAGCCACAGCGTCCTCTTGCAGATGTTACTCAAGAGCTTGGTAAATTCTCCTCTGGAAGCATCATAGAGTCAAACGCTTGCCTGGAGAGACGAGCTGGAACAGCAGAGTGTGGAACACAGGGTGAGTGGAACAGCCTTTCTCGGGAAGACACCCATAAATTATTCCAATGCATGGGCGAGGAAATGGTCCAACTCTGGGGCATGAATTTGAAGAGATGGTTTGGAAAAAAAAAATCACTAGGAAATGCTTTATTTGGAGCAATACTAACGGAAGCATCTGGAGGGAAAATGACATCTGTGTTCAATAAGCATTTAAGGGAACTGTGTGTGGTGGGGGAATCCAGGATTTCCAAAGTACTGCAGCGGGATAGCACGCTGCAACCAGTAACATACACATCAGAAGCACCAGAAAAGCTCCCGTGAGTCCTGCATACGCCAGTGGTAGGGATGGCGCTGCAGTGTGGCCAAACCCGAACAGTCTTAAACGGTTCAGGCCACCAAACCGGGAGGTGGGCCTAACAATCGTGCATGGGAGGGGTGGATGAGTTTGTAATGGGAGGTTTTATTTGCATGCTGGCTTTTGACGTTCCCATTGTCAGGCTTATCTCTGCACCCAGGAGGGGGGAGAAACTCTCAAACGTTTAGTTGACTTTTTTGATGTGAAAGCGGAGTGTCTGGTGCCCAGGCTTTAAGAAGAGCACCAAAGAGAGTGAGTCTAGTGAGACCTGGCATGAGGTTGCAAGAACTGGCAATGCTGCTTCTGTGTGTGGCAGCTAGGGTTGCCAGGTGTCCGGTATTCACCTGGACAGTCCGGTATTTTTGGCTCCTGTTCGGTAAAAAAAAAAATTCAGAGAATACCGGACACCTGGTAACCCTACAAACACTCAGCGCCCGGCCTCCCCCCCGGCCCCCAACATCCCTAGGCCCCCGATCCCAGCCCCCATGCTTACCTGGTTCCCCAAGGCTGCCAGCACAAAATGGCTGATGGCCAAAAGACATAGGGGAAGCAGTGCTTTCCCTGGGTCTTAGTGCTCAACCTCTCCCTTGTTCCTATCCCTTCACTTTAAGGGGATGTGCTGTTTTATTTTAAAAAAAATTTTTTTGGCTTAAGTCCTTGGAGTGAGTCTGTCTGTCTGTCTGTCTGTCTTTTGCTCTAACTTTGGTCTCTCCCCCTCCCCTTTTGTCCCCCTTTAACAGAATTTTTTCCTGGTGTTTTTTTTTGGGGGGGGAAGGTTGGGTTCGGTATTTTTGTTTCAACCATCTGGCAACCCTAGTGGCAGCTTCCCTCTAACATGCCCACGGCTCACTGCCTCTTCCCCCACCTGGGCCTGACTTGGGACTCCCCTATGGCCTACAGACGGTTTGCAGGCCTTAGTCCTGGCTCTGACCGGCCCTGTCCGCAGGTAATGCCAAGGGGCTGTGTGGAAGCTGCTCATGTGCAAAGCCAGGCCTTCTGGGGCAGTGATTTGTGCTTGACTGCCAGGCCTTGGAGCGTGATTACATGGGCCTACCTTTGAGGGAGTGTTATGGGGACCCAGTCCCCTCTGGCAAATCCAGAGGTGGGGAAGGGGGGCAGGAGAGAGTTTTTACCAAACACACTCAGGAAAGAACGTGGCCTGGCAACTTCCATCATTTGGCTGGGGACTGAGGCTGCTGGCTGAGGGGCTGATGGGAGAGACTGGAAGAAAGGAGGGGAAGGGGATGGGGTTTCTTTATTCCCTCATGCAACAAGCAAGCCTCAGGTTGCTGAGACAGAGCGCAGACCGTGGGCTCTAGAGCCAGGAGTTTGTACAGTGTAACTGACCCACATTAGCTCTTTCTCTGACACACAGCTCTCCAGTAGCATGGACAGTGGACTCTAGCAGCCCAGACTCCCCCCTCCGCCCCCAGCCTCCATCTTTGTTTCCTGATTCCTGTGACACGTGAATTTTCCCTTGGGAGCAGTGTTACTATGCTACGGGCTCGCATGCAATGGTCCTGAGGAGCATATCCTTCAGGGACGTGCAGGCTCTCGTGTAGCCATGACTGGGAGCGTTTGACCCCCAGCTCCCTCTTCCTTCCTGAGGAGTGAAACCTGTGTTTCCCGAGAAAAGCCTAAGAGATGCTTGTTAGGTTGCGGGCATGTTTCGGATCCAGTCCAGGTCCCCGCCAACTGAAATCTGTTACCACCTAATTCTGGCAGAAGGCCCGAGCAACAGAAACCGGGCAGGGCAGTTACCAGATGTGTTCCATGGCCGTTTCTGAGGCTGAGAGACATTTTCACTTAGGGGAGGCAGTCTGGCCGGTCTCTCTCACATGTGAGACCTGCACCAATCGCAGCTCAGGGGAAACGGTTATAAACGTGGGCGTTAGCAGCCGTGCGATGCAGGTGTGTCCGCTGTGCTGACTGGGGGCCGGCACCGCTGCGCATACAGAGTCTTGTCAGCCTGGCCACCGAGGAAGGCCTGCTTGTGCTAACCCAAGGTGGGGAAAGCTGGCAGCTGTAAGGATCCTCGCTGACAGGGCTTGGGAAAGAATCGAGCTGCTGCCATTCTGGTCACGCTCTGAAGAGCCCAGGTGACTGCATGTGATGGCCACACGTGAGCGAGGGAAGAATCCTCTCTGAACAAAGGTCAGAGGGGAATGTGTGTCCTAGCTAAGAGCCATGGCATCTCCCTAAAAGAGGGCGTGCCACTGATACCGGGGCCACCGGCGCCTGATCCATGACCCCACCCTAATGGTGTGCTGCCCCTTTCCTTTGAGGCTCTGCCCCTCCCCTCTGTCACTCACTCTTATAACCAATAAAAATGGGAGGGCACAGCATTGTCACTTTTAAAAGTGATGGTCTCCTGATTCCCTTCCCACTCCCCCCCCCAGTTCTGGTGCCCTAATGTACAGAAATGTAAATGTTACCCTGCATTAAAGTAAAAGTAACAGAGACAACATAGGGAAGTCTATATAAGAATCAGTAGACTGGCTACCTAATCACTTTGCTTTAAAAATTTCACAGAGGTTTTCCAAATATCATTGTCAGTGTTCTCTTTCACACATACTTAGGTCAGACGGTGCATGAGGGTTATCTACTCTCCAGCCTCCAGGATAATGCACGCCAGAGAACTCGTCCGAATTAATAATGCCTTGTGAGCCCAGAGAACATCCTCTCTTGATTTTAAAAAGTCCCCTCGGGGACAATCTTCCCCCCAGTCCTTGGTAAGTTGTTCCAACAGTGAACTCCCCCCTCTTTTAAAAGCCGGCACCACATTCCATGTTGGGGTGTGTGTTAGCTGTTGCTTTGTTTACTAAGGAATAGTACCGTGATGTCTCTTGGAAGCTGATTGGGAACTGTTATTAGCGACTATGTTCTGGGTTTTATACACAGCAGCCCTGAGGTTTGACTCCTTGGGAAGCTTCCTGAAAAGCCACATCATTGGGGACCTTTGCTTCAGCAGAGTGTCCGGCAGAAATGCAGAAAGGAGTGAAACATGTTGCCTCCAGATCCCCGCCCGTGTAACACCTGCCCATCTTCTCCTCCTCTGCATGCCAGGTTTTACCCTCCCGAGGCCTCTCCTTGGGGCTGTCAGGCTATCCCAGAGGAGGCAGGGAGCTCTGGGCCGCTTGCAGAGGCTCTGCCGTTGGGTTGCAGCAGCTTTTCTCCTCGATGCTGAGTGACAAATAGGGGCCTGGCAGGCGCCTCGCTCCATTTGCCAGTCAGAGGCTTGGCTCTGGAAACCAAACATATGTCTGTCTTTTCTCCTGCGGCTGCTGCAACATTATTGGGTAAGGAGGGGGTGGAGTGCACCCGGCAGAGCAGGAGCTACGCTGTGGGACACAGGCAACTTTTACCTTCTCGGAGGGATCTTTGGCGTGCGCTGTTTATCTTCCGCCGCCGCCCTTGTTTCTTAAGTAAATGTGGGGGCAATAAATTGTAAAGAGGCCGATGTGCGTCTTATCACTCCCTGGGGCTTCCATTCATCTCCCATGAGCTGTGACCTCCTGACTGCATCAGCAGTTGGCAGTCGCAGAACGTCATAGATCATTATTCCTTAACCAGTCCCAGGAGGGGGTTCTTTTGTGCAGGGGTTTGATTGTTGAGCACCATGCAAGCCTGGCAAGTCTATGCTTCGTAAATGACTCCATCCATCTTCCCGCATTGCCTCTGTGCCCACTTCTACGGGAGCTTCACGTTGGCTCCTTCTTAACGTTTAAAAGCCAAAGGCATTTTAAACGGAGTGCCAGGACCTACTCTAGCTGGCAAGACATATTTCTCATCTAATATGGGCGTCTCCTTTCCCAGATGAAAATTGAAAAGCCCCCGTAGCAGTCTTTTTCCTCTCCACAAAGCTTTCGTTTCGTATTATTCACTTGGAAAAGTATAATGCACAGAGACAATAGCTTTGTTTCATGGAGAGCCATCCAGGGAGTGTTTGGGTGCATTCGTTGCTCCAAGGGGGCAGAGGCTCCCACTCTAAATGCCTGACCCCCACCTTGCCACATACAACGGATAAAGATGATTCAAAATTTTGGCAAAAATTTGAAATAAAAAACATTTAAACAAAGATTTGTAGAAATTTTCTTCCTCTCTCCATGTTTTTGACTAGTGACGTGCTAGTTGTCAGCCTTCAAACATTTCAAAATGTAAATTTACAATTTTTTAACTTTCCACTTATGGGGAGAAAGGAAGCTTTATTATTATTATGTTGTTGTTGTTTGTTGTTTGTTGTTGTTCTTATAAGTCACTGATGTATTTCTCTTTTTCCCTAGCCAGCTTTGCTACCCCATCATGAATCTTTTGTGGCGGGCCCTCCCACATCTGGGAATTGGAGAGGAATACAACCCTTGATGTTGAAATGACATCTCAGATTTGTCCTGATACATGGTAAAGCTTTGTGTGGTTTTACTTTCCCATAGATGGTTGATTAAGTTTTAAGGTTTTCTACGGGCTGGGTAGGACACAAGCTGATGACCAAGAATGAGCAGTCTGGATTGTATTTCATCACCAGTTGGGCATATTAGTGAACAGGTCAAAGGTCAGGGCTCCCTGCACAAAGGGTTAGTGTGATGGGGTCCGGCCTGTACACAGGCAACAAGAGAGTTCGTGTGAGTTTAATATGGCTGCCCCGGAGGATGGACCAGGCCTAGTTAAGGATGCAGCCCAGCTCGAGAAGGAACTGCCTGGTGACTTGAAAGAAATCACATCGGGAGCAGAAGGGGGCTGTAGGCAGGCAGACAGAGAAGAACTGGAGAGTAGAGAGACCGGGGGGAGAGGGAGAAGTGGCCTTCAATCAGCCTGAATAGCGAAGGCTGGCCAGAGGCCGGGAGTGAGAGAGAGTAGCCCCAGGAGAAACACTGCCACTTATCCACATTTTACAGGACAGTCCTGTTTTTGACGTAGCAGCCCTGTGTCCACTAATAAGGGCTCAGGTTCATCCCGGACATCTGGGTTGCTTGTACCTCAGAGCTGGCAATTCCACCTGGGCTGGTGGGTGTGGGTCACTGTCCCATGGAGAGCCACTTAGACCACTGACAGCCAGAGCTAGGAACAAGGGAGCTCTACAGACTAAGCTGAGAGCCAGCTGGCTGCATAGCTCAAGCTGTAGTAGAGGCTCCAGAGGTCCCAGGTTAGAATCTGCCCGGTGATGGTTAGGTGGTGAGAAGCCTGGATAAAAGAGCAGGACCTCCAGGGGGGAGCAGAGGCAGGGGATATTCAGAGGGAGGGAAGGTCAGGCCTGAGGCAGGCAGAAGCGAGTTTGCACTTTTACTTTGGGAATTCCAGGGGGATACTTGTGAACCCATGCAGGAAGGGGAGAAGCAGTGGGAGAGGCCTGCCACCAGGCCGGATAGGAAGAAGTCTACGGAGGTAGCAGGAAGGAATTGGGAGGAGTGAACCTTGACTGCCTGTCCTGGGCTCCTGGCCAGGAACGGTGTAGAGGGCAGGCTTAGGTGTCTCTCCCAGCATCTTGTGAGGTGCTGTGAAGCCCCTGAGGCAGGTATATGGACTATGGCAAGCTGGGCCCTGAATCAAGGGCCCAGAATCCAGGGTGGCAGATGTGATGGAGGGATTGGACTCTTGGTTTATTTGGGCTTTCTACTCTGAAAGGGGTGGGACTGAATGTGACCCAGCCACAGAGCTCAGTCATGAGAACAGAGGGGCAAACGTGGGATGGGGGCGCAGAGGAGTAGAGCCGGCTATGCCACAGCCAGTCATGAGGGGGTAATGCCAGCAGTGAGTCCGCCCTTCTGCAGTTAGTTAATCAATGGATGGTCATTGTGGTTCGCTTTGGGATGCCCCGCTGTTGCAGGCCTTAGCCTCCAATTGGCCGGGAGAGCAGTCATGGTGGTATTGTTTATTAGGGAGGCCAGGTGGGCTCTGGACTGGAACTCACGAGACTTGGGTCTATTCCCAGCTCTGCCAGTGGTCTGTCAGGTGACCGTGCAAAAGCAATTTCACAGCCCCGTGCCTCAGTTTCCTTACCTGTGAGAGAGAGTGAGATTAATGCTGAGCTCTATCAATGACAAGCGCAACGCTCTTCTCTAGTGCAACAATGGGCAAACTAGGCTGGTGAGGGGGCCACATAAGTGACTCTCCTTCACCTCAGCGGGCTGCAAGATTGTCGTAACCAAGATGGTCTCCTGGGATAGGGTAGTTCTGCTCACGGCGCTTATGTGCCTGGAATTTTAAGGGCGTCGGACTGAACCGCTTTGATCGGATGCAGAGGGAGCGCACGGCTCTCACAGTCAATGTAGTGTGTAATCAGCACGCACCTCGCTTTACGTGAGGCTCACTTTAGTAACACAGGTAGGAAAAAACTACCTGTATCTGGCAGCCCTGTGTAACCCACACACCGCGTGTGGTTACTGAGCAATGCAAGTGGTACCAAGACCACAGCAACAGTTAAGATCAAAAGACTTCTACAGCATGGGCTGGGAGCCAGCTGGCTTTTAGCTCCCGGGGTAGAGGTTCCTATACTCTGCTTTAGAGGTCCCAGGTTCAAATCCGCCTGGTTGTGGTTATACCTGCACATGAGCAACAGTACACAAAATGTCTCCTGGGCTGCACATAAAACCCTGGTGAGTCGCAAGCAGCCCCTGACTGGTGTAGAGCAACAAGGTGAGGGAGGTAATATTTTTTTATTGGGCCAACTTCAGTTGGTGCGAGAGAAGCTTCTGAGCTTGAAGAAGGCTTTGGGATATTTGAAAGCTTGTCTCTGTCACCAACAGAAGCTGGGCCAATAAAAGATATTGCTTCATCCACCCTGCCTCTCCAATAACTTGGGACTGACGTGGCTAGACCTGCACTGCATAGATAAGGGCTTAGGTTGGCATTAGTTTTATTAATTTATGGTCTGTATTATGGCAGTCCCTGGGAAACGGAGGCCTGGGCCAGGCCCCTTGTGCTAAGCACTTCCCATGCTGATTATTCCATGCATTTGTAAGGCACACGCTCTGCTTGGCATTGCTAATGTGGTACATGTTTTATTCATCACTCTGCTTCTTTCCCAGGAGAACAGAATGCCTTGAAAGGTAACGTTTCCATGCATGACACAGTCGATACAAATCAGACCTTATCCCTGCTGGTGCTGCTTACTGCAGAAGGGGAGGTTTATTGAGCGGGTTGCAGAAGAGACCGTGCTCTGCTCTTTGCATCGGAACCGCTCCAACAACAGCAAAACCAAGGGCTGCTTTAGGCAAATCTTCAGCATCGCGTTGGCACCTCAGGCCTTGATGCAAGCAAAGCCCTTAGGCAGAGAGGCAAGTCCTGCCGACGCCAGTAGGATTTAAATAGCTCTGTAAGTGTTTGCTGAATCAAGGCTTCATCAGGGTTTGTTGTTCTCTACCCTTTGCCTTCCTCTCACTGCGGAATTATCTTTTGGACATCGGGCTTGTATTATGAGGCTGGTGCTGCCTCCACAAAGGGGCAACTTGTGGGAGTGAAGATTGTGATCAGTAAGAGGTTTGGAACTGGGCTAAAAGACAGTCATCTTTGGGGGGGAGCACACCAGGCGAGGCTGAAGCAGACATCTGCTCTGCACTGAAAGTGCCGTGGACCTTGAACACATCCATGGGAAGAGAGCCATGCCCTTTGCCCTAGGCAGGCTTGCCAACGGGGGCAGAAAGGGGCAACTGCCCCGAGGCCCAGCGATTCTAAAGGGCCTGATTCTCCTGGCCACTGTCACTGCTACAGGGGTGGTCAGAGCCCTGGGCCCTTTTAATTGTTGTCAGAGCGCTGCATGGAGTGCTTCGGGTGGCTCTAAGGGCTGGGGGTACGGTAGCATGCTCTGGGTGATATTGAGGGCTGGCTGCTCTTGGCTCTGCTCTTTCTGCCCGGAGGCCCAACATGGCTGCCGGCTCCCCGAACCTGTCCCTGTGGTCCCATGGTGGTTCATCTTTTCCCATGACTCAGCTCTCCAGCTAGGTCACATTCAGTCCCACCCCTTTCAGAGTAGCACTTACAGGCCTACTGAAATCCTCCTCGAGCCCACGAGCCTTGCCTCTCTGTGGAAGTGCTTTGCTTGAATCGAGGCCTGTGGCGACAATGCGATACTGAGGATTTTGCACTTATCTGAGCTGTTCCAATGCCAACAGCAGATCCAAAATAAAGAGAACACCAGAAATCGGATTGACAGAGTCCATGGGGGTCTCCTGGCTGCGGCAGGAGTGTAATATACTTTCTCCTGTGGGGATGGAAACATCCATTGAGCTGGTGAAGGTCTGGAAGATGCAGATGGAAAAAAGAATGAATTGGGAAAACGTTCAGGGAGCTGAGGGAAAGAGAACTCAGATACTTGAACTTTTGAATCTGAATCAGCTTCTTCTTTTCAATCAATTAACCGTGGTTTCTTTTAGTCCTTCGACCACATCTGGTCCAGGAAGAAGGCTGGCTGTTTCCTTTCTCATCTGCAGTGGAGATTCTACTGAGGTGCCTCTGCAGAGACAAGCTGAGGGGCATGGGTCAGGACTTCCTGGTGACGGCTAAGCTAAAGCCACTCCTGAGGTTTCTGCACTGAGTGGCCACACTCTCCTGCTCCTTGGCTCCCTCGCTGTTGGTTATTGAAAAGCTCAGAGAATTTCACATCAGAAAACGCCCTGTGTGCATGTCATTTTCTTGGGCCCGCCCTCTCAGGAGGTGCATGTATATATGCCCTCACTTTTTTATTGCACTCAGAGAATTCCATGTCATTTGAAGTGATTTGAGAGTGGAGTTCAGGCTACCTGTTGTTGCTCCTTTCGGACACCGGGGTCATGTTTGGACACCAGGGTTGTGTTTCAAAGCTGGTGCTGCCTCCACAAGGGGACTGCTTGTGTGAGTGAAGATTGCGTTGCTTAAGAAGGGAGAGAGGGCCCGAGCCTGAGCAGAGGCCTATAGTTTGCATGCTGCATTGTGCGTTGGGGGTTAGAACATAAGAACGGTCACACTGGGTCAGATCAAAGGTCCATTTAGACCAGTATCCTGTCTTCCAACAGTGGCCAATATTAGGTGCCCCTGGAGAGTATAAATAGAACAGGGGATCATCAAGTGACCCATTCCCAGTTTCTGACAGAGGCTAGGGACACCATTCCCACCCACCCTGGCTGATAGCCATTGCTGGATCTATTCTCCATGAATTTATCTAGCTCTTTTTTGAGCCCCATTAAAGTCTTAGCCTTCACAACATCCTCTGGCAAGGAGTTCCACACGTTGACTGTGTGTTGTGTGAAGAAGTATTTCCTTTTGTTTGTTTTCAGCCTGCTATCTATTAATTTCCTTTGGTGACCCCTAGTTCTTGTGTTATGGGTTGTTTAGTGTGGGAGACCTTGACCCACGATGGAAGAAGTTTCATCAAGCCAATTTAACGGGGCTTCTGTAGCTGCCAGGCAATGTTCTGCAGGCCCTGGATGTAACGGATCATGTGGTAACAGGCTCCAGGCCACTAGCTGCGACCATGTGGTATGTTTGTGAAATAGGAGAAGGTACCACAGAGATCCACTAGCTCTGACACGCTCATCTCAGGGCAATGGGTATAGCAAAATAACACTCCCGTTCCTGCTCTGCCCACAGGTCCCATAATATGAGCGACATCACTAGTAGCCATTCTCACCCCGCCAGCCCTATAATATGAGCGGCCATGCACCAATAGCGAGGCATTAGTGCAATGACATGCCGTGATGGCAGGGTTTTGTATCCAAGCCCTGTGAGGCTTTCCAAACATAATGAACATTATCAATGGCGACAGACAAATCTCAGGAGGCAGAATTGTTTATAAATCTAAAATTACTCTGCTTCGCTTGCGAAGATTATGGCTTGAGGCTCCAGATTTGCTTGCCGCTAACTGAGAAAACATTCGTTTGTTTAGATGTGGTGACTGTTCCCCCGCCCCAGTCCCGGCTGGGTTGTTCCAGACGTTCCCTGCTCTGGTTTGTTGATTGCCAAGGCTCTTAAATCATGGTCAACTGCCTTGTTCTCACTGCGAAGTGGTGGCCGTCAATCAGTAGTTTGCACTCTTCCTCCTAAGCCAGCACTGAACCCGCGCCTCAGCACGGCCTACCACCGCCACTTCATAGAGGGAGGCAGCTTGCAAGTTGCATAGAACAAAAATCTGGCCACCAAGGGGCATTGCAGAGTCTAGGACACTTTTCACACGAAAAAGGGAGACATTATCCCATTGTGTACAAGCTAAGTTCCCACTCTACTACTGCTTAAAATACTCCCTTCAGGCTCTGTTGGACAGGATGTTCTCACTTCCTGTCCTCCCTGGTCTGTTTGTTTCTGTGTGCTGTTAAACAGTGGCTGTGTCGCACCCCAGAGTAGGCTGCATTTCAAGAGCCGTGAGCAATGGTGGTTGTACACCGCCAGTGTTTCTTTGCAGTGCCCCAGTGTTGTGATGCATGTGGGGTAGACGAAGACAGGAGCATGGAGAGTCAGGTAGAAGCACCTGGATGGATAGATTTACACAACTGGAATGTCCTTGGAACAAGCTGGCCTTGTTCCCTGAGCAAACCCCAGAGCTGTCAATTGCCGTGGGTTGAGCTTTTTTGATAAGCAGCTGTTAGCCCTTATTAAATTGCATGTGCCCAGCTGTGTGCTGGTTCTCTAAGCACAATCGTAACGGGTTGATACTGCAATGTGATTAACGTGCTCACAAAATGCTCGGCTTTTGCTCTGCAGGCCTCTGTGACAAGCCTTCCCCAGGGATTTTGTTAACAGCATTCCCATGATTGTCAAAGCAAAGGGACTTCATCCTAGGAGCCCCCATCCCAGGTTCTCGATAGCTGCCATCTCAGACCTGGGCTGATCTCTGGCCATGACCAGGCATGGGAATGCACACTGCTCAGGCTTGTACGCAGGAATTTTTGGGGAGGGGTGTGTGCGAGCTGTTGGAGGGGCTGGTGGCTGCCTCGCCCCCTCGGCCCAACCCTGCCCCGGCTTTGCTCCTGGGAGAGGGGGTTGGAAATCAGTCCCAGCCTTCCCCTAACTGGTGCACGGGGGAGGGAAGTTAGCGCAATGCGCCGCTTCTGTCTTCCCCTGTCCAGCCAGAGCACAGGGGAGGGAGGCTGGGGCAGTTCCCACACTGTGCATGGGCCTGCCGCTGTAAATCGAACGGCCAGCGGAAGCCTTTGTTCCCCACGGCCACTGGCAAATTGAAAGCAGGGTTCTGAGAGGCCTCTTATCTGAGTCAAGAAGGGTGACGCTGTTTTGCTGGGTGTAGGGTTGCCGGGTGTCCGGTTTTGAACCGGACTGTCCAGTAGTTGAGCTTTCTGTTCGGGAAACAAAATGAGAACATAGAAATGTCCGGTATTTTCTAACTAAGATGGAATGTAGATTGTGATGTCATGTCAAGTGTGTCCGGTATTTTTGTTGAAACCATCTGGCAACACTAACTGGGTGTCATGCAGCTCTCCCATTCAGAGTGCGGTGCTTGTCGAAAGGCACAGGCTGATGCCAGACACTGCCCTCGCTCATGGGCAGTAGACAAGTTTCCATTGAAAACAAAGAGGTTTTCCATTATGCGGTTTATGCAGAGGCTGAATCCCTCTGGCTGCTTCTGACTCCGCCTGCGCGCACGAGACAAAATAGCCTTTGAGATCAAGCGGCGTTTCAGCTAAGGAAGGGCTGCAGGCGTCGGCCCTGGAGGTGTCCAGAATGCTTTGTGGCTGTGGGGTAGGTGCCCAGAGAAGTCTGTTGAAATCTGAACACCGCCAACCCCCGACAGGGCCCTAGAGCCAACGTGGGCCTCTTGTTGGGAGGTGATCACAGTGAGGGACTCCCAGCCATGGGCCTTTCCAGTCTCTTTCCTTCTAGCCTATTGCTAATCAGTGCAAGCTGATGGGTCCCGATTCCTGGCCGTGGTCTTACCCTTTCTGCTGCTGGCGCAGTGCAGCGGGCCCGCAAAGCGGCTGGATTCACCACCATTCTCTGGGCAAGGTAGGGCTGATTATACCCCCTCCCTCTTGCAGCCCCAGAGAGGGGGGAATGCTGGCAATGAGAGGCAGGCCTGTCAGGGACAAGGAGGTAGTGTCATCAGTCACTCTGCATGCCTGTTGTTCTGCACTGCGGCACCAGAGCTCAGAGGTGGCTGCCGGAAGCTGCCATAAATTAGAGTTGCCACAGCGATTGCTCTAATTTTTAGTGAGGGCTGTCATATAAAGACTCCACAGACCTCTCTCATTGGGGCTGTGCTTCCCTGGAGATGCTCCTGGCCTGTTATCCATAGATAATGCCATCCCACTTTACAGTGGCCCTCTTGGTAGGCTCCCACCAAGGTGTCATCAGCACTTTGGTGGGCTCCTTCCCTTGGGTGTCATCAGCACTTTGTGGACTGGTAATAGGTCTCACCGTTGGGGAGAAAGGGGACTGGGGAAGACACAAGCTCTGTCGCCTGTGGTCTTCCTTGGGCACAGCGTCCTGCAGACACGGCCAAGGGGAGCCTTTGAGCATTATTCTGTTTGAAGCCTTTGTGTTTATTTCTGGAAACACGTTTTCCCTCTTCTTGGCTTTTCAGCTGCCCTGCCGGGCAGAGGCACAGGGCACCTGCCCGATGACGCAGAGCTGCCGCTTTCTCCTGAGGACACAGAAGCGGTGTGTGGACGCAGAGCGGGAGAGGGTGGCCGTTTTCAGACAGATGCCATAAATAGCGTGGGAGAAGGTCACCTTTTCACAAAAGTGATCCTGTTTGGTGACGGTGATAACCACAGTTCCCTGTAAAGCGCGCGGCGGAGCGGCCACGCCGGAAGCAATGAAGACCCGCCCACCTCGTTAGTGGAGCGGCGCAGAGTGCCTGCAGGAATGAGCTCCCCTGCCTGAGGCCTGAGCCTGTGGATGGAGGAAAAGGAGGGAAAAGGAAAGCTGTGGGTGGCGGGAGTCAGCAGGGGGTCAGGAGGCAGAGGAAGAGGCTATTCTGAGAGTCCATCTCTCTCCAGCAGCTCCAGCTGCTGTCACTGTACCCGTAGACGCGGCACCTCCTCCTTCCCAGCCAGCCCCAATAGCCGGGCTGCCCTCCATGAGTGGGCCTGCAAATAGAAGCAGCACTCCTCCTCCACTCTCCCTCTGGCTGCCCCATGTGCTGGGCTGCTTTGAATACAAGTGGGGGAAGCCCCCTGTCCCCTCCATTCCCCCTCCACCCCAGGCAGCCCTCCCAGGTGCTGGGCTGCTCTGAGTAAAAGCAGCACCTCCCTATCCCCTTCACCCCTGCCCCCCAGGTAACTCCAGCTGCCTGGCTGCTGTTCAGAGCACAAGGCAGGAAGCCCCCATAAACCAGAGCGCCGTTCAGAGCTGAGACTGAGACAGCGTTAACTCGGCGCTAAAACGCTGGAGCTTGCTGTCCACCCAAGTTCCTCAGACACTGCTTAGGTGCAGAACTAAAAATCCATGAAGAAAATACGCAGAAGGGTTTCGTTCCTTGGTCTTTCCCCAGAGCAGAGTCACGCCAGCTTTGAGGAACAGCAAAGCAAATTGTCTTGAGAGATGTAAACAGAACTGGAATGTTAAAAAATCCAGCCTCCTAGGTAACAGGGAGCAATATGTGCTCAGAGTGTTCAGACGTGAGTCCATTCAATAACATTTAGCCAGTGGTTGAAAGCAGTTTAAAACAACTGTCCCAGCAGCCAGGGGTGGCGGGGATAAGAGGCAGGGGAAGGCACTGCCTTCTCACACTGCCCGTGTGGCCCCACCCAGACTCTGCCCCCAGAGCACCTACTGTAGGTGTTCCGGGGGCGGAGTGTTGCTGCCCCTAAGTGCCCACCCTCCCTGTGCCTTGGGGCAGGGCAGGCTGGGGCCGCATGCTGCCTGCCCTCCCTGGGGCTGGGGCCATGCACCACCCTACCTCCCCATGGTGCTCCAGGCAGGGGGAGGGGTTTGGCTCCCATGAGGGGCGGGGCCTGGGCTGAAGGGGTGGGGCTGGTGGGGAGCTTGGGGCTTGCCTCCCCCCACCCTACCTTCATCCAAGGCCTGTGCCACCAGCCCAACCCAATCCTGGCCAGCTCAGGCCCCAATGCTTTCAACACTACTTCCCTGGCAAAGACAACAAGAGGAGACCCCTTTTTCATCAGATGCCAAATGGTCACTGACAATTTTGCAGTATTAATTGTCTTTGTATTTGATTTCCGATTAAATACACATTTATAGTCAAGTGCCTTGTTAATTATCCCTTGCTTCAGTATTCTTTCTTCTCCCATAACATTTTACATATAGATGATTTTTGTTCGTAACTGGCAGGTGCCAGACATCCGAACAAGCACACGTGACCTCAACATTGGCACACATGACAGAACTCATTCCGCACATGGATGGAAAAACGGAGAGGGAACGCTGGTAATAACTTCCCCTGTATTTGTCCATAGTACACACAGAGGCCAATATCTTTCCTGCGAGATGATGGATTTGAGATGGGAACAGGCTGACAGGGTTTGCCCAAGACACCCTCGCCTCGTGCGCTGGGCTTGGGAATTGAGTGGATAAGAGGGAGGTTGGAGGAGTTAGGCTTCCTGGGTATTTAGTGCGGGGGCTGTGCTGTCCTGAGGATGAAATGAAAGAGGGGTGGGAAGGCTTGCACTGAACATCTTCATTTTGTTTTTCACAAAGCCCAACCGCTGGCGGTCAAGCGTGAGGTGAGCTTTGCGCTCTGTGTTTGCAGAGCATATGAGGAATAGCACCTGCTACCAGGGATGTCACAGGACACGGACAATGTCCAGAGCTGGAGTAGGCCAGCCCTTTGAACCACTAGTGGTGTCCTGCCTAGGTGCCTTTAACCATTAATGTCCTTCGTGCCCTTCTAGGCCTAGCCCTTCCCTGCTCCAAAGCTTGCAGTCAGGGCGCATTTCTGGTGATGTGGATTAATGAGCCCTAAGGATTAGGATTTGATCCTCAGCATGGCTTATCGCTAAGGGAAACCTGGGTCGCTAGAGGATGGAATAACTAGTCCTCTGAGAATATTTTATCAGGAACCAGAAGATAGTTGGGAAGTGTTTAATAGTATTACAGCCTGGAAATAGCTCCATTAAACTTGGCCGAGAGTAACAAGAGCCTGGAGATTAACTGTGAGATAATTCATCTCACTGAACTTGAGGTGTAACTTCATTCGGCCGCGTGGTTTGACACCAGCGTGAGAAAAAGCACCATGGGGCCCTGAGCTCTTAAATCTCTCTGACCCGGGATCAATAGCTCTCTGGACACACTCCAGCCTGCGTGTAATATCTGTGAATCACCATCGCCGCTTTGTCATGCAACTAATCAGCGCCTGTTAATGGCTTCCCAGCCCTTGTCATTCTTCCGTTGCTGGAGGCAAAAGCTCAGACTCTGGAAGGAACCTATTGTCAAGAAGAACTAAAAACATTGAAGGGAGCCTTCGCCAGGTAACATTTTTCCTATGGGGCAATTCCCAGAGGAGGGAGAAGAGGGCTTTGAAGCTGTGCAGCAGAATGACACTGCAAGGCACATCAGACCTTAATGTGTCACTCGGAAATTGTTCTACCAGTAGAAAGTCGCCCTTTATGGCTCTCATGAGCCCTGGGATGAATGAGGCCCTGTCTCCTCTCTGTGAGGTCTGGGGCCTGCAGGTAGTAATTTATTTTTGTTCTCTCACAGCTTGTGAGGGCAGTCGGGGGAGGGGCATGCCAGGGGAGAACAATATCAGTCATTAATCAAAGCTGGTTAAATAAAACCGCAAAGCCACTATAAGGAGATGGGTAGGATTCAAAGCTGCTTGCCTGTGGCATCTGACTTGGAAAAGGGATGACCCCACGTAACACACTAGCTATTGCAAAGGCCCTTGTTGGACTGGCCCAGCCCCTCCTTGTGGTTCAAATGACAAATATGCAGTGTGGCCCGAGGGAAGGTTTTAAACTTGTGAACTAGGCTTCCCCAAACAACCTCAAAGTCCCTTTCACCAAAGCGGAGGGTAATGCCTGGCATCCCACCGTCAGGGAGAAGGCCTCAGGGTTGCTGTGCTGCCCTCACTCTTTGCAAGGTTGGAAGGACAATCGCCCTTGAGATTTGGGGGGACATAGCTTTCGAATTTGTCCCATCCCTGCTTACCACAAAATTGCAAAGTCAGGCAAATGTGTGGCTGCAAAGGCTCAGCTTATCAGCATGTCATCAATCAGAAGGCTTGGAGCTAGGAAATCTCCACTGAGCATCCAGGATCGGCGAGTTTTCCAAAGCGGCCCAATTGTTTTTCTAGCGGGAGCATATTCCCGAGTTGCGCTTTCAGAGACGAGAGATGATTTCAATGTCTGATGGAAGTGGAGGGTTATGGTTATAGAGTCTTCCCAATGTGCGTTGTCATGCTGGGTGTGAAAATCCTCCAGTTCTGGGCCAAGGCGTTGCTAGGACGACTTGGAATCAGATACGAATACCAGCTGTATGTTTTGTCCTTGGGGCCCAACCCTGTGAGGTGCTGAGTGCCTCCAGATGGGTGCCAAGCACCTTCTGCTCCAAGCAGGGGTTCTCAAATGTCATTGCACCATGACCCCTCAGCTGACAACAAAAACTACTACACGAGCCCCAGGCACCAAAGCCTGATCCCACCCAAGTCCCAGCACCCTGGCCTGGGGCTCAAAGCCCAAGTGACTCAGCCCAGACAGGGGGGCTGTAACCTGAGCCACACCACCCAGGACAGAAGCCCTTGGGCTTGGCTTCGGCCCAGGCTGGTGGGAATCAGGCTTTGGCCTCTGGGCCCAGCAAGTCTAAGCCAGCCCTGGCGCCCCCATTAGAACATGGTCATGGCCCCCAGTTTGAGAACCGCTGCACCAAAGCAAACAGGAGCTGAGGGCATGCAGCCCATTGGGCCCTTGGGCAGGATTGGGCCCTTGGCCCTTCACTAACAGCACCTAATTACCTTCTTGTGACCCAGAGAACCAGGCCTCATGCCCAGAGAGAACCGGAAGCTGGAGGATGGACAAAGGAGTCCTGTCACAGAGGCTCGCACGAATGCCCCATGATAACGTCTTTCTGTCTACACTTTCCTTCCGTGGCCATATAAGCACGGGGCAGAGGCTCTTCCAGTTGTGCGAACTGCCCCAGTGCAGCTCCAGCCAATTCACACCAGTCCATCCATGGCCGTTATTTAGCTAGGGCAGTGGTTTTCACACGGTAGGTTGAGACCCAGCCCAGGGTCGCACCATGGCAGGCACTGGGTCACCTTGCTGTAGGGTGATCCGGTGATGAGTGGGGGCGCTAAGGCAGGTCTCCTGCCTGTCCTGGCACTGTGGAATATCAAGCGGCCAGCAGCGCATCTGGCCTGTGTGTGTGTGTAGCGGGGGGGGGGACCCCAGCCTGAGCACTGGCTCCACGCTCCCATTGGCCAATTCACGGCCAATGGGAGCAGAGGGGAGAGGTCTGTGCCTGTGGGCAAGAGCAGTGTGCAGAGCTACTTGTGCGCCTCCACCTAGGAGCCAGACCGGCTGCTGGCCACTTCCAGGGCACAGCACGATCTGTGGTGCCAGGAGAGGCAGGAAGCTGCCTGAGTGCCCCACTGCACCACTGACCGGGAGCAGCTGGAGGTAAGCCCCTGCCCAACCACAAGCATCAACCCTCTGTCCCAGCCCTATGCCCCCCCTAAATCTGGAGCGTGTGCTCATACTCTAGACTTCTCATTCCTGCCCCTCCCCCCCGGAGCCCGCACTTGAGCCAAAAGATATAATCACATAGGAGCACCAACAATTTTCTTCAACTGGGTCACAAGAAGAAAAGTTTGAAAACCATTGCTCTGTGGCAGGTATAGAATGCCCATCCCCCCGGCGTCAGGGCACCAAAGTACAAACGTTTACACCTGCCAAAGGCTGAATCCCTACTGGTGCCTCACTGTCCTCTTGTGCACACCCGACTTCCACTGCTCAGCTTTATTCTCCTGTCACACCAACATCATTCCTCTGGCTTTTACACCCCCGCAGGGAGGCCAGACTTCCCTAAACGCACTGCCGCGGGGATGAGCATTTCTAGCCAAACCTCTGTCCTGAGAGGGAAAAACAACACAGCACTTTAACCACCCCAAGTCAGCTCTCCCCCTCCCCCAGTGTAGCACTAGTGACGTCAATGCAGTGATCCTGGGACTGCCCCCATCCCTGTGCTCCTAGCCAGAGTACAGCACTCAATGCCTGATTTATTACGTCTCCCCGGGCCTCATGAGCTTCAGCCTGATTCTTTCTTGATAACATTTCTAGATTGAACAAAGAGTCCCGTTTATAACTCAGACCAAGGGACTAATAATACCTCTCTCTTATCTAGCGGTTTGCAGATGTAGAGGGAAAAGGCTGTGTTCCTTTGCATCCATCCAAGAGCTTTAGGGTCCATCTCTGAGTCGTCGAGCCCTTCGCTGTTCATCTATCACCAGGGCCAATCTGGGCTTTCAACAGTGTTAGTGGAGAAGAAGGAAGGGTTGTGAGCATAACTGGTTTCCTGTGTGGCCAGGCCCTTATGGAAGCAGCAGCAGGTAGGATGTGCCTTCATTGCTACGTAAAATAACATGGATAACCCAAAAGCCTTTCACAAAATACAGATGCACTCACGCAGGCACAGGGCACTGAAATGCAGCTGCTTCTGGGGGTGGAAGCTCAGTGGCTAGCGCACACGGCATTGAGGGGCAGGGACGTTTTTGCTTTCCACAGCTCTAGTTCAGCGTTTTCAAATGACAGGTCACGACCCAGGACTGGGTGGTGGAATGTCAGGCACTGGGTCTTGTTGCTGCAGGGGGGTGGGATCAGGTAACCAGTGTGGGATGCTTGTCCTGGCACTGCAGATTGTGCTGTGCCCCAGAAGCAGCCAGCAAAAGGCCCAGCTCCTAGGTGTGTGAGGGAGAGTGCACAGGGCTCCCCATACTGCCCCTGCTCTGAGCACTAGCTCTGCACTCCCATTGGCTGGGAACCTGCTGCTGGCTGGTTCTGGGCACAGCATGGTCTGAGTGCCGGGACCGGCAGGAAGCGCCCTTAGTACCTCTGCTGCACCACTGACTGGGAGCCGCTCAAGATAAGCCCCTCCTGCCCCAGCCATGACCCCTCCCCCAAAGCCGGAGCCCCTTCCTATAGACCAAGCTCTCCTTAGCCCCACCCCGGAGCCCACACTCCAGTCAAATTATGTTGGGTTGCAGGTATCAATAATTTTCTTCAACTGGGTCATGAGAAAAAAAGTTTGAAAACTGGTTTAGTACTAACACCTATTCTACGTTAAAAGTTTTGTTTGAAACACCTAATAGAATAAACTCTGCAATTTGTCCTCTGCAATTTGCAATTTGGTCCAGGGCTCAGTGGACTTTGGAAGGGTGGGAGTGTGCTGTTTCAGGCCTTGCTAGCTATTCCCTGGGACTTATCCTGCTAAGCTATTCCCTGGGACTTATCCTGCTAAGCCATTCCCTGTGCCTAGACACATCATCTGAAGCAGAGTTGGTGGGAATGATTGTGTTATAAAATGGGAGTCAGTAACCTTCAGCACATGGCCCATCAGGGTAATCCACTTCCCACAGCTCCCGTTGGCCAGGAATGGTGAACCCCGGCCACTGGGAGTTGTGGGGGGCCATGCCTGCAGATGGTCAATGTAAACAAAATGTCCCGTGGCCCGACACTGGCTTATCCAGATGGGCCACGTGCCGAAGGTTGCTGACCCCTTATAGAGCAGAAAGCAGGGAGCTGTTGTCTAACTGTTCTGTCCCAGGGCTCTGTCTGTGATCAGCTGACACAAGCCTCCAGCTGGAGGAGGAGAAGTCTCTTATTTTTTACCCTAAAAACAGCAAACAAGCTTAAGCATTGATGGGTCGGCCACAAGGCCTGAACTTGTGACTAGCTGTGTGGCAGATAATTGTATCAGAGGATCTTATGACAGCAGAAAAAATCACAGTGCCATCTACGCCTGTCTCAGCGATTTTCACAGTATTTTAGTGCCTCCTCTGCTCCCTGCATTAACTCCCTTGCCAGCTATGCTTCCAAGGGTCTTGCCATGACCTCTGTCCAGTTCTTGCCTCCACTCCTGCTATCCCTCATACTCGAGTCTATGCGCATGGGTGGTGGGTGAAGGTAGGGCTGTGAGAGGCAGGTCCCCAGCCCCTCCCCTTTTTTCCAGACCCCGTCCCCAGCACCACAGGAGGTGGGGCGACACATGGCCCCAGCACCCTCCCACCCAGTACAACGGGGAGGACGGACAGTGCGTGGCCCCAGTCTCCCCAGCCCCGGAGCACCAGGGAGGAAAAAGGGTGCATGACCCCAGTCTTCCTGGTTTCAGACCACCAGGGACAGAAGAGGTCACATGGCCCCAGCCCTGGAGCACCGGGGAGGGTGGCCGCTGGGGTCAGCCACACTCTGCCCACAGTACACCTACAGTAGGCATTCGGGGGGCCGAGTGTGGGCAGGGCCAGGCTGGCAGCTTGGGAAGGCAAAGCCTTCTCTTGCCTATGATACCCACCACCCCTGTCTATGTGAACAAAGGGCCTCTCATAAAGTCTACTGAAGTCAATGGAAAGGCCTATGTTGACTTCAGTGTACTTTGAGCATCCCCTAAGTGTCAAATATTAACTCATCTGTCTATCGCCATTTACAGAACTAGTCTAGCTACTTCCCCAGGCTACTCTTAGCTCTCTGGTTTCAGAGGGGTAGCCGTGTTAGTCTGTCATTGAAAAAACTTTCAAAACAACGAATGAGCTCATGAGCTTTCGTGGGCACAGCCCACTTCGTCATCTTCATCTGAAGAAGTGGGTTGTGCCCACAAAAGCTCATGATACCATCTACATTTTTTGTTAGCCTCTAAGGTGCTGCAGGACTATTCTTAGCTCTCTGTTACTTTACCCATAGTGATGGCCTTCCCCACAAGCCCCCAACTGGGAGTCTCGGGCATGTAGAGCTGAGCAGGGCAGTAGTTCAGGTGGGCAGTCGCATGGGGAACAAGAGGAGCTGCATACTCCCACATGAAGTCCAGAGTTTCATAGGCTGGTGCCCCAAATAGAATCTTAGGGTTGGAAGAGACCTCATGAGGTCATCAAGTCGAGTCCCCTGCCCTCGCGGCAGAACCGAGCACAATGGAACGGTCGCTCTAATTGTGTGCCTAAGTGGGCAGTGGGCCCTTTTGCACACCCAAATGTCTAGTTTATGAAAATCTGGCCCTTGCGATTCTCCCGGGAGTAGTCATGGAGACATACAATTACATAGCTAAGGCCTTTCCTTGGCTGTTCTTAGAAGCTGATCTCTGGCAGTGTCGCTCAGCTCATAAAGAGAGAATTTAGGTCAGCGGTGGGCAATAATTTTTGCAGGGGGGCCACTTTACGAATTTTGGTATGTGGTCATGGGCTGGCTCTGACTCCCCCAGAAGGTGCTGGGCTTTGGGAAGTAAGGGGTGGTTCCCTCTAGATGCCGTACGCCCCTGGCAGTGGAAGGAGACTTCGTGTGCTCTCCTGCCCCCAGGCCAATTGGGATCTGGGGGCGGGGGCACTTGCGAAGTCTCTTGCCCCCTGCCGCCGTCCTGCTGGGGCGAGTGGCACCTGGAGGGAACCGTAGGCTGTTTTGAACAGCTGGTAGTTCCCTCTAGGTGCCACCAGCCCCTGACACGGCAGGGGACTTCTTGCACTCCCCCGCTCCCATGCCAACTGGGACCCGGGGGAGTGGGAGCGTGCAAAGTCATTCGCTGTTCAAAATGGCTGGTGGCCCCCTCTAGGTGCTGTGTGCCCCGGGCAGCAGGAGGGAGCCGCCAGCCGCTTTGAACAGTGAATAACTTCACATACTCCCCCACCCCCAGTCTCGATTGGCGTGAGGGCTGGAGAGTAGCAGGGCGGAATCAAATGGCTTGGCAGGCACACCTGGCCCACTCTTGATTTAGCTGCTTCATGATACCTCAGGTGAGAAAAGGGGGGCTGTGAGAGCTGCCCTTTCCCGAGTCTCCTGCCTTTCTCTTTGATCTCAAAGAAAATCTGAAATCATTTTGGTCATTTTCTGCCGGCTTCTGGGAACCCTTTCCTGGGTATACATTTTAGGAGCAGAAGGCTGCTCTACGAACACTTTACCTTAAACTCGCTCCGTGCCAGTGAAGCTAGCGTGCACAGATGTACATATCAAAACCTTCTCTACAATTCAGAATCCGTATTAGCATGCCTAGTAAATCCTCATCTGTAAAACATATGGTTTATATCTCGTCTAGCAGCTGAGCTCTGTCGAGTTGTTCTGTTAAACTTCCATGATCGGTTCTGGCTTTAAATGCGTGGTATTAGCAGAGAAATAACAAGTGGCCTTTTTTTATTTGTCGGATAGCCAAGCTTCTGAATCATCTGAGAAAGTTCATGAAAAGAATCGCTGTGTCCTTTCTAAAAACATTTGAATGTAATCCCTGCCATTTGATGATTCACTAGACGTGCAGCAAGAGGCAGAAAGCTCAGGGAAATGTTGACCAAGTTATGTTGTTAGAGAGCATTACTGTTTTCTCAAGTTTGGAAACGTTTCCTGTATTCCAAGCCTCATGTTCCTGATAAGATATAGGATTTGTATAGTTAATAAACAACAGGATCTACACTGGTTTAAGAAAGCTGAAAGAACAAGAGTTACTCCACTTGCAGTATCCAGACTCTGGATAGAAAAGAAATGCTCTGATGGAAGAAAAGCAGAACGCAGTTATTCGCCTGCTGTTTTGATAACTTTCATTTCTCAGCTGGCTTGCCAGCCTCTTCCTTCCTTCAAATAAAACCTGTTTGCAGCTCATCTGGTTTGAACAAAATGCAAATGACTGAACCACATCAGCCAACAGCGCAGAAAAGAACGGTCAGAACTATGAGTTGCAGCCAGCTCCCAATGCAGGGCTGGAGTCCTTCTGACTTCTTTGGCATCTCCCTAGCATTGCACCTGTGGCCCTGCAAGCAGAACCTCTCTCACAATACTGGGACAAGAAAAGATTTGCAACTCCGGAAATGAAGGTTTTTCTGGTAACCCTCTCAGATTAGAGTGGCCAACTTCCTGTTAAAGGACTCCCCTGCTTTACTGCTTGCAGTTCCAGGAGCAGCATTGTAAAACTGAGCTCCGCTGTGCTGTATATCAAGGTTTAATGATCTTCAGCTG
The DNA here is from genome assembly GCA_032595735.1 of Pelochelys cantorii. Lineage (NCBI taxonomy): Eukaryota > Metazoa > Chordata > Testudines > Trionychidae > Pelochelys > Pelochelys cantorii. The sequence continues at coordinate 39,410,842 of CM064338.1, read as the reverse complement.
TGTCTCTGGGGAGCAGGGTAAAAGCCTTCACTCACTTAACACAGGGAAACTGATGGTATTCATTGTGTTCGTGGGGGGGAAAGGAAATGGACGGGCTAACAAAGGCTGCGACTTTAAAAAGGAGGGAATTATATGGCATCATTCCAAAAATAGCTTGACCACGTTGATGTCGATAACCAAGATCTTTCCTGCATGCAAACACTTGTAAAATGCAGCTTACCAAACCATGTGGATTATTTTATAAAAGACTCCTGAATGCCTCATGGTTTCAGTTCTGCGTAGAAATAATTTGCTGTAATATCCTTGAACCTAATCCTACAAGCTAGTCTTTGCAGGCAAATCCCAGCATCCCATCAGAACAGGGCAGTGGGCCTTAACTCTTTTCGCTGTGGAGGGATGTTTCGTCGGGCCCAGATTCTGATTTCCATTCTGACGGTGTACATCCAGGAAAGTTCTCCTGGAGACAGACGAATGATTCCAGGTTTACTCTGACCTAGCTCAGCTCAGAGCCTGCGTCAGAGGAAATGTCCCTCCACATGTAGGATGGCTGAGGTTTACGGTCCTGATCCTGCGAGCTGATTCGTTTGAGAAAAATCCATCGACTCTCATCTGCCTCTGTGGCCGCTCACAGGGTTTCTCTCGTGCATTTCTCCATAGGGATGTTCCAGCTAAGTGAAACTGGAGGTAGAATCTCTGACACGCTTTTAAATCCTGCAGCCTGAGACTGTAGAGAGCTCGCTATCGACACCTGCTGGTGCACAGAGAGAAGAGGCCAGACCTGTTTGGCAGCTTCAGATGGACCACAGGCTTGGGGGGGCGGGATCTGTTGGCCAGAGGGGCGAATGAGCAGAGAGCCGCTGTCACGGACATCACTGCAGCGATGTACCTGTTTGAGTCCTATGGCTTAAAGCACCATCTAATTTTGAGTTTGGGGACACTCCACGGTGTTGTCCCTCTCGGGAAATGAAAGCACAAGAGAACTTCCCTCCAGGCAGAGTTGGTGTGGGGGTTACCCAGGCCATGAGTAGGGGATGGCAGAGGAGCATAATGGTTCCTGGACAAAACACGAGCAAGCAGAGAGTGGAGAGAGTGTTAGTGGCCTTGTATTATTGCCTAATCTTTGAGGAAGGCCCAGTCCAGAGGAACCAAGACATACGCTGGTGTTGAGGAGTGGAGCTGAAGATGGCTTTGAGGTGCCGGCTGAGAGGAGGTGCAGACAGTGCAGAGGTAGCACTAAGATGGCTTGGGGCTGTAGCCACAGAGAGCAAGACCCTGCCTCTGGGACACCAGTGGGAGCCCCCTACCCAGCAAACCAAGTTCAAATCACTGGAGCAGCTCAGGAAGCTCTGTCCTTAGGGGCCAGAGACTGACCTGATCAAAATTTTGGACTCCATCAATCCTGGACAACAGACTGTGGGAACGGGGGCGGCTGGACAGGAGTTATATGGCTAGAACACATTAGCCACTTAGGAGTGTGAGCACAGAAGGGCAGGTGGAACTATTGGTAAGATGCCCTGGGGCAGAGGGATTCTTACCTAATAGAAATGAACTTGTTAATTGCTGGCTTTCTTCAGTCTGCTCACCCTTTTCCTCCTCCCCCCAGGGGAGGGTCTTTGTTTTAAAGCCCTGGACTCCCGTTATGGGTGGGGGGTGGTATTGCCTAGCACAGTGGCTGGCAGGGATGCGGGGGAGATACAGTTTTCCAGGTTTCTGGGTTGGGGCTGGAAGCATTTGCATTTTCAGAAGGAACATCTCTAAGAAATTGGACCTGGTCCTTTTTGCTCCTGACAACATCCGGCCAAAAGATTACACAGGACACATATGGGGTTTTTTGTAACCAAAGAGCCAATATCCTGAAAACAGGGCCTGAACAGCCCTTCATCTGCACCTGCTTCAGCCGCAAAGGCAATTCCTTGTTTGAGGTCACGAGGCAGTAGATTATGACTTTATATGAATTGTTAAAAATGGCAGAAACTGCTGTGAAACACTGAGCAAAAAAGATCCAGATCAGATTATTATGTAAAAGTCCTCAGCACTAATAAAATAAATAAACAAAATAAAGCGAAGGAAATTAAACGTGAAAATGGTTCAGTTTCTGCCTACGATATGTGAAATTTTACAAGGGGAATGGTTTCTAAGTGCACTTGGCTATTTTCCAGAAGACATCAGCCGCTAGGCATGAGGGTTGGGAAGGAGAGGGGAGCAAATGGATTTAGAAAAGCCTGTCTGAAATTTACTTTAACATGTTGTTAATATCAATTGTCTGCTGGTTTTATTTATTTATTTACTTATTTTTAATTGTCAGAATGTTTTGTTAGAAATTAGGAGTGAAGCCATGCCCAGGACTAGAAATCCTCCTTGATTAGAAACAAGTCTTCTTACTTGGGTGCTGAAAATCAAAGAATTAAGTTGAATGCTTGACTTTAAACCATGAGAAATCAATGCAACTTCAGATGTGAGGTGAATGCTCAGATTTAATCCCTCCTCCCCTGTTCCCCACAGCCTTCCCCCCTCCTCCTTTCTCCCCCCCTACACCCCCGCCCCCCGCCTCTGCTTTTACCTAGGACACAGGGCTTTCATTGCAGTCTTCAAGACCATATTTGTTGAAATATTGATGTGTACTTACAGCACGGTGAGCTGAGGACAGACTGGCAGCCTAAAATCGGAATTTCCTGTCCTTTAAAGTTAGTCTTTAAAAAATTAATTTCCTTTGTCTATTTGGTAGCAGAATATAAATCAGAAAATTGTCCTTTATTTTGTTTTTTTTTTTTAGCAGGCCTGTTCCTGCGGAAGCCAGTAAGAATTTTACCATTGACTTCAGTACAATCAGTCCCGTTTCCCATAACTTTCAGGGCACCGATAATACAATGTCATCTTAACTGGTGTGATGGTCTTACAGGCCCTGATCCTGTTCCCAGTAGTCAGTGGGGGAAAACTCCTGCTGATTTCAACGGTGCGGGATTGGTCACAGTCCGCTTCTTCAACATACCAATTTGCAGTTCAAGCTGAAAGGCTGAATTTTGAGGATTTGCAGAACAACCAATGGATGAAGAGGGGAGGAGCCAAGAGGGCCCTTGCTCCAAGGCCCAGCAATTCAAAGGTGTTTGGGGATCCCAGCTGCTGCTGCTGCTGCTACCGTGGCAGCGGCAGTGGCCGGAGCCCAGGGCCCTTTAAATTGCCACCGGAGTGCTACTCTGTGCAGTTCTGACGGCTGTGGGGGTGGGGCCCACCCGCCCGGCAGTGCTGAGGGCTGGCTGCTCTGGCCCCGCCCCTTCCAAGAGTCTCCTCCTCCCTTGTCCATTGGCCTACACAGGCTGTTGGCTCCCCCGTGGCAGATTTGGCATCCTTTGCCAAGCTGGAGGGAAGGTGCTAGTGACAGAATCCTGTTAGGAAACTCAGAAATGCCTACGCCAGAAGGGACCACTGTGGTTCTCTAATCTGGCCTCCTGTATTACACAGGCCATAGATCTTCACCAAGATAATTCCTCAAGCAGAGCTTTTAGCAAAAAACATCCCATCTTGATTTTAAAATTGTCAGTGAAGGAGAATCCACCATGACCCTCAATAAATTGTTCCGACCGTTAATGACTTGCACTGTTAACAACGTGGCCCTTATTTTTGGTCTGAATTAGCCTCATTTCAGCTGCCAGGTATTGGATCCTGAGAGACCTTTCTCAGCTAGACTGAAGAATCCATTATTAAATATGGGTTCCTTATAGACCATAAGCCATTCTCCCCTCGACTTTCTTGGTTTGACTCAAAGAGCTCAATCTGTTTACCGTATCCCTATAAGGCAGGTTTTCTAACCCTAGAACCCTTCTCAGGGCTCTTCTCTGACTCCTCTCCAATCTAACAACATCCTTCTTGAGCTGTGGACACCAGAACAGGATGTAATATTACAACAGCACTTGCGTGGGTGCCCAATTGAAAGCTACAGTAACTCCTGCTGCCGCTTGGTGTTCTTTTCTGCGCGGGGTGCGGGTTTGTTACAACGCTGGTGACTGAGGGTGGTGTGCACGGTTCTTGCTTTAATGCCTCAAGGCTGCGCTGTTCTTTAACCAGTAGCATGCATTTGACACGGGATAACTTTTTAGAAGTCTTGTGTGTTCGTAATATGGTGACCCTATGTTGCAATAATGGCGGGGCTTCTACCTCTCAGCTGCCTGGTAGCACGGCCCCACAGCTGCTTTATCAGCCCTGCCCAGCCAGGGGCTCTGGGCTCCACACAAGGACACACTTCTCTCAGCTACAGGAGCAGCTCCCTGCTGAGGACAGAGCAGCTGAGAGTCCCCACTGGCTGGGAGAGACTCGCTGCTCTGACCTCAGCAGGGAGCTGGTGCTGTCACTGAGGGAGAAGTGCCCTCTCCCAGCCAGGCAGCTCCGTATGCGGAGCCCTGAGCCCCTGACTGGGTGGGGCTGATTAAGCAGCTCTGGGGCTGTGCTGCCACGCACCTAAGAGGGAACACTGCTCCTGCCCTTTGAGTTCCTGTGTGACATTAGACAAGTGATGTCACCTTTCCGTACCTCATGTCTCCTCTGTACAACGAGGAAAATGCTATTTGCCATCCTTTGCCATACACCATGGAGGAGCCAAAGGATTGTATGATAGTGATACCCCTAATATCATTATCTCATAGACACTAACCTCCCTCCTCATCCCCCCTCTGTTCTAAAATCTGATTTGTCAATTTTATATGTGTTCACTTTTTTTGATTGTATCCCTTTGGTATATATGGTCATGCCAATTTTCTTCCACAATTTGATCTGAGGAAATGGGTCTGGCCCACGAAAGCTCATCACCTAATAAACCATCTTGTTAGTCTTTAAAGTGCTGCATAGTCCTGTCTTCTATTTTAGAATAGGCATTATTCCTCGTAGAATGAGGTTTACCGAAGTCAGAATAAGCCGTCCATTATTTCAAAATTATTTCAAAATAACGGAATTGCTGTGTAGACACTCGCATAGTTATTTCGAAATAACAGCCATTATTCCGAAATAACTTTGCTGTGTAGACGCACCCAAAGTGTGTTTCAAAACACATTGCCTGTTGGGAGAATATATCTAAAGCACCGGGGATGTAAACTGGAGTCTAAAGTGACTTCAGCTATTGCCTTCTGACTCCTCCATCTTGACAGGTCTCCAGTAGCTTTAGCAGTGAGGCCAAGGCATGGCTCAACACTGAGATAGTGCCCCCCCCCCCTCCCCGGCAGTGTCTCTTACTTGCATTTAGCTTGCAGCACAGTTGCTTTTCCTCATGGGATAAAGCCCAAGACAGGGTGGTCCACCAGCTGGCCTATTAGTTTTTGTTTCCATTGAGTCAGCAGCATTGATCTGTATTAAAATGTGCCATGTTCCAGCTGGGGAGCAGAAGGTTTGTCTTTCTGCAGGCTGTGCTGCTTTCTCCCCCTCCGGCATCTGCAGATTCCATCACGCTGCTCCCTGAATGCACCGCAGCGCATGGGGGAATGTTTGGGTTTAAAATAAACTTTTGCCGGTCAGGAGCATTTGGCAGCTGGTTTGTCTGCTGGAGGATCTGCAGTCCATCCTTTCTGAGCAGGCGCTCAGTGAATTTTAAGTCGCTATGAAATTATGTCTCTTCCTTTGTTCTCCTCTCTGTACTGGCTCAGTCGGCGGAGGGGGCTGCATTGCTTGGCGTCAGAAACAGTAGCTGTTCTTTGTGTGCTTGTGTTTGCTGTGCGTGACCCCTTGTGTTCCCAAAAGATTTCTATCAAGCAGCTGAATAGGTTTTCTATGAATCGCATATGGGGAAGGGAAAATGTAAGTGCAGTTCTTTTCATATGGACCTGCACAGGCCAGACACGCAGAACTTTGGTTCAAAGCCATCACTCCGAGAAGGCCCTGAACAGAGAGATGCATGCAAGGGAAAGGAAAGCCAGGGAGACTGAGGGAGAAATTAAATGAAACATCCCCCTCCGTGCATGATCATGGCCAAATTGCCAGAATATGATGATGATGATGCATTACAGACGCGCCTGGAGGTCCAGCCAAACGAAGGCATCCATTGTGCTGGGCAGAGATGAGAGACAAGCCCTGCTCTGAAGTGCTTGACTTCTAAGGAGATGGGAGGAGACAGGAAAAGTGATGTTCAATTTCACTCAGCAGAACAGGAATTAAATCCAGGTCTCTTGGGATACGTCTACACAGCGGTGCTATTTCGGGATACTTCCAGTATCCCAAAATAGCTATTCTGCGACTTGACAGCGTGCCCGTTATTTCAAAATATCTTTCAAAATAACGGGTGTGCTATTCCGACGTCCCTGTAAACCTCGTTCCACGAGGATTAAGGGACATTTTGGAATAGCGCTTTATTTTGAAAGTTGGTGCTGTGCAGACGGCACCAAATGATGAAATAAGCTATTTAGAAATACACTTGAAATAAAGTACACATTTCGCTTATTTCGAGCTAAGTGTGCAGAGTAGACGTACCTTTAGTGCGCTACCCACTAGGCTTTGCTCCCTCTCTGGCTCTAGCTCAACTGCTGACTTGGGAAAATGTGGAACCCATTTCTGTTGCAGTGATTATTCTGCCTACCTCTCTCCTGTGAGGCCTCTACCCCCTTTCCTCATTTGTTACTAGGAAACTGGCCCCTCTTCTCTTAACAATTCACTTGCAATTCCCTCTCCGAAGCTCCAGTCCTGTCCTGGTGCTGCCCTAATCTTTTCCCAGCACGCTGTCTGGGACATCACAGAGAGGGATTGTTTCATCCGGGGGCAGAAGCAGGAAGAGCAGATGGCGGCCGAAGAAAGCGATAGCGAAAGCCTGCTTTCCAAGTGCCCCTATTCATAAAGAAGTCAGGGAGAGCAATGCAGGAAATGAATGAGAGAGAATTGATTTCTCTCTCTAAATGAAAGTGGCTTGAGCATGTGAGCCAGGCCTGTTATAAACTCTCCCTGTTCAGCCTCAGGATGCGTTAGCCAGCCGACGAGCCTCTCACTAGCCTTTGTTTCACACCAGCAAGGTTTCTGGCACTGCACAGAAGCTGAAGATAGAGAGATCAGCTGGCCAGACCTCCTGTGATCTAAGGCTCTGACTCTTGTTTACAGACAGGGACACCCACCAAGTCTGCCCACATGGTGCCCCATTGCTTGGGTGGGGCAGTGTGGCCCCAGCCGCGACTCCCTGTTGGGCACAAGAGCTGCCAGATGGTAGGCTTCAGAAGAGACACAGGGAAGATGGTGTGCCCAGGGGATCCAGTGTGGGATGGGTTAACACATTCGTATGCAAAGGCTGGCACTGTTCCCACCGCTCCACGCTCAAATGCGCTTTCCTCAGGCAAGCTGGTTTTGAAATGGAAACCAAACCAAACAAGTTTTGAATTTGATTTTTAAAAAGGAGCTTCAAGCAGGAAAGTCAAGAAATTCACTGCCAAGACTTGCTCTTTCGCTGAGATGAACCTTTTCTCCTGGGTATGACAGCCGAGAGGGCATGTCAAATTATCCCCTGGAAGGAAAGGGGTCAAGTGGGGATGGCATGGCTGACTTCCCTCATGTTGGAGTGACACAGTGGGTGAGGTAATATCTTTTACTGAGCCAATTTTTGCTACTTTTGAGCTCCGCGGAGCTCTGCGAAAGGTACTCAGTGTCCCAGTTGCAAACAAGGTCACAGGATAGTTTAGCATAAGTAGTTAACATATATTCTAAGGCAGGGGTGGGCAATAAAATGGCAGCGGTTTGCCCCAGAAGGCTGCTGCCCTATATTTCTCTGCACCTCCACAAGTACAGGCGATTACAGCTCCCATTGGCTGTGGATTGCCATTCCTGGTCAATGGGAGCTTCAGGAAGCATCATAGACTGGGTACCACTTCCCGCAGCTCCCATTGGCTGGGAATGGTGATCTAGGGGTCATAGTGAACCACAAGCTAAATATGAGTTAACAGTGTGACACTGTTGCAAAAACAGCAACCATGATTCTAGGATGTATTAACAGGAGTGTTCTGAGCAAGACACGAGAAGTCATTCTTCCACTCTACTCTGCACTGACTAGGCCTCAGTTGGAGTACTGTGTCCAGTTCTGGGCACCACATTTCAGGAAAGATGTGGAGAAATTGGAGAGGGTCCAAAGGGCAACAGAAATGATGAACGGTCTAGAAGACATGTCTTATAAGTGAAGACTGAAAGAATTGGGTTTCTTTAGTTTGGAAAAGAGAAGACGGGGGGGGGGGGGAGGGGCGGACATGAGAGCAGCTTTCAAGTAGCTAAAAGGGTGTCACAAGGAGGAGGGAGAAAAATTGTTCTCCTTGACCTCCGAGGATAGGACAAGAAGCAATGGGCTTAAATTGCTGCAAGGGAGGTTTAGTCTGGACATTAGGAAAAACTTCTTAACGGTCAGAGAGGTTAAATACTGGAATAAATTGTCTAGGGAGGTTGTGGAATCTTCATTCACTGGAGATAGTTAAGAGCAGGTTGGACAGACGTCTATCAGGGATGGTCTAGATGGTGCTTAGTCCTGCCGTGAGGGCAGGGGACTGGACTTGATGATCTCTCGAGACCCCTTCCAGTTCTAGTGTTCTATGAGCCTGTGATCCGGGGCCAATGAGAGCTGCAATCGCCCATGCCTGTAGAGGTGCAAGTAAATATAGCGGCAGTGGCCTGCCAGGGGATAACCCTGGGGAATCGGATCCAGCCTGGTATTTGCTCACCCCTGTTCAAGGTGAAGGGCCCATGGACACTCTTGTTAGTCATAGGATAAAAAGGCGGGTCACTGAGTTTCAGATTGTTGTAATCAGCTGTGACGGGGTGGGCATACCCCGCACTAGAATGGGAGGGGTGAAAACCCTGTGGGCAAATGAAATCCTGTCCCTTCAACCAGACTGAGCATGCTCCAAGTGCTGGGGCAGTATAAAAGGCCAGAGAGCTTCTCAGTCTGGGCTGACCAGCAAACGGGAAGGTTCTCTAGAGTCTAGACAGAGATCCAGTGCTTCTACAGCCCACGTCCTAGACAGAGGGAGATTAAGTGCCAGGAGGCTGCCACTACTCAGCCTCTACGGACACCCGGGGAGAAACCACTGCCGGGGAGCTGGGAGACCCAATTTCTACGTGGGATGACTCCCCAACAGGACCAGTAGGAAGTGACCCAGGGAGGGTGCAGGAGCTGCTTCTCCCACCCAGGTATTCTCAGCGTGTTTTGGCTGGATTCCTCACCGAGAGGGAGCGGTAGGCAGCCCACCACTCACAGGGGCCTGGGTCAGGACCCGGTGAAGCAGGGTGGGCCCGGGTCCCCCTACCAGGGGCTAACACCTGTCATATTGACTCTGGCTATTAGGCCAAACTGCCCTGAAGCCAGGAGGGCTTATTGACTTCAGCCAGTAGGCCATTTTGCCCGGTGAGTAGGACTACTCATGGACTTGGAGTTGTGTAGGGATCAAGAGACTTAGGGTATGTCTACACTTGCAGCCTAATTCGAACTAAGGCTGCAAATGCAGGCATTCGGAATTGCAAATCAAGCCCAGGATTTAAATATCCCGCGACTGATTTGCATGTTCCCAGCCGGTTGCCATTTTTTGAAACTTACAAGCCCAAACTAACTGCCCGCATCTACACGTGGCAGGGAAACGGGAGTTCAAAATAAAGCCTTATTCCGAACTACCTGTTATTCCTCCTGCCATGAGGTTTAACAGGTAGTTCGGAATAAGGCTGTATTTCGAACACCCGTTTCCCTGCTGCATGTAGACGCGGGCAATTAGTTCGGGCTTGTAAGTTTCAAAAAATGGCGACCAGCCGGGAACATGGAAATCAAGCGCGGGATATTTAAATCCCGGGCTTGATTTGCAATTCTGAATGCCTACATTTGCAGCCTCAGTTTGAATTAGGCTGCAAGTGTAGACATATCCTTAGGGACTAGTGACATGGCCGCCAGTCCGGAGACCAATCAGGTGGTGACGGCACCCTGGAATAACCCCATTCCTGTGACGGGGTGGGCATATGCCGCCACATAAGCCATAAATCAAGACTTAAGACCATGATTTTAGTGTCTAGCATAGCTATGAATTTAAGCTTCCGGGCTTGTCCACAGAAAATATGCAGGTTTCCTTTGAGGAGGAGGATTAATAGGTGGGGATGTCTTGAGGGGTATTGACAATTGCCACGGTGGAAATATGTCTGCAGGTTTTGCATCTGACAGGGGGCTGGTGATCCTCTGTGTTGGTGTGGCCTGGTCTGTGGTCCTGTTGTTGGTCAGTTTCACCCTGAGCTGGGATGTTCCCATTACCCAGTGGTTTAGGGCCGCACTCTCTTTCTTTGGCATTTATTCAGTGTGCACACTCTCTCTCACCCCCACACACATACACCCTAGTGGAGAAAGAGCAGAGTCTGCCTGGTAACTGATGTCATGCTCCTGCAGACAGCAATGGCTGAAGAATACAAATGACTCTAGCAAGGTAGACATGATTGTTTCTAAATCGGGACTTCCCAGCAAGCTCACTTGCAAGGCAGGGCTCTGAGGAGAAGGCTTTCCTTGTGTGTACTATCAATCAGCACGGAAGCAATTTCCCCACTCTCAGAAGACATGAGCATGAGAATGTACCATCCTTTCTAGGCATATCTGCGGATGATTTTGCACTCTGTCCTCCCAAACCTAGTAGCCCTGATGGAAATGGCATCTGTAATGAGCATACAGTGCCCCTCCACATGGCACTGTGAGAAACTGCAGAGAACAGAGAAGTCATTCGGTAACCACAGATTGGAAGAAATTAATACGCAGTAAAGGTGGCAGAAGCTGAAAAATCTGGATTAAAATCCCCCAAAGTTTTTGCATTTGGATTTGGTTTGAAATCCTGGCCAGTGGCAATTTTCAAGTTCGGATCAGAATTTCCTCTGTGTGGAGGTGTGGGATCCAAGTTTGGGTTCACACAGAACTAGGAAGGAGCTTGATCTGGCCCAACAACTCTAAAAATATTCTGGACAAAGAGATCTGCAGTATGCCAGTAGGGGAAATGACTCCTTAGCAATGCAGATGTGAATAATTCAGTTTAAGAACCCTGTCTTGCTTTTATTGATCAGATGCAATTCCTTGGGGTAGGTATCCTGAGGGGAGGGGTAACCTGGCACCACTATCAGGATGGGAGTTTAATATAAAGCAAATTAGGTGACAAAAACCAGCAGATAATTCAATGCAATGTATTTACTGGAGAGTTCCGATTTGTGCCGTTGAAAAATAGATGAATTGTTCAACCTTTCAGCAGGAGTGGACATAAATCTGCCAGTTGTTTGGGCCAGTTAATCAAGACCAGGCAATGCTTCACTCCTATGTATCCCCTCACCCAACATCTCTCCAGCTAATCGACTGCAACAGTGGTACTATTGTCCTGCAAGACAAACAGGGATGGAAGAAGTGAACACAGCAAGGTTCTAAATGAAACTCGGTTTCCTCTTGGCCCCACCCCCTCCCGATTTATTACATCCCAGGAAAAGGGGAAGGAGATTTTCCCTGGAAATGAAGAGAAGTTGTTGGTGGAGCTCAAGGCTCCCTCCCAATCCTCTGTGGTGTTGTGATTACCAGGGGCTTTCCTGATAGCTAGCGGCTCTGCTTGGATCCAGATGGAGAAACAAAGCTTGGTAAACAAAGAGCTGTCGTGGGTTTGTAAGCAGATTTGAGGGGGGGAGGGAGGGAAGCCAGGATGCTTTCTGGGAAGGCTCCAGAGGGTTGTGTGTTCAGGGAGCCCCTCTGAGAGTGCAGCTTCCTGTCAGATTTTACTCTCTGAAAGAGAACCAGCCACTTCTGTCCCTCATTAGCTAAATACTCCAGCAGTGCTAGGCCATCCCAGGGACACCAGCCCTGCAAGCGAAGTGAGGGGGGATAAATACCGGAAAAGGAAGCCAGACGGCTGTCCTGCTTATCAGGACTTAGCTAAGAGCCGAGTAGCACGCCACCAGTCCCCTAAGATGGCATTAGCGGGGCTGTTGGCATGGGATCAGCAGGCTGCTAAGCTGATCAGTGGGTCCCACAGTGGGTGGGAGGAGTAGGAAGAGGTTTTCACCTTTCTATCTGAGCTCAGTAAGATGCTTGGTCTTTTAACCTCCCCCGGGGGGGGCCTCTCCTGGCATATTATCTCAATGGCCCATAGGAATGACTCTCTGCGTTTCTATACCCTATGCCACGTCCTCTAACCAACAGTGAAACTCGGTCTCTTTCATCGGAGGCTCTCAAAGCATCCTGCCAAAATTAATGAGCTAAGCCACTCTGAGAAGTGGTGGTGTCCTCACACTAGCAATGGAGAAACTGAGGCACAGCAGTTAAGTATCTTGACTAAGGTCACCTAAGAAGCATGGCTGGTCACAAGCATCTGAGCCACAGTAGTGGCCTTCCCGTCTCCCAAGGAGCCTCGCAACGTGGGGTGCGATGGCTGAGAGAGGGAGAGGAAGGCCACTACTGAAATGCAGCCACCTCTGGTGTGTAACCCGGCAAAAAATGTGAGAGAATTAAGAAATATCATATGCCGTGGACCTAGGAAGGTGGGATGGAGTCAACTCAGCTGGCATTTGGCAAGGATGCCAGGCTAGCCCGTCAGACTGTGATGGGAACGGTGCCAAAGGATATTAAACGATGGAGTGATCACATCTCTGTTGTGCATTTCCGTCTCCTTCGTGCATCTCCGATGGCACAGCGCCCCAATGGCATGCTGAAGGGTTTGCTTATTGCCGATGAAGTGCCATGGAATAAATTGCCAGCTGCCCCCTTCTATCACACCTCGGTCTGCCCTGCAAACTCCCCATCCAAGTTCTGAGCCAGAGACCTAAGCGGGTCACAGCACATCATGGTTAGATTTCAGACCATGAAGAGTTGAATCCTACACTACAAGTTGCAGCATGAGCACTCCATTGGCTGTGTTGTCAGAGATCATATTAGCCAATGGTTAGAATACAGGGTTGAGACCTAGTGTCTCCACCCTCCTCCGCCATTGCCTGATGGGGTGGCTTTGGCAAGTTACTTATCTGCTCTGCACCTCAGTTCTACCATCATCCGTCCCTACCATACCAATCACTATTTGGCAGATGTTTGGAGAGTCTCTGAGATAAGCCACTTACAAAGATGCAAGGACGTCTTCTTGGTCCCTAGGGGCTCTCCAGGTTAGGTTACTTCAGTGTGTGCATTCACCCATGCAACCTGAAGCAGAGATTTTTGCCAGCAATATTGGTGGGTCCCTACCTGGACTGAAAGTGTATAGGGAAGGTGGTGCTCCTACTGTCACTGTCTGCGTCTTGAGACTGGTGTTCCCTGTAAGCTGAGAGCTTGGGCGGCCACCCAGGAGAGGTTCAAATGCTTCCCAGCCCGGCCAGCAGCATGTGTTTCTGTTGGTGGTGCACATCCATGCATGTCTTGGTGCACAGAACAAAAATCATGCCGCACATGGCAGGAAAAAATAAAGGGAATGTTGCTTGAGATGGAGTGTTGTGCTATGCGCTAGCTCCTCAGCTAGCTTGTTTTCTTATTTACTTCATTTATATTCTTCCTTCTGTTTACTTCGCTGTTCTTATGAGGTTCCTCCCTCTTTTTTTTGCTGTGAGGACCAGCACTGCCTTCGGCCCCTATTTGCTGGCAGCTTCCGTTCCCTGGGTGGGTTATGCTCTATAACCCAGCCTTCAAACCCTGGAGGATCTGCCAGCAATGAGCTTTCCAGCAGCTTCCACATCCTTGGAGAGTCCCGTGGCCCATGGAAGTGTCAAGGTGGCCCTGTTCCGTTCCAAAAGCAGATCCAGGAAGCTGAGGAGGGACAAATAGAAGTTATTTCTTAAGGAGGCTTCCCCGAGTCCTGTCACTGTTTCAGGGTCCAGCTCCCTTTTGTACATCAGCCTCAGTCTCTCAGGATGTCCTGGCTTCAGTGATCAAAAACCGAACAGTTGCTTCAGAGTCTTTAAACTCTAACAAAAGGAGAAAGCTCAGGTCCTCTGGCTGCGAAGCTAAAAAAGAGATAATCATAGAATCACAGAAAACTAGAACTGGAAGGGACCTTGAGAGGTCATCGAGTCCAGTCCCCTGCCCTCACGGCAGGAACAAATACCATCTAAATCATCCCTGACAGGTGTTTGTCTAACCTGCTCTTGAATATCCCCAGTGATGGAGATTCCACAACCTCCCTAGGCAATTTATTCCAGTGTTTAACCACCCTGACAGTTCAAAAGTTTTTCCTAATGTCTAACCTAAACCTCCCTTACTGCAGTTTAAGCCCATTGCTTCTTGTCCTATCCCCAGAGGCCAAGGAGAACAATTTTTCTTCCTCCTCCCTGTGACACCCTTTTAGATACTTGAAAACTACTATCATGCCCCCCCTCAGTCTTCTCTTTTCTAAACTAAACAAGCCCAGTTCTTTCAGGCTTTCCTCATGTTTCCTAGACCTTTAATCATTTTTGTTGCTCTTCTCTGGACCTTCTCCAAATTTTTCCTGAAATGGGGTACCCAGAACTGGACACAATATTCTATTTGAGGCCTAATCAGCGCAGAGTAGAGGGGAAGAATTACTTCTCGTATCTTTCTCACAACACTCCTGAGAGGGGGTGGGGAATTGTCCCAGGGGCCTGGAAGTAAAGTGGTCCTGCAGCAGTGTATGGGTACAGCAGAGGCTCCTCCCTCCTCTGGTACAGAGACATCCATACTGATGGGAAGTGGTCATGTACAGACCTCTCAGGATTAGCAACTCCATCTGGCACCATCTTTGGTACATTCAGTACCACCCCTGCACAGGGGCTCCAAAAACCTGCCTCCAACCCCACCCCAAGGCCCAGAGAGTTGAAATGATGCACTCATGGTCAAAGACCAGGTCAGTGGTGGAGCCAAGAATAGATCCTTGGACTCCCAGTTCAGTACCCTGTTCAGTAGACCATGCTGTCACCCAAAAAGGGCCAATTTCTGCCCTCAGTGTTAAGCCTCAGCTATTGGCTCAGTTCATAGAATCACAGAACACTAGAACTGGAAGGGACCTCGAGAGGTCATCGAGTCCAGTCCCCTGCCCTCATGGCAGGACCAAGCACCATCTAGATCATCCCTATCAGATGTTTATCTAACCTGCTCTTCAATATATCCCGTGATGGAGATTTCACAACCTCCCTAGGTTATCCATCTTTACTATCTGTATTACGGCCGTGCCTAGGGTCCGGTCCATAGACAAGGGCTAGGGGCTGTATGCTCAGAACATGAAAGTTTGCTGCTCATGATGATCCTGTTTCATACTAGAAATGTGTATTTCTGGAGGCAATTGGTTTCTTCACTTGGCTATTGCAGCATACTTCTAATTCCATGGAACCCTCTGAGTTGTCAAACCCCGGAAGAACTTGAAGGAAAACATTTGTAGTGTGGTGTGACTGACCTTTCTCTTGCTGTGTTCTGGGCCCGAGTGATAGCAATGCCACAAAAGAGCCTGAGAACCAGATCGGGAAATTCTTGGTAAACAAGAGAGGAAGTGTCCAATCGGGTTTCATCATCAAGTTCACTAAAAGGCAAAAAGTCAACCCCACAAAGGGGAAAAGCCACTGAAATGTTTATTCTCTCTGTTTTGGTAACCAAACCAATTGCTAGTCACAAAGGCCACAAAAATCGTGAGTCAGACTCCCCAGCTCACGTGATTGGCTTCAAAACCACAGGATTTGTCACCGGTGTTGAGTTTGGGCCTTGTGTTTGTATTCTAAGATTTGAGCTTTCCGAGCGCACTCGAGTTGCACTTCCAAGCTCTTCTCCCCAACCAGGAAGGCTAGGAACTTACTTTATACAAGACGCTGAGATTCTCCCCTCATCGACTGCCTGCCATGATGACCCAGCTTGCGACCCGGCTATGCCAGTTTGCTGAGAACACAGCTGGAAAGTCTAGTGTGCACATCAGCATTTATTCCAGGGCATTAACATGTATGCTTCATTCAAGGAACCACTCCACGGGAACAGTTGGGGTGTGTCCACTCTTGTCTTTACCAACTAAGTCCGGGTGACTAGCAATCAACTGGCTGGGGGCAACTCCCCGCAGACTCTAGTTTATATGTACTAGAAGGTGGTTGGTGTAGGGACAGGGGGAAATGTGCCTCTCTGAAAGCAGGGTTGTAGGTGTAATTGGTTAACACTTTGTGAAGTGTCTTGAACAGTGCAAGCCATCAAAGGGGGAAAGCCTTATTTTTGTCTAATCCGTCG
The DNA here is from genome assembly GCA_032595735.1 of Pelochelys cantorii. Lineage (NCBI taxonomy): Eukaryota > Metazoa > Chordata > Testudines > Trionychidae > Pelochelys > Pelochelys cantorii. The sequence continues at coordinate 39,394,713 of CM064338.1, read as the reverse complement.
CTTGCCCTTTAAACAAGTTGGTGGCTGGTTTGATTTTTTTTCTGTTCACTGTTCCTTTGGAAATGATGAACTGTTCTGTCAAGAGACAAGGAAAGCATGGACGGAGCTCAGAATTTCCCAGAAAGGAAGAGAGGTTGCTCTCCAACTAGGCTTTATTGAATGTGTCAATTATTCGGGGGGGAGATGGGGGGCGAGGGGAGAGAAGATTTCCACTGTCCTATGGGGAGTAGGGCTGAAACAGGCAGTCACGAGAACCAGCCATTCGATTTCTAAAAGATTTAAGATACAAATTGTCAGGAGTCGGAAGGGGGAGCAGGGAGGAGCCCCAGATGCAAACATTGTCTTTCCAGCTGTGGCTGAGGGAATAATTTTCTTCCCTCAAATCCAAAAGAAGTTAGACTGAAATGGAAAAAATATTAATGCCATGTTTCATCATGAGCGGGTCTGAGCTCTGTCAGAGAGCAGAAGACTGATATATTACCAGTTTGTGCTGGCACTGGCCTGACACCACAGCGACTGTAGCAGTTAGACTGGCACCCTGCCAAAGGTTAGCTCTATAGACTGTCCTAAGGAACATGCCACAGAAAAATTGGCCCATTAAGGGCTCTGGAAAGAGAGCCGTTTTTATTTTCTAATCATGCTGAAAGGTTACAAAATATAATTGGAGTTGCTATTCTCCCTAGCCCGGTGTATGATACCAAGTTTATAAAGGAGACTTTGTCTTCCCAGAGGGTTTAAAGTCAGCACTCCAAAAGGAAAATGATTAGCAATTGAAAGCAGGAGGCCTGCAGTTTGATAGCCACTGGCTGGCTGAGTGAAAATATGGTACAAATCCATTTTTCTGCGAGGCTGATCAAGCTGCCTTTCCTAGCGGAGACTAATGAACGTGTTTCACGTGGACCCACCGTGAGGTACTGGGCCTTGTCTGGCCTCATTTTGACCTATAGCAGGAAGGCATTTGGATGCCACCAAAGATTAGGAGTCAGCAAAGCTGGGACTTTATTCTGCATGCAGCTCAGTTACTGGACTGATCCCAAACGAAACTTGGGCTGGATTAGACACAGAGCGTGGCTGAGAGATCGGTGTAAAGTAAAAACGGAGGATTGGGATTGCTTGTTGTCTCACAGGCCTTAGGGTCTGACTCAACAAACACACATATTAAGCCTCTTTTATATAAGTCCCCCAGACCCCAGGGCTGAGCAGAGCAGGATGTGCTAGAGAGATGCCAATTGCAAGACCACACCGTTTTCATCCTTACTTCCATTAACATCAGCTTTTTAGATGGACACAGTTAAGCTCGGCCTAGCTAGGGAGACCCCCTCTGCCTCTGTGAGTGGGGTCAGTTGATGCTGTTTTCTACCATTGCCATGACTGGAGCAGAAAACCCCCTCCGAGCTTCCCAGCACAGTGGTAAAAACCTATGGGTTTAGCGCACCCCCTTCCCAGTGAAATGCTGCCGACTCAGCTTTAAGATCGAGACGGAAACTCGGGCGAAGCCACAGAGCTCAGCCGCCTTGGCTTGCGCGGCACCTACCATGCTGTCTTTCGTAACAGCATCCACATGCCAGCCAATGCTGGATTTACAGGGTGCGAATGGGGAGATGACAGTTTGGCTTGCATCTCTCAGCGGAGATGTTTTCTGGATTTCGATGGTTTGCTTATTGTCATAATTGCCACGTGAAACCTGAGCATGGGACTGGAAAGCCTAGGCTGGTTCTGATTAATTTTAAAAGAAAAAAAGCCCCCAATTTTGTATTCATTTCTGCAGGAAAAGCAAGAGCGCACTGAACCGGGGCAGATTCTGAGCATGAACGGTGCTATCGATGCCTCTCCTGAGGAAAGCATGACCTCCGGTGCTGCTCCCGCACCTCATGAGTTGCCTCTGGTGTCAGGAGATCTTTAAGAGAACATCCCAGCACCCTCGAAATGGCGCAGCCATATTGCACCAATAAGGGGCAACAGAGACAATGAAAGGGTCCAAAGGAGCGCAAGGACTGTCATTCAGCTGGGGTTTTGGCTGTCCCGCTGGGACTGGGCAGGTGCCTCGGAGAGCAGAATCTGACCCTGCATGCTGGGAAGACAGTGCCCGCCAAACTAAACGCTATTCAAAGCGGAGGGTGAGACCTGCATTCTTCTGCTCCTTTGTGTTTTTACAAGGCAGAGATGTCAACAAATCAAATAAACAGAAAAGGCTTGTGGTTAAGGCTGTCTGGGGAGAGGAAAGGAACCGACCTAGCGGGTTATTTTTAAAGGAGAAGCCACCCAAACCCTAATTTTTGCACCCACTGTTATGGGGCAGCGTTAAGGGAGGATGCAGGGGTTAGTGTGTTGCTGCTACCTATTTGACTCCTGGGTGCAGTCAGGTTAAAGGCTAATGTCTGACATTTGTGCCTGCAATTCCCGAATTTGGGCTGAATGTTTTGTTTTTTAAAATGTGAGCCCTGCGTGCCATGTCACTGCCAAGTTGAATTACCCAGGTATCCAGATAATTAATACCATTTCCCTATTTAAGTTCACCCGCAGCTATCTCCTATGGAGAGCTGCCTCATTAGCTCATGGCGTAAATCACACATAGCTGGTGATTCCCGGTTGTCTATTGTGCTGCTGATCAGTTTTAAGGGAAGTTAGATATTTCCAAGTGGCTTGTCTGCCAGGTTCCTTAGTGAACGATCCCTCACCTCATGCTGAAAATAGACTGAGGTCCATAATCTGGCAGCAGGAGCCAGCTGGCTCCAGCCAGCCCCCCGAATCACACGGCCTTTGTTTGTGCCTGCTGCACACCTGGCTAGAGCAATCAAAGACTCCTGCAAAGCCAGGATAGCGATAAAGCCTCGCTGAAAGAGTCATTTCATGGAATGTGCATGAGCCTCGTTAGAGACACAACCATCATTCTCTAATGCGCATTTGCAGAACAAGTCCCTTGGGAAGAATGTCCCCCGGCCAAGTCTGCCAAAGTCATTTGCCATTGATTCCGCTCGTCAAAGACCTGCCTCCACCCACAGATGACTTTTGTTCAGACTCTTATGGGTCAAAGTCAAGATGCTTTTTGGTAAATTTCAGAGTCACAGGACTGTTCATTTTTAAATGTGATGCTTTCCAGTATTTAAATCTGAAATTTCAGTGTTGTACCCATAGGGGTTCCAATTCAAAACAGGATCCTGGGGAGGTCACATGGTTATTGGAAGGGGGTGTGGTTTTGGCCCCTTATTTCTTCATGGCTGCTGCTGGCAGTGCTGTGCTCAGAGTTGGGTGCCCGGCCAGCAGGCGCTGCTCTCTGGCCACCCAGTGCTGAAGGCAACACAAAAGTAAGTGTGGCAATATCATGACCCCACATAGAATAGCCAGATCTCATGGTCCTTGATGGATTTTTCACAGCCATGAATTTGATGGGGCCCTCGTTATGGGTCTTCTGTGCACATGCACCGTTGGACATGCTCATGCAACTTGTGAATTGAATTCTTTTGTGTCTTTAGATGTTTAGCTGGGTGCATTCACTAGAGGGGGCTTGCCTGTCCACATCTGCCATGCCTGTGGGAAATAGCCATTTAAATGCCTGCCCAGCTGTGCGGTGCAAATATTTACCTGTGGCTGTCTTGTCCTTGTATCCTGCAGGGGGGCCGACAGACTTGCCAGGCCCCTGGGCAAGGTGGGGGAGGACAGCTCTGTGCTCCTGGAAGGGGTGTGGCCTCAGGCGGAAGAGGCGGGACTGGGGCAGCCAGCTCTCAGCTCCATCCAGACTGTGTGGCACGGTGGCTCCCCCCTCCCCTCCCAGGCAGCCCCGAGAGCCATCTGGAGCACACTGCGTGGGGGCTCTGGCAGCAATTTAAAGGCCCCGGGGCTCCGGCCATCACTGCAGGAGAAGCAGCAGCAGCTGGAAGCCCCCACGTCCTTTCGAATCATTGGGCCCCAGGGTAGTAGCCCCCTTTGCCTGCCACATTGGTGGGTCTGTTATTCTGTGGCCTGCACCGTGGCAGCTCTGTGGATTCCTCCATCTACAGCTGTTTTGTATAGTGCGCAGAATCAAATAGATGGGCGTCTCATACCGGGCCTGCTTCTCTATTCCCCTGCAGCTCGTGACAGTCAGTTCAGTGCAAAGTGAGACCAAGATGCTAGACGAGCATTTTAAATTCCCGGTAGCAGCAGGAGGATAGATTGTTCCGCAGTGGGCTGTGGCCGAGTCGTCTTTCTCGTTTCGTTGTTTGCTTAAGACAAAAGGAAGATCATTTAACTGGAAAGGTCTGTTTGATCTGTTTACACGTGTAAAAAAATGTACCAACCCAGGGCCTGAAAACCAGGCCTTAAGGTGAATTGATTTTTACGGAGCTTTCAATTACAATGGCAACGTGGTCTGTGAGCTGCAGATTTTAAATACCAGATGGTGCCTGAATTCACCTGTTTCTCTCTCCTGAAAGCACCTGAGCTTCCTATGGCAGAGGTTCAAAGACTGGAGCCTGCTCCCGCTAGCTCCAATGGGAATAAGATTTGGCCCAGAACTGTGACTGTAGAAAGCTAACAGAGTCAATGTAAATGATGCTGCTGCTTCTCCCTTCTGGGTCTACAATGAACTGGGGATGTGACCATAATGGGACCAAATATTGGGCCTCGCGTTGGTGAGTCACTGAGGGAGCATCTAGTCTCACACTCTGAAGAGGTCTGGAAAATACCCCCCCAAAATACAGGTGTGATCTCCCTGGTTTGGGAACTGGGGACCTGAGCACTCCTGAATGACATAGTTTTCCAGACCAGGGGAGGTCCACCCTGCTCCCACTGCAGGCCCGCTGCACCCCAGCCTTGCTGGGGCTGTGCTTCCCATATGGGGCTAGGGCTGCGTCCCCCAGCACGCTGACTCTGGCTGGGGCTGTACTCCCGGGCACTGGCCCCGCTGCCTCCAGCCAGGTGGGGCTGCGCTCCCTGCTGTGCCGGCCCCACGGCTGCCGGGGCTGTGCTCCAGGGTGGAGCTGTGCTCCCCATCACCAGGCCAATGGGAGCTGTTCTCCCCACCACGCAGGCCCTGCTACCACCGGGGCTGCACTCACCACCACCAGCCTAGCCCCTGAACCTAGCCAGACAGGGCTTTCTGGTCCAGCAATATCTGTGTTCCTTCTGGACCACGGATGTTGCCGGACCAGACAGTCCTGGAGTTTAGAGGTGCAACCTGTACACTGTGTGATAAAACAGACCCCTTCAGGAGACAGTCCACAGAACAATGGCAATACCCCGTCCCTCAATTCCCCACCTTACCTCTCTCTCCTGCCACTAGTACGTAACCCCTGGGACTGCTCACGTGGGGCGGAAGTGCAGGATCTGGTGTGTGGTGCACTTGGCACCATATTCCGCTCTCTAAAGCTTTAGAACAGCTCTTTGAGAGAGGGTGGAAGGATGGGCCTGAATTGAAAGTCCCGCCCCACACCCCCTGAACTTTGGGAAAGTGCCTAGCCAGCTCTTGAGCTGAGCCTACCCTTCGGGGCATAAACCTGCCATCTGTCCGTCCTTCCTTCTGGGCTGAATAGTAACGGGGCATGGCACACAGCACAGCCATCTGGGTGGGTGAAGGGCCAGGAGCAGCAAAGACCCGGATTTGTGACAGTAACGGAAGGGAAGCGGCTGGGTTGTAAACACTCCCGATTTTGTGGCAAGTCTCTTGCTCCTTGGTGTTTTGCTGAAAGCTGCCGCTCCATGAGCCATTTGTGCTTTCAGCGCTTGGCAGTACTGGAGGTCACCCCTCTCCCGGCACGACGCCCACTCCAGAGCCCCGGGGCAGTGCCTTTCAAGCTAGGGGTCGTGACCCAGTACTGGGTGGCGGAATGTCGGGCACTGGGTCTCATTGCTGCAGGGGCATCTTCCCGCCTGTCTTGCACCTCAGACTGTGCTGTGCCCAAGAAGTGTCTAAGCAGGGGCAGGGGGGCACACAGGGCTCTGAGCATTAGCTGGGAACCTACTGCTGGCTGTTTCTGGGGTGCAGCATGGTCTGTGGTGATAGGAGAGGCAGGAAGCTGCCTCAGCACCCCCGGGAGCTGCTCAAGGGAAGCCCCTTCTGCTCTAGCTCTGATGCCTCCCCAGCCCGAGTCTCCTCCTATGCCCCAAGGCTCTCCTCAGCCCCACCCCGGAGCCCACGCTCCAATCAAATTATGTTGGGTCGCGGCATCAACCATTTTCTTCAACTGGGTCACGAGGAAAAAGTTTGAAACCCCCTGCCCTGGGTGTTCAGTGTGGGTGTGGGAGGCTGTGTTGTATTCCCAGTGCTGCCACCCTCGACTCCTCTCCGCTAGTCCATAAGCACCTCCTCGGCCTTGTCTCCCGTTTGTTCGGAGTGTGGTCTTTGAAGCAACTCTGTTCCTCCCCTCGCCCCGGTCTACACTTGGGCCTTATTTCGAAATAACAAGTGGAGCGTCCACACTGCCTGGGCTGGATTAAGGGGTGGGTGAGCCAGGCAGCTGCCCAGGGCACCAACCGATGGGGGGGGCCTGATGGCAGCTGTAAGAGGTGCGCGGTGTCCTTTATAGCTGCCATCAGGCGCTGCGCGCCTGGCTCCTGCAGCGCCGGCCCCCCCCCCCCATCCCTGCGGCACCGGCCAGCAGCTCCCTCCCCGCCACGGCCGCGTGGCCCTGCACGGCCCAACGCGTGCGCCAGCAGCGACAGCTGGGCCGGACTGGGCCGCGCTTGCACCATGCGCCCCGGGGGCAGGCCCCTGGCTGTGCGCCAGCGGCTGTAGCTGGGCCGCGCATGCGTCATGCGCCTGGAGGCAGCGCCACGCGCCCGTGCCCAGGGCGCCAAAATGCCTTGGGCCAGCCCTGCACACTGCCAAGCCCGTTCTTTCGAAACATCAGTGGTGTGGACGCTCCACTGTTGCTATTTCAAAACAGCTACTCCCCAGAGTAATTACTCCGCAGTCGAGGTAGCACTTCCACATCAGGGGCTCCTGCCTCGGGTTAATTTCGAGGCTTCGCCGTAGTGCGGTGACGCTATTTGGAAATAGCTGTTTCGGGAGTGGTTATTTCAAAATTCATTCTTTTGAAATAATTTCCTAGTGTAGACATGCCCCAAGTGACAGTTCTGCCTGTAGGTCAGCTCGGCGCTTGGCGAGGCTGGGCGAGTTGCAAAGAGCAAAGCACCCCCAGCCGTGCAGCTCGAGGGAGAAACGAGGGGATGTGCGTGGAGCGGCAGGAAGCTGTGATCTCCAGGGTGGAGTCACAGACACATGCTAGCTCTGTGTGAGCTGATGCCAAAAAATGGAGGGGGGGTTACAGGGCAAAATCCTGCCTCACCCCTCTGGGTACCTACCTAGCTGAGCCACCTGCCCTGCATATGGGCCACACGGCTATTTTATAGGCATTCGCGTGAGCAGAGCAAGCCCATGAACATCTAGTTCCTAGTGCGGGTATATGCATTTACAGTGTAACCACCCGCATAGGAAGCCCCTTTCAGTGGTACCTGCAATTGATCAGTGTAGGCAAGTTTCATCTGCCCATCACCCAGGCCTCTGGGCACCGTGATAATAATACTTGACCCTGCTTGGCACATGTCACATGAGGGGCTTCGTGGCCATGAGTGAATTAGCCATTCCCGGAGGCAGAGACATATTTGTTATCTTGGTTTTCCAAGGGGGAGGGTGGGACACCAGGGCAGGTGGGTGATTTTTTTTCCTCCACCCAAGCTCCAAGCAGAAGCTGACTCCTAGATCTCTGCTTTTGCAACAGAGCCACTCTCCGATCACATCCCTGCCCCTCAAGCCCTGAGCTTGGCCAAAATATAACTCACTATCCCAGGCCTGCTTCTCTAGGCGACTCAGGCAGGCTGCACTGCTCCAGTGACTCCAAGCAGCCTAGACCCACAATGGAGTCAGCAGCTTGAGGGTTTCTGTCTGCCTAGGGGAATGCTTGGATGGCACAGTGCCACTGCCACAGCTCCTAACCCCCCCTAGCCACAAGGTGTGGGGAGATGGCTGGAAGGAAAGGGAATGGATCTGGGAAACCTCTGCATCTAGCTGACCTTTGGCCTCTTGACACACCACTGGTAGCTGGTGTGCCATTTAGAGCAGCCCTCAAGCTATTCTATTGGAGTCCAGAACCAGGTTTAAGGCCACCTTGGCTCTGAATGCTGCTGAGTTCAGATGGTCTGGTGTGGTGGAGCTAGCCCTCTCTTCCTATTAGCTAAGCCCATTGGCTACGTCTAGACTGGCATGATTTTCCGCAAATGCTTTTAATGGAAAAGTTTTTCCGTTAAAAGCATTTGCTGAAAAGAGCATCTAGATTAGCACGGATGCTTTTCCATAAAAATCACTTTTTGCGGAAAAGCATCCGTGGCCAATCTAGACGCGGTTTTGCGCAAGAAAGCCCCGATCGCCATTTTCGCGATCGGGGCTTTTTTGCACAAAACAAATCTGAGCTGTCTACACTGGCTCGACTGCACAAAAGGACTTTTGCCCGAACGGGAGCGTCAAAGTATTTGCGCAAGAAGCACTGATTTCTTACATTAGAACGTCAGTGCTTTTGCGCAAAATCAAGCGGCCAGTGTAGACAGCTGTCAAGTTTTTGCGCAAAAGCGGCTACTTTTGTGCAAAATCATGCCAGTCTAGACGCAGCCAATTCTGTTTCTTGGACACAACAGGGAGCTTTGCTGGTGGAAATCGACTCTCGCGCCCTGTTCACCTAAGAGCAGAGCATGCCGACGTGTCAAAGGAAAACCGATTCCATGGCGACTAAATGAGCTATTGCCACTCGAGAGCGACCTTGGAGTCATTGTGGATAATTCTCTAAAAACAGCCACGCCGTGTGCAGCGGCCATCACAAAAGCAAACAGAATGTTAAGAAGCGTTAAAAAAGGGGCAGAAATTACCTCTGTATAAAACCCTGGTTTGCCCACATCTTGGATACTGCATGCAGATGTGGTCGCCTCCTCTTAAAAAAGATATATTGGCATTGGAAAAGGTTCAGAAAAGAGCAACAAAAAAGCTTAGGGGTTTGGAATGAGTCCCATATGAAGAGAGATTAAAAAGACTGGGACTTTTTAGCCAAGTAAAGAGGGGACTAAAGGGAGATACACTGCTCTACAGCCAAAATGCTTCTGAAATAAATGTAGTCAAACTTTACTAATTCTGGGTCACTGAGAACGAAAATGATGCTTAAAATTGTTGATTGGCTCTAGTTTTCAAGATATGCTATTGGGTCAGTATATACGACCCTTGACTTGGGAATGGCGGAGGATAAGTGAGTTATAAAGGGAAGGGATCTCAATTTAGACCAGAAATGACTAAAATACATCTTTGACTGGATCTAGGAATAAATCTATGACTGGGTTTGGACAGTACTTGCTTTTTAGGCAAAACAATGAATGATGCAATCTGAAGCTGGCATTGCATCATACATGATATGAATTGCATCATGTTATTCCTAGAAGTCATGGATGATGCAATCATAACGAAGCTTACATCACTCTGCTGAACAAATTGCCCTATATCAGCTCTAGAAATCATACAGTGTCGTGCTCTCTTATTTGTCAGTGTTTGATTTTGCAAAGGGACACATTTCTCTTTAGCCAAAGTGAGCAGAGATGCCTCCTACTTGTGTGAACAGTGCAGATAACTTCTGCTATGTTTGTGGTGAAGTGACTTTTGCATCACAAAAGCTCAGTATAACCACTATGGTTAAGAAAGCCTATCACCTTTATTTTGGCTGCAAAATTGGAGATCAGGACAAGAGGTGGGCCCCACACAAATCTTCGCCAGTGGTTGAACAGGAAAAGGACATCTATGCCTTTTGCAGTGCCAATGATTTGGAGAGAGCCAACAGATCATACCAGCAATTGTTACTTCTGCATGGTGCCTCCAGTTGGGAAAGGTATGTCAAAGAAGAAAAAGTGGACTGTGCATTATCCAAACATTCCATCAGCTATACCCCCAGTACCCCACGGAGAAGGACTGCCGGTTCCTGATGCACCAGAATCATTCTCACTTGAGTCAGACGAGGAAGAGGAAGAGGATGAAACTTCTGGTCCTGAACCATCAATGTCACAGGACCCACATTTTCTCCCATCCTCCTCCTCTGAACCACACCTCATAACACAAGGTGAACTGAATGACCTTGTCAGGGATTTGGAACTACCCAAGGCAGAGCTGTTGGGCTCCAGACTACAGCAGTGGAATCTCCTGGCAGGTGATGCTAGGGTTTCCATGTTCCGTGGCCGTCAAAAGGATCTTGTCCCATTCTTCTTCATGGAAGGTGATCTTGTAGCCTGCAACAACATCGATGGTGTGATGGCAGCTCTCAACATCGTTCACGATCCAGATGAGTGGAGACTGTTCATTGATTCATCGAAGACGAGTCTTAAAGCTGTTTTGCCATCAATTCCAGTTGGTCATGCAGTCCATATGAAGGAAACCTATGACAACATGAAACAACTTTTGAGGTGCATAAACTATGACCAACATCAGTGGCAGCTTTGTGGCGATTTGAAGGTTGTTGCTCTCTTGCTTGGTCTGCAGACTGGATACACAAAGTACTGCTGTTTTCTCTGTGAATGGGATAGTCGTGCAAGAGATTCCCACTACATCAAGATAGATTGGCCACTCCGACAGTCATTGGAGCCTGGGAGGAAAAGTGTTCAGCATCCACCACTTGTTGAATCAAGGAAGATTTTGTTACCACCCTTACACATCAAGCTGGGTCTGATGAAGAACTTTGTCAAGGCCGTGGACAAAACACAAGCAGCTTTCAAGTACCTCCGTGGAAAATTTCCAAGGTTAAGTGAAGCTAAGATAAAGGAAGGTGTCTTTGTTGGTCCTCAGATTTGTGAACTTCTTCGAGATGATGCATTTGACCATGCACTGAGTGGCAAGGAAAAGACGGCATGGAAAGCCTTCCAGTTAGTGGCAATAAATTTTCTCGGAAACAACAAGGCAGACAACTACAGGTTGTTGGTGGAAAATCTCCTCAAGGCATACAAAAGCCTTGGGTGCAACATGTCACTAAAGATACATTTTTTGCACTCTCATCTAGATTTTTTCCCACCAAACTGCGGAGCAGTGAGCGACGAGCACGGCGAACTATTTCACCAGGACATTGCAACAATGGAGAAACGCTATCAGGGCAAATGGAGCCCATCAATGCTTGCAGACTATTGCTGGACAGTGACAAGAGATGCTCCATTTAATGAATACAAGAGACAAGCCAAGAAGCGCTGAGTAGACACTGAATAGGACTAAACTATGTACATAATAGTTTTTTGCCTTTTGTTTCATAATAAATTTTATTTATATAACCCTTTTGCTGATTTTTAAAGTGTTACATAAATAGGACAGGTGAAATATTATCATGTAAAGCAACCATAAACACATGAAAAGACCTAGGTTTACAATTTATGATTAAAACTCTACTATGTACACAATATACATGGATATAAAATGTAAAAACTTAAATATCTTGGAAACAGTAGCCAATCAGTTGTCTTAATTGTCATATTTGAATTCAGCACACCAAAATACATAATAAATAGCACATTTTATCTCTGAAGCAAACGACTTCTAAAAAATTGTAGACCAGTGTTACAGAGGTCTATAAAATCATGACTGGGTCTGGAGACAGAATATAAGGAAAAGTTATTTACTTGTTCCCAAAACATAAGAACTAGGGGTCACTAAATGAAATTAATAGGTAGCAGGTTTAAAACAATTAAAGGGATGTATTTCTTCACACAACACACAGTCAACCTGTGGAACTCCTTGCCAGAGGATGTTGGGAAGACCAGGACTTTAACAGGGGTCAAAAGAGAGCTATATGGACCTTTGATGGAACCCAGTTTGGCCCTTTTTATAGTGCCATCTTAGTCCCTGGCCAGCTCTCAGGCCAGTGTCTGCATTATTAGCTCTCTCTGCTCAGGGGAGTCTCAGGAACTGAGCAGCAGCTTTTGCAGCTGGCCAGAGCTGATGTGTCGTAGCAGAGATATGGTGGGAGGGGGGGGAGGTTTCAGTTGCCCAGCACCTGCTGTGTTGTGCCTACTGTAAGATGATCCTTTACAAGTAAGCCAGGGTTCTAAATGAACAATCCCAACCATTGTGCAAAACTCATTTTCCCAAGCTGGCAAGCACTTTGGGCTTGGTGGGCTGCAGAGTTGATAAACAAGCACGGATGGATTCGATTTTTATTGGTAAATGGCAATAAATGTCGATGTCTCTGAACACCACCCACAAACCAAAGAAAAATGATTTTACTGATGTGCGTTGAAATGCACAGGTAGGCAAAGTATGAAAAATGCCTCTTGAGAACGTACGAGCATTTGATATAAGGATACTTATATTATATATTTTGACATGCAATGTTGGTCATTTGCATTTTACCTGATATAAAGTCTTGCACTCTTTGTAGCTGCTATCATGAAATAATTCTTGCCTGATACCCCACATTGCCTGACCCACCATACTTTCCCCCAGCTAAGAAAATGCACATTGATAAAAATGAAAAAAAAAACCCCCAAAAACCAGACTGTTGCACAATTGCGAACATGTAAATCAATAATCCAACAAAAGCGCTTTGAATAAGCATTGTTGTTAGCTGTCAAAATTGACATATGCCATGCTATTGCTGAAGCATTATGCAGGCCTCTGGGGCTGTCTCAATAACAAAGCGGTAGGAATTATGAGTGGCTGCCTTTTGGAGAGTCTAGTGGTATTTTGCCAGTAAATGTTAGTTCCAGGGACGCTACATCCACTTGCCATTATTCTCCAATTTTTAAAAAATGGAGACTTTGGCTATATTGCTCTGCTCTACAGGAAAGTCCTATACTATTTAACAGGAACTGATATTGGTTCCATAGGTGCTTCTTCCAACTATCCTGTAGACCAGCGGTTTTCAAACTTTTTTTCTCATGACCCAGTTGAAGAAAATTGCTGATGCCGTGACCCAATATAGTTTGACTGGAGCGTGGGCTCCAAGCTGGGGCTGAGGAGAGCTTTGCAGCATTGGAGGGGCCTCCGGCTTTGGGGGCGTCAGGGCTGGGGCAAGAGGGGCTTATCTTGAGCAGCTCCTGGTCAGCAGTGCAGCGGGGGTGCTAAGGCAGCTTCCTGCCTCTCCTGGCACTGCAGACCATGCTGTGCCCCAGACGCAGCCAGCAGCAGGTTCCCAGCCAATGGGAGTGCGGAGCTAATGCTCAGGGCAGGGGCAGTGCATGGAGCCCTGTGCGCTCTCCCCTCCCCCCACCTAGGAGCCTTATCTTTTTTCTTTAAAGCCTTATTACATTTCTATAGAAAGTGCATGGGTTTATCCCTATTACAGTGCATGGGATTTGAGTCTAGTTGCTGCCAGAGCCTTAGGTAAACAACACCAAAATCCTCTGACAGCTGCTCAAGGGATGGACGGAGTCTTCCCTTTAGCTTGTGCACCATATGTGCAGCACATGTGGTCATGTCAGAAAAGCAATTGAAACCCAGACGAAGCCAGCCTGCTCTGATACACCCCCACGTTCTGTCGGTGGAAACCGCTCTGCTACCCCCTGGCTTATGACTGACGGGATGTTCGTTATCTAACGCACGCTAGAGACGGGATTAAAGAGGGATTCCTTTTAATTATAGCAACAGGGCAGCCGTGTGGCTTAGCCCAGGTTCTGTTAGTTACACTTCACAATGCATCTGGTTGCTACACAGTGCTGTCTTGAGGCCGGAAGAATGAATTCTCCCCGGACTCCAGGCATGGACTTACAGCCAGATAAAGAACAGGAAAGGCCACCAGGAGCAGCAAAAGAATTGGAGATTAGAGCCACACAACTCCCAGGGTGCCATTACAGCTGCATAGTGTTACCGCACGCCGTGGGTGGAAGAAACGTGCTGAGTCCTAACAACAAAGCCCCTTCGCCTGCTTTTAATGTTGGCCTGCGTGTGTCTGCAGAGGAACAGCGGGCCCCCACTCTGCAAACAGCAAGCTCCGGCGTCCTCCATCCCTTGGGGCTTGGAATGAAAGACACTACAGAAAAATATACATTGAGCTAGTAGCTAAATAAACAGGGATTCTCATCAAAATGTAAATGCAAATGATTGTGGCTGGAAAGGCCAGGGGACTTACATAAACTAGGAGTTTGTTTCCAAAGGTGAGAGGGACACAGTCTGAGACAAGTGTGCGTTGCACCATTTTGCAATGAAAAGGCCCTATTGTGTGCTGCGGCTTTTGATAAGAAGGGGTTTATTGCTAAGGGAGCTGTGGGTGGCAATTCTTCCCTAAGGGCATGATCTCCAGGTCTTTTTCTACTTCACTGTAGTGCACAGGGCTTCGCTTACAGCAGTTGCCAACCTTTTTCACCGTTAGATCACTTTTTCCATTTAAGTGCAATGTAAGATCTACCTCACACCCAAATAACCTTGTGCCACTTTTCCCACCCCTTTTTTGAGGCCCTGCCCCTGCTCCTCCCCTCTCTGAGGCCTTACCCTGCTCACTCCATCCCCCTTCCTCCCCCATCCTCACTCACTTGCACCAGGCTGGGATAGGGGGTTGGGTACATGCTCTGGTCTTGGGCCACGGGGTTTGCAGTGTGGGAGGGGCTCCAGGCTTAGGCCAGGATGGGGATTAGGGTCCAGGAGGGGTTTCAGGGTGCAAGCTCTGGGAAGGAGTTTGGGTGCCGGGGGACTCGCATCTGGGGCAGGAGGTTGGGTGCAGGAGGAGGTTCAGGGCTGGGACAGGGGCTCAGGAAGCAGACTGGCTGGGCACCACCTAATTGAGACAGGTTCTGGGTAGTGGAGCAGTGTGGTTAAGGCAGGTTTACTCCTGCCTTGGCCCTGCACTGCTCCTGAAAGCAGCTGGCATGTACAGCAATGGCTCCACGGCGCCATGTGCTGCCCCTCAGTTACATGCACTGAGCCCACAGCTTCTACTGGCTACGGTTCCCAGTTATCAATCAATGGGAGCGGCAAGAGTGGTGTCTGCAGGCAAGGACAACATGTGGAGACAGACCCCAGGCTCTGCCTTTCTCAGGGGCAGCAGGGAGATGCCAGCCATGTCCAGGAGCAGCAATTACCACAGGGATAATGACTCCAGCCACGACAGGTTCAGCATTTTAGAACTCACTACTCAAAGAATTACATTCAGGGCTGGCCTTACCATGAGGCGAACTGAGGCGGCTGCCTCAGGTGCCAGAGTGTGTGTGTGTGGGGGGGAGCGCCACTAGGACCCAAAGTTGCAGAAACTGTCAGAAGCCTGTATCCCAAGAAAAGGGAAAAAAATTATAGGCAGGTGTGTTAGACCAAGCTGGATGAGCAGGCATCTTAGAAAGGTGATTAAGAAAAAGCAGAAAGCATATAAGGAGTGGAAGATGGGAGGGATAAGTAAAGAAAGTTACCTTATTGAGGTTAGAGCATGTAGGGACAAAGTGAGAGAGGCTAAAAGGCAGGTAGAGTTGGATCTTGCAAAGGGAATTAAAACCAATAGTGAAAGGTTTTATAGCCATATAAATAGGAAAAAAACAAAAAAAGAAGAAGTAGGACCGCTAATTACTAAGGATGGAGTGGAGGTTAAGGATAATTTAGGAATGGCCCAATATCTAAACAAATACTTTGCTTCAGTCTTTAATGAGGCTAGTGAAGAGCTTAGGGATAATGGTAATATAACGAATGGGACTAAGGATATAGAGGTAGATATTACCATATCTGAGGTAAAAGCCAAACTTGAACAGCTTAATGGGAGTAAATCGGGGGGCCCAGATAATCTTCATCCAAGAATATTAAAGGAACTGGCACATGAAATTGCAGGTCCATTAGCAAAAATTTTTAATAAATCTCTAAACTTAGGGGTTGTACCATTTGATTGGAGAATTGCTAATATAGTTCCTATTTTTAAGAGAGGAAAAAAAAGTGACCCGGGTAACTATAGGCCTGTTAGTTTGACATCTGTAGCATGCAAGATCTTGGAAAAAATTTTGAAGGAGAAAGTAGTTAGAGACATTGAGGTTAATGGCAATTGGATAAGTTGCAACATGGTTTTACAAAAGGTAGATCGTGCCAAACCAATCTGATCTCTTTTTTTGAGAAAGTAACAGATTTTTTAGATAAAGGAAATGCAGTGGATTTAATCTACCTCGATTTTAGTAAGGCATTTGATACAGTACCACATGGGGAATTATTGGTTAAATTGGAAAAAATAGGGATTAATATGAAAGTTGAGAGGTGGATAAGCAACTGGTTAAAGGGGAGACTACAGCGGGTCATATTGAAAGGGGAACTGTCAGGTTGGAGGAAGGTTACTAGCGGAGTTCCTCAGGGATCAGTTTTGGGGCCAATTTTATTTAATCTTTTTATTGCTGACCTTGGCACCAAAAGTGGAAGTGTCCTGATAAAATTTGCAGATGACACAAAGTTGGGAGGTATTGCTAATTCAGAAAAGGATCGGGATATCATACAGAAAGATTTGGATGACCTTGTAAATTGGAGTGATAGCAATAGGATGAAATTTAACAGTGAGAAGTGTAAGGTTATGCATTTAGGCATTAATAACAAGAATTTTAGTTATGAGCTGGGGACACATCAGTTGGAAGTAACGGAGGAGGAGAAGGACCTCGGAGTCCTGGTTGATTATAGGATGACTATGAGCCGCCACTGTGACATGGCTGTGAAAAAGGCTAATATGGTCTTGGGATGTATTAGGCGAGGTATTTCCAGTAGGGATAAGGAGGTGTTAGTGCCATTATACAAGGCATTGGTGAGACCTCATTTGGAATACTGTGTGCAGTTCTGGTCTCCCATGTTTAAGAAGGATGAATTCAAATTAGAACAGGTACAAAGAAGGGCCACTAGGATGATTCGAGGAATGGAGAACCTGTCTTATGAAAGGAGACTCAGGGAGCTTGGCTTGTTTACCTTAACCAAAAGAAGGCTGAGGGGGGATATGATTGCACTCTTTAAATATATTAGAGGGATAAATACTAGGGAGGGAGAGGAATTATTTAAGTTTAATACTAATGTGGACACAAGAACAAATGGATATAAGCTGGCTAGTAGGAAGTTTAGACTTGAGATTAGACGAAGGTTTCTAACCATTAGAGGAGTGAGGTTCTGGAATGGCCTTCCAAGGGAAGTAGTGGGGGCAAAAGATCTACCTGGCTTCAAAATTAAACTAGATGGGTTTATGAAGGGGATGGTTTGACAAGATAACATGGTCTTGGTAACTAATTGACTAGTCATTATCAGTGGTAAATAGGTCAATGGAGGGATGATAGGGGTTACTATAAAGAACTTTCTGGGTGTCTGGCTGGGGAGTCTTGCCCACATGCTCAGGGTTTAGCTGATCGCCATATTTGGGGTCGGGAAGGAATTTTCCTCCAGGGTAGATTGGCAGAGGCCCTGGAGGTTTTTCGCCTTCCTCTGTAGCATGGGGTACAGATCACAGCTGGAGGATTCTCAGCATCTTGGGGTCTTCAAACTATTTGAGGGCTTCAATATCTGAGATATAGGGGTGAGGATTATTCTAGGAGTGGGTGGGTGAGATTATGCGGCCTGCATTGTGCGGGGGGTCAGACTAGATGATCATAATGGTCCCTTCTGACCTTAAAGTCTATGAGTCTATGAGTCTATGAGTGTAGAAAATTGTGTCTGCTGCTGGTGTATATATATTCTTTCTGCTCTAGAGATGGTGGAGTGCTGGGCTGGAGGAAGAAGGCAGAATTGAGACCTTTCAAAGTTTTGGCTCAAGCAAGGGGGCATGAGGGCGTCCTTTGAGCTCCCCGCCTCAGGTGCCAAAATGTTGTGGGCCGGCCCTGATTACATTTAAACGTAAGAGCGAAATGAAAATGATGAAATGCACAGACCAGTCATAAACCAAAACTAACCCACTCTACAAGCAGTAACAGAGGTACCAACCACCCCCACGTATGTGTTGGGGCAGGAGATGAGAGGGAAGGACTCTGTGTGTGTGTGTGTGTGTGTGTGTGTGTGTGTGTGTGTGTGTGTGTGTGAGAGAGAGAGAGAGAGAGAGAGAATGACAGAGACGCACACAGTGTGTGAGTGACAGAGATTTGCATTGCCAAGCGCCCTCCATCCCCTTCTCTCTGTGTGGAGACAGGGGACAGGAGTGGGGGAGGAGAGACACCCTGACATCAGTGCCCCCCCCCCTTCTCCCTCTCGCACACTGCACAGCAAAGGGGGCAGCTCCCAGGCAGAGGGCAGGAGCAGCATGACAGTGGGGGGAGGGGCAGCTGAAGTGCCAGCGCTTGATAGCATCCCTGCCAAACCAGTCAGGATCACCTGTTAAAGGCTCCAAGATCTACCGGTAGATCCTGATCGACTGGTTGGTGACCTCTGTCCTACAGCAATGACAATTCCCACGTCTCTCGCGTTCATCTGAGGGTCCCCAAGCATTTTCCAGTTAATTGTTATGGAAGCCTCATCATCCCTCTGAAGTAGATCAGCGCTGTTACCCTCGTATCACAGGGGAAACTGAGGCACAGAGCAGTGACGTGACGACTTGTCTACAGTGAGAGACGGCGTCCGTGGCTGTGCCAGGAAGAGAACGCTGGAGTCCCGGCTCCTAGCCCCCTGTTTTAACCGATGGGTCACTAGTCTGTGGTACAGCTTGTCTAGTGAGCAAGGACCACTTAGCCCAGGGGTGGCCAGCCTGTGACTCTTGAGCCACATGTGGCTCTTTGCTTACAGAAATGCGGCTCTCAGGGTTACGGCGCATTCGGAGCTGTATGCCCGCTTTGTGCACGTGCCCCAGTGCCTGGAGAGAGGAGTGCGTGGCTGTGGCAGCTCTGGTGAGACCCAGGCTTTGGGTTAGAATGGGAGAGGCCTGGGGGGGGGAGGGCATTGGGTTAGAGTGGGGGGAGCTGGGTGGGCCTGGGTCTGGGGGAGGGCATTGGGTTAGAGTGGGGGGGAGCTGGGTGGGCCTGGGTCTGGGGGAGGGCATTGGGTTAGGGAGGGGGCTGGGGGGGGGCTGGGTCTGCAGGAGGGGAAGGGTATTGGGATGGGGAGGGGACTGGGGGTGCCTGGCTCTGGGGGAGGGGGAGGGCATTGAATTAGGGAGGGGGCTGAGGGGGCCTGGCTCTGGGGGAGGGATGTGTGGCTCTTTGCACTACTATCCACAGCTCTTTTGGCTCTTCGTGTAGAACTGGTTGGCCACCCCTGACTTAGCCTTTTAGTGACTACAGGAATAGCCCAGACAAGAGTGTCTGGTGAACGAAGACTGCATGGGGAAAAGCTGGTGCTGGCATTGGGAAAAGCTCCTCTCCTGGTGCTTACATATGGCCTGAAGCCGTTCTCAAATCTGTTTTACCCTGGAGTCATTCCACTGGCTTCATTTAAAAAAAGGGATAGAGAATATCTTACTGCCTCTGTATAAACCCATGGTACGCCCACATCTTGAATACTGCATACAGATGTGGTCACCTCAGCTCAAACAATAAATAAATAAATAAAAATCTTGGCATTGGAAAAGCTTCAGAAAAGGGCAACAGAAATGATGAGGGGTTTGGAACGGGTCCCATACGAAGAGAGATTAAAAAGACTGGGACTTTTCAGCTTAGAAAAGAAGGGACTAAAGAGAGATATGATAGAGGTCTATAAAATCATGACCGGTGGGGAAGAGGTAACTAAGGAAAAGTGATTTACTTGTTCCCATAACACAAGAACTAGGGGGTCACCAAATGAAATTAATAGGAAACAGGTTTAAAACAAACAAAAGGAAGCATTCTTCACGTAATGCACAGTCAACCTGTGGAACTCCTTGCCAGAGGAGGTTGTGAAGACCAGGACTAAAACAGGGTTAAAAAAAGAGCTAGATCAATTCATGGAGGTTAGGTCCATCAATGGCTATTAGCCAGGATGGGTAGGAATGGGGTCCTAGCCTCTGTCAGTCAGAGGCTGGGAATGAATCACTTGATGATTCCCTGTTCTGTTCATTCCCTCTGGGGCATCTGGCATTGGCCACTGTTGGAAGATAGGACACTGGACTGTTGGTCTGACCCAGTATGGCCGTTCTTGAGTTTTTATGTACTCCTGGTGTTGCTGGCAATCTGAACATTCCCTGAGCTTCCTTTGCTACTCTGCTTTGTTCTGCCTAGCTTACAGCCAGTCCTCCAATCAAAATCGCTAAAGCCCATGGCAGGTGGGCTGAACACACTCGAACCCACTACCTTCCTACCTCTTTCCAAATGTCATTTTAGGAAGGCAGCCGCTGTCTCCTAGCTACTGGGCGTTTCCGCTTGCCCACCTTTGTTCTGAAGCCTTCTGGGATAGCCAATTATTGCTCAGCAAAAGGGGCTTTCAGCTCTTTAATTCTGGGGTTAGCACAACGGCTTTGGCTCCAGCTGAGAAAGGGTCTCTCCTGTTACCCAACAGCTTTCTCCAGTGGGCTTCTGCCAAACGTGTGGTTTTTCTAATGAGCTCTCCTCTCAGCTCAACTGGTGTGTTGCCTTGTCTGCAGGGACATTGCCTCAAGGCAGCCTGCCGCATCTTGCCAAAATGGTGCTCCCTCGGAAAAGGAAAGCCTGCAACGCAGTAGGAACAGCCTGTTACAATAACATTTCATTACCATCTTAGCACCAGCGGGACTGAATTTCCATTAGCACACATTATTTTTCCATTAAAATATGCCACTAACTTATGGAGCACACAGGCCAGCTCCCAGGCACCAGGCTCGAAGAATGGCATGGTTAAGAAATTATGTAATGGGACATCTTCCCAAGCAAAGCTACTCGCGCCAGTCCCAATGGAACATGCACTCAGCAGCCCGGGCGAAAGATGAATGGCAAATAATAAAATACGTGTGGCTTACAAGTATCTGTTCCTTGTTTTATAGACAAGGGAAACTGAGGCAGTGTGGATACATGACTCACCCCATCACGAATACATTTATTTATTAATCGGAAAGACCCATGGTGCTGCAGGGACAGGCTGTAATCTCAGTTACAGAGGGTAAAACTGGGGTAACTCCATTGACTTCCGTGAGGTGGCGGCTCAGGCCAGGTCTACACTGGACCTGGCAGCTCAGCTTAAGGAACTCAACTCCATTTATGTAGAATATGTAGCTAGAGTCAGCTTACCTTAAGCTGAGCTTGTGGGGAGTCCCTGCAGCAGGAGGCCGATAGGAGCAAAAACTCCCATTAGCTTCCCTTACTCATCACAAGAGCAGGAGTACTGGACACCAGTGGATTGGACTGAATTAGACTTGCTAAATCAAACTCTGGAAGATCAATTGCAGCAGCATCGATCTTCTGTAGAGTGAAGATGTGGCCTCAGTTTCTCAAGGCTAATTAGGTACCAAATGGCCATTAATTTCAATAAGCGTTTGCACTTAACTACCTTTAGGAATCTGGGCTGGTGGCCAGGTCTATACTAGGGGAGACAGTCGACCTAAGATATGCAACTCCAGCTATGTGAATAGCGTAGCTGGAGTCAACGTACCTTCGGTCAAGTTACCGCGGGGTCTCCACTGTGGGAGGTCAGTGGGCATACCGGGATTGATTGGGGGGGGGGTACTATCAGTGGTTGATTTAGCAGGTCCTTACTAGACCCACTAAATTGAACCCCGAGAGATTGATCTCCACAGTGTCAATCTTGGGGTAAGTGGAGACAAGCCCTGAGAGCCTGCAGCTGCCATTGTTGGTAGAGCATCCATCCCTGAGGTTAACGGTGCCTGGAGCCAAGGCAGCTCAGCCCCTCTCAGAATTTGGCTCTGGGGATGGAGAGGACTCATGTGGCATGACAGATGAGGCAGCAGTACTAGGAATAAGAGGTGGAAAATTGAGTATGAACTCCTGTGCCATCACCCAGATGCCGCATTAGCCCAGGGCAGTGGAGGAATCCCCTTTCCTTGGGGTTTTTTAGCACTCAGTGGACTAAAGTCTTTAAGGAGCAGCTGTGATAGATACTGCGGTGACATGCACTGTCTGTGGGGAGCCACCTGGTATTAAAACCCAGAATGGTTGGCTTGGCCTGCACCCCGGCGAGAACTCCAACAGGCCCTAGCAACAGTGGGGTGGGCATCTGGTGAGCCATTGAGAGGGAACCTCCCCGGCATGGTTTGCAGAGACTGGGTCAGCGCGACAGAGCCAGAGACTCAAACACAGGAAGGGCTCTTGTATAAAAGGACAAGAGGGCAGGGCCAAGAGGCCTTCTTTCTGATGCAGCAACTTGGTCTGAGGAAAGGGCCCTTCCTCGGTCCCGTGTGGCTGGAGGGTGACGCTTGGTATGTT
The DNA here is from genome assembly GCA_032595735.1 of Pelochelys cantorii. Classification (NCBI taxonomy): domain Eukaryota; kingdom Metazoa; phylum Chordata; order Testudines; family Trionychidae; genus Pelochelys; species Pelochelys cantorii. The sequence goes on along the minus strand of CM064338.1, from coordinate 39,372,555 downwards.
TTGTGCGCATGTAAATCTGGCTGCTTCTGTAATGCTTTCCCCATCGGAATGAATGTGCTTGTAATGGCTGGTGATACAGGAGAGAATTGGACAGAAAGCAAAGCACCAGCCCTGGTCTCTAGGCAGACTGGTCTGCTCGGGTATCACAGCGTAAGGCAGGGAGTAATGCAGCCTTAAGCCCCAAGGGCAGAAGGGCCTGGCCCTCTGTCCAGGAGTGAGGACAGCCAGAGACACTCAGCTCAGAACACAGGCGCTCTGATTGCTGTGTCTGGCCATGCTGTGCTCTGTGTGGGACCTGGGGGTGAGGGGCGAGGCCAGCGATCACCTGTGCAGCCCTTAGGGAACTGTCTGGTGCTGGGGGCGCTACAGCCAGCTGCCCAAAGGGCCGTTTCTGCCGCTGGAAAGAGCCAGAACGCAGCCACATTCCAGCCATGCCCTGTCCCCTCCCCAGCTCAGCTACCTCCCCATGGGCTGGCCAGGGGGAGGGAGGGCGGGAAAGGGGTCGAAGTGGTGCTGAGCCCCATCGCAGCACCGGGAAGAGCACTGAAAGAGAAACTTACCCAGCAGCCTAAAAAGTGCAGCTGTCTGGCCATTGCTGGGGAAATTGCTGCCTCCAGCAATCTCCCCAACTCCTGCCTGCAGTCCAGCCACCTGTCTCTTGGCAAGGCCACTGGAGAAGTCCTGGCATCCAAGCTCCAGCAGCAAGTCCCCTCTGCCAGCCTCCTGGCTCCCTGGCAGGCTGGTCTCAGCCCACTGCACAGCACAGAAATGAGCAGATGGATGGCCTTGGATCTGCCATGAACAATCTATGTCTTACTGTCGCTCCCAGTCTCTCTGGCCTGGGGCCCCATTCAGCAGGAGATGCTGGTGATGCACGCGGGAGGCAGTATGGGAATAAACAGGGCAGCTTGCCCAGCTGTTCCTCATGGCCTAGAGATTTGCCGGACAGATGCCCACGTGGCTCAGTTGCTCCACAACTATGCCAGGCTGTTCAGAGGGGGGGTGTGAGATGCCAGAGTCCCATGCTGCTGGCATTCCAGTGGCACCCAGCTGTAAGACCCAGCTCCGCTTTACTGACGGAGATGTTTTGTTCAACATGTTTATTAATGACCTGAATGAGGAGATGGAGTGCACCCTCAGCAAGTTTGTGGGTGACACTAAGCTGGGGGAGAGGTAGATACATTGGAGGGTAGGGATAGGATCAAGAGTGACCTAAATAAATTGGAGGCTTGGGCCAAAAAAAATGTCATGAGGTTCAACAAGGACAAGTGCAGAATCAAGGACAAGGGCTGAACTGGGGACGGAAGAATCTCAAGCACTGTTACAGGCTGGGGACCAACTGACTAAGGAGCAGTTTGGCAGAAAAGAACCTGGGGATTACATTGGCTGAGAAGCTGGATATGAGTCAACAGTGTGCCCTTGTAGCCAAGAGGGCTAATGGCATATTAGGGTGCATTAGGAGGCGCATTTCCAGAAGATCTAGAGAAGTGATTATTCCCCTTTATTAGGAACTGGTGAGGCCACATCTGGAGTATCATGTCCAGTTCTGGGGGCCCTCACTATAGAAAGGATGTGGATGCATTGGAGAGGGTCCAGCGGAGGACAATCAACATTATTAGGAGGCTGGAGCACATGACCTATGAGGAGAGGGATTTGGGCTTATTTAGACTGCAGAAGAGAAGCGTGAGGGAGGATTAGCAGCCTTCAACGTCCTGAAGGGAGGTTCCAAAGAGGATGGAGAGAGGCTGTTCACAGTAGTGATGGATGGCAGAACAAGGAGCAATGGTCTCAAGTTACAGTGGGGGAGGGCTGGGTTGGATATTACGAAAAACTATTTCACGAGGAGGGTGGTGAAGCACTGGGATGGGTTCCCTAGGGAGGGGGTGGAATCTCCATCCCTAGAGGTTTTTAAAGCCTGGCTTGACAGAGTCCTGGCTGGGTTGATTTAGTTGGGATTGGTCCTGCTTTGGGCAGGGGGCTGGACTCGATGACCTCCTGAGGTCTCTTCCAGCCCTAGGATTCTATGACGCCACAGCTGTTGTCTCGCCAGCATTTGGAAGAACCCAGTAGCTGGGTTACACTCCAGCCAGGTGATGGAGGTGGGAAATTGGGAAACACTTCAAATCTTGCAAATGCGCTGTGACCAAAGGCATCAGATCACAGCTGGTGGAACTGGTGCCTGAGGGACTTCCCATCCCATGGGCAATGCAGATGGCCACTGGAGCGAAATACCATGTCTCACCTCTGCTGGACTGGGATGGACTCGTGCCCTTACTTGTCAGCTGACGCCCTCCCGCAAGGCCCATGTTTTCACCTCCTTCTGAACGGGTGGCTCCAATGCCTTCTGCAAGGCCCTGCAGCACCAAGATGCACGCCTCATGCCTCTACTTCACAAACACCACTGGCTCCCGTTCACTTGGGTACATAAGTCACAGTCTTGAGCCCACTGTATAAAGCCCCTATCAGCCTGGGACCTGGCTCCATCCGTGAGGATCTCCACCTTCCTTTCCCCATGACCCTCCTACATTTCACAAGTGTGTCTGAGCTGGAGAGATCCCGATGGAGCCACGCAGCAGCTGGAGGCAGAGTGTTCCCAGCAGCAGGCACCTGGGGGGGGAGGGGGGTGGCATGCCTTGCCTGATGAGGTCAGGCTGATGCCAAGCGTGACAGCAGGCAGATGAAGTGTGTAGGACATGCATTTGCTGCCTTTTCCTAGGACTGCCACCCAGCAAAAAGCCCCCAGTGCAGACATGCCTACCCAGCAATATATGTTCCAGCCTTGCTAGTTCGGTACAGCAACAGCGAGGTGAATGGGCATGTTAAAAATATCATGGAGAGAGGTCTTTATTCTTCATTTAAACCAGCAAGGACAAACACTGAGGGGGGGGCAGAAGCGGCCACTCACCCTTTGCATGCTATAAAGGTTCATGTTTTCTGGGGAAATGGTGAAATGTGTGCTCCTTGACAGAAGCATTGTGCCCTCTCCACGATAGGCGAGGTGGGTTTTGGTCCTGCCTCTGCCACGCACCAGCTGCATGACCTTGGTTACGTCTCTTCTCTTCTGTCTCTTCTTCTACAACCTATTTAGGTTGTAAGTTCTTTGGGGAGGGGGGGAGGGGGGGGGGGAGCAGAGACCAGTGTTCCCTGTAAACTGAGTGCTTGAGTGGCCACCCAGAAGAGATTCAAATGCTGCCCAGCTGATTAGCTGCATGCCCACAGCTGGCAGCAGCTGGCAGCATGCGTTTGGTGCACATCTGCACGTGCCTCAGTGCACAGAACAAAATGTATTCCATGCATAGGTGGAAACAAATTTAGGGACTATCAGCAGAGACTGTTGCTTATTATGGGCCTAACGCCATGCAGTGGGGCTCTGACCTGAGTCCAGGCTGCTTGGTAACACAAACGGATAAAGACAGCTTCTAAAGGTGGATTTGAAGACAGGCCAGGAGCAGGGCTCAGAATTGTGTGATGAATGGTAAAGGCTGCAAATGTGCCAGCCATTGGCACTGACTGCAGGTCTTGTGGCCATTAATGCGTTAGGCTTTAGAACGAAATCGCTTTTTTTTCCTAAGCATCAGCGAGAAATCAATAATCATAATGACGGGTGGAGACTTCCTAAGAGAGCTCTTTTGCATTCCAGCCCTGATTGGCCTGTGAGACTAATGGGCTTTTGAGTACAATCAAGCTCTTGCAGAGAAGATAATAGCACAAAATGAATGAATGATTCAGGTGGATAGGAATAGCTTAAAAATATACCCAGACTCAGTTTGAGCCTGATTGCTGAAAAGCCCTTTTTCATATTAACACATTTTGTACATGGGCCCCAGACGAATCATCGGCTAGTATCAAGTGACGGCGCCATTGCTGGCCATGTGGCGATAACCCCTGGCCCCAGGTGAGAATCTGGCATGGCCGTTCCCCAGGGTAACCCTTACTTCCCTGACTATAATAGGCAGGGGGCTTTCACGGTTAGCAGAGAGGTATTTGGGTGTTTTGTTTAAGTATGATTTAATTGTTCTACCTTGTTAAAAATCTAATGTTAGGATGGTGTTTACGTTAGTAACTGGGGCACCCACAATGGGAGTGTGTAACCGTCGACCTAGGACTCCGTGTTGGATCACCTCAGGCACCGATCACTCAGAGACCAGCCTAAACCGGATTTTCCCGCCAAGTAGTCACGAGCGTTCTATTCTCCTCAGACTTTTCCCGTCCTGGGGGCTTTATAAGGACTGTGTTGCCTCAGCCTCAGGGCTGTGTGCCCTAGTGGCAGCAGTGCCCGGGTCCGTCTGTTCTACCATCTGACAAGGAGGGACCATCCCAGCAGCGCCTGCAGTGGAGGAAGAAGAGGGTTTTACCGTCCTCACCAGCACGAACTGCTTGTACTGTCACCAGCTTGCAACTCCTCTTCACCCTCCAGCCCAGGCCAGGATGCTGTGGGACTCTCCCCAAGGGCCCTAAATCAGCCTGAGAGTAGCAGGTTCTGGGTACCTCCACCAGCACTTCTGCCAAGTCCTGAGGAAAGAAGGGTCACTGTATTAGGGGTTTTCTTACCATTTTAATCACAGCGCCAAAGGGTTTGATTTAGTGGGTCTGGGCTTCAAGCCCCCTATTTGTTGCTGTCACTAACACCAGTTTCGTTGGATGTTTGGCAAATCTGCATGGGGTTATTTCCCCATTTCTCCCTCTTTTGTAATCAAGCCCTGAATAACATTTTAGCTGGTTTGCACCTAAACATCACCTCCTCTATTGCACTTACACCAGAGGGAAGAAGAAGGATTTACTTCAGTGCTTAATTAATTCACAGGTGATAGACCCTGATGGGGCTGGGTGATCCTGTACTTCTGGCAAGGGCTCTTGCAGTGTTTGCTACCAATGCCCTTGGGGTAACAGAGGAGACCTTGATTTCCCGTTTCCCCTCATGCAATGCCCCTCTGGCAAGGCAACCCTGCCACCTAACACAGCAGAAGGATTAGGCAATGAGTCAAGGCCTTCCATTTGTTAGCATTTAGCACAGTGCCAACCACTGTTTCCCAGGGATATCCTATATGCATGCATAATTCTGTCCGGTCTCTGACTTTCCCATGCAAATTCCAATGCTTGTAAGCAGTGTCCAGAATGGAGCACAAAAGGGCCGCTTGCTGGCGCTTGAAAACATGTGCTGAAACGTTTTGGTTCTCATTTGGCCCCCGTGGTGCTAGCACGAGCCCGTTAGTGCTGTCACTGAAAGCTCTCGTGGAAACATCTGCAGCGGATCGAACAGCAGCGAAAGAGACACAGCAGCGCTCGGTGGTGGGCGCATCCCAGGATGGCGTGAAGGGGCTGACGGAGGCGCTCAGCTGTCCAACACTTTGCTGGTGAGCAGCGAGCAGTGCCAAGTTGCAGGGGCGGGAAAACCTGTGGCTTCAAAGGAGAGCCACTTGGAAAGCAGTCTTGCAGCAGGAGGGTCTGGGATGAGTGGAAGGCAGGATGGGGAAGCTGGAGAGGAGGCACTGCAGGAAGCTGAATGACTTTGGTTACAACACAGAGTGATACATGGGGCCTTGCCCTCCAAATCCAGCAAACTACATCAGAATAGGCTGCTGAGCTGGGCTTCAGAAGACCCCAGCTGTGTGATTTAAGGCCAGTCGCTTCAGGCTCAGGTCTCTGGTTCTAAAATGAAGATAATGTTTTCCTGTCTGTGCGAGTGCGTGGTTAAACGCCGGGAATGACTACAAGACTTCCAGATGCCAGGAAGCTAAGGGCCATGGAAACCAGCAGGGCAGATTCATGGGTGGGGGGGAGGGAGCGGGAGGACTATGGGGGTGTCTATACTACCGACACTGTAATGGCACAGCTCTTGCAAGGGAGCTATAATGCTATAGGGGAGACACTTCGGCTACGTCTACACTAGCGGGTTCTTGAGGAAGAACATCTTGCGCAAGGGTTCTTGTGCAAGAACTCTTGCGCAAAAACACGTCCACACTGCCATGTGCTTTTGCACAAGAGCATCCATGGCAGTGTGGACGCTCTCTTGAGCAAGAAACCTCTGATGGCCATTTTAGCCATAGAGCTTTCTTGTGCAAGAAACCCCTACCACACATCCACACAGCCCTCTTGTGCAAGAAGCCCTCTCTTACCACACTTTACTGTAAATCTTCTTGTGCAAGAGTGGGTGGGCAGTGTGGACGCTCTGTGGAAGAACGGCCGTTTTTGTGCAAGAACCCGCCAGGGTAGACATATCCTTCAGGTTTTCCATTGTTGTAGTTGAGGAGTGAGCAATAATTTTGGATGGGTGGAGGTACTCCAAGATTTTGATAAGAGGTCAGGGGGTCTCACTGTTCTATGGAGGGGATGTGGGGGTCTAGGATGGCAGTTGGGTGCAGAAGGGAGCTTGGGGTTGGGGACAGTGGTGCAGGTGAGGGAGTGGGGTCTGAAAGGGAGTTGGGGTGAAGGGGGGGTGCAACCTGGGGAAGGGGCTCGGGGTACAGGGGCCAGGAGGGGAGTATGGGTGCAGGATTGGATTTTGCCCTGGGGAAGGATATACGAGGGGGATGAAGGGTCTGGGAGGGAGCTGTGACCTGGGGCGGGGGGTTGATGTAGAGAGTTTGGTTGGGGGGGGGGTGGCCTGGGGCAGGGAAATGGGGTGCAGGGTCCAGAAGGGATGTAAGAGAGGATTCTGGCCTGGGGGTAGGGCAGGCTCTGGCTGGGAGGTGCTTACCTAAGCAGCACCTTGCCACCAGAACACTCAGGCAGGCGTCCTTGTCTGCCAGCAGCCCCAGATCGCTCAAAGCAGCTGGCTGTTCCCTGTGGCTCTCTGCACTGTGGAGGGGAGGCTTTGCACACCGCCCCCCCACCCCCAACAAAATCTCTCAGCTCCCATTGGCCAGTTTCTGTGCACAAAGCCTCCCCCTCTCTCCTGCAGTGCAGACAGCCACAGGGGCAGCCAGCCGCTTTGAGCGGCGCAGCTCCATGCTGCCGGGGCAAGCTGTGGGCTGGATTAAAAGGCTTGGTGGGCCAGATCTTGCCCGCCCCTGCTGTAGTTGATCCACCTCTCTAAATGGCAGGTCCACTGCAGAATCCTTGCATTGTCCTAGCCACGTCTGCCCTGGGGGCTAGGCCAGTTTAACTACAGTACTTAGGAGTGTGACTTTGCCACATGGGGTTGCCAGATGGTTTAACCAAATATACCGAACACTCCTCCCCCCCTCCCCCGCCCAAAAAAAACCACTGGGGAAAAAACTGAGTTGAGGAAAAAAAGGGGGGAGGGAGACCAAAGTTGTTGAACCAAAACAACAAAAAAAAAAAGGACCCTGACAGCACTTAATCCAAAAAAAAAAAAAAATAAATAAAAATCAACATGGCCCCTTTAAGAAGAGGCTTTTTTGCCAGTGGCCATTTTGTTTTTCTGTTCCAGCCACAAGACAAGCCCCTGTAGAACCAGGTAAGCGGGGGAGTGGGGGGAGCATCCAGGGGGGCCCTGGCGGAGGGTCTGGGGTGGGCCTGGTTTCTGAGTGTGTCGTAGGGTTGCCAGGTGTCTGGTATTTTTGTCTCCTGGCGGGGAAAAAAAAAATCAGAAAATACTGGACATTTTAGGTGTCCGGTATTTTCTGAATTTTTTTACCGGACAGGAGGTGAAAATACTGGACACCTGACAACCCTATGCCACACCATGAGCAAGGTAGCTGAAGGGCAGTGTGCAGCCAGCCCTTTCATTGGTGCAAAGGAGCAACTGTCCGTACAGATACATTTTGTCTGCGCGGGATTGGAGACACTCTTCATACAATTAAATTACCCTTGCTCTTCCTGTCTTAATAGAAAAAGGGTGGGTTCCGATAGGACACGTAAGACTCTCATGGCATAATCCCGGGAGCCATATTCCTGCGTATCAATGTGACAGCCAAAGTAATGCTGCTAAACCGTTGGATTCCTGGACAATGGAAAAGTCAGCACAGACTTTACTCCTCAGAAGGCAGAAATACGAGTGGTAATGCAGTTGGTGCAACAGAGGGGGGGAATCCTAAATACTACTGCTAAGTCTTTGTCGTCTGCAAATAATAACTACTCGTCAAGTACATGCTGCATTGAGGCCCTTTCTTTCAATCAAGCCACGCAAAAATGGTCATCCCAGACTCTTGGAAGCAGCTGATGGCGTAGAAACTGAAGGCGCATCTGACAAGTCAGAGCCAGATTCTGAACATGGTTACCTGGGGTAAAGCCAGGGAGCAACCCCCAGCACAACACTGTGCAAGCTGGATCAGAAACAGGCCTCTTAGTGCTAAACAGCTGCCAAAGAAGTGCTCCAGGGGCTGAGTAAGGCAGTGAATAAATATACATTAATTACATAACCCTCTTGCTTAACCCTTTCGCAAGCTGCGCCTCGAGGACACAGACCAACTGGCTTTGTTTTGGCAGATCCAGCAGCTCTCGCTCCGGGGAAAGTTTTTCTTCTGGGCTTGCCTGAAAACCTGGCACCCGCGTTGCATCAGCGAGCAAATAAATGAAGTGTTGGGCGCAGCAGTATCAACCTGACAGTGCCGTCACCCCTCCCCCATCGGCACGTCTGCCTCCCGGCTGCTAACGCGTGTTTAAGGCCCACTCAGTCCCATCTGTGCATGTGTAGCGCTGAGTTCAGCTAGTAGCCATTCCAATTTGTCATCAGCCTGGCCCCAGCAGGGGCAGGCGCGGTCTCAGAAGAGTTATTCGCCCTTGAGGCTTTGCCTGGGTCTCTCTTCCTTTTAGAACAGGGGTCCTGCCAGCAGCGAGTGAATCGGTGCCTGTCCGGCACATGCCATGGCAGCTTGGCCTACGGTTAACAAGCCCCTCGTTCCCAGGTGCATAAAGGTAGGTGAATAAGGCCGGGCCCATTCCTGCACACAAACCCCCTCACTGGGCCCACGCATGCCTGCTGATTGCATTGCATGTGAGAAACCATGAACTTGGGCCACGTGTGGGAGGCCACTGAGCACGGGCCAGGGACAACAGGCCAGCAATTTGTAAGGGGGGTCTCTCTCTTTGTTGGAGACTTATTTAAGCCAGGCCAGAGGTAGCTTCTCTTACTCCTAGAGCAGCTGTCTGGCCCTTCCTGCCCTTTGTGAGTGTGTGTGTTTAAAAAGAAAAGCCATTAAGCCAGTGGTCCCCAAACTTTTCACAGGTGTGCCCTCACGCTTACCCTGTCCATCCCAGGGCTTGGTGTGGGGCTGTGGCTCCCGAGTGGAGGGCAGCAGGAGCAAGGGGCAGAGGTTGGGGGCTGCAGTTGAGGGTAGGGCCAGGACCCAAATGTGGAGCGGGGGCTGGGTTCGGGACTGAGGCTAGGGGGTAGGGCAGGGCAGAGCTGGGAGTGGAGGGGGACTGGGTGGCGTTCCCTCCCTGCCCCCATGTGCGTGGGGGTAGGGGGGAGTGGAACAATTTGATGCTGAGAGCCATGGAACCAAACTGTAACCTCTCTTCATACTAGAATCCACTTCAAGCCAGGGGGTGCTGTAGCACCATAGCCCCCTCCCAGCTCGACCACCCTCTACCCCTTCTGCCTAAGGCCCCCTTCTCCGCCCTGGGTGGCATCCTAAGTGCCTCTTCCTCCCTCACCCATGGCCAGAAGAGGTGCCACCTGCTGGCCCACCCCAGCCAGCTGAGCTGCTGCCTCCACGCCTGTTGGGCCGGCCCCAGTATCAGGCTGAGCTGCTGACCTGGCCCCTCCCCCTGCAACCGCTGGCCTGAGCTCAGAGCCGTCGGCTGGAGCTGAGCCCTCCCCCACCCCCGACTCCAGATTCAGCTAGAGCAGGGGTTCCCAACCTTTTTCGGTCCCCGTACCCCCTTGACTTTTAGTAAACCTTCCCGTACCCCCCATTCAATATGAAAGGAAATAAATTCTAGACTCTAGAATCCACTTTTTTCACTAACACAACTACTTCTGCAATATTTCCATTAGGATAATCTAGTTATTTACCAAATATTCCCCATACCCCCTTGACAAGCTTCTCATACCCCCTGGGGGTACGTGTACCCCAGGTTGGGAACCCCTGAACTAGAGGGTAGGGAGGATGGGATCACAGAGCCCTAGCCTTCTCTGGCCTATAATAGCCCAGCACCCCTTGTTCCAGCACCTATGTCCCTGTGGGGTTGGCCCAGTCCCTCCCTGGCCATTGTTCAATGCCCTGTGTGGAGGAGTGCACCCACAGTTTGGGGCCCTCTGCACTAAACAAACCATCATGGAGGTACAATTACAAGCTGGTGAAGCTGAACTGACAGGTTCCTGGAGAGGCAGGCTGACACAGGCCTCTCCCCCCTGCCCCTCCCCGGCCATTATTATTATTTCTCTAGGCCCAGACAGGGTTTTCCAGACCAACAGCCGTGCTGGCGGGCTGAACCTGTCCCTGAAGCCTGGGCAGCCCCAGCCCCTACCCCACCAGGCCCACTGAGGCAGGTCCGGCAATGTTGCAGACGCAGGGTTCAGTAGGGTTGCCAGGTGTCTGGTATTGACCCGGACAGTCCGGTATTTTCACCTCCTGTCCGGTAAAAATATTCAGAAAATACCAGACACCTAAAATGTCCTGGCAACCCTATGACACTCAGCAACTGGGCCCAGCTCCCGAGTGCCTCCCCCCCCCGGGGTCTCCCGAGCCCCCCGCACTCTCCCGCTTACCTAATTCCACAGGGAAGCTGTCTTCTGGCTCGATTAGGAAAACAAGATGGCAGCCGGCAAAAAGCTTCAAAGGCTTTTCTTAAAGGGGCCATGCTGTTTTATTTTTTATTTTTTTAGCTTAATAACTCTCGGGGTCCTTTTTTTCCCCCTCTAAACAACTTTGGTCTCCCCCTCTTTTTTTCTCAACAGAATTTTTTCCCCGGTGGTTTTTTTTGGGGGGGGTCAGTACTTTTAGTTAAACGATCTGGCAACCCTAGGGTTCAGAGAGCAGTGTCATTACAGCAACTTGGTTTAGTGGTGCAGGTTGACCCCCACGGCTCCGATCCCCACCCCTTGTTAGGCTTTGTTACCTTGAGGGACAAGCCAGTGGCTCACGGGCTGTACTTGTGTGGCTAATCCAAGTTCAGTGCCACATTGCCAGGGCTTTGCTGCTAGTTTAACCGGCGGTTGCGAACGTGGGCTATCACACAATGCTTGGCGTCATGCAGGGGCTGCAACTTCCCCCAGTGGCAGTGACAGCCACAGCCTTCCACGGAGCCTGTGTTACACCAGCCCAATGCACAGGCCGTTAAGTGGAGGCTGGCATGCCATGGGCATGTATCAGCCAATGCAGAGGCACGCCCTGTGGTAGTCTGCCTCGTGGCGCTCCCCCGTGGTGCCCCACTGCCCCCCTGACATCACGAAGCCCAAACAGGACCAGCACCATGCAGCCACAAAGCCTGCACAGTCAGCATGCCTGTGCAGCAGGTTCATGGATGCTGCCAGAGTGATGCTGCTCTCCAGCCATTGTCTGATGCCCTGATGCCGGAGCAGCCCTTCAGGGCACTTGCAGCTGAGCACAAGCTAGCGGAGCTGTGGGAAAGGGGGGAAAGTGGCCACACAGCAAGCTGGAAAGCTCTAGCCGCGGAGGTACAAAGGGGCCACACACCTGGGGATGGGGCATGAAATTCTGGCCCCGTTCACGCCAGAGCTCTTGCTTTGCTTGCCGACGTCTTGTGCAAATTGTATTGTTATAGGTGTGGTCTATGCAGATTTTATTCCCTAGCCTTTGCTATGCACTGGTCTTTTGAAGAAGCACAGGAGCATGGGGCATTAGCTCTGTCTGGGGCTTACAGCACTGAACGCAGAGTCACGCTGAGACAGATTATGAAAGGGTGCTTGCCACGTCCCAGCTGGCTCTAGGACAGCTGTGGATTTTCTTGGCCTCATGGCCGTCGTGTCACATCTCTGATGGGCGCTGTAGAGAGTGCATTTGTCTTAGTTGGTTCCCAGAATGGAGGCAATGCCCCACACCAGTGTAGGCGCTTGGTGGTGAATTTCAAGTGTGCTTTTATTTTCACTGAGGTGCTGTCTGTCCCTGATTCACAATCCCAGGGCTTCCTGGCCATTGCGGGGGAGATAATAAATGATGATGACTTCTGCAGTTCTCACCAACTGCAGTATAATGGCTAATACTGTGCGGATCAGGTTACCGAGAGTAGAGTTTCTGTGCACGTTTGTGCCCTTAAGAAAAAAAAAAGCAGCCCACTAAACACAACGATCCTTAGCTGAATGGTGCCTCTGAATATCGGCTGTAGCTGTTCTGAAATCTCCTAATTGTTCCTCTCCACACTCTTCTTCCTCTATTAAATTTGCCCCCCCCCCATGTAACTATCCCACCCCAAACTCATGCACCACTCAAGTCCTACTGAAGCCCTCAAAATGCATGTACATGGGGCCTAGGTATTGGACAGGTCCTCTGTGCAGGGGTAAATTTCACCCCCTTTTCTTTTTGGGGATGCCATGCTCCTCCAGCTTTCTGTGGTTCAGCTAATGGTGCATAGGGCCCTGGTACGTGGTGTGGATAAAAACTGCCAAGATGGCCAGATGCCAAATCCCGTTTGGCTTTGTTAGAATTGAGAATGTAACCCAATGGCAAGAACCCAAGAGCCATGCTGAAAACGATCCTGCCACGGAGGAGCTAGGCATGGTAACGAACAATGAGAGCCTTAAGCCAGGCAGGCAGGGCTGCAGCGGAACTGAGGGAGAGCTAGGGAAAAGCTGACTTAAAAAAAATCACTCTGCTAGCCAGACACTGAGGCTGGGCTAGCTGCAGGTGCTGCAGTACAGGTCTGCGTGCCTGGGGCTTACTTTGCCAGCTGGATTGATTTAGTCTGTAACAAAACAAAACCCTTCTATTGTCCGAATCGTCTTGAAGCTGGAGCGCCCTCTAGTGCCCAGAGGGGGAAACACCCCAACCTCATTCAAAACCAAGGCCTCATCTACACTTAGAATTTAGGTCACCGGAGCTATGGCAGTAGGTCAGTGTTCCCTGTAAGCTGAGCGCCTGGGCAGCCACCCAGGAGAGATTCAAATGCAGCCCAGCGCCCACAGCAGCCCATGGCATGTATTTGCATGGGGGTGCACATTCACATATGTGCTGGTGCACGTAACAACATTTATTCTGCACATGTGGAAAAAATTAAAAGGCACATTGCAGCAGGCGTGTAAAACACAACGCCCTGAGCCCTACAGCTACACTCACTGAAGAGTGTAGACACAGCTATGTCAATGGAAGAATGCGTCATTACACACTGACAGCAAAACCCCGTCTGGCAGTGTAGGCTGCATCTAAATTACTGGGTAAAGGCACCCTGGCTATGCTGGAAAGGCTCCATAGTGCAGCCATCCCTTGAGTTAGAAGATGCTAACTCGTTCCTGAGGGCAAACGGAAACAGCCCCTTTGCTTTTCTTCAACTGTAACGCTGGCAGCCAGACACAGACTACGGGCTTGCCTACGGTTAGCATTAGTCAGGCATAGCGATTGCCCTTGAAATTCACACCCTACCATCAGCCAAATTGACTTTCAAGTGAAAACAAGCTCTCAGTTAACAATCAAGGCGGCTGCATCTCTGCCACTAGCAATGCTGGCACCCACCGAGATCTTCATGCAGCAGAAGAATCAGTCTAGAAAGCTTGATCCAGTTTCTCCGCTGCTGTAAATTAACATCACTCCGCTGGTGTCACCGCTCTGTTCCCCTCATCTGCGGCCAGCTGGCCACCAGGCCGGTCCCTTGACATGACAGTAGCCTGAGCAAGGCTTCAATTCATGCTGCTTGCCAAGGGCTAGACTAGAGCTTGTTGGTGGCCAGGGAAACCATGGCCATTTCCTGGGCATGCTCTCTGTGTTGGGGTGGGAGACGGGGGAGTACAAACTGCTCTTGTGGCTCCCTGTGATGAGATGTACCAGCAGGTGGTTACCAGTGGTTAGGTTACTTGTTCAGAGAGGGCAAAGCAACCTGAGAGCAGGGGGAAATCCTGGGCCTAGAGTTCCCGCCCCCCCCCCATCAGAACTGAATACCACCACGTTACTTGTCTTAACACCCACAGACCGCTGGCGAGGCCAGGGCCTAGCGTGGTAGTCGTCATGTAAACGCTGGCAGAAGTGCTGCCCAACCCTGGGAGCTAACAAGCAAGGCCGTGGAGATGCATCTATCCTCCATCCACCCAGAACAGCGCAAGAGCAGACCCCCGGCTCCATCCTGGACAAGATGTTCTCATTCCAACTGAGGTGAGCTTATTAAGATGTAATTGCCCTTGCCCTTTGTTAGCATCTCTTCCTTTCACATCCGTGTCATGACTGGCAAGTTAACTGAGGGTTTGATGCACGTCGCCTATTCCCTTCACTTTCATTTACAGCTGCCTTGTCTTTCTGTCTTAACTGTCTTTGGCTATTCTCTAGCCTTCATTCTTACTTTATTAATGAGCGCTACAGAGCGATCACATGAAAGGTAACTAAAATTGCATATTACAGAACAGGGGATTTCCGACCCATTTTCTCCTCACAGCAGGCTCAAGCCTAATACTAGCTCATAACCACGCAGTCCTTACTTAGGCAAGACACTAAGGACCAGAGCCCTAATGAGCTAACAAAAAACGTTTGCTTGTGCCATGATGGAGTGCAGGGCAGCCATGAGCTAGCAAACTAATGTCCTTTCTACGCTCTTAGGCTATGTCTACATTGTAGGCTTTTTGTGCAAGAACAGCTGTTCTTGAGCAAAAACTTGTAGAGCATCTACACTGCACACACGTTCTTGTGCAAGTAAATTTACAGTAAAGCGTCGGAAAACAGGGCTTCTTGCGCAAGAGATATTCCTCTCCCCCCGAGGAATAAGCCCTCTTGCGCAAGAGCTCTTCCATCAGAAGGCAGCGTAGACAGGCAACAGGGGTTTCTTGCGCAAGAAAGCCCTATGGCTAAAATGGCTATCAGAGCTTTCTTGCGCAAGAGAGTGTCCACACTGCCATGGACACTTGCGCAAAAGCACATGGCAGTGTGGATGCACTCTTGTGGAAGACCTTTTGCACAACAACTCTTGCATAAAACAGTTCTTGTGCAAGAAGCCAGAAGTGTAGACGTAGTCTTAGTCTTATGCTTTAAAAAAGAGAAATACATCCCCAAGCTTTTTTAATGTTAGAGAAAAGACATCTGATTAAATATTAAACACTTAAAAAAAACCCCAGCTCTGCTTTGTGCATGCCAAACTACCAGGAAACAGATTTCAGATGCAGGAACAAGTTGTATATCCTTGGCTGCATCTAGCTAAGGGCTTAGGCTTTATGTGAGCTGCACTGGACATTGAACTAAGTGGGCAATTTGCTAAGGCCTTTGCAAGGCTTTGCCATGGAAATAGCTAAGGACGCAAGCCAAGCTAGTAATGTATCTGTCAGGCAAGGTGAGGAGAGGTTTCAGTGCCAACAAGACCAATATCAAACAGAGGGGGAGCCTATACAGGAAGGATGGGCTCCACCTAAACCAGGGTGGAACCAGACTGCTGGCACTAAACATTAAAAAGGCTGTAGAGCAGTTTTTAAACTAAGAGATGGGGAAAAGCCGATTGGTGCGGAGATGCACGTAAATCGGAGGGAGACTTCTCTTAGAGGAGAATCCATTGATAGAGAGTCTCTAAGCTGTAGTCAGAAAGAGAGGAGGGGAGAGGGCAAACCATGGGCCAGAGCAGACAAACAACCGCATACAAAGGAATCCAATGCAGAAGGGCAGACAAATAAGCAGTGGCAAATTTTTAAAGTGCTTCTACACAAATGCTAGGAGTCTGACTAATAGGATGGGTGAACTAGAGTACCTAGTATTAAATGAGGAGATTGACATAATAGGCATCACTGAAACCTGGTGGAATGAGGAAAATCTGTGGGACACAATCAGACCGGGATATAAAATATATTGAAAGGATAGAGCAGGCCGGGTGGGTGGTGGAGTGGCACTGTATGTGAAAGATAATGTAGAATCAAATGAAATAAAAATATTAAGTGAATCAACATGCTCAATAGAATCGCTATGGATAGTAATTACATGCTCCAATAATAAGAAATTAGCAGTAGGGATATATTACCGACCACCTGACCAGGACAGTGATACTGACATTGAAATGCTGAGGGAGATGAGAGGCTACCAAAATAAAGAACTCTATAAAATGGGGGATTTTACCTGTCACCTCAGGAAGAGAAGCAGAGATAAAATTTCTCAATGGCCTAAATGACTGCTTGTTGGAGCAGCTGGTGCAGGAACCCACAAGGGGAGAGGCAATTCTCAATTTAGTCCTGAGTGGAGTGCAGGATCAGGTCCAGGAAATAACCGTTACGGGACCGCTTGGGAATAGTGACCATAATATAATAACATTCAACGTTCCTGTGGTGGGTAGAACACCTCAGCAGTCCAGCACCCTGGCATTTAATTTCAAAAAGGGGAATTACACAAAAATGAGGAGGCTAGTTAAACAGAAATTAAAAGGCACAGTGACTAGAGCCAAATCCCTGCAAGCTGCATGGAAACTTTTTAAAGACACCATAATAGAGGCCCAACTTAAATGTATACCCCAAATTAAAAAACATAGCAAGAGACCTAAAAAAGTGTCACCGTGGCTTAACCACCATGTAAAAGAAGCAGTGAGGGACAAAAAGACATCTTTTAAGAAGTGGAAGTCCAATCCTAGTGAGATAAATAGAAAGGAACATAAACACTGTCAAATCAAGTGTAAAAATGTAATAAGAAAAGCAAAAAAAGATTTTGAGAAACAGCTAGCCAAAAACTCAAAAAGAAATAACAAAATGTTTTTTAAGTACATTAGAAGCAGGAAGCCTGCTAAAAAACCTGTGGGTCCCCTAGACGATCGAACTATAAAAGGCGCAATCAAGGACGATAAAGCCATTGCGGAGAAACTAAATGATTTCTTTGCTTCAGTCTTCACGGCTGAGGACGTTGGGGAGATTCCCAAATCTGCACCGTCCTTTGTGGGTGATGAATCTGAGGAACTGTCCTGGATTGAAGTGAAATTAGAGGAGGTTTTGGAACAAATAGAAAAACTTAACATGAACAAATCACCGGGACCGGATGGCATTCATCCAAGGGTTCTAAAAGAACTCAAATGGGAAATTGCTGAACTATTATCTGTGGTTTGTAACCTATCCCTCAAATCGGCTTCTGTACCTAATGACTAGAAGGTAGTTAATGTGACACCAATATTTAAAAAGGGCTCTAGAGGCAATCTGGGCAATTACAGACCGGTAAGTCTAACTTCAGTACCGGGCAAATTAGTTGAAACAATAGTAAAGAATAAAATTGTGAAGCATGTAGAAGAACATAATTTGTTGGACAAAAGTCAACATGGTTTCTGTAAAGGGAAATCCTGTCTTACTAATCTATTAGAGTTCTTTGAAGGGGTTAACAAACATGCGGACAAGGGGGATCCAGTAGATATAGTATACTTAGATTTTCAGAAAGCCTTTGACAAGGTCCCTCACCAAAGGCTCTTGTGTAAATTACATTGCCATGGGATAAGAGGGAAGGTCCTTTCTTGGATTGAGAACTGGTTAAAAGACAGGAAACAAAGGGTAGGAATAAATGGTAAATTTTCAGAATGGAGAGGGGTAACTAGAGGTGTCCCCCAAGGGTCGGTCCTAGGACCAATCCTGTTCAACTTATTCATAAATGATCTGGAGAAAGGGGTAAGCAGTAAGGTGGTAAGTTTGCAGATGATACCAAACAGTTTAGGATAGTCAAGACAGAAGCAGACTGTGAGGGACTCCAAGAAGATCTCACCAAACTGAGTGATTGGGCAACAAAATGGCAAATGAAATTTAATGTGGATAAGTGTAAAGTAATGCACATTGGGAAAAATAACCCCAACTATACGTACAGTATGATGGGGGCTAATTTGGCTACGACAAATCAGGAAAGAGATCTTGGAGTTATCGTGGACAGTTCTCTGAAAACTTCCATGCAGTGTGCAGCGGCAGTCAAAAAGGCAAATAGGATGCTAGGAATTATTAAGAAAGGGATAGAAAATAAGACCCAGAATATCTTACTCCCCTGTATAAAACTATGGTACGCCCACATCTCGAATACTGTGTACAGATGTGGTCTCCTCACCTCAAAAAAGATATTTTGGCCTTGGAAAGGGTTCAGAAAAGGGCAACTAAAATGATTAGGGGTTTGGAACAGGTCCCATATGAGGAGAGGTTAAAGCAACTGGGACTTTTCAGTTTAGAAAAGAGGAGACCGAGGGGGGATATGATAGAGGTATATAAAATCATGAGTGGTGTGGAGAGGGCCAATAAAGAAAAGTTATTTATTAGTTCCCTAAATAGAAGAACTAGAGGACACCAAATGAAATTAATGGGTAGCAGGTTTAAAACTAATAAAAGAAAGTTCTTCTTCACACAGCGTGTAGTCAGCCTGTGGAACTCCTTGCCAGAGGAGGCTGTGAAGGCTAGGACTATAATAGAGTTTAAAGAGAAGCTAGATAATTTCATGGAGGTTAGGTCCATAAAAGGCTATTAGCCAGGGGATAAAATGGTGTCCTTGGCCTCTGTTTGTCAGAGGCTGGAGAGGGATGGCAGGAGACAAATCGCTTGATCATTGTCTTCGGTCCACCCTCTCTGGGGCACCTGGTGCTGGCCACTGTCGGCAGACAGGATACTGGGCTAGATGGACCTTTGGTCTGACCCAGTATGGCCATTCTTATGTTCTTATGTTTAAACAGCTGTGTTAAAACGGTAGTACACGTCTATTTTGATTTAATTAAGCATGGATGTGGTGTATTCAGGACCTATGCAGGGACATCATTCATCTGTATACAGTCAACAGTGCTCATAAATACGAGGTGGGAGGGGTCAAACAGGTAGGATGTACGAGTTACAAAGCTTTTCTTGTGACTGAGATGCCTTTTAAACAGCAAGATTGTTTGTAGCTTATTCATATATTGAGAAGTCTGACATTTGGAAAATGGCTCCTGTGTATTTCCTTAGGTGGGCTGTCTTGGTAATTGACAATTAAAAACACCTTGGTTTTATTGACTGTGATGGATTCATCTAATCTGAGAGCACCTTTTTGGCTTGAGGCTCTGGCAGCCCTTCTATACATTCCTGCAGCAGGGGGAGAGAATTGAGAAAACGTGCACCTACTTGCCTACAATGAGTGAAATTTACACAACAAGGCTGAGCCATGGGCTTGTTCGAGTTGGTCACTGTGTTTAAAACAAATGTTGCAACATAAATCAAACCGCACTGCCCCAAAGCACTGCACATTTTCCTCATTCCTTCTCGCTGATGGAGAATTCCCAATCCCAAAGCCTTTCGCTGCTGTTTTACCAGAGACTGATTCTGACCGCACAATCTTGGGGTCAGATCCTGATGCTGTCAGTCATCTACTGGCTGGAATGGTCACTTCTTGGTGGAGTCCTCTTCGCTTCTTTCACCTCCCTGCTAAGATCTACCTCATGGGTTCCCAAACTGGGGGGCATGCCCCCCTGACGGGGGGGGCATGAAGAAATTCCAGGGGGGGCACGAGGTGACCCAGTTCCCCCCCCCCCCCATCAAGTTGTACTGCTGTGTTTAGTTCCCTTTTTTTTGCCAAAAAGTTTGAGAACCACTGATCTACCTGCTCTGAGCTGCCCCCGAGAAGTGAATTAACAAAAATAACACCAGAAACAACCAGTATGACCCCTCTTAGTCATTCCCCTGATGGCCCTTCTCAATTGCTGTCTGGTTTTGTAGATGGTCAGAGCTTTTTGGGGTTGGGGGGAGGTAGGGGCTCTGCACCTGGGTGTGGGGTACATAATAACTAATAATAATACTAAGCAGCACTGCCGAGATTATAGGATCTTTCATGCTACCAGGGCCTGCTCCAGTCCCCACTGAAAATTCCAACTGATTTCAGTTGGGTGCTGGATCAAGCCCATGTAGCGCACAGCCAAAAACAGATGAGGGGATGCATGCCCAAGGGTTACTGCTTGTGAGAAAAGCCACCAATGTGTGAAATTCCTACAGCTGATCATGTTCTTCACACTGATGAAGTTGGTTTTGGTCCTTCTCATTCGTAGTTTTTTAAAACCCATAATCCCTTGACTGGTCTCCAGGCAGATTGCATCTGTAACCCTGATCCGGTCTAAAATATCTCAGTTATGTGCTACTCTTGTTAGCAGTGCTGGAGAGGCCATAAGGGAGGGACTCCTGTGCCATTCGGGTATCTGGGGGAGGAAGAGAAACCACCTGCACTTTAGTCAGATGCAATCATTCTCAAGCTGATCATGGAGCTGTGCAGTCACGAGCTGCCAATAAACGGTAACACTGATGCAGTGTCACTCTTGGAGGAGTCTGTTTATTTTGAGATATGTTTTGCTTCTGATGTAGAAGGGTAAATCTGACATTTAACTTGCTAATTCTGCATCAAGCAGCCTTGCATCTATGTTCAGACTCAGTACAAGTTTCTCAGTATAAAAACAATTCAGTACTGTACACATTCAATGCTGTACACAGTCACTCATCAGGAGTTGCTTCACTTTTTACACTCTTCTGTACATGCCCTGATATGTGATTGTGTATACACCTGGTCCAATGCTGTCCTAGGTCCAGTGTGACCTTAGTGATGTGAAAAATAAACTCTATATACAGCTCTATTTAAAAAGCAACAGAACTTCTATATACCAGTAAACTGAGCTTCTCAAATAATTTACAGAGAAAAGTAAGAGAGGGACAAGGACCGTTTCCAAGTTGTGCTGATTAAGTTACTCCCTCTGAAGTGCTGACATGTTTCGCTTTGCTTTGGACTCTATGTACAATTCACTTTGCAGCAGTGCAATTCAATAGCTCATTGTACTGAGATTGTGCAGTATTCACTGACGGATCATCATCTTTGGGCCTTTCACAGTAACTCTGTATCACAATATCTTTTATAGGCCAGAAATATATTGGCCACAAAAGGATTATTGCTGGGCTCTCACCCATTGGAACAGCAGGCGGTAGGAGTATTGTGCAAAAGCTCAGGCTCCGAGGGAGAGAGATGTGTCTCTCTAGTTAATAAAGCTCTCTTGGATGAGGACATAAGCAGCAGTTGCCCTGATGTGTGGGAATTTTGCAGGGGAGAAAAGGAGGTGAGAACTGACTGGACATAGGTGGAGAGCTAATGTGGTCCACATGAAGGCAATATTGTGAGGGATCATCCGCTTTCTAGCTTAATACATCTCTGTCCCCTGCTGAAAAGAAAGGAGGAAACAAACAGTAAAGTATCTAGTTTGGTCATCTGAGTCTCTGGCAAATGCTCTACAGTGTTCCTTAGCAGCAAACGTGGAAAACAAAAATGCTCAACTCTTCTCGAAGTATAGAACAGTGCCCAGACTGGAATGCTGAAGAGCGACAGTTTCTGTTCCCATCCATCCTCGAAGATTGACTTTAAATTTAACCAGCACTACCTTCTTTTTCGCATGCAGGTTTCAAGCCTTCCCAGCTCTTCATAGGACTGGTAGAAAATGTCAAACTCCTGGGCACCCCAGCTCCTCCAAACAGCGAGGCACCATTCCATGTTTTTGTTCTCAAAGCAGCACACAACAGTGTCCTTTGCCACGATAGCAGCTTCAACCAGCGCCCTGAGAAACCAAGAACAGGTTTGGAAAACAGAGCATGAGAGGGGAGCTGCTCTCCTAAGAAACAGCAGCCCAGGCAAAGTGAGAAGCGCTGGCTGCGTAGGGTTTGTCTTAGTTGAGAAACCCAACACAGTGACAGTTCTATGGGTCTTGTTTGATGACAACAGGACGGCGCATTCATATAGAGCCAGGTATGGTAAACCTTCATCCCACTGATTGCACTGCAGCTGCTCACAAGTATGAAACTATTCAGTGGGAGGAAAGGTTGCAGAATTTGCCACATAATGCGTTCATCGATTGGATTCAATGCTTGCTTGGCTTTTTTACGCCATTCTCCCAAGGAGTGCTTAGGTAAAGGAAACTGCCCCAGCAGGGCTGGGGAAACAGGAATGGGAGAAGCAGCTAGGGAGTTCGGTATTTGGCAGCTGTGGGGAAGTTGTCCTAGGTCACAGGAGCCCCTAAGGAAGCCACTTTAACCCCACCACCCCACTCATGGGAGACACAGCACGATATCTGTTTCTGTTAGAGATGCTGCAGCCTTGCAAATGCCAAAAGCTTGGGCGGGTAACTTGTTACTGGGAGCGCAACACTGTTGGCTTTTTCATCATTTTCATCCTGCTGGTAGAGGATGAGTCGGGGCACAGTCACTGGTGGGTCTGCGTCAACCATGGCCCGCCCATTCTGCATCCAGGCCTACCCCAGGGGACTACCCTGCTCTGTCCCAGCGTTCTGGCCAGGGAGCAGGGTCAGGTCTTAACCCCTTCCCTCCCTCCTATCCCACTCCTCCCCACCCCCAATTCTTGCCCACCCTCTTGAAGTCAGGCCCACCCAAGAGGGCCCTTCTGGCTCTGCCACTGAGACGAGCTGACCTATTTTGTGCCTGAATCAGCCACGCTGCAACACTGTAAAATGGGACACGTTTAGCAATGGACATTTCATCTACACTTCTACTCCCCCGACTTTTCTTTCTTTCTTTTTTAATACGGTGAATCTCTGAAATGAGTCCACCTAGCCAAATGGGCATATGCAGGCAATGAAAAGGCCAAAGGACTATACCGCCAGGCCAAGACACAAACTAACAACAGGAGTGAATGAACAGACGCCTTTGCTTTCATAAGACCTATGCCAGGGGTGAGCAATAATTTTTAAAAGGGGGGAAATTTTTTAAAATTTTCATAAATATATGTAGTGGCCCCAGGCCACCCCAGAAGGGGTGGGGCTTGGATGGAGGGGGCAGAGTCAGGAGACTTCTTCTGATCCCCTGCTCACAGACCCTGATTGGCTTGGGGGTGGGGAGTGCATAAGTCTTGCCCCCCACACGCGGCACCCAGAGAGAATCGCCAGGTGTTTCAAAACAGCTGGTGGGACCCTCTGGTGCCGCGCGCCCCTGGCAGAGGAGGCAACTTCGCGCGTTCCCCCATCCCCAGGTCTCAGCTGGCCTGGGAGCAGGGGAACGGCAGGGTGGCTGCAGGCCCCTCTGGCTTGGTGGGCCGAATCCGGCCCGCAGAGGCTGTCTTGCCCACCCCTGACCTATGCTGTGTACTGATCAATGGCAATTCATGATAGGGATGTGAAGGACTAGTCAACTAGTCACTTCCCTCACTTTGCTGGCTCTGTCAGATAGAGGCAGCAAGGGGAGGGAAGGAGAGGGGGTACTTCAAAGTGGTAGCGCCGCTTGAAGCCTGGGGCCAGACCCCGAGCTCCACACAGTGCTGCCGCTTTGAAAAGCCGTGTGCAGCCCAGGGCCAGCTGGGGAGTCCCCAGGCTGTTCGTGGCGTTTCAAAGCAGCAGCGCCACGTGGAGCCCAGAATCAGCTGGGGACTCCCCAGCTGACCCCCAGCTCTGTGCAGCGCTGCCGCTTTGAAATGCCGCTGTGGCTGACCCCAGGCTCCAGCTGACACTGGATGGCTCCAGCTGACCCTGGGCTCCACATGGCAATTTTGCCACGTGGCACTTTCAAAGGCGGAGGCACCCTATCAACTAATCAAATAGTCGATGCAAAATTCATCGACTATTCGATTGGTCAATTACCCGATACTTAACATTCTTAATTCATGACACACAGCACAACTTAACCTCCATATTCTTTGTCTGGTATTTAAACAGTCAGCAAAAAACAACCCAACATTCTACCATGGTTATTTATTTTCTTGGAAGCTCAGTTGCTACATCGAGCATTTTAAATTAATGTCCCTGTTTTCCACAGGGTGCCAGGAGTTATGGCTGGTACAAAGGTGCTCATTTAGAGCCAGAACTTCAACCTGCTCTGAGTGAATGAAGTCACAGACAAGCACTGCACTCTTTAGTAAATACACTTCTTGTTCTTAGTGCAGGACCTGATTCTGCCAAGCACTGAGGATCTCCAAAAGCTGGGTGCCTGCAAAGCCCAGGGAAGTCAGCACCTGGCAGGACTGGGCCAAGAGTTATTGCAACAGCACCTCTCATTTTGCAAAATGTGATATCTTAATGCCAACTTGGCCTGGGAAATAAGGCAAATAGTTAGGGATCTGGAGATGCAACTTGCTGTGATGTTTCTGGGTCAGATCATGACCATTACTTGAAGAAGCCAGATGGAACAGTGCTTCCCTCACATGCCAGATCAATCCAAACTTCTGCTTGTTACAGTATAAGGAGCAGGAGAAGCCAAGTCACAGCATGCTCTGCTCTACCAATCCAGGGCCATCCCAGCTGCAGGGATGCTCTAACTCGGCTTGGAGGCCTGTCTGTGTAATTCAACCTGAATCACAGTGACTCTTCAAGCTGGGAGCTTGCTCTGTGGCACTTCCCATGGCTCCTCTTGGCTGCAAATGGCGAACGGGAGCTAATGGGAGTCGCGAGGCTCCGTGACCACGGCGCTGGTAAGTAAACACACCAGAGTGGCCAGTTAACAGGTTTCTCCAAGAGGTTTAGCCGACCACTTTCAGAAACACTGCCCTGAGGGAGAAAGGCCAATTAGAGGATTGTAGGCCTTCCACTCTGATACTGGATGTGCCTTCCCCTGATGGAATCTGTTGTGATCATGAAATACAAGCTCTAATTCAATCTCACCCATAGGGAGCCAGCTCCCCGGCCTTCAGTACAGCCATGACTCTGCCGCGCTGCGTGTCACATTCCTTCTCCAGCCCGATAACGATGATGTCGCCACCCCTCCTACAGACAAAAGTGAGACAGTCACGTTCAACAAGAGAGGCCACTGACAGCCAGGGAAAGCACGCGTTCACAGTGCTACGCTAGCTCCCCCGGTTACATCTGCTGAAGGCTGCCAACAGGGCACAGGTCTGAGATCCAAAGATGATCACAGAGCTCATTAAAGACGGCCGGCGTTCCAAACAGTCTCTTTCAGGCTCAGAAGGAGGCTCCATTAAGGGCCTCATATATAAAAACAACTGCAGACAATGGGGCCCACTCAAGGCACTATGCCACCATGCAGGTCAGCCCTAGGAAGTGCAAGTGCTGTAACTTGCAAACACACCCCCGCCAGCCCCTCCGAGCGCAGCAAGTTACAGTGCTGTAAAGCACAGCTTGAACAAGGCTACAGCAATGGGAGCCGCACTCCCGCGCTATTAGCTACTCCCCTTGCGGAGGTATTTTACCCAGGGTGCTGGGCGAGCTCTCTCCCAGTACCTGTGCTGTGGCCACCTGTTCAGTGGAAAGCACCGAAAGTGTAAACAAAGCCTGAGTGATTTGAGAGATATTGGTAGCAGGGTATGTGCAGGTTAGAGTGCATCTACAGGGCAATGGAAGCCCCGGGCTAGAACTCAGGCTCAAGTCAAGCCAAACTCCCATCAGTCTATACTATGTTATGCTAACCTAGGGCCAGGCTCTAGAGATGCCCTGGCAATGGAAGGTCCAAGCCTGATCCTGAGTGCTTGGCAGAATCTGGGCCCCAGGATTCAAACTGTGCAGTGGGGGGGACTCAGCCCCAGTGGACTCGTGCTGGGAACCCACCAAAGTATCCCTGAAGCCTACGCCCTGACTTTCTTTGTCCTCTGGACAGTCACATTTGGTGAACAGCTGAGTTTTCCCATGCTGCACCATGAACAAAGGCCTAGAGTGGCCACATGTTGGGAGGGACTAAGGAAATCTGAGATATGGCTGGTCAGACTCAGATCTGAGAACTTGGTGTGGATGCTGGAGCCCCAAGTTCAGGTCCAGGTCTGAAAATTTTACCTCGAGCTGACAGAGCAGAAGCTGAAGCACTGCTTTTTCTAACCCTGGGTCCACTGACTCCAATTCCACAAACACTAGCTTACACTGCTGTGTAGACATACCCTTGGGGGCAAAAAGCAGCAGTGAACATGACCCAGACAGGAGCCAGAGAACCAGCTCCTTATACAGAGGGGTCACAGGAGTGGCAGACTTGGGGGTTTCTGGGCAAGAAAACTACCAGGCGATGTTTGTTTCTACTCTGTCCAAAGACACAAGATTTCGAATACTTTTTCTTTGGGGGGGAGAGGAGGGAGGGAGGGTAAATAAACAAGATGGCATCAATAACATATCGGATTTGTATCGTGATTTCTTGTCCTAATGGAAGGCCCCAAATTTGCTAACGGGGCAATACTAGATACCACCCAAATGTTGTAGAAATGTTGGTTCTAACTTGAAACTCTGGGACAGCTACGTAGTTTCTTTGCTGTATCTTATTGCCAGTCACCATCACGGGTAAGTTTGATGTGAAACAATTAGAAACAACCCCCATGCTCTTGAGAGCTTCCCAGAACCCACCCCTTATGACTCGGGTCTGGTTTGCTGTGGATGTGGTTTAAGGGATGATTCACCTAGGGATCCAGATGAGGTCTTTTACTGCAAGAACCTTTACAGCTTGGAGATGCTCTGTGTGCTTATCCGTCAGTGCAGCATGGTTTTCAGATGTGTCTGGGGAAGGGATGGGTTCACGAAGCCTGCCGGACGGCTCACACTCCATGGAGAAAAGTGCACTGGATGAGCTTGCAGGGGAGCTGGGCAGACTGGAGGAGGACTGAGTTATCCTGTTGGGAGGGGAGGACGAGTATGAAGACACAGAGCAATAGTCTGTGAGGGAGTCCTGATGGTTTAATATTTGTGTGCCCAGCTCTTGGCTGTAGATAATGCTCATATCAGCCAGAGAGTTACTCTCAAGCACCGTCCTGTGTATAGCTGTTGTAGCAGGGATCCCTGCTGAAGGTGGCTGGATTGTAAACATGTCTCTTAAAGGGCTGCAGTCGCCGCAGAAGTACCGTGCGCAGAGTTGATAGGTGGCAGTATGGTACATCACCAGGTAGTTAGTTTTATCGTCCAGGCACCATATCACTTCCTCCCCGTGGTACTCTGAGTTACATGCCATCGACGTGATCACAGATGGAGGGTTGTAGGGCTCCAGCCTCCTGTTAATATCTATGGTCACACAGTCTATGATGAGAATGCCAGGGCCATTGCTGTACCAGACCTCAGCCCCGCTGTTTGTTATTTCCATGGCTTTCACAGGGTAGGGGTTCTGCCGGGGGTCACTGTCCGCGATGTTGAACTTGGATCTATTTGCAGTGTGTGAGCACAAGTAGGAGCCGCTGTCGTCTGGGATACCGCGTGCCACTGAAAAAACTGCCACCAGTCCATCTGACAGGCCAGCTAGCACCAGGTAGGAGTTCTGTGGGAGAGAGAAAGAGAGAGACACTTGTATCTCCATGTAGATGTTTATCATTTTGCAATAAGAGTTCCCCATCCAACATGCCAGGTGCCCCAACAATACCAAAACAGACCCTTCCATTACCCCAAAAGCAAACTAAACCACCCTGAAACAATGTCACTATCTAAAAAACCCGAATGAACCTACGCACAACCCCTCGGCTCCCTCTCCCCAGCCCTAACCATCCCCCATCACCTTACAGGTACGGGAGGAGGGATGGGCAATACAGTCCCCCCTAACGACTAACAAACTCAGGCTGTGGTACACTCGTATGTGCCTGGGAATCCAACTGTTCAAGGCCTGCCTAGTGCAAACAAGGAATAAAGCAGAGCAGTGCTTCTGCTGCGGGAACCATGATGGCAAAGCAGAAAATGAAATTTTTTATCCTCAGCCCAATGCCCTGCACACTGCTCACAGGCAGTGACTCACCTGACAGCAAAGCTCACAGAATCACAGAACACTAGAACTAGAAAGGACCTTGAGAGGTCATTGAGTCCAGACCCCTGCCCTCATGGCAGGACCAAGCACCATCTAGATCATCCCTGACAGCTATCTATCCAACCTGCTCTTGAACATCTCCAGTGATGGAGAGTCCACAACCTCCCATGGCAACTTATTCCAGTGTTTAACCACCCTGACAGGTAGGAAGTTTTTCCTAATGTCCAACCTAAACCTCCCTTGCTGCAGTTTAAGCCCATTGCTTCTTGTCCTATCCTCAGAGGCCAAGGAGAACAATTTTTCTCCCTCCTCCTTGTAACGTCCTTTTAGATACTTGAAAACCGTTATGTCCCCTGCCAGTCTTCTCCTTTCCAAACTAAACAAGCCCAATTCTTTCAGCCTTGCCTCATTGCTCATGTTCTCTAGACCTTTAATCATTCTGGTTGCTCTTCTCTGGACCTTCTCTAATTTGTCCACATCTTTCTTGAAATGTGGTGCCCAGAACTGGACACAATACTCCAACTGAGGCATAATCAGCACAGAGTAGAGCAGAAGAATGACTTCTTGTGTCATCCCAATGAAGTGTCCGCATGACGGGTGCAGGCCTGGGGCCCCAGACTATGCTGTACACATGTGGAGATGTCAGCAGAGCAGGCTGACAAACACGATGGAGGATTTGAAGGTACTTATAAAAAATGCCCTATGATTAATGAACACACTCATGGCTATGGCAACTTACAGCACAGAGAGCAAGTCGTATGCTGTGTGGATTTCATTCTAGCCAAAACAAAGTTCTGTGCTGCAGTCATGCTCAACACAAGAGGGTCTCCTCCGTGTGGCACCCAAATTCAGATGTCAAATTATGCACAGCATAGATTGCTATTCAGTGACATTGCTCTACCATGGCAGAATGCTCAAAGCATAACGAAGCAGTGAGCAAGAAAGAGAACGTTATGGCTTGTCACCCCTTCTGCTTGGCCAGATTGTCCCAACGACAGTGAAAACCTAGGAGACATTGGTCAGAGGGGGAAATGGGTATTGTGGGAATTTGACTCCATGTGCAACTGTGGGCATACGCCAGAACCCTCCCTATGAGTTGGCTCCCCCATCCGTGAAACAGAATAATTCTTACCTCACAGGGGGAGAGTTGGGCTTTTCCAATGTATCCGACTGTAAGAAGGTGTCTATCCCAGGTACTCGGTATCTGTTAACACTTCCTCATCAGATTGGGGCCATACTTCCCCAACAAAAGAGCGGGCCAGCCAAACCCTGACAAGTACCTTACCTTCCCAAGGTACCAACCCTCAAACCAGGACTCATTCCTGGTACAAACATGTACTTTGCAGCATGCCCAACAGGTCAGCAAATTCAGGCTCCTTCAGACCAAACTAGGGGCAATAAGTTTCAAGGTCAAGGGCCCTCCCAGAGAACCTCCTGCCATGTATAAGTACAAAATTCTAGCCCAAGCACCTCCACAAATTTTAGCTTATCACACAGGGAGAAGGGCAGTTACACAAGGCCGTGAGGCATAGGCCATTTAGGTCTGATGACATCAAAAATCAACATCTGTATACAGAACATAAAGGGGAATGAAAAGATGTTTGAGTGACTTAGGGGACACTGGGAAAAGCAGTCTGTGAGCCTGTGAAAGTTGGATCCCCTGGCCTGGAGGGATGGAGATGCTGGTAACTTTATACAAGTATTTCTGTGAATAAGAAAACTGTTTAGGCAGATTCTAACATGCCAAGATTAAGCTTTAGATAACACAAAGTGTTCTATTTTATTTCACGTGTCGCCAGACCTGTCTCTTTCCCTTGGCTTAGTGTCACTTAGATGTCTGTTCTTTGTTAACAAACCTATTCTTGTTTTGTTACAAATTCACTGCTGTGTATTACAGTGTGACTCTTCTGCTAACCTGGCAGGCTAATGCATGCACTGTCCTTCTGGAGGCAGCGAACACAGTCATTTCTAGGAGTGTCCATTGTGAGTGATGGGGCACTGCAGTGGGACAGCTCTGGGGAACTGAGATTCACTGACTGTTACGTGCAAGACCAGGCTTATCCGGAGTCTTGAAGAGTTTGCTGCAAGGCGGACAGACTGGTGCACCAGGGAGTTGACACAGTGTAGCAGCATTAAAGCTCACACTTTTGCTGTGGTATAGGGATAACACAGTAGTTCACAGGGTGGGGTTTCCCAAACAGGACATCACAGAAGGCCACTTTATCTTAAACGAGTTTTGATGGGAATTTCTCAGGCACTTCTACTGGCCACATTTTAGCAGGCTTTAGCTGGAGAGTGAAAGCTAGTCTCTGGCCTTTCACTCCTTCCATGGTGCCCCTTCCCACCCTTCCCCAGCGCTGAGTCACCATTAGGAGCTTTTAAACTCCTCCATGACTAAGCACCTTGGGAGAAGACAGTCTGGCTAGCAAATACTGTATTTCTTTTGGTTTAGCATCATAAAAAATCTATTTGATCTCCTTGGTTAGTGTCAGCTACAACAGACCAGCACAAGGCAGCTTTCCGATTCAGTAAGCCAGCTTCTCAGTGTGTATAATTCGGCATAACTCCATTGAAGTCCAAAAAGCGGTATAGCTGCTGGGGATCGGGCCCAATAGATCCCAAGGAATATTACAAAACACTTTGACTTCCTTAACACAAGCACTGCGGAGGCAAATTCAGCAGCCATTTGATGCTCAGCCACAGCATGACTCAAGTGTTTTATTCAGGTGCTGAGGCTGCCCTCACCACTTTGGAAAGCAAGGCATGCGAATTCCTGCCCGAAGAAGGGCCCTGAACCACATTTGTTACTGCATCTACTGAGGTGAGGGTGCCAGCCACTTAGCATGCAAGTGCGATGAAAGCCACATACTCACAAGAGCTATCCACTTCATTGATGCTATCAAGGCACAAGTGTGTTGGGAGGTGGTGGACATAAGGTAGACGTCTCTGTGACAGGGCGTGACAAAGTGGAGCTTGTAGGGATTTTATTCCCCTTGTTATGGTGCATGTGATTTCTACTGTCCTGTAGTAACCCTGTGTGAGTGTGCCTCAGTTTCCCTGGGCACTACATTAGTACCTAGATGGTGATGGGAATTTTGGTGCGATAGCCTTCCCCATGTACACAGTGGCTGATGATTCTGTAACCTGAGCTTGGGAGAGGGTGTGTGACCAGGTGACACCTTTTGCTCGGGAAGCAGGACAAAGGTGGTAGGCAGGGCTGGCTGTAGGGCTGGGATGAGCTGCTGAGTGTGGGTTAGTCTCACTGGCTTGGGGCACAGGAAGGGGGGTCAGGGCCCTTGGCTCTGAGCCCTCTCTCTCCAAGGTGAATTGTACTGTACTAGTTACTGTGCTGACAAGTGTGTTCTATGCTGTGTCCCTATCAACTAATAAACCTGTTCTACCTTCTGGTGA
The DNA here is from genome assembly GCA_032595735.1 of Pelochelys cantorii. Lineage (NCBI taxonomy): Eukaryota > Metazoa > Chordata > Testudines > Trionychidae > Pelochelys > Pelochelys cantorii. The sequence goes on along the minus strand of CM064338.1, from coordinate 39,341,513 downwards.
GAGTCACATCTGACTGCAGACGGGGGTGGGGTGGAGGTGGTGGGGTGCAGGGCCTGGTGACTCCCCACACCTCGGTGACACAGGGCATTCCATATTCTTTGTGGAACTATTCTTATGAATATGGCATAACTGGACTATACTTTATGTGAGATACTTCATCTGAGATATTGTTGGAAAGGTTGTAATCTACTGAATAGGATCATCCCATTTGTATACATGTATCATTCCTGTATTTGAAGTTAGAAATATGAAGTATAAACCTGTGTTACTAATGTAATCATGCTCAGATGCTAAGTGAAGGCCATTAGGAACTTAATGGCCCTATACTCAGGACAATGATTTGTGAATAGACTGGGTTTTTTCCTGTAAGCCTGGGAGGAGGGGCTATGGTGGGTCCTATCAAGACATGTGGCCATGTGACCTGATGCTGGGATCTACCCTGGATGCTGTATTTTTCCGCAAGAGAAGAGAGAAAGTTTAGACAGAACACAAAGGATTCCCGCCTTCTGCAAAACCTATTTAAGTGTGGGAGTGAGGTAATCCAGGTCATCAGTTCTTCCTGGCCAACCTGTGCAAGATGACTGAATTAGAAGAAGGAACTGGGCTCAGGCTGGAAGGATGTCTAGTCTGTGAAGATTATTAGAACAACTTTTAGGGTGAGAGATTCCATGTAACTAGCTGCTTTAGTGTATTAAGCTTAGCTTGTGTGTTCTCTTTTTTATTTTGCTTAATAACTTACTTTGTTCTATGTACTGTCTCCTATAACCACTTAAATCCTACATTTTACTCTTAATAAAATCATTTTTGTTTATTAATAAATCCAGTGTAAATAATTGTGAGAGGGGGCATGGAGTCTGTACATATCCCTCTGTTCACTGAAAGGGAGAATTTCATGAGCTTATGCTGTAGAGATCTCTCTACAGCATAAAATGGTTTATCAAGGGTTCACTCTCAGACAGGGTATGTATTTGAGTGCTGGGAAAGGGTTTCACCGTGTGCTGCTTACAGTGTGTGTCTGCAGCCTTGGGGTGTGGCCCTGTGCCTGTGTCTGTGCTGAAGCAGGCTGGAGAGCTGGGCTCAGCAAGACAGGGCTACAGGATGCCCAGGCTGTCAGGAGAGGCAGGCTCAGTGGGGTCTCGGCACATCAGGTGACAGTCTCCAGGGGGTCCTCCCCCATCACAGTCTCCCAACCATGTCATTAAAAAAGCGACCAAAGCCAAACAGCTCAGCAGCCTCAACATTAAGTAACTTTCTCATAATTCACTTTCAACATTTTAGCTGAGAGAAGAGCCAACGAAAACACAGAAAGAAAACTGCCTTGGAAGCCTCTGGCCTGCCAAAAGTCCAGCTGTGCCAGTGAGAATGGCCTCTAAATGGGGGCGTGTGCTGTATTGTACAGCACAGAGGATGAGCCTACGCCAAGACTGTCTGTCTGCACAACCACAGTAAAGTGTAGAGTTTAAGGCCTTCTGGAATTCATCAGATCCCAGGTAAATGAAGCCCTCAAACAACACAGACTTTGTCACTCCCCCATCCCAGTTCCCTGGCTGATCCTTCTGGCACAGAAGATGTTGGCAGGCTACAGCCTTTACATGCAAATTTGTTTTCATGTGTTCTAGGCTCTGATGGAGGCCAGGTCCTGACATATGTTCAAACCTCTCTCATGGTTTTCTTTGAGAAAATACTGAAAACAGATTGGAAGGTAATTTGCTTTGAGGTGGGGGGGGATCTGGAGGATTTTATTGTTATCTGGTCATAATCATTAATTGTAAAAATTAACCTCCAAAGTTACACTTTCATCTGTTTTGTTCTGGGGGTCTTTTGAGGGGGAGAGTTTATTTTCAGGGCTTCACTCTGCTTCTTTCAAATACCTATGATGTTTCCTTTGGATGAGAAAAGAGGCATGGGAAACTATTCTTTTGGATCTAACATCTCAAATGTAGCCAGTCAAAAGTACTTCCCTTCTGAGGAAAATCTCAGGGCAGTGATCTGACTGCGTGTTACTTCAGGTTTCATCAGCTAGCTGGCTCTTGTACTTGGAAAAGGCCGATGTTCCCATCCACCTCAATGAAAGATTCTTTTCTCCACTAGATTTTTTTCCCCAAAGGCTCATTCTGTACAGCGAGCTCAACAGCTTAACACGACAGGCCTTCTGATTCTTACCGAGCAAAATTGTCAACTCTTGTAAACAGTTTAGATTCTTGCAGACTTTGCCTGAATTTCCTCCTGGTTATTGACCTGGACATACACAGATAAGTGTCCACAGAAAGGAGGAAAATATAGCCTATGAAGAATTCTGCAGAAAAGACTGATATGGAGGCAGGGGGAGGGGCAGAGTGGGAAGGGAGAACAGTCTCACTTCAATATTATTGTAGGGCCTTGAACTATTTATTACATTCATTAGACATATCTCAATCTGGAAAGATAAACCTGGAGACCTAAAACCCACTAGAAATCCCACAGAATTGTAATCAGAGTGACAGCGGAAAGCCTCAAAATGACAGACATTCTACTTCTTTGGACAAAATAAAAAGTAGCAGAAGAAAGATAAATGAGGTATCAGGCATCTAACATTGTGGAGGAAAAACTCTGTAGCTTTGGGAGACAGGAAAAAAGTGAACAGAAGCAGCCTCACAGGGGTGAAATTAATTCCTGTGCTAGCCCCAGGTCCATGCACCCTGTAAGTAAAACTCACACCTTACTCTGAAGGGTGAAGTGCATACTAACCCTGTGCTAGCCCTCTGCTCAGAGGCACATCTCACTAACTATATAGCACTCTGAGCCACTGAACAGAAATGCACAGTAACACAATAGGGATGTTAAATATTGGTTAATTGAATAGTCAATTAACCTAATGAATTTTTATTGGTTATTTGACTATTCTATAGTCCCCGGGAGGGGTGGTGGTGGCAGCAGCCAGTGTGCTCTGGTCCCACTCCCAACGAGCCCCCTACCACTCCGTGTTGCAGCAGTGTGGGGTGCCAGGTGGGAACCAGTCCGTGAGGGGAGCCATTTTAAAAATCAGCGCCCCTCACGGACCGGCTACCTGTTGCCCCACGCTACTGCCTCAGATACAGAGGCAGAAGTGCAGGGTGGCAGCAATCCCTGTCTGGGCGAGGGGGGTGGTTTTGGATCTCCCGGACCCGGCGTGAGCCGGAACTGAACCAGACTGCCTGCCCGCCTGGCTCCTAATACACTTTAAATGCAGAGCCACAGCAGGGGTAGGTCCTGGATCTGGTGCAAGCTGGGACTGAGCCAGGCTACTGGCCAGCCTGCCAAAAAATTTATTCGGGGGGAGGGGAATGCATGTAGTCTATAGTATTAACATATAAGCTTTTGCTTATTGGTTAATCGACTACACTGTTACATACCTATAACACAGTAATGGGCACATAATCAAATAATCCCCTACAACTTCTGTGAAAACTGTGTTGTGCAGTTAATAAACATAGTAGGTTCTCTTGGAGTAGTATGCTCTGATAAGCTTTTATGTAATTAGAAATATTGAAAAGAAACGAATAATAATGTGTTGTTTTCACTCTAGATTGTTACAGGTAAAACTGAGGATAATCTAACCAATCAGAACATGTTTATATATAAATATTTTGCAATAGCCAATAATGTCACAATGCCACATTTCTCTTAAGAGCATGCTGAGGATAGGGCTTCAAATGTCTCCAAAAAATAAGATTATGAGCTCTACACTACATAATGACTCCCTTTGTTATTACCAAGGAGAGATAATATCCTAACCTGCTATTTTGTTGCATCCAAATTCCCAACCCAAGGAAAAAAGATGTGTCGCTAAGGCATAAGTGATATGTATATAGGAGGCCCCCAACTTGCGACGCGATCAGTTCCGGGGAAAGCATCACAAGTTGGGGGCTTCGTTCGTAACTCAAACCCTCATTTACGATAGGTGCTGTGCACTGTCATAAATGTGGGCTGAGGACGTAAGTCGGGGGGTTTCTGGCCCCTTCCGCACTTACAAAAATGGCTGTAAGTGTGGGGGGTCGGAACTCGGCAGTCACATCTCGGGGGCCTCCTGCATACTGCATGCATGTAGACTGTCCAACCAATATGCACTTAAAAGAAATACTCGTGTCCTTCTGTGTGGATTAGCCAATATCTATTCTAATCACCCAGTCACTTCCCATCTACCCATTTTTCTCATTCACTTACAATATTTTTTTTTCTAATGATAAGGTGGAAATGCAGCTGGAAAGCTTCAATGGCAAGAAAGCAGGTATATTTTGACTACTTTCCTAGAAAGTTCTGAAGTGCCGTTTCTAGACCTCAGGTTCTCCCCTCTACTATTTTCAGGCCTCTGCTCTCCTTGGCTTGGACACAGAGACCTGCAAATTGCTCTTTTTGCTCTGCCAGCAAGTTTTAGTATAGAGCAGTTACAGCAATGTCCTTTTGCTATGCAGAGGACAGTGAAAAACAACATATTCTTGGGCTCCTGGTTCCATAAGCAGAGGCTTTAGCTTCACTGATATGCTTTTCCAATTGTGAGAAACATTCCTCTTTACCTTTTTTACAACAGGCACTGCTAAGAAGCAGCTTACAGTAGCTGGAGTGTCTAATCCCTTTTGTGGAGTGTTTAAAGGACACATGCCTTGTAAGCCATACACATAAATCTTCTGGTCCTGCAAATGAACAAGAGCACATGAAATTATGTTTAATTCAGTCATAATTTAACTTAACCGCTTTTTACATTATCAGGTAAATTGTCTTAAATTTGTCTCCTATAGAACTGTCCAGTTTATATTTCTGGAGGTCAAAAATCTTCAATATGGATTTAAGTTAGTTCTTTTCTGGCCAACTTTTATCTTAAAGGTCCTCTCCCTGATGTTTTGTTTTGTCTTTATGTTATCCAGTTCACAGCTACTAGCACTGGTAGGGAATTTTCTGCCAGGAAAATCAAAATTACATATATTCTTTTGATTAGCTTGCTGAACTGAACCTAACTGTTTCAAGTCAGTTCAGTGTAAAGCTGCATCTCCTGTGGTGTTTCGTTGCCTTGAAGGAGTTGTAATTTAGACACTGGGCAAAGAGGACAGTCTCTGCGCCAAAGGATAAATGGGCACAAATCAGACATTGATAAAGATAACATACAAAAACCAGTAGGAAAACACTTTAACCTCCCTGCACATTCAGTAATGGATATAAAAGTAGCCATCCTTCTACAAAAAACTTCATAACCAGACTACAAAGAGAAACAGCAGAGCTGCAATTCATTTGCAAATGTAACATGATCAAATTAGGACTGAATAAGGATTTAGAATGGTTCTCTCACTACTAAGGCAATTTTCCCTCTCTTTGTAGTCACACCTCCCTATCAGCTGCTGGGAATGAGCCACATCCATCCTGACTGAATTGGCCTCCTTGAGACTGGTCCTACCTTTGACAAGTAACTTCCTTCTTTTGATATACTAGTATATATTAGGGACCTCAACGTGTAGTCAACTATACGATTAACAGATAAGCCTTATCAGTTAATTTTGTTGGCTACACGCATTTCTGCTTAAAAGCCAGTTCCCTCCAGCACTGGCTCTGCAGTGCTGCCTTCCCTTCCACCACGTTGCTGCCTCTATCAGAGGCAGCAGCAGGAGAGGGAGGCAGAGGAGGCTGCCACGAAGTAGTCTCTGTCCACAGCAAGCCTGGGCCTGCCACGGGAAGAGGCTGCTTCGCAGCAGCAGCCCCTGTAGGAGGCAGAGCAGTTTCTGTCCATGGGAAGCTCAGACCCCTCACCGACAGGGGCTGCTGCCAGACCTGCCTTGTCTGCTACCAAACTGGGCTGCTTCACATCAGCCTCGCCCACTCCTTTCCCTCCCTCCCAGCAGCAGCCTCTGTCCGCAAGGAGCTCAGACCCCCATGAACAGGGGGTGATGCCATCCCATGCTTCTGTCTCTGTATAAGAGGCAGCAGCATGGGGCAGCAGGCAGCCAGTCTGCACGGGGAACTGTTTTTTTTAACTGGCTCCCCTGGCTGATCAGCTCTCACCTGGCACCCCATGTTGTTGCCTCTGATTCAGAGACAGAAGTGCGGGATGGCAGGGGGCTCCCTCGGAGTGGGTCCAGAGCACACTGGCTGCCGGCCCTGCCCTTGGGGACTATCGAATAGTTGTGTAACTGATAAGAATTCATGCGGCTACATGACTATTCAATTACCCAATATATATATACACACAAACACACCCCTGCCTCTGTAATTTCCACTCCAATGCATCTGACTAAGTGGTTTTTACCCACAAAAGCTTATGCTCAAATAAATCTCTCAGGGTATGTCTACACTACCACCCTAGTTCAAACTAGGGTGGTTAATGTAGGCATTCGAAGTTGCAAATGAAGCCCGGGATTTAAATATCCCGGGCTTCATTTGCATCTTGCCGGGCGGGCGCCATTTTTAAATGCCCTTAGTTCGAACTCCGTGCCCGCGGCTACACGCGGCACGGAGTAGGTAGTTCGAATTAGGATCTCTAATTCGAACTACCGTTACACCTCGTTCCACGAGGACTAGGGTGGTAGTGTAGACATACCCTCAGTTTTTAAGTTGCTACAGACTCCTCATTGTTTTTGCAGATACAGACTAAAGTGGCTGCGGCTCTGAGACTTGCAGTTTCCTCTCCGACCAAGCTGCAGGGTGCATCACTGAATATGTATTTCAGCCAGGAAGCCCAGCCCATACAAAAATGAGGGCATGGAAAACCAGAACTACAGCTCGGAGGAAATGGTGTGGCACCATATGGAGATAAATGTAGTTTAATGTTGAAGTGACTTAAACTAAACGCTTAGTTTTTGTTCAAGCTGAAACAAAATATCTCATCTTGGGAATGTCAAAATGTTTCATTTTAAATCCAAAATGTCAAAATAAAATGTTCCAACCTTTCTACATGTAAATTTTTCTGAGATTTCTTTCTGTGAAAAAATGCCTCTACTTTGACTTTTTTGACCTAATTCAGGACAAATAAAATGTCAACGTATCAGAATTACCTGCAGGATGTAAATTCCAATTTTCACTCAGCTCTAGCGTGCATACATATGCAAATACAGCTGGTTGAATTACCTATTACAGATAATTCACCCAATTCATTTAGCCCCCTATCCATTTGTGAAGCTCTAACTTTTAGGAATTCATTTGTAATAGTTCAACAGGTTTCACAAGAATATTTTTGTTTTGTGTCAGAACCTAGTTGCACTCAACATGGTTCTGCCTGAAGAGTAGATAGGGACCTAGAGAGATAAATCCACTGTGCTATCTTGGTCTTATCTTCTTAGCCAGGGATTTTAATCAACCTAGAAGAGTTGGGCACCTATATCCCATTGACTTTCAACTCCCTTCTTTTTAAATCTCCAGTCTCAATGTGTTTTCTTCCATCTCTGTTCCTTGTCACTTTCAGATAGGATTCTTTACCCGACAGATCCCTCAGTACTGATGTGCTATAACCTGCGACCGTTTTATGTTGGACTGCTGTTGTTTCCACATTTCATTCAGAACAGCAGAACCATGGTCTTAGGACCAATAGGCTCTAGATCAGGGGTAGGCAAATACTAGCATGTGGGCCGGATGTGATTTGCCAGGGTTAGCCTCTAGTGGGCCCCCACACCGCTGTATTTACCTGTGCCTCCGCAGGTACAGGTGATCACAGCTCCCATTGGCCGCGTATCGCCATTCCCAGCCAATGGGAGCTGTGATCACCCATACCTGCGGAAGTGCAAATAAATATAGCGGCAGCGGCCCACCAGTGGCTAACCCATTTTATTGCCCACCTCTGCTCTAAATACTAGTTAATAACAGGTGGAAACAATACACCAGTGAGAAAGCAGATGTGAAGTTTGAGTTTGACTGCCCATTGGACACACTCATTGTCATGCTGATTCTCTGAGCTTTACATTACTAATTTACTCAGCTAAGGCCATGTTTCTTTAGAACACACATGAAAAAGATTTTTCCAACAGGGAAAGGTAGTGCACACAACTAACAAGAAGAGCGCTCAACTTTCGGATAACATTTACCTCTGTGGCAGTCCATAGGGCACTCTGAACTTTTAACTGGCAGCATAACTTCATTCCCGGGCAGCTCATTCTCTCCACTTCTATGAGTCCTTTCTCTGTATTCACCACCGTGTAGTTTCTGAAAGGAGGAAATGTAATTTGTTACAGCAACGATGCCAATAGTAAAACAGCATTAACAGGTAATTGCAATTAATGTGTTTGCATTGTACAATTTGGAAATCACCTAATGTGTTTGACTGGGTTACACATATGGTCAGCTCGCGAGCTATCCATCATCCTGCAGATGAACAAAATGCTCTTAATCTTTTTTGGGGAAAGGAAAGTATATCATAGAGGGAGAAAATTCAGACACTTTGAAGTGCTTTCTGCTACTTTCTTGCTAAGTGTACTTCAGCAATTGTCTTGTTACTCTGATTATTTTGCTGCCTAAATGAAAGAAGTGACACATCAAGAAAGGCTAAAGATCTTTGAGATGGTAAAATAATTTTAAAACATCTGATTAATGAATATTTTAGTGAATAAAAGCAGTATGTTTGTTTCACTGTGATTCATGGGGGTCACATTTCAATAGGTTTTTGAACAAACCATGAGTATTCAAAAATATGTCTATGAAACCCAGAAGTTGCACTTATTTTAGCACGAATAACTATATGTTCTGAAATGTTTCCAGATGTGCATATCTTGTTACTCACCTATCTAAAATGGTTTAGTTATCCAATCAGAGAGCAGAAATAAATACCGTAAGGCTTAAGCAACCAACCAAATGGCATGAATGGCACATAGTGAAAGTAAACAGTTCAATGGCTAACATGCAGAACCAAAATTATATACTCCTACCATTTTGCAAATACTTGCTAATAGCGAATACCTTCCTAGAAAATCAGGATCAGCCGATGAATGGTTTCCAAATCCAAAAAGGGGTTACAAATTCATAATGAATATTATTCATAAAAGGCAGTTTGACCAGCAGTAAGAAGCATGTTCTTGAATCAAACACCAGCATCAGGTCTCAATTAGCAAAGCATTTAAGCACTTGCTTATTAAGTCCATTCCTATTCAGTAAAAAACTTAAGTATATACTAAACTTAAGGCATGGAGTTAAGTCCAATTATTTCAATTGGACTCAAACACAGGCTTAAGTGCTTTGCTGAATAGGCCTGGAATGCTGAATTGGTCCCTCAGTTAGGAAAAGTTTAGTGTCAAATGGCCTCATTAGTAAAAGGAGATCAGATCTAGTCTCGTGTGCCAATACTCTATCCATTATTACAGGCTCCTAAACCTGATAATAATTTGAAGCTGAGTTAAGCTCAGTAATATTAATTCTGAAATAACCACTGACAGATTACTAGTTAAAGCAGTCTGGGAAAATAGTGTTCTATGTATTTTTGGAAGTGCTCCTAATTCACTTTCACTTTCCTTCCCTACGGCCCCCTGGCATGAGTGCTATGTTGAAGGTGTCTATGTTAAATCAAAAAGGATGAAAAGGATAAAAACAAGCCCTCTACCTGGTATCTTCCTTCCCGTCCCAGAATACCACAGTGTACTCTTGTCCTTGGGAGGAGAAGAAGGAAGACTGTTTCCCACAACACAGCAGGTACATGAAAGTAGGAAAGGTAGGATCCTTCATCTGTCCTACAACAGAAATGGCCAATGGGCGCTGAAGAAAAAAAAAAACCCCACACATACACTGAATGGCATGTATATAGCAGAGATTCTTTTGCAGGTCAAGAATTAACAATACATTCATAATAATTACTGTTTATAACATCTATAGTTTAGGCTGGGGATCTGAAAAGAACCTAAGAGAGTTAGGTGCTCAAATTTGCACCCAAATCCCTTAAACTTCTTTCAAAATCTGTCCCACAGCTGTTTCCTGAGTTTCGCACTTCACTGTAAAAAGCAACATAAATAACAAGAATCAAGGCAGATCTCTCTCCTTCCACTCCTCTTCCTGGCTTCCCCCATTAGGATTTGATCTATGATCTTGCTCTTTGAGCATTTAGAGAAGACAGCCACACTCATCAGAGAGTATAAGTGTCTGTACGTGATTACAGAAAGATGTAAGATGTAGTACAATGTAATCTCCTTTTATATTTGAAATCCTTTCCTGTCCCATGGTGCCTTCTTTTCAAAGCTGCTGAATTTCTTCTAGCTGTATTCACAGCTTGACACGTCAGTGGTTTTTAGTAATTAAGGGTGGACTCTTGCCCCACCGAAGTCAATGAGAGTTTTGCCATTGACTTCTTTGGGCCTTGATTTCACCTTAAGATAAGCATACAGAGACTCCATTCATGAAACTCACACTCAAGTCAATGGAAGTTAGGTCCTAAATACCAGCAGGTATAAATGGGTGGCCCGCCATTGATGTCACTTGAGTAGTATCCATTTACACCAGCTGAGAATCTGGCTGTTAGCATGTGGGAGGGGCCTCTGTTACAAGGATGGCCTCTGTTACAAGCAGTAGATAAATGGTCAAAAAACACCGTCATCCCCGTCTTGTACCTTTTCTGGCTTAGTGTCCCAACATTCCATCATAAGTGTCTGCATCCTGTAGAACTGCACTTCCCCCGGCTGCCCCAGAATGGGACGGATCCCTTTGGACAGCTTCTTAGCAATCTGAAGCTGATGTTGTCCAAGCACAGGGCGCTGTCCAGACAACAGTTCATATAGGACCATTCCATAGGAAAACATGTCCACCTAAGGCAAATATCACACAGTTAAGCACAAAGCTCCCCTCATGGATGAGGATGAGGTATGGCTAGTTGGATGAGGTATGGCTATTTTTTTTTTGGAAGGGAGTTTTATTGTTTTCTAGAATTTGAGATATAATATCGACAGCAGTGATGGAAACCAAACAATACATAAAAACAAGCATTAAGAAGTAATAAAATAAAATCAGCAGCATATGCAGGATATGCATGCACCCCTGTGCAGAGGGGCTAGGCTTATGCACTTCTTAAGTGTTTGCATAGCTGTTAGGCTGGCTACTGTTAGGCTGGTTAATTTCTTCTAGAAAGAATGAATTGACCTAAATGAAGAGTCCAAATAGCTGTGTTCCCAGGGAATCTTTCCTGGCACATACAGGCATTTCCCATCTAGCTGCAGTTGGTGTTACGAATACAGAGTCCAGTTTGCATATGTCTTGCTTTGGTCTAGTGGACACTTAACACAAAGACACAGAAAGTTTCTTCCCCAGCGATTCCATTTAATCAGATCTCTATTTGGGCCAGCATTTTTAGAAGTGGGTGCCTCAAATTAAGATTCCTAAATCCATAGTTAGGCAACTAAATAAATGGTCTGATTTTTCAGAGGTGCTGAACAACTTGCAGCTCCCACTGATGGGAAGTTGTCGGGCACCTCTGAAAAATCAAGCTATTTGCCTACATGCCTAAATATGGATTCAAGAGCACAACTTTAGACACCTATTTCTGAAAACCTTGGTTTTTGTCAGCAGGTGTGAGAAAGCTACATTCAGGGTCTTGGTGAGCATCTTTTTCATTGGGTTACAGATGAGAATTGTGCCACTTCAATAGAAATTTCTTAATTACCTTTTCATCATAGACTATTCGAGGCCTAATCTCTGGGGCTTGGTAACCAGGAGTGCCTTCCACTCCAAGAGCTCCTTCATGGAATGACTGTCTAGAAATCCCGTAGTCAGACAGTTTGATGTTGACATGCTCTTTAATGTCCAGGGACCACACTAAAATATTATCAGATTTTAGGTCACAGAATATGATGTTCTTCTTATGCAGGTAGGCAAGGCCTGTTGCGATTTGATATGCTATTTTCTGGGTCAGCATATGCCCCAGTGGCACAAAGGAAGCCCCTGTTATAAACGAGAAATGCTAGGTTTAGGTTTAGTAGAGAACATTTTCATGAGGATGACAATCTACTTCTTAAAATATTACTCTGAATGGGATGATGTGAATTGGCACAGTTCACAGTACAGAATTCTGCCAGGTTAATTTGAATCCCTTACTATGAACCCCTTAATTTCAGCGGTTCACAACGCTCTCATAAAATTAATGTTGGGCTGAAACTAGACAAAGTGCTGATATACAGACGGGGCCAAGTTATTAAAGAAGCCTAATCCCAGTTCTGGATTTTATGCCATTAATTTAACAAAATTATAGGTACCAGAATAGCATTTAGATCTCAAAATATCTGATTTTCAGGGGGAAATTGCACATGCAGAATTAAAATGAGATTTGGACGGCCAACTCCCATTAATTTTAAGGGGAATTGGCATATAAATGTCTTAGATTGCTCAGTCCAACTGGCAGTTTTCATGAGACCCTGCCCAAGTCTCAGCATGAGAGAAATTCCATTACTGCCTACCCAACCTGGAAAAAACATTTTCTTTCTCTACTTCTCAAAAAATAGCTTCAGTGTTACAGGCCATCTGCTCACACTGTGATATTGGGAATGCATTATTTTCAGGGTGCACGTTTAGCTGTTACCTTTGGACTTTCCAGACAACACAGTTGTGAGACTTCCCAAGGGGGCCAACTCTAAAGCAAAGCCGAGAGGATGGATATTAATCCCGATCAATGAAACAATGCAGGGGTGCTGCAAGGAGTGGAGCATGCTGGCTTCCTGACGGAACTCTGAGAAGTTCTTCATGGCATCCATAGCTCGCAAGTGCTTCAGCATGGTATCTAGTAAAACACACAGGCCTCTTTTCACATCAGCATGCAACACCGTAACAAGTGAGCCAAGCAATGCAGTGTCTGTGGTTTTCCCAAAAGCTAAAATTGTTCATAGGATCCTAAGAGCTGTGAAAACTACTGCAGGAAGCAATGTCCTTGCTTATTCTGATTATGGTGCTTTGGGCCATGCCCTCCCTCACTTAACTAGCTAAGAGGCATTATTGCTCTGGCAGTGGGAGTTACACTGGAAGCAACTGGGCGTGGGATTATAGGAAGCAACTGGGCGTGGGATTTCAAAAATCTCATACATGACTTAGGAGCATAAGACCCACTAAAAGTCAGTGGGACTCATGATCCTCCATAAAGTAAGAGCTTTGGAAAATCCTTCCCTATACTCTTCAGAGCAGGGAGTCCGTAATATATAAGCATCATGTTACTATTATATAAAATAAAAAGGGGAATCAACTTGGCCCCTCTGACTACATCTCCTGCACAAGAACTGTGCACAATAACAGTCCCTGTGTTAAGGGAAAGCAGAGGCCACTCACGGCTAGGCTGATAGCCCTGGTCTTTCCAAAGGGCACATGCCATTAGTGCAGTAGCTGTGCTTCTCCATAGCTCACAGAGGCACTTTGTGCTTCCCCTTTAAAGCCAGGAGTGAGCCGAGTGAGGTGCTCTCTTCCTGTCTCCATGGCTCTGGATTAGCCTCCCAAGGGCAATGATGGAAGCCCCAGAACTTGAGATCGAAAACTAAACTGGCCAAAGTGCTGGGAGGCTCACCGTACTAGCCCCCATAGGATTGACTAGAAGATCTAACTGACCTTTTCCATGTTTAACTTCTAGGACTCATTATCAGTCCCAGTGAAAGGAGCACCTCAGAGCAGGCCCGGCTTTGAGGACATATAATGACTGAGTTAATAGGTAGAGGTCCCACGTGAGCCAAGTGCTATGTGCTGTACAGACTCACGAGAGACAGTCCTGCCCCCAAAAGCTGACAGTCTAAATAGAAAAGATGAAAGAAGTATCACCATCCCATTTTACAGGTGGAGAACTGAAGTACAGATTGATCTGATGACGGCCAAGGTCACAGCTGGAAACAGAAGGCAGCTCTCCTGAGTACTAGCACAGTGCCTTGTTTACAAAACCGCTGCTCTACAGCTGGATGGCTGAGGTTATGAGTCACAAGGAGGGTAGATTAGGGAGAGAAATGAGAGTCTGTCTTCTTCCCCAAACTGAGGCTCTGTTTTGCTAGCGCTCCCAGCCCCCTGCTGGCCAGCACGTGAAGGACAGAGAATCCAAACTCAGACTTCAACTGCAGAAGCGCATCATGTGCCAACGACAATTCGCCTGGCTTCTGTACTTCCTTTCTTATGCATGTTTTCATTGGGCATGCCTACACTGTACAAACCCCTGCAGCGGTACATCTCAGAGCCTGGGTCACCTGACACGGGCTCACGCTATGGGGCTAGAAATAGCAGTATAGGCATTTGGGCTCAGACTGAAGCCCTCTCCCTTCATCACCAGGTTTCAGAGACCAGGCTCTGGCCCGAGCAGGAACGTCTACACTGCTATTATTAGTCTTGTAATGCAAGCCCGGTGACCCCAGGTCAACTGACCAAGGCTCTGAGATCTGCTGCCACAGGTTTTATAATTTTTTGCTGTGGAGATGTATCCATAAAGTCTTTCTTTAAATACATTAATCTTCATTCCTTACAAGTTCTGCTGTATATTGGAAAGCTGTATTTAAATGGGTGCTGCCAGCCCTTGGCAGACTGAAGACAATTCAATCATAGCTTATAAGTTCACTGCAGACAGAGCAGATTTAAAGAACATACCCACACATGCGTACTGTGAACTGTACCTGTTGCCGAATTAGGAGAACTCTTGCATTTCTTAATCTGATATCTTTTCACAGCCACTGCTTTTCCTTGGTATGTTGCCTGATAGATAATGGTTCCACTTCCACCCTGGCCAAGAACATTGCTTTCGTTTTCACTGTAGTCTAGTTTACTATTTTCCAGAAACAGTCTGCCAGAAATGTAAAAATAAAAACGTTTAAAGGAACTGTAATTTGTACATTTCATCTGATTCTTTTCACACTTTTTAAAGATTTTCATCTCAATAAAAGGTTGCCACTGAAAAGACGGGACCACAAAAGTCATTTTGTTGTCTTTAGATATTTTGCAGGCCAGTACATATGGCATGTTTCTCACAAGGAAGAGCGATGTGGGCAAACCTGAAAAATGGGGTGTTCACTGAGACAAACATTTCTCATTGCCAGCCAACAAGATCCCGAAAGCCAGCAAGGGGCCAAGCTCTGTTTCTAGTCTGATAAGGTAAATCCAGCTGATTTGGACAATATATGGCCAGTTTTATAGGTTTTTACTTCCTCTGTCTTCCAGCAGGACTAGACTGTGTGCTGAAATCTCATTATGCTAACCAGCCAGATTTTACCAGGCAGCAATTCATCATTTTCACACCCTCCCTGAGACAGCTTTTACAGCCTCTCTGACATCAAACATTTCCACTTGCCTTGTTGGACTGGTCAAATAAAACTCTAACAAATGACACCCCTGATGAGGGCCCACATGCCACAGTGTTGGCAAATTTATCCAGAATGACCCATTAAAGCTACCTGGAGAAAGGAACACCAGCTGTTAAAAAGATTTATTTGACGGAATCACACGACTCAGTGAAAATGTTAGGAGCTCAGGCAGTAGCTGGATAGAGTCCTCAGAGCTCTGCCCATGCCCAGTAGAAAGATCCGAGTCATACAGACAGTATGAGCCTTAAAGGGCACAGGACTGCTATTTAAGTTCCCACATGTCTTTATGAAGGAACCTCAGACATTTAAATGCTAATTCGTAAGAGTGGATTTTTTTACTTCCTGGAGCCCACGGAGTGCCCGTCTTAGATACAGTCACACATACGGGGCCATTTATCAACAGAGCCACGTAAAACATTTGCCCTAGGATCAGGCGAATGATGGCTGTTGATGGGCTTGATGAAAAAGAAGAACTCAGCCCGGTTTTGTCGCAAGGGCCAGTGTGAACATTTCAATGGCTGGTTAGAGGTTTCACATCAAATCCAAGTGAAACTTCGTGACTCTGGATCATTTTGCAATAAGTACGTGTGTTCACTGGTGTCTGTGAGCTGCATGAAAGCAGATATTCCACATTACGTGCAACAGACCCTTAGTTAAATGGAACTCTTATCAGTTTAACTGAAGCATGGGAATAAAAATGTCTGCTTCTCCCTTAAATCTGTTCCTAGATTCTGACTCTCCTCCCCTTCCCCATAAAGCATATAATAGCCTCAAGGAAGACATCCAGGGTCACATATGCCAGACTGGACACAAAAAGGCCTCCTAACTTTCTTCATAAGTTGAAATATTAACAATCTTCCAGGTTTTCCTTGTGCCTCATAGATCAGAGCATCTCAACCGCAGTATTGTTAAAGAAATGAGTTCCTGTGAGTGAGTCAGGAGCTCAGCTCCTTTACAGGAGACACCCAGAAAAATAAACACTATATCTGACAGCATGTGGAAACCTAAATTAGTTCATTCTGGAGAGGGCCTCAAAAATCAAAATGAAACGGGTTCTTCCAAGCTTTCCACTGATTCTGTGGAAGGTTATGGTAAGCCCTCCTTTTCTTGTATGTGCTTTGGTACGCAATGCATCAAATATTGGTTAAAAATTCATATGGAACTTGGAATGGCCTTTGAGTCAAAAGGAAAAGCCTGTCTGACAGGGAGACAGAGATGCATTTACAGAAAATCATCCCCCATATGGAATGCTTATCTAATCCCTAACTTAGCCCTGAAAAACTTTTTGATCCAACCTCATGCTCTCCTGGTGACTTCTCCAACAAGCTTGGGAGATAAACTTGCCTATCCTCTAATCCTTTGAGAGATTTTCTTTCCTGTCTTCAATGCCCCAACACAAGAAGTGAGTACGAATGGGATAGGGTCTCGTTTGGAGGGAGTGAAAAGCATGAGGAAAAGGGTAAAGCTTTAGACTTGTGGTTGGGTAAAACAGCAGAGGAATTGGGAAGCAGCAATAAAGCAGAAACCAATGGATATATATGAAGGAGATAAAGGCCTTGACCAAGTAGCTCAGATTCACGTAAGGGCATGAGTTAAAAAAATTGTGCCACTGGTACTTTACTTTTCTTTTTTTAAAGCATCAGTTCTCCCAGTCTCATTCACTATTAGGTTTGTAAAATGCATTAGTAACTGAGAATAGGCTCCATTAATCAGAGGATTAACGTTTTCCTGAAGAAAGGGAAATGTAGAATAGATTTTAGGGGACCAAGGTCTAGGATTTTGGTCTCTGTATAAACTTCAGGAAAAATCATCATTTCCTAGAGCAGATTTGAGTTGATGCCCACTTTCTGCTGGGTCAAATATGCTTTCGATAGCAAAAATGCTTTAATTTTCTCAAGGAAGGAAACTGTGCTATCCAAGCCAATTACAGGGTACAGGAATCAATCCTTCTAGAGAAGTAGTTCAATAGTTTCTGTCAGGGGACAGCACGGCCTTTTATAGAGTACAGGACTTCCTGCAAGAAAGGAAAAGTCTCTCTGATTTTCAGCCAAAGCCCCTGAATCTGCTGCTGGTGCTATGTGTCTTATATCATCCCACAAGAGCAAACTGCAACTTAAGAAAGTGTCACCAGTAATTGATCACTAGTA
This sequence comes from Pelochelys cantorii, assembly GCA_032595735.1. NCBI lineage: Eukaryota > Metazoa > Chordata > Testudines > Trionychidae > Pelochelys > Pelochelys cantorii. The sequence goes on along the minus strand of CM064338.1, from coordinate 39,324,154 downwards.
ATGGTCAGAAGTAATTCACTGTACATAGGCCAGGTAAGGGCTAGTGGCAGAAATTAACTCATTTCAGTAACCCACTCCTGGCTTCCAAATTAAAACCTCAGCTCTGAACAAATCTGAACTTGGGGGAAGTTTGAATCCAAGTTTGAACACTGTAGCTAATCCCCAAATCAAAACATGCCCAAATCATATGGATGTTCAAATGCAGATTTGAATGTGCATTTTGCAGCACCCTATCTTGTTAGTGCACTATTAAAAATCTCCCATTTTATACATAACAAGGACCCTGAAAAAGTCATATTGCACCAAGCCCTGGGCCAGAACACGTCATCAGGGAAAGCAGAGACCAGGATCACTTTTCAAAAGTGACTTTCACATCATTCCACAGGAATCTCAGGAGACTTTACAAGGGGATGAGTCAGACACTGAGAGTGCACAGTGACTGCGTAAGCAGATGTAGTGACTACGTAGGCAGATGTAGGCTAGGATACAATGACATGGCTGCGAGTCATGGGTAGATGAATTTGTCTCCACATCCAGGGTCAATACAGACCTTCAGTAGAAGTGAGCTGCAAGAAATGCAAATTGAATTATTCATAGAAGTCCAATCAATGACTGCCAAGTAACATTACCTGGCTGGAAAATCTGTCATGAAGAGCTCTGGGACCAGCTCTTGTAGAGAAACTGGGATATTAGGATGACGAGGACATGTGATATAATCCTGTTCTATAGCGGTCAGAACACAATCCTCCATATTGAAGTACTGCTCATCTTCTACTTTGTCAGGCAGCTCTTTCTCTTGTGTTCTAGAAGTTGCACAGATGTGGCATGGGACATACTGTTCCATTAGCAACGTCCCATCGCTCTCCGTGGCAGTCAGTGCTAAAAATCATAAAATAACGACAGACATTGAACAGCCGTGTCGAGTGCGTTACGACGTACACCTCTTCTGCATGAAATCAGTGCTTGAGAAGTCCCAGGCACTCACGTAATCCCTCATGTGACCCCCACGCTTTCCAAACTAGTGACAGTGGCTCCTCTGTTTATCAGCTGTGATAAAAAAGTATCGATTTGACAAATACACAAAGGCAGCCAGGGCAGGGTTGGATGGTTACATACTCCAGACTATTGAGATAGCTCAATTGGCCTGGCAGTTTCTCATTTGGGTATCAGAATTAAGTAACATGCAGGGTGTGCGTTCAGCACTACAGAAACTTAAGAGTTCATGGATAAGAAAAGCCTTTTTATGAAACAGTTCACTATGGCTTTAATTAGCTACACTTCAGAAAGATGGGAGCCCATTGCGATGAATAGAAAGGCACAAGAAACAAGTCTGTCCCTTTAAAGCAGAGAGGAAGAGAAAATTACCAGAGCTCCTTCCTCCTCCTGATTCCTCTTTTGCCAGAATCAAGCAGACAAGGAATAGGAGACACAACTCCAAGGGGTTATGGACCAAAGTCTAACACCACAGTGGTTCAGGAGACAAATTAGCAATCAGCATTGCCCAAAAGAGCCACAGTCATGTGAATTCATTATTTCTTTTACTATAGTACTATATATTCCCATTGAAATAGGATGGCAGGCAAAATTTTTAGTGCATCTATATAATTCTCACAGCAAAATGACTGATAAAAAATTATTATTTTCTCAGCTACAATTGGGTAATAACGTAGTAAAAGCATCCTGACTGGTTAATAATTAAACCACACAGTGTTTTAAAGTCATGTGCCTCAAAGAGCTGCAGGAGATACATTAAAGAACCACTTACGGATCACTATTGGGCGGCGCCCCCTGTCCCCTACCCTCGCCAACCCCTACCCTTGGCTGGGGAGGGCCTAGGGCTGAAGCCATCCCAGCTCTTCCTCCTCCCCCTGGCCGCCAGGGAGGAAGTGGCCCTGGCTTTCTCAACTGTCCTCCCCCCGGGTCCGGCCTGGCTCTCTCTCGCCACTCTTCCCCCTCTTGGCCTGCCCTGGTTCTTTCTTGCTCCTCATCCCACCCCCGGCCCGCTCCAGCTCTTTCTTGCCCCCCCCCCCCACCTGGACGATTTTCTATATATATATAGAGAAAGAGAGAGAGAGAGAGAGAGAGAGACAACCCTGAGGCCCAGTCTACACTGGCAGAGAAAATCGATGTAAGATATGCAATTCCAGCTTCAACAATTACATTGCTGGAGTCGACATATTTCACTTGGATTTTCTGGGGCTGCCCCACAGAGGGAGGTCTTTACTATCAAATACAGGAAGGTCGACTGCTGCAGTGTCGGTCTCCGTGGCAGTGAAGATAAGCCCTCAGTCCATTCTATGGTGGATTCTAGCTGAACTGGAAATCAGAGAATTCTTGTATGAATGGTAGCCAGGCCCCTCCATCTGCGTGTGCAGGATTCCCAAGCAGTCAGTGAAAGAAGGTTCAACCCTCAACATGGATTGTCATTGTTTTAGGATGCTAATTGATTTCTGGTTCCTATGGTTCTGAAGCCATCAGTCTGAAAAGGAATGATAAAAATTCCTCCTTGCTAGAGGCACAGGACAGGGACACTAGGCACACGCATTATAAGTTTTTGAAATGGGTCAACAAGTCTTGTGGGATTCTGTCTTTTTACCCAAATGGTCCACTGGCTGGTATCCTCCCCTTGCACCAATCTTGCTAATCATCATGACAGGTCCGAATATGCTTCTTTGGGATCATCGTGCTGCTCAAGCTTTAGTCATTAAAAAAAAAAAAAGGGGGGGGGCACCCCAAACTCAAGTCTTATTTTTTTCCTTCTCCGAGTGATCTCAGATAAACAGAAAAGCAGAGGCAATATATGACAGCTTGCAGCACTATTTTTTTGACCAAGATCTCAGATCAATACATGCCAACACTTACGTCTACGTAGCACATCATGACCTGGAATACAGCATGTAGTTTTTTCAATCAATATCTATTTGTGGATTACAAACATCACTTGGGGAAACAGCAGGCCTGATTCTGATTTCTCTTACGGTGTAAATCAGGAGTAACTCCATTAGAGTCAAGAGTTACACTGGTATAAAACCAGCAAAAGGAACTCAGACATAGTGATTTAACTTACCTAAGCAGTATAGACCTGACGCTGCTTCCACTGCATTGAATGGAGGACCTAGTCAGTGACTCCTGCAAAAGTAGGTTTGGGCCCTGTTTGTTGCACCATAACATCTAATTTATGCATGCTTTTAAGGTGTTGAGAGATTGCACCCTCTGGATACGATGCTCACACCATGTGGTGTCAGTAAAGATTTGTATTGCATTGAATCTGCTGCTGCTCTAGATGGAAAAATCCATGGAGCAGGCACCTAATCTGTGGGGGTTTTAAGCCATCTTCATCTATTGCCTAACATTGTGCACACAGACAGCATCATTATGGAATAATTTCCAAAAAGAGTGTAGAGATATAACAATGTACAGAATGCTACCAGTTTCTTACCTGGAAACCACTGATCTATCAAGGAGTTGACATGATCTGTGATGAAAGCCATTGCTGAAAAATCTCTCATTTCTGATTGGCAAATGATTTTAATTCCACCACTTTTTTTCTTTTTCCAGTTCACGTCAGAAGATTCCACACTATGTCATGGAGAGCAGGAAACACCCAAATAAGACATTTGCAAAGCATGAATGTTAACAGTTTTCCTTCAGCAAAATCACTGATAAGCAGAGCCACAAAAAAACACATGTAATTAATCTCCAAATGGAATCGACCACCCAGAAGAACTGAGAGAACATTTGTGTACAAAAATAAGCAAAAGATGGATGCTTTCAAAGTAAGTGGAGATTACACTGGAATGAATAAAGAAAGTGCTTGCTAAAGGGCTACGAGTCTTAAAAACCAACACTAAAACTCTAAGGCCTGATCTACACTACAGCAGAAAGTCAACTTAAGATATGCAACTCCAGCCAGGTAAATTACGTAGCTGGAGTCAATGTATCTTAAGCCACGTTTCCACATAGCAGGAGGTCAATGGGAGCCAACACTCTTTTTTACTCCTCATGAGGAGCAGGAGTATGGGCACAGTCAGGGGTGGTCTCTGAGTTCGATTTAGCACATCTTCACTAGATCTGCTAAATCGGACTCTGGAAGATTGACCGTGGCAGTGTCGATCTTCCACATAGTGTAGACATGGCCTAAGGGACACACTTTCAAAGGATCTTAAAAAACATGCTTACTAAATATATTCATTTGCAAAGAACCTCTGGTATTTGTGCACAGAAATGGGCTCTTGTGCAAACTGTCCGATGTCCAGTGGTTAGGTTGTACTCGAGACCATGGGAGACTGGGTTTAAGTTCCCGAGTTCTGGCACAGATCTTCTGTGTGATCTTAGGAAAGTCACCTAGGCCAGATTTTCAAAAGATATTTAGACACCTAACTCCCATTAATTTCACAGGAGTGAAAGATCCCTTTGAGGATCTGGGCCTTAGCCTTTCTGTATCTCAGATGCCCATCTGTAAGATGGGAACAGCACTTCCCTACCTCCAAGGGCAGCTGTGAGGAGAAATACATTAAGATCACGATGCAACAGTAACGAGGGTGACTACGGTAAGGAGGAAAAGTCTGTATGACAAAATTCATTGGCTGCTAATCTATCCTGGTGAGTGAAACGGTGTCCACATCCCCAATACCCAGAATCCTGGCCACTGCATCTGTGTAAGGAAAAATCCAATTGTTTTGCTTCACCCAATGGAAGGCTTTGTACTGGCCTAGTTACAGCACATCTCACGTGTCCCCTTCTGCAAGCAAAGCCATAGGAGGACAGAAGGACACAAGAAAGCTCTCTGTGCAGGTATGAACTGCAGCCACATAGCAGAGAGTTTTAAGAGCACTGTACATAGATCAGTTCATCCAAACACCTGTTTGCATGTGAAAATGCAAGATTTTCTACAGGCAAACAGTTCTGCTCCAAATGTTACTTGGCGTTTTTTGGATGTCTTTATATTTGTAGCCACAACAATATCTGCAAGAAAGAATATGAGACACATTCATAACTGCAAAGCAAAGTCTGGCCCATGCCTGTTGAGCTTTGTTTTTATCAGCTGAAGAAACACGCACACACAAACATAGACACATACAGATTACCTGAGGTAGCCGCCATCAAAGGTAACAAACAGACCTTCCTGCCAGTAGACAGTATGAGTTCTTTTGACTCGGAACGTGCTGCAGCGGTTTCTTTGGGTGCCTGTAAAGCTGTAGAGGGTCATGTTTTTGTTCCTGCTCTTGGTGTTCTTCTTGTTCTCAAACAGCTGAAATGACACAATAATTCAACACCAAGACAAGATGCCTCAGACAGGAATTCCCCTAAATCAAGCAAACAGGGCAACCCCGTCTTTTTCTGACCATCCTGGATATTTTCCACTTTTTTAAATTACAGTATCCATGACTTGTCAAAGAGTTTGTGTGGGGATAAAAATAAACAGAATCACGAGAATGTCAGTAACAAAACAAGAATCCCAGATCACATTCAGCAGAACGACCTCAAGCCAGCGAACATGGTTCATTCTACTGCCCTTGTGCACATTCATTAAAATTAATATTATATCTCCAAATACAATAAGAATAAACCCATTTACTGGCTGAGCAAACCATTATCTCCCCCCCTCCCCTCCCATGCACTGAGCTAGTAAATCCATCTGCATCAATATTTGGGAAGCTGTTTCAATGGGTGGAAAATGACTTTTCTCTATGCTATTTAAGAATAGTATGTCAAGAATTCAACATGATCATCACTTAGAGGCCTACTTATCTGGAGCTTAGGTAAGACAATGCCCAGGTAAGACAATGAAATCCTTCCCATTAATGGCAGTGGGCACTGGACATGGTCCTTAGTGAGGTGTTCAAGATTTACTTCCTGCCCAATGCGATACAATCAGAAATGCTAGGACAGATCTTTACATTATTCATAAAAGTAATAACCTGTAAAAATAGACATTTCTAACCTTTTGAGAAGCTTTGGAAGCGGAGCATCTGCAAACATGACTGTAACAGCTTTTCTTTAGGGGGCCCATGGCATTCCACAGAGCTGATACAAGTTAACTGGGCAATTCTAAGAGGTGGCAGGGTAGAGGTGATGGGCAGTTATAGTGGTTTCCTATGGAGTTGCCAGGCTGTCACTGGAGAGATGCTGCAGCATTAACTCAGGCCACCAATGACATTCCAACCACGTAAACACTATTTTTATGATCAGGCTCATCACTTTTGCAGCCCTGTCTGGGACTCTTGCTCACACAATTAATTAAATTGAAGACAAAGATCCCAATACACCAGTATCAAATGAGAGCAGGTTCTGGCTCAAATCCATTAGACTTCTTCTAGGGTAGGGGCAGGACTTAAACTCACAGCCTCAGGCTCTAGAGGCTGATGCCTTATCCTGCCTACCTTCAGCTGATGCCAGTGCCAGTGCCAGTCCCAGAAAAGCTTGTGGTGGTTGCCCAGCTGCTCCCAGGGCAGGTGAGAGCCTCTGGAGCCTAGAGTTGTGGGTTTGAGTCCCAGCTGCTCCTGGAGTAGTTGGGCAGCCATCACCAGCTTCCTGGGATGGAGCTGGTATCAGCTGGAGAATAAGATATCAGCTGCAGACAGGGAGGTGAAGTAGCTCCCAGTGGCCTAAGGGATAAGTCATCAGACTCTGGGAGCCTAGGGTTGTGGGTATGAGTCCCACCCTTGTTGCTGCCACCCTGCCCTGTTACAAGGGTCTCAGGGACAGGACTGCCAGGTCACTGCTATTAAAGTTAATGACATTTCTTGCATGACTACAGTAAACAGAATGCAAATGTACTCCCAATGGTATTGATGTTTTTATTAAATGGCACCTTTAATTGTTTTCACATTCTATTTTGTGACTACAGTCACATACCTGGAGATCCATTTCTGCCAGACTAATTAGCATCCGAGCAATGAACCTTTGCCAAAAACCAACCGGGACAAAACTCATCTTGAACACCCTTTGGACAGTGTTTGTGGACTGGTGGCATAGGCCATGGATATCTAATGCTGGTTTGGCTGGAAGGAGATGAGGTAGGAGGTAGCTGAAACAAATCAAACATGACAGTTCAAATCTTCAGCGATACCTTTACAACAGCAAATATCTTGTACTGTGTAATAATACAGGTTCTTTCTTTGCACAGCATGTTAATAGCACAGCCTACTGCCTATAAAAAGCTTGGTGATATCACAGCAATATATGAAGAAGCTTGGTGATATCACAGCAATATATGAAGAGCTGCTTTGAGAACTGTGCTTAATGCATGGTATGGAAATCAGAAAGTGAAGAACAGGGATTGTACACAATTCCGTTAAATTTAGTGGACAGGATAAAATCAATATAAAGTGGAGAATATTTGAATAAACAAAAATTAACTGCATACAAATATGACAGTCACTGGAATGATACTTGGTTTCCATTAAATTCTGACGTAACTTTTGCACACATTCAGGCTAACACATGTGACGATGCTCTCCCGAGAGCAAAGAATTACAGCTCCAATCCTGTAGGAATCTTTGAACATAAAAACGTAGAGGCAGGTTGTTTACTATGGCTGAGCTTCACTCAGCATAGATAAGAGGTATCAGAGTCAATAGCTACAACTCCCTACCTGTGGGAGTTAGGCTGTGTTGCCCCTCTCCACCTCATGCGATTGTGCAGCCTAAGCATTGGGCCAGGTGTACACTAGACCCAGAAGGTCAGGTGAAGGTACACAACTCCAGCTATGTAAAGAACCTAGTTGGAGTCGACGTACCTTAAGCCAAGCTTGGCGCCATCTTCACAGTGGGAGGTTGATGGGAGCAAACGCTCCTGTCAGCTTCCCTTACTCCTCGTGACTGAGAGGAAAACTGGTGCCAACCAGAAGCACCTTCAGCATTTGATTTAGTGGGTCTTAACTAGACCCCCCTAAATCGAATGCCAGAAGATTGATCTCCGGCACGTAAGTATGGACATGGCCTTAGTCTAGTTTACCACAGTAGTGTATAGTCCCTGAAGGATTGTAATGCAGCTGAGGATTGGCTGATTAAGTTCTATCCTCCACATAACTCAGGAAAACTCCTTTCCTCTCTCAATATGCCCCATGTTGAGGTAGGGGATGAGAGCAGCAGGTACAGCAGCCAGCACTGACAGCTGAGAGAACCTTTCTCTGGGGGCATTCTTAGCTGGCCAGCTATGACTGGCATCCAGCTAGTCCATACCATGAAAACCACAGGAAAGGGCTCGGTTGTTTCTGAGAATCAAATCCAAACCAGAGACATAGTAGTACAGAAAACTTTTTGTTTCCATAAAGCTACTGTTAATTTGTTATGCAAGGACAACTGATTTGTCCTATTGCATGGTATTTAAGAAGCTAGTATACAAACACTCCCCTTTTAAAAAGCAAAACAAGAGGTTATTGATCTTGAAGAGAAAACCATGCACAGGTTATTATTTAGGTAAATTACAATTTTCAATTATCGCTCTAGCAAGGGTCTTGAAAGAAACAAATGGTGTGCAATGTCCTTTAAAACAGGTCTCTGGCTTTTGATACTTGCTAATAATATATTTCAAACCAGACACATACCACTACAACAAATATATTAACGGACATACATTTTAAAGGACTCTCAGCTCAGCCTCAACTTTTGTACTTAGTCAACTGTATGTACAAAATTATGCACATGAATGACAAGATTTGGTGAGAGACATAAAAATACATGATTTGTAGTCATAATCAAATAGCTAAGCAGTTGGCTAAATTCTATCAATGGAGCACTGTGCAAGTTCTTTTTATTCTTTGAATGTGGGAGCAAAATTATGGGTTCACTGGGAGAAGATTCTTCTAAAAATGTAGCTCCACAGGGTTAATGAACAAATAGATGAATGACTCAACCAAGCCAGCAGGGTGTCAGTGGCAAAGGTGGGAACACAACAAAGTAATCTTGTGTCAAAGTCCCACGCTCTGGTCACTAGATCACAATTCTTCTTTTGTACTTAAACCCATAGAGCATGCCTACACAGCAGCGTTATTTCAGAATAACTGACGTTATTCCGAAATAACAAAGAGCACGTCTACATAGGAAGCCATTATTTCAAAATAATGGTGACATGGAGGACTTCTTACTCAGTCTCCTATAACCCTTTCACAAAGGGTAAGAGAAGTCAAAGGAAGAGTGTTCTTCCTTCAGCTTCCCGCTGTGTAGACAGTGCCAAAAGCCACAGTAAGCTATTCTGACTTCAGCTACACAATTGACATTGGTGAAGTGGCGTAGCTTAATTTGACTTTTGCCCTGCTGTGTAGATATGCCTATAGTGTCCTGAAAAGGTCACTATTAAAATAATCAATACAGAAAGCTAGATATCGCCAGACATCAGCCTATCTTAAGGACATATTTTTGTATATAATAAATATAATGTATGATAACATTTTATATGACAAGATTAATCATCCTACAAAGCATCTTTGGAATTTAAAACAGTAACCTCAATTTCTTCAATTTGTAAACTGAAAACATAAAGGTAAGGCTTTCAGCCTTAATTTAACAACCAAGACAAGCCTGAGCTACATATATATTAGGCAGAGTGAATTCAAACATATCAAACTAAAAGCTCTTGTTCTATAAAACTACTGAACACACCTTGTGACAGCCAATAAATCTGCCTCGGCATATCTAAAAAAGTGTCTAGGAATGTAAGAAATAAGAACGCCAATGAGGCCTGCTGGACCAAAACCATAGAATGGTTTAGAATACAAACAGAGATTCAACACTGTGTTTGAGCAGCAGCCAATGCAAATCTTGAAAATATGTGAAATGTATCCCTGTCCACCCCTCTCAGTATGTAAACTGGCAGCTGCGTTCTCTGCCAATTGCAGGGTGCGGAAAGCCCTATCAAGCAATCTAGACAATAATTGCAAAGGCCCAATCACAAATAACTCCTCCGGTCAGCCAGGCACACAAATTAAAGCAATCTGTTGTAGCAACTCTCCATCAATGGTGGGAAGGGTATTGTAACCAAGAAGCTTAGATGGCTCCAAGTAGATTGGTTAAAGTATAAAATAACAATCTATTTCCTTACTATTGAGCCAGGGATAATGTAATTGCCTTTGAGAAAAAATGGCAGATAGTGACAAAGAGTCAGGAAGGCATTTGCGATTAAGCAGAAACTTTATTGCTTTATCTGTGTTAAGCCTGAGAAAATTTGCTGGCAACCGGGACCGGGTAACTGACAGCTACAAGGACAGTATTGAGAATGCAGCTTTTGTAGCAGCATTCAGAATTCCTGCGGGGTGTAGAATGATGAAACAGGACTAGAGCGGAAGAGCTAGGGAATGACACACAATGCTGTACTAAAAAGGCAATATAGTTAACTATTAATTCAACAGACAATTGACAAAGAGAAAAGAAAAATAGTGGGGAGGACAAGGGAATGGGAACGGGATTCAGTAACTTTGAAATGAACGTGGCCCCCATTTCAAATTCCTAGTGCAACAAGGATGAAGATCTAGCAATGAGCTTTGTAATCTATTATATATTTTGAAGAGTTTGTGGATTTGTTTGTGCTAAATAAAGTCATACCTCCCTATTAGCAACACATACCAATTTTGCATAAACAATCCTGCCAATTAAATTAGCTGAATGCACTATTTTTTACATCGGAATGTACTGGGTGAAAGGTTTAAATATTTTTGGTTTTAATCAGAAAAAAGTCATAACTATTATGATTAGAATTCATAACAAAAATTGCTAACAAAATTAAAATTGAGTTTCCTATTCAACTGTCATTTTAGTGCAAAGAAAATTTTTACTGTTACAAATCACAAAATAATTCAAATTAGTTACAGAAAGAGTAATGGAAGCTTTATGAGTTTCTGATTCAAATTTACTATGTATGGTAATTATTCAATAAAATGAATAATGTTTGAAGTTGAAATCCTACAAATTTAAAACTGCTTTCTTACTTTCCTTTTGGAAGCACATTAATAAAAAATTCTATGACATATATATATTTAATTTCTTGAACTTTCCTATAAGTGTAATCTACGCAAAATGACTTTGCCCGATCAATGACGGGCCTCACCCGCTAATAAGAAATAAAAGTTGTCACTTAAGATGTGCTTTCTTGTGGTTACTGAACTGAGGATTAGATGTTTAACTCTTGTTCTCAGGGCTGACATGATCACCAACATCTGGAAGCAATCTGTCCCCAGCGCAATACTAGTGGAATCCTAAAGTTCTCCACATTGCTCTGAAGCACGGATCATCTGTTCTAATCAGATGGTCTCTATTTCCCGTAAGGCAGCCATTGGTAGAACTCTGAGCTTGTCTACATGGGAACAGGAGACGTAATTTCAGCTCTGTCACACATACTTTGCATACAAAAATTACCAGCATAGCTATAGCTGCTAGTGCCTCAGGTATGTACCTAAAGGTTCAAGTGGGATTGTATACAAAGTGACTAGCGCATCTGGCTGCCCATGCTGCTACAGCGACGTTGCTGTTTTTAATGCACTAAAATCAAAGCCAGCATAGTCTATCCGTGCTGGAAATTACACCTCCAGTGCCAGTGTGGACATAAGTTCCAACTCTGAAGATACTCTAGGACTCAAGTACCCACAGAAGAAAAAGGAGTTGCTCAGCACCCCCCAGCCAAAACTGTTTGGTGGGGCCACCGATCAGCTGTTTGGAAGCTAACAGGAGGCACTCAAGGCAGGGTGAAGAGCAGTGAGTGGGAGGTGGATGGGGGCTTCTGGGGACAGGGTGGAGCAGGGATGGGAAGAGACAGTGTGGGGGCAGGGCCTCAAAGACAGAACAGAGGTGGAGCACCCACCCAGAAAAATCAAAGTCAGTTCCTGTGAGAATAGACACACTATTAATCTTTGCCATCTTCTGTTACAACGATGTAGTCTGGCACTCTGATGGGGAGACTTTCTTCATTATGCCAGCTAATCGTAGTGAGACGAGTTGGGTGAAACAGTCTCTGTTTTTGGACCAACTTCTGTTGGTGTGAGGTGCAAACTTTTAGGTCTACGCACACCTATTCTTTGGGTCTGTGTAGCTCAAAGGCTTGTCCCTTCCACTAACACTAATACAGTAACTCACCTGCTTTTGTCTCTCACATCTGGGACACAGGAGGCTACAATTCTGCAAACAACTATGGAAGTTTCCTCCAGTGACATGACTAGCTAATATTCATTGCTTAAATAACCATTTGCTCTCCTTCTGGCTTAGCCATCACCAATGATCATTACTAAGGCTGCATTATGTCAGAGGTCATGGCAGTCATGGAGTCTAGAGACCTCCTGACATTTTCTGCTTGAGCCCCAGGAGTCATGGATTTGGCAGCCAGTGGGGCCCCAACAGGGTTCCAATGACAGGATATGGCTGTGTCGGGGGCCCTCCTCGGGGCTCCAGTGACATGGGGGAGCCCCACAGCTTCTGACCACCACTTTGCGGGGGGGAGAACCACAGAGCCACAACGAAAGTCGCAGATAGGTCACGGCGTTTGTGAGCTTTAGTTTATTGCCCATGACCCGTTTGTGACTTTTATTAAAAGTAATTGTGATAAAATTTTAACTTTAATCATTACCAACATACCTGTTATTGGCTACTGGTAGTGCAATTTCAAACTTGGCCAGAAACTGGAAATATTGTTCTTCAGTTTGTTCAGTGAACCCTGTCCCAATTAACAACAATCTGAAATCCTCTGCTTTGATAACTCCATTCTTAGCAATAGACTTTGAGCTCTTAATATTAAATATTCTCTGAAGACATTCTGATAACCAGACTGGATCAAGGAAATAGAGGTTTCTCAGTCCATGGCTGGTGTCTGGGAAATGCAGCAGTGTTCCTGTTTCTATAAGGAAACTGATGGCTGTAAAAAACAACAACAACAAAAAAACAGAAGAGCAAGATACCAAGTTATGAAACCATACTAAAGACAGCAGATCAGAAGAAAGCCTTGGTCACTTTATCCAGACAAGGAACAGACCAGAAACACGCCAGTGTGCACTCAACAACCAACAAAGAGCATTTACACGTAGAGGCTACAGCAGCTAACTAGATCTCATTTCTTATAACCGCAAATACATCTTTATTGTCTGCAAGATAAAAGTTTTCAGGCTACACTGAACTCTTCTTTAGGTCTCTGCCCAACTCAGGCCCTAACACTGCCATTCTCATGGAGGCAGAGTTCTCTTGGGTAGGAATACTGCTCAAGTAAGGACTGAAGCGCTGATCCCTCATACTTGAAACTCAAGACAGGTTTCATATAATATGACAATGTTCATTTCTGCAGGAGTGGTTGAGACGGAGCCATAGCACATGTGCAGACAAAGGGATGGTACTTTAAACTAGTTGCACACACAATACAGAAGTGGATTTCATACGACAGGTTGCGACCCAGGACTGGGTGGTGGAATGCAAGGCACTGGGTCTCATTGCTGCAGAGTGGCCAGGGGAGGGGGGCTAAGCCAGGCTTCCTGCCTGTCCGGGCACTGCAGATTGTGCTGTGCCCCAGATGTGGCCAGCAGTAGGTCCGGCTCCTAGGCAGGGAGGCTGGGGGCTCTGCACAATATCCTGAGTGCTGAGTTTGCATTGCCATTGGTCAGTTCCCAGATAATGGGAGATGGGGGGAGAGGCTGGTGCCTGCACACGAGAGGAGTGTGCAGAGATGCTTGGGTACCTCTGCCTAGGAGTCACATCCCTGCTGTGCCACAGATCAGAGGACTCTGGAGATAAGCCCATGTGCAAATCCCAAGCACCAACTCTCTGCCCCAGCCTTGAGCCCCCTTCTACACTCCAAACCTCTCATCCCTGGCCCCACCCCAGAGCCTGCACACGCCCTTCACCCCACCTCCCTGCTCCAGCCCAGAGCCCCCTCCCAAACTCTGAATCTCTCTGCCTCATGCCCCAACCCATCATCCCTGGCCCCACCCCGGAGCCCAAAACCACAGATGGAGCTCATGTCTCCCCTGCACTCTTCTGCACCCCAAACCGCTCATTCCTATCCACACTCCAGAGCCTGCATTGGGTTGTGGGCATCAACATTTTTCTTCAACTGGGCTGCGAGAAAAAAAAGTTTGAAGACTACTGCTCTACAGCATATTTTAGACTAGCAACAGAATGACTGTCACTTGGATAGGGATGGTGTTTTTAATGACAGGAGATGGAATGTGATTTGATTCTAGGGCCCTTGACCTCTTAGGACATTGATTTCACTACCCATGGAGGTTACAAATCAGCTGAATAGAAATATGCACAAACAGAATCTTTTAAAGCAACTATCTGAACAGCAGCTACTTTCATTCTCATAGTATTTGTAAATCCCAGGACTATCTTCCAAGCAATTACTGTGCTCCCGGGACGTACCAGCTTGCAAGTCTTCATAGTCTTTAATATCATTTCCAGGGTTTTGCTCTACTATTTGCTCTATCTGTTTGTCCGTTAGATACTGCACATCATCACTTTGTCTTCTTTTCTGTTGTTCTGCTAGGATGGCTTCTTGGAGACTAAGGTAACTTCTTGGTATCTGTAGGTCACACCGGAAAAATAGCACAACCAGTTCCAAAAAACAATCATGCTACTCAACAGTTAGGTTCAAAGACGTATTTCAGAAGCAAGCTTATGAATTTGTTTTCCAAAATCAAATAACTTACAACAGTGAGGAGCAACCTAGGCTAGCGAATGGGCCACATGAGTGCCCCTCCTTCATCTCCGTTGGCCGCAAGACTGTCGTAACCAAGATGGTCTCCTGGGACAGGTTACTTTTGCTAACCATGCTTGCATACCTCAAATTTGTAGGGTATGCTGAATGAAACATAGCAGCACTTTGACTGAATGCAGAAGGAGCACACAGCTCTCATAGTCAATGTTATGTGTGATCAGCACACATCTGACTTCACCTGCCCTTGCGTGTCACTTTAGTAATACAGGAGAAAAAATTACGCAGATAGAAACCAGCAGAATCTGGCAACCCCGTGCAAGGGCAACGGAAAAAAAAAAGTTTCATGGGCCACACTTAGAAACTCGAGGGGCTGCATATGGCCCTTGATTTGCCCACCCCGACTTATGTTTGTGTTTTCTTGTTATCTTGTTGTTTTAAGGCTGCTGATACATTGTACATATTTTCTATAGCTATAACAAAAATAAAAAACAACCAAAAAAAACCCCTTAGAGCCAAACATAAAAGCCTCTTGCTACCTGAAAAACAAAACAAAAAATAACCTGAGTTTGCTATGATTCTCATTAGAAAAAACAAACATTCACCAATCTTGCTGCAAGCTTCTGTGAGCAAATAGAGCTGCCGACATCCTTCATGTTGCAAGTGACTTGAAATATCAGCTGGCGGAGCCCATCGAGGCCTTCTAGGGTCTTACACGATAGTTCGCTGCAAATGAAAACCAGAGCAAAGGCTTGTGAGACATTGATGCAGGCTGTGATTGTTCTTGCAGGGCTTTTCCACACTGCAGTTAAACATCTGCCGCTGGCACAGGACAGCTGACTTGGGCTCAGGCTACAGGGCTGTAAAACTGCAGGGTAGATGTCTGAGCTCAGGCTGGAGAACCAGCTCTGGGACCCTGAGAGACCGTAGGGTCCAAGAGCTTGGGCTTCAGACCAAACCTGAACTTGGACACAACAATTTGACAGCTCTGCAGCCCAAGTGCAAGTCAACGGACATGGGCCAGCAGCAGTTAACTGCTGTACAGACAGACCCTTAATCTCATCATTTCTTTACCTGCTTTTGGAATGTCTAATTTCCAGTGCCCGAATAAATGGTTGTGGGAAGTGGGAAGGGTGCTCTCAATGAGAGTCCTTGGCTTTGGGAAAGAGTACCAAAGGAATCAGAGAAAAAAGACACTTTGGCCCAGATTTTGGCCTTCCCAGCTCCATCCATTGTGCACTGTTCAGGGGAACCAAGTGCCCTTCCTCAGGGGAATGCCCTGGAGGCATAAAACTAATTTATCTAATTCTTCACCACCCACTCTCTTCCCCGGCATAGGCAATGCTCTGGGATGGGATGGGAGTAGGAGGTGGTGTGGCTGGAGAGAGCAGGAAGAGCTGTTGGCAGTCCATAGGGGTCCATTCTTGTCAAATTGGTTCTGCCAGTCTCAGGTTCAAGGAGACAGAATGGTGGCTTAGGGCTGCCTTTCCCTCAGGCTGTGTTCAGGTGGGTGGACTACACTTCATGCCAGATCCCTACAACTACAAGCCAGCCTTCTTCTCACAGCTAGGAAATGCTCGTCTTCCTATCATGCTCTTCCTGACCTCCTTGTGTGCAACATGGGAGCCCTCCCCTTCCGCTTCTCCACATAAAGATTATTTCTGACCGATTCCACACCTGGTGAGGAAGGGCGGAACGGGAAGAAACTTACTTTAAAGGAGTATCCTGTATTTTAAACCCTGGCCGTTGACGGGTGGGGGCTGGCGGATGGGAAACAGTATGCAGCTCACACAGCCGGGAGTGGAATGAATGGCGGATAAGAGTGCTTTTGTCTAACCCACACAAAGCCTTTCTGAAACTACTCTGGCTATCCCTAGCAGTGCTCAGAGCCATGTTCCTGCCAGCTCCAGGTGAATGATGGCGAATGAATGAAATAGTTTGGGTGGGGGTGGGGGTGGGGGAAGGAAGTAGTTGCAGTCTCTCCAGCTGAGAGGAAATGAATGAGGAAAGTTGGACTGGACTCTGGAGGCTGACAGGAGCGGGGAGCAGATTGTGCTGGGCAGAGTTTGAGAAAGAATGTTAATGAGAGGGCAGGGTCAGGGTGAAGGGAGTTCCCATCAAAGAGAGGTCCGGGGAGGGGGCTGCTTTGTGGAAAGAGAAGGGATGTAATAAGCAGGACGTGATGGCCCCATGGCATTGTGCAGCACCACTGCATTCAGTGATACGCTGTTACTGCAGCCAGCACTCTATGAAGGGTAGGCCTTGGTAAAAGCTGCACTCCCAAGTGTGTCCTGGACTTGGTTTTAGTGCAGCTAGGAAACATAGTGCCTGTTGCACACGGATCAAGGGAGGCTTTGTGAGTGTGAGCTCTCTGACAGGCTAGGAGCGAGGCCACATACCAAGCATCAAGTGGTTTTCCTGGCTTGGGCAAGGTGGATATGGGAGGCAGGGAAGCTCAGTACAGTGTCTGTTTACGATGCCGAAAGCTCCATTCTGACGGCTGATGCAGAGTGTGAGCGGGCCAGTGCAGCAGCCTTCCCCCATTTCCCAGGTGTAGGCATTTCACATCAGCCCTTGGGCTTAGTCAGCTGTGGAACTTACAGCTGGGAGGGGTCAGTGACAGCCTGTCTCAGCACACTGCTCACACCCTGGGAAACTTAAATCCTCTCTTCAGTTTCCCAGCCCAGGGATGCTGCCTTCCCCATGTGGACTCTCACGCCAGGCAGCCGTGAGACAGATGAGTTGAACTCCTTGACCTGACTATATAATGCACAGTTGTACTTTCTAAAATAAAAAAATGATATAGATTGCAAGCCCTTCGTGGCCAGGACCGGCTTTCTGTTCTGGGTTTTTTCAGCACCTAGCACAGGCAATAAGCGGCCTGCAAGCTGTACCTAGTTCTCCAGGATTAGTTCCTGGTGGGCCACTGGGTGCTTTATTTACCTGCACTTCTGCAGATACGGCCACTCACAGGTCCCATTGGCTGTGGTGTGTCATTCCCGGCCAATGGGAGTTGTGGGAAGTGGTGGCCTGACCCACATTGCTTCCCGTAGCTCCCATTGGCTGGGAACAGCAAACCACTGCCAATGGGAGTTATGAGCGGCTGTACCTGCAGATGGGAAGATAAATAAAGTATGTAATAATAGTGCTGTAAAGTTATAATGGCATTTACCTTGCAAATATTACAAATCTCATCAATATATTGCTAATTGGCAGTATTAACACTTAGGTCTTATAGAGCAGTAGCCACCTTTATATTAAAGTGTTTGCAACATTAACCACTCAATGGCTACAATTCCCTTGTGAGTTAGTTTATAAACTTTATCCTTATTTTACTTAGAGGAAAAATGAGGTGCAATGACGGCAGTGTGAGTGATTTGCCCAAGATCACAGCTGTGACTAGCACAAAGAGTCCCAGCTCTTAGATGCATGTTCAGACCCCTATAACAAGGGTGGGGAACCTTTTTTGGGTCGGGGGCTGCTGACCCACAGAGAAATCAGTCGGGGCCGCACATAAGTGAGAAGCAAAGTGAGAAGCCCCTGACTAAGAAGGAGAAAGACACTCCCCACATTCCCCTCGCACACCAGAGCCTACGGAGGCCCAGGCTAGTAGATTTTGTGTGCTGCAGCCCTGCAGGTGGGTGGCAGGGGGGCTGGAGAGCCAGTGTGGGCTCCCCAATGCTGAGCTCTGGGGGCTGGATCCAGGCTAGCTGGGGGCTGCATCGAACCCCCGGCCTGAGGTTCCCCACCCCTGCTCTAGTACAGCATGTTATACTTTCTAACTATAGCAAACATCCAAAATACAGATGAAGCACAAAACTAATGAATTTTTAGATTTATTGTGTTGCCAAGGAAACAAAAAATTTACAAAAGCAACTTCCATTTAGGGGCCATAAAGACACAGCGACCTAAAGGAAATCATACTTACTGTAAGTGCTTGAATGTGATATCTGGAAAGCCAGTTGCTCTTGATCCAGAGGGAGAGCGACACAGAGCCAGGACATATGCTCTCAGAGTTGCTATCCTCTCTACACGAAATTTAGTTTCAATAAGGTCAAGGTGTGTTCCTACCACTAATACAACAGAATTTGGGGCTTTGGCCTGAAAGAAAAAACACGGACCCTGATTCGCTCCCGGGCTATGTAATGTACAGAACTGACAAGTGAGCAGATGTCAACGAATACATTTCATCAAAAGTCAATGGAATCACTTACAGGTAAGTGGAAAAGATTCTGAATTCAACCCCTGGATCCAAACAACTTTGAACTTGGGGAAAATTAAGTTTTAGAAATTGTGTTCCTAGCCCCATTCTCAGGATACATCCATACTACAATTATGGGTACCTGCTGACAAGACGACATACGAGGGCTGCCTTTACTCTAGCTAGCTCAGGTACTAGAGCAGTGAAGCTGCACCAGTACATTCTTCAGCATGGGCTTTACAAGCCTCCTGGAACTTTGGGTAATTATGTACGTGCCGCAACAGTTTCATTGCTCTGGTACCAGAACTAGCTCAATTAAAGCTAGTTTAGATATGTCTACATAAGCTACAGTCATACCCCACGGTTGCAGTGAAACCACTCTAACCACTCTCTGTTATAGTGTTAACTCAGGCTACAGCTAACTACAGCAGGATCGATGCTCTGAGATCAATCCACCAGCGGTCAATTCAGTGGGTCTAGTGAAGACCTGCCAAACTGACTGCAAACTGCTCCCCTGTCTACCCTGTTGCTCTACCCTGGACGAGAAGAGTAAGGGAAGTTGACGGGAGAGTTTCTCCTGTCAACTCCCTGCAGTGGAGACCCTGTGATAACTCCACCTAAGGTACGTTGACTCCAGTTATGTAATTCAAGTAGCTGGAGTTGCATCCCCTTAAGTCGACTTTCTCCTGTAGTGACAATGTAGCATCAAGCTCTGATCCCAACACCACTGAACACTGAATCTCAACTCTGTAGTCAGATCCAGCTTTACAAACTGGAATGGAATTCAGCCAGGGAGAGCACTGGAGACCAACAATATCTGCACTAAAAATGTTAAAACATAACATCACTGGGCCAGAAGAATAGAATACATGTGACTAACCAGAACAAGACAGAAACTGCTTAGAAATCCCCTCAAACCAAACTGTGACGAGGCACTAATTCCATAATGAGTATCTGCAGCGTTGGCTTAGTCTAGATATGCAAATGAGCTTTTGTTTCACTCTCTGATATGCATATATGGTGAAAGTAAACCATTAAATATAGTGACTCATCTATAGTAGAATGGCAATTTATATCCCAAGAGCAACATACAATTCACACATCGCAGAGCTTATAAAAGAGGTTCTAAATGACCTAAAACATACCCACTGATGGGCAGAGTTACTACTAAAAAATAAATAAATCCCACAACCCAAAGTGACTTCTTACCTCAATGTTCAGCAACCAGAATTGAAGGTTTGCAACAGCCTCTTCCCCAAGTGCCAAGTTCCATACAACTATATACAATGCTTTATCCGTGAAGAAACACTGATTGACAGTAGACATACTTGCTGGGCCTCCAATATCCCAGACATTGAATTCCACTGAATCAATCTACTTAGACAAAGAAAAGTGGTCAGATAAAATAATTACAAAGAGTCATGGGGAGAGAACAGCTGAGGTCTAAACAGAGACCCGGGTGTCTGCATAACACATGACACCAGAACAGCATTGATGTTGCAACCGTGCCTCAAGGAAATCAAAATCAACGTGTAATTATTACATGTGGCTGCCACTTCCACTCAGGAAATCAGAACTAATCACTTGCTGCTAAGACAATAATGGCGCCATTGATACTGGTTAATCTCCAGCTAATGCTCCAGCACAAACAAAAGACTGATTCTGAGCCATGCAATTCACTGGCTCGGGAATAAGAACTGTTTCCATCCTTGACTGTGGCATATTAAATACGCTTGCTAAAGCTAGTTAGCCAAGAGAGAGCTGCGGGAGAGGGAAGCCTCCTGCGGGAACCATTTTCATTCCACAGAAGGTATGTCTATACCTGGAGCTGGATGCGTAAGCTCTGCTTGAACTACTGCACCCAAAAGAGAGCAGCTACCACACCACAAACAGCAGGAGTGCCTAGCTGTGTCGAGTACAAATCCTGTCTGAGCCAGTGGGCACATACTTGGGCGACCAGCTCCTTCTATCACTGTCACGATACTTCTGTTTTTAGCACCCAGGCTAGATCAGAGCTAGAGAAAAAAGTTCTCAGCCAGCTGAATGTTTGAAAACCACTGTTCTGCTGCAGTCCTGAAAGTGGGGCTCCAGCCACTGCGTATAAGCCAATATTTGGTTTCCCCATGCTCTCCCGGCTCAAAAGCATCCATACCTGTCAATGCTTTAGTTACGAAAGCAGCACCGTGCATCTATGACAACTCATTTCTCTTCCAAATCCTCATTTTCCACTTGGAAGCTGGCTAACAAGACCAGTAATTTCAACTGGATCCTGAAGCCAGATTCTCAAAGACATCTAGCTACCTAGACAAGCACCTAGTGTGGAGGTGAATTAGGCTCTTAATGCCCATTAAATCAAAGCCAGTTAGATGACTAACCTCTTTAGGTACACTTGATTTCAAGGGGAGTTAGGAGCTCAAATACCTTTGTGCCTTAGTGCTGAGAATAAAACGATGAAGGATTGTGAGAAGTGGGCACGTTTAAGAGAAAGGGAGGATGTGAGAAATGACTAGTGATAAAGGCATTCTTAATTTGTGCCAGGCTTGCCAGGACTGAGTACCTGCATCTCTAGACCAGACAGTTCATAGCCCTGGCATCTCAGGGCTCGCTGCCTCAGTTATGAATGTCAGCAAATTGTGTGAGCCCCAGCACATCTTACATTTCAAATTAAGCACTGAATAAAGCAGGGGTGGGCAATAATTTTTGACCGGGGGCCATTCAAGAAATTTTTTAAGTGGCCCTGGGCTGCCCAGAAAGGGGCAGGGCCTCAGGCGGAGGGGGCGGGGCCAGGACACTTCTGTGCTTCCCCACCCACAGACCCTGACTGGTCTGCGGGTGGAGGAGCACACAAAGTCTTTGTTCCTCCCAGAGAGAATAATCAGCTGTTCTGAACAGTTAGCGGTTCCCTCTAGGTACCTGTGCCCCTGGCAGTGGGAGGAGACTTCGTGTGCCCCCCCCCCCCTGCTGCTCCCAGGGCCTGGGGAGGGGGAGCACATGAAGTCTCTCGTTCCCTGTCCCCTGCCCTGCAAGGGAGCACCATGCTTAGAGTCAACTGCCAGTTGAGCAACAGTTTGTGGTTGACTTTTAGTGCTGAGCCCCTTGCAGGGCGGGGAGGAGACTGGCCTGGGGGTAGGGGGAGCGTGCAAAATCTCTTTCCACCCTGCTCCCACCCTGCAAGGAGCATGAGATGCTTAGAAGCTCCACGCCCCTCACAGCATGGAAGGAGACTTTGTGCATCCCCCCCTCCTGTCCCCAGGCCAATCAGGGTTTGGTGGGGCGGTGCACAGTCTCCTCCCGCCCTGCCAGGAGCACACGGTGTGCACTCCTTGCAAGGCAGGAGGAAACTTTGCACACTTCCCCCACCCCCAAGTCCTAATTGGCCTGGGGAGAGGCAGGGCCTCCGCAGAACGGATCAACTTGCCCACCCCTGGAATAAAGGGATGCTTTAAAGAGGGCAGAGAGCACAAGCCAAAGAGCAAATTAGAAGAAAGAGTCTTAACCTGTACTAAGAAAAACAATTTTAACTACAGTGTAAGAATGTAGACACAAGGACACCCAAGCAAGTTGCCAAAGAAGGCTGTGAGTCACAAGAGTAAATTTACACTGTTTAGTAGGTCTGACTTAGGGTACGTCTACACAGTAGCGCGTACCTCGAAATAAGCTACGCAATTTGTGTCGCCTATTTTGAAATTTGGCATTGTCTACACAGCACTTATTTCAAAATAAATCGCTATTCCGCTGGCTTCCTTAATCCTTGTACAACAAGGTTTACAGGAAGTCGGAGTAAGAAGCCTGTTATTTCGAATTTATTTCACAGTGCATAACGTTATTTCGGAATAATGGACGTTATTCCAAAATAGCTCTGCCGTGTAGACGTACCCTCAGGGATAGTAAAGTCGGTTTAGCACTGTTTTAAGGGACAGACTACAGGACCCTCTGGAGAGCCTTCCTGCCCCAAACCATTCTGCATTAGCAAAAAATCTCTGACTATCATTCACCTTTGCTTTGAGTCCAGCTGGTTTCTGAAGCTCCCATTTTGTTGTCCGTATGGTGGCGTCACTGTGCATCATCTGTGGTGCTTTCCCTGTCTGCAAGATCTCTATAAGTGTTGACTTTCCCTGCCGTGGAGGACCCACAATAATCATCTTCATTAACTTGCATTTTTCTGCTTTGCGCAGCTGTGCCCGCAAGTATGCTAATATTGTTTTAGGGCCTATTGGGAAAAATGGTGGACATATTATTCTGTGGTTAGCAACTGTAAAAATGCACAGCAGAGCTATTTAAAATCTAGTGCAGCAGACATGCCAGGAGAATAAGTACTGTCACGGTGGTATCTCTTGATTGAAAGGGCTCAGTGAATAAACAACAGGAAAGGACAGGCCTGATCCCAACAAAAGGTCAACACAGCAAGAATCTTGCAATGGGTCAGTATCAAGAAGAGAAAATAGTTTTGTTTTCAATTCTTCAGAAGCTGAAAGGAAATGTAAAACACTAATGCAGCATTGGTAAAACACTCAGTACATTCCTGTACTGTCACGTTTCTGGTTAAAACTGGGTTTAGACAACAGCATTTTATTTTAGAAGAAATCATTCCTTTATAACTTCATTTCTATAGGAGTTTTTTTTAAATAAAAGCCTATGCTATTGTAATTGGTCCAAAACATTACAGCTTACAATAATGCTACTCTGAGGGGATTATTACAAAATACTGTAGAAGAGGGTAGTCAAAATATTATAAACTATTTGCAATCATATAAAATAAAAATCTGCCATAAAAATCCTCTGGCATAATGCACTGACAACAAAACACTGTATTTACAGATCATAAAAATCTATCTTGAACTGAACCAGTAGTTGGTGCTTAGCACTGATGGTTGAACAGGGGCAAGCAGAAATTTCCTAAGGTGCAGGTCTGGAACCAGAAGAGATGTAGGAGGCAGCATGAGGAGATGGTTCTGGGAAACAGGAAGCCAGATCCAGGGAGAGATGACACCCCCACGTTAGGCCATATAGGCGACTGACAGACTCATTTGCTACTTCTTCCCCATCTACAAGGTCTGGCCTTAGATGAGGGAGATGCTGAATGAGGTTATTTCCTTTCTAGCCTCTCACTGAAGAGATCAGAACCAGCCCAGATCTCTTCCCACCTCCCCTTCCATCAGAGAGACCAGAACTCTTCCCATGTCCCCTCTTTCCACTGGAGAGACCAGAAGACATTGTGAATTTTTGATAACATCTATGGCCAAGAGAGCGCCTGAGCACCTTGCTTGTTGTGTCCTGGATTGATTTTGCACGGCGTGCACATAGCTCCCTATGCATTTCCTTACAGACACAGTTCTTTCCTATTCAAGATGATTTATAAAAAAGCAATTCTGATTATCTGTTCAAAGAGATGCAATTATTAAAATATGCGTAGAATAACGACTTACCCTCCTTTCTGATATCTGCAGGAACGTTGCTGATATTTAGTTCCTCAATATCCAGCTGCCAGAGATTAGCCAGCTGTCCAAGTTCTGGAGGCAGCTCTCGGATACCAGGATTACTGTGGGAAAATAAATAAATCCAACACAACTGGGCTCTGTAAGTACGTAGCTACCGTGGAGAGTTGGGATTAGCGTCCAGGCACAGCACCATCCATTTCTGTGCTCAGCCCATTAGAACCACCTTCCTTACCCTAGAGTTTAAAAAATTAAAATCTCCTCTTTAATTATACAAATCGATGGGCCCAACCCTATGAGGTGCTGAGTGCCTTCAACTCCCTCTGATTTCAAATGGGCTCATCTCCTGCAGTTCGACTCCACGGTTACACCTACATTTGGAAATGGGGCTTGAGCAGAAATCTTTGTGCTAACTCTCAAACTAGTGCATCAAAAAGGGGAGCCTAATTGCAGTAGCATGGGGCAGTGGCAAAGCTGGATACGTACCCACAGGGTCAGGGTAAGGGGGTTGTACCTGGGGGTGCTAACCCGTGCTGCTGCCAGTGTTACCATGTCTACACTACTACCTTTAATGTGCTAGCTGAATGGGAGCTACCCAAGCTGGGAACCACATCCTCAGCCTATAGTGTAGATGTAGCCTAAGAGAGAAGGTTGGTCGTCAAAGCAGCAGAGTAAAAATGTAGCTTTTCATGGCATGTACTTACTTCCCTAAATAAAGTTCTGTCAGGCCTTTCAGATGGCAAATGGACTGTGGGACAGCGTCTAGCTGATTGTCATTTAGATAAAGGACTTCCAGAGAGTCACTCAGGAATGCTGGAAACTCCAAGAAGGCACCTGAAATAACATGAAAGAAAATAAAAAGCTCAGAGCCATGGAGTCCAATCAGTTCCGAAACAGTAGCCAGTGGCTATAGCGAACTAGCCACATTCAACCGGCCAGATAGCCACACTCAACTGGCCAAACAGCCACCTGTGGTTAGTGGCTAGCGTGTTGGAAACCACAGGCTCAGGGGGAATCAAGCATACTTGCCACAAGGCTCTGGACCAGTGGTTCTCATCTTATTTACCAGTGTGGGCTGCACATGCAGCTCTCTTTGTGTTATGTGGGCTCCATCCACACAATAGAGATACTACCTGTACAGCCCTGAGGATGTCACATTAGGCATGTCGGAGTGTAATTGTTTAAACAGGTAACAGAGGCAGCAGCATGGGGTGGCAGCTGGCTCTCCAGCAGTGGGATGGCCGACAGAAGCCAGCATATGCAGGGAGCCGGCTTTTACAATCACAGTACAGTTAGATTTTGTGGGAAGGTGCAAATCCCCAACAGTGTACACAGATGTTCTACTTGTAGAGCACTGCAATGAGGCAGAGTATCACCATGGGACTGTGTCTGGAAGAACATTTAATTTGTCTTCCTTGGTGGAGCAGCATGTTTTCTCTTGTGTCTGGGCAGATGCATCATCACAGTCCGGGCAATGACATCCATACCCAATCCAACCCCACCACTTGCATGCAAGGAGCACAAGCATTGGGAAGTTAGTTTCCTGCACTCTCACCAGTGCAGACAAAATGTGGCCCCAGTACAATCTGGTGGGTAACTCAATAAGACTTCGGTGTAAGCAGAGAATCAGGTCAATTTGTGCAATTAACTCTCCACACAGGGGGGAGTTAGCAAGCAACGGGGGCTACCAGTGACTACAGTGGGCGGATGAGACGATGGAGGCCCTCATCACAGGTAACAATAATGGTAAGGTTCACTCAAGGACCCCAGATGGAGGCACAGAAGATGCAGCATTGATCTGGAAAGATGCTGCACACAGAGCCATTTCAGATGGGCAACCAGTGAATGACAGAATGGTCCGAGCAAGATTTCAGGCACAGCCAGGTTTTGCATATCCTGGCCCCGTGTCCTTGCCAGACAGGGTTCCAGCTGTGGGCCGTAGGCCCTTGTCTCCCAGGGTTCTAGCCGCTGGCCCCACTGTTGTCTCTGCTTCCAGCCGTGGATCCTGCTTGGCTGCCATGCCCATGCGACAGGTCTTGGCCGCCAGCTCTGAGTCCTGCTCACTTGCTGGCCCTGCCATCAACCCCACATGCCAGGTGCAGACAGAGGTCAGGGGAGGTGCAGCAAAAGTACACCCACTCCAAAAAGTATTTCTGCGCCTCTGGCAGCTACCCTCAATAGACTTAGAAAATGCTACAGACAGCAAACTTAGAGACCAACAAGCTGATCTTCACCCAAATCTCCTTGGCAGAGATCAGATCTTCTTCCTGAGAAATATCATAGAGCAACACAATAAATGGCAGCTGCAAGAAGTCCTGTATGTTTGGATTTCCAAAAAAGCATTTGACAGTGTCGATAGAGAATCGTTGTGACAGAAAATATAAATTGATGTAGTCTGCAGCAAAATCATTAAAATGATTAAAAATGCACATGAGAAGTCTCAGTATACAGAAAAGATAAACCTGGAACTTATGGAAAGTTTAATGTTAAACAGTGTCAGAAAGATTATATCTTGTCCCCCTCTCTTGTATGGAGTCTCTCTGGACTTTGTTATGTGACAATATGGAATCAAGCATTGCATGGATAGTTGGCGGGCTCGGAAGCTTTAGACTTAATAGGTGACAACTGTCTTGTAAATAAATCTGTCGAAGATATGCAGAAAAAGGCAAATAGTCTTGCTTATTCAACCATGCAAATAGGTCTTATTATGAATAAATCAA
Organism: Pelochelys cantorii; assembly: GCA_032595735.1. NCBI lineage: Eukaryota > Metazoa > Chordata > Testudines > Trionychidae > Pelochelys > Pelochelys cantorii. The sequence continues at coordinate 39,297,170 of CM064338.1, read as the reverse complement.
AGATGAAAGTTATGCAAATTAATGTACCTATTAAATGATTTTATCTACCTGAAAGGTGAAGCCTTGTAAACCATTAATAAATTTGCTCATCAGGCCACCATCATTCCTGATACCTTGGGTGACTGTCTTTGATGTAAATCCAGAATAAGTAAAGCAATTGAGGTATTTATGAAATATAATACAGTAGGGAAGTCCAATGTGTTTAACAAAACCACCAAAATTAATCATTAGAAGCAACATGTACTATGGAGTACAGCCCTAGAAAAATGCTAAGTCTGTCCAAGCCAAATCGAATAGCTTTCAGTATAGGTGTCTGCACAGAATATGAAATGTAAAATGGATTGACAGAATAAATAACAAAAAAGTCCTAGCTCCAACAAGGCAAGCAGTAGGGGGGAAAATGGACACATTTGGGACATGCTTTATAATAGGCTACCAAAACAGGCATTTCTTTGATGACCATATGGCAAGAGATAGACCTAGAGGCACAGTCCGTAGCACTACAACGGCTGAAGCAGCCCTGTTACATCTGAATATAGAAGACATGCAGGAACAAACCCAGAATAGGCATGACTGGTGCAGTTAGACTTGTGCCTTATGCACCTGATGGTGCAGGGAGAATGAGGAGTGGGAGGATGAGAAAATGCAGGCCCTCATCACAGGCATCAGGACTCCTGCTTCCTCAAGACAACTACAGTTACGATTCCTTTAAGATGTTCTTCCTCAAATATCTTTCTTAAAAATGGGAACTGCACCTAATGCTGGTCCCAGAACAGAAAAGAAAATGGCAAACATTTTCTTTAAAAAAAATACTTCCAGCTCTAATATTAACTGTAATTAGGCTCTGTTCTAGGACTGGTAAAAGCCAAAATAGCTTGTAAAAGATGGTGAGTTCTTTATGACCCTTAAAGGCCCTCAGGTTCTTTAAGACTGTGATATTAGTGGGACCATTTCTGGGATGGGGCAATGTGAGCTAGGGCATCACACCTCGTTTTTTTAAGGAAAAGGAGCTTCCAAATTTTTTTAAATGGACATCAGGTCCACTCTTGGGTTCAGCTCAGTCATTTTTCAACTCACTGTGAATGAAAGCTTTTTTGTGTTTATTGGGCCCCTTCAGAATATATGGAATCACAGCAGAACCGCTTAATACACGAAGGGAGGACGACATGAAATTTCCACTATGCCTTTTCAATTTGGCATGGGAGAGGAAACATACCCGAGAAGAATGGACAGCTATAGACTGACAGATTCAGCCCACACTGGGGAAATCACCAAAAATAGCAGCAACGCTCCCAATTAATTTCCTAGCTCTAGATAGAAAAGAGCACGCTATGTTAGAACCAGGCTCGAGGTGTTTATGAATTGTAATTATTTATTCATGAATTATGTATGACTTTTCTGGCTTGAGTTTGGATTTTCTGTTAAAAAAATGCCCATCCTAAAAATATTTTTGGATGAGTTAACTACACAAATGCAACCACAGGCATATGCAAGAAGTTATTCTGAGCTTTATCAGCCTAGTGTACTGAGGACCCCTAAATCATCCTCTGTAAATAATTTCCTAGACATGAGTCAACAGCGTACGTGGTGAAATTATATTAAATATAGGGAGCTTTTTGTAAGAAACTGATGCATTCTGACTCCTGTCTTCTGTAAATGTCCTTTAAAGGCCTGGTCACGTCCTCTGGTCTCACCAAGCTGCACATGGGACAGCAGAAGCTAGCAGACAAAGGGGATTTTACTCCATCTTTGTGGCTGTCCAATCCTGGCGCCAACCAGGGAGTTGGTTTGGCCTGTGGCCCAAGTTAAGTCACACACCCAGATACCCATGTATCAAAGGAGACATTCAAGCGAGGGGTTGTCAGAGAGCAATGGTGCTCAGGCTATACCTCCTTTCACTAGGCCTTACCAATTTGCTGGAGGAAGGGGTTGTTGGGAAGACTGGGCTGTGCTGGCACTACTTTGCTTGGGGATTCCCACTGCACAAGGCTTCTGCAGGTAGCTGGTGAAACTGGGATTACATCCCTTTCCACGGTCAGAGCAGCACAAAGGAGCTACGGCAGGGCTAAAGATCTGGCCCTCCAGCTCTGGCACATTTATGTTTTGTATTTCGATGTCACACACACCAATCTTTTTTGCTGAGGTCCTTCCCCATTTGCAGCTGATTGGTGCATTGGCCTCACTTAGCCCAAACTGATAAATGCCCCTTTCTTATCCCCTTGCTCCATGACTTGACACAAGTGCCCCCATATCTCCTTCCACATCTCCTCACCTCTTCTTTTCTAGCTCTCTTATTTCCACACCAGTTGGCAAAGAAGATGGTCATTGACCGGAGTAGCAGGAATTGTGGGGGGTGGGGTTGGTAACGAAGGCCAGGATAGATCTCTGGCTCAAAGCAGCCCTGGGATTAGTTCTCTGTTCACTCAGCTGCTGCTGTAATAGCTTTATGGAACAGACAAGATGCCCCTGATGCTGACAAACGCTTTAGAACGAAGGTTCAGGGTGATGTTCCCATGTGTTCTCTATCAGGATTAATGTCACAGCACTTCCATTTCCAGGTAATTCCTGCTATTTCTCTTTTAGTTTTTAATTAAATAAAAGATAATCCTATGCACAACAGAGATTTCTTTTCCTTATATGGACATGCACGTTACATGCTGGACAGCAGCTCCCACCTCCACAGAGAGGAAATTTTGCAAGTTTCAAAGTTCCATAGAATTTAAAAGTTAGAAAGAACCAATAGATCCTCCAGTATGACCTCCAGTTTATCACAAGCCATTACATTTCCCCCAGGTAACCCTGTATTGAGCCCAATAACTGGATTAGAACAAAGCATTTCAGTTGCCGTGACATTAAATTTTTGTGTGCCACAGACAGAGAACAAGAGAAACCAAATTACCACTAGTGCCTGAGTGCTGACTAAATGAGAGATGCCCTGGTGATTTCAGCAGGTGATCCATGCCCCACGTTGTAGAGGAAAGCAAAAACCCTCAAGATCCCTGCCAATTCCTGCCTGACCCCAAATCTAGTGATCAGTATGAACATGTGAGCAAGGCCTAGGAGCCAGGCTTGCAGAAAGAACGCAGGTCTACCTGTCTGGTGTCCTGCTGTCTGCTGTGGCCAATCCCTGATACATCACAGGAGGCCAAAACCCACTCCAAATATATGTGGGCAATGGTGTCCCAGAGGAAAAACTCCTTCCTGACCCTGACCAGTTGATGCATGAGATTTTATTATATTCTTTGCCTTAATGCAGATTTGCAAGGGTCAGGGGGGTGTTGATTGTTAGGCTTCTGCTCAGTCTATGATCCATGAGGGAAGGCAACAAATAGAGGGATCCATTAACAATGCAGTGGGGTGAGACCCTATGGCTTGTGTGCTATTCTCATTCAGGGCAATGTTAACTGTCTTCACAAAACCTAAATACTGTTCTGTTCTGTGCAACTCCCTGGAGATATGCCAAAATATACCATCCCCAAGGGAGAATGCAGCACATAAAAGCTCTGAGTGGCCTAAAATAAAAACAAGCAAACAAAAAGAAAAGAAATTTCATCTCACAGAGATAAGGGATCAGTGTAGATATCTTCAAATGGTCTTTTGATCTTTATGGGATTTCACAGATGCTAATCCGGAAAATCTCTCTCCAGACCTTTGGCCATCAAAGAGGTAAAGGGTAAAACCCATCTTGCAAGTTCAGCCACTAGTTTTATGGCCCGGGCTCAGAGGACACACGACCTAGAGTGACTGGCTTCTCAAGCACTGCAGTAATTTGGACAGAGAGAGGGAGGGGTAGCTCGGTGAGAGAAGCAGGCTTCACCGATTCTTTAGCCATTTGTGCAGGTGGGACATGCCACTTCTTCAGTGATTTGCACACTGAATGCATTTCCTATTTTATCTAAATGTCACTGCACTAAAAGCCACAGCTGTGCTTACTCCGACCTTTCATCTGCCCGACTCCAAGAGGTTTCCTGTACCCTTGGTTTTGCAATTCACCTGGAGCCATTGACCATCTCTTTCCCAGGAGACAGGTAACCTCATACTGTACCTGCCTCCGTGCCTCGCACTCTGCTTCTTGTGGTAAAAAGGGAAATCCGCTTTGTTTTAAACCCCTCCTCGTTCCTGCAGATGAAACAAAAGGCACATAGCAAGGCTTGGGCAAGACAAAGCCACACTAGGGTCATTTACGAGACCTCATACTGTTATGAGTCCAACCTGTGGGAGCTCAGTACCAGGGGTGGCAGGTACGCTAGATGGGGGAAGGCACTGCCTTCCCAAACAGCCAGCCTGGCCCCACCCAGACTCTGCTCCCAGAACACCTACTCTAGGTGTACTAGGGATGGAGTGTTGCTGCCCTCAAGCACCTGCCTGCCCTCTCTGTGCTCTGGGCCGGGGAGACTGGGGCTGCGTACCACCCACCCTCCCTGTGTTTCGGGGCTGGGAAGGCTGGGACAGCGGGGCCCCCTCACCTCTCCATGGTGCTGGGCGGGGGGCAGTCCTTGGCTCCCATGGGGGTGGGATCTGATCAGAAGGGGTGGCCCTTGCCTCCCTCAGCCCTACCTTCATCTCAGCACCTTGTGGCACTTGGACTTCTACAAGGCTTCATATTGTCAGAGCACAGCCTTCGCTGGTTCCCATTCCCATGGACATGGGAGATGGGTTTGAGCCGCACAGCTCAGCAACAGTTCTGAATACCCCAATTGTCTGGACACAAGTTTTTTGGTGAAGACTCAACTCTGCCATTCAGCATATTAGCCTAGTTCCGGGGCATTATTTTGACTCCATCTGGAAAATGCACACTTGACTCTGGGTTTTCTTTACTGTCATCAAGACTCAGGAGTTTGTCAAAGAGCAAACTGAACAAGCTGCATAAGAGATTCTAGAAAATGGCACGGAACAACTTGCCATTTCCTGTTGCAGCTAGTGATCCTCTGAGAGGATGACCTACGATTGGTGTTGTGGAGATGGACTGAGACATTTCTAAGGCACTGATATAGCCTTGTTTATTGACACTGACCATGCAGAATACTGGCTGGGCAGATGATAACGAACCTCGCAAAGCTGCTGGGCATGCATCCAAATAAGGCAGATAAAAGTTTGATGCACTTACCGGAGAAAGGGACACGCCTGCAAGTCTGCACATCAAACATCCTTTTGATGTTTTCTAAATGGTTAAAATATCATCCCTAATTTTTGTTTTCTAACTAGCCAAAGTCATTAGTCTGTTATATTTTAATTTAAAAAAAAATGTACATTTTCCAAAACACGTACTTCCAAGACAAATATAAAAGTTTAAGCCCAGATAAAATGCTTATGGATAAAACATGCTCCCTACAAATATTTGCATTGGTAAACCACTCAGAGCAAAGCATATTCACAGAATCACAGGACTAGAACGAATCTTGAGAGATTATCTAGTTCAGCCCCATGCACTCATCAAAAGACTTTTTTAAAAATCTTGACTAAGGTTGGGCAAACATTTTTGATGGGGGGGGGCCACTCCAAGAATTTAGTAGGTCGAAGGCTGCACTTTTTCATGATATTAATGGAGGAGATGCGGGGTCTGTGATGGAGTTTGGGTGCACAAGGGAGCCTGGGGTAGGAGACTAGAGTACAGGAGGGGGTGTGGGGTCTGGGAGGGAGTTTGGGCAAAAGAGGGGAATTGTGACCTGGGGTAGGAGATTGGAGTACAGGAGGGGGTGTGGGGTCTGGGAAGGGGAATGGGTATGAGTGCAGGAGAGGATTCTGACCTAGAACAGGGCTGTAGGAGGGAGTGCATGGTCTGGGAGAGGGTTGTGACCTGGGGCAGGAGTGCAGAAGGGGTGCAGGGGTTGTGACCTATGGAAGGAAGGGATTGGGGTGCAGGGTCTGGGAGGGGATATGTGTGTAAAAGATGATTCTGACATGGAGAAGGGGTGTAGGGGTAAGTGCATGGTCTAGGATGGGGTTGTGACCTGGGGCAGCAGTGCAGGACAGGGCGCAGGGGTTTGGATTGTGGCCTGGGGTAGGGAATTGGGGTGCAGGAGTGGAGTACAGAGGAGGGTTGTGACCTGGGGGCAGAGGTGCAGGAGGGGGGAGCAGAGGGCTGGGAAGAATAAGGGGCTGGGGTGCCAGAGGTAGGCTCTAGCTGGCAGGTGCTTACTTAGGCGACTCCCAGCCAGCAGCCCATAGAGACCCTCAGGCCGTTTTCCTGCCTACTGTGACCCTGCTTGCCATTCAAGGTGGACTGCTGCAGGGGCCATGTGTTCTCTGGGCACTGCAGGCCCCTAGGGGGTGACATTGTGTGCTCCTGTTCCACAAGCACAGTCCAGACAGCTCCCATTGGCCAGTTTCCAGCCAATGAAAGCTATGAGATTGTGCTGGGGGTAGGCCCAGAGCACTGAGCCCCCACCCCACTGGCACATGGTTCTCAGAGAACACACGGCCCCTGCACCTGGCCACTTTGAGAGGTGCAAGGGACGCAGAAGGCAGGGAGCCTATCTGAGGCTCCTGCTGGGCTGTAGGACTGATCTGGCCTTCAAGCCATATTTTGCCAGCCCATGATCTAGACCATCCCTGACAGGTTTTTGTCCAACCTGCTCTTAAAAATCTGCAATGATGGAGATTTCACAACCTCCCTAGGCAATTTATTCCAGTGGTTATCCACCCTGACAAAAAGTTTTGTCTAATGTCCAATCTAAACTGCCTTTGCTGCAATTTAAGCCCATTGATTCTTGTCCTATTAGAGGCCAAGAAGAACAATTTTTCTCCCTCCTTGTAAAAACCTTTTATGTACTTGAAAACTGTTATCATATCCCCTCTGTCTTCTCTTTTCCAGATTAAACAAACCCGAATCTTTCAATCTTGCCTCACAGGTCATGTTTTCTAGACCGTTAATCATTTTTGTTGCTGTTCCCTGGACATTTGTCCACACCTTTCCTGAAATATGGCACCCAGAACAGGACACAATACTTCAGCTAAGGCTTAATCAGCAGCAAGCTGATTGGAAGAATTACTTCTCAAATCTTACTTACAACACTCCAGTTGATGCATCCCAGAATGAAGTTTGCTTTTTTTTAAACAGTGTCATACTGTTGACTCATATTTAACTTGTGGTCCACTATGGCCCCAGATTTCTTTCTGCAGCACTCCTTCCTAGGCAATCATTTTCTATTTTGTATGTGCGCAACTGATTGTTCCTTGATAACTGGAATATTTTGCATTTGTCCTTACTGAATTTCATCCTATTTACCTCAAACCATTTTGTCCAGATCATTTTGAATTTTAATCCTATCCTCCAAAGCTCTTGCAACCCCACTTAACTTGGTATCATCTGCAAACTTATGTTCTAGATTTTATTACCACTAATAATTATTCACTCATGAAATAATGACGTGAGCACTACCCAAAAAACTATTATTAACATTTCTTCAATGCCACAGGTATACAAGGTACTTTGGAGATGTAAAAGATGATGTGATCCAAGCTATATGGATAACTATCTTACTATATATTTTAGAAATGTGCATCGGTCTGTCTTTGAGTTTGTTTGTGCAAGAACTCTTCTTAAACAGTAAGAGTTAGGACCACCAAATTTGGTGCGCAGCTTCCTCTTCTAACTTAAAACAAGATAAGAATTTGGTTGTGTCAGGACAATGGGATGTGCCCAAAATTTGACTGTTTCTCATAAAATATGAAAAGGAGGGGATGTGGTAGAAGGTTCAGTTATACTGTAGAATGACCACAGGGGGGCAGCAAGGGGCCAGAGATGGGGTCCAGGATAGCTCTAATCTCATTGGGCCAGCAGGGGACAGGGTTGGAGAAAGGGACAGCTATCTGCTATATATTTCAGGGAGTTTGTCTGTGTATCTGTTTGTCTGTGTGTCTGTCTGTCCCCCAGTTGAAGGACATGTACCCCTCCCCCACATATGCCCACTGCAGCTGCAGCAGCTATGGACAGGCACTTTTCTCCTGGCCACAAGCTGCTGCAATGACAGAGGGCTGGAGTTGTCCTCACTCCTTGCAACAGCCTACATAATGAACCCCTCATCCCCAGCCCCACTCTAAAAACAATGATTTAAATGAAGAAAAACAAAACTTGTCTGAGTTAAGGTCTTGAGCAACACCAGGTAAATCTTCTAGTATGCTACATATAGGGAATTAATCTAGAGAGTCTATAAAAGCACTGACATATTCTACAACATGTAAAGGTTTGGTTTTGTCATTAATTTTTAGTTTAAATGTTAGCTGTGACACAAATTGAAAGGAACACTTACTTCCCAAGCTGATTCTTGGAAAGATCTAGTGATTTAAGTTGCCGGCAAGTCCACTTATCTTGAGAAGGCAATGAAACTAATTGATTTCCCAAAAGCTTCAGTGACACCAGCACCTGAAAAAGGAATACGGAGCAATCCATTAAACACACAGAAAGAGGTTTGAAAAAGCAAAACTGCTTAAATAACAGTAAACTTAAGAAAGCACTTCTTTTTAAACAAAGATTCTAACTTCCTATCATATAAATATTTCTCTCTAATACACGCATCTCCTTGTACAAAGCAATGTAACTTTTAGCCCAACATAATTATTGGCTTATTTGCTGAAAGATTCAGCTAGAAATTCCAAATATTGGTTTTTGTGTTAATGAAACAGTCCCATGTAGAAAAGAGATCAGTTTAATATGCATACTATGCCATATGTTTGTCCTAGGTGTTGCATATGTTTGTGAACTAAGAAATAATTGGGTCCTCTCCTACTAATTCATATTTCAGACTATATATTCTCTTGTATAAATCCAAAATGTGAAATGTGTGCTACCCAGACAGTAGAAACTGCACATATTTTTGTTGCATGAAGTTTATATGATTAAATGTGTATTTAAATTTCTTTTTACCACTTAGACTATTGCTTTGCTCTTTGCCTGTACTCAGGTTGGAGACTGAAGCTGAACAGATCAGTTTCACTTGCTTGTTCTCATGCACTAGGTAACACCACAGAAATATGGAAAAATTCCAAATACCACAGAGTTTAAATACAACCACCCTCTTACAAATTTAAAATTGACAAAAATCAATTTATGCTCAATTTTGTACACCTCCCTACCCTCCCATCTTGCTTTATAAATAAATCTGAAGCTAAAACTATTTGACAGTGTCCCATTAATAACACAAGTGCATATTTTCACTGTTCTCAAAATAGTAAAGCAACAGGACAATATCCAAAGGCACTATGAAGTGCTTTTACAAGCTGGATAAGAAGATAATACTTGAAATATGGAAAATTTGGGATGAGAGGTTCTCCCATGACAAATTTCAACTTTTCATTAAAAAATGTTTTGGCCTAAAATTTAAATTTTTGGTAAGGAGGGGGAGGTTGCCACAATGCTTTTGGTTTTTCAAAATATCAATGTTTTCCATGAAAATATTCATTTTTGTCAAAGCCAATTTTCCATAGAAAAACAGTTTTTCATTGAAAATTTAATCTAGTTGTAGTCAATACATCCCGTGGTCTGATCTGAGATAAGCAGATTTTTAACACAGAAATGCCAAACTCTCTCATAACTCCACTGAAGTTAGTGTAATATAACCAAAGTCAATGGAGTTAGGTCAGAAGAGAATTTGGCCATACGTATTTTAGACACCATTTATGTTCCATATGCCATTAAGGTTTAGTGTAAATGGGGCAGAACACAGGTTATGCTGAAATGGTGTGGCAAGTACTTATTCAAGCCACATTAACACTGTCACAAAGTGAGAATGTTTCTCTACAATGTGCTTAAATTGAAGAATAAGAAATCTGAGTGGGACCAGGGTAGCAGACGATCGTCAGGTGAGTAGGTTGGCATTTAACGTGAAACATGCACAGGGATGGGACAGGGTCACACCAAAGCTCTGACATAGAGAAGTAACATAAATATAGATAGCTGTGAAATATTAGAGAAGGCCATTGGAAGAGAACCGGTGAAGAAACATGCTGAGTTAATTTAAATGCTGGAATGGAGCAACAACACAGACTTCCAGAGAAGTAAAGACAAACTAAGCATGCAACCTTTCCCCTTTCCCACCCACAAATTTTGTCAAAATCATTGTACATTTGGAATCAACCTCAGTTTGACAAGAAGAATCTGTTTCCACCCAACTCTTCTTGTGCCAACTGCCCTGCAGGTATCACCGCACATTTCAAGAATTATGACTGTCCAAGGGCAGACTTTCAGGTGGGTGGGGTGCTGTCAAAAGTGAGAAATGGTAATTTCCTTCTCTCTTCTGCCACAACACACAATAGGAGAACTGTCATAAACTGTCATACAGTTTAAAACAGAGTGGAAAAAAACACTGTCATTTGATTATGACAAGGGTTGCATGAATCAACTTGTAAAGGATCTGGAAAACATGACACAACAACTTTGCATATGTGCCGTGGAGAAAGGTTCCTGATCTTTCTCCAGGAGTAGATGCCTTCTCTAGAGAAGTGAGCCATGACTTGGAAAAATACCATCTTCTTTGAAAAAAGGGAACAGCCTCTACAGCAAAACGGACAAGCACTCTAGTTTTCACCTTGTGTAGGAATATCTGTGCTGCACACGGAATCATGGAACATCAGCTGGTTTGCCGTTCTCATGCCACAAATGAACAATCATGTATCTAAATATTCTTTCCCACGAGCTAGATTCTGACTTTAGAATCAGCACTGAGCAAAGGGTGAGGGGTAAACTACATTCCAGCAGCAGCATTATGCCAGAAATACTCCTCAGAAACATGTTTCTTCCCTTCTCCAGGGGCTTGGCATAGTAATTTACTGCTGGCAGTGAGTGTGTACATCCCTGCTGGATGGCACTAAAATTCTGCCCATTTTCCTTTTTTCCTCACTGTGACGGATTACCACCTCCCCCCCCAGCTTTATGAAATGGACTTATGGACACAAATATGCATAATTCAAAGATGTTTTGGACAAATTGCTTCATGTAGCCTATCAATCTTAATGTCCTAATCCACTGGGTCTCTTTATCTTATTTTGGTGTATGTATCATTGATGTGTGTAAAATTAGACATATGGCATATGGAATGCTTTGTGGTTTTAAATGTGCAAAGGAAAGCCATCAAGGGTGTTTCCAATGTTGGGATACCTCAATGTCTGGGCAATCATATGCAGATAGCCTTTTGTCCTTAAGTCTTAGCAGTGGTTAGTCTTACGAAGTCACATGATCTCCCTGACTGATATGGACTGGCCAGATAGCTTCTCATGCAAAAGGGAGAATCTTTAAAACAACAGGAAACTAGCGGGGTTTTGTCTTTGGCTGGCTGGATACACCCGAGGGAAGAAACCAAAGCCCCCAGAGTGAGAAACAGCCCTGGTCTGGAAGGCTTAGCTGAAAAAGAAACAGTTTTAGGGTGAGTTTGTAGTAAGTTTGTACTGAAGTTTTAGTGTAGAATTAACTAAGTGTGTTCTGTTATTCTGAGTTTGTAATCTACTTTGCTCTGCCTGTTCTTACTTATTACCACTTAAATCCTACTGCTTTTACTTAATAAAAACACTTTTATCTTCTATCAAGCCCAGTGTAAATAATTGATACTGAGGTGTGTGTGTGTGTGTGGGGGGGGAAATCAGTGTGTACATTCTCCCTTTCTTTGTTAAAGGGGGCTTGCCTATGTAATGCATTTGGGGTTCTGATCCCATTTGGGGAGCGGTATCTCAGGAAGCAGGAGAGAGTATTGAGAAGCCCCAGAGAGCAAGGAGGTTTCAGGGGTCTTATCAGCACTCCAGGAAGTCCTGCAAAGGGATCTTCTGTGACCACACCCTGTTATACTCACCACCTACATAAACCTAGAAAGGGTGCAAGTGAGTGCACTCCGATCTACCGAGACCCAAGCTGAAGGGTTACTGTTCTTATTTCCTCCTATTCCCTGTGTAACTTGAGAAACAGAGATGTGAGCTGGAAATATCTAGAATGTCCAAGTGGCTGCCAAAGTAAGCCAGGTTCTAAATCACATAACCCGATGAAGAATTCATCCAACTCCACTTAGACATGTGGCTCTGGGACCTATCACGTCAAGCACAAATCCAGCTTCCCATAGTAGACAAAAACTACAGCGTAGGATGAAACATGACCCCGAAGCACCACCTAGCGTCCAGCACTTGCTGTGACAACCGAATCCTTCCCATTTGTATGTTTACCGTCCTCAGAGAAACAACGTGATGACAAAGTGAAGCTTATCTGCTTGAGAGCCAATAGCACATCAATGTTACCCTTCGGGAGATGTGCCAGGAAAGGAAAACGATGAGCAGAAACCGTACAAAAAGGCAATCCACACATACACAGGTCACTTGTCGCCTTGTGCAGAAAATAATTTAGGAAGAAAGTGATCTTATCCATTCCTATTAGCAGGAGAAAGCCAGAGGCACCTCGCTAGCATGCTCCTCCTTTCCTCTGTGGGCACTCCAATGGAAACAGCTGGCTGACTGGGACTGGGGAGGCAGTTACAGAATTATTCTCAGAGGCATAGTTCTCCCACTAACTTCAGGTGATTTCAAGGGAAATCAGGGCTGATCTGGCTGGCTTCTCTTAAATGTGGTTTTAAGGGATCACCTATTTTATCTTACACCTTCCTACTAGATGCTTTTCATCCTACAACTGCTCCCTTGGTGTCCAAGTAGACTGATTTAGACAAATATGGACATATGCTGTCACTCCTCAATTTTCTACACTAGGTATAGCTATGGAAATCTTGGCACTTGCACAAATGTTTTCCTTGGTTTCAATCCACACAAGACTATGCCCCCATGCTTCACAATCTGAAACAGCAACACATATGGAACTGCTGAGTTCTGCCTTGTTTCACGTTGAAACCACAAATTCTGAACAAGTTTGAAGCAAAACCATCAGTATGTCCTATTATCTGGAAAGAGGCCCTACATTTATTTACATGAAAGGCTTGTCAAACACAGTAAACCTTTCAATGAGCGTGGTCCACTCTCTGAGTTGGTAACTGACCTTAACCCAGGTCTGATTCATATGTTACCAGGTTTCAAAGAAAATATTTCACACTAACACAGACCATTCCTGCTTTTATAATGCTTTCTAGGTCAGATTAACATAAACTGACCTTCTCTCTTGCACTCATCATTATCTGTGGGTCCAATTACTGGAAGTCTAATGCTGTGACTTGCAACTATCAAATGGAGGCAGGTTTAAAAAAATGCAGTCCTAACAACAAAGTTGCAGGTACCAAAACAGCTCCCAAAGATACCCTCAAGCATTTTACAAATAATACACAAGGATCATTTGGGTTATGCTAAAGTACACCTTTAGGGAAAATGGGACCACTATTTTATACAGTAATTCCTCATTTAACACTATAGATGCATTTCTGAAAATGTTCGTGCTAAGCGAAAACGTGCTATGTGGAGTCAATTTTCCCATTAAAAATAATGGAAAACTTGGGGGTTGCATTTCAGGTGGTGGCAAAGTCAATTTTTGGTTGGTGCTCGGTCGTCAACATCAACATTAGATATCTAGCAACACAAGATATCTAGCAACACAAGTTGCCGCGGTTTGTTAAAACACAAACACCGTGAGTGAGCGGAGGAGCACTGTGACCATGTGTGTTCATCCACTCATGCGTATTACCACTGTTTTCACCAACTTAAACCGCCGCACAAAGTAGTCCGCCACTTGATTATTTTTGTGTTATTTTGGGGATGGTCGTGTTATTCGAAAAAGTTCCCTAAAAAAAAATTGTGCTATTGCGAAAACATGTTAAGCGGGCACATGTTAAATGCATAATTACTGTATTACATGAAAGCCCTGCACAACAGCTCTGCATAGGGAACAAAGGTACATTATCTTACTAAAACACACAAAGAGCCTCTAATCCCTTGTTCATAATCACAAACACACTACAGTTTGCATTCCTGTGCTGAAGAGGTTCCGGTGGAAAAGCTCTATGAGGATTTTACACTTACTTCAAGTTGGAAAAGGCTCTGTGGAACTTCTTTTAGTGAGTTCTCAGAAAAATCCACTTCTCTGAGGTGATTTTTCCAGAAAACAGTCAATGTGTCTGGGAGGAACTCCAATGAATTTCTAGATGCTTTACAACATTTCTGGAAGCATGAAAAACAAAATAAAGAGACAATAACAAACTCTAAGACACTTTCTTCTTTAAAGAAACATACTGATCAATTGTCATGTTTTATATATTAATACATTTGATTCATGAGGCCTAACTAATTTTTTTTAACTAAGTGTAACAACTGCACAACAAGGATTTGCACAAATGTAGGTCTAATTCCTGCAAGTCTAATTCCAAGTAACCACCAATAAACTCTAAAAGCACACATTTATTTGACGGGCAAATTCATTTTTAAGTATATGCATTTTAATGGTAACTTTGAAGATAGTCACTTACTGTCTTCCCCATAAATATACGTGTAAACCAACAAAATACACTCATTTTTTACCACTATCCATGAGACAATGGCATTTATCTCCTCCTGAAATACACAATGACCTGCGGGTATTGAGGTCTCATAATTTATCCACAGGTTTGATTAAGGCTAATCTCAAGGAAGGCTATGGGTTTATAACACGACATAGTACATCTTTCAGCTTAAATAAACAGGGTCCAAGCAGTTTGCTTTATCCACAGCAGTGGTACCTTTGGTCCTAATGAATATATCTATATGAACTACAGTGGATCTCCAAAAATCCACCCTGGAAATCCAAAAGATTAAATCATCACTACAATGGGAGAGCAGTTTCTCATCTTAAGAAGCTGGACAGTGTTTTAACGTATCACAGCCCATTTCCTTGCACTATCCTGTGAGTGGAAAGCTTTCCTCAGTCTTTTGCTCCTGGCAGAACAGTTTGACCTACCAAAGGGCAGGCCCAGGGGTCTGGAAACACCTTCAGGTTGTTTCTGGAAACATTGAGGACGTTTAGGGATTTGAAGCAGTAAAGGAACAGTGTGGGGAGCTCGACCAATCTGTTGTCAGAAACATCAAGTTCTTGCAGTTTCCTTAATCCAATCCAATTAGTTGCTAGAAAACACAAAACACCACAAACTTAGTGAAGGTCGGTCTGTCAGGCTCTGATCCTGCATGGTGATCAGTACTTCATGGGCCTGAGCCAAAGTCCACTGATGTCAACAGAAAGACTATTGACTTCAGTGTGCTCTGGATGAAAACCCCAGAGCTGTACTAAGCTCCCCACACAATCATTATTGACTTTGGTGGGTTAAGGGTCCAAGGAAACTTGCGTGTCCCTTGCAAGATCAGGAAGTGGAAAGGGTATGGGGAACACTGATCATTGGAGTTCACATACCACTTTCCTCATCAAATAACTTTTCCAGGTAATTTTTGGTAGCGATGAGTTTTTGAAGTTTTGTGAGATGTAGGAATCCAGAAGGGAGAGCAGAGAGCCTGTTGATGGACACGTCCACCTCAAGTAACCTGCAGGAGTGGAAAAACGTCCAAAAAAGCATAAATAAAAGCATGAACAATTACTAGTATTGTATAAAGACATTCTATTTTATCGCATTTTTAGTGCTACTTGGGTAGAAGTAGGACATGTTCTCACAAGTCATGACAAAAGCCACATTTTAAACATGACCATCCTGATAATTAACTTGGAAATAAGTATGTTATGAAGTATGGAGCAGAACTGAGTCTTTGTACATTGAAAAGATAAAACCAAGAAGTTCTTCCTCTACCCAAGAAGCACAGGCTCATTTCTTCTCTTCAGGTTTCAGCCCGTCATACGTGCATAAGAACATAAGAATGTCCATACTGGATCAGACTAAAAGTCCATCTAGCCCAGTATCCTGTCTGCCGACAGTGGCAAATACCAGATGTGCCAGAGGGAGGGATCACAACAGGTAATCCCCACATGATCCCTCCCCTGTCTCCCACTTCCAGAGAAACAGAAGCGAAGGACACCATTCCTACCCATCCTGGCTAATAGCCATTGATGGACCTAACCTCCACGAATCTATCTAGCTCTTTTTTGAACCCTGTTAAAGTTCTAGCCTTCACCACATCCTCTGGCAAGGAGTTCCACAGGTTGACTGTGCGCTGAGTAAAGAAAAGCTTCCTTTTGTTTTCCTGCACAATTGATTGATCGGAAGCAGCTCTTTGCACTTGCTATTCTTTGATTTAAGGATACAGCACACACACCTTGTGCATATAATTTCATCAGATGACTGGACGCTGGGCAGTTCGGTCAGCTGGTTGTCAGCTAAGTTCAATTTCCTGAGGTTTATCAGTCCCCATGGAATCACAGATGGCAGGGAGGCCAGACAGTTGGCAGATAGATCGAGTTCAGTTATCTGACATGAGATATCAATCAGCCAGTCCAGATCCACCCAAGGCAGCCTGAGGTTTGACCAGCTCACAGACAGAGCCTGTATGCCAAAGAAAGAACAAAAACCAATTTTAATATGACTGACTCGCCTTACGGTCATAAAGCCAGGGCTTGTTACAATATTGACAAATCATCTGGTGACCTGTAAGGGCTTCATTTTCCATACAACCAGCTTCTAAGAACGCAGATGATCCCGCTATGAAATAATGCTTTGATATCAGAGGCCCTGATTGTGAAGTTGCTTCATGGGATCCATCCAATGACCCAATGCCTAGCCTAAGCAGCGGAAAAGCTGCTTATGGTGAAGTGGTCTTCCTTGAAACCAACACACTCTTCTCTGTCGGACACAGGATAGATCCTCACACCCCTGCCTCACCCAATACTGTGCAAGGAGCTGCCCCAGCTTATACTGTCCATGGAGCTGGGCTCTATGCCATGCAGGACACATGTTGTCTCACTGATGGATACAGCCAGAGAACGTAGCTAGAGATACATACCACAAGTCCTTCTTACATCCCAGCTTTCCTACCTCTTTCCTCTTTCGTGTTTTGAAGCTATACTAAGTCCTTTGCCCAGAGGATCCTTGCACCTATATATCTATTAACTAGATTTCTTCCATGTGACACTCTTACAAGGACTAGTTTAGCGTTGTGTGTGTGGAGCAGGTTCAGGATTGCATTTACATCTGAAATGTGGGGTGTTGAGTGTGAAGTGCTGAAGGAATGCTGCCTAAGAGGAGTCAGTGCAAACCCAGCAGGTAGATATGCTATACTTGCATAAAAAATGTCATAAACCAGCATGGCTAAACTATGGTAAATTACATCAGTGCAAGTCACATGAAAGGTCTGTACCTCACTGAAGCTATATTGGTCTAGCAACATCAGTCCAAAACTGTGCGGCACGGACCAGACTTAAGAGGGAGTTCCTGTAGGAGATTAGCAGCAGCAGCAGCAGAATAAGACTTATTGCTAGTGGGCTGTTTGCTAGAATACTTTCGTATGTATCATTCTTCCTTATGAAACTTTGGAACATCACCTACTCTGAGCCATTTCAAGGAGTGTTTTACAAACTCATGTCCAGAACAGGGGAAAAATGAGAGCCACCCGAATAGAAAGCAAATTTGTGAACAGGGGGAATTTGCTCGTGAAGTTAGAAATAAACTAGCAAAATAGCACCGTTTGTTGTGAGACACAAATTGGGCAGCAACTCAATTGCTGATACCATACCACTGAGGCCTGTGATAACAGGACAAAAATAACATTGTACCCATTGTTCAAAGAGAATGTGAAAGCTGATAAAGGCTAAAATAAAGTGAAAGCCTGAACTAACATAAACACTTTGGAAACGGGAAAATGTGACCATCTAATGACCATTTCTGCATTGAAAAAATATCATAGTCAACATTTTCCAAAGTGCTTAAGTAACTTGGGAGCTTAAGAGCTATTAATTTGCTTGGTCTTGCAGGCTACAAAGTGTCTAAGTAACATCTGAAATGAGATTTAGGTGCATTTGACTATTTTACCTCAAGAGCGGTTCAGACGCTATATGATATAATGCAGGGGTCGGCAATCTTTCAGAAGTGGCGTGCCAAGATTTAACTTATTCACTTCTATTTACGGATCTGTGTGCTGGGGCGGAGGGGAAAGGGGCAGGTTGGGACAGGCTGGGTACAGTGACCATATTTTCTGAACCAGCTGCAGCCTGGGGAGAACACTTTAATTTAAATGATTAAACAGACTAACTTTCTCATGTTAGTTTATCAAACTTCATTTTAAATACAGTAAAATATTAACACAAAAGGTTTCAATGTTTTCTTTGTTTATGGCAGCAGTGGGGAACCTTTTTTGGGTCCCACAAAAAAAAATCAGTTGGGGACCACACCAGTGAGAAGCAAAAAAAACCCCTCCTCAATCTCCCAACCCTCACTGATATAGCCCCCCACTGAGACACCTCACTCCTCTGACGCGCCAGCCTCACGGGGTGAGAGGAAGGGACAGGCAGGACTGAGGTTCAGGGTTTCCCATGGGCCAGATTTACTTTTCTGGGGTTCCAGAGTTAGTGGATTTTATAGACCCCCTTACGCTTTGGGGTAGGGACAAAAATGAGGAGTTCAGTGTGCGGGACAGGGCTGCCAGTGAGTGGGATAGGGATGGGGTGCAGGATCTGGGAGGGAGTTAGGGTGCAGAAGGGGGAGAGGTTGCGAGGTCTGGGTGGGAGGAAGGGCGCAGAAGCAGGCTGGGAGTAGGGTGTCTGGCCAGGTGGAGGGAGCAAGAGCAAGGGAGGGTGCAGTGTGTGGCCAGAAGGGAGGGTGCATGAACGACGGTGGATGCAGGAGCAGGGTGGGGGTAGGTGTCTGGCAAGGCCAGGGGGCAGGGTGTCTGGTCAGGAGGGAGGGTGCAGGAACAGGCAGGGTGTCAGAGCAACCTGGGGGGTGCAGGGTTTTGGCAAGAGTAGGGGAGTGAGTGAGGAGGATTCAGGGGTGGGGGTCTGCGCATGGGGGGGGGGACGTTTACCTGGCTTCGCGCCCCATTGCAGCAACTGCTGCGGTCCCGGGACGGCCTTGGAGGTGCCACTGCCATAGCCGTGCGGTCCCGATCCAGGTCCGGAGGAGATGCTACCACAGCTACATGGTCCCGGGCTGGCCCCAGAGGCTGGAGGCGCGGCTACTGTGGCCACACAATCCCTGGCCAGCTCTGGGGACGCCGCCGCTGAGGAGCCTTAGCTCCAGTGCTGCCTCCTCCCACCACAGCGTAACCTGCTGCCAGGGAAGAGGGAGGCCTCCAGCGGCTGCACAGGGGAGATGGGGCGGGGATGAGCTCCTGCCGTGCGTGCCACTGAAAACTGGATCGCGTGCCACTTTGTAGGTTGCTGACCCCTCATATAATGCTAAAAAACTGGGCTTAATGGAGTGATTCATGAATGCACCACCAGGAGGCAGTAAGCAACCGATACGCTGCTTTCGTTGACCTTTAAATTCTGAATGCGCAGCCCTGTGATTTATTTTTACATTTTATTTTAAATTAAAAGGAAGTCTGAAGGGGATTTCCAGGTCGATTCCAAATGCTTGCATGGTATACGGATTTCCATATAAAGAAGAGCAAGTAGTTCTGGTCCTTTAGGTCAGTGGCTTTCAAACGACAGGTCATGACCCAGTACTGGGTGGCGGAATGTCAGGCACCGGGTCTCATTGCTGCAGGGTGACCAGTGGTGGGGATAAGGCAGCCTCCTGCCTGTCCTGGCACTGCAGACTGTGCTGTGCACCAGAAGCAGCCAGCAGCAGGCCCGGCTCCTAGGTGAGGGGGGAGGACAAAAGAGCACACAGGGCTCCATGCACTGCTCCTGCTCTGAGCACTAGCTCCATACTCCCACTGCGGTGCCAGGAGAGACAGGAAGCTGCCTTAGCACCCACTCTGCACCGCTGACCAGGAGCCGCCCTCCTGCCCCAGCCCTGATCCACCCCCAAAGCTGAAGCTCTCATCTTCAGGCCCACCCTGGACCCCACACTTTAGTCAAATTATATTGGGTCACAGCATCAACAATTACCTTCAACTGGGTCATGAGAAAAAAAGTTTGAAAAACACCACTCTAGACATAAAAACACCTATCTACTATTCACCAGTGAAACCTCAAAAACTCCCTGTGAAATAAGAAGGAAAATGATATCCCCATTATGCACGTGGTATGGAGAAACCAAAGAACAGAGGGAGAGGGATTTGCCCAGGGCCTCACACATCACACTGCTGGTGGCCATGTCATCTGATACAGGCTGCACTAGTCTTTAGTGAGAAAGCAAATTACCCAGGGAATCCAATGCAATGGTGCCTACAGAACATCCTGTGCAAAGCACATTTCAGAACTTTTATGGCGGCACCAAGGAAATACTGTTCTATCACAGGGTCTCTTGTACCTGTCCATGTAATGGTCTGGTTATTATAAACTCTACTGGCTACATTAGGTATGTCAGCTGTAAACATTTATTCCCACTTGAAGCTTGGATCAGCCCATGAGCAAATTTATTTATAGCATTTGACAAAAATCACTGGGACACTTTTGGTATAAAGAGGGCATAAAACACAGACAAATCTAGGTATAATCCTCCACTGCTGTCATTCCAGAATGCAATCAGAAAGTTGCTGCCAATTAGTGCGAGCATAACAGGGTTGCAGGAGTTAAAAAATCTTCAGGATATCATCGTCCACAAGAGGGGAAAAAACACAGGTAGATAAGCTTGTAAAGTGTCTTTCTGCTCATTAACCAAATTGCTCCTTCGCTAGGAAGAGGTGAGGAAAACCTGGAAAAGATTCAAACTTGTGGGATTGAGGAAGCCTATCTAAGGCTAGGGCTACACTAGAAGATTTACCAGCTTAGCTATACCAGCAAAACTTCTTAGTGTTGACACAGTTTATAGCAGCAAAAAGTGCTTAGGCAGTATAGCTTATACTGATTTTATGGTGTCTACCCAAAGGCTATTTGCCTGTATGGAAAATCTGCAAAACAATCAATAAAACAATCACACCCCTCCTTAACCAACATTACTATAGTAGTAAATGTTTCTAATGTAGACCTGGTCTCAGACAATGCTAAGAGAGAACTAGATCACAGTCTATAAACACCTCCCTGGGGAGAAAATTTCTAATAGTAGAGGGTTCTTTAATCTAGCAAAGGAACAGCTAGATCCTATGGCTGGAGGCTGAAGCTAGACAAATTCAGAATAGAAATAATTCTGTTATTGGTGAGCAGAATTTACAACTGGAACAACTGAATGTTTTTCTGAATGATATGCTCTGGTTCAACCAGAATTTATGGGCTTGATGCAAGACTGACATGGGCCTGATCTAGCCTTGAAAGTTTTCCCAGCTATGTCAGTTAGGGAAGTGATTTTTTACTGACAGAGTCATGCCAGGAAAAGCTCTAATATAGACACAGTTATACTGGCAAAAACGGTCCTTCTGCCAGTAAAGCCCGTTTTGTTTGGAGAACTGGTCTAAGCTATATCAGCAAACAGGCTTTTCTGCTGGTATAAACCATGACTACACCAGATAGGTTTGCTGATATAACCAGAAAACTTCTTATGCGTAGACACAGCCTACATCAAATTCTCTGCTATGTTGTGCAAGAGGTGAGACTAAATCATAATGGTCCTACCCGAGCTTAATGTCTACAAATCTACGAAACAAGAGGCTGCCCATTAACTGCCTTGCTCCCCACATCTCCCACTCCCACATCTACATCAGGAGGCAAGACTGGGAATACAGTCTGAGCTGGTATCACGAAGGTGAACATAGCGTAAGTGTCTAGGCAGAACCAAAGACATGTCATGTGCTGTCTACTTGGCCGCCAGCCCTGCAAAGCAGTTCTCACTCAGTGAAGGAGTGCCCCAGGGCAATGACACAATGGGAATCAGCCATCTTCTTAGCCTGCCTCCTCCCAGCCTGCCATGTACCGGTGGAGATTCTTCCATGGATGGAAACAGGTAAAGTGGCAACGCCACTCCCACTCTTTGGTGCCAGAGGAATTTGATCTGGGTCCCTTCCCCTTATGGGAGCAGAGGGAAGAGCTGGGTCCTCTATATAAACAGAAGAATTTAAATGTTTCCTCGGTTTTCAATTATTATTTCAATGACGTTTTTAAACATCAGGAGATGCTAGGCTCGAGAAGCATAGCTCAGCAACCCCAACCTTTGACACAGAACCGGGGGAAGGATTTGGAAACTAGGTGGCTGTATGCCACCTTGGTTGCTCAGCACCCCTCCTGGGGCCAGCTGGCAATTGCCTTATAGCCTTATGATTACTCTGAAGCTATGTCTACGCTACGAGCTCAGGGTGTGATTCCCCTGTTTGAGTACACGTACTGGTGGTACCTCTCACTGAGAGAGCACGACTGTAAAAGGCAGCGCAGGCAGGAAGCACAGGTAGCAGCAGAGGAGGTATGGCTGTGCTGCAGTAAGTACATACCCACTGGTTTCAGGAGGGTCTGTACTCAGCAGGGCTCGGGCAGACCTCCACTGCTACTACCCATGCTACCACGGCTACACAGCTATTTATACTCACTAGCTCTCATCATAGACACAGCTGTCGTTGTGCTCACCTGGCTATGAGCCCAAGCAACCATTCCAGCAGGTAGGGAGCCCTGGAGGCCAGCAGTGTTCCGGCCATGCCTAACACCCCTGCTCTGTTAGGATTGAGAAGCTCTCCACTAGCTGAGATACCCTCCCTCCCTATTGAGGGAATCCTCTGCTTACATTTGGCTTTCTGTGTGCTTTGTACAGCTGGAGCAATACAGACCAAGGTGGGAGCCTGGACTGTCCCTGAAACCTTCCATAAACAGAGCCTCCTGATCCAAGATGCAAAGAACAAAACCAAAACATTGAAGTTATATTTCAAAAGTTATATCTGGGTTAACAGTCTAAGGTGCCACTAGGATTATCATTACCATTATTATTTGTGTAAGAATCTCAGGGTACGTCTACACTAGCTCGTTAGTTCGAGCTAGGTAGGGTAATGAGGGCAACCGGAGTTGCAAATGAAGCCCGGAATTTAAATATCCCGGGCTTCATTTGCATGTTCCCGGGCACCGCCATTTTTAAATCCCCCTTAGTCTGAACTCCATGCCCATGGCTACACGCGGCACGGACTAGGTAGTTCGAATTAAAGATCCTAGTGAGAGCCAAAGTGCTACTGTGGGTCATTCAGCACACCCCACAAATTCTAGATATGCAAGCACTGTTAGCAAAACTACCCTATCCTAGGAGACTGTCTTGGTTACAACAATCTTGTGGTCCACTGAGATGAAGGAGGGCCACTCATGCAGCCCACTCACTAGCCTAGGTTGCGCCTCGCTGTTCTAAGGGTTTCCCGCATCTCCCCACTCCAAACTGCTGTGCAGTCAACAGTGAAAATATTTCAAGGCAACGATCCACTAAGTACAATGTCTCTTAAGTGTCATTGTGACGAACTGCTTGCCAGTGGGTCCAAGGGCTAAACATGAGCATCAAATTCCCAATAATTAGGTTTAAAAAACAAATTGTAAAACAAAAAAAAATGAAAGACAATTTTAATTTCTGACTTAGCCCCCACAAAAGGAAATGCAGAGTTATAGCCAAAACTTTGTGTGACGGTTTCCCCCCATCCACGCTTGATTTAATTGTCTTATGGATGTGCATAACTCAAAGATGCTTTGGACAAAATACCTCATGTAATCTATCAATTTTAATGCCACAGCCTACTGAATATGGATATCTTATTTTGGTGTATGTATCTTGTATGTAAAGTTAGACGTATAGGGTATGGAATGGATTATTGTTTTAAAAGTGCACATGAAAACCATCAAGGGTGTTTCCAATGCTGGGACACTCTAATGACTAGGTGATCAGCTTAACAACTTGAGAACAGCCTTCTTTGTCCTTTAAGTCTAAGCAGTGGTTGGTCTCAGGAAGACATGTGACCACCCCAACTGATAGGGTCTGACCAGGAAACTCTCACATAGTGGAAGACGGATTTATTTGGGGTTCTGATCCCATTTGGAGGTTGGTTTCCTGGATGCTGTGTCTGCATTGCTCTTCGCTGAGGTGGTGATCTCAGCTCTGTGACTTGGCTGGGAGAGACCAGGTGAGCTCGCCCAGCAGGACAGGGTGGTGAGAAGCCCCAGAGAGCAAGAAGGTGCGTGTCAGTGGCTTGATCAGCACACTGCGAAGCAACCCCAAGGGGTCTTCTGTGACCACAGCCATCAAACGCGAAGCTATTTTTCCATCCAAAATGCTAGGCTTAGGAACTGCTGCCACACATGGGATATACATTATGCAGTTCTCTGACATTTTTGCAGTGCTGGGAATCCAGGCCCAAGCGTTAGCCAACTTGGTCATTCAGTTTCCATTCTCATGGAGAAAGGATGGGTTAGTTAAGGTTGTAAACAGGGATCCCAGAAACCTAGGCTCTGTCCTGGCTCTGCAGCAGACAACCTGTATAGCCATGGGCTAGGCTCTATACCTCATTTCCCTATCTGCAAAGTGGGGATAACAGCACTTTGGTACTTCACAGGGGTGTGGGCAGGAGAAATGCATAAAGGCTGGCTCAAGCAGGGGAAGGGGAAGAGTTAAATGGGGCCCAGCTGGAGCCATTCCCGCCCCAGAACTGTACAGGAGAGCCTTCCACCCTTTGAAGGCACTAGAGGCCATGTGGTAACCCCCCTCTCTGCAGCCAGGTGGCTTTTTTGGAAAGAAAGAGCAGGGAGGAACTGAATGGAGACTGACACGGGGCCAGCAGCGGTAGAAAGCTGTCCGAGCAGGGGGCCAATGGCAATGGTTGGGGTGGTCAGGCTGTTTTCTACAGTCCTCACTCTGAACTTTCTCCTCCGGGTGCTGGCAGGCTGTGTGCTCCAGCCCCTCCCTTCCTCTCCCTCTCTCTCCCTCAAACTAATCCCCTTCTAACACAACCCTATTGAGAGGTCTCAAGAAAAGCAAAAAATCATGGCACTCACATGACATTTGCCACCATCATCTTGTTTGCACGTTCTGTCTCCTTCCACTGCCCTCTGTCTATTCTGTCTCT
Source organism: Pelochelys cantorii (assembly GCA_032595735.1). Classification (NCBI taxonomy): domain Eukaryota; kingdom Metazoa; phylum Chordata; order Testudines; family Trionychidae; genus Pelochelys; species Pelochelys cantorii. The sequence continues at coordinate 39,272,297 of CM064338.1, read as the reverse complement.
TTAGAATGTAAAGAACCAGGGGAGGGCTGTATCTACATTTTTATAGGGCCTAGCTCCCTGGGGCCCATTCTAAGTCAGACCCTAGGCACTACCATAAGCATAACAAACAATAATAGATACAATTACCATGCTTCTGTGGATGCAAGTAAAACTACGTGTCTCGACTGCCTCTTATTATTGTCTCACCCTTCTATTATGGTGTATCATTTACAAAGAAAATGCAGAGGCATGATCCTGAGGTTATTTAATGCTACCGAAAGCTATCACTGTAGCATTCAGGCTGACTTCCAAAGGATAAAGACCCAAATTCCCATTAAAATTTGTAGAAATTAGGTATCTAGAAAATCTTGGCATTAAGGTATTCGCACTGATTTGTCCTTCTGATTTTGAATCTCAGATTCACAACATTCTTATATTTGAACTGTGGAAGCCAGAGGCATGAATTCAACCTTGCTGCCTGGCTTAATTATAGTGATTCAAATGTGGCCTTGGCGTAAGCACATTCAAGTCAATGGGGTTACAATAGGGATTTATTTGGTCCTGGATTTTATGGTTATACTATAATAAGTTGAAACAAAACTTGGCTGCAATCAGGAATGTTAATTCTCATTTAAAATGTTAATTAGTTAAATGCTAGGTTTAATTAGTTAACCTTGGAGCAGTTCCCCGCCTGTGGCACAGTGGGCCTGGCTGGGCTGAGCCTGCCACACCACATTGCGGGTGAGAGGCTGCTCCAGCCAGCCGGGCCTACCACACTGTGGGCAGGGGAGGGACTGTTCCAGCACAGCTCAGCTCGAGTGCCCCCATAGTGCCCCCACCTGTGGTGTGGTGGACCCAGCCAGGCCCCTGGCCAACTGGTTACCCATTAGCATCACCGGTAAGGGTGCTGAAAGGAAGGACCTTTCTATCCTAGCTAGCACTTAATTATCTCCCCTAGCTTTGCAGGCAATGAACATCAAACTTAAAGAACCCCAGGGATTAGAATAAACAAGCGTATAGTAACATTGCATCGGGGCCATGCAACTATTCTCTTATTGGCTCCAAAAGGCGCACCCCATACTTTCAAGTCCTAATAGACGAACAGTCTGTATACACAACAGCTGTGTCTAGACTGGCGCGATCTTGCGCCAGAGCTGTGCAAATGAGGCTCAGCGTGGAATATCGCCGAGCCTCATTTGCATAACTAATGAGCCGCCATTTTTGCGGAAGAGGCTCTTGCGCAAGATGGAGCTGTCTACACTGCCCCGTCTTGCGCAAGAGGGTTTTTCTTGCGCAAGACGGGGCAGTGTAGACAGCTCCGTCTTGCGCAAGAGCCTCTTCCGCAAAAATGGCGGCTCATTAGTTATGCAAATGAGGCTCGGCGATATTCCACGCTGAGCCTCATTTGCATAGCTCTGGCGCAAGATCGCGCCAGTCTAGACACAGCCAACCTGTCTAGGAGCGACTTACTGGTTTCAATACCAGCAAAGCAGGCTTCTCCAGACTCCATTTTTCTACCACAGTAAACATTTTCCAATCATCTAACCGTTTCCCAGCTTTGAAAACTAACTGGAACAAGTCAGGAGCAGCCTGCTGCTTCTTAGTGGAAGACAGTGTTGACATTATGCATACACAATGAAACGGATGTGTTGAATCACTGGCTGGAATTTTGCTGTTTGTCCTATTCTATAATTTCCTTTAAATTTTGGGAAGGAGCTGGCTACTTGCTAGTGCAGAAAAATAAAAATCGTTCCTAGCTAAATTACTTTCTAAATATCTTTCCTAGATAAAATTATTTTGCTGGACGCAGTGATGCTGATTTACCAATTACTAACAAGAAAATATTATTTATGGGAAAACAAAGCTGTCTGATAAATCCTTGTACATGAACCGAGATGTTGCATCATCCAACTTCCCTTAAACTGGCTTGATTTGGTCTAATAGACTTTCACTCTTGCCATGGAAGGGACAATGTAAGGATTGCAGGCCCACTTCTACCAATGGCAGTAATACCAGTGTGACCCTGGATTATAGCCAATAAAGATTTCTGCTTCAGCAGTGGAAATAAATGACAGCAGAAATCAGCCCTGTGCATGGTGAAGAAGTCAGAGGAGATTCTCTCTCACACACACTCACACACTGGCAAAAACAGTTCGTTAGGAATGCAGCAAAAGTTTCTTTTGCTCTTTTTCAATTTGTAATGGAAAAAACTATTCTTGACACTGTGTAGCTGGAAAGGTGTGTGTGTGTGTGTGTGTGTGCACGTGCATGTGCATGCACACACACACAGACTACATTCATCTAAATGTCTGAAATCTGTCCCCTGCTAAACCTATACTTTAATGCATGACATTTCGGTGACTGCAACCTGTTCCTATATAAATGGACCATTTCCTCTTTTTATTGTCATGGTGGTTGGGTTGATTTTTACATTAGGAAAAAAGAGAAACAGACTTCAGAAAAGTGAGAAATAGCCCCTCGTCTTTCTCCTTCTGTTGCATGATGAGGTGAAAGCAAGTATTGCTCTGCACAGCATTGCGGCTGGCTGAAAAGTACAGTAGGTCTAAACAGTCTTACTAATAAAAGTCCTAATAATAAAATCATATATGCATACTTAGTAAGGCACACTGCTATGCAAAAGGCCAGCACCCTTTTTGAGCCCTACCTGGGGTGCTTTACAGCTACTCAAAAAAAAGATGGAGCAATCTCTTTCTCTCTCTCTCTCTCTGTGTCCGTCCGTCCCTCCGTCCTGGGACTAAAATATTGCCACCTGATATGTCTCACCCAAAGGGAAAAAGTTACTAAACATCTCTAATTTCCAAAGGCTGCCATGGAGTCTGGTGCCAAATTAGCCACTGTCCATCTAACTGGTTGCTATTGTTCAGACCTTGCTTAATTAGGAGAAAGAAGAAAAGATAGTTTATTTTCCTCCTCATTCATTGGAGACATGTTCATCCTAGCCCTGATTCAGCAAACCATCCCCACTCAGAAAATCACATAAACACACAATCAACTTTAAGCATACATGTAAATGCTTTCTTGAACTCTTGTCACTCCAGTAATTCTAAAGCCTGAGCTTTGCAAAGACATCAAGCCAATTTCTTACCTAGCAGGAGCCCTTTGAAGTCAGGGGATTAATAGTAAGTGGCAATTTGGGCCCAGTGTATCAAAGCTCATTCAAATAGAAAACCTACATTTTTCAACATACAAAAATAACCAGCAACCACAAGAAACAGAGTCAATTTTCTGGCATTGATTCATCTTTCAAAACTCTCTTCTTCACTCTTGGGGCATGTCTACACCAGAAAATTATTTTGAAATAACATTTCAAAATAACTCCCGAAATAACTATTTTGAAATAGCGTTTCCACACTCCAGGGAAGCCTTGAAAGTAGTCCGAGGCAGGCTCCCTTAATGTGGATGCGCTACCTTGACTTAGAGCCCCAGGGAGCACTGGGGAGTAATTACTTTAATGACTCTAAGGAGTACTTATTTCAAAATAGCAACAGTGGAGCGTCCAAACTACTGCTATTTTGAAATAAGTGTTATTCCTCATAGAAAGCAGGAGTTATTATTTTGAAATAACCAGCCTGCTATTTTGAAATAACGGGCTTGGTTGTGTGGACGCTCCCCTTGTTATTTCGAAATACCGGGCCTGGCCTGGTAACAGCAAGGAGTCAGCCATTTATAACACAACCTATGTTAAACATTGCCAGGATGTTTACAAGGAAAAAAAATCCCTGTACTGCTCTTCAGACTTGCGTTCTGCAATATATTCAAGTGCAATATCTACTCAGTTGGAGAGCCTTTCTTCTGCACAAGCACGAGTATATGACTTAGTTGTCTCAGCTGCTATTCCGGCACTCCTGGGCTTAATTAATCGCATTTTATTCATCTGCCATCAAAAGGCAAGAAAAAAACCTTAGATTCATCACCACTTTCTTCCATCTATCCTCTCTTAGGAGTCTCATATGAAACTCCAGAGTGAAATGCCCTTAATACTACAAAAACTCACTTGCTGTTCTTGTGATATAGTGACATCCAGCCTCTTTCTCACAGGATATAATGCAGCCCCTACATTTACAAGCATCACCCTCCTGTGAAGCCACAGTGACATATAATTACTGAGGTGAAGTGACAGCTTGGCTTAGAGCCTAAACTTGAGTGTTTTATTGCTGCACAGTAAACTACATCCTGAGCAGTTCTGCAGCCTGGGAAACCATCATAGTTTTGGCGACAAGTGGTTTGGTGTAAACTGTTAAAAACAACTTTACTGGAGATTTTATTCACTTCATTGGATCATGTCAATCAATCTTTGGCTGCAGGCGAGTGTAAACTGGGCCCACGTACAGGCTAGTGGTGTTAAAAAAAGGCAAAGGATGGATCCTGCCTGACTTTACAAAACTGCCAAGGGATTGCCAATAATGCAGTTATAGGATAATATTTGTATGCATAGAACAATATTTTTTTTATGTGGTCTGTGTTTGTGAACATGTCATTTTTAAGTATCACAGGGGTAGCCGTGTTAGTCTGGATCTGCAAAAGCGACAAGGAGTCCTGTGGCACCTTATAGACTAACAGATGTATTGGAGCATAAGCTTTCGTGGGCAAAGACCCACTTCATCAGATGCATGCATGCATGCATGTCGCTTTTGTCATTTTTAAGTGCATTCACTTCCAGAAAGTGTTACTGGAGTTTGGGGGTATTTTTTCCACATTATCACATATGCATGTAACTCACAGAATCTGCAAAATACGTTATATTTGTGTGCACGAACGGGTATCCTATTACAAGGGTATATGCACACAAAAGGAGTCCTCACCAACACTCCACTGATAATTTGGTCCATAGAGGTTTTCCAGAGTTCATTGCTCTTGAGTATTTTAATGAGGGCTACACAGCCATATAATGAATAGAAATAAAAACATAGCTGGGAGTTTCCAAGGAACTTAAGGGAGTCAGCATCAGCAATTTGTGTCCCTAACTTCCTTTGAATATCCAAGCCCCGGTGCTTTATACCTAATATTAGGTTCTAATAGGTAGATTTGAAAATATGAAGAACGTACAGTGCAGTCCCTTTCACTGGGCTTAGTAAAAACAAGCCCTGAGGTTTCAAGAATCAGTCACTGCACCAGGCTATATAAAACTGAGGCAATGTCTACATTGTAGAACCTGTGAATGGCATAGTTATATCAGCATAGCTCTGTAGTGTAGACACAGCCCAAACAGACAGCAGGAATTTTTCTGTCAGTATAGGAACACCAAGTCCACAAAGTACAGTCAGCTATACTGACAGAACCCTTTTTATATCAACAAAGCTGCAACTGCACTGGGAATTTTGCTGGCACATGTAGAGGGTGTAGCTATGCTAGTATAACTTTTGAGTGTAGATAAGGCCCGAGTAAGGCAGAATTTAGCGCTCATTAAATTCAGAGATTTGGTAAATCAAAGGGCAACTGGGTAACACAGAATTGACGTGTGGATTGAAGTTCCTCTAAGTTCCTCTCTTGCACAGCTTTATTTTGAGTAGTGAGAGGAAGCTCTAGCAATCACATGGAGAAGTGAGAAGTATAGGATACCAGAGCCCCTTTATTTATTAGAATTTCATATCTATATATTACCAGAATTGGGACCTTATTGTGGTAAGAGCTGGGCAAACATTGGCACGGATCCTGCAATGAGATTTGTGCAAGCAGAGCTTTTTGCCAATGTCATCACCCTCACCTAATTTTCTATCATCTGATAAAGAACATGAATATTAAAGGCCCAGAATTAGATACTCATTTTTAACCCTGGATATCTAACGGAGAAGGGGAGTAATTTGAGATAATTAAGGTGCTGGAGTACTGAGAAAATGTTCCACTGATCATCTACAAACCTATCTATGAAGCTCCAAGAACAGGTGTTGTGGAATATAACCCAATTTTGGATAAGAGAGAGATGTGGATAACTGAAGATGAAATAACAAAGAGGATAGCATAGTTGAACAAGTATGATAAAAACAGTGAAATATTACAATACTTTACATTAACCCAAAATCTTTCATGTGATGATCACAAAAAGCAATTTTACAATTTACTAAGCATGTCAACATCTCTGAGAGTTGGGAACACATCACATTGCACAGATGGGGAATGAGCACAAGGCAGTTAAGCGATCTGCCCACGGTCATGCTGTATGTTGCTAGTTAAATCATAAATGGCCTTCTGTCAACCTAAAACTTCTTAGCTTCTTGTTCACAGAGGAACAAAATGTCTGCACCCTGTATACAGCATACCCCGTATACCAAAAAACTGCATAAACGATCTGGGCAGAAAAAATAAATATGAACCATTTTATTATTGCGTGATACAAGGCAGCCTTGACTAGTACTGGGCCCTGTTATGTGAGCACCATACATGCATATAGTAAGACACTGCCCTGAGGTTGTTACAATCTATATAGACAAGATAGACAAAGGGTGAGAGTGAGGAAGCTGTATTGGCAACATCTGATGGATGGGGAACTGAGACACACAGAGATTAAGTGACTTGTTTACGGTCATACAGGTAGTCTGGGACAGTGCAAGGAACTGAATGCAGGTTTCTTGAGTCACAATCCACTGCCTGTACCACAAAAATCAACCTTTCATTTCTCAAACACCATCATAGCTCATGAATAACATTAAAATGACCAAGTGGAAATTACTATATATATATATATATATATATATTCATTCTAACTTACAGAAGGATACTGTTTAATAGGCCTAATTATTTATGGTTTATACTTCATCGCTAACTTGTAAACCACTCTGTAGCAGACATAATATCAGACTGCTCCGTATAGGATAGCAAACCGCCTCTTAGATTAGAAGAAAAAATGCCCATTGTGCAATAGGCATCAATTATTAGTGCTTTCTTATATTATATTATATGTACCTACTCTTGAGGTGTTTAAGCAGGTTTTAATGGCCCCTCCCCCGGTCCTATATTTTACTTTACATATATATTTATTCATTGTGTTTTAAAAATTTTGTAAGCCACTTCAAATATTTTAAATAGAGAGGTGGGGTAAAAATATTTTAAATAAATAATAAATAAATAAATTATCTTCTCATAAGACAGATAAATGGCTACTTACTGTTTTTGCTGGAGTGCTACTAGTTAGTAAGGTTGTTTCTATGAAGTATTTCCTCAGAAGATGCTTGCTAGAATCAGGACTGTCCATCAGAATGTAAGAACAAAAGCAAGCCCCGTTCTGAAGTAAAAACACAGCTATATCTTCATTCCCTTTAAAGAAAAGAAAGACTGTTTGTTCTCGTGTTTTCAAAAGGACAAAGCCACAAGGGCTGCTCATTATAAATGCTATGGAACAAACCCTTTTTTAAAAAAAATCAGTTGGGTGTGCAAAATAGGAACTAAACTAAATAAGCCCAGTTCCTCTAGCTATGTTTCTTGCTATAGTCGACTTCAAAACACTGAACACAGTTAAGTGTATTTGTTTGGCTGCTGCTTCATGTTTAGCATCTCATAAATCTGTAGGTACTACAGTATTTAATATACGTGATAGTCATTCCAAATCAGATCTAGATTTTAAAGAATTTATCTGATTAATATATTTGTTTGTTTGTTTTTAAAAGAAATTCCAAATTAGAAAATTTAAACAGAGAATTTATTGTAAGAATTACCATCTGGAGTTCTCCCATGGCTTGTGTTTACTCCATTTTGCGGGTCTTAAACCTGACAAAAGGCTCCCGACCAAATTGACAACGGTGTCAATCCAGAAAAATTCGACAGATGTCAATCCACATTGACACCAGCACAAGAGAGAAGAGAATGTGTCCCGTTCTTTAGAAGATATTATAATTGAAAAAGGAACTCTGCGAGGGAATGTGCAGTTACGTACCTGCCTTTATAGCCGCATATAGTGGCAATCTCATAAGAATTGGAAATTCATTCTTCCTTACTGCGCAACTCTCAGGGTCAGCATTATAGGTGAGAATTAAGAATTTAACTATCGCCAAATGTCCCTGTTGGCAGGAGATGGCCAGCATCCAGTTCAGGAGTCGCTGGAAGTTACTAGGACCTATCAGAATGATAAGACATTGGATTTCTTAGTTACTTTTGACAGCAGATAGTTGATTATTAACAATTTAAAGGCAGGATGGACTAGGGGTATAAAAGTGTAAGCATCAGTTTATCAATTAACATTACAGTTACACCCTGGCTGCTAGCTCAGCTCCTGGGGAACTAACTATCACTTGACGCTGCAGGCTCTGTGGTACAGAAAGGGAGGCTTTGCTGCAGGCTCCACAGCACAAGTAACCATGTAACTGTTAGGATTTTTACCGGTTACACGATTACTTTTAAAAATGATTTATTACATCTCTAGGATGTACAGGAGGAGGCCACAGATGGCTAGGCCATCAGCTATGCTGTTACAGCCTCCCTTACAGGAATCCTAACCCGACTAGATACACTCTCTTCTCTTAACTGAGGAGGATGCTAAGCCCTCTGCATTCTATTTCCCATTTCCCAGCAAGCCAATGGACAGTTCTCATGACATTCATCCAGCAGCGCTGAGCCCCAGAACAGCCTCATGCAGCAGCCCAGCCATGGGGATAAGTGGCTCCAGAGCAGGCACCCAGGGACACTCCACACCCATAGCAGCACTAAGGTCCACACCAGCTCTTCATAGGCCAGTGCAGAGGAGGGTTTAGAGGCAGGTTAGCAGGCTGCCATTAGGTGGATCAAAGGTCCATGAATCCCAGAAGATTGAGTCCAGGGGGTGCAGAGCTAACCCAATGTCAGTGGATGAGGATGGTTTTCATTCCCCAACACAGCTTTAAGCGGAGACATGCCTGACTTTGTCTTACATCATGTAAATGGCCTCCTGACCTGATCTCACAGCTTACACCCCCGGCATTCCTCATAAACCTTCCCACGCACAGACTAACAGTCAGTTTCCATTTATGTTACCAAGTAACTTCCTACATAAAAAGTTCACAGTAGGCGTGAGTTGGAGCCCTGCAAGGTCTACAAGCCTGAATTTAACATGCAACAATTTCTCAGTGGAAATTACCTCACCTTCTTCACTCTTAGCAACTCCATAACACTAATGACTCTCCTATCCCGAAAGCCAGGCACCAGTTCAATAATAAGCTAAGGACTTGAACATCTTAACTGGATCCATCCCTTCCCAACAAAAAGCACTGCAGCAAATCTGCCAGAGCACAACTCCTGGCATGGGATATATAGGTCATTTATTATCATGCCTTAGTCTGGATCCAAGCATGATATTCTCATGGAAATCAGCGGGGAATCCTACATAAAAACTTACCGATGGCTAAGGTGCTTGCAACTCAGGCCTTATCTACACTGGCACATTTTGTCCTTGAAAACTGCCTTTTGTCAACAAAACAGAGAGAGCATACACACAAAAATGCAACTTTTGTCATGAAAAACACCCGGTTTTGGCAAGAAAAAAAACATACAGCCCTCTGAGAGACTTTTGTCTTTTCCTCTCCCTTTATTGTCGGTCACCCCTGGAGGTCACTGGCCAGGCTCAGGCGGGGCAGGGGGTTGAGACCTTATTTAGCAGGCAACTGGAGAACCCATCCCACTTCTCTCCCTTCAGTGGTTGCTTTATCCTCCCTACCTTCACCTAAGGATGTAAAGGAGTAATCGACTAGCAGGAGCTTATTGGGTAGCACTATCAACTACTCACTCATTCCCCTCCCCCTGCATTTTTAAAAGGGAAGTCCACAGGAGAGGACACTGGCTGAATCCCTGTTCCCAGGTCTCAGCACAAACACCTTCCCGCTGCTTTGCATTTTTAAACGGAAGGCAGCATGAGTGCTGAGACCCAAGAATTAGGGATTCAGCCAGTGTCCTCTCCTGCTGGCTTCCCTTTAAAAATGCAAAGCAGCAATAGGAGGTTATGCTGAGACCCAGCGCGAGTCAGGAGTGAGTGCTGACACTGCCCTTTCTTATCGACTAATCGAATAGTCGATAGACATTAGCCAATTAACTGCCACTTAACATCCCTGCCTTCACCCACCCCAATACACCGGAATCCCCTGCTCTGAGCCACTCAATACACCCCAACTCAGACTCCTGCACCCCCACATCCCCAGCCCCCTGCCATAAGATTGACAGAAGACAGCCTGAATGTGCATGAAGCTGGATTTGACCAGTTATGATGTAAACTTCAAAGAAATGTGGGAAAAGATACAGCAGCAGAAGTCCCCTTAAATAAAGTCTGTGAGTACAATGTTGCATTTATGCTATTACTAATCATCATATCAATTATCGATTATATTAAGTTGTATATTTTTAGTCCTGCAAATGGGCATTCCGATACGACTCTTTGTTGACCACTTGTTCTGAATTTTGATGTAGTTTGGTGCTTTGGTTGGAAAAGGTGGCTGGCCTCTGCTCTAGCCTGTGTCATTTTCTGTGCCAGTGACCCAGCACAATAATGCAACGTTGGCATTACAAACCGGGCAGGAGGGCATTTAAACTCAACCCCCAAACTGTTTTTAATAGAGATAAACATTTCTATCCCTATTTCAGTTTCTAAATGTATATTTAAAAATTAAAAGCTCATCTACCTGTCTTAACAGGTTCATCCTGCCTCCACTGAAGTCAATGGCAAAAATCCCATTAGCCCTCATGAATGAAGGCCCAGATGTTTAAAAAGGGCCACCCAGATGCCTAGGACAGGGGTTTCAAACTTTGGGTTGTGGCTTGTAAGGGTAAGCTACTAGGTGGACACAAGACACTTTGTTTACCTGAGCATCCACAGGTACGGCCAATGGTAGCTTGCAGGGGTTTGCCATTCCAGGAGCTGCAGGAAGTGGTAGCCCAGCCTGCACTGCTTTCCACAGCTCCCAATGGCCAGGAACAATGTACCACGGCCACTGGGAATGGATGCCTGTGGATGCTCAGATAAAAGAAGTGTCTTGCAGTCAGCTAGCCACTTACTCTTACAAGCTGCAACCCAAAGTCTGAAAACCCTGGCCTAGAGTATTGCAATTGCATCCACCTAGGGCTTCCCTAGAACATGTAAGTGCTGGAACTAAGGACGTGGGAGGTGCTGCAGCACCCTCTGGCTTGAAGTGGTTTCCATGATATACAGGAGTTTACAGCTTGGTTCAGTGGCTCTTTGCACCCCCATTATCAAAAGTGTTCCAGAACCCTTGCCAGAACACTGCATCTGCTCTTACTGGGATTTGGAGCTTTAGCTTTTTCCATCAGTAGTAACTTTACATCATTTAAATGAATGAATTAATCAATCAATTAATCAATCAAAATAAGTAATGGCCCTCCCGAAAAGAAATGTGGAAAAAGCCAAGAGTAAAAGAGAAGAAAAGGTGCTGCTGTCTATGAGCTCGAAACAATGTTCACCCAACAGGCACTCAGGCACTGACTCAGCCTAGCTGAAATTATCACTACAGTGGTGCCAGAATACTTTTTAAAGTGGGATGTTGCTTCCTAGTAATACTCTCTGTTCTCTGCAGGGTCTGAGACATAACTCAGCCATGATGATTGATGGAATTTAATTGCCAAAAAAGGCCTCTTATTTCCAGTCAGCAAACATGGAATATTTTTTCCCAGAAGTTGTCTCAAGGCACAGAAGATATCAGATCCTGCCAGCCACTTTCTCGGGGGAGGAAGAAAAAAAGTAGTGCTGATTTGAATCTACAATGCAACTGTGCAATCCCAAGAAGCTGGTGCAAAAGTGTGCAGGTGTGCGTGTGGACGGATTGAGAAATACAGTGAATAAGCTGGTCAGCAACGGATAGGCAGACGAACAACTCGCTAGGGATGTGAGTGGAGTGACTACTTGACTACTCGCTTCCCCCTTGCTGCCTCTGTATCAGAGACAGCAAGAGGGGAGAAGCAGAAGCTGGTGCTGGGGGGAGCTGGCTTAAAAGCCCGGGAGTTACTACATTTAAAATGCAGAACTGCAGCAGGGGTAAGAGCTGGACTGCTCTTACTATCTTGAAAATGCAGAGCTGCAGTGGTCCTGGAACCAGCACGAGCTGGGACTGCTCAGTCCCAGCTTGCGCCAGCTCCAGGAGCTATCCCATCTGCAGTTTAAATGTAACAGGAGCTGGGCGCTCAGGCAGCCTGGCTCCTACTACATTTAAACTGCAGCCCTGCAGGGTAGTAGCTCCTGGACCCGAGGCAAGCCAAGACAGAGTGCCTCCCCTTATCGACTAATTGTGTAGTCGATACAAATTGTATCGACTACACAATTAGCCAATTATCCGCTTCTTAACATCCTTACAACTTACCAAGCAAAGAATCCAATAATTCCTTCACAATGTCCTCATGTCCAAAATATGCTGCCACCACGGCTGGATTATCATCACTGGGTTCCGTCGGTAATGCCACCAACGCTTCCTTGAGTAAATACCGCACTGCATGGAGATCTCCATATGCTGATGCAATACTCAAAAGCTGGCACTAGTGGGAAAAACACAGCATAATAAGGCAAGGTAACCGCTCCCATTCCAATCTCTTTTGAAGGACTATGAAGTAGATCGATTGTGATGACTGGGGCTTTCTAGCTACATATTTAAATGGCCCCCATCACTGTGGCATCTGAACTCTATTCCTAAACACTAATGAATTTATCATCCCAACTCCAATGGAAATTATCACCCCCATTTTACAGATAGGAAATTGAGACAGAAAGAGATTAAGAGTCAGAGGAAGCACTTAGTAAAATCTAGCCCTGAATACAAACCTCCATTCATCGCCGACTGTAATATTCAGCACTTCAAAATTACTGTATTATACATGGTCTGGCTTTTGGGCAAACCAATCTCTCAGCTGACAGAATGTCTTTCTGTAAATGCCTTTCTAAATTACCTCACTGTCTCCATCTGTTTTCTATATTAGAACAGCCTACTGCACTGAATAGATAAGATTTTACATTTATTTGTGTAACCGCAGAATGCAGGTTTTAATTATATATTAAAACAACTCTGTATCTTCCAAAGTTAATCAAGGCCTGTGATGTAGACTCTGGAAGAGGCTCAGGGCAGCCAGACACATTGTACATTTCCTTTGAATTGCCTCATATGAAACCTCAACCTTGACCTGGAGGAAACCCCCCTCCCAGAACATCTAACTGCATGATTAGCTCCTTTCAAGCAGATCTGCACAATAGTTCCAAACTATACCATGACTAGTATCTGTTCTGTTGTTGGCTTTATGCAATGTCCCTAGGGACGTCATTGCAGGGGACTGAATCTCAGAACAACTGATCTAAACGCATGAGCCTCTAGTATCAGAGCTAAAAGAGCCAGCAGCCATAAGCAGGGTAGGCAAGGTAAAAGTCACACTATTCTTGGCATGAATGAGCCCAATAGCTTTGTCCACATGGCTGCAATAGCCCCTTTTATCATCTCCAGTGACATCCTAACAGAAATGGAACAAAAACAAAATGTAAAGCACAAGCCTCTCTCTGGCTAATACAGATTACTAAACCATTTATCCTATAACGTACTTTGCCATGCGTGGCCTCTTTTTCTGGAATTATGGCACAATGTGGAACCCTCTTTACTCCCCATTTTTACAAAATCATTTTTCTAAACAAAACCATTCACTTTGAACGGTCAGTAAACAGTAAATGGTTAATTGACAGGGTCTGAAATGAGAGCACAAGAGTTATTTTGCCCTTCTTTACAACCAAGCAAGATTATCTTGAAATAGCATCTAGAAGTGAAGAGCTAAATCTTGCAATGCTTACTCAATCCTCACTCAAACAAAACAGCAATATAGTCCAGTGGACAGCGGAGAGAACTAGGGAGTCAAGAAACCTGGGGTGAAATCCTAACCCTATCAAAGTCAATGGGAGTTTGGTCACTGACTTTACCAGAACCAGGATTTCAGCCCCTGGTTTCTACTCCTGGCTCACCACTGACCTACTATGTGAGCTCGGACAGCCACTTCACCTACCTATGCCTGTTTTCTCTCCAAACCATTGACTCTCATGTCTATTTGGAAAGTTTAAAGCAGGATGGCCTCTTACATTATGTCTGTGTGGTGCCCAGCACAATGCGGCTACAACCTTTTGTGCGGTAATCTTGTAAGATAAAAATGAATGGGCTTTTGCAGGAGAAACAACTGCAGATGCAAGCCTAGAGTTGGTAGATTTTCTTTTCCAAAGAGATCAGATGACAGATAACACATACTCTACCTTTTCCACTTGCAATATGTTCTCCTCACATGAGAGTTTAATCAGCTCTTGGGCCTTACTGTTGTCTCCACTTTTGTAAGCGGCCTGAATGTTTTTTATCACAGGGGAGTGACCAATGGAGACATCGCCAGCTGTGGACTGTTTGCCACCCATGTCCACAGTACCTGGGTTAAAAAAAGGAAAGAAAGGATGGAAGAAGCATTTGCTTATTACTCAGGCACTGCTGCAATGTCAAATCACACAGAGAAGAACAAACAGCAACATATTCGTTTTGGATTATTTTGTGCATACAGTAAAAAGCAACAAATAAAGAACATCCTTAAAACCGGATGTGAGACAACTTTCCAAAGTGGACATAAAACTGAAAAAGGCAAGGACTTCCTTAATCTCTGCTAGAGGGACTTTCCAATCGGAGGTGTATCAAAGCAGACACGCACTGATTCTATTGGAGTCTGTTGGCAGAACAATACCAGCTGAGCAAGTATTTAGGTGAGGATGCCACATGGAGTAGTTCTGAGGAACTGAGTGGTCCCTACAGGCAGCAAGACAGCTCTGAATTATTCTGTAGACCTACTTCTTACATCATACGCAAGTCTCCCACTGTCAGCACAGTCACACTAAATAACAAGCCATTGTCATTCTGTGGCACCTCCCATCAAAGGGACACACATGCTCTTAGTACACATGAATTAAGCCTCACAACACCTGTGTGATGGTGTGTATATGTACAAAGCCCCCAGTTGGGGAGTAAAAGGGATTAACTCTTCCCTTTAAAGGCTGCATGAGCTGTCAGGACTGACAGAGAGAAGTCTTCATTAAGAGACAGCCAGAAAGCTGGTGTTAATGGGGAGTGCATTATGAGGCAATTTACTTTTCAGCTTATAAAAACCCAAATCTACTATATATTTGAGTGTTTGTCTATCTGTCTGTTTGTTCAAGAATGCCTCCTAAATGGTAAGAGCTAGGACGAGCAAATTTGATATACAGCTTCCTCTTACCATAACTTAAAACCAACGTAAGGGTTTGGTTGTGCCAGGAAAATAGGATGTGTCTGGAATGGGATTGTTTCTCAGAAAACCATACAGAAAAGAGACAGAATCACCAGCATATGAAAGGGGCTTCTAAGGATGCACCCCCGCACCTCCCAAGACTGCTCCAGCCCCAACCCTCCTACCTTCCAGGCTGAAGCTTCTCCCGCCCCCCCCCCCCCCCACCAGATTCATAGGGAGGACATTGCTGGTTGTTCCTCTTCGCCAAGGAGCAAGGGAAAGTGCACAGTTTGCTGCATTCCTCACTCTGGCTGGGGTGTGCCGGGGCAGACAAACCTGGAACTGCCCCAACCATGGGACATGCACTCCTCTCCCAGTGGTGCCCACTGGAGCTACAGTGGCCATGGAAAGATGCTTCTCACCAGGCCAAGCTGCTGTGGTGAGAGAGGGATGGGATAGTCCTCTCCCCTCGTGCAGCCTGCTTCTTGAACCCCTGTCTTGGGATGTGTGTTTGCCTACTACCTATTACAATGGGGCTCTGCCTTTGGTTGCGGCCTGTAAATGTTGTAACACCACACCCAACAGCAGCAGCTGACTCCATTAAAAATGAAATTATGAGAAGCCTGATAGAATAAGACATAATTATATGAAAAGAAAATCGGGAATGCTTCTCACCAATGAAGAGAGATCTGTTTGTATTTAAACAAGTTTTTTCCTACTAAAGCAACATTATAATACCTTTTAAAGCTGTCTCAAAGAACCCTACAAAGCCACCAGCAGATCAGTTGTGTTTAGGGGGAGACCAGAGGTCCTAATTTGATAGGTACGGTCCCAATATTGAGAGCTTTATCTTTTACAGACAATTACTCCCTGTCTTTCCCCATCCCAATTCTTCACATTTGCTTTCTGGTCACAGTAGTTGTGCACCCAGGTATATTGCATGACTTAACAAGGAGATCTTTGTGAATTTTAGTATAATGAAGCCTGGAATAAGTTTGGATCAATCTACAGCTGTCAGTATATACCCTTGGATAATGCAGTTTGAATTACCAATACATTCTGACTAACGCTGCTCATTAATTATTTAAATTAAGCTCAAGTCACCAAGACATCTGAGACAGCTCCAGAGATTTGTGCCATCAAGACACAGAGGCAACAGTAATCCTTTTCAGGAGCTGTGAAATGTGTGAAGGGCAAAGAGCAGGAATTCAATCCATAAAAGCATAGTATTAAGTGAGAGTGAAATGAACAGCAGTTCTGAATTCACATAGGAGGGACAATGCCTGGACTGAATTCCATTTTCACCCCCAAAATTTGTAGGGAGTTTGATGAATATAGAAGAACATTTAATATTTACTACTCTTTACTACCGGATCATTTAAAATCACTGCACAACCCTAGCTGACCTAGCAGAATAACTGTATTTTGTCTGTGCTTGTATGAAAGTTACTTTTTAAATTATCTATTTAAACGCATTCATTTCATTGCTTGTTTTTCATGGATGTGGAAGGTGATCAATACAGATAATTCATTATAAGACACTAGTTTACATGGTGATAATATGGTACTTCACTAGCTAGAGAAGTTTTAAGGGAAAATGGGTCTCTACCCCAGTGAGCTCAGCACCTGCTAGGGTATTACCAAGAACTAATCCAGTAAAGCTGCATCTGAATACTCATAACATGTGGGAGAGATAAATGCTTCCTGAAAGACATGGATCAGCCCTCATGTCACACTCCCCATCTGCGCCTGGCCGGGGCCAGGGACAATAATGAGCAGACCAAATTCCATGATGGTGCCTGGTCAAGTACCACCTGAGGCATACTGCACATATGCTAAGAAGAATGCTTCACTGAATCTTGTAAAGTTCTAGTCTTTGAAACAAATGTATTTATATTTAAACTCATAACAAAGGCAAAAAGTGGATATTGCATATTATTTCATTCAGTTTTGTAACAGTCAGCAAAACATCTTTCTCAGATCACATTCGGCTTAAGGGAAACCAAGTTCATTCCTCAAAAGCCTAAGATCCAGGGCTATCATTAGATCATCAGCAACAGAAAAAGCCTGTAACTCAACCTACTTTCAACCAAAAAGAAAGCAAAATGGAAGAGCCACAGAGTAAGAAAAATTTTGCTCTCAAAATCAATTACCTCCATCTGGCCAGGTTGAAGTTAATAAGGTTCCCCAGATTTACATGAGAGGGGAACCCAGTTCATTCATTCTTGGGGTCTCAAAAGAAAAAAAGGTTGTCTGTTGCATAGCAGTGGGTCTGAATGAGTCATACTAATTACCCAATTCACTAATCGTAGTTTGAAAAATCACATAACTATTTTGGTCATAAATTTTACACTGCTTTTCTTAAAACAATAAAACGATATTACTTATGAGATCAAAAATTAGAGGTAAGAAGTGTATTTATTTGTTTAATTTACATGAGGTATTACAAGAAAAGGATAATTATCTTTTAATGATCAAAGACAATTTTATTTCTAGAAGTTTTATGACTGAATTCCTTTAATATCTGCACTTATGTTGTCAGGAAATTTTTTGCTAAATATGTTAATTTTGCTCTATCCATTTTTAAGCAGATTTCTCCACTGAGATTAAGGGTAGATTTGTTTTCCCTCAGGCTTTAATCCTGCAAACTGTTACACATGTGAATAACTTCAACACATATGAGAGATCTCACCATATGGGCCAACTCACATGTGTAAAATTACTGAAAGAAAGTACTGTGTGGCCAATTGCTGAAGACAAATTACTCTGAAAATGCCCTTAAGGGCTCAATCATGCAAGATGCTGAGTATTCCAGCCCAGATCCAACCATGTGTTTAGCTTTAAGCATGTACGTTGGTAGCGGGGACTTAATATTAAGTCCTTGCTGAATAGAGGTCTAAATGACCACAGAATCATAGAACACTAGAACTGGAAGGGACCTTGAGGGGTCATCAAGTCCAGTCCCCTGCCCTCATGGCAGGACCAAGCACCCCCGATAGATATCTATCTAACCTCCTCTTAAATATCTCCAGAGATGGACATTCCATCCAACATAGGGAATAGTGAATTATATAAATACACCCAACAAATTCTGATAATATTGTAAGAGGCCATCAGAATCAAACAAAAATAAAGCCCCTGGGCTTCTTCCTGCCTTTTCACTACCCCATCTCCTTTATCTGCCCTATTTGAGACATCTGAAGACCCAAGCTCTGTTTGTCCCACTGTTTTAAAAGGGAAAAATTGTAGGCATTAACTGACTTTTAACCGTGCTTCTTTCTTTCACAGCTGAACCGACTTTAAGCTTCATATTAAAGGAACTAACTTAAGAGATGTTTCATACTCTTAAAATTGCAATATTATTTAAGACAGGGGTGGGAAACTTAAGGCCAGGGGGCTGAATGTGGCCCCTGGATCCAGCCCTAAGGCTTGCCCCCCTCCAGCACTGGGGAGCCCATGCTGGCACTCCAGCCCTTCCCCCTCCCCACCAGCCCCCACAGAGCTGGAGCACACAAAGGCGTGGGAAGGGAATGTGTGGAGTGTCTTTCTCTTTCTCAGCCGGGGACCACATCAGCAAGGGGTTTTTTTCTTTTCTTTTTTTTTTTTTTGGGCGGGGGGGGGTGGTTTTTTTTCTTTTTTGCTTTTCACTTGTGTGCAGCCCCTGACTCATTTTTCTATGGGTCAGCGGCCCCCCGACCCTAAAAAGGTTCCCTGCCCCTGATGTAAGAGATCACCACCAACTGAAATTTAGGTTTTTTTATATTTTGCATTATATTTTGCATTATTTATATTTTATATCAGGCTTCTACTAAAGCTAATAGCAGGAGAAATATCTTTGGCTTCTATTTAAAAAGTATGCGAAACAAACATGACCCCTGCTCTGTTTGCAACCAAAATATTATCCAGCTAACAACCTGGAAGTGAAATTGACAGAATTCTCAAAGTTAAGAGAAATGCAATAAAAAGTAAATAAATGTAATTAATAATGAAAATACATTTTAGAATTAGATGCACCTTTATGAACTCTAAGGCCTTGTTAGGGATATGAGTAAGTAAACTGTTTTAAAAGTAGCATTTCTAAATTGACAGTGTTCTTTCAATTAAAAAAGTGACTTTGCATGTAAATTCCACCGCAATCAATATGTCAGTGTATGATAGCATAATAAAGGGGTAGACTATGCAGTATCATACGGGTCTCTTCACATTCCAAATGATCTATTCACCATAATATATGAATAATACCTGTCTTTGAGAAGTCACAATATAAAGTTTTAAAATACTATATAACTCCCTATAGCTGATTAGGCAAAAGATCTTTGGATTCAATAAACATAAATACTTTCAATTCAGGATGTTTCATTTACTGGAAAACAGACAGTACACAAATGAAATGTTTCACAGAAAATGGGCGAAAGTTATTCTATTTCAAAAAGGATTTAGAAATCAAACAAACCAACCAACCGCAATTATCCTCGCTTTAAAACTGCTACTAACCTTGTCATACTTTAGGAAGGTGATTCCAAGGACTGGAACAAATCAAAGATCATTATTTTAAGACCAGCTCCCATAAGGTATCAACCCACTCAGTGATGGTCCATTAAGCTATTAATTCCTTGAACTGTTAACCATCTAAACTCTGCTTCAGCAGAAATAGCTCCCAGACCGTCCTTTTTGCGGCCACTAAATGCAATGTTTCTTGGCTGGAGAGATGTCTTTGTCTGGAGTGTCTACCACATTTTAGTCTTGATGGTAATTTTCATCTCCATGTCCTGTTACAGTGAAATTCAACCTTCCAATTCTTAAGAGAGGATTCGGAGGGTGGGGATGGGATGGGATGGGTGGGGAGACGGCGGCTCCAGGGTGACCTCAGACATTAATTCCTCAGCAGCACCAGATGGCTAGTGCTGAGGTTTATCAGATTAATCTTTTGCCATTTTGACTCCTGAACACTGTCATGGAGCAAATGAAAAAAGGAAAAGTGGTGGGTACTGGCCTTGTTTAAAATTTGAAAAATAGCTCAGACTAAAAAAAACCCTCCAAACCCAGTACCAATGCCGAAATTTTACAGTAATAACCCGAAGAAGTTTTAACAGGTATTCACAAAGCTCTGAAACAAACTCCTGACCACGCTAGTCCTAACATGCCCCCTGCACCTTCTGTAAAAGACCCATGCTCCTATTTGTTTCCTGTTTCTCTGAAAAGTTTTAAATTAATACTAATACCAAAACTGCACTGCTAGGACCTTAAATAAACCCACTGCACTCAGTGGAAAGACCTCAATTGGCTTGGGTGGGCTTTGGATCAGCCTCCTTTAGAGCATCTCAAAAGTACTTCACAGTCATGAAGGGCCAGGTTCTGCCATCATGACACGTTCAGTCAAAATAGTTCTTTACTCCTTGATTTACCCCCAAAGTGCCAATAGCCAGGCAAGTTAACTAGAACTCTACTTTCTAGAGAGTCTGAGAACAGGTTTCACAAATCCTCTACCTCAGTCTTTGAGGATCCCAATGTATTAAACAAATAACCAGCAACAATTCTGATATCGGTGTTAAATATGCTGAGTTTGCAGAAGGACAGGGAGACCCTAAGTGAAATGCCTCCCTCCCTCTGAACAAAACCAGAACTGGGAGAGAACTGATACTGCCCCAAACACACACAGGTGAGTGGATTGTAACTCTCCAGATTATACAATGTGGGGGGTGGAGGAAGGAATCTCATTCCAGGATAGCAAATTACTTTGGGGCATTTACTTAATTTTCTTCAGTAAATTTGTATGGTCAAACCACACATCCTTCCCCTACTCACCACAGCAGGCCCCAACTGAGGCAGGACCATCCACCCCACCCCGGATGCCAGAGAGCTCACTCCATCCCCAGAAAGGAGAGAGAACAGTGGAGTGACAACTCTACATGAGGGAGATGGAGAGAGGGAACAAATTCCCTGTGTGCACTGTGACAGGCCACCCTCCCCCATGCTTTATGAAACAGATATATGGACCCAAATATGCATAACTCAAAGACACTTTGGACAAATTGCCTCATGTAACCTATCAATCTTAATGTCATAATCCACTGGGTCTGTATATCTTATTTTGGTATATGTATCCTTCTCATGTGTAAAATTAGATATATGGAGTATGCAATGGTTTATGATTTTAAAAGTGCAAAGGAAAGCCATCAAGGGTGTTTCCCTCAAGGTCTGGTTAACTGTAAACAGCCTCTTTTGTCCTTTAAGTCTTAGCAATGATTGGTCCTAGGAAGTCAGGTGACCCCCCCCCCCCATAACTGGTAGGGCCTGACCAGCTGTGATTTTTCCATGTAAGGGTGGAAAGTAGAAACAGAATTCCCGCCCAAAGGTGGAATCTATAAAACAATGGGAAACTAGCAGTTTCTTTGTCTTTGCCTGGCATGGTACTCCCAAGAACTTCCCTGGTGTGTAGGCTTAGCTGGAATAAGAACAGTTTTAGGGTGACTTTGTAATAAGTTTGTACTGAGGTTTTAGTGTTAGAATTAGCGTAGCGTTTTCTGTTATTTTAAATTTGTAATCTACTTGCTCTGCCTGTTTTCATTTACAAGCTCTTAAATTCTACTGCTTGTACTTAATAAAATAACTTTTATTTACTATCAAGCCCAGTGCAAATAATTGTTACCTGGGGAAGCAATCAAGGGTGTTTACATCCTCCTTTCATTGTTAAAGGGGGCTCACCAGAATGATTTATTTGGGGTTCTGATCCCATCTGGGGCGTGGTATCCCAGGAAGCTGGACCCAAAACTTCATTTTTCTCAGACCTGAAGTATTTCAGTGTCTATATTGCTCCTGGGGGGGGAGGGGGTGATCTCAACTTTGTGCCTTGGCTGGGAGAGACCAGGTGAGCTGGCCCAGAGGACTGGGTGGTGAGAAGCCCCAGAGAGCAGAAAGGCGAGTGTCAGTGGCTTTGTCAGCACTCCAGGGAGTACCCTCAAGGGGTACTCTGTGACCTCACCCTATCACATCCACACCGCCCAGTAACTCAGGATTGGGCTGTGGTCGGTACTGTACAATCTCAGTGGAAGACACGATTCCTGCTCCGAGGCGTTGACAATCTAATTTACATGCTGCTTATGATTTAGATAAAATATACAAAGTCCCATCTGTTTAACTTACAATTCTGATGTTGGCAGTTTGAATCAATCAGAACCATCACACTGTCCCTGCTAGGAAACCCACCAGCAAGGTTATGATAAAAGCTATCCAGGAGGTAACAAAATGACCTGGATCTGCAGAACAGCCAAAGTGACAGAACTGGACAAAGCTGTCCTGATGATAAAGTGATCTCCCCCTGCAACTAGTGTGATGCAATGATTGGAGACATGGGCTAGGATCATACCAACACTTTTCATTCTCCATGCAACCAGTATCACATCACTTCTTCAAGCAAAGAGGAAATCATTTTTTGTGGTGATTCTGAAGGCTCAGCAGCTTGGTTCAATCAAATATCCAATAAATAAACTAATTACAGCAAATGTTCTTGGTAACCCCATGGAAAAGAGGATGTAAAACTGGGCATCATCCCCCTCACACAGACTATAAATGTTAATCAATGCCCAATTCCCCTGAAAATGGAACTCGTAACTATGTGATCAGAGAGGGGCAAAAGATGAAATCTGGGGGAATAGTACTGGGCTGAATCCACTACCATAATTAAAGCCACTGGAAATAGTCAAAAGAAAAATTCTCTTAATCTGGAAGTGAAGTCATTGTTAAAATTGTAAATGAAAATCAGAAAGTAAAAAAAAAATGGACTCTGGGCAGTAAAATGCTTTACTCTCTTGAAAAGCTACAGCCAGTGGTGAATTGCAAAAACCAGGCAGGCTTAGAAAGCTGCAGCTTTATTGGATACATTTTTAGGATATTTTATGTAATGAATAATCTGAATGTGGGTGCATATCTGCCTTCTACCTTGGATTATGGGAATGAATTATTCTATTCTGGGAGTCTGAGTGAGAATAGGTCAGTTATTCCTTTTGTGGTGCATCATAACATACGTTTAAGAGGCCACTTAACCGCAAGCAAGGGCAGTACATTTAGAGCCAAGACAAAGTAACACACTTGCATGCACCACAATATCAGCATCAACCTGCAAACTGTGTTGTAGGAAGTTAAATCACACTGAGCAGAGCTGGATAAGCTCGTGTCCACTAGCTAAATTTGTAGCTGTGCATAAGGAAATACGGGCATTTCAAATGCACATTTAAAAGTGTAACTTCTCTCTTGCGGTCAGAAGGAAACAATGTTTGCCTCAGGTATAGCATTGCACCTCTGGTGAATTGTGCAAGCCTGCATGGTGGTGTTTTGTACGTATGGACTACAACGAAAGGCTTAATGACAGAATAGAGGGATTTATACTATCATCAGGTTTGACAAACGTTATGTAAAATCTCAGTTCACAGTACACTCAGCCACTCAAATGCACATTTCTCCACATCTCATCCCCAGCTCCCTCAATTCCAGTTATTAACATTGCTCTTTACTGAGAGGTTAACATGTAGCACAGATTCAATATTCCAGGCAAGCTAGCCAAACTGTCACAAGTAAATGACAGGGAGCTGAAAGCAAACTGGCGTGCCGTTCTCTTTCTGAATGGCACTCAGGACTGAGTTAGGAACACTAGCTTGCATTAGTTCGCTGACCCTGCTGTCCTCAGATCATAAATACAGAAGGTTTATCTGTCAGAAAGGTCCCTAGTTCCTGTTTGCCCTTCCTGTTCTGAGTGCTGAGGAGGAAGAGGTGAAGCTAAAACCAATCAAACGTTTATCCTGATATATTTGTACCAGTAAGATCCTGGCTAGTTTGCAGAGGAGCAAGCAGAGATTTTGGGAAGGCACAAGAACAAGTCAGAGCAACTTGCTTAATTCACTGGGGGAGGGGTGGAAAATGAATTGAGCTAATCAGTCACAGAGATGATGTCATCTGTTTAACTGAGAGCAGGATTAGGTCTATTAACTTTAATGTTAACAATTTTATTCCCCGGTTACTTAAAGAGTTTTCAAAATGCTTGTGGTCACAATCTATTTTTTAGTAGGCAGGTGTCAGAATCATGAAACCATCATGATAATAATCAGGCCAGTTGTCAGCACTCTATTTAGGACAAAACCAAAATGGACATGCAGAAAAAGCTAACCTCCTACCCACAGATATTGCCTCTCCAGAGCAAAGGATTACACCGTCCTTGCCCATGTTATACTCCTCTAGGCATAACGATTTTGAAAGAAGTGAAAAAGTTGGCATAAAATTCCTCTCAATAGATAAAACAATTATATAAAACTAGAAGACTTACCCGGCATTGGCTGGGTCCTTCAAGGCAGGGAGCTGGCAGTGAGGGGGGTGTGTGTGTGCAGGAGTCAGGGCAGGGCAGGAGTCTCGGGGTGTCAGGGGTGCAGGAGTCAAGGTGGGGGGATTGAGAATGTGGGGAGGTGCAGGAGTGAGGGTTGGGGGGTGAAGAGGGGCTCAGGGAAAGGGGGGTGTCCAATTCGGCAGGACCTTCTCTCCAACTATGGCTGGTAGGGTCCTTCTCTCCAAGCCCAGCCAGCAGGGGCCTTTTCTCTCCCCTTAACCCAGAACAGGGCAAGATGCAGCCAGGAGGCCAGATCCAGCCCACTTAACACTGTGATCCGGCCCATGGACTGCATCTGGCTGCTTTCTATTTATATGCTGCTGCCCATGCCACCAAATTTCCAGGTGGCGGCTCAGGCAGAAGGATCCTATTTAAATGACTCATGGTTCACAGCTGCGGTGCTACCCTGGCAAGGGCCAGAGCTGCGAGCCTTTTAAATAGCCGCAGCAACACCGGGCAGCTGCCAGGCAATGCGGTAGCGGCGGGGCCAGAAGCTGGGAGCACTTTGCCGTGTTTTTAATTCAAAGCCTTCAACTCTAGACAATTCTGGGGGATGGCTAATCCCCAGCTCTGCCCTTTCCTCCCCAGGCCCCACCCCTTCTGGGAAGCAGAGCCCGGCCATTACCACACAGCAAAATTCATTAAGTGGCCCCCCTGCAAAAATTATTGCCCACCCCTGCCTTAACCACTTTTGCCCTGTAGAGGTCTTTCCCCTCCTCCCAGTCCCACCCCCTGTGGGACCTAGGGCCTTTCCCCTCCTCCCAGCCCCACATCCTAGGGCCCCTCGTTGAGGCAGGAGCCTTCCCTCCTCTGTCTGGGCAGGGCTTTCTCCCTCCCTCCAGCGCTGCAGCCAAGGAACAGAGGGGAAAGGGTTTGGAGCAGGGGGGCTACTTACCTGGTCTGAGAGAGGCAAAATGGCGAGCCCCAGTCCCAGCTGGCCACTTTCTTGGTGGTGCAGCTGCCCCCAGTGGTCACTCTCAGTATTGCGTCCCTCATCTCTGTCCCATTCCCAGCACTTCCCATTTTCCTGGCACAACTAAACCTTGATCTTGCTTTAAGTTAGAAAAAGAGGAAGCTGCATTTCAAATTTGGTGGCCCTAGCTTGTACCATTTAGGAGGAGTTCTTGAACAAATGTACTTGCAGACAGACAGATTCTCTCTCTCTCTCTCTCTCTCTCTCTAAGATAAATACTAACGAACACAAGTCGAAAATGGCTGGAGATGTGGTTACTGTATAGAAAAATTCAAATGATTCAGTCTTTAAATGAAAGTTCTATTTCTGTATCATGGCTTCAGTGATTTCATCCCAGGCCCACACTTAGCATCATTCACAAATGTGAATATCGATACAAGCCACCTCTGCTACTCTCTCTCTTTACCAGATATATATATATATTTTTAACTGGAACGAGCACATTAAATGTGCATAAGCACAATTACTGTTCTTTCTTTGATTCCCTTCATGCTGCTTTTCCAAATATTGACTATGTCAAACAAAGAGAGAATATTAAAGCACCGTGCCAGGGCCTCCAGTAAGTAGTCACAAAAAAGAAATATAAGAACCATCCCTGTTCAACTGAACAAAGTACAACCCATAAAATCCAGACCAAGAGCGGGAATTAATTAGCATAACTAGAGAGGGTCAACATTTTCAACTGATTTTTAAAAATGAAATATGACCTTTTTCCCAACTAAAATTTTCATGACCAATTTTACTTTCTTTTGATATTTTCCATTTTTCCCACAGCAACCTTTTGTTGCCCACCCCTCAGCAAATTTTCCAACGTTTAGTTTTTCATTGGAAAAAAAAAGCCTAAAATACAATAAAAAGTGTTTCATTCTTTTAAATATTGTTCGTAAAACCATCAGGCCCATTCACGGGGGGGTGCAAAAGCACCCCCCATGGTTCCCCAAGTAAGCATCCTCTGGCTGGCCAGGGGAAAGCAGGGGAAGCATGCTGTCCAAGCCTCCCTCCCCAATGGTCTGGCCGGCCTGGGGAAGGCTGGGGCTGATTTCCCAGCTTACAAGGGGGCCCACTGGGGGTGCATTCACACCTTTGTGGTCCATATTTACACAGAAAAGCACCCCCCACACAGAAAGTCCTCCGAACAGGCCTGCCATGCTTACTATTTTCCAACCAGCACTATTGATTACATGTGTTAGCTGCTACAGCAATACAAACAGTGAATCAGGAATGGAGTCACATCACCAGCAGTTCTCAAACTTGTGGATCAGGACTTCAAAGGGAGCCGTAACCCCATTTTAATGGGTTACCAGGACTGGCTTAGATTTGCTGGCATCCAGGGCTGAAACCCAAGCCCCAGTGCTTGGAGCCACAGCCAAAGCCCAGGGACATCAGTCTTGGGTGTCCAGGCTCAGGTTACAAGGCCCCTATCTTTGTCTTAAGCTCTTGGGCTTCAGCTTTGCCCACCCTCCTCCCCAGCCCGAACTGGTGGACTTGGGCTTCTGTCCTCCCTCCTAGGATCTGGTAGTGATGTTTGTTGTCAGAAGGGAGTCATGGTGCAATGAAGTTTGTGAATCCTGTTCAACTAGCTGATGTTCAAACGCATACAATGACTCAGTCCTCATCCCAGACAATTCACAATTTGAGGCCTGAATTCAGAAAAGTATCCCTATTCAGAAAAGTACGTCAGCAAACGCCGAACTTTAAGCACATATGACACGCTATCCTGAATCAGGGCCTAACAGAAGACAAAACACAAGGGGGTGGGGGGTCACAAAGTTAAGGACACGAGGGTCCATTGGCTGATGAGGGCCCCGATTCAGGAAAGCACTTAAGCAAAGCTTCAAGATTGTAAGTCCCACTGACTTCAATCAGAGGTAAGCACATGTATAATTGCTTTCCTGAATTATTGTCTATGTGCAGGATTGATGGTTCAACTATCCCAGAAATCCCTGCTGGCCCTTTACATTGCTCTTAGCCTCTGATGGTAGGGATCCCAATAGAAGCAAGCCTACAAATATAATCTGAATGGGAAGCGGGGGGGCAGTTATTGGTTTTACCGGCTAGTCTGAAGAGGACATTCCTACTGTGTTTCACAAGTAGAGCAGAAGAAAAGGCTATGTACTTGTGGGAGGAACTGACAAAGGGTCGTTATGGTGGGCACTCAGAGAGCCTCTAGGAGTGGCAGAAAGTCCCTAAAAGTGGAGGGGGGGAAATGGGCACCAGAACCGTGGCCCAATTTCCCATGCCACCCATCCTCCTTGAGGCCCTGCCCCTATGCCGTCTTTTGCCCTGGAGCGCTCGCCCTCACACTGCCCCTTTCCCACAAGGCATCACTACTGTGTGGCCTCTTCGCCCCAAGACTCCACCCCACACTTGCTCTTCTCCTCAATGGGAATTTTTCCACAGACGTCAGTGGAAGATGGATCAGACCCTCAAAGAGGGGACTATGCAGAGAACAATATGGAAGGAAGTTAAATCTTAGCAGCTGTGCTTTGAATAGACTGGAAAGTGTGGAAAGATAAGCAGCATTGGTCCCAAGTCAATGTGTGCAGTTATGTGCTGCCAAAATTTCAAGGGGCTCCTGCAAAAAAATTCTCCATTACTGGGGGATAAAACTTAGGTCCCAGAGATGCTTGTGTTAAAAAAAAGAAGAAAGAAAAGGGGAGCCCATTTGTTTGTTTTCATAGTAAACACACATTCTTTCTCATTAGGAAGGAGATGTTATCACTGAAAAAAAAACAACCCAAATTTCTACTTTGCTGGAAATACACAGACTTTATTATTGAAAAATATATGGGATGAAATGCTGGTCCCAGTGAAATTACTATGAATTGTCATTGACTTCAGTGAGATCCGGATTTCACCCGTGGCGTGTACCACCAGCATAACACGGCTGGTATAATCTAAAGGGGGAGTGGGTTAAATGAGCTGATAGCCTTAGGAGACCTAGACAAGCCAACCCAACTTGGAGCAACCCAGAAGTGGATCTAAGTTGCAATGGGGCCATAATAGGAAAGCCAATTTTCATTCACCCTTCCACCAAGTGCTAAACACTAATCCAGTATGCCTGATAATCTGGGCCAATGAGTGCAAAGTGGGCGCAAACTGCTACCATAGGTGCAAAGACTTCAGATATGATAGCATTTTATTCCCACTTTGCCCAAGTGACAAAGAGTACTCAAGGAGCAAAGCAGTAGAAAATCACCACCACAGGGCTGAGCTGAAAACAGAGAGCTACACTTCAGAGACCAATATGGAGCTATATTTGAGATATGAGAAGGGCTCCTTGCCCATTATTGTTTAAAATAATTCTGTTTGATGCAAAAATAAAAGCTTTTGAACATCTTTGATGTGAGACAGACAGTTTCTGGGGGTGCTGTGATCTGAAGTGATTATCACCATTCCCTTTGAATCCTACTCCTGAGACAGAATTTTAGTAAAAGATAGATAATCACTTGGAAGCGTGTATCAGTTCTAAGCCTTGCAAACACAGCTTTGTAGCTTTTCAATTAAGCAACAATCTGTAGCCAAACACTCCTTCCCCAAGGAGGGGAAAAACATCAATAACTCCAAAATAATAAATCCAGGTGAATAATTTAAAAGTATTGTAAACAGTCTAATAATAGTTGTCCAGTCAGTGATGTTAGTTTTTTCTAAACAACATTACAATCATTAAAGCATGAAGCACTGTACGTTCCACAGCAACCACAAACATACCAAGAATATTTGAGCTAAATTTATCCAGACTTCTCGTTTCTCTGAAGTTTGAATCTCTGCCCTGGTTCATTATTTTACCAGAACTTGCAACTGTATTCAGCAAGGGATTGGAACTGAACTTTTCCCAGTGAGTTCTGAGATTATGCCCTGTAACACTGCTAGCCATTTATTGACTATTAGAAGTCTAAAATGCAAAAGAGAAGGCAGGTGAAATGGAGGGAATGGAGGAGTTTAACATTCCCTAAGTTCAGTTTAAGTACAAACTTTCATGAGATACTCTGTTAACAGTCTCCTCAAACACCTTTTTGAGGGAGGAAGTGCTATTATCCACACTGTACAGATGAGAAACTGAAGCACAGAGACACAAAGTGACTTGCCTAAGGTCACATGAGACATTGGTGGCAGAGGAGAAAACTGAATCCAGATAGCCAAAGTTCCAGACTGACCACTGTAATTTCTCTTTTGTTTGTGCCAACTAAGCACCATAGGAAAACAGCCTTTTAAACTCCTTGGAGAACAGAAATTTCCCTTTATGTATGTAGGTGGCTATGTTACTGCTGATGGGAACACATAGGCAGACAGGGAAATTCCACCTTTATGAGAGAGCTGGGTGAAACAAATGCATGGAAATGTGTAATATTGAAAGAATTTCTGTGCTACAGCCAAGTGGAAGGAAGCTTCTCCTTATTTTTCATTCTGCCACAGGAACCAATCCCTTGACTGCAACAGTAGGTCAGCATTACTAATGAAACCACAAAGAGGCAGTGAGGAAGGGTGAGAAATCGCTAATGGACTCAGTTTACACTCTTACACACGTGTGTGACTTGCATGGATTTAAATGAGAGTTCTTTTCATGTATCCTGAGGATTAGTAGATATGTTCACAGCATATGTTCAAAAAGTTAGATAAAAACGTAAGTACTCTTGCTGGCAGACTGCAGCATGACCCTACTTTATTTTGTAGAAAACACAATGATAACACAGAAGAGCCTCAAAACAGAGAGAGAGAAAACAGGGTGCTCTCTAAGGAAGCAAGGCACAACTCACCTTAGGTTGCTCCCAGGCCACCCCCGTTACCCCTACACACACTTTCAGTGATCGCTTGTAATTCTAGGATAGATCTAGATACACTGCATTAATAAGCAATTGACATAAAGAGCTCAGTCTTATGAAACCTAAATCTTACCTCTGATACAGATTAAGGATAAGGAAAAGTGGTCCCAGAATAGGGCAGAATCAAAAGGCGTCTGAGCATAACAATATGGCCCAGTAACTTAAAGTAGAGGTCAGCATAATTGGGAGCCTTGAACACAAAGCAGAGTCCTACCCTGAGTTCTAGGGTTGCCAGATGGTTTAACCAAAAATACCAAACACCACCACCACCCCCCAAAAAAAAAACGGGGAAAAAATTTGTTGGAAAAAAAAAAAAAAGGGGGGGGGGGGGAAGAGACCAAAGTTGTTGAGAAAAAAAAAAAGGACCCAGAGAGTTATTAACCAAAAAACATTAAAAAATTTAAAAAACAGCATGGCCCCATAAGAACAGGAGGGGCTGGGCTCTGCCTCTCCTAACAGGCTGCCAGTAGCCATCTTGCCTCCCTCCCTGCTCCGGGACAGACAGCTCCCCTGCAGAACCAGGTAAGCGGCGTGGGGGAGGGGGTTGCTGAATGTGTGTAGGTTTGCCAGGTGTCCGGTATTGACCCGGAAAGTCTGGTATTTTCGCCCCCTGGCCAGGAAAAAAAATCAGAAAATACTGGACATTTTGAGTCTCCGGTATTTTCTGAATGTTTTGACTGGACAGGAGCCGAAAATACCAGACTGTCCAGGTCAGTACCGGACACCTGGCAACCCTACTGAGTTCTAATCCTGGCTCTTGCAACCAACACATGCCGCAGCTTTGGGCAAGTCATGCCATGTCCTCATCTCAGTTTCCCCATCTGCAAAATGGAGACAATAATTCTTCCCTAGCTCATGGGACTGAGTTAGTTACACAGCTCTCTGGAGGTGGATGTAACGTCTACGTATTACTCTGGGAAGGTTTGGGTTTGCAAAGATTGCTGGATTAGACACACAGTGACAAAAAAAATCAGGACAGCTATCGTTATGATGGAAACACTATTTTAACCAATCCGAAATTAATAAAGAGTGAACTTTGCATTGTTAGCTCCATTTTATTTTTATATCACATTGTCATTAAGTTTGGCTGGATATTATAAAAATAAATATTATGGCTACAATTTGGGTTTATGGGTTAAGCTGTTTTTATTAATGGCATTAAGGTCTTACTCCTTCGAACTGCAGGATTCCTAGGGCGGCACCCAGAGAAAGACACTTGTACCCACACAGAACCATGCTAATTGAAAAGTCTGCCTGTGAGGGTTTCTTTGCAGAATCAGAGCCTAAATGCACTTCCCTAGTATTTACATCAGCCAACCTCTTTGAGTTGGAATGAAATTCCAATTCAAGCTATATCAAAATGTAAATACAAAATCAAACTACTATATCAAATTTAAAACTAGATGGAACAAAAATCCATCCCCATTCTGCACTGTAAACATTTCCTCCGTGTTGGCTGTATTCTGAAGAACAAAATGCCGTCAGCATCTTTAGTGAAGCTGTCCTTAAAAGAAAACAAATCTGACTAAATGGCTTTGACCATCATGAAGGGTTTGACCAAAAGCCTGCTGGAGATAGGGTAAAGGCTCCCATAAATTTCAATGGGTTTTGGAATTGGCCTACATAATATTTCTGACATTATGAAAAATAATTATTCAGCACAAATCTCTTACAAGGGTAAAATTGTATACAACACTACTGGCAGAATGACAACTTCGATTGCTATAGTACAGTGTTTCTCAAAGTGGCCCGCAAAACTACTTGGAGAAACCTGTTAACTGGCTGAGCTGGTTTGTTTACCTACTGGCGCAATGGCCATGACCATTGCTTCCTGTGGCTTCCTTGGCTGCAAACAGAAAAATGGAGCCAATAGGAGCCACAAGGCTCCATGGGCATGGCACCGGTAAGTAAACAAACCAGCGCAGCAGCCAGTTAACAGGTTTCTCAAAGTGGTTTTGTGGACTACTTTGAGAAACACTGCTATAGGAAGCGTTAGATGTGCACAAACACCATGCAATTAATATTTTCATAATGCGACAAAGGACAATAATTTTGTTTTTCACCACAGGTTGAACCCTCACCCCCAAACTATTTTATCATCACATACCACTACAGCAGATAAGACCCTGTGATGAATAGGGGAGTGCTGACCAGCATTCGGTGACTAAAGGATTAAACTCAGGTAGCTAGGGGGTGTGGATAAGGAGTCAGGAGAGCCAATGGAAAAAGGTGTTGAAATTTAAATTGGAAGATATACCTGCCTGCTTTTGTCTTTGTGTGAGTTTTAAGCTAGGAGCTGGGGAAAGAAGATGAATGGAACTAGGCAGATCTACCATGCCTACAAGGAATACTGGGCATGGACATGGACTGAACCTTGAAGCACAGATTGTGAGTAGATACGAAAATGTATATTTCATCACAATCAGGTTATTTGTTTTGTTGTTTGGTTAAATTTCTCTGTGTTAACACCACGTGCCCCCCTCCCACTCACTTTATCTAAGCTGCACCCAGAGATATCATTTTTCTCTCTGTTTTAATCTGTTCTTTTCTCAGTTGCTCTGTAACACCAGCAACCAAGAATGTTTTATCAAGTATATCTTTTTGTTTTTGTTAATAAAATCACTTTTTTTAAGTTGATGATTTGATTCTTGTGTCCTGGAAGGTAACAGGTCTGCGTATGCATGCCTAAGACTGAGAGATCTGCTAATGGAGACTGCAGTTTGTTTGTTTGTTTTTTCTTCAGGCTCTCTTGTGGCAAAAGAGCGTGGGGGTATCCCTCTGGAAGAAGTTCAAGTGCTTCC
Source organism: Pelochelys cantorii (assembly GCA_032595735.1). Taxonomy (NCBI): domain Eukaryota; kingdom Metazoa; phylum Chordata; order Testudines; family Trionychidae; genus Pelochelys; species Pelochelys cantorii. Next base: position 39,239,162 of record CM064338.1, on the reverse strand, counting down.
TCCTGGGTCTAAGAAGAAGGGATTTTTTACATTTGATGGTGGTAACCTAGCTCCCAAGGCCAGGGAATCTGTAACCTTGGGGAGTTTTTTTAAGCAGAAGCCTATAGAGGCAAGGTATTTAAGGTCTCTTGCAGGCCCCGCCATCTGCACTCAGACGGCCAGAGTGGGGAACAGCCTTGACAAACCCATTTATACAAAAGTCCTATTTGCAAAAGATTTTCCACTTACCTCCCTTATTTTGTTACCATTACTTCTGTCAGCTGCTTGAACTCTCACGTATCGCTTGCACAATAAAAACTAATGATTTACATAGGAAGTCTTGTCTCTTCTTGCCCTAATAAAGATCATATTTTCCCCAAGCAATAAACATTGGCAATTAAAGTTGTACCCTTTCCCCAGCCGACTCTGCTCCCAGAAATGTAGGGCTCGAAAGGACCTTGAGAGGTCATCTAGTCCAGCCTTGTGTGCAGGCTCAAGTATAGCTACGCCATCCCTAATAGGTAATAGAGATGTAGCCGTGTTAGTCTAGTCTAGCTGAAACAAAAAACAGGACTATGTAGCACTTTAAAGACTAACAAGATGGTTTATTAGTTGATGAGCTTTCAACTAATAAACCATCTTGTTAGTCTTTAAAGTGCTACATAGTCCTGTTTTTTGTTTCATCCCTAACAGGTGACTGTTTAACCCAGGGGCGGCTGCCTGCAGACGATGGGCCGCATGTAGCCCATGGGGGGTTTACTGTGGCCTGTGAGACATTTTATTTACCGTTACCTGCATGCAGGTTTGCCAGATTACACTGGTTTCCATCCGCACAGCTTTTTATCCTACTGGTATTACGAAAGTGACGCACACGTAAAGCAAGGACACATGAAGTGAAGTGCATGCTAACTACATAGAACATTGACTGAAAGAGCTGAGCACTCCCTCTGCACTAGGCATGTTAAATTGCAGTTATCTGACCAATCGTGTAGTTGATATAATTTGTATTGACTACACAATGAGTTAATAAGGACGTCTCTGCAGAGCTGCAGCAGGTGTAGCTCCAGGAGCCGGCTGGAGCCGGGACTGAGCAGTCCCAGCTTGTGCTGGCTCCAGGAGCCACGCGTGCTGCAGCTCTGCATTTTGAATGTAGTAAGAGCCACCAGATTCTTACTTAATTTAAAATGCAGAGGCGCAGCATCCCAGACCAGCGTGAGCTGGGACTGCTCGGTTCTGGCTCGCGCTGAGTCCAGCAGCCCGTGTTTGCGGCAGCCAGCCCTGTCTGCTTCAAATGAGGCTGCTCCAGCACCAGCCCCTGTGCATGGCCAGCCCAGGCCACCACGAATAGGGGCTGCTTCGTGGCAGCAGCCCCTGTCCTCAGGACTCCTACCAGAGCAGCCTCTGCCCATGGCGAGTCTCGGGCAAGAGTCGGGACCTCAGAACCGATGCTGGGGAAGAACGGGCTTTTAAGCCGGCTCCCCACAGCACCAGCTCTCACAAACGCAGCAGGACAGGCGGGGGGGGGGAGGGGAGTGAATGGAATCATAGAAATGGAAGTGACCTCGAGAGGTCATTGAGTCCAGTCCCCTGCCCTCACGGCAGGACCCAGTACCATCTAGATCAGGGTTTCCCAACCTATGGGTCAGGACCCAAATATGGGTTGCCAGGTGGTCTCCCCAGGTGGCTCTTAAGGAGCCATTCACACATTTTTTGAATTGCCCTGGATCACCAAGTCTTCCTGAATTGTCAAAATGGGTCCCCATCTGTAAAAGGTTGGGAACCGCTGGTTTAGACCATCCCTGGTAGATGTCTATCCAACCTGCTCTTAAATATCTCCAGAGATGGAGATTCCACAACCTCCCTAGGCAACTTATTCCAGTGTTTAACCACCCTGACAGTTAGGAAGTTTTTCCTAATGTCCTACCTAAATCTCTCTTGCTGCAGTTTAAGCCAATTGCTTTTTGCCTATCCTCAGAGGCCAAGGAGAGCAATTTTTCTCCCTCCTTATTGTAGCACTCTTTTAGATACTTGAAAACCACTATCTTGTCCCCTCTCAGTCTTCTCTTTTCTACTAAACTAAACAATCCCAGTTCTTTCAGTCTTCCCTCATAGGTCATGCTTTCTAGACCTTTAATAATTTTTGTTGCTCTTCTCTGGACCTTTTCCAATTTTTCCACATCTTTCTTAAAATGTGGTGCCCAGAACTGGACACAATACTCCAACTGAGGCCTAATCAGCGCAGAGTAGAGTGGAAGAATGACTTCTTGTGTCTTGCTCATAACACTCCTGTTAACACATCCCAGAATCATGTTTGCTTTTTTTTGCAACAGTGTCACACTGTTGACTCATGTTTAACTTGTGGTCCACTATGACCCCTAAATCCCTTTCAGCAGTACTCCTTCCTACACCATCACTTCCCATTCTGTATGTGTGAAACTGATTATTCCTTCCTACCTGGAGTACTTTGCATTTCTCCTTATTAAACTTCATCCTGTTTACCTCAGTCAACTACTTGTTAACATCCCTACCCTGCACCCAATTGAAGTGCTACTATGGTTCAATCAGCACACCCAGCAAATTCCAGGCATACAAGTGCAGTTAGCAGAACTACCCTATCTCAGGAGACCATCTTGATTACAACAAACTTGCAGTTCATTCACTAGCTTGGGTTGCCCATTGCTTGTCTAACCTGTTTTTATAAACCTCCAGTGATGGCGGTTGCACAACCTCACTGATTAACCTAATCCAGTACTTAACTATCCTTATAGTTAGAAAGTTTTCCTAGAATTTAACCTACATCTTCTCTTGTTCATTACTTTCTGCCCTAACTCAGTGACATGGCAAATCACAAATAACTATTCTTGAGTACAATTTCTGAACCAGTTTTAAACCTACTTTTCATCTGGATTCCCTAGGCTGCTTATGAGAATGTCTAATGGGACTGTGTGAAAAACTTAAAATCAAGATATATCACTTCTACTGCTTCCCCACCATCCATTATGCCAGTAACACAGTCAAAGAAAAAAATGGTTTCATATGATTTGTTCTTGACAAATCTATGCTGGCTCTTTCTCATTACCCTATTATCCTCTAGGTGCTTACAAAAAGTTTCACAGTTATGCTCTTGAATATGTTTTGAATCATCATGAACATTTTTATTTCTTTTTGCAAGTTTTTACAGTTTCTCCTTCATGGTCTGAGTTTGAAACAGGTTATATTATCCAGGTGTTGTAGCAGTAGTGTCCTTTTTAACATCAGCTGGCTTTTCTTCTAATTCATGCACATGTTGATGGGATTTATTTTACACATTATTTTATAGTCACCAAGTTAAACTTTGAGCCAGCATCAGTTAGTCTCAGTTTGCTCCTGCCTGCATCTGGTTTCTGTAAATCAAATCCTTTATAACACCATGGTTATGATTTCGAAGGAGACTGACTTGGTGTGCTACCAAATTGTTATCATCTTAATGAACTTTTCTTCAGTAATGCTTCCCTTGTTTATATTATATTATATTATACTATATTACATTATGAGTTGTTGCTCCATTTGTGCATCCTTGTTAGATCAGTATGTACAGGTTAAGCTCCCACTAGTGCCTATGCCTGGCCCGTAGTCAAATCCCTTTCCCCTCATTGCCCCGGTTTCCTGCCTCCAGGGAAGCTGCTGGCTTCCCCAATTTTGTGGATGTGCTCCTGATCCCCTGCTGCAGCTCTCTCCTCCTTGCAGTGACACTCAGGTTCAAGAGATGCAGGGCCAATCTACCTTTTATACGAATTTTTTGCATTGCTTTGATCATTATTGCATGCCCCTGGCACTATCTAGGCTACGTCACTGAGCAATGACTAGGAGTTCAACTGATGCTGTGTCCTACTTTACACACAACGACCAAGATGTTCAAAAGTGATTATTTTAGGCACCCATCTCGAGACACCTCAAAGAAGCCAGTTTTTTAAAGAATATGCTGTGCATCTGCACTTTGAAAATGAGCCCCTTCAAGGTGTCAGAGAACTGAGTCACCGAAAACACCAGTCATTTCTAAAAATCTCAGCCAAGATAACTGTGAATGTACAATGTGCTGCCCTGGTATTACACAGTGTCTTTATGTGAAAGAGGCTGAATTTCTGTTAGCTTTTGGGCCTCCACAAATTTCACCACTTCTGTATGCCATCTATATTTCAATAGGGTTAAAAATAAAACCGAGTTACTGCTGGGTAAGTGCACTTCCTATTTCTGCTTGCTATTTCCTACTTCTGTTTCTGGAGGGTTTGCACAGTAAGTCCAGCTCACAGAGCTACTTGGGGGATTTTGGCTTGTAGAACCTGTTCTCCCCACTTCCTCCTCTATCAATCAGCACTAAAAATGTATAAACAAAAAATAAAACAATCACAGTAATAAATGCAACTTTTAAGAAAACACACCTAAGCAGGCAGAATTTTCCAGAAATAATAACCAAAGATTTAATCTGAAGGCATCACATATGTAAGAGTCCTGTGTGGATACAAAATTTGTATCCCCATCCACATCTGTATCTGCCAAAATAAGCCATGGATATATGCATCCACAGATGTGGATACCTACAGATAGAAAGCAGACACCTGCAAATTTGCAGGGTTCTAGATTAGCGATTTGATAACTAGTTAACTGGTTACCCGAGAGCAGCCTTTCATCTGTGTCTCGCTGTAGGTGGAGGGCTGCTCCAGCTCCAAGGAGGTGGGGGGGGGGGAGAATAGAGGGGTAGGGGAGGCTGCCAATGCGTGGGGGGGGAGGGGCGAGACTAGAAATCTCTGCCCCCGGTGAGCTGGGCTGCTAGACCCTGCTACCGTCCCCCCCCCCCCCACTACTGACTGGGAATTGCAGCCAATGGGAGTGGCAGGGGCAGTCCTTGCAGGGTGTGCGTCCCCAGGAGCTGTGCCAGATAGGCACCCCAATCCCTGACCTCTTCCTTCACTCCCACGCCACTCCTGCACCCACCCTTCCTTCCACACCTTCCCTTCTGCCCAGACTCTGCAGTCCAACCCCCAGCCCACTCCTGCCCCTTCCCTCCCTCCCATACCCCGCACCCTCACCTCAGCCCTAGTATTGTAAGGATGGTAAATGATCAGAACACGAGTGTTATCTCTCATCTGAGAAAAGGGGCTTCCAGCACTGCACTGCCTCCAATACCCTTCTGGATGTAGTAGTCAGTTAATGAACTACAAAAGCCATTTTACTATGTGTTAGAAGCCATCCATTTACACACTGACCAGACCTGCCTGCCCTGCTCAGCTTGTAAGAGCTGACTGGATCCCAGCACCAGGACCAGACCGAGCCCCGGGTAGATAGTTTAATTGCGCCCTGGGTTGGGGGAGGGCACATGCGTGGCCCCATCCCTGCGCTGGCGTGTGGGGGAGGGCGCATGCGCGGCCCCGTACCAGCGCGTGGGAGAGGGCGCATGTGAGGCCCCGCCCCCACCCAGCACGTGGGAGAGGGCGCATGGAGCTGGCGGCAGCAGGACGCATTTGCCTGGCCTGGCCCAGCCTGGCTACCGCCGCTGGCACACTGCCCAGGGCGGGCCTGGCCGTGCAGGGCCCCGCAGCCGCAGGGGGAAGGGCGCTGCTGGCCGGCGCTGCGTGGGTTAACACGACCCCCGCCCCGGGCGGCCACTGCAGGGTGGCCGCTGGGAGCTGCTGCAGCCCGTGATCCGGGAGCCGGGCGCACGGCACCTGATGGCAGCTATAAGGGGTGCTGCGCGCCCCTTACAGCTGCCATCAGGCGCCCCCCATAGGTTGGAGCCCTGGGCAGCTGCCTGGCTAGCCCATGCCTTAATCCGGCCCTGCCCAGCACACAAGGTGATATGGATGCAAGAAATTTCTGTAGACTCTCCTCATGTTAGTGGAATCCCTAATATTTAAAGATGAGATGCTATGGCCTATTACAGGAGTGGACAAAAGGTCCTTCCAGGCCGGATCTGGCCCGCAGAGGCTCTGCTGCTCCCCCGCCCCCAGGCCAATTAGGGGCGAGGGAAAGCGCACAAAGTTTCCTCTGCCCTGCCAGGAGTGCGTGGTGCTTAAAAGCACCACACGCTCCTGGCAGGGCAGGAGGAGACTTCACGCGCTCCTGGAAGGGTGGGAAGAGACTTCACGCACTCCCATGCCCCCAAGCTCTGATTGGCCTTGGGGCAAAAGGGGAAGCACACAAAGTCTCCTCCTGCCCTGCCAGGAGTGCTTGGCGCTTCTAAGTGCTGTGCGCTCCTTGCAGCATGGGGATAGGGCAAAGGAAACTTTGCATGCTTCCGCCCTGCCCCCAGGCCCTGATTGGCCTGGGGACATGGGGAAACCAAGGGGGGGGGGGTCCCAAGGACTTCACGCGCTCCCTCATCCCCAGAAAAATCATGGTCTGGGGTGAGAGGGGGCGAGCAGGGAAGTATCCTGGCCCTGCCCCTTCCGGTGCGGCCTGGGGCCACTTCAAAAATTTCTGAAGTGGCTCCAACAAAAAATTATTGACCACCCTGGCCTATTATTATCCCCTGCACAATGAGAGCAGCCGATACCATCTGCATGAAAACAATATTCACATATCACGATTTAATGACTCACTACATCCCAGCATTAAAGATGGGTAAGCAAATTCAAATGTCGAACAAAGACCCTATTCTAAGGAATGGACTGACTATCATCATTTATCCTTGGCAAAAACTACACAATCCTGAACCAAAATAAGTTCAAACACATACAGCATATGCACAGGGAGCAAACTTTCTGAAGCGATACGATTGAAAACCTACCTTCCATGCCACATGGCCAATCTTCCCTACCACATGCAATTCCTTACACACACAATTCTAGGTATAGTCATCATACTGGAATGCTTTGTACTAGGGATGTTATGAGGCGAGGATTTATTCGAGTAGTCGATAGCATTTTTATCAATTAGTTGATAGGCAGTCCAGGTCAGTCCCGTCTCGTGCCGAGTGCAGGACCAAACCCCGCTGCAGCTCTGCAAATTAAAAGGCAGTAGGAGCTGGCAGCAGCCCCTGACCATGGGGGGTCCCAACTCCACACTGGGACCCCCCCCCACGACAGGGGCTGCTTCACTGCGGAGATGGTGCGGGGGGAGACCAGCTTTAAGCCAGCTCCCCCCAGCACCAGCTCCTGCTTCACCCCCTTTATTGCCTCTGATACAGAGGCAGCAAGATGGGGGGGATTTGAGCAGTCGACTTAACTACTCGATAATCATAGGCTTATTTGGGTAGTTGATCAGTCAACTACTCCCTTACATCCCTACTTTGTACACTACTTGCTACTAGTAACTTAACACACATTTTACAAGAAGTGGATGTGCCCATGAAAGCTAATGATTCTGTTTATATATTTTTGTTAGTCTCTAAGGTGCTATGGGACCATTGCTGTTTTTTAAGTTACAGACTACCACAGCTACCCTTCTGAGACTTTAAAGCAATGTAAGAATTTCCATGAGGAAAGCCAACAGTTATTAAATAGTAAAACAGAGTTTATAGCTTTTTTCCTTCCCATCTCATTATTTGTGTACAGATCAATTGGTTTATTTACCTTTTCTTTGAAACACTGAGAAAAATATGTCCATCAGCATTACAGGCTAAAACTGTTGGAGAGCCCTTAAAGTCTGCTAATCATTACAGCAGATTAAAATTCCTCTCATGGTTTATAATTTATATTGCCAACAGAAATGAATTCAGATTTCCAGAGAGTTTAGACATATGATTAACAGTTTAAGGCATATATCAGATTTAATCATTATTCCCAAGAGTTCCTGTTCACTGTAAAGCTTTAAATATAGAAAAAAAAGACACCACAAAATAATCATAATACATACAGAAAAAGGAAAGAGTTCCTGGAGCTCCGTGTGACACTGGTGCAAAATGTCTTTGGTAAAGGTAAAAAGGCCTCTGAATAAAATATCAGGCATTGCTTCATAGTTGCTGATAAAATCCAAAAAAAGATTGCTAAAACATTAGCATCTTCTCAGCTTTGCTTACTCACTACCCAGAGTCAAAAACACCTTCATCCTACACTTCTAACACAAAGACTGCCTCCTTATGAATTGTTTATTATGCGGGGGAACACTCTAATATAATAAGGCAAAGATTGGTTCTTGTGCTGAGACACAACTATTTTTTACTTGGAGAAAATTAACATTATTGTCTTGGGATTGACAATATTGGTAACACACATTAATATTTGAAGAAGAAACAATCACACAAACAAAAACCATCCTCAAACACTCATTTCCTTTTAAAGAAGGATTTCTACCTTTGAGTTCAAAATATTATTATGTAAAAACACAAACCTCCTAATCTATGCTATGGATTTTTAACACTAAATCATCAGTAGCTGCTGAATCAAAGCTTATAGTACAACAGGGGCCAGTGAATATCTATTCAGCCTTAGGAAGGATGCTCTGATTTTAAAAGCTTTGGTATCTGGAGCACATACTGCATCAATACTGGATGGAATATTTGTGTTGATGTGCTAAAAAATTATGAATATTAAAACATTTTTGAATCTTTTGTATGTGATAGAAGTATTGACTAGTTTCACTTATAAGGAACACTGTTCCTACTGTATTGCTAGGTATACATGTATGTCATTATTCTTGCAAGTAACATTAACTGTTACATTTTGTACATTCTTGAAGGTATGGACTTGGATTTTCAAAGCAACCTAAGGGAATTAGGTGTTTAAATCTCACTCAATTCCAGTGGAAGGTATTAACCTAAGTCCCTTGAGCACCTTCAAAAACAAAGCCTAAATATTTACTGTTGCTTCAAATAGGAAAGAAAAAGCTGTTCCATTTACCATTTTGGGACTCCATGTTGCGCTCTCTGCGAACAGTAGATTCCTCAGTTCCCACGCACCAGTACATTCTGGATTGTATTCGCAAAGTTTCAATAAGCCAGCTTTCTGGAGTATTTAAAATTAAATAGTGTTGTCAAAGGCAAACGACCTCCCTCTAGATTCAGGATTGGAGTGTCACTGCTAATTGTCACAGTCATGAAGAAACACCATCTGTTCTGCTTTGGGGGGGAAAAAAGCAAAAATCATAAACCATCCCAATGCAGGAATTGCAAGATGTTTATTCCTCTACACATATAAAACATGCTTCTCTAGACATTACCTTGAAAAAGTGTATTTATTTCATGCCACTGTAAATACAAAGTATGTAATACTTACAGCTATCCATAATGTGCATCAACAAAATAGACTGAAAACGTCTTCACACTAAAAAGGGTGTGTGTGTGTGTGTGTTTCAATTTCTCTCAGTTGAAACTACTAAAGAAACGACAGTCGGAACTGGGATATTTTGGATAAGGATTGCAGATCCCGTTTCTGACTCAATGGGCTAGTGTAAAGGCCGAGCACTGAAGTGGTGTAAACCTGCCGTAGCGAACTCTTGAAAATTCCTAAAGAAACTGCACTGCAGAACCATCTTGACTCACAAAAGAAGCCAAAGTCTAGGCAGAAAAATTGTAGGTCCAGGTAAGAGTAACATTTGGAAACCCCATAACATTCCCAACAAATACTCATCTGGTTACCAAAAAGGGGAAACCCTCTTTGGAAGGAAAGAAAACAACAGGGAAAGAAAAACCCACATTTTGTCTCTAGCTCAGTAATGCACAAGGATTTCATTGCAAAACAACCAACATTTTTCAGGAACATATCCAATGAGTCACATTCAATTCCTAAGAGTTACCTTTAGATTTTTTTAACCAGGTTGTAAAATTAGCAGTGATCAGAGCGTTCGTTTTCTTACTCATCCAAGGAATTTTGACGTTCTCATCCATTTAAAAGTTGAATCTCTGTAAAATATTCTCTTTTCTAAAGTGTCTTCTGCCTAACACTGCTGTGGTATTTACACTGTGCACACAACTATCAGCATAGTTGGTTCCTTTATTTTCTGCTTTCACTTTCAGTATGTAAATTAATTCACAAATGTAACAGCACCATTAAAAAGATCTGATTTTAATCAATTTCTTTCATATTTGCTGCATGCCACCAAAGGTATGAAAGGATGTCCCAAACTGAGCAAAGCACTTTAAGCATGTGCTTAAAGTCAATGAGATCTAAAGAGATGCTTAAGTGCTTTACTAACTAAAGCTGGTTTTCTGGAGGCAGAGCAAGACAATTTACATTCAGCTTCCTCACATTCCTCCTTCATTTCACAGGACTTTAATAAATAAAAGCTGGTAACGTGTTACAAAATCTGTGAATGGCAAGTGATTTGTTTCTATGCAGATGTTTGAGCCTGGTGCTATTTTAGGTCCCTACAGACACATTCAAATTCTAGGGATTTTTACTTTATGGACACTGTTTTGCAACCAGGAACAAAATCTGACCTCTCAAAATTCCCATTGCTATTTCTGCTTGCCCTCAGCATATTCAATAAGTGGCACATTAGATATTAAAGATCGTATTGGAAAGGATTTTATTTTAGGCTTTCTAAACTAGGAAATGCATTTTTAGATGCTTGTTGGCTGCCAGCAAATTATGTTAGAGCTTATGGGTGTCCCTGTTCAAGACGTGACTGACTCGCTTTGCAATTAAATTGGCTAGTATTGTTTACCCTGTCATTACAAGATGAGAGGTATCTGATAACTATGCACATGTCTGATTTGATATGTTCGTGGTTTTACAGATCCGACTGCAGTGATCATTTAACTCTAATGGTCTATATTATGGAATTCATTATCTGTAAACCTGTAGAAAGCAAGCAGGACCAAAATCACTAGATGGGTTATTTCTCTTGTGTGAAACCACCCAATGACAACTAAACAAAAAAAGTCAATGTGGAGGGGGTTGTTTTTTTTTTAAGAAAACTAAAATAACAAAAATATTTATCAAATAACGGAGCGTCTCATTTTGCAAACTATTAACATGGGCGTACCCTGCTCTCCAATGCCTGAAGTCCAAGATTTAGTGTGTGTGACGTTTCTGCAAAGTTGAATGATTGCCATTGCAGCTCAAATTCATTGTGATCATAAATATGGCTGTCAAGCGATTAAAAAAATTAATTGTGATTAATCACGCGATTAATCGTGTGCACTGAGCCTTTGAAATGCTGCTGCGGCGTTTCAAAGGGGCACTGCTGCAGAAACTAGGGATCAGCTGGAGTCCTCAGCTGACCTCAGGCTCAGTGCAGCTGTCCCTTGGAAAGGCTGCCCCAGCATTTCCAAGGGGCAGCGCCCCGGCGCCTCAAAAGGGCAGCACATTAGGAGCCGGGGATCAGCTGGAGTGCCCAGCTGATCCCCAGCTCCGCGTTGCACTGCCCCTTTTAAACTCCAGACTGGCGCTTCAAAGAGGCAGCGCTGCACGGAACTCGGGGTCAGCTGGGGACTCAAGCTGATCCCAGGCTCCTAATGCGCTACCCCTTTAAAGCGCCAAAGTGGCGCTTCAAAGAAGCAGCGCAGCATTAACGCCTGCGATTAACGCGTTAAAAAAATTAACACATTAATCCTTCCCTGCGTTAATCGCAGGCGTTAGTGCACATCAATTGACAGCCCTAATCATAACTCCACTGAGTTACATCAAGCATGAATGTGTCCAACCTCTGCAATCTAGAGACTCGTTCAATATTTCTTTCAGTACGCATTCAGATTTATGTGGCATTTCTTGGCACACATTTGCACAATTACAGAAACTGGAGAGGGGAGAGGTTTTTTTCTGAACATAGCACCCACCATATGTTTGAAAATCATCCCATTCATGATTTCAGAAACTCCTAATCCTCACTCTCCCATATAAGGATACGGAGGAAAGGTGGAAATGTGTCTGTAAAAACCAGTTTCATTTAATCTAGGACTACAAAATGCCTTAACCATAATTATATTATTATTGCATGGTCACAACATAAGGGAAAACTATGGTTGCTTGGATGCTTTACATGAGCATTTCCAAACCTTAACACCTCTGAATTTCTTTTAAGTACAAACTGCACTTCCTGGATTTGTCATGGCTGGTTTGAAGAACAGCACTACAATGCTTTTTATCCTTAAGTTACTGATACATACTCTCAACTTTAAACTCCCTTAACACAGTGTTTGCCCTGGAAGGTATAACTATTATTGACTATTAGAGAAGCCAGTGTTAGACAAGATTCTGTAGTTTCTGTGATATTCTTCTCAGCAAGACTAAGAGCGGGGAGCAATATATTTTAATGCAGATTTAGGTTCCATTCAGCATCTACCCAGCTTCTCTTTCAAGATTCATTAGCAGACATATAGCTCACTTTTACAGATTGGCATTAATTCCTTTAGCCTATTTTTAAAAATAAAATTGTATAAAATATTTTGCAATCACAGCCTTTTTCATTCAAAGTTTTTAAAGCACTTCATAAACATTCATTAGGCCTCACAACACTCCTGTGACTATCCTGTATCATACCCATTTGTATCATACTCCTGTATCATACCCATTGGGTAGGTAAATACATTGAGGCACATAAGAGGTGCAATGACTTCCCCCAAGATTACTCATCAAGTCAAGAGGAGACTCTGGAATACCATCTTGAGTTCTTTGCCCAAACAACGGCTTTCAATACAATGTGATGCCACATTCAAGGCCAGGTGTTAGGGGAGTATTCACAGTAGGAAGCATCACGGAGCATGAAGGTGAATGAAGCAGTCACTGGGGCAAACCAACTGTGGGCTCATATCAGGACATTGTCACACACAGGAGAGGTATTGATAACATACCTACCAATGCAAGGAGAGAATGTGGCTCTTGGCATTTTGTTAGGGCAAAATCCCTTCAAAATAACAATCCATCTTTGGTCTTCATATGATGCCAATGTATCCTCAGCTGTCTTATGTCACCAGTACCTCTGTGTAGAAGAAAAATTAGTGCCATGTTATTTTCACAGAATCAGAGGTCTGTCTAGTCTAGCTCCCTGCAACAACTTGCTAGCAGCCACTAATATCACTCATAACATTTAATAAAAGTAGACAGAGTGAAAAATAAAGCACCATGTGCCTATTTAAATAATGACTGAAACATACAAAAAATAACAGAAGTTGGAACCAGAAGTGAGTTTGTATTCAATGTCAATTCTTTGTACCTACTGCATTCTCCACTGGATTGCCACCTGTCTCCTAATGTCCCATGTGACTAAATCAATTGTCACAATACCATGACATTGCACTGCATCTTTCAACTTAAGTCATTTAGAAGACTTTTTAAAGTGCTCTTCAAGTGACATGTCAAAATGAGGAATCTACTCAAGTTTTGGGAAAAGTGGTAACGCATCTGTACACTATTCCACAGGTCGTTGCAGCAGAGACAGAGAGAGCTAATGGTCAGTGCAAGAACTCCTGGGTTCTGTTCCCCCTCTGACATGCATTGTACGACCTTAGCAAATCACATAAATGTTGTATTTCTCAGTTTTCAAATCTGCAGTGTAGTTATATTATTTATCTACCTCCAGACATATAGTAACATTTGATTAATTACTATTTATGAAGCACTCTGAAGTGACCAGTGAGAGAGCTCTATATAGTGGAAAGTAAAGTAATAATAATATGCACACTATAAAAGTGAAGTACCTCTATTCTGGAGCCGAAGGGTGCGTCTACACAGCACCCTTACCTGGAAATAAGCTACGCAATTTGCACTACGCAAATTGCGTAGCTTATTTCAAACTTATTTCAAAATAGCTTATTTTGAAATTTGGCACTGTTTACACAGTACCAAATTTCAAAATAAAGCGCTATTACGAAACGTCCCTTAACCCTCATGCAACGAGGTTTACAGGGATGTTGGAATAGTGAGCCCATTATATTTAGATATAATGGGCTTGCTCTTAAGACGTGAAATAGTTATTTCGGGATACCGAAATAGCTCCACAGTATAGATGTAGCCCCAGAGTGCTTCCTGATGGCTGTTGGAATGGTTATTGAACAAAAGGAAGCTTTTCCTTAAAGCTAACATAGATTATTTCCCTTCTACCACCAGCTTTCATGAAAAGACAACAGCTTCCTGCTTATGGCTTATTTAAGCCAAACATTTCTTTATGGATCCCAAATTTAGGCTCTATTACAAAAAAACCCAAACAACCCAAATATATCTATAGAAATGTTTTCTTTTTGTGAAGCTCTTCTCACCTCTAATTTTTCCTGAGCAGCTGCTTGAGATGGACCCGAATTTGTAAACACACATTCATATATTTAACTTTACTCACACAAGTAATCCCAGGGATACCAATGGAACTTTTACATGAGCAAAGTTAACCACATGCTTACATGTCTGGAAGCTTGGGACCTTGGACTGTAAGGAAAAGGGATCTGGACTTGCATGCAGTGTAATGTGTTGTGTATCTTTATTATTTTACATGAATACATACAAAATAAACAAAAAGTGGAAGATAAGTATAGTTATGTCTTCCAGAGAAGGGTGAAATGCAAAAATTACCTTCAGAATAAATAGTTATAAATAAATTAGAGCTTTAACATTCTGATGAGAGCTGGTGAGGAAATGATTTCCCCGCTCCTGAAAAACTATTTTGGCAAAAAAAAAAAAAAATATTCGACTTCCTTTTTTTTTTAACTTTAAAAAAAGTTGGGGGGAGGGTGTTTCAACAAAAACCTGAAAACTTTCTACACTAATATTTTGTCATGTAAATGGACTTTGTCAAAAAAGCCACTTTTGCTGAAAATGGACATCACTGAAAAAATGTTCAACCAGCTCTAACTCTGCAGAACAAAGGTAAGACAAGGGGTTACCGTCCCAATAGAGTCCCTTTGGCTGTGGATTACCAAAGAGCAGCAGCAATGTGAGTTAGGTACCGGCTAATCATCCAAACACACCCAGTGCTTGGTTTTCCCATCCTATTCCTTTGTTTTAGCCCTTTGACTTCTTTCATTCCTACCCGTCTTTCTTCTTATTTGTCCCCCATAAGTATTGTGTGTCCTGGACTTGGCAAATCCTCCCCTTAGGCTGGGGGAGGGTCCCTCGTGGACCCCAGCAGGATCCAAACACACCTACCCCAAGTGCCCAGCGCTGAGCAGCTCCAAGCCTAGAGAGGAACCTTCGGCTGGTCTGAAGAGCGACACCAGAGGGCTGGCAAAGTCAGGGGGCAGAGGGGGCCCTGGCAAGCAGCAGCCACCCCCGCCCCGGGCCCAGGCTGGGGAAACAAACACCCCTTTTCCCTAGGGCACCAGACCCTCCTTCCGGACCTTCCGCCAGCCCCGGTCCAGCCCGCGCTCCACAAGGAGCGGGAGCGCTCCCGCCGGCAGGCAGGGGTGAGTCTGCGGCCCAGGGCCCGGGAGGGGGGCAGACCCCGGGCCGTGCGACCCCCCCCCCCCCCGCGCAGGTACCGCCGGGGGCCCTGGCTAGCCCGGGGGGAGGGACGAGGGGTGCGACCGGCTGCGCGGGGCCCTGCAGGCTCAGCCCTGCCACCCTCAGGCACAAGGGACGCGGCAGGGAGCCCCTAAGCGGCCACTGTACCTCGGGGGCCCAGCCACTGTACCTCGGGGGCCTCTCGCTGGGGCACAGAGCCGCCTCCTGCGCCGCCGGCCACCCGGGCTCTAGCTGGCGGCGCGGCTCCGGAGCCGGGGGCGGGAGGGCGCGGAACGGGGCGGGGCGCAGCCTGACAGGCCGGGGCACTTCCTCAATCCCGGGAGGAGCGGGGGGGGGGGCATGCGGGGGGAGGAGAATGGGGACCGTGAGGGGGAGGAGAGAGAGAGAGAGAGCGGGGGCGACGGTGGGGGGGGGGAAATGGGTGAGAGTGGGGGTGACTATGGGGGTGTGTGAGGGGAGGGGGAGAAGGCGGGGTGGGTGGGAATGTGAGGGGGTGGACAATGGGGATGGGGAGGAGGAATGGAGGTGAGGGGGGGAGGGGAGATGAGACATGGGGGTGTGAGGGGGAGGGGAGATGGGTGAGAATGGGTGTGAGGGAGGGGGGTAGGTGAGGGGAGGGAAGGAGAGAGGAGAAAGAGGAGTTGGGTGGGAATGTGAGGGGGAGGAAAATGGGGATGGGGAGGAGAAATGGAGGTGAGGGGGGGAGGGGAGATGAGACATGGGGGTGTGAGGGGGAGGGGAGATGGGTGAGAAGGGTGTGTGAGGGGAGGAAGGAAAGGTGAGGGAGGAGGGAGAGGAGAAAGGGAGTTGGGTGGAATGTGAGGGGGGAAAATGGGGATGGGGAGGAGAAATGGAGGTGAGGGTGGGAGGGAGAGAGACAGGGGATGTGAGGGGAGGGAGATGGGTGAGAGCAGGTGTGTGAGGGGAGAAAGGAGTGGGGATGGGGAGGAGAAATGGGGGAGAGGAGAGAGAGCAGGGGTGTAAGGGGAGAGGGGAAAGGTGAAAGAGTGATGGGAGGAGAGGAGAAAGGGGACTGTGGGTGGAAATGTGAGAGGAGAGGGAGAATGGGGATGGGAAGGAGAAATAGGAGGGAGGGGAGGGGAGGGAGGAAGAGAAATGGGAGGGGGCGGGGTGAGTGCTAGGGAAGTAGGTGAGAAGAGAACTGGCAGGAGCCGGAGAAGAAGAGGGGGGGTGTGCGTAAAGGCCAGAGGAGAGCTGAAGGGCGGGGGAGGGCTAGGTGAAAGGTGTGGAAGGGGTGTGAGGAGTAAGGATGTTAAGAGGTGGGTAATCCACCAATCGTGTAGTCAATACAATTTTTAATCGACTACACGATTACTCGATAAGGGAAGGCTTCCTCAATCCTGGCTCGCACTAGGTCCCAGACCTACTTGCTACGACTCTGCTGTTTAAATATAGTAGAAGCCAGGCTGCCTGCACACCCAGCTCCTACATTTTAACTGCAGAGCTGCAGTGGCCCTTTATCAACTAATCATATACTCAATACAAATTGTATTGAGTACACAATTAGTCATTTACTCGCTACTTAACATCCTTAGTTTCTGTCCGTGGCCAGCCTGGGCCCATGGTGGTCAGAGGCTACTTTGCAGCAGCCTCCCCTGCCTTTCCCCCACCCTGCTGCCTCTATTAGAGACAGCAGGGTGGGGGGAGAGGGGAGGACAGGTGGCCCCGCAGAGAGAGTGCTGGAGGGAACCGATTTTTAAGCTGGTTCCTGATACAGAGGCAGCAAGGCGGGGGTGGGGGGAAGTGAGTAGTCAACTCAACTACTCACTTACATCCCTAGTGAGGAGGAGCCAGCATTCACAGCCTGTTGGAGTTTGTTAAGCAGGAGTGTGTTCGGCAGTAGGGGTGGAGACGTAAGAGGATAATGCAGACCAGTGGCTCTCCAGACTACTATACCTTTCAGGAGCCTGATTTGTCTTGTGTACTCCCAGGTTTTGCCTCATGAAACAATGACTTGCTCACATCATCATAAAAATACAGAAGTGTCACTACAGATTAGGACTGAAACTTTACTGACATTATCATTCTTACTATTTATTTTGCTGTTCTCCCTCCTACCTTTTCTGAATCATGAACTCTTATTTCATGATCACTTTCACCCAAGTTGTCTTCCACTTTCAAGTTCTCAGCCAGGGAGGATAGGATTGTAATTCAAAATGAGCTGGACAAACTGGAGAAATGGTCTGTAAAATAGGATGAAATTCAATAAAGACAAATGCAAAGTACTTAATTTAGGAAAGAACAAACAATTGCACGCATACAAAATGGGAAATGACTGTCTAGGCAGGAGTATTGCAGATAAGAATTGAGGGGTCATACATGCTAAATGAGTCAACAGTGCAACACTGTTGCAAAAAAAGCAAACATTATTCTGAGATGTATTAGCAGGAATGTTGTAAGCAGGACACAAGAAGTAATCCTTGAGCTCTATTCCACACTGTGTAGGCCTCATCTGGAATACTGTGTCCAGTTCCGGGCGCCACATTTCAGGAAAAAATGTGGGCATATTGGAAAAGTTCAGAGAAGAGCAACAAAAACAACTAAAGATCTAGAAAACATGGCCTATATGAGGGAAGACTGAAAGAACTAGGTTTGTTTAGTCTGGAAAAGAGAAGAATAAGGAGAGACATGATAACAGCTTTCAAGTACCTGAAAGATGGTTATAAGGAGCAGTGAGAAAAATTATTCTCCTTTAACTCCAAGAAGCAATGAGCTTACACTGCAGCAAGGGTGGTATAGGTTGGATATTAGGAAAAGCTTCCTGTCAGGATGGTTTTACAGTGGAATAAACAGCTTACGGATGTTGTAGAGTCTCCATGATTGATAATTTTTAAGAGCAGATTAGACAAACTCCTGTCAGGCATAGTCTAGCGCAGGGGTGGGCAATAACTTTTTCCCAGGGGCCACTTCAAAAATTTTTGAAGTAGCCCCCGGGCCACCCTGGAAGGGGTGGAGCCTAAACAGGAAGGGGCGGGGCTACCCCATACCCAGACTGGGGGTGGGGGAGCCCCTTTGCCCCCCTTTCCCGCTAGGCACCTATGCCCTGGAAGAGGCTTGGCACGCTCTTCCACTCTCAGGCCAATCAGGGCCTGGGGGCAGGGGAGTGCGCGAAGCTTCCTCTCACCCTGCGAGTAGCACGTGGCGCTTTGAAGCGCCATGGGCTACTTGCAGGGCCGGGGCAGGGCAAAGGAAGCTTTACACAGCTCCCCCACCCCCAGACCCTGACTGGCCTGGGGGTGGGGCAGCGCACAAAGCCTCCTCCGCTCCCCCCGCCCCCGCGAGCAGCATGTGGCACTTCAAAGCACCATGTGCTACTTGCAGGGCGGGAGGAGGCTTTCTGTGCTCCCCTGCCACCAGACAATTAAGGCCTGGGGAGCACACGAAGACTTCTCCGCTCTGCCCCCGCCCTGCGAGCAGCACGTAGCGCCGCACACTGCTTGCAGGGTGGGGGCATAGCGGAAAAGGCTTCTGGCGCTCCCCCACCCCCAGGAACTAATTGGCTTGGGGGCGGGGGAGCAGCAGGGCCTCCGTGGGCCAGATCCACTCGCTTTGCAGGCCGGATTCGGCCTGTGGAGGCCCTTTTGCCCACCCCTGGTCTAGCGCGTCCTGCCATGAGTGCAGGGGACCGGATTTGATAGCCTCAAGGGGTTCCTTCTAGTTCTATTTTTCTATCCTCTTCACTGTGTATAGAATAAGTTCAACTTACCCCAAATTAGACTCTCTCTACATTCACTCAGTGATCCCTTTACTGCTAAACACTTAATAATTATGGGACACATTTTTAACAATAGTTAAGGCACCTAGTGAGATTTTCAAAAGCATCGGGCACTTACCAGTTCTTAGATGCATTTGAAAACCCCAGTAAAGTCCTATGTAACTTTAAAAAATGTACACCTATGTCTAATTATTGGTTCATTACTGCCATATGATTTATCCTATGCTATGAATCTGTATTGGTTAATATTATGTAGCACATTAGACCAGCTTCTAACCACTAATATATGCCTCCAGCCTTTCAGAAAAGCACTATAGTGACAAAAGCAATATATTATTATTTTATGGATAATCAGCTTTCTTATTGCCAGCCACAACTGCTCTCTTCTGGTGACAACAGTACATCTCATCTTAGAGGGAGGAATCTAGCTTGAAAACTGTTGGATCTGGAAGGACTAGATAGCCCAGACACTTACCTTTAAAATAGAAAATGGGACAGATCCTGCAGGTTTACTCATGCAAAGTGTCTGGACTTCATTGAATAAGGTTTTGCAGAATAGGGCCTAGTGAGAAACTGCTGGGCTATTTAACATCTGCATAGCCAAATGAGTCTCAGAGTATAGTACATTTAAAGTCAGTAGGCACACTGTAAATTCTCTCTCCTGCTTTGGATATAATCCACAATTTTGCTAGGCATCTAGAAAGTCTATAGCTTCTTTGTCAAGCAGGATACCTGTGAATATTCTGGAGTGGAACAGGTATCAAAATCTCAGTCTGAATGCAGTCTCCCAAAGCTCTGCGTGTTCACTCACCACTTGAAATATTTACCAGATATCTAGTTAACTGAGGGGCAGGGGCTAAGTCTATGAACTTGGGTGAAAATGCATTTACTGCTAGGTCCACAAGTGTATACCCCATAACCCACATCTGCCATTCAAAAGGCTATAGCTGCCCTGTGCTGTTTACTGGTGACTAGACTTAATGCATTGTTAATAAACGTATGGCATCACACCTTTTATAGAATGTAGCTTGTGTTACACCTGGGTCTTACACTTTCTGGCTTCACATCACTTTCTAATTTTCCTGCAGCTGATGAACATACCACTAGAGCTATCTTCAATGCTCATCTCGTCTTTGTTTTGCCTCTTCCTCCTTTATCGTTCTTTCCCAACTGGAGCTATCTGGAAGTTTTTATTTTTGGGAACATTTCAAGCTATTTCTGGACCAGTTCTCTTTATTCCCCACATGGTGGTCTCTACTTTCTCCTTTGGGCTTCCTTCTAGAGTCGCCAGGTGTCCATCATTGAACCAGCTAGTCCAGTAAACAAACTGAGAAAATACTGGACACATAAATGTCCGGTATTTTCTAATTAAGGAAGTTTTGCTGCTTTTCCTGGGCCTGGCTCAGCACCCGACGGAAGCCGCTTGGGACACATGGCAATTAAAGGGGCTGTGACCGCATTTATGTCCAGGTCTCCCTGGTTACTCCCTGGCACTTTTTAAAAATTTTTTTGCTCGACAAATTTTCCCTTGTGTTTTTTTTCTTTTTCGCTCCACAAATTATCAAATTTTTGTCTAGTATTTTTTTTAAACCATCTGGCAACCCGACTTCCTTCCACAACCTCTCGCTACCCCATCCAATCATTTGCACAAATCAGCACTCACAAGGCTTGGAAATGTTGCCAGATACTTAAGCCCTGTGTAAGTGCTTTGGGTAACTGCAGTGCTAACAACCAGAGTACCTAGCCTTACTAGCCAAGATCCACATGCAAGAGTCCCACTGCCCAGGGTCAAGTCTCAGATGAAAAAAAAAAAAAACAACAAATCACTCTGTACCAGTTCCCTCTACTACAGTGTTATCTCTGGTGCCTGCTTGGGAGCCAGTGATTATATTTTTCCTGTCATCCACTAGGTAGTAGATGCCTGACAAAACAAAGCTCTTCCAAGCTGTTCTTCCTGCTTTCCTGTTCCACATATATATATACTTACCCTGCTGTTTTGGCCTAAACTGCTTGACATTGCCCCTTTAAGAAAAGGTAAAGCAACAATGAGAATATAGGTTTCAAAGAGGTAGCTGTGTTAGTCTGTTTCAGCAAAAACGACAAGGAGTCCCACGGCACTTCACTAACAAATGTTTAGGGTATTAGAGTATAAGCTTTCGTGAGCTACAACTCACTTCCTCAGATGCTATGAGTATGTGGTGGGGCCCACACAGTTGACCATAGCTCAGTAAACCTTCCATTAGAGATGATGGGTTTTGTGAAAGCTGACGCACAGAGACAGGGTTAGGCAAATTATATTAATGTAGGGTGGTTTTTAAAATTAAGAAGCAGTAGATAATACTGCAGTCTTTTTGGCTACATTCCTCTATCTCCAACAGTTTCCCTGTAACTTGCCCAAAAACTTAATCATCTGCCACCATAGTGGCACTTGTAAGGGACTGCAATTTATCATTTACAGAAAAGTGATTCTTTTTACTTTCTATGGCACCTCTCACAAGAGATACTTCAGACACAAATGTGAATCAGCCCACGATCCTTCTGACATGTAGGGAAGCAAGAAGTCTGTCCATATGGAGCAGTGGCAGGGAGGGGAGGAGAGGGGGGGGGGGAGAATACAAGTGTCAACTTGAACCCATGGAAGCATGGGCATCCTAATTTAATATTCTTATTCCTCCATTGCCACATATAGGCACAACAAGGGAGCCAAATTATTTAGTGGTTCAAGATGTCTTCTGATAAAGGCCTTGTAGGTTACAGATCCTATTACCATGTAGAGGAGAGCTAAGGACAGAGTGACTGATCAAACAGACAGGTATTTGGATTAACAGACACTCCTTCTGGATGAAAAGTCCCCAGATTTTATTTTAAAAACTAAATAGAGACATATTATTTATTCAGAGCAGATTTCAAAGTAATCTTTGAATTACTGGTGTGATTAAACCATGAAATATGGCTTGTAATTAAACCATGCTGTAATTTTCTTTTTAAAAAGCATGGAGCTTTAATATGTAGTGGTATTAAAAAATTTTAAATTATTCATCAGTACTAGAGTGTGATATTCTCACACCAGAGATCTTTAATCAGAGTATTCTCATTGAGCTCAGGGAGACAACAGAAAACAACTATTCAATGTGAGTACAGGTATCACAATCTGTCCCTGGATTTTCTAGTTGTGTCAAGTAAGGGAAGCCACATGATTACTCACTTGAGTAAAGGCAGGAGGATTTTCCCCCAGACTTTCAGTGGACAAGATCTCATTTGTGACACTTATACAAACTATACCGCAAAATGTTAAACGTTTTTATTAAGAATAGAAAAGCTAACATTACAAAAAGATACCCATATTCTAAATATATACATGAGGTTTAAACACATATAGCATTTCCATGTACCTTCAGCTATAAAAATACATTAGATTAACTGTACTCTAATTTATAAATATATTTTTAAAAAATTAAAGTAGTATTTCATATGAAAAGTATTACTGTGCAATGAAAGAATATAAACCTTTTAACGGGTCATTTTATGTTAGTGGCTAATGTTATTTGATATGCAATTTATACAATTCAGTGTGTAAAGTCAAACCCTGATTTATACAGTAAGAGAATACATTACTAAGTCATTTGTTTAACTTGAGGGGGGAAAAAAAAAAAAAAAAAAAAAAAGAGGTGAAATTGCAAATGCTAAAACAGATTGTACATTTCAGATGTCACGTTTTCATCTCCTTCCTCCCTGCCCCCAAGCAGTTTAATCAAACAAAAAATACAGAAAGCTATGTTGGCGATTATTATTCCAGCTTCATTTTACTATATACCTTGCCTCCAGATTATCTCTTTGTAGCTCTAGAAAATGTAAGCAGGTAAGAGTAAAATGCTTGTCTGATAAGACAGTTGAGATCTCTCTCTAAATGGACTACAAAAATAGAAATATATTTACAGTTTTCCCATTTGGACTTTCCTGGGGATCTCTTCTGCAGATGCACCTCCTGAAGTCCCATCTCCTACAACTATGGGAGAGCAGATGCCTCACCCCCACCCATTGTGTACAGCTGTCAGTGATATGTTATTTATGAGTGATCAGAGATTAAGGAACACAGAATCCCCATTTCTCTCATGATTCAGTGACTAACAAGGGAGTTCAGCCACATGCAAACTTCCTCCACACTCCTCATCTATTAGTATGGTAAAAATTCTTACTTCTCCAGGAGGAGCATGTCTGGTGAAAGAGTTATTGGGTTATGCACTAGCTTTGCTGTTTGCCCCACAAGACAAAGATTAGACCTGCCTTTGCACTTTAAACACTAATTTCTGGAGTTTATTATCCACTGGACTGTAGCCACCTGCATAACACCCTTTGACAACAAAGGGTTCTGATCAGCATTCCCATGAACTCAACAGGAATTCCCTGCTTTAGCAATGCTAGGTAGGGACACAAAAGGAGTAATGCACCTCAGGTCAGTTTGCTCCCATGATGCTTGAGTGAGGTATTTGCCTATCACCTGCCTCTTCTCAGCTTCCGTTTTTGTTGAGGGTTCTCTACAGAGAGCCTCACTGGAACTGGCTGTGGAATCAGAGTATCTTCCAGCCACCCTTGCCACAAGTCACCCCAACTCAGTTTGGGGCCTGCCAGTGTGGCAAAATTTTATACCACTGCAAATTTCCTTTCCTACCGTGGGCCTTCAACCGACAGGGACACACCTACAGTGGTTGCAGAATGGCCTCCTCTCAACATAGACCCTTGGTAATCCAGCCCATGAAAGGAAGACCATTGAAACTTTGCATAACAGTTTGGGGGCAACTTGATTGTCATAGCATATTTTCAGAAATCTATGGTAAGATGCGTTCATCTGGGGGAAAGGGGAGAAGAGAGGTTTAGGGAGTTTACTAAGTCTGCTCAAATAAAGAATAGCTCTTGCTGAACAAAATGAGATTCACATGTTGGGATAAAAAATGATGGTGGAGAAGTGAGACACAAACCTTGCAGTCTCTCTGTCCTTCTGTTTCTTTTGGAAGATTTCTGTTTGGGTTTCTATCCCCTGGGTGTTTTCTGCAGCGTGCGCACCATGCTACAAGACTGGCAGGAGCACTGGCGTCATTACTGTAGATGCAGTGCAAAATCATCTTTTGAAAAGTGCCTTTGTGAAGATTCATCATACACTGTATGAGCTCTTCTGAAGCCAGAGAGGTTAGCGAGTCAATTACTTGTTTTCAGTATGCATAGAGTATGTGCATCACAATAGAAGGGGTACAAACGTTCTCCCTCACCCACCCCCAAGTGTAAATATGTAGAATGAAATCTTGGTCCCACTGAACTTGATGGCAAAGCCCCTATTGAGGTCAATGGGACTATGGTATCTCCATTACAGAGGATGTGTGTGTATTGAGAGACCAAGACAACTCTTTCAGATAAAAGTGCTTTACATAACTGTCCATAAAAACATAAAGTCCCCCCACCCCCACCAGGCTCAGTTCTTCTCTTAACCTCAGTATGTGTTACATTGGCTTATTCAGGAGCAATGTCACTGAAGTCAATGAAGCTATGTTGGTTTACATCAGCTAAAGTCCACAGGTCTTTTAACAATTCATGCTAGTGATGTCTTGGGTCTTTCTAATATGGTATTGGGGTGATTTTGCCTTTAAAGCCACGGTTTGATTAAAAACAACTTTCTGTAAAACACTGCGTGACTGGAAGTTTGGTCACTGGTAAGAGACTGATGTAAAGCCAAGGGCTTGTCCATTGAATGCAGCATATGAGTGCACAGTATGGACAGCTGATATGTCAATTAAATTCTGTCTCCAAAAGGTAATTGACGAGCATTCAAAGTCCAGTCGATTCAAAGTTTATATAAAATAAAAAAAAGTGTTCTTTGTAAGAAGTGCTGTTTTCTCCCCTTTCCGTCCTTTCCCCATGTTTGGAACATGCCCTCCTAGTCTGTGTGTCACATTTAGAGTGTCAGCATATTTTAGGCCTCCAGCTCTCAATGATTCTTCTGGGATAGTTTAATGGTGACTGTTTTCACCTCAGTATATTCTGCCAGAGCATATTCACCACTGAAAGAAAGAAAGAAAATAAAGCAGTTACAAAAGCTTAAAATGTGCCTCTTTAATCATAGTAATCGACATACGATAGCTGCTTTCACCAAGTGCATTGACCTAGGGCATCTTATTTAATAATATCACTACATTATCGATAAGCTACACAGGCCCAGATCTTCAGTTGCTTAAATCAACATAAATCCATCAAAACCAATGGTACTCTACTGAATTACACCAGCTGGAGAGCTGACCCATCACGTCTCATAATACATGTCATACAAAAATTGTAAGCTTTGATACAAGACTAGTACAATGGTTAAAACATCTCATATTGACGTGAGGGATGTCTCAGTTCTCAGCTTGGTGGAATTCACGTTGCATGTGGGGAGTTTGCAGAAGGAAAGGCACTGTGTGCACAGTTGGCTTCCATTATAACCTTGTTGACAGTAACTAAAATTACACTTGCCGTCTTTGTCCTTAGAATAAAATAAGCTTCTGTGTGGGAGCATATATACTGCATATACAGTATTCAGTGACTAAAGACTTGGAAAGGGGGAGGCAGAAGTCTTTTCTTTTTTACTCTGGCAGGCCACAGGAACCCATCCCCTCCAACACCTTCCCAAGCAGGCGAGGCAAGAGGAATTAATTATACAACAACGTTGGTCTGATGTTTACCTGGCAAGGAAATACCCTAGAACAGGAGCTATGTGGCCAAGTTTTGAAAAACAGATTTAGGACAGAGTGCACTGAGTGGATGACTTGTACAGGGAGTGAGACAGATTCGCAGATTCTAAAGGCACTGTTCACACCAATAAATCACAATGGAAGTTTTTATACCCTCTTTCCCTTAATCATTTCCCTGACTGTCCAGGGGCCTTGGCCTCTCCTGTCCCTCGGTCTCACCTATTCTCTCCCTGTCGCACAACAGTCTAGTCTCCTGCAGGCTGTAATACTTTGGTCTCATTTCAGTTGCTGGGTTTAATGTGCAGAGGTTGGAGGCCTATGATACACAGGCAGTCAGACTGATTTGGTAGCCCCTCCCTTCTGGCCTTGAACTCTAGGATACATTGCTCTGGTGTAAATGACTATGTAGACGTGTCAGGGCAACACAACCCGCCCTAGTAGTTTATGGCAAGCTCGATGAAATCCTTACTAAGTCATCACACTTCCAATATCACATTTAATTTTCTAACGAGAAAACAGAACTGAGCAAAAAAGCAACTTACAGTTCTCTGCCATTTCCTGACATCTTAAAGCCACCAAAAGGAGCTTGTGCATAAAGGGCATTGTAGCAGTTGATCCTATAGTCAAACATATTTTTTATCAGATTAAACAGTTGGAAAATGTTGAGAAATATATTCATGTTTATTAATATTCCTGAGTTGCCCAACAGATGCCTGTTTCTTTCCTTTATAGACTTCACTAAGTGTTTTATTCACTACAGTTTGGTCAATTTCAGCCACAGAGTTTGATTTTATCTTTTCAAGAAAAATACATATTTGAGAAACCATCATTTTCTACAAAGGTTGGTCCTTTTTTCTATTTTCAAGCCAGGATCAATTAACACGTATGTAAACATGTTAAACCGTGTCTATGATAGGTTCAAAGTCTCATTTAAAAACACATTAAAAATAGAACCTAATTTCTTGTCTCAACATGCCTGCCTCAGCTGCAACTGCTTTGCTAGGGTCCAGAGTACAGCAGACCCTCCAGCAGTGGTAGATGTAGGAACACAGCTGTATCAGAAATGTGTGCTATGGGGAAGAGAAGAAATTGCTAGTTTAACCACGGGTACTGTCCTATTGCAACCCGGGTCCCTACCTGCTCTTGAAATAGTTCCCTACTGGCTTTTGCCATAGCTCAGCTAGCTCTTGCTGGAGCTGCATACCAGGGCTCATCTACTTACTTTCACCTCTGCGTTTAACCCACCGGTTAGTATATGTTATACTATCTCTTCTAAGATCCTACTCCTGTAAGACACTAGCTGTGGTGAGATTGAGGACTCAAATCCTGATCCCTTGACTGCAGCACCTGAGGAAGGTGAGCAGGATTTGGCTGGCTGCCACAGACAGAACGGTAGTATCACATGCACAGGTGAGGTGGATGCCTTCTTCAGAACCAAAGGCCCTATTTTTTCAAGAATATATCCTTACAGATGAAGAAGAAAAAAAACCAGGCAGAGATAGGAAAATTGTGGAAAAATACAAAGGTTTGTTTATAAATAAAAAAAGATTTGCCCCTTTTAAAACAGTGACATGGTGCCATCTACTGTCCAGATGGATCTGTTCATAGCCCGAGACCATACAGAGTAACCACATAATAGAAAGCATCCCAATAGGTTTTTTCTAAACCACGTTATCTGATAAGGCAGTGTATGCTGTTGGGGTTTTCCACGGGAGAGATTATTTTTCAAACAGGTGGGAACTAAAATAGTTTGGTTTCTGTAAAATACATTTCACTCTCACCATCCCATTTTGAGCAATGGCTATTGCTTCTTAGGACAACATTTCAAGAGGAAGGGAGCACAGCGTCAGTGCTACTGGTCACCAGGCCTCAGACATACTGTAAACACCTTCTGTGTATCGCAATCCCATAAACAGAAACATTTACCAGACTGTTCCAGACTCCAGTGCAGAAGCTAGTGTCAGAGCTCTGTCCAGATTCTTTGTGAACACTGCTGCTGTGAGTCCATATTCCGTGTTATTTGCTCTTTTTATGACTTCTTCTATACTTTTGAACTTCATTATTGACTGCACGGGTCCAAAAATCTGTAAGCAATTAAACAGGGTTTACTCTGCGAAGAACAGGGAGTATTCTGAAAAATTAAAAACTTAGAAGTGTTATATGGTCTTCTTCAGCAATGGGGTTTTAATGTTTTCAGTCTGTATGATGGACCTGCTCTTGCTGGTCCTGAACCCAATTCCATTGGTAAAGTTAGGTGCAACAGAAGCAGACATATACAAAGCTCCAAAGATTACATGAGCAAAATCTTTAATCTACATGAGCAAAGTTATCTAGTTAAAGTGGGCAAAGAATTAGTTTGGGAATGGTTCATTTTTTCTCCATTCAGAACTCTCTACGGGCTCAAGAGGGACATTTTATAGTTAAAAATATATCATTTATTAGGGTGGCCAGGCGTCCGGTTTTTACCTGGACAGTCTGGTATTTGCAGCCCCTATCCAGTAAAGAAAAACAGAAAATCCTGAACATGTTAAATGTCCAGTATTTTCTGTTTCTCTCGGATGGAAGGCTGGTGGGGACATTTTTCCCCTGCCACGTCTGGCAGGGGGGGGAGCAGGGAGATTTAAAGGCACAGTGACTTTTTTTCCCCCCTCAACCAATTTTTTTCCCCTGACATGTTCGGGATTTTTTGTGAAAGTATCTGGCAACCCTAACATTTACATACATTTCACCCAGGCTTTCTACAGCCTCTGTTTTTCTACACCTCTGCTGATACACGCAGCTGATTTTGCATGCACAAATGGCTGCCCACCACTTCGGCATGCACTTGCTCTGCAGGTACATGTGCATAACTTGGCTTGTATATTAATCAGGGCAATGTGCATCCACAGAATAGCACAAGATAGCTGAAGTTTCTTAAAAGAACAATACAGAAGCAATGCCCAGACACTTGTGTGTGCTGATGATCATATGCTATTACAGAGGGGTGGATAATAATTTTTGACCGGGGGCCACTTCAAAAATTTTTGAAGTGCCCCCAGGCTGCCCAAAAGGGGCAGGGCCTAAACCAGAAGGGGTAGGGCCAGGATGCTTCTGGGCTGCCCCACCCACAGACCATGATTGGTCCGGGGGTGGGGGAGCCCCTTTGCCCCCCCCTTCTCACTAGGTACCCACGCTGCTTCCTTGTGCTGTGCCCTGCTGTGTGCTCCTCACAGGGTGGGAGGAGGCTTTGGGCGCTCCCCCCGTCCAGGCCAATCAGAGCCTGGGGGCGGGGGAGCTGCGCGAAGCTTCCTTCGCCCTTTCCCAGCCCTGTGAGGAAGTGCGCAGCACTTCAAAGTACCACATGTTCCTCGCAGGGCAGGAGGAGGCTTTGAGTGCTCCCCTGCCCCCAGGCCCTGATTGGCCTGGGGGAGCATCCGAAGCCTCCTCCCGCACTACCCCATCTTGCGAGGAGCACGTGGCACTTCAAAGTGCTACGCGCTCCCCCTGACCCCAGGACAATCAGAGCCTGGACGCGGGGGAGCTGCGTGAAGCTTCCTTCACCCTACGCGAGCGTATGGACTCTGAAGTACCGTGCGCTGCTCGAGGGGAGGAGGGCGGAGGAAACTTCGCACTGCTCCCCCGCCCTCAGGCCAATCAGAGCTTGGGGGCGGGGAGCACATGACGTCTCCTCCCGCCCTGCGAGGCGCACGTAGCACTTTGAAGAGCAGCATACTCCTCGCAAGGCAGGAGGAAGTTTTGTGCGTTCCCCTGCCCGCAGGTCTAAATGGCCTAGGGGCGGGGGAGCGGCAGGGCACCCGCAGGCCAGATCCAGCCCGCGGAGGCCTTTTTGCCCACCTCAGTATTACAGGGTGGTAGTCCACTGACGAAATAGAAAAATGCACCCATAGATCAATGTTCTCAGTGGACTCTTGGTAGCAAACAGAGTAGCAGGAGTTGCAGCAAAACTGCAAATGAAAGAAACAGGAGAAGCCCCATGAATCACGAGTTTGTGTGTTGGAAGCAACTCAGTTGAAGGGAGTTTGTCATGGAATTGTCTGCTCACTTCTTATTTTCCTCTATTTTTAGGACATAATTCATCCCCAGGCAGACTGACAACTTTCCAGGTTCCTCAGGCTCCATGACAGCTCTGGCATATCAAGACGATACTGTACACTCCTGGCATAGAAAGTAAGTGATCCCATAAAAAGGTCTAGGCTTCAGTGTCAGTGGGACCTTGGCAGCCACTTAATTCCCTTTTCGCTCCCCCAGTGGAAATGAATTTGCTAACACTGTTTCAAAGAGGCACCTCAGGGTCGAATCATATGCCACATGTTTCAGTTTGCTTGATATTACAGACTGAAAACCAGATGGCTGTTTTACAATGCTGGTTTTCCCAGTATTATGATACTAGTATGACTGAGCAGCAGAGAAAAGCATATTGGCAAGAGAAAAATAGCGCTGACATCTGCAATTATTGCGCTCACCCAGTTTGTAGGTTAGTGGAATAGTCTAACTTGTCCATGAGTTCCAATGTCAGGGTTTCACCACAGCTGCTCAGGACTTTATAATGACCATGGGGTAAAGAACCTAAGATCATCATGCCTAATAGCACGGGAGGCATATTCCTGGAGCGAGGGGAACTTGAATCTTTGAGAGGTATAAACCCTGTCACACACCAATTGACCAGTCCTAATTCCATCCAGTAGGGGAAACAAACAGCACATGGTACATATGATACCTAGCTGGCTAAGCAGATGTGTAACTGTGGATTTAGATGGAAAATTAGAATTTTCTAATCATGAAAAGAGAGCAGGCAGGCAAGGAATTTCTCTAACTTGCAAGACTTCAAGCATGTATTTGCTCCAATTGCAAACCAGAAAAACACTATCAATGCCCTTCCATTAAAAATGGTTAAATTCTTCAGTAACAATGACCATAGCAACAGCATGAAATCCTGATTCACCATCACAGTAACACAGGAAAAGCATTGTTGAAATACTGTATTGTGGCAGCATGTGCTTAAATTTAAACATGCTTAAGTGCCACTGACTTCAACGGGGGCTTAAGAGGCTTTCCTGGATAAGGGCCTGAATGCTTACAGTCAAAGTTTCCGTTGTGTTAATACACACAGATACATTACTGTAGGGTGCTAATGTAAGCACTGTGCTTCTGGGACTTAATTTTGAAAAAGGGCAACGAAGCATTTGTTTTTTGGAGGGGGATGGGGAACAACCAGAAACTATATGTACTATGCAAACAGATTAAAAACAAAACAAAAAAAAAAAACCAGGGGCTTACACTTCGGTCTAATGACTTTGACAGTACCCCTCCTCTCTCTCCTCCTATTAACTTCTACTTCTGGTTATTGGTCATTTTTTTTTAAATAAACCTCAGACATAGCCTTAGGACCACTGTGTCAGAAATACATTTTTGCACCAGGCAGCTTTAGGGTGCTGTCGACTTAATAAATTCTGCAGTAGTTTCAGTAGTTCCTTTTGCTAAAATCATCCTTTGCTAAAATCTAAAATCGTGGCTGAAAAAAACCCTCTCAAATCAGCAGGACTGTGGCTGAAAGTAACACAGGAAAAGCATTGTTGAAATACTGTACTGTGGTGGCTATTTGTGACAAAAATCTAAACCTTCCAGCGAGTAACTGTACCTCTTCTTTGGCAATTCGCATGTTGTCAGTAACTTCTGAAAACACCGTGGGTTTTATGAACAAGCCTCGGTCTCCGATGGCTAAACCCCCACACTCCAGTTTGGCACCTTCTTTCTTCCCGCTTTCTATCAGCTCCAAAATTTTATCAAATTGTTTTTGGTCAATCTGTCAGATACAAAGGGAACGTATTAGAAGCAGCTCTGTTATTGCTACCGTAAAACCAAAGATTTGGTTCTCTTGCAGCTATATTACTAGACAACTGTTACAATTTCAGTGCATTGTTAGATTGTACCATGAAGGTTTGGTATAGGATGCAGCTACCTCCTGAAAACGACCATTCTTAAGCACAATTAATAGAACTTGTCTAAACCTGGAATTATTCTAGAATAGGTATTGCACTTAAAATTCACCTCTTCCCTTCGTGTGAATGAACATTCAAATGTACACACACCTTTAAGACATGGGTGGGGAACCTAAAGCCCGGGAGGAAGGATCCAGCCCCCGGGGCTCAAGGGTCCCTCATCTCAGCATTGGGGAGCCCGCACTGGTGCTCCAGTCCCTGCCACTCCCCTGCAGGGCTGGAGCACACAAAATCTACTAGCCTGATTCCCCCTAGGCTCTGATGTAAGTGGGGAATGTGGGGAGTATCTTTCTGACCACGTCAGTGAGGATCTGTTTTTTCTTTTTTTTTTTGCGTCTCACTTGTGTGCGGACTTCTGTGGGTCTGCGGCCCCTGACCCAAAAAAGGTTCCCCACCCCTGGAATGTCTCCACCCACGGCTCTCAACCTTTTCCAGAATGCTGTACCCCTTTCACGGGGTCCAATTGGTCTTGCGTACTCCAAGACTCACCTCACTTGAAACTACTTGCTTATAAAAATCAGACCTAAAAATACAAAAAACAGTCACAGCACAAGATTACCGTATGATCATAAAATAAATCAACTGGAATACAAATGTTGTACTGACATGTCCATCTAAAACAGCGATGGGCAACCAAGAACAGTGAGTGGGCCTCATGAATGGCCCTTCATCTCAGTGGGCTGCAGCAGCCTGCAGACCCCCCGCTTGCCTCCCTCCCTCATGTGCCTCTCATGTACTGGACACCACACTTCCTATGCCTCCACCCTCCCTCCCAGAGCTGCAAACAGCTCCCGGGGAGTGCGGGAGAGGAGTGGGGACAAAGCACAAATCAGGCGATTCGGGTGCTCTGAAGTACAGGGAGAGGAGTAGGAAGTGCAGGGCTCCAGTGCCCCAAGTGCATGAGACATGCATGGGGGAGGAGGCAGACAGGGCAGGCTGCAGGCAGAACCCAGTGGGCCTCATGTGGCCCATGGGCTGCAGGTTGCCCGCCACCAGTCTAAAACACACAGAGCAGTGAAAACAAGTCATGGTCTGTGTGAAATTTTAATTTGTACGAACTTTGCTAGTGGATTTTATGCAGCCCGTTGTGAAACTAGACAAAGATCTGAGGTGATGCACCCCTGGAAGATCTCTGCATATCCCCCTCTGTGTACCTGTGGCTGAGACCTGCTGCAGTCACAGGATATATAGGTAGCTGAGGTACAGGTAGAATGCACTTAACATGCTGGCCTGCCTGGAACCCTGGTATTCACCTCACAGCGCTGCCCTGGCTTCACTACTAATGGCAACCAAGCTAGCTTGAGTAAAGCTAGCCCATGTGTGTCCGTCTGACCTGCAACCACACACACCGCGATGGTAATGCAGACAGACCCGCAATAGTGTTGCAACAATATTTGTCCCTCTGTGTCATCCTCTTTCCACACTGGCAGGAAATAAGTTAGTCAGAAAGTGCACCACTGCCCTCAGGTGGCTAGAACTATAGGCTATTCCTTTTGGAAACAGTTTTTAACAGGCACAGATCAAAACAATCCAGTATTGGACTGTCAGTCTTTCCCACTCACTACAAACTTTCATTAGTAATTTGGCCTCTAGTCAGGGAAGGGTCCTGTTTTGACTGCAGTAGGTGCGTGCATCTGGATGAATGAGTCAGGATTTGCAAGACACCACCCAAAGCAGATGCAGTTATATAACCTCCGCTAGATTATCCACAGGCTACCCATTCACCATAATTAATTCTGACCTCATGCTTGCAATCTGAATTGCAAAAACAATCATCAGTGCTTTGGGGAAAATAATGAAACTTTTGGGAATTCAGGTGCACAAGGAAGAACACAATATAATGTGAGAGTTGTTGACTCAAGCAAAATTTGCATCTACAAGGTAAACACAAAGCAAATACCAAAGTAGATATGTTGCATTCGCATGTAACATCCAAAGAAGGGTAAAGTCAGGAATGGAAAACAATGTTTCAAAAATGCACAGTTCTGCCTAGGAAAATATGTCTATCACACAAGATTTAGGGTGCCACCTACAAGAGCTGGCAGGTGGTTTGAATATTGTTTATTCAATGCCACATGTGAATAATTTGAAAGTATCTGTGAGTACTTTCCATGCTGACCTGTCTCTGGCCAAGACCAATACAGGTCAATCAACCACTTTACATCACAAAAAGCAAGAATATTTATACAGCTGTAACTTGTTATAAAGCAAGAGTCTATTAGATGAAGAAACACACTGAGGGGAAAAAAAACAAAACAAAAAACAATCTGTTTCCAAAAGCAACAAGCAAGGATAGGACATCTGGCGTTTTTCATTTTAATTTGAGCTTGCCAGATTCATTTAATTCTGTTCACTGCTTTATCAAGGAGAGGAAGGATGATCCAGTGGCAAGGGCAGTAACACAAAACTGGGGAGACCCAGGTTCTGTTCCCTGCTCTGCCACAGACTTGAAGTGTGACCTTGGGCAAGTCACTTAGTCTCTATGACACAGTTTACCCATCTGTATAATAGTGATGCTAGTACTGCCCTATGTCCCAAGGGCATTAGGAAGAGAAATACATTAAATATTGTGAAGTGCTTTTATATTATGCTTTTGACCACGCAAGAGTATTTATTATTTACAGATTTTAATTTTCGTTTTACCCTCTATTAAAGAGGCATGATCTGGTATGACAAATCCTGCTCTTGCTCCATCTAAACCAGAAAGCAGTGGCCAATACCTGATTCAGAAGAAAGCAAATTGTGCGCGTGCGCGCACGCACGCACGCACTCTTTTTATATCCCTCTGCACCAATGAGCATAGCAAAGGAACCTGAAAAAAGAAACTCCTCGCACACTTGATCAGTTGGGCAAGGGTCTGCGTGGAGAAGTTTTGCCTTCCTGACTCTTGCAGTGTTTCATTATTTCATAAACCAATGCTTATGACCCAATGCATGAGATTTGCTTAACTCTGATTATCTTGCACTGCTCAACTGCAGATGTTATTGAAATTATCCAGCCTTTTAAAATTCACCACCAGTGACGGAGTCTGTGGCTTCTGCCCAGTGAATTCCAGTGGGTGACTATAGGTTGCACAGAAGTCATTCCTGTCATTTCTTTTACACATGCTGTCTTGCTCATTTATTACAGTGAAGGGGCTTAAGCGTACAAATACAGGCTTGCAAATAGCAATGCTGGGCCCCCAGGCAGAACAGTCAATAGACCCTCATGCAACCACAACCCACACCCGTCCAGACACAGTCTGCCTGACACTTGGGCACAGCTGTGCCTTCACTGTGCCGGCTGTGCTCTTCTGGTAGAGCTAGGGCTTTCACATGCTCGCCCGGTTGGGTTTGCACAATGAGACAGTTGGGAACTAAGACACTTGCCCTGACCATTACTCCACCCCTTCTCTGAGGCTACAACTCCCTGTCCTGCCCCTTCTCCAAAGCCCCACTCACTCTTATCCCCCCTCCCTCTGTTGCTCACACACACACACACACACACACACACACACACACACACACACACACAGTTCAGGGTGTGGGAGTCTCGGTTCAGGGCGTGAGCTCTAGGCAGTGATTGGGGGGGGGACAAGGGATCAGGCTCTGGGAAGAAGTTTGGGTGTGGTTCTGAGCTAGGCCAGGGGGTTGGGGTGTGGGGGGGGGGGGGGGATGAGGAGGCCTCCACAGACCCCACTGGCTGCAGTT
Organism: Pelochelys cantorii; assembly: GCA_032595735.1. Classification (NCBI taxonomy): domain Eukaryota; kingdom Metazoa; phylum Chordata; order Testudines; family Trionychidae; genus Pelochelys; species Pelochelys cantorii. Next base: position 39,203,735 of record CM064338.1, on the reverse strand, counting down.
CTTGGCCAACGTGAGTTGCAGTGTTGGTGCTTGGTATGGGAGCAGCACATGGAGGCACCCTGAGTCCCACAGGAGCCCCCGGGGTGTGTTGGCAACTTCCGTGAGCCATGTAGAGTTCAGACAAGCAGGAAGCCTGCCTTAGCCTCCTTCCCTGAACTCTGCTGTGCTGCTGGCCCTTTTAAATCACCTGGGCTCCCTTACTGATGGGTCTGCACAAACATGCACCGCAGGGTAACTGGAGCTCAAGATTCCACTCAGAATTTTATAGGGCTCCCTCAAAGATCCTCCAACATTTTCTTCCCAAGCAAAGTACATTTCTTGTGTGATTTCTCCTCACATGCCTGCCTCACCCAGGCTTTCTGCTGTCTTTTGTGGCCCTTCTTTGAACAATTTCAATCTCAGCTTAAGATTTAAAGGTAAAATACTCCTAACCCATGCATGGCAGAATGCAGTAATCTACCACTATCTCGTCAGGAAGGGTAGACAGTGGTTATCTGTCCCAATCTACTAGGGTTTTAAACACATTCTAATCTTGCCTGTCATGCATCATTAATTGATGGGTTAGGTAGGAAATTTGCAGCTTGTGCTGACTTACTGTATTATCCTCTACATACAGTCATTCAAACCCCAAATGCCAGATTTCTGATAGTTTGCATTTGGAATCTGCACTTGGCTCAGACGCCCCTGCTGGATGCTGTGTAAGATGAAGGCTAGTTTGCATCTGCAACCAGCCAGGAAACTCATTGGGCCATGTAGAGAAATCACATTAAAAAGGCTGAGCAGCATCGTAACTGTGAGCAAAGCTTCAGCGGTTCTAGACCCGGTGTCTCACCCAGCTCAGCCCATCTCTTTGCTTACCTCTAAAGTTTTATTTCATACAGTGAAACAGCGACAGGTGGGATTGAACTGGGGATCACTGGAGCTTAGTGCAGGAACTCTACTGGATAAGTTAAGAGCCAGCTGTCTGGTAGCTAAGGCTGTAAAGCAGACTCATTCTTCTCTCTAAGTTGCCTCTGCAACTAGATAGGACAGTGCACCTCATGCAGAAGGTCCGTGGGTTATAACAGCACCAACCTTAAGTCCATGAAACGGAGAGGATTTCCCAGCATTTCATGCTCTGTGCTTATTTTAAATTGCTACGCATAGGGCTTGTCTCCACAGCAGGTTAGCGCGCAGCAAGCCAGAGTGTGAACCTGCAGCACGCTAGCTGGCTGTGAGGACCCTGCCGCCAGAGACCAATGATCTTCCATAATGCGCTGGGACACACTCCCATTTCCAAGAGCAGTAAGCAGTCCTGAGGGAATTCTGCAATGGTTGCAGTTTTACTCCAAAAGCAGGATTCCCCCAGGACAGAGTAAGGAATTTTTTTTAATGTGCGGGAGCAGAATCATTGTAATGTCACGCCCTGGTTTGTCGCGCGTCTTGTGACAACCCCACGGTATCCAGCTAGAAGCACCTGCAGCTGAAGGGGGTCCAGAAAGACCATCCTCTAGGACCAACCTGAGCCTGAAGACAGGCCATGTTCCTTCCTGTCCACCTAAGACACACGATCCAAAGTTTGTCTCAGAGCTGGGGCTCCTGGCACATTAAGAGAGTTACTGAAGGTGTGATGAGCCACAACTGCTTTTTATGGAATAACTTCATTCCATATGTTCCCCTGAGGCACTACAAAGAGGAAAGCTAGTGCTGTAACTCAGCTGCTCACATACATGTACAGGCCATACATAGGCCCGCCAACAGGGTGGGTTAAGGGGGCAATTGCCCCAGGGCCCAGATATTCAAAGGGGCCTGGAGCACTGTTCAGTATGGCTCTGAGGACTAGGGGGGGCGAGGGGGGGAGGGGAGAGAAAGGATGTGCCACAGTCTGTGTGACACTAAGGGCTGACTACCCTCAGCCCTGCCCCTTCCAGGGGCATGGAGCCAGCTCTTCTCACACCTTGCCCAGGGGCGTATGGTGGCTGTCGGCCCAGCTGGCTATACATGTCCTTCCCATGGGTCTAGGAGACAAATGGATGCAGCCTGACAGCCCCTCGGCACCTGTGTGTGGGGGGGGGGGGGGGGAGGGGGGGAGGAGTAGCTTCACAGATTTTTTTTCCTGAAAAAATATTGTGCAGATTAAAAAAAAAAAAAAAAAAAAAAAAAACCCAGACCAAATTTTAATCACATTTAGCCAAATGTAAATCAGGAGTAAGTTTCCTGACTACAAATGGAGTAATTCTCGAGTTATACAGGTGGAAGCAAGAGTAGAATTGAATTCTGTCATGTTGGGCATATTTTCAAAGGTGTCAATGGTGTTGCAATGACTTATACCCATGGAGGATGTATCCCTGTGTCTCTGGTGACCACTTTTGGAGGATTTTTTTTAAAATACTGGTGTGTGAGCTTTTAAATGGTTTCGTTGTTTTCCTACTTCAGATGTGAACCATTTGTTCAACAATGCGTGTGTTTCCACACTGCCACTCTGGGATGCACCCAGTCCATAAAACAGACTCCAGAGAAAAGCAGCTGTTCTGATTATGTGCAGACAGAGAAAACGGTTTGCATTGTACTGGGAACCACATGAAAGCTCTGAAAAAACCCTCCTCCACCTTCCACTCCCTCTCTTGGGTCTCTTCTTGCTTAGATGGTTGGCAGCCAGAGACACACGGGTGGGGAAAAGCTCAAATGCATCTGTGTTATAGGTAAGCCAGTGCACACCCCCCACCTTCATTACTTGCTGCACTGTCATCATCTGCATTATCATAGGACCTAGGAACATGAGGTTGTGCTAGGCACTATATACACAGAATAAAAAGACAGCCCCTGCCTTTGAGAATTTTCAGTCTGAGTTACCCTCTCTGTGACTGAATAGCAACTAAAGCCCAGTCTACAAGAGGATAGGATGTTGGCAGAACTATGTCTAGGGTGCTACCGATTTCGCAAAACATGAAAAACATGTCACAGCTCATGAAATCTGCACAGCCATGTGAAATCCCATGCTGCTGGGAGCCGAGGGCTGCTGCACTGTTTTCGGTGTAGAACACCCTTTACTCTGCAAGTAAGTCCACTGGATTCTGTAGCATTATTTGCAAAGGAGGGCTTGTATACACTAGAGCAGTGTTTCTTAAACTTAAGACCGAGGATCACCAAACAATTTTTTTTTTTTAAATGAAGAATACCAAGGATTTTTTGTTGAGAAAAGAAGTACCTGCCCCTTTAAGGGTGGTCATTTTGAACTCTGCTGTTCTCTGCGGCACACCTCCGACTGCCTCACAGCACACTGGTATGCCGCGCAGAACAGTTTAAGAAACACTGCACTAGAGTGCCGTAGTACAGATGGTGCCTACAGGGCAGGAAGAGGTTTTTTGCAATTGCTCTAGGTAATCTGTCTCCTCAAGTGGTGAGAGCTAGGGAGAGGCATTCTTCCATTTACCTAGCTGCATCAACAGCGACGGTGTCAGTGGGCGCTGAGCCATAAAAATTTTTCACATCCCTGAGAATATGATGATGATCTCAATTTTAGCTGCAGCCCAAGTCTAGGTAAAGGGATCAGAATCTGGCCTTATAGCACAAGCCATTAAAGAGATGCTCTCACAAAATTAGATAGGGTTAGTTTTAATTACTATCCCATTCAGCCATCCTCATTCACCTTGACTTGTAATTTACTCACACAAGCAGTCCAGGGATTTCAAAGACATTATTGGCATGAGTAAGCCATTATGCACCATCAGAATGGCTAGCAGAGCTGGGCCCGCTGCGGTTTTGGAACTCCAACTACAGGTTGAACCTCCTGACCAGTCTCGAATGAGAGAATTTGCTGGATCAGGGAAGGTCCCCTGCCACTGGCCTCCCAGGATACTGTCCCTCCCTCCAGCTGGCTGCGCTCCAGCCCCACTGCCACTGGGCTCTGGCCCTGATGCTACAGGGCTCAAGCTTGGCTCCAGCCCATTGCTACCAGCCAGCTGGGGCTCTCTGGGGACAGAGCTCCCCAGCCGCCACTGCCCTGCTTCTGTCCTGCCTGGCCGGAACTTCCTGGGGAGGAAGCTCCGTGGCTGCCCCGCTGCTGCTGTGCCATGCCGGGGCTCCCTGGGAATGGGGCTCACCAGTCCCTCTGCTGCCCTGCTTCGCGGCTCCCCCGTGATGGGGCTCACCGGTCCCAATGGTGGAGCTCCCCACTGCTGGATTTCTGACTGGCTCACACTCCCAGGTGCCCGGGCTCTCTGGTCCGGCAACATCTGTGATCCTGCTGGACCACGGATGTTGCCGGACCAGAGAGTCCCAGATTTAGGAGGTTCAATCTGTACAAGCAGAACCTGCCTACTTCACACAGGGTTACCATGGCAACGGCCTAGGCCTTTCGTGTGTGCTGGGAAAAACCAAATAGAAAGTTATGGATAGAGCCCTGTGCAGATTATCCCCCAGAAATGAGCTGCGGACACCCCCATTCACATCTGCCAGTGTGGATACTCACAGATATAAAGCGGATATCCACAAATCGGCAGGGCTCTAATTATGGATTCCACAATTAGAACAAGATGTGAACCTTTCTGAAGTGGCATTTTCCCATTTGCCTATGGCAGAGCACAAGTTCTGGAGTGCTCTTGGTTTGTTAAGATTTATTTAAAAAAAAAAAAAAAAAAAAAAACCAAACACTGGCTGACCTAGGAGAAGAGGACACACTCGCCTCAATCATGGATCTTTCTGGCTTCCATAGAAGGGATAAGAAAAATGTTGGGTGTAAAAGCCCAAAATGTTGTCAAGGCTGATATTTGTGTCAGCCTGGCATCATTCCGCCTTCTCCTGACTTTGCTTAAATCCTTCTGTGCATTAGGGGCTGAGCGCTCCACTGTTACAGATTACACCTCCTGTGACCAAACAGCATTACTATTTTAATAGCTGAACTAGGGGGCTACGCTCCCTGCTCGCCAACCCCCCTCTTGGCTGGGGAGGGCCCAGGGGCAAGGCCACTCCAGCCCCAGCTCTTCCCCAACCCCAGCTGCCAGGGAGGGTCCGAGGCTGTCCCAGCCCCGGCTTCCCTCCACCCACCCCTGGCCACTGGGGAGGGCCTGGGGCAGCCCCAGCTCCCCCAGCCCGGCCCTTTGGCCCCCCAGCCTCCAGGAGGGGGGGCCAGGACTGAGGCCACATCAGCCCCAGTCTCTTGGGGAGGGCTAGGCTGGGGACAGCTATGGTTCAGCTGCTGAGAGCCCCAGCTCTCTACGCGGGCCCTAGGGAGGCCAGGCTACGAGTGGGTAGGGCTTGGCTCCTGTGGATGCAGAGTGACATGATGACATCATCCCACAGGAAAAAAATTTATATATATAGATTTAGAGAGATTAGAACACATTTGCAGCTGCAGCGCTCTGCCTGCACCAAATAAAATAAAATAATTAAAAAAAAAAATCACTCCCTGGGCCATATGATGTTTTGCATTAGTATGCAATAGGGCAGCCCACTTGTGCAGACTGCTTTATCATTGAGCTTTCAGTTCACTCGTAGAAAGAGCTGATGTCAACCACCATGATTAATGTATGTTTAGAATAGAGAGAAAAACAAAAACAATAAATGACATATTAGTCACCCACGCAGGACTTCCACTGGGGCCATGCTCACACGTGAACGCTCGCACGAGGAAAACAGAAAACCACTCTCAAGCACATAATTACCTGTGGCCCTTGTTCAGTCTTGGCATCGAATGGGTCTCCAATGAGTCGCTTCTTGGCATACTCCACGCTGCGCTTGACAAATTCCTGGTAGATCTGCTCCTCCACAAATACTCGCGAAGCAGCAGTGCAGCACTGGCCTTGATTTAAGAAAACTCCTTGATGGGCACATTCGACCGCCAACTCCACTGGAAATGAAAGGTCAGCACATACAAAGTGAGGGGTTCTACTGACTTAAACCAGAAATTAACCAGACTTGTTGCAATTCCCTCATTACCGGCTCCCCCCTCAATGCTTCCTCAAAACTCATTTCAAGTAAGCCTTTAAAACTATGAAGAAAGCAAGCGTCAAGACATTGGGCCTTTCCGGACCACACCTTCTGACAGTCCGCACCACCATCCTCCCATCTGTTGCACACGTCTTAGCGAAGAAAATATTTCAAAATAATTGAAATCAATTTAATAACTCTTGAAATAACAAAATTGAAGTAGCATGACCTCACTATGGGGAAGCCTCAAAATGAATCCGAGGCAGGCTCCGTTAATGTGGACGTGCTATCTCGATTTAGAGCCCCAGGAAACACTGGGAAGTAATTAGTTTGAATGACTCTGGGGAGTAGTTATTTCAAAAGGGTGGCACCAGAGCATCCTCCATACCATTATTTCGAAATAACTATTTCAAAATTAGCGTTATTCCCTGAGGAAAGCAGGAGTACAGATTTCAAAATAAGTGATCCTTTATTTCAAAATAACAGGCTTGGGTAGCATGGACCTAAGGGGGGTTATTTTGAAATAAAGCCCTAGTGTAGACCGGGGCCTAAGGGCCCAATTCTGTCACCTTTACTCACAGTGTGGTAGTACCTTACTCCCCATGAGCAGACTCACTAAGGATGGTGGAATTTAGTCCTAATCCCATGAGGCAGGGATTTGGTCTTCATTGCCTATTGCCCATCAGAGGCATGGTATGAGTAATAATGATGAAGAGTGAGGTTTACAAGGTCGTGGTTGTAGATAGAAGGTGAACTGACAGACAGACGGCCAATTCAGCAGTAGCCACCGTAGCGACAACTGCTATAGCCAACTAGCCACATTCACAAGCCACATGTGGCTGTTTGGCCAGTTGATTAACGTGCTGGACACCACGGCTTTAGAGCCAAGCACGTGCCTGGTGCAGGGAGCTGTGTAGCATGCCCTCCTGCAAAGGAGTCTTGGCCAGGCTTTGTGACAAGTTGGACCACACTGCGCCCTCTGCTGGGGCCCTGTGAGGTTACAGCAGAGTCACTCGTGCTGTGCTGGCCACTGAGGCTAGAAATGATTGAATGACAACGTGAGAAATACTTACAGTCAGCATCCGCACACACAATGCAGGGGTTCTTCCCTCCAAGCTCCAGCGTTACCCTTTTGAGATTACTTTTAGAGGCTGCTTCCTTGATCAGTTTTCCAACCTATGGCATTGGAATTCACAGGGCACAGGTTTATCCCTCAAAGAAGTGAATTCATTCAAAGCAGCATAAAATGCACAAGGTTTACAAGAGCAAGGACAGGCTGTGAAACTCCTGGAATCATAAAATAATTCTTGCAGCAAGGGAGGTTTAGGTTGGACATTAGGAAAAACTTCAGGGTGGTTAAACACTGAACTAAATTGCCTAGGGAGGTTGTGGAATCTCCATCACTGGAGATATTTAAGAGCAGGTTGGACAGACATCTGTCAGGGATGATCTAGAGACAGTGCTTGGTCCTGCCGTGAGGGCAGGGGACTGGACTTGATGACCTCTCGAGGCCCCTTCCAACTCTAGTGTTCTAGGATTCCAGGTTTCCAATCTTTTTCTATTTTCTAGTTCTCACCACCTGATTCTATAGGTACTGAGCTATGCAAGGTGGGCCCTGCATTTTAAAAGCATAAATATTTATTATTTGTCCTAAATATAACTGAAATTTTGGGAAGTGGTATGATATAATTACCACCTATGCAAGCTTGTCTCCTGGAAGTCATTTACTGACAGAGGAAAGGAGGCAGGATCAGGCCGCTAATTGGTACAAGTAGTATTGCTAATGGACTGTTATAAGAACATAAGAATGGCCATACTGGGTCAGACCAAAGGTCCATCGAGCCCAGCATCCCATCTGCCGACGGTGGCCAATGCCAGGTGCCCCAGAGAAGGAGAACAGAAGACAATGATCAAGTGATTTATCTCCTGCCATCCATCTCCTGCCCTTGTTATGAAGGCCTGGGCACCATACTTTATCCCTGGCTAATAGCCATTTATGGACCTAACCTGCAAAAATTTATCAAGCTCTTTTTTAAACCCTAATAGAGTCCTGGCCTTCACAGCCTCCTCGGGCAAGGAGTTCCACAGGTTGACTGTGCGCTGTGTGAAGAAAAATTTCCTTTTATTAGTTTTGAACCTACTACCCATCAATTTCATTTGGTGTCCCCTAGTTCTTGTATTATGGGAAAAGGTAAATAATTTTTCTATAATCACTTTCTCCACACCATTCATGATTTTATATACCTCTATCATATCGCCCCTCAATCGCCTTTTTTCCAAACTGAAAAGTCCCAGTCTCTCTAGCCTCTCCCCATATGGGACCCTTTCCAAGCCCCTAATCATCTTAGTCGCCCTTTTCTGAACCTTTTCTAATGCCAATATATCTTTTTTGAGGTGAGGAGACCACATCTGCACGCAGTACTCGAGATGTGGGCGTACCATAGTTTTATATAGGGGAAGTATGATATCTTCTGTCTTATTATCTATCCCTTTTTTAATAATTCCTAACATCCTATTTGCCTTACTAACTGCCGCTGCACACTGCGTGGATGTCTTCATAGAACTATCCACTATAACTCCAAGATCCCTTTCCTGATCTGTCGTAGCTAAATTTGACCCCATCATGTAGTACGTGTAATTTGGGTTATTTTTTCCAACATGCATTACCTTACACTTACCCACATTAAATTTCATTTGCCATTTTGCTGCCCAATCACTCAGTTTGCTGAGATCTTTTTGTAGTTCTTCACAATCCCTTTTGCTTTTGACTGTCCTGAACAACTTTGTGTCATCTGCAAACTTGGCCACCTCACTGCTTACCTCATTTTCTAGATCATTGATGAACAAGTTGAACAGGATTGGTCCCAGTACTGACCCCTGGGGAACACCACTAGTTACCCTCCTCCATTGTGAAAATTTACCATTTATTCCCACCCTTTGTTTTCTGTCTTTTAACCAATTCTTGATCCATGAAAGGACCTTTCCTCCTATCCCATGACCACCTAATTTACGTAAAAGCCTTTGGTGTGGGACCGTGTCAAAGGCTTTCTGGAAATCTAGGTATATTATATCCACTGGGTGCCCCTTGTCCGCATGTTTATTAACCCCTTCAAAGAATTCTAACAGATTAGTTAGACACGACTTCCCTCTGCAGAAACCATGCTGACTTTTGCCCAACAATTCGTGCTCTTCTATGTGCCTTGCAATTTTACTCTTTACTAGTGTTTCTACTAATTTGCCTGGTACTGATGTTAAACTTATCGGTCTATAATTGCCAGGATCTCCTCTAGAGCCTTTTTTAAATATTGGTGTTATATTGGCCATCTTCCAGTCATTTGGTACCAAAGTGGATTTAAAGGATAGGTTACAAACCACTGTTAATAACTCCGCAATTTCACATTTGAGTTCTTTCAGAACCCTTGGGTGAATGCCGTCTGGTCCCGGAGACTTGTTACTATTCAGCTTATCAATTAATTCCATAACCTCCTCTAATGTCACTTCAATCTGAGTGAGTTCCTCAGATTTGTCACCTAAAAAGGCTGGCTCAGATTTAGGAACCTCTGTAACATCCTCAGCCGTGAAAACTGAAGCAAAGAAATCATTTAATCGCTCCGCAATGGCACTGTCTTCCTTGATCGCTCCTTTTATATCTTTATCATCCAAGGGCCCCACTGCTTTTTTAGCGGGCTTCCTGCTTCTAATGTATTTAAAAAACATTTTACTATCATTTTTTGAATTTTTGGCTAGCTGTTCCTCAAACTCTTTTTTGGCTTTTCTTACTACATTATGACACTTAATTTGGGAGTGTTTATGTTCCTTTCTATTTTCCTCACTAGGATTTGACTTCTACTTTTTAAAAGCTGCCCTTTTCTCTCTCACTGCCTTTTTAACATGGCTGTTTACTAACACAGAACCACCATGGCTAAAGTATAAAGTATAAAAGTATAATCTGTCAGGTGACATTCTGATATTATGATGAAGGTACCTACCATGTCTCCACAGTGAATGAGATGAGTTTTTGCATTTAAAGAAGGGATTTAGTCTCTGGTATCATATAGCCTCATGACAGGGTTTATTTTTCAGTTACAGAATGAATTGCCCTAAGAATTTACACAAGCCATATAATTAGGGCTGGTCAAAATCAGGGAAACATTTTTTTCCATGAAAATTTTTGAGCAATAAAAATGTTTGTTACATTTGAATTTTCTCCTAGTATTTTCTGACAAAAATGGATTTGAAATCAAGCTCTGGGATCATCTAGGGTACATCTACACAGCGGCACTATTTCAGGATAATGTCTGCTATCCCAAAATAGTTTTCTGCACGATGTAAGAGCAAGCCCGTTATTTCGAAATGCATTCAAAATAACGGGCTCGTTATTCCGACGTCTCGTAAACCTTGTTGCACAAGGATTAAGGGACTCATCAGAATAGCACTCTCTTTCGAAATTAGTGCTGTTTAGACAACCTATTTTGAAATTTGGTGCTCTCTCAAAATAAGCTACGCAATTGCGTGGCTCAAATTGTGAAGCTTATTTCGAGCTATGCACAACTGTGTAGACGTACCCCGAGTGAGTCTGTTCTCCTGCATAACACAGATCATAGAAGTTCCTCCAAACACTTTGTTGAATGGTAGCTTATCTTTTAGAAAAACAGCAAACCTTAGGTTAAAGAATTTCCAAGTTGTTCCAACTAAATGACTGTTAAAAGTGTAGGCTTTATTTGCTGTCTGAATTGGTCTTGGCTCAATTTCCAGCCATTGGCTTCTGTTTTACCTTTGCCGGCAAGACTGAAGAGTCCATCATCAAATATTTGTTCCCCCGCTATGCATTTATAAACTGTGACCAAGCCACTCCTTAACCTTCTCTTTGTTCAGCTAAGAGATTGCGCTCCTTGAATCTGCGGTATGTTAATAGCATGTCCTCTCAACCTTGTATTCAGTTTTGGACCTAGGAGAAACACTCAGGTCTTGAGGAATCAGAGCAGTAAAACAGAACACTCAAGCTTCACGTGCAACCTTTATAGCCAGAGCAGCCTTAGTGACTGTCTGTCACCACTGAGAACAGCCTCTTTCCATCCTCTTTGGAACCTCCCTTCAGGAAGTTGAAGGCTGCTATCAAATCCCCCCTCTCTTCTCTTCTGCAGACTAAATAAGCCCAAATCCCTCAGCCTCTCCTCATAAGTCACGTGTTCCAGCCCCCTCATCATTTTTGTTGCCCTCCACTGGATTTTGTCCAGTGTGCCCACATCCTTTCTGAATTGGGGCACCCAGAACTGGACACAATACCCCAGATGTGGCCTCACCAGTAAGGATGTTAAGAGGTGGGTAACTGGCTAATCATATAGTCAATGCTATTTATACTGACTGTGTGATTAGTCGATAAGGGAAGGGGCTAACGCCAGGTCCAGTTTAAATATAATAAGAGCCGGGCCTCTGCTCGTGGCAAGCCTGGACCCACTGTGGGCAGAGGCTGCTTTGCAGCAGCCTGCCTTCCCCTCCCCCCCCCGGGTCTGTGATAGAGGCAGCAGCCTGGGGGATGGCAGGCAGGTGCTAGGGGGAAAACCAGCTTTTAAGAGGCAGCAAGGGGCTGGGAATGCAAGTAGTCAACTCGACTACCCGATACATTTAGGCTTATCGCTTACATTGCGATTCACCAGAGCCGAATAAAGGGGAATAAATCACTTCGCTACATCTGCTGGCAATGCTCTTCCTAATGCACCCCAATATGCCATGAGCCCTCTTGGCTACAAGGCCACACTGTTGACTCCTATCCAGCTTCTCATCCACTGTCACCCCCAGGTCCTTTTCTGCCAAACAGCTGCTTACCCAGTTGGTCCCCAGCCTGTAGCAGTGCCTGGCTTTCTTCCATCCCAAGTCCAGGACTCTGCACTTGTCCTTGCTGAACCTCGTGAGATTTCTTTTGGCCCAATCCTCCAATTTGTCTAGCTCACTCTGGACTCTATCCCTGCCCTCCAATGCATCTACCGCTCCCCCTAGCTTAGTGTCATCTGCAAACTTATTTAGCAGTGCAGAGCCTTCCAGTTAGCTCACCGGGACAGCCCTCAAGATAACAGAAACAGAAAGCTGTCTTCTGCTGAAAATTAACATAACCTATTAACTTGACAGCGAACTCAGAGGATAATATTATATGGTAGCTGCTTGATTGAAAATAAACTAACAAACTCACTGCTGCAAAGTAGGAAGCTAGGAGGAGACACTGTCAGGGAACTGAAGATCACAACTTAAAATCATAGGTGTTAAAAGCAAATACTAATTAATAAAAATGTTTTCATTCTGCCCTACCCCATGTTCATTTTGATTTGACCATCTCTCTGCAGTATTTGTACCCAAATACTAAAGCAAGATGCTAATGCACAAGAACCAGAAAGTGAAGCTGATTAGAACTAGCACCCTACCTAACTGTACTCAGTATGTCCCTCATTACTGTATCAGAGCACTTCAGTTATCAAATGTCCTCCCACAATTCAAAATAAAAATCCTGACTCCAGTGCAATTGATGGAACTCCTCCTACTCGCTGGAATGGAGCCAAGATTTGAGCCCCAGCCTTAAGACAAAGGATATCTGATGCATTTTCTTTCAATTACAGAGCCGTTCATTTTTTAAATAAAAAGTGGATCCATGATAAGACACCTTCTTGTTTTTCAAACCTTTCTTGTTTTTGTAATAGGGAGCGCCTGGTTTTCATTATATAGAAATAATTGTCTTTGTAGGCTAAGAATAATGTATGTATGTATTTTACACAGTATCAAATAAAAGACAATACTCCACATGAACATGCCACCAATCCCATTCATATTTATACCACAATCTTCACAAAGAAGAAGGATGCTCCAGGCGGCATTCCCTCCTCCCTCCCCTCCTCGGGATAATCAGTAGGAATGCACATATGTATGATAAACCACTAGATGGTATGGTTGTGAAATGCAAGACATTTGGCTTTCGGCAGGTCTTTGAACCTTTGAAATGAGACACACCTTGTGTGTTGGAGAAGGCAGCTCAGTGTAATTTGTCATAATTATGCAAATTAGAAAAAGCTTGTGGTGAAATGTCAAAATGGAAGAATGCTCAAGTAGGATGTTTGTAATCAAAGGAAAGTGAAAAAAAAAAAAACAAACAAATGTGTCCAACACATGGCCTGGATGAACAGCCAACACATGTAAATCTTTGGCATAAGCACTTCCTTTTATCAGAGGCTGCCCTTTGTCATGCAGCAAAGGAAGACACATGCACCTATCAGTATAGATTTTTCTTGCAATATAATTACAAGGGCAAAGGAGCTAAGTAACTAGTGGAAAAAAAAACCCTATTTAACTTGTAGGCAAATTTTGATTCAGCAGCATTCACCAGCTGTGTGTGTTCTCTTTCTACCTGCCATTAGAGTGCTCAGGTTTTAGTAGCAAATATCTGCAGGTTGAACCTCTCTAGTGCAGCACTCTCTGGTCTGGCACCATCTGTAGTCCGGCATGATTTTAGCGAGGCCGATGTCCACTTATTGTAGGTGTGGCCAAGTTTCCCCACAGTCCCATAAAGTTTGTTTACAGCCACCAGTCCTGGCTCACAGTGTTCTGAGCTGTTATTTAGCTCTAATTTACCCCAACTGTTTTCTAAGAGCCCAGTAAGCAGTGGAAGTGTTGGTAATGCTGCTAGACAGTATTGACCTCCCGTGGTTCGGCAAATTCTCTGGTTCGGCACCATTCAGGTCCTGAGGATACTGAACTAGAGAGATTCAACCTGTAGCTAGAAGATTCACTGAAAGTGACATTCAAGTTGGTTGTCACTTGTTTGCTCGGTACTAATAAAGCAACACATTGATAAGGCATGCACCTCTCCCTTCCCCCACACTGCTAACCCCAAGCACACCCCTGGAGCGATCATTTCTTTCTTCAAAGCAGGCAGGCATCTCTATGAATGGGATCAGGATTTGACCCCAAGACTCAGTAACTAGCATGAGATTTAAACAGCAGCAGAACTGTTTAATATAAATACAACACTGTTTATAGTTGGGGCGGCCCATCCATATAGGCAAACTAGGCGGTCGCCTAGGGTGCCAAGTTAAATGGGGCGCCAAATGGTGGCGCAATATCATTGAGGGGTTTGGAGGTGGGGGTGCCGATTGCATGGTTCACCTACGGCGCCAGTTGCTGGCATCTAGTCTAGGGCCGCCCCTGTTTATAGTTATGCAGTCTTGGTGGCCAATGTTGATAAACTGGCTTTTTAGAGGATGTGATTTTTAAGTAATTGTACTAATGACCTCTCCAGTCCATCACCTTGTTTCCAGAACAGGCACATAAGAAACAGCCATACTTGTCCCCTATGCTGTTTAATATATACACATGAAGCCGCTGGGAGAGGTCATAAGGAGTTTTGGAGGACGGTGCCATCAATATGCAGATGACACCCAACTCTATTTCCCTGTGACATTAGAACCAGGTGTGGCAGTGACTGATCTAAATCGGTGTCTGGAGGCAGTAATGGTTTGGATGAAGACAAATAAGCTGAAGTTGAACCCAGATAAGACTGAGGTCCTGTGGATCAGGAGGCCATCTGTTCAGGAATGTGGCATGGCACGGCACCTGTTCTAGATGGGGTTACTCTCCCCCTGAAAAAACAGGTATGCAGCTTGGGAGTCCTCCTGGACCCTTTTTTAACATTTGAAAAGTCAGATTTCTTCGGTGGCCAGGAGTGCCTTTGGGCAACTTAGTTTGAGCTGCCAGCTGCGACCCTTACTGAACAAGCATGACTTGGCCACAGTGATCCATGCTCTTGTTACATCCCGACTGGATTACTGTAATGCACTTTATGTGGAGCTGCCTCTACAAGAGCCTTCAGAAACTCCAACTGGTCCAGAATGCGGCTGCTTGAATTTTAACTAACACTAGTTATATGGAACACATTATGCCAGTGCTTCGGCAGCTGCACTGGCTTCCGGTATGTTTCTGGGCACAATTTAAGGTTTTAGTTATGACCTGTAAAGCCTTAAATGAGTTGGGTCCGGGGTATCTGAAGGACCGTCTTCTCCCATATGAACTTGCCCGGGGATTGACGTCAGCTGGGGAGGCTTTGCTTCATGTTCCCCCACTTGTGGAGATAAGATTAACATCTACGCAGAACAGGGCATTCTCAGCTTTTGCTCCCAGTCTGTGGAATTCTCTTCCTTGGGATATTCGCATGGCGCCAATGCTAGCGTTGTTTCGGTGTCAGGCTAAAGCCACACTTTTTATTTGTGCTTTTATTAATGTTTGAGTTTGTATGTGTCTGTTCCTCCTCTCTATATGTTTTTAGCTGGTTATGTCCCTGTGGGGTCTCATATTTTAAATTTTTATACATATTTGTATTGTGTTTTTTTGTAAGCTGCCTTGAATATTTTAAATAGAAAGGCGGGGTAAAAATATATATATAAATAAATAAATAAATAAATAAATACTGGGTCAGACCAAAGGTCCATCTAGCCCAGCATCCCGTCTGCGGACAATGGCCAACACCAGATGCCCCAGAGGCACCATTCGGGAAGGACAACCTTTCAGAGTTATGGCAAGAATACGGTTACAAAACTTGAGAGATTTTGAAGAGCATTAAAACTTTGCCCTAACTCTGCTCCAGTTCAGTGGTCATTGATGTCACTGGGAGCAGAGACAGATGGTTGCCAAAAGCCTCTGAAAGATTCCATCATCAAGTCAATTTCTTTTTTCCAAGCACCGAGTATGACTGAAATGACAATGATCCAAGTTTCCACAGACAGCACTTCTACAAGACAAATAGTGCTCCTCGTGAAGAACAGTATCCGGTAACGCTGCAAGGCTAACGGCAAGTTTAAGCAGAAAATGATCACTTACCTCCGTTGATCCAGTGAAAGCTATTTTGTCAACATTCAGATGGGCAGAAATGGCAGCCCCAGCGGTGGGGCCATATCCTGGCACGATGTTTACCACCCCAGGAGGAAAGCCCACCTGAAAATGAATTTAGAGACTGTGCTATGGAAATGGAGTAATAAGGACTATTCAGATTTCCTCTCAGACTCCACTAAAGAGAAGTAGATCCCAGTTCTTAGGCAAAGAAAACCAAACTATGCTTCCATATGGAGGATTTGCCCTCACTCAATAGGGTTGCCAGATGGTTTCAACAAAAATACCGGACATCACAATCTATATTACATCTTATTTAGAAAATACCAGACATTTATATTTTCTCAATTTGTTTCCAGAACAGAAAGCTCAAATACTGGACTGTCCGATTCAAAGCCGGACACCCGGCAACCCTATCACTCAAAGATAAAAAATACTATAGAAACTAGCCAAGAACTTTATAAACATGAATCAGCTGAGCGTCTCAAAGCCCCCAGTGAGTTAACTCCCTGCATCCTGCAAACTACACACACACCTTTTCTCACATAAGTGGTTGCCCTGAAACCAGAATCAGGGCCCCAATGTTCATTAAATCCTGAAGTATGCTCAGTACTTTTTAAAGACTGAGGCATGTAGC
Organism: Pelochelys cantorii; assembly: GCA_032595735.1. NCBI lineage: Eukaryota > Metazoa > Chordata > Testudines > Trionychidae > Pelochelys > Pelochelys cantorii. Next base: position 39,187,327 of record CM064338.1, on the reverse strand, counting down.
ATACAAAAGTTTGAAATCCAGACAGACAAGTTGCCAGATTCAAAATGGTTTCCAGCACTGTGACAGCTTGCTCCCTGTTAAGAAATGCCTGGAATCACCAGGAGGGAATTACTGGAGGATTTGCATTTTGCAGCTCTGCTGTTACAACAGAAGTCTTCCGCCCAAATGTGGCCTTCAGCCAAAGCTACGAGACCCTAGTCAGCTGGTGACTACAGGGCCAAATTTTACCTTTCAAGTGTGTTTTATACAGAAAGATCCTGAGGCTGCCTCTTGTGTCTCTTCAGGGGCCAGGAGGATTAAGGTATCAGTATGACACCACTAGACGATGTAGTTTTCCCGACTAGCGCTAAGAGACCAGCTGGTAAGAGATCTGTGCCAGATTTTGCCACATTTATAATGTATTAATCTAGAAACAGCCACCTTGTGTTCTGGCCCAATGGCAATAGGCCAAACTTTGGTAAAATTCTAGTGAAATGCAAGCCAATGTCTTGGCCCAGCAGGCTCGTTGACTGCTCTGTAAAACGTGGGTTGCTGTGAAGAGTGGATTTCTAGGCTGGCCAGTCTCCATTTCTGATGGGATATGCAGGCACACAACCCTCTTACCTAGTATCCCATGAGCTGATAGTTGTTCGGTTCCCTTCCTTTCTTGTGGACTCTTCTAGTACACACATTCAGGGGGTCACTAAGAAAATTTACCTGCCCCAGTAATTCATGTAACTTAGAAAAAATTCTGATACAGCCAAAAAGGAATATGGTTTGGTTATAAACTGCTTTGGAAAATTCAACTTTCTTCTGGGTAAGGCTTTAGAGTTTTGATGGCTGTCTAGCTTGCCTGTCCCAGCTTGGTGAATGGTCAACACTTAATGCTGCTTATACTCCCTCTACAGGGAATGTTGATTTAAACTTCTAGATATTATTTGATAGACCACTGAGAGACAGATCGCATGCAAGAGATCCATGGGGCCAAGTAATCATTGTGTTTGGGACCGCCTTTCACAAAAACTCAGCAAAGTACATAAAACCAAGTATAACTTGAGACATGTTCTATTGAACTCAGTGTCACTTAAGCACAATTAACTTGTTTAGGCGAGGCAGGGCAAAACGGAGGCACGTGAGAGTACAGACTGCAGGAGTGAGCCATCAGGAGTCAAGGTAAGTGGTGGCACCCATGGGAGGAGCACGTTCATCCTTGGCTTAACTGCATTGACATCAGTGGGCTTGCACTGGGGTGAATGTAACTCCTTGGCTTACGAGGATTTGGGTCATTCATCTGACAAGTGTTTTCCTGGATGGATCTTGGGTCTTTCAAGAAAGAACTGTTTGGGCACATGGCTATCCCTGCGTTATTTTCCGTGCAGGATTAGGGGGTCCTGGGTCCAGGGGCTAGATCTTAGCTCTGTTAAGCACCAGGCACACTTTCATAAGTCAGCTATCATCAAATGGTTGCAAGGATGTAGTGCCATTTCTGTGCATGAAGCAGCTGCAGGGTCTGGTCCCAGATTCTAAGAGCAATATTTTGCCACCTGTACTTCTGCCAAGTAGAATCACATTGTGTCACATGATTTCTGGGATAATTATGCTAACATGAATAAGGATGGCAGAATTTAGCTCCAGATAGTCTCACTAAATGTAGTAGAAAAAAAGAGATACAAATGACATAGCTGGGCATTTAGGCACCATCTTAGCAAGAGACATAAAGGTATGCCCATCTTTAAGTATGTGGCTAGTCTGATCCCAGTGAAATTACTGGCACTACTTGCATGCCTAGCACTGGACACTTTCCTAATTTACCAAGGCACTTATGACATTCACGGAGAGAGAGACAGAGAGATAAAAGTTTGAAAGAAGAAGGTTGTTTCTCGGCCCGGCACTGAATGGAGAGGGCAGCAACGTTTTTGGGAGCAGACGATGGCGACAGCTGCCTTTTGAACTGCACTTGGTGCGTATCAGAAACAGCATCTTGCATAAACCCCCTGAACATACTGCTAAGATTTCTTACCTCCTTGATTAAGGAACCAATGTAGAGGGATGTGAGAGGTGTCTGCTCAGCTGGTTTAATAACCAGCGTGTTCCCGCAGCACAGTGCTGGTGCCATCTTCCAAACAAGCATGAGCAATGGAAAGTTCCACTGAAAGAGTATAAAATGGATCATATTAGCATCAGTTAGATCCCTATTTACCTCTGTGCAGAGGTCCCCTTTGCTTTCAGTTGCATCTATTGGCTACAGAGAAAGTTAAACGAGTAGGAAGATATCCACCATTACAAAGGACTCATGGCAGTGTATGGCACTTGGATGGGTTATGGAGGCGTCACCTTTAGAAAAAGTTTAGAGTGCAAATTGTACCAGTCACTAACAGGTTGTCTTAGACAGCTAAGGAAGAAGTTTTACCAAGTTGGAGGCTGGTGGAGCGCACAAGGCCTTGATGAGTTGGAGTTAGTACAGACAAATATAATGGAAATAGAATAATCGATATGCATAAGGACTGTTGTTTCTGGCATTGTACATACTTGCATTGTGCATACTCTCAGCCAGTGGGGCTGACAGACCCGCTGGGCCCCTGGGCAAGGTGTGTGCGGGAGAGCGGCTCTGTGCCCTGGAAGAGGTGGGGCCTCAAGCAGAAGGGGTGGGGAGGGGTTAGCCTCCCCCAGGCAGCCCTCAGTGCTGCTCAGCGCGGGGCTTCAGCGGCAATTTAAAGGGCCTAAGACTCCAGCCACCACCACTACTGCAGTGTTCTTTTGAATCCCCAGCTCCTGGGGCAGCTACCCCTTTTGCCCCCCACCCCCAGCAGCAGGCCTGCTCAAGCCATTCGTAGTGAAGCTGTAAAGTGGAGATGCTATTCTGGGTTACCACCTATTTTGTCACTCCAGCGTCTCAACAAAAAGTTGGATTTATACCTCAGACCTCCCGCTCCACACCTAAGTGTTAGAGTACCATATTGGACTGAATCCTGGCCCCGTGTGCATGGATGGCTGTCCAGGAAATCACAACTGGACTTCCAATTTGCTGATGTGGCTATTTGCAGCAATACATTTCTCAAGGTTCCCTGTATGTTAATGAGGTTAACCTCATGCTTACACATATTAAAAATCTCCAAATAACTTCATTAGGTTTGTTCTTTTGTGGTTAGTTTGTAATTACAAAGCACTGATTACTTCATCTGATAGCACTTACACTTATGCTAACTCATCTCTTACTCCTAAGCTTCAGCTGAAGTATTGTGTCCAGTTCCGGGCACCACTTTTCAGGAAAGATGAGGAGAAACTGGAAAAACTCGAGAGGAGCAATAAAAATGATTAAAGGTCAAGAAAAAATATCCTATGAGGGAAGATTGTAAATATTGGGTTTATTTAGTCTGGAGAAGAGAAGAGAGGAAGAGAAAAGAAAAAAGAAGAGAGAGGGGACCCGATAAGCATTTTACAAGGAGGAGGGAGAAAAGTTGTTCTCTTTAGCCTCCAAGGATAGGACAGGAAGCAATGGGCTTAAATTGCAGCCAAGGCCATTTAGAATGGACATTAGGGAAAACTTCATAACTGTCAGAGTGGTTAATCACTGGAATAAATTGCCTAGGGAGGTTGTAGAATCTCCAACACTGGAGATTTTTAAAAGATTAGACAGACACCTGTCACTTCACTTTATATGCCCTTACTTTATATGCATGTCACTTTTACTAAAGTGGTAGGAATAAAATTACACGGCTGGAACACAGTGTAATCTGGCAACCCTGAGCATGAGCAAATGTCAATCAAAATGTCTCGCAGGCCAGCACATGGGCCACGGGTTACCCACCAATGGGCTAAATAATACTTAGTCCTCCTGTAAGTGCTGGGGACTAGACTACGTAACCTCTCGAGATCCCTTCCAGTCCTACGATTCTGTAACTGTTAGGCCTCTGCTAACTACTGGATACTTAATTTGTTAAGTATTGTTAGCTTAACAGACCTTACTAGGCCTCAACTTAATGCAAAGCCCATCCCAAATATTAATATTTTATGTTTCCCTACTCACATTACAGCTCTAACAGCCCCTATTTTACTATCTTAAAGCATTTGCTAGGCCTTAGCATAGGATATGTAATTTGATCTTGCACTCTCAGATCTGTGCTTACAGGTCAACAGATACACCTCTTCCAAGAAATTATGGACTGTACATTTAATTTTGCTCTGAGCTGGACAACCCTTCACAGACCACAACGGCATTCTTTACAAGAACCTCAGACTTAATTTTGCAGAGATTTTCTGCTGTTGGCTGAGCTGCTGAGAAAGATGGACCTGTGTCTGTAATCAGGCCCTCCACGGTCCATCTTGTGATGTTACACAGCATCACAAATATGAGGGTGCTATGGAATGAAACGGTTCACTGGTATAGTCTTGTTCTTTCCAGAACTATTGAACGGGATGAGATACCAGTAAACGGCAAGCACATCCATCTGTACCTTGGCTCTTCACTATGAAACTACAACAGACTGTTCATTTTTCAGGATCCAGAAGATGTTCTAGAGCTGCATTCAAGTCACACTTTTCTTTCTTTTCAATCAGGTTTCTTACTTCCTTTGGAATTAGGAATTAACTCTTCATGGTTTTCTCGGTGTTGAAAATGTCTGTCTTGGTCAAGGATTGGTATATACTTTTCTGCTCTTGGAGTCTACCTACAGAGTGGAAATACCTAGCTCAGCATGATTAATTATGCCACTTGGTGTCATGGTGGATTTCGTCATTAAAAATAATGCTCTTTTAAGGAGGATGGAAAATGGCCAACAGAATGAAGACCTCTTATTGGTCTCAAGCCAAGAAGTTTCTTTGTAAATATATAGAGGCAAGCAAGATAGGAATCCAGAACTTTACAGCGACCAGAAAAACAACAATTTCTAAGAGAAGAACTCCTGTATCCTAACCCATAAGACAAGACACAAAGCAGAGCTGTAAATAATCTAGAGCATAGTTCAACCTTTTCCATACTGGCACATGATTTTCCACACCACAATGCTTCACCCGTTTAACTGAGACCTTCTCCAGTCGGGAAATTGAGAAGAGCAGCATGGCCATGACTTGCTTCCTAAGGTCTGTTGCCAGCTCTCCCTGGAGACCAGGATTCTCAGGTTTAGAGTCCATGATTAAAAGTCAACACTGGCCAAAGAAATCTACACCACGGAAGTGTGCTCCAAACCTGCCAGGACCCTCCGTGCCCCAGGGTGGTACTGCGCCGGTATAAGTGAACACAGTAGCCAGAAAGCCAGATTTTGGATAACCATCATGCTATAATACCTCTCCTAGGGTGCATCTACACAGCAGCGTTATTTTGGAATAATGGCCTTTATTCCAAAATAATGATGCGAGTGCCTACACAGCAATTCCATTATTTTGAAATAAATTCAAAACAGATGGCTTATCCCGACTTCTGTAAACCTCATTCCACAAGAAAAACTCCTCTTCCGAAATAGCTATTTTGGAATAGCAGTAGTGTGGGCACTCCACTGCTGCTGTTATTTTGAAATAGCTCCCCACCAGGGAATCGAGGTAGCAGGTCTATATTAGGGAAGCCTGCCTCGGACTAATTTCCAGGCTTCCCTGTAGTGTATTTCTTCCGGAATAGCTTATTTCGAAATAAGCGTGCAGTGTAGACGTACCAATACAGAGCTTTTCCTTAGTAGAATCAAAGCACTTTACAAAGGAGGTCAGTATCATTCTGGGAACATAGGCCAGTCCCATATAAATTGATACCAAGCTAAACAATCTCAAAAGGTACGGGGAAATCTGTCCATATATTTTTAAGCTTCAAGGTTTTTTTTAACAGAACATTCTCCTAGTTGTTTTGCCACCACCTCCCCTTCTTCCCCGCCTCCCCCGTCCTCAATGCAAGTGAAAGTTTGAAGGGTTTCTTTGCAAATCCAAACACAGCAGTGTTAACAAAGCAAAGCCTGGAGATGAAAGGACAGGCCTAGTTTAATCGCCTCCACAGAGTGATATAGTAATAAAACAAGCGAAAAAAGAATAATAAAGGTCACCTTTAAAATGTCAATAATGTTAGTAATCTAAGGAGCAGTTTCTAACCCTACTAGACTGTTTTCAGTTTCTGCGTGATCCAAGCTCATCCCAGGTTAAACTCTGATGAAATCAAAGGAATTACATACCAAAAATTAGTGGCCTTGTTTTTTTATTATGACTATGCCCTTACAGTGGAACAATATGCCTCAGGGTGCCCATAAAGTCACATTAAACTGCAAATGTAACCACTTCCGAGGCTAAGTCCAATATTTGTGTACAATTCCCAAAGATTAAATGGTTAGATATGATCTTGAGATATCATGGGGGGGAGGAGAGGGAGGAGAGAGAAGAACCGAGTGGATGCTTTGGTGGCTTGGCTTTCCAAACCTCCTGCCTGCAAAGGGCCACAACAGAATTTCTGAAGGGGCATAAATCCACAATCAGGTCTGTTTGGAGGACGGACATAGAGACATTTGAATCAGCGGTCCATGGAAGTTGGAGCTTAAGCGCACAAACAGGATTGGTTGTGGTAGCAGGGAATGGGATTCGATCACTCAAGAGGTCCCTTTCAGACTTATGTCTCTAATGCAAGACGCACAAGAGGTTTGATTTCACTGGACTCTTGAGTCACTGGAATGAAGCTATTTCACAAAGGACAATACTCAGTTCTTCAGGCCTTGTCTACACCGGCATATTTTGTCACCAAAAACTGCCTTTTGTTGACAAAACGGTGAGAGCGTCCACACTACAATGCAACTTTTGTCAGGAAAAACACCCAGTTTTGGCAACAAAAAAAACTTCCACTCCTGTGAGAGACTTTCGTCTTTTCTCCTCCCTTTATTGTCAACAAAGAGCCAGCATGGACTCTGTTGTTGGTTTTGTTGTGAGAACTGGCTCCTGCCAGTATCCCACAATGCCTGTCCAAATGCTCAGTGTTTTGTGATCTCTGCTGTCCTGCAGGCATGCGACTTTCCCCTTTCGAAGCTCTGGGAAAGATCTGATAGCCATTTGGGGAACAAACAAAAAAAGCAAATCATTGGAATGCTCTCATTCTGCCCTGCTAGAAACACAGCAATAGGCAGACTGCTGCTGCAGGGGGAGGGCTCAGAGACTGCTGTCCTGCTTTAACATTCCTTAGCGTGGATTCATGATGCTACTCCCAGCAGCTGAGAATGCTATGGGAGAACTTGGAGAGAATCCCACGATGTGCAGAAATGAGTTCTGCCTTCCCACAACACTGCACTGTGGGATACTTACCCACATTGCTTTGCTCTGTCGACAGGGGAGCTAGCCATCTGGCCATGAAATCGATGGTGAGGCAGAAAAACATGACCAGTTTTCATTTTTGCATGACGACAGAACTTGTGTCACCAAACCATCCCAGTGTAGACATAGCTCCAGCAAGGCTCCGTAAAACAGAGTAAGACCGCTTTCATTCCCAACCAAACTTTTTCCACACGTCAAGCTATTACACACAAGACACACACCTAGGACATCTCCCAATCTCCCTGCAGTTGTGTCTCACACACAAAAGCAAACAGTCCATTCAACTCCAAGATCTAGGTCAGAAATCAGCCGTGAGGGGCCCAATCCTGCTCCCACTAAAGTTAGTGGCAACCTTCCTTTGATGTTAATGCAAACTGGGTCAGGCTCAAAGTCTCCAGAATCCCAGCACAAAAGTCTCTCTGGTAGAGTCTGACCCAAGAGCTTCCTCTGACCTCCTCTGAGGAAAGATGTTCACTTTGCTTTACGGGAGCCATAATGGTTGTAAGTCTGGCTGGCTGCCTGTTTAAATAAAGAACGCGGTACCTGATGAAGACCTGAGGAATTCTGAGTGTAAGTCAGAGTTTCTCAGCATCAGAAACAAACCTATCAGGCAAAGAAAAAGGCTACTGATCAGCTATAACAACCAAACTATAGGAACAAGGAAACAAAAACTAACAAATACCACCGTTTAAAATTAAAAACCGGTAATGCCGGCCAGCATTACATAACCGTCAGGAGAATTAGCTTGCAAATGCTCAGTAAGAAGAGGATCAAAAAGGTAGGAAGAGCAGTTGACGCTGGATTGGTCACGGGTGACTCTAGCATAAGTGCCATATAGGAGACTGACACCTGATTAGCATAGAAGGCTGGGTCTTATAAAGAGCAGCTTATATTGCCATAGGCTAATTCCATCTGATGAGTCAAGAAGCAACATTAAACAGACTCCAAAGGGAAGTCCCTCCAATGCCGCCTCCTCATCTAGAAGCTCAATGACTGCAATGCCGTGGGGGCAGGCAGAGATATTTTTGTAAATGCAGGGGACCCTCAGGGTAGAAGCATCTCTTGGCAAAAAAACAACAGGTGGTTTTGTACTTACTGGAGTTATAGCCCCACAAACACCCATCGGTTCATGCCTGGTGAAGCAGACGACATTTTCATCTGCAAAACAAAAGCCAAAACATGTCAGAGACCAACCACGTACTGCACTTGTGAAGGGGGTCAACTACTGGAAACAATATAAAAGGATATAAAGAACAGACAGGGGCAGAATTAATATAAACCAGTTATGTTAGACAAAGCTAATCTGAAAGGATTGTGGAGTCATGCATTTTATCCTGTACCCAGGAGGGGTGCTCAGCAAAAGGATGAAAACTATCTATCTGATAGGAAACATCTGTCACAGAATAAGTCAAATCTTTTGCTTTCTGCAGAGGGCCAAATGCTGCTCTAATTCAGACCCTTTGGAATCCACGGACTTTCCTCACATCCATTCCAGCAAGTCAGTTTCTCCCTTTCACTTGCTGCTCGGACACATTCCACTGGTGCAATTCTACATTTCCATGAACAAAGAAACGGAATTATTAATGCTCTTCTGATGGTTAGATTCATATGGGGGAAGACAACAGGTTTATGGCACAGGGAAAAATCCGAACCAGGAGTTTTGTGACAAACTTCCAGAAGAAATACTTAAATGAAAAAAAAGTTTTGAGATTTAAAAAAAAAAAAAAAAAAAAAAAAAATGAAAATTTGTTTTGATTCGAGCAACTGTTTTGTTTCTGATAAACAAAAAAGAATATTTTAGTGTGGAAATTTCCTGTCAAAAATTTAATTAAAAAAAAAAAACACACACAAAATTTTCCAATTAAAAATTTTATTTTCTGTGAAACTCCATTTCAGGGGGCTCTAGATATTATGCACTTTGGAAGATGTCAAACAAGTTTAAGAGCCAGACTTCACAGAGAACAGATCTGCAAATTAAAGTGAGCTTGGGTAACCAAGACATCTGGCTTTGCTATAGGCTTGGGCTCTGCTATCCTTAGAGATAAGCCAATGCTGACTGGCAGGCAGAAGGGGGCAGGGAAGAGGGACTAAGTGCTGCCCTTCGGAGCTACCAGAAGGAGCAGGTCTTTAACCTTTGTCTGTGGTACTCTTTCCTCCATGCACCACCAGTTATCACTAGGGCAAAGGAAAGGAGCGGGCAGATGATTTTCAATTAGCTGCTCACTGGCTTCATGCGAACACCCTTGTTATCTTAAGCCTCCCCAGGCCATACCTGTGCTCACATATGAGCAGATAGATTCTTCCCTCACTAAAGCCACTGGCATGAGTGTAATGAAGCACAGAACTGGGCACAACCCCTGGGAGAGGTGTTTAAAGAAACAACTGGCAAGTGTTTGATTTATTTCTAAATACCAACCCCTTAGGAACTCAACAACTGTAACATACTGTGATCACCCACAGATCTGAGCTAGCAAGATCCAGCCTCTCTCTAATCAACCTAATTTAACTAACAAAGAAGGGACTCGAAATATCCTTTGAGCTTTGATTTCCATTGCACTCTCGCTGAAAGGACAGATTGTGCTGTTGGTGAAACTGGATTCACACTAACCAGGGACAGAACTCTCAAACAACTACAGGGCAGTTCCAAACCGCCCAGGGAGGTATACAATCTTTTGTTCAACACTATGGCTTTCCATACAGAACATGGAACAAGTAATTGGGGGGAGGGGAAGCAATGACTTTTCCAGGAGGGAAACTCCCTAAGCTGGTTCTCTCTCAATTTCACAGACTGAAGGAGCTTTTAAGTGTGAACATGCAGAATCATTCAACTTACCCACCGGGATAGTTCTGCCTTGGATTTTATCAGCCCATCCTGCATAATACCTAAGTGTCTTTATACAGCCTTCCAAGTCAATGAAGAAGGCATGAAGAAAAGGTTTCCCTGTGTCCATTGTTTCCAAGGTCTGAAACAACAAATCACACACATGGTTATATACGGCTTAATATTGATGAGGGTTGCTGTTGTTTTTAAATATTCTAGAGGGGGAAAAAAAAAATCTCTTTTGCAATCTAGAAGTTTTATCTTTCTTCTACCCTGCACAATGGAAAGGGGTGATCTCTTCCTCCCACCAAAAGTCTAACTTTAGAGCAATTCTGTGTTGAGTCTACACAATGACGTAGGGGTGTGATGTATACATACATCTCATCAGACAGAACTAGCGTGAGTATAAATAGCATAGTGGCAGCAGAGGTTCAACTGAGCTGTGTCAAGTACAAACCCACCTGAAGCCGAGGGGTGTGTATTCACCTCTCCTCCTCAACAGTGTTCCCTGTAATTTTTCCATCCATGTGCAGAGCAAATGTTGGGTGTACCAAGGCAAGTGCAGATGTGCACCACCAGTAGAAACACATGTTGCCAGCAGTGAGTTATGAGCTGCTGCAAATGACATTGCTGTTTCTATTCAAGCTAGTAAGAGTACTGTACATGGGGGGGGGGGGGGGGGGAAAAATCACACTATTTCTTCAGTGTAGACATAGCCCTGATCTCAATAGAACTGGAGTAGATCCAGAGTAATATCATAAATTGCTGCACTAAGTAACTCCATTGTAACAGCAGCTTTTAGGGATACAGCATGAGGACGGCATGGTTGGGTTGTGCTCAGAACAAAGGCAACCTTGGATGTGTGACTTCGGTTTTCTAATTGCTCCCCTCGTGGGGGTCCCAGCTGGCCTCACGGAGAGCACAGTCTGGCCCACTTTCCTTTGATTTGAAAGTCCGGCTCTCACCGTTCAAAGTGATCTAGGAAAAGCCTTTTTTGGTCCACTGGATGATGGGGAAAAACACGTAGGGAGGGCACATGCCTTGAGTCAATTAACCTCTTCTTGCAAGCTCTAGAGGCCTCGTTCCTCTCTCCCCCATCCCCAACTCCCCGCCATGCAAGCTGGACAGTAACAGAAAAGAACCAGTATAAAAGGCAGCTGAATTAAACAAATGTAAATTGAGGATGAAATCGTGCACGTTCAGCCTTCCAAAATGCTGAGGTCCAAAGAGATTGAAGAGACTTCCCGGATTTTGAACCGGCTGGAGCAGCATCTGCCAAAATGATGGAACAAGCTGTGCCCCGATTTCTAAAAATAACCCAACCACCAAAGCTGTTGTGGGAATGTCTGAAAATTCCACATGGGGCTGACAGGAAGCTCCAACTGAGCTTCCTGGTTTCTTTATGCCATGGAACAAGATCCTCTCACGTGCATGCCAACAACAGAGAGTTAATTTAGCAAGCGGTGTTTCAATCACATGGCCTTTTGCAGACAAGATCTGCCCATGAAGATGGGCAGAAACAAACGGTTTTGTTCCCAGTAGTGTTGAGACTGAGCCACAGGGCTGCAGACCTGGATTCTTCCCGAGTTTGGGGATGTTCAGAACGAGGGGTTTGGTTGGGCTCATGGAACCCACACACCTAGCGGGCTTGGTTCACATTCCCATGCAGTGGCATTTAGACCACTTCTGGCGAGAGATAAGAACAAGTGAGCTCTACAGCCTAAGCTGGGAGCCAACTGGCTTTATAGCTCAAACTGTGGAGACTCCTCCACTAAGCTCCAGAGGTGCCAAGTTCAAATCTACCTGGTGGTGGTTATACTCATCCTTGAGATTCAAATCAACCATAAAGACTGATCAATGAGGCTCTCAGGGAAAAGCCTTAACTCACTTCAAAAACAAATTGCCACATCTTTAACTCTAAGTACGTGCTTAAGTTCCAATGGCCACACTGAGACTTAAGCATTTTCTTAAGTGCAGTGCTAAATAGGGGTGAATTGGAGCCTGTGCTTAAAGCTAAGCACATGTTCAAGTGTTGTGCTGAATCAGAGCCGATATGGATTTGGCTGGAGTACAGATACAAGCCCTTCTGGAATTCAGGGAGGTCAGATCAGATATGTTTTGAGTTTAGGCTCAGGTCCAAGTTAGAAAAAAGTTCCACAGAAGACAACTGAAGTCTCTTCACTGACTTTATCAGGTTATGGATCAGGTCCTTCCTGACCAGGGACTGACCACAAGGCTTCATTCTTCAAGAATAAGACTGTTGCAAAATGATATTTCTTGTTTACACCAAAGAGCATCCAAATTCACAGAGCATCACATCCTATGTCAAGCTTCATTTTGCAAGCAGCATGTTCATGAAAAGAGTACCTAAAAATGCATTTTAAATCCTGCACCAGAAGCAGAAGAAAGCAATTTCTCCCACACCCTTTTTATTCCTTCTAAAAAGAGTAACTTGCAAATATTTGGATGTGAATCCTTCTTTGTTCCTCTGTGGTACGTAGAGAAAGTCAAAAGATTTTAGTGCATGTGTCTAACGCTGTCTAACCTGGAAGACACCATAAGAGTGAAGACTGTGAAAAGACGGAAAAAGAAAATTTTAACAGTTTTAAAAGAGCTGTTGGTATAAATGCCTATTTAATACCAAAGGCTAGTTAATGTTTTGGAGAAATTCTTGTTAAAGCTCTTTCAGTTAAGTGTGAGAGCTAACAGACATCCTCTGAAATCCCATCAAATCCTCTGGCAAAAACAAAACCAGGCAGGACATTCCTGATACTGAGAGTTCAAAACAAGCAGAAAAATTTTGCCCATCAAAAAGAAAAGGCGCCACAAGGCCAACTTAAAAAAAAATAAAAAATATCTTTTGTTGGCTACTGAGATCAAAACACTCCAAAGTCTGGTAAAACCCAATTCAAAACTTTGTGGCTTAGGCCCAAAGTTAATTTTTGACAATTGTCATGTCTGAATGAGCTGGTGTCTTTCCTCCTGGTCCCAGCTTGCTCAACCATCAAAAAGATTAGCATAAACTACCCCTGTATCAGGGAGAAGAAGGATCAATATTCCCCTCTAATCTTTTCTACCACTGTGGGGATTTTCTTCCCCATTTGTGTGAGGAATAATTTTTATGTGCACTGAGGCATGTGTGAATGGGCACCACCGATAGAAACAAAAAACAAGCTAGCAGTGGGTGCACTTCTAATCAGCTGGGTGGCATATGAATCTCTCCAGAGCAGATGCACAAGTATACAGCTGATCTCTCTAGGGAAAGGAAGAGGGGGAGTTGCAACACACAATTCAGGTGCATTGGTTCTGTGGGCAGTTAAGTCGCAGTGAAATAATTTTTATAAAGAGCCAGGGGCACAGATAGATGTGAATGAAGATTTCAAACTAGTCACAAATCTTTCTTCCACTTATTTCAATTGCTATAAAGAAGTTAAATCCTATAGACGATCTGTGTGATGTGGTTTACTGCAAATGACAGTCCTGTTTTCCTATTGCCATTGTTATTTGTCCTCTTTGATGTTCTAATGAACAGAAAACGACCCAAAGTCACAGACCTATTTAGCTCATCTTTTGCCAATATACAGAATGGGGAACAATTTTGTTTTTGCTATTCTCTTCAGATGTTTCTTCCATTGAATTCCACAGACACAGTTTCTTATTTAAGGTAACGAGGATAGAACCGTTTAACCTTAGCCAATGGTCTTTGCCTGCTAGTTTTAAACAGAGTGGGGGTTATTTGTGCTAGGACTTTTTAGGAAAATATTAACACCCCACAAAACAGGTAAGGACAATGTTAACTTCAAGCAAGGGTGTGATCACTGTATAAATACATGACATTGACTTCTCAGCTGTATGACCTAAAAAGTCTCTCAAACCAGAGATCTGAATTCATGCCAGCATCAGTGCAGTTAAGCCAAAAATGAATGGGGCCCACCACCTCCCATTAATTCACCATGCAGATGAAGGCCCTGCTGGCCCAGTCCTGCAGCTTTTACTCACATGGGCCTCAGTTTGGCCCAGCCTCACCTAAACAAGCCAGCTGCCCTACTGAAGTCAGTCACTGAAACACATGTCTAAAAAGTCACATATGTTCTTCTGTGCTTTACTGAATTGGGATGGACTACTGAACTGTTGCCACATCCCATCCCAGAAAAAAAGGCAGTAGAGAGGTCATCCAAGCAGGCTAGAGTGGCTGCAGGGGAAGCAGCCAATCAGAGGCCAGGAAAGCCATATAAAGGAGATGCAGAACCGAGCAGCAGTTAGTTGTTGTGTGGATCTCAAGGAGCAAAGACTGGCTGGCAGGAAGAGTAGCCGTGCCACAGACAGCTTAGTATGGGGAGCTCACAGCAAAGACAGCAGAGGGCTGTGAGGAAGCATCACAGGGAATTAGAGCAGCAGCAGAACAGGCATAGCAGACAGCTGCTATCTACAGGGTCCTTGGCCTGCGGGCTGGAGGAGAGTGGGGGGATCTAGTGCCCTTCAGCCTTCCCATTAGCCTCAGGGGAAGTGCCCTGGATCTTGAAAGGGGGAGTGGGGAGGATTTGGACTCTAGTGACCCAACCAAAGGGCTGCAGCAAGAAGGGCCCTAGGATGGCGAAAATGTTACCTTCAGGGAGGACGTCCAGGGGGCACTGCTCTGTTCCAGGGTGGGAACAAACTGAGAGACACTGAAGAGGGCACTGAGAGGCCCTGTTGGATTGAGAGCAGCCTTCAATTTCCTGAAGGGAGGTTCCAAAGAGGATGGCGAGAGGCTGTTCACAGTAGTGACAGCAGAACAAGGAGCAATGGTCTCACGTTACAGGGGGGGAGGTCTAGGTTGGATAGTAGGAAAAACTATCACTAGGACGGGGGTGAAGCACTGGGATGGGTTCCCTAGGGGGTGGAATCTCCATCCTAGAGGTTTTTAAGTCCCAGCTTGACAAACACTGGCTGGGATGATTTGGTTGGGGTTGGTCCTGCTTTGAGCAGGGGGTTGGACTTTATGACCTCTTGAGGTCTCTTCCAGCCCTAGGATTATATGACTGATACCCCGGAAGGGGTTGTTTTATTTTGCACACACAGACTGTGTGTAACTCAGCTAGAGGGCAGAGTCACCAAAAAGAGTCTCCATAAACAGAGAGAGAGAGGTACACACACACTTGGCCGGGGGCCTCACAAGAGGTGAGTGCAATCCCCTTACCACCAAACACCTAGACGTTTAAACCAGTATTAAATGTTGAGCCTCCTTTACTCCCCCACCCTCCACGCTGGAAGAGGCAAGCTAGACAGTTGTCAACCGTATTTCATCAAGTGGACAAAACCTGAGGGGGAAGCCAGGGGAGGAGAAACAACCCATCCAACAGCACAAAGAAACCAGTTAAGAGGACGCAGCTCTGCTGCTGCTGTTTCCTGACGAGCCCATTGGCTTGGAAAAGCTTCCTCCCCTCCCATTGCGTGGGACAGGGAGATCAAACGGTGGGAGGAGAGGCAGCTTTTCTAAATCAGCCATCAACCAGGGGCGTTACCGTCACATGGTGGGTGGACATGCGGGGGGCACTATTCAAGTCTGAAGGGGGGAGGCTGCACTTGCAATGCTAAGGTCCAGGGTGGCCTCATCCAAAGCACAGAAAAGAGCGAGGGATTTGGAGCTTTTCCCTTTAATGAGGCAGAGTTACCTTTAAATATCGCTCTCAAGAGTCCTTCTGCTCAAATGTCACTCAAGCAAGGTGAGAGCTCGGGAAACAAGTCTCCTTACAGAGGGGACTGACAATAAACACAAACCACCACCAGCCCCAGCTCTCCAGTGTAACCAGAGGACAGAACTAAGGAGTTGGTCTCCATTATTGCTCCCCCACCACATGATACTTACCGCCAAAATGGTTCGGTCTCGCTCAATGAGATCGGCTAGTTTGTGCAGGAGCCTTCCTCTGCTTAAAGCATCCATTTGTCTCCAGAGAGATCCCCTCTGGAATGCTGCTTTCGCTGCCTCCACGGCTTTATCGATGTCGGGCTAAAGCAACCAAATGCACACACAAAACAGTCAGGTCAGAAAGAGACAAGCTGCAGGTGGCTTGCTATGCAGTGTCCTGCAGGGCCTGCCCACTAACATTTATCTGCCAAGAGAATCTCCCATTTTGCTGCTGAACACAGGTCAGGATCTTGCAAGGTTCCAAGTGGCTTCAAGTAGGAACTTGCATGCAAATTTTGCAGAGTCCATAAGATCTTTCAGGGTAAACCGTGAGGTTTATGGAATTGGACCAGGCTTCACTGGCAGGATAAACAACAGTATTCAAGCCCCTATATTTTATCTACATATTTTGTTAGCAACAGTGAAAAATATGCCCAATCCAGCTCCTAGTGGAGAACGAGCAATACTTTTCAGGGGAGGGGTGAGAGAAAGAGGACAGACTGGTATATTCGCAAGCCAAATCTAAAAATGGATCAATATTTGTAACAAAGTTGCAAGACAGAAGATCTACTCAAAGTACGACTGTTATGGTTTTAGCCGAGGGAATAATTACAGCTCACAGACCCCACTGGACAATCCCAGTTTTCCTTTGGGAACCCACAATCAAATATGTTAAAGCGGTTTTAACTCACACAAAACAAATTCACTTAGATCCTCAACAACATTTGTGGAAGAACCACATGTCCCCTTTTGTGTAGGGCTGTTAGCGTTTTTTTGCTCAATACGAGGGCCCAAACCTTCAGATTATGTAAACCAGCATAGCTCCACTGAAGTCAATTTCCAGCCAAGCATAGGCCAAGACCACCCAGTCACCTTAGTCATCCCAGGCTATTTGTAGCTCCCTAATTATGGTAGGTGTCTGCAAGACTGACATGACATATGGCAAGCAGTATGTGGGAGCGGACAGTGTCAGCGTGAATGGACACAGTAGCTGGGTGGAAGCATTCACAGGGCTCTGGAATTACCAGCTAGATCCTACCCTGAATTCACACAGGTTACATTGGGTCCAGTCATGCCCCCAGTCGCTCTAATCTGAATCAATTCATTTGGTTTCAACCATGGCCGGCCTTCCCACTTCTAAGAAGTCCCCAATTTCATGCTGAACTTAGGATTTACAAGCCATGCCTAAGAAATATTTTAGTGGTACATCAGGGAGGACACAATATAATGAAGGCGTCAGGTTTAAACATGTAAAAAACTGTGGTGCTTATTGGGATATGGAAAACAATTAGCAGAGATGATGCACAAGGCAGCACTATGTTCATGCTGGCCAGGCCTGTGGGAAACCAAGTCACAGGGACTGCCTCTTGCCCTGGGAGAGTGCGCACACAGGAGGGCAGGCATGCAGGGCAAAGCGCTTTCCCTCTACTCTTGCAAACTTGTGCAACAGGCAGGCTTGTGATCACACAACCCAGGCACACCTGCGGCCCCATCCAGTTCCTACTGATGTCAATGGGACTGTTTCCATTGGCTTCAATGGGAATTGAGTCAAGTTCCAGGAGCGTGTGGAACCAAGAATGCTGCATCTTGCTGAGATAGCAATCACCGCGGGTTGGTTCACTCCCCACAGTGCTCCTAGTCACACTGGTTGAGGCGTGATGCTCCATCAGCTACCACTGATGAGTCAACAGCATGCCTTTGTTGCAAAGAAGGCCAATGGCATATTAGGGTACATTAGGAGGAGCATCACCTGCAGATCTAGGGAAGTGATTCCCCTTTACTCAGCACTGGTGAGGCCACATCTGGAGTAGTGCATCCAGTTCTCCCCCCTCACCACATCCCACGCATTACAAAAAGGATGTGGGGACACTGTAGAAAGTCCAGCAAGGGTAGCAAAAATGATGAGGGGACTGGAGCACTTGACTTATGAGGAGACGCTGAGGGATTAGGACTTGTTTAGCCTACAGAAGAGAAGGGTGTGGGGGGATTTGATATCAGCCTTCAACTTCCTGAAGAGGGGGGGTCCAAAGAAGATGGAGAAAGGCTGTTCCCAGTGATGACAGAACAAGGAGCAACGGTCTTAAATTGCAGTGGGGGAGGTCTAGGTTGGATATTAGGAAAAACTATTTCCCTAGGAGGGTGGTGAAGCACTGGGATGGGTTACCTAGGGAGGTGGTGGAATTTCCATCCCTAGAGGTTTTTAAGTCCCAGCTTGACAAAGCCCTGGCGAAGATGAGTTAGATGGGATTGGTCCTGCTTTAAGGAGGGGGCTGGACTCCTGAGGTCCCTTCCAACCCTGTGATTCACTGGGGTAGTGCTTAAAACCACAGTCTAGACCCAAATGTGTACTGTATTTGCCTCAGCCAGCAGAAAGGACCAATGCACAAAATGCAAGAGGCAAGGGCTAATTCAGTACAGACCCAGGCTGTTTACACACTGCACTCACAGGTAGGAGAGAAATGCAAATGGATATGAAATCAGACTGTTACTGAACCCCTTGCTGTCAGCCCCCTTCCTGCGTCAACTATCCTATGCCTCAGCATCACAAAACAAGTGACTTAGCCCTCACCGGCTTCACAATTTTCCACTGAGATCATCATCATTACTAACAATCCAGCCATTTCCAGAAGTCACGCTAGGAGCAATCTTACAGAACACAGCATTACTATGGACCATTACTGTTCTCCAAAACTGGGCATGCGGGCGACTCTGTGGTTAGCTGTGTTCATTCCTGCTCACCACACTCCCCGATACCATATGTGGTTTGGTGTTCTACAGAGTCATTATTTGTGCAAGCAGGAGAATTTCCCCAAAATACCTCCATGGAAACGCCATATAACGTGCACACAACAAACTCAGCTACCTCTCACATTTAAGCGTCTGCAGTCAAACCAGCACAAACAAGGAAATTCTTAGGTAAAGCTGGGTGATAGATAGGAGGAGTGCTGGCCAGCACCTGGTGACGAAGGGGCTAAACCTCAGGTAGCTAGCAAAGGTGTTGGCAGGGGCCCAGAAGAACCAATGGGGATAAAGTGCTGAAATTTGAATTGTATTTAGATAACTTAGAATCACACAACGAGAGACAAGGTAAGGGCTGGAGGGAGCAGATGCAGTAATCAGAATTACCATGCCTATAAGAAATATTGGACACGGGAGTGAACTAGGTCTTAAAGTATGGATCAGCATGGATCATGACTAGAGGGAAAAAGAGTATTTTTCTTTATTTTGATTGTTTGGTTTAAACTTCTGTGTGAATCCAGGCCTTCCCTCCCCCATTCACTATCTAAGAGTTGTTCCCAGAGATTTTCTCTGTGTTTTAATCTGTTTTACTCAGTTGCTCTACAACACCTAGCAACCAAGTATGCTTTATCAAGTATATCTTTTGTCAATAAATATCACCTTTTTAAGGCAATGATTTGATTCTTGTGTCCTAGAAAGTAACAGGGGGTCTCTGTGTATGTCTGCCTGCCTAAGACTGAGCGGTCAGCTACCAGAGACTGCAGCTTGTTTTTCTCTTTCTTTTTTCATGCTTTCTTGAGGGGGAAAAGAGCTTGGAGAAGGAATTCATGTGTTCCCTCCTGTTTTTTCTTCTCCCAGGGTTAAATCACTTGATGATGGCAGCTTTTGGGGTTTTTTCCACACAGCCAGGGCATCTGCGATTCTGGAGAGCTTTTGTAAGCAGAGCCTATAGAAGCAAGGTATTTAAGGTCTCTTGCGGGCCCCCACCTTCTGCCCTCGGAGTGCCAGAGTGGGGAACAGCCCTGACAGGCTGAAATTCCCTTCTTAATCCCCCCCATGGTGACCAAGCATGAAAGGGTTGGACTCGGAACAGTGTGTTACAGTGCACAGATGTCACACTCCACTGGCACTGTGCGCGACAGAAGGACAGCATCATAGCTGTCAAGGTGCAAAAGACAAAAAGGAGGGACACACAAGACCCAACAACTCAGTTTCAATCGGTGTGGGATTTATTTAGTATCGCGCACACAGAAGTACCTCAAAAGAGCACTAGGGTGGCAGAGTCAAATGCTAAAAGGTCAGGCAATGGCAGACTTAAACATTTCCTGAAGCCTTAATTCAGCCCCCTTGTGTGTATGCAGCAGTGATACAGTCTCCAGTTATATCATAAAACTACTTTCTCCCCACAGGACCTTTATGGTTCTGTCCAATCTAATCCCTTCTTCCTCTCTTCTGCAAATACTCCAACTCACAGGTCCAGCTCCTCATCTCTGCATTGGAATCAGGCCTCTTCCCCCTCCTCGCTGCTAGGGCACCAGCAGGTGGAGCATGGAGTCCATAAGACGACTGTCTCCTGACTCTTCGTTCCCAAATCCAGAGGAGCAACGGCAAGGAAAGCCCTGGCCAGCTCCAGGATGCGTGAGGGGAGCACACATGCACTCTGGATTGTATGTGACTGATGTAGTTGCTGAGAGGGGACAGAACATGCCTAGTGGAGGCAGAATCTCCAGGGTATTCAGCTGCCAAACTCGGATAAGTCTCGACTGAGCATGTCCACACAGACTGATCCGTTTGTGAACTCTTCAGTCAAACCTGAGCATCTCCATTGGCCCAGCAACAAGCACCTGCCTGAGCCCGCTGCCAAGTGCCAAATCACGGAGGCGCTAGAGCGTCGCAATGAACCGGCTGTGCGAATTGTGTGAACAACGCGTTCTCCCCTCTCCTCTCTCTTTCAGGGGAAATGAGTCAACCATTTATGAAACATTCCAAAAACGTTCAGACTGAGGCAGACATTCATCATGGAAAGCTTCAGCCCAAGCAGTTAACGCTGGGCAAAGTTACAAGAAACTGAACACAGAGGGTGGAGGGGTTACAATGGGCAATGTTGGGCCACCTTAACTATAGGCGGCATCACCAGCGTGGCCGGTAGTAAACAGCCCAGTCTGTAACTGCGCCTAACCTCAAACACAAGGGTGGGTGGCATGGATGGCAACGGACACCCTTACAGCACTTCATCACAAGGCGGACTCCTCTGGCATGGCACTGACGCATCAAGCCAGTACCCAGCCCTGCGGATCTTCCACTCCAGAGTGGGACTCTGCCATGCGCAGAAAGACAAAGCAAAGCCGACGCCCCCACGTAAGCGCTTGGCACAGGAGTGAATTTCAACCACAGGGAAACATGGAGAACGTTTTCTGCGATGGCACTGGGGACAGGTCGTGTGCTTTACACAGAGCTGATCTGCCATGTCTGGATGCTGAGCTCCGGGGCCAGGAGGGTGGGTAACAGCCCTGCATGCGGCACAGTAATGCAGCTGCCCTGAACATTAGTCAGATTCGTTATTCTCATGCCTGGTCTCGACCCAACAGACATTAACACTCAGCCCTTATTTGTATGCTGGCGTTATCACTGCCCGAGTCTCACTGCCAGCTCCTCTTTTCCACCCAAGATCTTCCTCTATTCCCTTTCCTCTGACAAGTCCCTGCAAACAATTCCATTTTAATTTTGTAACTGAAGAAAAACAAAACCTTTGCTCCCAGGCTAATAAGCTGGCCACGTTACAGCCCCAAAGCCAACTGTCATCACCAAATTATTAGTGGCCAAATTCAGCCTCAGCACACAGGCATCTTGTGGGGGGACTCACACCGAGGGCAAGGGGGATGGAATCCAGCCCCCACGATCTAGAGTCAGGTGAGCTGCGGCCGCATAAGCCGCTTCTGCAGCGGCAGCACTGGCGACTGCAGCCCCTCCAAGAGTTCTGGCCAGCACTACTGCGTAGCTCTTGCTTTGCGTAGCTGCCCTACCGGGAATGCCACAGAGCACGGCTCTGTAGCGGTCGGCAGTAAGGAATCGAAGTCTGTCTGCATGGAACTCCCAGAGATCTGGGGTAGGAGGGAATTAAACTGAGGCTGCATTCATCTCCAGGGGTTCCATTTACACAAGTCTCTGTGGCTTCAGGTCATGTGGATTTGCAACCACCAGTCCCCAAGTGTTGTTTTCAGGCGCTAACAGACCCAATATTATGAAGTAAAACTCAAGCGAATACACCCAGGTTAGGGCCTCAAACACATGTTTTTAAACAAACCTGGCCCCAGCCTAGCCCAATGCCTCCCTCCCCACACATACAGCAGGAGTGTCTGCAGGTAGGATTTAAGCATGCAAGGAGAGATTCTCTGGGTACATCTAAATTACAATAAAACCCCACGGCAGTGAGTTTCAGAGCCTGGAGCAATTAACTCTGGCTGTGGGGCCGAACATTGCAATGTAGACCTTTGGGCTCTGGCTGCACCGGAGGGGCTCTAAGACCCCCTCATGGGGGAAGATCTCTGAGACTGGGTTGCAGCCTTAGTCCAAAGATCTATGCTGCAATCTGCACGACCCAAACCCACTGACCCAGGCCAGCCACAGATCTTCTATAGTGCAGTGTAGATATAGCCTCTGTGGCCAGAATATAGTGCATTTGCCCCAGCCACACAGAGATTAGCCTGCACACCTGATACCCACGGAACCTCGCCGGACTTCCACAGCTTGATCCCTAGAGGCCGGAGTTGAGAGCAAGAGAGTGTGCCCAGGGAAGGAAGTTTTCCCACGACAGTCCCATAAACTAGAAGTGAAAAATCAAGGGGAGAAAGTAGGTTGCTTTTTTGGTTTTGCTCCACAGTTTTCTTTCAACAGAGGCATGAAAAGCAGGCCTGAAATACCCACACAACGGCTTTGTAACTGCTTGAGAGGCACTTAGCTCATGTAACTGTAGCGGAGCCAGGGTTTCTGCCTAGTAAAATAAAATTACATCAGAATTAGCCTCACCCCTCCATTTATATGGAGTAATTATAATTCGATGCAACGACGTGCTATATAAAAACTTAATCTCCAAGTACATGTAATCCCACAGAATTACCTAGCCACTTTACAACAGCCTCCATGGGCAGCCCGAGTCTCCTGGGCATGGACGTTGTAGCCACGGAGGCTGCTCCTTATTCTGAGGGGTACTTCTCCCTGGATGTGGCAGCATTAAGCAAGTTGTGAGTCTGCACCATGACCCAGACTTGCCTTCTCCCACAGAGTCAGAGACTGCGCCCCATTGTTATTGATAGCCAGGGTAGGCATCTGATCAGGTTTTCACAGGATTTTTTTTTTTTGGGGGGGGGGGGGGGGGATATAGCTGTCTGGCACATCTGGGAGGGTGCTCAGTACACTGTCCCAGCTGTCCAGTTTGATGGGCTTTCCTAGGGTTTTGGACTGCAGAAAAGGCAACCCTAAAAACAGCATTATAGCCCATAGGGATGCCAATGAGATGGGGAGGGGCCCTGCAGTTTCCCTGCTCTAGAGCTGCTGGATGTAACTTGACCACAGAAGGGATGATGCTCACTGTGCTTAAAATGTTCCCCATCCCACAGCTGCTAAGGAGGGAACCTTGTTCCAACACAGGAGGGTGAAACCCCACCACAGGAGCACGGAACCAGCCTTCTGATGGAAGAGGCAAGCTCTTGGACCTGTCCTTCTCCCGACAGCATCTCCACAAGAACGATGTTTGTGGGGAGTTCTGGCATGGGTGGAAAGCAGCCCTGCTAGTGCCACGGACTCCAATCTGAGCTTTGTGCGCCCGAGGCATGCACTGTAGGGTTCTTAATACCAACCCTAATATTCAGTGTTGAGTGCTCCCTCTCATCCTTTGATTTGACTGATCAACACCCGTTAATGGGACTAAGGCACCTCCACGGAGAAAAGACCAGACTCCAAGGAGGTTCAGTCTCAAGAAGTTTCCCGAAGAGGATCTTTAAAAAACAGACACACACATTCCTACTTTGGTCTTGAGCTCTGTCCCCAACCCTGCACGCACACGCGTGCGCACTTCATTTTACACAGGTGAGTAAAGCCTGTGAAATCATTGAGCCTGCTTGCATGTGTAAAGCTAAGCAGGTGAATAAGCATTTGCAAGCTCGGGGCCTGAATTACATCAAATAAGTGGGGGGGGGGGGGGAGGAAGGGCTGCATAGGGCAAATAATAGTTTAATCCTTATTTCTAAACCTTAAATCTGATAAGCAATACTTGATATCACTGAGGATTCCATTACAGCAATCACCAATGCAAGCAAAGAAGCAGCTCATATGATTCTATTGGCATGGGACATAACTGATCCCCTTCTCTCGAATCCGTTTAAACAAATATGCCACAATGTTTAGCTTCCACAAGCTTTTAACAACTAACCAAATTTTATAGGAAAAAAAAAATGTACCGAGTATGTTTTCCTCAGAGAAACTTACCTTATCGCCTTCCTCTACATCACAGATTTTCTCAACCGTGGAGGGGTTGTAGGTGGGAAACTTCTTGCCACTCATGGATTCGTGCCATTCGTTGTTAATAAATATCTAGCAGGGGTCAAAAAGAAAAAAAAATAGTCAACATGCATGTACCATGGGAAGCCTCAAGTATCTCTCTCTATGGGTCAGATCCTGCAAGGATTGGAAGACCCACCGAAGCCAACAGGAGTCAAGAGCATTTAGCACCTTTGTAGAATTAGGCCCCGATATTAATTGTTGTTTCCATTTTAACTGGCAAACCAAACCAAAAAGGAAGTACGCATACAAAGAAGGTCCAGCAAAATCAGTTTTGATTGACCAAAGAACACAGGATCAAGTCCACACAGCGTAACTTGTGATTCAGACTTCTGAAACAAACAGGGATTATTTCAAATGCATCTCCTTGGGTACAGCAAGCAGACACAAAGAGAAATCTGCATACTTCAAGCCACATAGCTCCTTGTTCTGTTCAAAGCCTTAACCTCATCCATGTTGGGTATACGCTGCTACTCACCAGTGGTTTCTCCATTAGTATTTTCCGCCAGTGAATGGGCAGCGTGGACGCTGTCTTGCAATGCTATCTCACGCAAGGTACTCACACATACCTTAGCACTTTGCTAGTCTTTTGTCTTTGTCAATATCCATCAGACACGTTATGTCTGATGGATATGGCAATTTATTCTCCTATGCAAATAAAATAGCATTAAGCCTTTCAAAATATTGCCTTTTTAGAGAGGACAAAGATTCTCGCTGCTGTGGAGAGAGTCTCTCTGCTGTGTCACTAAAAATGCACTGAAATTATTTTAAAAATGATTAAAATAGTGATATTTATATTAACTCTGTATAGACACCAGCATATCATGGATTGATTCAGCACCCAGCTGCACTCTTTTGACCCACCTTGGCATTATCTGATGATGTTTTTATTAATGATTCTTTGTAAATACAATGAGATTAAACACAGTTCTTTAGATAAAGAGCCCTGGTTAATCTTTGCAAGCTGGTACATCATTTTATTTGAACAAAAGCGTTTCACTTTTCCGATGCAATGTACTGGCATACGCTAGAATTCAGACCTACAATGAACAAACAAACACAAAAACCCCCTAAAAACTCAGTCAATCCTGCACTTCTTGCACACTCCAAATGCCCATTGAACTGGATGACATGGGTTTCTTTTCTCGCCCATTTCAAAGCATAATTACTCCCTCATATTAGTATTAAAATTAATATTTTTCCTCAGAATACTCCTGCAAAGCGTGTGGCACACATACTGGAAGAAGCTTCCTAGAGGCGTTATGTATTTTAAAGTTGGTTTTTAGATCCACCTCGCCTAGATTTTCAATTGTGCGGGGAAAGGCGAGGGGGCAGCAGGGGTACCGTGACTGCAAACCTCAGTATGACAATATACCAAAACGAAGTTTGCAAGAGAACTCCCTGCATGGGAAGTTTAAAGTAGCCTGAAGCTCATAAATTACAATCCCAACATTCTGGATGCAAATATTTAAAAAGTGGTAAAAGGGAGAGAAGGTTTATAGACGACAAAGGCAAATTCAAGTCTAAAATGAAGGATATCTCATTGCAAACATGAGAGCTCTACAGAGGGAAGCCCATGTAACTACAATGGAATGTTTACAGCTGCTAATGAATGGGGCACCATTTTGCTGCGTCTATGCATTAGCATTTATTATGGATGAGGGAGCTGGCGAAAGGAGGAAATCACTCCAGCGAATGGTCAACTAAAGAGGACTAACAGAATTGCCAACATTCTTTTCAGTTTCCTACAACTGAAGCTTGGCTCTTCCACAAGTCGGCACATGGACTGTCGCTGTACCAAGCAATACGCTCAATCTTTCATCTTCATCACTGGGGACATTATATCTTGGAAAGACCATTTGTGAATGATCATTGCTTTCTAAAGGCATCAATACAAGACTCGGCTTTGAAATGATTTCCCCAGATCATTAACTAGTAGAATGAACAATAAGATTTCTCTTTACAGAGGGATGGGTGCTGTTGGGAGACCACTGCAAACTTCTGGGACAAGTCAATAAAGTTTGCAGAATACTCTGATCAACGTACATCTGACGTTCTAAGCGTAATATTCTAAGCGTAATATTGACCATAATTTTCCTTATCAGATTATATGATCTGAGCATCGATCCAGAACTTGTATTCTAATTAGCACCCTTTTCCACTTGAGACAGTCTATTTGACTGCCTAGACATCTTTAGAGGGCCTATTCTTCCTCAGCCATCTCACACGCAACCACCAGTGAAGTTAGTAAATTATGTCCAAAGTAACATTACGCCATTCTGAAAATCAGCAGCAGAAGATGTAAGTTCCAGGTTAGCAGAAAGCTCTTCTTTCAAAAAAAATAACGTAGGGAAAGTTGTGGGTTTAAGAAGAAGTCTTATCTGCTGACAAATTATTAATGAATGGCTAATTGCATTTGGTTCCTTCGCTGCATACCTGGATTCAACGTTAGAAATTAATGGTGCTCAGCTTTATTTGTCCTCTTACAGTTGGGAGACATAATAGAATTGTATCTTTTATAGTATGTAGGAAACAAGAATAATTTGGTATTAATTAAAACATTCTAAACCCCAGTAGTCTGGTTAGCCCAGCTGCATAGATGAAATTAGAAAGCAATGATCCAATAGCGTAGACGAAACCTGAAGAGTCCCTCCTTACAGAACACATTGTGTTTAGATACCAGTGAATGAAGTATAGGGGGTTAACTACCAGAACTGCCTACAAAAGTTGCGGATTTCTTCAAGGACTCAACTCCGTACCTTAGAACCCAGCAATGAGCAGAGCTCTTGAATATCAAAAATGAAGCAGGAAAATCAGGAATGCTAACAAGGGCTTTGGAAGTTTTACATTTTAATGGTTGGGATAACCTTAGTGTTTTAAAGGGAAGCTATAATGGGAGTAGGACTGAATCCACAGAGGGGAAAATGTTTTAAAGGAAGCTTTCCCCCACCCCCTCCACACACCCCTCTTCACAGCTTCACTCTATCCAGATATCCGGAGAGGGCTCCGTAGTTTCCAAAAAGTGCTCTGTATTTTGATGAACCCACTCTCGTATGCCCAACATACTAATTTGGGAACACGGCATCATCCAGTTAGTGACCCAAGATGACACACTTAATAAAAAAACATTTTCTTCGAGAGCCAACTCATGGAAAACAGAGTGATCAAGAAGTACAAGTTCAGGAATACACACGTGCAACTTTATTTGGTGCTGACGCAGGTCTAATGTGCAGAAGAGAAAAATTATAACTTTGGCTTGTAGCAGAAATTGCTACATCATTAGGATTCCAAAACTTTGGGAGGGAAAACACCCCAAATATCAATTTCACTTGATTTCCATGATGCAGTTGTCATGTCTGCATTGGCAGGACAAATTTAGTTATGTTACATGCATTTTTGTATCACTCATAGGAGTGACACCTTTCTCCTCTTGCTAAAAGTACCACAATGTAAGCTTCCAGTCTATTAAAATAAAACAGAGCCCTGAGCCAGAGTGGGAAACATCAGGCTAACAAAACAAAACAAAACAAAAAACAAAAAACAAAAAAAAAAAAAAGGTAAAACACTGCATGATCAATAAGGATTACACTGAAATCAACAGCAAATACTAAAAAAGCCTGCTGTTAATTAAAAGCACGCACAAAAAAATTCACATACATGTAGTCCTGTGGCACCTTAGAGACTAACAAAAATATATAGCATCAAGAGTTTTCATGGTTAAAAACTTCCACCCCAGCTCCTCTGGTCAAGTGGTTTTTAACCCATGAAAGCTCATGATACTATATATGTTTGTTAGTCTCTAAGATGCCAAAGGACTATTTGTTGTTTTACGTTACAGACCAACACAGCTACCCCTCTGAAACTTTTTAAAAGCACCAGACAGCTGTATTCTGCAACAATGGGAAGGCAAACACACATTTCTGTAGGAGTGGGACTCCCAGCACAGAAGAATTATAACAAAAAAAGCAAGCAATGTTTTAGCAAACCCAGGTTTTGAGGAGGAAATGACCTAGTTTCCCATTTACTCTTGAATAGCCTTGTGGTAATAATGCAATAAAAGGTGCACCACACCGTACAAGGGTATAAAAATAAGTGTCCTGCCTGAAAGGTTCCTGGAGCACACAGAAAACTCTCCTAGTGTTCAATATGGGTTTAGGCTCTGCTTGGTAAGGCCCCGGTACATTCTGCGCTGGCGATGTATTATTTTCATGTCAGCTTACAATTAGGACAGACCTTTAGGTTCCCCCCTCCCCCCTCCCAATCACTCTCGATTACTGACGAGATTGTCAAGTCAGTTTGACTGGGAACTGCTGCAGGGAAGGCTGCAGACGGGCACCCCCCAACAGTATTCCCTGGAAGCCCAGTGCTTGGGCAGCCACCCAGGAGAGATTCAAATGCTGCCCGGCTGATTATGGGCTCTGCCTACACAGCAGGCACCACCTGTTTCTTGGGGTGGTGCACATCCGTGCACGCAACAAAATTTATTCCACACAGGGAATGGCACACACATGAGGGACCATTTCCCCCCCCCCCCCACCCTGGCGACCATACCCAGCCAGCCTCCGCCGGGGGGCTGCTCCGGGAGAAGCGGAGCCCCGCCGCCCACCCCGGCGCCTGGGGCACCCCCAGACGGCGCGGAGTGCGGGGGGGGGCCCGGCTTACCTTGGTGTGCTGGATCTGCAGGTTCTTCAGCGGCCGGGGCAGCCTCTTGTCCGCCTGCCCGTTCTCCACCGCCCCGTTCACCGCAGCCATGGCCAGAGCCGCCCCGCTGCCCGCCCAGCCTCTGCGGCTGACAGCCCGGCGGCGCCGTCTTTAAGGGCGCCCGGCAGCGCCGCGCCCCGCCCCGGCCCGCCCCCGCGCAGGTACCGCGGCCTGCGGCTTCTCCTCCGCGCCAGCCCGGGCTGCAGGAGCAGCAGCTGGGCCAAGCTGTGGCCCGGGGAACGGGGCGGGTCTCAAACCATGAGGCTGATTGTGAGGGTCTCGGGGAGGGGGGGGGCTATTTGATTAAAAAAATTAAGCTACTTGCATTGGGCCAAGAGCAAGCCTGGGACATGCGGTAGATACAGGCCGTCGGCCTGGCAGAGAGCCCACCGGCTGGGTGGCTCTAGGCTTCTGGGAGGGGGGTACCCTACCTTACCCCTGTTACAAGTGGAGCCCCATCTAACAGGGAGCTGGGTCAGCTTCCAGGTCGGGTGGGGACTGCAGGGTAGTGTGCCTCCCCCCCCACACCACACCTAGGTGCTCCTGGGGAGGAAGTGATCTGAGAAAATCACTTGCCTGAGCCCACGCGTGTGGGCTTACACATCACGGATGGACACTGCTATGTTGGGCTGTTTTATTTATTTAGCTTTACGCAGCACATCCAAGTGCTCCCAACTGGGGCACCCCAAGGGGTTTGGCCACAGTGCCAGCAGCTACACACCTCCCAACTCAGGAGCATGTGAGCTGCCATCTCCGCACCTCCATCCTGTCCTAAAGGCTTGAAATGCCAGGAGCGAGGAGATGCCTCTCTAAAGAGATAGCCCAAGTCAGAGCACTTCCATTTGGGATCCAGGGAGGAAAGGCCGAGAGTGCTGGAGAATGCCCTGGTGGCAGCTCCTATTTCAAACCCCGACGATCCAGTTTGGGCACCTCCATGACTGCACAGCCCAGGGAGGCTTGCTCAGTACACAAAAGGCACAAATGGCTTGGGTTAAGTAAAAACTAAAATCTTAAACAGGAGGGTGTGGGCTGTACACCCTCAATTCCTTGCTACAATCAGCCCTTGAGCGCACCACTGCCAAGTTCACCAGAAAGTGCTTTGCTTCCAGTGAGGGAGATAAGAGTTTAACCGGTTAGCCGGTAAGCAGATACGTATTAGTTACCCACACTGGTAAACTCTTCATGGGGCTGTTGGCAGCCCCATGGGGCTGGGAGCACTGGCAGCCCTGGGAGCAGTTAACCATGGAACCAATAAAAATTATATCGGTTACATGGTTAATATTTTTATTCATTTTTTTACATCCCTTTTTCCAGTGTGCTATTGTAATACAGATGAGATCCCATCCATGGGTGATCGGGGTCTTATCTGGGACCATCAGATCTTAATGTGTGAGCTTCCACTGCATGAGCTAGAAGTCACATGGCAGACTCACTAATTTCTACGTCCTGGTCTACACCCCCACTTAGGTTGAATTAATAAGCAGAGCATCCACATTACCAAGCCCATTATTTCAAAATAACGGACTGCTTATTTCAAAAATCTATACTTCTGCTTTCCTCAAGAAATAATGCTAATTCCAGAATAGTTATTTCAAAATTAACGTTAGTATGGACACTCCAGTACCACTAGTTTGAAATAACTACTCCCCAGAGTAATTCGAACTAATTACTCCCCACGGCTTCCTGGGGCTAAGTTGAGGTAGAACGTCAACACTAACGGAGCCTGCCTCAGACTAATTTCAAAGCTTCCCTCTAGTGAGGGCATGCTATTTTGATTTTGCTATTTCAGGAGTTATATCGATTTTAGTTATTTCGAAATAGGGCATGTCTACACTAGGAAACTAAGTCGTCTCAGTGGCACTATGTGGGACAGAGCAACATTTTCAGGAGCAACGTTCCCGCTAATCTTTTCCATCCCTACACAGATTTTTTCCATCCATGTGCAGAATAATTTGTTTCTGTGCATCAAGGCATGTGTGAATGTGCACCACCAGTAGAAACAAAAAAAATCCAGCTGTGGGCACTCGCTAATCAGCTGGGCATCTCTCCTGAGAGGCCTCACAAGCACACAATTTACAGGGAACACTGCTCAGGATGTGTGTAGTATACACCATACAAGTCCTCTTCTCCTATCCAGCTTTTACTTTCTCCCTATGCACAGGACAAGAGATCTCACTTTCCTGGCCCTCCCCCTCTCCTCTTCCTGTCTCTTAACTGCCCTCAGCTGCAGAGCTGAATCACAGTCAAAGACTGGGTGATTACCCCATTAATTTTTTTTTTTTTTTTTTCAATTTGGCCCATGCAGGGACAGTTGCCAAGTGCACAGAGCAGACCTCTCAAAAGCAAGCAGCAGCCTGGAGAACTGAATGATGCCTACTTATGATTAGCACCACCTATCGTGAGCTGCCCAATCGCCACTAGCTTTAGTTTCCTAGTGTAGTCCCCACATGTTATTCCTGGGGAAATTCTGCATAAAAAATTCTATGCATAATATTTTAAAATTCTGCAAAATCTCTCTCTCTCTCTCTCTCTCTCTCTATTTTAGAGTGTCTGTCTGCAAGTCCATTTGTTCAAGAACACCTCCTAAACCGTAAGAGCTAGGACCACCAAATTTGGTATGCAGCTTCCTCTTATAACTTAAAGCAAGGTCAGGGTTTGGTTGTGCCAGGAAAATGGGAAGTGCTGGCAATGGGACTGTTTTACAGAATTTGAAAAGGGAGGGGCAGAGAGAGGAGATGCGATATTGAGAGTGGCCACTGGGGGCAGCGAGCCCACAGAGGAGAGCTATACTGCACAGGAGTGGTCTGAGGCCGGCTACAGCAGCTGGCGCCCCTGCCTACACGGCCGTCAATAGCCGTGATGTAATCATGGGGCGCCTGGGCCGGCGGCGCCCTAGGCGACTGCCTAGTCTGCCTAGGCTCACAGGCCACCCTTGTGCAGAGATACCACTGGGGGCAGCCACACCAACAAGAGACTGGCCAGCTGGGGACAGGGCTCTGCAACTGAGCAGGTAAGTGGGCCCCCTACCTCACAACAGCGTGGGGGGCAGGGAGCCCCGATCCCACCCCAGCCCCATTGCCCCACCTCTCCCACTCACCCTGCCACTGTTGCTCCACTCCTAGTCCCCCCTTTTGACCCTCTCCCATCCTGGGACACCTGGTCCCATCTAGGAGCCCCCACCCCAGGAAAGGCTAGGGCTGGGAACCATGGACTGGCTCCAGCCAACCTACAGAGAGCTGCTGCAGGCCAGAGGCAGCCCCCCCAGAGCCTGCACCCCTGCCTCACAAAGACCCTGCGGGCTGAAGTCTTCAGGAGAAGTCCTTTCCTTCAGAGAGCCGCAAGACACTCAGAGCATGTCACAAGTCAGATTTAGGCTCAGATCCTGTAAAGCAGTGGTTCCCAATCTTTTTGATACTGGGGACCAGTAAACCCATTCACAAGCTTTTGGAGGACTGGTAACATTTATTTGCATATTCATTAAGCAAATGATGAATATACAAATAAATTGTTTCTGGTCCTCCCAAAGTCCCCAGTGCCAACAGGAGCGGGCTCGGTTGACTGCCCTGGGCGGTTTCCCAACCCCAACCCAGAGGTATCTTCTTCACCCCCATTTGGGACCGGTAAGGTTAAAAGGTCCTCCTCAGGCCTGCTGGGTGACTCGACTTGTATGGGCCGTGGAGGTCAGGTGAGTAGCCCCATGTCCTCTCCCCTAGTCGCACCTGCGTTTGTGGATGAAATCACGAGCCGCACCCTGCCCCGGGGCATGTTGCTGGCCCTACCTGTCCGGTGGGTTGTTCCCCTGCCGCTGGCCCCAATCCCAGCCGCTTTATTGGCCGGCGCGAGCTCCCACAGCTGCATCGGTGCACACGGCGCCCAGCCTTCTCCCTGGGTCCTAGTGCCCGCCGGATCTAGCGCCACCACCTGGGAGCATGCCCGGCAGAGACGCCATGGTGGCAGGCTCTCTCCCAAGAATCGTGTGCAAAAATTTTTCTGAGGACCGTTCCCCCCCCCAGGGACTGGTACTGGGCTGCGGACCACACTTTGGGAAACACTGCTGTAAAGGCTTACCAAGTTACCTTGCAGAATAATTAAAAAGTTTAGGCATGTATGTAAGTCTTTGCAGGACTTAATATTGAGGGCAAGTCAATACATGTCTATATAGACATGCGCTCCTGTGAAATACTCTAAAAAGAGAATTGTCTATCAAAATAAAACTCTACCACACTTCCTTATGTCCAATACAAAATAAGCGTTCCATACAACGTATTAAGATGGGTCAGGACACCAGAGGTAAACTGCAAAAATGATTTGTGGTGTCTTGACTCTCCAAGAGAGATCAAGGCTTTGCCTTTACATCTTGGACAAAAAGAATAGCACTGCCGGTGGCAGAAAGCCCCATAACATCATGCCAGTCTAATGGCTAATACGGACTTTGAAGAGAAAGCACTATAACATGAATCATAAGCACCACTTCCTGTAGTATTTAGTATTTCCTTCAAGGTCTTCCATGTAGGTAGTAACCCAGTCATAATAGGTAACACAACATAATATTTTCCACAGTCAGAGCCAAATTAGTCACAAATCACTGTCCAGCTTTCCCCTGGGAACTGCAAATACTGAAGGGGATGGATGTTTGGCAATAATAGAAGTAACAACATGCATTATTTCTAAATAACTTGTGGGGGAGATTATATTTTAAATAGCCACAACAGAAAAAGTGAAAAGTTATCTTGGTACATAGGTGTTGCTTTAGGAAATACTTGTACATTAGTCAAATAAAGAGATAGAGACCATTATGGTATAAAATATGTATGTAGAAACTTCCATTTGTTTATAAATTACTCACCACTTTTTGAGGTTGTCGCTTCTCATTTATGCTAGAGAAGGAACAAAGCAAGAATCTCTTAACATTATCCCCAAACTTTGGTGGTTCTGATAAAATGGACATTGAATATAAACGATCCCTTGCTTTGCTAAAACTTGGCTGACAAAGATTTTACAAAGTCAAACACATCCTAGCTTGCCATGACCTTTGGGGTGGAGCAGGTCTAGAGTCCATTTTATCTGGACAAAACCTTGATTGAGACTGGTTTTGCAAAACCAAAACCTGTTCTTGCTGATC
Organism: Pelochelys cantorii; assembly: GCA_032595735.1. Lineage (NCBI taxonomy): Eukaryota > Metazoa > Chordata > Testudines > Trionychidae > Pelochelys > Pelochelys cantorii. The sequence goes on along the minus strand of CM064338.1, from coordinate 39,153,253 downwards.
CCTCAGAGTTATGTATATTTTATGCTGACAGGTTTTTGGGGGTTTTTTTGGTCCCCCATAAATTGCAATTCCCAAATGGACCACTCAAAGGCATGGGACTATGTGAGCAGTAGAGGAAGTTCTTTGGGAAAGGTCTGGCGAGAGGGAATTCATTGAAAAATTGGTAGAGTGGAAAACACACTGTTAGAGTTAATCCACTGCCATCTGTCTTCATTTTGTCTACCAACACTGCTCAGTTGAAGTGCAAAGTATTTATACAAGTGCAAACCGTTATAGCAGAACAAAATCATCTGAGGGGAAAAGTAGGAAGATGATGAAGAAATTCCAGTATAATCTAAGGAGTCGTGCCAGTGGGTCACCCCAAGGGAGTGAAAACAAAACAATGTGTATTTCACACCATGAAGGGAGATGGTCTATTCATAAGCATTGTTGGGAGAGTATTTTAGTCATGGCTGATTGGTTCTTTATGGGAGTTTGTGGATATTGGAGATGTGCTTAAGACAGAAGTTTTGTCTGCTACTGGTTCTTACCCATGCGTTATTTTTAAAAGACTGTTTGGAATTAACATGAGTCTGTGTAACCAACCAATGCCGCATAAAGGATTTCAAAACAATTAAAAAATAGAGAGAAATTTCAGTATAGGTTTGCTCCCAAGTCCACCTACATATACACTTCCCCCGCCCCCGCCCCGCTGTGCATAATGTACAAATCAAAACAACTACATCATCTTATTTATGTGAGTGCTCATATGGCCCTCATCACAGTTGTGTCTTAGGAACTTCTAAAATTATGAGTGCACCCAGAAAATATTTTACTCTTGATGCCTCTGTTCTAGAAGGATTGGACTTTGTATCTACATTTATATCTTAATGGACTGAAGAATTCCCAGACTGGATCAGCTCAGCAGTCCATCTAGCCCTGTCTGGTGTGTCTGACTGTGGCCTGTATCATGTGCTTCCGAGGAAGGTGCAAGAAACCCCCAAGAGACAGATCTGGGATACTCTTCCCCCTATGAAGGTCCCCTCTTAATCCCAGATTGGAGACCAACAATCTCTGAAATACAACATTTTCTCTCTCCGCCAGACTCTTAGCATTAACCCGAATATTCTTGTGGTCCATATGAACATCCACTTCCCTTATGACCCTTGTTTTGCATTCTCCCACTCTAGGTGTCTGAATTCAGACACCCAAATCCCCATATAGGTCCCAGTCTTGTTCTCACAGAATCTTAGAAGTGTCAGACGGGAGGGGACCTCGAAAAGTCATTGAGTCCAGCTGCCTCTGGTGAAAAACAGCTAAATACATCTCGACCAGGCCCGGCCCTAGGACAAGGCGAGCAAATGCCTTGGGCCCCACGCTTTCGGAACCCTGCACTGCTGAGTATTCACCATCCACCAGCTGGGCCCCCACTCCCAGTGTCCTGCCTTGAGCCCCACAAACCCTTTGGCCGGGCCTGATCTAGACCATCTCTGCTAGGCATATATTCAACCTGTTATTAAAAACTTCTAATGGTAGAGATACGACAGTCTCCATTGGAAACTTGTTCCAAAGCTTAATCACACTTCATAAGAGTTTTTCCTATTCTCAAACCTAAATTTTCCTTGACGCAAATTAAGACCATTGCTGCTTCTTATCTTCAATGGACATGGAGAACACATGATCAAGCCATTAGCATATTTGAAGACTATTAGAAGGTCTCCCTTCAGTCTTCTTTCCTCCCAACTAAACATACCCATTTCTTTAACCTTTCCTCCTAGGTCAGGTTTTTTTAAACCTTCTCATTTTTGTTGTGCTGTGGATTCTCTCCAATTTGTCCCCATCTTTCTTAAAGCATGGCTTCCAGAACTGGACACAATACTCCAGCCAAGATCTCTCCAGTGCCAAGCAGAGTGGGACAACAAAATCAACTTCCTGTCAGGGTGGTTAAACATTGGAATAAATTGCCTTGGGAGACTGTGCAATCTCCATCTCTGGAGATATTTAGGAGCAGGTTGGATAGACGTCTATCAGGGATGATCTAAATGGTGCTTGGTCCTGCCATGAGAGCAGGGGACTGGACTTGATCTCTTGAGATCCCTTCCAATTCTAGCATTCTATGATTCTATGTTAGTGATGGTAGGACAGCTATTAGGTGCAACTAAAATCTAATCTAAGTACCTACACTCTAATTTAGGTGACTACATTATTAGATAACTCATGTTAAGGTCCTCTATTTGGAAGTTTGGTCCCCATTTTATTTTACACTCTCACTATGGGCCTGATCCAAAGTCTATTAAAGTCCGTGGAGAGGCTCTGAAAGAACTGGAAGGTAAACATATGAAATACAACACAGTCTTACAATAAGAGTATTTATCTATTGTACAAATTGAGAAAATGAAAAATCTTAAGGAGGTCATTCACAGGCTGAAAAGTCCATGTCAGGTTTCATCCCGGCACAAACTTAAGGAGGAATATTGTATTTTATGAACACATCAAAGTTTTTCCTATCCTGCCCTTACTCTCTAGCAGGGGTCTGCAACCTATGTCTCAAGCCAAATATAGCTCAGTATGGAACCAAATACGGCTCTTTTGTCATTCCCAAAATACATGCAACTTTAATTAAAATGAAAAATTAATTCAAAAGACGCATCATCACTCCTATAGCTTGAATGCGTACATGAACCTGAGTTTGAACAGTTACGATGTAAATGTCAAAGAAATGTGCAAAAAGATGCAGCAGCAGAAGTCCCATTAAATAAGGTCTGTGAGCACAATGTTTCATTTATGCTATTATTAATCATGTCAATTATCAATTAATATTAAGTTGTATATTTTCAGTCATGCAAATGGGCATTCTTATACTGGCTCTTTGTTGGCCACCTGTTCTGAATTTTGATGTAGTTTGGCTCTTTGGTTTGAAAAGGTTGCCAATCACTGCTTTGTAGTGACACAAGCACATGTAACTGTATTAAATTAAACTGTACTAGTCACTAATGGAGGATATTAAAAGGAACAACATTCATTACATATTATGCTTATGTGTATGGCTATCAAACAAAATTGAAAAAAATTCACACTAACAATAATTAGATTCCATTTATTTTAAGTATTTTGGATGTTTTCTACATTTTCAAATATATTTCAGTTACAAGAATACAAAGTGTACAGTGCTCACTATTTTTATTACAAATATTTGTATTTCAATTCATCTCATAGAAGTACTGTAGTGCAACCTCTTCATCTTGAAAGTATAAATTACAGATAGATTTTTTTTTTTGGTTACATAACTGCCCTTATAACCACTAATGTTTTAACAGTGTTTTGGTTGTAAGTCCACTCAGTCCTATTTCTTGTTCAGTCAATCACTCACACAAATTTGGTTACAATTTGCAGGAAGTAATGCTGCTTGCTTCTTGTTCACAATCTCACTTTCAGGTGACAACAGACATTCACATGGCACTGTTCCAGCTAGCATTGCAAGAGATTTGTGCCATATGTGCTAAAGATTCATGTGTCCCTTCAATCTTCAGCCACCATTCTAGAGGACATGTGTCTGGGATGATAATGGGTTCTGCTAGATAATGATCCAAAACAGTGCAGACTGATGTGTGTTCGTTTTCATCATCTCAGTCAGATGCCACCTGCAGGTTAATTTTTTTTTGGGGGGGGGGGGGTGTAATTTGTGTTCAGTAGTTTCTGCATCAGAGTGTTGCACTTTTAAGACTTCTGAAAGCATGCATCATACCTCATCCTTCTTAGATTTTGGATAGTACTGCAGGTTTTTAAAGCTTGGGTCAAGTGCTATAGCTATCTTTAGAAATCTCACAGTGGTACCTTCTTTGTGTTGTGTCAAATGTGCTATGAAAGCATTCTTAAAATGAACATGTGCTGGATCGTCATCTGAGACGGCTATCACATGAAATATATGGCAGAATATAGGTAACACAGAGTAGGAGACATACAATTCTCCCTCAAGGAGTTCAGTCACAAATGTAAAGAGCATCATCAGAACATAAGAATGGCCGTACTGGGTCAGACCAAAGGTCCATCTAGCCCAGTAGCCTGTCTGCTGACAGTGGCCAGCACCAGGTGCCCCAGAGAGGGTGGACCAAAAACAATGATCAAGCGATTTGTCTCCTGCCATCCTTCTCCAGCCTCTGACAAACAGAGGCCAGGGACACCATTTCTATCCCCTGGCTAATAGCCTTTTATGGACCTAACCTCCATGAAATTATCTAGCTTCTCTTTAAACTCTGTTATAGTCCTAGCCTTCACAGCCTCCTCTGGCAAGGAGTTCCACAGGCTGACTACGCGCTGTGTGAAGAAGAACTTTCTTTTATTAGTTTTAAACCTGCTACCCATTAATTTCATTTGGTGTCCTCTAGTTCTTCTATTATGGGAACTAATAAATAACTTTTCTTTATTGGCCCTCTCCACACCACTCATGATTTTATATGCCTCTATCATATCCCCCCTTAGTCTCCTCTTTTCTCAACTGAAAAGTACCAGTCGCTTTAACCTCTCCTCATATGGGACCCGTTCCAAACCCCTAATCATTTTAGTTGCCCTTTTCTGAACCCTTTCTAAGGCCAAAATATCTTTTTTGAGGTGAGGAGACCACATCGGTACACAGTATTCAAGATGTGGGCGTACCATAGTTTTATACAGGGGCAGTAAGATATTCTGTGTCTTATTTTCTATCCCTTTCTTAATTCCTAACATCATATTTGCCTTTTGACCGCCACTGCACACTGCGTGGAAGTTTTCAGAGAACTATCCACGATAACTCCAAGATCTTTCCTGATTTGTTGTAGCCAAATTAGCCCTCATCATACTGTACATAGAGTTGGGGTTATTTTTCCAAGTGCATTACTTTACACTTATCCACATTAAATTTCATTTGCCATTTTGATGCCCAATCACTCAGTTTGGTGAGATCTTTTTCAAGTTCTTCACAGTCTGCTTCATGGAAGAATGTCCTCTGGAATTGTGGGCCAAGCAGGAAGGGGCATATGAATGTTTGGCCTATCTGGCAGTAAATATTGTGCAACACTGACTACAAAAGTGTCATGTGAACGCTTGTCCTCACTTTCTGGTGACATTGTAAACAAAAAGCAGGCAGCAGTATCTGCGTTAATATAAACAAACTTGGTTGCCTTAGCAATTGGCAGAACAAGAACTAGGACTGAGTAGACTTGTAGACTCTTTTTACATTGTTTTGCTTGAGTGCAGTTATGCAACCTCCCCCCACTCCACAAACCCCCTACTTTTGTAAGTTACACTTTCAGGGTAACTAGGTTGAATGTCAGTACTTGTATGAGATGAATTAGAAAATACTTTTTTTTTTATCATTTTATAGTGCATGTATTTGTAATAACTATAAAGTGAGCACTATATAATTTGTATTGTGTTGTAACTGAAATCAATATTGAAAATATAGAAAAAACACCCACAAATATTTAATACATTACCATTGGTATTCTATTGTTTAACAACGGGATTAAATCAAGATTAATTTTCATAATCACAATTAATTTGAGTTAATTATGCACGTTAACTGCAATTAATCAGCAGCCCTACTTATCTGCATTTTAAATAGCACCAAGTCACATTCTGTTTATCAGAGTAATCACATTGGTTTCAGTTGGGTTATTCAGGTGAGTGAAGGAAAGCAGGGATTGGTTTGTGATCTGAACCTGCTATATTTGTAAAGAAAATGCATCAGATCAGCCTTGTCAAGTGATTGTTTTAATATCATAAGTACGAGGTCCTGATTCTCACCTGGTGTAAATCAGTTTGACTTCAGCATAGAGATGCTGATTTACAACATCTGAGCACCTGGCTGTGTCTTCATGGCAGGGACACCATTCTGGATCAAGAGACAATGTTGATCATCTTGTACAGTCAATTTTCCTTCCTACCCTTCTTATTCTTTCAAAGTAGGGATGTTAAATTTAGATTAATTAACTAATCGAATAGTCAATGGGATTTCCATCGACTATTCAATTAGTATATAAGGGTGCCTCCACGTTTGAACTGTAGCAAGAGCATGGGGGCTTCCTTTTGAAATGTACAAGAACCCCAGTGCGGATCTCGTATATGTCAAAAGGAAGCCTCAGAGGGAGTGTGGGACCAGCGGGACGCTTGTGGTCCTGTGCTCCCTGCGGCACCCCAGCCTTTGAAATGTACAAGAGTCCGACTGGGGCTCTTGTACATTTCAAAAGCAGAAGCAAGCATGGGGCCAGCGGGGGACTCCCTGGTGGGGCTCTTGTACATTTCAAAAGGAAGCCCTGAAGGGAGCAGGGGCCATTGGGGGAGTCCCCTGTTGGCCCCATGCTCCCTGCTGGGCTTCTGCTTTTGAAATGTACAAGAGTCCTGCTGGGGCTCTTGTATATTGCAGAAGCAGACTTGCAGCAGAAGCAGTGCAGAGACTGCTTCAGTTCCCACTCAGCCTCTACCTCCCCTGCCCCATGGGGACGGTGCTAGGAGGAACCGGCTCCCCCCAGCACCAGCTCCTGCTTTCCCCCCACCCCCACCTTGCTGTCTGTCTCTGATAGAGGCAGCAAGGAGGGGGGAAGCAACTAGTCGCATCACTAGTTGACTATCCGATAAGCTTATCAGATAGTTGCCTAGTTTCTTACATCCCTATTTCAAACCCTCCCCCACTTATTTAATAGCATCCACTGTAATAATTCTAGGACTGAATATGAAAGTTTCCCTCCGCCCCTAGAAAACATAGGTGTGTTCTAAAGGTGAAAAGGTGCAACCAAACAACCTGGCTAGTCATATGATGCTAGTAGTAAAACAGGAGATGTCTAAATCTCAGCCCTAAACGCAAAGCAACCAATTGGCTTTTAAAATACCCTTCCATGATTTACACTGTGTTCATCTCACTCTGCAACAGCGATGGTCAAAATCTTTCAGCCAAGTCACAGGCACCAAACAATGGCAGCGGAAGGCGAGGGTGGCTTTCCTTTCGATAGTCTCGTCTCCACAAATACTTTGAGAAGTAGGTGTGGGAACAAAATAAACTTTTCCACATCTCACATACTGAAGGAGTCTAATTCCCTCTTCCCTGCCCTTGTCTTTGCTGGCACTGGGGTCTAGGGAGCATGAACAGAAGTGAATATTGTCTTTGGGATGGAACATGCTATTAACAGGAGTGCACACTAGGACAAAAAGCATCAGAACACTTGTGTTATGAGCTAGTCCAGGTGCTTGGTACCAAGAAGCTACAGCAAAAACAATTTATAAGTTTGGAACCACTTCCTGGACTGATCCAGCAATCCAGACCAGGCCACTACTGTGTTTGCAAAGAGCTAGGTGCATGTGATTTGCAAATATCTCTCTCTCTCTCTATACATACATGCACAAATTACATAGCTTTAGAGATTTGATTTAGCCCCCTCACAGTTGGCGAAAAGCTTTGTAGGCAGATACATACAGTTTTGTAGACTACCAAGGTTCTTAGGATCCTAAATTATGCCTTTTTCCATCAGCTTCTCTCCACTGTTAATCACCACATCTGCTCTGGGCCCAGTGCCCACCAATTTTCCATTAACGCCTCACTACACATAGGCTTGCACAGCTGAACAGTTTACAATGCAACATGCCCCATGCCATAACCTCTTCCCTCTCTCCTAGCAAACCGTGCTGTTTACAGGGATGATCGTGTGACTTTGTAACATTATTAGTGAGCAGCATCAGACAGCTCCCCTGTCTCAGGCTCTCCCAAAGGAAAACGTTGCAGGCTGTGATCATGCAATTAGAAAAAAAAATAATTACAGAATGAATTATGGCAACAAATTACTTAAAGAAGAGACCCTCTCAGAGCCTGATCTGCAAAACATCCTGCTTAACTCTAGACACGTGATCAGTCCCAACTGACATCACATTAAAGCTAAGCATGGGCTTAAGATGCTGCTGGGTCGAGGCTATTGTTCCACCTAATCTTTTCCAGCCATGTGTGGATTTTGTCCATGCATGTGAGGAATAAATTTTTTATGTGGACCCAGGCATGTGTGAGTGTGCACCATCAGTAGAAACAAAAAACCTAGCTGTGGGTGCCCTGCTAATCAGGTGAGCGGCATTTGAATCTCTCCTGAACAGCTGCAAAAGTGCACAACTTACAGAGAACATTTGTCAGGGCCTTAATGTCTAATTGCAAAGTAAGAGGAATGTCTCCCAATTCTACCAGTTGCAATCAATCAATTGTTATGACCACTATATTGAGGGGAAAAACAACAACAACAAAAAAACCAAAACCACCACACAACAACCTCTAAAATGTTTTTCTAAAAACAGCAATGGGGCAGAAACTAACCAGTGAGCCCACTTGGGACAGACAGTGACCCAAGAATAATTTGTTCTTGGACAACACATTACTCTTGTCTTATGAAATACAAACGCTAGAGAGAGAATTTAAAGATTTGTCCGCTTTGTCCTAGGCAAGGGTTTTTGTTTCTTGTGCATGCACTTGTCTTTGCACAGCTACTTTTTCTAGCTAGTAAATGCATGTTACTTATTTTCTCCTTCTTGGCCTAATTCAGTTTTCTTTTGGCTGCTAACTTTTCCATTTCAAGGCCAGGCCCTGTCCTCTGGGGGAGGACATTTTGATTTTATGATCATCCTTGTACATTGGTGCTCCAAAAGTCTCAGAAAGGAAACTGTTACCCTGTAACTTAAAAAAAAAAAAATCGTCATCCTGTGGCACCTACACAGAGGTGTTATTTCGGAATAACTCACATTATTCCAAAACAACATAGTCCGTGTCTACACCCCAAGCAGTTATTTCAACATAATGGTGAGATGGAGGACTTCTTACTCTGACTTGTGTAACCCTCATTTTATAGGGAGTAAAGGAAGTCAGAGGAGAAATGCTCTACCTCAGACTTCCTGCTTTGTAGACAGTGCCAAAAGCCAAAATAAGCTATTTGGACTTAAGCGACGCAATTAACCTAGCTGAAGTTGCATAGTTTATTTCAGCTTTAGCCCTGCTGTGTAGACGTATCCTTAGAGACGAACAAAAAATATATAGAATCATGAGCTTTCATGGGTAAGACCCACTTCATCGGAGGAATTGGGGTGGAAAAATAAAACACTCAAATGCTAAGTATGGCATGAGCCCACTCTGTACTGAGATTTGTCTATTTCCCCTCCTAGGCCAGGGTAATGGACACAAGAGGAAACCTTTTGTCCTGCAATCAAGCAACACAGGTCCCTATTTTCATTAAGGTGGAGGGGAGGAAACGGGGCTCTGGAAGGCAGCTAGGCAGGCCACAGAGAGAGACAAAAACCCACCCAGTTTTAAATGATTATATTACACGCATGTGAATGGTGGCCCTTTCCCCACTCCCTACCTCGTTCACAAAGGCCCCAAGCCGGGCCACCGAGGGCAAGCGGCACCCCCACGACAGAGTGACAACAATTCATTTCAGGGCAAAATATTTACATGGTAAGGGAGCCGCTTTGATGCGGTGTCTCATGGGAGCGGTGCCCTGATTAGCGCCAACTGCGGCTCTCCCAAGGTGGGGCGGGTTCCGAGGGTTGCTGGGGCCGATGGTGTTTGCACCTGGGGCTGATGAAGTTTAATGGACTTTAACACATGCAAACAACGGCTTTTGTTCCCCCGGACAAAGGCTTTCCCAGCTCAGGCCTGCGTCCCCAACACTGGGGGCATTGTTTCCCCTCCATTGCCTCTTGTCACTCTCCTTGTCAAAGTTTAATTAGGACAACGAGCTTTCGCAGGCTCATTTTGCACTTCAGCGACTTCCCAACACTTCCCTAACGAGGGGAGAAAGAGCTGGAGAGGCCTGGGCTTGGAGAGGCCCCATAAAAGCTGTGCCCAGTGAGGGAGAAGCCAGGATCCAGCCCAAAATGGTGCCCTGCTGCACCTAAAGGTCTTGTGTGTGATCAACCAGACTCCGATCTGGATCCCTGCTGCACAAACAGTGTGTGCATGTGTAAACCCAGGGGGACCAGATAGCAAGGGTGAAAAATCGGGGCACTAGGCACCTCTGTATGAAAAAACCCCAAATATCAGACTGACCCTATAAAATCCAGACATCTGGCCACCGTAAATAACCAGTATGTGTACATATCTGAGAAACCAGAGTCCAACCCAACCCTGTCCAGATCCCCACAGCTCTCTATGCAGCTGTGGAATTCCCGCCCTAGCTGGCCTGTGAAGTTTGGTTCTTCTGTGTTTGGGGAGGTAAATTTTCATGTCTTTCCAAATCCCCATGAGACCACCTCCCCTGATCCTGCACTCATGCAGCTTTAGGGATAAGCCACCCTCAGAGCTCAAGCTTGGTCAGTGCTACATGATTCGGTTGGTGTGAGCTACCTTGCGTCCACGTAACTATGGAAGTGTCTTGTCTTAAATTTGGCTTCCTCCAACACAAGTGGCTCTAAGTGGATTTAGGAACACGACTTCCCTGAGGGGTACAGAGCTCAGATTACATGTCAACCGAACTGCACCAGTGTCAGTGGAGACACTGCATTGCTTACATCAACTGTTACTGGCCTTCAGGAGCCAAGCCGCAGCACCACACAGAGACAATCTAGTCGATACAACTGCTCCTGGGGAGGACAGGCACCACCATCACAAGGAGCCAAGTGGATAGGCACACAAGCAGTGGTCAGATGCTGATGCAAGGTAGGTTGACGTGCTGTTGTGTTACAGACATGGGACCAACATGCTTACCACCTCTCCTCCCCCATATCTCTGCCCCCAACCTCCTCTCCTGGTTTTAACGTGGGCATGGGAGAGGCCTGGCAGAGGGACTTGGTTACCAAGGCTAGGGAAAGAGCCTTTATTCCTATTAAGGAAAGGCCTTCTTTGCTTCAAACAAAAACTAGTCCACAGATAACACCTGCAGTTAAAGTGCCAGGATATCAGAGCTGCACCAAGGCCCCCTGAAACTGGGTTGGGGATTCAGAAGAATCTTCAGATAGGGACGGAAATCCTCTCAGAAGAAATAAAAGGGAAGGTAAAGTCCAGTCTCATATAAGGAGACAAGAACCCACTCCAGGGAGGGGGAGCTGAAATGGGGACTTTGCTTACGCAACAGTCACCAAACGGATTTATCTGCCTGAAGCCATTTTTTTATTTCTCTGAGGCCTCATTTTCCAGTCAGAAAATATAAACCCTTGATATACTGGGCCGCATCTCAGGGAGAGCAACTTGCCAGTGCTGCAGAACCCACTTGGCACCGAAAGCAGTTTCCTTGCCTCAAGGGCTGTATTTTGGGACCTGCCTCCCACTGATATCGATTTAGACACCTTTAAAAACAACAAGGAGTCCGGCCACACCTTAAATAATAACAATTTTCAGTTGTTTGGTATTTAAGGTCCTACCGGACTCCTTGCTGTTTCTTGCTGAAGCAGACTAACACAGCTACCTCAATGTAAACCGATTTCAGAGGAGGAGCTGGGACTCTCACTCCATCCAAACCTCAGGGTCAGCTGGAGTGAAAATCCCCCCCTGCAGGTACAGAGATTATGTCTTGCTGCTCAAGCCAGTAAAACCAATGTGTTAGTGTAAAGGCCTGGCCTAGCACTGCCAAATCTCACACCTTCTCCAGCACTCCCTGCGTGGGGTCAGAATTGTCAATGCTCAGCAGCCGCCAGAAAGGCTAACTCTTAGGAAAGGGATAGAAAAGTCAGACTGCAAAAGATCATAATGCCACTATAGAAAGCCACAATGCGCCTGCACCTGGAATACTATGCCCAGTTCTGGTCACCCTATCTGCATAAGGATCGAGTGGAACTAGAAAAGAGAACAAAGATGCTCAAGGGTAGGAACAGTTTCCATGCGAGGAGAGGCTGAAAAGATCAGGGCTTTTCAGCTTAGAAAGAGAGAGACCACCGAGGAGAGACAGGCTAGAAGTCTATAAAATCATGAATACTGTGAAAAGTCCCTACAGGACCATTATTTACCCTTTCCCACGCTACAAAAAACCAGGGGGTCACCCGATGAAGTCAACAGGCAGCAGGTTTAGTACAAACATATGGAAGTAATTCTTAACCCAGCACAAGTTAACCTATGGAACTCATTGCCATGGGGTGCTGTGATGACCAAAAATATAACTGGGTTTAAAAAAATATATATAAGTTCACAGAGGATTGATCCAACAATGTCTATTAGCCAAGATGGACAGGCATGTAACTCAATGCAAAAGGCAACCCTAACCCTCTGACTACCAGAAGCCAGGTGGGGAGGACCAGATGGATCTCTCTGTGCCCTGTTCTGTACACTTCCCCTATTAGAGACCAGATACATGGCTATATGGACCACTGGTCTGACCTACTATGGTCATTCTTATGTTAATTGCATCTTCCCTAAAGGAGGAAGGCATTTGCACAATGCTGCACGGAAACCATTCAACTCTCAGCCACCATTTAGTAAAGCAACCCCCATTCTAACTGGTCCAAATGGCATACCAAAGTCAGTGAGCTCCCCCGGAATGACTTGCTCCGTGCAGGGAAGTAGAAACACTCTGGGGGTTTGGCCGCTCTCCTGACAGGTGTGTTTTATTAAAACACTTCACAAAGAAATAAAAGCCAGGGAGAGACAGATCCATGAAGGTATTTAAGCTCCTAACTTTTACTGATTTCAGTGGAATTTAGGAGTCTAAATACATCAGGGTCTGAATTCCAATGCCTAGTTACACTGAAGTTTCATTGGTAGCTACTTCTGCAGGCAAGAACGTTGAACAAAAAGGAAAAGGCTAGATTCTGTTCCCACTGAAATAGGCCATTGATTCCAGGGGCAGCAGCAACGGTCCGTTGAGTTCCTTTACAAAAGCACATGATCAGAGCATGCAGACTGCATTAAAGCAGGAGAGGTCTCATTCCTTCCACAGTAGCAATGTCCGGTGTAGACAAGAACCTCAGGGAAAGTAGCTCTGTGCTGGGCTATGGCTGACGTTCAAGACTAAGCAACGGGGTCAAGATCACACAGGAATCTTCTGGGGGTACGTCTACATGGGGATAAAAAGACCCAGAGTCTGGCCATAGTGGACCCAGTCTCACAGGGCTAAAAATCATTGTGTGATTATTTGGAATTCTAGGACCTGCCATCCTCACAGGGTCCCAACTAGGGATGTAAGCGACTAATCAATTGACTAGTCATTTCTCCCCTGCCCTTGATGCCAGTGCTGAGGGGAGCCGGCTTATAAGCCAGTCCCCGCCAGCACCATCTCTGCCATGGGGGCAGGGGAGACAGAGGGGTAGCAGGACCATGCGCAAGCCGGGAATCAGCTGATTCCTGAGGTCTCAGACTGCACCTCCGCTTTTTAAGTGTATTAAGAGCCTGCCAGCTCTTAATACATTTAAAAAGCTCCAAATACATTTAAGAAGTGCAGCGTGGGGGACCCAACATGAGCATTTAGAAGGCAGAGCCACAGCAGGGTTAGCTCCCAGCTGCCCAGCCTATCAACTAATCAATTAGTTGATTAAAATGTAACATCTCTAGTCCCAACCTGACATCAAACACCTGCACTGCAAGTTTTCAGCCACCAGACCCTGAGTCAGCTAAGGCCGGTCATGGGTCTTGTATCCCTGTCTAGACATACCCAGGGAGAACAGGGACACAAACCTAGGACTCATGGGCCCATCCTTCCTTGTACACCAGGTTCAACTGCACAGCCTCCAGACATTCCACACCATTAATCAGAGAAGCTGATTCTACGCCTGAGGTCTTGTCTACACCCTAATGTAGCGAGTCCAGTTGTCAGACTGGCCCCATCTCCATGCTGACTGGGCTGCAAGCAGCCCACAGGTTGAGACTCGCTGGTATAGGATTTAGCCTTGAGCTCGGTTTGTTCCACAGACCCCAAAGGAGGATTAGTATTGATTTCAGTAGAGGGTAGAGCCGAACACCTTTGAGGGTCTGTGCTCACTTGCCCCATTGTAAAATGGGGATAACAGCGCTACCAACGCTTGGGTCTGTGTGATATTAAAGACTGAGGCACACAGCTAGTACATGACATGAGGTCACAGAAATACTTTAGCCAGCAGGTGAAATAACTGCTGGCCCAGTCGCATCTGAATAATTAAAACTCCACTGGGTTTCGCTTTCTTGCCCCCCCCAGGTCCTAGATCAAAGCCGGGCTGTACGAAGCGCTCACTTATAATCCCCAGCAATTTCAACCCAGGGAGCAGCCCTGCTCACCTAGGCATGGCTGCCTGGCAGCCCCTCCATGAACAAACAATTAGCTACTCATCAGCTGGCCATAAGGAAGCACTATCCCCTACATCAAACGCCAGGTCCCAGCGGTCAAGAGCGGAGGGGGGTGGGGGGGGGGGAGAGAATAAGAGCTGAGCAGGGAGGAAAAGGGGAGCGTGAAAAAAAAAAAAATCAGGCCAAGGTTGGAGGTACGCAGAGGGGGATGCCGAGCCCCCGAGAAACAGGAATTCTCCCTCCTGCTACAGGCTGGCGGAGCAAGCTCCTGCACCGAGCCGCGGCGCTAGGGTGCGTGAGTCTCTCCGGCAAGAGCCGCTGAAGGCGGAGACGGGCAAATGGAGCAGCCCGGGGGCCTTTCCACGTGCTCGCAGCCGGGAGCCTGCCTGGCCCCACTGCATCCCCAGCTAACAGGGGGCGGGAGAGTGGCTGGAATTAGGATCAAAGGGGCTTTCGGGCCATTCCTAGTGGGAGCCTCCCAAGACCACCCTGTGGATCTGCTCCCACGTGCAACAGAGCGACCCAGCTGAGCCCCGCCGCTGGGGCCGGGGCCGGGGCCGGGGCCAGGGGAAGGTCCGGGTGGAAATCCCAAAGGCGAAGCCTACCCTCTCCGCGGGGCCGGCTGAGAAGCCCAGCGGTGCACCCCGGGATGTAATCACCGCTTCTCCAGACGCTGGGGCCGCCGGCGCCCCCACCCTAGGGGGCTTCTCCTCTTAACATCTAGGCTTGCTGCCCGCGGCCAAGGGGACGGAGGCGGGAGAGCGGCGGGGAATTAGTGTCGAACTGGAGCCGGTGTGAATTCGAATCAAGGGGCGGGGCGCCGTCTGCGAGTGGGGACCGCGTGTTTCCCCCACGCCTGTTCTCAACCTCCCCCGGCCGGCTGCGGGTGAGAGGCGTCCCGAGCGCTTTGTATGGCACGCGGGGCAGATTTGAGGCAAGACGGCTGCGGGGAAGAAAGAAAAAGAGAGAGAGACCAAAAAAAGGGCTAAACACAGAAATCTGGTATTTTTTGTTAAGACTGATCATTGCAAACAGCTTGTGGGCCGATCTGCTGCGGGGGGGGGGAGGCTTTCCTCGTTGAACACGCGTATCCCCCTCCCCCAACAAATTCTGCCTCCAAAAGTGCATTTATTAAAACCATCCGGTCTCGTCTAATTTATCCTCTCCTGGCGGTTAATGATTGGGAGGTGAACGCGTTTGTGTCTCTTAAACTCCTCTCCTAAGCTAGCGCTGAACCTGCTCGCCGGCTCCGGCTCTCTTAGGGTGCTCTCCTTGGCGCTGTTGTAGCCAAGGGATCATGTGAATTTCTGCGGAAATTCACTTTCCATCCCCCCCGAAATTACTTCGGGAGGTTCCCAAAACACCGTTAATTTTTTACAATCAGGACTCACCCTTTATATCTCTAGGGAATTTTCTTTCCACTGTTTTTTAAGACTCTGACACCCCCCCCCCCCCCATGGTTTCTAAACGCCAAAGATCCTACTTGTGTGATTGATCATATTTATTGTTTTATTCACAATGTGATGCGATAAAGCCCCAGGATTCATTCCCTCGCAATGTTGTGTGTAATGCTATGACAGACCAAACTCAGATACTGATACACAGGGAAAGTATAGGAACATTTTTGCTGATAAGTTTAGCTGTGCTAAAAACATATTTTAATAAAACAGGAAACATTAATCTTTCTATTCCTTGCTGGAATCCAAGCTGGTTACCATTTGGAACTGTTTGTTTTAAAATAATGCACTTTAATTGTATTTATTAATAATCTTTTGTTAAGATAATTGGGCATTCAATTTTTTATCTTTTTCTCAACAATTTTGGCCTAGGATTAGCATATCTCCCACAAACCAATCAAAACCCCTTTTTTATATTGGGGGAAAAAACTGTAAACAAAGCTTATACATCTTTTGTGGCAGGGTTATATTAATTTTCCAAGTTTCCTGTCTCAACTTTTTGGGAGGTGTATTTCATCATTCCAGTCAAACCTCAAGATTGCAATTCCAAATCGAGCCTTGCAAACTTGGCTTTGTCATGGTGTATATGTATATTTGTGTTTGGTTTCCTTTTAGACATAAATGCATGAAAAAATTACGTTTATAAATTCCAGATTTGCATAATTCCAAGAAAGCTTTGATTTTAAAATAACTTTTGGCAAGAAATATTTCCTTAGTGTGTTTTAACTGTGTTGATTATTCAGGAAATCACCCAAATAGCTAAAATACTGATTTACTTTAAAAAACATAAAAATTAAAAAAAATCAGACTGTGGTTTCATTCCAAATTGTGGCTACATTTCCCCCCCAAACACATTTTGATGAGGCGATATATATATTTGTTTAACCATTGCAAATCCCTGTTTTACAGGCACATCCTTAATGATCTAATTACACTTTTTTGTGAGAGATTTGGAAAACTCACGGAATTATTTCCGTGCAAAGGGATTTTAAAAAACACAAAGTATGCATTAAAAAGGGGGGAAAGTACCCCAAACACCTAATTAGATAATTACCCAAGGAACCATTTTAATCTATTGAGTACAGTACACAGTTTACAATCTTCTCTGACCACAGCTATGTTCAGTAATTACCTTTTCTCACTCACAAGGGGATGAGCTAAGGATAGAGTGTGATAAACTTCATTCTGTTTCTTGGCTGCTGTCTGTATAACCTTCACGTTTCGTGTGTGTACTGAATGAACAGAGACAGTTTGACGGCTGGTTCCTTGGACTAGCAGCAAACATTTCCTCTCTGTGTGTTTTAAATATAAGCTACCGCCATAAATGTTGTCATTAGAAATCATTATCCCAAGACTAAAAATTAGTGGGGTAAGTAAATTTCTTTTGCCTATATTATGTTATACCTAGACAAGCAAAGAGTGCTTTCAAATCTTGATGGAATTTCTATTGCCAGGTTCTGTGATATTGGATACTACATAAAAACTAAAAAACCCAGAAGATAGACACAGAAACACACAGACAACCATCTGTATATTTGGTTTCAAAGGAAAATCTCTGCTGTTGTCCCTGGTTCTGTTAGGACCTGGATCCACTTAATTGTTAAAACAATTCAAACAAATCCAGCTACAGAAGGTAGCTCCAATGTAATTAAACCGAGTCTCGGAGTTTTGATACAAAGCATAAAAGAAAATGTTCAAATTCTTCCTAAAGTTCCTCCCATTTCCTATAGCAGGTAACAGATTGCTGGCGTGAGTAACATTGAGATTCTGCCTCGGAGCATTAGAAAGGGAAGCAGGATTTGATGAATATAAAAGCTGAAGTGTATATGTAGAATTACTGTAGGTGTCAAGGCAAAGACTAAAGATATACAATATACAGATACCCTATAATATTCAAAGTGCTTTAATCTGAACAAATACACGAAGGCTAGTGCCGTGCAAAACTATTGAGATTTGCTTCATGAGAACAGCTGGGTCTGAGATAAGACCATCTCTAATATTCCCTGAGAAAATGTTTGCAATTTCACTTGGCAAATACAGCCAGTCTGCTGTGAAAGCAATGAAAAATCCCATCTTCCCTGGACAAAATAGTGAATTTGCCCCATGATAGTCTTGCAGAGAGGAAAGGTTTGGTGGTGAATTGTTACTTTGCAGCTCCTGGGACCCATCTTTGATGTTTCTTGAAAATGAAAGGCATTAGAAATATACCAGGCCCAATCCTACAAGAAATTGAGCATTGTCTGACTTCAGTGACCGCTGATGGCTCCAGCCACGAGATTTTCAGGCACCTTACAGGATCGGGTCATTGGTCTGGCGACTTAGAAAGTGAAATGCATCCTTATAATACTTTTTTGGACCCAATCCTTCAAGTTCTTTAACTTCAATGGAAGGTCTACACCAGGGGTAGCCAACCCGTTACTGGCAAAGAGCCAAAATAGTTGTGCATAGAGCGCAACGAGACGGGGGGGGAAAAAAAAGGCACTGCCCCTTTAAAAAAAACCTCAGGTTGGCCACATCAGGCTCCCGTCGGCTGGCGCCATCTTGCAGGCACCATTTTGCTTCACCGCACCGGATGGCTCCCCAGCACCCGGTGAGCACAGGGAACCGGGGGCCGTTTCTAGGAGCACAGAGGCAGCTTTGCGAGCTGCACTTTAAGGGGGGGGAAGAGCCACATGAGGCTCACGAGCCGTGGATTGGCCACAGCTGGTCTACACTCACAAAGGACTGATAAAATCGGGCCCCAAACTGTACTCACAGGACCCAGCTTCTACTTCCACTGAAATCAGTGGCCAAATTCCCACAGGCTGTCATGGAAGCAGAATTGGAAACGTAGTTAATATCCATTAAGTACCAGAGGACATCTTGTAGGCACCTATATTTCTATTTCCCCTTGTTTTCTTCTCTATGTTGTTTTTTAAAAGAAAATCCTATAAAACGTGGGGAAAGAATGAAAAACGTGGAGTTTAGTTTTGATACTGGTTTTTCAGGCGGTGAGGAATCTATTTACTGGACAGCTCGGTTGTCATAGGACCTGATTTGAAAGGGAAGCCATGCCCTTGGGCAATTAGTGACTAGGTATGAGGGTTTTCCTTATATTGCGTTTCTGGGACAAGTTGGACCTCATGCTCTTCTCAAAGACATCACGGGGAGTTTTGCCATTGCACCCACCTGAGCACGATTTGCCCTTTTTCTGTTCATACAGTCCCGTTAGTAAAAAAATTAACAGGAGAGACGAGGACCGAAGTGGTTTCGCTGCTTCACTGGATTCAACCATTTCAGTTGGAGGAAAACTTTAAACTCTGGCCTCTTACTCAAAAAAACTAGTTTTGACGGGCAGACACTAGAACGTGGTTTCAACTAATAATGTACCGATGACTCCAAACTTCTGTTCTATTCTAGGCTTATGCCTTCCACCTCCCCATAGTTCCAGAAGCATATTAAGCAAGGTGACATCTCTGGCCATCTTTAGAAGGGTGTCGTTCTCCACCATTCCCTGCTTCTGTACAATGATCGAATGGAGTAAAAATAAGCAACTGAAGCCAGAGAAGGGGATAGAAAGAAAATAAAGGAGCGGCTGCTTCCCCAGGTCTCTCTCAAGCAGGGAGCCGTCTGAAAACTGACCACGCAGCGATCCAAGAGAGGCACCCATGGCTGTTCTCTGGGGCGGGCGGCTCGCCTCAGGCAGATGTGCAGATGCAGATGGGCCTGATCCGTGGGGCAGCTGCTCAGAATGCTGGGCCCAGAGAGACCGCCTCCGATAACCCTGCCCAGGTGCACAGGCTGTAGAACAAAGGGCCTTTTCACCAGCCTCTGAGAATGGAGAAGCCTCCTCACTGTTTGCAAAATGGCTTTCCCGAGCGGTAAGATTTGGTTACAGGGAGATCTGTTATTTCAGAGGCAAGCCAGCAGAGGGGAGGGTAATTTGACTCAGCCAAGTGTGTGTAATGCCACAGTGGGGACCCCTCCCTCCCCAACAAGTACTGGATCCGCGCAGTGTTGTAAAGTTTTGCCCGAGGACACGCAAACAACACAGCAGAGTTGGGACCTTGGACCAGAATGTCTCTAGTTTCCTAGTATCTGTTTGCCTAGGCGTGAACTAGTTCTGAAATGCTAACACTATCAGGATCCCCATCGAGCCATGGGGTGGGGGTGGGGGTGGGGGTGGAGATGGGGGTTAACTGCCTGATACTCACACAACGGGTGCTGCTGTGTTGATGGAGGAGCAGAGGCAGTCAGAAAACTTGCAGCTAGCCCAGGCTGGGGAAGGCAGCTTTGCCCCATGCAGGCTTTCTTTGCAATGGGGCACCTTAGTCAAAAGGCTTAAGAGGACACCTTTGATTTGCCTGAATGGCTAGGGCAGGAGAAAGCCTTAGTTAAAAGCTGGGAGTGATTTTTGTCCTGGAGAGGAGGAGGAGGCAGAGAGAAAGTTTTGCTACATTTCCAGAGGATTCGGTTCAAGGGTCTCTGGGATTCACGGGAAGGAGGCCGCTTAACAGAATCACAGTGGAAGCTGAGCAGTAGCCCCGTCCCCCATTTCCAAGCAGAGGAGAGGAGCTCTTTCCCCAACAGAGACCTCCTTAGTATGCTGCCCCATGTTTTTCAATTCACTCCCCCCGTAGGAATACGTCACTAATGCTAACTCCCTTTAAATACCCACCCCACGGGTATGTCTAGACTGCATCCCTCTGTCGGCAGAGGGATGCAGATTAGGCAGGTCGACGTTGCAAATGAGGCAGGGATTTAAATATCCCGTGCCTAATTTGCATAAAAATGGCCGCCACATTTTGCCGATTCAGCACTGTGTCGGCAAAAAGCAGCAGTCTAGAGGGGGATCTGTTGAGAAAGAAGCCTTTTTTGACAGATCCTGTAAACCTCCTTGAAGATCCATAAGGGATCTGTCGAAAAAGGCTTCTTTCTCAACAGATCCCCCTCTAGACTGCTGCTTTTTGCCGACACAGTGCTGAATCGGCAAAATGCGGTGGCCATTTTTATGCAAATTAGGCACGGGATATTTAAATCCCTGCCTCATTTGCAACGTCGACCTGCCTAATCTGCATCCCTCTGCGGACAGAGGGATGCAGTCTAGACATACCCCATGTGGTTACCGCCTCCATGTGACATCACATAGCTGCTCTCCCCAGGAGACCCTCCATCTCCACATGTGTCAGCTGACCCCATATGGAATGATATGCATTCTTGACCACAGGTGAGATGCCCTCCAGTGTTGCCTGTAAGCTGTGTGCTTGTGCGACCACTCAGGAGAGATTCCAGTAGCAGAGCGCCCACTGCTAGGATTGTGTTGCTCCTGGTGGTGCACAGTCATGCATGCCTTGGTGCATGTAACATTTATTCTGCACATGGATGGAAAAGATTAGAGGGAACATCCATGCCCTCCCTCCATCACACTGCCCCTCGTTGTGAGACATGCTGCCCGCTTCTCCTCACTTCCTGTAGGGCAGGAGACACCGTCAGTGGCTTCCATTGATCTGTCTCACTTCAGAGAGAGCAAGGGTGGTTCTCCCACAAACAGGAGAAGATGCCTTGATTTCCAGCTTAACCTGTCCCGTGCTCCGGCTGAGAAGTAGGGGAAGACTCTTCAGTCATTCCCCAATGCACATATGTAGTAGAGAATCAAAGAGAGAAACTGTGACAGCTGATTTCCTCTCCACGGTGAGCCGGACCCAGGAGGAGAAAGAGGAACCCATTCACTGGTCTCATTCCAAGTCTAGTTTGGAACTGAGCCTAACTAACTACAGAAAAGTATACACATTTAAAGAGGGACTTCTTTTTTCCCCCAATAAGTGGAAGAACACCTCTGCAGGCAGTTGTTGGTGTTGTTTCTCTATCTAAGACAAAGTTACACTAAACATGGAAACGCCCAAGTCAACATTTCTACAAATAATGGGAACTGGCTGCATAGAGTTAAATATATTTGATTCCTTCCCTTTTATCTACTGAGTTTACAGTACTCTTACCCGGACGGCAAATAAGAAACCCTTTTCTTGTCAGTGGCAGCAAGGGAAAGAATCAGGTTGCAAATTTACCTGAGATGCAGGGGTAACGCCAACAGGCAGAACCAAACCTGGGACCTCAGTGCATGAGCCTACACAGCTTGAGCTAAAAGCCAGCTGGCTCTCAAGAGCACACTCATTCTCTCTGTAAGTGGTCTCAGTGCCACTAGGGGGATGGGTGTGGGTTATACAGTTATGTGTAATGATAGATGGGTGCTGGAAACTCTAAAGCGACTTGGGTAGAGTTTGAGATTGGTCCTTCTTTAAACTTGCTAGCCATTTTGCCAAAAGACTTTCAGGATCATAATTAAATGCAGGACAGGAAAACAGCACTGTGAGGAGAAGGTAGGTGGCATGATGGATGGCACCTAAAATACTGCGTTATATGGGGAAAACCTGGTCAACGCACAAGCCTGCCTCAGCTCAGAGCTGCAGTGAAGCCTCCTTCCTGGGAGCGGGGCTGGCAGCAGCTGTGCCTTGCCTCCCCTCCCCCCCAGATAACTTTCTCCCTTACTCTCACAATTATTATGAAGCACACAGCAGGCTTCCATCACAACGGGAATGCTGCATTTGCTGAGGTCTAACCTAGGCAGTAGACTGTGGAACCTTCCCTTTAAACACCTAAAAGCACATTCTACCACCATTTTGTACTTGCTCAGCCTGTAGTTGAACTGCTCCTTACTGTGTCCAGGCTGCCTGTGTATGGCTTCATGTGCCAGGGGAGGACGGGGTAGGCTGAGTCACCAAGGACCACTATTGGCATTTCAACATCTTCTATGGTAATTTTCCAATCTGAGAAAAATGTTCCAGCTTGCTAAAGAGGCAGGATATCCTAAAGACGTGTGTGTCATGCACCCTTCCCAACCATCCCATGCTGACGTTGATGAAATGTCCCTTGTGATCCACCAGTGCCTGCCGCACCATTGAGAAGTACCCCTGGCCTTTCACGTACTTCTTGGGAAAGTGGTTGGGTGCCAACATGGGGATGTGTGTTACCTCTATTGCCCCACCACAGTTAGGGAATCCCAGCATTGCAAAGCCGTCCACTATGTCCTCCAAGTTTCCCAGAATCACCACCCTCCATAGCAGAAAGTTATCAATTGCCGTGGCTGCTTGGATCCCAATAGCCCCCGCTGTAGATTTCCCCACTCCAAATTGATTCCCAGCTGATCGGTAGCTGTCTGGCGTTGCAAGCTTCACAGGAAAATTGCCATTCGCTTCTTCACTGTCAGGCTAGGTCTACATTGCAGGCTTTTATTGGCAGAAGATATGCAAATCATGCTCTCATTTGCATATCTTCTGCCAGTCCTTTTTGCAGAAGAGGTTTTGCCGCTAAAAAGCCCGGTATAGATGGGGCCATTTGTCGGAAAAAAAAACCCTCTTTCGCAAGATCCTTTATTCCTCAAAAAATGAGGTTTACAGGATCTTGAGAAAAGGTTTTTTTTTTTCCAACAAAGGGCCTGTCTACACGGGACTTATTAGCAGCAATACCTCTTTCGCAAAAAGGACTGGCAGAAGATATGCAAATGAAAGCACGATTTGCATATCTTCCACCAGAAAAAAATGGCCGTGTAGACATACCCTCTGCGTGGGTCTCATTCTGGTATTCTTGCATTTCAGGCCAGAGAATGCAATTTGCAAACTTCCATTAAAGCGGCCTTGCGCATGCGAAAGTTTTGTAGCCATTGCTGGTCAGCCCCTACCTGCATCCCCATGCGGTCCTACCAGTCTGTGCGTGTCCACTGTAGCCAGAGGATCGAATGCCAGTGGCGCGTGCCAGTTGCAGAAGAGTGTGTTCGTGGCCTTCCATGATTCAGCCTCATTTCAGCAGACCTTGGATATGCTCTGGACGTACTCCAGCATTAGGCACACCATGGTTAAGATTGTTATTATAATGCTTCGATGCTCAAGGAGATCCACGATGGGTTTCGTGCTTATGCTGCAATGGCATCTGCGTGGGTAACCAGGGGAAAAAAGGGCACCAAAAGACTGTTTGCTGTTGGACTTTTCAGCTGAGAAAAGAGGAGACTGAGGGGGGATATGATAGAGAGATATAAAATCATGAGTGGTGTGGAGGGGGTCAGTAAAGAAAAGTTATTTATTAATTCCCATAATAGAAGAACTAGAGGACACCAAATGAAGTTAATGGGTAGCAGGTTTAAAACTAATAAGCCAAAGTTCTTCTTCACACAGCGTGTAGTCAACCTGTGGAACTCCTTGCCAGAGGAGGCTGTGAAGGCTAGGACTATAACAGAGTTTAAAGAGAAGCTAGATAATTTCATGGAGGTTAGGTCCATAAAAGACTATTAGCCAGGGGATAAAATGGTGTCCCTGGCCTCTGTTTGTCAGAGGCTGGAGAAGGATGGCAGGAGACAAATCGCTTGATCATTGTCTTCGGTCCACATTCTCTGGGGCACCTGGTGCTGGCCACTGTCGGCAGACAGGCTACTGGGCTAGACGGACCTTTGGTCTGACCCAGTACGGCCGTTCTTATGTTGCTTTCAAGCAGAGGCAGAGGGAGGAGACAAGTGCATTATGGGACACTGACAACATGTACCCAGAATCACCTGCTGCACAGTTTGTGTCCCAGTGTGCACTGGGAGCATAACCCAGACTACAAAGGAGCTCAGGCACTGGGAGACTGATGCACTGTGGGTAGTTCTCTCAAAGTCGATGGTAGCCACCCAACTGGGGACGCACTACTTCGAACTGCACCGATTTCTTGTGCACAGTGAGGGTATGCACCTTTGACTTTGCAAAATCAGGTGCTTTAAAAAAAAAAAATCGACCTTCAGAAATTCAACCTTCTTTCTGAGTGTCGACATGGCCACGGGAGCTGCTGCCTCAGGACCTGATGATTTAAAAGGGCCCGGGGCCTGGCCATTGCTCCCTCGGCCATGGCAACAACATGAGCCCTGAGCCCTTTAAATCACCGCTGGAGCCCCCGTCAGTGCGCCCCCTGCAGCCCCAGCAGTGCTGGAGGGCTGGCTCAAGGCAGCTAACCCCTAGCCCCATCCCGTCTGCCCAAGTCCCTGTCCTTTCCGTGGGGCCCAGAGGCAACGCCAGAGCCCGGCCCAGTCTTCTGCCAGCCCTGACTACACGGCTCCAATCCAAACTAATTTATTTAAGAATTT
Source organism: Pelochelys cantorii (assembly GCA_032595735.1). NCBI lineage: Eukaryota > Metazoa > Chordata > Testudines > Trionychidae > Pelochelys > Pelochelys cantorii. The sequence continues at coordinate 39,128,487 of CM064338.1, read as the reverse complement.
TTAAAGTTTAATGAAAAAAAAAAAAAGACCAACTAGAAAGAATCCTTTCCTTTCATTCACATAAAATACCCTGCCTCCTACTTCTTCTCCCAAGTCTCCATTACATGGTTGTAACTGAAACCGAGTATATGATTTAACTATGTAAAGATGCAGAGCAATGTCGTCTTTCCTTCCTGCCTATCCCATATTTGAGGCCCATGTGCCACTCCAAGTTTTCCCTAAAATTGTCCACACGCTCCTCAAAACATCCAAGTATCATTTGTTTTTCTTTATTGCTTTGCAGAGAGAAACCATATCCCAACTTTCAAGTAGAAGAATTAAAGAAACATTAACATGACCCAACCGCAAAAATATTTTTTTCCGTGAACTGCACCAATCATTTGGAAGTGCAAGTAGTAAAATGAATTGCCAAAAGTATCAACTATATATGTTTTCAATAACTTTTTTCGTTACCTAGTAAAATAGTTCTCTCAAAGTATTGTTAAGCCCCTTTGTGCAATATAAAGGCACAGTCATGCATTGTCTCAGAAGTGGTTTAATAGATTTTTTTTTTTTTTTTGCAGACGGGGAGGGCATTTTTGCACATATTTTCGACACACGGCAGACAGAGTCAGTTTGGATTTGTAATAGGCCAGATATTTTCTTCTGAGTAATGATCTTAACTTTTAAAGAATGTTGCTTAGTTAGGAATGCATGTGTGTGTGCATGTTTGCATTTTGGCAAGGCCGCAAATAATGTACAATATTTATGTCCCTTGAGAAAAGTGTTCTGCATGTTTGCCAAAACGCAGCCCTCTGTGATCCTAGAACTATTTAAACTGCTCTCTAGAAAACAAAATAATAGATGGAGAGATTAGGCATATCAGAGGGGAGGGGAGGTGGTGGGATGAATATATAACCATTAAAAGACAAAATAGGAAAGTTTAAATGTCTCGGTCAGATTCTGACTTTAGTTAGATCCATGCCATTTTTCTTCAGTGAAATTGTTCCAGATTTACCTAGTTAAGGCCTTGTTTTCTCTGCCAAAAAAAGTGTGGGTATTTGTTTTTTATTTTGTTTGCTTGGTGTTTTTTGAGCTACTGCAAGTTAGTTCTCTCAGGGTATGTCTACACTGCGCGGCTATTTTGGGATACCAGAAGTATCCCGAAATAGCTACCCCATGTCTTAACAAGCCACCCGTTATTTTGAAATATTTTTCAAAATAACAGGCGCGCTATTTCAGCATCCCTGTAACCCTCGTTCCACAAGGGTTAAGGGCTGTCTCAAAATAGTGTGTTATTTCAAAATTTGGCGCTGTGTAGACACGCCAAATTTCAAAATAGAATTGAAATAAGATATGTAATTCGCATAGCGCAAATTGCATATGTTATTTTGGATTTAGGGTGCTGTGTAGACACATCCTCACTGGAGAGCCTTAGTGGAGACAAGTTACTGTTTTTTCTTTTATTTTTACCTCAGCATAGCTGGGTGCTGACTTTGTTACAGGGTAAAAACTAAACCGTGCCTTGTTCCACTAGGATTTGATTGAGATAGCTCCCTTGCATTAAGTTCTCTTGCTGTAAAACAAAAATCTTTTTTTTGGCAGTGAAGACATAACATTGGCCTCTGAGCTGCAGCTAGCCTTGTACGTATCCAAGATTGTTATAAGGATACCAGTCTTAGGAAGTCCCAGAGGGGTAGCCGTGTTAGTCTGTAACTTTACAAACGACAGGTTAGTCTCTAAAGTGCCACAGGACTGCAAAAACCGGTTTTGCCCACGCAAGCTCATGATACTGTATATATTTTTGTTAGCCTCTAAGGTGCTATGGGACGACTTGTTTTTCAGTGTTGGGGACTCAACAGACTCAGGCCCTGTGCTCACTAGCAGAAAAGACGGGTTCTTAACACGCATTAGCTGACAGAAATAACACAAGATGTATCCTAGGAAAGACGAGGCCGTTAGTAATTTTCACCCGGGTTAGCATCTGGCTTGTCTTTGGTGTTCCCCTTGACTTGCTTACTCACATGAAAACAAACGGCCTTGTCTTCACAAGGATGTTACCTCAAGTTAGTTAGCTCATGTTAACCACTTGCACATAAGCTAACACGTTAAGAAAACTCTGCTTTCCCCTACTGTGACTCACCCTCCCAAGGGGACCGATTGCACAACAGAACAAAGGGGTTTTGCACATTCACTCCTGGATTCTGATTTCACTTTTTCTGGATGGCCTTACTCCAAATCAGCACCAGTGTAACACAGACCAGAATCTGTCTTTTCCTGATTTGTAGCCGTTTCTGCCTCCGCGTGCTGATTTTTGAAAGCACAAGCACAATGCCTTGCTCACACCTCACGCTAATCCTTTTTTCACTGAAATCCTAGCACCAAATTTAAGGACCTAACATTTTATTCCGAGAATTTTCCCTCTCCCCCCTCCCTTCCTTTTTGCTTTATCTCTTCCTTCAATCTTCAGCCTGTCAGGACTTTCACATACCTGTGCCTGACAGCTAGGAAATCAGGGACTTTGATGTTGTAAAGGATATTTTATCTCAGGTGATTCTCACCAGTTCATACATTATTGTGTGCGATATTCAAGGAGTCAGAGTGAGCGCTGGCTTTGTCTGGGGAGATCAGAGCAATTTGCAAGCCTTTCTGAGGAACAAGTTCCAATAAAGGGACTTTAGAGATGAAATCTGTCAGCTCTGTTGAGAACTAGCGCGCCACAAAGCCTTATGATTATCGATAGCTTAAGCATCGGCAGGTACAGAACTAGGCAGGGGAATGCAGCTAGCTGTAGCAGGACGCTGTGTTTGCTTAGATTCATAGAACCCAAGGCCCACAGGGACCGTCTGTGTAACACAGTCCAGTGAATGGCCCCAGAATAATTCCCAGAGCAGAGCTTTTTTAGAACAAGACCCCTTCTTGATTTAAAAATTGTCTGCGATGAAGAATTGCCCCTAGCCCTTGCTAAGTTGCTCCAATGGTTAATTCCTCTCTGTTAAAACTTTACACCTTATTTCCTATCCGAAAGGCAGAGAGCACTTCTTCTGTTTGAATTCAGTTTTTACCACAGCTTCCTCTGACACAACGATTGGGATTCAATCCCACCCAGCGCTGATTCATTTTTGCGTTCAGGAGAGGGGCAGTTTTCTAAAAATGGGGGGGGGGCAGGGAGTGCACTGATTCCCTGAATTGTGACCCCCACCCCTCATGCTGCTACTTCCCCCTAAAGACCTTGCTCTGTACTGCCCTTTCCCTCCCAAAGCCCAGCCTCCAGTCACTTCCCTCCATCACCTACCGCTCAGCGCTCGCCCTGACGGCCCGTAAAAAGCAGAGGGGCCATGGCCACCTGCCCCTCCCCCTCGTCCTGGTGCTCCCACTTCAGGATGATAAAACGTCTGCGTCAGAGGTTCCCACACTTTGTTTTTTTGCTGCATCCTCACCCCTGCCCTTCAGACACTCATGTTGCAGGCCTGGCCTCCTCGGCACTGGGGAAGAGCAGGATGGTGCTGAGTTTGGAACTTACAAGCCAGGGGGAAGGCGGAGGATGGTCACAATCTCCCCATGACCAGTGCACCCCCGGAGCACCGCCCCTCCCGGCGTGTGTCCGTGCAAGGTCTCAGGCTGGGGGAGGAGAGGAGTGGGAGAGAGAAGCAGGAGAGAAAAGGAACAAGTTTTTGCCCCGCCTCATGGTTCCTATGGGAACTAGCCAGCAGCGGGACGACAGGACAGTGCTGGGCAACCACAGCAAAGTAGAGCTAGAAGGGACCGCAAGAGCTCATCCAGTGCAGCCCCTGCTGAGGCAGGACCAAATAAACCCAGACCATCCCTGACAGGGATTTGTCCAACCTGTTCTTGAAAACTTCCAGTGATAGAGATTCCACAACCTCCCAGCTCAGCTAGGCCCAGTGTTCGAAGCTTTCCCCAGTCTCTCACCTAAAACTCCCTTGTTGCAAATTAACCCTATTCTGTCTTCTCTCTGTAATGGACATGGAAAATAATTGATCACCAGTCTCTTTAGAAGAGCCCTTAACATATTGGAAGACTGTTGTGAGGTTCCCACCCCCCGTCTTTGTTTCTCCAGACTAAATAGGCTCACTTTTTTTTAAAAAAACCTTTCCTCCTAGGTCAGGTTTTCTATATCTTTCATTATTTGTGTTTTTCTTTTCAGGACTCTCTGCAATTCCTCCACATCTTTCGGAAAATGTGATGCCCATAATTGGACACCACACTGCACCTGAGGCCAAACCTGTACTGTGTAGACCAGGACAGCTACACCCCTCCACCCATGTCTTACCCCCAATGATTCCATTCATACACCGCAGAATCAGGGACATCCTTAGGATTTATGGGACCCCACACAGGACTATTAACAGTGGTGTCCCTATGCCAGACGGCAGCCTGAGGGAGAAGGGATAACGAATTTTTTAAAGAGATGTGATTTTATAATCGTCAGCAACACACTAAGACTATGTCTACACTGGTGGCTTCTTGCACAAGAACAGCTGTTCTTGCACAAAAACTTGACAGGTGTCTACACTGCACGCGCGTTCTTGTGCAAGTAAATTTACAGTCTAGCATCGGAAAACAGGGCTTCTTCTGGAAGAGTTATTCCTCTCCCCATGAGGAATAAGCCCTCTTGTGCAAGAGGGCAGTGTAGACAGGCAATATGAATTTCTTGCACAAGAAACCCCTATGGCTAAAATGGCCGTCAGAGCTTTCTTGCGCAAGAGTGCGTCCACACTGCCATGGATGCTCTTGCGCAAAAGTACATGCCAGTGTGGACGCGCTCTTGTGGAAGACTTTTTGTGCAAGAACTCTTCCGCGAAACAGTTCTTGCACAAGAAGCTGCCAGTGTAGACGTAGCAGCTTTTCGAAGCAAATCCTGACAACTAACAGAGTAAATGCAGAAATGGACAGTCTATACCTGGGGCTGGCAAACGCCTGTTAAATGGCTTAATTGCCACTGGAACAGCTCTTTCCCAGGTTCAGTGTGGGGCTAATAGCTCTGTCAGGCTATGTCTCTTGTAAGTTAACTAGAGCTTCTCTGGAGGAAGCCCAGGGGTGCCCCACATTTCTGGGTGTCCGACTCAGCTGTCCATTCTGTGTACAGGTACAGACAACAGCAGCTGGAATGACAGCAGCCTTTTGGCTTACCCAACCCTGGTCACTGGTTCTGATACCAATTGTGTGTTACAGTTCAGGGCCCAATCTTGCTGCCCTCACTTGAAGGCGGGTTCCAGAGGAGCCAAGGTAGGACCTTGGATGCTGAGGGGGGACTGGACTCAAGACCACCACCCTGTGCTCCCCAAGTGAATGCCACATCCCCTAGGCCACTCCAGAACCCATCCCCCCTCCCCACCTTCAGAGGGTCCCTTATCCTGCCTTCCTAATGCAGGAGCCAGCTCCATTCCTGGGGTAGCTGGTGTTGACTGCCCTCCCCAGGCAAATGCCCTTTCCCATAGTCCACTCCAGAATCCACACCACCTCCCTACCTTCAGAGGGTCTTTTATAGCGTGTTGGCTGTCTGGTCACTCCCAGAATGGGCGGAGGCAGGGAGGCAGGTCCTACCTCTCATCCACAGGCCCCAACCTCACAGCCTCCACTGGCCACAGTTCTCCGTTACTGATCTATGGGAGCTGCAGGATCAGTTTCTTCAGGCAAGGACAGCACATGGTGACCCCCTGTGCTGACCACCTCAGGGGCTTCAGGGACACACCAGCCACCTCCAGGAGCACAGCTACCATCGGGACCATTACTCCAGACATGACTTGGTTAATGGTCTATTCTGAACTTCTAGCCATTGGGGAGGCACCTGTGAAGGCGGAAGGAGCAGGCTCTGAGACTGCACGTTCCTCGGTGACCAGACTGCCGGCACGATGCACAGACCACGACAGGCATCCTGTTACTAATGAGAATCCCTAGCTCTTATCCAGCACTTCTCAGCCACAGATCTCAAAGCGCTCCACCGGGGAGGGTGATCTAATTATCCCCATTTTAAAGGTGGGAAAACTGAGGTACAGAGCAACACATAACTTGGCCAAGATCACTCAGCAGGCCAACAGTAAAGCCAGGAACTGAGCCCCTTCTGCCATGTCCCAGTCCAAAGCCCAGTCCAGGAGGAAGGACAGCCTTGAGGTTAAAGCAGTGGACAGGTGGCAGGAGGTCTGGCTTCAGTCCTTGACCCTGCCACAAAATATTCTTGGATCATGTCATTTAGCCTCAGTTTCCTCATCTACAAAGGGGATAAAACACTTAGCGACCACACAGGGCCCTTTGGAGGCACATGAATCCTAGTCAAGCAGGCTGTGAGTGGCTGTACTGCCCCAGCTCCACTGCTCAATGGGCAGGCGGGCAGTGCTGCTGGAGCATTCCCTGCCAGAGTACTGGGCGGGTGGGCAGGATGCCAGGCAATGGGGCCAGAGCCCTGCAGGGAGGTCAGGCAGTGCAGCACGGCCCCAGCCTGGGCAGGGAAGAGGGTCATGGGCCATCGGTAATGAAGACAAGGGGAGGCACAGCCTTCCCCAAACTGCCTATATGCCTGAGCAAAGGCTGGGGCCGCCGGCAGGAAGGCTAACGCTGTGGCATGGCAACCCGGCTCCCCCCGGCTGCCAGAGAGGGATGGGGCTGCGGCATGGCAGCCCAGCTTCCTATGGCCACTAGGGAGGGACAGGCTGGGGCCACAGCATGGCAGCTCTGGCTCTCCATGTGGCCCGGAAGGATCGGGCTGAGAGTGGGTGGGGCTTAGCTCCAGAGGCGGGGCCTTGGGTGGAAGGGGCGGGGCTGGGGCTTGCCTTCCCCAGCTGGGCTTTCACCCAATGCCTGGGGGGGGGGTCTTGGGCACACTGTGGCCCCCCAGCCTGCCTGCCCCAGCCCCTGGCACAATGGCGCATGGGCAAGGCCATGTCAGGCTGTTGGGGAAGGCAGAACCTGCCTGTGCTTACTTGCGGTCCAGGGTTCAGGGTTGGGCTTCTGTTCCAGCTCTCAAGAGAGCAGGACTGTGGAAGCCGGACAGGAAGCAGTTTGTGACAGCCCATCTGGCTGCTCCTGCAAGCGCTTCAGGGCATTATTTCAGGTCACTCCGAAGGTGCAATCAAGGTGAAGTCCAAATTGTTCGGCGCCCAACAAGCTAGACACCATTTCGATACGCGGTTACCTCTGCAACGTCAGGCTGTTGGGACGGCCCTGAGTACATCCTCCACAACCGCGTCTGACTTGTTTTCCCAAATCTTCCTGCCATGACTCAGTGTGCACGCAGTGATGCAATTCTGGGGGAGGGGGCGTGGGACTTGTTCGCTCCAGGGCTACATTACCGTGGCCCACCCGTGGCTTGTGGCGGTGGTTCGTGCGATGCGCCTCTGTTACGTACTCAGGGCTGAGCGTGCCAGGTCTTGGGCCTACATTTTTGCAGGGGATTGTGCACAAAATTTGATTATTTCAGCAAGCGTTCATGCTAGCGTTTGCCTCAGAGTCATTTAGGAACCCGGGGGGGTGGGGCGGGGGAGGCCAATCTGGTTCCCATTAGCTGATCACAGACGCGACAGCATTACAGCATTGCTGAGCTGGTGGGCGTTTTCAGTTCAGTCCTTTCTATTGTCCCGGAGATGGCGAATGGGGCAAGCTGGGAGCTTCCTCATGTCAGCTCAGCATAAAGATGGAGTGGGAGTCACTCCCCAGAGGAAGCACCTGCATTGCTGTTTGTTTGGCCTCTGTGCAGACAGTACTTCCGAGCCCACGTCCAGAGGACAGAGAGAGACTAGCTCTCACTCCACTACCAAGATGAAGGCCACTGGTGGCCAGGGGAGAGGAGGAGACAGCTCCATGTAGGATCAAGCCCAACAGGTTTGCGGTTTGTCTGGCTCAAAGCATCGTGTCTAGCATGGGTGCTTCTCTCCCCATGGAGCTGCCTGGGGGAGAGGAAAGGGGTTGGTTTGGGGCCATCCAGCTTGAGCACGTCCTCCAAATGCCGCCGCTCCTCTGACCTGGCGCCGCTGGCTTTTTATAACACGTAGAAATCCTAGGCACGATGGATACGATCTCCAGCGCTGCATGCCAGAGCCGTTCCGCAATGAACTAGGACAGCACTCGCAGGTCTCTCTGGGCATCTCCCCTGCATGCCTAGCACTGGTTTTAACGACCGGGTCTCAGAGCGCTTTGCAAACCGCAATTAATTGCACTGCCCCACCAGTCCTATGAGCCCAGTGGTCCCCAAACAGTGAGGATGCAGAGGAATGGGGGGGGGGCACGGCGGGGCCCAGGCCAGCCCCTACGGAGATGGGGAGGGAGCACCTCACAGCCCTGTTCTTTCCCAGCTCCGGCCTCCCTCCCTACATTCTGGGCCCCCCTTATCCATCCTATATCCCAAGGGTGCCTGGTCTATCCATCACCAAGCTGGCGGTGGCTGTTCCTGGCGGGGGGGGGAGGGAGGGCTCAAGCCCTTGATTTCTGGCTCAGGAGGCAGGTACCTCATCCACTGTGCCACTGGAGTAGCCCCCCACCCTCCCTACATTCTGGGCCCCCCCTTACCCTTCTTATGTCCCAAGGATGCCTGTCTATCCATTGCCATGCTGCCATGCTCTTGTTGGGTGGGCAGGGCTGGACCCCTCGACCTCTGGCTCACCCAGCTTCCTCCCTGACCCCCAACTGTGGCCCAGCATCCTGGCCACCAACCCCAGCCCACTTCTTGGTCTCAGCCCCTCCCCCATCCGGCTCTGCTCCTGGCTGTGGCTCCCATCCCTGGCTCTGGCCTCAGCCCCGGCTGCTAAAGCTGGCCAAAGCCCCAGCAGCACCTTTGCCTCTCCCCCTCAGTCCCTGGATTGTGGGAGGGGAAGAGGGATGTGGCCAGAATACAGTATGGGTGGAGGGGGTGCCGCATATAGAGACTGGGGACCACTGTACTAGCCGTGTTTTAGAGACTGATAAACCAAGCCGCAAAGATGCCAAGTTGTTAAGCAAGTGGTCACCCCATGGCAAAGCCAGGAATGGAAGCGAGATCTCATGCCCAAGGTCCTGTGCTGAGCACTAGCCATCAGGCTCCCCCAGTAACATGGTTATTTTTGTTTTGCAAATGAACGCATGGTTTGTGTTTTATTCTCAGCTGCACGCTGTGCCGCTGGAGACCCCTTACAATGAAATTTATCTTTCTTGGTATAATTATCCAACTGTCTTGCTTTTGCAATTCATTCTCCACCCATTTTCTAATCTAATTTCTATTGTGTATTGTTTTTCTTTCCCTTAATTATAAGATGAGATCATTGGGGGAGATGGGACTTCACTACAGACTACATAAACATAAGAACGGCCACACTGGGTCAGACCGACAGTCCATCCAGCCCAATATCCTGTCTGCCAACAGTGGCCAATACCAAATGCCCCAGAGGGAGGGAACACAACAGGTAATCCTCATGTGATCCCTCCCCTGTCACCCATTTCCAGACAAACAGAGGCTAGGGACCCCATTCCTACCCATCCTGGCTAATAGCCATTGATGGACCTAACCTCCATGAATCGATCTAGCCCTTTTTTGAACCCTGTTAACTGCACACTGAGTGAAGAACAACTTTTTTTGTTTTAAAGCTGCTGCCTGTTCATTTCATTTGGTGACCCCTAGTTCTTATACTGTGGGAATAAGTAAATAGCTGCAGCCAGCTACTCCCATTCTTCTTCCCTTACCACCCCCCCCCCCCACACACACTTTCAGGTGGCCTGGGTTGTCTGTGTGTGTGAGGAAAAGCTCCTTCCCTGAGGACCAGGACCTAGAAGCGTTAGCACTGCTGTCTCAACTAACTCTAAACCTGAGGGATTGCATTCTGCCTAACACAAAACCAAAACCCCTCTGCAATTTCATTTGGGGACAGTGTTATCCTTCACATCCTGTCCAAACAAAAGCAACATCCTTCAAACTCCAGTGCATGAAGAACCTCGATAGGTGTAAGGGCTATTCAGGTACTTGGTGGTGATGTCCCCATTCTGTTCCCCAAAAAGGTGGAGGCTGAACTTAAGTGTAGAGTCCATTAAAGAACAGCCACTTTTCACTCCAGAGTGAGCTTCCTTACAGTGACATGTGACATGATTCCTGACAAAGAACTAGCCATGGTGTCCAACAGGCTAGGCACACGTGGCTATTTGGCTGGGTGAATGTGGCCAGTAGGGTTTAAAAACAAAATTTACATTTTCAGAATAATGTGGTTAGTTCGCTATAGCGCTAGCCACTACAGTGGTTACTGCTTCAGAACTGGTTGGACACCACATTCAGGACTATGTAAATGCAACATAGTAGCGGACCCTTGGTAATGCAGCAATATGTTCCAGATGCAAGGACGACAGGGGATTTTTTTTTTTTTGGCTAGAGATATATTGGAGAAATCAGAACAGTTTCTGATCTTGATTACAACAATGTTAATCCAGAGTAATTGCACTGAAGAATATGGAGTTACTCTGGATTAGCACCGGGGTAAATGAATCATAGTCTGACCCAGAGTCTCCAGTCTTCTCCCCACAAAATAATGAAGTTTGAAGATTTAAACATATGCAGTTGTGTTACATATACTATTTCCTGCTTTAGAAAAAATCTCAGGGGACAGTGACCCTGGAACCACAAGATGGTAGAAAGAATCAGTTTTAATTGAAAAATAAAGACATGTAACGAACATAAAAAGATGAAAGCATTTTTACTTTGCCAGCTTTAATATGAACACTATTAGTAGCAGCTGCATTTCAACCCATTTTGCAGATTAACTTGGAGAAGTGCTCTCTGAAACATTATCATTTAATTGCATAGGGTAGCCTATAATTTAGGGGGCTGAGCAGGATATAAGAGACTCATTAAAGCAGGACATTAATCATGGCAGAGAGTAAAATCAATTCCTTTGTTGCAACCAGTTTTGCTGCCCTACAATCACTGTGGTAAATTGTTTGCACAAATTGCAGCAGGAGGACAGAGGGATGGATACAGACAGAGAGAGAGAGAGAGAGAGATTCTCAGATGAAAAATAGTTGTTACAATGAAGATAGGTACATTAAGAGCCCCTAAAGCCAAGTGTAACAGGTTGGGACTCACTGCCACCATCACCTCCTGCTGGTCTCCTCGGGAATAAACTCTTCAGCCTCCAATGCTTTTTGCTGGCCAGTGTCTCACCCTCAGTTATCTGCCTCCTGCTGTGCTGGTTCAATCCCTGTTCCCTCCTGCCCATGGAGCTCTTCCCTCAATACTGCCTGGGACCCTCCCTCCCAGGGATCCCCAAATCCTCTATACCCACCTTGCCTCAGTGACCCATTGCTGTTATCTCCCCCCTGCCTCTAGGCAAACTGATATCTGAAACAGCCACTCCTCATAGGGAAGGGGTGTGGACCTGCTGCCTGCTATCCTGGCTGTTCCCCTGCAACCTGAGTACCCTCAGGCCTTGAGAGCAAGGCCCCAGCCTGGGAGTTTGCCTGGCCAGAGTTGCCCAGCATTTCAGTGTCAGGTACCTCCTCCAGCCTCCCAGCAGCCAGGTCCTTCCTGCTCAACAACTGGAGCAAGAGTGTGTCCTCCTTCATCCCAGGAGCCCTTATTTATACTGCCCCAGGTGGGCCTTAATTGGCTGCTAATTGCCTCAGCTGCTGTCTCCACAGGCTCAGCCCTCTCCTGGGGCCGGATTTAACCCTTGTTAGGAGAGGGCGGGACAGATGCCCCCTCACACCCAGGAAGAATTCCCCAGCACATGCACAGCACAGGGCGGCCAGAATTCCCCTCTTGCAAGCCCTGGGCTGTTCTACTTTTGGGGCATGGCATGGCCCCCAATGCAGCCCAGTGTATCAAGGGCCCAAAGCTGCCCTTGTCCTCATTCCCACTGGGGTGCCACACAGAACTGGACCAGGGCTGGATTACCCAATAGGCAGACTAAGCATGTGCTTAGGGCACCAGCAAAGCAAGGGCACCAAAAAAAAAAAAAAAAAAAGAGAGATTTTACGGTATAGTATTATTTTTATTTTGAATTACATGGGGGGGGCACCATAATCTTTTCAGTGCTTAGGGCCTCTAAAGGTCTTAATCTGGACCTCTCTCTGCTGAAGCTGGTTCTTTGTATTGGGACTAGCGTGAATGGTGATGGCTACGTGCTAGAAATCTGTGTCCCTGGGAGTTGCATCATTCGACTATGGTCACTAATTCCTCTGTCCCTTGCTGTAGCGCTGAGGTGCTTCATGCAGGATCGGGGCCCTACTGCAGTGGGCTCTGTACTCCTGCACAGAAAGGCAAGAGAAGAAAAGGTTCTGTTCTAGGTCTTGTCTGGCCTGTTCCTCTTGCTTTTTCAGCGGCATGGTTTCAATGGTTTGCTCTCTTGTATTTCACTGTCCTTGCCTCCCCATGGAAGACCTCCGTTGCACCTGATTGATCTCTTTGGGGTTGGTGGGGAGTCAGTCAGCACTTACAGCCGGAATTCATGCGTGAACTATGAACCGCTCTGATGGGTCAGGGTCCCTGGCTAATGGCCAGGTGAGTTACTACAGCAAAGGGCAAGCAAATGGGGGGGGGTGGAGGCTGCACGCAAAGAGAGTTTCATAAAACTCCTCTTCATTACTGGAAATGTGTGGTGTAAAAACGCCGCTTGGCACAATATCAGAAGATGCTCAAATCATAAACTCCGAGGCTAGAAGGAACCATGGCGATCACCTAGTTCAGTGGGTTTCAAACCAGGACTGGCTGGTGGAATGTCAGGCACTGGGTCTCCTTGCTGAAGGGGGATCAGGTGACCAATGGGGGTGCTAAGGCAGCTTCCTGCCTGTCCTGGCACCACAGACTGTGGTGCACCACAGAAGCATCTGGCAGCAGGCCTGGCTCCGGGGGCGGGGGGAAGGGGAAGTGCACAGGGCTCCCTGCACTGCCCCTGCCCTGAGCACTAGCTTTGCACTCCCACTGGCTGGGAGCCTGCTGCTGGCTGTTTCCAGGGTGCAGCATGGTCTGCGGTGCCAGGAGAGGCAGGAAGCTGCCTTAGCACCCCCTGCTGCACCACTGACCGGGAACTGTTCAAGGTAAGCCCCTCCTGCCACGGCCCTGACCCCCCTCCCAAGCTGGAGTCCCCCCCCCCCCATAAGCCCCAAAGCTCTCATCTTCAGCTCCATCCAGAGCCCATGCTCTAGTCAAGTTATGTTGGGTTGCGGCATCAACAGTTTTCTTCAAGTGGGTCATGAGGAAAAAAAAAGTTTGAAAACCGCTGCTCTAGGCTGACCTCCTGTGAACCACAGACCATAGAACTTCCCCAAAATAATTCCTAGAACAGACCTTCTAGAACAGCATCCCGTCTCAATTTAAAACTTATCAGTGACAGAGACGCCACCAAGATGACCCTTGTAAATTGTTCCAATGGTTAATTACTCTCTCTGTTAAAAGTAGAATGCTTTATTTCCTGACTGAATTTGTCTAGTCCCAATTCAGAAACATAGAAATGTCTGGCTGAAAGGGACCTCAAGATGTCACCACCTGAGGAAGGACTAAACCTAGACCATCCCTGAAAGGAGTTTGTCCGACCTGTTTTTAAAAACCTTCAATAACAGGGATTCCACAATCTCCCTTGGAAGCCTATTCCAGAACTTCGCTGCCCTTAGTTTTTCCCAATGTCTAACATAAATCTCCCTGGCTGTTGATTAAGCCCATTCTTTCTTGACCTGTCTTCAGTGGACATGGAGACAATTGGTCATAGTCCTCTTCAGAACAGCCACTAACATATTTGATGACTATTATCACGTCCTTCCTCAGTTTTCTCTTCTCAGGCCTAAACATGCCCAGGGTTTGTAACCTGTCCTCCTAGGTCAGTTTTTCTACACTTCAGTCATTTTTGTTGCTCTGCTCTGGCCTCTCTCTCCATTTGTCCACATCTGTCCTCGAGGGTGACCACCAAAATTGGACCCAAAGCTTCAGTTGAGGCCTCACCAGTGCTGAACAGAGCAATTACCTCCGGTGTCTTATATTTCAGCCACTGGGCTGTGTCATGCCTTTCTCTGCTAAAAAGGGGCAAGGTCAGAGCTAATGCTTCTTTTATTATAACAAGAAGCCCCGTGGCACCTTACAGACTAACAAAAATATATAGTCTCACGAGATTTTGTGGGTAAGACCCACTTCATCAGATGAGAAAGCTCATGAGACTATAGATATATATTTCTGTTAGTCTCCAAAGTGCCACAGGACTACGCGTTGTTTTTAAAGTTACAGACTAACCTGGAGACCCCTCTGAGACTTCTTTTATTATAAAGCTATAGTGAAGGAGCCTAAATTCTGATCCTTTACATCAGGAGTAACACCACTACATTTGATTAAATTAAACTAGTGTGAGAGGAGAATTAGGCCCATAGGGTTCAAACCTAAACTGCCTTTTGTGGGGAAATAAGGTTCAAACACCCCTTAAAAATGATGTGGCATTGCCACCATTCACTACAAAGCACCAAACCATTTCAGCATAAACCTCATTGGGAGAATGGGCCACTTGGTCCGTGCTGTGCAATATTCCACAGTAGCTAGAAGCAGACCATTCCCACAGATCACTGGACCTCAGTGCCAGGGTGTTAGAAGTGTATGCTGGGAAAGTGCATCCCTGTTGCCAGCTCTCACAATTCAATAGCACGTTTCACAACTATTCGTATTTTTTCTTAAAGCACTAGCTCCTGGAGTCATGGGATCACACAGAAATCTTAGCTACCATTGAAAACCCTCTCCCCCGATTTTAACATTCATAGAAGCTTACAAGATGACTCCTATAGGATCAATAACAGAAAAAGAAAAGAAGAACAAAGCAACATTCATCTCATAATTTTGGGGGCCCAGTCCTTCACCCAAGGCTATCTGTGTCCCTTGCAAAGCTCTTTCCTCACAGGCTCAAGATTGGGTCCGTAACATAAAAAAAGCACTTAGAGACCAAATGAAAAGCATGACTCACACAGCCTGTAATTCCTTTCTGTGGATCCTGGAGGAGAGTATTTCATTTGGCAAACAAGTCTGACTTACAGAACCTGTCCCTAATCGCATTAAGAGCTCTGAACTGTAACACATTTGTAACTCCAGGTGATTTTGTTCTGTCTTTTTGGACTGCGACCAGGCATAAAATGCCCTTTTGATAGATTTTGGATCCAACCAAAATTGAGGAGAATCAGATGTCAGTAAGTACTTTCCAGTTTGATCTTTACCCAGGGGTATCACAATATGCTTCAGCTACAAATTGTGTAGAGATTTTCTTTTAAACCATGGGCTCTTTTTTCACATTAAGCACATTTCTCCTTGCAGTTGTCATGCATCTTTTGTGGTGCATGTTATGCAGAGGCAAGGTGGAAGCACACCCTATGTTCTGCTTTAGCATCGAATTTGTGAGGTGGTCTCTAGCAGATAGAGAGATAGATCCATACTCCTCGGATACATGGACGCATCTTCCATTGCCTTTCCATTAGGTTCTTACGTAGCTTTCAAAAATGTCACCCCCGCTTTAAACGAGGCAAACAAAGATGCTCTCTGCACTCCATTTGGGAGCCTACAAATCTGATCTTGGAAGATGCAGGGCTCACCCCCCAAATACTTCAGCACCCATCCAAGTCATATGCCCAACATCTTCCGGGATGGGGCCCTCCTAGGAAATTTCACACCTTGACTTTACCAGTGCTTCTGCCTTGGCTACCAAAGGTAGAACTCTAATAGGACTATCAATAGCAGGGAAGGAGGTCCATGCAGATATGTCCATCACCCAAAAATCAGAAAGGGTTCATTTTGTTTTATATTTACAACTTCCAAAAACCTACCCTTTTAGTTACTAGCACAAAAATCCAACTTCTCTCTCCTGAGGAAATCTGATGAGGGAAATGTAAGCATTAAACGGTGTGTGTGTGTGTGTGTGTGTGTTTGTGTGTGTGTGTGTGTGAAATGTAAGCATTAAATGGTGTGTGTGTGTGTGTGTGTGTGTGTGTGAAATGTAAGCATTAAACGGTGTGTGTGTGTGTGGGGGGGGGGTCCTTATTGATGTTAAGGGCAGTTCCACAGTCAATAGCCCATAGGAAACTTTGTAAGCTGGGCCCCATAACCCTAGGTGGGAGGAATTTGCATTGCTCAAGTAGAACCCCCTAAATGACAGGACTTCACAACTGAAATCCTCAACTTCAACCTCATGCCTGGGTGCCATCATAAGACTGATACTATAAACAATTTATGGCCGGGGCTTGAAAGCTCAGAAATGTGAATTTGCTCATTGCTGACAGATTTATCGCTTTCCACCAGGAGGAAAACTGAAGCAAGAATGGAGCAGCATCACTTCGCTGGGGCTGGAGCTCTGGAAAGAGGCAGCAATAGACAAAAAAGTCATCCCTGTGCTGTATATTGCAAGGTCTCCTTGCATGGGCATCATACCCAATTCATCGTACACAAGAATACAAGTGAAGTCTTTGGGGATGGGGTTGATCTATCCAATCTCGTCTGCCCCACCGCTCTGCCTCACGAAGGAGCACAGAAAGGAAGGCAGTTTTGGGACATCTGACATATGGGTTCATTCCTCCCTCCCTTCTCCCCATGGGGAATCCATGCCTGACTGATCATAACGCTCTCCTCTGGCTTCCACATCTATAAATCTCCATTGCCCAGGCAGGCATTGTGCATTCTGTAAGGTTCCACCAAAGAGCTCATCTATGTCACTAATTACACACACGTGTGAGCATGCATGCATGCATGCAGTTAATCTAAAGAGCAAGGGTAGCAGAAAGAGCATGGCAGTGGAGAAGTGAATTCATGTTCCAGAGACTCTCAAACAAAGGGGAAAAGAGCGCAGCGCATGAATAAACTTAAGTAAAACCAAACAGCTCCCTATTTTGTCTTTGTATCCTTTTTCCGCAGGATTCAAGATTTTTTAGGTCCTGGGAAGTCAATGGTTAGGGCTCCAAAGCATATAATGTGTCCCCTTTACAGTGTTTCCACAATCCAAGAACTTGCATACCTGTGCAAATATAACTAGCGAAACCAGTGCAGTTAATCTGCATGTACTATTTAGCAATGGAAGCAGTCAGAATCAGTCCGGTATGAAGGCCGGAGCACACATTACTTCTGACCTATGATATTAGAGACATTTAAAAACCCTAGGATAGATGTCCACTGGGTATATTAGTGTTATTCTACTGATGTCTACAGAGATCACCTGGTGTCATTTGGTGCTCTACTAAGGGCACATCTATACTTCATGGGAAGCTCAAAGTAAGAAACGCAACTCCAGCTATGTAAATTACATAGCTGGAATTGATGTTTCTTAAATCCCCATCCACACAGCAGGAGATCGATGGGACCAATGCTCCCATCGGTTTCCCTTACTCCTCGCAAGGAGTAGGAGTACCAGTGCTGACAGGGGCACCCTGTGAGTTCAATCTACTATCCCGCTAAATCGAACCCTGGAAGATCAAGTGTGGTGTAGTGTAGACGTGCCCTGAGTGATTAGAGGTACATTATTTCACACCAGGTGAGGCTCTATAGAGAAGATGATTTACCCAAATAAATTCAAGTTAGAGCTAGGCCAGAAGCAATTTTGTTCCTGTGAAAAATTTTAATGAAAACAATGTTTCAGTTTGTATTGGCATTTTTCTTCAAAAGTTCTCAGGTTTTATTTACAAAAGAAAAGAAAAGAAAAGGTACTTGTGTCCCACAAAGAAAGTTTCAGTTTTTCAAATACAACTTCCCCCCCAAAAAATTCAAAACCAGGAATTTCCCACAGGAATTTCTGATTGGACCCCCCCTTTTCAAAAGCCACATTTTTTTTCAAATCCCTATTTGATGAACATTAACACAGCACGTGCTTCATACATGGCTCCTCCTGCTATTCAAAGATGGAGGCAGGCAGGGCACATGCAGGGACAAATAACTAAGAAAAGACAGAGAGCTGAGATGGGGGAGGTAACAGCTTTTATTAGACCAGCTTCTGTTGGTGAGGAGGACAAACCTGCAAGCCACACAGAGCTCTTCTTCAGGGATCTGTGTAAGGTCTAAAGCTTGTCTCTCTTGCCAAGGGTCTCTCTTGCCATAAGAGAGATTGCCTCACCCACCTTGTCTCACTAATACCCTGTGGGCCAAATGACTACACCAACACCGCGTATAAGGCCACATCTCCACTTACCAGAGGATTGATGCTCTGGTGATCGAGCTTCTGGTGTTTGATTTAGTGGGTCTAGTAAAGACCTACTAAATTGAACACTGAGGGCACCGTTGGCACCGAGACTCCATGCTGTCACGAGGAGTAAGGGAAGTGGATGGGAGCATTTCTCCCATCGACCTCCTGTTGTGGAGATGGCGCCAAGCTTGGCTTAAGGTATGTTGACTCCAGCTATGTTATTTACATAACAGGAGTTGCGTACCTTAAGCCGACCTTCCAGGTGTAGTGTGGACCTGGCCTAAGAAGAGATACACCATTTAGACCTAATCTTGCCAGGCTCTGAAAGGACACTGCTGAAGAGTGCCAAGTATCATCAACTTTATGTAGCACAGACCACGGACAAACCTTCAGCATTGATGACAGATGTTCAGGAGGGCTCCTCCTATTGGGAACAGTGTTCCCTGTAAGCTGAGCACTTAGGCGGCCACCCAGGAGAGAGTCAAATGCCGCCCAGCTGATTAGGAGAGCCCCCCACAGCCAACACCATGTGTTTCTACTAGTGGTGCACATCCACACATGCCTGGGTGCACATAACAAAATGTATTCCTCACACGGATGGAAAAAATTAGAGAGAACATTGATTGGGAGGTGTGGGCACTCAGCAACTTGAAGGACTGGATGCCCTGTCACAACTATATTGAGATATATGCACCAGCTGTCGTAGGTTTAACCACCCTTGCTGCTATTTATTGCCCTGGTCACTGGAAGGTTACGCTCTATGAGCTTGCAGAGAGGAACCAAAACGCCATACGAGAGCTCTGTCACGTCTAGAGTCTTCTGCTGTTAACCTTTCGTGCCATCTTTCAAAGAGGGCTTGCTAGCTAAAGACAACACATGGCAGACATACATATTTTATATATTTAAAACATGGAAAGAAACCAAAAGCCCTCAGCAAAGATAAGGAATTGTTTCTTTGTGTCAAAATAGTATACGCCAAGTAGTGGGAAAGCCACTTAGATCATATAGCAAAGTACATATAATGGGCCCAATGAACCCGAGTTTCATTTCTTTGAAGTAAAAGAAATCATAGAATTTGGCTCTTTTTCTGCCCATGTGTCTGTGACAGTTTTTGCAACTCTGTTAACAGTGCGTGTTACTGTTCAGGGCCCATTGTTTCTTTGATCCCTGGGCTTAGCAGAACTATACAAAAGCGGTGATTCTCGGTAATGCCTTTTTTGTTTAAAAGTTTACCGAAAAAGAATGTTAAGACACTAGATTCTTTTCTGACTAGTCTTCTTTCCTTAGATCCAATCCATTTCCTAAAAATAAAAAAGTGTTATCAAGGGTTTGCAACTGGAAATAGGAATTAATATTACAGCTGCTAAATTTCCCTTGTGTTGGAAGTATTTGGACCCAGGATTCTGGTCCGACTGCCTGTGATTAGGATGTCTCCGATTGCATGGGTACAGCCCTGCAAATCTGCAGATATCCATTTTATATCTGCGGTTATCCCCATGCACGGATGCGGATATCCGCAGCTCATTTTTGCAGCTATGGATACAAATGTTGTATCTAAAACCCTGCCAATTTGTGGCTATCTGCTTTATAGCCACAGTTATTTGCCTCCTCGGATGTGGCTATGAATATCCGTGGATTGATTTTGCAGATGTGGATGCAGATACCAATTTTGTATCCACACAAGGCTCTACACATGGGTTTTCTCCTTTATGCACAGTCCGGCAGATGGCAAAAATGGAGATTGCGCACAGCCTTAAGCAGGAGTCTGTTATGTTCCAGGCTGTCTGGATGGATTTCTGAAGGCCCAACCTATGAAGCAACCAACCTATGAAGTGGTCAGTGAGGCTTGATGTGGTCAGAAGGGTACATCTGTGCACAACTCACAGCCAGATGGGGGCCAAGAATACAATAGGAATTGAATTGATTCTGGACTGCAGGACTAATCTGGTTTGGATTTGTTCAGTTCTTTGTTCATGGTTTGTTGGGTTTGTTTTTTGGTTCAGCTGATTTTCAGACACAGAAGGAAGCAGGGCAGGAACCTCTAGGCTATGTCTACACTGGCGGGTTCTTGTGCCAGAAATATGCAAATGAGGCTAAACATGGAATATCGCCAAGCCTCATTCGCATACCTAATGAGCCACCATTTTTTGCAGAAGCGGTCTTGCACCAGAAGGAGCGTCTACACTGCCTCTTCTTGCGCAAGAAAAACCCTCTTGTGCATTGCCGTTATTCCTGAAAATAATCAGGTGTATTGCTCACTCGAGAGGCTGGAGTAGGTCCCGAGTTCTCTTAGGGTGATTAGTTTTATTTCAATAGTGCCCCAATCACAGAACCATAGTGCCCATGTGTCTGTGACAGTTTTTGCAATTCTGTTACCAGTGCGTGTTGCTGTTCAGGGCCCATTGTTTCTCCCATCCATTCAGCAAATTCCCAGCACACACGTCAGTCAGCTCTGACATTTAAAAGGACCCAATCAGGTTACCCTCAGCACCCAGTAAGAACAAGCCCTTGCAAACCCCCAGAGCAATAGAAATACATCAGCAGATTTTAGGGCCGGGCAGGTCAGTTTCCGGTCAGAGGAGAAATTGGTGACAGAAAAAGATACCTTGATGGGCAAAAAGTGTGCGCGTTCCATTCATGTGAGCTGTGCACTAGCCTCAAGGGCAGCCTTGGCTCCCATGTGGCCAGTGAACAGATCTTGAATCTCATTAGCTCACACTGAGTGGGGCTTTTCAATCCTGTAAAGCGAGGATGGGGGGAGGGGGGGCATTGACCCATGGGCAGCAGCTGAAAGCCCAGCTAGGGAAGGCAAGCCCCAGCCCTGGCCTGAACCTTCTGCCTAAGGCCCCGCCTCTGGAGCCAAGTCCTGCTCACCCCAGCCCAATCCTTCCTGGCCATGTGGAACAGCAGGGCTGCCGTGCTGCGGCCCCAGCCTGGCCCTCCCCGGCGCCCAGATAGCAGGTCTGCTGCACCGTGGCCCCATCCCTCCCTGGAGTCCAGAGAAGCCAGGCTGCCGTGCCGTGGCCCTAGCCTTTCCCACTGGCGGCCCTGCGTTTGGTGTGTCGGCATTATCAGCCGCTCATGCACTGACTCCCCAAAGGGGCCACACCCATGTGAGAAGCAAAAACAAACAAACAAACAAACTCACGGACTTGGCCCCCAACTAAGCCGGTGCCATAGGTGCTGGGGAGGGTGGGGGGATGCTGTAACACTCCCTGGCCTAAAGTGGTTTCCATTATATACAGGGCTTCCCCTTTGGCTCAATGGCTGTCCGCTCCCACTATTATAACTCTGCCAGTGCCCCTGCCCGGCACTTGTGCTCCAGCGCTGCAGGACTGCGGGGAGGGGCACTGCGGCTCAGAGACTTCCTGCGGGGCTGGAGTGTGAGCGCTGACTCTCCCTGCTGCAGGGGATCTCCCCAGCCTCGTCACAGGCCAGAACAAAGTAAGCCGGGGGCCAGAACTGGCCTGCAGGCTGTAGGTTCCCCGCCCCTTGTGTAAAGCTAACTCAACCAAGCAAACCATTGCAACACACCCCCAGCATGACAGTGCTACCGAGCAGTGCTGCCTGAGTGCAATTCATTTACAGAAAGCAGTTCCCCTTCGTAGCACAGACAGTCCCATAAACAGCACAGGAAAGTCCCTCTCTGCCCAAGGACCAACGGCCTTTGCTCGTCTCTCTGCAGACAATTCCCCGTTCTTCCTCTGCCTTTGCAGCAAAGGACCCGCCTTGGACCCTAGGCCAAAGCTGATCACCGAGATCCACCCGGTCTCTACACGGGGGCCAGGGTGTCAGCTCTTCGCCTGGATGGTGGAGACTCTATCACTGAAGGTGCTAACAACTTTCTGAGTGGTATCCTTCCTGTCTTATCAATATATCTATTGACTTTGATCTTTATCTGCTTAGGTTTAGCACCCATTCTCCAGATACTTAAAGAAAAAACAGGAAGGAGGGTGGGAGACAGAGCATCATTCCTCCCCCCCCCCCCTCGGCTTTCCCTTCTCCTATTTATTTTGAGTTTTCATATCCCCTACTCATAACTCCGGTCAACTGAAGAAGTGGGCTGTGCCCACGAAAGCTCATGATACCATCTACATGTTTTGTTAGTCTATAAAGTGCTACCAGACCATTTGTTGTTTTTTACTGTCTTTAAAGAGCATCAGGGCGGGTCTGCGTCCATGAGCCAGAATCGTGGGCAACATGAGCGTCGTTTCCCATCACAGCACGCACATCTTCCGATAATTTGCTCCGACAGTTGCAGCCTAATCATTGCATCATTGCTCCAGAACGAGGAAGTGACAAACGCCCACTCACCAGCAGCATCCCCTCTCATTTTTTCCAGCCATATGTGGATTTTTTTCCATCCACATGTGGATTTTTTTCCATCCACGTGCAGAATAAATGTATGTGCACTGAGGCACGTGCGAATGTGCACCACCAGGAGAAACACAAAACCTAGCAGTGGGCACCCTGCTAATCAGCTGGGTGGCATTGGAATCTCTCCTGAGCAACCGCACAAGCACCCAGTTTACAGGGAACATTGCTCACCGGCATCCTTTGCGCCCTGTTCGCTGCTTCTTTCCCCAGGAAAAGTCTTCCTTCTCCTACAGAAAAACCCCGGGACCACTTACCCCATACAGAAACACAACAGCATTCTAGCGCAACTGTCAGAATTGCTACAGCGCCCAACGGCAATAAATTGGTCAACGACCATTCAGCCCTGGGGTCTGATTCTCATTTATACCAATGCCCGCACTACATTGCTACACGCTGTGGCAAAGGGGCCTTACCTTAAAGCACCCACCTTAGAGCCCTTTACATAGCCAGAGCAGCGCAAAGTAGCCCTGGACTTTCTTTCAAGGTGTCAGGGAAGATAGATCCATTAGGCTCTGCCTGATTCATCTGTGTGTAAAGCAGCGAGGCAGCACAGAAAACACATACTTAGTTAATTAATTCTCCCTTTCCAGGGAAAACTTTCTCTCCTGGTCACAGACCTGAAAATGTCCCACAAAACTAACGTGGGTTCCCACAGCTCAGCGCGCCGTTTTCACCTGCAGCTGTTGCTGCTTTGATGGCTCCTGCCTGGAACACCTGCGTGAGCCTGAGTTGTTTTTACCTCAGGAACAGGGCAAGGTCTGTGCATCCCTCCTGTCATGCGGCTGTAATCCAACCCCCTTTCACTTCTGGGGGGCTCAGGTTCCCAACCTGCCATGAAGGGGCTTTGGTTTGAAATCCGCTTCAACAACAGGCTTGCCTATTCTCCTGACATGCTTCAGAAGTGATAGGCGTCGCTGCGCCCCGGTTCTTTTGTAAGCTTTGGATCCCTGGTGGGTGGAATCTCCGGAGGCCAGCAGATCCCAGGAGATGTCCGCCATTTTGTATCAACATCTCACAGGAACAGCCCAGGAGATTTCAGCACCAGGGGCTCTCCACCCCCAATGCCAGCGTTCATTCAGCCCCGGGCCCCAAACTCTTCTGCTGACTGCAGAAGAAAATTTACTGCCCCTGTCGCCGAGCCAATTTTCAAACGCAAATAACTTGCCTGATTAATTTTTTGTAGGAAAAAAAAACACATCAAAAGAGATTAAATCCTCATGCTGGAAGAATTTAATTTAAACTCCTAAAGACATCATAGCAATGCAGAAATATCACCTCAGCCTGGTAACCTTTGGCGTCGGCATACACTTCCGTGACTAACTAATAGTAACATTTCCTTTATAATGTAATAGCAAAACAATGCTCTTCTGGAATGCCTGGCCCAGGGAAAAAGAAAACCAGCAGCCTTTAACTAGTGGGGCCTCTATGGACTCACAGGGTCTGTCTCTCGTACCACATGCTTGTAATAATTCCCACTCTCTTCATAACACTCTCTAGGCATCATTTCCAAAGGCTGCATTAATGAGGACCACGGAGGGTTCTTCGCAATAGACATGGCCGCTTTTCATGCTGCAAAGCCAATGTGTGAGGAATCCCTTCTCAGGAGAACCTCGACAAGCTATGGCCATATTCTGACCTCCGTGGCATTAGATGCGTATCGATCACGGGCAGTCCAGACAATCCCTCTGAGATGAATGTCGGCAAAAGGGCAATTCACTAGGGAGATCGATAATAATCCCGATTCAGGCAGAAAAGCTCAGGGTGTGTGTGTGTGCCTGTCCGTTCAAGCCCAGAGAAGTGGTCCTTTGTGAGTATTTGATACCCAACCAGGGACAGAAATAAATTCACTTCACACTAACGTTAAGCATTTAAACAGGGCCCTGTGTATTAATAGCATTCCTGGCAAGTTGAAATTACATTTAAATAGTTGACAGGAAACAATATGCCTTCTGGTATGATCTTAAGTTAATCACTATAACCAAGGGACTGGCCTAAAGGAAACGATTTTCTAGGCTGTTGATGTTACTGTATAAAGCCTGCAGTTTATTGGCTGCGTTTTTTAACCCCTGTGAGTTTAATTTATGGAAATTACTAGGAGCTATGAGATTCATCTTGAATTTAGTCAGGCTTTTCACATAGTCCCACATGAAATTTTCATATGCAAACTAGGGAACTGTGGGCTAGATGGAGTTACTATGAGGTGGGTGTAGGAATAGTTGAAAAACCATATTCAAAGACTAGTCTTCAATACTTCACTATCAGACTGAGGGGATGTGTCTAGTGGCCAGTCATGGATCTGGTACTAATCAATATTTTTATTAATGATTTGGATAATGAAGTAGACAGTATGCTTATTAAATCATCCAATGTCACTGAACTGGAAGGGGTTGTAAACACTTTGGAGAACCAGATTAGAACTCAAAATAACCTTGATGAAATAGAGAACTGGTTTGAAATCAACAAGATGAAACGTCAATAAAGATAAGTGAGAAATAGTTCATGTAGGAAGGAGACAAATTAAAAGCACTGCTACACAATGGGGACTCGGTGGTTAGCTGATAGTACTGCTGCAAAGGATCCAGGGGTTACATGCACCACTTATTAAATATGAGCCAACAATATGATACAAAAAGGGCTAATGTCTTGTGAAGTGTGTTAACAGGATTGTCTTAAGTATGACATGGGAGGTAATTGGCATGTCGCAATCAGCCTCAGCTGGAATGCTTTGTCCACATCTGTGAGATACCCTTTCAGAAGGATGGGGACAAAGTGGAGGCCATCCAGAGCAGAGCAACAAATATAATAAAAGGTTTAGAAAACCTGGCCTAGGAGGACAGGTTATAAAAACAGGGCATGGTTAAGGCTGAGAGTGAAGACTGAGGGGAGGACCTGAAAACAGTTGTCAAATATGTTAAGGGCTGTTCCAAAGAGGGCAGTGATCAATTGTTCTCCATGTCCACTGAAGATAGGATAGGAAGTGATGGGCTTAATATGAAACCAGGGAGATTTAGGTTAGATCAGGTCTGCCCTGAGGAAGATGCAGGGCCCGGGGCAATCCCCCCCCCAACACAGGTCCCACTCCCACCCTGCTCCACCCTTTTCCCAACTCCCACCCCGGCTCCACCCCCATGCCTTTGCCCCCTCCCCCAAGCAACGTGACATGAGGGATTACAGGGGCCTTTATAACATCCTCTGGCAAGGAGCTCCACAGGTTGATTGTGCGTTGTGTGCAGAAGTACTTCCTTTTGTTTGTTTTGAACCTGCTAATCTATTAATTTCATTTGATGACCCCTAGTTCTTGTGTTAATTGTCTGCATGGTTTGTATAACACCATAATCTGTTGGCAAGACAAACAAAAGTACATCTAATGCCAACTACAGCTCACATTAATAGCCTCATGCAGCCCACCCCAGTATGGCAACAGCCACCATCAGAAAGGGTATTTGAAACCTTGAAACCCTTTAAGCTTCTCATGATGACTAAGCAAAGGACGCCAGCTGGATAGACTTCTGATGGAAGGTTTCAAGGAACATCAAAGGTCAAAACCCATACATGCGCAGCTACTATATGTTTGAGAAAGTTTGTCTGTTCAAGAACTCCTCCTAAATGTAAACAGCTAGGGCCACCAAATTTGGTATGCAGCTTCCTCTTAATATAACTTAAAGCAACACAAGAGTTCGGTTGTGCCAGGAAAACAGGATGTACATGGAATGGGATTGCTTCTCATAAAACCAAACAGAAAAGAGAATCATCAAATCAAACACAGTCCTCAACACTGGCATAACTGAATGAATGTTGACAGAGACTGAACCAAGATGAGCCAGAAAAATAAGATGAACCCAGAATAAGATTGCTTCTCAATAAACCTTACAGAAAAGAGAGAAAACAGAGAAATTTGGAGTAGTGCTCTGGTTTGGTGCAGCTAAATCAATGCTTAAGGTTTTAAATCTAAAAGACAACATTATTGGAAACCAAACTGTTTATATCCCATTTTTTGTTAAAATGTAACGAATGGTAAAAGTTTATAAGGATGAAGAAAAAACATACACTTGATGGAATTCCCATTTAAAAAAAATTACTAAAATTACTTTAATAAAAATAACACTATATCTGAAAAAAAATACAATCATTTCAATAAAGCATGCAAAAAATACATATAATTGTGCTAAGGACCCATCAACACTGGGTACATCTGCTAGTTCTAAATCAATGCAGTGGTTCCATTAACCTGGATTCCCATTTAATAAGGAGGTGCCGAGCTCTGAATCCTGAGAAAGGCACTGAGCCCTTCCTGGACTCAGCCCCAGAAGGCTAGGCTTGAAGAAGCCCAACTAACATGTACAGTGGCCAATTGTTAGGCTGAAAACAAGCCTCCCGGATTGTGTGTCACTGGGGAAGGATATCAGTGTCTAATCTAGGTGAAAAAGGAACACAGGGGTACCTGGAGTCTTGTCAAACTCAATGCTCTTGTGTAGTAGGTTGAATAACAGAACAATGTTTACATTTCCCCTTGTGCCCTGAGTAGTTTGGGAGCTGAAAAGCAGGAGTGATTTTTTAAAAGCAGTGTCAATGTCAGCCCTTGATTCCGGCAAGCCGTGACTGTGAAGCACTGTTCCTAAAACACAGAGGAAACGAAAATGGTAACTTTCACTGAGTTTTAACCTAGACGTCTTGAGGTCTTTGCTACTATTGTGGCTAAAGGAAATCTATATTATTGCACCTGCCGCAGCTCGCTCGTACGGCATATCTCTGCCAGGCAGCGAAGGCAATATAACCGTTGGAAATGCAGGCATTCAGATGGCGATCTGATGGAGTCAAGCCGAGGAAGAAAGAGGTTCCTCCCCACCCCTTTGTAGAGGGTGGAAACTTTATGCGGTACACAAACAGCACAATATCCACAGTTAATGATAAACAAGGTGCAAGAGTTGAAACGTGTATGGAGAAAACATTTTTATGTTCCCTGGAGAACAATAAACAATAGACAGGAAGCAGTGTAACCAATGTACCAGCAGATACAAGGTGATATTAAACCCTGAAAGCATTAATAAAGAGGCTCGGGGATCGGGATTGGATTTATTCCTAGATCCACTGAAAGATAAGTTCACTCGTCCAATACATTTTAGATTCTCATATTTCTCTTTACCACTACCCTCCGAGGGGGATAATGGAAGCAGACCTGTCCTGCCAAGCCTTCCGAGTTTGGAGCTAGTTGACATCCTCATCAGGACACACTGTTGTGGCTCCTCGTGCCTTGTAGGCACAGCCCTGTATGAGGGGGTGCTGCAGAGCGGCACTGTGCCATGGCACAATGGGAGGCATTATGGGGCTCCCGGGCACACAGAGGGAGGATGCTCAAACCACCTCCCTTTGTGGGATGCTGGGAGCTCCTACTTGTGCACCACAGGCCAGGGTAGAGGGATAGCAAAGAGCAGCCTCCCTTCCTTCTTGCCTCGTTTGAGGCTTTGTATGAGCCCTGGAGCAAGACTGCAGCTCTACTTGGCCCTTAGGTTGCCAGTAGGGCTGCTTGTGCCCCCCACCATAGAAGTATCCTGGCTCTTGAGACGTATAAAGTGTTGGCACTGGGCCAAAGGGGTTGACTCCATGTAAAGTTCTCAAAGGCTTTTGTAAAATACTGAAGGCCCAATCCAGTGCTCATGGAAAGCAAAGGACACACATCCATTGACTCCAGTGGGAATTGGTTGGGGTCCTTATTGGTTAAATCCCAGCGGGTAGACGTGAAGTGTTGTATTCTTATCCCATATGAACAAGCAGGAAAGCTGAAGCGCATACCCAAAGTCACTCAAGGGTGAATTACGTGTTCCTCAAAAATGGCCATGCTGCTTTATCATTACACTCGATTGCAGAATAGCCCTGGCTGGAATCCAGCAGGCCAACTTTCAGCCGGGAGCACATTTTCTCCCTTTGCATTTGCATATGGCTTTTGTGCTCCTGGACATGCACTGCCTGCCCCAAGTCCTGGACTAATCCCCAGAGCACTGCTAGCAGCAGTGCAAACTCTCCTCATGCTACTGATCCAGCAGGAGCTCCTCCCCTCTTGCTCTCCAGCCCTTGGTTTTTCCGCTCAGAGGCCCAGTAAGGTTGCCAATTAGTGCTAAGTGTGATAGTGGATATTGTGATTTGCACACACCACCAATAACCATCCGGCAGCAATGACTTTACATCCCCCACAGCTAGGTTTGGCCTTGAACCTGTAATCTTGCTCTGGAACGCTCTACTTCCCATTACCAGTCATTTTTAGAGCCCAGTTCTACTCATGAAGTGAGGTTCTGAAGCAATACATTGGCAGATAAGAACAGAGGGATTAGCAGATTTCTAGAGGCATTTTTAAAGTTTTTGATGAGCATATTAATATCTGGCAACGAATGAGATGTTAGTCGGTCTAAAGCTTTGGCCGTCATTTAGAATCGGGAAATGGCAAAGCATAATTCAGTCACAATCCAAGCTCATGTGAACTCCACAACAGTGGGTCCAAATCCAGTTTGAACCAGATGTTCCCGTCTTTTCTTGAAGCCAAATCTGGGTTTTGTATGACTGTCAGTCAAACAGCTTCTTTGAGAATTGATTTATTTTGCAGACGAATTAGATGTTAATAAAAGAAAAAAAAACCTTTTTTGATTATTGAAAAGAACTTTCCCTTCTTACATAAGGATATAAACCATCTGTTTAGTAAAGGGCCTAGGTTTTACTGCTACTTGCTGAGAAAACAGAAAAAAAAAAAAAATGACCCAGAGAGGATAATAGGGTGATAATGATTAGAGATATGTGGATTTAATTTGTGATTTATTAAAATACAGGAAGGCAATTTGTGACTCAGTGGCATATATGAACACAGGAAAATACTTGTGGTCCAGTTGTATATTTTAATACAGGAAAATGCTTTGTGGTGAACTCTATTTTTCTTTTACAACAGAAAAATCCTAACCAAATCACCAGCTGTTAAATATGTGTTACCCACACCAATCACAGCAATTAACAGGCAGGCAGAAAGGCTGCATTTCTGTAAGCATTTTCATCAGATTTCCCACTGTAGCATTAACTACTGGGGCATCTGTACCAGCACTAGGAATGCCAACGTAGATCGGCCACTTGGGGTTTTAGCTACTATGTCATCTACAAAACTGGCTATTAGTACTTATACCAGTAGTGGGTTTTACAATATGGACACATATCAAAGCAGGTAATAAGGTGGGTAAAAATGATGGGGGGTAGTCTGCACTAGTGTTCTCATCATGATTAGAACCACCGGAATTGTACTGGAGGTAGTGAAAAGCGAATGTAGACAAGGCCAAAAGAGGGCAAATTTACCCCAGTGACATTGCCAAGGAAGAATATGGTTTCAGACCTTGTCTACACTAAATGAAAGATCACCGCTGCTGCAATTGATCTTCCAGAGTTTGATTTAGCATGTCTAGTTAAGACTCGCTAAATCAGTCTCAGGGGACCCCTCCACTGGCATCCAGTACTCCTGCTTTTGCGAGGAGTAAGGGAGGCTGACAGGAATGTTTGCTCCCATTGGCCTTCTCCTGTGGGGACACCACCAAGCTCGTCTTAAGGTAAGCTGACTCCACTTAATGGTCTTCAAAAGGTGTCTGTGCGTCTGTTTTCTGCAAGGAGCCCAATGCCCTCCACCCCCAGGGAAAACAGGGAAAACAGTAGGAGCTGACGGCACACAACACCTCACCAAATCAGGCCCTAATTACTGCAGAACATCTACATATCATTTCTGCCTTTGTGGCGTAGCTTCTGTTTGTTTTGATAAGCAAAATACTTCAGCCCAGACTGGTTCATTGTAACTCCACTGAGGCCAGAGGAGCTGAATCAGAGATGAATTTGGCCACACGAATTCTAGATGCATTCAAAGGATTATGACCAAAGTTTTCCCAAAGTGATTTTAGGTGCCCAGTTTCAGACCTCTTAAAGCAGCCTGATTTTAAGATGGGGTGCAGCAGGAACCTTTGGCTTGAAACAGATGAATGCCTGTCTTCCATCTCATACGTCGTTTGCCATTTTGTGCAGTGGTATTCAGCACCTCCACTATACAAATTGCTCCCACGCCTCTGTCCTCCACGATATCTCAAGATGTTCCCACAAAACTGAGGGACCTGTCATCATAAGTCACATTTGGAAATCTAGGCCTAGATTAATAAAGGGTATCAAGTTGTATTACTGATAAGTAACCACACAGTAACGCCCTGACAACAGGACTGGGAAAACATGAAAAAAAATATGTTTTTAAACAATTAGTAAGGGATGGCTCAAATGAAGATTCTCCACAGGAGAGTGATCCTGATACAACAAACACAGAAACACACTTCAAAGTGTTTATAGGACTGGCTCCCTGTTTCATTTGTTTTTTAACTTGATGGGTCCTATCTAACCAAAAAGAAAGACTCAGAGCACGACATAGATCAACCACTAGAGTGCAAAATTCCCACAAGGACATTCCTTCTTGTAAGTGACTAAGCTGATTTTCATTTTTGTAAAACAAAGCGGGGGGATGACCAAAATTTGTTCCCAATGACAGAGATAGACAGACAAGCATGTATATTGTGTGTTTGTGTGTGTGTATTTGTTTTCTGGTGTAAGCCATAGACAATCTTGGTCACTTTCACACAAGAGCACCAAGCCAAATGAAACACATGTTTACAACTATAATGGGGATTAGATTTACAAACACATACAAAAAAAATTGAACTATAGTCAAAATTAGATGGTGACATGGGTATTTGCCAATTGCATAAAATGAGAAATAATGGAGTATGAGGTTTCTGGAATGAATAGAAAATGTATTGTTTACAGACTTTTTTGGCCAACTACCAACACATGCCAATACTTAGACTCCTTGTTCTTATTTACTTGCCCTGACAATAAAACAATTGTTTTGTGCCAACAGCCTGACAAACTGGTTATGTACCTTAAGAAATACAGATTGGATAGTATTTCTCTTGTATCAACTGAACCTAGATTTCAAAGAGAAAACAAAAAGAAACCCAAAGTAATTGAATCCAGAATCCATACAGTTGGCGAGGAAATAAATGAAGGAGGGAATCACTTTTAATAGATCAATAGACATACAAATAAATAGGGGAGAAAAAAACATGCCCTTTTTGAATTCAGAGATCCATTTCATTCCACTACCTTGCCAAGGATTCCCGGTGAAGTGTCAATACATTAGTAATAATGATCCATCCGCACCTCCTCTAAGCACGCTCATGTTAATGAGGCAAGAACTCAGTTTTTAAAAGGAGCAAATGGAGACACAATGAAGTTGAACAAGTTGCCTGAATAGACACAGAACCAGAAAAATAAGTGAAGTTTTGACTGGATGACTATCCGAGTCCAGCCACCACCTCAGTCCTGTTCTAAGTTCCTCTGGGGCACCCAGAGGCATAGCGAGGGTGTTATGCGCCCAGGGGCAAAGGCAAAATTTGCACCTTCCTCTCCACTCCTGCCATATGGCGGGGCCCTGAACCTGGTGCATGGCTGAGCCTGACCTTGGGGGCGGGGGGAGCTTCCAAGGGATGACAGGGGAAGTGAAGACAGGGGAAGTGAAGACAGGGGAAGACTAAATTGGTGTCCCCCAGCGTGGTGCCCGGGGGCAACTGCCCCCTCCCACTCCTTTCCCTCACTATGCCACTGGTGGCACCTGGCACTGGCCACTGTCAGAAGACAGGATAATGGGCTACATGGGCCTTTAGTCTGACTCAGTAGGGCCATTCTTATGCTCTGAGTCTAAGGATACCTCCCGTGTTGGACTCAAACTGGTTACCACTAACTCTTCCAATGGAAGAGACCACCGCTCTCCTCGTGCCATCCTGCCGTAGTTCTGAGAGATGGGAGGGTCTTGAGCTGGAGCCCCCTCGATTTGGAAGAGAGGGTATGGCCTGAAACACTCATAGACGGGGTGCTTTGGAAAAAACTTCCCTCCCCTCCTTTGGTCCAAAACAGTCTTGGTCGGGTGGCCTTCGGAGCCTGGGCACGGTTTTGCAGAACAAAAAATGAAACGGCAGCTCCCCGCTTGCCTGCAATAGCCAGTGAAACCGAACCTCTTGCAAACGCAAACTGCAAAACGCCCCTTCCAGATCCAGCGCTAACCCTCACCCTACCCTGCCCTCTGCAGCATCCATGCCAACTGGTACCCCATGCCTCCAGCTGGGGGGACGGAGGGGAGGGGGTACAGCAGCACACAGAGCCTCTTCCCCACTTTCTCCCCCGTGTCAGGCAGAGCTGCAGCATGCAGGGACTTTAGGGGCTACAGCCTAAAGCCCCTTTCATAATCTGGCCCGGCCTCTGTGGACATTGCCCAGATACGACTGGGAAAGCCATCGACGGGCCCGTTATCAAGAGCGACTGAGAACCTGCAGTGCCCACTGGAATCAATGTCAGCTGAAGGTGCCCAGCACGCTGCGGAAGTCACTCAGTGCCTTTAAATATAACGCCCCTAAAGTCGACCCTACTCTCATGGAGGTCAATGGGGTTAGTACCACCGACTTCATTGGGATCAGCCCTCTAATTGGCTGTGCCCAGGGGCTCTGAAAGCAGCCAGGCTATTCAAGCCACTGAACCAATCACATGGAGCCCGGCCACTTTTCTCCGGTATATTTGATTCACGCTTTCACAGCTCCTCTGTGAAGAGGGCCGACAAGAGGCAGTGCCCAAGGGAGGATTCTCAGAGAGGGAGCAAGGCATTGATTGTATGGACTAGATTGCAGGATTCTTAGGCAAGCCCCAAATCTAGAGCTGTCTTCCACTGAAGTCTAGGTGAGACACGCAGCGTACGGGATTCGTCCAGGATCCCTCCGGCAGTCTGCGGCGCAGCCCTGAGCCCTTCCTTCCCAAGTTAGAGGCTTAAACCACAAGACCTATCCTGCCTCTGGCTTGTTTTGTTTATGGCTGGGCTGTCGTGGTCCTTTACCTTCCACTTCGGGAGCACAAGCAAACCATGGCAGAAATGCCCTGCCCCTTTGAAGGTGTTGGTATTCACACGCCACATGCTGTCCTTGCCAGCAGACGCCACTCCTGCAGCTCCCATTGATCAATAATGGAGAACTGTGGCCAGTGGAGGCTGTGGGGTTGGTGCCTGTGGATGAGGAGCAGCACATGGAGCCATTGCTGTACATGCCAGCTGCTTTTGGGGGTGAGGTGGGGCCAGCCCATCTTAGTAGTAGATGGAGGCACTCATAAGTGGGAGAAGAGATTTCTAAGGCCAGGTCTACACTCATAGGGAATGTCGAATGAAGAGATGCACCTGCAGCTATGTTAATTTCATAGCTGGAGTCAACGTACCTTGTTTCACGTTTCCCCGCCGTCCCCACAGTGGGAGATGGGCGAGAGCAAAGGCTCCCGTCGGCTTCCCCTACTCCTCGCATAAGCGAGAGTGCAGGCAGGTGGGGGGAGCACCTTCCGAGTTTGATTTAGTGGGTCTTAACTAGACTTGCTAAATTGAATTCCGGAAGATCTATCATGGCAGCGGCGATCTTCTGTTTAGTGAAGAAAAGCCTAAGGCTGGCTTGGCTTGAGTAACAGACCTCAGTGGCTATGGCCTAGTACAGTATGGTCTACATACTAATAGAATGTGTCTAAAACACTCTCATGCATTCAGAACAGTGGCTCCCTTAGTGAAATAACTCTATCCTATTGTTTAAAATTAAAATAACCACCCACCACCTGTATTTTGTAATCATATCCTGCGAATGGTTTCACTCCAGGAGTGCAAAGCAGCAGATGTAAGCACTAACATGTCTGCCTTTTCTTTTTTTTTTGGTTTGTTTTTGCACTGCTATAAACAGATCCATTGATTCCCCTTCCCCACACCCCCAACTTTTTTAATTTTGCAAAAATAAATGCTTTCCTGAACAGTCAGAGTTCATTACTGAGACAGAGTGCAGCTTTCCTTTCTCCTGCCCGCAATAACCAGAATGAGGAAGCTTGCTTGGCATGCAGACCACCCCAATTGGATTGAACATCCCCTTCGTATGCCGTATTGCTCTGAGACTCTTTTTCTGAACAGAAAGGATAATATTAAAACGTGTCTTCCATCCAATAAAACCGTAGATGGTTATTTCCAGAGAGCTTTGAACTACAGAGATCTTTTTACTTAGTTTTATAGCAAAGTTTCCCAACAAAGGCAAAAACGTACCCATGTAACGAAGCTCATGTTGTTACAAACTCACATCTGTTTCCAAACCAAGAAGAGGCTTTCCATAGCCAGGCTGTCACTGCAAATAGACATTGGGGCCAGAATTCCCAGGAAGGCTCAGCATCCACAATCAGGGACAGATTTTTGAAAGACCTCAGCTCCCAACTCAGCACCAACATCAGAAGCCTACGCACAAGACAGCCACTGTAACTGGGATGCCACCATCCACTACCACGGCATTGAATGAGCCGCAGGCTGCAGTCTGGTTGCCACCTGAGCCTATGTTTTTATTCACGCCACAGTACTGAACTGGAAATACAGATGAACCTACGAGCAACAAATGTACACTTACGAACCATCGAAACCAAAAATTGCTTCCGGTTTAAGAAGCCTGAGACACTTCAGCCTCCTGGGTGACTTCTTGAAGGATGGAAAGGTCCATGAAAACAGGGTTTGGGAAGGGACATATAAGCACCTGTGAGGGGCAGCCCCGCCCCGCACTATAAATGAACCTGTGGACAGGGTCAGCTGGTTGAGAGGGTCCAGCTGGCGGAGAGTGCCCCTCCCCCATGGCCTTGCAGGGCATGCTCACTGGTGAGCTGCACTATAAAAGTCCCTGAGCCGGCTCACTTGGGGCTGATAGCCGAAGGGGAAGGACCAGCAAGACCAGCTCCTGACCCCAAGGAGTCCACACAGCCAGAACCAACGCCACAGCCCCACCCGCCTTGTTAACCTCGGCCCCGGAGACCGTGGAGAGGTACAACCCCAGGGGAACGGTGGGGAGGTAGGAAGCAGCCCAGGGCAGGGAGAACCCCGAGTGCTCAGCGGGTTGCGGGGAGGAATCCCTCGCTGAGCAGACAGTGGACTGAGTCACGGCTAATAGGGCTCTGGGCTGGGACCCGGTGGAGTGGGAGGGCCTGGGTCCCCCTATCCTTCCCCTCTGCAGCACCCCAGAGTCCAGGAGGGCCCACAGGCCCAAGAACTAGGCCACAAGGCCATATTTACCCCAAGAGGGGGGAACTTTCAAAGGGTGGGCCAGAATGCCGTATTTACCCCACGAGGAGGAACTTTCAAAGACTGCACCAGAAGGCCGTATTCACCCCAAGAGGGACACTTGTACAGACTGAGCCGTTGGGCCAGAATGAGGGAGATCCCGACCGAGGGGCCGCACCCCTCGACAGCACTCTTGAGAGAATTGTATCTGCCATGACAGTACGGCATTCTGCCAGGAGAAAAAGACGGCCCATTCCATTTAAACACACCCCAAAAGCCAAAGTCTTACTGTCTCCAAGGAATTTCCAACCGTATTTGCAGATGAAGGCCGGTTTTCCACTTGTAATGAAGCTAATGGAGATGAAAAGGAGAACTGGAAGGTGGACGAGAAACTGGTTAAAGGGGAGACTATAACAAGTCATACTGAAAGGTGACCTGTCAGGGAGGTTACTAGGGGAGTTCCTTAACAATCAGTCCTGGGACCAATCATATTTAATATTTTAGTACTGACAAAAAATGGGAGTGTGCTCATAAAATGTGCAGATGACACAAACTTGGGAGGTATCAGCTAGATGGAGGGAGTCCAGCATATCACACAAGATGATCTGGACCAACTTGTAAACTGCTGTAATAGAAATAGGATGGAACTGACTAATGCATTTAGGGACTAACAACAGTAATTTTTGCAATACGCTTGCAACTTATCAGTTGGAAGTGCCAGAGGAGGAGACAGGCTGGGTGTTGTAGCTGGTTGCAGGATGACTGAGCTGCCAGTGGGACACAGCTATGGAAAAAGGCTAATGCTGTCCTAGAACGTGTCAGACAAGGTATTTTCAGGCGAGGCAGGGAAGTGTTAGTACCAATATACAAGGCACTGGTGAGACCTCATCTAGACTACCGGGTGCATTTCTGGTCTCCCATGTTTAAGATGAATTCAAATGGGAACAGGTGCAGAGAAGAGCTTCTAGGATGACCAGAGAAAAGGAAGCCAGAGACTTAAAGGGCTTGGCTTGTGCAGCCTAACCAAAAGAAGGCTGAGGGGCGATAAGATTGCTTTCTATACATACTTAAGAGGGACACATACCAGGGTTGGAGAGGAATTATTTAAATTAAGTGCTAGTGTGGACACAAGAGCACATGGCTGTCAATAAGCTGAGGCTTGAAATTAGATGAAGGTTTCTAAGAGTAAAATTCTGGAACAACCTTCCAAGGAGAGCAATGGCAAACCGCCCCCCCCCCATTATGCTCATCTTGTCTTAAAAGCCATGAATGAATAGCAAAATCCCCACTAATCTCAATTGGGGGTAGATCAGGTTCTACAGGCCAGATTCTGGATGACCTTGAATGACTGTGCAAGGGAGAGAAGAGAATGGTTAAGAAAAGGGACTTCCCTTTGTGCAGCTGACCAGAGATTCAGCCACCCTAGCTGCAAGGAGGGCAGATTGCCACCTGCAGCATAAGACCCCTCCTAAGTAGTAAGATGATACAATAGTCCAGCTCCACTCCTACAGTGGTTGACCATCTAAGGCTGTCAGCAGAGGGATGCAGATTAGGCAGGTTGACATTGCAAATGAGGCAGGGATTTAAATATCCCGTGTCTAATTTGCATAAAAATGGCCACTGCGTTTTGCCGACTCAGTACTTTGTAGTCAAAAAGAGTGGTTGACCCACTCTTCCTTCCTGGAAAGGCTCCCTTCCACATGCCTCTGTCTCTCACATGGTTGTGGCTTGAGCAGTCACAACAAGCGTCTCATTGAATTTTGCTTTATACGCACCGAGTCAAAGCGCAACAAGTTTCTCAAAGACATTGATGGGAAAACCCAACCTTCCTGCAGCTGAGTCTCCTGGAGAGATTTTCACACACTCTCTGGTGCTGAAACAGAGGAACAGAACTTAGCACTGGAGGGGGAGAAAACGTAGGATCTCTTCCTACTCAGTTAATTTAGTGAGCCTGAAATAAAACTCACCATCTGCACATTTGGTGAGTCATCTCAGTACTTGAACATTTTCCTGTATATACCATTCCACAGAAACAAACAAGCAGAAAACCCTGAGCATTAAAGTCATTCTTCTTTTTTTCAAATCTGGCTATAGAACCCATTATAATGTTCTGGCAATTTTAAACTTTTAATTCTGGTTTCTGAAAACACAAAGTTAAATGGCTACATCTAAATATTGGCTTGTACAGGTTACAACTGCCTCCTGGAAGGGGGAGATTTTAGTTTATAAAAGACAAGAGAGGCAAGGAAAATTTTGTACTTTCTTTACTTACCAATAGCAGGGAGCGAGGTTTAGAAAAGATTTCTTACAATGTTCTCTAGTTGGTGACCTTAGATAGCTTTGTTCAGAAAACTAAAAGGCAAGATTGATTTCCAAATTGATACTCTGCAAAGCTAGTAGTAATAACAGTTTTAAGTTTTTCTTCCAAAGAGTGAAGGCACCAGGACATGTAATTCAGACACTGAGGCTATGTCTAGACTGCATCCCGCTGTCGGCAGAGGGATACAGATTAGGCAGGTTGACATTGCAAATGAGGCAGGGATTTAAATATCCCGTGCCTAATTTGCATAAAAATGGCCACCGCGTTTTGCTGACTCAGCACTTTGTAGGCAAAAAGTGGCAGTCTAGAGGGGGATCTGTCGAGAAAGAAAGCCTTTTTCGACAGATCCCTTATGCCTCCTGCAAGGAGATTTACAGGATCTGTTGAAAAAGGCTTTCTTTCTCAACAGATCCCCCTCTAGACTGCCACTTTTTGCCTACAAAGTGCTGAGTCGGCAAAACGCGGCAGCCATTGTTATGCAAATTAGGCACGGGATATTTAAATCCCTGCCTCATTTGCAATGTCGACCTGCCTAATCTGCATCCCTCTGCCAACAGAGGGATACAGTCTAGACATACCCAGAGACACATACTATAGTACCCACCTAGTCATCAGAAAGTGCTTTGAATTTCTTCTCCTTTAAGGTTCACAAAGATGCGTGGCAGAGAGAAGAGTAATGGGAGAACTTCTAAAAGTTCTAAGGTTTAGGTTTAGATAAACAACCAATGTTCATAGGGGTCTATGAAGCTTATCCAAATTGTTTGGATTTCTTGGATGTAGACTGTTGGGCTGGAAATCTTACAAAGTCATGCTCTTGCATGAGGTATCTGATACTCACTACTTCCATTCAGGCTAGAAATACTGTGATAGCCACTCCCCTTGCAACATCCCAGCAGTTTTGTTTATTGGTATGGATGAAATTGCGGGAAGCACAGCAGAGTGAAAAAAACTGAAAAGTAAAACCTAACGTACCCTTTTTTCAAACTCTTGGAAAAATTTGGGATCATGAACTCCAATCAAAGGCCAAGACAGCTGGAAAGTCTTATTTTCTCTGAACCATTTTAGCAATATCTAATGCAAAGATTTTTAGCTGGGAAGAAGTCTCAAGAAGTAACATAAAAGGAAGGTCTTGGATTCCGTCAGCTGTAAACATCCACATGACATAGCACAAAAAAGAATCCCTAGCTACAAATGATAACAGGCACTACAGCTGAGATCCTAAGGACATGTCTACATAGCAGCGTTATTTCGAAATAACTACGCGTCTACACAGCAAGCCCGTTATTTCGAAAGAATTCCGAAATAATGGGTGGCTATTTTGGAGTCTGTAACCCTCATTCTATGAGGAACAACGCCTATTCCGAAATAGCTATTTCAAAATAGCTATTTGTGTAGACAGGGCAGCTGGAGTTATTTCAAAATAATTGGCCTCCAGCCCTTCCCACAGGTGTCCTACAGGCCCTTCTGTCCACACTCATCAAAGCTCTATAGTACCCCTTCCCCTGCAGGCTTAAAGGCACAGCCTCAGGGGAAAGGACTTTTGGCAGACAGCAGGCTCTGCTATTCCTCTGCCACATTGCAGTAGCCTGCACAGCTGTCTCTGCGGCCATGCAGAGCCGGCCCACAACATTTTGGCACCTAAGGCGGGGAGCTCAAATGACGCCCCTATCCCCCTCACTTGGGCCAAAACTTTGAAAGGTCTCAATTCTGCCTGCTTCCTGTTCTACTCCTCTCATGGTACTGCTCTGCTACCTACATATGCACCAACAGCAGACACAATTTTCTACACTCTGGGTCCTAGTGGCGCCCCCCCCCCCCCACACACAGTCTGGCACCTGAGGCAGCCGCCTCAGTTCGCCTCATGGTAAGGCCAGCCCTGTGGCCACGAGCCACCCCCGTCCTCTGTCCAAGCCCTCCACGGCTGCAGCTGAGCAGGCAGGCAGCTCCCAGGACCCTGCCAGGGGACGAAAGAGGTGCACGTCTTCCTGGTCTGGTGCGGAGATCCTGGCCCTCATTGAAGTCTGGGGCGAAGAGGCAAATGACCAGGATCTCCACACCAGATACAGGAATGAGGACGTCTATGGCCGGATGGCCAAGAGCCTGGGCACCAAGGGCCCACATGCGCACTCAGGAGCAGGTGTGCATGAAGGTGGAGGAGCTCAGCCAGGCCTCCGGCAAGGCCAGGGAGCGCAGCTCCTGCTCCAGGGTGGCACCGCAGGCCTGCCCTTCCTATAATGAACTCCACCACATCCTAGGATGCAGGTCAGTCCCTTCCCACTGGCCTGGTAGTGGACTCAGGGCTGGAGATGCCGGTCATCACCCTCC
This sequence comes from Pelochelys cantorii, assembly GCA_032595735.1. Classification (NCBI taxonomy): domain Eukaryota; kingdom Metazoa; phylum Chordata; order Testudines; family Trionychidae; genus Pelochelys; species Pelochelys cantorii. Next base: position 39,088,238 of record CM064338.1, on the reverse strand, counting down.
CAGGGGGCAGAGAAGGAGGAGGAGCCAGACAAGGCCGGCAGTATAATGACGCCTGCCAGCCAGGAGGTCTTGCTCTCCCTGGAGCCAATCCCCCCAACCTAGATGTCTCCCAGGCATCATCTGATCCTGGGGAAGGCCCATCAGCTGAGTGTCATTAGTTTCCATAGACACACACGGGTGGAGGTGGCGGGCCACGAGGGGCTGCTGCATGGTCCTCGCTTGGCCTTCACGGCCTGGGGTTCTCACAGCAGCCTGTGCACATGGGTGCACGTGGAGTGTACAGTCCGAAGTGCACAGCCCCAGGAGGCTGCAGCAAAGGACCCTTGTGCACTTGCTCACAGGGTGTCTGGAGAGGCCTGCCCTCCCACCACAAGCCACCACTAAAAGGAGACTGGGGACACGGAGACACCCACCCACCCACACACTTGGGAGTGCCGCACACGGTACACGGGCATGTCCACACTCTTGGGGGCCGCATCCGCTCCTGGGGACAGTGCGGCGAGGTGGAAGGGCATCTGCCACTCACACACACACCTCCCCCCAACACCCGACCCCTCTCTCCTCCTGCGGCCCGGGATACAAGTCCTCTCCCCATGGGATGCTGCCACTGCCGGGCACGGGGTGTGCACAGCACGGCGGGAAGCCCGGCTGCCCTGGCTGCAGGCTCCCAGTCTGGCTGGCAGCTTCCCATGCCTGCTTGTCCCTGGGACATGGGGGTAGTGAGGGCCCCCCTTTGGACATCTGTGCCCCTGCAGGAAAGGGCCCACTGGCTAGAGCACTCATGGCCTTGCTCCAAGCACATCACCTTCATCTGACCCGAGGCCTTTTGGTCTCAGCTCTGAGGTGAGGGCTGGCTTCATGCACAGTGTCTCCCAGGATGACTGCCCTTCTCTTTGTTCTCCACAGCTGGACCAGCTGCAAGGGGGGAGCAGTCAACACCTCCTGTGCCAGCCTCCCGTTCCCACATGCTCTGGTGGTGCCAGAGAGCCCATGAGCACCTCCAGAGGGAGCATATTGGGCAGGACCGGAGATTGGAGGAGGACTTCCATCTGCGCCGCGACACCTGACGGGAGCTGCTGCAGCAGGGCCGATCCATCCGCGTGGCCTTCCATACAGTCATCGATCAGCTGATGGCCACTCCCATGCCGGCTCCCACCCCTCCAGCTTCTCCCCCAACGCTGCCCCCACCATGGGCCCTGCACCACCTGATGCAGGTGCCACTCCCAGCCCTAGGCTTGAGCCTCTCCTCCCCCTACTTCCACCTTCCTCCTCCCCCTCACCTCCTCCATCCACCTCCCTCCTCCCTGGGTACGTCTAGGCTACAAGCTTCTTTCGAAAGAGAGCGGCCAGACTACAAAAGCGGATCAAAAAAGTGATCTGCTTTTTCGAAAGAGAGCGTCCATACTGCTAGGATGCTGTCTCACAAAAAGGGCACCTGGCACCACTTCTGGCAGGCTTTTTTTTTTAATTTTTATTTTTTCAGAAAAACTGCCTCCCCTGCATCCACACACGCCTTTTTTTGAAAGAGCTCTTTCGAAAAAGGCATTCTTCCTCATAAAAAGAGGTTTACCAATTTCGAAAGACGCGCCGCATTCTTTCGATTTACTTTTGAAAGAACGTGACTGTAGTCTTGATGGAGGTGAAGTTTTTTTCGAAAAAAGGGCAGTTTTTTCGAAAAAACTCTGTAGTTTAGACATACCCCCTGGTTCTTTCCCCAGTCCCTCCCCAATAAAAATAAAAGAGTAGATTGTTTCCAAACATGAAGTGCAGTTTATTGTCGCTGCAGGGGAAGGGGACGGGAAGAGGTATGGGGGGGGAGGGGCGGGGAAGGGAGAGGTGTGAGATGAAAGGCAAGAGGGGCAATACACAGGCTCCTTGTCAGGAGACCCAGGGGAGAGTGTCATGGGGGGTCCCTGTGAGAAATTTTCCTTCAGAGCCTCATGGATTTGCACAGCCACCTGATGGGCCTGCTGGATGGCAGCCGTGCACGGCTGCTCAAAGGCCCTGCCGATCCAGTCAGCCTCTGCCCCCCACCCTGGCAGGAATGTCTCCCCCCTCCTTTCACAAAGGGTGTGGAGGACACAGCACACCACCACCACCTGGGGGACGTTCTGGTCACCAAGGTCCAGCCAGGGCTGGAGGCAACAGAACCTCCCCTTGAGATGCCTGAAGGTGCCCTCTGCCACAATACGGGCCCTGCTGAGCCTGGCGTTAAAATGTTCCTTGGTGGGGGTCAAGGTGTCCAGTGTAGGGCTTCATGAGGCAGGGGAGCAGAAGGGAGGCTGCGTCCCCTACAACACAGACTGGCATGTCCACAGCCCCGACCCTGATGTGTGGGCGGGGAAAAGGTGCCGGTGCACAGCTTCTGCAACAGGCTGGAATTTCGGGAGACACGTACATCTTGTGCCTTCCCCAACCACCTGATGTAGATGTCTGTGACCTGGCTACGGTGCTCAACAAGGGCCTGCAGGACCATCAAAAAGTACCCCTGCCAGTTAATGTACTCACAGGCCTGGTGGTCAGGGGCATGGATGGGGGTGCTGTCAACAGCCCCTCCCCCACAGTTGGGGAAGCCCATGGCAGCAAAGCCAGCGGTGAGGGGGTCCATGTCACCCAGGTTGATGACTCTGCCGCAGCAGGATGGTGCTGATGGCCCTCACCACCTGAAGAAGGAGACACACAGAGAATCCCAGGGGTGCCAGGGCCCTCAGGAGTTCCCCACCCCCCCCGCTTCCCCTCCCACACACCAGGAGCAACCCCAAGTTGCCCCATCCCCCGTCAGGGCTTTGCGAAGGCAGGACTGAAAAGCCTCCTGGGGAGGGGGCTTCAACCCCACCCCATCCTCCTCGCTTCCCTAGGGAACCCCACTTCAGCAGTTCAGTTCTCCCCCTTTCTGGGACAATAGCACAAGAGCACCATACCTGCATGACCACCGCACTGACGGTCGATCTCCCCATGCCAAACTGGTGCCCGATGGAACGGTAGCTGTCTAGCGTGGCGCGCTTCAAGAGGGCAATGGCGACCTGCTTCTGGAGGGGGATGGCAGACACTCATCTGGATGTCCCATTACCCGAGGGCAGGAGTGAGCCACTCACAGAGCTCCAGGAAGGTGTCCTTCTGCATGTGGAAATTCTGGAGTCACAGCTGGTCGTCCCACCGCTCCAGGACAATCCGGTCCCACCAGTCAGAGCTGGTGTCCAGTCGCCAGAAGCGGCAATGCACGGTGTGCGGGGAGCACGTGTGGGGTCAAGCTGCATGAGCAGTGCCCAGAGATCAGAGAGGAACTGCCCCACGAAGAGCTTGGGGGCATGTTCCCACAGGGCATGGAAGACAGCCCGCAGAAACTGCAGCGGGAGGTGCACCAAGACTTATAAGAGCCGTGGACTGCTGGGAGGCAGGTCCAGCTTCATGTTTAGAGAGCTGAGGTGTCTGCAAGAGCAACCACAGCAGGCAGAGAAAAGGCTTTGCTGTCCCTCAGTGAGGTAGACAAAGGGCAAAGAATCTGAGACACGGCTGTACAGCGGAGTTCCTCAAAGCTTGAGCCTCAGACAGCCTCAGGCAGCAGACCCAGGAAGTAACTACTGTCCTGATGCCCTGACTGAAGTGCTTCTGGGTGGCCTTAAATGCGATTTAGTGCCCAATGAGTGTGGACGCTCTATTTTGAAATTGCTCAGCGTGGTTTAAATGGGCATTTGCTGTGTAGACGCGCTCTTTCGAAATAGCTTATTTCGGAATAAGCGTGCAGTGTAGATGTGCTCCAACGGTGTGTGGAACCTAAAGTTCAAGACAGTCATGAGAAATGTAGGAATGCCATTGACATCTCTGACCATGGAGACGATGGATGGATTATATGTCAAGGAATCTGGAATTGGAGAAATGGTGGATGAGGAGGATGGAGAAAGCAAGGCAACGAAAGAGGAGACCAAGGGCAGGTCTACAGCCAGGGAGAAGGAAAAGGCCAATGCAGGCAAATGCGAAGCCTAGAGTTACAGAGGAAGAGGAGAAGGGTCCAACATGACAGAGAAAATGACAATCCAGAAGAGCTGGAAGCAGAGTGAAATTGTAGAGGCAGGCAAACAGGCAAACATTGGCTCAGTAGGCTTAGTGGTTCAGGTAGGCTGCATTGTCCACAGTTAAATTGTATAGACTTAGGGCTCTTCAATTATTTAAAAAAAAATTGCTAACAGAAGGGAGATATGTGGCCAGGCCCTGAAAATGTGAATGGGGTAGGTGGAGCTACCTGTGGAAGTATTGCTGACTGACTCACCTATGTCATGTCTGGGCTATGATTAACAAAGCACTTCTAGTGGTTGCAACCACATATCTTTCTGCATGTGTCTGTGTCCTTCCTGCTGCATGTTACAGGATCTTCTGATCTACCAAATTCAAAGGCAAATGCCTATCACAGGGCAGCAAGCCCAGCACCACCCTCCTGGAGACAGTGCACAGAGCTTCTAAGGCCCTATCCTGTAATTGTTACTGTCCTCAGGCCAGTAACAGCTCAGCAGCAGTGTCCCCCTTGGGGGTGGTAACAGCATAGGGTAGAGAGAGCCAGGCCCTCCCCCTAGGTCCTAGCCCAGGGCTCTGTCAGTCAGTGGTAGGGACATCCTACCACTAGCTCAGCAGGGACTCCAGCTGAAACACCCTGAGCTCTCAGGGATTCCAATTCCCTGGGATACTTCATACCCTGTCCAGGGCTGCTGGCATCTTCCCTACCTGTGTCTTCTGAGGTGGGCCCTTCCCCTGCCACACTGTCTATTTGCTGCTCTTCCTTTTCTAGAGAGGAAGCCTCCCTGGCCACTCTCCACAGGCTGGCCTCTGTGGCAACACCCACCTCCTGTTCCAGCTGTCTGGCAGCAGCAGCTCCTTCCCCTATGGCAATCAGCCCTGGCCAAGCTGCTCCCCTAGCTTTTATATTGGCCCTCCATATCTATCTCATAGAGAACTAGAAGGGACCTTGAGAAGTCATCAAATCCAGTCCCCTGCCTTCATGGCAGGACCAAGTATCATCCCTGAGAGAATTACCCCAGATCTCTAAGTGGCCCCCCTCAAGAATTGAACTCACAACCCTGCATTTAGCAGGCTAATGCTCAACTCACTGAGCTATCCCTCTGCGGTTCCTGTAGCGGTTGGGCTCTCTTGGCCATATAAGCCTGGTTAATTCTGGCTAGCCCAGTGCAGGGCTGGGAAACCCCATCACAATGCCCCATAACAGCTGAACAATGGGAGATTCTTCATCACCTGTTGTAGTATGAGAGTTTATCCCCGTTGCATGCCCTAGTGGGTGAGTCTTTGGCAGACAGATTGTAAGCGTATGAGCAGACTTAGGCCATGTCTGCTCTACACTACAGCCACTAGAGTGGCACAGCTCTGGTTCTGCAGCTGTGCGGCGGGAGCACCAGAGCACACACGGTTCCTACATCAATGAAGGTTGACTGTCGAGATAGTCACGCCACCTCTCCGAGGTCGCATCGACACTGGGGCTTAGTTCAATCTAACCATGGTGCTCAGAGCACACTTTTCCCAGCCCTGAGCTATGTTGGTAGCTCAGTCTAATTTTGAACTGTAGATGAAGCTTTAAGTTGGAAGTGTTTGGGGCCAGGGATGGTCTGTCTGTTCTGTGTTTCAACAGTGCCTAGGACAATGAGGTCCTGATCCAAAACTGAGAATCCTAGGCACATGAGTGTGTCTACACAGCAAAGTTATTTCGAAATAACAGCCTTTATTTCGAAATAACTTTACTAGCATCGACACAGCCAAACCGCTATTTCGAAATTAAATTGAAATAGCGGAGCGCTTATTTCGAATTTGGTAAACCTCATTCCACGAGGAATAACACCAAATTTGAAATAGCGAATTCAAAATAAGTGCTGTGTAGATGCTTATTTCGAAACAGGGGGCCTCCAGCCCTTCCCAGGGTGCCCTGCTGGCCACTCTGGGCCAAACCAGGAAAACACCTCTTCTCCCCTCAAGCCGCGGAGCCCTTAAAGGGGTAGATTCTGGCCACAGTGCCTGTGCCAGCAGCAAGCCTGCCAGCACAGAGCCAGCAGTCGCTGCCCCTGGCCCAGCATGAGCCAGCAACCCAGTGGCACCCAGACCTCCACCGCTCCCCAGGAGTAGGCTGGCAGCTCCCAGGAGCCTGCCAGGGGCCGCAAAAGGCAGGAGCCTTCCTGGTCCAGTGCGGAGATCATGGACCTCATTCAGGTTTGGGGGGATGCCTCCAACGTCCATGATCTCCGCACTAGACGGAGGAACGCGGCTGTCTACAGGCGGATGGCTGATAGCCTGGCCACCAAAGGCCACATGCAAACCCGGAGCAGGTGCGCATGAAAATAAAGGAGCTGCGGCAGGCATACGCCAGGGCCACAGGGGACAGCTCCCAAACAGGGGCTGACCCAGACCCCTGACCCTATTATGAAGCCCTGGACCACATCCTGAGGAAGCCCTGGACCACATCCTGAGGGGTCAGACGGTCCATGCCCCCCAGGTGGTCATCGACCCTGGGGCAGAGGGCCCTGACCAGGGCATGGAGGAAGAGGAGGAGGACGACGACAACAGCCAGAAGTCACAGGAGCCTGGAGGGAGCGTGGCACTCACTGAGGACCCCTGAGGTATCACAGCAGCTGTGTCACCGGTGTCGTCCGAGGCCGGGGAGGCCTTGACATGTGAGTGCCATCACTGTCCCCTTATGTGGGACAGGTGGGGGGAGAGGAGAGGAGACCAGGGACCGCGCGTGTGGGCCTTGCTGACCACAGAGCACTCAGCAACCTGTGCATGTGCTGTGCCATCCTGGGCATGTGGCCCCGACTGGCTGCCACACAGGGGCCCTGGCCTATTACCCACACATGTGTATGTATGAAGGCACATGACATGCTCCTGACCCCAGGGAGGGACACTGCACAATGCCCTCCCTCTACGAGCTCCCTCTACGCAGAGGCAGGGCACATCTCCCCTCCCCCCCCCCACGCCCACACTATATACAGCACAGGGACATGGGTGCAGTCCCGGGCCAGCTGTAACTCCCGGGGATAGCAGGACATGCCAAACATGGCCTGTGTGCAAGCACATCAGCTCTAATGGTGCAGAGACCTGCCATCCTCACCTTGCAGAGGGGGGCTGGGCTTCACCCACTGTGTCCCCAGGGATAACTGACCACTTCTCTTGTTTCTCCACAGCCGCAGCAGCTGCGAGTGCAGGGCGCTCCACACCAACCGGGCCATCCTCCCACACCCGGGCCAGCAGGCTGACCCGGAACCAGGCGGAGTTCCAGCGGCAGCACCTGGGGATCCTGCCAAGGCAGGTCCGCATCCTGGAGCACTGGGTGCATGAAGACCTGCAGTTGCGGCGGGAGAGCTGGCAGGAGCTGCTTGCCCAGGGCCGTGCCATCTGCGACCACCTGCAGACCCTGGTGCAGAGATTGGTGCCTCCTGCCGCTCCAGCCTCTGCTGCCACCCCAGCTATCGCTCCTCCTCCCACTCCTGCTCCCCCCCTCCCCACCTGCCTCACCCTCTATACCTGCTCCCTCCTGGGGATGCTGAGTGCTGGACAGGTGGACCAGCAAGACCCCCAGTCCTGCGCTTCCCCTCCCCCTTCCTTCCCTTGCCTCCCCTTTCCAGCTCCCTCCTCCCAGGTTTACCCCTCCCTTCTCCCACCCTCTTGCCTTCTCTCTCCCGCCCTCATTCCCCCCACCCCAGTTATGTTCAATAAAGAGAGTTTGTTTTTGGCAACACACGTGTTTTTATTTGACATCAGGAAGGGGGGCTAGGGAGGAGAAAGTGGAAGGACGTGAGGGTGGAATAAGGCACAAGGCCCCAGTGGGGGACACCAGGGAGACTTCACTCCTCCTCCGTCTGGAAGCTCTCCCGCAGGGCCTCCCGGATACTGACAGCCTCCCAATGAGACTCCTGGCTGGCAGCTGTGTGGGGCTGCACGTACAGGCCAGCCAAGTGGTTGGCCTCTGCTATCCAGCCTGGCAGGAAAGCCTCCCCCTTCCTTTCACACAAATTGTGCAGCACACAGCATGCTGCCACCACGTGCAGAATATTCCTCTCAGAGAGGTCCAGGCAGGTGAGGAGACATCAAAATCGGGCCTTCAGCTGGCCAAAGGCACCCTCCACCACGATGCGGGCCCTTCTGAGCCTGGCATTAAAGGCCTGCCAGGAGGGGTTGAAGTGTCCCGTGTAGGGCTTCATGAGCCAGGGTTGTAGTAGGTAGTCCACATCCCCCACCAGGCACACAGGCATGTCCATGTTCCCGACCCTGATGTGGCGGATGGGGAAGAAAGTCCCGGCGTGCACCCTCTGGCACACGGAGGAGTGTGTTACACTCGCGCGTCATGTGCTTTGCTGGACCAGCCCACGTTAATGTTCAGGAAGCGGCCCTGGTGGTCAGACACAGCCTGAGGTATCCCTTCCAGTTTATGTACAGGGAGGCCTGGTGGTCTGGGGCATGGATGGGGATGTGCGTCCCGTCGATTTCCCCCGACAGTTGGGGAAGCCCAGGGTGCCGAAGCCCTCGATGACCGCGTCCACATCAGTGAAATGGATGACTCTGCGGAGCAGCACTTTGTTGATGGTCTTGACCACCTGCAGAGGGACACACAAAACCGAGAGTCACTGGGGTGCCAGGATGGCTGACAGTGCTCCTTACCCGCCACTGCCCCCACCCTCTCCCCAGGAGCAACCCCCCCTGCAATCCTGGCCACCGTGGGCAGTCTGTTGTGCGTCTGGGACAGAACAAACCTTCCCAGGGAGGGGACTTGCACCACCTCCCCCCCCCTTTTCCCATCACCTCCTTGCCCCACCCCCAGGCACAGTGGCTGGAGACTGCCATACTTGCACGAGCACTGCTCCGATGGTGGATCTCCCCACACCAAACTGGTTCCCCATGGATCGGTAGCTATCCGGCGTGGAGAGCTTCCAGAGGGCAATGGCCACACGCTTGTGGAGGGGAATGGCGGGCCTCATGTGCGTGTCCCGTCGCCGCAGAGCAGGGGCGAGCCACTCACAGAGCTCGAGGAAGGTCTCCTTCATCCTGAAGTTCTGGGTCCATTGTTGGTCTCCCCTGCACTCCAGGACGATGTGGTCCCACCAGTCACTGCTGGTGTCCAGACGCCAGATGCAGCGGGGCACGCTGGCGTCCGGGCGCTGCTGCTGCTCCTCCTCATCCCCCGGGGGGTCTGGAAGAGGACCTGGGGGTCAGGCCGCAGCACATGCTGCGAGGCAGCCTCCAGCAATTGCCAGGCTTGCAGGAAGACATCCAAAATGAGCACCAGAGTGCCCAGGGGCAGGTCAACCAAAGCAGGCAGAGACAAAAATGCTTTGCTGTCCTGCATCGAGGTAGGCAAGCAAGCAGGGAAAGCTGAGAACTGGCTGTGCAGGGTGGTCCCTTTAAGCACAAGCCTCAGATAGCCTCAGGCAGCAACCACGCAAAGTGACTCCTGACCTGATGCCCTGCTGGAACTGGTTTCAGCTGGCCTTAAATGCGATTCAGCGTCCAATCAGTGTGGACGTGCTATTTCGAAATGCATTTTGTGTGTAGACGTGTTATTTCGAAATATCTTATTTCGAATGAACTATTTCGAAATAAGATATTTCAAAATAATGCTGTAGTGTAGATGAACCCTATGATAATACAAATAATAACCATAATGATAATAACAGCAATAACCTTAGGGTTGATATCCTGTATCATGCAGCGACAACATTCGTCCATGCGAGCAAGCATGGTACAAGAGGTTCAGTATTATTTCCCCAGCACCATTATCTGCCCATGAAGAACAATATTCCTGAACTATGATAGCACAGTGGGTGAACTCTCCAACTTTTTAGCATTGGGCAGTTTGCCATGGACATAAGCAACAACAACAAAAAAACAAAACCACCAAAACCCAGCAATTGCAATCACACTGTCCACCTTGTCGTACCCCTCTGAATTATTCTGTGCCAGCCTCGCTGGGCATGGTACAAACCCACCACCATACTGGGTAGCTCAACCATTAGACATCAGGCTGAAAATCTGGCCTGGTGAGCTCACAAAATTGAGATGGAAAGAAATTGCATCATCACTCACTGTTCCCTGGGATTTCTCACACTTGGTTTTTTCCCCCCCGCATCCAGTCAGAAATCCCGCAAGAGTCATTTTTCTGGAGTTATTTTGACACATCTCTTCCCAGCTGGAACTAGGAAGTGCAGAGACATGTGAAAAATAATAGAAAGGAAAACGTTGTCTGGAACTTTTCCAAAGCTGGGAGAAGAAAAATTTCGCATTTGGGGGCAGGTTCCAGACATGATCCTTATTTAAACAGCCACTGGGGGGGCTAGAGTGATGAACACTGGTGAAATGCTTCCATAATCACTCTCATTAATAAGAGCATCCCTGTCACAAATACCATTGTGCCTAGAATTGCTGGGCTCAGTTCTGCTTACCAATGCTGAGCGCTGATTTCTACTGGTACCCATGCTGCCGGTCCATAATGAGGTTTGCCCTGCTGGGCAGGAGAAGCGTATGGAAGGAGCCTCCCTACACCAGAGTGCCAAAGGACCTCCCATAAGAGCAGACAAGCTAAGGGTCTAGACTTGGTCGTGGTTCGAGTCCACCTTCTCCTCAATTGGCCCACAGATTGGAATTACTATACAAAGGGAAATCAGCCCTTTAAAATGGAGAAGACAGTTTTCCATACACAAATAGCAGGTCCAGGAGAAGTGCACAGTCTCTCCGGTAATCCTCATGGGGAGACTGGCCTGTGGATTAGGTGTCCCAGTTATGATATATATTATAGTAGCTCACTGAGGCCTCAGATAGGATCAAGCTCCTTGATGCCAGGCACAGTAGAAACATATGGTGCGAGTCTAATTAGACAGGCCAGACAAGGTGTAGGTGGGGAAATGGCGGCACAGAGAAGTGAAGTGGACTTGCCCAAGGTCACACAGATGTTCAATGATAGCAGAACTAGGTTCTGGTGCCCCGGGCAATGGCCTAGCCACTAGACACCACTGACTCCTGGAATAGCCCACATCAGACTTTCAAACTGAGAAATCAGCTTGTCGCCAGAACTGCTCATGCTCGAGAGCTGGGCAGAGGCTCTGGGGAAGAGTCACCCAGAGATACAGTTATGTTAATGATGCACGCACACTCCCTCACACACATGCTCTTCCTCAGTGTGTCGTTTGAGTCAGCACGGTTCCCACAGGCGCTTGGGAGAGGTGGGTCTCGTTCTTGGTTTTGTAACTATGTTGCACATGAATGTGTAATGAATAAAGATGCAATGGAAAGAATCCAACCCACTCCTCTTTGAGAGGCGTTCAAGGAAAATATTGTGACTGGAGACCATAAGCAGACCCAATAAATATCGTTTACCTCCCGCTTCCCCCTTCGTTATTATGATGTGACTAAGGTTAACAGCACCAGCTTAAGGTCTTAATTAAGAATTGGTTGCTCTGAGCACAATGTGAGGACATTTTGAAATCATGTGAAGCACACAATAGGGAAATAGCACTATGCACACAGACACAAGGCAAACTTGTGATTCAGACTGAAATATGCCCTCATGCTCCCCGGACAACTCCTTTATCTTGAGCCTTGGATTCCTTTGGTGTTATATTATCCCCTGGAGATATTGTGCTGGAGGAGAGGAAGGGGGAGGGTTGATAGACTACATCCAGCTGGCCTTGTACTTTTGTATCCAGGTTGACCACTTAGATCCTTGAATCAGGAGCAGAGAAAGTGGGACTGTGGCATTTATAAGGAAAGGCTTGTCGTTCGAGCTACTTCTACATTGAAGGCATTGTTGTTCCACCATTCTCGCTTCCCAGCGCTTGCTTCAGACGACTGAACTTGACCCAGCCACCCATCATAAATTAAACTCTTTGATCTCATCTGTAACAACATGGAGCACTGATAACAATAGATCAAACCACAACCAGGACAATATGCTTATTCTTTACCAGCTAAGTTTTTAATTAATAAACAGTGCTAAGGCAGCTTCCATGATTACAAAACTAAAAGGGGGGGAGCATTTAATACGTGAAAGAAATAGTTGATAAAGAGCAAGGAATAGTGAATAAAGGGATCTTTCAATGCTCTGTATCCCTGTTTTGTTTGCCTAAAACCCACCCCATCCCAAAACCATAAAACAAGGCTCAAGTTCACATCGATTAGGAAATTACCATGAAAACCATCAAAAGGCTGTTGGGGAGGAGGAACCAGATCCGGTGGTACAGAAATAGCATGAGGTCTTTTATTAACTGTTCATACAGATCACCTCTCTTTGATTTTCCGTCTTTATCCGTGTTCTGCTTTATTGTTCGGTGTGGCTGATACTGTGAGTCGAGTTTGTGGTTGTGTATGATTCAGTCTTACATACCTCATTGGGGCGTTTAGTGTTTGAACAGTGTTTAGAAAAAAACATAAAGCTCCTTTCTCAGTGCTCTGTTGTCATATTTCATTGGTGCAGGGCGTATGTACAGATCTCGAGGCATAGGCATACAGCGCATAGGTGGTCATTTATGGGTGTGTTTGTCTGAGGCACATAAAAAAGTTAAAAAGCAGTGATCAGTATATAGCCAGACAATATATGACACAAGTAGCAGAATACATCCAACCTGCCCAACCGTATCACCCACCATCAAGAGACGTCCTGAAGAAACAAATGAGACTTGCCATGGCTTGAAAGCTGTCAGATCTCTGTTGCAACACAATTTGAAAGAAGGAGCTGGAGCACTAGTGGGTAAATAGCAGCCCAAAGGCCACACGTGGCCCATCGGGGTTCTCGGTGAGGCCCATGAGACATTTTGTTTATTGTTGCCCACATCCAGGGTTACCAGATTCTGCTGGTTTCCATCCACATTGTTGTTTTTTTCCTACCGGTGTTACTAAAATGCCCTGCACATAAAGCAAGGGCACGTGAGGTCAGGTGTGTGCGGATCACGCGGATCGCGCACAACTTTTGCATCCAATCAGAGCGCTGCTACAGTTCATTCGGCACTCTCTGCAAATTCTAGACACGCAAGCGCAGTGAGCAAAACTGCCCTATCCCAGGAGACCGTCTTGGTTATGACAACCTTGCGGCCCACTGAGATGGAGGAGGGCCACTCATGCCACCCCCTCACTAGCCTGGGTTGCTGATCACTGAGCGAGAGCTATTCCACAGAAAATTTCTGGACACCCACTTCTTTATACTTAATCTGGAGGAGCGACACAATGCAACCTGGCTGACCTCATCTGACATGTTAGTAATGGTTTGGGGACAACCCCTGAAGAATCTGCACCAGGACTTTGGAACCACCAAAATAAATCCCATGCCAGTGAATCTTCCCCAGGGTTTTACACTTAGCCCAACGCATGTGTGACACGCGTCGGGGTCCCCCGACTCCTGCACCCCCGTAGTGGCACGAACAGACTCCACTAGCCAGTAGAATAGAGGGAGTTTATTGCTTCTCCAGGATACAGCACAGCACAGATGTAATCTGGTTACAGGGCCAAGCCTAGGATGCCTCAGCTCCTCTTGGGATGGGGGATACTGGGCCCCTAAATCCCAGCCTCCCTTTGCTCAGGCTGCTTCCTCCATGATTCCACACAGAAACTAACTGACTCACTTCCAGCCCTGCCCCCAGCCAGGGCTCCACTCCCCTCCTTCCCATTGTTCCGCTCCCTGGGGAATAACTCGTTGGACAAGTTCAGAGCCCAGTATAGCAACCAGCAAGGTACCCACACTACGTCACAGCATGTGAGCCGTCAGGTCTCTAGGTCTGTCCTCTGCGGCTGAAAGCTTAGATTCTGTCCCTGCCAACCGAAGCCCAGAGCCTGGGTTTGTGGCACATCGCAGACGAGTGACAAGACGGCCACGTATTTTCTATGTGTTTATACACCCTTCCAGTGTGGTGATCGATTTTTTTCTTAAACCCTCTAACTCCAACAGACTGGCAGCAGGGGGCTATCTTCCATTTTGCTAGGGCTCAAAGGAACTTGCTTTGTGGCTTTTAAAGCCACCATCACAAATGACGTGGCCTGGCACCTTTGGTGGCAGTTTTGGTGGAGAAAGGAAAATCTGGATAGTCATAGAGATTTGCTGCTTTCCCCACTAGCGGCATTTGCAACACATCGCCAGAGCAGCGGAGGGGAAGCTTGCGCTGCCTCAGCTTGTTCTGTGGAACAGCAGAGGGGTTGCCAACTAACACTAGTCACTTAAATGTCAGAGCTTTGCGGGGTGAGTTGCGTGTGGTCCTCACTTGGACCTGCAGCCATTCCAAGCCCTGGAACTCTGAGGCTGCTTCCAGCTCAGATCAGACTAAAAGGCCCTTTGTGAGCCTAATGTAATCTCAAACACAGCTTCCTACCGCAGGGAATTTGGTTTCTTTTGTCTTACAATCAGGAGAGCCAAATTCTCCCCTTAACCACAATGTAATTTATCCCCTTCAGTTGTGACTGCATCCACCTAGAGCAGATGTCTAGACGGGGGTTTTTGTTGGGTTTTTCGAGTGAGGGTTGGATTTTTTTTTAAGCTGCTTTTGCTTCTTTCCAAAATGTTTTATTTTTAGTGTCATTTTTTCCATTGGCATGATGCGAGCGCCGGACTGTTCTGCTTTCAACAGGGAAATGAAAACCGGCCTGGTGGGATGGAATGCCCCACAAAAAGCAGCTAAGGTAACACTCAGTGGAAACATGGCCTGCCTTTGAGTACTGAACCCACTCCAGCTCCCGTTAGCATCCGTGGAAGGTTGGTCATTGACTCTACTGGAAGTAAGAGTGCACACTGCCCTCAAGAACGGAGCAAGCGCCTTTTGAGGCAAACCGGCTACATGGTGCACGTTAGAACTCTCTTGGAGTAGAATCACTCTGGGCCCAAGTCATCCCATGGGCCTGCACCTGCTCAAGCCAGGGCTGTCTAGACTAATCTTGCTAGCACAGCAAAACTGTAACAAGTTAGCCAAGAGTTTTCAATGATAGGGCACATAACAGCATCAATATGCACCTGCCACTAGGCAGGTCGAGCACTGTCCAGTCATTTCCTAGCTGAATGGGGTGGAAGATGAGGCCTTGGTTCTTAATTAGGACCCTACCCTTCCCAGATTGCTCACTCACTAGCCCGTGCATAAGGAACTCAGTGTTCTCTAGCTCCTTTTCCTTCTGGTCCAATCCCAACCCTCTCCTCCACTCTTCTCCCAACCTAGTCAAGCCCCACGAATCTCCATCTGCAACCGCTGCCTCCAGATCCGTGGTAAATGGGAGTGGCTGATTAAAAGTTTCGGTTTCCTCCTGTGAGAATGGTTCCGTGGGGGGGAGGGGGAGGTTGTGTCTTTAAATGGTATTTAAACGAGCTAATGGCTCCTCCTCACCCCAGAAAAGGCTGGGAATATCAAGCCACGGGACTGAACAAGAGCCATCCCACCACACGGGAAAATGGTAAAATACAATGCTGGTGTAGAGGCTGTCACCCTCCAGCTTCTCCGTTACTCTTTGCCTGTGGCACCCAGACGGCACAATAACGGGGACATTATAAACCTATTAGATAGACAAACATGCTCCCCAACTTCTGTGGTGAAGATAGAAGAGGTTTGGTGGGTCTATAATATTTCGGTGGTAGAGACACACACAGGCCCAGTGTCAAATCCAGGAGACCCTGATTAGGGTGAAACTCCCGCTGAGGTCAGTGGGAGTTGGAATGAAGCAAAGGTGGCAGAATTTGGCTCTGAGTATGGACTCTCCTTCCTCTGATCCTCAGAAATGGACTCAGGCTAGAATGTTTCCCTATGTATCTGTGGCACCAGTTTGTTCTCCTCCCAAAATGACATAGGTTAGGGATGTAAAATCCTGGTTAATCAGTTAACTAGTTTAACCAATTAAGCAGGATCCCAGGGTTGCAGTCCTCAAGCTCGGGGGTACAGGTTGCTGCTACCGGCCCCCTTGCATGTGTGGTAACTGGCTTTTGCTCCCAGCCCCTGTGGGGCTGCTCTCAGGTACCCATTAACTAGTACCCAGTCAGCATCACCTGGTAAGAGTGATGCTTACCAGGTAACCCATTCACATCCCTAACATAGGTATCCATTTCCTTTTGGGAGGATGTTATCTGATAACTGGTATGAATGCCATACTCCCCCTCCCCCCTCCCCACATAAGAATATGCCCAAAGTTTTCATAGTTCCAAAAACACACCCATATTCCTGGGAGATCGTTAGTGGCAAAGAACGGTGATTCCGCCTGAACAGGAATAACCTAACTGAATGGAAGTGAGTGGAAAAGAGTATTTTGGGGGTGGAAATCAAATCCTTTCTGTTTAATTTTTTTTAAAGTATCTCCCAAATAATCTAAAAATGCAAACTATGCAGAATTCAGCGAGCAGGACGGTTCCAGCTGAGCTGCTCCAGGCATTGTTTTACAACAACTTTAAACCAATCGCTCAGTTTTAATGAGGCATTTTCTTCCTCCTAACCACACAAACCTAATCCATGATGCTAGTTGAAGTCAGAGAACTTAAAATCAGAACACTGGGGCCTTTTTTAATCCTCTTAACTTGCCAAAGGTTTTTTGATCACACACCTCTTCCTTCCTACTTAAGACTCTCTGTCCCCCCTGCACCCTTCCCCAAATCCTTTTGTTTTTTGCTTACAGCTGTGAAAAATTAGGATCCTAGCAGTAAAATCTCTATATAATAAATGAGCATTTGGGGATGGCTTAGATGTTTTGCTGAGGGAAACGGGGCATGTTTTCTTAATTATTTCATCAAATCATACACGTCTGAAGGGTCTTTGGGGCTCAAGTGCTTAGCATGTTTTGAGCCATATTCCCATGTTTATAGCCTTTGCTTCTATTTGAATTATTGCTCTAAAAGACATGGAAACAGACCCTATCACTGTGGCCTCTTCAGGCCGTTCTTATGGAACTGTAAGACCATCAAGCAGCCCCCATAGTACAGCTGAAGGGATTCCCTCATGCCACGGGAATCCTGCCTGGCATTCAGCTGGATACCCCTGCTTTACGCCACCCTGCCTGGCCCCCCGGTTTAGACATCATATCCCCAGGAGACGCAAGCATGCCTAGAACACGCTATCAGTCTCTGGCTCTCACAATGGGCCCTTGGAGGGAAGCTGGAACAGCCCTTGTGAGGGAAGCTGGAACAGCCCTTGTGAGGCACTAACTAGTTTCACTCATTGAACTATCCCCTGGCCAGTGTTCCCTGCAAGCGGAGCACTTGCACGGCCACCCAGGAGAGACTCAAATGCCGTCCAGCTGATTAGCAAAGCGCCCACAGCCAGCAGCATGTGTTTCTACTGGTGGTGCACATCTGCACATGCCTCGATGCACAGAACAAAATTTATTCTGCACATGGATGGAAAGAATTAGCGGGAATGTTGCCTCTGGCCTGGGGATCACACATGCATAAAGATGGCATATAGCCTGCTTTCTCCTCACTAGGGTCCCATGCTTGACTGGAACAAAAACATCAGGACAAAGTCATCGCTGCTGGAGCTCCACTGAAATCAGTGTAGTTCCTCCACGATAGGATTCGTGCATTTACTTCTACAAGGGATTAGCTCTCTGTATAGTTCAGTGAATGGCAGATGGCACTAGTTGGTCCCAGACAGTGATCTGCAGTGGTCACTGCTGTTGGGCGGCAGAGAGGTGGTTGCAGGATCTTTTCTTCTTGTCGCCCGCTGCTAAATTGTGTTAAAGAATCTAAAAAAAACCATTAGGAACATTCCTAAGGTGGTTTTCTCACGTGAACAACGGCTGTAGTTATCATAGAACATTGTGTAACTGGAATGCCGACAGGCAGAACTGAACCTGGAACCTCAGACATTAGTGCATGAACCTTGACCACATGAGCTAAAAAGTCCCAGACTCCATTCCGCCTGTCGGCATTGCAAGTGAGGGCTCATCCAGGATTTCAGCTGGGATGTCTCTCAAACTCTTGATGCGCTTCCTCACCTAGGGGAAGCATGTAACGCACACACCTTCTGGGTGTGGTTCATTGTCCTCTCTAGTGTCACTGAGAATAATGAGTCTTCTCTACAGCCGTAGCTACCAGCCAGCTGGCTTTTTAGCTCAAGTGGTAGAAGCCCATGCACTAAGCTCCAGAGGTCCCAGGTTCAGATCTGCCTGTTGGCATTACAAGATCACAGCTGGGAGCAGGTATTTCAACTGCATGAGACCAGCTGGGAAAGGTGCTGGCCCATCCAGGAGCAAATAGGAGGGGAGGTGTCCACAAAAAAATCTCTGTGAATGTTTATGACCCACTAATTGCGCAGGCATTTCACCTTCAGAGAGCTGGGTTGGGCTGGATGGGCCATTCGATACAGATAAACTAAGCACCGAAACACCCAGCTTGAGCCAGAACCTCTTCCAAATTCCATTCAAGTTCAGTTAACACTCCCTCCACACCCATCATTTTTCATGTACATCGGCCACAACATTTCCTGGTGCTGGCCAGCCAGCTACTTGCCCCATGGGTAGGGTGTTCTCCAGCAGTTGCACAGCTCACCAAGTAACCCCACCACACCCTACACCCATTGCTACGCGTCCCTGTTGGGAACCAGTCCAAGAATTCTTTAAACACACAAGAACACCCTCTTGCCACATCACAATCCTTTCTGCTACCGGTGCCACACGCTGACCGGCTGGGTCAAACACCAGATGTTCATAAACTTCAATACTGAGAAAGCACAGATAATTGGTCTCATACTTAGAATGGGGAAAAAAACCCTGACAAAGCCAATGTTTCATAAAAAGTGCATCTTGGTTGCTTTTCAAATGCTTTTCTAAAAGCTCGTTTTCGTTTCGGGGCTGAAGCTATCAGTGTAAATGTGTCTAGTTCCACCAGCAAAGCTACACTAAGCTCCTTCTCCTTCAGTGGAGACTCAGGCAAGGTGGAATTGGGAGCTGTAGAGGTCTAAGAATCCATGACCCTTCCTTATATTCATTCAGTTTGAGCAGACCCAGACTTGGTCTTCAACTGTTGGTAGAAGGTGGACGCATTCTGACTCTGAAGTTCCGGGAGCTCTCTGGTGCCCGTCCCAGTAGTACGTGGCTTACTTTTGTTGCTGTGTTGAATTAGTTCCATCACCATTCTTGCTGCTGCCGGCTTCAAATGTTTGTTTCGTTCAGACAGGATCTATGGGCAGTAAAACATGAAAGAGTGGACCAGGCAGCGGACTCTGCCTTCTGTTGGTGCATTTCTCCAGTCCAGCCCACATGTCGTTTGTCTCCCACTATCCGTTTTTAAAATAGTTGCTGGGCAACACGGACACTCCCTTCTGCTTGGCCATTAGGCAGGCTGCGGTGTTGTACAGCGAATCTGGTTCTCCTGAGGCTGCAAATGGTGCCAATTCCCAACTGGCAAATTGAGGGCTAGTATCTGGAATAGTCTCTGAAATTCCATGCTAAGAAATCTGAGCTCCACAGTAGTCAGTGGACAGCTGCTGTTGTGTAGAAGGGAGCTATTCCCCGATAATCCTAAAAGTATCAACTGTTATAGGGTTGATCTGATTTCCCAAGATGCTTTCATCCATGACCAGCTTGTCCCAGGGTGGACCAGGCATTAAGACAGGTACGCTTCGTTGTGTTCTAAGAATTCCTGTTCAGGAAATCTTTCACCCCATTGCTCCTGCCAGGCCAGTGGTTTTCAAACAACGGGTCACGACCCAGGATTGGATGGAGGAATGTCAGGCACTGGGTCTCGTTGCTGCAGGGGGATCAGTGGGGGTGCTAAAGCAGTTCCCTGCCTGTCTGGGCACTGCAGACTGCACTGCACCTCAGAAGCGGCCAGCAGCAGGCCCAGCTCCGAGATGGGGGCCACTAGCTCTGCACTCCCATTGGGTGGGAACCTGCTGCTGGCTGCTTCTGGGTTGCAGCATGGCCTGCGGTGCCAGGAGAGGCAGGAAGCTGCCTTAGCCCCCCCCCGCCCCCCGCTGCACCGCTGACTGGGAACCGCTCAAGTAAGCCCCTCCTGCTACAACCCTGAC
Source organism: Pelochelys cantorii (assembly GCA_032595735.1). NCBI lineage: Eukaryota > Metazoa > Chordata > Testudines > Trionychidae > Pelochelys > Pelochelys cantorii. The sequence goes on along the minus strand of CM064338.1, from coordinate 39,068,280 downwards.
AACCCCAAAGCTGGAACCCCCTTCTACAGCCCAAAGCTCTCCTCAGCCCCACTCCAGAGCCCACACTCCAGTCAAATTACGTTGGGTTGTGGCCTCCACAATCTTCTGTAACTAGGTGATGAGAAAAAGGTTTGCTAACCGCCATGTTAGGCCAATGCAGGATATTTCTGGCGGCATTGTGTAGACATGCTCCAGCACCAACATGGCAGCAGCGGATGCAGGTCAGCCCAGCAGGAGGCATGGCTGTAGCTAGAGTGCCCCTTCTTCCTTGACAGCTAGCACCATTCGGTCCCACCTTGTGTGTGTGTTCAAGACTCACACACGCTCAGTGGCATCTATCCTTTCTCTGTGGCCATTCTGATGACTGAGCATTTGAAGACACCTGTCTGAGTCCAGCTCGGTTTGCAGATGACACTTTTCTCTCACACAGAGGACTTCTCCTTGGTCAGGGCGTTTAGCATCCTCAAAGAGAAGGCGATCCAACAGAAACCTGAAGGTTTCACGGTGTCCCAGCAGCCACTGTATTTGTGGTTCCGGACAAAAAGTCTGCATTGAACATTAGAGCATTGCAATCCTATAAAAACATTTCTGCATCTTCATTCATGTTCTTTGCAGAGGTTTTGGAGCAGATAACAGTGGCTTTTGAAAATAGCTTCCAAAGGATTGCGGTCTTTATTCACATGGATCAAATCAGACCCCCCCACACATGGGTTAAACATGGTGTATGCAGAAACAACGGCATGACATCCCATCTCTGAATGAGCCCTTCTCCCCAATTTTCTGTGCTTGGCGTCACCATTTTACTGCAGCATCTATGCCCATAGAGTCACAGAATACTAGAACTGGAAGGGACCTGCCCTCACGGCAGGACCAAGCACCATCTAGCTCATCTATGATAGATGTCTACGTAACTTGCTCTTAAATATCTCCAGAGATGGAGATTCCACAACCTCTCTAGGCAATTTATTCCAGTTTTAACCACCCTGACAGGAAGTTTTCCCTGATGTCCAACCTAAACCTCCCTTGCTGCAATTTAAGCCCATTGCTTCTTGTCCTATCCTCAGTGGTCAAGGAGAACAATTTTTCTCCCTCCTCCTTGTAACAACCTTTTATGTTCTTGAAAACGCTTATTGTGTCCCTCTCTCTCTTCTCTCTCTTCTCTTCTCTTCTCTTCTCTGGACTAAACAAACCCAATATTTACAATCTTCCCTCATATTTTTTCTTGACCTTCAATCATTTTTGTTGCTCTTCTCTTGACCTTCTCCAATTTCTCCATCTATAGCCTGCCTCAGTAGGACCCCAAAAGCTACACTTAGCATGCATAGAAAAAGCCCACAGCACAGATTGCAGCCTTTGTGTTTTAAAAGGCTGTCTGGCCTACAAGGACTGCACACCTCAGCCATGCCAGTTACCCAGATCATTGCGAAACAAGACCTGCTGGGACTTGTAGTGTCCATGGACTGCATTAAAAAGAAGAGAATACCTTGGGGAACCTTTTTTTGGGTCAGGAGCTGCTGACCCACAGAAAAATCAGTCAGGGGCCGCACACAAGTGAGAAACAAAAACCCCAGAAACCAAACCTGACTGAGGAGGAGACAGACACTCCCCACATTCCCCTCGCACACCAGAGCCTGGGGACCCTGGCTAGTAGATTTTGTGTGCTCCAGCCCCGCAGATAGGCAGCAAGGGTCAGGGGCCTGGAGCACCAGTGCTGGCTCCCCAATGCTGGGGAGGGGAACCCCAAGCCTCAGGGACTGGATCCAGACAAGATGGGGGCCACACCCAGCCCTCGGGCATTAGGTTCCCACCTCGATACAGGCTTCATCAGAGAGTTCTGTGGCTGCCACTGGCCACTGCTGCTTCAGTCTATGTGGTTTCCTGTCGGACAAGAAAAACTCAGAACACAAGTGTTGTGTATATGCGGAGTCCTTCTCCCACCCCTCCGGCCAACTTTTTTCCTGAGGTTTATGCTGTTATGAGATGAAGCGGCAAGTAGCACTGATTTCTCATGCTATGTACAGGGAGGAAACGTATCAAACAGGGTCAAAACCTTACGAGGAAAGCGCTGCTTTCCAAAAAGCTTCGGCGCGCCGCTTGGCTCTTGCCAGAATTCAGCAGCCATGTGCAATGAGACAGGATTTCTGGGGTGCCTGCTGTCATGAAAAAGAAGTAATTTGTAGATCAGGCCATGTGTTTTTCCCCTGGGGCCTGGGCTTTGGCAGCTGAAATCTTCTCTGCGTTTTGTTATTTGTGCAATGTGTGTTTGGGCAAAACGAACTCATGTTCAGATTGATGGAAAGTCAGATATTGGAGCATGTAATCGCCTCATTTACAAGCAGAAGGGAGGCCATTGGGAAAGTGGGGGAGAGCAAGCGGGAAAGCCCAGAATCCGTTGTTACGCTGGCATTCTTTGAGAACTTGCAGAGGTCTGTGTACTATGGGAAATTGGGAGGGGTTGTGCAGAAAATATTTTTTTTCCAGGCACTTCACAAGGTACAGGTTTTTTTGGGGGGGCGGGAGGGGGAAGGTTTAAAGGAAGATCAATGACTTAATGAGAAAAGTCTGAGATACAAGAGCAAAGCTATCGTTTCAAGAGTGCTTCCAGATTTACATAAATAACATTCCTGCTGCATAAACATCTTGGCAAAGTCTGAGGCACTAACCCCCCTCCCTCTCTATTGGCCTCTGCTAAACTCTGCAGAATATTAAAAAAAAAATCCCTTGATGGTAACATGCTCTTGGCCAGAAACAAATCATTAGCTTGGACATGGACATCTGCTCGGTCCCCTGAAGATCTGGTGCGAGAGGAGGGGCCAGAGGGTTTCTTTGATAGAGGGATTTAGCAAAATGGCCATTGATGTTATTTTAAAGCAAATACAGATACCATGGGTTATGTCTTTACAGGCAGATGCATATGGGAACAGCCTTGTTGCAATATAACTAGAGATGCTCTCAAGTGGTGGAGTCTGGATGGGGAGCTGAACTCTCAAGCGGATCTGCTCCCGATACTGAGACAGAAGCCCCTCACGATGCTTGGGTCCCGATATGCATTTCAATAAGAGTTAGGGAGTGAGTGGACCCAGACTCATCTCTAGGCAAACGGCAGGGAATTCACAGTGAAAGGGCAAGCAGCTTGGTACAACAACGAGGGTACTAGACTGAAGGCTTGTCTACACTTACCATGAGATTGACACTCTGGAATCAATCTTACGGGGTTCAATTTAGCGGGTCTAGTGAGGACCTGCTAAATCAACTGCTGACAATGCCCCCATTGATTTCTGTACCCCAGGGAATTGCGAGGAGTAAGGGAAGTTGACATAGACACCAGAGTTAAGTCAAGCTAAGGTACATCAATTCCAGCTACACTATTCTTGTAGCTAGAGTTGCATACCTTAGTTCGACTTTCTCACATAGTGTAGGCCTGACCTGAGAGGCAGGAAAGTAGATCTTGCCCTGCCTCACCCTAGGTCTCGTTCAGTGCCTAGCCAAAACATAAGTAGGCAAGACCAAGACTGCATTAACCTACCGCAGCTATTAAGAACTCCAAGGATTCAAGAGAGCCCTCATCGGATCCTTTTTTCATCCCATGCAGTCCTGGGGATTGGTAGCAGGTGGCATGGTAACAGAGTAGACACTATCTGGGCTATTGTCTGGGTACAGCTTATGTAGCCAGACCGACCCACAACTGCTCCAACATAAAGGAGGAACAAGGGCTCAGTTGTTTATTCCCGTCCAACGTTTGTTGATACGAGGATGGAAAGAAACCTTTTGAACCGGGTGCATTTGAAAGCTATAAGGAGGGTTGAACATTTTTGTACAGCAGAGTCTCTTTTCATAACACTAGCTGGCTACCTCCTGAAATGTTCTGCTTTAAGTGTGTGAAACAATCTTGCATGGATCTGCCGGGGCAAAAGAATTCTAGAAAAATACTGGTCTCAGTCAAACCTAATCTCTTCTGACAGTGCAGAACGGCATAGACAGTTCAGCTACTCCAAGCAGCAGTGTTGTGTCAAAACTATTATGCAATGTAGGCTTCCAACAACTTTCGGGATTTACTCAGAGATTCAGCATCCCTCTGAGCTACTGTTGGTGCCTCTCACATTGCAGCAGTCACCTAATGAGGAAAAAAAAGGGGGGTGGGGAACTCCCTTTCCCACAGCTGGATACTGTCCTATCCATTCTGCCATAGCCAGAAATCCAAGGCCATGTCTACATTGGAAAGGTTTGGTGACAAACGTGCTGCTGACGTGCAAAAGTCACCACAAGTGAAAACCGGTCAAATCGGTTTTGCTGCCTCCCATTGTTGACATTTCATGGCCACAGTGCTAGCACCCTGTAGACAGATAGAGCAAAGCACTGTGGGGGAGCATCCCACAGAGCAGTGTTGTGGGAAGACAGAGTGGATCCTTGTGCTTCTTGGAATTCCCTTGTAGCTCGGTGAGCTCTCCATGCTGAGGAGCGTCAAAGTAGCACAGCAGTCTCTCCAGCCCTCCCCCTGCAGCAGCAGTCTGCCTGCCACTGTGTTCCTAACAGGTCAGAACAGGAGTATTCCAATAATTTGTTCTTTGTTCCCCAAAAGGAGCGGCTCACTCAGCTGTCAGCTACTTCCTGGAGCTTTGAAGGGGAGGGTCGCATGCTTCCAGGGCAGCAGAGATCACAAAACACTGAGCACAGCCATCAGGGCAGGCATTGTGGGTTACTGGTGGAAGCCAGTTCTCTCAACAAAACAAACAACAGAGTCCACACTAGCTCTTTGTTGACAATAAAGGGAGGGGGAAAGACAAAAGTCTCTCACAGGAGTGGAATTTTTTTATGGCCAAAACTGGCTGTTTTTTCCTGACAAAAGTTGCATTGTCATGTGGCTGCTCGCACATTTTTTACAAGAAAACATGGCAGTGCAGACAAGGCATGAGTGTTCCACAGAAGTCTCTGTTTTAAGGATTTTATTTTTTATAATCCTCTGTTCTGACCCTCTCACAAAGTTTGTTTGCAACAGTTCCTTAAGCTATGCTTGGCATCGTGGGTAAAAGTCACAACTTGATTCTCAGGAGAGAAAAAGGCAGAAGAAATGCCATACGCCTTTGAGCCTGGGATCCTGTGCCAGACATGCTCTGCCTGGACCATTCATGGGGAGGTGTATAATCTCTTTAAATATTGTGATGGGGACACATTTATGTCTACTTAGCACAGGTGGAGGTGAACACACAAGACTCAAAGCAGTAGAGAATCCAGCCATGCTGTAGATTACACGTGTTTATCACTCTCGGAAAAATACAACCGGTCAGTATCTACAGCTAAATAGCATGACTGTGCAGCCTCCTGTTGTAGGTAACAGGCAGACATTAATTCTTTGAGAACTCTGGATTCCCCACACCGCTCACGCAGACAGCGAGGAAAACATGAATGGATGATGGGGTTCTCCTTCACCCTCTTCAAACACACCATTGAAACAAACCACAAAAACTTCAATGCAAACACAATTCAACATGGGAAATATAACCGTAAGTCACTGGAGGATGCTGGTTACAGGAAAAGTGTAGTGGTGGGAAAGGAGTTCACAGATTGCTGCTACTCTTGTAAGTGTGGGGGAGGACAGGGTAGCATGATCTAGCATGGTTAGCCTTTTCTCAGGGGACAGAAGCTGTCTGAAGAGAGCAAATAACTGGAAATGCAGAACCTTGTGACTTGCTAGGCACAGAACACCCTTGGCAGAGGCTCAGAAGGAAGAGGGACTCAGGTACAGGGTTTCCATGTAAGCTATAGAACAACGGTACAAGCCAGGCATATGATTTGCATTGCAGTGTTGCCCAAATAACCCATTTAGGATCCAGGATCCATCATGCTACCTGCTGCACAAGATCCTGCCCTGGAGATCGTAAAGTTGTCATGGGTCCTGAAGATGAGGAATTTTCTGATCTTGTTTGGTCTGGGAGTCATCTTAGCCCCTTCAGAGCCATTTGATCTTTCAAGTAAGGTACCACTCAGCTTGGAGACAAAGGGGATTTTTAAAAGGGCAGATGCAATTGGCAAAAGGAAGGGAGGGTCTTCTTGAGAGACCAAAACAGTGTCTCCCAGTCTAACATCCTCATTAATTTGGGGCCAGTCTGCGTCTAAGGGGACACGTGCATATCCGAGCAAGAGAGATGAGAGAGGAGATTGGGGATGGGAAAGGAAAATTGACTAAAAAAAGGTCACCATTCCCCTGCCCCCCAAATACACACATAGAAACCCCACAAAGATGGGGTTTACGGCTATCCCAGTTTTACAAAGATCCCAGACACATCTGAAACTTATGTGCAATCAGAATTGCTGCAGCGCAAACGTTGCTTGTATAGGACCTACAGAAAGTGAGGGACAAATGAATTTCAGAACAGGAAAAAAAGGTCAGTTTACACCTTGCTGGAGATTATTATATTCTTATTCAACCGAGTAGCCATTGTCACCTATTCATTCATTCATTATTTCCAGGCTGAATTTCTCCAATTCACACTCTGTGGGTCTAGTCAAGAGTTTCACAAAGTGAAAGCTGACACAAAATGCAATGGTCCCCTCTTAATGGGATCAATTGAAGAGACTATCACACCAGTAACGGTACTGCCTCTCCATTCACTACTAGATCCCATTCAAGATTCTAGTGTTAAGCCCATAACGCCCACAAAAGGCTAGAACCACTGTCTTGCAAAGCTCAAGTTTCCATTTGGGTCCCACCAGCCATGAATGTCCATTACACTTGGTCTAAAGAAGGCGAGGTAGAGGCTTGAAAGAAGTCCAGAGGTTTATTCTCACCTATCAACACTCTCCATATGAAACCAGGAGGCCCTCCTCCGCATCAGCAGAACATGCTGCAACACCTCCCCTCTTCTTAGCTAAATCCCCACGCATCGGAGGGAAAGCCAGCAGACCACCCTAAAAAGAGGCAGAGAAGCAGCTTTGCTTGCCTTGTCACCTTACTCCCTGTGACAAGGCAACACACATGCTCAGTTTGGACTGGAAAGCCCAGTGGTTTAACTGGGAGGGACATGGCCAACAGGGTGTTTTTTACAATAGTTCCTCAGCCTTGAATCCAACTCCTCACTCATTGGTTGGCCTTTAAGGCACAATTTGTTTTTTTAGTGAGGAGGGGAGTTGAGCTATATGGAGTCCCCAGATGACAAGTGGGAGGTGGTTTGTTTATTTAGGAGATAGGTGTCTCTCTCTGGTAGCTTAGCTAGCCACTGAAAGGGACAGCAGTTCATTAGTCTCCACTTTTCAGATGTCAGCCTAGTAGGACTCTGAGGCCAGGGTTCAGGAGAAACCTTGGGACCTTCTTACCCCTGGCTGGGTAAGGGTGGAAGCCACACATGGAGCAGACAATCTCCACCTTTGGGGTAACAGGAGAAGCATATTAGCCTCTCCTAGCCAAGGCATGGTATTGTGTAGTCATTGCCTTGAGGAGTGAGCCATTTCTCCCTCTTTTGTGTGGGCTTTTACTGGCTTGGAGGGGGAATACATCTTTGGATCTGTCTGGATCTTTGTCACTACCATTATCCACCCCCTAAAAAAACAACAACTTATTTTCCACAACACTACTTTACAGATCTGACTTTAAGACTTTATGTAACACTTGTTATTAGAAACAGTTCATCTCTGAACTACAGTTTCATGAGATGTAGCTCATCCAGAACACAGGAATATGCCCTCTGTATGAGGTAGCCAGGTTGCTAAAATGCTAATTTGCTGCCCTGAAAAGACCCAAGGCACATATTGACTCAGCGATTCCTCCAGATGATTTTCCATAGAAGGAAGAGTCAGTTCATTTGCCGAGGGTCTGAGCCAAGCAGATGCCAATTCTCTGCTGGTAAATATCACTTCCAGCACCACTTGCAGGCTCCAACAGATGTTTCTGCTTTTCAGTGTAATGGAAATTTTATGGACCATTTTTCCCCCTTCTGCTTAGGAGCCAGCATTAGACCCAAATGCCCTCAGGAACAGAATAGTCCCTGTACTAAAGTGTACGCTGCAGCAGAGTGTTCAGCAGATCAAACTGGGAGTTAGACTCACTGGTAGAAAGAGTAGACAGCTGTAGTCTGTGCTCACCTGGAAGAGGTAACAGATTTGTAGACATCTGCCCATTCATCTTGCGAAGGTTTGTATAACAATTTGCACTTGTTCAGTGGCTTTCACCAGGGGACCTCAAAGTGCCCTGCCCTTCTTCTGATGTACAGCAGACAATTTCTATCATGGCTATTATAGAATCATAAGGTTGGAAGAGACCTCAGGAGGTCATCAAGTTCAAACACCTGCCCAAAACAGGACCAGCCCCAACTAAATCATGCTATATCATGATTAGTGTGGAAAAAGTAATTAAGGAAAAGTTATTTACTTATTCCCACAATATAAGAATTAGGAGTCACCAAATGAAATTAATAGGCAGCAGGCTTAAAACAAACAAAAGGAAGTTTTTCTTCACTCAGTGCACAGTCAACCTCTGGAACTCCTTGCCAGAGGATGTGGTGAAGACGAGGACTTTAACAAGGTTAAAAAAAGAGCGAGATAGATTCACGGAGGTTAGGTCCATTAATGGCTATTAGCCAGGATAGGTAGGAGCCCTAACCCTAACCCTAACCCTAGCCTCTGTTTCGCTGGAAGTGGGTGACGGGGAGGGATCATGTGAGGATTACCTGTTGTAATCCTTCCCTCTGGGGCATCTGATATTGGCCACTGTCGGCAGACAGGATACTGGTTTAGATGGACCATTGGTCTGATCCAGTATGGCCGTTCTTATGTTCTTATATGCTACAGGTGGGAAACAGAGGCAGAGAATGATTAAGTAATTTGCCCAAGATCGTGCAGCAAGTCAGAGACAGAACTGGGAAGAAAACTGAGGAGAACTAGCTAACAGTGCCCATGCTTGAATGATCAGACCACACGTCTTCCCAGAGAGAAGAGCCAGAATGCAACCATTCTGGATCAGGGAAGGAGAAACACTTTTGCCAGTTCAAACAATCCAGCTGAGAAGCTTCCTACACGTCTCAATGGACTGGAAGCTGTGTCTGTGCTCTCCCCACACACTAAGGCTGTTCTCTCTAGGTCTGTAAGTTTATTATTCAGCAACCTCAAATTTCTTTTCTTTCCTGCCCCTCCCCCACAAAAAACCTCTTGTCTTCTTCCACCAGAATTGGGCAATTGCCAGTATCACTCCAGACTGATCAAATAAAATGCATCTGCTGTAATGTTTCTTAAGCAAAAACCAAACAAAAGTGGGGGAATCCCATTGACTCGCACCTGTTTTAATTTTTTTTTAAAAGGGCTTGGGACTGAGTGAATGCGAATATTATCCTATGTGGATTGAGAATACAATGGGAACAGGAAACTTTTAAAAAGCATTTCTGTGGAGATATTATCTCACTGCTGTAGGACACAAGATTTACTTAATTGCAGCCAAGAAAGTTTTAGATTACCCTTGCAAAGTCTGCACGAAAAGTCTCAGCTATCAGGGGAAGGCTTCTTGCATGGCTTTTTCTTTTCAGCCGTGTGCCTCGCTCTGACCACGCTAACTAGAAGGGATTTTCTGATAATGCAAGTGATTGCAGAATACTTAAAAGCCTTAAATTAGATTCAGGGCATCACAATCCACAATAAAGAATGTAAAATTGCTTTTTTCGCAGATGACATCTTGCTTTCTCTCAGTGAAACACTAGCCTCAATTCAATGCCTTAAGGACGTCTTAGAAGCCTACAGTCCCATGTCTGGAACTATGACCAAGACAGAGGCAATGCCCTCAGGCTGCAATCCACCAAGAACCTCTTAATTAATTTTCCATGCTGATTGTCCCCTGAGGGATTCAAATACCTGGGAGTGCACATCTCACCTCATTTAACTAAACTCATACTGACTAAATCTGTGACCCCTTTTATATACACCACACATCCAGACCTTCAAAGATCACCATTATCTATGCTTGGCTGAGCCCACTTGATGGAGATGAATGCCTTTTGAGTGGTGTACTCTAGTACTTCGGCCTGTACTTCGGCCTACTTGGCATTCAAAAACAAACACAACAAAAGGCCTACATACAATATGCAGCAGAGACAAAGACCATCATCAGTTTATCTAAAGATATAAAACAAAAAGGTATTAATCTCCCGAATCGGGACGCCTGAAAAATGGGCATCAGTCAGTTTATAAGTTTGGAACATGCTCCCTTTTAGAGAAACCTCAGAGCTGCCCCATATAGCTCTTCACTGAAGCAGCATGTTTTTCCATTCACTTTTTTTAACCTGATTTATGATTAAGACAATTTGATCTCTCAGGATATCCGACAACCTCCTACCCGAGGAGTTACTCTGCAACTATTGGGAAAGACATCATTGTCATCAGCTTCCTGAACGAGTAGTCCTGTGGCATCTTAGAGACTAACAAATATATCAAGAGCTTTCATGGGCAAAATCCACTTCCTCAGATGATGAGCTGGAGAGGAATAACAGAAACCAAGTATTTTATACTGTAACAGGAAAAGAAAAAGGTTCCTGTCAACTGTAGGACAGGTGCCAATGAAGCTAATTAAGTGAGTTGGAAGTGTCCCGGACTTACTTTTGATATAAAAATGAGGTGATAAAGGCAAGAGAGACTGGCTATATGCAGAATATATATCCAGCTTCCTAGACATTGTTAGTTAAGCAGAACCCTACTGAAAACAAAACATTGGAGAGCAACACAGAAGAAAGCTCCCATAAATTAAATGGTACATTTATAAACACTTTAGGACTTTAATAAACGATAAATTGACTACTACTGTAGATTCCCAAAATATTTGACTTATGTTTGTGGCTTTGGATTGGACATATTTGGGTATTATAATAGACATAAGATGATCTGGAGGAGAATGTATTCACAGTATATAAATTATAAAGGTAAGTAGTAATAATCTGTGAAAAAGAGCAAAACTAGGGCTGTGTCTACATTGGCGTGATCTTGCACAAAAGCAGCCGCTCTTGCGCAAAAACTTGCTGCCTGTCTACACTGGCCGCGTGTTCTTACGCAAGTAAACTGACGTTCTAATGTATGAAATCAGGGCTTCCTGCGCCAGAACTCTGACGCTCCTGCTCAGGAATAAGCTCTTTTGCGCAACTGTTCTTGCGCAAGAGGCCAGTGTAGACAGGCAACATGAATTTCTTGGGCAAGAAAGCCCTATGGTTAAAATGGCCATCAGAACTTTCTTGCGCAAGAGAGCGTCTACACTGGCATGGATGCTCTTGTGCAAAAGCACATGGCAGTGTAGACGCTCTCTTCTGGAAGAGTTTTTGCACAAGAACTCTTCCGCAAAAGAGTTCTTGCGCAAGAAGCTGCCGGTGTAGACGTAGCCTAGGTGTTCCCCTATACCAAAGTGCCTGACATTATAATATAGTTCCTGCTTATCCTTATTACCTAATGTTACATTTGGTGCTATCTGATTGCACTACAACAATTCCTCTGTCTTGTCTATCTTACATACAATAAAAACAAAGTCTTTGGTTCATACCAAGAAGTTAGTGTCTCTTGATTTTCCAAAAATATGGAGTCAAAGGAGAAAGTCTGGTACCTCATATGAAGCAATATATACAATCACGCCCACTTGTTTTTCTTGCTCTACATAGGTATTAAGATAATAGCCACCTTACAGATAACTTCAATAAGTTACAGGAGCTCAATTATTTGGGTCTTGGCTACCTCCTCTGATGCTCCCTTGCAGAAGTAGAGGTAAGGAGGAATGGTTTTGGTGGCACAGTCCAGATTTTTCCTACCTGGGGCTTCTCGCAGTGATCTGGCTGAGCCTGAGTTTGAAAAGGTCACCAAGTACTGCAAAGGCTATCTGCTTAGTCAGCCTTTTGTTGAGATTGATCTTTACTGGGCTGGAACTTAGGTTGTGTTCTGAGCAACTGACCATGTGCCTCTCTTCTATGGCTGGACAAACGGCTTCACGCCACCAGCTGAACTGTTTAGGGAGAACCATCCAGGGGCCCTTGTTTTTCCACGGGAGTGTAAAGTTTCAAAAGCATACCGGCCCCATTAACTTTTTTAACCCTTAACATGATGCACCCCTCCCCCAGCTGTGCCTGCTGGAGCTGCAGTGGCCATGGAGAGGTGCTTCTCACCTTGCCCCAAGCTGCTGCGGTGAGAGAGGGCTGGGGTTGTCCTCTCTCCCCGGGGCAGCCTTCCTACTGAATGCCTCATCTCCAGGCCCACCCCAAATCAATGATTAAAATGAAGAAAACCAACAATTAATTGAATTAAGGATCCGAGCAATGCTGGGTCAATCTTCTAATACAGAGATATTACAAGTGGGAGGCGGGAATAATCACTATGTTTTTTCCAAGCCTCTAAAGGAAAGTTTCATTTGGTTTTGTTCATGATCAGGGCAGTGATTCAGACAGGATTTTATTTTATCCAGACTGGCTCATTCATTCCCCACTAATACAGTACGATCTGTCTTCTGGGAAAGCCAACCATCAATAGCATATGGAGCTGCTTTCAGAAGCAAGTTTTCTAATTGAAATCATGAATGCTTTGGCATTCCCCCGGCGATCTGAGCTGCTGTTTTTTTACACCATGGCTCATACATGATGCTCAGCTAGAAGTTCATCACCACCACCACCAGTGCAAATGCAGTTCCATCTTACTGGTGGCTGTTGTTGACTAGAAAATCATTGGCTAACTCAGCAGGAAGAGAACAGATTCCATTCCCACTGTTTCAAAGAAACACAGTCCTCACTTCCTGCATCAGGTTATTCAAAGTCACTCTTCTCTCTTCCTGAGAGTTTTCAGTAATACACCTCACCTATACCTTAGGTATGACTAAGAATGTTCCTTAATTAGAAGGCATCAGTGTTCCCTGTAAACTGAGTTCTTAGGCGGCCAACCAAGAGATATTCAAATGCTGGCCAAGTGATTAGCAGAGCACCCACAGCTGCCCCCGTGTGTTTCTACTGATGGTGCACAATTGCATATGCCTCGGTGTGCAACAAATTTATTCCACACATGGATGAAAAAAATTAGAGGGAACATTGGAACGCACTGTTATTTAATACAATCTTAATTCACAACTAGCAATGTTCATAATTAAGTGGTGGTGAAAATTCACAGGTCTGATGGTTAGGCTATTTGGGAAGCGTGCATGTTGCTCCCAAGTAAACCAGCCATTTGAAGCAAGGATGAAGGAGTCACAATGTAAAACCAAGCCAAAATAAAACTGAAACCCAATAAGGCCGCATTCTCAGGATGAAGCCATGTGTGAGGTATTTTTCCTTAATTATTTCAAGAAACGTATGGCCCCTTGGCTGTCACCAGGGTTGGCTTTGTCAGGCTAATATGACCAGCTCTTGTGCAGATAAATGCTTGGATACTTCAAGTATTTAAGTCCTTACTAATAAGATCATGTTTCATATTCCCCTTCAAAAACTGAAATAAAGCCCCTACTGTTTTGCATCAACCCATTCATTTCCTTATTCCTCTGCTGCTTGGTTGGATCTGCTCAAGGCTTCCTAGAGCATGAAAGACAAGCACATTACGTTGCTCTTGTCACTTGTTTTCCAAGCAAGTTATTCTACTACTACCCTTCAATGACATCAGGCCTACAGAAAATGCCATATAAAGTGCGGTGGCAGAAAAATAGTGGCTGTGGATTATCTCTGAAGCAATAACTCAGCAGGAGAGAATTCCAGTGTCTGAGTTTCCATCAGTCATGCATCAGTACCTTGTGTTTCTGGCTGAGAAGACAGGTGCTTTCAGACCCAAATTATACCGGATATTGCAAAGGAAGCCATTTGCTTTCCAATACATCTCTCCATTTGGACTGAAAGGTTTTAGTGCCTGAAGGAGATGGCAAGATGAACATTGTTTAACAACCTTTATATTTATAGAAAAATAAAACATCCCAACATGCAGTGCCCCTCAGTAGGCTAATATTCCTGCCATGGTAGCTTCAGAGATGTTCATTTGGAGAAAGCAAAGAAAACCCTGGCTCAGACGTACTCAGCATAGCTCAGTGTAGACTAAATCTTTTCAATCCCTAGGTAAGTTGGAGAAACTTAACAGTGGTTGTAAAACTGCTTGGTTAAATCAGTATTAGCATCACACAAAAAGCAAGAATCATGCGCTAACAGGAGAACGATGCCGTCGGTAATTAAACCGAGGTGGAATAACACGAACAGACTGTGGCACTCAGAAGCTGAGTGATTAGAACGGTAAAGAGACGGATCGTGCTAGAAGCAAAAGGTACATTTTTATCTCCTTGTGAAATCCTGGCAGATGACTTCGCTGATCTGAGTCTGGGAATACATGAAGCAGATGAACGATCCAGGAGCTAACTTAAATCATTTCATTTTAGCAGGGAACGTGTTTGGTCTGCAAAGAACTGAAGCCTGCAGGAAGCAGGGGTTGAGGCTCCCTGCTAGCTCCTGCTGTGTAAAACTCTGATGTGGGCTTTTTGTTTGGTTGTCGATGTTATTGCTAACTGGGCCCCTCATCAGGCCTCACTCTGGCCATGTCTACACTACAGAGAAGATTGATACCGGTGCAGTCGATCTTGTGGGGTTTGAATGAGCGGGTCTAGTGAAGACCTGCTAACTCGAGCTGAGAGGGCGCTCCCGTCCACGCCAGTAGCCTTGCTTCTACGAGGAGTATGGGAAGTGGAAGGGAGAGCGTGCTCCTGCAGTGTGGATGGTGCCAAAATGCGATTTAAGATACTTCAACTCCAGCTACGTAATTCACAGAGCAGGAGGTGTGTATCTTAATTCGAATTTATCCCCTAGGACAGTGGCTCCCAACCTTTTTGAGCACACAGACCCCTTTTCAATCTATTACAATTTTACAGACCCCCCCCCCCAAACAATATGGCTGTGCCTGTAGCCTGCACGTCCCTCAGCCCGCGCTGCCTCCCGAGTTGTGTCTCTCAGACCGCTTGGAAAACAGCATGGGCTGAGGGACTTGCCGGCTGCCAGTACGGAGCCTCTGGCTCCAGCATGTCCTTCAACCCGTGCTGCTTCCTGCGGCTCGGGAAGCGTCGAGGGCTGAAGGACATGCTGGCTGCGAGAGGCTCCGTACATTTATTTTAATTTCTATTTTAAACTTCCTGTGGACGAGGGATGTTAAATATCAGTTAGTTGACTAGTCGAGTAACCTCATGAATTCTTATCAGTTACTCGACTATTCTGTAATCCCCAGGGATGAGGCCAGCAGCCCCACTCCCAAAGAGACCCCTATCACTCTGCGCTGCTGCCCCTATATCAAAGGCATCAGCGTGGGGTGCCACGCAGGAGCTCCCCTTGTGGACCAGCTCCCCTTGCGGACCAGCTGCCTGTCGCCCTGCACTGCTGTCTGGGGTGAGGGGGTCTGAGCTCCCGGATCCAGCATGAGTCGGAACTGAGCCAGGCTGCCTGCCCGCCTGGCTCCTAATACACTTTAAATGCAGAGGTGCAGTGGGGGTAGGTCCTGGACCCAGTGCAAGCCAGGACTGAGCCAGACTGCCTGCTGCCTGGCTCCTAATACACTTTAAATGCAGAGCCGCAGCAGGGGTAGGTCCCTGACCTGGTGAAGTCGGGACTGAGCTGGCCAGCCTGCTAAAAATGTACTGGCAAAGGGGCGGGGGAGATGCATGTAGTCATGTAGTCTATACCATTAACCTATAAGCTTTTGCTTATCGATTAATCGACTACACTGTTACATCCCTACCACGGACCCCCTACAGTACTGTCATGGACCACCAGGAGTCCACGGACCACAGGCTGGGAACAACTGCCCTAACGTAGACCTGGCCTCTGATGAGAGCCCCCCGGTCCACTGACTACAGTTAAGGATCTCAGCAGTTTCTCTTAGCAACTCATTTCAGGGAATGAGGTACATAATTCAGTAGAGGCAACGTGCAAAGGTCATTTTGATTTGTTTGGGCTTGTTACAGGCATATATTACTAATTCCCACACTGTAACCGCAGGGTATTGCTTCCTCAAAGACTTCCTTTCTCCAGAACATTAGCCAGCAAAGTTAATAGGTGGTAACAAACATTGTCATGCTTAAGCAAGCTCTCTTTTAATACTTTGAAGCCCTTCCTCACAGAAGCCACCAGAACCTAACAGAGCATCCATGTATATTTATATTTAGCTAGGTCTTGTATGTTTGCACATAGCTAAACAGAGATATTTGGAGCACAGCTGTGTCCATGTGGTCTCCTCATGTCCTTAATGTTGTGTAGAGAGCAAAGACAACAAAAACGAAACCCAACTTTTTAAACAAACCATCTGACAAAAAAAAAAAAACCCTCTCTCAATTGCTCAGCAGGCCCACTTTGAGGTCCAGAGGCCCCTAGCCATTATAAAAATTAAAAATGATGACACATACAAACAAAATGAGGCACCAAAAAGACATAATTGGAATATTTTTGTATTTAACCAATGCTTTTCTAGCCTTTTCCTGTGCAAATGCATTAATTACCGAGGAAAAAAAACCTTTGCTTTCGTGCAGTGTCACAGTTGATATTAAGTATGGTGAGCTGGTTCAAACGCTCTTGTCCCAGTTGAATGGTGAGAGTTCTTTACCTGTTTCAACATATTATCAAATGTCAAAAAAATTTGAGGCCCAGCCCAAATGGTCCTCCTGCCCCAGCTCCGATTGGCCCTGTTGCTCAGTTTTCATGTCCTTGGCTCTTATTATCGCCACTCTGCAAATTGCCCAGTCATCATTCTTTTTCGGGCTACACAAAACCCAATTTATAATTTATAAAATGATCTTCACACCCGTAATAAGAAGGGAACAAAATCCATAAGCCTCCTCTAAACCTCTTTCTAAGACCCACATGAAAATTGGTCCATGTCAGCTTAATTTTTCTAGCTTTAGCACCCTAAATCAAGTCCACTAAGCTGGGAAACAGTTTTTTTTTTCATTAGTGGAAACTAAAAACGTCTGCATTTGGTAAAGAGAGAGAATACAAAACAGTAGTTTGAGTAAGTATTTGACTACCCTATAAACTTGGGAAAAAACTGTCTACAAGTAAGATCAGGAGAGGATAGTTCAGGAAAATGTCCTAAGTTACAGCCCTGAGGTTCATAAGTCCAGGAGGACAGTGGTAACATTTTATCTGCAGCATTTTAGAACAATAATAGAGCAAGTGTGACACACATTACAGTTTTATTTTTCCCACGAAGAGGCATCAAAAATGGCACGATTTCATCCTCAGCTTTATCCTTCTAAAATCACCAGTGTGGAAATAATTGTATTACTCAGAAATGGGGTAAATCCATGAAGCAAAGGCATAATTCACTGATAACCACAGCATAGTAATGCAACACTAGTCACAAGCCCTATTATGAGGGAAAAGAGAATGTAACTAACAGACTCCAATGCATTATCAACAATCTACAACCTATCCTGGAAAATGACCCCTCGCTCTCACAAGCTTTGGGGGGACAGACCAATCCTCACCTACAGACAACCCCTTAACCTCAAATGAATTCTTTCCAATAACCATCATACTCACCCCTGTAATCAACCCTCATGTCAACTCTGTCCACACACCTATACAAGCGATATCATCACAGGACCTTACCACGTAAACTACCACATCAGAGGCTCATACAACTGCACATCCACTGATGTTATCTATGCCATCAAGCAGTGGCAGTCCGTCAATACAGGCGACCTAGGCGGTTGCCTAGGGCACCAAGAAAAACGGCCATTGAGGGCTTTGGAGGCAGAGGCGCCAATCGCGCGCCGATCGCGCGTTTTGCCTAGGGCGCCAGTTGCCGGCAGCTCATCTAGGGCCACTCCTGCCATCAAGTGCCAGCAATGCCCCTTTACCATGTATACTAGCCGAACTGGACAGTCTCTATGAGAATGAATTAATGGACACAAATCAGATATCTGAAAAGGCAACACACAAAAACCCGTTGGGGAACATTTTAACTTGCCTGGGCACGCAGAAATGGATCTCAAAGTCACCATATTATTTCAAACCATTTTCAAAAGCCAGCTCGACAGAGAAGCTACAGAACTTAATTTCATTTACAAGTTTGATTCCTACAACAGAAGTCTGAACAAAAACATTGGCTGGATGGCCCACTACATTCCACATCCTAATGACATAAAACAAAGAAACAAAGGGTACTTGAAGTGGGTATTAAATATTCTTAGCAGCTTCATTTAGCATGAACACTCTGATTTACAATTTCTTTCTCCCTTTTCTTCTTGTTTTTCCTCCTCTTCCCCTCCCATCCCCTCTCTGTGCTATTTATTTGAAAATTGGACCCCTTCAACTCCATTCATCTGAAGAAGCGGGTTGTGCCCACGAAAGCTCGTGATATCATCTACATTTTTTGTTAGTCTCTAAGAAAGTGCTGCAGGACTATTTGCTGTTTAAGTTTCTCCAGTTACAGACTAACACGGCTCCCCCTCTGAAACGAACAGAAAGGAAACGTCTAAAGTCTAGCTAGAAGGATGAAATGGAGCACATAGAAATCTAGACGGGATATCAGTAAAGAGATTTCTTTAGATTGTGAAATAGCCTCTCAAAGGAAGTAGTGCCAAATTGAGGTATCACTTAGAGTAGTGTCACCACAAGGAAAACAAAAAAAGCCCTACCAAAACGAACACTTCACTGCATGCACTTCTCTTTCCGGGGAGAAGATGAGAGAACAGACGTCGCATGCAAGATGTTAGCTATATAGTTTGATGCACCACTACAAGGACCTCAGCTACAACATTAATAAACACAGTATCAGCGCTTATGTGCAGATAATGCCTTTGCCACATCCTCAGCTAATTCTAGGAAATAATGAGCCAGATCTGGGTAAGAAACATCAGCAGAAATTAAGGGAACATATAGAAGACAAAACATGGTCAGCAGTGCTCCCTGTAAGCTATGCCCTTGTGCAGCTGCTCAAGAGAGATTCCAATGCCACTCAGCTGATAGTGGAGGGAGCGCCCACAGCTAGGTTTGTTTCAGCTGGTGGTGCACATTCACACGTGCCCTGGTGCACATAAAATGTATTCTGCACGTGGATGGAAAAGATTAGAGGGAACATTGATAGTCAGGAATCCATAATAAATTAGCAGGATAACTTGAAACTTGTGAGACTTTTTGGCTGGGCAGTGCCCTTTGGATGATATCAGGCCTTTTAAGGAAAGCCTACACAGCTATTAAACACCCATGGGTAGCCCCAGTCAGCTGGGTCAGGATGCAGGGCTATAAAATAGCTGTGTAGGTTTTCAGACTCGGACTTGAGCCTTAGCTCTGGGACCCTGCAAGGCGGGAGGGTCTCAGGAACCAGGCTCCAACCTAAGCATCTGCACAGCAATTTTGAAACCCACATACCAAGCCCCACAAGCCTTAGCCAGCTCACCTGGGCCAGCTGCAGCTGTGTCACGGGTCTTTTTTGTCAGTGTAGACATACCCTTAGGCAGGGCAACTCCACACGTGGCCTGCAGGCTGTTTGCGGCCCATGGTACGGTTTGGATTTCCGCGGGGCTCAACATGCGGCCCACAGATGGGATCCTTTGAACCTGGCCTCCACTGGGAACACGATCCGCAATGGCGAGGAGTCTCCCAGGTGGGGTGAGCACTGAAAGACGCAAGCGGACGGGCTGGCTGAAACAGAGGGTACAGGGTGTCGGCGTTTCTAACCCCCAGGGAAGAGGGTGCCAGGAGCACCAGGGCATTGTGGGAAGTGCTTTGTATTCATGCCCGTCAGTGTGAAAAAAGCTATTTGCATATATACTTACATGTACATACAACCACACTTAAGTTGCAGCGCTCGGCATGTGTTGTGAGTATCATTGTGGACCCCGGGGCTTCCAAAATTAAGTAGCCCTGCCCTTAGGCCTGATCTACACTACCATGGGCCATTAATCTAACTTATGCAACTTCACCTATGTGAATAACATAACTGAAAGCAACGTACTTAGATCTACTTACCGCAGTGTCTTCACTGTGGCGAGTCGATGGCAGACGCTCTCCCCTTGACTCCGCCTGTGCTTCTCATTCTGGTGGCATGTCAGAGTTGACGGGAGAGTGCTCGGCAGTTGATTTATTAAAAGTCAACCTGTGCTGAAACATAAGAACATAGCAAAGGCCATATTGTGTCAGACCAAAGGTCCATCTAGCCCAGTGTCCTGTCTTCCAACAATGGCTAGCACCAGGTGTCCCAGAGGGAATGAATAGAACAGGGAACCATCAAGTAATCCATCCCTTGGCACCCATTCCCAGCTTCTGGAAAACAGAGGCTAGGGACGCCATTCCTACCCATCCTGGCTAATAGCTATTAATGGACCTAACTTCCATGAATTTATCTAGTTCTTTCTTGAACGCTGTTAAAGTCCTGGCCTCCACAACATCCTCTGTCAAGGAGTCCCACAGGTTGACGATGCACTGTGTGAAGAAATACTTCCTTTTGTTTGTTTTAAACCTGCTACCTCTTAACTCCTGCCGCTGCTGGTGGTTCTGGCAGGTAGCATAGACACTCCCTGAAAGAGATGCCAGTTTCTCTTCTGTGCTTAAGATATGCAGGCAGAAAACAAAATTAGGGAAATACCAGTTCAGTAGCAGTAGTGATTAGCTGTTTGGTAACAGTAAATGAAGCACATTCTTTCACTGTTTGGAATGGACATAGTCATCAACAAACACAAAGGCAGTATACAAAAAAAAAAAAAACCCACACCCTAAAGGCGCTTCCTTTGCACAGGCTTATGCCAGATGATCTGTTCAGGGGAAGAAGAATGCATTGGCAAATACACGCAGGAAAAGTCTGCAGTGTTTACAAACAGTAGCTGAAGAGGTAGTTTCTCAATGTGTTGCCTGGACTGTCCCGAGGGGGAGGGGGGAATACATAAATAAAAAGGAGGAAATCCAGTAAAAGTAACTTCCTGGAACAACAGCTTTCAGTATCTTCCTCAATCAGGCATAAATTAACATTTTGCAATATGAAACTAATCCCTCTTCACTGATACCAGCATGAATATAGATGCCAAGCAAATCCTTAAGAGCCATCTTCCTGTGAAGCACTATTTAGCAGTCGCTTGTGCAGTTGTATGTACTTGAAAATGAAGCCAAACACAGCTGCATCGGGTAGATGCAACATCCTGTGTTATACTTTCGAGCCAAACATTTAGAGTTAGCAATTTTATAAACGGATTTTATTTCCTCTGCGCCGCTCTAACAATTCGGGGGCTTCCCACTGCTGGGCCGTACAGGAGTGCAGGTCCCTGTGTAATCCTATCAGGTGTCACATACCAGAGTAAATTCCTGGATTTGGTGTAATTAAGGGCTGTTGCTTGTGGCAGGGGATTATGAAGGACAACAAATGGCTTCTGCAGCTGATTAATTGCACAGCAGAGCAGAGGCATTCGATAATCTCCCAATCCAGTTAGGACAAATTAGCAGCTGTAGCCTCTGATTCTGAATGCTCATTTTGCACGTTCGTCTGCCCGTGAAAGTGGGATTGCGCACCCATGCGGTGCACACCCAAGCAGGAACTCGAATTGCACGTGCAAATGCAGGTTTTAGATGCACAGAATTGGCTGTGCCTATTATATAACTAAATTTCCAGTCAACAGCAATGTCTGAGCATCATCATTTCTGGAGTGACTGGAAGTACTGGGAACCTGACAAGACGTTTTCCATACAAGGCTTCCAGCTGTGACAGGTTTTGGTACTTCAGATGCATTGTCTTTAAGGATCTGAACTTGTAGTTATCAGAACCCTCTGACAGTTACCCATCGCTAGAGCCCCGCAAATCCACGGATACATGCTTTATACCCGTGGGTATCTGCACCCGCAGCTGTGGATATCCACCACTCATTTTTGCGGATGAGATGCGGATACAGACACAAAATTTTGTATCCGTGCAGGGCTCTACCATCACTACTTTAAGTTTCAATAAACTTTATAAAGGATATTACCTCACCCACCTTGTCTCGCTCATATCCTGAGACCAACACAGCTCCAAGGGTATGTCTAGACTGCATCCCTCTGTCGGCAGAGGGATGCAGATTAGGCAAGTCAACATTGCAAATGAGGCAGAGATTTAAATATCCCGTGCCTAATTTGCATAAAAATGGGCGCCACGTTTTGCCGACTAAGCACTTTGTCAGCAAAAAGTGGCAGTCTAGAAGGGGATCTGTCGAGAAAGAAAGCCTTTTTCGACAGATCCTGTAAACCTCCTTGCAGGAGGCATAAGGGATCTGTCAAAAAGGCTTTTTTTTCTTGACAGATCCCCCTCTAGACTGCCACTTTTTGCTGACAAAGTGCTGAGTCGGCAAAACGTGGTGCCCATTTTTATGCAAATTAGGCACGGGATATTTAAATCCCTGCCTCATTTGCAATGTCGACCTGCCTAATCTGTATCCCTCTGCCCACAGAGGGATGCAGTCTAGACATACCCCAAGAGAACCGCAAACAAGATGAGCTCATCATGACGCCAGATGCAACAAGGAACATTTCACTCCTTGGAAAAAGAGGGACTTTCTTCCTAAAGTACTGGAATAATTACAACAAAGACGCAGCAGGCCTGACAGCCTCGTTGGGCTCCTGGGCAAAGTGGGGGGAGGGGCCTGTTCTGCATCCCCGGAAGGGCAGGGCCTTGGAGGAAGAGGTGGGGCTGGAGCTAGACCCAAGCTAACAGCTCCCCCAGACAGCCCTCCGTGCTGTTCGGAGCGTGCCACATGACACTCCAGAAGCAATTTAAAGGGCCTGGGGCTGTGGCCACTGCTGCAGCAGGCCCTTTTGTATCTACCAATTCAATTGCGTCCCCCCCATCCACCCACCCCAGCTGGCACGCCTGCAAATATGCAACACTTCAAAGGAGAACTAATTTTTTCTGCTCGAATTCTTTCCTGTTCCTCAAGTCAGCCTGTTCTGTGAAGACTGTGGGTTTCAGAAATTGTTTGCACTGTAATTGCACCTTTGAGGGTGATCAAGACTAGTTACTCCTTGTTTCTTTTAAGTGACACGCATGATATTATTTTCCAGGCTTTACAGAATACCAAATCAAGTTTGTGCTGGTTTGGACTTCTAGGGCGATTTGTTCTGTGCTTCACCCTTTATTGTGTGCAAACGTACTTTACTTGCCCATCTATATTGCAACAGAGCAGTCTCCACAGTGGAAGATTGCATTTCACTTCCCTGCTGGAAAGGAAACTGCTAGACTTTGAGTAACATTTTTTGAAAGCTGAGCATTTTAGAAGTTGTCTTCATCTCAGAAATTCCCACATTTTCAGAGATTCGCCTTAGCTGAGCAATACGAACATTTCTTGGGGAAGTATGGGGAACCTCTGAATGATATTGTTTCACACATGAAATGACCCTCAGAGTCCTGTGGCACCTTAACAGCTAACAAATTTATTATGGCAGAAGCTCACAGCATCAGACGCATGAAGTGGAAACTTCGGTTGGCAGGGATTCATACATGCATACACAAATGAGTGTTACACCAGTGCTAATAAGGCCAATTCAACCAGAAAAGGGAAAATTACGTATCGTAATGAGCGAGCCATTCCCAGTCCTCATTCAGCCCCTTTCTGATGGTGTTGAGTTTGCATATGAATTCTAGCTCAGCAGTTTCATGCTGCAGCCTCTTTTTGAAGATTTTTTGCTCAAATAGGGCAACTTTCAAGTCTGTTACTGTGTGTCCAGGAAGGTTGAAGTGCTTTGCTTCTGGTTATTGTATGTTATTGTTCCTGATGTCTGATTTGTATCCATTTACACTCCACAAAAAGAGACAATCTGGTTTGTCCAATGTACACGGCAGAAAGGCATTGCTGACACTTTATTTGCTCTTTTCCAGTCCTCTAGACTCTAACTCATCTTCCATGACTTTCCAAAGATAACCACTAATGGCTCAGATATCTTCTTACTCCGTTCCTTGAGTATTCAAGGAGGTATTTCATTAGGCCCTGGTGACTAGAAGACATCTACACTTGTCTAAGTAATTTTTAACTTGTTCTTTCCCTATTTTAACCTCCAATGCTATCTTGTTTTCACTTGCATTCATTAAATTAGATGGCAAATCACTGCTAACCATTTTGGTGAAAACAAACAATAGCCATTTGGCACTTCTGCCCTTTCCACATTTTCTGCACCTCTGCAAGCATTTGCAGGGACACACGTGTTGTCAGAAAATAAGGTTTAATAGTAATCTGAAACATAGCATAGGAAGTCCATAGGTTAACCTAGTGCAGGGGTGGTGAACCTTTTCTGGGATGGGGGGGCCACTGAACCACAGAAAAATCAGTCAGGGGCAATACACAAAAGTGAGAAGCAACCCCCCCCAAAACAAACAAAAAAAACCAACCCTCACTGATGTGCCCCCCCTCACTGAAAAGCAGAAAGACACTTCCCACATTTGCCTCACACAGCAGAGCCTACGGAGGCCTGGGCTAGTAAATTTTGTGAGCGCCCCGAAGCTCTAGAGTGGGGCAAAAAATGAGGGGTTTAAGGTGTGGGAGGGGGCTGCTGGGAAGTGGTGTTGGGGGTTGGTGGGTCTGGGAGGATGGTAGGGTGCAGAAGCAGGCTGGGGGTGGGAGGGCTGGGCAGGAGATAGGGTGCAGGAGCAGAGAGGGAGTGCAGTAGTGGGTTGGAGGTGAGGTGGGCCGCAGCGCTGGAGCGCCAAGCCTCAGGGGCTGGAGCCAGGCAAGCTAGGGGCTGGATTCGGTCCCTGGGCCATAGGTTCCCCACTCATGACCTAGAGCACAGTGGAGTGAAGGAATGAAGGTAAAGCACCGTGCCCTCTTGTTAACTTGGAGTCCAGCCAAGCTGTCGTGAACGCCATTGTTCCAAGCTGTGATTCTCACTATCCAGCTGACCTCCATGCTCAGAATCTCAGGTGTGTCTTGACTGCGTCCCTCTGCCCACACATGACCCTCCCCCCCCACCTCATACCACTCCAGTCCTTTGTTCCCAAGCTGGGGAGATGTAGCTGAGCTTCCTGCAGACAGGTGGGGCAATCTATGGTCATTATTTCCTAGGTGACAGCGAGATGCTACTCACACCTGTATCTTAGCCTGCCCCCAGAGCACACAGTCCCTTTCCAGCCACTAGGAAACAATCCAGCATATGGGGGAAACTGAGGCACACACAACTAAAAAATATTACAAAGTACTCCCTCTTCATCACATTTGGTACCCAACTGACACTACAAGTGAGGCCAATCCCCCAAACAGAAAATCCCGTAGCATGTTTTACAAGCAGTCGTCCTAGTCAGATTGAGTTTGGAAACAAGGCTATTATGAGGAATGAGGTATGCTATTTGGTAGGAAGGGTTTATACTGGAGAGTGATGTTTAAGCCCACAGACTTCAGAACAAGTTCCCACAAGTTCCCACAACTTGTTGTTCCCACAATCACAACCCTTGTTCTAGGAACTCTCTTGCTTGTGTGGCTTTTCCATATACAAGATCCACTTCTCCCTAGATCCTTTGAACAGGTCCTAACTCAGAACATTACACCTTCTCTCCCTGTCCAAAGTGCCACACAATGGGAACTGGAACAGCCACATAGGTCAGGACCTAAGTTTTACCTCTCATCTGAAGGATGCTATCCTCCAGCCCCCGTTGCTGCCCCCTAGCACTATGCTGGGTCATTGACTCAGTACCGACAGATCAAAGAGCATGACCTACCACATGACTGGACTGGTTTTCTGAAGCACTCTGGGATTTTGTCTGTAGGTCTCCCATCCAGGGACTGACTTGGCATGGCCCAGGTTGACACAAGAGTGAAGGCCAATCACAGCCAACAGAAGGAAGGCTGGATGCAGAACACCAGTGCAGAGAAGGGCACACTTCACTCAGCGCACATTCAACCTGTGGAACTCCTTGCCAGAGGATGTGGTGAAGGCTAGGACTTTAACAGGGTTCAAAAAAGAGCCAGATAAATTTATGGAGGTTAGGTCCATGAATAGCTATGGCTATTAGCCAGAATGGGTAGGAATGGTGTCCCTAGCCTCTGTTTGTCTGGAAATGGGTGACAGGGGAGGGATCACATGAGGATTACCTGTTGTGTTCCCTTCCTCTGAGGCATCTGGTATTGACCACTGTCCTCAGACAGGATACTAGGCTGGATGGACTGTTGGTCTGACCCAGTATGGCCGTTCTTATGTAAGGGGATTTGTGAGCGGGTCGGACTCTGGTGCTGAAATGTTCTATTCCTTGGCCTTTCTTGAAGGCCATGTGTAATACACATTTAAACTGAGTAATGCTATCGGGGGCGGGAGGCATTTACCTGGGACTCCTTCTGCCTTCTTTCCTTTACATCTGATTTATAAAAACTCGATACCATGATGGTATCCTGAGCTTTCGTGGGAACAACCCCTTCTTCAGATGACTGGCGTTTAAGGGGCCCCGGTTCCAAATAAATAACAGAGAAAGAGAGGGGATGGGGAGGGAAAGGAGAGGAGAGGAGAAAAAAAAATGGGAAAAGAATATTAATCATTTGTAAGTCTTAAGCCTCTTCAGTGGCCTCCATTCAAAAAAGCAGCCTACCACTGAGCAATAGTACCCTGCACTAACCTCTGGGCTGCTGGGCCACCGTTGGGTAGGAATAACCTCCTTCCTTTTCATCTCTGTGCATCTTTGGGCACATCACTAATCCTCTCTATTTCCCCGACCTGTAAAATGGGGATAGTTACAGAGCTGGCCACCTGCTTATCCTTCAAGGGCCTTCACATGTAGTAGGATCCTATAGCTTCCACTGCGTCATGACTTGTGTTCAGTATGTATGGGTATATCTACACAGCAAAGTTATTTCGAAATAACAGCCATTATTTCGAAATAACTTTACTAGCGTCTACACAGCCAAACTGCTATTTCAAAATTAATTTGAAATAGCGGAGCACTTATTTTGAATTTGGTAAACCTCATTCCATGAGGAATAACGCCAAATTCGAAATAGCTATTTCAAAATAAGTGCTATGTAAACACTTATATCGAAATAGGGGGCCTCCAGCCTTCCCAGGGTGCCCTGGTGGCCACTCCAGCCTCAACCAAGAACACTCTTCTCCCTCCCCCATCCCCGGAGCCATTAAAGGGGTTGACTCTGGCCACAGTGCCTGTGCCAGCTCCAAGCCTGCCAGCCCAGAGCCAGCAGTCACTGCCCCTGACCCAGTGGCCCCAAAACATGAGCCAGCAAGCCACTGGCAGCCAGCCCTCCACTGCTCCCCAGGAGTAGTCTGCCAGCTCCCAGGAGCCTGCCAGGGCCCGGAGAAGGCAGGCGCCTTCCTGGTCCAGGATGGAGATCATGGACCTTATTCAGGTTTGGGGGGGAGGATGCCCCCAATGTCCATGATCTCCGCACTAGACGGAGGAACGCGGCCATCTATGGCAGAATAGCTGCCAGCCTGGCCACCAAAGGCCACATGTGAACCCAGGAGCAGGTATGCATGAAAATCAAGTTGTTCTGGTGAGACCCCCAATCCTGAGCCCTGAGCTTCCCCTCCCCCTTCTTCCCCTTGCTTCCCCCTTCCAGCTCTCTCCTCCCAGGTTTCTCCCTCCCCTCTCCCACCCTCTCTTCTCCCCTCTCCCACCTCCTTTCCCCAGTCTCACCAGAGTTTCATTCCCTCCCCCCCCAGTTTTGTTAAATAAAGAGAGTTTTTATTCATGAAAATACATGTATTTTATTTGACATCAGGAAGGGCAGTTAGGGAGGGGTAAGTGGAAGGACGTGAGGGAGGAATGAGGCACAAGCCCCCAGTGGGGCAGACCAGGGAGGCTCTTAGTGCTCCTCAGGGTGGAAGCTCTCCCGCAGGGCCTCCTGGATACTGACAGCCCCCCAGTGGACCTCCCGGATGGCAGCCTGCAGAAAGTGCAGCCAGGCTCGCAGCAACGCATTCACGAGAAGCACCAGAGTGCCCAGGGGCAGCTCTGGCTCCATGTTGCAGAGTGCTGTGGTGTCCTGAGTGAGGGCAACCAGAGCACACAGAGACAAAATGCTTTGCTGTCCCTCATTGAGGTAGGCAAGCAAGCAGGGAAAGCTGAGAACCGGCTGTCCAGGGAGGGTCCCTTTAAGCACAGGCCTCAGATAGCCTCAGGCAGCAGCCACACAAAGTAACTCCTGACCTGATGCCCTGCTGAACCTGGTTCCGGCCGGCCTTAAATGTGATTCAGAGTCCACTCAGTGTGGACGTGCTATTTTGAAATGCATTTTGTGTGTAGACGCATTATTTTGAAATAACTTATTTCGAATTAACTATTTTGAAATAAGCTATTTCGAACTAACGCTGTAGTGTAGACATACCCTATATGAAGCACTTTGAAGAGACAGGCTGGTTGATGCAGCAACTTCAGTATGTAGATAAACTTTGGCTCCTGGTTATCCAAAAAGATAACTCTTATCCCATTCTCTCTAGAAGAATTTGAGAGACTCCTGGTTTTGGTTCCCAGCACTAATCATTGTGATGATAGGCAACAGTGTTCCCATATGCAGGTCCTTTGCTGTCTTTGGGATTTATTCCCCTTGGCTATTTGTGAGCACCAGTGAGTGACGTAAGAGACATTTAAAGGGGTTAGTGTTTGGCCGACTGGTTTTATTGTGTGGCAAACTGACAGTTTTCTAACACTGGGGGGAAAAAATTCTATCCACATTGGATAAACGGTAGATAGATACCTAGCAGATGCAGAAATAAAGGTGATCTCTAGAGATATCTATCCCACAAGTGTATTGTTAGGGTTAATTCATATTTGTCACGTGCTATTCAAACGCTAAGTGTTACTAGCACTGTGTGTGTCTGTTTTACTGTCTCTTGTTTGACAACGTCTCTTGTACATACGAGGCATTAATGACCCTTTGGTCGACGTAGCAGCAACGCCCAAGGCAGAAAGTTAGTATTATGCACTATGCAGGCTGTGGAGCAGCTGAGGAGGCAGTAGCCGCTATTTAACTTCCCAGGTTCATCAGTAATTTCCCTGGATTCCAGGGAAGCCAAGTGGCAGATACCATCTCCTCAGCCAATGGGGAAGCTGCATAGTGCATATAAAAAGCTCAGCATTCTGCCACTGAGCAGCTGGGGGTCTCGGGAGGGGAGAGGCGCTATATTTCTCATTTTCCAGCTGGGGCTGGTTGGGCTGGCTCTGGGCTGAGATGGTTTAGACCAGGGCTACTCAACTTTGGAAGCCCCGGGGGCCACAATGATCCTCACAGCATATGCCGAAGGCTGCAACTTAAGTGTGGTTGTATATACATGCAAATATATATGTAAACATGTGCAAATAGTTTCGTTCACACAATGCCCCGGCGCTCCCAGGACCTAGCTCCCCGGGGGCTAGAAACGCCGACACCCTCTACCCGTCTGTTCCGCTTGCGTCTTTCAGTGCTCACCCCACCCCCACCGGGGAGATGCCTCGCCGTTGTGGAGAGTGTTCCCAGTGCAGGCCATATTCAAAGGATCCCACCCACAAGCTGCATGTTGAGCCCCGCGTAAACCCAAACTGCCCCATGGGCCGCAAACGGCCCACGGGCCATGTGTTGAGTAGCCCTGGCTCAGACAGCTGGGACTGGCCCAGGGCTCCTTCAGTTGTGAGTGAGGGGGGTCTCTAGTCTCTGGCCGGTGGTAGGGAGAATGGGAGTCCTCACACTGAAGTGTTGGGGCCTGAAGCTAGCCTCGCTGATAAAGAGGCTACCCACCAGCTATGAAGATAATTCCCTCTCAACTTAGTGCGAGTTGGAGGTTTATTTCACAGGATAGTCTCCCTAGTACATTTCTCCTGCAGTGAATTTCCTTTGTCATTTCAGTGAGTTGGCCCACATAAATTCCTCAATCTGTCTCTTCTCTGATTCACTCAGTACTATTTGGCACAGGCAGCAGCAAGCTGAAGATCACATGCTATTTGTCATTTGTGGTAGTATCCAGGAGGTTCCTCGTTGCATATGCTTTCTTGGGCCTGTCTTACTAAGGATCAGTCATAGGGGCACAAAGAATACCGATTAAATGTTACTGAAATAAAGGGCTTAACAACATTCGCCTGATCCAAAAACAAGCCCTTCTACTGGATAAAAATATTAATCTCAGTTTGGATATTGATACCACTGTCCTTTCCTCAGAACTTAATTCCCTCTCTGCCCAGGTTAGCGTCATCCTTGACTCTGAACTTTCATTCTTCCCATACTGCGGCCTTGAATTTCTGCTTTCCTCCCACACTTTCGTTGCCTGTAAATCTTACAGCCGCATCTTGACAGTCACTGTGAATAAGTCCTTGTAGCTTGACCCTGCCCCTTGACTCAGACTCTGCTGAGAACTTTATTCATGACTCAGTCACACTGCACCTAGACTACTTCAATTTCCCTCTTTTGAGAGTGTCCAAGAGCTATTTGCAGAAGAAGCAGAGGCCTGGAAGGCTTTTGACAGACTAACCTCCTGTTCAGAGAACAGATGATGTTACCCTATGGTCAGCCTACTGCACTGGATTGCCATCTCCCTGAATTTCAAGCATCCACCGATTTTTACTTTTCTATCTATCCATTCTAATCCAACAGGCACAGACCCAAGATGGACTGATAGTTTGTAAAAGCATCTGCCATTTTCAAGTACTTAGCTGAAACCTTTGAGATTTGCCCATTACCAAATACTATTCTATCAAGTAAATGTTTGAGAGAGAATGTGCGTGCGTGCTAGGGATGTTAAAATTGGATGAATCAACTAATTGAATAGTCAATGGAATTTCCTTCGACTATTCAATTAATCGATAAGGGCTCTTCCGCTTTGAAATGTAGCGAGACTCTTGTGCATTTCAAAGATTGAAATGTGGCATGGAGCCTCTCTGAGTCCCCCGCCAGTCCCAGGCTCCATGCGGCGCTTCCACTTTGAAATGTACAAGAGCCTCAGCAGGGACTCTTGTACATTTCAAAGGTGGAACTCTGCTGCTGCACCCCTGCCACCTCCCATGGAGCTGGAGGTGGAGGGAACCAGCTTTTAAGCTGGCTCCTCCCAGTACCCCCTCTTCTTCCTCCACCCCAGCTGCCTCTTTCTGATAGAGGCAGCAAGGGGGGGGGAGTGATTAGTCAACTAGTGTGTCGATAGTCGGCTAGTCAATTAGTCACTTACATCCCTAGTGCGCGCGTATATATTAGTAAAAACCAGTGTTCCCACTAAACTTTTCCATCCATGTACAGAATACATTTTATGTGCACCCAGGGATGTGCGGGTGTGCACCACCACTAGAAACAATCAGCTAGCTGTGGGTGCTCTGCTTATCAGCTGGGCGGCACCTGAATTTCTCCTGAGCAGCCACACAAGCACTCAGCTTACAAGGGAACACTGGTAAAAACCCTCTTTTCTTCCCCTCAGGCCTCCGTACTGTCTTTTCTGTCTGGAGCACCAAGCAACTCTAGCTACAAATGTAGTTACAAAGTACAGTTCTGCTGAGCACAGTTTAATGTAGCCAAATATAGAACCATTAGGTAGCACCATTGCTACCACTGTATTGCAGGGTTCAGCGCTCTGGAATTTCCTAGAGGCTATGGGATCTGGAAATCTGGCTTGCTATCTCGCACTGCCCACAGCACTGGGCTGAAGATAGTATCCAGCAGTGATATATCTGCAGCCCTTGCAAGCCTCACTTATTTAGTGAGTGACCTCTGGTGGTGAAGGGTTCTGCAAAGCTCACCTGCTCTGTTTGAAACTCTGTAATGAACTCACCTAAGGCCATATGATCAAGTCAGTGGCAGAGCTGCAGAAAAAAATGCTGATCTGTCTCCAATCTTCATAATCAAGGCACTGGACCTCAGTTCTCCTGTGTCTATAGATGTAACAGTTAGTTGTTCGCTCCCCGCCCCCCAACGCAGTAAAGAAAAAGTCCCTGGCAAGAGGACATATCTCTGTTAAAGTCAGATCCATTACTCAATTTGATCTTATGCAAAAGGAAGCAGGCTGTTTTTGGACTGTGAATATTTTCCTGTCCCATAAGCAGCTGCATCTGCATCCTTGAAAAAACAGAAAAAATGGGGTCAGGAGAGAGAGGGAGAGACCCCTGCAGAGATTACATTTTTTTTGTGCAGAAAATACAAAGGACTGTATCCCTTGGTGTGGGACAAGAGAAGCAAGTAATGTAGAGGCCAGCAGATGATGATCCTGAATTCTGCTTTTAGTGGGATCATAGAATAAAATAGAATAAAGCAGAACTTCAATATAGGGGGTTGTAATAGGGGAAGTGTTACCAAGTAACCAAAGTGGATTATTAGGGCTGCTAACCCTAAAACCAGTTCAATCTGAAACCGATGACATTTTCCACACACTGCCCACAAGGAGTAGGAGAAAAAGTCCTGCAGAAAGTCTTCAGTGAAGAATCAAAACAGGACAGTTCATTCAAATGCATGTTCTGGGAACACAGTGACCAAGTGTGCAGTTACATCAGTTCTTAAGGCAGCATCTGACAGATAACCACATCTCAACTGATACACGTGGGAATGTGATTAACAAGGGTGTTTGCTTCTGGACATGTCCTGTTTAAGATTAGTGCACCACAGCTACCAGCACATAAACTATTTCATACCACACCTAGGGCTCACGTTAGGACAGCTGCTGGATAAGCTGTTTCAAGATCTTGTTTAAATATTTACTTACGGGTGTATGGCATCCTCCCGCTTTTTGTTCACCCTTTTGGAACCGATTCCTTATTTATACTCCTGCCATCCATGGCTTGTATCTGGAAACCTCTCTTGCTACTTCCAAGCCAGCTGCTGTGACAGAGAGCAAAACACAATGATTCCCTTTCTGGATCTGTTTCTACAGTCCCACCCTAGAGGTCTCTCCTCTATCTACAGCTCTCTTCCATACTTCTTTTCAACATCTGGGTTGCCCCCTTGGGGCTCTAGAAATATGCACACACCATACATCCAGCCCCTAAAATAATGACATCTTGCAATAAACACAAAAACATATGCTTGACTACAATTTGTTATCTCATGCAGAGCTATTTGCATCTGCTGGACTCCTTGCAGGGCAGGGAGTGACACAGAACACAGGTTTCATGTGCATTTTCCTCACTAGGGAAATACATGCCAGGCTCATCTAGGTCTATGTCAAAATGCCAAGATTAGGAGATTTGTGGCAAGATTAGGAGATCTGTCGCATGGGAATCGCAAACCAGTGCTCCAGCCATTTAAAACCAAATCACAGTAGCGCGAATAAATATTTCTCTCTCCTCCCCCAAAACACTGCGACACCTTGTGATGTCTAGCAATCAGGCCTCAGCTCCGATGGGACTTTCAGTGGAGGCTATCCAGGCCTCCCATGGCAAAGGAATGAAAGCAATTAGCTAGGGCTCTCTTAAGGGATGGGACAGATGCTTTTGGGGAAGTGAAAGAGAAAAATCTCACTCACTCATGTTCATGATCTCTTGGGTCCTACCCACACTACAAATCCAACTGACTCAAATTGTAAGAGTCCTCTGATATGGTGCGTTTCAAACTTTTTTTCGCATGACTCAGTTGAAGAAAATTGCTGATGCCCACAACCCAACATGATTTGACTGGAGTGTGGGCTCTGGGGTGGGGCTGAGGAGGAGAGCTTTAGGCTGTAGGAGGGGGCTCCAGCTTTGGGAGTGTCAGGGCTGGAGCAGAAGGGGCTTCCCTCAAGTGGCTCCCGGTCAGTGGTGCAGCAGGGGGGCTAAGGCAGCTTCCTGCCTCTCCTGGCACCACAGAACGTGCCGCACCCAGAAGCAGCCAGCAGCAGGTTCCCAGCCAACAGGAGTGCAGAGCTAGTGCTCAAGGAAAGGGCGATGTGCAGAGTCCTCTGCCACAGAAGCCGATCCTGAGTGGCACAGCGCAGCCTACAGTGCCAGGACAGGCAGGTACCTGCCTTAGCACCCCCACTGGTCACCTGATCCCCCTGCAGCAATGAGACCCAGTGCCCGACATTCTGCGACCCAGACCTGGGTTGCGACCCGTTGTTTGAAACCCACTGCCCTAATGGAGATGTAACACATGGATTAGTAAGTGTTACTTGTCCCCCTCTGGGACCAGATCCACAGAGGAGAGTTTGTTCCAAGCTCCAGCTACAGAGCCTGGCTCTCAAGCTTCAGAGACCCATGCTTGGGATCAAGATGGTGGCTCACACAAACAACAGCTTCCCAGTGTTGGATAACAGAGCTACAGCCTTGGACTTTGTAGTGCAACTGGACATGCTGGATGTAGCTGTGTTTGTAACACTGATAGATCCCTGTAAAGCAAGGAAAGTACCAACAACATTGTTGGAGCTGCTGATAATTTCTCTCCCCTTTCTATCGTCCTAGGGACCCCGAATGCACAGGGTCTAATCCAAAGACTACTGAAGCCAAAGCCTTTGGATGAGCAGGATATACATGCAAATGCTGTTGCACTGAAAGTATTAAAAACACAGGTGCAGGTGATCAGAGTATAGCACACAACAGGAGGCTTTGTATCATCCGGAAGCAGAAGGTTCTTAGTGTAACTGGCAAGTGTTTCATTTGCTTGTTCATTAGCCCTTTAACTAAACACCCCTCTTGGTCCTTTCTAAGTTCTGCCCTGCAGGATTATGGGTATACTGTAAACTGAGAAAGTCTATTAGATAGAATGCATAACCATTTCAAACTGCTTGACCCCCCCCCCCCACCATGAACAAGCATGCTTTGAAGTAATCTCCACTAGCACTTAAGTTATGGATGGACTGACATTCTGGAGTGGAAAGGCAAAAGGTGACACATGACTGATTAACGAAAAAAGGAGCACAACTAAAAGAGTTTTAGTAAAGGGATTATTAATGACAATAATTGGACAAATGCATTTTATCCTCTATACTTAAACTAGCAGACTACAACTCCAGTTTAAGGTCATAGTAAAAACACATGAAGTCTGTAAGCTGGTTCATTTCTCGTCTCGTCTGACCCCTTAGGTCAGCCATTACGCATCTTTTCTGTTTATTCTACAAAATGCAGGGTCAATCTCTGTGGGGAAACCGTGTGAAAGCTACACTTGTGACAGGGCCAAGTGACACTTTGCCCCATCCTCTGCATTGGCGAAACCATGCTAGCAGTCCAGAGAGCGGTTCCCAGATGAAGTCTAGCATGGTTTTCCAGGCTTAGGAGGACAGGATCTTCCTTTTAATCTAAGAGTGTGAAAAGTACCTATCAAAACTAGTGTGAGACCCCAACAAGTTGTTTAAAATGGACTTTCCCCCCCAGTTTGTTTTTAAAAATATTCTGGTTTTTAATGAAACAGGAGAATGAAAAGTGTAGTCTTGCCTCCCCCCAAAATGCCATCTTTTCCCTGATCATTCTTTCTCGCTACTGATGTCTGCTATTTCCAATAGCACTGTGGGAAGGGAAAGAACTGGAAGGGAAAACTGAAACACCTCCCCTCCCCCTCGAGTGTTCAAAGTCTATATACAATTAATTCTTTTTCAAAACCTACAGAAAGAAAAATTCACAGTAGTTGTCCATGAAATGTTTTTCTTTGGAGCTGGTCAAGGAATGGAGACAGGAGTTTAGCAGACAGTCTAAACCTGTCCTGAGGGAAGGAGGCTTTTGTGGTGCCAGAGGACTGCTACCAAAGTCAATATCTACAAGAACTGACAGAACAAAGTGGACAGTCCCATGTGTGGCAGACCAGTTCTTCAGTCAAACAGAAAGAGGTCCAAGCCACAACACTGGATACTGAGATTAAAAAAACCCTCTATTAATAATTAGGAACTATTAATAATGAACAACACCAAACCATCTCTTTTCACAAGCCAGGATGGATAGTAATTCCCAATTGGCTATTTTATAGTTACCAGTAGTAGAATCATGGAGCTTCATAACACCAAGGCTAGTTTAATGGGTAATATACAGGACTAAGATTAAGAGCTCTATGCTCTGTTTCAGATTTTGCCCTACATTTTCTGTGGGATTTTTGGGTACAAAACATTTAACTGTGTGCCTGGACTCACCACCTGAGGAAACCCCCTTTTCTGATTAAGTTCTTTCATCCCATCTGTCTTGTCTCTCTAGATTGTAAGGTCCTTGGGACACGACTTGTCTCTTATTCCACGTTTGTGCAGTAGCAGAATGGGGCCCTGATCTCAGCTGCTACCATAATACATAACAGAATTATTGAGCAAATTACTGGCTATTGAGCGAAATATTTGGACTCCGCACAAATGTTCTTGGAAGTGATCAGAGATCCATGTAGAAGTCTAGGAATACCACATGTTTTGGCCAGGATAACAAGCTATGGATGTTGCATCTCAAGTACAGATATCAGTGAGCTTTGACAAAACAATTTCTATGCTAATTATACCAATCATAAAGTTAACATTTTAAATCACAGAGAAATAAAAGAAACCCTCCCGTTTTTGTTTTAAAGTAGAAAATAAGTCAATGTTCAGTCATTTAGAGAAGAGCAGTTCATAAAATATAGGAAATATATACATTCATGTAGGATTTATTATAGACATATCATTCATGCAATTATTTTATGATTCTGCAGTTTTTAAACAAATCTAGTTATTTTTGTTGATGCATGAAAACTTGATTCACTAGACTGGGCTGCCCTTTCAGAAGTTCATTCACAGAATTAATTTGCTGTTGAAAATTGGGTCTCAGACCTTTATAACTCATGTCTGAAATTAAACAGACATCTTTTATTGCCCCATTAGGCTGTGCTGCAAAACTTCTCTTTCAAGAGAACGAGGCAATCAATCAAAAGATGAACATAAAAAGATGCCTCCACAGCCATCACAATTTGAACACCTGACAAGCAATGTTGCTATTGGCTATGGTTCAGTAGAATGGCTCACCACGAATGAAGTTCAGATAACTTGTGCAATGCATACAGTTTACACATGACAACACAGAATGCACAGTCATGCATTCCACATGATCATAGCACCCAAACATTTACCTTGAGAAGAGAAGCACAAAGCTGGAGTTGTTGTGTGTTTTTTTTTTTTTTAAGGAAGAAATTTAGCCAGGTGAGGGGATGCCCAACCCAAACTACAACGTGACAACTGTTGTCTTTAGAATTGAGTCATTCATTCAAGGTGACATGGGGTTTCAGTCTGCTCTTCACCACGCCTCAGCATTAGTTAAGTAATAACAAAACAATTAAGGCTTGATTTGTTGAAACACTACACCACTGTAACGTGTAACCATGACTAATACCACTGTAAGGTTACTGGCTTGTAGGGATGGAGCAAGAGAGCTGGAAATACCTTTTCTCTGTGTTGATCTTCACAGGTAGATGATACCTTTTTTGAGGTGGGTGTGTGGGGTTGCAGCTAAGCCCAGGACTTGTGTACATGCAAAACTCCAACATACAAACAGAAGAATGGCCATACTGGGTCAGACAAAAGGGTACAATATTTTCAGGGTTCAACAGATGAAAACTGAAAAAAAAAATAACGTATTCCCTTTGTTATGGCCTTAGAGCCCAAGAAACCTTCAAAATAAAAATGAAGAAAAAAGAAAATCAATCAGAAAACTGAGGAAAGGATGATTTCCAAACAAGAAACCATACTATGCCTCATCTTATTATCTTATTTCGTTACTGTGTTAAGGCCTACATGCCGAAACAATGACAAATACCAGTAAAATATTGCACATCTCACATTATCACCAAATCTCAGGGGATGAGAGGACAGGGAGAGAAACTGTACTGTTTGCGAGTCATGTCTTCCCTGGGTTTAGAGATCTTTATTAGTCAGACCATAACTTGTGGAAGAACATTATTTACCTAGTTAAGTTATTCAACACTAGTAATAATTCCCAGTAGCTTAATCAGAAGGTTAAGTTCTGTTGTCACTCATACTCTGGCAAACAAAGAGGTTTTCATCCTAATATCTGCTTACTGAAAAATGTGACAAGCAGAACGAAAAGTGTGGTACAATTAGCGTCAGGGGGCTATTTGTCCGGAAGAGGGGTATGAGTAGGAACATATCTACAGGATGTGTAATTTCTGGAGATTATGAGCAGCAAGTCAGGTGTTATGACAGATGATCTAGAAAGACAGTTAAGGATCTTTTCTTTGAAGTTACTATTCAGCTAAGTCTTTACTAAACAACAAGGCTACTTTATTGCCGTAAGTGTAAGTAAGAGCACTGATAGACGTAGAAAATCATGAAAACACATAGCTACCCAATATATGCCCCAATTTTAATTGTTTTTACATGGATGACAGTCAGATAGATTCTTTTAAGAAAAGGTAACAAAAGTATCTGATAAGAAATAAACCTTTTCAAGAGGTACAAAGGAAGATGTACATGGCATCAGAGGTAATGGTGTGGGCCAATAGGGCTAGAAATGTAAAAGTAGAGTAAGTCCCAAGAGCTTTTCAATGTTCTCTTGACAAGGAAAGGTTCTCGGGGTTACGTGGGAAACAGGAATATTTAAAAGGCAGAAAATCATAATAATGATATATTGGAAAGGTAAGAAAAAATGGTTTAACCGCCAAGAACAGATCTGGTTCGAATAGCTCCAGTTTTGCCTTCAGTGACTACCTAAACCAAACACTGAAATACGAGGGTGTCAAGCCACACAAATCGTCTTCAAAGTATTCAGTTTAATTAGACAAGGAGTTTAAAACATGTCATCGGCACCTCGTTCTTTGTATTAACCTCTGTCATAAGGCAGAGCAGTGTAATCAGTGAAAGTGAAAAAAAAGGGATGGTTTAGTTCAACGTATTTGTTACAGTCACTGCTCTTGCACAAAGTGATTTTTATGGCCATTAAGCTTCTAGAAGAACAGAAGTCAAAGCTATGATATCAAAGCATCATTTTGGCAGCAGAACTGTACTGAACCGCTCTCCTGCATTATAGGGCAGTGGATTTCAAAATAGGGATTGCAACCCAGTACTGGGTCATGGAATACCGGGCACTGGGTGATTGGGTGACTAGTGGGGGTTGCTAAGGCAGCTTCCTGCTTGTTCTGGCACTAGGGGCCGCACTGTACTTCAGAAGAGGGCAACAGCGGTCTAGCTCCTAGGCAGGGGGTCATAGGGCTTGACGCACTGCCCTACCTCTGAGCACCAGCTTTATACTCCCATTGGCTGGTTCCAGCTGCTTTATGAGCAAATGCTACATTCCAATCTATACTGAAGTACACTTCTAGACAGACAAGCACACTCATCAAGGGAATAGCCCCGCATTATTTTCCATTTCCTGCTTTTACATTAGTGCATCATATTGGTCACAAAACTGAGATGGATAATGGGCTATTGCTGTCATAGTCAATGTCTGCCCTTCGCTTATAACTTGCACGGATCTCTTTTGTCAAATCCCAGAAGTTTGATGATTATTAACAAAACTCAGAGGCCCAGAGGGGAGTAAGATGCTTAAATACCTTTGAGAACCTGGCCATAGAAGATACATATATATGCAGGACAACATTTCAGCAGAGAACAAAAGGTCTTATTGACTGGACATAGTGGTAAATATATTGCAGAATTAAAAAAAAAAGGGGGGGGGAAGGGGAGTTCTAATCTCAGACTACTTTACAGCAAATAGCATATGTTCCAGCTAACACAAAATAAATAAATTGTGAACTTGGAAATATTCATCGTGTAGACAAGGCTTTACTAAAATATGTACCTGGAAAATATTCCTTTTGTAATAGGGGCACCTGACACAAATAGCCTCAGCTACAGAGGCTAATCAACACAAGCAGCATTTTAGAAGGAGGTCTCCCTACCTGTCAATGAGGAAACAGTCTGGTTCTGACCCCAGCTGCAAGCAAGCAAAAAGCCTTTGTGGTGTGTCTTCGTACAAAGAAGACTTATATGATGCAGAGGCAGCTCAGAACTATGACAGACGATTCCTCATTCTAGGAGCACAGTCATTCTACATGACCAATACAGGTGAAAGCCACACAATCCAATGAGAACACAATATATTGTAATCACTTCTGGAGGCAGTAGGGAAATTTGAAAGCAAAACCCAAACCACATGCAGCAGGTGAGTACAGAATTTTGTAAAATACACTTGCGAGAGGATAGAACAAAGTTATTAAATTATTGCCAACAAATGCAGTGATTCAGAATAAAGTAGCAGCATTACTATTACATGTAAGCAGACCTGTTGATAACCTAAGGATTCCAGTCTGTTTTTCAAAAGATAAGATACCGAGTCGCAATTAAGAACAGAGAAGTATACTGAATGGGGTAGATTGGTTTTAGAATTCAAGCCATACAAGTGCCATTGTTCAAACAGTCAAGTTCAACTATATATTAAAAGTGAGAATGATTGCAGTGTAGCTTAAAGAACTCCTCACACAACTAAGATTGAATAGAGTATTGAATAAGGAGTGCAAAACTGGACATCAGATCAGCAGAAACAATGCCCATTAAAGATAAAGGGTCTGACCCTCACAGCATATTTAAAATATCACTTGGCTTCAACAAAAAAGGGATATGACTAAGTGAGACTAAGGCCATGTCTTCACTCAGCGGAAGATTGATGCTGCTGCGATCAATCTTCCGGAGCTCAGTTTAGCAGGTCTAGTTAAGACTCGCTAAATCATACTCAGAGGGCACCCCGGCAGCGGCCAGTACTCCTGCTCCTCCAAGGAGTAACGGAAGCCAATGAGAGTGTTTGCTCACATCAGCCTCCTGCTGTGGGAACGGCGGGGAAACTTGAATCAAGGTAAGCCGACTCCAGCAATGTAATTAATGTAGCTGGAGCTGTGTATCTTGATTCAACTTCCCTTTCAGTGTAGACCTGGCCTTAGACTATGTCTACACGAGCACTTTTGTCAGGAAAACTTGTTGGTCAGTAGTGTGGAAAACCCCCCCACACTGACTGACGTAAGTTTTACAGACAAAAGCACCGGTGCGAACAGCTCTATGTTGGTGGGAGACACTCTCTAGCTCAGGGGTGGCCAACCAGTTAGAGACTAAGATCCAAAATAGCTGTGGATAGAGTTCAAAGAGCCACGTATTATATATTTATTTTTATATATCTATATAGATAGCCCTCCACCCCGCCCTAACCCAATGCCCTCCCCCGGAGCCAGGCATTCCCAGCCTCCCTACTCTAACCCAATGCACCATCCCTTCCCCAGAGCCAGGCACCCTCAGATTCCCACTCTAACCCAATGCACCATCGCTTCCCCTAGAGCCAGGCACCCCCAGCCCCCCGCTCTAATCCAACGCGCCCACTCCTCTCCTCCCCCAAAGCCAGACACCCCCATCCCCCCACTCTAACCCAATTCCCCTCCCCTCCCCCAGATCCAGGCACACCACCCCTCTAACTCAATGCCTGAGTCTCACCGGAACCTCAGCCACATGCTTCTCCCTCCAGACACTGGGGCATGTGCGTAGAGCAGCCGTGAGCAATCCAGGTGCGCAGCTCCAAACTAGCAAGAGCCACATTTCTTTGAGCAAAGAGCCGCATGCAGCTCGAGAGCTGCGGGTTGGCCACCCCTGCTCTAGCTGATCTAGCTGCCACTGCTCTTTGAGGGTGGTTTAATTAGACCGCTAGGAGAGTTCTCTCCTATAGGCATAGAGCAGCTACATGGGAGGCCCTACAGCAGCACAGGAAGGTCTGTAGTGTAGACTGTGTTCCACAAGGGTGGTTCAAATTTTTCCGTTGCTTAAAAGTGATTGTTTCCAACACATTCATGCAAAACTGCTTTAGGAAAAAAAATATCCAAATATTATCCCTCACCTAGCAACAAGAGAGAAAAGAAGCCACCCAAGCCTGAGAGAAACCTCCGAATTCACTTTCAGATAAAACAGAAAGCTTCTGGCATATCTGATCTTTCACAGAAAGTCACGTTTGGCATAGCCTACATAAAGTGTTTTCTAATGTTAAGTGATGACTATCGTAAAAGCCCTGTAAAAGCACTGCAGTGGATTTCACTGACTTCAATAAAAAAACATTAGAAGCTGCATCAAAATACACTTAAATCTCTGTACTCTGTGTGTCCCTAACCAGAGGAGGAAGTGGTTCCATGTGCTGCCGCTTCCCCTCCGCCCCAGTTGGGGGATCGGCAGCACACAAAGCCACTTCGCCCGAGGCTTTTCCCCACCACTCCCATAGTAGCCAAGGGTGGTGTCTAGGAGCAGTGGGGAGCACAGTGGCAGGTAAGTGCCCCACCTCCTTATGCCCAGGCCCCACCGTGCCCTCCATAGCCTGACAAAATCTTTGATCCAGCATATCCTATTTCCCAGGGTTGCTGGATTAAAGAGGTTCAAGTATATTAGATTTGAACCAATAAATAGGGGAGTAGCGTAGTCTTGTAAATGTTGCGTTATTTTGCTTTACCTTCCTCCAGTTTGACCAATAAGCTGGTTGTGCTGATGTACATGTTTGTTAAACCTGTTTAAATCTCAGCTTTCTGGAGTTCCACTGAGTTGAAACATGGCATTAATTCTGTAAAGATGCGCACAGGAAGTTTGGTCTCCAATGAGGAAGCAGCGCAAGTCTTTGAACAAAACAAAGAGAAATAATCAGTGTATCTAAAAGCACTAACACTTAAAAAAAAATTTGAACCATGTTATATCCTGAATAGCAACTTTTCTGCTTTGTACACAATGGATACACAATCAGCTTCCTACCCTCTCTCTAGCACCCCCCCCCAAACCTGGCCCAAAGCCAGAAAAATCACAAAAGTGAAAATAGCACACATCTCTTCCTCTTCACCCACAAAACACACACCTTACCATTACCGCAACTACCACATGCCACAGACCACACACCACATCAATAACAACCACCCTCAATCTTCTCCCCCTCCCCTACTTCTTTACCAAACTACAGTCACTTAACTGCATAGGAACGGAAGGAATAGTTGAGTAAAGGTGGGAGAGGCTAACCTCCCTAGGGCAGGAGGCACGGAGGGAGGGGCAGAGGTAAACTTACAGTATATGGTCTATATAACATGTGGTGGTTGTGGTTGCGGTAAGGTGTGTGCCTGGAAGTGAAGAAGGGGAGGTATGCATCAAACTTGCCATCATCTGCAGCCAATAACAATTGAATTTACTGACATGTTTATGAATTCAGACCCCTTGCCCATTCCTCCTCCTTCCACAAATTCATTCCACGTGTCAATCCGCGTTTATTCAGTCCTCCTTTCGTGGCACCCTGTCTTTCCACCCGCAGTCATGAGGCCCATACTTCTCAGACACCACTCACTCTGCCACCTGCCCGTTCATTCCACCCTCAGTCATCTGCTCCTTCTGAGTACACAATTCAGGTTCCCGGCTGCCCTCACTGCAGGAACAGCTGCAGTTGAAGCCCCAGCCCCTTAAAATCGTTGCTGGAGTGGAACGCTCTGGGTGGTTCTCAGGGCTGGCGGAGGGGGGAGGGACCAGTGCAGTCCACTCTGGATGGCATTGAGGGCTGGTTGCCCGCAGCCCCGCCCCATCTGGGAGCACAGAACACCTCCCCTCACCAGCACACCTTGCCGTAGGGCCGGGCAGTCTGTCAGGCTTCCAATAGGCACCACCCAGGTAGTCCCTGAAGACATATGAAAGAAGATTGGTCCTGGGATGGCCAAAGTCAAGGGAAGCAGAGGCACATAGGGAACCCCAGAACAAGAAGTCTCTGAGTACAAAAGGGCTGAGAGCTTCACCAGCCTTTGTTTATCAGACAAGCTGTAGGAGACTGAGCTCTCCTAGCTAGGCTGAGGGAACATAGGCCACCACAGACCTGTGTGGCAGCTCCCAATGGCTTCCCCAGGAGGTGGGTGAATGTAAAAAGGCAGCTACTGAGATAGGATATCCCCCACCGGAGGGCCTGAAAACAAGAACTCCACAGGGGAAAGGCATAAATAGGTAGACCTGAAGGTCCTGTTACACTACCCAACCTTTCATTGCCTTAGTTTTGTGGCTTTGAGTCCGTTGTTAGAAGGGTGACAGCCCTACCTACGCTATAACCAAACCCATATTAGATTTTCTATTTTGAAGGGTTTTTTGCAGGAGACAGATATACAAGTTGAGTGCAAACTCAGAGACCAGTGGAGAAGCTGCTATACCCCAGGA
Organism: Pelochelys cantorii; assembly: GCA_032595735.1. Lineage (NCBI taxonomy): Eukaryota > Metazoa > Chordata > Testudines > Trionychidae > Pelochelys > Pelochelys cantorii. Next base: position 39,024,382 of record CM064338.1, on the reverse strand, counting down.
GAGGTGATGCATATGGTTATGAGCAGAGTTTCTCCATTAGCTACCCCTGCTGCATAGGTTTTCCTTGAAGGAATAATGGCCTAAAATCCCTGCTCTTTCCCTTTTTAAAGAAGAGACTACTTGTTTCAACAGATCTACTCAGGATACACTTCTCTAATGAAACAACAGGAGTCCTGTGGCACCTTAGAGATAGATCAGGCATAAGCGTTTGTGGGTAAAACCCACTTCATCAGATGAATTGGAATGGAAATTAGAGGCAGGGACCCACACTTACTTCTCACACTTATCAAATTTAGGACCAGTGTTAGACTGTAGCTAGACTACATCCCTTTTCTCGAAAAAGGGATGTAAATTAGACACTTTGAAATTGCAAATGAAGCGAGGATTTAAATTTCCCATGCTTCATTTGCATAATGGCAGCCATGGTTTTCTTCCCAAAAAGGGGCTTTTCGAAAGAAAAATGGCTGTTTAGACAGGGATCTTTCGAAAATAAAATCCTTTTTCGAAAGATCCTGTAAACCTCATTTTTTGAGGAGTACAGGATTGTTCAAAAAGTGTTTTATTTTCGAAAGATCCTCATCTAAACAGACTTTTTCTTTCGAAAAGCCCCTTTTCGGAAAAAAACACGGCTGCCATTATGCAAATGAAGCATGGGAAATTTAAATCCCAGCTTCATTTGCAATTTTGAAGTGTCTAATTTACATCCCTTTTTTGACAAAAAGGGATGTAGTCTAGACACAGCCTTCATGAGGCTAATTAACTCAGGGTGGAAGTGGCTCCCTCTCAGCAGTTGATGGTGAGATGCGAATACCAAGTGAGGGGAAATTGCCATTGTAGTGGGATAACCAATTTAAATCTTTATTCAGTCCTAATTTGATTGTGTTGAATTTGCAAATGAATTGCATTTCAGCTGTTCCCCTTTGTAATTGGATTTTGAAGAGTCTTTTTTTTTTTTGTTTTGGTAGAAGGATGGCTATTTTTAAAAACATTACTGACTGTCCAAGGAGATTAAAGTGATTTACAGGTTTGTGGGTGTTACATTTCTTGATGTCCAATTGATGTCCATTTATCTTTGGTGCAGACTGTCCAGTTTAGCCAATATATATATCAGAGGGGCATTGCTGGCACTTAACGGCATATATCACATTAGTGGATGTACAGGTGGATGAGCCCTAATGAAGTGGGAGTAGATATACAGCTAAAGAAACCAATGGGTGCTCCAATTGTCTGTGAAAAAATTTCATTCACAGCAACATTTCAAATCTTTCCTGTTAACATTGAGAAACTGAACTAAACTTACTGGTTATCTATTTTCCTATTTTTAGGGAAAGCAGAAATCCTGTTTCTCCCACCCCCAAGGACTTGTATGAACACACACACACATTGGTAGATAGCTGTCCCTTTCGACACCCCTGCCGGCCCAATGGTGTTACAGCTGTCCCAGTCCCCCTCTCTGGCTCCTTACTGCCCTCTGTGGTCATTCTACAGTATAAGTCCCTTCTGCCAGATGCCTCCCATTCCCTTTTATGAGAAACAATCAAATTCCAGACACATTCCATTATCCTGGCACAACCAAACCCTGACCTTGCTTTAAGTTATAAGAGGAAGCTGCATACCAAATTTGGTGGTCCTAGCTCTTACCATTTAGGAGGGGTTCTTGAACAAATGAACTCTCACACAGACAGACACTACTCTTACCTTACTATATATTTTAGAAATGTGCATTTGGTATCCTATATTAACAGATGTTATCAGTGGAGCAGCATGAGTATAAGCTTTTGCTATAGGTGGATGGTAAAAAATATAAATCTAGTTTTTAGTTATTCAGTTTCTATTTTGCAGCCAGTTCTGGTTTCATTTCTTATTTTGTACGCAATTGTTTAAGAAATGAAAAAATTATACCCTTGAGCGTACCTTTCTACAAAAACACACAATCAAGGCAATTCTGTAAGGGGTGCTTCTTCCAGTAGAGCCTGTTCTCAAACACTTCTCCCACAGGACAATTCAAGTGGCACCAGCTGGTAACAATAGGCAAGTTAAGAGGTATTCGATTGTACCTCCATATCCATACGCGAAGAGGATCCTCTGCACATGGGTCACACCCAGTTTTCCCTCTAATTTTTTATGTCCATGTGTGGAATTAATGTTGTTATATGGAATTAATGATGTTATACATCACCAATATGGAGATGTGTGACACAGTACCTCTACATTGGTGCATGTAACAACATTCATTCAGCACATGGATGGTCTATAGCAGGGGATGGGGCTGAAGGATTTGGAGTGTGGGAGAGGGCTCAGGGTTGGGGACATGAGGGCTCTGGCTGGGGGGGGTGCAGATTTTGAGGTGCAGGAGGATCCAGGTTAGGGTCAAAGGGTTTGGAGTGTCAGAGCAGGCTCAGGGCAGGAGGTTGAGTAGGGGATGTGTAATGGGGGCAGGAGTTAGGATGCAAAAGGGGGCTCAGATTCAGGGTGGGGTCTAGGAGTGAGCTAGGATGGTGGAGAGGGATTGTGTCTGGGTGCTTAATTGGGGACAGTGTGTGTGTGTGTGTGTGTGTGTGTGTGTGTGTGTGTGAGAGAGAGTGAGAGTGAGAGTGAGAGTGAGAGTGAGAACGAACAGGTGGCTCCATGCTGCCTCACACTTACCTTCACGCACCGCCCCCTGCCGCTCCCATTAGCTGCAATTCCTAGCCAATGGAAGCCACAGGGCCAGAGCTTCCTTGAGAGTGAGGTGATGTGGCTTCAGCTGGGGCTCAAAGGAACAGCAGCACACAGAGCAGCCTCCATGCCTGCCCCACCCACCAGGAAAGGCTGGCACAGAACACAGGGGGCTTAGGAGCTGCAGCCCAGGATCCTGACCTAAGGGAGCCTCCAGTAGCCAGGGGCTGTAGACCCAAAAGCTCCTTTTTTAATTTGGGCCTGCTGCTGTGGCTGGGACCCAGGGGCTTCTCCCCTGGCTGAAGCAGCTCAGTACATAGCAGCCCTGAGCCCCTGCACAGGGCTTATTAAGGAACTGCGCAGCTTAGAGGGAACCTTGGTCACACCCCTCTCATGCAGAGAGGGAGATTAACGTACTCTGCCGCAGTCTCCCAGTCTTCCCTAGAAGCCCACAAATGGCACAAACTCTGTGGGGCTGCAACAACTAAGCAGAAAGGTGATGATATACATCTCTCTTCCCTGGGGCTGTGGAGATTGCCCAAGCTAGTGCAGCTCCAGGTTCCCATTACACATGGCTGCCCACGTTTGGTGTGGCTCCCTAGAGAATCCAGTGACTGAGGAAATCTTTAGCCTTGTGAGTAATGTAATAGTGAAATAACGTACGGTTCCAGCTTTTCTTGCTTTCATGAGATTAAGCTAATAAACTGAATTATGATATTAAAATTGAAGTCAACAAGTAGAACAGAAAAAAATTCAGACTTGCCAGTGACAGTAGCAAAGAAAATTTCAGCACATGTATAACATTTTGTGGTTTCAAAAGTACATCTCCAAACCCCTCATATAGGTGTTAGTGTCACAATGAGAAACAGAGTGGAGAGTGGTGAAGGGTCTTGGCCAAGGCTTCACAGAGAATCAGTGGAAGAGCCAGAAAAGAACTCAAGAGGTTCCTAGCTCCCATCACTGCTGGCTATTCTGCATTTGGCAACAATTCAATTTTTGCTTTCACTGTTTGCAAAAATAATTTTCTGGCATTGTGAAAAACAAATATACTTTACCACAAAGCACAACTTTTAGTAATGTAGGTATATGGAGGACACTGGACTTCGTTAACTATGCATAATCTTATTTGTTAACAGCTTGCAAACCCATCACTGATGTAAACAACTGCATGTATCATTAATTGTTTTTCAGCTGACAAAAGAACAAATGCAGGAAATAGGATACATAAACAGGAACATCAATGACAACAAAGCAGTTAGAAAATTCACTCATCTTCCAAATCTGTCCAGTCTGTTAGGAACATCATTAAGCAGTGTGTAGTGATGTATGGCACAGAATCTGCACATCCAGAATCAGTTTTTGTACTTTGCTCCTCAAGGGTATGCAATCCATTAATAGGGAAACATCCCTTTCACCACCAGCTTTTAGTAACGTATAGTATTTGTAATGGCTACCTGAACAATGATTAGGGAACTAATCCAGTTTCGTCCCTCTCTACCCTCTGAATACCCCTAAGAAAGTCATAAATTGTACTTTTCAAAGGCTCCTTGTGGACCCCAGGTTGCTCTTTGTTCTCAGTTCCCACCCGAATGATATGTTTAGAAGTAGCCTTTGCTTATTCAAATTTTCAGTATTAAAAACAATGACACTGCACATTGAGACACCCATTTGCAAGACATGACTTCTATTTGGTCAGATCTCAACACAGAACTCAGCCTCCACAGCTAAGTTTACACATCATTAGCTGTTCATTGTCATTACTGCTTTAAGAGTTTTCAGGGAGGATAAGCATAGAGGGAAAGTTGCAAAGTGATACTATATTATTAAAACATTCAATTGGAAATAAATAGAACATAAACCCAAAAGATTTTAACCAGATTTAAATATTTTAAAAATTCAAACTGACCCAAAGCAGAACTTACATTACAAAGGAAGAACAAAATACATCATGATATTGATAACAGAAAAAGGTGCATGGAAGCTAAATTTGTGGGCAAATTGTAAATTGCTCTTGTCCCAGTGACACTGTGGGCTTTGGATCAACTTTATTGAGAAGTTAAGATTTAAAATTTCCACATGGTCCACTCTGGTAAACAAACTCTATGTTCTCTTTTGCTTCAGGGTGTCTGTATGACAAATTAATCATGCTAGTCCTCTGTGTCCAGATGTGTTCTCTTGTTATTGCCAGAAAACAAAATTCTCCACGCTATCCCAAGCCAGAGTTGTTCCAAGCATGACTGATAATGAATTAAAAAACCAACACACTCAAAAAGCTTTTCAAACTAACAAGTACTGTCTATAATGTAGTAAATAGTTTAGAAATATGGTAATTAAATAATCTAAAAAACCACTCTTACTCTGCTGTACAATTATAAACACTTATTTACAAACATCTTTCTGCTTTGTTTTTAAAGGAAGAGGTTTGCAGTTTATTAATGATCAGAACCTTTTATTTGTCTGTTTCTTTGGTGTATTTGCCAATTTTATTATCTTTAAGATTCAGTAAAATGACCACCAATATATATTAAAGGAATGGAAGTAGGATGTGTGATACATTTCTATTATGTATTTCATCTCTCCACTTTCTATTCCAAAAGATTATGGAAAAACCAAATCTATTTGTGTTTTCTAACTATTTGTGCATCATACTCAGTTAAGAGAGTGACAACAGAATAGATCTACAACATTCAACTCTAGTTATGCTTGAATGATGAATAAACCCTGTACTTTACTAGCTTAAGCATGTGCTGCTACAGTTTATACATACATAATCCCACTGAGATCAACAGGACTACTCAAGCACGTGCTTATCAGTAAGACCATAAGTGCTTTGCTGAACGACGGCTCTAAGAGGCCTGATCTAAAGTCCAGTGGAAGTCTTCTCTCAGTGGGGTTTGGACCAGGTCCTTTGACAATTTAATCTTACTAAAGGGGATGAGGGTTCTGCAATTTTTTGAAAGAAAGGTTTTGCATTAGCCTAAAATGTGAAAGTGTTTCCTTTAAATGTCAGTTATTAAAATACCAAACCTCAATCAATAAATAATGGAATGACACACTTCTTCATTAAATAGCATTTTTGTTACCAGCAAGGTCTTTCATAATTTTCTGAAGTCACAGCAGCAAGACAGAACAAATAATTTATCTTATTATGGATTCAGACTAAAATGCAGTCTAAATTATTTCAGAGAAGATTCCCGTAAAAATGCACTTTCACTGATGGGAAAGAAAATGATTCAAAACCAAACAAGTTTCTCAGGAAAGCAGATTAACAATAGTAAATATTTAAAACAAAGAATGTGGAGATTGTTTCTATGTAACAAAATTGAAGATTCAGAGTTAAAAAAGCTGCAATCCCATCCTTAATGTGCCTCATTATGCCTAGGTACTGCAGAATTTACAGAAGAGATCAGCCCCTAGGGTGTTTTGAGTATTAATTAAAAGATACTACTAAACAGCGCACACGCTCTCTCTCTCCACACTATAATACCACTGACATGCTTCAGCTATGACCTGTAGGAAGCACTACATAGAAAGTTGTTTTCCCCTATTCTCTGGCCCCTTAGCTGAAGCTGCCAATAAGGGTCTACATTAGCAATAGCTGTGGTGACTGGTGTGTGGTTTGGATGTATACAAACTCGCTTCTACAGGCTGCTGTTATCTTTTGGTCACTGATGAAGCAGGCTGGATTGGAACTGATGAATCAGAGATAAAAGGCTCCACACCCCATTACCCCTTCTCTGAGCTGCTGACTCTCTAAAAATCACTCATTGTTTGAAAACCTGTGCAAGGCTAGGCACAAAAGGGTGAGATAATCCTTGCTGCCTTGGTTCCTGTGCATCCATCATTAGCAATAAGATTCCTGCTTGAGGAAACTACAAACCCTGGCTTCAAGGAATTAGGGATGAACTAGCAGGGTTAATCGAAATGTACTTGCTTCCCTTGCTTCCACTGTGTTTTTTTTTTTTTTTTTTTTTAATTATGTAAGGTTTTGACAGGGACAGTGAAAAATTAAGAGTCAACATGGTTTCCCTAAACTCCCAGTTTTCACTGATATCACTAGTATGAAAGAGCTGCTTATATTAAAAAAGGGTTTTTTTGGGCCACTACCATGGCAAAGCAGGAGTAGAAAACATTGACAAGAACTTTATATTGACTCCATAATCCCTTAGAAATAAACAGTGAAATGGCTGCAAGTTCTGACCCAAGTCTGTTTGGGGTTGAGGCCTATTTCCACTGACAATTAGGAACAGGCTCTTTATCAGGTCTCCTTAATGCTTATGATGAAAACACAAAAGCAACTTTTGACTAATGAAATCACTTGCCAGTTTCAGGTTAAGAAGAACCCACTTAGTGTTTGCAAAATTTTAGCTTCTAATGCTAAGGGGACTATTTTCTTGTCAGTGCACATACAACATTCAAATTAATGGGGGTTATGTGCACGTATTAATAGAGACTACATCCTAGTCAACTTCAAGCAAATCAAAAACAAAAAAGTTGAGCACAACAAAAAACTTGTAACCCCTTTAAAATAAAAATAACTTAGCTAAATAATAGCCATTTAGAGAACGATCCAAGCTAACCACCTATATGCAAAATTTCATCTCAAAGGGAAATAAAATAGCCAAATTATACATTCAACAAGTTCAGGGATTGCAACAGCAACTGAGACATCATTATAGCATTGCTGCATTAATGCTACAATAAAGCAGCAGTTCCTGTCGTCACAAATAATGCATTGAGGCTAAATACAAAAGGGTGCAAAAAAGTCACACAATCATGGACAAAATACATCAGAAATATTATTGCACGGGAGGCACTGTATGAGAAACAGAATCTATCGGCTTCAAAATCTCAACTTGTTTCCCCTTAACTTAATGTAAAAAAGAGAGACCATATGACTCTGTGCAGTGTACTGTCACTGTTAAAAATATAGTTACAAATAATAGCCCACTGACAGAGAATATCAGGAAAGCAGAGATCCTGGATTTATGGGCATTCAAACTACAGTAATTAGGAAAAGAACATTATAAAAAGAGCCAACTTATACATTTTAAAATTGAACAGGGTGGCTGCATTTTTAAAAAGCTTCCATATGGCATTTGTACACTATGTCCCAGGAAACCATGGTTACAATTCCCAAAATGAAACACATGGGCAGAGGTTTACACCTACACAAAGTCCCATCAATCAAAGAGACCGTGTGGACATAAAGGTCTGCCCACATGGGTCCCTTCACAGGACTGGTGCCTCAGTTGCCAAACCTCATCTTGTTTAACAAGCGCTCAATTGGCTTACAAGATTATGCATGCCAATCAGAACCAATCACTTCCTTTGAATATGCTATGTTCCATTTCAAGTCTGCACGCCTCATTTAGGAAAAAAAAAACCCCAACATTCTAAAATGTAATATTGTATAGCAAGCTTGGACCTTGTAAACTTGGACCAAGAAACCAAAAAATTAAGACCTTCTATTATGTGATATAAAAAACCCAAGGAAGTGTATACCTGCCTTCTGACTTACAGAAAAATCAGAATTTGCATAGGATATACTTTGTGCAAGGCAACAAGCCTCTAAGTATCTGAAATAAAACTAATCTTGCTCAGTGTTCTTTTCTTCGTGGATATCAGATATCATCAAACTTGTGTTTTAAATAGTCTTTGATAACCTTGGCAATGGGTAGTTCATCAAGCAGTTTTAGGTTTTGAAGGCCTATACACTGGCGGATTTTAATTCGGCATAGATCTTGCAAATTTCTGGGCTGTCCTGAAATGAAAGACAAAAAGAACATATTTAAGCAAGATAATCACATTTAAGATGTGCGTTACAAGATTATTTATCGTTTAAAACTATGGGGGGGGGGGAATTCTTCTTAGCAGTTGTTTATTTTTAAACCAATGAGAAAATGAATACTTCTTTACAAAACCAAGCGCCCAATCCCCAAAATACTTAAGCACGTCTATAAAAAGAAAGCTTTACATACATTATTAGTTCCCTCGATTTCATTGTAAATATTTATGTGAGCTTATATAGGTTTAAGCTTTGGCGAACTGGAGCCTAAAATGGTTTTCAAGTAACTATGCTGCAAAAATCTCAATTATGACCTTTTCTGATCCCTTTTTACCCATGTACAGGTAGTTCAACCATTTATCCTTATGACAAATGTTTTGCTATGTCCAGCACTGAAGATGAATTCAAAGGGTAAGGCTTAAGCAATTCAAGGAGCATGTGGCAAAGTTTAATAATTGCCCCCCCCCAGCCAAGCTTTTAGTTTCTAACACATTCAAAATATATGTATGTCCCAGTGGAGTGAGCTAGAACCTGGGAGGTAAGGCTCCATTCACCACCACTATCACAGCAGCCAAAGCATTAATGGCTAGATTTTTCTGAAGAACTGAGTTCTCATTTAGGGTCATTATCTATAAATGGAACTGCTGGACTCTGAGCAGTTTGGAACATCTGCCCCCAAACATTTAACATAGCCAGCAGCATCTCAAAATAAATGATATGGGATGCTTTGACTCCTGAAGTTTGTGTGCATCACCAGATACAGTGCATAAAATGTTTTAACTTCAAATATTTCCTACACTGGGGGAAAAAAAAAAAAAAAAAAAAAAAGACACCCTAAACAATTAAATCATCATAAAAGCAGCAGACTGTGTGAGTGGAAACATCTTAAAATTTGTTTTCAATTACTTTGAATAGACTGGGCACCAGAGACACATGTAAATGCTTATACTGCTAATCTCAAAATAATCTGTAATCAGCAGACTTTACAGCAAGCATTTGTCATCTTCCTAATAGCTAGGGGTGAAAGGTGGCATTTGCCTTATCAAAGAAAGAAAAAGGCCTGGATTGCACTAAATAGAACTATTTGTATTATTTTTCACAAAGTTATTCAAACATGTAAACAAGTTTACTCAGAAGAAATCAATCTGAACAGTTTAAATGAAATATTTTCCAGTTTCTTCAAGATTTCCTAGGTCACAAACATGTAAATAAGGGTCTTGTCGCGAAAAAGGAAATGTTTTTAATAAAATGGCATTTGACACTACTGCAATTGTGGGTTATAAAGTAAACAATACAATGCTAATAGTACAGCTATGTACACCAGGCAACGGGGCTACAAAATGGAGGTGATAAAATCCTTTAGACTTGAGTTAGTCACTTTATTGAAGGCATTTTCATCTCAAGTTTGGAGTCACTTCATTCCAAATGAGAGGCTGAGGCTTTGTGTACATAAAGTTTTGTCTGAGCAAGTTAAGCTGACAATTAAAAACCAGTATAATTACTCTGCTTGTGTATGTTCATGTTATCTTCCTTCTGTCAACAGGGCATGTCCACACTTGGTGCTCTAGCATCGATGCAGAGAGTAGTGCACTCACTGTGGGTAGCTCTTCCACTGCGCTACTTGCCACCTTTGGCAGCTAGTAGTTGTGGGAAGGCAGAGACAATTGTACTACATCATGGGTGCTGGCACAATATCCCATGACACAGTTCTTTCCTTCCCAGCATTCCATGGGGCTTCTGACTGCATTTTGCAGCATTTTTCAACAGCCTGTTTATCATGTACCTGCAATCTGTCTCTTGCACTGTTCTCTACAGTTGTGGTTATTGTTATGACCATATCACATATGATCAAGCAGTAGATTATAAGCTCCCAATATGAACAAGAATTCAAGTTGCCTGACCTGCTGTGTGCCAAAGAAAGAAACAACAACGGATTACTTTTGGAATTCATGGAGCAGCTGAACATGGTAGACCATCGCTTTTAGGCTTAAGAAACAAGCACGGAGTGGTTGGATCACATTGTTACGTAGACCTGGGATGATGAGCAGTGGCTACAGAAAGCCAGCTTCTTGGTACTGTGTGAGAAGTGCCCCAGCACTGCAAGGACAACAAAATGAAAGACATTCTCAGTGGAGAAGCTCGTGGCTATCACTGCGTGGAAGTTGGCAACTCCAGACTGCTACTTGCTCACGAATCACTCTGGATCAGAAAGTCGACCATTGGGGCAGCATTGATGCAAGTGTGCAGGGTCATTCATCACATTCTGCTACAAAGGTCTGACTCTTGGCAGTGTGCATGAAACAATGGATGGCTTTGCAGCAATGGGATTCCCTAAGTGCAGAGGGGCAACAAATGGCACACATAATCCTGTTTTGGCTCCAGACCACCTTATGACAGAGTACATCAACAGAAAAGGAGAATTCTCTATAATGTTGCAGGTACTTGTGGATCATCAGGGATGTTTCACCGACATCAATGCATGATGGCTGGGAAGGGGCACAACACACACATCTTCAAGAACACTGGCATACAAAAAGCTCCAAGCAGGGACTTTCTTTCCAGACCAGAAGATTCCAGTGGGAGATACTGAAATTCCCATCGTGATCCTGGCAGACCGAGTGTAACCCTTACTCCCTTAGCTCACAAAGCTTTGCACGTAAAACAGCCGCAAGGATATAACCTGAACAGCCTTCAACAATAGGCTGAGGAGGTGCAGAATGACCTTGGAATGTGCCTTCGGCAGATTAAAAGTGCACTGATGATGCCTTTATGGCAGACTAGATGTAAATGAGGAAAACATTTTGCACACTCCATAATATTTGAGGCGAAGGGTAAAAAGTTTTTTCTGGGATGGAGCATGAAGGTGAATCACCTGGCTGCTGAATCTGAGCAGTCAGATACAAGGGCTATTAGAGGGGCACTACAAGGGGACTATTCAAATCTGGGAGGCTTTAAAGCAACATTTTGATACTGAGCGCTAGTAATACAGCACTCTGCCACACTTTGTCAGCTTGCCACCTTGCATGAAACTTGCGATGATTCCTGACTGGGACCTTTAGGCAGCAAAATCATTAAACTGACTGTATGTATGATGACCAGCAGCAACTACTATGGGTAGGAGACAAATAAAGATTGTTGTCTTTCAGAGAGGTCATTTTTATTAAATACCAATTAACAACACAAAAAGCTTGGTGTGGGGGGAAGATGACAGCACAAAGCAGTGTAGGCTCTCCTAGCTGTGTTTAAGTCTAGCTAGCATTTTGGAAGCTGTCCAAGGGGTGGAGTGAACGAGGTACAGAGATGTTCTGAGAAGTTACAAGGAATGTGTGGGAAGAATTTGGAGAGGGCATGGAAAGCAATTCTGCATTGGCTGCAATGAGGGAAGGATGAGCACACATGTTCTTCCTGAAGTGTGATTAGGGACTTCAACATCTCTGTTTGTTCCTCTGTCACTTTTAACAGCCATTCCTGGTCCTTTACAATGTGCTTCCCACTCTCCTTTATGCCCTGCCTTTCTATTTTAAATTTTTCCTTCAGGGTCTCCCTCCACTCCCTGCATTCTCTTTTGTTGGCCCCCGAGGATTGGAGCACCTTCCGGAACATGCACTCTTTGCTCTGCCTTGATCTCTCCCTTATGTAGCAGAGACATCCTGCAGGTGTGTAGGGCATTCCCCGACAGCCAATCTGCAGAAATACAAGAAACAACATACAGAAGCATGATTGTTAGTTCACACACAGCACTGAAAAAAGGTGTGTTTTTACTGTAATGATTAACATACAAATCGCTTTTGTGTGGTCCCTCGGAAATCACACATCTTGGCGAACACTCTAAATATGGTTACTTTGGGCCGACTGGAGGTTGGACACTCAAGATGGCGCATAGAGTCTAGCTGTTTTTTTAAAGATGATCAGTGCAGGCAACTAGGGACAATATTGTTAATTCTGCCACCATTTTCCACAGACTGGGGTCATTGAAGTTGGTATCTCACTCCTGAGGGTGAGCAAGAATGCAAGGGTGCATCTCCTGCATGCAAATGGCTTCAGATTCTGTCTTTCCTGTGTGAGTGATTGCTGAGCAGTGCAGGAAAGTTTCCTATAACAGGGGAAGAAACAAAGCAGCTCTGCCAAAGAACCTTTGGCACAGGATTGGCAATACTTCCAGGAAAGTTTCCTAGAGATCTCTCTAGATGATTCCCATGAAATCTCAATGTGCATTTTCACACTGTTCCGCTGCACAAGGGAATGTGGAACACACTCCAACACAGCTAGTCTTGTACACAGCTATCCTTTCACCCACTTCTAGAATGCACTCAGAGCAAGGACAGCTCTCTCTCATAACTGTGTAGCATCAAGTAAAAAAGATCACTTACCAGGGCTCTTCTCTTCTGCATCATGCATGCTTGCAACAGACTGCTGGGACTCGTTAGACCCCTCCAGAGTGGAAAAGAGTTGCCGACTCGCCATGTCACTGGACAACCCTGCCCTGTGCTCCATTTTGTCCTCCAACTCAACCATTTTCATGATTTTAGATCCACAATTCACTGCCTCCAGCCCCATGAACCATCCACAGGGCTGTGGGGTTGGAGGTAGGGCTAACACGGAAAGCAATTCTTTGTGGAGCCGCCACACTCGGCTGCTTATATGCAATATGAGCTCTCCATGCCAAGATGACAGGAAGTGCAATTTCAAAAATTCCAGACTTTTAAAGGGGGAGGAGCGGATGCCTGTGTACTGTGGTGTAGGGCAGCAAAGTCCAAACCGCTGATTAGAGTGATCAGGATGAGCATTGTGGGACCCCTCTTGGAGGCCACTTACGGCGACATAGCCAAGCAAGGCGCCTGACACTTTGTCAATAGAAATTTGCCACAAAACATTGTATGCCTCTTATCAAGGTGGTTTTATTTTGTTGATAAAGCAGGACAGTTTTATTGGCAGAAGGAGCATTGTAGCATGTACACTTCCAGTGTTTTGTTGGCAAAACCTGACTTTTGTCGTCAGGGTGAACAAGGGTATGAAACGGACTTAAGTTCCCTTGAATTTTACAGTCCTCTTGTTAAAAGTGAGTCTCAGCTGCTTGTTTTTTTGCTGTCTAAATAATTATTTTTAGTTTACTCTGAGGATACCTCAGCACTTCATATGTATAGTTTCATAGCTTCACCTTTTATCTGCGTGTCTTTCACAAAACAGGAAAGAGGCACATTTACAATTGAATTTTGTTTTTGTTTTTTTAAACAAAAAAAAGTCAGCAGAAGAGAAGTCTGGAAGGTGTAGTACTAGAAATTAAAACTCATTTTGGAAGTCAGAAGATTTGAAGTCAAAGAATTTGGAGCTTTCTTTCATGCCAGCGATACTACTACTATGACACTCACCACCATGGAAATTAAATGCTAATTTTTAAAAAATGTGGCTCATTATAAATCACTGAGGATTTAGCCATAACAAATTTTAAAAAAATTATTTTTTTTTTTGTAATACAGGTTGAACTTCTCTAGCTTGACAATATCCATGGCCTGGCATGATTTCACTTAGCTGGATGGCCACTTAGCATGGGTGTGGCCATAAAGTTTGTTTACAGTCACTGGTCCTGGATCTCCATGTTCTGCGCTGTTATTTAATTCTAATTTATCCCTAAATGTCTTCTAACAGCCCAGCAAGCAGTGGAAGTGCTGGTAATACTGCTAGAAAATATTAACCTCCCATGGTTTGGCAAACTCTCTGGTTCAGCACCGGTCAGGTCCCCAAGGTGCCAGATTAGAGAGGTTCAATCCATATAACGTGAGAGTGAAGTTAAGAGCTCCATGCTTAGGTTTCAGGGAGCGGGAGAAAAAAAAAATCACTTTTGACCTGAGAGCAAGCATGGGGTTTCATATTCCAAAAGAAAAACTTCTGATAAATTTATGAATGACTGAAACAAATGTCAGAATGGAAGCACCATTTAAACTTTCACTACAAACAACAGTGTTTGGGGCTAGCAAACACTACAATACCCTGTGTGTGTTTTAGTACACATAAGAATACAGCTATGAAACAATGATTTCTGGTTTCAGAATCACACGTCATCTAAATTAACATCCTGTGATCTGTTTAAGAGTAAAAGAAAACAGACAATGTAAAATAGCCAGAAGAAATTGGCCTGCAGTTAAATTTAGGGAGTTACCAGAGACCTGATTATCAAATGTCTGACATTTCCCCCCGATAGGCCGAAGAATATTTCCTGGAAATGTGTTAACAGTGGACATTGCCAACGTTAAGCACCAGTTGCTACATCTAGCGGTTGTTCATGTCTTAGGTCATGCCTTGCAAATTCCAGGGTTATTAATGCATTTGTGATTTATAAGAAACAGTGTCTAGAGCACTTACTCATTCTTGATTGCATCTGAATGAAAAAGAAAAAAAATTAAGGATTACGGACCAACATCAATGAACCTTAGTTTGGCAAATGTAAAATGCTATTAGTAACTTGGAATAAGACGACAGGTTAAATGATGAATAAAAGTTCTTACTAAAATGATTAGGAGTGGACAAGCAGGGAGAACTTGCTGCATCATGACTTTGGAAGACTATTTAGGCTAATAAGATTTTTAAGAAGTAGAACAGAAGAGTATAAATAAAGAGTAGAAGAATTTTCAAACCAGCAACCTGTCTCACGGACTGTGGTGAAATACAAAATTACTTCTATTAATAGTAAATACCCCTTAAAGAAATTCCTTCCCATTCCCAAACAGCCATTTGTTTTGTTGCGACTTTAATTTTGGAATTGTTCTTTTCTCATTATATTTGTGTTATTCTAGTTAAGATCAAGCCAGTGAATGCTCACAGCTCTTGCAAGGCTAACGGTTTGGTAAAACATTCACATCAGCTATTTTTATAGATGGCTGTCTGGTATCCTATAATAATGACCTCAAAAAAATAGAGTGGGCAGAACCATTAATCTGTTCTTATGGTTGACATTCTGTTTGGTCTCTTCTTTCCAAAAGCTATTCATCAATGTTAGATGATGCTTCAGAGGAAGCAGAATTTCTCCATAATCTGTTTATCTGTGCAATAGTCCACTCATCATAGACAAATTTCTTCTTATCACTGATTATTTTATGGTCTACAGCAGGGGTGAGCAAAAGGGCCTTCGCGGGCCAAATCTGACCTACCAAGAGGGCTGATTCAGCCAGCGGAGGTCCTGCAACTCCCCACCCCCAGGCCAGTTAGGGCCTGGTGGCTAAGCACCATTCCCCAGAGGGCAGGGAACAAGAGACTTTGCACTCCCCCTGCTCCCAGGCCAATCAGGGGAATTAGAATTAAAAGCCAATTAGAAGCATCACACACTCCTTGCAGGATGGGGGGGGGCAGGGTGACAGTGCTTGGGGGTGAGGGGAGCCCTAACTGACTTGGGGTGTGTGTGTGGGGGGGAGGGAGGGACTGTGTGAAGTCTCCTCCCACCGCCACGGGCACAGGTGCCTAGAAGTGCCAATCAAGGTCTGTGGGCGGGGAAGCATGGAAGTGTCCTTCCCTGCCCTGCCTGAGGCTCAGCCCTTCCGGGGTGGCCCAGGGCCAATTCAAAAATTTCTGAAGTGGCCCCCTGGTCAAAAGTCATTGCCCACCCCGGTCTACAGTATGGAGTGCTGGTAGCTTTGAGATTTCTCTCACCTAGTGGGACAGATTTTTGTTCTTATAAAATGTTTAACATTTTTCTCTAAGTTAGATGTTTCACTTGCCTGGAAAGCAAGTTCCAGAGGTTTATTATGTTAGTTAAAATTATTTATTTAGAAAACATTTTTGATTTTTAGAGTGGTCCCTTCTTGTACTAAGATAATTGACTGTATTTTGAATACAACTAATTCCTTCCATTTTACCTTCAATTTCCATTCACTCACCCAGACTTTAAAAAAAACAAAACAAAACATTTTTCTACTATTTTAGTTGAGGATATTGTTACATCTCAAGCATGAGTGAGCTGCTTCCAAAATAACTAGCTCGGGGCACAGAGGGCTGGCTCCTGAACTTGGGAGTGAGTGGTATAGTTCCATACATTTTACAGTACTTTGACACTAGAAAGTTTTTTACATAATGTAAAATGAGAGGCCCAAGTTTTAAAGAAAACAAACTTATAAATATCTGGCATCTCTATGCATTAGTTATCAGAGTTGGAAGGAACAAGGTAAACAGTGAGCTTTAAAGATCTTTAAAAATATAGAGCATGGGTTCTCAAATTTCATCTTTAAAATGCTGCAACAGTCTATTTTCAAAACATTTCTGCCCATTATAAACCAGCCAACTTTCTTCTCCTCAAAATATGTGGGTAAGGGGCTATATAAATAGCAACACTGATGGCTTTAGAAAAAAAGAACACTGACAAGGCCTCTTTCATAGGCAGTCATGTTCTTACTGAGCTAACAGGACTTGGCTGTCTTCCTTCCAGAATATGTGCACTGTCATTGGAACGCAGAATCTCTGTCCACCTAGTACTTCAGTAATATAGCCACATATAGCCAGAAAGCAAGTCTGCACTGCACTGGCACAGCAGACATTTTAAATCATCCTCCCTACTGTTCCTTAAGAGGTGTGTAAACAACACTTGTCTCCCATACACACAGCCTCTGCCTAAATTCTGATTTAATCCTCAATACCACAAACTAGGGATGTAAAATCCCAATTAATTACCAGTTAAACATGATGTTTAACCAGTTAACTGATTAAGTAGAGCAGTTGGGGGTAGAGTGCGGCAGGCAGGGTGTTACTCTAGCTCACCAGTTAACCGCAATGGGTAAACATCACCCAGTAAAGTTAACCATTCATATCTCTATCACAAACCCAGTATCTGTGAAAGTTTGTTTCCATGAACTGTGCTATCCAAGACAATGAGTTCAGAAAGTAAACAACACCTCTGTAATCAGCAAAAGATGCATAGAGAGATAGAATATAGAATAATTTAACCAACAACATGACAATGTGGAGGCTGTTTAATAACTATTAATTCTCGATCTGGATCTGTCACTATCATGGGAAGAGGATCTATCATAAATGGGGGAAAACTTCAAGAGAAATGTGTGCCTGTGTAGTGCAGTCTACCTACTTCGCTTATGTGTCATGTCTTCACAGAGAAATTATAGGAAAGCTCATTCTGCAATAGCACCTCATGTGGACATTATTCTAGAATGAAAAAAAAAAAAAATCACTTTTATTCTGGAATGGGATGTCCTTGGAGGAACAATTCTGGAAGAGCTATTGCCAATTTCCCCATGTGTAAAAAGTTTTAGGAAAAAGAGGGAGGCCCTTTCTAATAATCACCTGACAGCTTAGATTTAAGGTTTAGTAAGATAATGCTAGTGTGAGTAGCTTAAAATAGCTCTCTTTGTGGAGTGCCAAAACTAGCTTGAAAAAAGGGGACAGATAGACAAACAGACACATGAGATCTAGACTGGTTTGCATGCTGGCTCTATTCTCGTCACAAACTTACCTCTTATCTAAAATAACTAAAACCTAAGTGAAAAATTAAATGAGACTCAACATGTATGTAGGCTATTTGTTGCCATTCAACCCTCTTTCTCCAATGCTTTGTTCGAACTATTAATTAACAATACTTTGTTTCAAGAGGGCTGTGGGTAATATCACCAGTCACAAGTTCCTGAGACCTACTCAGACCTGCAGGTAACTGGTTGGTGTACACCAGATAGCGTACCCAGGTCCTGGTTGGAAGCATGGAGGAATCGGGACATTCCCCCCCCTCAATCCAGAGACAGGAAAAGGGAAAAGATCGAACACCTGAGGCAAACAAACTTAAAGGCCAGAAAGGGGGCAAAGGTGCAAGCAGCAGGGCCTGACATTTTATTACACAGAATTAGGGATGTCAATGGTTAACTGGTGGCCTGGGTGGGCTTGAGCAGCCTGCTGGCCACGGTGGACTCCTACCCCCACTAGAGCAGCCCATCATGGCGGGGGGTGGGGCGGAAAGTGTTCCAGCCTAGCCATAGCAGTTCACACCCACGCTGGGGAGGAGCGGGTGCTCCAGGCTACGGGCTCACCACGCAATGCTGCGGGCGGGGGCCATTCCAGCCCATCCAGGCTGGAGAGGCCCCCCCATCCGCCTCTGTTTAAGTGGGATTTTACATGTCTACACAGAATACGTTTTTATGTTTGTTTGGGAGTGGGTATCTAAAGTAAAATGGGGCCAAATCTATTTTCATTTCCCATCCAATTTGTTTAGCACAAAGGTGCAATCTATTATTAAATGTTCACAACTGTGAGGGAACAGACACCATATCTAAAAAAAATGTCCAGTGTCTTTTTTTTTAAAAGACCCATGAGTTGTCCATTGACTAGTTTATAGTATAAGAGCACATCAATCTTTTCATTTAAGAATATCTTAAGTAACCGAGCCCTTCATAAAGCACATGCTCTACTGCATAGAAAACAAAGCTACCCTGCTAATACACACATTCCATTCCCTTAGGGGTTGGTCTGCATTGCCTTGCAGATCAAGCTACGGGACGGAACATTTTAGTTCATTCCACGCAAGGGAATTTCAGTGTATCACTACAGTGCTCGCTGTTAGAGTAAGATATGCCCATGGAAACATCCTGACATGTTGCAGAAGAGATAGCAAGACTGTGTCTCATCATCTAACTACGAGCTCCCAATGAAGTAAATGGGAGTCCTGCTGCTACTGAAGCGAATGGGAAATTTGCACTTTATTTTGGAGGGTAGATCCTGCTCTAGCTAACAGTTTAAAAAATGCAATATCTAGAATTCCTACTCGGAACAGTAATAGTCAAATGACTAGGGAGGTCAAGTGACATATCAGGATTTGGTTTTGTACCACTGTAAATGACACTATGAAGATTTCTCTGGTCTAAAATAAATCAAATCCGTATGGACTAGTTTGAATATCAAACCTAACAATCGTTTATTCTGAGACTATTTCCTGTGCCTCTTGAATGGAATACTTGCATAGTTTATGGCTACCAGTACAATAGTGCACTGTGAAACCAAACAGATTCCCTTCCTTCCCTCTCTCCCCTTCCACTAGTTCCACAGGACCAAGCTAGTATTTTACTCCATTTAAGTTTAGGGAATACAAACTAGTTTAAAAGCTCCAGTTTAATTAAAAAACCATGCTGACACCTGTGCTATGAGACATGTACATAAAGCATATTTTCAAACTTCACTGAAACCCAAAACTCCAGATAAGCTGAACGTTTTATATTAGTCATGTAGATGTCTATCAAAGCTCCGTATTTCTGGTATATTAAATATGTACTAAAAAAAAAGGTACCTTTGGCTTGAAAACTTTGCACATGGATACAAAAACAGTCAACTTTCTGAAACGAAGCACGGAAATGTGTAATAAGATTAAGACTGATATCATTGGGACTTTTAGTACTCCGAACCACACACACATCAGAAATTACTTCTCGTTTGCATTACCTTCAGTCAAATTACTGATTATAGCCTTTATTAAATCATATTACAGAATTTTTCACCAAAAATAGCTCCAGTATCATAAAACTTACTTTTCCTTTCATATTTCTTTTTTAGGAAATGATCTACCAAAGAAGAGTGTGCTGAAAGAAATTAATGAATTAATAAGTACTTTACAGAAACAGTGTTATTGGACCATCTTACAGGCTGTATACCTGATCCTTGGCATATAGTAAAGTGTGGGCAATAACATGGGGGCACCAGGGTAAACCCCTGGCAGGCTGTTATTGCTATATTTACCTGCATGGCCACTGGTACTGGTGATCGTAGCTTCTGTTGGCTGCAGATCACTGTTTCTGGCCAAAGGGAGCAGCGGAAAGTGGTGAAGACTGGATGCCATTTCCCACAGCTCCCATTGGCCAGGAACGGTGATCCACGGCCACTGAGAGCTGTGATCATTGGTTCCTGTGGCTGTGCAGGTAAATGTAGTGGTGGCAGCCCACAAGGAGCTAACTCTGGCAGACCACAAGTCTGTATTTACCCATCCCTGTTACCTGCTATACTGTGTTCCACGGACTAAGTTGCCTGTACTTGAAAACACAAGAAATTGGTGTATCAAATTTTTGCTTGCAGAAGGAGGTCTTCAAACTGTTTTGCTGCGATAACAAATATTCAAAAGATCGAAATGAACAAA
This sequence comes from Pelochelys cantorii, assembly GCA_032595735.1. NCBI lineage: Eukaryota > Metazoa > Chordata > Testudines > Trionychidae > Pelochelys > Pelochelys cantorii. The sequence goes on along the minus strand of CM064338.1, from coordinate 39,003,830 downwards.
AAACCCAGTTACAGGCTAAAAAAGCCTTGCTGGGTATATTTTCAAAGCATTGTGCCAGTTTTAGCCAGCCAACTCTGACTACACTGATAGTCACACTGCAATGCTGTAGACAGCTTTGAAAATTTATTCCCTTTGTTTTTCTCAACTGAAAGAACGTGGGTTGTGTCAATTCTTCAAAAAGGTGATTTGATCTATCGTCAACATTCTACATAAAAGAACCAAAAATTGTTTGAAGAACATACTCATCTTTGAACAGTTGTTACTAGTGAGAAGAGAAAAATATCGTGGAACTTTTGTGAGATTTTATTTATTTTATGGGGCCCAATGATAAGATAACTGATTCCTAAAGCTCTAACATGAAGCAAAACCCAGGCTCACAAAATAAAGCCCATTTATCAGTGTGAGATTGCCACTAGCACCTAATGAGACAATAGATTTTCACAATTTCACACATATAAATGAAGACTAATGATGATTTTAGCAAGGTTTCGTCCAACGGATTCCTAGCAGGTGATTTCAAGGAATAACCGCTTTTGGGTTAAGTAATGTAACTTTGTAATTAAATTTGCACCATAATTTTACACTGTGAAATTCCTATATTCAGAGAAGTTGAAACTATGCAAACGCAAAAGTGTCAAATTTTTTGCCTAAATTATAGCAAAAATATTAGTTTTACTTAAAACTCTTTCAGCACAGTGAATTTCAATTGCTACAATGTAGGGGGTCTTTATCTTTAGAAAATGTTTATAGTTTTATCAGCATGCATGAAATTAAAGTAAACAAATTGAAATCCTATGTTAAAACTGATGACTTGTCCTTTTCAAAAGACAAAACAACTGATCTTAATATAGGTGAAATACTAATTCAGCTAACCATTGATTTAATGGTAACCCAGGATTTAGTTAATAAAGCAACTGTTACTTGACATTTGTTAGCTCTCATACTATGTAGACTGTGCTAATGGATATACCAGTTAATTTAGTTGTCTCCCTCTAGAGGTACATGTAACCTACATGTCTAGTCAGATTTTCTCATTGGCTAAACTTGCCATATGCATAGAGATTGAGCTCAGTAAGAGTTTAAGGAAGATAGATTAAAGTGTTTCTTAGGGACATCTTAACTAAAAATCTAACATTTACTTTTTCTAATGATTTTTAGACTACCACGTTTTCCTGTGTGTTTTTACTTTAAAGCTACTTTCTCAACCTGAACTCCAGTTTAAGGGTTTAAGTGATTTTAACAGTACAAGTAAATAATTACTGGTCACATGAAGTACATGAAAGTTTTTCCATTTTTTTAAAATGGTCTCATAGTTCAACCCCACTGAATTTTATAAATGACAAGGAAGAGGCTGGTTCTAATCTCATATTCCTAAACCTCTGCCAGGGCATGGAGTAAGTTATCTATCATTTAGTCTCACAGGACAGTTAAAGAGTGTTGCTGATAGCCTCCAAAATAAGGCTGAGTTGACCTCAGTAACAATCGTAGTTGACAGGTAATGTCTTAGGAGGGGGACGGTATAATTCCCACAAATGGATATACAATGTTAATCAATCTTCCCATCCATCCTGGTTAAACCAGGCTTGCAGTATCTATTTTCCAGTTTGGGAAACTAAGGAAAAAAAACTTCTAAAGCTAAACCAGAAAACAATTCAAGTGTACAGCCAGCTACGTATAATGAGACAGCAACAACTGGAATAGTTCCACAACCGTTAAGAGTAGTCATGAGATCCTGATTAACCAGATGAATTACCCATATTGACAATGTAGTCACCTAGAGCAATCAGCTTGGCTCTCAGCTAGGGATTCTGCCATGAAACAGGGCAACCTCTACTAAATCCAAAGTAACACCTTCTCAATAGTTGACATGCTATCAAAAATTAATCTGAGTAGGAGATTGCTTTTGGAAGTAAAATGCAATCAGCAGAGCCACACTACTCACTTTACCTTCAACCAAATGCCCAACTGCAGTACTGATAAACATTCTGCAATATCATCTAATCAGGATTATCACTACAAATGCAAGAACCAACTTTAAGATGGTGGTCACTACCTCTGCTGTGCAGGCCAATGTCACACTATCCTTCTCCCACAAAAGCAGACTCAGAAGATGGCCAGTGAGACTGAGGGTGCATCTACACTGCACCATTATTTCAAAATAATGTGAGTGTCTACATAGCAATTCTATTATTTCGAAATAAATTTGAAATAATGGACATCTTATTTCAAAATCTGTAAACTTCACTGGATGAGGAATGATGCCTCTTTTGAAATAGCTATTTCGAAATAGCTCTTCCTTGGGGACATTGAAAGCAATTACTCCCCAGTGCTTCCTGAGGCTCTAAATCGAGATAGCACGTTCACGTTAGGGAAACCTGCCTGACTACTTTTGAGGATTCCCTGTAGCATGGGCATGCTATTTCGAAATAAGCTATTTCTTCCGGAATAGCTTATTTTGAAATAAGCATGCAATGTAGACGTACCCGAGACATTTCAAACTCCGTCCTGATCTTGCAACTGATTTAGTCCTGCCTTGTTTCCCCTTGCCTACCACAGTGACTGAGTAGCCAGAGATCTTGCAACCAATCCTATTTCCCTCTTCCATTTTAAACCTTCATAAATCTAGTTTATATAGTTTCACAACTCTCACAGATGTCCTAAAACAGACACTGAAGGAGTGTTGCTGAGATGAGGTAGATAAATGCTGGGGGGGGAAGGGGGGGGGGGTTGGTTCATGTTGCTGTCCCAGGGAGGAAATGAGGCGGAGGAGAAGAAAAATTGAACAGCAGAATTCGACCTGCTCTGGTCCAAATGCCAGATGAGATAGTGAGCTGATAACTTTTTGCAGCAAAGGATTCTAGAGAAGCCAGATTATGCTTGTACTTAAGGCCAGCTCTAATAAAGCTGGATTTTTCAGCCACAAACACACAAACACTTCCAGACAGTATACATAATTTAAACAACGTTCTTTTAAATATGTCGTCCTTAGTGTTAGCATCTTTACTGACAAGGATAGTATATGAACTTCCCCCACCAACATCCCTAAGGAACTTTCTAATGCATTTAACCAGCTAGGATAAAATGTCTTCCTGAGGCTAAACCCAAAAAAGAAAACTGTGTGCTTTGATTAACTTTTCTTACATACATACTTGTTACTTCTTGTAAGAAATCCAGACAGGGTCGGCTACTTCCAGAAATACTTATTGAAACAGCCAATGGGGTCTGTCCTTCATAGTTCCTTGTGTTAGTGTCTGCTCCATAATTATATAACATTTGTGCACAAAGCACATCATCTCTAAGAGCAGACAAGTGTAATGGTGTTTGTCCATCTTCTAAGCGACCCAAGTTTGTATCCGCCCCTCTCTGGAGAAACATTCGGCAGTAAGAGTGATTGCTTTTGATCACGGCGTATCGTAACAGGAAACCATTTTGAATGTCGATGTTGGCATTGTGATCCAGAAGGATTTTCACACAGCTTGACCTCTCTCGGATAATGGCCAACTGAAGCGGTGTAGTACCTTTATCACTGAGCGGATCAACCTCAGCCTTGAACTCCAGCAGGAGTCTGACAAATGAGTCTCTGCCATAGTGGGCTGCTACGTGCAGGGGAGTCCAACCATCATTGCTTTTTGCATTGATAATGTCACTTCTATAGTCTGATTCCAACATCAAGCGTGCAATCCTTGCCCGGCCATGCATGGCAGCATAATGCAGAGCAGTGAAGCCTCCAATTAAGTCCTTAACTGTGGGATCAGCTAAAGTTAAAATACAAAATAAAGGGAAAAAGTTACACAAAGTACAAAAGGATGCTATTAAAAATAAATAAATAAATAAATAAATAAACCACACACCCCCCCACCACCCAAAAAAACCAAACAAAAAACACCACCCTTCTCTCTCAAATGACAGAATGTTACTTTTCATGTAAATCTTGACGTAGTTTGACATGTTTCAAACTACTACTTGCTTTTACAGACTATGGGGCCAGATTTGTAAAAGTACTCAGGCATTGCTACACTTAGGAACCAAAATTGCCTAAATCCTTTTTGAAAATAACATTTAGAGTCTTAAATCAGTTAGGTGTTTCAATTCTGAGTGCAGCAATGCCTAGATGCCTTTAAAATTTTGACCTAAGTTCTATTTAAAGAGTTAAATTGTTTATTTTGTTTAATAAACATAATCGACAAGAAAAAGATGAAGTTATGTTTAAACTCATGCACAGTTCTCCTAGCACTTTTAAGCTAATTGTTCAAACTTCTTTGTCCACCCAGTTTCTTTCCAGATCTGTAATGTCATGCTTCTTTCTCCCTGTTTTATTTTCCCTTGTGTTGCTTCTTGGTCTTAAAAAGAAGCATGTGTAGCAACATCTGCTGTCCCAAATTACAGATGTTTTGTGGTCTGGCAAGATGGTGTTGTTTTTAGGGTGTAATACTGTATTAGGTAAAAAGTTACTCTGTGGTCTGTAGGATTTCCAAAGTATGTAAGATATATGTTATTTCAGATCTTGATAAAAGCCTGTTTTTATAAGATGAAAAAGTCTGTTCTGAATTTATAGTTTTACAAAAATTTAAGATTTTACAAGAATGTAAGCATCCCCTCTTGGGGGGGGGGGGAAATCAGGAGACATGGCAGTACTAAATTCACAAGTGATTGGACAGGTCCTATGCCTCCCCCTCCCCTCCCCATATATATATATATGTTAAAATAAATTAGCCAGACCAAGTTACCTAATTCCACTCTCGACTCCTAAAAACAATCACACCCCTTCACCCCAAATGAATTTTCACAAGTCTTTCCTTGCATGCATTTAACATCTTATCTTTAGCCAGCTAACTGAATTATGGAGACTGTCCCACTATCATTCTCATCCAGCTAGCAAGGCTGGTAGAGGGTCATCTCCCTCCCTCTTCACCTATGTGCATCATTTTGTAATGTGCTCAGCTTCTACCACTCTAAAGGCTGGAAACCCATGTCCATTTCTGAACCCAAGTCTTCAAGTGTGCAAAGAGAGGTGCCGTCCACATGGAAGACCAGTCTTAATTTGACAGTATTGCATTTTGGCTGAGCAAAACCCTGACAGCCACATTGCTGCATTCTCACACTTCATTCATTGCATTTTATCAGCCATAAATTCAGTGTTTGAAAGGAAAGGTGAGGCAGGGGGGCAGATAGAAGTATGAAGAAATGACCCTTCTTCCAGAAGGTCAAAGAACAAAATATTGCTCCGCTGGAGGCTGTCAACACCTCTTCTAACGTGGATTGTTGTGCGTCTTGCTTGGGACAAACACTCTCCCTACCACATACATACACACAGCAGTGCTCCCTATAAGCTGGACGTTTGTGTGGCCACTCAGGAGAGATTCTAATGCTGCTCTGCTAATTAGCTGGGCAACTACAGCTAGGTTTTTGTTTCTACTGGTGTCGGACCTGCACATGTCTTGATGCACATAACAAAATTTATTCTGCACATGGATGGAAAAAAAAAAATCGCATATGGATAGAAAAGATTAGCGGGAACACTGACACACAGGCAACTGCTGTATTCCTCATCCATAGCAGCCTGGGGAGTAAGATACAAAGTCCAATCTTAAATTCCAAACAACAACTATGGAGGTGTAAAAGTGGAGTTTGCAATAGGATATGGCAACAAGATCAGTCAATGTAATGCTGGGCTAAACATACAGATGAATCCAGTTATAGAATGGGTAAGAAAAAGTTCTGCTTTATATGGGTCTCAAGTGTCCACACCTGGAATCATTTATGGACATCACCTCACCAGAAATATTGACAAATAAGGCAGAATTCAGAAGAGACCAACAAAAGTGATGAAGGAGCTTGAGAGGTTTTTTCCAAAAAAATATAAAAAACAGGAAAGATTACGAGAGCCAAATAAGTATAGCATGGCTAAGCAATTAAAAATGGAGCAGTGGGGGAACAATCCACAAAGGGTATTAAGAAACAGGAAGTGTTATTGCCCGAGGTAAGTAAGGGGGTAACTCTATATAATGAGATGAAATTAAGGATAAGTTTAGATGAAATATCTGGACAAAATTCCTCACAGTGAGCTGTATTAGACTGTAGACTAGTCTCCCAACAGAAGCAGCAGAAGTCTAAGCACTTGAGAAACTTAATAATGAAACTGGACAAATAACTGCAGAGAGCAGCCCTGTACTGTCAGGAAGCAACAGGTATCTTTCCCAACCTGCTCTAAAACAGAGTCCATACCACTGTAGAGTCAAAAAACAAAGATTAAAAATATTAATGATCAGCTGAAAAAAAAAAAAAATTCTCCAGACTGCTCAGATAGCATGGTAGACCCTCTCAATTGACTCCATTCTGTTTGATCCAATCATCTGCTTAAACACCTGATTTTGATGTACAGTGATATAATGAGTCTATGCTATCTCTGTCTCTACACTCACCTAGATTAGCACCAGCAGTGTTTTTTTAATTAACGCCACTAGCTTTCAAACAAGGGTGCCCCTTTAAAAGTGTTTCTTCCCTTCTACCCTCAATTCAATTCAGTTACTCATAATGACATAAAGGCCAACCAAGTAGTAAACTATGTAAGAGATACCTCTGAAAAAAGTGAAAGAATCCAATCAACTGTGTAAACATGCCATATGACTACTAAGCTTTATGAAACCTATATGATGTACAGAGCCATATGGTAATGATATTTTAAATTCCCGTTATGATTATGGGTTTTTACTGGATCACTGGTACCAATTTTCTACTCAATTAAGTAGTCAGATCATTAAAAAGAAACTCAAAAGACTGCCCAAAATTGTTAAGAAAGTGCTTTGCTGCCATCTTGTGGACAAACTGTTATGAGCAGCACATTGCAAGGATAAAAAGCACTTATACTATCTTGTACAAAAACTAATTTTTTCCATTCCCGCCATCCCAAAATAAAATTAATACTGGTGATATTGAAGTTAAATGTATAACCTTGTTCATTCTAGGTTTCTCGCTTTGCACCATTCTAAGTAACTGTCCAACTCTGGAAAGTGAACTTTGTTGTAAGACAACTGGTCATAAAACTGGACAGAATTTGTTTGGACACTCCTTGTGGTATGTTTCCTCTTTTCCCCCACCAAAAAATTCCAGGACTGTTACTAAGAGTAGGTCTACCCTGAAAACACTGTAATGGTACTTCAACATTGTAGTGCTACAGTGAAAATGCTACAACATTGACAGGAGAGCTTCTCCTGTTGGCACAATTAATCCACCTGCATGAGATGCAGTAACTATGTTGATGGGTAGCTATGTGTATTCCCTTTATTCCAGGCTTATTTCCTTCCAGACAGTTACCTGTAAGCACAAGGGTCACAAATATTTACCACACTGCTGCCTGCATGGGATCGCCTAACACAATACTGGTGCCAGGAAGATCCAAGAAATGCATTAATCTTTATCCACAAAGATAGCCAGTCTAGGTAGGTGCTCAATATAACCCACTGGCCAATTCTGTCTCACCATCTGGGATCTATGTCTCAGCAGGAGCTTTGGGCAGGCTCCCTGCCTCCACACGCCACAAGCCATTCAAAGCAGCTAGCTGCGGGGGCCATGTGTATCTTTGTTCACCACACAACCCTGTGGGAGGATGTTGCATGCTGCCCCCTTCCCCAGCACAATCTTGCAGTTTCCACTGGCAACCATGCTTGTGGTTCAGACAGAATGGATGACCCCCCCCAAGGGCGCATATGGCCCCAGTAGCCAGCCACTTTGAGCAGCATGGGGGATGTGGCAGGCAAGGAGCCTGCCTTAGGGTCTTGCTGGGCTTCTGGCCAGCTAACATAAGTGCCCCCCCAGCCAGAGCCCGTACCTAACTCCTTACCCCCAATTGCAACCCAAACCCCTCCACCCCACTCCTGCACCCATACCCTCTCTCAGAGCCTGCAATCCCATCCATTGCCTCTAGGTCACAACCCAAATCCCCACAGCCCCTCCTGAATCCCCACCCCCTGCCACGACCTCTTCCCAGATGCCACACTCCTTCTCCAAGTCAGAATCCTCTCCTGCATCTTGCAACCCTTCCTCTACCCCAGTCACAACCCCCTTCATCCAAACTCCCTTCCAGACCCCACACCTTCTCCTGTAACTAATTCCCACACTGTTAGAATCTTCTTATTCAGGTGCCTAGTTACTCAACTTTCCAGTTCCTCCAACTGCATTCTGCACTGCTGCCAGCAAAAGATTTTCATTTCAGATAACCCGGCAATAGGTTATTAAAAGCAATAATTAAAAAGGGAAAAATAGCAGCCAATCAGTTTCTATAAGAAAATAGTTATAAGAAGATGTATTGAAAAATGAAAAAGCAAGTTCACGGAGCATGTAAATCTGGAAAGAATGTCAATTTTATAATCACAAATCAAATATTTGAAGAAAAAAAAAAAAAAATCAGGAAATGCCAGAATTAGGGTTGCCCATGCAACTTAAATTCTGACTCCTACATGTGGCATTTTCTAGCTTTCATTGGTTGACTTTGTAACTAGTATTCTTTTAAATATAGTTTTTATATGTAATTGACTATTTATAATAATACAACACACACCAGAGGTGTGATCTCATACACTGTAACATATGCGAGTAGTTCCTATGAATCAGATAGCTCGTGTAAGTCTCCATGGGAAGTTAGTGAAAATGTAGCAAACTGTCTATCTAATTTATGAACAGTGTTCAGAAGTTCAGGAGTCCCATCTAGCTCAGGGGTGGGCAATAATTTTTGCAGGGAGGCCAATTTTGGTATTGGGTGTGGGCCAGCTCCACCCCAGAAAAGGTGGGGCCTCAGGCTGAAGGGGCAGTTCCCTCTAGGCACCATGTGCCCCTGGCAGGGGGAGGAAACTTCATGTGCTCCCCTGCCCTCAAGCCAATCAGGCCCTGGGGGTGGAGGAGTGCACGAAGTCTCTCGCCCCTCACCCCCGCCCTGCCAGGGGTGCACAGCACCTAGAGGGAAACACCAACCATTTTGAACATCTGGCAGTTCCTTCTAGGTCAGTGGTTCCCAAACTTTTTGGCATCACGCCCCCCCTTTTTGATTTTTGAAAAACCCTCATGACCCTCCCCCCCACTCCCCCCAAAAAATAGCAGCAAAACTTGTTGGGGGGGGGGGAAGGAACTGAGCAGGGCAGCAAAACTTGATGTGGGGGGAGGCTGGGTCACCTCCCCCCTCCCCCCCAGAATTTCTTCACGCCCCCCCCCAGGAGTGCACGCCCCCCCCCCCCCAGGAGTGCACGCCCCCCAGTTTGGGAACCCATGCTCTAGGTGCTGCATGCCCCTGGTGGGGGGAGGAGACTTTGTGTGCTCCCCACCCCCAGGCCAATTGGGACTTGCAGGAGGGGGAGTGTGCGAAGTCATTCACTGTTCAAAACCGCTAGCAGCTCCCTCCCACTGAATTAAATTGCCTGGCAGGCCAGATCTTGCCCACCCCTGATCTAGCTCTTCTTTGCCAGAAAGAAAGTTTAATGCTGGGGTGGGGAATCTGTTTTGGGTTGGGGACTGCTGACCCACAGAAAAATTAGTTGGGGGCCGCACAAGTCAAAAGCAAAAACCAAAAAACCCTCACTGGGGAATGGTGGGGAGATTGCAGGGGGAAGGGAGCACCACTGCGGGCTCCCCAATGCTGAGGGAGAACCCTGAGCCTCAGGAGCTGGATCCAGGCAAGCTGACAGGCATCCAGCCCCTGGGCCATAGGTTCCTCAGCCCTGGTTTAAAGGGACGGAGTTCAGATTAAAGACCCGGAATGCTCATCTCTCTCATTATATTACCCTAACCAACTGCTTGTCTTTGATGCTATACCCTTCAAATACTGAATTGATAGTTATAATTATGGTCTTGCTTTCCTGTGAAAAAAGGTGCATTCATAACTCAAGTTAGCTAACTTGAGGTAAAATCCTAGTAAAGACAAACTGCCTTGTGGTTTTCACGTGAGTTATTAGATCAAGTTAAAGTCTCAGGAAGCCTAATCTTTAACATGACCAACAGCCTCCGGTTAGAACTATAAACTGCTTTGTGCTCAGCAATCACTAGGATTTTGCCTACCATTTGCTTATTTGTTTGATAATTGCTTCCTGGCAATTTTGAAAACTAACAAACTGAAATAAAAGACTCACCAGTTTGCCAGCTCATTTATGAAGCCAACATCCTAAATGAGTAGCGTGGAGAAGTGGAGACAGGAACAAAGAACCACTTCCAAAAAACAAAGAAAACTAGAAAGTTACTTCAGAAATAATCTGATATCAATCTGGAATTGGAAGACTTTTGAAGGGAACCCAAGACCTTTTATCTCTGTGCAACTCACCTCCGTGTTCAAGGAATACGCGAACACATCTCTCTTTCCCTCTTGCTGCAGAGAAATGAAGCAAAGTCCAGCCATTGGCATCTCTACCATTTGGAGAATAGCCCTGTTCCAACATCTTGCGCACAGTGTGAACATCCCCAGCAGCTACTGCAGCCTGAATCTGCAACTCTTCCTGTAGTTCAGGGTTTCTCCGACAGTGATGGTGTAACATCCTAGCTGAGTCTGCTTCTTACAAAACACTATTCACCTTTAATCAACACAGAGCATACAGAAATTAGAACTGGGGATTGGAAACCAGAAGATGCCTTAAAAAAAAGACTCTTATTACAAATGACACCATGCAACAAGTCTTCCAATATACACCCAAACCAAGACCTTGATAAGCATAGGATCAAAGACAGCCAGACACAGTGACTAGGAAACAGAGATGGCTGTAGGGTTTCTAATTTTTCCATCCCAACAGAAAGGGATACTTACAAAGTTTGGGATGCCTTTAGCAGTGTACAAAGTTCTTTTTTACTGTAACAACTGTGTATTAGAATGAATAATCAACAATAAGTTAAGCTTAAAAAAATCTCTAATGACCGATCATTGTGTGAAGTTTAATGCATGCAATTCTGGAGCTATAACGCCAACTATACCTATAGTTGAAGAACATAGTAAATACTTTATGGCTAAGGTCTTACCAAATTCATGGTGCATTTTGGTCAATTTCACCCTCATAGGATTGTTAAAATCATACATTGTATTATTTCAGCTATTTAAATCTGAAATTTCAGTGCTGTTAACAGTTGGGGTCTTGACTCCAAAAGGAGTTGGGGGGGGGGGAGGGTCACAAGATTATTGTAGTACTGGTTGTGATGCTGCTCCCCTTTCTTCTGCACTGCTGCTGGCAATGGCACTGCCTTCAGAGCTAGGCAGCTGGAAAGCAGTGATTGCTGTCTGGGAGCCCAACTCTGAAAGCAGACCTACTGTCAGCAGCAGCACAGAAATAAGGATGGCATGGTATGGTATTGCCATCCTTACTTCTATGTTGTTGCCTGCAAAGATAGGCAGCTACAGAGTTTGCAAGGTATTCCTATTTTTTTACCTACTGCATACCATATCTCACAGAGAGGTAACCCTATTATGGAAGGATCAAAAGAAGAAAGCAGCAGCATCAGAAAGTTAAGTGCTGAGCAACAGAAGAAAACTCAGAAGATGTTCAAATACACTAAGACAGCTAGGGGAGAGCTCTTTTCAGAATAAGACATTTTAGTCTTTAAAGTTACTGAAGTTCTCAAACAAAAATTAGTTTTTTTGAAATTAGTTCTTTTAAAAAAAAAATCCACATTACCGTGTCCCTTTAAAACAAGGTTTCCAGACTACATCATCCCACCTAACAGTTTAAATAGGCTAAATTATGTATGTTGTATAAAGGGCTTAAAGCTGCTTATAGGTCATTCAAGAGATATTTCTCTCAATGAGGTTCTTGTACTCTCACTGGCCACCCATTTTCTATTGTGCCAGATATATACACAGTTGAGAGAAAAGTGAAAATGTCAAACATTGCAACTCTTTCTGTATAAGGGCCCTGATACCCATTCTTCTCTCAATAAGGTTGTGTCTGTTGCAAGAAGTTATTACTAATGAGTATGCTGCCTTCAGAACTCTCTGTTGCCAAAATGCAGAAAGAAAGAGTACAAGAGATGTACTCAGAAGTTACAGGTAGCCACCTAGAGACAGGCTGGATTTAGACATTTTAACACGTTCCTATTTTGATAGGTATACGATTAACTAAAAAGTTCACACAAAAGCTGTGTGCACAAAGCTAGTTCAGAGTTTGCTTATGATTCCTTCTACTGTGGCATTATTTAAGAATACATCTATTTATTTATTTATTTGTAATTGTTTGTAAAGAGGGAACATATTAGATATTTACCTCCCTTTTGTACATGCTCTCCTGGGGTAGAGTATTATAATGGTCATTGTAAAGAATACCAGAGCTCAAATAGTTAAGTAATGTTTAAATTAGTTTCCTTTAATGTGCTGAGTATGGAAAAACAGATGTTTTCAATTAAAAGTGTTAACATAAGGTCACTATGGTGAAGAGTTATAAGTAAGGATATTAAATATTTGTAAATTCAATAGTCAGTCAATTAACCTCACGAATTCTTATTGGTTACTTGACTATTCTATAGTCACCAGGACTGAGGCTGGCAGTCAGTGTGCTCCAGTCCCACTCCCAAGGAGACCTCTGCCACGCCGCGCTGAAGCCTCTGTATCAGAGGCAGCAGCATCAGGTGCCAGGCAGGAGCTGGTCTGCAAGGAGAGCCAGTTTAAAAGCCAGCTCCCCTCACGGACCAACTGCTTGTTGCCCTGCACTGCTGCCTCTGAATCAGAGGCAGCAGCACAGGGTGGTAGCAGCCCCTGTCCAGGAGAGGGCCTGAACTCTCAGACCCAGTCCAAGTTGGAATTGAGCCAGGCTGCCTGCCTCCTAATACACTTTAAATGCAGAGCTGCAGCAGGGTAGGTCCCGGACCTGGCACAAGCCAGGACTGAGCCAGGCTGCTGGCCAACCTGCTAAAAACTTTACTGGCAGGGGAGGGGGGTAATGCGTGCAATCTATAGCATTAACTTATAAGCTTTTGCTTATAGGTTAATCAACTACACTAATACATCCCTAGTTAAAAGCTATACATTAATTCTCTATTTTACTCAATTTCTTAAAACAGTAGGATTTAATGTATTAAGTAACCAACCCATGGAATAAATCATCAGGGTAAGAGATGGGATGGGAGTAGAAAGGAATGGGAGTAGAAAGCAGTTAAGAATGTTTAAAACCTTTTTCTGGAGAAAGAGCAGGAAGAGAATACAATTGGGAAGTGGGGCAAGAGAATATGAAAAAAGATTTTGGATCAGTCAAATGAGTTATGGGATTTAGGGCTATTATGTTTGACAATTTTTCCACTCACATCCCTGTAATGTCTCTGTTATATGCCCTATCCTCTGCTCTATCATTACTATCTTATTTCCTTCTTCCAGTGTTTCCATCTTAACATCCCCACTTTTTAAAAAAGCAGGTGTTCATAGTATGTACTAAATTGTCTGCGGTTACGGTAAAAAGAGTTGCTATAAAAAACAGCACCTGCTTATTCTGCTCCTGGAGCGTATTCAAATTTTGCTTAATCTAGTAACAAAGGGCCTTATCCAAAGTCCACCAAAATAAATGGAAGTCTTTCCATTGATCCCAGTGGGCTTTGGATCAGGTTCCAAGCCCCTTTTTCCCTTTTATTTTTTTAAACTCCACTAAGAACATCAGAGCCACGTCATCTCCCCATGATAGAGTTGGATTCTGCCCTGGATCACATATCTACAGTACTGTTAATGAAGGTTGAACTGCAGGGCCAAATTATTCCCATCATTACCTTTGTGCAAGTCTACTGAAAGCACTGAGGGTTACAAGCATAACTGAAGGTAGAAACTGACTAAAAAAAACTCTACTGGTGATATGCATAAGCCAGAAAAAAAATATACATGCACCTCGTCTCTCTGATTGGAGTTTGAAAAACTGGAAGTTATCAAAACCTATTTCTCAAAATGAGGGTTATGTCATTTTAGTGATTTCCATAACAACACCCATCACCCTTTCTACAATATCTTTTTGCACAGGAACAACAGTTTGAGGACACATTATTCCACTATAAAGGAGTACAATGCTACTCGCTCAAACATGACAGAAACAGGTACTTTGGGAGAAAAGGGAAGGAAAGAAATGGGAATCTTTATTCAGAAACCAGCACTAAGTTTCCAAACATCATTTAAGGCAGCTGGATAAGAAGTAGAGATCTTCATCATACTGCTGAAGTCTCAGCTGGTGGGAATATTTGTAATGCAGTGTTATAAAAAGCTGGCACTGACCCCACATGCTGCTTGCAGCCAGTGGATATTAGTCAGATTAGCTAGACCAAACACATGCAGAGGAGAAAGACAAGTTAAACGATTGGCAGCTTCTTTTACCACTTGTAGAGCCTTTACATTTATATTTCACCTCCTCAACCAATACTGAAACTCAAATTATGCCATGTGAGAATAATCAACATTTTGATGTTTTGGGACAGCTGTATATACACACAAATGTGGAAACTACTTTCATGTTAACTTCAAAAGTTCTTTCAAAATCCTGTTTAGGGTATCGAGCTTTGGAGTAGGAGGGAGAGTTAATAGAAGGTCTGAACAATTTGGCATTTGATATTTTCAAATATAGTTCACCTCCCTTAGAATATAATTGTATGTGGGTGGATTGCCACCAACTGGCTCTTCATGCAAGTTAAAGAAGCAAGAAAGGGATATAAGATGTACCTGGAAATTCCCCTTTGCCATGATTTGTACAGCATCATGCAAACAGATGGCAAAGCAAGTTAACTTATTTGTAAGTACGGCCTGGATGAATTCAATCCATTCCTGAAACATTACCTTACAGGAAGCTGTTGCTGTTTTTGATGTGTGTTCTACTCTTCATGGTCCTCATTAATGCATAATCTTGCCCGTATAATATTTCAAAGAAGCAGCTACCCCTTCAAAAGAATAATATATTCTTGTTAGATACAAAAATAGATTAAATAGAAAGGGTTTGCCTGCTTTTACATTGCACCTGGTTTTAACCTCATGTCATCAGAATACTGTTAGGCTAAAAGGGGCACAAAGTGTCAAGTCAGTTTTTATAAGATGTTATAGTCTGATAGGTGGAGTTCAGTTTGATTCACCCTCACCCCAAGCTATGGAATATGAGCAGAAAATCCAGCCAAAAAGCTAGAATAGGCTCTACTGCCATAGTCCCATGCACCAACCTTTAAAGGATGCAGATTGTGAAAACAACTGGAGGACAGATTTAGCCCCTCCCTGCTAGCTACCACTGTTACCAAGTACTGAATTAGTTTTTTAAATGTTAGGGGTTAAGAGACAACTATTCTTTTTTAGATACAGCAGCTGCACCTTCTTTCCCACTTCCACTCCCAAGATTCATTTTGTCCTAGTCCGTGGCCTCATGGGTCTATTATTTAATATGGTTCAGCACACAAGAGCAATATCAATGCTTTGTCTGATTGGAACCTTCACAATAATCCCTGGTATCATAAAACAAAGCTAAGGCTTTGCCTCTTCACTTTCTTAAATGTACTTCGGGAATATTTTTATTAACGTCCCAAACAAACTTCTGAAAGTGTTACAGGATCAACATTGTCACTAAAAGGGCCATTCACTTGACTTGGACTTCATCCAGCACTATTTTCTCTCTCTGTTGCTGAGTTTCCCCCCTCT